>OV702292.1:74488573-77344772 GCA_916181665.1 Avena sativa | reverse complement strand
AATAAAATGTTTCCTCACTTTGGGGGAGACCTCCAATCGATATTCTCTCTATCTCTATCTCTATCTCTATCTCTCTCTCTATCATGACCGTCGTCCCAAGTTCGGACTGCGAGAATGGGCGACATCTTCACCGCGGAGCGCCGTCACGCTACAGGATTCGGATCCAGGAGCTCTACTTCCGCAACTGCTGCTGGATCGGGGAAGCGGGAGTCATCGTCAGGCACCGAACGTGTGTAACTCCCCGCGAGGTGTCACACTGGAGGCACCCGCGTTGTTGGAGCCGCAGGAGCGCAAGGACTTCATCACGACCTTGAGGTCGGCTTCGGCTCGTCTACATTAACCACGCTCTCCTGAGCGTTGACAATGCTTTTCGGTCTTCAAGGGTAAGTTCGCAAAAAGCCCCTCCTGTTACTGTCTTACTAATAGATAGGTCCTGGCAACATCAGGGGTTCAGGGGCGTAGGGTAAAAAATTATTGTTTTCATACGAGGAACCCCTACACATCACACCATCCCTCTTCTGGCCACCGCCTCCCTCTCTCTCTCTCCCGAATACTTCTCCTCCTCACAGAAGCTTGGTGAAGCCATGCAGAAATACCACCATACTTCCGCTCTCATGCCACCGTGTTGCCAGGATTGATCTCATCCATCTATCCCCTTTCTTGATGGATCAAGAAGGTGGATACGCCATCAAGTTATACGTGTGTGAAACTCAGAGGTGGTGCTCATACGGTGCTACATCAGTTTGATCCGACAATAATACGACTACATCATCGCATGATGATCTCTTGATCGTTAATGCGTGTGTTCTACAAGGATATGTAGATCTAATCCACCTCGTTACATGCATCTAATAGATCAGATTTGGATCTTGCTTGCTCTCTCCTAGGATTTTTTTGTTTTCTATGATGTGAATCCCATTAGTTGTATTAGAGCCAAGCAAATTATATGCGTAGATGCTTTGTATAATAAAGCACAATTCTGTTGTGGGTGTTGATGTTCTTGTTGCTACCCTCCCATGTGTACTTCTATTTTCACGAGATAGTTTGATAAAGCGGCCCGGACTAACCTTACTTGTCCACGTACAGGAGAACAGTTATGCGCTATACATGCAACTTGTATTGTATTAGGAGCTGGCAGGTGTCAGTCTCTCTTACTAGAGTTGAAACAGATTTGCTACGGTGGTCCTGAAAAGGTTAAAAGGCAACTAGTATATCAGCGTTATGGTTTTATGTAGTAAGAACAATTCTTATTCATTGCACATAGAAGCCATGTAAAATCTACAAGAACAAAGTAGAGGGCGTCTAACTTCTTTTTGCAGGGCATGTTATGTGGTATAGATAGGTGGAGGCATATACTAGTGTGCCGAGCTTTCTAGGTGACATATGCAGCATGTCCCACGCTGCTGACTGGTCAAGCACCCCGCATTGACTAATTAGGTTTGTATGGCTGACTGGTATGGCCCACTACTAGCGAGGCCTTTATATCTCCTTCTACTCCCGATCTCGATCTAGTCTCTTGTACTCCCTGTCGTAGTACTCTCCCCCAATTCTCCCTCAGGTAATCTGCAGCGGTTGGCGGCGGCGAGATACAACCCGATGGAGCATAGTGTAAGTTATTGATAGTTGTTATTGATCCTCTATCCTATATTGATTAGAAGATAATTTGGGGATACTTCTCTCTGTTAGATTTTCTACTACGGCCGGAGATCTCAGCGATGTCAGAAAGTCGCTGGCGAGAACGCTGGCCGCAGGTTTCTCCGATGCAACTACACACCACTAAGGTGCGAGTACATCTTATGGATCAATCTTCCAAACAACCAAGTTGATGGTGCCGTCAGTGCCAGTGACGATGACAATGGCGACTCCATCCCAGGCCAATATCGAGTACAAAGCCGGTGAACATAGGGAGAAATCCAATGGCCTGGTGGCACAGGAGGAATTTCCATCGGTGTACTGATATGTAATTTTCTATTGTAGTGTTTAATAAATATATTTGATCACGTTTGCTTTTTGAAAATCTTGCTGTTTGGTTACTTTACTATTTATATTGTCAATCATGACAGAATCAAACTCTTTTAACCACCTAACTAGCCCACTATGGCCAATGGGTTTTTAAGCAAGTCAGGCCCATGATACAAAACCTAAATGTATATAATACAGGGAAAACTAACTTCTATCCATGCCGCCACACTCCCCTCTCCGCTAAGTGCTAACCCTAGATCTCCCTCCACTCTCTCTCTCCATGACAAACACTACATCCTAGAACCATCTATCTCCATGAAAATACTACGGTCTTAAGGTCAGCATTGTGCTGATCCACCACCAAGCGGCGTCCTGTGTGCCATGCTGATCCACCGTGTGGAAGACGCTGACATCCAGTGGCGAGGTCGTCTGCGTGGAAAATAGTGCTCAGGTCATCGGGAAGCAGATGGAGCCGTCCACATCCACCGTTGTCCAGATCCACTATCGCGCAGATCCATCACCGCTTAGATCTACCGCCGTCCAGATCCACCATCGTCCGTCGTCCAGATCTACCGACTTGTAGAATCTCGTGCAGAATAGGGAGGAGCTCAATTTTAGATTTTAGTTTTCCTTTTTTTTCCTTTTTAGTATTTCATTTGTTTTTTCTTTATTTTAGAGGGGATCAAGATATTTTATAACGGAAATATAATCATATCTTAATCTTGGTAATTTTTGATTTGTCAAATTGCAAATAATGGATTATTAGCAACCTATAAATCCTCTATTGTTAAGGTAATTGATTTTTTGCTCATGCTGGAGGTGTAACAAGGCAAATAATTCGCGATTATACGACACCAAATTTCCGCCATCTTCCATAACATAACATGGCGCATACTCTCCCGTGTCGCGGAAGCGCTAGTTCGGTGGATCACATTGTGTCGTGCGAAAAAATCCGCCACCGTTCGTGAATCCCTGACGCGGTTATCCCTGACGCCTTTTTTTGCCTCCCCAGCGCAAGAGCGGCGATTAAGGATGTGCCTCAGCATCTATAAGCGCCATCGCCCGAGCTCCCTGTTGTAGTGGAGATATAAATTCTCATATTTTATGTGCATTCCTGAGTGATGGTGAGGCTAGCGTCTTGATCACCTAATAGGTTTGAAAACTAATATTATTCTAACATTCGTCCTTATGAGCTATAGTAGTTTCAGCATGAAAGTTGTCATGATAGGAGGCATAAAAGGTATACGTAAAATGTTTACTATACTCCGAGATTACTAAGAGTATAATTTAGAAGAACACACATCATGTGAGTGATCTACTCCAAAGTGCGAATTTAAGGGCATTAGTGTTTTACTAACACATTTGGGTTTATGTACCAAGAAATTGGTGCCACTGTTGATGTTGATAGATTCTTATAAAATATAGGAAAACATTGAAAGATGATCTGGAAATGTATTCGGAAGAAAAGAAAAGACTAAAAATATCCATCTTAGGTATACAGAAGATATACATATTATAGATGTATTCTTTGTTTGTTGACCAATGTAATTCTTCGGTATTAGATACTGGATTGGTTGGTATGAAGTGTCATACGAAACAACTCAATGAAAAAATACAAATGGCCTCAGTAACTAACAAGAGAATATGTTGTGATGATCATTGAAAAACAAATAAAGGTTATTGTATTTGTCATCTGCATCAAAGACTTAACCATCAAGATTTATTTCGATAATTGTTATTTTGTTCTGGTATTATGAGAATAATTGTTGTTCAAATGATTACTATATTCCATATATGATGGATAAATATTATAAATCTTGTTGGTGAAATAAATCCATAACATTGATGCTAAATGTCGCTAGACAAACGATTAAGATTTCACTTATTTGTGACACCACTATTTAGGTTATGTTGGAAAGAAAGATATGAAGAGAGTCCATGTTGATGGAATTTTGGAGTCATTTGTTTTTAAATGAATTTATGCTTGTAAGATTTTTCTAAAGATGATTGAAACTCGGTTCATGGGCCAAATCAGAATAAGTGGATAACTTATTGGAGGTCATACATATGTTGATGTATGTAGCCCATTATGTGAAACCATGTGTGGTGGATTATTCTACTTTGTATACTTTCACTGATGACTTGAGTAGATATATGGGTATATCTATTTAATGAGAAACAAGTATGAAGCCTTTAAAAAGTACGAAGTAGAAATCATTGTAACAATAAAATCAAGTATTTATGATTAGATCATAAAGTAAGATGCTTAAGTTACTAGTTTAGCAAACATCTAAGAGTTGAGAAATTGTTTCACGGACTTTCATTTCCCAAAACACCATAGGAGGAGTGTTCGAGAGATGCAATCAAACCTAGTTGGACTTGATAAGATCAAAGGTAAAACTGCATTATAGTTTAAAGATTATGATTTAATGACTACTACTTTTACACTAAAAAGAGCACCATCATAATCCGCTGAAACGACACCATATTATTTATGGCATGGGATAAAACCCAGGTTGTCCTTTCTTAAATTTTGGTACGTGAGGCATATGTAAAATGTTTACAACCAAAGTTGGATAAGCACGTATTTGTATATTATCCCAAAGAAATTGTTGGGTATTCATCCACCATAACACTGAAGACAAAAGTGCTTGTCGCTGAAAAAGGCAAGTTCCTTGAGAAGGATTTTTTATGAAAATTTAAGCGGGAGGACAATATAATTTTGATGAGGTTGCCAAAGCTGAGCAACATTATACCATGATGAGTGAAATATATATTTCTAGGCCTAGAAAAATTAACTCTTTGTCCAACACTAGAAAGTGTTCTGGAGGCAGCAATAATGCTCATGGTTCCCGAGACTATAAATGTTGTAGTCCCTGAGAGGCAAATTCTTATTAAACCATGTAGGTTGTGCAGTAATCAAATAACAACATTTGAGGATAAAGAGTTATTGTTGGACGATAATGAACCGATTGCATACGGATAAGCAATGATGGGCCTTGCATCCGTTAAATGGCTTGACGCCATAAAATCCACGATAATATCCATGTACGAAAATCAGGTTGTGAATATGGTAGACCCTTTGGAAGGTGTCAAGCTTTTCAAGCATAAGTGGATCTATAAAGAAACAGACATGGATGTTCATATCTATGAAATGGTTGACAGGTTGGAAAGAAGTTTATAACATTTTACAAAGAGTTGATTGCGATAAGATTTGATGTTTCGTAACAATGTTTAGTCTGTATATATTATTGTAGGAACCACTATATATTTCAACTTTAAGATATGGTAGTTGAACAAACAAAACAATGTTCTTCTAATAAACTGGTTACCTAGGTCATGTACATGACATGGTCCAAAGGGTTTTGTTGATTCAAAGAATGCTAAAAGGTATGCAAACTTCAATGGTTGAAGTTAGCATCATGGAGTTATAATCTACACCGTGATAAAATTGTTAAAGAGGTCAATTTCACCAGAAACGACGAAGATGCTTGTATTCAGAAGAAAGTAAGTGGGAGCGCTAAAACATACTTCTAATACTTTATGTTGATGACATATTGTTGATTGAAAATGAAGTATCTTTTCTTGAAAAAATTAAGACTTTTGATGAAAGACATAGGCAAAATCAGAATATTAGACATCAATGTCTATACAGATAGATTATGACACTAATATAGTTATGCAAAAGTACATAGATGAAATATTGAATTAGTTCGATATGGAAAGAACAAGAAAGGTTCTTGTCACATGGAAAGGGCTAAAGCAAGATTCAAGTGCTCTAACACTTGATGAGTGATAACCACATAAGTGATTTTATTAATTATGTATACCATGATATATCCATGTCCAGATATGTCATATGCCATAAAATGTTGTGGGCATATACCAGAGTGATTCATATGATGATCATTGGACAATAGTAAGAATATTCTTATGTGCTTTCGAAGAACTAAGAATAGTTTCTGTATGTGGAAGTGACAAACAGTCCATTGTAAAGTGTTATAGTGTTACTTGTTTTGTCACATATACAAACAAATTTTATCTCAAATTTAGGTTATGTGTTTGCAGTAAAATGTGGCATAAGGAAATGGAAGAAAGTTCCATGATGGATTTGGATGAGTTCTAAAGCTATAACATTGTGACAGATACTACAACAAAGTTGAGCATGACTGCATAACTAGCAGCAGAAGGAGGGCATTGGTGTCAAGAAGTTTGTTATCAAACTAGGTGCAGTTCCAAGCGGGTTGTACTATGAAGATCTACTATACTACAATAGTGTTAACACAGTTTTGGCTAAGGAACTAAGGTCTCACCATAAGACCAAATTTATACAATGCCATCTCATTTGAAAATGAGTAATACTTGGAGACCCAAATACATGCAAATACACATGGACATGAAAGTGTTAGACCCGAAGATAAGGTTTACCATGTGCAACGCATATGAATAAACACCGGTATAACATAAGTGTTAGATGCACAAACTTTGACTAGATTATTGACTCTGGTGCAAGTGGGAGACTATTAGAAATATACCCTAGAGGCAATAATAAAGTTATTATTATCATATTTACATGTTCATGATAAGTGTTTATTATCCATGCTATAATTGTATTAATCATAAACTAAATAGATGTGTGGATAGATGAACAACATTGTGTCTCTAGTAAGCCTCTACTAGACTAGGTCGTTGATTAAATGATGGTTAAGATTTTCTAACCATGGACATGTAATTTCATTTGATAACGGTGTCATATCATTAGGAGAATGATGTGATGGGCAGACCCAATCCTAAGCATCTGAATTTGATTGTGTCACTAAGTTAATGTCAAGTACCATTTTCTTAGACCATGAGATTATGTTACTCCCTAGTACCAGAAGAATTGTGGACATCAAATGTCACTTCATCATTGGGCGACTATAAAGGTAGCTTTCAGTTATGTCTGATGGTGCTTGTTGGGTTTGCATGAATCGAGACTAGGATTTGTCCCTCCACATGACAGAGAGATATCTCTGGGCTCTCTTGATAATGTAACATCCTTAGTATCTTGCAAGCATGTGACTAATATGTTTAGTAATAGGGATATTATATTATAGAACGAGTAAAGAGAACTTTCTGGTGACGAGATTGAACTAGGTATGGTGATACCGATGATCGAATCTTGAGCAAGTGATATATTGCGAGACAAAGGGAATTCGGTACCTGATTAATTGAATCCTCGACATCATGGTTCAACCGATGAAATATATTATTTGAATATGTGGAAACCATAATCCTACTATTGGTTATTGATTAGAGAAATTGTCTCGATCATGTCCACATGTTATCAAACCCGTAGGGTCACACACTTAAAATTTAACATCAATAGGGGTTGATAAGATTTTATGATGGTGTTATTGAATTATGATTTGGAGTCTTGGATGGGACCCCAGACATCACGAGGACCTTCGTAATAGCTCGAAGATAAAGAAAAACATATGGGAAAGTATTTTCAGGGTTACCGAAAAAGTGCAGAATTTTTTGGTATTATACTAGAGGTTGTAGAAGGTCAGAGGGTCCCCTAGTGGGGCCCACCTATACTAAATGTTCCATATGTACTGACGGGGAGTTTGTAGGCCCACATGGTCTAGCATACCAGCCCACCCAAGGCCCATGTGCATCGGCTAAGGGATAAGGGAAAATCTCTTAAAAATATGGGGTTAACATGGGGCGAAAGTCTCCCCCTTTTTTGGACGACCCTAGGGCTTGAAGGAGGGGCCAAGGAAGCCCCCCACACCCATATAAGAGGGAGGGGAGGGCTGGGGTGCATCACACCATCCCTCTGCTTGCCGCCACCTTCCTCTCTCTTTCCCGGATACTTCTCCTCGCAAAAGCTTGGTGGAGCCATGTAGAAATTGTTGGAAATATGCCCTAGAGACAAATAGTAATAAGGACTATTATAATATTTCATAAAGTTTATGATTAAGTTTTATATCATGCTATAACTGTATTGAGTGGAAACATCAATACACGTGTGATATATAAACAACCAGGGGTTCCTAGTGAAACTCTAGTCACTGGTTCATTGGTCAACAGATGATCAAGTTTCCTAATCATGTGACATTTATGCCAGTTGGAAATGGTGTCAACTCATTCTGAGAATGAGATGATGAACCAATACCCAACTGATACATTGCAAATGTATCTATAATTTTTGATGTTCCATGCTTGGTTTTATCTACTTTCTTGTGTTTTGTGCACACTTTGGAGTACTTTTCATATGATTTCTTGGACTAACCTATTAACAAGAGCCACAGTGCCAGCTGCCCGTTTTCTGCAGTTTTTTGTTCCAGGAAAGTCAGAAAATGAATATTCTCGGAATTGGACGGGACAAAAGCCAAAGTTGCTATTTTACTGGAAGATATCTAGAGCCAGAATACGAGACGGAGAAGGGCTGGGGCCCGGCCACACCACCTGGCCGCGCGGCTAGGCCTGGCTCGCGCCAGGGGGTGGTCTAGCCGACCCCAGCACCCCCTCGGCCTCTCCTTCCGCCTATATATTGCCTCCGATACCAAAACCCTAAGTACCTGATCAAAAATCCACGAAAGAGTCTATAGCCGCCGTCATCTCCATCCCTAGATCGGGAGGGATCTAAAGCTCTTCCCGGCACCCTGCCGGAGAAAGGAATTCACCCTGGAGGCCTTCTTCATCATCATGCAAGCCTCCGGTGTGATGCGTGAGTAGTTCATCTCTAGACTACGGGTCCATGTAGTAGCTAGATGGCTGGTTCTCCTCCTTTGTGGTTTCATGTTTAGATCTTGTGAGCTCCGTTCATGATCAAGATCATCTATTTGTAATTCTGCATGTTGTGTTTGTGGGGATCCGATGGATATTGAGATGCTATTTCAGATTGTTATTGATTCTATCATGTCTTTGTTATTTGTGATCTTGCATGCTTTCTTTTGTTAGTAGCTATCTTGGCCAAGTAGATGCTAGCAACTCCAAGAGTTAGTATTTATGCTCGATAGTGGGTTCATGCCTCTGGTAATCTGGGGAAGTGACAGAAATCTCTAAGGTACTAGATGTGTTGTTGCTACTAGGGAGAAAACAACAATCCTTTTTTCATAGAACAATCGTGTTGTTTACTTTACACGCAATTCGTAAAGCAATAATCTGTTGCTTGCAACTTAATACTGGAGGGGGGTCGGATGATAACCTGAAGGTGGATTATTAGTCATAGATGTAGTTGGATGGCGGTCTATGTATAATGGTGTAATGCCCAATCAAGTCTCAAAGGAGTCAAGTTGATTAGTATATGCTTGTATGCTTTCTCGATGCTTGTCAATTGCCCCGCTGTAATTTGTTCACCCGGCATGTTATCTATCCTAAGGAGAGTCACCTCTAGTGAACTATGGACCCCGGTCCTTTCTTTTACATACAATCTACAAACTGTTTACTGCTTTGTGTTTACTTTCTACAAACTATTACTTCCTTCCATTCGATATGTTTAATCCTTTGTTTTCAGCAAAACCGGTGACAAGGGTTTAACTCATCAATGCCCATCATTATGGACTTGGGTTTTGGAGAAGGAGGGAGTGCTGGAGACATCTATCGGCTAGCAAACAAGCACACAGGGGATAAAGGATTTACCCAGGTTCAGGCCTCGTAGAGGTCCCTACTCCTGCTTGTCTGCTCGTGGAATTATCGAAGGAGTCGAAATTTACAATGGTGCGCAGATGCAATCTAGCGAGGGTTGTGGAAACTAGGGTTGCGTGTGTCCTCCTCGCTGCTCCCTCCTAGCCTTTATATAGATAGGATAGGTCTCGGGTAGCAGGTTGAGTCGGTTACAAGTTAGGGTTTTCTCCTTCAAACTTTCTATCTTTAGCTTCTTCTTGTTCTTCAAGCAATCGAGAGTCCGCAGGTCACTCGAGTCCTTTCATTCGGGCCTTGGCGACACCGTGGGCCTGTACGTATTTGGACCGTATATACCAAGCTCGAGTACCTGTAGGGTATATCCATGTCAACCGGTGAGATTGACAACCTCATCACAAGTTGGGGACAGAGTTCTGTGGTTGTGTTGTGCAGGTCTCCACATTGCTGCTGGCACCGGTAGTGCACCCTGCCAACGTTCAGCTAGCTACACCTTTGGGGTGTTTCCTTGCTCCTACTGGATTGATAACCTTGGTTTCGTACTGAGGGAAAACTTGCTGCTGTGCTCATCATACCTTCCTCTTGGGGTTCCCCAACGAGCTCGATATATTTTGGGCCATCAACAACTTTTTCTAGCGCCGTTGTCGGGGAGTCAAGGACATCTTCATAAGAGGAGTCCCTCATAACCAATCTCTTTACTTTGTTATTTTTGTTTTGCTTAGTCTCTTTTTATTTTGTTTGCTTGTTTCTTTATCAAAAACACAAAAAATTAGTTTTACTAGTTTGCTTTCTTTATCAAAAACACAAAAAAATGACTACCCTTGAAAACACTAAGTTGTGTGACTTCACTAGCACCAACAACAATGATTTTATGAGCACACCTATTGCTCCACCTGGTCCTGAAGCTACTTTCTTTGAGATAAAACCTGCTTTACTCAATCTTTTTATGAGAGAATAGTTTTCTGGTATTGGTAATGAAGATGCTGCTGCCCATCTAAATAACTTTGTTGAACTTTGTGAGATGCAAAAGCATAGGGATATAGATGGTGATATTATTAAGCTGAAATTGTTTCCTTTCTCTTTGAGAGGAAAAGCTAAAGAATGGTTGAATTCCTTAACTAGGAATAGTATTGATTCTTGGACTAAGTGCAAAGATGCTTTCATTGGAAAATACTATCCTCCTGCTAAGATTATATCTATGAGAAGTGAAATAATGAATTTTAAACAATCTGATAGTGAACATGTTTCTCAAGCTTGGGAAAGAATGAAATCTTTGGTAAAGAATTGTCCCACTCATGGACTGACTGCTTGGATGATCATCCAAACTTTTTATGCAGGATTGAACTATTCTTCAAGGAACCTATTGGATTCTGCTGCTGGAGGTACCTTTATGACCATTACTTTGGGTGCTGCAACAAAGCTTCTAGATAATATGATGGTTAACTACTATGAATGGCCTAATGAAAGAGCTCCACAAGGTAAGAAGGTAAATTTTGTTGAGGAAACCTCCTCCTTGAGTGATAAGATTGATGTTATTATGTCTATGCTTGTTAATGGGAAAGCCCATATTGACCCAAATAATGTTCCCTTAGCCTCTTTGGTTGCTCAAGAAGAGCAAGTTGATGTGAACTTTATAAGAAATAATAATTTTGGCAACAATGCTTATGGTAGTAACAATTATATGGCTTACCCTTCTAATAATACTTATGGTTATAATGGCAAGCCTGGATTACCTAGTGAAGGAAGAATTTTAGAAGTTGAAAGAGCCACTAAGAACTTCATGCAAATGCAATATGAACAAAATCAACTATTTACTAAAACTATGGAGGAACAATCTACCATTTTGAAGAACATTAGCCATCAACTTGAGAGTCTAAATAGGGAAATTCCTAGTTTACAATTGAAACTTTCTAATGCTGAAAGGAATATATCATCTTTGTTTGAAGCTCAATCTTCATTGATTAATAAAATGGCTGCTAAACCTGAAACTAATGATAATCCCTTTGCAGCTACTAATGCCATACAAGTAAGAATTGATGAAAATGTTAGACTATTAGCTGAATTACATGCTAAGTGGGAAAGAGAAGATGAAATTGCTAGAAACATTAGTGTTTCTACTATCACTACCACTAGTTTTGAGGCTAGTAATAGTTCTACTACTTTAGATGATAATTTTGATTTTGATCTTGATGGTTGTAACATCTCTGAAGTTATTAAGTTCCTACAAAAGCTTGCTAAAAGTCCTAATGCTAGTGCTATGAACACGACCTTTACAAAACACATTACTGATGCTCTCATATAGATTAAAGAAGAAAAGATGAAACATAAAGCTTCTATTCCTATAAAACAAGAAGATGGTTGGGAACCCATCATTAATATGAAAGTGAATGACTTTGATTTTAAAGCTTTATGTGATCTTGATAGTAGTGTTTCTATTATGCCTAGAAGGATTTATGATATGCTTGATTTGCCTCCACTTGAAGATTGTTATTTGAATGTCCCACTTGATGATAATGCTAAAAAGAAACTCATGGGGAGTCTTAATGATGTTCTTATTATGGTTAGCAATCCCTATGTCCCCGTTGATTTCTATGTTTTGGATATTGAATACAATGCTTCTTGTCCTATTACTTTGGGAAGACCTTTTCTTAGAACTATTGGTGCCATTATTGATATGAAAGAAGGCACCATTAAATATCAACTCCCACTCAAGAAAGGTATAGAACACTTCCCTAAGAAGAGAGAGAAGATTTCTTTTGCCTCTCCTATGAAAACAAAATTTGGTCTTAATGCTTCTTCATTTGAGAACACTTGATTCTTTTTCTTGCTTCTTATGCCTAACTTAAAGGCGTTAAAGAAAAGTACTTATTGGGAGATAACCCAAAAGTTTTAGATGAGTCTTGGAAGTTATTACTTCAGTAATAACCGCTCCTTATCCTTTTTATTTGCTTTTTGTGCCAAGAGTAACCTCTAATGAGAAAGAAGTAATGATTGGGAAAGTTGCTGTCCCGAAACAGATTTCTATGTTGCACCGTAAAAATTCGTGTAAAATCTCTGTACGTCCTTTTGAGGCGTGCAGTTTTTTGCTTCTGCCCCAGGTTTTTATCTAACTTTCGTTAGTTCAACACTTTTTGATTGGAGCAACAGAAGGTCTTCGAAAAAATTCGTCTTTACCTGCTGGTCTGTTTTGACAGATTTCTGCCATTTTCTGCATTTGCTTCTTGTTGGTTCCTTTTTGAGTTCTTTTGGGGAATTGAGCTTTTTGAGGGAATTGCTACAGTAGATAGTGTTCTAATGGAAGTTTATTGGTGTTATAACTGAACCTAAAGACTTATTATCTTGAGTGCACTAATGTTGCTAATAAAGATTGTGTGAAGTTTTGTATGAAGGGAAAATTTCAGGTGTATGGAAGGAATGAGTAATGAGATGAAAGATGGACTAAAGCTCAAGCTTAGGGATGCCACGCGTGTCACCCCAAGAAATATCCAAGAATTACAAGCTTCAAAGCTTGGGGATGCCCAAGGCATCCCCCTCTTCATCAATAAAAATCTCAGGTTTCTTCCAAACGCTTCATTTTTATTGTTTCATGCACAGTTGTGTTGTTCTTGGAGCGTCTTCTTTTTCGTTTTCGTTTTCGTTTTTCGTTTGCTTTGTTTGCTGAATAAATTGGTTGGACCCCCTCTTTCATACATTGGTTTTCAAATAGTTTGGTTTGGTTTGGAAAAGAGTAGGAAAGTTCATGCTTAAGTGGTAAAGAGAGCTTGTTTTTGACTGTGGCATATTCTTCGTCTTGCCATGCTTGATATTGTTTTGGCTTTATGCTTAGTATTCTTTGCTGTAGCATGACTTGTTATAAACAATTGAGATTGCTTAATGTGCCTTGGATGAATCATGCGTTGTTTTAGCATATTAAAGCATAGTATTGTGGTATTCTCCTTTGATGCTTTATTTGGGTTGACTTGGCGCATGCTCACACCATGTTATGACTATACCAAGTCACCATAGCCTTTATGATCCT
Source organism: Avena sativa (assembly GCA_916181665.1). Taxonomy (NCBI): domain Eukaryota; kingdom Viridiplantae; phylum Streptophyta; class Magnoliopsida; order Poales; family Poaceae; genus Avena; species Avena sativa. Next base: position 77,331,163 of record OV702292.1, on the reverse strand, counting down.
TTAGTTTTCAACTTGTAGTATCACTTTATGCTTTGATCAATGATGATTTGTTGCTCTACATGATTATGGCCATTATTACTCTCTTAGTTTGTCGCTCCCAGTCTTTTGCTAGCCTCCACAACCAAGTATGAGTTCCACTCATGCATCCAACTCCTTAAACCAAGTTATTCCAAAGAGTCCACCATACCTACCTACTAGCATATGCTATTCCAAGTATATTCATGTTTTTGTTTACCTTCCAAATTAAACTTGTTATGAGAAAACTAGTGATTAAAGCTCTCACGAACTTTATGGCACACTTTACTTTTTTGCATTTAATAAACTTGAACCATTAGGTCCTTCTTTGTTGCGTATATGCTTGCGCTTTATAAGTTGAAATTAGCAGAACCATGTATCATGGGGAACGCTTTCAACATTGCACTTGTACTTTGTACCCCGTTGATATCATGTTCTTTTGCTTATGGATCCCGGCGGTGTGAAATAAAAGTGGAACTTGTAAGATCATGGAGTTTGTATGTGTGTTATAGAAACGCCTGGGCCGCTAGCCTAAGCCATGCCTAATCATGGTGGAAACTTGCAGCATAACCATAATGAGCACTCTATGAAGCATCCTCAATAAAAACCTATGCAAATAGCCAATAAAAAGATCACTAAGATGCTCATTGTCTGCTTGCCTTGTCATTTTGATTATGGGATAGCTCCTGTATCATGTGCAAGGGGTACCCCGTTGGCGATTCTTTATGATACCTATGTACTTACAATGACAAGAGCTTACTTGTGACTAAAGTTGAGTAGCATGAGGTTCGGTCATCGTAAGTAAGGGGCATGAGATTTCGGTTTATAACTTGTCAAGCATATCCTCTTAGTCGTGTCACTTTAACCTTAATCACTTAAAGATGCTTATGATAGGGGCAATGAGAGCTAAAAGCTATAAGTACCATAATTTTTGGAAGCTCTTTATGAGATTTGAATCCCTACTTCCTTCTATGAAGGCCTTTCTTCCACTTATATATTGAGTCTCCATCTTCTATCTTTATGCACCTACTTTGAGAGCATAGTGGCCATTCTTAGTTCTATGTGCATTGTCCCAAGACTAGTTGATTGATGCATAACTTGATATTGCTTGTTTTAAACTATTTGTATCTAGTCACTCTTATGACCTTTGAAGGTGTCCTATGCATTTATATTTGCTACTCTATGAGGGACAAGCTGAATACTATTATGCTATGTTTTCTTTATGTGAAACAAACAAACGTCTTGCAAAGCATTGTTATTCATGAATCTTTTGTTTGTGCCTTTTCATGTTGCATCATAGTTTATTTGTCTTATTGCTAGAACTTTGTCTTTCATGTTATGATTGAAGTACTATGATCCCAGCTTTGAATGTTTTACAAATACTTTGATCAAGTTTATGATGGTGCATGTCACCTCAAAAATTATTCTTTCTTTTTATCACTTACCTACTCGACGACAAGTAGGAGTTAAGCTTGGGGATGTTGATACATTGCAAATGTATCTATAATTTTTGATGTTCCATGCTTGGTTTTATCTACTTTCTTGTGTTTTGTCCACACTTTGGAGTAGTTTTCATATGATTTCTTAGACTAACCTATTAACAAGAGCCACAGTGCCAGCTGCCTATTTTTTGCTGTTTTTGGTTCCAGGAAAGTCAGAAAATGAATATTCTCGGAATTGGACGGGACAAAAGCCAAAGTTGCTATTTTACCGGAAGACATCTAGAGCCAGAATACAAGACGGAGAAGGGCTAGGGCCCGGCCACACCACCTAGCCGCGCGGCCAGGCCTGACCCGCGCCAGGGGGTGGTCTGGCTAACCCCAGCACCCCCTCGGCCTCTCCTTCCGCCTATATATTGCCTCCGATACCAAAACCCTAAGTACCCGATCAAAAATCCACGAAAGAGTCTGTAGGCACCGTCATCTCCATCCCTAGATCGGGAGGGATCTGAAGCTCTTCCCGGCACCCTGCCGGAGAGGAGAATTCACCATGGAGGCCTTCTTCATCATTATGCAAGCCTCCGGTGTGATGCGTGAATAGTTCATCTCTGGACTACGGGTCCATGTAGTAGCTAGATGGCTGGTTCTCCTCCTTTGTGCTTTCATGTTTAGATCTTGTGAGCTCCGTTCATGATCAAGATCATTTATTTGTAATTATGCATGTTGTGTTTGTGGGGATCCGATGGATATTGAGATGCTATTTCAGATTGATTATTGATTCTATCATGTCTTTGTTATTTGTGATCTTGCATGCTTTCCGTTGTTAGTAGCTATCTTGGCCAAGTAGATGCTAGCAACTCCAAGAGTTAGTATTTATGCTCGATAGTGGGTTCATGCCTCTGGTAATCTAGGGAAGTGACAGAAATCTCTAAGGTACTAGATGTGCTGTTGCTACTAGGGAGAAAACAACAATCCTTTGTTCATAGAACAATCATATTGTTTACTTTACACGCAATTCGTAAAGCAATAATCTGCTGCTTGCAACTTAATACTAGAGGGGGGTCGGATGATAACCTGAAGGTGGATTATTAGTCATAGATGTAGTTGGATGGCGGTCTATGTATAATGGTGTAATGCCCAATCAAGTCTCAAAGGAGTCAAGTTGATTAGTATATGCTTGTATGCTTTCTCGATGCTTGTCAATTGCCCCGCTGTAATTTGTTCACCCAGCATGTTATCTATCCTAAGGAGAGTCACCTCTAGTGAACTATGGACCCCGGTCCTTTCTTTTACATACAATCTACAAACTGTTTACTGCTTTGTGTTTACTTTCTACAAACTATTACTTCCTTCCATTCGATACGTTTAATCCTTTGTTTTCAGCAAAACCGTGGAAATTGACAACCTCATCGCAAGTTGGGGGCAAAGTTCTGTGGTTGTGTTGTGCAGGTCTCCACGTTGCTGCTGGCACCGGTAGTGCGCCCCACCAATGTTCAGTTAGCTACACCTTTGGGGTGTTTTCTTGCTCCTACTAGATTGATAACCTTGGTTTCTTACTGAGGGAAAACTTGTTGTTGTGCTCATCATACCTTCCTCTTGGGGTTCCCCAACGAGCTCGATATATTTGGGCCATCACCAACCTAAACATTGTCACTCGATCATGTCATGAAGTTCAAGTTATGATGATTAGAAATGGATCCTCGTAGACTATTCCTTAGACCGTGAGGCTATATCAATCACTGTCTCCCGAGAGTGCTTAGATAGCATCAAGCGTCACTTGGTAATACAGTGATTATAAAGGTGTGTTCAGGTACTCGGAGGAACCTTAGAGGCAATATATGTCAAGAGCGGGATTTGTCCGTCCACGTGATGGAAAGGTACTTAAGGGCCCACTCAGGAGAATTTATATCCAATAGTTGCACAATGTGTGATTTGATCACATGGATATCACTTGTCGGAACGAGTCAAGTAGTATTGTTCAGTACCTTCCTCCCCCTATATATATAGTGGGGGTATTTGGCCAGATAAATACACACAATATTCAATAAAAGGTTTACTTACTTTTGGGGAGACCTCCAATTGATATTCTCTCTCTCTCTCTCGTGACCGTGGTCCCAAGTTCGGACTGCTAGAATGAAAGACATCTTCACCGCCGAGCGTCGTCACCTGCGAGATTTGGATCCAGGAGCTCTAATTCCGAATCTGCTGCTAGATCAAGGAAGCCGGAGTCATCGTCAAGCACCAGATCTGTGTAACTCCCCGCGAGGTGTCACACTTGAGGCACTCAAGTCGTTGGAGCCATAGGAGCGCAAGGACTTCATCACGACCTTGAGGTCGGCTTCGGCTCATCTACATCAACCACGCTCTCCTGAGCGTTGACAACGTTTTTTGGTCTTCAAGGTTAAGTTTGCGAAAAGCCCCTCGCATTACTGCAATACTAATAGATAGGTCCTAGCAACATCAGGGGTTCATGGGCGTAGGGTAAAAATTTATTGTTTTCATGCGTGGAACCCCTATAGTGGTATCAGAGCTAGATCTATGTGTAGTAATACTAGTACGGGTAGAACACACAAGAGGTAGCGTGTGGGCATTGATCTTTTAGTTATTACCCTCCCATGTGTACTTGTGTATACCGCAGTAATGCTTGATGAAGAGGCCCCCAACCGACTTTACACGTTCATTCGCGAGACTGGTCCACGCTTGACATACGACTTGTATTGTATAAAGTGTCTTTGGGGGGTGTCTCTCTCTCTCGCATTAGTTGGTATACCATTTGCAACGGAGGGCCCCAAAAGGGGTGTAGTATAGACAACTACTTGATCAGTGTTGTGCTGAAAGTTTGTAGGTCAGAACGGTTCTTGTGCGAAAGCCCATTCAGCCACGTAAAACATGCAAAGATAAAGTAGAGGTGTCTATCTTTGTTTTGCAGGGGGCGTTGCTTTGTGATATGGTTGTGGCAAAGGTAAAGTGATTACCTTATGTTACATAGTAGTAGATATTCACGGAGGTGACGGACTACCACGCCGGAAAGACACCGGTACCCTGGTGTTTTCGGCGCCGGAACCCTGACGCTGGAATCCGGTGACGACGGATGGAGATCATGACGTGAAGGACCATATCACATTGCATTTACATTCAATGTTATTGTTTGTATATCTTATTGTATGCTAGTATTAGATACTCGACGGTAGCCTAATAAGATGATCGCTGTTAAAATTACCAATGATTGTGTCCCCCCTTAGTGTGCACCACAAAGAAAGTTCTTCGGTATGAGGCAGGCCGTGATGATCGGGTGTCAGACATATTGATGTCTACGCACTTCTATTCTTGTAGATAGTTGTTGGGCCTCCAAGTGTAGAGGTTTGTAGAACAGCAGCAAGTTTCCCTTAAGTGGATTACCCAAGTTTTATCAAACTCAGGGAGGAAGTGGTCAAAGGTATCCCTCTCAAGCAACCCTGCAATCAAGATACAAGAAGTCTCGTGTGTCCCCAACACACCCAATACACTTGTCAGCTGTATAGGTGCACTAGTCCGGGGAAGAGATAGTGAAACACAAGTGGTATGGATAATTATAAGTGGTAACGGTGCCAGAAAATAGCTTGATGGCGTGGAAGAGACTAAAGGCAAACTGAAATAAAGATGGAAGCAAGAAAACATGTAACAAATCTAGTTGCAAACGATGTTTCAATGCTTAGAATCAAGGCCTAGGGATCATACTTTCACTAGTGAACACTCTCATATAAATATCATCTCTTTATGATACTACTCTGAACTACTCTCCGGTTGGACACTCTAATCCATGGTAGGGATATAACAACACTCCTCAAAGTTCGCTTTCCCCATCTAGATAACCCCACACTCTCACCTTGAGCTCTAGATGGTTCCAACAAACATCACAATTTCATAGAAACATCCAACTCCAAATATAACTCATAACACGTATTTGTAATCTCTATCCTAAGTGCCACCATGGTGTGCACACTATCACTTTCACACACATGGGGAGAGCTAGAGATCTATTAAAGCACTTGAGTAGCAAGGTAGATCTACTTGATTACAAAGCTCATGATCACAATATGATCATGCATAGAGAGAGATGAACACATAGCTACCGGTAGAACCCTTAGCCTCGAGGAAGAACTACTCCCTCATCATCATGGGAATCAGCAACGACGATGGAGATGGTGGTGGAGTCGATGGAGATGGCTCTGGGGGCACTTCCCCGTCCCGGCAGGGTGCCGGAATAGAGACTTTCTATCCCCTGAATCTCCCCTTCGGTGGCGATGGCGCTGTGGAACTTTTCGTGGCTGGAGGCTTCCAGATTTAGGGTTTTTCTCATCAGAGGCTTCTTATAGGCGAAAGGGGAGGCCGAGGGGGTGCCAGAGGGCCCCACACCACCCCCTGGCGTGGCCTAGCCTGGCCCGTGCCACCAGGTGGTGTGGCTAGCCCTTGTCCCCTCTCCGTCTCGTCTTCTGGCTCCGTGAGTCTTCCCGTAAAATATCCTTTGGCGCTTTTGTCCCGTCCAATTCCAAGAATATTCATTTTCTGGCTTTCCTGGAACCAAAAACAGCAGAACACAGGAAATTGGCACTATGGCATCTTGTTAATAGGTTAGTCCCAGAAAGTGTATAAAAATACTCCAAAGTGTGGACAAAACATAAGAAATTAGATATAAAACAAGCATGGAACATCAAAAATTATAGATACGTTAGCAACGTATCATATATCTACGTTCGCATACAGTGGGTGTAAGCCATGTTGCACAACAAATACACTAAGATTGAGTTGGCGAGCCTAGCACGTTACAGAGACGTGGCCTCAGAACCCGGATGTTCGAAAGATTGAGCACGAGTCGCATGCATGATGTGACCGACGTTTAGCGTCCACCCTAGAACCCACATTGATGGCCGTGATGATCGGGGGAGATGTGGGGAAAAGGGGTCGTGTTATCACTAGGAACCCTTTAGGGGATAGTTGTTTCTGAGTGGAGTTATCATTAACTCATTTAATTATAAACTTAGTCTAAATTCCTTTTGCAATTATAAATGTAGAAAATGGTTCTCCCTAATGCTACCTTTCCTATTGACGATTGGTTAGAAGTAGGCTAGACGGATAAAACTTCTCTATATGGGTTGCGCGTCTCCGCATTCTACTTAGCGAGAATAACATGGTCGACTACATACTCGACGAGATGGATTTGGAGCAACCCTGTTTCTATGAGACCCCAGAACAGCGGAAAGACCGTTATTACCGTCGTGAGATATCCACCTTCATATCAGTTATAATGTGCTACGAGATTGTGGATGATTTGTGGCCAGTCGTGGGTAATCTTGACCCTCGTGCGACTATGGTACAACTTAGGACACATTTCGTGGAACAAGCGCGCATATGGGAGCATGAGCTGATGGGAGACTTCCTCTCCATTAAGATGGAGAAGAACTCATCACTTGACGACCACTTGGAACACATGCATGATGCGTACATGAGGCCTGCATACTTCCTGGATAGCTGGATGACGGGCTCTTTTGCAAATGGCGTTGTGCTGTGGTCGCTGCCACCAAGCTACCAAGCACAAGTCAGGACTTGCATTATGAGAGGCGACGCGGAAACACATGATTTCCATGAGTTCATATCACATTTCAGGAATGTGATGGTTGAACCCGTTGTCGTTGAGGTCATCAATGACAAAGGTATATATTTGATATACATTTTTATAAATGTTATAATCTTGCAAACACATTTGCAGTGTTAAGTATATTTGATACTTGTTCTGTTTTACTGAAAACAAGTCCTTCTGCATGAGAGGTGCTTGCTGGAGAGGAGGTGACGTTGCGTGTTGATGGCGAGCATGATGATGATGTCCAACGACACTCTCCCTCGACATTTATCATTTAGTTTATGTTTTAGGATGATTATTGTAATCAAAAGATTATGAACTTCTTTAGGGTGTCTCACACTTTGTGAGACGGTTATTCATATCAGTTTGTAACAAACAGTTGTTCCACATTTATGAATGATTTCTATTTGTGTTCATATCTTGCTTGATTATATGTGAATTATCCTTGTTGTTTGAAACTAATTGATAATACATGAACATTTGTAAAATATTGAAATGCCTTAAAATACCCAACTTAATGATATGTTCATTAATGAATGAAACCATTGTTTAAATTCAAAAGTTATGTGATAATATGTGAAGACATTCGATTTCTTGTCACATATAAATTATGCCTAAGTTTGGCAAAATAACTTGAACACAATGTATTACTTGAATACAAAGTGTTTTAATGAATTGTTGAAAATAAATACATATTCGGTGTATTGTGTTTTAACAATATGGTGGTTATCATTATATGATTGTCTAAATGTGTAAAGTAGTTTACCAAAGGAAACATGAATATGAAACTATTTGATATGATCAAAATGTTTCATCAACAAAGGGTATAAATATAAATGAGAATCTAATTAGTACGATTTGATCAATAGTAATTGTGGAATGCAATGCGTTTGAAATGTCAAAATGCAAAGCATCATGATATGATATTAGATATCAAAATGGGTGAATAGATGGTGCCAACTAAATCGTTGTAGTGTATATGTAGAGACCATTAGTTAGAAATAGTTAGCACTCAATTAGAATATATAGTGAACCATTTGAATTCGTGAAAGCGGCTCCATATATGGTATGGATCGTCGTGAAAGTTTTGGAGTTATTCGATATAACCAAAATAATAGCGAATAAGTCCTTGTAGAGTATTCGTTGGAAACGTTGAATACGATATCCATAGCTGAAACCAAAAGAAAAGCAAAATTCGTATTGCTTGGATTTTGGTGCATTCTTGAGAAAGTTCGTATTCAGTGATATTTCTCAATTATGAAGCAAATGAAATATAATGAAAAACATGACTAGGATTCAAATCCCTGCATCAGAGTGTTGAGAAGCGCAACAGACAACATTCTTGAACGATTCTCTTCACGAAAGAAAGAATCAATGATAATGATCATTGTATTTCCCCACTAGTGTTTTCACTACATGAAGTAGGATTCAAAATGTAACCCATATCTTGTATGGAGACATTTGTGAATCATTTTTCATGATTCTTGGAATATGACATACCTACGAACTACTAAGGAAATAATGGTAAACTAAAATTAGGAGAAATCCCAAAGCAAAATTCCCTTAAGATTAGAAAGCGATTCGTTGTTGAATCTCACAAGTAAAGGAGTTACTTGGATTTTCCCAAATGACTGCAAAGCCATAATGGCAAAGGGGGTGAATGACAAAAGCACAATTTGTCAAGTATTGGATGAATTCAAATGAATTTGATTCAAATGTGCTAAATGTCTAGTGGATTTTAAACTAGTAAAAGTACTAGTATCTCATAGTAAATCTCCAAGTTTGATATTTGATCAAAGGATTTTGAAGTTGTTCAAAATAGTGAGTGGATATGCAATTTGCATGAAATTGTGTGGGAGCTATAAAAGTCTTCCTAAAAACAATATGTGAATGACATATTTTTGAGTGGGAGCAATATAAGTCTCATATTAAAATATGTTGGAACATAGTTTGGGTAAAGAGTAATGACTCATACCCAAATATGTTAGAAACATATTTTGAGTGGGAGCTTATAGGAGTGATTCTTAAGTGCGTTAAGAATAAAAGCGCAAGTACCGATAAATAATGATTTATAATGGGTACAAGTTGATAATAAGTGTATTATGATATTATGTAGTATTCCTTAAGGGATTCTAAAAAGGGTTTCAGAATAGAAGTTAATTAAGGAACTAGTCCTTGATAACTCAAGTTAGGAATAATATTGAGTTTAACATCAATGGTTGAAAGAAAGAAAATGATGATGATCATCCACTATGTTGAGACATATGTTCTATCTTAGAAAACCATGATGATAACTTAACATAATATATGATCCAATAAGGAACGTTTAAAAGTGATTAAGTTTGAATCATGGAACGTTGAGCTAAGTTTGTCCGCAATGTCTAATAGAGAACTGTAGGCATGTTTTCCAAATCCATAAAGGATGACATATCTTAAAACATAAAGGGTTATGTTATAAGGGAATATGTTGGAAACTCCTGTAAATACCGATTAAAGTTAAGTAGGAAGCAAGGTGAACAAAAACATCGAAATTTGCATAGGGTGCTCTCGTGTTTCGATGATTACATTTATAATAATAGATAAGGGTACCATCTAAAGTGTTGTATAATGTTATGGCGGGGCTAGTTCGCTTTTAACATAGAATGATGTGTCCTAGGGGCATAGTGCCCATGAGAAAGCCCACGAGGTTGATCTAAAGTCACTGTAGACTCCTAGAATCCGGCCTCGTTTTGCTGCCATAGAGACGATGCATACACACAGATGTTATCATGTGATGATAAAGTATTAATGTCAATCAAGGTGACATTAGTAAGTTGCAAAGGATTTGGGACTGTAAAGTACAGACCCAAGACTCAACCTCTTCCATGAGCAAGCATGTTCAAGGTACCGGATATATGGTGCCAATGATTAAGAACAAATGCAGTTAGTTTATTTGTACTCTAGTGCAAGTGGGAGACTATTGGAAATATGTGATACATTGCAAATGTATCTATAATTTTTGATGCTCCATGCTTGGTTTTATCTACTTTCTTGTGTTTTGTCCACACTTTGGAGTACTTTTCATATGATTTCTTGGACTAACCTATTAACAAGAGCCACAGTGCCAGCTGCCTGTTTTCTGCTGTTTTTGGTTCTAGGAAAGTCAGAAAATGAAATTTCTCGGAATTGGACGGGACAAAAGCCAAAGTGCCTATTTTTTCAGAAGACTCCAGGAGCTAGAATACGAGACGTAGGGGAGCCAGGGGCTGGCCACACCACCCCTAGGCGCGAGCTGGGCCTGGCTGTGCCAGGGCATGGTGTGGTGGCCCCAGGCACCCCCTCGGTCTCCTCTTCGCCTATAAGAAGCCTTCTGACCTAAAAACTTAGGGGGGTTCGACGTTTTTCCACGAAAAGTTCCGCTGCACCGCCACCACCGAAGGGGAGATTCGGGGGACAGAAAGTCTCTGTTCCGGCACCCTGCCGGGACGGGGAAGTGCCCCCGGAGCCATCTCCATCGATCTCCATCATCATCTTCATCGACCATCCATGTTTCCTCCATCTATGAGTGAGTAATCCCCCGCTGTAGGCTATGGGGATGGTAGGGATTGGATGGGATCGTTCATGTAATGGCATCAGATTGTTAGGGCATGGTGCCTAGTATCTTTTATTAGTGCTTTATGACTTTGTTGCGACTTGTTGTGCTTAATGCTTGTCACTAGGGCCCGAGTGCCATGATTTCAGATCTGAACATGTTATTGATTCATTATGATAGTATTGTTCTTGGTCTTATCTACAAGTTGTATACACACGTCGTTGTCCGGAACCCATGACCCTGAAGTGACAGAAATCGAGATAACCGGAAGGGAAAGGCTTTGATGTGAGGATCACATGTGTTCATGGAGTGTTAATGCTTTGCTCCGGTGCTCTATTAAAAGGAGCATCTTAATTTTCAGTAGTTCCCTAGAGGCCCCGCTGCAAACGGGCTGGCAGGACAAAAGATGTTGTGCAAGTTCTCATTGCGAGGACGTATGACTATATATGGAACACATGCCTAGGATTGTCTAGTACTTGGATGCTTTATCTTATTTATCTGCAATTGCCCTATGTTCTGATTGCTATGTGGATTGTCTTGTCCATGCAACGCCCGTCCATCCATCCCTATGCCTACCGCACTCGAATCCCATTGTTTACTGCTTTTGTTACTACTGTATTTGCTTTGCTACTGCTGTTACTTTACTATTCCTACTACAAAACTGTTGCTACTGATAAACTACTGTGAGCAAGATTATTTCTAGGTGCAGCTGAATTGACAACTCAGTTGTTAAGGCTGATAAATATTCTTTGGCTCCCCTTGTGTCGAATCAATAAATTGGGTTTCACTTCCCTCGAAAATACTACGATACACCCCTATACTTGTGGGTCATCAAGACTATTTTCTAGCGCCGTTGCCGGGGAGCATAGCTTTATTTATCAAGTCCACTTGGAATCACTATTGTTCAAGCTAAGTTTATTTCTTCCTTGTTTGTTTCTTTCTTTATTGAAAATACAAAAAAAAATTAGTTCCTACTCTAGTTGTTATTTTCGTTGGTCTGTTATTGTCTTGTTTTATCATGCTTGTTGTCAATGGTTGGTTTCTTTGAAACTGAAGCTTATTGGCAAGGTGGGTTCACGGAAGATCAAAAATATTATTATAAGGAACACCGCTTGTCACAAAAAGGGAAACACTTATGGGAACAAATTGATAGATTGTATACCATTGCTAGAAACGTGTGCTCTATTTATAATGCTACTTATTGTTGTGATGAATCTCGTTGCAGAAAGAGGTATAAACACCTCCCTTTTCAATGTGAGTATAATGATAATGATACCATATCTTCCTATGCTAAAGGAATTTATGACTTTTATGATGCGGAACAAATTGAAGAATTTATTGCTTGGAAGGGTGCTTTTGAACTTGCTAGTTTGCTTGAAAATATTGATGATTCACCTTATAAGTATGAGGTTTATGGTATACTTAAATTTTGCTTTGATAATTACAAGGATGAAAATAGCCATATCCTTGAATATTTTAATAGATGCTTTCCACAAATGGAAGAGACTAATGCCTTGTAGGATCCTATGGAAGAAGAAATTGATGAACCTAAAATCTCATTAGATGAAAAAGAGGAGGAGAGTGATGAACAAAAGGAGGAAGAATGGATTAGCTACCCATGCCTACCTTCTAATGAGAGTAACTCTTTATCCCTTACATTATTTGATTGTCCTCCATGCTTACTAAAGGAGGATGAATGTTATGTTCCTGAGGTTTCTTTTGAAGATGTTTATGATAAAGCTCTAGTGCTTGTAGATCATGAAAAGCATGCTTTATGTGATAGTTATATTGTTGAGTTTCTTCATGAGGCTACTGAAAATTATTTTGAGAGAGGAAAATATGGTGGTAGAAGTTTTCCTGGTATTGAAACACCTCTCTATGTGCTGAAAGTTTTGAAGTCACTCTTGTTTTATCTTCCTATGTCTGTCATTTTGTTTTTTGTGAATTTATTTGCATACATGATTCCTATGCATAGGAAGTGGGTTAGACTTAAATGCGTTTTGAATTTGCTTCTTGATGCTCTCTTTTACTTCAACTCATATTTCTTACGAGAGCATCCTCTCAAACTTTTTATGCCTGAAGATGATAATATGTCTATTATTCTTGGGAGACCTTTTCTTAAATACTGCAGGAGCTGTTATTAATTATAATCAAGGGAAGGTGACCTTCAATGTTAATGACAAGGAACATATTGTCTATTTCCCCAAGAAGATTGAAAGGACATATGGCTTGAATTCAATTGAACATGTTGAGGGCATTCAAGTTGGAGAAATATATTGTTCCATACCAAGAGAAAAATTTGAAACTATTATGATTGGGACTATTGCTATCAAGGTTGAGGTAACATAATCATTAGTGGAATACAAAGTTCTATCTCATATGGAATTGTTTTGGTAGCAAGACCTGATCAACCTTGTTAACAAAAGGATTTCATTGAACAAAACAAAATTTTCACCATGATTATCTCTGCTTACTTTTATTTTATCCATTTTTAGTTTTTGCTTTTGCCTAACTTAAAGGCGTTAAAGAAAAGTACTTGTTGGAAGATAACCCAAGAGTTTTAGTTGAGTATTGGAAGTTATTACTTCAGTAATAACCGCTCCTTATCCTTTTTATTTGCTTTTTGTACCTAGAGTAACCTCTAATGAGAGAGAAGTAATGATTGGGAAAGTTGCTGTCCTGAAACAGATTTTTGTGCTTCACCGTAAAAATTCGTGAGCGAGCTCTCTATGTCGGATTGAGCTGTAATTTTTTTTTATTATGCCCCAGGTTGTTGCCTAACTTTAGTTAGTTCAACACTTTTTGATTTGAGCAACATAAGATATTTAAAAAATTAGTCTTTACCTACTGGTCTGTTTTGACAGATTTCTGCCATTTTCTGCCATTTTCTGCATTTGCTTCTTGTTGGTTCCTTTTTGAGTTATTTTGGGGAATTGAGATTTTTGAGAGAAGTGCTACAGTAGCTAGTGTTCTAATGGAAGTTTATTTGGTGTTAGAACTGAACCTTAAGACTTATTTATCTTGAGTGCACTAATGTTGCTAATAAATATTGTGTGAAGTTTTATATGAAGGAAAAAATTCAGGTGTATGGAAGGAATGAGTAATGAGATGAAGGATGGACTAAAGCTCAAGCTTGGGGATGCCACGCGTGTCACCCTAAGAAATATCCAAAAAGTACAAGCGTCAAAGCTTGGGGATGCCCAAGGCATCCCTTTCTTCATCAATAAAAATCCCAGGTTTCTTCCAAACGCTTCATTTTTATTGTTTCATGCACAGTTGTGTTGTTATTGGAGCGTCTTCTTTTTTGGTTTTTCATTTTGGTTTTAGTTTTCTTGGTTTGCTTAGTTTGCTGAATAAATTCGTTGGATCTCCTCTTTCACACATTGGTTTTCAAATAGTTTGGTTTGGATTGGAAAAGAGTAGGAAATCACATGCTTAAGTGGTAAAGAGAGCTTGTTTTTGACTATGGCCTATGCTTTGTCATGCCATGCTTGATATTGTTTTGGCTCTATGCTTAGTATTCTTTGCTGTAGCATGACTAGTTATAAACAATTGAGATTGCTTAATGTGCCTTGGATGAATCATGCGTTGTTTTAGCATATTAAAGCATAGTATAGTGGTATTCTCCTTTGATGCTTTATTTGGGTTGACTTGGTGCATGCTCACACCATGTTATGACTATCTCAAGTCACCTTAAGCCTTTATGATCCTTTAGTTTTCAACTTGTAGTATCACTTTATGCTTTGATCAATGATGTTTTGTCGCTCTGCATGATTATGGCCATTATTGCTCTCTCGTTTGTCGCTCCCTTACTATTGCTAGCCTTCACTTACACTGAGTGTTTTACTCATGTTTCCAACTCCCTTAAACCAAATATTGCCAAAGTGTCCACCATACCTACCTATTAGCATCATTTTCTACTTCCGTGCATATTCAATATGCCTTGTTTTCTTCCGAATAAAATGTTTGCTTGTTTTGAGAAAGTTAGTTTGTAAAGCTCTCACGAACTTGATGGCATACTTTATTTCCTACACTTAATAAACCTGAACCATTGTGAACTCTCCATGAAAGTTATATGCTTGCTAATTATAGGCTAGGGATTAGTAGAACCGTGTTGTCACGGGGAACGCTTTCAAACACATGGAAATATATACCCAGTTGATACCTTGCTCTTTTGTTTGCAGATGTCGTCGGTGTGAAATAAAAGGGGAGCTTGTAAGTCCATGGAGTTATGTATGTGTGTTAGAGAAACACCTGGGCCACTGATCTAATCCATGCTGACATGGTGGAAACCTGTAGCGTAACCATAATGATATCTATGAAGCATTCTTCTTATAAAAAAGAGAAAGATAGCTATTGAGAAAAAGAAAGAAAAAGAGATTTATGAAAAGAGGAAAGAGAGAAAAAAGCACCATTTTCCCATGGTAAATAAGAAGATTGCTGAGATACTCATTGTATCCTTGCCTTGTCATTTTGATATGGGGATTCTTCCGTATCATCGGGTAAGGGGTACCTCGTTGGCGGTTCTCAATGATACGCACATACTTACGATGACAAGAACTTACCGGTAACTAAAGTTGAGTAGCATGAGGAGCGGCCCTCGTACTCAAGGGACATGGGATTTTTAGTTTATAGTCTGTCAAGCATATAACTCAGATTGGACCTCACTTTAACCTTAACCACTTAAAGATGCTTATGACAGGGGCAATGAGCACTCAAAACTAATGAGTACCATACTTTCAGCATTTGGAAGCCTTTTCAAACTTTTCAAAACCTGTTCATTTCCTTGTTGAGTCTCCACACATTCTTTGAGCACCTTCTTGAGAGCATAGTGGCCATTCTTAGTTCTATGTGCATTGTCCCAAGACTTGTTGATTGATGCATACCTTGATAATGCTTGTTTTAAACTATTTGTATCTAGTCACTCTTGTAAACTTTGAAGGTGTCCTATGCATTTATGTTTGCTACTCTATGAGGGACAAGCTGAATGCCACTATGCTACGTTTTCTTTATGAGAAACAAACAAACTTCTTGCAAGGCATTTTTATTCATGAATCTTTTGTTTGTGCCTTTTCATGTTGCATCATAGTCTCTTTGTCTTATTGCTAGAACTTTGTCTTTCATGTTATGATTGAAGTACTATGATCCCAACTTTTAATGTTTTACAAATATTTTGATCAAGTCTTTGATGGTGCACGTCACATCAAAAATTATTCTTTCTTTTTATCACTTACCTACTCGAGGACGAGCAGGAGTTATGCTTGGGGATGTTGATACATTGCAAATGTATCTATAATTTTCGATGCTCCATGCTTTGTTTTATCTACTTTCTTGTGTTTTGTCCACACTTTAGAGTACTTTTCATATGATTTCTTGGACTAATCTATTAACAAGAGCCACAGTGTCAGCTGCCTGTTCTCTGCTGTTTTTGGTTCCAGGAAAGTCAGAAAATGAATATTCTCGGAATTGGACGGGACAAAAGCCAAAGTGCCTATTTTCTAGAAGACTCCAGGAGCCAGAATATGAGATGGAGGGGAGCTAGGGGCTGGCCACACCACCCCTAGGCATGGGTTAGGCCTGGCCGCGCCAGGGCATGGTGTGGTGGCCCCAGGCACCCCCTCGGTCTCCCTCTTTGCCTATAAGAAGCCTTCTGACCTAAAAACTTAGGGGGGTTCGACGTTTTTCCACGAAAAGTTCTGCTGCGCCGCCGCCACCGAAGGGGAGATTCTGGGGACAGAAAGTCTCTGTTCTGGCACCCTGCCGGGACGGGAAAGTGCCCCCGAAGCCATCTCCATCGATCTCCACCATCATCTTCATCGACCATCCATGTTGCCTCCATCTATGAGTGAGTAATCCCCCGCTGTAGGCTATGGGGATGGTAGGGATTGGATGAGATCGTTCATGTAATGGCATCAGATTGTTAGGGCATGGTGCCTAGTATCTTTTATTAGTGCTTTATGACTTTGTTGCGACTTGTTGTGCTTAATGCTTGTCACTAGGGCCCGAGTGCCATGATTTCAGATCTGAACATGTTATTGATTCATTATGATAGTATTGTTCTTGGTCTTATCTACAAGTTGTATACACATGTCGTTGTCCGGAACCTATGGCCCCGAAGTGACAGAAATCGGGATAACCGGAAGGGAAAGGCTTTGATGTGAGGATCACATGTGTTCACGGAGCACGTATGACTATATATGGAACACATGCCTAGGATTGTCTAGTACTTGGATGCTTTATCTTATTTATCTGCAATTGCCCTATGTTCTGATTGCTATGTGGATTGTCTTGTCCATGCAACGCCCGTCCATCAATCCCTATGCCTACCGCACTCGAATCCTACTGTTTACTCCTTTTGTTACTACTATCTTTGCTTTGCTACTGCTGTTACTTTACTATTCCTACTACAAAACTATTGCTACTGATAAACTGTTGTGAGCAAGATTGTTTCCAGGTGCAGCTGAATTGACAACTCAGTTGTTAAGGATGATAAATATTCTTTGGCTCCCCTTGTGTCGAATCAATAAATTGGGTTTCACTTCCCTCGAAAATACTGCGATACACCCCCTATACTTGTGGGTCATCAATATGCCCTAGAGACAAATAGTAATAAGGACTATTATCACATTTCATAAAGTTTATGATTAAGTTTTATATCATGCTATAACTGTATTGAGTGGAAACATCAATACATGTGTGATATATAAACAACCAGGAGTTCCTAGTGAAACTCTAGTCACTGGTTCATTGGTCCACAAAAGATCAAGTTTCCTGATCATGTGGAATTTATGCCAGTTGGAAATGGAGTCAACTCATTCTAAGAATGAGATGATGAACCAATACCCAACCTAAACATCGTGACCCGATCATGTCACAAAGTTCAAGTTACGATGATTAGAAATGGATCCTCGTAGACTATTCCTTAGATCGTGAGGCTATATCAATAATTGTCTCCCGAGAGTTCTTAGATAACATCAAGCGTCACTTGGTAATACAGAGATTATAAAGGTGTGTTCAGGTACTTGGAGGAATCGTAGAGGCAATATATGTCCAGAGTGGGATTTGTCCATCCACGTGACGGAAAGATACTTAAGGGCCCACTCAGGAGAAGTTATATCCAATAGCTGCGCAGCGTGTGATTTGATCCCATGGATATCACTTGTCGGAACAAGTCAAGTAGTATTGTTCAGTAACGAGATTGAACATGACATGGTGATGCCATTGATCAGATCTTGGGCAATGCAAGTATCAAGAGACAAAGGGAATAAGACACGATAGTCCCGGTTCAAACAACAAAAGATCTTCGTGGAACGCACAGGGGTCACATGGCCATCCAGGTCCCTCTGTCGATCATTGGTCCGGGAGTGTCCCGACCATGTCAGGAGTGTTCCCGAACCGTAGGGTATCACGCTTAAGGGTTTGATGATGATTAGAGAGTGTTTATAAGATCGGTAGAATCACCAAAGAATAGTAGAGAGAAAACCAGAAGGGTTTTGGTAAGTCCGAAGGATGTCCGGAGTGGAGGTGGAAGGTGTTCCATAACCACGGAGATTGAATAATATGTGAATGAATGTTAAATATTGATTTAATCATTTATTCATAATTATTTAATAAAAGAGAAAATCAATTTAAAGGTCAAAAGGCTTAATGGGCCAATTCCGGAGGGAAGAGGGCCCATTAGGGAAAGGCAAGAGGGGAGAAGAGGCAAGGGGGTGGCTGACTGGGCCAAGCCCCCCCGCAGGGCCCACTAGGGCCGGCCGGCGGCTGCCCCCCTCTCCCCTCTCCTTTAGTCCCACCCCGAGACTTTGAGGGAGGTAGTACCTCCCCTCCCCCTATATATAGTGGGGGTATTTGGCCAGATAAATACACACAATATTCAATAAAGGTTTCCTCACTTTTGGGGAGACCTCCAATTCATATTCTCTCTCTCTCTCTCTCTCTCTCTCTCTCTCTCTCTCTCTCTCTCTCTCGTGACCGTGGTCCCAAGTTTGGACTACGCGAATGAGAGACATCTTCACCGCGGAGCACCGTCGCACTGCGGGATTCGGATCCAGGAGCTGTACTTCCGCAACTGCTGCTGGATTAGGGAAGCGGGAGTCATCGTCAGGCACCGGACGTGTGTAACTCCCCGCGAGGTGTCACACTTGAGGCACTCAAGTCGTTGGAGCCACAGGAGCGCAAGGACTTCATCACGACCTTAAGGTCGGCTTTGGCTCGTCTACATCAACCACACTCTCCTGAGCGTTGACAACGCTTTTCGGTCTTCAAGGGTAAGTTCGTTAAAATCCCCTCCCGTTACTGCATTACTAATAGATAGGTCCTGGCAACATCAGAGGTTCATGGGCTAGGGTAAAAATTTATTGTTTTCATGCGTGGAACCCCTACAGAAATACCACCATACTTCCGTTGTCATGATGTCGTGCTGCTAGGATTGATCTCATCCACCTCTCCCCTTTCTTGCTGGATCAAGAAGGTGGAGACACCATCAAGCTATACGTGTAAGAAACTCGGAGGTGCCGCTCTTGAAGTACTTCATCGGATTGATCTGATGATAGTACGACTACATCATCCCACAAACTTTTGATTGTTAAAGCACGTGTTCTACAAGGGTAGGTAGATCTAATCCACCTCGTCAGATGCATCTGGTAGATCAGATCTGGATCTTGTTCGCTCTCTTGTAGGAATTTTGTTTTTGTTTTCTTTGCTACGAATCCCATCACAACCATCGATGCTACCCTAGCGCTAGACGATGCCTCTGCCCTACGCGTGTACCCTAGAACGCATCAGCCCCTGAGGCTCCGTGGGGATAGTGTGCCATGTCGCCTATTCACACTGTTGTCGACGTGGTAAAAACTACGATGCTCCACCTCATAGCCCCTCCAGCTAGCATCGTCTCCAAAAAAACAATGCCCCAAGAAGGAGAATGACGCAAAGTGTCACCATCATCCAATCCGGGAGATCTAGACCTTGGGTTTTCCCTGGTGCAACCCATGGGAGAAGACGAGAACTACAAGAATTATGCCTTCCCCAAGTTAACAATGCAAATAGGCCGCCACCATTGACCATGACCGAAGTCGGCATGATTTTCACTAGTAGTCACGCCTTCCCAAACAAAGATCCAGCTAGATCATCATCAATCGCGAAGTCCGTCATGCCACCATGACCTGGAGCCACCACCCTGGCTTTTGATCCACATACCTTGAGAGTTGTAGTTATCACGCATCCATTAACGTCGACGCCGGAGAAAGTTTCGGCCACCAAGTGCGTCCTACAAGGAAACTAGGCTTAGGATCCCTTGATCCCCTGCCCCCGGGTGCTTCCGCAAGGAGCCTCCACATGGACAGTGATCTCTAGCGAAGGATATGTGACCGCCTCCATGTCTGGAGCTGTTACTATGGGATCCCCGCGCCACTAGTTGCTGCACCCTGTCAAACCAGTCGCCCAACACGATGCCGACGGAGCACCACCAGGAGGATGTTCTCATGGCGTCGCTCTCTTTCCGCCATGCGGTCCACTCTAGCCAGCCGCCATGGTTGCGAGACACCGGGCCCTAGGCGTACCATTCACCTGTGGCTGCAAGCTTTCTAGCGGCTGCCTCTAGGGACACTGAGGGGATATGGGTGGAAGGAGGAGGTGGCTGTGTGTGTGTGTGTGGGGGGGAGGGGTAGTGGAGGCTAGGATCCGGGTTGCCCTAGAGGAGGGAGACGCGGGAGAGATGTGCTGGTCTGATCTACTTCATGTCACAGAGCCGACTTCAGTCATGGCGGACGATGACGACATCTTGTGTGTCACTTCCTTGTCTAAGGCATCGCTAATGCACCTCTCGCATCCTCGCTCGTGCTGCTCTGTACGAAACCCTAGATATAGGTCTCTCGGATCGGATGATCATGATGCTACGGTCGTTCTCCCTTCTAGGGGCATCATTTTGGAGGAGTTACTGGTCGAAGGGGTCAGAAGGTGGAGCGACATGACTTCTTCAGCTTTGACAACGTCGTGTTTCAGAGACATGGTGCAGTGGGGTCTTGCGGCAACCGCGTGATGATGGACGCGTGCAGGGCACGGTCTAGCGCCATGGCAGCATCAACGACAGGACTGGCAAATACTATAAGGATATTTGCCCTGAATATTGCTCAGTGGTTTGACGACGGTGGCAACTTCTATAGACTGGATGACTGCTCCCTTTTTTCCATGAGAGTTGAGGGTATCTCGGTGATGTCCCCGGTTCCTAGTTGGTAGGGAGATTTCGTGTTTTTAGAGTACTAGGTACTACGTGCATGATCTTCATCCATTGCGAGGTTTGTGGGCCGTCATGGCTTAAATTTTTATATATATGCTCTTGGTTGGTCCTTTTGTTGAATAAAACAATAAATAAAGCTATATGCATCTTTTCAAGTTTAGATGTTGGGTCCCATCCTCCATTTCAAAAAAAGTGCATCCAAAGACAACTCATGAACACGTGATTCTATAAAATAGAACATTCTCTGAGTTTTGCTAGTAGACGTGCATGTTAGCCCCTCTTCCCGACATAGTCACTACAAAGGTCGTAGTGTCTACGTGGGATCTAGCCGTGGACCTCTTGTTAACAATGCTGAAGATAAATTATGAATTGAACATCGAGCGTGGGTTGTATACCAATTTTATTCACAAATCCAACTTAATTCGCTGAAACATCGTTTTTTTTCTTTTTCTAAGTGGCTTTTCACTTTACGCCCATGCATGAAGTCTTCCAATCCGTGTCATAAAATTATGGTTGATCAAGCGACATGTGTCACCCCCACACACGACGAGCAACACCCAACCTGACACGTGTCACCCTTACACACGACGAGCAACGCTCAACCTGTTCTTGTGGATTGAAATCGAGTGACTTGCTTTTGCTTTATCCAAGTAACGCGGAAACCTGAGCGAGATCTAACAGTTGAGATGAATCAAAGCCTAAAACATCCTCAGCCATTTCAAGCCCCAAATTGTAGAAGCATGGCTACAATTGCACATTACATGGTGCCAAGCGTCAAAGGGGCGGCACCACGTAGTCCTCACCATTGCGATATTCTTCTACTTTAATCGTTTCCTGCCTAGTCTACTGGCCCACCTTACCGTTCCCGATCTCGTATCGCTACGATGGCATCACGTGCCACGACGAGCACTCAGCCTAGGGATGTAGACGGACAATTAAACGGACAATACGGATAGTCCGTATACCTTCTTTCGTTTGCACCGGTTATACTACACGTACAAGTTTTTCTTCTGATACGTACAATTCTGGATGTAGACGGACTGTCCGTGTTGTCCGTTTAATTGTCCGCCTACATCCCTAACTCAGCCTACAAAAATGAGGTGTGTTTCTTCTTTCAAACTACTCCCTCCGTTTTAAAATATAAGATGTTTTAGGTTTATAAAGAAAATACTCCCTCTAACTCATATTAATTGACTTGAATTTTTTAGATTCGGATGTATCTAGTAATAAAACATGTCTAGATATATCCAAATCTAAACAAATTCGAGTCAACTAATATGAGTCAGAGGGAGTATATCTAGACTTCTTTTAGTGTGTAGATCTACTTCAAATCTGAGTGAATCTAATATAAAAGAAGTTCTTCGCAAAGCTAAAACATTTTATATTTTAAAAAGAAGGGATTAGATGGAGCGGCCGCCTCAAATGAGCTGAAGTGCGAATTTGGCATCGAGACATTAACTTTACGACACGCTACCCAAATTCCCTCGGAGAAGTAGCAGGCCCGCTGGAAACCGCCAACCGCAAAATGTAGGGCTTTTTATAAATAACCGTCAGACTTTTCTAGTCGCAACCCTCACACATTTCTTCTCCACGCCCTCACATTAGCGGAATTGCCACGCAAGTCCCTTCCACTGTATGCGCCAAGTCTCTCCCGCCGCGACCGCGATGGCATCCGGTTCAGGAATAGACCCGGACGACGACTTGCAAGAACCGGTCAATGAGCAACGCGACAACTCCAACGCCGCCACTGCCCCCTCCGACTCCGATGGCGACGGGGCCCCGAGCGCTGTGGCAGCCGAAAGCGGCGCCGATGCACCCTCGCCGCCGTCACCTCCCCCTGCAGCGCCCGTCGACCCACCCCAAGAGCGTGTCCTTCAGCAGGCCGGGAGCGGCACCAACGCCACTACTTCCCCCTCCGATGGCGATGGGGCCCCGCCCCCGAGCGCCGTGGCAGCCGAAGGCGGCGGCGATGCACCCTCGCCGTCACCTCCCCCTGCAGCGCCCGTCGACCCACCCCAAGAGCGTGCCCGTCAGCAGGCCGGGAGCGGCACCAACGGATCGAGCTCCACTGCGGCGGGGGCAGTCGACCAGAAGGGCAAGAAGCCCGCCTCACCTTCCCCTCCAAGATCCCCGGGAAGAAGCCCGTCCACCTCATCCTCCTCCGACAGCGACTGGCTAGCCGGAACCGATAACATCGACAGCAAGCAAGTGTTCC
Organism: Avena sativa; assembly: GCA_916181665.1. Taxonomy (NCBI): domain Eukaryota; kingdom Viridiplantae; phylum Streptophyta; class Magnoliopsida; order Poales; family Poaceae; genus Avena; species Avena sativa. The sequence goes on along the minus strand of OV702292.1, from coordinate 77,308,069 downwards.
AAAAGTTGGTACGACAGGGGGAGAAGAAGAAACCGGAGAGGGAACAGGTGATCGCGCGTATCTCGTGTTTGCGACGATTCGCTGTTTCTTGGAGTTCGTGGAGTGCGTTCTTGAGCGTTTCTTGATTTCTCTTGACTAGGTGAGATCGTCGCACCCCAAGAAGGGGTTCTGGCGCAAGTGCAAAAGCTTATTCAGCCGCAAGGAAAAGGTATAGCCTAAATCAATCTGGTCTTTCTTGCTTGCTTGATATCTTGATATCTGTTTTTTCATTTTGATTTTCGGACCAGTTGTTGTAATCAAGACAAAAAATCTTCGTTTATAGAATGATGATGTGGCATCCTAGAGAAGAGGAGGAACCTTGGAAAAATGTTAGTAGGAGTCTTTTGATTTTGTCAACACCACAGATTTCCTTGTTGCTTGCCCGTCTTCTCGCGGTCTGGTATGGTATTTGAACCAAACGGCTATCTTGTTGTAATTTCTTCAAGTCTGTAAAATGTGGGGAAATCGTGAGGTCATGTCCTAATTACTGCACAATTCTGGTAATATGAGCTTTCTTTCCAAACAAATGTTGCTATCGGAAATTTAATCTACACATTTGTTCGAGATCGCATAACTGGACATAATTTCTGTAAACCGTTGGGCATTTATATACGAAATTGCTGATCACCTACTCTGCAGTTTTTGTGGAGAAGTTCACCATTTGGTTGACTGGTACCTGGAACTAGCTCAGAAGCCTCAAATATAATTCATGTAAAATGTTGGCAAAAGCAAAGAAATTTTGGACGCACAATTTTTGTGGTCTTGCTATTACATTTTTGTTTATTAATTCCATTCATTTCCTATTCCCTTGTTTCTTATTCTGAAGTGTTTGATTCTCAGTTTAATAATTCTTTAAAATTGGAAGTCTGGCAGGATATATGGATTTTAACCCCTGTTTCTTGTTGAATAGATCGATGGAGAAGGAAGGCAAATATATCGGGAACGTCCACATGTGAATCACCAGGTTTGGCTCCATTTTTTCCTTTTATAGTGTTCAAAACAGAAGTGCATTATATATCAGGACCAAAATCCTAGATCACAGGGTACTGTGATTCATGGTCCTGTACAATCAACTGTTCAGAGGGATGATGTTCTCCTTTGTGGAATACTGTATTGTATGTTAAACTATTGATTGTGATAGTCTGATGGAACCTGAACTGTCTTTTATTAGTGTTGTTGAGTTTGTCAGGCGTTAATAGATATTTTCTTCTTTTCTTGTATTTGAAAACATATAATCAGTATCAGTGATACATGTTAGTGGTTTCATACAGAGCAAATGGTAACCTGAAAATTGGAATAAAAACAAAATATCCATCACATTTGAAATATGTTGTTTCCATGTTCTACTCAGTGTAATTTGAATTCCTGTATTTGTGTGTTTGTTGCAGACACTTCCTATCACTGAAGTCCATAATCGTTATCGTGCTACCGAAGATATGCCTATTCTTTTGAATCTTGATGCCTTTTCCAGAATTAGACCGGTGCTTGGAGATGGGCAGTGTTTCTACCGGAGCTTCATATTTTCCTACCTTGTAATTGTCCTCCTCTCTTTTCCTTAGCACAGGATGTATCTTTAGTTATTAAATTCTATCTCTTTATTATGTGAATGTCCAACAGGAGCAAGTTCTTGATAGGCAGGACACACATGAGGAACAGCGTTTCCTTGATACCGCTAAAAGAGTGTCTACGGAACATAAGAATCTTGGATGGGAGCCTTTGGAGTTTCGCACGAGCTACAAAGTAAGTTCTCACCTTCTCAGTATTTTTTTTTCTAGATAAACAGGCTTGTAAGGGATTACTCTCTTCAGGTTGCAGTAACTTCAGGCTGGATCCAGCATCTCACTATCTCTGTTTTGTCATTTGCAGGAGATGCACAACTGCTTAACAGTAGTGGCATGCCATCACAGTTTTACACACCGTTGGCATAAACTCAAATTCGAAGTTTACTGTACAGTTAACAACCCAATTCTAACAGCAATGAACCTTAAGAGAAATCTACTTGCAAAGGAACAATGAGACACTATAGAGGGGAAGAATAGAACTGTATGCTTGTTTCAAACGATGCGCACATGCTGCTTCTTATGGTGTAGCCACCTAACTCTTCTGTTATCAAATATTTTCTTCCATAACTACTAATGTTACAGTACGTGCATAATGACTGAAGCTTTTTATACGTGCTGTTCTTCCATATCTTGCAGTCAATCAATATTCTGTAACTTATTGTTGTAACCTATGATATGCGATGATTATCAGATGTGAATTATTGAGTCTTTGATTCTTTCAGGCATTCAAGAAGCTGATAAAGAAAATAATGGAATGGAAGAGACAAGGCACGTCGAACAATATAGCATCAATTAACAGGTTTTTGATTCGCTTGGTTTTCTGCAATTCCATCAAAGCATCATGGCCAAATGCATTCCATCTTACTGACATAATATCTGCCTTTTTTAGCTACAGTAAAGAGAAACTTCTTGAGTTCTTCAGCACCTACGTTACAGCGAATGACAGTGAGAAAACACCCTTGAACTTATGTTTCCTTCAGTATCATAAGTCATGTTTCTGACAAATCTTGTTGTTTTAGTTTTTGTTTTCCTCAGATTAGTAGTAGCTACCCATATATGCTCGCACAGCGACCAGTATGGAGATCTTATCCGTGGGATCTATGGATTTAACAGTCTGAAAGATGTCAGTATCAGCATCTCTTCTCTTCACTTACATTACCTCGTGCTGAATTTGCAATGCATCCATTCTTGGATACGCAGTCACTCATTTTACCTGACCCATTGCTCTTCAAACAGTGGTGCTTCCAGGTCGTCACTCAACCTCGTGAGTTTACGGACCATCTTATGATGAGGGCCTTGGCCACAGCGGTTGGGGTACCCCTCAGACTGGAGCGACTCTATGGAGGAGGATCTGAGGAAGATAATATCTACAGTGGTCCTGGAGCTGTGAGTGTGACCTTGCTGTACATGGGTAATCACTACGACATCATCTACCCGATCGCTCCTTCTGCTGAGAGTCCAAGTCGACAGGCTTCCCAGGGAGAAGATCCCGCTGGTTAGAGAGCTCAAGTCAACAGATTCCGCTTTGCTGAAATTGAGCTTGACTGCTGCCTATGAATGATGAGAGCGTTGCTGGGTTTGGTGGTAGACAGTTAGACATAGACTGATGAAGTAAGGGGGGGTAGGCATAGCATACACTTGTGCATTCTTCTTCTGTTGTCCCAAACTGTGCTGGTGCCGGTTGATTTTGTTTGAATTGTTGGCTGGTATACAGTGAATCTTCTGCTATCACATTCAAACTTCGTAACTGTGTCCATCTTTAAGTGTCTATAACCATACGTTTGTAATATTTCAAAACAACATTCGCTTACGACAGCTGGTACCGTAGCCTCCTGATATACGTCTCTTTCTTGGCTGTTTTGTTTGCAGCAATATGGATGATCTTTCTCCTGATACATTTTATTAGCCAGTCAAACAACTCTGGGTTAAGTTGAAACAAACCAATAGACCTCTCATGCAGAACTTTTCAACAGATTTCACTTGAGCTGGGCTAGTGCCATTGGATTGAGCAGTTGGCATATAAGGATGAGAACCATCGTCTAGTTAGTTTGTATGATTGGTTTATTGTGATTCTTTCTATCTCTGTTGGTTTTCCTGCATTTTTGTTCCAAGAATGTACTAGTACTTCACCCTGCTCTCGAACCTGTTTGAATCACAGCCCGGTGATATCTTTTTTACTTTGCACAGCAATGTTGTTGCAGACATAAAAAATTAGAAGAACAGTGGATTATTGTCAACTTAATTTGCAAATGAGGAGGCTTCCAACACCTCAAATCCTTCTCCCAACCCCGCATATAGGCGGTTCCTTGATCTAGGTTTGTTCTGTTTCGCGCAAACATTCCACACGCTCGACAGAAGGGACATTTCAGCCCCTTCCTGTCGCCCACGCGCCGGCGCCGATGTCCTCGGCTCTGCCTCTGGCGTTTCTCCACGGCTTGGCTACTAAACTGCTAGCTAACTTATCATGCATCAGCACCTTTGCAAAATAAGAGATATCATGAGCAAGGCTAGGCGGCGGGATGAGCAGCAGTCGGTCAACCCTGGAGCACCATGGGCTTTGCGGTTGTGCCGAATGCAATGAATCCTCCTATCATATACACTAGGAGCGCGTTTGGTAGCCTGCAGTCCTCTGGAACAGGCCAAGTTGGGCCAAAAATGGCCCGATTGGTTGCCTGTAGGTCCTCTGCATTGTGGCCTGTGCGATTCTCAAAGCAACCCAGAGGCAGGCTCAGTGACAACGTCCGAATCGGCCCTTTTCCTGAAGCCTGGCTCGGGCGGGCGAAAAAAGGCCGAAGCCGCATGTGTGGAGCAATGGGAGGGAGACGTCGCGTCCCTTCCAAGACATGCGACATAAATCCCATTAACGCCCACCCCCACTCCTCTCCCTCTCCACTCTTCTCCTCCCTTGATGGTTCCACTGCCGGCGACGAATCTCACGCTCACCATCGCCGTCGGCGATGAATCTGCTACTTCTGCGTGCTTCAACTAGTCGACCTCAACCTCCTTATCTTCCTCGGTCGTTCGCATTGCTTCGTGTCGAAGAATCTGCTGCATCTGCGTGCCGGCAATGACGGTAAGCTCTTCCTTATCCGAGCCATTTTGACGATAGATCTGCATATAGGTAGGGTTCTCGCTTGCATGCGTTGTAGTTCTACACGGATAACCACGGTCTAGGGCATTTTCGATTTTGGGTTTACTGTTGATTGTCTGTTTTGTTCTTAGAGATTTTGGTCAAGTTTCATCGATTTGTACAGAGGAGTAGGTTTTAGATTTGTAGTCATCCTACGGTTGAAGTGAAGGTAGTTCTAGCATAAACAGATGTCGATGATTAAAATGTGCGTGTGTAACACTTTCAGGATGGGGTTATCGAACCAAGTGGTGTGTACAATGCTCGCGTATTCGACTAGGTTCGCTCACCCCATCCCCAAAAAGGTGTGCGTCCAATGCCACATGTAGAAAGAATCTGAATCTGCACCACACACACTATATGAGGCAATGTTTTCCCTTCTACTCCCTCCGTTCAGGAATATAAGATGTTTTAGCTTTATGAACCGAATGTATCTAGACTTGTTTTAATGCATATGTTCGTAGAGGTTGAGAGTGAACCTATACACTAAAACGCGTCTAGATACATGCATTTCACAAAGCTAAAATGTCTTATATTTCTAAACGGAGGGAGTACATGAACTGCCACTGTTTAGGACAGGTCCATATGAAGCAAAATGTTTTCACTTATATGAACTGCCAATGATTTGTACCTAGTATTTTTTTCCCAAAGAGGAAAATTGTGTGTCGCTATCATTGTTTAGTGTGCTTTGCCTATGATTAAAAAGTTACACAACGTAATTTCAGGGGAGGTTGATCAAACCTTGTTATGTGTACAAGCCATTATGCTTGTGCATGCGATTTGGTTCGCTCACACCGTTCTCGAATAAAATGTGTGCATATACGAGACAATGTAGTTAAACCTTTCCAAGTGTTCGATGATGATGTTTTTCCTTTACCTTTATAAGCATGTTTTTTCTATCTGCATGCTTTGAAGATTGATGGCCTGGGTGGGGGTAACGAGAAGGGATGTAACAAGAGGTTGAAGAAAACAGGAATATGGTCAATGTTGGCCACTGGGATGCGGGAGTGACCCCAACCTAGTTCTACAAGGTGCTGATAGCACCAGCTCTGAGAATGCTTCCCATCCCAGATGCTTTTAAACCATATTTGGACCGCGTTCCTGATAAGGTGACACTAAAGACGACGACTGACTACTAGTGAGACATCACGATCAAAGATGTCAATGAGAAATCCTGCTTCGATCAAGGGTGTGCAGCTTTTGCAATAGCTCATGAGCTGCAGATTGGATACCTGCTCACCTTCAAGTATATCTTCAAGGTGGTGATCTATGACTATAGTCAGACGGAGACTGTCAGGAGGTGCCCAGAGCACCCAGAAGCCTTCAGGAGGATCGTCACCCAACAGTGAGCCCTGTCTCTTGGCATGTGGGTTTTAGTAAGAAATGTTATAATGCCCTATGATGAACTTGTGTGTTATCTGCTATCGTGAACTCAGCTAGTTGTTTATGATCTTGTTGGTAACATAACCCCTCTCCAAAGAAGGTTATTGTAGCAGCAATGGTGCAGGCAACCAAACATACTGCAATGTAGAGGCAGGCCCGGCTCTAGCCCATGGCAGGGTTGTGCGACGGCCTAGGGCCCAGGCTAGAGGGGGGTCCAATATTTTTTTCCGCTGAGCGGGAAGCATGGTCGCGACTCGCGAGCAGGCCTTGTCGCGAGCACGGCCTGGTCAATGGACGCGAGCAGCAAGGCCTTGACCTGGACGCGTAGTGCCTTGGTCCATTGATCCGGTCGCGACTCGCGAGGCCCCTGCCCGCCCGATGGCTAGGAGATCGATCGATCCTCGACCGTGAACTGAATTCCAGACGCCGCGACGCTTCACGCTTGCCCTCGCCCGTCTCGTGAAGAGCCGAAGGCCAGGACTCTCTGTCATCTCTCTCGCCGCGCCGCCGCCCCGCCCGTCTCGAAGTCGAAGCTCGCCAACACAGGAAAAACGCCCAGCGGCCCAGGCCTGCTGCTCTCTAGTCTCCATCAACAACCTTGGACACGCCCTGCCATCTGTAAGTTTACACCCTTAATCCCTCGTCTAATCCTTCTAATTAATCCCTCAATTAGGGTTTTAAATATTTTGCAAGTAAAATTAGCACATATATCATCTATATATCTAGTTATATATATATATATATATATATATATATATATATATTTTGTTATTAGGGACCTTTTTGTCGACTACGCCCAAGGGCCCCGAAAAATATAGAGCCGGCCCTGTGTAGAGGCACGTCCTGTGGTTGTTCTTCACTGCTCAATGCTGGACGTTGTGGACTATCCTTAATAAGTACACTGTTGAATGCAAGTTTCCTCGCTAACAACCAGTTGATGTTATTTTTAAAATTATTGTGACCTTGCAGCAATGGCGACTCCTCCAAAAGGCCAAGGCGTTGCTCTTTCTGAAGGAGATGATCAGAATGCTTAAGAAGCTCTTTGCGGAGACGCACACTCCTCTCTCGATGCTTGCAGCTTGAGGGACGTGCTCCAGTCACCCGGTAGACCTGCTCCTACCCTTATGTCGTCTACATCCTGTGGGTTTTTGTAGTTGCCTTCTATCGGTTGGGTGTTTTTTTGGCTTGTTAGCGTAGCGGCCTCGTTGACTTTAATTGCTAAGGTCCTTTTGCCTATTTGTTAAGGCATGTTCAGCTGTTAAAACTGTTATCACTTCGCTGCGTCTGTTTGTGGGGCTTTATTAATCTAAAGCTGGGCACACTAAAAAGAAATGTAGAGGCACATCTTTATACATACATACATACATACATACATACATACATACATACATACATACATACATACATACATACATACATACATACATACATACATACATACATACATACATACATACATACATACATACATACGGGCAACCAAACAACATGCTCCTGTCGTGAGGCCAACAACAAAAAGATTTACAGGACCAAATGGACTGCACACCCACGGTCTAGGATGGGTGCAGTGCAGGCTACCAAACGTGCCGTGGCACTTTGACGGAGTCAAAGAGATCGATCTTGTGATCAGCTCCAGGTCCACGTGCCAACCCCTTTCGTTGAATTTGTAACCTCCTTGATGGCGACCCGGCCGGAGCCGACGTGATAAGGTCAGGGCGGCGCCGAGCTTTACTTGCTTTGCTTTGCTCCCGTGCCTTTACTGTGCGGCTATGTTGCCAGTTTTTCGTAGTCGTAGGTCCACACGAGGAAATTGACTCGTGTTGGATCAAGTGGACGTGGACGACAGTGCACGCAGTTGACAATATGTTCGCCCGCCCGCCGTGCATGCGCATCACCGGCGTTAATTGGCGCAAATGGCAAGTTTTGGCCTCCTCTCCTCTAGTTTTCGGGACTTTGCGGCGCGCTACGCATCATCACCTGTGTTTTGTGTCCACGATCAGTTCTCGCAGACACTGACTGGAGTTCCATAATTTCTGTGGAAAACCAATTTTTTTAAAAACCAGTCCTGGGGCATCCATTTTGGATCTCGACATCTCGTCAGTGCCGACCATGCTGCTGAAGTAGTCAAGTTGTACGCACGCAGCCTTGTCAAGCTCACCCGTTTCCCAACCAACACCAACCCCGTGCCCTGTACTGTCGCGTGTGTAGGGCAGGCCATCCAAATCGCCATGCTCTCCAGGCCACTCTTGCGAAACCGAGAAATCCAGACAGATTTTGAGTAGATAATACTACCTTGGATAATGTTTGATTTCGCTCCCGCTATCTGCAAAAAATAAGACGTCCGTATCGGAATACCCTGATCTTGTCTCGCTCTGACACCCGGTGACAGCAGTGTTCAAGCTGCTGGGTCACAGCGAGCTTCCTGCTTTCCCTCTTTTCTCGGGCTGCAGCTGCGCCTGTAGCTGTCGTCCTCACGAGTCAGGAGCAGACAAATGTCTCGCCGTCGCCAATTTTTAAAGCCAAACGGTCAACCCTCGCACATGCCCCCGCCCTCGTCCTCCTCCCACGATCCGATCCCCCAATAAATCCACCCGCCCCTCGCCTCGCCGCTGCGCAACCATGCCCGCGCACCGCCAGACCCACAGCCCGGACAGCGTGCCACGATGGGGAGGCTCCTGTGCTTGCCACGCTCGGTCCTGCTTCTCCTGCTCTGCTGCCTCTCGTGGCAGCCGTGCCTGCTTCACGCCCTCCCGCTCTGCACAGACTCGAGTGAGCACCCAAGCTGCTGCTGCTGCTGCTGCTGCTGCTGCTGAGCTTTCCTTTTTTTTTTCTCTTTGTGTCTCCGGTTGTTGGTGTCACAGAACCTGTCTGCTCTGCTTGCAGGGGCGCCGGTGCCGCTGAACGGGACGCTGCCGTTCTGCCCCTACAGCGGGAGCAGCTGCTGCGACGCCGCCGCGGACGCCGCGCTCAACAAGCAGTTCCAGGCAATGAACGTCTCCGACGCTGCGTGCGCTGCCGTCCTCAAGGCGGTCCTATGCGCGGTACGGCTTGCTATCATCATCTTGCCTTGCTGCCTCCGTTTTGTGTGCAGGGAGTAACGATCGAGTAACAGGACAAAGACCTGTTGTCGTTCCAACCTAGCGGTACATGTCTGTTCACTGGGATGCACGCTACGTGTTCGACCTTCTTCCTGAACGGGGATTCTCGGGATTTTAGACAACGGAAGGACTCAGGAGCATGTGTATCTGGACAGCTTGATCCGTTGTTATAAGTAGTAGTTAAATCCCATGCCATGCTAATTTCATACTATTTTTACTGTATGTGGAGCACTTTACATATGTTATTACCATCTTTCAGAGATGAAAAGATAATTTTCTTAATTGAATTTGTCAGATTGAAAAAAATATACCTCTGATTCATGATATAAGCTGTTCTTCTACAATTCGTGCTAGTCCAATTTTAAAGAATAAAATAACCAAAATTGTTATAGAACACTTCTGGACGTGCTTAAACCCATACTAACAACTTTTATCTTATTCTCAGAAATGTAGTCCGTTTTCCGCCGAGTTGTTCAACTCAAGCTCAAACATTCGGATGGTTCCTCTTCTGTGCAACAGTACCTCTTCAGGAAGTTCCGCTCAATCAAAAGATTCCACACAGGACTACTGCAAACTAGTTTGGGAAGCCTGCAAAGATGTGACAGTGCTGAACTCTCCCTTTCAGCCTTCCTTGCAAGGAAGTGCGAAACTACCTAGCTCATCGTCAAAGCTTACTGATGTCTGGCAATCAGAAAATAGCTTCTGCACATCATTTGGTGGCTCATCTGATGACCAGTCAGTGTGCTTCGATGGAAATGCAGTTTCGTTTAACACTACCGAGCCATCGCCCTCACCTAAAGGGGTATGCCTTGAGAGAATCGGCAACGGGTCGTATCTGAACATGGCCCCTCACCCTGATGGATCCAACAGAGTTTTCTTGTCTAACCAGGCTGGAAAGATATGGTTGGCGAATGTCCCAGAACAAGGTTCTGGAGGCACTCTACAGTTTGATGAGGCGAGCCCATTCCTTGATCTAACTGATGAAGTGCATTTGGATTCCGAGTTTGGACTCATGGGCATAGCATTTCATCCAAAGTTTGCTACCAATGGGCGCTTCTTTGTTTCCTACAATTGTGACAGAACCCAATCACCTAACTGTGCTGGTCGATGTTCATGTAATTCTGATGTTGACTGTGATCCTTCGAAGCTCGGCACTGATAATGGTGCTCCGCCATGCCAGTACCAAGTTGTTGTTTCAGAGTATTCTGCAAAAGGCTCCTCATCAAATGTTTCTGCGGTATGAATTTGGACCCACTTCGGCACAGATCTTAATATCGTTGTTCTTTGCTTACTCCTAGTTTCATTGTTGCTAATTCTTATACCTGCCGCCAGTGACACAATGCAGTGTGTCTCTGATATGAATGAAGAAATAGCATAGAGCTAACAGCTGAATATCCTTTTCATTATTATTTTCTTTTGTAGACAACATCTGCTAATCCATCGGAGGTTAGCAGGGTATTTACAATGGGCCTGCCGTATACAGCTCACCATGCAGGACAAATTCTATTTGGACCCACAGATGGGTATCTGTACTATATGATGGGGGATGGTGGAAACAAAGGCGACCCTTTCAATTTCTCTCAGAACAAGAAATCGCTTCTGGGAAAAGTAATGAGGCTTGACATTGACAATGTACAAAGTAAGTCAGTACTAGCAATACGGATCTTGTTTCCATTGCTGCTATATTTGCATTCTTTTGACTTCCATCTGTTATGATTTTGTGTTGTTCCACGGTATCATGGTATTTGATTAAGGCTAAACCGTACAGTTTATCATTTGACGAACCCATTTAAATGTTTAAATCGGGGATGTGTTGGTATTCTGTTTAAAGAATAGTGGTATCCTAGCATAGTATTAGAAACGATGCTAAATGAACAGACTGCAAAGCAAATCCAGGTTTTCTTTGTGAGGGGAATTCAGGAATATTAGGATCAGGTCATTTCCACACTATTTATTTTGTGATCAGATGTTAGGTATGTTCAGATGGTTGTGATTTTTATCCTAAATCTGACAATGCTAATAATGTCTTCTCTGCTGATTTTACATCTGAACGAAAACATCTACTTAACTAATTTGATGTATGCCAAGCGATAATTTCGATTTAACGATGGGATTACATTTCCTTCTCTGGGAGCTGATCCGATGTTTGTAGCTTTCAGTTGAAGTTATTTTATCAGATGGAACTGATGTTTAGAAGTTCTATATATAGACAAAGAAAACTGTAGCATGGGCAGTTAACGCACACGCTATTTTTTTTTTTACTTTGGTATCTTTTTTTGCTCTTATATCCTTCTAATTTTTTTTTTGTTTTTAGGCCAGAAGCAAATCAGTAATCAGAGCTTGTGGGGTAACTATTCAATTCCAAAGGACAATCCGTTTGCTCAAGATAGTGGCTTACAACCAGAGGTTTGGGCCTTGGGTTTCAGAAACCCATGGAGATGCAGTTTTGATTCTGAGAGGCCTTCCTACTTCTACTGTGCAGATGTTGGGCAGGTATATTCAAAACTATAGGCAGCAAGCTCACATTTAGCTTGCTTGTTGGCTTGCTACTCAGTTTTCATTGATCAATGTAGCATGGGAAGTTAAAGTGAAGCTGGTTACCTATACGAGATGAAATGGTCATGGATTTGTATTATTTGAATTTATATTGCATTCCATATCTCCAGCGCTTTGACTGAATTTTGTCATGAGTATCAGATACATAGCTCAATAAACTCATGTTTCCCATTTCATGCTTAGACCTTGTAATCTTTATTACTAATTACCGTTCCTTGTTCAGCGCGGTAATCGTTTTGATTTATTTCCTTAAGATATTCTTTACAGTAAATACTAAATATTGTCCTTTTCAATAATTCTGAACAAACCATAACTTCCTAGGTTGACCTTGGTCAGAAACTGCATTTTGATCTGTCCATCTAACTTCATTTGTTTTTCTATGGCATATCCGCAGGATGCATATGAAGAGGTAGATTTGATCACCAAGGGTGGAAACTATGGATGGCGTGCATATGAGGGCCCATATATTTATCATCCAGAATGGACTCCTGGAGGGAATACATCACTTAGTTCCATAAATGCCATCTTCCCTGTCATGGGTTACAATCATTCTGCTGTGAACAAGAACGTCGGGTCTGCATCTATTACAGGTGGATATGTCTACCGAGGGTCTGCAGATCCCTGCTTATATGGGAGGTATACAGTTTTTGCCTGTCAGAAACTTCCGATTACATTTCCTTGTTAATTGTTATGGAGGAACCTGATCTAGAATGATATACTCCCTCCGTCCTAAAAAAGATGTCTCACGTTTGTTTAAATTTGGATGTATCTATATACTAAATAGTGTCTAGATACATCTAGATTCAGATAAACTTGAGACATCTTTTTTAGGACGGAGGGAGTACAACTTATTCCATGCTTTCCTTCAGCAAATTGAGTAATTCCCGCATTTCTAGTCTTATAGTACTCCCTAATGTCAACTCACCGCATCTAGCCTTACAAGCTTTACCATTCCCCACACATGATTTGTTTCAGGTACATGTACGCCGATCTATACGCAACGGCAATGTGGACCGGCGCGGAGACCCCACAGAGCAGCGGGAACTACACCTCCACCCTGACGCCGTTCAGCTGCTCCAAGAACTCCCCGATACCCTGCGAATCTGCAGGCGTAGGCATTGTCCCCTCCCTGGGCTACATCTTCTCCTTCGGCGAGGACAACAGCAAGGACGTGTTCGTTCTGGCGAGCAAGGGCGTCTACCGGGTCGTCCGCCCTAGCCTGTGCGGCTACACCTGCCCCACGGAGAAGCCGGTGACCGATAACGGAACAGATACGCCTTCAGGCCCTTCTTCGTCAGGATCGGTGACACGGGTAGGGAAGTCGATGGCAGTAGCCTTGACATTTGTTGTATATGCGTTGTACTTTTGAGGTCTGAACGTGTAAAAAATAGTAGTACTCGCTCCGTCTCAAAATAGACGTCCCAGATTTGTCGAAATTTGGATGAATCTAGACACGTTTTAGCACTATATAGATTCATCCAAATTTTAACAAACCTGCGTGTTTTGAGACAGAGGTAGTAGATTGGTTTGTACTACGGAGTAGTAGATTTTTCTTGTTGGTAACTGGAACATACTTACCATGCATTTGAGGGATTCTCTCCTAGTTTGGAGTTAGCAATCGGCTGCTATGTGATGCTTGACTTTCAGTTGAAACTTGCTATGGCCTATGTCTTGTGGAACCCTTTGGTTCTTGTTTTCAGACCTTGTAGTAGTAATAATCTTTCCTGGCTGTGCGCACATCATGGTGCTGGCGCCGTGGTAGTTCCTTCTTGTTCTGTAAACTGAAACACAAATGGTAAAGTCTTGAATCCCTTCACTGAAACCCTGGAGCCTGCCTTTTGTCTCCCCGGGTTGGTGTCAGTTTAGCCAGTTTAGCCTTTGCTTTGCATTTTGCTGCCGGTTTCTGATGGCACCGTTTGGACAAAATGTTACGTACTCCCTTCGTTTCATAATATAAGATGTTTTAGCTTTAATGGAACGAATCTATCTAACATCTTGGAGCAGCTTGTTGTCGAGACAGCTCAGGAACTCGTACAGTACTAGTATGCATGTATGTCTTGTAGCTACAAAACCTTCTGGATACGCGAGTCGTGCCTGTAAACCCAAAGACCTGCTCTCGATCAGGTTTCGCCGTTAATCGGTGGAACCGGGATGAAGATCCCTCTTGCTGCAAGAAGAACTAATCCCTCTGTTTCATGTCAGTTGTCGCTGAAGTGTCAGTAATAAACTATTGCTCCTGGTTCTTGTGGCTGTGCGCACAGCATGGTGGACAGGCCGTGATGTTTCTCTCTTGAGCTATATAGAGAAATGGCCAAGTCTCGAATTCCTTCACTGGAACTCTGTTGCCTTCTATAAACCTTAGTAGGAGTAGTAGTATAAAAAGTACTAGATTCATGGTTTGCCATCTCTACCTTAAATCGTGACCGGAAACTGGGACGTGTGTCTGTCGCGTGGTCTGCTAAGCTGCAGTGTTTCTGGACTCTGCCTTGAACTGAAACTCTGTTTTGGGCGAGTCTCGAATTCCTTCACTGAAACTCCGTTGAATTTTAGTAGCACAGTACTAGTACATTCACGGTTGCGTCTCTACCTTAAATCGTGACTGGGAAGGAAACTGGGACGTGTCTGTCGCGTGGACTGTGAAGCCACAGTGCTTCTGCTACCCCGTCACCATCATACCTTAAACTCATCGGACCAGGCAACGCTCCAGAAAAGACGGAAGGAAGCTCCTCTTAATTCTCTTCTGGAAACGGATCCTTCAACCACCAAAAAAGTCGGTCGCCCGGCGGTTGCCCGTGAGGCCGTGGTCCCTCCTCCTCCAGCAAATCACTTGTAGGTGGACGTGGACAAAAGTACTAGATTCGTCTTTGCTAGCGGAGAAGTCGACGTCGACTTTGATCCGGTAGTCGCCCATGTAGGTTGAGCGATGCCTCGCCTCATGTTCCTAGTCCAGGAATTTCACCCAAAAATCCCAGAGCATGTAGGCTCATTACGGAGGTGCACCGATAGCTGGCGGCGGTGGCACTCGATCTCTCAGTCGAGCAGGTGTTGCTCCATCGACACCAGCGACACACACCCGGTTCAGGTGACACCCCGGTGGCAGAGACACATCGGGGTGCTCATAGGGGTGCTCAACAGGCACGTACCTCCAGTCCCGCTCCTTCTCGGGAAGACGATGGACACGGCCCCTTCCAGCACGAGGCGTTGCGGCCACATCACGTCGCGGTGGCAGGGGTGCACGAGGACCCCTCGTGGTTGGTGGAGGTGGCGACGACGACGAAGACGGTGTTGCGGCACGATGATGGCGGCGACCCGATGAGGAACCACTGGCCTCGTGGCCGTTCCTCGTCGTCTTCTTGTTGGGTTTGCAGCATAGAAAACAAAAAATTCCAAGATGGGAACTAGAAAACACCAAGATCTATCTACTAGATACAAGCAACGGGTGGATATACATCCATAGAGATCATACCCTTAAAAACCGACAAAGTGTAACGAGATTTGACTCGTGGATGATGTAGTCGATCGCTTGTCGATCTCAAGATCGAGAGGAAGTCCTAGCGCCGCAAATCAGGGGGAGAGAGACCCTTCACGAGGACGTGTGCTTTGTGAGGAGGAGAGGGTGGCCTTTTATAGGGAGTGGGGGGGAGGAGCCCCTCTCCATGGCCGGCGGCCAAGGGAAGGTGCCCCCACCTCTTCCACATTCATGTGGTGGATGCTCCACTCACATAAATTTGACTCCACCCAAAATATCACTCACATGCATTAAATTTTCACCAAATTTAACGCAACTCTCATTTAATAAAACTCCTTTTTATTTGTTTTATTCAGAATTTTGTTAATTACTTTAATTAACAAACATCCACATAAAACCCCCTGCAATATTTCAATATCACATGCAGAACCAATTTTAACAATTTCACCCAAAACAATTTCGGTGTCCATTGAAATAATTCCAGTGCTTTGTAAATCTTTTCTCTGGAACACATTTGCTCCAAATGGTATCGGTATCCCTTAAGTGTATCACCCTACAGTTCGCGAATAATGAAGATATGATCGAGACCTTTTTTGATCAATAATCAGTAGTGGGACCTGGAGATTCATACTGACTCCCACACATTCAACGATGACTTCTGTTATCATGAGAATCTTTAACGCTAGTAACTAAATCCCTTTGTCTCGCGATATATTATATGTCTGAGATTCGATCATCGGTATCTCAATACCTAGTTTGATCTCGTTACCGACATACACTCTTTTCTTGTTCCTGTGATATAACATTCTAGTGATCACATCACTTGCTTGCAAGCTATATCAATATGATATCACCGAGAGGGCCCAGAGTATATCTATCCATTATCGGGATGGACAAATCCCACTATTGATCCATGAGCCTCTACATAACACCTTCGGAGTATTTAAACCCAACTTTATAGTCACCCTGTTATGTTAGACGTTTGATATTATCAAGTTACTCTTCTAGTGTTAGCGATTGACATGATCTCATGGTCTAAGGACTAAGATTATTTTGTATGATGTTATAGCAATATAAACACAATGAATTTGATTGTAATGCTATACTTCGGATAAATGTTCATCACATCATTCCACCAATGTTGTGATCTCGTTATTAACAACATCCAATGTCCATGATTAGTAAACCTTGATCATCTTGTTAATCAACAAGCTAGTTTATAAGAGAGGCATAACTAGGAACCCTTTATTTATTAAACACACATGTATTAATGTTTCCAATCAATACAATTATAACATGTAAAATAAACATCTATCACATACTTGGAATATGATAATAACAACTTTATTATTGCCTCCCAGGACATACTCCCTTCAGTCTCCTACTTGCACTAGAGATAATAATCTAGTTTACATAGCGATAAATCTAACACCCATGGAGTTCTGGTGTTGATCATGTTTTGCCCTAGGTAGAAATTTAGTCAACGGATCTGCTACATTCAGGTCCGTGTGTACTTTACAAATCTTTATATCTCCATCCTTGACATGCTCGCGGATGGAGTGAAACCGGCGCTTAATATGTTTGGAATTCTTGTGAGACCTTGGTTCCTTGGCGTTGGCTATGGATCCGTTGTTGTCACAATAGATCACCATTGGGTCCCACGCACTAGGAACCACACCTAGTTTAGTTATGAACTCCTTCATCCAAACCGCTTCCTGTGCCTCTTCTGAAGCAGCAACATATTCCTCCTCTGTTGTTGATCCAACCACCACAGGTTGTTTGGATCATCTCCAACTAACTGCTGATCCATTCAAGATAAATACGTATCTGGATTGAGACTTAGAGTCATCCGGATCGGTGTCAAAGCTAGCGTCAACATAACATTTAGCAACCAACTCTTCTTCACCTCTGTATACAAGAAACATTTCCTTAGTTCTTCTTAAGTACTTAAGGATATTCTTGACCACTATCCAGTATTCTGAACCTGGATCAGATTGGTACCTACCAGTCAAACTAATAGCATGTGCCACATCCGATCTTGTACATAGCATGGCGTACATTATAGATCTTATGGCTAAAGTATAGGGGATCTTATCCATTACCTCTCTTTCTTCCACCGTAGCCGAACTTTGAGTCTTACTCAATGTCTTGCCTTGCAACATAGGTAAGAACCCCTTCTTACTTCCATCCATATTGAACTTCTTTAAAATCTTATCAAGGTATGTACTTTGAAATAGCCCAATTAGGCGCCTTGATCTATCTCTATAGATCTTAATGCCTAATATATATGATGCTTCACCAAGGTCCTTCATCGAAAATTTGCTGTTTAGATAACTTTTAACACTATTTAAAAGATCTATATCATTTCCAATCAATAATATGTCATCCACATATAATATCAGAAATGCCACATTTCTCTCACTCACTTTCTTGTAAATACAAGTCTCTCCATAAGTTTTGACAAATCAAACTCTTTGATCTCCTCATCAAAGTAGAGATTCAAACCCCGGGACGCTTGCTCCAGTCCATAAATGGATCACTAAAGCTTGCATACCTGGCCAGCATCCTTAGGATCGACAAAACCCTTTGGTTGTATCATATACAACTCTTCTTCAATATTACCATTGAGGAACGCAGTTTTGACATCCATCTACCATATTTCATAATCGAAATATACAGCAATTGCTAACATAATCCTAACCGACTTTAACATCACTACAGGAGAGAATGTCTCATCGTAGTCAACTCCTTGAATTTGTTGAAACCCCTTTGCGACAAGTAGAGCTTTATAGATGGTCACATTACCATCAACATTAGTTTTTATTTTGAAAATCCATTTATTCTCAACGGCCTTTCGATCATGAGGTAAGTCCACAAAGGTCCAAACCTAGTTTTCATACATGGATTCCATCTCGGATTTCATGGCTTCTAGCCATTTGTTGGAATTCGAGCTCATCGTCGCTTCTTCATACGTCGCAGGTGAAAGAGCATGTGGGCCCCCATGTGTGGTTTTGGTAATTAATGACAATCTTTATGGACTAATGTGTGTATTAAGTTGCACTTGTAGGAATTGTCCATTGGCATCGCTTGGAGTATGTGTTGGCTCCAAGGTGGAAGATATGAAGAAGAAGATGCGTTGTGGAAGCTCAATATGCGCCATCCCTAGAAGATCTCTTGTTTGGTGATTGCCATCCTCGGTGTTTATGGATCGATGAAGACAAGAACAAAGGATGCTCAAGGCAAAGGTATTCTCGATAGGTTTTTCCCTTTTGCCAGTCTTGTGTTGACCGGGTTTAGGATAGATAGCCGTACTATCAAGAGGGGCTCTCGAGTGAGTAACTCGGTCATATCGTTCGGAGAGATCTCATACCTTTGCATACTTGCATCATCGTATTTGGTTGTTTATTTGTCTTGTCCATGTGAGGATATAGAGCTTGTAGTAATCTTCATTACAATCTCTTGTTCATCAAAATTGGATCCCCCATTTCTATCTTGTAGCGATTTTGATCTTGGCGGTTTTCCGGATACTCACCGAGTGAGGTATCTCACATTATTATACTTGGTACTTTCTCACTTTGTGGTATCCAATATTTCCACTTTTAGTTAGGTAGCTCTTGTTGTCCTCTTTCCAACACAATTAGATTCGGATCAATCGGAGCTATCAAACTAAAGATATGCCTGTTTGAATATTGCCTCTTCTTTGATTTAAAAAGAAATATTAGGGGTTTCAGTTTTTATTAGGCCAGGCGGTACTACCGCAGGTAGTACCAGTCGCACCTGAGCAGCAACCACTCCCCTCTGCTTGGCCCGGTAGTTTTGACCGGTACTACCGGCTTAGAGCAGCACTACCGCCCAGGCGGGCCGGTAGTACCGGCCGGCCCAGCAACTCCCTGCCCAGCCAGCAGCCTCGCTCGCCCGCCTCGCGCACTCCCCACCCCGCTCGTGATCCCGCCTCCCCTATCCCTTTCCCTCGCCTCGCTGCGCCCCGCTCGCTCGCCCAGATCCCCGCGCGTGCCTTGCTGCTGGGCCGACCTAGCTTCCGGCCACCGCCCACGAGCTAGCAGTCTGTCGCTCGCGCCAGGCCTCGCCTCCGCTTGCCGCGTGCGCTGCTGCTCTTGCGTGCACTCGCGCCCGTTTCCCGCGCTGGCCTCGCTCGCTTGCCGCCTGATCCATTCCTTGCGTGCGCGGTGCCCAGCCTCGCTCCTCTCGCCCCATTCGCCTGCTGTCCCGCGTTGACATGCCGCCTGGCTCGCTGGCTGCTGTTGGTTGGCTAGTTACGGTAGTATCGGTGACTGCGGTACTACCGGCTGGTCCAGGATATTCCCCAATGGTCAGTTTTTCTTGGCCCCATATATATAGGCTATTTGTCTTATCTTTGGGAGTAGTTCTTCCTCTATCTTTTGTCAAGCCTTTGCCTCTTCTTTGACACATCCTTGAGCTTGATTTCTCTCTCTCCCTCCATTGATTCTTGCCAATATTTGAGGGGTAGATAGAGGGGATCTAGATCCACATTTTGACCATACCAAATCTTCTCTTTGTGGGTGGATCTTTGGGGCATTTTGTGTTTCCCTTTTGTGTTCTTCCTCTCTTGTTCTCCCAAGTGCTTTAGTAGCCTTGTTGGAACTTGAGAGTGAAGATTTGGGGCATCTTTGTGGTGTTCTTGCCATTTGCATTTGGTGCATCGGTGTGTGTTCTCTCCAGAGGATTTGTTCGGTGATATTCATCGTTTCTTGTACCTCTTGGGTTCTTGGAACCCTATACGGTTGTGTGGCCTTTGTGGCATGTGCTTGGGGTCTTCAATTAAGTTGTGAAGCTCCCCCAAGATTGAGGCCTTGGTGGCGATTATTGAGAGCCTCCAATTAAGTTGTGGAGATAGCCCCAATCTTGTACGGGTTCGGTGACCACCCTCAAGTGTCCCATAGTGGAACGGGTGCTTGCCCGTGTGGTGGGTGCTCGGGAGAATAGGGTGAGGCCTTGGTGGCGTTGGTGGTCTTAGTACCGCCCACCCCTCCAACAAGACATACTCCCTTGTTGGGAGGAACTCGGTAAAACATCGCCGTCCCCGTGTGCCTCGGTTATCTCTATACCCGAGCTCTTTACTTATGCAATTTACTTTGTGATAGCCATCGTGCTTGAAGTAATTATCTTGCTATCATGTTGTTGCTTGTATTACCTAGCATAAGTTGTTGGTGCACATAGGTGAACCTTAGTATATCTAGGCTTTGTGCTTAACAAAAGAAAACGCTAGTTTTATTCCGCCTTTGTTAAGCCCATCTCGTAGAAGTTTTTAACCGCCTATTCACCCCCTTCTAGGCGGCATCCGTGATCTTTCAATTGGTATCAGAGCGAGGTCTCTCGCTTTTAGGCTTCACCGCCTTGAGAGTAACGATGTCATCTAGTGGAGTAGTGCACGATTCCTTCTATATTTTAGATGGCACAAATTATGATATGTGGAAATCTCGCATGCTAGATTACTTTCGGGACATTCACCCATCTATTGAGGGAATTCTATATGTGGGTTCCTCTTCTCCTATGGATCCCCAAAACAAATCTTTAGAGGTGAAGATGAGTTCTTATATAGATGCTCTAGCTACTAAAATGCTTTTACTTGTTGTGAGCAATGTAGTTATTTCTTCAATCATGCCTTATCAGAGTGCTCATGATATTTGTACAAAGCTTCAAGATAAATATGATGTGTCCAACATCATTGAGGATGATTATGTTCCCTCCACCTCTGGTCATGATGAGTTATCATCTTCTTCCACTTCACCTACATGTGATTTTTCACAAGGTAACGATATGGTGAGTGGTGATAGAACTTGCAATGTGGATAGTGAGCTTGCCATTAATGATCCTTCATATCTCTTTGGGCATGAACACTTGTAGGACTATATATGATTTACATCCTAGTGATGATTTCCCTTGCATATCATGTAGAAATGGATTGAATATATCTCATGATGATATGCTTGCTTTGCCTTGTTGCCATGATAAATGTGCTTCTAGTTCCTCTAGTACTTGTGTTGCTAACCATGTAGAGGAAATCAAAGAATGCATGGCCCAAGGCAAGGTTGATATTGGAGCTTCATGTGTTACCCCATCATCACCTTCTCCCAACATTCACTTATGCCTCATGGCTAAGGAATCAAAGGTAACTTCTCCTTTGGACCCTAATGCATCTCATGATTATGTGAATGTTGACTTAGATGAAGTAGATGATGATGTTGCTTCTTTAAAAGAGAATGGGGAGCTAGTCCTTCGTGCTCTACACAAAAATGAAAATGCTTGTTCTACTTTCATTGAAATCTTAAACTTTGCCATTGAAAGTAAGCAACTAATTTATGAGCATGAGGACACAGTTGACAATATGAGTAGTCTTGAGCGTGACTATGCTAATGATATTGCAAAGTTGCCCTCATCTCTTGCTACTAATAATGATGCTTGTGCTACTAACTATATATCTTGTGAAGCATCTATTTTGAAGGAGAATGTTGAGCTAAAGGCTCAACTTGCTTTGCTAACTAGCAATTATGGGAAATTGGAAGAAAGTAATGTTAAGCTCTCAAGCTCGCATGATGATCTTCTAGTCTCCCATGATAGGCTAAAGTTAGCTCATGAGGCCATTATGTCAAAGGTAAAATCTAGTGGGCCTCATGTGGACATTAGCACTACTTCTACTCCTAATGTGATATTGCCATGTGCTAGTCCTTGTAATTCATCCACTCATGCTATTGCTACATCTTGTGATGAATTAAATTCTTTGCCTTGTTGCTCTAACAATGTTGCATCTAGTTCCTCTACTATTGTTGTTGACACTAACCATGTAGAGAAAATTAAAGAGCTCAAGGCTCAAGTCACTTCTTTGAGGAATGACTTGAAAAAGGGTCATAAAGGGAAGGCCACACTCAACCACATCTTGAGTGTACAAAAATCCCCCAATGACAAGAGTGGACTTGGATTCAACTCCAATATCAAGAACAAGTCCACTAGCAAGTTGAAGCACAAGGGCAACAAGAAGAATGGCCAAGATCAAGCGAAGTATCCGGCCAATATTATTTGCTTCAAGTGCAAGGAAGAAGGGCATCATGTTAGATCTTGCCCATTTGTAACATCCCATATTCTATATTAGGATGTTATTAGTGTCATGCATCATCCTTGCATCATGGCACCCTACATTTGAAAAATATTGCAACAACAAAATCCTAACACATAAAACCCATTACAAAAACCCTATTTATTATTCCCTTAAGTGAGCACTTTTGTTGTAATAGTTTGACCCTTCAATAAACTATGTAAAAACAGTAAACCATGGTCCTATGTTGACCACCTCAATTTTATGAAAATTTAGAAACAAGTTTCATCACTTTTGGACTTTGTTTGCAAAAGTTACAAGTGAATTAGTAAAACAGAAATAGGAAAATTGTTAAACAAAAAAAAAGAGGCGAGGGCCGACAGCTAACCCTAGTTGGGCCGGCTCGCCAGCCAGCCCACCCCGCCCCAAGCGCCCGCGCGGCAGCTAGCTTCCAGCGCCCGCGTCGGCCCACTCCCCCCTCCACCACCGACACCCAGGCCCCACCCCGTCGTCTCCCTCCTGGAGACCGCGGCGGACACGGCCGCCGCGCCGCGTCGGACTCCTGTCTGCGCCGGACTCCGCTGCCCCCTCCCCCAAGTCTCTACCTTTATAAGCCGACCCTCCCCCCTCCTCGTTGCCCTCGTTTTCTCGAACCCTAGCCCCGTTCTTCGCAAGTTCCGATCTCGCCGGAGAAAACCGCTAACGGAGCTCGAGGTTGGCGACCCTCCAGAGCACCTCGAGCCTTGTTCTATCTCCCATGCTACTCGCCTCGACCTACTCTACCCTCCCACCTAACTCGTTTCGTCCGAATCGCAGGAGACCGCCGACGATTGCTCGCCGAAGCCGCCGGGTCCGAGAAAAGGATCCGCCAACGCTGGGAGAAGGAGGAGGAGAGGAACCGCGCTGAGGCCATAGGAGGATTCGCCGTCGTCGAGCGCATCGGGGACCCTCTACGTCATCTTCACTAGGACCGCCTGTACCTCCGACCGCCGTCAACTCCGCCGTCGCCGCCGTCGTCTCCACCGCCGCCACCACCACAGGTCAGTGGAGTCATCTAGGCCGTCTGTTTGAAATCCTGCGGGCCAGATTAGAAGGGGGGGGTGAAGGGGTATCAGCGAATCGCGCAACGCCGCGTGGCAAGCGCGTCATCGCCACGCCGCATCGCCCGCATGGCCAGCTGGCCCAACCCGAGGCCGCCACCTGGCACGATCTGGACTAGAGTTAGGCTGGTTTTTTTGGTTTTTGCAGATTAGGTTTAATATTGCGAAAGTCATAGAAAATTAAGTATTTGTCCAAATCTAGCTTGTAATATACCGTTGGATTCCTAATTTTATGTAGAATCCAAATATGTAATAATATTGTAGGTTTACAGTAATGTTTTGGGTGTAGTTTTTAATCATGGGATTAGAGGGTTTAATCTATAGAAAAATAATAACAATTCTGTTTTAATTGATTCTTGTTGCTATGACCTTGTTTCCATAATGCCTACTGGACAAAATTATTACAACCTTGCTTAAGATCATTAGATCTGGTTTGGGGCTAATTAGATGGACTGATCTCCTTATAAACCTAGGATTTGTTTTAGTGACTCTATTAGATCTAAACTCAATCCTAGTGACACCCTTACCCTAGCACAACACAAACTCGATCAATTTAACCAACCTTGCATAAACTACCATGTTGCATGCATGCATGTATTCCTTTGTGTATGCTTTGAACAAGTTGTGATCAGAACTATGTTTGTGATTCGTTAGATTGCTCGGAGTGCGCTAAGGAGTGCTATTGTGTAGAGTGCTGCTCAGATCAAGGCAAGTTACACCACTTGTTCATAATTTTGTCCCAGTTTTGATTCTATGCATGTGATCTTTAAAATTCTGTAGTATGCATGTGTAGGATATTCTAGTAGATTTTTCCTTAGTATTATTTTGCAAGTGCGATGATTTTGTAGTATGCCATGAGTAGCTCTATACTTAGGATTTCTATCCTAATAGGTTACCCCTGTTTTTGCTAAGTATTGCTTGCTATGCTATATATACAAAGTACCGTTGGGGGGTTCGAAAGACAATGAATTTTTCTAAGTATAAAGGCTCTCTTGAGCAAACTTTTCTTCTCAAATCCACTTCAAAATAAAACTAAGTTTTCTTCTGGGCGGAATGGTTGTCGGGTCAACGAGTGTGATTTTGGTGGAGGACGGCCGCCCAGGAATCAAAGAAGTCTGCCATGTTTCAGAATTCAGAAGCTTCCAGTGCAACCACAATACATTATGGGCTCTGTCTTGGCCTAGTACTTAGTGGGAAACCTCACCTGGGTACCAACATTTGGAGGATTATTGGCACGGTTGGATCCGGAAGGTAGAGGGGATACTAAGGGAAAGCCTCGCCATGGTCTTGTCTGTAAAAGGACTTGATCATGGATTGTGGGGAAAGTGCACGACCTCTCGAGAGTATTGCAATCTGATCGATCAGCCGTGTTCACGGTAACAGAACAACAATGAGCGTCTGAAGGATGGAGCCTCTGAAGGATCTTCCTCTCTCTTTTCTAAAACAAAGTTTTGAAAACCCCATGGCGTGCGTAATATCGCTAGTGGGTGGGAATTTGGGGAACTTGGTGTGTAATATCCAAGTGACGCTTGGTGCGTAATATCCAAGTGTTTGGTTGTTTGGACACTTGGTGCGTAATATCCTCGTGTGCCACTCGACCTCATTTTATCAAAGCAAATGTTTATAAAGTAGGACAATCCTTTCTTCTTCTCTCTACTTAAGAAAATTAGCTTTGAGCAAATGAACTCTACAGCCTATACCAGCCTTGCATGTAGAGATAGATTTTTCTCTCCTTGGTGTAATTTGCCAATACATTCAAAGTATTGACCCAACTTGTTGGCTGCACGTCTTATGTGCAGAATCCGAAGATTGAAAGGTGCGTAGGGATCGCGGGCCTACACTCGACAAGCCTGGGCGTTGATGGACTCATGCTGCTTTTATGTTTCCGCTGCTATTTGAGCTAGCATAATGCTAAGCAACTTTTGTAATAATTTCATACTCTGGATTCTTCGTGTAATAAAGACTTTGTGTTTTACATGATATTTCATCGACTGTGAGTGCTAGCTTTTGATCCAGGGACTAGCATGTTAATCACAGGGACTTAGGATCCTTACCGATCCGATGTCACTACAGATGGTATCAGAGCACATCGTTGCCTGTAGGACGTGACCCTAGGATTGGAACCACCTCTAACTTTAGTGCCTTACTTGCTTCTACTAAGTTATTTTCCGCACATCTAGTATCTGCTTTCCTCTACTTGTTTAAGTATCTAACCCTCTTTCTTCTAAACTCAAAGATGACAAGCTTCCTCTACGACACCGTCGCGGACATCGAGCCCCTTCGCTTTGGAGGATGCCTCATGGATCTACTCACACGTTTGGATCTTCCTCTCCCAACGATCCAAGGGAGCACAATGAAGAAACTCCACAAGGACGGCTGTTGGGGAGTCAAGGTCATCCAGCCAGGAAAAGAGCGAGGCAAGAACCCGGAGGAAGACATGGCAATCCACATTGTTAGCGATTCTAAGGAGAAGGCCCTTAGCATTAGCTTGCAGCAACTCATTGGTCGCCTATGTGGACGTCATCATGAAGCTCTCCAAGGACACTGCGGCGGCCTCTTTGGAAGACGAGATGAGGAAGGAATTCCCATGGAGTTAACCTTTGAGGAAAGAACTTCTACTAAGCGCCGAAGAACACAATATCAAGACTTGGAGTGCCACATCCATGACCTTGAGAAGGGTACCTTCCTCGAGATGTTGAAGAACGACGAGCTATGCGCCCTCATCAAGGAGAAGGAAGAAATGATCAAGCAGCAGGAAGAGGCAATGAAGCTCCAAGAGATAAAATTTTAGGACCAAGAGAAGAAGTTCGCTAACCAAGAGAAGAGGGTGATAAATAAAAACAAGAGAATTAGGGAACTCAAACAGCAGATCGATGGAGATGAAGTACAAACTGAAGGCCTTTGCAAGATAATCGATGATGTGCGTGCTTCCAAGAGGGACTTGGCAAAGCAGCTTGAAGCTGCAATGAAGTCAAGTTTAGTGGAGATACTACAAAGCGAGAAGGAGGGACTTCAGGAGCAGCTGGAAGCCACTACCAAGAAGCTACAAGATGAGATAAAGGACCTCCAAGAGAAGCTTGAAGCCACCACAAAGGAGATGGAGTTGTAGAAGACAACTCTAGAGCAAGAAGGCTACTCGTTCGAGGAAGAGGAAGGCGTGGAAGATGTGTAATAGTTGGACCACCTTTAATTCTATAGTAGAACGTTATTCGCAAATGTAATAAATACCAAGACAAGTCTGGTTTAGTTAAATTTTGGTTGTATCCTGCGCTAAATCTGTGGTGTTATGCCTGGTGTGCCTTGTGTGTCTTGTGTGCTGGGTGTGTTTTTCATAAGGGTAGGAGTTTACTATTTAGTCTTTCTGTCTTTTTCTTAACTACTCTCTTAAACCCCTCAGATGCCGCCAAGACGTGCAGACTTCGAAATTCCGCCAGAAATAGCAGAACTTTTGGCCACTCAGAACCAGCTGATCCAACTGCTCACTCAGAACATGCAAAACAACAACAACAACCCGCCACCACCACCACCTCCGCCACCTCCTCAACAAGATCGCTTGACTCGGTTTTTGAGGCTGAACCCACCTACCTTCACTAGCAGCACTGAACCAATCGTCGCTGATGACTGGCTGCGTACGATCAACAAGAAGCTAGACACCGTGCAAGCTGTCGGAGCCGACAGGGTGCGTTATGCCGCACACCAGCTTGAAGGACCTGCTGCAGAATGGTGGGATAACTACCAAGTCACCCACCCGGACATTGATGCTATCACTTGGGAACAGTTTGAGTTAGCTTTTCGCACTCATCATGTGGCTGTTGGTGTCATGGCTCTAAAGAGGCGCGAGTTTCGCGACCTACACCAGCTGCACCGTTCTGTCACCGAGTATGGTGAGCTTTTCAATAAGCTAGCCCGTTATGCACCCGATGATGTTTCTACTGATGCCAAGAGACAGGAGGAGTTCTTAAGAGGGCTCAATGATGAGATATCCATTCAGCTTGTGGCTCAGAAGTTTGACAACTTTCAGGAACTCTTGGACAGAGCCATTATGGTTGAATCAAAAAGGAAGAGCATAGAAAATCGCAAGAGGAAATCCAACCCTCACAAACACTCTGTTCCGTACCAGAAGCAGCGCAATTCCTCACCACCACCTCATAACAACAATGGCCACAACCATAACAGTCATAACCATGGTGGTCACAAACACAATGGGCACAAAAACCGCTATGGCAATGGCGGCAATGGAAAGGATCTCAGTGAGGTGACATGCTTTAAGTGCAACAAGACAGGGCACTATGCAACCTCCTGTCCCGAGAGGAAGAATGGCAATGGTAATGGGAATGGAAATGGACACAACCATGGCAATGGGAACAGGAAGAAGCCAAATCCGTTTGTCAAAGCCACGGTGAATCATGTTTCTATGGAGGATGCCTGTGATGCGCCAGACTCTGTGATTGGTAAGTTGAAACTCAATTCTTTTCCCGCAGTTGTTCTTTTTTATACTGGTGCATCGCATTCATTCATATCAAGGGTATTTGTGGATAGAGGCAAGATACCAACGGAGACTATAAACTATCCTCTAAGGGTAAGTTCTCCTGGGGGAGAAATAGTGGCCAACTCTGGTTGCCGGGATTTAGAACTAAGGATTGGGACACACATTTTTCCCACCAGTCTAGTAGTTCTAGAATCACAAGGATTAGACATAATGTTGGGCATGAATTGGATGACCGAATATGAAGGAGTCATAGATTGTGCCAAAAGAACTGTCATGCTCACAACACCGGAAGGGAAGCGGATTCGTATCAAGTCGAATTTCGCACTTAAAGAAGTCATGGTGAACTCTCTTAAGGGGGTTAGCTTGGAGGAGGTACCTATTGTAAAGGAGTACCCAGATGTCTTCCCAGAAGAGCTACCCGGAATGCCACCCGACCGTGATATCGAGTTTCTCATTGACTTGATGCCAGGCACGGGGCTGATAGCTAAGAGACCATACAAGATGGATGTGGACGAGTTAAAGGAACTCAAGAAACAACTTAGGGAACAATTGGACAAGGGGTTCATTCAACCCAGCACGTCATCTTGGGGAGCACCCGTCCTATTCGTGGAAAAGAAGGATAAGACCAAGAGGCTGGTTGTGGACTACCGCTCGTTGAACGAAGTGACGATTAAGAATAAGTACCCTCTGCCCAACATCAACGACCTATTTGACCAGCTAAAAGGAGCCAGTGTGTTCTCAAAGATCGATCTACGATCAGGCTATTTTCAGCTAAAGATTCGAGAACAGGATGTGCCCAAGACAGCATTCACCACAAGATACGGATTGTATGAGTACACCGTGATGTCTTTTGGTCTAACCAATGCCCCAGCATACTTCATGACCATGATGAACAAGGTGTTCATGGAATACTTGGACAAGTTTATCATAGTATTCATAGATGATATACTCATATACTCAAAGGATGAGAGGGAACATGAGAAACATCTGCGCCTTATTATGGAAAAACTAAGAGAACACAAGTTATATGCCAAGTTCAGCAAGTGCGAGTTCTGGTTAAAAGAAGTGGGATTCCTTGGTCATGTTGTGTCAGCAAAAGGAGTTGCCGTAGATCCTAGCAAGGTAGCTTCCGTGACGGAATGGGAGTCACCCAAGAATGTGGGAGATATTAGAAGTTTCTTGGGCCTCGCAGGATATTACCGTAGGTTCATCGAAAACTTTTCCAAGATAGCAAAACCCATGACGGAACTATTAAAGAAGGAAAAGAAATTCCTATGGACCGAGGCATGTGAAGCAAGTTTTCAAGAATTGAAGAAACGCCTTGTAACGGCACCAGTACTGTGTCTGCCAGATATCCAGAAGGATTTTCAAGTCTATTGTGACGCTTAGCGACAAGGACTTGGAAGTGTATTGATGCAGGATGGGAAAGTGGTATCCTATGCCTCCCGACAACTTAAGAACCACGGACACAATTATCCCACGCATGATTTGGAACTTGCATCTGTGGTTCATGCACTCAAGGTATGGAGACACTACCTCATGGGCAAACATTGTGATGTGTTCACAGATCATAAAAGTTTGAAGTACATCTTCACCCAAAAGGAGTTGAATATGAGACAACGAAGATGGCTTGAACTAATTAAGGATTATGACTTGGATTTACAATACCACCCCGGAAAGGCAAACGTGGTGGCTGATGCCTTAAGCCGTAAGGTGTATGTGAATGGACTTACCGCAGGGGAACTTCCAGAGGATTTATGCAAGCAATTCAGGGATCTCAGGTTGGAGATAGTCCCGAAAGGACACGTAGCGACTATGGAAATAGTGTCCACTTTCCAAGAAAGGATCCAAGAAGCACAAAAGGGGGATAAAGAATTGGAAGAAATAAGAGTCAGGATAAATGAAGGAAAGACTAAAGAATTTCGTCTGGACGAACAAGGAACCCTCTGGTATGGGAAGCGTTTGTGCGTTCCCAATGACCCCGACATCAGGAAGATAATTTTACAAGAAGCTCATGATTCGCCATACTCAATACATCCAGGCAACACAAAGATGTACATGGATGTGAAAGATAGATTCTGGTGGAATAACCTAAAGAGAGATATTGCAGAGTATATTTCCCTGTGTGATGTGTGCAACAGAGTTAAAGCCGAGCATCAGAAACCGGCAGGGTTACTTCAACCACTACCTATACCCGACTGGAAGTGGGACAAGGTAGGCATGGATTTCATCACGGGATTGCCCCGGACTCGTTCTGGTTTTGATTCTATCTGGGTAGTGGTGGACCACTTCACCAAGGTGGCTCACTTCATCCCCGTAAAGACCACATATACAAGTGCTAAGCTTGCTAAGATATACATGTCCAGGATTGTAAGCCTACATGGTGTTCCCAAGGGAATTGTGTCAGACAGAGGCACCCAGTTTACTTCAAAGTTTTGGCGACAATTACATGAGTCTCTGGGAACCCGACTAGAATTCAGTACTGCCTTCCACCCTCAAACAGATGGCCAAACAGAAAGGGTGAATCAAATTTTGGAAGATATGTTGAGAGCTTGCGCACTAGACTATGGGTCTAGTTGGGACGATAACCTGCCATATGCGGAGTTCTCATACAACAACAGCTACGAGACAAGTATCAAGATGGCTCCGTTTGAAGTTCTATATGGCAGGAAGTGTAGGACTCCATTGCTATGGAATGGAGTTGGAGAACGCAGACTTTTTGGACCTGACTTGATAAAGGATGCCGAAGAAAAGGTATGACAGGTTCAGGATAGGCTAAAGATAGCCCAATCCCGACAGAAGAGTTACGCTGATTCCAAGCGCAGAGATGTGGCCTACGAAATAAGGGACCGTGCGTATCTCCGAGTTTCACCCCTACGTGGAGTTAAGAGGTTCGGAATAAAGGGCAAGTTAGCCCCACGATTCATAGGACCGTATAAAGTTCTGGCCCGTAGAGGAGAAGTTGCTTATCAGTGGGAGCTACCGGAAGGACTGACTGTTCATGATGTGTTTCATGTATCACAACTAAAGAAGTGTCACCCGGAGATGGCTGAAACACCGCTAAGAGACACCGTTCCCCTAGATGAGGTTCAATTGGAAAATGACCTTACCTATGAGGAAAAACCCATCAAAATACGGGAAACAGCTGAAAGGATTACCCGCACCAAGACTATAAGGTTCTGCAAGGTACAATGGAACCACCACTCCGAGGAAGAAGCTACGTGGGAACGTGAAGAAGACTTGAAGGCAGAACACCCACACCTATTTGCTAGCCAACCCGAATCTCGAGGACGAGATTCTTCTTAAGGGAGGGTAGGTTTGTAACATCCCAGATTCTATATTAGGATGTTATTAGTGTCATGCATCATCCTTGCATCATGGCACCCTACATTTGAAAAATATTGCAACAACAAAATCCTAACACATAAAACCCATTACAAAAACCCTATTTATTATTCCCTTAAGTGAGCACTTTTGTTGTAATAGTTTGACCCTTCAATAAACTATGTAAAAACAGTAAACCATGGTCCTATGTTGACCACCTCAATTTTATGAAAATTTAGAAACAAGTTTCATCACTTTTGGACTTTGTTTGCAAAAGTTACAAGTGAATTAGTAAAACAGAAATAGGAAAATTGTTAAACAAAAAAAAAGAGGCGAGGGCCGACAGCTAACCCTAGTTGGGCCGGCTCGCCAGCCAGCCCACCCCGCCCCAAGCGCCCGCGCGGCAGCTAGCTTCCAGCGCCCGCGTCGGCCCACTCCCCCCTCCACCACCGACACCCGGGCCCCACCCCGTCGTCTCCCTCCTGGAGACCGCGGCGGACACGGTCGCCGCGCTGCGTCGGACTCCTGTCTGCGCCGGACTCCGCTGCCCCCTCCCCCAAGTCTCTACCTTTATAAGCCGACCCTCCCCCCTCCTCGTTGCCCTTGTTTTCTCGAACCCTAGCCCCGTTCTTCGCAAGTTCCGATCTCGCTGGAGAAAACCGCTAACGGAGCTCGAGGTTGGCGACCCTCCAGAGCACCTCGAGCCTTGTTCTATCTCCCATGCTACTCGCCTCGACCTACTCTACCCTCCCACCTAACTCGTTTCGTCCGAATCGCAGGAGACCGCCGATGATTGCTCGCCGGAGCCTCCGGGTCCGAGAAAAGGATCCACCAACGCTGGGAGAAGGAGGAGGAGAGGAACCGCGCTGAGGCCATAGGAGGATTCGCCGTCGTTGAGCGCATCGGGGACCCTCTTCGTCACCTTCACTAGGACCGCCTGTACCTCCGACCGCCGTCAACTCTGCCGTCGCCGCCGTCGTCTCCGCCGCCGCCACCACCACAGGTCAGTGGAGTCATCTAGGCCGTCTGTTTGAAATCCTGCGGGCCAGATTAGAAGGGGGGCGAAGGGGTATCAGCGAATCGCGCAACGCCGCGTGGCAAGCGCGTCATCGCCGCGCCGCATCGCCCGCATGGCCAGCTGGCCCAACCCGAGGCCGCCACCTGGCACGATCTGGACTAGAGTTAGGCTGGTTTTTTTTGGTTTTTGCAGATTAGGTTGAATATTGCGAAAATCATAGAAAATTAAGTATTTGTCCAAATCTAGCTTGTAATATACCGTTGGATTCCTAATTTTATGTAGAATCCAAATATGTAATAATATTGTAGGTTTACAGTAATGTTTTGGGTGTAGTTTTTAATCATGGGATTAGAGGGTTTAATCTACAGAAAAATAATAACAATTCTGTTTTAATTGATTCTTGTTGCTATGACCTTGTTTCCATAATGCCTACTGGACAAAATTATTACAACCTTGCTTAAGATCATTAGATCTGGTTTGGGGCTAATTAGATGGACTGATCTCCTTATAAACCTAGGATTTGTTTTAGTGACTCTATTAGATCTAAACTCAATCCTAGTGACACCCTTACCCTAGCACAACACAAACTCGATCAATTTAACCAACCTTGCATAAACTACCATGTTGCATGCATGCATGTATTCCTTTGTGTATGCTTTGAACAAGTTGTGATCAGAACTATGTTTGTGATTCGTTAGATTGCACGGAGTGCGCTAAGGAGTGCTATTGTGTAGAGTGCTGCTCAGATCAAGGCAAGTTACACCACTTGTTCATAGTTTTGTCCCAGTTTTGATTCTATGCATGTGATCTTTAAAATTCTGTAGTATGCATGTGTAGGATATTCTAGTAGATTTTTCCTTAGTATTATTTTGCAAGTGCGATGATTTTGTAGTATGCCATGAGTAGCTCTATACTTAGGATTTCTATCCTAATAGGTCACCCCTGTTTTTGCTAAGTATTGCTTGCTATGCTATATATACAAAGTACCGTTGGGGGGTTCGAAAGACAATGAATTTTTCTAAGTATAAAGGCTCTCTTGAGCAAACTTTTCTTCTCAAATCCACTTCAAAATAAAACTAAGTTTTCTTCTGGGCGGAATGGTTGTCGGGTCAACGAGTGTGATTTTGGTGGAGGACGGCCGCCCAGGAATCAAAGAAGTCTGCCATGTTTCAGAATTCAGAAGCTTCCAGTGCAACCACAATACATTATGGGCTCTGTCTTGGCCTAGTACTTAGTGGGAAACCTCACCTGGGTACCAACATTTGGAGGATTATTGGCACGGTTGGATCCGGAAGGTAGAGGGGATACTAAGGGAAAGCCTCGCCATGGTCTTGTCTGTAAAAGGACTTGATCATGGATTGTGGGGAAAGTGCACGACCTCTCGAGAGTATTGCAATCTGATCGATCAGCCGTGTTCACGGTAACAGAACAACAATGAGCGTCTGAAGGATGGAGCCTCTGAAGGATCTTCCTCTCTCTTTTCTAAAACAAAGTTTTGAAAACCCCATGGCGTGCGTAATATCGCTAGTGGGTGGGAATTTGGGGAACTTGGTGTGTAATATCCAAGTGACGCTTGGTGCGTAATATCCAAGTGTTTGGTTGTTTGGACACTTGGTGCGTAATATCCTCGTGTGCCACTCGACCTCATTTTATCAAAGCAAATGTTTATAAAGTAGGACAATCCTTTCTTCTTCTCTCTACTTAAGAAAATTAGCTTTGAGCAAATGAACTCTACAGCCTATACCAGCCTTGCATGTAGAGATAGATTTTTCTCTCCTTGGTGTAATTTGCCAATACATTCAAAGTATTGACCCAACTTGTTGGCTGCACGTCTTATGTGCAGAATCCGAAGATTGAAAGGTGCGTAGGGATCGCGGGCCTACACTCGACAAGCCTGGGCGTTGATGGACTCATGCTGCTTTTATGTTTCCGCTGCTATTTGAGCTAGCATAATGCTAAGCAACTTTTGTAATAATTTCATACTCTGGATTCTTCGTGTAATAAAGACTTTGTGTTTTACATGATATTTCATCGACTGTGAGTGCTAGCTTTTGATCCAGGTACTAGCATGTTAATCACAGGGACTTAGGATCCTTACCGATCCGATGTCACTACACCATTGAAGAAGAATCCTCTTGGTGTGAAGCAACAAGGGAAGCGGCCTCAAGCTCTACCTCAAGTGGTATATGGACCTCTTCCCAAGAGGACTACTCGAGCTCTTCCTCAAGTTGTGGAATCACCCAAGAAGAAATATAGCAAGACAAGAACTTGCTACATTTTCCGTGAGAAGGGGCACATTTCTTCCTCATGCACTAGTGGTATCTCCTCATCCAACCCTATCATTATTTATGATGTTTATTCTCTTTGTTTGGATGAGATTGGCAATGTGTTTGCCAAATTTGTTGGGACTCAATATGGTGTCAAGAAAAGAACCATTTGGGTTGCCAAGCCTATTGTGACTAACTTCTTAGGACCCAACTTGGTTGGGGACCAACAAGCCAAAACTTGATCAATAGGTGATTTTGGGAGGACAATGGAGACTTGGCTTCACCATGAAGAATTAAGGGATCTTCATCTATTATATTTGTCAAGCCAAGTCATGTGGATTATATTGCCTCTATTATATTTCCAATGTTCCTCCTTGCGGTAATATATGCTTAACTCATTACATTGAAAGTTACTTGCCCCTTGTGCATGTGTTGGTTTTGTACCTTGCATGTTTGTTATATATGTTGTGCTTACCATGTTCCTATCTTGAGTTATCAAGTATATTTGTGTTTGTTGGTTTGCACACCATGTATGAGTGTTTCTTGTGTTGGAGCTATTGTTGAATTTTATTTGGTATCTTATTTAGCTCTTGTGAGAGATTAATGGACTATCCCATTTTGGGGGAGTGTTATGCTTGGGCATTCCACAATCCTCAAAATATGTGTACATGAGAAATACCACTTAGTAGTGATATTGCAATTTTATCTAGTCTCTATGTGGTACATGTCTCATGAGAAATTCATGTTCTATATTGTCCATTAATTATCTCTTTCGAATCCCTTTGCCTTGTGTTGAGATTTATTGGTTATCACATTATGGGGAGCCTAGAAAATGTGAAAATTCGAGGTTGTGTCACTTAGAATTGATATTGAATTATCTAGCTCCTATGTGACACATGTGCTCAAACAAGTTCAATTTTTATGGTATGGCTTTGCCTCCCATCCTTTGGATCTTGTTTGTGTGAGGTTCTCTTGGTATGTGTTTCTTCATATTCGGATCCTTGTATCCTCATGGAAACCATTAGTTTCAATTCACTCCAATCACTAGTGGTTGTGTATCTATTGGAAGCTACCAAGAATCTCTTTTGAAGCATCAAATTTATTTCTTATATTTTGTTATATGCTTCTTTGTGTGAATATGATCTTGGATATCCGTGTGAACTACCTCGGGAAGATTATTCCCAATACTTCTTGTCCTTGGACAATTGGTACCCGATATATGGTAGAATTTATTGATCATATTCATTTTGGCCTTGGTTTATTTTGTCCTATATCTTGCCAAGAAAATGTTTTGTGTCTCTCCCAAGCTTTCCTTGCCTCTTATGGACCTTCTTATGTTATTGGTATCCTCTTGTGTTTTTCAAAAGAAAAATTCTATATAATGTACTACTTATGGGTGAGCTCTCCTATATTATTTAGAACACTACTATTTATGCTTCTTGCTTTGATCCATATCATGCTTATGTGCTTGGAAGTTCGATCTTTTTGTTTTGGTATTTTGTGCCATCATGAAAAGCGTGAGAGTTTG
Source organism: Avena sativa (assembly GCA_916181665.1). NCBI lineage: Eukaryota > Viridiplantae > Streptophyta > Magnoliopsida > Poales > Poaceae > Avena > Avena sativa. Next base: position 77,272,037 of record OV702292.1, on the reverse strand, counting down.
GTTTATGTGTTGAAACCTTGCTCTTTTGGGAGTTAGTTTTATCTCATTCCTCGTTTCATGTTTTGATCTTTAGAATGAGAAATCCTCGAGCATGTGTGTTTTTATCTATCATTTGCTCGTTGGACTTTTGTCTAGTTCATTTGTTGAAGTTGTGATCATGCATGTGTTGAATTGGTTCTTTGATACAATTTGGAAACCTTTTGTCATGTCACACTCTTGTGTGTGCCATCTTGGTTTACTTGGTGTTTTTGTTCAAATTGCATCTCCTTGTTGGTTCTTGAAAGCCTTGTGCATGCATATTCTCTACATGTTTATTTCATGGCATGCTTGCTTTCTTAGATCCAATATATAGGGGAAACTCCACTAAATCCTAAATGGCTAAGATGTGCATGAAATTCAATTTCATATTAATATGCGCATATTTATGTGGAGTCTCTCCTATGTATTGTAGTGTCACTAACTACTTTGGACCCAATATGTTTGGGAACCATTTTTGTACTTAATGTGTTTTAGGTACATTGGAGATATATTGGATGCTTGTCTCTCAAAGTTCGAAGAAGTGGTGCATTCATGCAAATTGGAGTCAAGCTATAGGATGATCAATGAATACATATTCTCTACATCCTACCATTTATGTCTTGGTAACAAGTATCCCTTTTTCATGCTTATATATCTTGTTTCCAACCATTTGTGGGTTGCCTTCTAGCATGAATTATTGTGTTTTTATGTGCTGTGGTTCTAGCTTTGGTTTTAAGAGTTCCTCCTATTGCAAATGTGTGTAAATTGATATGAGTACATATTAGTGGGACTATACAAAATCATGCATATGATCCACCAATCCCAAATATGTCAATCTAGCAATTTTATTGCCTATCCTTTCCTCAACTTCTCTCATGTGCAATAGTGAGATTTTGCTAGTTGATTTTTCCTTTGTGATACTTGTTGCCTTTCTCCATATATTCCAACCATCTACTTTTACCTTTGTGATTGTTGTAATATATGTAGTGTGTTTGTTTTTGAAGTTCATTATTGAACAATAAGATAAAATTGTGCCTTTGTCCATGCTTACAAGCAAAAATCTTATTGGTATATATTATGACTTCATTTTGCTTTTCATGTGCTTTCTTGAGTATCTTGTTTATGTGTGCATATTTCTTTACGGACATATGTATTTGTGATGCATTCCATTTAGAAACTTATACACATAAGAGAAGATAATTTTAGTTGAGTTTTTATTCCTTGGATACCACCATCTATTCCTTTTTGATTCTTCGGTGGCTTCCGAATTTATTTGCCTATGAGTGCTTGTTCCTTTTGTTTGCATCTTCGGTCACTCATATTTGTTCTCTCATTCCTTATATTGTTAAATGAATGTGGATGAGTGAGGATTCCATGATCATGCACTTTGTTTCCAAATATAATTATTATAATTGGTGCATAATCTTTGGGGAGCTCCTCTAATTCATTTAATAATGCTCTTTTGTCTTCTTTCTCATTTGTTGTGTTTTAAATGCTTATGGGGGAGCGAGGATTCCCTATTTGTGCATGATATACTCAAATGCAACTATTCTATTTGTGCACAAATCTTGGGGAGCTTCTCTATTTTCATTTAAAACACACCTTTGATCTTATCATAATATCTTGTTATGTTCATTTGGTATCATTTGATGTTTTCATTTGGTTCTTTTGGATCTTGTGGTTGCTTGCATCATTTGTTGATGCTTATCTTATTTTATTTCTTTGGGTCCTAAATATAGTTTTACTTTCTCCCAAGGTTTCATCATTGGATTTGTGTGAATGCACACCTTTGGAGGAACTATCACTATATTGGTCTTCTAGAACTTGTCACCCATTTCGGCAATCGATGCCAATGGGGAGAAGTTTTAGAGGGTTTAAGGGAAGTTGGTTTATGCTTTGAGTTGGTTCTTAAGCATTTGCCTTTCATGACATTGCATCTTTGTGTTGCTTAGCATGTGATATATATAGGAAACTCCACCAATGATAATGATTGGAAATATATGCAATGAAATTCAAGTTCATCACACTTGCATAGATTGTGGGGGAGTTTGCTCTATATATTGTGGTGGTACCAATATCACATACTTGTGTAGTATTTGATATTGGGGCTACCATTTTATTCATTAAATTCATTATATAAACCCTCTCAAAGAGATTGTCATCAATTACCAAAATGGGGGAGATTGAAAGAGCATGTGGGCCCCCATGTGTGGTTTTGGTAATTAATGACAATCTTTATGGACTAATGTGTGTATTAGGTTGCACTTGTAGGAATTTTCCATTGGCATCGCTTGGAGTATGTGTTGGATCCAAGGTGGAAGATATGAAGAAGAAGATGCGTTGTGGAAGCTCAATATGCGCCATCCCTAGAAGATCTCTTGTTTGGTGCATGCCATCCTCGGTGTTTATGGATCGATGAAGACAAGGCCAAAGGATGCTCAAGGCAAAGGTATTCTTGATAGGTTTTTCCCTTTTGCCAGTCTTGTGTTGACCGGGTTTAGGATAGATAGCCGTACTATCAAGAGGGGCTCTCGAGTGAGTAACTCGATCATATCATTCGGGGAGAGCTCATACCTTTGCATACTTGCATCATCGTATTTGGTTGTTTATTTGTCTTGTCTATGTGAGGATATAGAGCTTATAGTAATCTTCATTACAAGCTCTTGTTCATCAAAATTGGATCCCACATTTATATCTTGTTGCGATTTTGATCTTGGCGGTTTTCCGGATACTCACCGAGTGAGGTATCTCACATTATTATACTTGGTACTCTCTCACTTGGTGGTATCCAATATTTCCACTTTTAGTTAGGTAGCTCTTGTTGTCCTCCTTCCAACACAATTAGATTCGGATCAATCAGAGCTATCAAACTAAAGATATGCCTGTTTGAATATTGCCTCTTCTTTGATTTAAAAAGAAATATTATGGGTTTCAGTTTTTATTGGGCCAGGCGGTACTACCGCAGGTAGTACCAGCCGCACCTGAGCAGCAACTACTCCCCTCTGCTTGGCCCGGTAGTTTTGACCGGTACTACCGGCTCAGAGCGGCACTACCGCCCAGGCGGGCCGGTAGTACCGGCCGGCCCAGCAACTCCCTGCCCAGCCAACAGCCTCGCTCGCCCGCCTCGCGCACTCCCCACCCCGCTCGTGATCCCGCCTCCCCTATCCCTTTCCCTCGCCTCGCTGCGCCCCGCTTGCTCGCTCAGATCCCCGCGCGTGCCTTGCTGCTGGGCCGACCTAGCTTCCGGCCACCGCCCACGAGCTAGCAGGCCGTCGCTCGCGCCAGGCCTCACCTCCGCTTGCCGCGTGCGCCGCTGCTCTTGCGCGCACTCGCGCCCGTTTCCCGCGCTGGCCTCGCTCGCCGCCTGATCCATTCCTTGCACGCGCAGTGCCCAGCCTCGCTCCTCTCGCCCCGTTCACCTGCTGTCCCGCGTTGACATGCCGCCTGGCTCGCTGGCTGCTGTTGGTTGGCTAGTTTCGGTAGTATCGGGTGACTGCGGTACTACCGGCTGGTCCAGGATATTCCCCAACGCAATTGGATTCGGATCAATCGGAGATATAAAGATAAAGATATGCCTGTTTGAATATTGCCTCTTCTTTGATTTAAAAAGAAATATTAGGGGTTTCAGTTTTTATTGGGCCAGGCGGTACTACCGCAGGTAGTACCGGCTGCACCTGAGCAGCAATCGCTCCCCTCTGTTTGGCCCGGTAGTTTTGACCGGTACTACCGGCCTAGAGAGGCACTACCGCCCGGGAGGGCCGGTAGTACCGGCCGGCCCAGCAACTCCCTGCCCAGCCAGCAGCCTCGCTCGCCCGCCTCGCGCACTTCCCGCCCCGCTTGCGATCCCGCCTCCCCGATCCCTTTCCCTTGCCTCGTTGCGCCCCGCTCGCTCGCCCAGATTCCCGCGTGTGCCTCGCTGCTGGGCCGGCCTAGCTTCCGGCCGCTGCCCGCAAGCTAGCAGGCCACCGCTCGTGCCAGGCCTCGCCTCCACTTGCTGCGTGCGTCGCTGCTCTCGCGCGCACTCACGCCTGTTTCCCGCGTTGGCCTCGCTCGCTCGCCGCCCGATCCCTTCCTTGCGCACAGTGCCCAGCCTCGCTCCGCTCACCCTGTTTGCCTGCTGTCCCGTGTTGACATACCGCCTGGCTCACTGGCTGCTGTTGGTTGGCCAGTTCCGGTAGTACCGGGTGACTGCGGTACTACCGGCTGGTCCAGGATATTCCCCAACAGCCAGTTTTACTTGGCCCCATATATATAGGCTATTTGTCTTATCTTTGGGAGTAATTCTTCCTCTATCTTTTGTCAAGCCTTTGCCTCTTCTTTGACACATCCTTGAGCTTGATTTCTCTCTCCCTCCATTGATTCTTGCCAATATTTGAGGGGTAGATAGAGGGGATCTAGATCCACGTTTTGACCATACCAAATCTTCTCTTTGTGAGTGGATCTTTGGGATCTAGATCTTTGGGGCATTTTGTGTTTCCCTTTTGTGTTCTTCCTCTCTTGTTCTCCCAAGTGCTTTAGTAGCCTTGTTGGAACTTGAGAGATAAGATTTGGGGCATCTTTGTGGTGTTCTTGCCATTTGCATTTGGTGCATCGGTGTGTGTTCTCTCCGGAGGATTTGTTCGGTGATATTCATCGTTGCTTGTCCCTCTTGGGTTCTTGGAACCCTAGACGGTTGTGTGGCCTTTGTGGCGTGTGCTTGGGGTCTTCAATTAAGTTGTGAAGTTCCCCCAAGATTGAGACCTTGGTGGCGATTATTGGGAGACTCCAATTAAGTTGTGGAGATAGCCCCAATCTTGTACGGGTTCGGTGACCACCATCAAGTGTCCCATAGTGGAACAGGTGCTTTCCCGCGTGGTGGGTGCTCTAGAGAATAGGGTGAGGCCTTGGTGACGTTGGTGGTCTTAGTACCGCCCACCCCTCCAATGAGACGTACTCCCTTGTTGGGAGGAACTCGGTAAAACATCGTCGTCCCCGCGTGCCTCGGTTATCTCTATACCCGAGCTCTTTACTTATGCAAATTTACTTTGTTATAGCCATCATGCTTGAAGTAATTATCTTGCTATCATATTGTTGCTTGTATTTCCTAGCATAAATTGTTGGTGCACATAGGTGAACCTTAGTATATCTAGGCTTTGTGCTTAACAAAAGAAAACACTAGTTTTATTCTGCCTTTGTTAAGCCCATCTCGTAGAAGTTTTTAACCGCCTATTCACCCCCCTCTAGGCGGCATCCGTGATCTTTTAGCAGGGTCATCTATTTCATCAACCATGAAATTCATGATATGATTCTCGTATAGTTCAGGAGTTGCACGTGTCCTACTTGACCTGCGAGGTTCGGTAGTGTCCTCTTTCGGGGTTTCATGATTATTATCATTAGTTCCTTCTTCATTCGGTAAAGTCAACTCCGGAATAATTTCCGTCGCTGCGCCACTCACCGTTTCATGAAGAGAAGGTTCAATAACCTCTTTGAGTCCTACCTTCCGACTACTCATACCTTTCGCGAGAAACTCTTTCTCTAGAAAGGATCCATTCTTAGCAACAAAAACCTTGCCCTTAGATCTGTGATAGAAGGAATACCCAACTGTTTCTTTAGGGTATCGTATGAAGACACATTTTTCGCTTTGGGTTCGAGTTTATCAGGCTGAAGCTTCTTCATAGAAACATCACATCCCCAAACTTTAAGAAATTACAGCTTAGGTTTGTTTCCAAACCACAATTCATACGGTGTCATTTCAACGGATTTAGATGGTGCACAATTTAAAGTGAATGCAGCGGTTTCTAGTGCATAACCCCAAAATGATAGTGGCAAGTCAGTCAGAGACATCATAAATCGAACCATATCCAATAAAGTACAATTACGACGTTCTGACACACCATTATACCGTGGTGTTCTGGCAGACGTGAGTTGTGAAACTATTTCACACTCTCTCATATGTGCGCTAAACTCGTAACTTAGATACTCATCTCTACGGTCGAACCGCAGAAATTTAATCTTTCTATTATGATGATTTTCCACTTCACTCTGAAATTCTTTAAACTTTTCAAAGGTTTTAGACTTGTGTTTCATCAAACAGATATACCCGTGTCTACTTAAATCATCTATGAAAGTAACAAAATAACGATATCCACCTCGCGCCGACACACTCATTAGACCACATACATCAGTATGTATGATTTCTAATAAATCTGTTGCCCGCTCCATTGTACCAGAAAACAGGATTCTAGTCATCTTGCCCATAAGGCATGGCTCACATGTATCAAATGACTCAAAATAAAGTGATTCCAAAAGTCCATCAGAATGGAGTTTTTTATACGTTTAACGCTAATATGACCTATACGGCAGTGCCACATATATGCAGATATATCATTATCAAGTTTAATCCTTTTAGCATAAACATGATGAATATGTGTATCACTACTACCAAGATTCAATAGAAATGAACCATTTATCACAGGTGCATGACCATAAAAGATATTATCCATATAAATCGAGCAACCATTGTTTTCAGATTTAAACAAATAACTGCTTCGCAATAAACACGATCCGGATACAATGTTCATGCTTAGAGCAGGCACCAAATAACAACTATTTAGATTTATCACTAATCCCGATGGCATATGGAGAGGAAGTGTTCCGATGGCGATCACGACAATTCTTTATCCATCACCAACACGCATCATGACCTCATCCCTTGCTAGTTGTCGCTTGTTCCACAGACCCTGATTCAAGTTACATATATTAGCAACCTATCTAGTATCAAATACCCATGTGCTACTGCGAGTAGTCAAGTACACATCAATAACATGTATATCACATATACACACATGCACATCCTCCATACACACATGCACATGATCCTCTTACACATGGACCATTTACCGATATGAGAGGCCGAGAAGATCAAAGGAGAGGTGACTTTAGTAGAGCTAAGGGAGTTGTGGGAGCTTTTCTCTTATGTATGTACCTTCCAAGATAAGTTTAACAAACTACAACGGGTGAAAAAGATGAAGAAATAAGGTTGGAAGGAGGAGGAGCTCGACCAGATCTAAGAAAGAAGAACAAGCTATAAGGAGAAAGTGAAGAAGGGGAAAGTGAAGTGGGTGGTCTTGGGCTGGTATGTATAAAAAGTGTCCGACTTAGCCGTGGCGCACATGCATGCCATACACCACAAATGTTGAGCGTAGCTGTGGCGCACATGCAGCCCATGCGCCACGGGCAAGTTGGCCCAGACTCATGGTCGACCACACCCCACTTGCCCGTGGCGCATGGTCCACATGTGCGCCATGGCTACGGGGATAGGCGTGGCGCACATGGGGGACATGCACCACGTGCAAGTGGGGTGCGGTCGCATGCACCCTGACCCACACATAGTTGTGGCGCACCACCCGGATGTGCGCCACGAGTAAGTGGCCAATCCGTGTGGCACTTCCTCCAGGTGCGCCATGGCTATTTGCCCGTGGGGCACTATCTGGCATGTGCACCACGACTTTGTGGATTACCTATAGCTGTTTTCCTAGTAGTGATACCAACTTTTTAAAGAAACCATGGAATTTTTCATATCCACCACCCCAATCATTTTGCATAGTAATAATATTTTTATCAAATTTGTGATCAACAAATTGTTAAAAATTAAGAAAGACTTGATACACGCTAGAGCACTTTTTTAGCAAATAGATCCAAGTAAATTTATTGAAATCATCAATAAAACTTACATAATATGCATGCTTGCCTATAGAGAAAGGAGCAGTACCCCAACTATTAGAGAAAACTTGTTTCAAAGGAACTATAGAAACACTAGTAGAAGTGTGGTAGGGTAGTTGATGACTCTTTGCCTGTTAGCACGGATCACATATGTAAGAGTTTATTTCTGAAGTGTATGACAGATTATTTGTTCAAAGAATTTTCTAAACAATAAAATACGATGAATGCCCTAGACGATGATGCAACATAGAGGATGTAGGCTTTGTGGTGACGATTGTGTGCTTGGAGGACCCCATGGAGACATGAACAAGTGTGGATATAGACCCCCATAGCACGGACCTCTAAACATGATTTGTTGCGTTGCCTGATCCTTAATAAAAAAAATGAGTGAATTTCAATAAAGGCATTATTGTCTAGAGCAAGTTTATGGGCATAAAGAAAGTCCATGGATGCACTAGGAACATGTTATTTTTCGAACGTGTAGAGAGCTATTGGGGGTGTGCAAAACTGAATGACCATTACGTGCAATGTCCATACCTTGTCCACTAGCGTTGTGAACTTGATCATGCCCTTGGTAGTTCTCGTGGATTTGTAGCTTGTGAAGTTGTCCCGTTGTTGGAGATATGCCCAAGACGCAATAATAAAAGTGGTTATTATTATATCTTTGTGTTTATGATGAATGTTTATATCCCATGCTATAATTGTATTATAAGGAAACATTGATACATGTGTGTTTTGTAAACATAAAAGTGTCCCTAGTAAGCCTCTTGTGGAACTAGCTTGTTGATTAAATGATGATCATGGTTTCCTGATCATGGACATTGGATGTCATTAATAACAAGGTTATATCATTAGGATAATGATGTGATGGACACACACCCATAGTAAGCGTAGCATAAGATCAAGTCATTAAGTTCGTATTGCTGTAAGATTTCAAATGCATAGTAACCTAATCCTTCGACCATGAGGTTATGTTAATCACCATCACCGGATGGGTACTTTGATGACATCAAACACCGCTTCGTAGCTGGGTGGTTATAAAGGTGTCATTGGGTATTCTGAAAGTATGTGTTGAAGCGCATGGACCAAGATTGGGATTTGTCCATCCATATGACGGATAGATATGCTCTGGGACCTCTCGGTGGAATGTCATCTAGTTAGCTTGCAAGCATGTGACTAGGTCACAAGGGATGACATAACATGGAACGAGTAAAGAGTACTTATCAGTAACGAGGTAGAACTAGGTATGGAGATACCGACGATCAAACCTCGGATAAGTAGAATATCGTGTGACAAAGGGAATTGGTTTCGTATGTTAATGGTTCTATCGATCACGAAGTCATCGTTGAGTATGTGGGAGCCGTTATGGATCTCCAGATCCCGCTGATGGTTATTAATCGGAGAGGTGTCTTCATCATGTCTGCATATTCACGAACCGTAGGGTGACACACTTAAGGTTCGAAGTTGTTTTAAGTAGATATGGAATATGCATTGGAGACCGAATGTTGTTCGGAGTCTCGGATTGGATCCGGGACATCACGAGGAGATCCGGAATTGTCCGGAGAATAAGATTCATATATTGGGGATCATTTTCTAAGTTAGGAAATGTTCCGGAGTGTTTGTATGGAGATTCTAGAAGGTTTCGGAATGTTCTGGAAGGTTCTAGAAGAGTTCTTGGAGTTTGCTTGAAAACCAAGAAAGGGTCAAGGAAACCTTGTGGGGGCTAGACACGGATTCGTGGGGGAGGAGGACTCCTCCCCCCTTCCCAACCCGCCGGCCAAGGAGGGGAGTCCTACTAGGACTCCCCGTCCCATGGCGCGCCTCCCTCCTTTAAATAGAGGGGAGGGGCGCCCCCTCCTTGACCTCTCCCATAACAAGCTCTAGCTGCCGCCTCTCTCCTCTTTCTTCGCTCTGCTCCGGCTTAGGCGAAGCCCTGCAGAATTCTCTCCTCCACCACCACCACACCGTCGTGCTGCTGGGATTCCGTGGAGAAGATCTACTACCTCCGCTGCTCGCTAGAATGGGAAGAGGAAGGTCTGCTTCGACTCCGCACGTGTGACCGACTGCGGAAGCGCTGCCGGAACGCGGCGCCGGAAGGATCGTCCACACGATCTTGAGATCGGCAAGTGATCGACTACATCAACCCTGAGATCTAATCTCGTAACGCTTTCGGTTCTACGAGGGTTAGTACAGATCTATCTCGTTGCTGATGTCTAATAGATTAGATCTTGGCTTTTATCTAGATTAGATCTGGGTTTTGTTTATTCTTGCGGTAGAATTTTTTTGTTTTCCATGCTACAAACCCATCAGTGGTATCAGAGCCTTGTCTATGCGTAGATCTTTGCACGAGTAGAACACAATGATGTTGTGGGCTTTGGTGCTCGTGTCGTCTTTTGCTTTGTGTACTTTGCATCTTGCGGCATGGTGGGATGAAGCGGCTCGGGCTAACCTTACATGTCATCGCACATGAGACTTGCTCCACGCTTGACGTGTAACTTGCTTTGCACAAGTGGCTTTGCGGGTGTCTGTCTCTCCCATCATAGTATAGATCCAATCTACACTTTGCACTTGATAGCACTTGTATCAATGTTGTGGTTCAGTTTCGTAGGTAAGATCCGTTCTTATTCGAAAGCCCCAAAACACGTAAAACTTGCAAAGAAAATTAGAGGCGTCTAACTTGTTTTTGCAGGGGTTTTGTGATGTGATATGGCCATCATGTGATTGTGATTATATTTGATGTATGCAATGATCCTTGTTGTAATATGGCAACCGGCAGGAGCCTAATGGTTGTCTTTAATTCTGTTAAGACATGCGTGTCTATTCATCTTGTAATAGCTTTATTCCAAGTAGTTGTAATAGTTGCTGGTGATGATGGACAACCATGAAGCGGCGCCACTGACCTTGACGCAATGCTGGTGATGATGGAGATCATGTCCGTGCTTTGGAGATGGAGATCAAAGGCATAAGAAGAAAGGGCCATATCATATCACACTAATTATGAATTGTCTGTGATGTTAATCCTTTATGCATCTTGTATTGTTGAGATCACGACGGTAGCATTATAAGATGATCCCTCTCACTAAATATCAAGTAATAAAGTGTTCGTCCTTAGTTGGCACCGTTGCTAAGACTCGTCGTCTCGAAGCATCTCGTGATGATCGGATGTGATAGATTCTACGTGTGCATACAACGGGTGCAAGCCAGATTTGCACATGCGGAAACTAAGGTTAATCTTGACGAGCCTAGCATGTACAGACATGGTCTCGGAACACAGAATACCGAAAGGTAGAGCATGAATCATATAAGTGATATGATGAACATGAAGATTGTTCGCCGATGAAACTACATCTTCTCTCGTGAAGATCGGACTTGGTGTAGTGGACTTGGTTCGTGTAATCACTAAGACAATGTGAGGGATGTTGTTTTGAGTGGGAGTTCACCTAGTTAATTTAAGAATTAAAGTAGAACTCAATTTATCATAAACTTAGTCTAAACTACTTGCAAATTTGTTGTAGATTATGGCGAATCTCTCCATCAATTTCAATGCGTTCCTAGAGAAAGAAAAACTTAAGAACAATGGAAGCAACTTCACGGACTGGCTCCGTGGTCTGAAGATTTTCCTCAGGGCTGGTCAGATGACCTATGTGCTCGAAGCACCGCTAGGTGACCCACCTGCAGATGATGCCACCAATGATGTAAAGAATGTTTACGCCACTCGGAAAAATCATTACTCCACAGTTCAGTGTGCCATCATGTACGGTTTAGAAACGGAGCTCCAGAAGCGTTTTGAGCACCACGACCCGTTCGAGATCATTAAGGAGCTCAAGCTCATTTTTGAGACTCACGCGGCCGTGGAGAGCTATGAGGCCTCCGAGAAGTTCTTTACCTGCAAGATGGAAGAGGGAAGCTCCGTTAGCGAGCACGTGCTCACCATGTCTGGGCACGCAAACAAGCTCCAAGAGTTGGGGATAACGATTCCTAATGAGTTAGGGATTCACCGTGTCCTCCAATCACTGCTACCGAGTTATAAGAACTTTGTGATGAACTACAATATGCACTGCATGAACAAGACGTTGCCTGAACTATCGTCCATGCTGAAAACTGCTGAAGTGGAGATCAAGAAGGAGCACCAAGTGTTGATGGTCAATAAGACCACCAATTTCAAGAAACAGAGCAAGCCTAAGAAAAAGGGCAACTTCAAGAAGGACGACAAGAAAGCTGCCGCACCTGCTAAGAAGCCCAAGGCTGGTCCTAAGCCTGAAACTGAGTGCTTCTACTGCAAGGGTGCTGGTCACTGGAAGCGTAACTGTCCCAAGTACCTGGCAGATCTGAAGAACGGCAACATCAAGAAGAAAGGTATATTCGATATACATGTTATTGATGTGTATCTTACTAGTAGTCATAGTAGTGCCTGGGTATTTGATACTGGTTCGGTTGCTCATATATGTAACTCGAAACAGGAGCTGCGGAATAAACGAAGACTGGCAAGAGACGAGGTGACGATGCGCGTTGGAAATGGCTCCAAGGTTGATGTGATCGCCGTCGGCACGCTCCCTCTACATCTACCTTCGGGATTAGTTTTAAATTTAAAATAATTGTTATTTGGTGCCTACGTTAAGCATGAACATTATATCTGGATCTTGTTTATTGCGAGACGGTTACTCTTTTAAGTCTGAGAATAAAGGTTGTTCGATTTATATGAGTAATATCTTTTATGGTAATGCACCTGAGATAAATGGTTTATTCTTATTGAATCTCGATAGTAGTGATACACATGTTCACAACATAGATGCTAAACGAATAAAATTGAATGATAATTCTACATACATGTGGCACTGTCGTCTTGGTCACATTCGAGTGAAGCGTATGAAGAAACTCCATTCTGATAGACTTCTTGAATCACTTGATTTTGAATCACTTGAAAGATGCGAAGCATGTCTAAAGGGAAAAATGACTAAGACTCCATTCTCTGGAATAATGGAGCGAGCTACAGACTTATTGGAAATAATACATACCGATGTGTGCGGTCCAATGAGTGTAGCATCGTGTGGTGGATATCGTTATGTTCTCACTTTCACGGATGACTTAAGTAGATATGGGTATGTCTACTTTATGAAACATAAGTCCGAAACTTTCGAGAAGTTTAAGGAATTTCAAAGTGAAGTGGAAAATCATTGTAACAAGAAGATTAAGTTTCTGCGTTCTGACCGCGGAGGTGAATATCTGAGTTATGAGTTTGGCATGCATTTAAAGAAATGTGGAATACTTTCGCAGTTGACACCGCCAGGAACACCACAGCGTAATGGTGTGTCCGAACGTCGTAATTGAACTCTCTTAGATATGGTTCGGTCTATGATGTCTCTTACAGATTTACCGCTATCATTTTGGGGCTATGCATTAGAGACTGCCGCATTCACTTTAAATAGGGCACCATCTAAATCCGTTGAAACGACACCGTACGAATTGTGGTTTGGAAAGAAACCTAAGTTGTCGTTCCTTAAAGTTTGGGGTTGCGAAGCGTATGTAAAGAAGTTACAACCTGATAAGCTTGAACCCAAAGCGGAGAAATGCGTCTTAATAGGATACCCGAAAGAAACAATTGGGTATACCTTCTATCATAGATCCGAAGGCAAAGTTTTTGTTGCCAAGAATGGATCCTTTCTTGAGAAGGAGTTTCTCTCGAAAAGAAGTGACTGGAAGGAAAGTAGAACTCGACGAGGTTATTGAACCTTCTCTCGGAGTTGAGAGTAGTGCAGCACCGGAAGATGTTCTTGTGCCGCCTGCACCAACTGGAGAGGAATCTAATGATGCTGATCATGAAACTTCGAACGAAGTTACTGCTGAACCTCGCAGGTCAACGAGGGTTCGTACCACTCCTGAGTGGTATGACTCTGCCTTGAACATCATGTTGGTGGACAACACTGATGACCTGCGACGTATGAAGAAGCTATGGTGAGCCCAGATTCCGACAAATGGCTAGAAGCCATGAAATCCAAAATGGGATCCATGTACGAAAACCAAGTATGGACTTTGGTGGACTTACCGGATGGCCGTAAGGCTGTCGAGAACAAATGGATTTTCAAAAGAAAAACAGATGCTGATGGTAATGTTACTGTCTATAAATCTCGACTTGTCGCGAAAGGGTTCTGACAAATTCAAGGAGTTGACTACGATGAGACTTTCTCACCAGTAGCGAAGCTAAAGTCTATGAGGATTTTGTTAGCAATCGCTGCATATTTCGATTATGAAATTTGGCAGATGGATGTCAAAACAGTGTTCCTTAATGGTGACATTGAGGAAGAGTTGTATATGGTACAACCCAAGGGTTTTGTCGATCCTAGTGATGCTGACAAGGTATGCAAACTTTAGCGCTCCATTTATGGACTGAAGCAAGCATCCCGGAGTTGGAATCAACGTTTTGATAAAGTAATCAAAAACTTTGGATTTATACAAACTTGTGGAGAAGCTTGTATTTACAAGAAAGTGAGTGGGAGCTCTGTAGCATTCCTAGTACTATATGTAGATGACATATTGTTGATTGGGAATGATATAGAACTTCTTAATAGCGTCAAAACCTATTTGAATAATAGTTTTTCAATGAAGGATCTTGACGAAGCGGCATATATTCTAGGCATCAAGATTTATAGAGATAGATCAAGACGCCTAATAGCGCTTTCACAAAGTACATACTTAGAAAAAGTTCTAAAGAAGTTTAGAATGGAAGAGAGCAAGAAAGGGTTCGTGCCCATGTTGTCAGGTAAGACCTTGAGTAAGACTCAAAGTCCGGCTACGGCAGAAGATAGAGAAAAGATGAATAATATTCCCTATGCCTCCCGCCATAGGTTCTATCATGTATGCCATGCTGTGTACAAGACCGGATATAGCACATGCTGTTAGTTTGACTAACAGATATCAAAGTGATCCTGGAATGGAACACTGGACAGCGGTCAAAAATATCCTAAAGTACCTGAATAGGACTAAGGATATGGTTCTTTCTTATGGAGGTGATGAACAGCTTGTTGTAAACGGTTACACTAATGCTAGTTGGAACACCGATCCAGATGACTCGAAGTCATAGTCTAGATACGTGTTTATTTTGAATGGTGCTGCAGTAAGCTGGAGGAGTGCCAAGCAAAGCGTTGTGGCGAAATCTTCAACTGAATCGGAATACATAGCTGCTTCAGAGGCTGCACAAGAAGCCATATGGATGAAGGAGTTCATTACTGAACTTGGCGTGGTTCCTAGTGCGTTGGACCCGATGGCCATCTACTGTGACAACACAGGTGCCATAGCTAATGCACAAGAGCCAAGGTCACATAGCAAGCTGAAGCACATCAAGCTACGTTTCCATGCTATTCGCGAGTATGTCCGAGATGGTGACATAAAGATTTGCAAAGTACACACTGATCTGAATATGGCAGATCCGTTGACTAAACCTCTCCCTAGAGCAAAGCATGACCAACACCAGAACGCCATGGGTGTTAGGTATATTACCATGTAATCTAGATTATTGACTCTAGTGCAAGTGGGAGACTGTTGGAGATATGCCCAAGACGCAAGAATAAAAGTGGTTATTATTATATCTTTGTGTTTATGATGAATGTTTATATCCCATGCTATAATTGTATTATAAGGAAACACTGATACATGTGTGTTTTGTAAACATAAAAGTGTCCCTAGTAAGCCTCTTGTGGAACTAGCTTGTTGATTAAATGATGATCATGGTTTCCTGATCATGGACATTGGATGTCATTAATAACAAGGTTATATCATTAGGAGAATGATGTGATGGACACACACCCATAGTAAGCGTAGCATAAGATCAAGTCATTAAGTTTGTATTGCTGTAAGCTTTCAAATGCATAGTAACCTAATCCTTCGACCATGAGGTTATGTTAATCACCATCACCGGATGGGTACTTTGATGACATCAAACACCGCTTCGTAGCTGGGTGGTTATAAAGGTGTCATTGGGTATTCTGAAAGTATGTGTTGAAGCGCATGGACCAAGATTGGGATTTGTCCATCCATATGACGGATAGATATGCTCTGGGCCCTCTCGGTGGAATGCCATCTAGTTAGCTTGCAAGCATGTGACTAGGTCACAAGGGATGACATAACATGGAACGAGTAAAGAGTACTTATCAGTAACGAGGTAGAACTAGGTATGGAGATACCGATGATCAAACCTCGGATAAGTAGAATATCGTGTGACAAAGGGAATTGGTTTCGTATGTTAATGGTTCTATCGATCACAAAGTCATCGTTGAGTATGTGGGAGCCGTTATGGATCTCCAGATCCCGCTGATGGTTATTGATCGGAGAGGTGTCTTCATCATGTCTGCATATTCATGAACCGTAGGTTGACACACTTAAGGTTCGAAGTTGTTTTAAGTAGATATGGAATATGCGTTGGAGACCGAATGTTGTTTGGAGTCTCGGATTGGATCCGGGACATCACGAGGAGATCCGGAATTTTCCAGAGAATAAGATTCATATATTGGGGATCATTTTCTAAGTTAGGAAATGTTCCGGAGTGTTTGTATGGAGATTCTAGAAGGTTTCGGAATGTTCTGGAAGGTTCTAGAAGAGTTCTTGGAGTTTGCTTGAAAACCAAGAAAGGGTCAAGGAAACCTTGTGGGGGCTAGACACGGATTCGTGGGGGAGGAGGACTCCTCCCCCCTTCCCAACCCGCCGGCCAAGGAGGGGAGTCCTACTAGGACTCCCCCTCCCATGGCGCGCCCCCCTCCTTTAAATAGAGGGGGGGCGCCCTCCTTGACCTCTCCCATAACAAGCTCTAGCTGCCGCCTCTCTCCTCTTTCTTCGCTCTGCTCCAGCTTAGGCGAAGCCCTGCAGAATTCTCTCCTCCACCACCACCACCACACCGTCGTGCTGCTGGGATTCCGTGGAGAAGATCTACTACCTCCGCTGCTCGCTGGAACAGGGAGAGGAAGGTCTGCTTCGACTCCGCACGTGTGACCGACTGCGGAAGCACTGCCGGAACGCGGCCCGGAAGGATCGTCCACACGATCTTGAGATCGGCAAGTGATCGACTACATCAACCTCGAGATCTAATCTCATAACGCTTTCGGTTCTACAAGGGTTAGTACAGATCTATCTCGTTGCTCATGTCTAATAGATTAGATCTTGGCTTTTATCTAGATTAGATCTTGGTTTTGTTCGTTCTTGTGGTAGAATTTTTTTGTTTTCCATGCTACGAACCTATCACCCGTGACATGCGTTGAGGCGCCGGAGTCCATGTACCAATTGGTGTCTACTCCATAGGAGCCTTTGGTGTCATTGGGTGTGTCATCATCCTCATCATTATCATCGCCATAGCGCCACCAACACTTGTTGGCGGGGTGACCTTTTTTTGCATATTTGACAAAAGACTCCTGCTTTCCATGGTGTGGAGATGTGACCACGATTCTTTCCACGCTCCCCTTGGGGTGACGGTCCTGGCGTCCGGTGTCCTGACGACCCGTGGCTGAGATGGAGGCGCGCGCTGCTGGGGGTGCGGCTGCAGTTGTGAGAGATAGGGATGGAGCGGGTATGGGTAGGGTGGGACATATGGGTTAGGATTGTATGTGGGTTGTGGCGGGGGTACGTATGGCAGTGGGACATATGAGGTAGGTGGTGCATACGGTTTTGCCGCGTAGGATGGAGGGGCATATGGTGGAGGGACGTATGGTGAAGTAGGTGGATAGGACATGGGAGAGGGCAAGAGAGGCGACTTAGGTTGACCGCCCCCATAGGCAGGAGGGGGACGGCGAGGTGCAACATTGATCGAGGATGTGAACGTGCTAGTTGCTTGGCCCTGGCGACCAACATAGTCTCATGATAATCATAGGACATTAACTGAGAGCACATATTGTGAGGGCTGTGGCGGGATTGGCATTGATAGAGGCAACGAGGGGGTTGTATGTACCATCTAGTCCATTGAGGATGTAGTCACGAAGCTCATCATCATCAACCTTCTTCCCTGCAGCGCCAAGCTCTGAGGCAAAACCCTTTATCTTGGAGAGATATTGAGAGGCAGACATGTCGAGTTGCTTGGTGTTTGTTAGAGCACCACGAAGAGAGGAAACCTTGGATTTGGATTGAGTGGAGTAGAGGCTAGAGAGGGCGCTCCAGACATCCGCATCGTGCTCAAGCCCAAAGACATGGGAAAGCACATCCTTGGAGAGGGAATTCACCAGAAATCCCACAATTTGTTGATCCTTTGTGACCCATGCATCATAGGCTGGGTTGGGGACATATATCTTCTTCCGATCGGCGTCAGTGGCGTCCAAGAACTTGGATGACGCATGATCGGAACCCTCGAGGAGTCCCATGACACGAGCACCACGAAGAGAAGGCAGGGTCTGAGCTTGCCATGAGAGAAAATTCTCGCGCGTCAGCTTGATGGCAGGTGGCGCGCCTAGTGTTCTGGAGATAGACGTGGTGTATGTCGACATGAGGAAAACCTTGGGAGAAAAGGGGAGGGATTTTTAGGGTGGGGAATTGATCAAGGAGGAAGAGGCCTTTGAGAATTTGAGGTTTGTAGCTGGATTAGTTGGAGGAAGGGAGATATGGCGGTGGCAAGATCAACACCGGCGGTGGCTAGAAGAGAAGAGGATCGCTCTTGATAGCATGTTAGTCGTGAAGGAGTCGTAGGGGAACGAATAGCCTCGTTGGGGGTTCCGGTTACAAGAGTCATAGATAGGTTGTAATACTACTCCATACCTAATACGTATAAGATACAAAGTATGTCTAACAATGTGGTCGTTTGGGTAGGACCGTTGGAGCGGGTTTTCATCACCAGGACGTATGTACAAACCGAATATGCATAGACAGCCCATATTCGAATGGATCGACCCGTTGGAGATGCTCTTGGCCCACGAGGATGGAATGGAGGGCACGGGCATACCTGTAGCCCGTGAGGCGGTCGTGGAAACATCGGCCGGTAGTGTACACGTACGCGCGTTCCTCCTAGCAGCCTCCGTACGTGAGGGCCGTGGCAACCAACGGAAAGTTCTGGAACCATAGATAGTCTTCTTATCATTTCAGTGTGTAGTAGGACAGCAGAAGGGTACAGGCCGCGCCTACGTGATGGCGGGCATGACGACGCGCCGTGGCTGAGACTATTGGCGGCGCCTTCGCTCCATTCTGCGCGCGGACTGGGATGCACGTTTGGTTGGTTGGTTGTGTTCTGTTCCCCCATTGTCCATCTCCAACACGTTCCTACTAATTTCTTGCAGACACCAGAACCTCAACGTTCCGAGTACTAGTACATCGCTAGGACATCCTTCGTTTTCTTTTCCCCGCATATATAGTATACTCCGTTAACCCAGGTTCTGTGATAAGATTAATTTTCCCGCCATGCATGATTGGGTTCGTCATTAGAATGATTGGCTTCTTCGTCTTCGATCGTGCTCTCCCTCGCTCCCTCTCCCACTCCACGATCCATCCACGTCGCTTCTATACATAAACACAGAGTCTCCCGCCTTCTCTTCTCCTCCCCAGCCCGATCGATCACGCCCCTACTTCGCCCGCCATGGACCACGCCCCTCCCCCCCGCGCCACGGCAATGGACCTGCGGTGGCTGCTCTCCTTCCTCGCCGGCAGCCTCTTCGCCCTGTTCCTCATCGCGGCCTCACCCGTCCCGTTCCCCTCCGCCTCCCTCTTCCTCTCCCAGCAAACCTCCCCCGCCTCTGGGGCCGCCGCTACCTCCCGGCACGCCAAGAAGGACCTGCCCCCGCTCTTCGTCGACGCGGCGCTCTCCGCCCAGGCCCGCCCCCGCGCGCCCGCCGCGCCCCCGCGCTTCGCGTACCTCATCTCGGGTTCCTCTGGGGACGCCGGCATGCTCCGCCGCTGCCTGCTCGCGCTGTACCACCCCAGGAACCACTACATCCTGCACCTGGACGCGGAGGCGCCCGACTCGGACCGCGCGGAGCTGGCGGCCTTCGTGGCCGCGCACCCGGTCCTCGCCGCGGCCCGCAACGTGCGCGTGGTGGAGAAGGCCAACCTCGTCACCTACCGCGGCCCCACCATGGTCACCACCACGCTCCACGCCGCCGCCGCCTTCCTGTGGGGCGAAGGGCGCGGCAAGGGAGCCGACTGGGACTGGTTCATCAACCTCTCCGCCTCCGACTACCCGCTCGTCACGCAGGACGGTACGCACGCAAGCACGGGCTAGCTTGGTTTCTTGGTTGGCTTGGCTGCATTGAATATACAGTTGGGTGATTCTGTTCAATTTGGTGGTCTGCAGACATGATGGACGTCTTCTCGAAGCTCCCGCGCGACCTCAACTTCATGGATCACACCAGCGACATCGGCTGGAAAGCGTACGCTCTCTCGTGATCTGGTCTGACGGCATAATTTCCCCCTGCTCTGTTCATATATAGTGGCTGATCGTCGAGTGTGGCGTCGATCGTCGTGGACTTTGGTGGGCAGGTTCGCGAGGGCGATGCCGGTGATCATCGACCCGGCGCTCTACATGAAGAAGAAGGGCGATCTGTTCTGGATACCCCAGAAGCGGGAGCTGCCCACCGCCTTCAAACTCTTCGGCGGTACGCATATATATTGCCCTTTTGCTGCTTCCATTCATTGATGGCCAGTCAGTCGTCCTGTTCTGCAATGAAGAATCGGTCCGAGCCTGAACCAAGCTGATATAGTTGTGTCCCGCAAAAGAAAAGAAAAAATCATGATAAATTTTTTGAGAGAAAAACAATCTGATATTTTGTGAGTGTGGAGGCCACGTTTGTCCCTAGCTTAGGATCCATGCGTCCCCCATCGTCATGTAGCAAGTTAATTAGCAAACTGCAGCGGCACTTATTTGGTTATTTATTGCTGTACTATACTAGTAGTGTACGTCGCTGCTGTGTGTCCACCTTGACACGACACCTACCCTGGCTTTGTTCCCCTCAGCCTGCGCGGAGTGCTCTAATCATGTAGGCCAAATAGCCAGCTTCATTGTCTTTTTTTTCCACGGAGGAACTATTGGAAGATTTCATTACAATATTGTCTGATCTGGGGATTGCACATTAGCTAGGCACGTGGCCGTGCAAATCGTGGTGCGCTGCACGTCTGATATGATACTCTACTTTTCTCAAAATAAAAATATGATACTGTACTAGTATTTTATACCTACTATACTACTACTACAGCAGAAAATCAAGATGGCCAGCTTGGTAAACAGCTACTGCATCGCACCAAAAAATATATATCCATCGGAAAATCATTGGCATAATGCATGGCATTATTTGGATATGCAACAAAACTTCCTTTGCTCGGGGATCGAGGAACAAAAAGAAATTCAGTTGTTAACTAAGACTAGTCACAATGGGATACTACTATATGATATCATCTACACAATGCATAGTATCATGCAGTAGTACTAGTATCATAATCTTTGTATAATTATTGTTTTGTAGAATTTTAATGTAAAATTATGTACAAGATTCATTTGAAATTAATTTTTCTAGTTCTACGTGCTATTATACGGTATCTGCCTATGATACCAATACAATCTCTTTTATTAATTAACATGTCACGTCAGAATTTTACCAATGGTATGCATGATATCCTCATTGGGACTAGCCTAGACTAGTCACAATGGAGAGTATCATATAGTAGTATCATGCATATAATACTAATATATGATATCACCTGCACAATACATAGTACTATCATATAGTAGTACCATAGTATTAGAGTATTTATTATTTTGTAGAATTTTAATGTAAAATTGTGTACAAAATTTATTTAAGATTAGTTTTTCTAATTTTATGTGTTATAATACTGTATCTATTTGATACTAACACAATCTCTTTCGTCATTAAATACATTAACACATAAGCATTTTGTATGTGACGCATAATACACTATCTGTGATACTCGTTGGGTACTCTGCTTCCGATCGTTTCAGGTTCTGCTTGGATGGTGCTGTCCCGGCCGTTCGTGGAGTACCTGATCTGGGGGTGGGACAACCTGCCCCGCACCGTGCTCATGTACTACGCCAACTTCATCTCCTCCCCGGAGGGCTACTTCCACACGGTGGCCTGCAACGCCGAGGAGTTCCGGAACACCACCGTCAACAGCGACCTGCACTACATCGCCTGGGACAACCCGCCCATGCAGCACCCGCACCTGCTCACCCTCGCCGACTGGGACGGCATGCTCGCCAGCGACGCCCCCTTCGCGCGCAAGTTCCGACGCGACGACCCGGTCCTCGACAGGATCGACGCCGACCTCCTCTCGCGCGGCCCCGGCTTGCTGGCGCCCGGCGGCTGGTGCGCCGGCGGGGAGGTGCGGCCCGCGGGCGGCTACAACCGGACCGAAGGCGGCGGCGCTGGCGGCGAGGAAGATCCGTGCAAGGCCGTCGGGAACGCCGCGTACCTGCGGCCCGGCCCCGGCGCCGAGCGGCTGCGGAGCCTCATCACGTCGTTGCTGTCGGAGGAGAACTTCCGGCCGAAGCAGTGCGTAGTAGTAGAGGAACGGGATGCTCAGACGAAGAAGAACGCGACTGGAATCGACGGGCATGCGTGAGCAGCTAGCAGGACGTACTGTACAAATTAATTACCAATCCAGTTCTTTCTGGCTGGCATTTTATTCAGCGTGACAGTTCATTCGCGCAATGTATAGTGCAGACTTCGATCGAGTCGCGAGATTTCTCTTCACCCGGCATGTAGGGGATACCTGACAGATGGTAAATGATACTTTGTGCCAGGAACTTAGGATTTTTCTTTTAAACAAGACAAAAAATTTCTCATTTTCATTGATTAGGGAGAGAATTAGAGGTCTTAGAGCATCTCTAACCCATCCCAAAAAGCCCTTTAGAGGACTAAATTTGCTCATCTAACGACTAAAACCGCACCGAACCGATCCCCAATAGCCGTTTATTTTTTCTCTAGCTCAATCCCGACTCCTAAATATAGGAGGCCGCGAGGCCGAGGAGTATATTTTCTCCACCGTCTCCGGCGAGGCAAAACACACCGGCTAACCTGCCGCCGCTGCCGGGATGGTCGCCAGGGGGCACGCCGTCACCGCCGCCATTCCCTGCCTCCCCTGGCATGCTCGTCGGGATTCGCCCCACCTCGAATCACGCTGCCATGCCTGGAATCTGACACGCCGCCGCCTGGAATCGCCCTCTCCCCGTTGCTAGCAGCGCGACAGCGGCTGCCCTCTCCCCGTCGCCAGGACAGCGGCACCCCGGAGCTTCCATGTCGCCAGCAGCGCAGGGCGGGAGGAGAGGCAGTGGGGACGCGCGGCCGGGGACTTGTCTCCATCCCTAAGATCGAGTCGGCGAGATGGCTCGTGGTCGACCTCCACGACGTCGACCGGAGTTGTGCCGCAGGACATGGGGTAGTGGACTGACATCGCGAAGCTTCTGGAGCATGGACAACTTGTAGTACACGCAGCCGCGGGCGCCCCGTCTCTTTCCTCCTCGAGTCCGGCGGACGCCCCCTTTTTTCTTCCTCGAGTCCGTGCGGGAAAAGGCCAGGAGCCTCACTGTGAGCATGAGGGCGAGTTTGGCGAGGACGGAGGGGAAATAGCCACGCCGGAATCATGGACGGGACATGGTGGACGACGACGACCAAGGTATGCATATCAAGTGTTCGACGGAATGTCTGACCCAAATTGGAAATTTAGTCCTCCAAATATTGGGGATCGATTCTGCGGTGCTAGGTTTAGAGGAGCAAATTTGCTCCTTAAAGTTTACTCCGGCCGTTTTCTCCTTAAAAAGGGGGATGGGTTAGAGATGCTCTTATAGCATCTCCACTCGGGTCCCTTCAAGCCACCCTAAAGGGCTATCGGGGGTGCCGACGCTCAAAATCACGCCCACCCCCCACACTAATTCTTTTTTGGTGTCGGCGCAACCCGTTCTGTATTCGGTGCCCACAGACCGAACCCAACCCACAGGGGGCAGGCAGCGGTATCGTCAGTTGGGACTACCCACCCTCGTGCGTCCTGTCTGCAAGGCCGGAGTGGATTCTTTATCCTTTGGGTCTCTATCCATTGAAATCTCTTCTAGAGTAGATTCTAGCAGATCTGGATCGATCTTTCCTCCGTGGATATCTATCTATCCGTCTCTTCCACGAGGATTTTATTGGGTTGGTGTTTCGGGCCAACGAGGACAACCGAAACGTGTGTGTCTGCGTGTGTTTGTATATTTACCTTGTTTTTCGAGTTGAGTTCATCGTGTTTTCCCCTCACCTTGACCCCAAATCCGTGAAGATCGGGCCACTCAAGGGTTAATACCCAAGGAACCCGCAACAAGTAGCATCCATCACTATTGAGCTTCCACGAGATTGAGTCCGGAGTGTTGGTATCTTGTTGGATCACTTGGATAGCTTCCCAAAAGTTGTAGAATTGCATGCAGTGTTACTACGGAAGGCCTGAGTCGGCGCTACGATCGGCTGACCTGGGTGCTACCTTGGGTGAAGCGGAGACTTTATTTTGCTACATGCTTCTTTTTGTTTTGCTATGTATTCGTTTCGCTTTTGCTACATTGGTGTTTGATGGCTCAATACACAGCGCCCAGAAAAGTGCTTGGTGCGTGGTGTTGATGTAGAGCTCGTTGGGAACCCGAAGAGGAAGGTATGATGAGCACAGCAGCAAGTTTCCCTCAGTTATGAAACTAAGGTTTAATCGAACCAGTAGGAGCAAGGAAACACCTCAAAGGTGTTACTAGCTGAGCTTTGGCAGGGCGCACTACCGGTGCTAGTAGCAACATGGAGACCTGCACAACACAACCACAGAACTTTATCCCCAACTTGCGATGAGGTTGTCAATCTCACCGTGTTTTGCGGAAAACAAAGGATTAAACGTATCGAATGGAAAGAAGTAAAAGTTTGCAGAAAGTAAACACAAAGCAGTAAAAGATTGTAGATTGTATGTAAAGAAAAGGATCGGGATCCATAGTTCACTAGAGGTGGCTCTCCTTAGATAGATAACATGCTGGGTGAACAAATTACAGCGGGGCAATTGACAAACACCGAGAAAGCAATACATACATATACTAATCATCTTGACTCCTTTGAGCCTTGATTGGGCATTACAACATAATACATAGACCGCCATCCAACTACATCTATGACTAAAAATCCACCTTCAGGTTATCATCCGAACCCCCTTCAGTATTAAGTTGCAAGCAACAGATTATTGCTTTACGAACTGCGTGTAAAGTAAACAATACAATTGTTCTATGAACAAAGGATCGTTGTTTTCTTTCTAGTAGCAACAGCACATCTAGTACCTTAGAGATTTCTATCACTTCCCTAGATTACCAGAGGCATGAACCCACTATCGAGCATAAATACTAACTCTTGGAGTTGCTAGCATCTACTTGGCCAAGATAGCTACTAACAACGAAAAGCATGCAAGATCTCAAATAACAAAGACATGATAGAATCAATAATCAATCTAAAATAGCATCTCAATATCCATCGGATCCCCGCAAACACAACATGTATGAATTACAAATAGATGATCTTGATCATGAACGGAGCTCACAAGATCTAAACATGAAAGCACAAAGGAGGAGAAACCAGCCATCTAGCTACTACATGGATCCGTAGTACAAGGATGAACTACTCACGCATCACACCGGAGGCTTGCATGGTGATGAAGAAGGTCTCCAGGGTGAATTCCCCTCTCCGGCAGGGTGCCGGGAAGAGCTTCAGACCCCCTCCGATCTAGGGATAGAGATGACGGCGGCTACAGACTCTTTCGTAGATTTTTGATCGGGTACCTAGGGTTTTCGTCCCGAGGGAAACTTATAGGCGGAAGGAGAGGCCGAGGGGGTGCTGGGGTCGGCCAGACCACCCCCTGGCGCGGGCCAGGCCTGGCCGCGTGGCCAGGTGGTGTGGCCGGCCCCTGGCCCCTCTCCGTCTCGTATTCTGGCACTTGATTCCTTCCGGAAAAATAGGCACTTTGGCTTTTGTCCCGTCCAATTCCGAGAATATTTATTTTCTAACTTTTCTGGAACCAAAAATAGCAGAAAACAGGCAGCTGGCACTGTGGCTCTTGTTAATAGGTTAGTCCAAGAAATCATAATAAAAGTACTCCAAAGTTGAAACAAAACACAAGAAAGTGGATAAAACTAAGCATGGAACATCAAAAATTATAGATACATTTGCAATGTATCAACATCCCCAAGTTTAACTCCTGCTCGTCCTCGAGTAGGTAAGTGATAAAAAGAAATGATTTTTGAGGTGACATGCACCATCAAAGACTTGATCAAAGTATTTGCAAAACATTCAAGGCTGGGATCATAGTACTTCAATCATAACATGAAAGACAAAGTTCTAGCAATAAGCAAAGAAACTATGATGCAACATGAAAAGGCACAAACAAAAGATTCATGAATAACAATGCTTTGCAAGACGTTTGTTTGTTTCACATAAAGAAAACATAGCATAATAGTATTCAGCTTGTCCCTCAATAGAGTAGCAAATATAAATGCATAGGACACCTTCAAAGTTCATAAGAGTGACTAGATACAATAGTTTCAAACAAACAATAACAAGTTATGCATCAATCAACTAGTCTTGGGACAATGCACATAGAACTAAGAATGGCCACTATGCTCTCAAAGTAGGTGCATAAAGTTAGAAGGTGGAGACTCAATATATAAGTGAAAGAAAGGCCTTTTATAAAAAGGAAGTAGGGATTTAAGTCTCATAAAGAGCTTCCAAAAATTATGATACTTATAGCTTTCAGCTCTCATTGCCCCTATCATAAGCATCTTGAAGTGATTAAGGTTAAAGTGAACAAACCATGGTGTACATGCTTGATGAAGTATAAGTCAGAAATCTCATGTCCCTTGTATACGAGGGCCGCTCCTCATGCTACTCAAGTTTAGTCACCGGTAAGTTCTTGTCATTGTAAGTACATGTGTATCATAGAGAACCACCAATGGGGTACCCCTTGCCCGATGATACGGAAGAATCCCCATATCAAAATGACAAGGCAAGCAGACAACGAGCATCTCAGCACTCTTCTTATTTACCATGGAAATATGGTGCTTTGTTCTCTCTTTCCTCTTTTCATAGTATCTTTTTTTTTCTTTTCTCTTTTTTTCTCAATATATGAATCTTTTTTATAAGAATGCTTCATAGACAGCTCATTATGGTTACGCTGCAGGTTTCCACCATGTCAGCATGGATTAGACCTGCGGCCCAGGCATTTCTGTAACACATATACATAACTCCATGGACTTACAAGATCCCCTTTCATTTCACACCGACGACATTCATATACAAAAGAGCATCATATCAACTAGATACAAGTACCAAGTGCAATGTTGAAAGCGTTCCCCATGAAAGCATGGTTCTGCTAATTCCCAACAAATAAGTGCAAGCATATACAACATAGACGACACAATGGTTCAAGTTTATTAGAGGCAATAAAGTAAAGTGTGCCATCAAGTTCGTGAGAGATTTAATCACTAGTTTTCTCATAACAAGTGGAAGGTAAACAAAAGCATGAATATACTTGGAATAGCATAAGCTCGTAGGTAGGTATGGTGGACTATTTGGAAAAAATTGGTTTAGGGAGTTGGATGCATGAGTGGAACTCATACTTTGTTGTGGAGGCTAGCAAAAGACTGGGAGCGACAAACTAAGAGAACAATAATGGCCATAATCATGCAGAGCGACAAAACATCATTAATCAAAGCATAAAGTGATACTAAAAGTTGAAAACTAAAGGATCATAAAGGCTATGGTGACTTGTGACAGTCATAACATGGTGTGATCATGCGCCAAGTCAACCCAAATAAAGCATCAAAGGATAATACCACTATATTATGCTTTAATATGCTAAAACAACGCATGATTCATCCAAGGCACATTAAGCAATCTCAATTTTTTATAACAAGTCATGCTACATCAAAGAATACTAAGCATAAAGCCAAAACAATATCAAGCACAGCATGACAAAGCATAGCCACAGTCAAAAAGAGCTCTTTTTACCACATAAGCATGAACTTTCCTACTCTTTTCCAAACCAAACCAAACTATTTGCAAACCAAAGTATAAAAGAGGGGGTCCAACCAACTTATTCAGAAAACTAAGCAAACCAAGCAAACTAAAAACCAAAACAAAAACGAAAAAGAAGACGCTCCAAGAAAAACACAACTGCGCACGAAACAATAAAAATAAAGCGTTTGGAAGAAACCTAGAATTTTTATTGATAAAGAAGGGGATGCCTTGGGCATCCCCAAGCTTTAACGCTTGTACTTATTGGATATTTCTTGGGGTGACATGCGTGGCATCCCCAAGCTTGAGCTTTAGTCCATCCTTCATCTCACTGCTCATTCCTTCCATACACCTGAAATTTTTCCTTCATACAAAACTTCACATAATCTCATTAGCAACATTAGTGCACTTAAGATAAATAAGTCTTAAGGTTCAGTTCTAACACCAAATGAACTTCCGTTAGAACACTCGCTACTGTAGCACTTCCCTCAAAAAGCTCAATTCCCCAAAGGAACTCAAGAAGGAACTAACAAGAAGCAAATGCAGAAAATGACAGAAATCTGTCAAAACAGACCAGCAGGTAAAAGACGAATTTTTTCGAAGATCTTATGTTGCTCAAATCAAAAAGTGTTGAACTAACGAAAGCTAGATAACAACCTGGGGCAGAAGAACAAAAAATTACAGCTCAATCCGACATACAGAGCTCTCTCAGAAATTTTTACGGTGAAGCACAGAAATCTGTTTCGGGACAACAACTTTCTCAATCATTACTTCACTCTCATTAGAGGTTACTCTTAGCACAAAAAGCAAATAAAAAGGATAAAGAGAGGTTATTACAGAGTTAATAACTTCCAAGACTCATCTAAAACTCTTGGGTTATCTCCTAACAAGTAGTTTTCTTTAACGCCTTTAAGTTAGGCATAAGAAGCAAAGAAAGAATCAAGCGTTCTCAAATGAAGAAGCATTAAAACCAACTTTATTTCCCTTACCTCTCTTATTTTTATTCTTAACCTTTGGGAAAATGTGATTGTTTGGTGGAGAAGAAAGGTGCATGATCCTCTTTCCCACATCTATTATTGCTCCAAGGAGTTCTAATCGGGACATTCCAAGTGTAATTTGTCCTTTTCCTGCACATTCAATAACAAGATAATCAATAGAAATCGTTTTCCCAAGGATCTTTGTAAACACTCCTTCAACAATTCCAAGAGGTAATATGGTAGTATTATTAGTAAGAGATATTTCTTTTCCTCCTTCAATGAGCCCCCAAGTATTCAGAGATTTATAAATATCTTTGGGCATAAGGCAAAATTCAGACATGATGTCACAGCGGGCTTGAAAAGTTTCATTGTTTATCTCAATCTTTACTGTAGGGAACCACTTTGATGGTTCAGATTTTATTAAAACATAATCGTGATGCTCCCTAAGCGTATTATAGCACCCTTCTAATCTAGTAGTGCTAGCCTCAAGAGTGTCCAACCTAGCAAATATTTTTGCGAAAGAAGTATCAGTTTGGCTAGGCAAGTTGTAAGTGAGATTGAATTCTTTATAGCATTAATGGCATCATCCTCATTACTTTGGAGGAAATCTCCTCCCGCAATAGAATCTAAAGCATATCTATAGCAAAGAGCAATCCCAAGGTAAAAACTGCTAAGGGACAAGCCTTGAATCATTTTAGGCTCGGTCTTTTCATGTAGATCAGAGATTCTAGACCAAGCTTCCTTAAAACTTTCCTTAATTTCTTGTTTAATAGTGAGAATCATTTCCTCGGGTGACATAGTGATTGGAGCAAGGCTAGACATAGTGGCAACTCAAGATAGGAACTAATATTTTTTGTGTTTTTCAAATAAGAAAGCAAACAAGTAAAACTATTTTTTTTGGATTTTTGAAGAACAAAACAAGCAAACAAAGCAAAAAGGAAACTAAGCAAAAAAAACCAACAAAGTAAAGAGATTGGTTATGAGGGACTCCCCTTGTGAAGATGTCCTTGACTCCCCGACAACGGCGCCAGAAAATCGCTTGATGGCTCAATACACGGCGCCCAGAAAAGTGCTTGGTGCATGGTGTTGATGTAGAGCTCGTTGGGAACCCCAAGAGGAAGGTATGATGAGCACAACCGCAAGTTTCCCTCAGTTATGAAACTAAGGTTTAATCGAACCAGTAGGAGCAAGGAAACACCTCAAAGGTGTTACTAGCTGAGCTTTGGCAGGGCGCACTACCGGTGCTAGTAGCAACGTGGAGACCTGCACAATACAACCACAGAACTTTGTCCCCAACTTGCGATGAGGTTGTCAATCTCACCATGTTTTGCGGAAAACAAAGGATTAAACGTATCGAATGGAAAGAAGTAAAAGTTTGCAGAAAGTAAACACAAGCAGTAAAAGATTGTAGATTGTATGTAAAGAAAAGGACCGAGATCCATAGTTCACTAGAGGTGGCTCTCCTTAGATAGATAACATGCTGGGTGAACAAATTACAGCGGGGCAATTGACAAACACCGAGAAAGCAATACATGCATATACTAATCATCTTGACTCCTTTGAGACTCGATTGGGCATTACAACATAATACATAGACCGCCATCCAACTGCATCTATGACTAATAATCCATCTTCAGGTTATCATCCGAACCCCCTTCAGTATTAAGTTGCAAGCAACAGATTATTGCTTTATGAACTGCGTGTAAAGTAAACAATACAATTGTTCTGTGAACAAAGGATCGTTGTTTTCTCCCTAGTAGCAATAGCACATCTAGTACCTTAGAGATTTCTATCACTTCCCCAGATTACCAGAGGCATGAACCCACTATCGAGCATAAATACTAACTCTTGAAGTTGCTAGCATCTACTTGACCAAGATAGCTACTAACAACGGAAAGCATGCAAGATCTCAAATAACAAAGACATGATAGAATCAATAATCAATCTGAAATAGCATCTCAATATCCTTCAGAAGCCCGCAAACACAACATGTATGAATTACAAATAGATGATCTTGATCATGAACGGAGCTCACAAGATCTAAACATGAAAGCATAAAGGAGGAGAAACCAGCCATCTAGCTACTACATGGATCCGTAGTCCAAGGATAAACTACTCACGCATCACACCGGAGGCTTGTATCGTGATGAAGAAGGCCTCCAGGATGAATTCCCCTCTCCGGCAGGGTGCCGGAAAGAGCTTCAGATCCCCCGATCTAGGGATGGAGATGACGGCGGCTACAGACTGTTTCGTGGATTTTTGATCGGGTACCTAGGGTTTTTGTCCCGAGGGCAACTTATAGGCGGAACGAGAGGCCGAGGGGGTGCTAGGGTCGGCCAGACTACCCCCTGGAGCGGGCCAGGCCTGGCAGCGCGGCCAGGTGGTGTGGCCGGCCCCTGGCCCCTCTCCGTCTCGTATTCTAGCACTTGATCCCTTCCGGAAAAATAGGCACTTTGGCTTTTGTCCCGTCCAATTCCGAGAGTATTCATTTTCTGACTATTCTGGAACCAAAACAACAGAAAATAGCCAGCTGGCATTGTGGCTCTTGTTAATAGGTTAGTTCAAGAAATCATAATAAATGTACTCCAAAGTTGGAATAAAACACAAGAAAGTGGATAAAACTAAGCATGAAACATAAAAAATTATAGATATTGTAATGTATCAGTGTTCTCCATATGCTACATTGTTTCCTGTACAAATTTTGCACTATGAATTCTGGTGACGTATCCGGTGAAGTCGTTTTTGCTATAATAAGATTTTTTTGGCTATAACCGTTTTATGGTTTTGCTACAATTGCGTAAAATTTTTGCTACAAAGTCTCGAGCGGAAGTCTCCGGCGAAATTGGTTCTGCTACAGTAGGACTTTTTTTGCTACAAAATCTCCGACGAGATCTAGTCTTTTTTCTATGGGAATTGCTAACTCTCAGCTAGCTGAGAATTAGCTTAGGGCTCAGCTAACTACTACAACGTTGGATCAGTATTGCACGTATATTAGCATTTTTTTGGCCGGTTCGGACGTATGACGGCATGTTACGATCATTTTCTTGGGCTTTTCCCTTGGTTGTGGGGTGGGCCGGTGGTTGGCCTTTTTATGTGTTGATTCTGTCTCAGAAAAAATGTGATTTTTTGTGTTTTCTTTTTGCAGAATTTTTGTTGTTTTGAAATCTGCTACCGTTATTTTTTCAACGACGTGAGTTGGTTTTGTCCCTGTTGGTTTATGTGCATGAGTTTTTCTTTAAATTTATGTACATATCCATTTAAACTTTTTAAAATTTTGTACGGCCCTTTGTGGCAGTTCAACTGAGATTCTTTACGGTTGCAAGTAGGCCTGCAACCTGGATTTTGTCCACTTTGTGGGGTGTTGCAACTGGTATTTTTTATAGTTATAAATAGTGTTGCAAATGAGATTTTAACTGAGATTTTGTCTTGTTGCAAGCAGGGTCGCAATTAAGGTTTTTTTCTAGTTACAAGTGGGGTTCTAATTAGTATTTTGTACGGTTGCAAGTGTGGTCGCAACTATGATAATTTTTAGTTGCAAATGTGGTTGCAACTGGTACTTTCAGTTGCAAGTGGGATTCTAATTAAAATTTTGTCTAGTTGCAAATCAAGACGAAATTGAGATAATTTTTAGTTGCAACTGCGATTGCAACTAATACTTTCAACTCCAAGTGGGGTTTTAATTGAGAATTTGTCGAGCAGTTACAACTGATACTTTTAGTTGCAAGTGGAGTTCTAATTGAGATTTTGTATAGTTGCAAGTGAGGTCGCAACTGTGATAATTTTCAGTTGCAACTGCAGGTACTTTTAGTTGCAGTGGGGTTCTAATTGAGATTTTGTCTAGTTGCAAGTCAGGACGCAATTGAGATAATTTTTAGTTGCAATTGCAACTAATACTTTCAATTCTAAGTGTGGTTCTAATTGAGATTTTGTCGAGTTGCAAGTGTGGTCGCAACTGAGATAATTTCTAGTTCCAACTGCAGTTGCAACTGGTACTTTTAGTTGCACAAGTGGGGTTCTTATTGAGATTTTGTCTAGTTGCAAGTCAGGACGCAATTGAGATAATTTTCAGTTGCAACTACGATTACAACTAATACTTTCAATTCCAAGTTCTAATTGAGATTTTGTCGAGTTACAAGTGAGGTCGCAACTGATATAATTTTTAGTTGCAACTGCATGCAAGTGGAGTGCAAGTGGAGTTTTAATTGGGATTTTGTACAGTTGCAAGTGAGGTCGCAACTATGATAATTTTCAGTTGCAACTGATACTTTCAGTTGCAAGTGGTGTTGTAATTGAGATTTTTTCTAGTTGCAAGTGAGGACGCCATTGAAATAATTTTCAGTTACAACTGAGATTTTGCAACTAATACTTTCAATTCCAAGTGGGATTCTAATTGAGATTTTGTCGAGTTGCAAGTGAGGTCGCAACTGAGATAATTTTTAGTTGTAACTGATACTTTCAGTTGCAAGTGGAGTTCTAATTGGGATTTTGTAGAGTTGCAAGTGAGGTCGCAACTGTGATAATTTTCAGTTGCAACTGCGGTTGCAACTGATACTTCCAGTTGCAAGTGGAGTTGTAATCGAGATTTTGTCTAGTTGCAAGTGAGGACGCCATTGAGATAATTTTCAGTTACAACTACAATTGCAACTAATACTTTCAATTCCAAGTGGAGTTATAATTGAGATTTTGTCGAGTTGCAAGTGAGGTCGCAACTGAGATAATATTTAGTTGCAACTGCAACTGCAACTGATACTTTTAGTTGCAAGTGGAGTTCTAATTGGGATTTTTGTCCGGTTGCAAGTGAAGTCGCAACTACGGTTGCAACTGATCCTTCTAGTTACAAGTGGAGTTGTAATCGAGATTGCAAGTGATGTTGTAACTAGGATATTATCTAGTTGCAAATAGGGTCAATACTGAGATATTTTTTCCAGTTGCAACTACAGCTGCAACTGATTTTTCAGATGAAAGTGGGACTGCAACTGATATTTTTCGGTCACAACTGGGATTTTTCCGGTACACTTTGATTGCGGTGGAGTATTTTGTACTCCCACCATTTTATATTAACTGTCACAGATTTATCCAGACACACATGTATTAAACGTGTTTTATGTGTAGATATATGTGAATCTAGACAAATTTGTAATCGTTAATATGGAACGGAGGTAGTAGTTGTAAATAAGTCGCAGCTATTTGTTTCATGTTGAGAATAAGCAAAATTGTTTCATAATCCTTTTAAAGCTGGAGCTATGGTTGTCATTATGCCTTTCCAAAGAAAAAGACGTACCAGATCTATATTATAAATTAGTATGGAATGATCACTTGGCTTGATGCTTTCATCGATGTGGGGCCGCAAAACGCGCATGCTTACATCGACCGCGCGTTGCAGCGACCGCGCATATGCGTACGGCGCAGGACGGACGCTTTGTAAGCATTATCGAATAAACATCCCAGTCACGCGACGGCTGACGTCAGCTGATTCTCAGTCAGCTGAGCATTAGACAGATCATTTTCTATTTTATGGGCCGAATTGTTTTTTTGCTACATATAGCGAAAACAAGGTAGTTGTAGGCAAAAACGGGATTATGGATATTTTTAGGGACACGTGTTCGCATGGGAACCCGGTTTTTTAGAGTTTTATCCCCCGGGGGACGCACGGTAGCCCCTTCTTTTAAAAACCGGGACAACGTGCTGTCAATGTACTTTCCTTTTCCGTATCGTAGGGACAAAAACTTGCCCTTTTTTAATGTGCGCCACACTCAACGAGCGCCTGGGTGCTCGCTAGACACGCGAAAAATGAAATATCGTGAAGCACGAGTCAGGATGAAACTCGGCCGAATCGGTCTTCCATATCCCGGCCGTATCCGAGTTCCATACGTTTGGCATGTCCGATCCTCCTTCAATATCGACGATCGATGTAGTAGATAAAACCCATCTACGATCGGCGGGCGAGAAGGCCGACATCTCGATCGGCGAAAAACTCATATTCGAGTCTCTGCACGCTGTCATGGCGTCGTCGTCGCGGATTCCACCACCAGCGCCTGCAGTATGGCTCGGCGGCAGTGATCTTGGCTCTGCCGCCGCGACCACGCATGCATCGACGGCCGAACTCGGGGCCGCTGACTCACCATCACGGGACGTGATCTTGGAGATCCTCTCCTGGCTGCCGGAAAAGTCGCTGTGCCGATGCCGGTGCGTGTCTAAGGCGTGGCGCGCCCTAGTCTCCACCCCGGCCTTCGTCGCCGCGCACAGGTCACGCGCCGAGCCGCTCCTCGTCGGCATGTGCGGCTGCATGTCCCGTAGGACCCTGCAGCTGATGGACACAGCGGGCACCATCATGAAGGCAGAGGTCGAGAGCCTCCGTCGAGCTCAGAATTGGACGCTCCAGGCGAGCCTCGGCGACCTCGTCTGCGTCTCCCTCGGCTACCGCCACTCCGGTACGCTGGTGGTGGACATAGCCACCGGGAAGACGCTACTGGCTTGCTCCGAGGACCTTGCTGCCGCTGCCGGCCGCGTGCCGATGCAGCACTATGCATGCTTCGGCTTGGGATGCGCCGCGCAGTCTGGCTCGCTCAAGCTCTTCCGTCTCGCCCTCCCTCGGCCAGGAGACCACACCTAACCCTGCCAGGTCCTAACGCTCGGAGGAGACGGCGGCGGTGCCAAGTGGAGGCAGACGAGGTCAACACCGACGAAGGCCGCCATCCTCTGCGGCGGCTCTGGAGTCCCGGTGAACGGCGCCCTGCACTTCCTGTCCGAGGACCGCGACGACGTGCTCTCTTTCGACCTCGACGACGAGAAGTGGAAGGTGATCCATGGACCACATGGCGTCGTCGGCTGCAAGGGGACCTTAACCATAGCCGAGCTCGAGGGCAACCTGAATATGGCTCGACTAGGGGAGCATGCGATCAACATATGGCTCCTCAGTGATTCAGACAAGAGCGTCTGGATCAAGGCGTACAAGATACCCAAGCGTTGGTTCTCCGAGTTCGTGGTGCCTTTGAGAGTGTTACCTCTCGGCAGGAAATTGCTGCTCTGCTACTATGACTACATATCGAAGCCAATCCTACAAGTATATGATCCTAGTTCGGGAAAATGCACAATGGTGAATTTGCCGACCAACCTCGTCGGCAGAGTCCGCCTTGTTGGTAGTTCAAACATAGATTTTGTTGCTAGTACGTACTCCTAGTTGAATTGTCTTAAGTAATATCTTTTGAAGTAGTATCATTTTGATACGATGTCTTCCGTTTTGAGATTGAGAGTGAGGATTCAAAGGTGATCCAAGAGGGGCTTGTTCGTCTGCGGTACCAAAGTTGGCAGGCCAGCGCATGGCAGTATCTAAGTTGCCTGAAATCACCGTGTTTCGAAAAGTTGGGCCGCCAACTACCGAGAGGGGCCATTTTGATGCAAACTCGTCTCACCCCTACCAAATCTAAACATGCCGTGAAACTGCCCCGTGAAGTAGACGGTCGGGACCCTCATGTCAGTAATATTTTCGTGACGCGAGCGCCAACACGGCAACCACGTAGGCGAAACGAGATACTAAAGGAGCATCGTGCGTTGACCAAATTCACAAATCCACCCCCTCCCTCCTTTCGTATGAACCCTAGCACCGGCGGCGTTGAAATCCCCTCTCCAACCAGAAAGATGTCGTCGGGCATTTGACTTCCGGCGCCAAGTTGCTGTGCCTACTCGCTGCTACCGAGCTCTAATGCCGAATGTCGTGTCAGCCGTTGCGACGATCTTGCCCGCCTCTACCGCCGACGAGCTGAGCAGCGCGGAGGATGGCAGATCCATTTGCCGAGGAAGTACTTCTGGCTAATTTCGGGTGAGCTACTCTTCTCTTTGCTATTCGCACTACCTATAACTGCTAGCTGGCTATTGGCATTACAGAGATATATCGAACATAGAATTGTTTGCTAGCACGACGCTGACAAATAATTCTTATCTTTTGTCTCCAATTTTCTGTCAACTAGGATCTCCGCTGAACCTAGCTACACGGTTCTGGTGAGCATCTGCGGCCACCTCATTAAATTAGCACATGGGAAGAGCACGTGGAAAGAGGCTCAGAGTCTGAAGATGGAAGTGGCGCCTGTGCAGTTATGCACTATCCCTGGTTTGGTTGCTGCTGTGCGTGAACTTGCTGAAATGAGGCCAGAACAGACTGCATGGTTCAGCCTCGTTGATGACCGAGGCTTCAAGGTTCCTGTAGCGCATGACAGTCAGCTAATTGGGTTGATGAAACAGCATGTTAGGCTTCGCGTGGTTACGCTGGTGTGTAACATAGTTGATGAGGAAGCTCCTGCTACTGGGAGTCGCTATTATTGGACAGGGAGGTCTAACTCGAACCCCTGCTGTTGTTGAGCAAAATGTGGTTCCTCATCCGCGACATGCTTCTGTCAGGCAACCTCCTCGTAGGAGTCCCCGTATTGCCGTTGTGGAAAACTCTGCTCTGGAATCTGCTGGTACTGGTCGTCCCTGTCCCCGTGCCCGTGTTGTTGCGGCTGTTGCTCACCCAATCCATGCCGCTGTTGAGCAAACTAAGGCGTCCGGAGGCTGCCCCGCTGTTGTTGCCAAGACCGCCGCCTTGTGTGCTGCTCCTCCTCGAAACCGTCCTCAAGTTGTGTGAACCCGTGCTCTGGAATCTGCTGGTACTGGTCGTCCTCGTGTTGTTGTTGATCTGGACGCTGTTGACCCAATCCCTACCGCTGTTGAGCAAACTAAGTCTTCTGGAGGCTGCCCCACTGTTGTTGCAAAGACCGAACCATTCTCTCCTCCTCGAACCCGTGCTCGGGTTCAGCGAGCTGCTGGTCTGAAGCCAGCTCATGGTCTGGACTCTGCTAGCACTCGAAACACTTCTGTTGTGGGAACTGCTCCTGATCGTCAAGGTGGCATGGCAGCAGCTGATCCTATTGTGGCTGTCGTTAGAAGGGGCCCTGCCTGTCCACCATGTAATGTAGCTCCCGCTGCTAAGGGCCCTCGCCTTGCTCCTGGTCATGGTACTTCCACCGAGGTTGATCCAGCTAACGATGACTCTGGTGATGGCGGCGGTGGCATTGGGGCTGGGTCTGATGGTGCCACTCCATCTCTCGAACCTCTCGGAGGTTTCTATCCTGAAGAACCTGATGATGGCAAAGTAATCGTTCGTATCGGTGTCACGGATTATACTGCAAAATTAGATGATGGCATAGAAAAATTCTATGACGAGTTTGATGTAATCCTTGGCAGATACGACCCTGAAGTGGTAGAGTTATCTGACCTGATGGCATCGTTACGTGTGAAGGTGCTGTGGGGGCCTCCCAGGAAGCACGTTTGTTATATTATGGTTACAGGAGAGAAAAGGCTATCGAAGTGAAAGATACCAAGGATTTAGTCGTACCGTTTACAAGGAAACATTATAGAGGTGAAGTTTACTTCCACTTGGTAGTGCTCACGGTTGGAGAGGAATTGGAACTCGACAATAGAGATGGACTTTTAGAAGGCATGCATGACCTGATCCATGGCATCACTGGGGCTGGTGCGACTGAGGGTGGCTTCGAACAAAGGAGAGTCTTACAGAGGAGCGTCATAAAGAGGAGCAGGAAGAGCATCCCTAGAAAGGGCACTCCGAAGAAGAACGTCACCAAGGAGACCACGCCAGAGAAGAGGACACCCAAGAGTCGCACGACAAAAGGCACCATACCGCAGAGTACACCCTTGAGATCTAGTCAAAATGCCACACCGAACGGTAGCAGCAAAAACGCTAAGAGGGCTAGCACGGTGGTGAACACTCCCAGGAGTGGTAGCAAAGAGGCGAAGATGGCCAGCACGGATGCTACCACACCCAGTGGGAGCAGAAAAAACACTAATTTGGAGCGAAACACGCCGCTGTCAGGGAATTATGCAAGCACGAAGGAGAACACGCCCAATAGTAGAAGCAAAAGGGCTAATTTGGAGCGGAACAAACCGCTGAGGTCAGGCAATAATGCCAGCACGAAGGAGAAGACGCCCAATAGTAGCAGCAAAAGGGCTAATTTGGAGCGGAACTCGCTGCTGGGGTCAGGCAATAATGCCAGCACGAAGGAGAACATGCCCAATAGTAGCAGCAAAAGGGCTAATTCGAAGAAGAACACGCCGCAGAGGTCAGGCAATAATGCCAGCACCCTGGAGCCAACACCCGTGAGGGGAGGCAGTAAGGAGATCACACCCAAGAGCGGCAGCAAAAGGCCTAGTTTGATGGGGAATGGAACGCGAATGTCAAGCCCTACTGATACCATCAGGAAAGATTACATCGGGAAGGAGGATGTACACAGGAAGAGCAAGAGGGTTCTGTACACTCAAGATGAAATTGATTCTGACTGCTGTTTGTCCACTGAAGTACCTGGGATGCGTGCAAACGTAAGACCACCCCATGTGGTTGCAGCAGAACCAACCGAGTGTCTTGGAGAAAACAGAGTTGCCGGTGAGGTGGACTGGGGCAATGTTCCTGTCCATCCGGGTGGAGACGATGGTGCAGCCCCACCCATGGGAGTCAATATGATGTGTGCAGTACTAGGCATTAGAGATGATGGCGAAGATTCTGAATCAGATGAAGAAGCAGACACTGTAGAGGATCAAGAATCTGGTGATGATGAAATAGACGAGGAACTTAACGATGAGGCTGGTATTCCAGTCGATGATTTGGGTGTTGAAGTAGAAGAAATGAAACATGACCACGAGTATCCTATAATTTCGGTCGACACCGAGTTCAGGAGCATACATGAGTTCAGGATGTCGTTCCGGCATTTTTGTATCAAGGGGGAGTTCGACGTTTATCGACTGAAGAACTCTGCCGAGAGGTATGAGGCCGTTTGCAAGTTAACGTGGATGAATGGACAGGCCGAGGTACATTGTCCATGGAGGATCACAACAAGATCCTTACTTGCGTCGACTACAATTAGGGTATTGGGGCAATGAATGCAGCAAACCATTAGAACTCTCTCTCTCTCTCTTTTCACTCTATAACTACAATTGATGTGCGATATCTTTCTGGCAACTAGTCGACTCCGCTTATCTTTTAAATGAATCTGTGTTGCAGGTGAACATAATGGGCCCTCCACACATGTGTCCATTAGGCAGCAAACTGAAATCCTCAATGGCTGATACGGAGTGGGTGGCTATGCAATCTATGTTCATACTAAAGGATAACCCTAAGGAAACCGCGAAGAATACTCAGACTAGCCTCGGTTCTAAATACAACATTGTCCTTCCGTATTACACGGTTTGGAAAGGTAAAGAGAAAGCTCTGGGGGTCTTGCACGAGGATTGGACCAATAGCTTCAGGATGTTGTACAACTTCAAGGTGGAGGTACAAGCTAGGTGTCCGGGGAGTGTTGTGGAGATTGACACCGAATCAGAAGGTGGTAAAATATATTTCAAAAGATTTTTCATGGCGCTTAAACCTTGCATCGATGGATTCAAGGGCAGTTGTAGGCCGTATCTAAGTGTAGACAACACTGTCCTAACTGGCAAATGGAAAGGTTGCCTGCCATCTGCCACAACACTTGATGGTCACAACTGGATGTTCCCAGTGGCATTCGGGCTGTTTGAAATAGAAACGGAGGAAAACTGGGTCTGGTTTATGAGGCAGCTCAGGAGATCAATAGGCCACATGGATCCATTGGCTATATCCACGGATGCATGCAAAGGGCTGACGAATGCAGTGAAGGAGGTGTTCCCGCGAGCTGAAGGTAGAGAATGCCATGCCCATATGATGCTCAACTTGTACTCACACTATGCAGTCAGCGTATTTTGTTACATGTTTCCTACTGCAAGAGTTTACAAACCTAGTAGCAGTGATTATTTCATGAGCAAGATTTTTGCCGAAGCCCCTGAACTTCCAGAGTACTTAGCTATCCATCATTCGCAGCTATGGAAGAGGAGTCAATTCAACCCTGACATCAAAGTTGATTACATAAACAACAACCTTGCAGAATGCCTGAATAACTGGGTGAAGGACATAAAAGTGCATCCTGTTCATATCTTGATGGACAGCATACGTGGTATGATCATGAAGCTGTTAAATATAAGGAGAGAGATCGGTAGGAGACTTAGAGGACATATGCTACCGCCAGTTGTACAACAACTGCACAAGAGAAGCCGAGGACTTGCTCATCTTAAGGTTCTCCCGTCAACCAACAGAAGCTGTGAGGTGGTCGATATGTCCAAGAGTGGCAAAAGGGATGTTGTGAACATCCAGCTGCGAGAATGCACCTGCTTAGAGTGGCAGCATACCAGGAAACCTTATAACCACGCCTTGGCCTTCTTGGTGAAGAAAAGAACTCTAAAATATTTGGATCAGTATTTTTTAGACTACTACTCTATGGAAAAGTTCATAGCTGCGTACGCTGGATCCGTCGAGCCATGTACAGACCCATCTCAGTGGCCTCAAGTCCAACTGTCTTTTGAGCTTTGCTAGCCAGTTACAAAAAGGGGTAGAGGAAGACCCCAAGTGAATAGGTTTAAGAATTTTCTCGAGAAGAAGGGTTCGGCTTTCTGTGCTACAAAGAAGGGAAAAAACAGATGCAAGACCTGCCATCTTATAGGCCATAGAGCAGCTGGATGTCCCCTTAATGCTCCCAAACCTAGGTATGAGATGGTACATTCACACAAAAAAATTGTTTATAGTCTGTAGATATAAGGTAGTAATCCATGCACTGTTTTTTTACAGGAAGCGCAAGGTAAGAAACAAGACAGCCGACTCAGTGATTTTGCTGCGGGAAGAAAACCAAAACGAGTGGAGTGATGATGCCGGACAAGATTCTGGTGCTGATTGGCCTGACTTCCCTCGGCCCGGAGATGCAGGGTACGTGAAGGTAAGAAAATTGGCACCCAGGAAGAGGCAGAAGGCAGGAGATGAAGAAGCCAGTGGACGTGAAGGAAAGAGGAAGAAAGTTGGCACCCAAGTAGAGAAAGAGGGCTAGCAGTGTAGCAGCCTAATGATGTATTGAACTTGAACCTATATATGTAGTTTGATTAAACTCTGGAGCTGTGTGTGTGGAACTTGTCGGGCGAAACAATCTGCCTCTCATACTAGCAGTAAAATGTATCGCGACTTTAGGATTTGATATGGCCGAGGCCACTAGTTGAATCCAAAACTGTGACTGTGCCACTACTATATGAACAATCGCGATAGCTAAGCGGTTAAATCCTCTCCAAAATCGATTGGTGTTAGTGGCACAGACATGATTTATTTTTAGGCGCTTAATAAATCCCTGCTGTTGGCATTACACTTATGATAAGTTTCTGGGCTAGAAAACAATTTCTTAAGCTGGCTGCTACACTCCACGAAGCAGCAACTTATTTTAGTTGCTGGCCAACGACATGGCAACATAAACTGCAAATGCAACAAATAATGCCCAGATAATGAGGAAACTATGTCCACTATCTGGCCTAATCTTGAGCCCATCTGTCTCACCACCTCCCTGCCCCTGCCTCCCCTGCACCTGGCAAAGCTCCCGGATCTCTCGCTCCATCACACGAATCTCCTCTTTCTTATCCCACGCAGTATCACGCAGATCCTGAACAAGCTCTTTGTGAAAACCTGTCAGTGGCTTTTCGATCCACACAAACTTGTCACAGCCAGTCCCCCTCCCTTCCTGCGTAGTAGATCGAAGGAAACAAAAACAGAATTACATTACGCTTTTCGGATCCAGGTTACCATTGTACCTACAGTAGGAACTTACCACTCTGATGCTACAGTTGCTGAATTTTCCTGCAGTATTTTCGTCGGTCCACGAAATCCATCTTGGCATCTTCTCACCACACAAACATAGCATATCGGGGTAGTAATCGTAGGGAGCCCTCCGGTACCTGATGGGGGCACCCGCCTGACGGTGTTGAGCCGACCCTGATTCCGCCCGAGATGAACTGCACAAGCTGTGAGCCATGAGCGAGGGGAGCGAGGGCAGAAGAAAGAGGAGCCTTTGGATGTGAGGATAGTGGTGAAGCGTGATTTATCCCTACTTAATAACTCGGGCAGATCCTATCGTCCACATTCGGCTGGCCGGTGGGGGACCTAGCGTGTGGACTTGTCAAAAGAAACTCGCGCCTTCGCGGTTCAAAAGCCCTGTCGCGCGCATTGGACGGAATTTTTTGGTACGTTTCCCACGTACATATCACTAGGAGGTCTTGCTCAGGAACCAGACACGCCTGCCCACAATCTTACTCCC
This sequence comes from Avena sativa, assembly GCA_916181665.1. Classification (NCBI taxonomy): domain Eukaryota; kingdom Viridiplantae; phylum Streptophyta; class Magnoliopsida; order Poales; family Poaceae; genus Avena; species Avena sativa. Next base: position 77,229,197 of record OV702292.1, on the reverse strand, counting down.
TCCTAGGAACTTTTCATGGCTCGCGCCGGCAGATCCATCCACTCCACCGCTTCCGATAGGGCTCGCCGCGGCGGATCCACCCCAAGATCCTACCGTCGCAGTATCAAATGGCCATGGTTTCTTGAGAGGAGTGACGATGCTACGTATGCGAGCTCGGCCCCTCCTACCTGTAGAAGGACTGATGCGGCGTCGAGCTCGAGCAGGAGCCGCCAGGCGCGACGGCGCTCGGTCCATGCCAACCCCGTCACCTTCGTCATTGTAGATTCCGATGTGGAGGGCGACGGGGACGAAGCTGTGCAGAATGCCATTGTTGCATCCTTGGCGAAGGGCAAGCCACGAGCGGGAGTGGATGTCGCCGGGAAGGGCACGGCGGTGTCACCAATCGAGGTGGACTCTGACGACAACTGTGTGATGTGGGTTTAGATGTTGTTTAGGATGGTTGCAATTTCGGTTGTGTTTAATGCGAGTATAATTATTGTAATGTGTTTGTCGATCTATATTAAGAAATGTGTGCAATAGCAGCCGGTGAGTGCTTCCACTTTAGAAATTGTGTATGTGCCATTTGCATGTTGCATTATCAATGTAGATTACTTGTAAACAATCCAACGAAAATCATCAGATTACAACCATCGGACGGGAGTGGCAGGATGGAAGAGAAGTTGGGACAGTGGCTTCAAGGGGAAGGACACTAGCAGGTGGGCCCTCGGAACACATGACACTGACATGCGGGAGCGGGAGCACACGGTATTGCCGGTCTGTCCAGAGCAAGCGGACTTTGCAACGTGACAACAACAAGCTGATTGGACCAATATAATAACTCGTCGAAGTATTAAGGAGTACTGAAAACTACAACTGGGATACATTCGCACAACACGTATGCTCTAAGCACGTGAGAAGCATCGCTTAAGTCTAACAGTAACGACAGCACAAGTACTACATTTGTCTGTCGGTCTTCTCGATACAAATGTAGAAATGCATCTGCCTGTTCGGTCCAGCACCGACAAGGTACTGAGATGGCACGCATAGGATCGACCTTAGGTCCACATACTCCACCTCCCGCGGTGTCGGGCAGCTCGGCGCCTCGGCTAGCACAAGAATGCTATCCGACAACGACGGCTGGGCGTTCGCCCACATGTGCACCGTGTATACGGGCCAAGCGCACGAGACCAACCTGACGCATACGGCACCCACGACGGTGGGCCCGGCTCTCGTTCCCGGAACACCGGCGGTGATGGTCAGGACGAAAACAGAGCCGTCCCCCCTAGAAAATTAGCAGGCGGCATGCCAAGTCAGTGAACGGCACCTGCTCTTGGAGAAGTTGGGCTTGCCCGTACGAGATCCTAATCACTTCGATCAAGTGCTCATCTGCAAGGTGGACGACAAGCTCTGCCGGCGGGCTGGTGTAGTTGCAGCCCGACTTCGTGCAGGCGCACGCGTCGTGCGGGCACGCGAGCTCGTGGAGCGGGAGCTCGCGGTACGAGTAACGACGAAAGCATCCTGGGTGGGAGCACATGAGCGGGAACGCCGCTACGAAGTTGAGCGTGAGGAACTCCAGATTCTTGAGCTCCCACATCTACAACAACTGAAGTTCGTCGAGAAATCGGAAAAAAGATCAACAGTTAGATTGGCGAATAGCAGGAATGTGTAGGATAAGTTTAAAAGCTTGTAAAATGATTTCTTACCATGAAGGTAGCGACCGGAGAATTGGCGTATGTCGTCGGCTTGCGGCTACGGCGGGATGGAAGTGAAGTGGGGAAAGTGGCTTCGAGGGGAAGGAAGAGAAGTACGGGGAGGAAGAGAAGTAACGGGGACGTGACACTAGGATATGGCCCACTGAACTCGTGAGTCGTAACACTCGCAACATGCCAGTTTGTCCAGAGCAAGCGTGGCCAATCATGCTGCAGAACAGCCTACTCGAGGATCGCTCTCGCGAAGACCATCCCAATCGTCCAAGCGCCCCAATCGAACGGTATGTAACAATCGTCAAGCAGAACAACTGTGTTATGGCGTGCCTTCTAGAACACTCGGTCTAACAGTGGATCCATTGGGGGACAGTGCTAGTTTTAGTATAAGAACAAGCATGAAATGACTCATATGGATCCATGTGTGGTTTGTGGAAATAACACACATGCAATGACTCTAGTGGTTGATCCATGTGTGGTTTGTGGAAATAACACACATGCAATGACTCTAGTGGTTGATCCATGTCTGGTTTGTGGAAATAACACACATGCAATGACTCTAGTGGGTCCACATGTGTGGTTTGTGGAAAGAACATACATGCAATGACTCTGGTTGATCCATATGTGGTTTGTGGAAAGAACACACATGCAATGACTCTAGTGGTGGATCTGAAGGAAATATGCCCTGAGAGGCAATAATAAAGTTGTTATTATGTATTCCTTGTATATGATAGATGTTTATTTTGCATGCTATAATTGTATTGATAGGAAACATCAATACATGTGTGTTTAATAAACAAAAAGGGTTCCTAGTTATGCCTCTCTTATAGACTAGCTTGTTGATTAACAAGATGATCAAGGTTTCCTGATCATGGACATTGGATGTTGTTAATAACAAGGTCACAGCATTTGTGAAATGATGTGATGAACATTCATCCGAAGTATAGCATTACGATCAAGTCATTATGTTTATATTGCTATAACATCATACAAAGTAATCTTTATCCTTAGACCATGAGATCATGTTAATTGCTAACACCGGAAGAGTATCTTGATAACATCAAATGTCACACCGTAACAGGGTGACTATAAAGACGGGTTCACTACTACGATGTTATGTTGAGGCTCATGGATCAAGAGTGGAATTTGTCAATCTAGATGACAGATAGATATACTCTAGGCCCTCTCGGTGATATCACATTAGGATAGCTTGCAAGCAAGTGATGTGATCACTAGAATGTTGTATCACGGGAACGAGAAAAGAGTGCATGTTGGTAACGAGATCAAACTAGGTATGGAGATACCGATGATCGAATCTCGAACATGTAATATATCGAGAGACAAAGGGATTTAGTTACAAGCATTAAAGGTTCTCACGATCACAGGAGTCATCGTTGAATGTGTAGGAGTCAGTACGGATCTCCAGGTCCCGCTGCTGATTATTGATCGGAGAAGGGTCTCGATCATGTCTGCATTATTCGCGAACCGTAGGGTGGCACACTTAAGAGTTACCGGACACCATTTTGGAGCACATATGTTTCAGACGAAAGAACAAAGCGCAGGAATTGTTTCAATAGAAACCGGAAATTGTTTCGGGTGAAATTGCAGAAGGTGGTTCTGCATGTGATATTGAAATATTGCAAGGGATTATATGTGAATGTTTGTTAATTAAAGTAATTAACAAAATTCTGAATAAATTTAATAAAAAGAGTTTTATTAAATGAGAGAGCATTAAATTTGGAGAAATTTAATGCATTTAAAGTGGAGACTTTAAAAGGGAATGTGAAGAGGCATTTTAATGTGGAGGGGTTACCACCACATGAATGGGGGAGGTGAGGGGTCACCCCATGCGCCGGCCATGGAGATAGGGGGCACCCCCCTCCTCCTATAAAAGGCCACCCATTCCCTCCTTCATCCTCACACCTCCTTGTGAAGGATCTCTCTCCCCCTCTAGAATCATTCCCCCATGGTCTCGGATTAGCAAGATACATGTTCCCGGTGGCATTTCGTCTAGAAGGAGTTGCTGCTTCCGCTGGATCGCTGGAGCGAGGAGGTGGAGGTTGTCCGGTGGCTTGAACGTGTGTGCGAGTGCGGATGCGCTGCTGAGTTGCGGCGCTCGGACTTCCTCACGATCTTGAGATCGGCAAGTGCACGGGTAGTACACATATGTTTTTATGTGGGCGATGATGATCATGTTATTGCATCTTCTATGTACTTTGGATATTGGTGGCATAGTGGGATGAAGCGGCCCGGACAAACCTTACATGTCATCGTACATGAGACCGGTTCCACGACTGACATGCAACTAGTTTTGCATAAGTGGCTAGCGGGTGTCTGTCTCTCCTACTATAGTCAATATCTGATTTATAACGAGTTGCTAATAACTTGGTTATCCTCGTTGTGGTTCATGTTCGTAGGTAAGACCGGTTCTATCTCCGAAAGCCCTAAGCCACGTAAAACTTGCAATTGATAAATTAGAGGCGTCTAGTTTAGATCGTTGCTGGGCTAGTGTATTGATATGGTATTGTTGTAAGTAGATGTATGATAGATACTCTTACAACTCACTTAACGTGTAAGTTCCATAGACCTTGGCCTTACACACAAAGGAATGATAGAGATCATACCACGATGCAAATGATAGAGATCAAATGCATGGACCATATTACCTCACTTCACACATTAGCATCTTATATTGCTAGTTTGGCGCTTTTGGTAGCATTATAAGATGATCCCTCATTTAGATATCAAGATAAAATGTGTTCTTCCTTAAGTATGCACCGTTTTGTGGATCGTGTTTTGAGGCATCACGTGATGATCGGGTGTTCTCGACTCTACGCTTTCATACAACGGGTGTAAGACAGTTTTACACACGCAAATACTAAGGTTCTTACTTGACGAGCCTAGCATGTACAGACATGACCTCGGAACACGGACCGAAAGGTTAAGCATGAGTCATATAGTTGACATGATGCCCATATAGATGCTCGCCTTTGAAGCTACACCGACTCACAAGATGATCGGACTTGGTGTAGTGGATTTGGTTCATATAATCACCAAAAGGACACGAGGGATGTCGTTTTTGAGTGGGAGTTCATTAGTAATTTGGATTAGTTGAACTCAATCTATCATAAACTTAGTCTAAATATATTTTACAAATTCTGTTGTAGATGGCACCACCTGCTTTTAATTTCAATGTGTTCATGGAGAAAGAGAAGCTTGCTGCGAATGGTAGCAACTTCACCAACTGGGCTATGAATTTGAGGATTCTCCTCACTGCTGCACAAAAGCAATATGTGCTAGAGGAGCCGCTAGGCCCCCCACCAGCTCCTGATGCCCCTGACGAGGAAAAGAACGTCTATATAACTCGTCAGGAGGACCACAACTTAGTTCATTGCGGCATACTGTATGGGCTAGAGCCAGAACTTCGAAAACGTTTCGAAAATGGCAATGCCTTTGATACCATGGGAGAATTGAAAATGATTTTTGATACCCATGCTGCCGTAGAGAGTTATAATGCTTCTGAAAAGTTCTTTAGCTGCATGATGGAAGAGAACAACTCCGTTAGTGAGCACGTACTCAAAATGTCTGGGTACGCCGATAAGCTTGTGTCCTTGGGAATAACGATTCCCATTGACTTAGGCATACATCGTGTTCTCCAATCTCTGCCACCTAGCTACAAGAGCTTCGTGATGAACTATAATATGCAGGGCATGAAGAAGTCTCTTCCCGAGCTTCTGTCAATGCTTAAGACTGCAGAAGTGGAGATTAGGAAAGAACATCAAGTGTTGATGATCAATAAAACCACCGGTTTCAAGAAGGACAAGAAAGGCAAGCAGAAGGGAAAGAAGGGCGGAAAATCTGTTGCCGCGCCTGAAAAGAAACCCCAAGCTGGCCCTAAGTCTGACACCGAGTGCTACTATTGCAAAGGGACTGGCCATTGGAAGCGCAACTACCCCAAGTATTTGGTGGACAAGAAGGCCGACAAGGCAAACAAAGGTATATGTGATATACATGTTATTGATGTGTACTTGACTAGTACTCGCAGTAGCACCTGGGTATTTGATACGGGATCGGTTGCTAATATATGTAACTCGGTTCAAGGGTTGTGGAACAAGCGACAACTAGCAAGGGATGAGGTCACGATGTGGGTCGGCAATGGATCAAGAGTTGATGTGATCGCCGTTGGAACACTGCCTCTCCATATGCCGTCGGGATTAGTTATAAACCTGAATAATTGTTATTTGGTGCCTGCACTGAGCATGAACATTGTATCCGGATCGTGTTTGATGCAAAGTGGTTATTCGTTTAAGTCTGAAAACAATGGTTGTTCGATTTATATGAATAATATCTTTTATGGTCATGCACCTGTGTTGAATGGTTTATTTCTATTGGATCTCGATAGTAGTATTACGCATATTCATAATGTTGATGCTAAAAGGATTAAACTTGATAATGATATATCTACATATATGTGGCACTGCCGTCTAGGTCATATTGGCATTAAACGCATGAAGAAACTCCATTCTGATGGACTTTTGGAATCACTTGATTTTGAATCATTTGATACATGTGAGCCATGCCTTATGGGCAAGATGACTAGAACGCTGTTTTCCGGTTCAATGGAACGGGCGACAGATTTATTGGAAATCATACATACTAATGTGTGTGGACCAATGAGTGTGTCGGCGCGAGGTGGATATCGTTATTTTGTTACTTTCACGGATGATTTGAGTAGATACTGGTATATCTATTTGATGAAACATAAGTCTGAAACCTTTGAAAGGTTCAAAGAATTTCAGAATGAAGTGGAAAATCATCATAACAGAAAGATCAAATTTCTGCGGTCCGTCCGTCGAGGAGAGTATCTTAGTTACGAGTTTAGCACACATATGAAAGACTGTGGAATAGTTTCACAACTCACGCCTGCCGGAACACCACAACGTAATGGTGTGTCAAAACGTCGTAATCGTACTTTATTGGATATGATTCAATCTATGATGTCTCTGACTGACTTGCCACTGTCATTTTGGGGTTATGCACTGGAAACAGCTGCATTCACTTTAAATAGGGCACCATCTAAATCCGTTGAAAAGACACCATATGAATTATGGTTTGGAAACAAACCTAAGCTGTCATTTCTTAAAGTTTGGGGATGCGATGTTTATGTGAAGAAACTTCAACCGGATAAACTTGAACCCAAAGCGGAAAAATGCGTCTTCATAGGATACCCTAAGGAAACGATTGGGTATACCTTCTATCTTAGATCCGAGGGCAAGGTCTTTGTTGCCAAGAATGGATCCTTTCTTGAGAAGGAGTTTCTCGCGAAAGGTGTGAGTAGTCGGAAGGTAGAACTCGAAGAGGTTATTGAACCTTCTCTTCATTAAATAGCGAGTAGCGCAGCTCCAGAAGTTGTTTCGGAGTTGACTTCACCTAATGAAGAGAGAGCTAATGATATTGATCATGAAACTCCGAAAGAGGACACTACCGAACCTCGTAGGTCAAGCAGGACACGTGCAGCTCTTGAACTGTACGGCAATCCTGTTATGAATTTCATGGTTGATGAAATAGATGACCCTGCGACGTATGAAGAAGCGATGATGAGCCCTGATTCCAACAAATGGCTAGAAGCCATGAAATCCGAGATGGAATCCATGTACGAAAACCAGGTTTGGACCTTGGTGGACTTACCTCACGATCGAAAGGCCGTTGAGAATAAATAGATTTTCAAAAGAAAAACTGATGCTGATGGTAATGTAACCATCTATAAGGCTCGACTTGTCGCAAAGGGGTTTCGACAAATTCAAGGAGTTGACTACGATGAGACATTCTCTCCCGATTATGAAATATGGCAGATGGATGTCAAAACTGCGTTCCTTAATGGTAATATTGAAGAAGAGTTGTATATGATACAACCTAAGGGTTTTGTCGATCCTAAGGATGCTGATAAGGTGTGCAAACTTCAGCGATCCATCTATGGACTGAAGCAAGCATCCCGGAGTTGGAATCTCCGCTTTGATGAGGTGATCAAAGAGTTTGGATTTGTCCAAACTTATGGAGAGGCTTGTATTTACAAGAAAGTGAGTGGGAGCAATGTGGCATTTCTAATATTACTAGTTAAATGCCCGTGCATTGCCACGAGCGTAAGTAAAATACGATTCATCCAAACAATTGGTTAACTCTTACTAATCACACATGATGTATATATGTACAGTTTACTATCGCATCGGGACGAACACAATCTCTCTCGCAACAGACGTCCAATGTTATGTCCGGAGTACAAGTATGTATTTGAATCCAAGTCTCCCCCTCCCTCGCTCTCTCAACAGACACACACGCGACTTACACTACCCTTGCAACTCACCTAAGATTCAAATCTACTTTAGCTGACCTACATCACAGATGATCCGGTTAGACACACACCCAACTTACACTATCCTTACAACTCACCTAAGATTCAAATCTACATCTCCCTGAAAGCTCCAAAGCTTCATGTCCTCCATAATCCTGGACAACAGAACATATTCATTACATTATTTGGTTAGATCGTCAAGGACCCTCGAATTATGTTGGATTCAAGATGCTCCAACAAACAAGCATGTACCAAGCATCTGACATCTTTTTGTTCCTTTTATCTGTTGTACCTCTAGCCCAAATCCACAACACCTCTAGCTGATCGTCAGCACTCGAAGCAGCATTTGGCAGTTGCAAAAACTTGCATTTGATTTCCAACCTTCATAGATTCAGAGGAGGAGGAAGCTGTGAGATGTTGTGCAGTGCTACTGTTAGATATATTCATACTATAAGTATGTGCATTTCACAGATAAAGATGGAACAATAAATTTGAACATCAAGAATACATGACTGGGCAACTTATAATGTGCTTGTTCAGAGATCTGAAGTGCAATATATAATCTACAATCATAAAGCAAAACATTCATTCTTAAGTAAATGAATATGAATAAAGAACAACTTCCATAGAACTAATAACCCCTATTCAACAATAAATAAGAATCGTTTTCACAGACAATCACAATCAGCTACAATCTATAGGGTTCATCTATGAAGTGTGTAAATAGTCGCCATTAATCGTTGCTGCCACCTCCCTTGTAACGAGCCAGTTGCTTCCCATTGCATTTTATCGGCCTACATGGGCAATAAGAAATATCTCTGTTAAGGCTGGTCTCATCAGGACAGGGATCAGTTAATTAGAAAGCTTTATATAAGCAGATTCGGAATCTTCAAACAGCGTAACCATTTGCAGTTAGTAGATTTGTTTCCCATTTATAGTACACATCAGTTAACTTCAATTTAACACTGGATATACAAAAACAAATATTAGGTGACACAGATCAATAAACTTATCATTTGGAGGAACATTCGAGAGGACCTCCCTAGCATGCAACTTGTACACCATTGTGTTTTTCCTGCTACGCCCAGCACAAGGATCAGACCTACAACTCCGAGTATCACACAAAAAAGCTCCAAGAAGAGAAATTAACACATGCAATTCTTAAAGAGCAACAAATGGGTATATATTTTCAAAATAACAGAGATATTGCCATACTCACTAAAAACCATTGTAATTACCAAAAAGTAAGCTGCACTTAATTTAAAAGGAGCGACTTGCTTGATGATGATATTAACTCTGAATTACATATAGCTAGCGGATGCTTGAAATCTGAAATGCATATAGCTGAATGTAAGATGTAGTGTACCTAGTGCAAGACTGAATGACATGTGGCTTTGTTAATGCCATGGTGGGGTGGAAAGGAAAAATTCATATGATCGGTTCTATTTGAAATTTTATCAAATACGTACAGAAGATGCATACATCGACAACATATTGATATCTCTTGTAGGAAGTGTGCATGGTGTTGGGGAGTCAAGCTATAATCAAGATCATAGATTGGTTTAGTCTTGCCATTACTCTAGCAGGTGAAGTAAGCAGAAGATTATATAACCTGTCGTTGCTTCCCAAATGAAACAAACAATAGCAAGAATCAGAACTGCAACTACCTTGCAGATAGGATTAGCACAATCCAAGAATAATGAGCATGAGGGGAAAGAGAGGCGCTCACAGGCTATCTTGAATGCGCCCTACAACACTACTTGGTTTAGCGGTCGTGACGGTGTCTGCCACGAAGGCCTTGCCGACGACCTTCTTACTGTTCGCCTCAACGCCGAGCACGCCGACATCCATCGAGAGGCTCATTGTTTTTATGAGGCAACATCATAGTAGCGTCTTCGCTATCTCTAATTGGTGCAAACAGAAGCCGAATTCCTTGTTCTTGATCCCTAGGAAATTGGTACGGAAAGATCCAATTAGCCACTCCTTTCCTGGTCAAATAACAACAGATATATAACTTAATGCGTTGGTTCTAGCATGTAAATGATCAAAATCGATTGGAACTATGAGCTAATGCAAAGCTCACTTGTTTGTTGTCTTTGTGCTCCTGATGATCTCTCCTCTCTGGTATTCTTCTTTCCACCAGACTCCCTTCTCTATGGAGACTCTCCTTCCTCTAAACTTAAATACCAGGAGAGTTATCTTTGGAGAAAATACAGTACAAGCACACCAGTTGATATTAATATCTTAGAAAAATTCAGTACAGAATTTAGTTTAGAACAATAATGGAGGAGGGTATTTAGTGCCAGTGCTATCGTATTTCTAAGAAAATAGTGTTATTTATTTATTTATTTTATTAGACATCAAAGCGGTGGAGGAAACAAGAAAGCTGAATTGATGAAAGATAGTAAACATTATAAGTGACATTGATAAACCTGAAATTGTTTCTAATAGTCAGAGAGTACTTGCTTTCAAAACTTTCAAGTCCCGGAAAAATATGAATGAGCGTCCTCGTTGAGAATTAGGTAGCTTGGAATTAATAACATTTGGGAATGTTGACTTCTCGTATTAGCCTCTGAAAAAATCTACAAGCCAAAATTATGTATAATCAATGAACTCGCATAAGGGTTTTGCATGTTTTATAAATAAGATACATAATTTTAATGCACATAAGTCCTAATTGATTATTCGGAGTGGGCACGAAGAAAATCACATCACAAAGATTTCTCTTTATGTGCAAAAAACTCACGTTATAGAACATGATTTTGATATATTTCTATTTATTGAAGCCCCTAGTTCAGAAAGTCAAAACTACAAGCTAAGGTCTAAATTAAGTTTCATTGTACAGTAGACAACTTCCCACATGCTTACATGCATATGCATACTATGTCTGACTCTGAAGTTTGGGATAAGAACCTGACCTTCATGCAGTAAAGAGTTCTCTCGATAGCGCGATGGGAATACCTGTAAATCATTGCTTGAGGCAAGAGTAGTACTTCATCGGCCCAGCTCGCCAACATCATGCTCTTGTCCGACTCCATCAGGTCTAAAGACGCTCCATGGGACCTCTAGGGCACCGTCCTTTAATAATATCTCCAGGCAGTCCAGTAGGTACTCCGCCAAGAACTTGCCTGGGAACATGTGAGATCGCATCGCCCCCTGCCCACACTACATTCAGAAGTCTGAACCATGCAGAGGAATAAGAAGCCAAAAAGAAAAATAATTCAGAAGTCACAGACTGGAGTGACTGAAGTGACGTTCTAAGAAGAATTAAATGAAAAGCAAAGACATGTTGTCCATTCACTTCATTGTTTTGGCAAAAGACACCTATTGTCTGCTCCTGATTCAAGAAAACGTTTGAAGGGCGCACAAATTTGATAAGCCCAGCAAGAAAAGGGTTACCTTAAAAATTTGCAATTAGATTGGACAGAGTAATATATTGTACACAATAAAATGGATCCATTAGCTATGCAGAATGAAACAGTTTGTAGCATTTTACCAAACACATCACATGCACTTAACCGTAGAAACATACCTCGACAGTGCTGCCACGTCTGATCCAAAGCTGCCGCCGCGTCTGATCAGGTCCTCCTCTCCACGTCAAAGATCCCCTCTGCGTCCTACTTGGAAGGTGACCTCCGCCGCCGTTGTCTTGTGGGTGAGGAGGAGTAAGTCCCGCTCGACGGCGTCTCCTTCCTCAGCGTGAGATCCAAGCGGCGGGAGGCGTGTACCTGGAGGCAGAGGCGGCAGTGCGTGGAGAAGTTCGTCGTCGGAGCTTCCGGCCGTCATCATCGCGTGGGATCCGGGAAGCTGCGGGAGGCAGGGGTGCACCAAGAGGTGGAGTGGCGGTGGCTGGAGGCCGGTGCTGGTGGCGAGGCGGCGGCGGTTCGTTTTCAGGGAGGAAACCCTACGCGAGCAAAGAGAGCGGATAAAAAAGGAAGAGATCGTTTCGTTGGTCTGGTGTGGTGGTAATTTCGCTGTCATTGTGGTAAGGGGGACTTGCTTTAGATCGGGCGGTGATTTTTGGTTGCGGGAGGAATTGGACAATCTAGATGGCTCCGATGTTTGATGTAAAGTGTCAAAGTATGACTTACCAACACCAACTTATTTTTAATAGTAAAGAAGTAAAAAACATCATTGTAGCGTCTTCGCTATCTCTAATTGGTGCAAACAGAAGCCGAATTCCTTGTTCCTGACCCCTAGGAAATTGGTACGGAAAGATCCAATTAGCCACTCCTTTCCTGGTCAAATAACAACAGATATATAACTTAATGCGTTGGTTCTATCATGTAAATGATCAAAATCGATCGGAACTATGAGCTAATGCAAAGCTCACTTGTTTGTTGTCTTTGTGCTCCTGATGATCTCTCCACTCTGGTATTCTTCTTTCCACCAGACTCCCTTCTCTATTGAGACTCTCCTTCCTCTAAACTTAAATACCAGGAGAGTTATCTTTGGAGAAAATACAGTACAAGCACACCAGTTGATATTAATATCTTAGAAAAATTCAGTACAGAATTTAGTTTAGAACAATAATGGAGGAGGGTATTTAGTGCCAGTGCTATCGTATTTCTAAGAAAATAGTGTTATTTATTTATTTATTTCGTTAGACATCAAAGCGGTGGAGGAAACAAGAAAGCTGAATTGATGAAAGATAGTAAACATTATAAGTGACATTGATAAACCTGAAATTGTTTCTAATAGTCAGAGAGTACTTGCTTTCAAAACTTTCAAGTCCCGGAAAAATATGAATGAGCGTCCTCGTTGAGAATTAGGTAGCTTGGAATTAATAACATTTGGGAATGTTGACTTCTCGTATTAGCCTCTGAAAAAATCTACAAGCCAAAATTATGTATAATCAATGAACTCACATAAGGGTTTTGCATGTTTTATAAATAAGATACATAATTTTAATGCACATAAGTCCTAATTGATTATTCGGAGTGGGCACGAAGAAAATCACATCACAAAGATTTCTCTTTATGTGCAAAAAACTCACGTTATAGAACATGATTTTGATATATTTCTATTTATTGAAGCCCCTAGTTCAGAAAGTCAAAACTACAAGCTAAGGTCTAAATTAAGTTTCATTGTACAGTAGACAACTTCCCACATGCTTACATGCATATGCATACTATGTCTGACTCTGAAGTTTGGGATAAGAACCTGACCTTCATGCAGTAAAGAGTTCTCTCGATAGCGCGATGGGAATACCTGTAAATCATTGCTTGAGGCAAGAGTAGTACTTCATCTGCCCAGCTCGCCAACATCATGCTCTTGTTCGACTCCATCAGGTCTAAAGACGCTCCATGGGACCTCTAGGGCACCGTCCTTTAATAATATCTCCAGGCAGTCCAGTAGGTACTCCGCCAAGAACTTGCCTAGGAACATGTGAGACCGCATCGCCCCCTGCCCACACTACATTCAGAAGTTTGAACCATGCAGAGGAATAAGAAGCCAAAAAGAAAAATAATTCAGAAGTCACAGACTGGAGTGACTGCAGTGACGTTCTAAGAAGAATTAAATGAAAAGCAAAGACATGTTGTCCATTCACTTCATTGTTTTGGCAAAAGACACCTATTGTCTGCTCCTGATTCAAGAAAACGTTTGAAGGGCGCACAAATTTGATAAGCCTATCAAGAAAAGGGTTACCTTAAAAATTTGCAATTAGATTGGACAGAGTAATATATTGTACACAATAAAATGGATCCATTAGCTATGCAGAATGAAACAGTTTGTAGCATTTTACCAAACACATCACATGCACTTAACCGTAGAAACATACCTCGACAGTGCTGCCACGTCTGATCCAAAGCTGCCTCCGCGTCTGATCAGGTGCTCCTCTCCACGTCCTACATGGCAGGTGACCTCCGCCACCGTTGTCTTGTGGGTGAGGAGTAAGTCCCGCTCGACGGCGTCTCCTTCCTCAGCGTGAGATCCAAGCGGCAGGAGGCGTGTACCTGGAGGCAGAGGCAGCAGTGCGTGGAGAAGTTCGTCGTCGGAGCTTCCGGCCGTCATCATCGCGTGGGATCCGGGAAGCTGCGAGAGGCAGGGTGGAGTGGCGGTGGCTGGAGGCCGGTGCTGGTGGCGAGGCGGAGGCGGTTCGTTTTCAGGGAGGAAACCCTACGCGAGCAAAGAGAGCGGATAAAAAAGGAAGAGATTGTTTCGTTGGTCTGGTGTGGTGGCAATTTCGCTGTCATTGTGGTAAGGGGACTTGCTTTAGATCGGGCGGTGATTTTGGTTGCGGGAGAAATTGGACGATCTAGATGGCTCCGATGTTTGATGTAAAAAGTGTCAAAGTATGACTTACCAACACCAACTTCTTTTTAATAGTAAAGATATGTGGATGACATATTATTGATTGGAAATGATATAGATCTTTTAAACAGTGTTAAAAGTTATCTAAACAGCAAATTTTCGATGAAGGACCTTGGTGAAGCTTCATATATATTAGGCATTAAAATCTATAGAGATAGATCAAGACGCCTAATTGGGCTATCGCAGAGTACATACCTTGATAAGATATTAAAGAAGTTTAATATGGACGGAAGTAAGAAGGGGTACTTACCTATGTTGCAAGGCAAGACATTGAGTAAGACTCAAAGTCCGGCTACGGCGGAAGAAAGAGAGATAATGGATAAGATCCCCTATGTCTCGGCCATAGGCTCTATAATGTATGCCATGCTATGTACAAGACCGGATGTGGCACATGCTATTAGTTTGACTAGTAGGTACCAATCTGATCCAGGTTCGGAACACTGGATAGCGGTCAAGAATATCCTTAAGTACTTGAGAAGAACTAAGGATATGTTTCTTGTATACGGAGGTGAAGAAGAGCTAGTCGCTAAGTGTTATGTCGATGCTAGCTTTGACACTGATCTGGATGACTCTAAGTCTCAATCCGGATACGTATTTCTCTTGAACGGAGCAACAGTTAGTTGGAGGAGCTCCAAACAACCTGTGGTGGCTGGATCAACGACGGAGGCGGAATATGTTGCTGCTTCAGAAGCAACGCAGGAAGCGGTTTAGATGAAGGAGTTCATAACGGAACTAGGTGTGGTTCCTAGTGCGTTGGACCCAATGGTGATCTATTGTGACAACAATGGATCCATAGCCAACACAAAGGAACCAAGGTCTCACAAGAATTCCAAACATATTAAGCGCCAGTTTCACTCCATCCGCGAGCATGTCAAGGATGGAGATATAAAGATTTGTAAAGTGCACATGGACCTGAATGTAGCAGATACGTTGACTAAAGTACTCCCTAGGGCAAAACATGATCAACACCAGAACTCCATGGGTGTTAGATTTATCACTATATAAACTAGATTATTGTCTCTAGTGCAAGTGGGAGACTGAAGGAAATATGCCCTGAGAGGCAATAATAAAGTTGTTATTATGTATTCCTTGTATATGATAGATGTTTATTTTGCATGCTATAATTGTATTGATAGGAAACATCAATACATGTGTGTTTAATAAACAAAAAGAGTTCCTAGTTATGCCTCTCTTATAGACTAGCTTGTTGATTAACAAGATGATCAAGGTTTCCTGATCATGGACATTGGATGTTGTTAATAACAAGGTCACCGCATTTGTGAAATGATGTGATGAACATTCATCCGAAGTATAGCATTACGATCAAGTCATTATGTTTATATTGCTATAACATCATACGAAGTAATCTTTATCCTTAGACCATGAGATCATGTTAATTGCTAACACCGGAAGAGTATCTTGATAACATCAAACGTCACACCGTAACAGGGTGACTATAAAGATGGGTTCAGTACTACGAAGGTGTTATGTTGAGGCTCATGGATCAAGAGTGGAATTTGTCAATCCAGATGACGGATAGATATACTCTGTGCCCTCTCGGTGATATCACATTAGGATAGCTTGCAAGCAAGTGATGTGATGACTAGAATGTTATATCACGGGAACGAGAAAAGAGTGCATGTCGGTAACGAGATCAAACTAGGTATGGAGATACCGATGATCGAATCTCGGACATGTAATATATTGAGAGACAAAGGGATTTAGTTACAAGCGTTAAAGGTTCTCACGATCACAGGAGTCATCGTTGAATGTGTAGGAGTCAGTACGGATCTCCAGGTCCCGCTGCTGATTATTGATCGGAGAAGGGTCTCGATCATGTCTGCATTATTCGCGAACCGTAGGGTGTCACACTTAAGAGTTACCGGACACCATTTTGGAGCACATATGTTTCAGACGAAAGAATTGCAAAGCACAGGAATTGTTTCAATAGAAACCGGAAATTGTTTCGGGTGAAATTGTAGAAGGTGGTTCTGCATGTGATATTGAAATATTGCAAGGGGATATATGGGAATGTTTGTTAATTAAAGAAATTAACAAAATTCTGAATAAATTTATAAAAATAGTTTTATTAAATGAGAGAGCATTAAATTTGGAGAAATTTAATGCATTTAAAGTGGAGACTTTAAAAGGGAATGTAAAGAGGCATTTTAATGTGGAGGGGTTACCACCACATGAATGGGGGAGGTGAGGGGTCACCCCCCATGCGCCGACCATGGAGAGAGGGGGCACCCCCCTCCTCCTATAAAAGGCCACCCATTCCCTCCTTCATCCTCACACCTCCTTGTGAAGGATCTCTCTCCTCCTCTAGAATTATTCCCCCATGGTCTCGGATTAGCGAGATACATGTTCCCGGTGGCATTTCGTCTGGAAGGAGTTGCTGCATCCGCTGGATCGCTCGAGCGAGGAGGTGGAGGTTGTCCGATGGCTTGAACGTGTGTGCGAGTGCGGATGCGCTGCTGAGTTGCGGCGCTCGGACTTCCTCACGATCTTGAGATCGGCAAGTGTACGACTACATCAACCATGAGTTCCTACTCGTTAACAAAGCTCGTTGTCTTCGAGGGTAAGTTCTCCATAGATGTATGTCCACCCGTTGCTCTGTATCTAGTAGATAGATCTTGGCGTATAGTTCTCATCGTAGGAAATTTTTTGTTTTCTATGCTGCGGACCCAACAGGATCCATGTGTGGTTTGTGGAAAAGAACACACATGCAATAACTCTAGTGTTGGTTTTAGTATAAGAACACACATGCAATGACTCTAGTGGTTGATCCATGTGTGGTTTGTGGAAATAACACATATGCAATGACTCTAGTGGTTGATCCATATGTGGTTTGTGGAAAGAACACACATGCAATGACGACTGGTGGTCCATATGTGGTTTGTTGGAAAGAACACACATGCAATGACTTTAGTGGTTGATCCATGTTTGTTTGTGGAAATAACACACATGCAATGACTAGTGGTTGATCCATGTGTGGTTTGTGGAAAGAACACACATGCAATGACCACTGGTGGATCCATGTGTGGTTTGTGGAAAAGAACACACATGCAATGACTCTAGTGGTTGATCCATGTTTGTTTGTGGAAATAACACACATGCACTGACTCTAGTGGATGATCCATGTGTGGTTTGTGGAAATAACACACATGCAATGACTCTAATGGGTCCACATGTGTGGTTTGTGGAAAGAACATCCATGCAATGACCACTGGTTGATCCATGAGTTGTTTGTGGAAAAGAACACACATGCAATGACTCTAGTGCTGGTTTGTGGTTTTAGTATAAGAACAAACATGCAATGACTCTAGTGGTTGATCTATGTGTGGTTTGTGGAAAGAACACACATGCAATGACTAGTGGTTGAGCCATATGTGGTTTGTGGAAAGAACACACATGCAATGACCACTGGTGGATCCATGTGTGGTTTGTGGAAAGAACACACATGCAATGACTCTAGTGGTTGATCCATGTTTGTTTGTGGAAATTACACACATGCAATGACTCTAGTGGTTGATCCATATGTGGTTTGTGAAAAGAACACACATGCAATGACTCTAGTGTTGGTTTTATTATAAGAACACACATGCAATGACTCTAGTGGTTGATCCATGTGTGGTTTGTGGAAATAACACAGATGCAATGACTCTAGTGGTTGATCCATGTGTAGTTTGTGGAAATAACACACATGCAATGACTCTAGTGGGTCCACATGTGTGGTTTGTGGAAAGAAAACACATGCAATGACTCTGGTTGATCCATAAGTTGTTTGTGGAAAAGAACACACATGCAATGAATCTAGTGGTGGATCCATGTGTGGTTTGTGGAAAAGAACACACATGCAATGACTCTAGTGCTGGTTTGTGGTTTTAGTATAAGAACAAAGATGCAATGACTCTAGTGGTTGATCCATGTGTGGTTTGTGGAAAGAACACGCATGCAATGAATAGTGGTTGATCCATATGTGGTCTATGGAAAGAACACACATGCAATGACCACTGGTGGATCCATGTGTGGTTTGTGGAAAAGAACACACCTGCAATGACTCTAGAGCTGGTTTGTGGTTTTAGTATAAGAACAAACATGCAATGACTCTAGTGGTTGATCCATGTGTGGTTTGTGGAAAGAACACACATGCAATGACTAGTGGTTGATCCAGATGTGGTTTGTGGAAAGAACACACATGCAATGACCACTGGTGGATCCATGTGTGGTTTGTTGGAAAGAACACACATGCAATGACTCTAGTGGTTGATCCATGTTTGTTTGTGGAAATAACACACATGCAATGACTCTAGTGGTTGATCCATGTGTGGTTTGTGAAAGGAACACACATGCAATGACTCTAGTGTTGGTTTTAGTATAAGAACACACATGCAATGACTCTAGTGGTTGATCCATGTGTGGTTTGTGGAAATAACACATATGCAATGACTCTAGTGGTTGATCCATGTGTGGTTTGTGGAAATAACATACATGCAATGACTGTAATAGGTCCACATGTGGTTTGTGGAAAGAACACACATGCAATGACCACTGGTTGATCCATAAGTGTGTGTGGAAAAGAACACACATGCAATGAGTCTAGTGGTGGATCCATATGTGGTTTGTGGAAAAGAACACACATGCAATGACTCTAGTGCTGGTTTGTGGTTTTAGTATAAGAACAAACATGCAATGACTCTAGTGGTTGATCCATATGTGGTTTGTGGAAAGAACACGCATGCAATGACTCTGGTTGATCCATATGTGGTTTGTGGAAAGAACACACATGCAATGACCACTGGTGGATCCATGTGTGGTTTGTGGAAAAGAACACACATGCAATGACTCTAGAGCTGGTTTTTGGTTTTAGAATAATAACAAACATGCAATGACTCTAGTGGTTGATCCATGTGTGGTTTGTGGAAAGAACACACATGCAATGAGTAGTGGTTGATCCATATGTGGTTTGTGGAAAGAACACACATGCAATGGCCACTGGTGGATCCATGTTGGTTTTAGTATAAGAACACACATGCAATGACTCTAGTGGTTGATCCATGTTTGTTTGTGGAAATAACACACATGCAATGACTCTAGTGGTTGATCCATGTGTGGTTTGTGAAAAGAACACACATGCAATGACTCTAGTGTTGGTTTTAGTATAAGAACACACATGCAATGACTCTAGTGGTTGATCCATGTGTGGTTTGTGGAAATAACACATATGCAATGACTCTAGTGGTTGATCCATGTGTGGTTTGTGGAAATAACACATATGCAATGACTCTAGTGGTTGATCCATGTGTGGTTTGTGGAAATAATACACACGCAATGACTCTAGTGGGTCCACATGTGTGGTTTGTGGAAAGAACATACATGCAATGACTCTGGTTGATCCATATGTGGTTTGTGAAAAGAACACACATGCAATGACTCTAGTGGTGGATCCATGTGTGGTTTGTGTAAAAGAACACACATGCAATGACTCTAGTTCTAGTTTGTGGTTTTAGTATAAGAACAAACATGCAATGACTCTAGTGGTTGATCCATGTGCGGTTTGTGGAAAAACACACATGCAATGACTAGTGGTTGATCCATAAGTTGTTTGTGGAAAAGAACACACGTGCAATGAGTCTAGTGGTGGATCCACGTGTGGTTTGTGGAAAAGAACACACATGCAATGACTCTAGTGTTGGTTTGTGGTTTTAGTATAAGAACAAACATGCAATGACTCTAGTGGATGATCCATGTGTGGTTTGTGGAAAGAACACACATGCAATGACTCTGGTTGATCCATATGTGGTTTGTGGAAAGAACACACATGCAATGACCACTGGTGGATCCATGTGTAGTTTGTGGAAAACAACTCACATGCAATGACTCTAGTGCTGGTTTGTGGTTTTAGTATAAGAACAAACATGCAATGACTCTAGTGGTTGATCCATGTGTGATTTGTGGAAAGAACACACATGACATGAATCTAGTGGTTGATCCATGTGTGGTTTGTGGAAAGAACACACATGCAATGACCACTGGTGGATCCATGTGTGGTTTGTGGAAAAGAACACACATGCAATGACTCTAGTGGTTGATCCATGTTTGTTTGTGGAAATAACACACATGCAATGACTCTAGTGGTTGATCCATGTGTGGTTTGTGGAAAGAACACACATGCAATGACTCTAGTGGTTGATCCATGTGTGGTTTGTGGAAAGAACACACATGCAATTACTCTAGTGGTTGATCCATGTGTCGTTTGTGGAAAAGAACACACATGCAATGACTCTAGTGGTTGATCCATGTTTGTTTGTGGAAATAACACACATGCAATGATTCTAGTGGTTGATCCATGTGTGTTTTGTGAAAAGAACACACATGCAATGACTCTAGTGTTGGTTTTAGTATAAGAACACACATGCAATGACTCTAGTGGTCGATCCATGTGTGGTTTATGGAAATAACACACATGCAATTACTCTAATGGGTCCACATGTGTGGTTTGTGGAAAGAACACCCATGCAATGACCACTGGTTGATCCATAAGTTATTTGTGGAAAAGAACACACATGCAATGAGTCTATTGGATCCATGTGTGGTTTGTGGAAAAGAACACACATGCGATGACTCTAGTGCTGGTTTGTGGTTTTAGTATAAGAACAAATATGCAATGACTCTAGTGGTTGATCCATATGTGGTTTGTGGAAAGAACACACATGGAATGACTAGTGGTTGATCCATATGTGGTTTGTGGAAAGAACACACATGCAATGACTCTAGTGGTTGATCCATGTGTGGTTTGTGAAAGGAACACACATGCAATGACTCTACTGTTGGTTTTAGTATAAGAGCACACATGCAATGACTCTACTGTTGGTTTTAGTATAAGAACACACATGCAATGACTCTAGTGGTTGATCCATGTGTGGTTTGTGGAAATAACACACATGCAATGACTCTAGTGGATGATCCTTGTGTGGTTTGTGGAAATAACACACATGCAATGACTGTAATGGGTCAACATGTGGTTTGTGGAAAGAACACACATGCAATGACCACTGGTTGAACCATAAGTTGTTTGTGGAAAAGAACACACATCCAATGAGTCTAGTGGTGGATCCATGTGTGGTTTGTGGAAAATAACACACATGCAATGACTCTAGTGCTGGTTTGTGGTTTTAGTATAAGAACAAACATGCAATGACTCTAGTGGTTGATCCATCTGTGGTTTGTGGGAAGAACACACATGCAATGACTCTGGTTGATCCATATGTGGTATGTGGAAAGAACACACATGCAATGACCACTGGTGGATCCATGTGTGGTTTGTGGAAAAGAACACACATGCAATGACTCTAGAGCTGGTTTGTGGTTTTAGTATAAGAACAAACATGCAATGACTCTAGTGTTGATCCATGTGTGGTTTGTGGAAAGAACACACATGCAATGACTCTGGTTGATCCATATGTGGTTTGTGGAAAGAACACACATGCAATGACCACTGGTGGATCCATGTGTGGTTTGTGGAAAAGAACACACATGCAATGACTCTAGTACTGGTTTGTGGTTTTAGTATAAGAACACACATGCAATGACTCTAGTACTGGTTTGTGGTTTTAGTATAAGAACACACATGCAATGACTCTAGTGGTTGATCCATGTGTAGTTTGTGGAAATAACACACATGCAATGACTCTAGTGGTTGATCCATGTGTGGTTTGTGGAAAGAACACACATGCAATGACCACTGGTGGATCCATGTGTGGTTTGTGGAAAAGAACACACATGCAATGACTCTAGTGGTTGATCCATGTTTGTTTGTGGAAATAACACACATGCAATGACTCTAGTGGTTGATCCATGTGTGGTTTGTGGAAAGAACACACATGCAATGACTCTAGTGGTTGATCCATGTGTGGTTTGTGGAAAGAACACATATGCAATGACTCTAGTGGTTGATCCATGTGTCGTTTGTGGAAAAGAACACACATGCAATGACTCTAGTGGTTGATCCATGTTTGTTTGTGGAAATAACACACATGCAATGATTCTAGTGGTTGATCCATGTGTGGTTTGTGAAAAGAACACACATGCAATGACTCTAGTGTTGGTTTTAGTATAAGAACACACATGCAATGACTCTAGTGGTAGATCCATGTGTGGTTTGTGGAAATAACACATATGCAATGACTCTAGTGGTTGATCCATGTGTGGTTTGTGGAAATAACACACATGCAATGACTCTAATGGGTCCACATGTGTGGTTTGTGGAAAGAACATCCATGCAATGACCACTGGTTGATCCATAAGCTATTTGTGGAAAAGAACATACATGCAATGAGTCTAGTGGATCCATGTGTGGTTTGTGGAAAAGAACACACATGCGGTGACTCTAGTGCTGGTTTGTGGTTTTAGTATAAGAACAAACATGCAATGACTCTAGTGGTTGATCCATGTGTGGTTTGTGGAAAGAACACACATGCAATGACTAGTGGTTGATCCATATGGGGTTTGTGGAAAGAACACACATGCAATGACCACTGGTGGATCCATGTGTGGTTTGTTGGAAAGAACACACATGCAATGACTCTAGTGGTTGATCCATGTTTGTTTGTGGAAATAACACACATGCAATGACTCTAGTGGTTGATCCATGTGTGGTTTGTGAAAGGAACACACATGCAATGACTCTACTGTTGGTTTTAGTATAAGAACACACATGCAATGACTCTAGTGGTTGATCCATGTGTGGTTTGTGGAAATAACACACATGCAATGACTGTAATGGGTCCACATGTGGTTTGTGGAAAGAACACACATGCAATGAGCACTGGTTGATCCATAAGTTGTTTGTGGAAAAGAACACACATCCAATGAGTCTAGTGGTGGATCCATGTGTGGTTTGTGGAAAATAACACACATGCAATGATTCTAGTGCTGGTTTGTGGTTTTAGTATAAGAACAAACATGCAATGACTCTAGTGGTTGATCCATCTGTGGTTTGTGGAAAGAACACACATGCAATGACTTTGGTTGATCCATATGTGGTCTGTGGAAAGAACACACATGCAATGACCACTGGTGGATCCATGTGTGGTTTGTGGAAAAGAACACACATGCAATGACTCTAGAGCTGGTTTATGGTTTTAGTATAAGAACAAACATGCAATGACTCTAGTGGTTGATCCATGTGTGGTTTGTGGAAAGAACACACATGCAATGACTAGTGGTTGATCCATATGTGGTTTGTGGAAAGAACACACATGCAATGACCACTGGTGGATCCATGTGTGGTTTGTTGGAAAGAACACACATGCAATGACTCTAGTGGTTGATCCATGTTTGTTTGTGGAAATAACACACATGCAATGACTCTAGTGGTTGATCCATGTGTGGTTTGTGAAAGGAACACACATGCAATGACTCTACTGTTGGTTTTAGTATAAGAACACACATGCAATAATTCTAGTGGTTGATCCATGTGTGGTTTGTCGAAATAACACATATGCAATGACTCTAGTGGTGATCCATGTGTGGTTTGTGGAAATAACACACATGGAATGACTGTAATGGGTCCACATGTGGTTTGTGGAAAGAACACACATGCAATGACCACTGGCTGATCCATAAGTTGTTTGTGGAAAAGAACACACATGCAATGAGTCTAATGGTGGATCCATGTGTGGTTTGTGGAAAATAACACACATGCAATGCCTCTAGTGCTGGTTTGTGGTTTTAGTATAAGAGCAAACATGCAATGACTCTAGTGGTTGATCCATGTGTGGTTTGTGGAAAGAACACACATGCAATGACTCTGGTTGATCCATATGTGGTATGTGGAAAGAACACACATGCAATGACCACTGGTGGATCCATGTGTGGTTTGTGGAAAAGAACACACATGCAATGACTCTAGAGCTGGTTTGTGGTTTTAGTATAAGAACAAGTATGCAATGACTCTAGTGGTTGATCCATGTGTGGTTTGTGGAAAGAACACACATGCAATGACTCTCGTTGATCCATATGTGGTTTGTGGAAAGAACACACATGCAATGACTCTCGTTGATCCATATGTGGTTTGTGGAAAGAACACACATGCAATGGCCACTGGTGGATCCATGTGTGGTTTGTGGAAAAGAACACACATGCAATGACTCTAGTACTGGTTTGTGGTTTTAGTATAAGAACACACATGCAATGACTCTAGTGGTTGATCCATGTGTGGTTTGTGGAAATAACACACATGCAATGACCACTGGTGGATCCATGTTGGTTTTAGTATAAGAACACACATGCAATGACTCTAGTGGTTGATCCATGTTTGTTTGTGGAAATAACACACATGCAATGACTCTAGTGGTTGATCCATTATGGTTTGTGAAAAGAACACACATGCAATGACTCTGGTGTTGGTTTTAGTATAAGAACACACATGCAATGACTCTAGTGGTTGATCCATGTGTGGTTTGTGGAAATAACACATATGCAATGACTCTAGTGGTTGATCCATGTGTGGTTTGTGGAAATAACACACATGCAATGACTCTAGTGGGTCCACATGTGTGGTTTGTGGAAAGAACATACATGCAATGACTCTGGTTGATCCATATGTGGTTTGTGGAAAGAACACACATGCAATGACCACTGGTGGATTCATATGTGGTTTGTGGAAAAGAACACACGTGCAATGACTCTAGTGCTGGTTTGTGGTTTTAGTATAAGAACAAATATGCAATGATTCTAGTGGTTGATGCATGTGTGGTTTGTGGAAAGAACACACATGCAATGACTCTAGTGGTTGATCCGTGTGTGGTTTGTGGAAAGAACACACATGCAATGACTGGTGGTTGATCCGTGTGTGGTTTGTGGTAAGAACACACATGCAATGACTCTAGTGGTTGATCCATGTGTGGTTTGTGGAAAAGAACACACATGCAATGAGCACTGGTGGATCCATGTGTGGTTTGTGGAAAAGAACACACATGCAATGACTCTAGTGGTTAATCCATGTGTGGTTTGTGGAAATAACACACATGCAATGACTCTAGTGTTGGTTTTAGTATAAGAACACACATGCAATGACTCTAGTGGTTGATCAATGTGTGGTTTGTGGAAATAACACATATGCAGTGACTCTAGTGGTTGATCCATGCTTGGTTTGTGGAAATAACACACATGCAATGACTCTAGTACTGGTTTGTGGTTTTAGTATAAGAACACACATGCAATGACTCTAGTGGTTGATCCATGTTTGTTTGTGGTTTTAGTATAAGAACAAACATCCTCTCTCTCTCTCACTCTCTCGTAGAAGCTCAAACATGTGCCTACTCTGTCTGCTACGCCTTGATTGGTTGTCACAGCTGTCACGCGGATCGTGCGCACCAACTATTGATCCTTTGTGATCCAACGAGGCTCGTTGCATACGTCGTGCCCTTCACAGGACATCACGAGACAGCACGGACGTCTCCCTCAACGAGACTTATACAAGAAGGAACACGATGCCGTCCATGGAAAAAGTGGTCGAGTGGTCATGTCATGTTTAATCTAGTCTGCAAAGGCTACAAGTCTACTACACGGCAACTGGTCATCCATGGATCACCGGCTATACCATTTTTACTATGCAGCGCGCCTGCACTCTCACTTCCGTCAGGCCCCCACCACACGAACCTTCCACGCGGCTGCCGCAGCCGGAAGAGCTGTCAACCGGGGCCCTCGAGGAGGCCTAAACATCCCCGCATTAAAAAACCAGCCTATCGGGTCCTCCATTCGCACTCATCCACTAATCTCTCTTCCCTATCCAGCAAAACACCACAATCTTGAACGTACTTGCACAAACCTTCTCCATGAAACCAGTGCGTGGGGGTGAGTGTCCGGGCATCGCCGCCGGGGTGGTGCTTCACGCGGCAGATCTGGAGGAGCATCATGCAACACAGGCCGAGGAGGACGTGCAGTTCAACCCCTTCGGAGGCGCCGATGAGGGCATGGAGTTCGATGAACACGCTCCGCTCGTGTACCTAGAGGTACATCTATTTCTACATGTTTCATATTTTCTGCTCGAGCTTAATCTATCCAGGCGTCATAAAAAAATCTAGTCCTAATGATTAGATGCAACGTACGAACCGGTACATGGAGAGATCTAGTCTGTTCTGAATGAATCCACATTATTTATTTATTAATAAGTTACCAAGAACACAAACCACATTAATTTAGGAGCGGGCTGGGGAGATGGCCGTAATGAATTGCTGAACCTGTATAGACATGTTATTGCATCGAAAGTAACTTGGAATGGTGGAAGGAATATATATTTATTATTTTGCTAACTTCGGTTTGTATTCCATATATTACAGGTGTATTCAAGTGAGATGGACTCTGACAAGGAGACCAGGGACAACAAGAGCCGCCATGTCATGAAGAAGCTCAAGAGCGGGATAATCCCTTTCCGCACTCGACTTGGGGAGCTCAGGTGCCCTTTCTGTAAGAAAGGAGTCAACCCGAGGATTGCCAGCTTGATCCCGCATGCGGTTGGCATCGGTAAAAGCCCGGCTAGTAAACACAAGTCGGTGACCAAGGCTAAGCACGCTGCTTATGGCAAGTTCCTGAGGGAGTATGTCAAGAACGACCTAGTGTCCCCTTACTTAGGAATCAGCAACTCCTAGCCGACCAACCCCGTCACTGTGTTGGCCCGGCCACTAATAATATTTAGTTCTCTTACCGTATCTAGACCCTTAAACTATGTGGATTTCTATTTTCGTACCCTTCAAAATATATTAAAGTTCATCTGTTTATGTTGTTAAAGTTCCGGTGGCATACTCGTTATTTTGCATGGATAGAGAGGTGCCCCGACAGATATAAGGGTTATCATGTCCGCTAGATCATAGAGGATCAACGGTTAGTGGACAAAACTAAGTATAACTGAATCGCCATGGTTAGACACGACGGAAAAAAACGTGACTCACGGTACGCGTGTGCGGTGCACGGGGAGGTAGCGGACACGTGTGGCCGTGCACGGTGCATTAGCCTACGTGGTGCATGGTAGTGCAACGAAACGCCGCTTCCCTTCTCCTTTAATAGAGGCCTCCCCACTCCCACTCCCACTCATCACGCACTCGCTCACTCAACCGTTTCCACTGTCCCATCACCTTCTGCAAACGCCCAACAAACCCCCAACCACGCCAGCGATGGAGAAGATCGGCGCGGTGGCCATCGGCGCCTCCAAGGCAGCGGGCGAGGAGCCCCCCGTCCCCGTCCCCGCATCCGACGTAGCCTCCGGCGAGGAGGCCCCCGCCAGTCTCGGACAGATCCCGCTCGGCTGGGACCCCTACGAGGAGGTTGTCTACATAAGGCCGGAGAACCCCTTCGACACCAGCATCGCCGACCCGTGGTCTGAGGTAACCAGGGTTTTCTCCCCTTCCCTTGTTCTTCCCCCGTTCCCATCGTTGGATGCTAGATCGTATGTTATTAGGGCTCGGCTGTTCGTATTTTTTACAGTAGCTAATCCTATTGTGTTAGATCTCGATTTTCGATGAATCCCCCTGTTCGTAGTTGGGATCAGTATTCGATTTGGTTTGAGATTTAGGGAATAATAGGGAGATCTCATTCGGTTAATTTATGCAAAAAATCAATCCCGATAATCAAAGTATCTCAATCATGTCCTTATTTCACTCTTCTGTTTTTTTCCAACAGAGGATAGCAGCGACCTCCGCAGCGACGACGAGTCGCAGGACACCAAGACTCGTCATGTGCTGAGGAGGCTAAAGTCCAGTCAGTACAATAACTTCTTCGCCGGCGACATGTACAGGTGCCCCTTCTGCCCCACCAGGAGGCTCCGCGGCACGGACTTCAACTCACTCGTGAAACATGCCGAGGACGTGAGGACCTACGGCGAGTCCGTGAACGTCCACGGCTTCAGGGCCAAGCACCAGGCGCTCGGTCTTCACCTCCGCAACCTCTAGAAGGTGGCTATCAAGGAGGGTCCCATGCCCCCGATCAGACCCAAGGTGCCCAAGGTCAAGGGGCTGGGCAGCAAGAAGTGGAGGAGGCGCCAGAGGGAGGAGGCGGATGCCCTCCTAGCAGAGGCCACAAGGGGCCACTGATCAGCTGCTGCTACTGCTGCTGTTGTAAAGTAGCTTCTTTTGTCTTGTCTATGTTGAAGCAGTCCGCTGCTGCTGCTGCTGAGCAGCCTAATTGTCGAACCTCGTTAAGTACCGTGCTATATAACCTATAGCTGCTTTATCTACATCTACACTGTTTACTGAATTTATTTATGGTGCTGGTTTGTTTTGCTGCTCTAGATTTGCTACCAGATTGGGGTAAAACGATCGCAAAAGGAACAATGAATGAAGAGAGAAGCTGCTCTAGATTCCCTACCTTTTTGGGCAAAAAAAACACAACTGTTAGAGAGAGAGGGGAAAAGGCGCTCTTTAAAAAGGCCACTTTAGGCGTCATGGCGCACGTAACGGCCAAGCCTTTGACCAGACGTCACCCCCCTCCGAGCGCATGTGAGGGCTTTGGAATATCGGGAGGGCAAGAGTGAGGACAAATGAGACACAATGTTGCTATAGCTAAATCTGACAAAAAGCTGAATTTGGCTTGACCATGCAATTTGGCTAGAGATCCACAATATAGCTATTCTAAATCCCTAAACTATGTGGTGCGTTGAAACGTAATGCTTTTCCACCGACACATGTGTTGCAAAGTTGCTTGATCGTGCATGCTTACACAAGTGGCCTACAGAGAAACTTATAGAACCATGGGCAAACGAGTTTCATTTTGGCAAACTCAGGACAAGCTTTGCGCAATCGGCAGGCCTGATCGGGTGGGCGGCAGCCCCGGGGTGTAGGGATGCTAGGTCCATGTCAATGCTTACACTTCTTAAACTTGTTAGGAATTAATAATAACTGTACACTTCCTTCTGTCCTGTCACGTTACGTCGTGTTAGCACCGTGCACCCGCTGCGGATCGGCAACAGGACGGTGGTCTACGTGACCGGTCTCTGCCACGCCAAAGCCACGTCGCACACCCGTCCCATCGCCTACCGGGACGGACGCCGAATTTAATCGCTAGGATTGGAAACCATCGGTGCTCGCCCGGTCAAACTTGCTTCCGCATGGGTATGACCGGAATATTGGTAAACGGAATTTAAGCATCGCCTTCTGTCTCCTCAGCACATCACTGTGCAAAAATCCCCAACTCATTCCTTTCACCGGCGCCGCCACCGCAAGAACCATCGATGCTGCCGCAGGCACCGCCTCCACCTGGCCATACCACCACAACAGATCACTCCACCTCCATGCCCAGTCCCAGCCACCGCTACCGAAACTAGGCCACCGCAGACGAACATTAGCTGCTGCCATGGATGCAGAGTACAGCATGTTCGGCGACGGGAGCGACTACACCGACGAGTACACCATCACCGCCCATGGCACCACCAAGCTGACGGTCGTCCACACAAATGCATCAGCGGAGGTGGCCAAGGTCATCGCAGTGTATGAGCGGTGGCTACAAGATCCGATGGACAGGTACAAGATCGTCGGCCTTGACCTCGAGTATACCAGAGATAGGAAGAGGACGACGCTTTTGCATCTGTCCATGCGCAACCACTGCCTACTATATCACGTATGTAGGGCCAAATCTGTATGCCCGGAGCTTCGTGAGTTCCTACACAGGAGGGATATCTACTTCGCTAGCGTCGACATCAAGAACGACACTTCGAAGCTAGAACGGGATCTCGTCGTTCATGTCGTCAATCACGTCGATCTCCAACGTTTGTGGAGGTACCCGGATGGTGGTACGGGGAAAGCCGGCATGGCTAGACTCGCTTCCGACATCATCGACCGCGAGTACGCCGACATGAAAATCGAGTTCCCGAAACACCTGCACGAGCGATGGGAGTGGAGGCACCTGGATTACGATGCGATCAAGTACGCAACCAGGGACGCGTATGTCTGCTACGAGATGCTCAACAGGATCTGGCGGGTGGGTGAGTGTGTTGTTTACCACTACAAGTTTTGCATTTCGTTCCTAGTTTTATCTCGCCTTTTTATCTCACCTGTATTTTCTAAGCATTCTATGTGTAAGAACCAAGCTCGTATGATCCCTGTGCTATTAGCTACTTAACCTGTATGAATTACATTCCCCCTTTTGTATGCTCAACATTCATTCTTACAAATTTTGTCTGTGCCATTTGCATGCGGCAGAATCCAGGACTAACATGCATAAGGTGTGATACAGTCATAAGTCATAACCAAACTCAGATTATAGAGGAGGATACAGTCATAAACCAGATTATAGTTTGACAACGGTAATACACAGCAGTTCGTAATTTCTCACATAGTGTACTTATGAAATAACATGTTTTCATAAACACAACAATCATGCACTAATAGTCTACATCCCAGCCTGTTGGAGAAGGCAACCGATCCCAGGATGTCTTCGGTCGCTTGCCCCAGTTTGTAGATTCATCTACGATCCGGCATCTGGGACAAACAACCTGCCTTGGTGGTGGTTCAATGATGTGATGCCTGGAACGAGATTTTACAATCTGGTGGTACAACTCGTGGCTAACATACCCATCAATTGCAGCGTACTTCAGATTAGGTTCAGAAAGTGGCTTATCCTCCTAGTAATCGTGCCCTAAACGCCTCCACGAACATCTCGGCAATATGTCCTTCATGTCAGCGTACCACGGGTCTATGAGTTCGGAGGCAAGAGCGGCCATCCCGGTCTTGCCGCCCTTCGTCCCTGGGATCCAGTAAATTTCCTGGATGTCCACTCTGCACTCCTTTGGGATTCTAATATTGACAGTCGGGCTTTCAAGTAGTTTACTGTCATTCATGATGTCAACACTGGTAAATGTTATGTGCTTGTTCACGAGAAAGTCATGAAACAGATCCCTAATGCTTTCGCCCCACCTGCATGAAAATGAATTCAGACATATAATATAGCAATAACTTCTGCAAGCGGATGGTCCAGGAACAAAAAGACAGCAAAGTCTACCAGATCCCGTTAGCCCCCTTCTCGCAAAAAGGCTGGTATACGAGGATGTGCCCCTTCATGGAGAGTTGCACCATGGCGATCCTATGGCAATCACGGCTGTACTCGAGGTCGAGACCTACGAACCTGTTTTCTTCGAACTGCAGCCAACTCGTGAAATTATTCAGAGTGTTCCTCACTGTCCGAGGGTCGGTGGTGTAGACGATATCGATCTTCTTACCGCCATGTACTTCGATGTCAAAGTGCACAGTTTCTTGCCTGCCATCGTTTCGGACGTCCGGAGCGTCCATGACTACAAGCAAGAAGGAAAGGATACGGAGGAAGAGGGTGATGCGGTGGTGGAGGAAATGGATGAGGCCGTGGAGGAGAAAGACGATGAGGCCATGGAGGAGGAAATGAGACGGAGAAGTGAAAGATTGGAACCGCCCTTACCAATATCTGGAATGGTGCATGACCGTTCATAGTAGGGTGAAAGTGGCGAAAAATGGCGGTTTTACACGTCGACGCTAGCACTTCCTAAAATTTGTTCTGCGCCACTTACATGCGGTGGAATCAATTCAAACGTAGGCACGTTTACGCATGCCGACCTTCACTCACTGACAGGCGGGCCGCACATTTCCCTTTTACGATTTATTGTTTCACTTCCTTAGACGGTTCCGGTACCCGCCCTCAATAATTACGCCCCCGGTTCTTTTCTTCCACGCGGACGAGAACCGGCGGTGATGGAGGTTCCTTGCAGATTCGCTCCCCACTCGAACAACTACCCCCATCCCTGATTCCACCCCCTCTCAAATCTATCCGCCTCCTCATCACCATGCCTCCATTAATCCATCGGATTCCAGACTCCATTTGCCGCTATGGGTAGAGCTTGGGGTAGCAGCAGGCTGAAGCGAAAGGCATGCGACGACGATGCGGATGGCCAGGGCGACCGCTACCGCGTGGATTGCGGATGGCCGAACCTCACCGCCGCGAACATGCACAGGATCGCCTCGGAGTTGGACATCATCTCAGCCGGCCGCCTCGCTCGCTGCATCCCTGGCTATCGCGTGACGATGCGGAACATGGACGAACAACCGTTCGGCACGCCAGGCCTTCTTTACCCTGATAACAGGTGACATGGTTATACCCTACGGGTACGTAACTTCAGCATACCCAGTCCAGCCCAAGGAAGAACCACGGCTAATATACGCTGGCCCATGAAGATTTTCGGGTGGCCCAGGCCCATGACGCCTTCGAATCCTTGGAGAACAAGACTAGAGTTTGAATACAACTTGTAACCTACTCGTATCGGCACCCGAGACCTAGCCTCCCCATATATAAAGGCTAGGAGGGTCCGACGAGGAGGGCAGCTACTAGATTACGACATACACACCTCCACGCCAGATCGAATCTGCGCACCCCTGTAACCTTCGGTTCCGCCGTAATCAAAGAGCAGACAAGCAGGAGTAGGGTTTTCCCTCTGGGGGCCTGAACCTGGGTAAATCTCGTGTCCCCTGGTTGCTTGTCTGTTAACCGTGCCACGATCTCCAGCATCCCCATCTTCTCCAAAACCCAAGTCCATAACAATGGGCATTGACGAGATCAAACCTCGTCAATTGGCGCCGTCTGTGGGAATTGGGGCTGCTGATTGTGCGGTCGTGACGGTTCCGACCCGATCGATCTACAACTCTGCGGCGACGGAGAATCACCTCCTCTTCGGCGCTTTCGACTTCACCGCCCACTCGCCGGATACCATGAAGGATTTCGAGCCCGTAGGCGACGGACTCAAAATTCTGTTCGGGAGCTTCTGCTTCCAGGTGGGACAAACTGGCACCCTCCGCCTCCCTGAGCGGGTGCCCGTGCCGTCCATCAGGTCCGCTTTGTGGGCTCCACACCCCGTGCTACGCACGTCACCATCAACAGATGAGTTCTACAGCAGCAGCAGCTGCAACTCCGATCTATGCGATCCACCTTCGGATGAGGGACCTATGGTTCCGAATCCGAAAGCTGCGGCAGCAGCCAACCGATCTGCAGGCACTATCTGTGCGCCGCAATCATCCAAACCGACGAGGAAACGCCTAACCCGCCGCCCAACCCCAACCCGCAGGACAGAAACGGTGAAAACGGGGAAAACAGGGGCCACCTCATCCAACTTAGCAAAGAAGGATGGGCAGAAGCACGCCGCGCCATCGCAGGCGAAATAGTCCTACCTCTGGACTCCCCACGTGATCTGCTGATGGCATACCACTACCTCCTCATCGAGGAGCACAAGAAGCAAGTCAAGATGCAGGAGACGCTCGACAAACGCAAGAAAGCAGCCTCTGAGTCCAGTGCGCGACGAGCTGCGCTCTCCGCCATGGGACCCGGCTCTAGCACAAACGGAAACCAGGGAAACAAGCACCGCTCTCGGGTGGAAAACATGGACCCGAAGGAACGGCATGACGTGACCCGAACTCTCCACACATCGTTCATGGATATGGACGCCGACGGCAACATTACCCCGAAGACGCCACAAGCTGCGATCATGGCAGCCACTGCGTATCTCGCGGCTCATCCACCTCCAGAAGGGGACCCGAAAAGGGCCATGCATAGGTCCGCACTCACCGGACTAGGACTAATCGGAGCTGCGCTCCACGAAGATGCTCCCACGGAGCCGAAGAAGAAAGCTCTGGCCAGGCGCGACGGGAGCCCCACTCCCTCATCGGAAGATGAAGAAGAACATGACCTTCCTCGAAGAAAGAAGAGCTTGCACCGCCATAAACACGACTACGACGCCAGAGACAAGCTCACACAGCGCAAGATCGATAGAGCGCACGCCAAACACGCATGCTCATCTGAATCTGAGATGGATGAAGACGAAGGAGAACTCTGCGGGGCTCGATGCTTCAGCAGATCCGTCCGGCGAACACAGATGCCACGCAACTTCAAACTTCCTTCGGATACTCCGAAGTTCAATGGCACGCAAGATCCAAAGTCCTGGCTCAGCGACCATCTGTCATCCGTCAAGCTTCACGGAGGCAACAAAGAAACCGCCATGCAATGCCTTCAGCTGCAGCTGACAGGCGCGGCGCAGGGTCTGGCTCAGCAGCCTATCATTAGGATCCATCCGAAGCTGGGAGGAGCTCGCTTATAGCTTCATCCGAAATTTCAAAGGCACCAGCAAAAGGCCCGCCTCAATCGAAGAGTTGCGAGCCTGCACTCAGAGAACGG
This sequence comes from Avena sativa, assembly GCA_916181665.1. Lineage (NCBI taxonomy): Eukaryota > Viridiplantae > Streptophyta > Magnoliopsida > Poales > Poaceae > Avena > Avena sativa. The sequence goes on along the minus strand of OV702292.1, from coordinate 77,194,670 downwards.
GTGAATCTATTCGCTCGTACATACTACGCTGGTCTACAACCAAGAACTCCGCAGCACACATCTCTGAAGAGCGAGCCATCGATGCCTTCAGGGACGGCGTCAAACGCCCAGACTTCAAGGAGAAACTTGGACGTGTAAAGCCCAAGACACTCGACCAACTCATGGAAATCGCCAACAGTTGGGCAGATGGCGAAGATTGCATCCAACGGGCGCAATCAGATGAAGAGGACGACTACGGCCGAAGACGCGAACGCCACAGCAAGAGGAGACCACGCGTCTACGAGGACCGCGACGGACCCGATATGGTCGCAGCCGGCTACGCCGACCGCCGTAACGACATCAGCCGCAACAGTGGAGGATACCGCAGCGGAAACTTCCGCGACAACGGACGACCAACGCAGTCGTGGCAACGCCGCGACCGCGACAACGGACCTTCAGCATTCGACAAACTTTCGGGTCCATGCACCATCCACTTCTACATCGACAAACAAGATGGCAAAAAGAAAGCTAGCCACATGCTCAAGGACTGCCGCGAGTTCCAGAAACTCAGCGAAGGCATGATGCAGATGAGGCAACAAGCTCCAATCCCTGCGTTCAGAAACGCGCCTGCGCCAGGCGAAATAGCACATGGAGCTCCTCCACCGCCGCCTATTGGAGGCCCACATCAACCAGCCGCACCAGCGCAAAACAACGCCGGGGTCGCATACCCCCCACCAAAGGGAGCACTCAATATGATACAGAAGGGACGCCCCACAAATAGGGTGCAGAAAAAAATCACCCGACAAATCAATATGGCCGTGGCAACTCCGCCTGCAATCCCTGAGTACCTCAGCGGATCGGAGTCCTGCATCACATTCACTCGCGTGGATCACCCTATCCAGATCCCTCGCCCAGGTCATGCTGCCCTGGTGCTGGAGGCGCAGATCGGAGGCTTCGAGATGAGTCGCGTCTTCATGGACGGCGGCAGTGGCATCAACCTAATGTTCGCAAGCACTCTAGCAGCTATGCGGATCCCGCAATGCAGCCTGGAACAATCAGACACAACGTTCCACGACATTGTCCCAGGAAAAGGCATCTTCCCCCTGGGCAAAATAGGGCTCGACGTCATCTTCGGGACACCAGACAACTTTTGGCAGGAGCGCCTAGAATTCGAAGTGGTGGACTGGCCGTCGCAATACCACGCCATCCTGGGACGCGTAGCATTCCCAAGGTTCCTGGCCGTCCCACACTATGCATACCTACTACTCAAGATGCCAGGACCAAGGGGCGTCATCACAGTCCACGGGAGCTTCACCCGATCGGACCAATGCGACACGGATTTCAACAAAATCTCCCAATCTTTCGTCATGCAAGACGAGCTTGTAAGGCTCCGCGAGGTGACGGACAACGGGCTACCCCCAGTCACAAAGCAGAACGCACCCGACATGTCCTTCGACTCCACCATCAACACCAAGAAGGTGCAGGTCCATCCAACGGATGCCTCCAAAACGGCGCTGATCACCAACGACCTCAGCCCCGCATAGGAAGGCGCGCTCGTCGAATTCCTCCGTGAGCGCTGGGAAATCTTCGCCTGGTGTCCTGCGGACATGCCAGGAGTTCCCAGGGAATTCGTCGAGCACGCACTCAATGTCTTCCCAGACACCAAACCAGTCAAGCAGTCCATCCGAAGACTGTCGGAGCCACGAGCCGAAGCTATCGGCAAAGAGATCAACAGATTACTCGCAGCAGACTTCATCCGGGAAATCAAGGAAAGCGAGTGGCTGGCAAACACAGTGATGGTCCCGAAGAAGGATACGGACATCCTGCGGATGTGCGTGGACTTCACGTCACTGAACAAACACTGCCCTAAGGACCATTTCCCTCTCCCTCGGATCGACCAGATCATCGATTCGACTGCAGGTTGTGAGAAACTCTCCTTCCTCGACGCCTACTCAGGCTATAACCAGATTCGACTCAAGGTCGAAGATCAAGAGAAAACGGCGTTCATCACACCGTTCGGAGTTTACTGCTACAACACAATGCCCTTCGGGCTAAAGAACGTGGGTGCCACGTACCAGCGATGCATGCAGGCCTGCCTCAAGGACCAGATCGGTCGCAACGTCCAAGTCTATGTCGACGACATAGTCATAAAAACCAAGGAGGCAAGAACACTTATCGACGATCTCCGCGAGACGTTCGACAACCTTGATCGCTACAGGATCAAGCTCAATCCAGAAAAGTGCGCTTTCAGCGTCCCCTCGGGTCAGCTTCTCGGATACTTCATCTCTCAACGAGGGATCGAAGCAAACCCGAAGAAAATCAAAGCCATCATGACAATGGAGAAGCCGAAAAACCTAAAGGGTGTTCAGCAGCTCGCAGGGCGAGTAGCGGCACTAAGCAGGTTCATCAGCCGCATGGGCGAGAAGGCCCTACCATTTTACCAGCTGCTACGCAAGGCAGACAAGTTCGAGTGGACACCATAAGCCAATGACGCATCCGAAAACCTCAAGCGGCTCCTCTCCACCTCGCCAGTTTTGGTCATGCCAAAAGAGCGCGAGCCCCTGTTGCTGTACATAGCAGCCACACACCAGGTGGTCAGCACAGTACTCGTGGTCGAACGACCCGAAGAAGGCAAGACCCACGGGGTACAACGCCCAATTTACTACCTCAGCAAGGTTCTCACTCCAACAAAACAGCGGTACCCGCACTACCAGAAGCTGGCCTACGGCGTATTCATGACGGCTCGACGACTGAGCCACTACTTCCAGGAGCATCAGGTGATGGTCGTCAACGAGGCACCCCTAAACAGCATCCTGAATAACCCAGAGGCCACAGGACGCGTGGCCCTGTGGGGCATTGAACTATCACCCCTGGACATCATCTATGAGAAGCGGCACGCAATCAAATCTCAAGTCCTTCCGGACTTCCTGGTGCACTGGATGGAGCTGCAGCTGCCTGACACCCCAAACATGTCGCAGTCCTGGACAATGCATTTTGACGGCTCCAAACGCGAAGCCGGAGCAGGAGCAGGAGTCATACTGACCTCCCCACAAGGTGACAAGATGAAGTATGTCCTTCGGATGAAATTCAGAGCCTCCAACAACGAGGCCGAATACGAAGCCCTCATCCATGGCATGAAGATGGCAAAAATATGCGGCGCAACGCGCCTGGTCATCTACGGTGACTCCAACCTTGTCGTCCAGCAGACGATGAATGAATGCGACGCACACGCCGAAAACATGATCGCGTACCGCGCGCTATACAACGCACTCGAAGGAGAATTCGACGGCTGCGAACTCCGGCACGTTGGAAGAGAGAGCAACGAGGAGGCCGATAGACTCGCCAACATCGGCTCCACTTGCGCAAAGATACCACCAGGTGTGTTCCTCGAACAGATCTGCGTGCCATCCATCAAGCGGAAATTCCCCAAGGGATCACCCGAAGAAGCAGAACACTCGGGGGCTACGCTACCCGAAGGTCATGAAGGACCCGAAAAGTTGGACACCGAAGTCGCCATGGTCAACCTGATGCAGGTCATGGCAGTCGAAGAAACTTGGACACGTCCATACCTCCAGTTCCTGATAAACGGAGAGTTACCAGACAGCCCGACAGATGCCCGACGCATATCTCGTCGATCAAAAGCCTTCACCATCATCAACGGCGAGCTGTACAAACACAGCATTACAGGCGTCCTACAACGGTGCGTCACCATCAACGACGGCAAGGTCATACCCCAAGATATCCACGAGGGCATCTGCGGCCACCACGCAGGCAGCCGCTCCCTTGTCGCCAAAGCTCTACGAGCAGGATTCTATTGGCCAACGGCCATGAGCGACGCAAAGGACATCGTCCAAAGATGCAACGGGTGCCAACGGTTCGCCGACAAACCGCACGCACCTGGGTCCGAACTTCGACCCATACCCATAGCTTGGCCTTTTGCTCAATGGGGCCTTGACATGATCGGCAAACTGCCAAAATCCTCGAAGGGAGGACACGTCTTCCTCTTGGTCCCAGTCGACAAGTTCACCAAGTGGATCGAGGCCATGCCAGTCACCAACCAGAAGGGCAAAACCGCCGTCAAGTTCTTCGAATCCATTGTCTACCGATTTGGCGTACCGAACAGCATCATCACCGACAACGGATCGAACTTCATCTCCGAAGAATTCTAGGACTTCTGTGAAGGCCTCGGAATCAATATCACGTATGCCTCAGTAGCGCACCCGCAAACAAACAGGCAAGTGGAAAAGGCCAACGGCCTAATCGGCGCCGGCATCAAGAAGCGCCTCATGAGCTCACTCGAGCATAAAGCTAGAAACTGGACGAAAGAGCTACCGTCTGTCCTATGGAGCTTACGAACTACGTCAAACAGCTCCACCGGCTACACACCATTCTTCATGGTACACGGAGCCGAGGCAGTGCTGCCAGCCGAAGTACGCCATCAGGCTCCACGAGTCATCGCTTATAGCGAAGCCGAATCCACGGCTGCACTCGAAGATGCCATCGACACACTCGACGAAGCACGGGATATAGCAGCAGCTAGATCCGCGGTGTACCAGCAAAGTCTCCGCAGCTATCACAGCCGCCGGCTGCGCCCCAGGTCCTTCGTCGAAGGAGACCTCGTCTTGCGACTCAAGCAAAAGCGACCGAACAAACTCGATTCGCCATGGGAAGGACCCTATGTCATCACCGAAGTCATCCCAGGTGGCGCCTATCGCCTCAAGCACGTGGAGTCTGGAGTCGCATACTCCAACCCGTGGAACGTCTCGCACCTGCGACGATTCTACCCATAACAATGGGCAATGTACCCCCCTTTACTCTCAATAAGGCTTACAGCCAAGGCTACTCAGCCGAACCATGTACCTCCTCCATTACGATGCAAATAAAGCTAAGTGTCTCGTCCCCAACCTTCGGTTAACAATTTCTCTGCAATTTTACTACATGCTACATATGCATTTGGGGGCTCCCCCCACCTCACGATTTCATCGACTGAGGACAAAACGTGTACACCTGAGTAGCTGACCACGTCAGGCAAACAAAAAGGGCACGTACTAAATCAAAGCACTGCGTGCTCGGGGGCTCCCCCCACCTCACGATTTCATCGACTGAGGACAAACGTGTACACCTGAGTAGCTGACATCGTCAGGCAAACGAAAAGGGCACGTACTAAATCAAAGCACTGCGTGCTCGCTAACAAGCGAACCTTTACAACAAAGGGCACATACACGCCCAGCCGCAATATACAAATTTTACATCTATCTGTTTATTTTCAGGTCCTACCTATTCTGAAGAATAGCCTGAGCACGCTGCTCAAACAAATCTACAATCTGTTTGGCATACTGCCTTACAGCCGCATAATGCGGACGCATATTCCACTCACCACCATCTGGTCGAGGAGGTGGCCCAGACGCCACAGCAGCCAAATCTACATCAGGGCGGTGCACCCTCACAAGAGACAAGGCAGCCTTCACCCCTGCGACAAGCTGCTGCCGCACCAGCTCCTTGACATTACTGGCACTCCGAAACTTCGCCAGAAGACCTGCAAGGGTCGTTGGCACGCCATCCAACGGAAACATGACGTGCAGCACCGAGGACAGCGACGTCTGCACCTGGCGGAGCACCCGTGAAACCTGGTAGACACGATCCTGCACCGTCGCCAGAACTATGGCGCGATCGCGATCCATCCAGAAGAAGTTGCCGGCCTCCATGTCCTGTTGAGTCAAGCAATTGACTCGAACAGCAATGCGCTCCTTTTCTTCCCTCGGAGCAAGATTCGCACCTGCGAAAACAGCACAGAACAAGGGTAAGGCCAGCAGGCTCACCCGAAGAACCGAGCCACGGCTCGAAAGAAGGATCAACTTACATTGCAGCTGCTCGGACAGCCGACCTAGCTCCGCCATCAAGTACTCCTCTCTGGCTGCACTATGGTCTGCTTTGGACTTCCAAACATCAGCGCGACCGCGCAACCCAAGCAAATCTCTCTCCAAGCTACGCACGCGATCTCGAAGAAACGTGAGCTGCGATGAATCATCCAATGATGCTCGCAAGGGCCTTTGGGATGACGTGTCAACCGGGTCAGCACCCGAAGGAACCTATAGCAGCAGAAAAAAGAAAGCACACAGACATTCAGCCAAGGGAAAAGCTCAACTTGGAGGAATTCATTAAATAAGGCCACTGCGTGGCACAAAGATGGTGCTACAAAAGATATTTACAGCAAAAGTAAACTACATACTACCCTACATCTCCTATGCCTAAGGCGTAGGACACCGAGTCGCCTCAGAGCCAGACTGCCTAGCTTTGGCCTCGCCCTGCTGCCGCAGCGCATACTCAGACAACAAGTCAATGAGCTTGGGCCCATATCGTCTGCAGCGAGCGGAGTAGGCAGCGAAGGCTACCTCTGATCCATCCGCAGCCGTCGGCATCCGAGAAGTGATCTGGGGCAAGTCCAGCTCCGCCCCAGCCGCCATGGCCATCGCCAGCCCGACGAACGCGCCAATGCCCTTCTGCTTGCGCTTGTACGCTGCAGGCTCTTCGGCTGACAAAGCCTCTGCTAGGGCATTCACATCTTCTAGGGTGGCGCCCTTCGGGAAGAGCTCCTGGTAGAAGCGACCAAGGACCTCCTTCGCCTTGGCAAGGGAGTTGACGACGGTGCTGTAGCGGTCTTCGACCGCTACAGTGGCATCATCCAGAGCATTCCCGTGCTCTAGAGCACCGCGGTCGAACTCGATGCCTGCGGCATCTGAGACAAAAAGAAGAAAACATGAAGAAAGGCAACAGAGAAGAAGATCCGCAGAAAAAGGAGCAAGTACAAAAGCTAGCACTCACCCGAAATAGCCTTGGCAGCAGCCATGAGCTTCTCCGCCACCCCTTTCTCACGACCAGCCGCAACAGTGGCCAGCTGCTCCTCACGATCTGCGGCTTCCTGCTGCAGACGCTCTTTCGCTTCGGCTGCCTTCGTCAGCTCCAGCTCAAGACGCTCTTTCGCCCCAGCAGCAGCTTCGGCCTTCTGCTCCAATTGGCTAAGGCTCTTCTTCAGAGCATCGACCTTACGGAGAGAGTCATTATGCTCCTCTGCATTCACAACAAGCAAGTGTCAACAAACAAGACCAGGATAAATAAGTCAAGCACTACAAGGCAGACGAATACCTTGCAGCTGCCGCAGTTTCGCCTCCAGCGTCAGGTGTTCCTCCACCAGCCGCTTGGTCTCTTAGACAAGAGGCTACAACAACAGGCAACAACAGTAAGCACAGGACTTGGGGGCTACGCCCACCACAAAGAAGTAAAAACAACATCAGCACTCGAAGACGCTCGGGGGCTCCCCCCATGACATGAAGCAGAAAAACTTAGATGCTCCGAAGGCGAACCCGCAGGCCCGCCTGCGAAATTCTGAGGCGCAACCACCAACCTCTCCTGCACAGGAGGATCCGGAGCGGCGCCACCCGAAGTCGCCACCGTCTGCGGAGGAGGCGACGCAATGTTCGACTCCCCCATCATCTCGTGCGCTCCATCACTAGAGGCGTCGGAGGATTGCCTGCATACGAACCAATCAACACAGGCGCAAAGATAACAAGTGAACAAAAGACAACAGTGGAAACAAGAACACTTACGAGCCCAACGCGCTCAGGTCGAAGATAGGAGAAGCCCTCCGGGCCCTCTTCTCCTCCTTCTTCTCCTCCTTCTTCTCTTCCTTCTTCCACTTTGCTGGCGGGTGCGAAGCAACAGCCCGCACAGGAATGGCAGGAATGGGAGAGGAAGAACCCCCCTGAACATCATCATGACGCTCAAGACCCCGAGGATTCCTGGGAGTCAGGGGAGTCGAGGCATCTGACGACTCGCTCAAACTCAGTGATCGTTCGAGCGAATGATCCTAACCCGAATCGTCGGCATCCTCCACCGGAGATCGTGCCGACGGAAGCTCGGACACGGAATCCACCACTTCATTATCCGGGGCATTAGGATACCTTTTGGGCAATGGTGGTGCCATGCCCGGCACCTTGAAGCTCTGCACAAGGAAGAGAAACTTTGTTAGCAAACAAAGGAAACAAATACACACCCAACACAAAAGGGAAGCACTACGTGCGCAAATCTACACCTTCGGCACGGCCAACATCGACGAAAAGGGCGGAGTCAACGACTTCCCCGTGATTTCCTCGTCAGCCTTGAACTTCAACAGCACGCGAAGAGCCTTGTCAAGTTCCACCTCGGAGATTTTCTCACTCGAAACCCTCGTCGGATCACGGCGCCCAGAGTAAAGGAAAATCGGATGCGCCCTCGCCTGAAGCGGCTGCACCCGACGCTCAAGAAACGTCTGGATGATGTCGACACCGTTCACCTCCTTCTCAGGAATCAATTGGAGCTCCTCCACCCGACGGTACAGGGCCTCTATCTCCGCCACCTCACCATCCAAGATTTGGTTTTTCCAGGATCTTTTCTTCTCGATCAACTGGGAGGGGTCAAAAGGCACAAGACCAAAATCTTGCCCAGGCAGTACGGAGTCACGGATGTAAAACCATTTCCTCCGCCAGTACTGGACAGATTCGGACATGGAAAAGGAAAAGAATTGCACATTGGGACTGAGAGAAATGATGAAACCCCCAATGGGATACACACCATCCGAACCAGACTGCCTCTTCACGGAATACAGCTTCCGGAAGAGGCCAAAGTGCGGCTCAATGCCAAGCCAACACTCGCAAAGCGTGATAAAACACGCAATGTGGAGAAGGGAGTTGGGAGACAGATGATGGAGTTGAACCCCATAGAAGAAGAGCAGTCCACGAAGGAAGTCATGGACCGGAAAAGAAAACCCACGCAGCACTAAGGCGAGGAACATAACCCGGTACCCAGATGGGGGACGGGGGATTACCTCATTGCCGGGGAGCCTCACGGCCGTCGTGTCCTGCGGGATCAGGCTCCGCTCGCGCAGCTTGCGGAGATCGCTCTCCCGCGTCTCTGAGCGCCGCTAGCCACCATCGGTGACACGAGCAGCGGCGTCGCCCTTCTTTCCTCCGGCGGCGCTGGTCCCAACTGCAGAAGAAGACTTCTTTGGCTTCCCCATGGCGCTACGGCGGTGGTGGCGTTGCCAACGATGAAGACAAAGGAAATATGGAGAAAACTCTCAACGCGCAGCAAGAATCGCTCAGAGGACAAGGAAGCAATGGACAGATGAACTGCTGCGGTAAAAAACACACCACGATTTCACCAGGGATTATAACAGCGAAGACGACGCACGCTGGCCGTCCATCGAGAAGACCTAACGCCAACGGTAGATCTGGCCGTACACGTGTCAGCACCAAAACGAACCGTCGTGACCACTCCATCCACTACGCGCGGAAATCGAGGAGACGCTGTAATCATCTCCACGCCGCGCGTGACCGGTCAATTCAAAGTCAGCAAGTGGGACCCACGCTTCGACCAGTCAAGTCATCTCTGGCATAGCAGACGCTTGAGGTCATCGATCGTCAACACTGACGTCATCAAAAGCTATACTAGCACCAATTTGGCTCCACAGCTAAAAGTACTCACTCGAATCTACGATTCGACTAAATACTTGGGGGCTACTCCTATCAGGAGCGCTGGTCGTGCACCCGATGTACTTCCGGGTCAGCGGTACGCCCACGAGATTTCCTACTACAACTATACGATACCAGACTCGAGTCTCTGCCCGAGTCTACGACTCCGCCAGACACTTGAGAGCTACTCCAAACTGGAGCGCCGGTCGCGCACACACAAGATCTTCGAGTCCTACGTCGAGTCTACGACTCCACTACGGACTCGGGGGCTACTCCCATAGGGAGGATGGATTTAAGCATCCGAAAATTTTCGAGTCCTGCGGACTTAGCAACTGAAACAATGCTTGAACTAAAGTCTCCGTTCGAGTCTACGACTCGAACAGACACTTGGGGGCTACTCCCATAGGGAGCGCTGGTCGCGCACCCTATGAATTCTTCGACTGAGATCCTTCGGATCAGCATGCAAACTTTTCGGCAACTCTGCCCTAATTAACGCTAAGTGAGCAACGACCTCCTTGGCCACCCGAAGCACCTCCGCGGTGACAAATATTCAGATGTTGTGTCTGCGACACAAAGATAAGACCTACAGATATCATCCGATGGCCTGGCAACGCACCTGACTGCGCTCTGCTAGTATGAATCCGTACCAGCAGGTACGATGAAAAATCCCGACGGACGCGTTGGGTACAGCAATTAAAATCACTGGAATTCCACTCCTGTAAGTCCTCCGCGGCCTGAGTTGAATTACGCCAGCATATGTTCCGGGTTCGAGTCGAGGGACTCGAACCTGAAGAAGATCGTGTTGTTTTGTCCTAAGACGATTAACTGACCCTGATCTGTCGGGTGAGTCAGGCACACGCATCAACAATCCCTACACGTTCTCTTGAAAGACAGAGTTGCACCCGAAAGATTGAAGAGTCCTCAGTCGAATCTACGATTCAACTGAACACTCGGGGGCTACTGACATGGTTATACCCTACGGGTACGTAACTTCAGCATACCCAGTCCAGCCCAAGGAAGGCCCACGACAAATATACGCTGGCCCATGAAGATTTTCGGTGGCCCAGGCCCATGACGCCTTCGAATCCTTGGAGAACAAGACTAGAGTTTGAATACAACTTGTAACCTACTCGTATCGGCACCCGAGACCTAGCCTCCCCATATATAAAGGCTAGGAGGGTCCGACAAGGAGGACAGCTACTAGATTACGACATACACACCTCCACGCCAGATCGAATCTGCGCACCCCTGTAACCTTCGGTTCCGCCGTAATCAAAGAGCAGACAAGCAGGAGTAGGGTTTTCCCTCTGGGGGCCTGAACCTGGGTAAATCTCGTGTCCCCTGATTGCTTGTCTGTTAACCGTGCCACGATCTCCAGCATCCCCATCTTCTCCAAAACCCAAGTCCATAACAATGGGCATTGACGAGATCAAACCTCGTCAACAGGAAATGGCCAGACGACCGCGATGGCCACGTAAGTTCCAGTATCTAGCTTATTCGTTCAGTCATATCGTTGATTCATATGTGCTGAACTCTCATCGGAATCCTATGTTCCTTTCGTCGAACGTGTTGTGTGCACACGCGGTTTGAACAAATCGAACCATTTAAGACTATTCTGTACAGCAGAAGCTCTGCTCGTACCTGATATTCTGGTATTTTTGTAGTGATACAGTCTTACTTTAGGTGATAGACGAGTTGTCAATTTCGATTTTGCAATGGAATGCCTGCTAGGTGATATTCTGTTTCTTAAAATAAAAACAAACAGATTAGACGATTTAAGGCTATTATGCCCCGAGTTGTTTAATTATGATCATCGTCAGGAGTTTGTTCTGGGGGGCTCTGCTCCTACTCCATATATTGAGTATCTTCATAGTGACATAGGCACAATTTAGGCAATATCTGAGGAGACACTCGTATTTAGGCGATATTTTGTGGACTTTAATATAAAGGTCCAGTTGTCAAATTGTATCTGCAATGGAATCCATGCTAGGTGATTGTACCAACTGACAACAAACTCTGCAGAATATTCACGCAAAACTGATGCTGCTGGATAAGTGGTCGGAATCAGTAGTGGTGAATATCAAGGAAGAAGAAGAGATGGAAATGAGAGATGACCAGAACTGGGTGGGTGGCAACGGCGAGTGGCTGGTCCTTTTATCCCAGGATGGGAGTACTTGGACTCTAAAAAATTTCTACAGATCGGAGAGGCTAGCAGTGCCATCTTTGAAGGGTGTCGGCATTACTGCATTCAACAGCGGGTGGCCGCCGCCCATTTCCGAATTCGCTTACAGGTTTAACATGGCAGAACTTGAGCTCGTGAAGGTACAACTCCTACATAGACCGCGGGAGGGGGCGTGGAAGAACTGGGAGTATGACCTCTTGGCGGTGTTCGACAAGGCAATCACATTCATTAGATGCAGAGAAGACAATGAATGGACAGTCTTGCGCGACGACTTCCTGCGGCCGGAGAAGTATGTTGACGCCGTCTTCACCTACAACTACTCTTCTTACAGACCGCAACGCATTTATGCGGTCACTGAACCTAGCGGCGACGTGCGTGTTTGGGAGCCGTCCATTTGGGGTGAGTCATGGTGTCATATAGCATGTAAAATCCCATTCAAAATTCTGCTTACTGACCGTTAGTAACACGCAGGTACCCACGCAGCGCCGCGCATAATTCCAGCTCCGCTCATCGAAGATGCAGTAGCAAATGCTGAACTTGGGACACGGCGCTGGTTCCTGGCACCTCTCAGAGACAACACGGAACATCATGATGAACTCATGTGGATTCATATCAGGGGAGCACTAAACAGCGTTGGTGATACAATAGAACATATGGGGACACAACTTTCTTCATACCCATCGTTGCGGTGTCACGTTTTCTCGAGGTCCGCATGCCCATCCGAAGACCCAGTAGAGCAAGTCTGGAGCAGAGTAACAATCTGAAGGGACAATCTGTGTTTCTTGGGATCAACTACCCTTTCTTTGTCGGAGCCCCTAGAGCTGTTGAACCTGTAATTGCTTAGGCAGCCCTGGCCCCTGATGCTGATGCTGCTGGTGGTGGTGGTGGTGGTGTTGGTGGTGGTGGAGCTGATGAAGAACTAGCTGCTGCTGCTCCTGGTGAAGCTGACGAAATACTTGGTGATGCTGCTGCTGGTGAAGCTGACGAAATACTTGCTAATGCTGCTGCTGGTGAAGCTGACGAAATACCTGTTGAGGCTGCTGCCGGAGTCCAGGAAGAACATGCTGGTGTTGTTGCTGAGGTGCCAGCACTTCCAGTGTTGATAGCAGACTGTGTGTTTGCTGCACACTCACGCGCCTATCATGTTGACACTCCAGATCCGACCTGGAGCCGAATCCACATCGGGGGGAGGGGGCCTACAATTGGCTCATCAGTGGGGTCGTACTATTTGAAGGAAAATGAAAGACGGCCAAACGCAGCATTCTGGTTCGTTCCGATGATACCACCAGCTCCAGGGACCTAGTGTTCATACTGGCCGATCCGATGAACCATTGTTCTTTATCTTTATCATTAGTTACACTTATGTGTGTAAAGACTAAGCTGTACTTATTTGTGTAAGACTAAGTTAGGCCTAACTACGTAATATTCAGTGAAGCCTAGCTTTTCTTTCCACGCCCATAACAACAGAATTGCACCATAGAACATACAAATGTAATGTGCATACCACGCATTTTTGCTCAGGATAACAACCACTTCAAGCAAATGATATATCGTGTACGCATTTGAACGCATCACTAGAATGTGCCACCTATTGATGATTGATGACATGGATCTAGCTTTTCTGCGCTTATTTGCATTGAATCACTCATTGATTTGTTCACATATTTTTTGGCAATGGCTGATGAACTCTACTCTCTTGGTAACTTGCTTCGTCAGCGAGCACTTGTTGATGCAATGCAAAGTACAGAACATGGTCGTCATCGTCATTTCATTTAGGTTCTCTATGTTTCGTCATCACGGAGCTACTAATTTTAAATGAAAATCTAGTAAACAATATATGTGTACATTGTTAGAGTATGCTATGGCCACGGTACATATATGTTTTTCTACAATCACAAGAAGAAAACTTGATGCATTTTCACCTTGTTGGCGTTGTGCCGAACTGGATGGATGTGGCTTTGGGGTTCGGAGAGGAAGGCGTCGTGGCTGGTGCGTGTGCGACCACGGCGACGGCGAGCTCGGATTCTGGAGGAGACCAATAGGACCGAGCATGGTCGGCATGGGTACAGATCTCACCCGGGAATGAATTCCTGTCCCCGCGTCGTGCCAATGGTGCGGTCATGGTGAGGGCGAGCTCCGATTCGGGATGGGGAGGAGAACGAGCCGAGCAGGTTTGTCCAAGTCCTAGCTCCGCGCCATGGCCGCGACCACAGATTGCCGCCCCGGAGGAAGAAGCAGACGCGTAAAGGATGCATGCGCCAACGCTGCAAGCCTACATGACAGCGACGACGGCAGCGACATAACGGCGAAAGCTGACGGGGGGAGCCAACTTGTGGCCGTTAGCCTGATTTTTTTAATTGAAATGTAAAGTTGAATTCGTGCCGACAAGGACCCTTTGAGTATTTGGCACGCCAACTATAATCATCGCGGATGATATCAGGGAACTCGGGTACTGCGTTGCCTGGCCACCCCAACTTTCGGGCCGCAAAATGATAATCTCCACCAAAAGTTGCCACAACGTCAGCATATCCGAGCTCAATGAGACGGTGTGGTCCAAACAGGGTCGCGTGTGAACAATATATGTCTTTTTGTTTAATTTGAACTACAATATTTTTTCGAACCATGAAGGAGAACCGCACAACACAATGGCCAACACAATGGCCAAGGTACAGGCGACCAAAGTACAATCAGGAGGACAGTCTAACCACAATCAGAAAATACAACATCAGCTTAACCGCATAACTGAACCTCTACACCTAGTTGCAGAACGAAAGAATAACAAAGCAGATAGCCTGACGAGACAACCATACTGAAGGGATGCTATCTTGCCGGCAGGATGAAACGACCAGTACTAGCAAAGGACCAGAGCTTTGCTTCAGCCCTTATTTGTATGATAATGATTTGAATTGGTTTGGTTGAGTTCTCAAAACCCCTCCCATTCCTTTCGGTCCAAATAGTCCAGGCAATGACAATAACCATCGAATTTAGTCTGGATTTGTTGGTACCTTGCAAGCCAGCTCTTGCAGATTGCCACCACGATCTGAGGGGAAACGTCTATGGAATGAACCATTTGGAGCAACTCAGCCCAATTCAGTACTGGGCCACAAATAATATTGACGACGCACCCAATGAAGAGATGTTGGACATCCTCCTTTTTCGCGTTACAAAACACACACTTCTCAACATAGGACAGCTCCCGCTTACCCAACCTCTCGGGTTGTCCAAACTCTTCCTTTTATGAACAACCAAGTGCCAATTTTGCATTTCAAGGGAGCCCATGATTTCCATATTATTTCCTCTAGTCCATAATTTAATTTAGTTTGGAAAATGAGCCTGATATACAGATTTAGATGAGAAGGTTCCTTTATTTTCCCATGACCATGACCAAGTGTCTACTTTTTCAGGTTGCAAATGAATGGTGTTAATCTCTTCACATACCTCTGTAACTTTATGGAACATGCGAATGGTGATTGGCTTCTTGATATCCTCAATCCACTTGCCATTTGGGAGCAGTTGAGCGACTGTCTTCCTTGCTCGGGACACGGGGTTTATGATATTGAAAATATCAGGGGCTATTTTCTCTATAGATCTTCCATTTATCCTTCTGTCTGTCTAGAAGATAATTCTATCTCCCTTCCCCGCGACCAGTTTTGCTGCAACATTGAAGTTGTGCCTGATCCAATCATCTTCGGGGGATGCAAGGGTACACCACGATATCGATATCTTCTCCTCAGCTCTTAACTTCCAAGCCCATGTATTTGGACAACATTTCAAAATAAAACTTATGTAATACCCATGTATTAGGCCTTCAAATTTGTTGTGTGTTTGAAAATGATCAATGTTACACACGAGGAGGTATTCTTCTAGTACTATGATTATACATCAAAGCCAATGCTACAAATATACGATCGAGGTTTCAAGTTTCAGTGGATAGTACACCGGCCAACATCATCGACACAATCATCCTTTCTAGCTCGCCTGACGTGACTACAGCTCCACCACACCTAGGTGTTCGTTGTCATCTTCCGCAACCTAGAGTCACCCTTGGTCTTGTAGTTGTCCTCCGCAAGCTGGATCCCGAGGGGGAGTAAGGAGAAGGGGATGGGGAGAAGGAAAGTTAGGGCGACAGGGGAGGTTGAGACCCAACCTGGTCGCCGAAGGCCCAACGCGGGTGACGCCGCTCCCAAGTGCGAGGATGGCATAGGTCTGCTCATCTCTTATCGCGTTACACTGGTCTCCTCTTATCCTATCCCATGGAGTGGCAAACCGCGTCCCCGTTTGTGGCGAGAGACTGTGTTTCTCGACCTATGCACTCAATAATCTGTTGGGCCACGCAGAGAAAAACAAAACTTTTTTTTCCTACGCGGTGAACCCAAGATCTAGCTGAGGTTATAGGCCACGAGATTTACCACTAGACGCGCGGTTGCGGAATCGATGAAGCACGTCGCTTGATGTAGTGCAGTCCTCACGATCTGTTCCGATCCACGATCGTCGAAGTGCTGAACGTACAACACCTCCGCCAGTATCCACACGTACGAGGAGGAGCGCCAGCGATGGACTGCTAGATCCGGTACGACGGCGATAGGACTGGACTGGAGCTAGGGTTTCTAACACATGGAGTGACCTAACCGTGTGCTCTAAGCACCTGCGCCCCAGCTTATATAGGGAGTGAAAGTGGGCTCCACTCACTTGTGGCCCATTTACTAAAAGGCCTATATTAGTCACTGCGAGTCCAACTCACTGACTCTGTCCGTTTCCTTTTTGGTCCAACCGAAATATGCTCCCGCTCTTAAGTGTGTGACCCGACAGGCTCATGGTGACCCGGACACGATCCGAGTCTCACTCGTGACCGATCAGTTGGTAGCGGCTCCTAATAGAACATGCCAACTCCCAAGTACCAAAGAGTCATGACGACATACCTTCCAATGTGACTTTCGTCTAAGCCCTTTTGCCTCACGATATACCTTGTCGAACTATAGGCGAATAATCGTCATCCTTTAAATAGTTCGACTCTCTTTCTCGATCTGAGATAAGTGATTCATCCGACTAACTCTTAGTCGGTCGCCTCGGTTAACACTTAACCGAATTACGCATGGCCATGCTTTCGAATCATATCTTTCGAGAGGGCTTGGAGAATATCTCTCCAAACGAAGGGGCAAAATCCCATCTCGGTTATTCACATCACGCAGCTTGATTCTCAGTCGACCCGAACTCCGCCGTTATAACTGCCAAGTGACGAAACATCGTTTGACAGAACCTAAGCCGGTGATCCTCAACTCGAATTGTGCAATAACCTCAGGTCTAAGGATTACATTGATTGAGATATACAAATGACGACTTATTCGTTGTATCTCAATATGGGTCAGTCCGACTCACTAAACTCTTTAGCCAAATCCGTGTAAGTCGGAATAGCATCTCTATGCCCATGACAAGTGCAACCGAGTCATCAGCCGACTTTCACATTAGTCTAAGTTGTGTGTCCAGCACAACCTCAACGACCAAGAACAATTAGTATAAACAATATGAATATATAGTTCCACAATCGAATCACATATTCAATAACATATATCAGTAGTTCATACATGGATAATAACTTTATAAATACATTGAAAATAACATCATATATGATTGCCTCTAGGACATATTCCCAATATTATCGACCTAGGATGGCTAGGCCGTCACCGCGTACATAGGCTGAACACATGTGTCAGTCGCAACAACCGTCTACGACATATCTAATCATAATAAGACATTATAGCTAGGAGGGAGCTAAGAGCTCTTAGAAGATACATGTTAACTTATTTAGGAGAGATGCAGTATGGGAACATGTACTTATACATAGGCAGGAAAGGGAACTTTTCCTAGATTTTACTGTTCATGCTTCCTACGTCCCTAATGCTGCAAGGGAATCCAAACCTATGGAATTTGAGTTTCTCCATTTTTTCTATAGCTTTCCTATGTTTCAAGCGCCCCTAAAGAAAAGCGATTGATGTAGAATAAATTTCTAAGACTTCTACTATTATATTAAAAAATATCTAAGTATTCTGGTCCTCCAACATGTTGATGGCAGCGGCGTTGGCGGAGCGGTTGGTGAAGGCAGCCAGCTGCCTCTCCTTGTAGCGTCCGTCATTGCCGGCACCTAGATATGCGGGATCATACCACTTGAAGCAGCAGGAGGCGACGTGGCCGATCTTGCTACAGATCTGGCAAGTGGGATGGTTGCCACCGCCGCCACCACCGGAGGGCGGGCCTCCGCCTCCTCCACTGCGAGAAGAACCGCCAGAGGGCGGTGTCGGCTGGTTGAAGAAGGAAGCCGAGGGAGGCGGCGGGAAGGCGGCACCACGTGCCCTGAAGTTGATGTTCGCCATGTGAACGTCGGCACCAAGTTCCGCACGACGTGCGTTCATGCGCTGCTCGGTAGCGAGGAGCTACGCGTAGACGTCCCGGACCGGCATCGGATCACTGAGCGCCCTTGCCGAGACCATCTGGACGAGAGCATCATAGTCACCATCTAGCCCTGCACACAAGTAACCAGTAAACTCGTCGGGGCGTAGCGGCTGACCAATGGAGGCCAGAACATCTGCCATGGACTTGATCTCATTGAAGAACACAGAGGCAGTCTTGTCTAGCTTCTTGGCCTTGTTGAGCTCGCCGCGGATCTGCATCGCACGCGTCGTAGATTGCGAGGCGAAGCTTGCGGCTAGGGTTTCCCACGCCTCATGGGACGTGGCCACCATCGTCATCATCCCAAGCACACTCTCGTGGACGGAGCACATGATGGCGGAGAGGATGGCCTGGTCCTGTTGGTGCCAGGCCGCATACTGCGGGTTGGGGATGGTCGCCGGTGCACCAGTGGTTCCAGCCGCAGGGTTAGGGATCGTCGCAGACGGACACCGGAGGGTGCCATCGACGAACCCAAAGAGTAGATTGCTCCTGAGTATCAGAACAACCTGGGTCCTCCAGTAGATGAAGTTGTTGGGGTTGAGGCGGACGGTGATCTGTCCCGTCAGATTGATGGACGACGATGGGATGACCGAGGTCACGACGGTGGCGCCGGCCATCATGGAGCCGAAGAGGCCCGGGAAGGCGGCGCTAATGGAGCCCGAGGAGAGAGCCGAGGTAGCAGTCGAGGTAGAGTTCGACATCGGCGTGAGGTCGGGCGGTAGGCGGAAGCGAGATCGCGGCGGCGCCGAGATGAGAGTCAGCGGCGGCGGCGATTTTAGGGTTTAGGCCGGTTTCGGCGCTGATACCATGTGAGAAATAATGTGTACCTTAAAGGGTCCGACCTATCTCATTATATATAGGGATAGTGTTACAATACAGGTACAAATATATGTTAGTAGAGTTCTATACAGATACGTCTATCATGTTTCTCCACCTATGCACTCAATTATCAACCTAAGATGGCTAGGCCGTCAACGCGTACATAGGCTGACTACATGTTGTCAGTCGCAAAAACCGTCTACGACATATCTGATCAAAAGAAGACATTATAGCTAGGGAGCTAAGAGCTCTTAGAAGATACATGCTAACTTGTTTAGGAGAGATGCAGTATGAGAACATGTATTTATACATAGACAGGAAAGGGAACTTTTCCTAGATTTTACTGTTCATGCTTTCTATGTCCCTAATGCTGCAAGGTAATCCAAACCTATGGAATTTGAGTTTCTCCATGTTCTCTATAGCTTTCCTATGTTTCGAGCGCCCCTAAAGAAAAGCGATTGATACAGAATAAATTTCTAAGACTTCTATTAGTATTAGATTAAAAAAACTAAGTATTCTGATTCTCCAACATGTTTATTTTCATTTCCTCTTCACAATTTTTGCCCCAGTCGACGTGACCTAAAAAAAATACATTGTGTATATACAATTTTTTTAAACATACTCCAACTAGATTATGTTTTATGAGCATCATATAGCAGCTACTTTCTCCGTTTCAAAATATAAGATGTTTTAGCTTTGTGAAGAAAATATATCTAGACTTATACATTTTTTTCATATAGCTAAAACATTTTATATTTTGAAATAGAGGGAGTAGATTCTAACCCTAGTCGCGTTGATGGGCCTGGAGAGCAGCCTGGTTACGTTCTCTGCCGCAAGTCCGCGAGGCTTTGCTGGCCTAGAGCAAAGCGGGCTGGTCTCTTTACCGGGCCCAAGAGAGAGCGTGATTACGCCCCTCTGTCCCCTGAAACCCTAGGCCTGAAACCTCCGCCGGCCCTGACGGCACCGGCCTTCCTCCGCCCCTACCGCCGTCCCCGGTTTGGCCCTCCCTCTCCCGCGACCCCTCCTCTGCTGCTTCTTCTCGGGTTCATCGTCGGAGGCATCATCCCTTCCCTGCGCAGCTTGGGGTCGATTGGAGGAGAAGGAAGATGGCCGCGATCAGGGTTCCCAAGAGCATGCGCGCCAAGCGCGAGCTCCTCAAGCACGCGCCCAAGCTCGTAAGCTCGCTTCTCTGCCACCCTTTCTTCAGTTGTTGCCAATCTGTCTTCCGTTTACAGGACATGAACACAATCTCTGGTTAATTATTGCATATGCAGCACCATACTGCAAGCCCACACCAACATTAGGATACAACATAAGTACATCGAAGTATCGGTGAACTTATCAGAAAAAAAGTTGCGATGTAAACTTGTCAAATTGTGACCAATCGAAAGCTGAAAAATATCCCTATTTAATGTCTTATTACGAGAGTGTGTTTTCCTTTTTGACACGAACCAAGTTGCACAGTGCAGATGATCACACGAATCTTTAATTTTACCATGTGTTGGAAGGCTCTGCTCCTTTGGAAACTTCGATGATGTCGGGGAACCAGAAATAATGTGTGTTCATTATTACTCTAATGTTTGTTCCAGGTTGAGAATGGCAAGAAGATGATTATCCTCCACGGTACAAAGACTAGTGCAGTTCTGAACTCTGTGCTGGCAGATCTTTTCCACCTGAAGCGTGACCATGCTGTGAAGTTCACCAAGAAGAACGACAACATTAGGCCATTCGAGAGCGGGGGCGAAACTTCTCTGGAGTTCTTCTCCCTTAAATCTGACTGCAGTCTGCTCGTGGTAAGTTGCATTATGTTGGCTTGATTTTGCAGCTCCATGTTGTTAGTTGGTGAGAAAAGGGTATTGCTATTCGCTCGAGAAAGGAATGATGAATAAATACTATTTGGGTCATAAGTAAAATTACCGATTAGCTGCACAATAAATTTATTAACATTCTATGAAACCTATCTGAAAACTTCTCCCTTTCTTGTTGTAATAATGATTGGTTCTGTTGCCATCATGTATTTGCGGAGATTTTCTTTCTCCTGTTTGTAGTAACTGTAACTATTTATGTGTTTGCAGTATGGTTCTCATTCAAAGAAGAGGCCAAACAATCTAGTTTTGGGAAGGACTTATGATCACCACATATACGACCTCATTGAAGTAGGTGTTGAGAACTACAAATCCATAGAATCCTATGCATATGATAAGAAGTTGGCACCTAAGCTTGGAACAAAGCCTTTCTTTGCCTTCATTGGGGAGCACTTTGAGAGCGTTGAAGAGCTGAAGCACTTGAAGGAAATGCTGCTTGATCATTTCAAAGGAGAGGTGTGCATTTTTATTTGTTTGGTTGCGTTTTCGTGTACTCCTTCCGTTTCAAAATATAAGATGTTTTAGCTTTGTGAAAGGAGTGTATCTAGCCTACTTTTAGTGTGTAGGTTCATATAGGTTTGGAGTGAACCTACACACTAAAAGTGGTCTAAATACACTCCTTTCACAAAGCTAAAACATCTTATATTTTAAAACGGAGGGACTAGGACTTAAATAATCTATTGAGCTTCATAGTAACCCATTTGTTGCTGTTATAGGTGGTAGAGAATCTGAACCTTGTTGGCGTGGATCGGATATTTGTCTGCACGGCAATTTCTCCTACTACTGTGTGCATGATGCACTGTGCTCTCCGTCTGAAACGGTCAGGCACATCTATTCCTAGAATGGAGCTGGTTGAAGTTGGGCCTTCAATGGACCTGGTAGTTAGGCGGCACAGGCTTCCAGCTCATGATTTACAGAAGGAAGCTATGAAGGCTCCTGGTCACGCTAAGAAGGTAAATCCAGTGGGAAACTGTATTTTGTTCGTCAGATGTTGTCATCTTGACGGTTATGTTGCAACTGGTGCTGTTATCCCTGAACAACCCCCACCTTCTGCCCTCTTGTGCTCACTGAGAACTTGTACATCAGTATATGGTATTCACAACTATCAATTTGACATCTTTACAGGTGAAAAATGTGTCGGACAATGTACTTGATGGCAAGCAAGGCAGGATCTACATTCCAGACCAGGA
Organism: Avena sativa; assembly: GCA_916181665.1. Lineage (NCBI taxonomy): Eukaryota > Viridiplantae > Streptophyta > Magnoliopsida > Poales > Poaceae > Avena > Avena sativa. The sequence continues at coordinate 77,172,685 of OV702292.1, read as the reverse complement.
GGTTTGCGTCTATTTAGTCTTATTCGCAACTGTAAAGTTTAAGTTTAACCCGCTGACATACTAGTCTGATCCATGTTTTCCTGCCTGGAAGATTGCAAAAATGGCCTTGACAAGCGACATAAAGGGTCTGAAGCGGGAGCGCCGCGACGCCAAGAAAAGCAAGGAGCACTTGAAGAAGCAAAAGGTCAACCCCGAGTGAACAACGCAGAAGGCGATTCTCGGTAACATGCTGGTTTAAGGATTTTTTGTTGTTGTAGCGATCGCGGCTGTTGGATCGAGTGTTCAATAGTCCAGTAACCATCTTCTAGGCTATACATATATATATATATATATATATATAGAATCTCCGTACCCTCATCAGTCTTGCGCTGGCGCATCCATCTGAGCGACGCGTGTTACGAGTAGTTTTCCGTTTAACAGCTGTTATTGCGATAACGTGGTTAAGCTTGGTGAATCATGGACCTGATGCTTTTTTTCTTTTCTGAATCTGTGTGTCGTGTCCTGTCCTTCTCTCTGTCCGTGTCGTGAATCTTGTAGGCAGTAGGCTCTGTGAGTGTGCGGTATGTGCCGAACTAGAGATGGCATGGGCAAGGGGTGCAGCTTGGAGCTTGATGCCCTGACCTGGAACTGAGAACACATATCCTGTGCTGCTATTCTCTCTCTGCCAATTTTGTGTCAGTTGAGATGAGCCTCTCTCTATGTGCCTTGCTGCCCACTTGAGCATGCCACGTTGGATTTACTAGGTCTCGGCTGGGCTGGTTTGAACCTGTGCTGTGGTGTATTGCTCATGTATACTTGACTGAAGTGCTGAAGTATCCTACCCAGTGGTGAATCGGCAGGCTCGTTTTCCTCTAGCCTGCAGGGCGCCATAGGCCATAACCATACCATGGATGGATCATCAGTCGTCACTGGCTCAGGCAGCTCGTCGTATCGAGCCTGAGATAGTCATCATCGGGATTCAAGGCCCGAAGCAGCAGCAGCAGCAGCAGCAGCTACGTACAGCACGGATCAGTCCTCAAAATGCGTGTGCTGAATCTGATCTGATAGCCGGCAGCAAGAAATATAACAAAGCGAGCAGATAGATGCTGTGTTTGCTGCCTCCTGTGTGTGTGTGCACGTGCAAAAGAAGAGGCCAAGCCACAATCACCTGGTACCGATGACATTGCCCAGTAACCAAGATGCAATGGCCTCTGCCTGCCTGCGTCACAAGAACCTCTCCTACAAGGCTACAAGAACGTTTTCATTTCTTGGCCTCCGTTACTACGTACTGAACATTTTAATTGTTTAACGGTTTGCCGTCCAGAAAACCTTGGCGGCCTTTGCTTGGTGCGAAGCATGTGTGAAAATTTTGCAACTGCGCTTCGTTTTGTGATTGCCATGGCTCGAGTGAAAGGACCCTATAAAATTTGGGTCGGTTCTGGGAACCCATGTTCCGAGAAGGATATGGATATTTTCTATGTCACCTCCATTATCACGGTTGGAAATGGTTGCAAGACCCCGTTATGACTCGTGCCATGGCTAGATGGAATGAATCCTAAAAGATAGCGCCGTTAATTTTTGCATCATAAAAAGGAAGACTTGGAAGGTATCTCATGCCACAAAACACAATGCTTTTGGGTCGGCAATGTGGTTTTGGGAGACGATTTTCCTTGGGCCACCTTACTCAATTTGTTCAGCTTTGGGTCCTCTTCCAAAACGTGCATCTTGACGAGGAAACGGAAGATGATACTAGTTGGAAACAAATGGAGAATGGCCAATACTCAGCCAAGTCAGTCTATGAGATTCAATTCTTAGGCTCCATTGCCTCCAACATGAACAAGATGGTGTGGAAAGCTTGGTCCCCTCCAAAAATCAAATTCTTTGCTTCGCTTGCAACACAACAACATATGCTTTGAACGGCAGATCACTTCGAAAAAAGAGGGTGTCCATATTGTGGGTTTTGCCTTACATGCAAACAAACTATGGAATTGATCTGTTGATCAATTGACGATTCTCCATTCGCATTTGGGGCTACTCCCAGCTTGATCCATCTCAATGAGTAGGCCTCTCGATAAAGAATTGGTATACTAAGATGACGGATGGTTCAACACCGCAAGGCCATAGCTTCCCTCACTTTGCTAACCACTTAGGAAATTTGGAATGAGCACGGAACGCCTGGGTCTTCCATAATAAACATGTTCCGTCTCTTGTAATTCTAGATAAAATTAAGCGCGAAACCCGTTTGTGGTAACCAAGGGGGCAAAGCGCATTGGCAAAATTATGTCGAGGGAGTAGAACCTTGCAACTTTTGTTTTCCGCCTTTATTTTCTTGTCAAACTTCTCTTTAATTACTAGATTGGGGCAAAGTTTTTGTCCCCAGTAAAAAAAAAACTCGTTGATGCATGCATGGTTGTTACTCAAGGTAAGTATGTGACAGAGACTGGTACCACCAAGCTACTCCTCCTTTGAGTCCTTTCGAAGCACGCAAACATACGTCCCAATTATTAAAGAGATCATTGGGAAGAATGAAAGGTAGAGAGCTAGAATGTGCGTCATGCCAAGAATCTTTGAGCTTTACTCTGTGTGAGTGAATGAAGTAGCCTTAGCTTGGAGTTGGAGTGCTCCTTTTAACACCAATTAACCCCTCCAAAGAAGAAGAAAAAAAAAGAAAAAGAAATCAAAACAAAACCTCATCGAGGGAGATGAGAGCACTTTGGCCAAAGCAATCAGGGTACGATTCCCATGGAGTGTCTGCACTGCACCATCTTCCTCTCATCATCATCATCTCCTCCCTGTCTAATACTACACTCATACTGCTTATAACTATATAACCGCCTCAAACTCAAACCATCATGAGCACCACCACACTGTCACCACCATGCATGGCTGTGTTAGCCATGGAACCTTCCATTCCACTTCAAATTTATGTGCTCGATCCTGTCGCGCTGTCTATACTCGCTTGGCAGGCGCATCTCCCCATCTGGTTCTCCTGAAAAAGCAAGCAAGCAAATCATGGTTAGCCACATGCACAGAGACAAACGAAACCGGTGAACCGAGGTCAGTCTGCAGGTTTTGGTATAGCTTCTGTGATTGACAATGGGGCCCCAGATATGCATGCTATTTTATGTATATACAGGGCCATATTAAAATGTTAATTTTTGTGCGTGCCAATGATAGAGGTAAGGATGATCTTTATATTATCTCTAGATTCTCTCAAATATGTGCATAGTACATATATAGTTGTATATTATTAGCACTTGGTTGTGGTTAGTGCAGTTTTTTTTTTTTTTTTGTACAATTCTGGCTTAGAGATTTTAGGAAATTACACAGAACTATAAAATACAAGCACAAAGTGACCGCAGAATATACACTGCAGGAAGGAAGGAAGGATGAAGAACCAGAGGGAGATGAGTAATAATAGTACCTGTTGTGAATAGGATCAGGCCCGTTGGGCACCTTCCTCTTGCTGTCCTTGTACGTGTCGTGCAATGCAGCTCCCTCTGAAGGCGGCGCCGTGGCAACGGCAGCAACCGGCGGGGTGGCACCAGTAGTGGAGGCTTGTGCCGCGGCAGCAGCTGGACCAGGAGCGCTCGTGCCATCAGCTGCCCCGGTCCTAATGCCGCTCGCCATTGTGGCCGACAAGAGCATGGCGCAGACGAGCAAGGCCAGCACACTGATCCGGTATCGGCCACAACCAATGCGTCCCATTGCTTGAATGGTAGGAGACTGATCACCGCAGCCTTGATCTTCCACTTGCTATCGATCTGCAGTTAGATCAGGTGACTGATCACCGCAGCCTTAGTCCTCCTGATACCGCAGAGAAGATCTGTGCGTGGTGGCGGTGTGCTGGCAACAAGCTAGAGAATTTGTTGGTGGAGTTCTTTTCTTGGGAGCAAGGGGGAGAGGAGAGTGACAAGTGGCCGGCGATGGAACAAGTGTGTTTGTGTGTGGGTGTGAATGTGTGATACTATGCTCCTAGGTAGCGCTATATATATGGTTATATATACTAGATGAGAAATCTGATGTTGTGTGTCTCTGTCTGTCGTAGTTTTAGCTTTGATCCGCTGATGTTGATTGCTATATACTCGTCCTTCCTATATAGACAGAGATGTGGCGATGCCGGGTCTGTTTTTGTTGCTTGGCTCGAAAAAAGCAGATAGCAGAAATCAGTGAACCCTGCAGCATGCAGGTCTAGTCGTGATCAGCCTATGTAATAGTAAAGAAGACAGGGAGGTTCCAAAATAGTATCCGCCCCTATACTATTTGAATAGATTATGTGCAGCAGTGGACCTGCCTCTGCCTGCTCACTCTGCCTGAGGTGCCCTGGGCTCTGAGCAAACTGATGGATTGGTCACCTTACCGAGAGTTCAGTAGCAGTAGCAGAGTAGCAGTATCAGATATGGTGGCTGCTTTATACGTTCTTATAGCATGGCCCCAATGATTCCGCCGCATATGCATATGGCTCAAGCGTTGATGGCGACATGTGAGCCTCCCTGGTATCGGCGAGCAGGGGAACCGGAGCGCGGCCAGCATTGGTGGTGGTGGTGGTCATCAGGCAGGCGGTCATTCCTTTGTTTCTTGCCCCTTTGGGTTTCCGGGCTGGGATAGGAAAGCGACCATGTCCATGTGAATATGTGATGGATAGATGGATGGATCGATGCGCTCCTCTCCTTGGCCCTACGGCGGCGGCCGCTTTGAGTTGGTTGGGTTCCCGAACGGGACAGACGGACCCATCGCTGTCTCTCGGCGAATGGCCATGGCGCATCTCTATCCCGGCCCTGGAATCATGGCAGCTCGAGCTTTTCCGGCTTTTGAGACCGGGCCGGACGGCCGGCCAGGGTGGCGTACGGCGCTGCCGCATGTCATGTGTATCGCCATCCCCTGGAATCTCCTGCCGCGGCAGAGACAGAGAGACAGGATGGAGGAATGTTTTTTTTTTCTGGCCGGGAGGATCTTTTTGACCGGACGGTCCCTCCCCTATCCCCTTGGACCGTGGAGCTACCGTGGTTCGAACGTGACGCGAATGAGTGCCGGCACCGGCCGGGCTTCCACGCCGCCGCGGGCACCGTGCTGTGGATACATGATCGGCTCCTGGCCTCCTGCTGGCTGCCGATCTCATGCGTATTATATGGTGGTACAATCACTAACTATAATTAATATATGGCAAAACATTATTTATTTTGATAAATAGATAAAACGGAATTTATTGCTATAAAAATTCTAAAACCTTTTTAAATAATATACTTAGTATTTTTTTTAGTAAAATACAATTACTCAGGATCTTAAAAATGATTTTTATTTATTTTGAAGTCTTATCCTCATTTTTATAGAATTCAATAAATTAATTACTACTTTTAAATATTCTATTCTAATTTAACTATTTCAAAAGACAAGTTAATATTTTTCTTAGATAGCTTATAGTTTTATGAGCATTTGGAGATATCATATGTATTTTTATGTTTTTATTTATTTTCCTACGGTCTAAATATTCCCACAAGTATGTTTGGAATTTATATTTTTTATTAAAGATATAAAATTTCTTTATTTACTAGACTAGACCCGTGGGCTAGCACAACCCGGCTCATATGCCCATGCAGCCCACTACATTGGGTTCAACCCCACCCAGTCCTCTGGCTCGCGCACCAGCCCATCCTCATCCTCACGCAGACGAACTCATCTCGTTCCTCTCCTCTGTCTGGCGATGTTGCGCCCTCGTCGTCGCCGCTCGATCCTAACAAACTCCGATCGTCCTGGCCACTGACATCGTGCTTAGCGACCAAGCACGCCCCGCTGCATAGATTGCTCCGCTTTGATTTGGCGTACACGCTCTCGTCTGGCCGTGTTGACCCTGCACTATCGACTAGGGTGATGCTTTGGTGGTCTGGCGAAGTAGTGGTCGCGAGCGCTGCCACCCTCGCACATATGCAGCTACTGGTGTGGCTCCGCGCGGTGCAGGTGCTCCAGCGCCCACTGTGCCGTCGTGCTGTAGTTGCTGCCGACCAGCGCCTCGGCTTCCTCTTCTAAACCCTAGCGAGGACCACGGGTAAGTCCCCCTCTTCTTCCCCCTCTCCCTATCTCTCATTGTACTGTTGTGTTTAACCCTAATTAGGGTTCTCCCCCTCTTTGGCTTCACCCAAAGCTTGTAATAACTGGTGTATTTTAGATGCTATGCTCATCATGTTCTGGATAGCTTGACTAACGAATTGCTTAGCAATAATTTTAATTATATACTTGTTAGTTGGTCTCTAGCTCTGCCTCAGTAATATTACCTAATGGTTGCCATTCTAAATATCCACGATTTCACTGCAATATTGTACTGGTGTGATGCTGATGTTGTGCAAGGTATTTATTCCTTGTGGAATTTCTTCCGAGTTAATGTTCTAGATTGTCGGGGGATTACCCCGGTAGGGTCAAGGCACCGTATAATGAGAGGTTGATGAAGACTAAGGTTGACCGACATAGGGTGGTCGACATACCCTAGATGGCATACACAAAGTATGTCAGCATAACCAAGTTATCTCCTTTATGCAGGTACGACCAAGCCAAGTTATATTGGCTTGAGCCTTGGAGTCGACATAGGGACTAGTCTATGATCAAAGATCATATGTCGGCCCCTAAGTCAATGCTCATGTGTCTTCCCAGGAATCCCGGAGAGGGTCAGGCGTGCCCTTGGATTATGGTGAGAAGTCACATCCAGGAGAACCCGGAGGCAACCGTTGTCAGTATGGTAATGGTTGTTAGAGGTTTCGAAAATAACTCGTATGAGTTTGGATTTTTTGGAAAGATTTGGAATGAATATTCATAATTAAATGTAATTATCCCGGTGGGAGCACCATGGGTCGGAGGGACCACATGGGCCCCACTGGGCCGCACACGCATGGAAGGGGGACCGTAGCCGAGTTAGCCAGGTCCTCCCCTAGGCCGGCGGGTGGAGAGGGGCTGGTAGGGAGGGAGTACGAGTCCCTAGTCGAGTTGGAGGAGGTAGGAGGTAGGAGGTTTCCTACTGGGACTATGAGTCCTACTTCTACTCTCTCTATGAGTGTGTGGAGGATAGAAAAGGTGAAAGGACATTTACTGTCCTAATCTGTTTTGGTGTTCGTTAGCAACAAGAGTTTCATTTTATAGTGTGTTAATGTCTCCAGGTCAATCTAATGAAAATAGAAAAGGCCATATCTTTGTGGAAAATTCCCTGGATAAATCTGATGATTCCTGAAGAATCCAGTCCAGAGTCTCTGGTGTGCAGACACCGGAGTCTCCGGTGTGGTGTGGAGTTTCCCCGAAAGACCTCGGAGTGGACTCAAGTTTCTGCCCATGGTCATTCTGTGTGGGGGTCCGGAGACAGAGCGGATGTTGGTCGGAATCTCCGGTGTGATTTCTCAGACCGGAGTTTCCGGTGTGAAAACACCGGAGTCTCTGGTGTCTCTAGTCCGAAGTTCCTTCCAAATTCTCCGGGGTGAGTGATAAGACAAAGTTCAGGTCATTCTGATAGCCTGTCCGGAGATGGACCATAGATGGGCCGGAGTTTCCGGTGTAGACCGGAGTCCCTGGTCTGCTGCACCGGAGTCTCCGGTGTGGAAGGTCTCCAACGGGCAGAAAACGGTCAACAACTATGGAGGCTATAAATAGGGGACCTCATCTTCTACCTCAAGATGATCGTTCCAGAAAAGAAACACAACACCATTAGAGCCACAGAAACTCCAAGATCTCTTCATCCAACCACCCAAAGTCACTGATCTTTAGGGAATTGGAGGAGGAGGCCTCGATCTACAGCTTCACCAAGAGAGATCTTCATTTCCCCCTCATTCACTTGAGGGCCCCTTGCCTTGTTTTGGTTCTTACAAGCTTGTCTTTGATTGTGTGAGAGCTTTCTTGGATTCGGGAGCCTCCAATTAAGTTGTGGATGTGTGCCTCGAACTTTTTGTAAGGGTGCCGTCTACCACCTTGAAGGTTGCCGTTGTAGTGGAAGCGTGAATCGATCCCCTTGGGGTGAGGTTCACCGAAGAACAAGGGAGGCCTCTCATGGCGTTGGTGGTTTGATACCCACCCCTCTCCAAACGCAGATGTACTTCCCTTCAAAAGGAAGGAACTACGGGATATAATCCTTGTGTCCCCGTGTGCTTCACTTCGGTTACTTCTATCCTTTACCGCACCTTACTTTATCTAGTTCTTGCATAGCTGGTTATGCTAGTGTGACATATAGGTAAATTCACCTTAGTTGTATATCTAGAGAATTTACCTTTGTGTCAAACCCTAATTTGAAAAAGAGTATAATTTGAAGTAGCACCTATTCACACCCCCTTTAGGTGCACATATAATCCTTTCAAAAGGGAAGTACTACTAGGACTTGAGTCCTACTTCTACTCTCTCTCTCTCTATTGGAAGGAAGCTAGCCACACATATATACGGGGGAAGGGCCAGAGGCACAACACACAAGTTTTGAGAGCCACGCCCCAGCCCTGCCCACCGCCTCCGCCGACCCACCATCGCGCCGTCGTCGCTCGCTGCTCACCGCACCTCCGCCCGCTGCCGGCCACTGCCACCATTCATCGCCGCCTTGGCATCTCGAAGCTCGTCTTCCACCCCTCCTCCGTGTTGTCGTCGTTTTCGCAGGGAGCTTCTTCTTCATGCCGGAGCACTGCTTGTCTTATACCTCCGTCTAGATCTAATCTAGTTGGACAATGAAGTGCTACCGGATCTTCATTGATACGTTCCCGCTTCATCCGCGGACTTGATCTCACTTTGACGCGGTGCTATTCTCGTTGGACGTGTGGATACCAGTGGAGGTGCGACGTGTGGAGCACTTGATTGTTGGAGCCATCTGTGGGATAATACATCTCCTCGTGATTCGCTAAGACTTGTTGCGGTGATCAACGCACGACCATGAAGGGAATATGCCCGAGAGGCAATAATAAAGTGGTTATTATCTTATTCCATGTTTATGATAAATGTTTATTTTACATGCTAGAATTGTATTGATCGGAAACATCAATACATGTGTGTTTAATAAACAAAAAGGGTTCCTAGTTATGCCTCTCTTATAGACTAGCTTGTTGATTAACAAGATGATCAAGGTTTCCTGATCATGGACATTGGATGTTGTTAATAACAAGGTCACACCATTGGTGGAATGACGTGATGAACATTCATCCGAAGTATAGCATTACGATCAAAGTCATTATGTTTATATTGCTATAACATCATATGAAGTAATCTTTATCCTTAGACCATGAGATCATGTTAATTGCTAACACCGGAAGAGTATCTTGATAACATCAAACGTCACACCGTAACAGGGTGACTATAAAGGTGGGTTCAGTGCTACGAAGGTGTTATGTTGAGGCTCATGGATCAAGAGTGGGATTTGTCCATCCCGATGACGGATAGATATACTCTGGGCCCTCTCGGTGATATCACATTGAAATAGCTTGCAAGCAAGTGATGTGATCACTAGAATGTTATATCACAGGAAAGAGAAAAGAGTGCATGTCGGTAACGAGATCAAACTAGGTATGGAGATACCGATGATCGAATCTCGGACATGTAATATATCGCGGGACAAAGGGATTTAGTTACTAGCGTTAAAGGTTCTCACGATCACAGAAGTCATCGTTGAATGTGTAGGAGTCAGTATGGATCTCCAGGTCCCGCTGCTGATTATTGATCGGAGAGGGGTCTCGATCATGTCTGCATTATTCGCGAACCGTAGGGTGACACACTTAAGGGATACCGACACCATTTGGAGCAAATATGTTTCAGATAAAGATTTAAGAAAGCGCTGGAATTATTTCAATAGACACCGAAACTGTTTCAGGTGAAATTGCTGAAATTGGTTTTGCATGTAATATTGAAATGTTACAGGGGGTTTTATGTGAATGTTTGTTAATTAAAGTAATTAAAAAAATTCTGAATAAAAATAATAAAAGAGTTTTATTAAATGAGAGAGCATTAAATTTGGAGAAATTTAATGCATTTAAAGTGGAGACTTTAAAAGAGAATGTGAAGGGGCAAATTTATGTGGAGGGAGTTACCACCACATGAATGGAGGAGGTGAAGGGTCACCTCCTCCATGCGCCGGCCATGAAGGAGGGGCACCCCCCTCCTCCTATAAAAGGCCAACCCCTCCTCACTTCTCACACACACCTCCGTGTGAAGGATCTCTCTCCCCCTCTAGTATTATTCCCCCATGGTCTCGGATTAGCGAGATACATGTTTCCGGTGGCTTTATCTGGAAAGGAGTTGCTGCTTCCGCTGCTTTGCTGGAGCGAGGGATGGAGGTTGTCGGGGTACCGGATGTGTGTGCGATCACGGATGCACCGCTGCTTTGCGGTGCTGGACTTGGTGGTGCTGGAGCTGGATCTGAAGGACGTGCTGGAGCCGGACCTGCTGGACTTCCTCACGATCTTGAGATCGCCAAGTGTACGACTACATCAACCACGAGTTCCTACTCGTTAACAAAGCTCGTTGTCTATGAGGGTAAGTTCTCGTTGGATGTATGTCCACCCGTTGCTTTGTACCTAGTAGATAGATCTTGGCGTGTAGTTCACACCGTAGGAAATTTTTTGTTTTCTATGTTGCGGACCCAACAGACCAACCTCGTCATCAAAAAAAATCTGCCAGTTCTATCTTTGAGGGTATTGCCTATTACTTTCTCCCTCGCCTTGGATCTTGGTTATGCGCTAGAAAATTTTGTTTTGCCTATCGCGTTCCCCAACAAGCAGGGTCATGGGGGTTAGAAATGGTGGTTTAAGTCTTTGGGGTGACGAGGAACTAGTAGAAGGAGAGTTAACTCTAAGGCGAGGTGGATAATCAACAAAATTTAACTACCTTTCGGCTATAAATATGGAATATCTGAATACCCACTTTGGATCTATAAATAATAATAGAGGGAGTAGCAATTTTTGAGCCATCTTCATCTTCTTCCTGCGCGCTAGCCCAATGGCGAGGGCTCCGACATTTCTAGCTCTCATGTGTCTAGTGGTCTGTTTGTTGGCCGTTGGCGCCAAAGCGAAGAAAAATGTCGGTGTGTACATGCTCAAGAGAGGGAATTTCGCTGTCAAGATGAATAGTCATACCCATCACTAGTAGAAACAGGGCATATTGTCCTGGTTTGTAAGGGGCTTTAGTCCCGGATGCCCAACCGGGACGGAGCAATTGGGACTAAAGCCCCAACCCTTTAGTCCTGGTTGGGCTGCGAACTGGGACAAAAGGGCGGGCCACGTGGCCGCTGGCTATCGCAAGGGGGGCATTTGTCCCAGTTCGTAATACGAACCGGGATCTATGCGTCTCTGTCGCGACAACATTTTGGGCATTTTTTGTGCCGTGGTAGAGATTTTTTTGTATATTTTTATTTATTTTGTTTCCTCTTCATCTATTTCCTTTTTGTGTCTTGGGCAGCATTTGTTTTGTGACACTTACCCCAGCACTATGTTATGAGGAATGCTCGTCCTCATAGTAGATGGTGCGAGGTTGATGTTACCGAAAGTGGATTCGCATGGAGGCATGGTGCTGATTTGAGGGACACAGGGACAAATCAGCACCATGCCTCCACGCGAATCCACTTTCGGTAACATCAACCTCGCACCATCTACTATGAGGACGAGCATTCCTCACAACATAGTGTTGGGGTAAGTGTCATCTACCTTAAGGGAACTATTATATTACAAAACATCTCCCGATTATATTACACAACAACTATCGAATATATTACATTCATTCATATATGCAATATAAAGTCTTTTATGATCCCTATGATTACATTATCATAATCTTTGATAGTATTCTCCTTTTTGATCTAGGACCTCTGCATCTAAGAATCCCGCAATTTCCTCTTGGATTGCTTGTATGCGATCCTTTGGTAGAAGATTGTCCCGCAATCCGTTCGATCTAATTTAAAATAATCAGTCAACATATATGAATGAAACTAAACACAATTGATGGTAATAAAACAAATTTCTGAATATTGTTTACATACCTGAAGTTGTTCTAAGTTTCTGCCCTTCTCACAGGTTGTTTGACGAATAAACTCGCAGACATAGTATCCACATAAGTTATTTCCGTCTGGCTGCCTCAGACACTTTACGAGAACAAAGTTCAATCAATATAATAATAATTAAGCATGATAATGGTATCGAAACTAGAATCAAAGAGATGCGCGGATCTAGCTAGTAGTACTTACATTTAGTGGTTTAAATGTAAGCTTCTCTTTCCAGCCACCCTTAGCCTTGTTGGTGAATCGTTTCCAAGCGCTGTCTGGCAAAGAAAATGAATGAAATGAGTTATTAATTACTTGATGCATGTAAATGAACGAAAGTTGCCGATATAGTGTCATAATGACTGAAATTACCGCTGGAGCATATCCTACATGGGTTCCCACTTCTCAAGGGGTTTACGTTTAGAGTCCATGACTTGTACTACTCCATTGTCAGGTTGAATGATTAGCAGAATATAATGGAATCTGTGCATACATAACTCATCAATCATACACTTAACATCGAGTAAGCGAAATAGAATGTGTATAAGCCAATAACACTCACTCGAAGTTGTGAGGTAATAATATTTCCCTTTTGGTTTCTTGAAACCTTAGAGCCATTACAATTTTATCCTCTGTGTCCTTGGGATTAAGTTGTTGGAGATATGCCCTAGAGGCAATAATAAATATAGTTATTATTATATATCTTTGTGTTTATGATAAATGTTTGCATTCATGCTATAATAGTATTAACAAGGAAACCATTAATACTTGTGTGATTTGTAAACTTAATTTGAAGTCCCTAGTATAGCCTCTATACTTCACTAGCTTGTTGGTTGATTGATGATGTGGTTTCTTTGTCATGAACATTGAGATGTTATCAACAACAAGATCATATCGTTAGGAGAATGATATGGTGGACATACTCCTATAGACAAGCGTAGCATAAAGATCAAGTCATTTCAATAGTTCAATTGCTATATGCTTTCTGATACATAGTAACCTAATTCCTTCGACCATGAGATCATGCATATCACCTTTACCAGATGGATGCTTTGATATCATCAAACACCACACCGTAACAGGGTGGCTATAAAGGTGGCATTGAGTGTTCGGAAAGTATTGGTTGAAACACATGGATCAAGAGTGGGATTTGTCCATCCACATGACGGATAGATATTCTCTGGGCCCTCTCGGTGAAATGTCATCCAATTAGCTTGCAAGCATGTGACTTGGTCACAAGGGATCACATATCACGGGAACGAGAAAAGAGTACTTATCAGTAACGAGGTTGAACTAGGTATGCAGAGATACCGACGATCATAACCTCGGATAAGTAACATATCGTGAGACAAAGGGAAATTGGTATCGTATGTAAGTGGTTCATTCGATCGCAAAGTAATCGTAGAAATATGTGGGAGCCATATGAATTTCCAGATTCCTCTATTGGTTATTGTTCGGAGAAGTGTCTCGATCATGTCCGCATAATTCACGAACCGTAGGGAGACACACTTAAGGATTCGACGTTGTTTGAGTAGTTATGGTATTATGAGAAAGAGACCGAATGTTGTTCGGAGTCTCGGATGGGATCCGGGATATCACGAGGTGATCCGGAATGGTCCGGAGAATAAGATTCATATAAGGAAAGTCCCGTTTCGGAGTTCGGGAATGGTTCCGGTGTTTTCATCGGGAACATTCTAGAAGGTCCCGGAATGTCCGGCACTCCGGAGGGGGAAGGGTACATGAATGTGTCATTGCATGTTGGAATGATTGCATCATGTACTAAGTGTTCTCGCTGTCCGAAATAAAGGGTTAATTCAAATCCTAATTGGAAAAGTCAAACTGCCAGTTTTCGGTCAAACTGCCAGTTTTCGGAAAGAGGAGAAAGAGGAGGAGAGGTGGAGGCCGAGTTGGAGGAGGGTTCCTCCCCTTGGCCGGCGCACCTCCCAAGGCCGAGTTGGGGAGGAACTCCTCCCCTTGGCCGCCGGCCCTCCCACCTATAAAGGGAGGGGCAGGGCTCCCCTCTCTAGACACACTAGTTCCTACCCCTCTAAACTAAACCCTAGATCTAAACCCCGGTTTAGAGCTATTTTGGTTTAGAGCCTTCTAATTGGTTTAGAGCCCTCTAATTGGTGTGTCTAATTACTAGACCACTAATAGCCTCTCTCATAAGCTCCACCATACTCGCACCGGCTTAAGGCGAAGCCCTGCGGGATCTCCCCTCTACCTCCGGTACCACGCCGTTGTGCTGCCGGAATCACGAGGAGAGTACTACAACCTCCGCTGCCTGCTGGAACAAGGGAGAGGAAGGTCTTCGTCGAGTACCGAACGTGTGACCGACTACGGGAGCGCTGCCGGAACGTGGCGCCGGAAGGATCGTCTACGCGATCTTGAGATCGGAAAGAGTACGACTACATCACCCACGAGAATCTGCTCTCGTTAAACACTTTGGAATCTTCGAGGGTGAGTTATTCCATCGACTCGTTGCTACAATCTAGTAGATAGATCTTGGCTTGTTTGTTTGTATGCGATAGAAAATTTTTGTTTTCCATGCTACGAACCCCTACAGTGGTATCAGAGCCGTGTCTATATGTAGATCTGTTGCACGAGTAGAACACAATGGTCATTGTGGGCGTTGATGCTTTTATTGTAGATTGCTTTTTGTGTACTTTGCATCTTGCGGTATGTTGGGATGAAGCGGCCCGGGCTAACCTTACATGACATCGTTCATGAGACTTGCTCCACGCTTGACATGCAACTCGTTTTGCATAAGTGGCTTTGCGGGTGCCTGTTTCTCCTAGCATAGTAAAGATCCAATTTACAACGGGTGATCAACAATGCTAGTATCAATGTTGTGGTTATTGTTCGTAAGTTAGAACGACACTTATGGAAAGCCCCAAACCACGTAAAATATGCAAAGAAAGTAGAAGCGTCTAACTTTGTTTTGCAGGGGTGTGCAGTGATGTGATATGGCCATGATTGTGATTATATTTGATGTATGCAATGTTCCTTATTGTAAGTTGGCAACCGGCAGGAGCCATATGGTTGTCTTTAATTTCTGTTAAGACCTGCGTGTCTATTCAAAATAGTTGTAATAGTTGAAGCTGGTGGACGACAACCATGAAGAAGCGTCATTGATCTTGATGCTATGCCGGTGATGATGGAGATCATGTTCGTGCTTGAAGATGGAGATCGGAAGCACAAAGAAGAAAGGCCATATCATATCACATATTATGAATTGCATGTGATGTTAATCCTTTATGCATCTTGTATTGCTTAGTAGACGACGGTAGCATTATAAGATGATCCCTCATGCACATAAATTTCAAGTTCTAAAGTGTTCGCCCTTAGTTAGCACCGTTGCTAAAGCTTGTTGCTTCGAAGCACCACGTGATGATCGGGTGTCTTTGATTCCACGGGTGAATACAACGTAAGCAAGCCAGATTTGCTTATGCGGTAGCTAAGGTTTGATCTTGACGAGCCTAGCATGTACAGACATGGCCTCAGGAACACGGATCGCCGAAAGGCAAAGCATGAATCATATAGTAGATATGATGAACATGATGATTGTTCGCCATTAAAACTATATCAGCTCTCGTGATGATCGGTGTTGATGTAGTGGATTTGGTTCGTGTGATCACTAAAACAATGTGAGGGATGTTGTTTTGAGTGGGAGTTCACCTAGTTTAATTTCATTAATTAATTTGAACTCAATTTGTCATAAACTTAGTCTAAACTATTGCAAATATGTTGTAGATCAATGGCAGCCCCTACCATCAATTTTAATGCGTTCCTAGAGAAAGAAAAGTTGAAAAACAATGGAAGCAACTTCGCGGATTGGTTCCGCAATTTGAGGATTGTCCTCACAGCTGGTAATTTGACCTATGTGCTGGATGCACCGCTAGGTGACCCACCTGCAGCTGATGCTTCCGATGAAGTAAAGAATGTTTACCTCGCTCGGAAGAATCAGTACTCCATAGTTCAGTGTGCTATCTTGTATGGTTTAGAATCGGAGCTTCAGAAAAGGTTTGAAGAGTCAGACCCATATGATATTGTCGAGGATCTCAAATTAATTTTTGAGACTCATGCGGCAATTGAAAGTTATGAAGCTTCTGAAAAGTTCTTTAACTGCAAGATGGAAGAGGGTAGCTCCGTCAGTGAGCATGTGCTTAAAATGTCTGGGCACGCGAATAAACTTCAAAGCTTGGGTATAGTGATTCCTAATACTTTGGGAGTTTACCGCATCCTCCAATCACTACCACCAAGTTACAAGAACTTTGTGATGAACTACAACATGCAGAACATGAACAAAGAGTTGCCAGAACTATTTGCTATGTTAAAATCTGCAGAAGTGGAGATCAAGAAAGAGCACCAAGTGTTGATGGTCAATAAGACCACCAAATTCAAGAAAGGCAAGTCTAAGCAGAAGGGACACTTCAAGAAGGGTGGTAAGAAAGCTACCATGCTGACGAAGAGGACCAAGGCTGGACCCAAGCCTGATACTGAGTGCTTTTACTGCAAGGGAGAAGGTCACTGGAAGCGGAATTGCCCAAAGTACTTGGCGGATTTGAAGAACGGCAACATCAAGAAGAAAGGTATATCTGATATACATGTTATTGATGTGTATTTCACTAGTATTCGTAGTAGTGCCTGGGTATTTGATACTGGTTCGGTTGCTCATATTTGTAACTCGAAACAGGAGCTGCAGAATAAACGAAAGCTAGCGAAGAACGAGGTGACGATGCGCGTAGGAAACGGATCAAAGGTTGATGTGATCGCGGTCGGCACGCTACCTCTTCATCTACCATCGGGATTAGTTTTATACTTAAATAATTGTTATTTGGTGCCTGCGTTGAGCATGAACATTATATCGGGATCTTGTTTATTGCGAGACGGTTACTTGTTTAAATCCGAGAATAATGGTTGTTCGATTTATATGAGTAATATGTTTTATGCACATGCACCTTTGATAGATGGTCTATTCATATTGAATCTCGATAGTGGAAATACACATATTAATAACATTGAAGCTAAACGTTTGAAATCAAGCGATAACTTAACCTATATGTGGCACTGTCGTCTTGGTCACATTGGAGTGAAGCGTATGAAGAAACTCCATTCCGATGGACTTCTTGAATCACTTGATTTTGAATCACTTGAAAGATGCGAAGCATGTCTGATGGGTAAAATGACTAAGACTCCATTTTCTGGTATGATGGAGCGAGCTACGGACTTATTGGAAATCATACATACCGATGTGTGTGGTCCAATGAGTGTAGCATCGCGCGGTGGTTATCGTTATGTTCTTACCTTCACGGATGACTTGAGTAGATATGGGTATATCTATTTCATGAAACATAAGTCCGAAACTTTCGAGAAGTTTAAGGAGTTTCAAAGTGAGGTAGAGAATCAACGTAACAAGAAGATTAAATTTCTACGTTCTGATCGTGGAGGTGAATATCTAAGTTACGAGTTTGGCGAGCATTTGAAGAAATGTGGAATACTTTCGCAGTTGACACCGCCGGGAACACCACAGCGTAATGGTGTGTCTGAACGTCGTAATCGAACTCTCTTAGATATGGTTCGTTCTATGATGTCACTTACAAATTTACCGCTATCATTTTGGGGTTATGCATTAGAAACAGCCGCATTCACTTTAAATAGGGCACCATCTAAATCCGTTGAAACGACACCGTATGAATTATGGTTTGGGAAGAAACCTAAATTGTCGTTCCTTAAAATTTGGGGGTGCGAAGCCTATGTAAAGAAGTTACAGCCGGACAAGCTTGAACCCAAAGCGGAAAAATGCGTCTTCATAGGATACCCGAAGGAAACTATTGGGTATACCTTCTATCATAGATCCGAAGGCAAAATCTTTGTTGCCAAGAATGGATCCTTTCTAGAGAAGGAATTTCTCTCGAAAGAAGTGACTGGAAGGAAAGTAGAACTCGACGAGGTTGTCGAACCTTCTCTCGAAATTGCGAGTAGCGCAGCACCGGAAGAAGTTCCTGTGGTGCCTGCACCAATGAGGGAGGAAGCTAATGATAGTGATCATGAAACTTCGGTTGAGGTTGCTACAGAGCCTCGGAGGTCAACGAGAACTCGTACCACTCCAGATTGGTATGATTCCGTTATGAATGTCATGTTGGTGGACAACACCGATGATCCCGAGACATATGAGGAAGCGATGATGAGCCCAGATTCCAATAAATGGCAAGAAGCCATGAAATCCGAGATTGGATCCATGTACGAAAACCAAGTATGGACTTTGGTGGACTTACCGGATGGCCGGAAGGCTGTCGAGAACAAATGGATTTTCAAGAAGAAAACAGATGCTGATGGTAATGTTACTGTCTATAAAGCTCGACTTGTCGCAAAAGGGTTTCGACAAATTCAAGGAGTTGACTACGATGAGACTTTCTCACCAGTAGCGAAGCTAAAGTCTGTGAGGATTATGTTAGCAATCGCTGCATATTATGATTATGAGATATGGCAGATGGATGTCAAAACAGCATTCCTCAATGGAGACATTGATGAAGAATTGTATATGATGCAACCCAAAGGTTTTGTCGATCCTAAAGATGCTAACAAGGTATGCAAACTTCAACGGTCCATCTATGGATTGAAGCAAGCATCCCGAAGTTGGAATCAACGTTTTGATAAGGTAATCAAAAGTTTTGGTTTTATACAAACTTATGGAGAAGCTTGTATTTACAAGAAAGTGAGTGGGAGCTCTGTAGCGTTCTTAATACTATATGTGGATGACATATTATTGATTGGGAATGATGTAGACCTTCTTAATAGTGTCAAAGAATATTTGAATAATAGTTTTTCAATGAAGGATCTTGGCGAAGCAGCTTACATATTAGGCATAACGATTTATAGAGATAGATCGAAACGCCAAATATCATTGTCACAAAGTACATATTTGGACAAAGTTCTAAAGAAGTTTGGAATGGAAGAAAGCAAGAAAGGGTTCTTGCCCATGTTGCCCAATACGACCTTGAGTAAAACTCAAAGTCCGACATCGGCAGAAGATAGAGAAAGGATGAGTAAGACTCCCTATGCCTCAGCCATAGGATCTCTAATGTATGCCATGCTATGTACTAGACCCGACATCGCATATGCTGTTAGTCTAACTAGCAGATATCAAAGTGATCCAGGAGTGGATCATTGGACAGCGGTCAAAAACATCCTTAAGTACTTGAGAAGAACTAAGGATATGGTTCTTTCTTATGGAGGTGATGAACAGCTCGTTGTTAATGGTTACACCGATGCTAGTTGGAACACCGATCCGGATGATTCTAAATCACAATCTGGATACGTATTTATTTTGAATGGTGCAGCAGTTAGCTGGAGGAGTGCAAAGCAAAGCGTTGTGGCGAGATCTTCAACTGAATCGGAATACATGGCTGCTTCGGAGGCTTCACAAGAAGCGATATGGATGAAAGAGTTCATTACAGAGCTGGGTGTGGTTCCTAGTGCGCTGGACCCAATGTCTATCTACTGTGATAACATGGGCGCCATAGCCAATGCGCAAGAACCAAGGTCACACAAGAAGCTGAAGCATATCAAGCTGCGTTTTCACGCTATTCGAGAACATATCCAGGATGGGGATATAAAGATTTGCAAAGTACACACAGATCTGAATGTGGCGGATCCGTTGACTAAACCTCTCCCGAGGGCAAAACATGACCAACACCAAACTGCCATGGGTGTTCGGTATATTACCATGTAATCTAGATTAGATGACTCTAGTGCAAGTGGGAGACTGTTGGAGATATGCCCTAGAGGCAATAATAAATATAGTTATTATTATATATCTTTGTGTTTATGATAAATGTTTGCATTCATGCTATAATAGTATTAACAAGGAAACCATTAATACTTGTGTGATTTGTAAACTTAATTTGAAGTCCCTAGTATAGCCTCTATACTTCACTAGCTTGTTGGTTGATTGATGATGTGGTTTCTTTGTCATGAACATTGAGATGTTATCAACAACAAGATCATATCGTTAGGAGAATGATATGGTGGACATACTCCTATAGACAAGCGTAGCATAAAGATCAAGTCATTTCAATAGTTCAATTGCTATATGCTTTCTGATACATAGTAACCTAATTCCTTCGACCATGAGATCATGCATATCACCTTTACCAGATGGATGCTTTGATATCATCAAACACCACACCGTAACAGGGTGGCTATAAAGGTGGCATTGAGTGTTCGGAAAGTATTGGTTGAAACACATGGATCAAGAGTGGGATTTGTCCATCCACATGACGGATAGATATTCTCTGGGCCCTCTCGGTGAAATGTCATCCAATTAGCTTGCAAGCATGTGACTTGGTCACAAGGGATCACATATCACGGGAACGAGAAAAGAGTACTTATCAGTAACGAGGTTGAACTAGGTATGCAGAGATACCGACGATCATAACCTCGGATAAGTAACATATCGTGAGACAAAGGGAAATTGGTATCGTATGTAAGTGGTTCATTCGATCGCAAAGTAATCGTAGAAATATGTGGGAGCCATATGAATTTCCAGATTCCTCTATTGGTTATTGTTCGGAGAAGTGTCTCGATCATGTCCGCATAATTCACGAACCGTAGGGAGACACACTTAAGGATTCGACGTTGTTTGAGTAGTTATGGTATTATGAGAAAGAGACCGAATGTTGTTCGGAGTCTCGGATGGGATCCGGGATATCACGAGGTGATCCGGAATGGTCCGGAGAATAAGATTCATATAAGGAAAGTCCCGTTTCGGAGTTCGGGAATGGTTCCGGTGTTTTCATCGGGAACATTCTAGAAGGTCCCGGAATGTCCGGCACTCCGGAGGGGGAAGGGTACATGAATGTGTCATTGCATGTTGGAATGATTGCATCATGTACTAAGTGTTCTCGCTGTCCGAAATAAAGGGTTAATTCAAATCCTAATTGGAAAAGTCAAACTGCCAGTTTTCGGTCAAACTGCCAGTTTTCGGAAAGAGGAGAAAGAGGAGGAGAGGTGGAGGCCGAGTTGGAGGAGGGTTCCTCCCCTTGGCCGGCGCACCTCCCAAGGCCGAGTTGGGGAGGAACTCCTCCCCTTGGCCGCCGGCCCTCCCACCTATAAAGGGAGGGGCAGGGCTCCCCTCTCTAGACACACTAGTTCCTACCCCTCTAAACTAAACCCTAGATCTAAACCCCGGTTTAGAGCTATTTTGGTTTAGAGCCTTCTAATTGGTTTAGAGCCCTCTAATTGGTGTGTCTAATTACTAGACCACTAATAGCCTCTCTCATAAGCTCCACCATACTCGCACCGGCTTAAGGCGAAGCCCTGCGGGATCTCCCCTCTACCTCCGGTACCACGCCGTTGTGCTGCCGGAATCACGAGGAGAGTACTACAACCTCCGCTGCCTGCTGGAACAAGGGAGAGGAAGGTCTTCGTCGAGTACCGAACGTGTGACCGACTACGGGAGCGCTGCCGGAACGTGGCGCCGGAAGGATCGTCTACGCGATCTTGAGATCGGAAAGAGTACGACTACATCACCCACGAGAATCTGCTCTCGTTAAACACTTTGGAATCTTCGAGGGTGAGTTATTCCATCGACTCGTTGCTACAATCTAGTAGATAGATCTTGGCTTGTTTGTTTGTATGCGATAGAAAATTTTTGTTTTCCATGCTACGAACCCCTACATAAGTTTCACAGTAATTTCATGAACCCAATATGGGTAAATGAACCCAATGTCATAGATTTGTCCTCTTCTGCATTCGAGAATCTTCAGTCTGCATAATATAGTGAGTATGATTATACATGCGATATAAACGAGGTGAGCTAACTAGAGACTTAATTATTAGAGGAATAATACTTACAGACAGTAGGCACTGATGATCGATTTGTCGAGGGCGTCTTGATTGAAAAACTGATGTAGTTCAGGAAATTCAATTAGTATTTGGGCATCTCCATACCCGTAATTCTCGTTTCGAACTCCGATCACTATCCAGTTTGCCCCTTCCTTTGTGTCTTTAATGTACCAGTTATGCAATCTTCGCATTTTTGTTGGTAGATACTTGACGTCCTCAGGTCCGACGAGAGGTTTCCCGTACTCGTATTTGTATGCTTCCTCAGCCACGGGGAAATATAACTGGTCTAAGTACTAAGCAATAGTCATACCTTGAGCAGCGTCCGCTTCTCCATAGAGTGCAACAATTTCTGGATCATACTGCTCGTTCGCAGCTTTGCTCGACTCCACCATGGTATCGGAAATCACTTTGAGCAGGGGGACATTCCTTATTTTTCTGTAAACCGAGCTGGGGAACTGAATTCCCGCTTGCACTAGTGCTCTTCGACCACACCATTAACTGATGTGACTTGATAATAGAGCGGTCATAGTCTTATGAAAGCCTTGGCTCGGGTTGATGAAGGGTCTTCAACATTTTTTGCACTTTGGCTTTTTCTTCTTTAGTGTAGGGGAACTGTGGCTCTTTCAGCCGCTTGAGGCTATCAAACCACTATTGCGTTTGGGCCTTTTTGATCACCGCATTCTCCTCTTCAGTATAGTCATAAGCTCTCTTGGGAGCAACCTTTGGTAGTTTTGGGAGGGGCTCCGGTAGACACTTCGGTGATCGGTTACTCTTTCGCTTTTGGCCCTGACCCTTTTGTACTTTTGGGAGGTGCTGAGACGGCTGACGCGGTGGCAAAGATGACCGTGCTGGAGACGGCTGACGCGGCGGCAAAGACGGTCGTGCTGGAGATGGCTGACGTGGCAGCGAAGACGGCCGTTCTAGAGACGGCTGACGCGGTGGCGGAGACGGTGCTTGTCGCGGCGACGGCAAAGACGACTGATGCGCTGGAGACGGGTGAGGCTGCGACAAAGATGGAGTTGTGCTCCGAGGAGTGGATGGCCTTGGCGTCCGATTTGAAAGCACGATGTGTTCCTTTCGCCATAGAATGGTCATGTTTTTTGCTTCTCCCAGCTTAGTCACATCCCCTTCACCTGCAGGGTAGTCAAGCTTGAGCTGCGCGAATCCATCCATAACTTCATCCACCCCAGCAATAGGTATCCCTGTGGAACCGGACAACAATGGTATGTTGGTACCGGTCCAACTAATGGTAAGGCATAGCCGACCGCCACCTTCATGGTTATGTTGACAACTTTCACATGCAGCTCACAATGTGTCATCTCCATGATATCATCCACTGGGTAGCGAAGAGGAGCCATCGCTGGTGCATCATCAGCATCATCACCGGGGAGCTCCGTGGAAGCCATGCTGCGTTTTCGATTAGTGGATGGGCCGGTAGCATCGAAGGCAGCTTTGTCTACCATGTGCCGCTGAGATGGGATGGTAGCTTGTTGGCTAAGTTTGTCAAGTTGATTCTGATGCTGCTTTAATTGTTGTTCTATTTCGCACATCCGGTCTTTCTGCTTCATTACTTCAAGTTCCTCCCTTTCCTTTATCCTTTGACGGCTTCTATCGGGATATTTCTTCCTATGGTCGGCAAAACCAAGGTTCCATGGTTTGGAGCCTTCTGTGCCTCGTGTTCGTCCCTCGTGTTCCTTGTTCCCAAGGGCGAGTGTGAGCTCGTCATTCTCGCTATCGGGAATGAACTCCCCATCTTCAACAGCCTTTACTGCATTTCTAATATCTTCGATGGGTATGTGAGTTTCTTTATGTCTTATGTTATATATGCACTTCCCTTCTGAGTCCAACGTGCCCCCATGCCCGTAAAACCAATTCCTTACCCATTCGATCCAATTGTATGGCTCTGGGGTTATCCCTTTAGCCATCAGGTCGGACTCGAGTTTCTCCCACTTAGGCTTGCTAGCCTTGTAGCCACCTTGCCCCATAGTATGGTGATACTACTTTTTAACAGCATTTTGCTTATTCGTTTCAGACCTTTTCTTAGCTGGTGCTGATGTCTTGTACACCACAAAATCAGCCTAGTAGTCTTTTATCTTCTCATACGCTCTAGTAGTGAAATCCGGAGTCTTCGCTTTCACGACAAAGTCATGGTGCAATCTTTTTCTTCCAGTTGTTGAATTGTTGGGCCATCTTCTTAAGAGCATACTCCATGACTTGTTGCTCCATGTGTTTCTGTAGTTCCTCCTGAGTTGGAATCTCCTCATCTGGAGCGTAGTCATCTCGATACACCTCTAATGTCGGTAGGGTGAAATTAACCATGAGCTTTTTCCAAAGAGTGTCTTTGGCTAAGTAACTGACATATAGAGACTCTGGATCCTTTGACGACCTATTCCTTTCTCTTACGGTGATCGGGATGTAGTCCCTAACAATAACTCTGCATTGCCTTATAAATTTATTTGCATCATCAATGGGAGCCTTCGGTTCACCGTCTAGAGCGACTTCTTCGATCCTGTACCTTTCATGGTCTCCCAACTTTTTAGCTGGGCCTCGTTTATTATTTTTAGAAGATTTGGTCGATCCGGAGGGCTAAAAGAAGAAAGAGCGTTAATATATATGTATATAGACAACAAAGGCTTAATTTATTAATATATGTGCACCTCGCCGGCTTCTCCCTCGCTGGATTCTCTCTCACCAGAGCCATCTGTTCAGTTGAAACCCGGATCTCCCTCACCAGAGTTGTTCAGATATAGCGAGGTGACATCGTTATCGATATGTCCTCCCTCGTTGATCATATCCTCAAGCGCCATTTCCTTTTCTTCGTCTCTAGGTTCCATATTTCTGCAAAAGGGGAAAAGCGGATGAGTCGAAGCGGCCAAGCGAGGAGGTTAGGTAGGCGTGGTTTGACGGGCTAGGGATGTAAACCATAATTCGAAGAAACCCTAATATATGGGGCGCGTTGCCGCGCCCGTCCCTAACCCCAAACACCAGTGGTATCATGTAACTCCAAGGGGAAAAGCAGTAACTCCGAAACCCGCAAACCCGATTACTACTACTACTAACTAACTACTACTACTAACTAACTACTACTACCCTAATACTACTAACTAACTACTACTACTAACTAACTAGTAACTACTACTACTACTAACTAACTACTAACTAACTACTACTACCCTAATACTACTAACTAATTAACTACTACTACTGTACTACTACTAACTAACTACTACTAGTAACTACTACTACTACTACTAACTACTACCCTAATTCTACTAACTAACTACTACTACCCTAATACAACTACTACCCTAATACTACTTACTAACTACTACTACCCTAATAACTAATTAAACTAAACTATAACTCATAAAAACAGAAAACAAAGAAGGAGAGGGAGAGAGGGCGCGCATATGGACAACGGCGGCGGTCCGGTGTGGCGCATGTGCGGGGGGCGGAGAGCGGTGGCGCCGTGCGACGGGGGGAGTGCGGCGGCACGCTGTGCGACGGGGAGCGTGGCGGCGGTCCGGCACGGTGGGGGCGGGGTGGTCTGGTGGTGGACCATCTCACTATTCCCATTTTTGTATAATTATAGCAATATTTTTGAAATCCTGCACTTTTTAAACTTTTTATAACTCCCTAAAACCTTCTCACTATTCCTATTTTTGATCTCTAGAAATAAAATAAAAGAAAATATCTATATTAAAAATAGTGGGCAAAGGGCCCCACACACAGTTTTTTTGCCCGTGAGGCCCACCATCCTACCAGCCACAGCCCATGAGGCTCACCTTTCCTTCGAGGCGACAGCGGCTCGATGATGATGGCGGGGCGGTGCTCCGGTGATCCTCGATGGTGGTGGAGCGATCTACGGGGTGCGGCGAGTGGTGGCGGTCTTGGGGATGGGGTCGGCGCGAGCAGAAGCTTCCCCGGGCGACGGTGATTGGCGACTAGGCGAGCTCGGTTCGGCTCGGCGGAGCTCCGGCGCCTCCGGTGGTCCTGCGCGGAAGGGGAAGGGGTCAAGGCAGCGTGGAATAGGCCAGCAGTGTGATTTGAAGGGAAAGGAGGAGGGGGCGGTCAGAAAGCGTCGTTGCCGGCGCGCGGTTCTTACCTCGAGCTCCAAGGCGGTGCGGCGACGGTCCGGTGTGTGGCGCGCGCGTTCGACGGCGACTGCGGACGATGGCGCAAGCGACGGTGCGGGCGAGGATTGCGGTGGTCCGATGGTGGCGTGCAGACAACATGTCGGCGTCGTGGGGATCCTCGGGGCGGCAGCGCGGCATCGGGCGGACTTAGCAGAAATGAGATGGGGAAGGAGAAAGGAAACGGCACGGTTATATATAGGAGGACCATACGTCCCGGTTGGAGCCATAAAGGCCATACGTCCCGGTTGGTGGCTCCAACCGGGACGAAAGGCCAGAGCATACGTCCCGGTTGGAGCCACCAACCGGGACATATGATGGCCACCGTAGGGGTGCGCGCAGAGGACCTTTAGTCCCGGTTGGTGGCACCAACCGGAACTAAAAGTCCTTTTTTCAAAAGTTTTTCAAACTTTTCAGATGTTTCCGCCTTATTTCCTATTTCTTATTTAGGTGTTCACATTTAAATGATTTTAATTTAAAAAAATATGTCTTATAAAATAATTATTCAAACTATTAAATTTGAATTCGAAAACACTTTCAACATGAATTTGAATTTGAATTTGAAAACAGTGGATCTCTCGACAATCATGGGTACACAAACGAACCATTCGTCCTAGCCAATGAATTTAGTCATAATCATGTCTAGCCCTATAGTACACAGCTTCAGGGTCATCTTCTGAATCATCTTTGTCGTCGTCGCTATGGCATATTCCGGGGATCCTCAGCCCTTCCCCGACTTGTGTAGGGGGGGACCGTGAACCATGACATATTCCGGGGGCACCTGCCACTTTGGCCTCGGATGAACGACACGGGGGGGAGGGGGCTACCGGGTGATGATGCCGCTACGCCCGTGGCCTTCGCCACAACCACCCTTATTGTGGCTTTGCGACGGGTGCAAGTGTGGGTACCGCAGGCAAGGATGATCTCCCTTAGCAATGTAGCGCATCACACCGGCGGTAGTCCGGTTCGCCCACCAAAGGTGACGACCGGTTTCATTGTGGTTCACCGGGGGTGGGCCGTCACCCTCATACCTAGCGAGCTCCCTTTCCCGCCGGTTAGCGAAGAAGGCATTCCAGGTGTCGTAGTTGTCGGGTTCCCAATAGGGATCCATCCGCTGCTCCGGCGTGAGCTCTAGGTAGAAGTGGTTCATGATGGCTGCTGCACAGGAGGGACAAGAACTCCTCCAACGCTCAGCATCTAGTCAGTGGGCACCCGGTAGCCCGGCGGGCATGGGTAGCTGGAGGCGCACAGCGCCTCGGTCTCTTCGAGTGTGATAATGTCCCAATATGCGGTGTCCATTGTTGAGAGATGAAGGTGTGGATGTGTGGATAGCCATGGCACGGTCGGCCTAGATATAGAGGTAAAGGGCGGGAAAACAAAGCGGGAAGCGATGGGAAATGGCGGGAAATATCTTTAGTCCCGGTCAGTGGCTCCAACTGGGAATAAAATACCCGGTTAGAGGAAAAGGGCGGGAAAGCATAGCGGGAAGCGGTGGGAAATGGCGGAAATATCATTAGTCCCGGTTAGTGGCTCCAACTGGGACTAAAAGACCTGGTTAGAGGAAAAGGGCGGGAAAGCATAACGGAAAGCGGTGGGAAATGGCAGGAAATATCTTTAGTCCTGGTTAGTGGCTCCAACTGGGAGTAAAAGACTCGATTAGAGGAAAAGGGCAGGAAGGCATAGCGGGAAGCTGTGGGAAATGGCGAGAAATATCTGTAGTCCCGGTTAGTGCCTCCAACTGGGACTATCGACAAGAGTGTCGACATTATGTCGTGAGTGTCGACACTATGTTGTGCTGCATAATCTATAAATAGGCATCCTTGTGAAGTTATCAAACACAAACATGATGTTGTGTGAGAGCAGAGACACCACTATGGCCAGTTTGAGGGAGATGCCGGTGGAGCCTAGTCCTCTGGCATCTCCAACAAACTGACCATAGAGACACTCTCTAATATGTGAAATTAGTTAGCTACCTGGCATATTGATCTAGCTAGAGAAGTTATAAACTTTAAGATGGTGTGCGAGAGCAGGGACAATACTACGGCCAGCTTCAGGGAGATGCCGAAGGATCTAGTCCTCAGGCATCTCCCTTAAGCTGGCCATACGGGATGGATCTCTGAAGAAACCACGGGCATTGGATCTCTGAAGAAACATCACATTATGAGTCTAAAAATGATTTTTTTCAAAAAATCACGAGCATTAGATCATGTACATGTAGGTCAAACCGGACCCACTTCCTGCCGATTTGGTAGACATTTGTGTTTTTCTCCAAGGGTGGACGGAAAGGTTTTAAAATCCCTAGTTAGGACATTGTTCATGTAAGGTGGTCTAGTATTTTTGAAAAATGGGGTGGTACCATTTTTTTATTTAACGTTTGGTGTTGCTTCACAAAACGCCCCAATTTTGGCACTCAGAAAATAGAAAATTGCTTTTCCATGCGACAAAAAATAAAACTTCCTCCTGCAACATTGTTAGCCATCCCAAGATGCACATGCATGTACAATATGGGAACTGTATCACAAACTATGCATCGATTATGCACATCATATTGGTCATTTGGACTGAAAGCCATGAAACCTCAAACATGATAGGTCATTTTGTGAAGGTTTTTTCGAGACATAATCAATATACCAAGTTTGGTATTTTTCAATGCAACTATGTCATATAATATGACACCACGCGAAGGATTTACATTGTTCAGACCATTTTTGAATTTCTTATGCCTGTTTATGGTTGCTTATGGTCGCTTCGGCCGTAACCATGGAGCATCTTCTTTGCTTAACGGGATGCTTGGGTCAGTTTTCGCTGTGAAGGGCAGAATTTCATCAAATTTATTATAATCTTTCTGACATGTCTGTCTTGTCCTTGACTCCCACGATATTTCTTTTCCCTAAAAGAACTATGTGACGCTTTGGCTCATCGTGTGATGTATTCGTTTGCTTATTTTTTCTTTTTTCTGTATGGAGGACATGTCCTTCACATAGAAAATCTGTGCCACATCATTGGCTAGAACAAATGGTTCGTCTCTGTAACGAAGATTTTTGAGATCTACTATTGTCATTCTGTACAACTGGTCTACCTTTACCCCTTATCCATTCAAGTTGATCCATTTGCACCGAAACAAAGGGACCTTAAAAGAAACTCCATAGTCAAGTTCCCATATCTCCTCTATGTAACCATAGTATGTGTCCTTTTTGCCATTCTCGTCGGTTGCATCAAAGCAGACACCACTGTTCTGGTTGGTGCTCTTTTTATCTTGGGCGATCGTATAAAATGTATTTCCATTTATCTCGTACCCTTGGTAATTCAATATAGTAGAAGATGGTCACCCAGCCAACAAGTAGAGCGGATCTCCAAGAGTGGTGTCATTCATTAAATGTGTTCGCAACCAACTGCCGAAAGTCTTCATGTGTTCATCTCTAATCCAGGAGTCTGGCTTTCCCGGGTTGTTGGAGCATACAATATTCTTGTGTTCCCCGATATACAGAGCTACCAAGGTGGAATTTTGTAGAACCGTGCAGTGTGCTTGAGTGAAAGATTGTCCATCCCTACATATCATTGCTTTCTTTCCTAGCGTGCCTTTTCCACTCAGTCTCTCCTCATGCCGTGATTCAGGAACACCAATCGCCTTAAGGTTAGGAATAAAGTCAACACAGAACTCAATGACCTCCTCTGTTCCATATCCCTTGGAGATGCTTCCTTCTGGCCTAGCACGGTTATGAACATATTTCTTTAACACTCCCATGAACCTCTCAAAGGGGAGCATATTGTATAGAAATACAGGACCGAGAATGGAAATCTCTTCGACTAGGTGAACCAGGAGATGTGACATAATATTGAAGAAGGATGGTGGGAACACCAACTCAAAACTAACAAGACATTGGACCACATCCTTCTGTAACCTTGTCAGAATATCTTGATTGATCACCTTCTGAGATATTGCATTGAGGAATGCACGTAGCTTCACAATAGGTACTCAAACATTTTCCGGTAGAAGCCCCCTCAATACAATCGGAAGCAACTGCATCATAATCACGTGAAAGTCATGAGACTTCAGGTTTTGGAATTTTTTCTCTGCTATATTTATTATCCCCTTTATGTTAGACGAGAATCCAGACAGCACCTTGATACTATAAAGGACTTCAAAAAAGATTTCCTTCTCTGCTTTCGTAAGAGCATAGCTGGCAGGACTTAAGTGACGCCCTTTATTCGTCTTGTTACGTGGATGCATGTTTTGTGGGTCTTTCATACATTGTTGGTCCTTCCGTGCTTCTGGTGTATATTTTGTCTTCCCATACACACCCAGGAAGCCTAGCAGGTTCACGCATAGATTCTTCGTCATGTGCATCACGTCGATTGAAGAGCGGACACGTAGGACTTTCCAATAGAGTAGCTCCCAAAATATAGATTTCTTCTTCCACATGGTCGCGTGTTCGGTAGCGACATCGTTTGGAACAGGTTGACCGCCAGGACCCTTTCCAAAGATTACTTCTATGTCCTTGACCATACAAAATACATCATCATCTGTAGGGAGGTCAGGCTTCTTCCGATAATCTGCCTCACCTTTGAAATGCTTGCCTTTCTTTCTTACTTGATGATTGATCGGAAGAAATCGACGATTCCGTAGGTACACAACCTTCTTACATTTATGCAAATATGCAGCTTCAGTATCATCTAAACAGTGTGTGCATGCCTTGTATCCCTTGTTTGTATGTCCTGCAAGGTTACTAAGAGCATGCCAATCATTGATGGTTACGAAAAGCATCGCTCGTAGGTTAAATGGCTCCTGTTTGTGCTCATCCCACACACGTACACCTATTTTTCCCCACAACTGTAAGAGTTCTTCAACTAATGGCCTTAGGTACACATCAATGTCGTTGCCGGGTTGCTTCGGGCCTTGGATAAGCACTGGCATCATAATGAACTTACGCTTCATGCACAGCCAATGAGGAAGGTTGTAGATACATAGAGTCACATGCCAGGTGCTGTGACTGCAGCTCTGCTCCCCAAAAGGATTTATGCCATCTGTACTTAGACCAAACCATAAGTTTCTCATGTCACCTGCAAAGTCCGGTAACTCTCTCTCGATTTTTCTACACTGCAACCCATCAGCGGGGTGTCTCAACTTCCCGTCTTTCTTATGGTATTCATTGTGCCATCACAACAACCTGGCATGCTCTTTGTTTCTAAACAGACGTTTGAACCTTGGTACTATAGGAGCATACCACATAACCTTAGCACAAACCCTCTTCCTGGGAGGGCTCGTCATCACCATCAACATCACCAGGGTCATCTCGTCAGATCTTATACCGCAGTGCAGTGCATACCGGACATTTATCTAAATTCTCGTACTCCTCACCGCGGTAGAGGATGCAGTCATTTATGCATGCATGTATCTTCTGCACATCTAATCCTAGAGGGTAGAGAATCTTCTTTGCTTCGTAAGTACTCTCGGGCAATTCGTTATCCTTTGGAAGCTTCGGCTTCATTATTTTCGGTAACTTCTCAAATCCCTTGTTAGATAAACCAGTCTCTGCCTTCCATTTCAACAATTCTAGTGGTACTGAGCTTTGTGCTGCCATCTTCGCAATTTGGGTACACCAATTTTTTGTGGTCCTCTAACATGTCCTCCAACTTCAACTTTTCATTCTATGTTTCACAGTCTCGCTTTGCATCAGAAATGACCTAACCAAGATCATCAACGGGCTCATCTGATGCTCGTTCTTCACCTCCTTCTTCTTCATTCTCTTCCATTGCAGTATCATCGTATTCAGGGAACATATGACAATACTTATCATCATCCTCTTCTTCTTCATTGTCTTCCACCATAACCCCTCTTTCTCTATACTTGGTCTAGCAATTATAGATGGGCATGAAACCTCTCTGAACCAGGTGGCCACGAATGATTTTCGAGGAAGAGTACTCCTTGATGTTCTGACATTGAACACATGGACAACACATAAATCCATTATCTTTGTTTGCCTTAGCCACATCGATAAATTTATCCACGCCTTGAATATACACGGATTCACGTCGATCACCGTACATCCATCCCCGCCGGTTCATCTGCATCATTACAGAACATCATGAATAGTGAGATGACCACTTTATGTCGACGCATGCATTATTATATCAATGACAAATAAAGGATAAGTTTGCTAACCTCGATCAAGAAGGAAAGAAAGAGGAGAAAGACTTAAGTGTGGCTCGGGCACCTCATATCATTTTTATTTTGTGTAAAATCAAGCGTATCATTCTCTCAGACATTTCGTCGAACACCTAATGTGCATAGGAGAAAATACTAGCACACCACACCTCACTCCTTCAACCAAAAGAAAAAACAAAGGGAGGGCACTGGCTGGGGCGACGCATATATAGGCGGGCTATTATGAACCGGGATTAAAGGTGGGCGGCAGGCCATGTGTCTGGGGCCAGACCTTTAGTCCCGGTTCGTATTACGAACCGGGACTAATAGCCCCTTAAGAACCGAGACGTATGCACCCTGGCTCCCGTGTGTCGCTCGGTCCCCTCGAACCGGGACAAATGTTTGCATTAGTCCCGGTTCGAAAAGGAACCGGGACTAATGCTCTCGGCCGCTGCGAACCAAAGCTAGTTTTTCTACTAGTGCATGCACATATCTGATGAGTATCTATGCTAATTATGTAAAAAAAAGAGCTCAATAGTTTATTTTTATGACAACTACATAGGAGTTTGGTTTCACAATTTTATATTTTTGGTTAATAAATACATGATGTTCTAGATATTCACGAGATCTCTAATATGAATATTTGATCATTAGGCACATGCTAGAAGAAGAATATGAAAATGTTTTCCTTTAACCAATCTTAAGTTTTTCTTTAACCAACCTTAGCAAGGCTTGAATGTACCTTGGTAAAAAATTCATTTACTAAAAAACAAACGGAGTGCACGATTCATCTCCGATGGTCCACATGTCATATAGAACAAATGATAGCTATTTTTATTAAATATTAATAGGGCAAACTTCTCCATTTGCAAGAAATTGTATGCATGCCCAACACATGATTTTTTTCCTTCACAAACATCTTACTCATATACCCTACTCGTGTGGCAGGGTACCTAAACCCATGGGTAGAATTTTCACGTTTTGTTGCGAAATTATTTTTGTGTAGTGCGCGTGGCTTGATTTGCATAAGTTATTTTGTACTGGGGAAGTTGGCTGATGTCGTGCTGGGTAAAGACACCCTGAATGAGTATTTCGTAAGATCTCTGAATCCCTGTCGACAACATGCTTCCCACATTCATCCATCTTCTTAGAGGAAATATAGTGCACATGTGAATTTATCAGGAGCGGTTGTAGGGAGAACATCACTAAACAATTCCTATGTGGGTACATAACAGTAACACCATGGAATATGTTTCAGGACGATGGCTGCTACTTCGGCCCGCTGACCGGGCGCGTGGCCCAAAGAATTGCTAGGGGCCGGTTCGTCCTCGACGGCAAAGTGTACCGTACGTACCTCAACGACGGCTGGAACACGATCCATGGTATGCACTGCAGTTTGCTCCAGGAATACGCCCGAGCAAGAGTAGTAATCTCCTACTGTAGGTGGTGGCAGGGGATTCAGCAAAGTCGTATGGACGGTGAAGGAGTACGTCGCCGGCGGCAGCTCGTCGTACATCACGCTCTTCTACCGCAGCCTCGACGGAGAAGAAGGGTTCCCCGCAGACCTGGACGTGTACGCGACGTACCAGCTGTCGAGCCGGCCCGTACGCGCTGAGCATCCGCACCAACGCGACGGCGGTCAACAAGGCCACGCCCGTGAACTTCCTGCAGCACCTGTACCTGAACCTGGGCGGGGAGGGCAGCGGCGACGTGCTGGGCCACAAGCTCCACCTCTCCGCGTCGCGGTACAGTACACCCCCCTGGACGACGAGCTCCTCCCGTCCTCCGGCCGCGTCGACCCTGTCGCCGGCACCAGCTACGACTTCCGCTCGCCGAAGCACATCGGCGCGCGCATCGCCGCATCCGGCGGGTTAGCGGAGGCAGGGGCCTCGTCGGTATAGTACGACACAAACTACGTGATCGACGGGTAAGGTATGCGGAAGTTTGCGGCGGTCTGGGACGGCGCGTCCGGCCGCGGGGTGGAACTGTGGGCCAACCAGCCGGCGATGCAGCTCTACACCGGCAACAGGCTCAACGAGACAACGACACCGTCAGGGGGAAGGGCGGCAAGGTGTACGGGCGGTACGGCGGGTATTGCTTGGAGACGCAAGGGTACCCGGACGCCGTGAACCGCCCTGAGTTCCCGTCGCAGACGCTCAGGCAGGGCCAGGTGTACAAGCACGACATGCTCTACAAGTTCTCATTCTAACTTTTACTCTGAGGATTTTGTTCTCATTCTACCTTTAAACCTCCATGGGGACATACATGGGCCTGATGACACTTGAAAAATAAAACAGATTGATTTTATTGGGTTGGCTTCGAGATCCATCCAGATGTATGCTGGTTACACTACGATGGTCAAGGCTACGCCGACGGCTATTTGTCAGGGCCGTCGTCGTAGTCCCCGAGGTGGGCAGACGAGCTAATATGCCGTCGGGTAGGGCATGATTGCCCGACGGCAGCCGACGGCGTAGACGGAAAAGCCATCGGCCTAGTTTTCACACCTACGCCTAAATCATTCTACTTCAGAAAAATACATATAATATATCAAAATTTGCAAACAATAAGATCTATCTATCGAAACTCAAATATTACATATATTTTATGAATAAAATATAAAAATATTATATATACTTTCGTATAACATATTTTCTATTTTTCGTGTTAAAATCAGGGTGTTTTGTGAAACAACCACCAAATACAAGTTTAAAAAGGTGCCACCCCATTTTTAAAAATACTAGGCCACCTTGCATGGACAATGTTTCAACCGGGTATCTTAAACCTTTTCGTCTATCTCTCGTGAAAAAGACAAATTCTCGCCGAATCGGTAAAAAATGGGTCAGATTTGTACTACATGTACATGATCTGATGCTCATGATTTTTTGAAAAATTATTTTTAGATTCACAATATGTTATTTCATCATATACAATGCAAGTTTAACGAGGCTCAGCCCCGAGTTAAGAATATTCATGCCCGCCATTTTAGAAAGTTTGACGATAGTTTAAAACAGACATAAAAATTCAAAAACGATCGAAACAATGCAAAATCTTCACGTGGTGTCATATTATGTGACATAGTTGTAAGGAAAAATATCAAACTTGGTACATTAATTTTGTCTAAAAAAACCTTCTCAGAAATCATCTATCATGTTCGAGGTTTCATTGTTTTTAGCCAACGATTAATGTTATGGCTAGAATTATGGCATAGTTTGTGATAATGTGTCCATATTGTGCACACATATATATCATGAGATGGCTAACAATATTGCAGCAGGAAGTTTTCCTTTTCTTTGCATCAAAAAACAATTTTCCATTTTCTGAGTGCCAAAAACGAAGTGTTTTGTGAAGCAATCACCAAATTAAAGTTTCAAAATGGTACCGCCCCATTTTTCAAAAATAGTAGGCCACCTTGCATGGACAATGTCCCAATCGGGGTATCTTAAACCTTTTCGTCCAGCCCACATAAAAAAGACAAATTCCGTCGAATCGGTAGAAAGTGGGTCAGACTTGAACTACATGTACATGATCTGATGCTCCTGATTTTTTAGAAAAATAATTTTTAGGTTCACAATATGCTATTTCATCATATATCCAATGCAAGTTTAGCGAGGCTTAGCCTCGAGCTAAGAATCTCCATTCCATGTTTTAGAAAGTTTGACGATAGTTTGAAACGGGCAAAAAAATTAACGATTGAAACAATGCAAAACCTTCGCGTGGTGTCATATTATGTGACATAGTTGCAAAAAAAATCAAACTTGGTATATTGATTGTGTCGAAAAAAAATCTTCTCATAAATGACCTATCATGTTCGAGGTTTCATGGTTTTTAGCCAAACAACTACTGTTATGGCTAGAATCATGGCATAGTTTGTGATAATGTGTCCATATTATATACACATGTGTATCATGGGATGGCTAACAATGTTGCAGGAAGAAGTTTTCCTTTTGTCGCACCAAAAAATCATTTTCCATTTTCTGAGTGCCAAAAGTAGGGTGTTTTCTGAAGCAACCACCAAATTAAAATTTCAAAATGTTTCATCCCATTTTTTAAAATACTAGACCACCTTGCATGGACAATGTCTCAACCAGGATATCTTAAAACTTTTCGTCCACCCCTTGTGAAACAAATTCCTACCAAATTCGTAGGAAGTGGGTCAGATTTGAAATACACATATATGATCTGATGCTCATGATTTTTTAGAAAAAATCATTTTTAGGTTCAAATTATGCTATTTTATTAGAGATCCAATGCAAGTTTAGCGAGACTCATTTCCAAACTAAGAATCTTCAAGCCAGCCGTTTTAGAAAGTTTGACGATAGTTTGAAACAGGTATATTTTTTTTAAAGATCGAAAGAATGAAAAACCTTCACGTGGTGTCATATTATGTGACATAGTTGCAAGAAAAAATATCAAACTTGGTATATTGATTGTGTCTCAAAAAATCTTCTCAGAGATGAGTTATCATGTTCGACGTTTCATGGTTTTTAGCCAAACGATCAATGTTATAGCTAGAACCGCGACATAGTTTATGATAATGTGTTCATATTGTGCACACATGCACATCATGGGATGGATAACAATGTTGCAGGAGAAAATTTTCTTTTTCTTCGCACCAAAAAACAATTTTCCATTTTCCGAGTGCCAAATACGGGGTGTTTTGTGAAGCAACAACCAAATGAAAGTTTAAAAATGGTGCCACCCATTTTTTCAAAAAATACTGGGCCACTTTGCATGGATAATGTCCCAACCAGAGTATCTTAAATCTTTCCATCCACCCCTTATAAAAAGACAAATTTCTATCAAATAGGTAGGAAGTGGGTCAGATTTCAACTACAGGTACATGATCTGATGTTCATGATTTTTTGAAAAAATCATTTTTAAGTTCAAAATATGCTATTACATTGGAGATCCAATGCAAATTTAGCGAGGATCATCCCCGAGCTAAGGAGTTTTTAGAATCCTCAAATTCAAAAGGGAAATTTGATATGATTTTTTAAGATTTAACACTATTAAAATAAATTTTATTTAAAAATACATGATGCATGATTAAAAAGATGATAGGGGTGTCAAGTTTGGATTCTTCTCATTTTTCTGATAGATTTAGACATATTATTTGTCGAATTCCGGTTTACGGATTTAAAGATATGAATTATTCCATATTAAATAGAAAAAAGCAAAAAAAAAATTGTTATTTGATTTAAGATTATAATTACCTATTTATTTTTATTTACTTAAATAATTATTTTATATTTTTAAAAATAAAGGCGTGTGACACCGTGATTGATATGATAGTATTATCAATAAGGTCTAATTTCCTTATTGGAAGCTCATCCGGAAGGAACAGAAAAGTTAAGCGTGTTGGGACTGGAGTAGTGTGAGGATGGGTGACCGACCGAGAAGTTTGACTGGAGATTAATTATACTAAGAGTTAAAAAAGGACTTTGTGATATTAACAAGTCAAACAATTAAAAATGGTTCTGAGATTAACAAATTAAACAATTTTAAGAAAATGAAATAAAACTAGGCCGGCTACCGCTAGACTAACTAGACCGACGACAATGCCGTCGGCGTAGCAACCAACATACCAAAAGGCTGTTAACCTGTCAATGTGGCACCCACGGGAGCTACGCCGGCGGTAATATGGGCTACGTCTATGGGGCAGTATGTCGATGTCAAATGGGGGCTACGCCGACAGGCCCTGGCCATCGACGCCTATTCTGTTTTCCGTAGTGTTACTTATCTAGTCATTACTTACAAAAGTTTTTTTGTGAAAAGGCAAAAAAACCATTGTGTTTCGATTCATCGATATAAAAGAAGGTTATGTACAAGTCCAAGAGTACAAACATTGCGTCATACAACTCAACCCAAAGAATCTAGCCTAGGGGAGCATCTAGTATGCCCCGAGCTTCAATGTCTATCCACGAACGTGCCTTATCTTTCTTTTTCTTTTAATTGAGATTTTTTTTTGCAACATTTCACCAATTTATTAATCATCATTAACCGTAATACGAAGAGAGTTCGAAAAAATAGTAATACAAAGAGTCGTAAAAATAATAAAAATTATAAATAAGTCTTTGGACCACCTTATTCTATATTTATTTTTCAGAATTTGATAGTGCATGGAAAAATAAAATAGATTGATATTTTGTTGGTTGATTCTACATGGATTGATATTTTGCAAATTATAGCATCGTAAACCATACTAGTACAGTCTACAGAGCTAGTGATAACAGAGCATCTTGACAGATTAATTAAGAGCAAGATGATACTGCTACTAAATAAGTTAATCATGGCAAGATACACTAGTAGAAAACAAGTACAGTAATCTTCAGATACTAGATAAATCATGCACCGATCAAGCTAATGCGACAGAGATTTATCAAGAGAGGATGCTAGCAGTAGTAACCAATTTTTCAGGTGCACTTATAACCTTGACATGGAGCCAAAAAAAACTCAGTTGTAGTCGTGGTCGTACGTCTTCCTTGCGTGCACGTACAAAGCTTGCCGGAGGCGAGGTCGTCGGGCGACCGGAGATCTCGGAGATCGAGCGGTCGCGAGGACGTTGCCCAGAAAACTCTAGACTGCCCCGTGCCCAGAAAACTCTCGGAGATCGAGCGGTCGCGAGGACGTTTCTCTTCTGACAACCAGATAGACGCTTTTTAGGAAGCATGTTCACACGACCGATTACCTCAATTCTGTAGCAAAATAGCAAAACTCAAAGCCTTCAGGCTATCTGAATAACCAGGGCCAGCAATCTCTTCCACGAACAAACAGAGCGAACTGACACGAACAAATGAAAGAACAAATGGAAGCAACGACAACTGTTGTATTCCCTTTGTTTCAAAATATAAAATGTTTTAGCTTTGTGAAAGGAGTGTATCTAGACTCTTTTTATTATATAGGTTCATCTAGATTTGGAGTAAACCTATAAATTAAAATGGGTCTAGATGCACTCTTTTTACAAAGTTAAAACATTTTATATTTTGAAATGGAGAAAATAGAAAGGAAGAAATATCAGTCACGAGATATAAAATTTAGATTCAAAACAAGAAAAGATAGAGTCGGACAGAAGGGTCTCCTAAATTTTTGATCCACCAATTACCCGACTCGCGCACCCTTCGCGTGTGGATGAGTCTTCGTCTCCAACTCTCTGCAAGGTCTGGTACCGTGATTGATTAGGGAACATCCGAATAAGGAATTAGGGATTCTAGCATGGCGACTGGGCGAGGACGCGAGATGACAACCGACGCCCGACGGCCTCCGTGCGCGATTTGATCGAGAGAGAAAATGAATCGCCAACCTTCTCAAGGATCTAATTCTTTCGGGCATGGCTGTGTGTTAGCTGGACGTCTGTCCACCCTTACATGGCCCTATACTTAGTACATACTGTGTAGCAGATATGGGCCCCAATTTTGGCCGGGCCCCAGGCCATCGCCCTTCTAGCCCTAGGCCAGAGCCGGCCCTGTCCGTAGTTACACTTACCAAAATTAACTACATCAAACTTGCTAGGTATTATGATAATGTCATGTGTTATACCATTATAATGAGTCTGCTTCAAACATACATGCACTAAAGTCAAACACATACCAAGCTTCGTGTGGGTTGTTTTATTTTTATACATTGCATCTTAATGATTCATTAAAAGGAGTCCCATAGGTTTTAGCAAAACTAAAAATGATAGTAGTTCGCATGGCTTCACAAATTAACTTGTGGCACGTAGAGAAATCTTGTGCATTTGTATGCGTTATAGTCTATTTCAATGTCCTTAAGTATATTGGTAGAAAGCTTTAAAGAAACATTTTAACAAATATCTCGATGGAGGCTTTCTAGAATTTATTTGTTAGCATCCGACCCATTTTGGACCGCTTGAATGGCTAAGAAAGGACGACATGTCAAAAAGTAAGGAGCTAGATGGACGCATATGCTTCTAAGCCAAATTCAGTAGGAGCTAGAGATGAAGCTAACTTAGACAACAAAGGAAGGCGCAAGACTAGAAGGATCCAACTCATGCCAGGATCCAGTAGGGTATTGTTGGCGTTATCCAACTCTTCAGCCCTGCCACATCAACCTAACCTCCAAACAAGTTTTAGCAATGCAATGGGCAGGGCCGGACGGGATTAGAGAGGTGAGGGGTCATGTCATCATGTGGTATCATGGATCACGATCTGGGAGTTTCTGTATGTATCTTACTCAACGAGGAAACAACTCACTGAGTTTTCCATACTAATGAGCATGGACGAGTTTCGAGAGCATTCGCAAAAAAAATACGAGTTTCGAGAGCATAAACAAACCATAAAAGATACATTTTAATAGGCACTTACAAATGGTGATAAGAACAAAATTTCAAAGAATTGAAAGAAAGGAGAAAATAAATTACATGGAACGTATTGCACACCTGAAGGATAAATCTAACTGACGCTAACTTACAACTCTCAAGATCGAAAAACAAAGTACTTCTCTCGTCAGTAACTTGTCTAAAGAGAACCTACATCATGCTGCCAGGTTATTAAGCGTCAAGTCCAGGCTACGGAATTTATCCTTCGTCACTGTCATCACAGGGCACAGTGGACTGTATCACGACGCGAGCTCCCGAGGACAGCCTGCAATTTTGAATCAGAGCAAAGGCCTCAATACCTCATTGCATCGCGGTCGAAAATGGAATCCTCTTATTTGTTGCAAAGGAAAACTAAAGCATCGAGTGCATACCCAGTCTACTGGCAAAAAGTTGGAGCACTTAACTTTCCTCGATCTTGACAAGCTTCTCCTTGTTCTCCTTCCTGAAGGAGTCTATCTTCGCTGTCGCCGATGCTATCGAGGCGTCAGTGAACCTCTTGCTTCCGCCGTCCCCGGACGCCAAGCTGGAGTCTGGCCCGGCCGAGGAGCTCCTCCGGCAGTCTGAGATCGGGGAATTCTGCACCTCACTCTTCGGGTGCAGGAACGATGACAGTATCGGCGTCAGTGGTAGGCACCTTGAGCGTGATACCATCGTGTCTTCTTCATCAGGTCTTGCGCACTCACAGAGGGTGTCACTGCCCCTGCGGGTTTCTCCGTGGTTAAGAACATCATGAAAAGCAAAACTGGAAACTCACATGGTAAGTAAGATCCTTGGCAGATACAGAAGGAAAAGCTACTGCATCTGGAATAACTGTTGTACCAATGACCGGATTTCCTGCAACGTAGGCTACATAATATTTTTGGATTTGAATAGGGTGAGAGAAAACATGGTTCAATCGGGATCGGGATCTACGCACGAACTTCGCTGGTGTTTGCAGATTGGTCCCTCCATTACAGTGACAACTCTTTAGGATGGCACCAAACTGTTCAAGTGTTCAGCAGTATGAAGCAACAGGATATCTGCTATATTTCAGTTCAGAAACTGAAGAATCTTGCCAGCCAACTATGCAGGGTGGTCCTCTACATCTGACCACTAGCTCGTGTTGTGGCAATGAAGAGGGGAAGCTGCTAGCGCAGGATTAAAACTGTAGAATTGGAGTAATGACAAAAAGAATAGCAGCACGGCTGCTCTTTTTGGGGGCCAAATTCTTCAACCTCTCAGTAACTACTGGTTGCACAAATTAACTCCTGCATCTTCTAACAGACTTTGCATAAGTTAAAAAAAAAGGATGGCACTGTCAAAAGAAACTGCTAATGTGAAATGCGCCAAGTGGAATTTCCACTCTCTCTTAGTAGACGTATTTACTAATTTTGCAATGTCCCGAACTCAGTTTTCTTCAGTAGATTCCCCGTACTTTGTTATTTTGTTTGCTATGTGTATGCTAAGCGCCAGCTGCATGATGGCAACATAGGACGTGAA
Source organism: Avena sativa (assembly GCA_916181665.1). Classification (NCBI taxonomy): domain Eukaryota; kingdom Viridiplantae; phylum Streptophyta; class Magnoliopsida; order Poales; family Poaceae; genus Avena; species Avena sativa. The sequence continues at coordinate 77,130,794 of OV702292.1, read as the reverse complement.
CGTGCAGTGTCGTTGGCACCAAGCTAACTGCAAATGGCCTCCTCTAGAGTCTGGACATCACTAAATGATGGAAAGAAATGGTCCTTGCAATCATAAAATCTATATGGTACGCAGTTCCTTTCCATCTCTAAATTCGTGAGGCTAGCCTAACCGAACCCCTCCCTATGGATATTATGTGCAGCTGCAACGCTCTTAAATGAACAATCGGTGCAAAATTTTAGCTTCAAAGTGACGCTAAGATCTCATGACCACTAAATACAACTGACTTTAGAATTTAGAGACGACTACTAAATATAGATATAATGTGGAAGCTGAGTGACCACCGGTCTCCTTGGTCCCTTTTAGAAAATGCACCATCAATCAATCAAATCTTAGCTGACAAGCTAAAGAGCACACGGACAAAATCCATTCTACTCATGGCAAAGTATGAAGTTGTTGAGTATTTCTCCGTGACAGCGAAACGGTTACAGAATTAGCTGGAGATCTATACTGATAAGCGAATAGCGCATAGCTCATACCACAAAATAGGCCCATATTGTTTAGCCGCAGAAAGTGAAAGTTCTAAGCTATAAGTTATCTAAGCAGAACCGAAATATAATGTGGAAGCACTGAAATTTACCTTTCCGCGTTGTAGGAAGAAGACCGCTTAAGGACTGAGTGCCTCTCAGCGGGAACATCTCTCTGCGTCTTAGTCTCAATAATGCTCCCACTAAAATATTCCTTATCTTCCAACCTCGTCCCTATGAATCTGGGATTCTCTGATAGGTAATCGAGCTCACCCATCATCATGGAGCGAGAAATTAACGGAGAGGGGAACTTCAGGTTCGGGAATCTTGGCTTGTAAGCCCCAACAAGCCCAATATTGTCATGATCTTTCACTGAAAGTGAACCGCAGGTTATGAGCTGCATCAGTACATTCGCCGGCCTCAGCTTCGGGCAGGTCGGCACAACAATGTCATCCTCTTCAAGAATTCTGAAGCTATGTGCTGTGTTGTTGTCAGCTCGTATCAGTGACTCCAAACTCTCAGACTTGCCATGGGTTGAAGCTAGGCTCAGTGGAGTAGGACACTGGGACATGATATCCCTGGAAATCCCCTGGAGCTCTGCTGATCGGCGAGGATAGCTCTGCTGCCGGTACTCGGTGACTTCACGAACTACCGCGTCGTGATCGGTGCTCAGGCTCTTCTTATGCATCTCGGGTAATTTCCGAGCCGATCTTCTCCCAAGGTCATCGGTTTGAGTCGCGGCATCCATCGAGCCGGTGGGCTTATAAACCCTGAATTCTGCTGGAGTCACGGGGCCAGCCCTTGACATGACAGTCCTCTGAGGCTCCGACTCTGGCGACATGTTCCCCGAGGAGTTACCCCGGCATGGCGAGGGGGAGCCGTCCTCGTCCGGCGAAGGCACCGACGGCACGCGCCGAGGCTTGGCTTCTCGAACTGTCACACTAGGAGGGGAGGAGGAAAAGGAAGCCTCCCTTGACAAAGGCAGCCTTGTACCCTCTTTCAGCCTGCTCTGCTGCTTCTGGTTGCCATTACTACCATGGTAGAACTGACCTGTACATTTAAACAGGCGAGAGATGACACCACGGTACTGATCAGCACTGAAGCGCTTAGTCCATGTTCACAAAGACAAGTGGCAATTCGGAAGAGAATTGTTTACCTGAAGAAGGCTGGTCCAAGAGCTCGGAGCCCTTGAGCACATACTCGCCGTCCGTGGCCGGGAGGACGAGGTCGTCCTCGGCGAGGTCGTGCCACACGAACCCGTTCTTGTAGCTCCTGAAAAACGAGCACATCTTCTTTTCAGGCTCACCAAAATTCAGAAAACTTCGAACATGAAAAGAGGATATGTTGCTTGCTTGGTTTACCTCTTGCAAGACCAGGAGTACATGGCGGCCATGCCCTTGCCGCGCACCATGTTGAGGTGATTAATCACATCTACGCATCCAATCATTCAATCACCAATAAACAAGTGTAAAAGTAGATTGATTGTTTAATCGGCTATTGCTAGAAAACAGGTATAGATTAGTTGCACACAGCAGGTTGCATCCAGTGACTGACTGACCTCTGAGGTAGAGCCCCTCCGAGGAGGAGGTCGCCGGCACCTCGACGAAGTGCGGGTGCTCGAGGTGGCGGCTCCGCGTGAGGTAGTAGACCACCGGCACCTTCCTCGGCGGCGGCCTCTGCCGCTCCGGGCTCCGCGGCCGCCTCCCTCGGCTCTCCATTCTTGTCCCCACCGAAACCTCTCACCCTCGACACCGGCAGCTCAAGCCTGACGCCGGAACGTACGCCTGCAAGATCGCCGAGGCGGCGTCAATTCCACTCGAAAGCAGAGGTAGAAGAAGTAGTAGCCGAGGAGGAGAATAGGAAAGCATCCGAGTGGTGGGACTTTTTCTCAGCTGTTCCATCCATCCATCCATCTCAGGTGGCACAAAATACAAGATCATGGCCAGAATTGGGTGGACGGGTGCCTCCAAAATCTGGTAACTTCCCGGCGAGTAGAAAAAGAAGAGAAATGGCTTTACCCCGCGGCTACGCTAGCAGCAGCAGAGGCGGGGGTTACCTCCGAGACCGAAGCTTTCGAGAAATTACCGCGCGCGCCTCCAGAACCTGCATTTTCCAGCAATCAGGCGAGAGCAGAACGATGATTGTGTGCCAAAGAATTTCAATTTGTTAGGTAGGCGGTCATGGTACCTGAGAGCTCCAGCCAAAATTCGAGCCCGTCTGCTCGCTCCCAGTCAGTCGGCCACACGAGAGGACTGGAGTGGAGTGACGAGGGGGAGACGGCTGGCAGCAAACAGCACAAAAGGCCTTTTATTATTATCGCAGCCACGCTCGGGTCTCGCAGTGTTGAGCGAGGACAGGAAGTGCCAAACGAGGGATGAGAGAGAGAGAGGGCAGCGGGGGAGGGGGATAACAATAACAGGGTACCTCCAAGATTGAAACTTTTCGACAGGCAGCGAGGCTGTGCTAGCTGGGACGGGATGATAGGGCGTGGGGGCGGGCAGGGAGCACGAGGATGGGACAAGCAGATGGCTCCAAGCTCCCAAAAAGGTTCCCAGCGGAGCGGAAGCAGGGGCAAGGAGAGTGGGAGACGGAGCACGAGAAGGGCAACCGGTAGCTGCGGCTCAGCAAGATGGAATCTCGGGAGGAACTGCCGGAAGGGGGAATGGAGGCAGGCGGAGCAGCTCAGGGACTCGCTCGCTCTGCTGACTGCTGCCTAGGGAGGCATTAAATCAGAGAGGTGTAGTGGCGGGCATGGAGCTGCATTGCGAACTTTTATCGAGCAGGGGATGGGCGGGGGCTTTTCTCCGTGGGACAGGCGAGTAACTCGGTGAGGTCGCCGTCCTCGGACGCAGGTTGCTGTGCGGTGCAGTGCAGTGCGTGTCAGGGCAGAGCAAGGAGATGGACGAGACGAGCGCGAGGTCAAACGGCACGGCCGGGCAGGGCGGAGGACGAAGGGAAGGGAGGAGCTACGGAGTGGGAGAAGGAGTGTACAGTTGAGGTGGTGGGTGTAAACGGCGGCAGGCAGGACGGACGGCGAGCAGTTGTGGCGGGTGACGAGGGGTACGAGGCGCGCTTTAGGCGGAGTGGGTGGCGAGCAATTAATGCGTCGCGTCGGGGAGGCAACGAAGAGTGGAGGCGGTGATTAGCGGGATCGAGGCGGCGCTGCGGGCCGGGGTCGGCGCTGCGGTATCTAGGGCACCTTTGGTAACCGAGTTAATGTGCGCGAGAACGCGAGAAGTTCGAGCCGGATTTCGCTAATTTTGCAAAAATTTATTGGGTTCATTAATTTTGTATAAATCCACCAGCATTGCGCTGGTTCTTTTCAAATAGCATTGATTCATCGGTTTGGCATCGATAACGACTTTTCTGACCGTCCGGTCCCATTATAAGTGTCCACGTGGCCAGGAGGAGACGACTGCTGCGGACAGCCATTAACGGCCGTGAACGGCGCGTGGGGCCCACCTTCAAGCCCGTGTCCTAAGCCTAGCTCTGCTCTGTGAAGCAGGCAGTTGCACACGTTCCCCTGTCCCGCCGCTCTGCTCTGTCCTCCCCCATGGCGACTCCAAATCCAGGCGGCGGCGGAGGCTGCGTCGGTGGTGAAGCAGGAAGGAGAGGGCCCGCCGGTGGTGACGCATGGGTAGTCGAACTCGGCCTGGACGACCTCGACTTCTGCGGCAGCTCCAATCCCCCCACACGCACTTCACTGTTCCCGGTGGCGGCGGCGACGTTAGCCGAGGTCTGGAAGGCACGGCCGACGGGTAGCCATTGTTGGACCTCCTCTCTCGGTGGCGTGGAGTAAGTTTTATCGTCTCTCTCCTCTTTCCCCCCTTTTGTGCCCAAATTTATCTATGTAAACCCGAGATTAGGTTCAGTTTTAGTTGGTTAATTGTTTCTTTGATTTATCTGTAGCATAGATGATGATATATGGGAGATTAGATTCAGTTTAGATTGTACAGTCAATTTGAAGAGGAAGATACGGAAATGTGACATTACATATCTGAATCCGCTAGCACTAATTCAGACATAGGGTTATGGTATGGATGACATGTATTTCGTGAGAGAGAAGGGCACATGTAGGACTGGGATGGAGTTGATTGACAGCATGGCCAAGGTATAATCAATGGTTAAAATGTGTGATCATGAGAAGGCAGTTTCAATTACTGTAATCAAGGGAAGAGGTGGGCTAGCTGCAGGCATAAATATGTCAGATGTTGAAGAACAGATCCCCATATCACATGAAGGAGTGAAAGTGGTTTACTCAGTAGATGTACAAGGGGTAGTTTTTCAAAGCCAGCACACAACAGATACAGAGTACATGTATTTACCCACTCAACAAAGTCAGAAACAAATAGTTCCTATTGGATCAGGGATGATTATGTGCTGACACAACAGTGCACTATCCCAGTGGTGCCAATCAATTCAGAAGATGAGCCAAATTTATTTGTTGAAACAGACTTTGAATCAGATGACATTGATTGCATTATAGAGTCAGAGAGTTATGTGAAGAAGCCTAAAAACCCAGGACCAACCACAAGAAAACACTATGAACCCGAAGAGGATTACAAGCCAGATTACATGCCTTTTTAGTCACTTCTTGTTGTTTCTTCAACTATTCTTGATCTCATTCTTGTTGTGTGTGCAGGCATCTGAGGAGAGTGCAGCTGCTTCATCTTGTAGGGCTCCTACACCACCTGCTTCATCTTCCAGGGCTCCTACATCACCAACAGCATCCTCCAGGGCTCCTACACCACAAGCAACATCCTCTAGGGTTGCATCTACTCCACCAACAGCACCAGCTACAAGGACTCCTACACCACCAACTGCCCCAACAATGGTAGCTTCTAAAAGGACTACATCTGCTCCTCTCCCAATAGGCAGGCCTGCCAAGAATCCTGCTACACCTAGTCCACAACCATCACCAGCTACAAGGGCTCCTACAACACCAACTTCTCTAAGGCCTTTTCATGCACCAAGGAGTGTAGAAACTGGTGAACATCGACCAAGAACCAGTGGTAGGACTGTCAAGAATGCTCCAAAGATGCTTGGATATTTCTCTGCTAGGAAGCATGGCAGCTACAAGAAGTAATTGCCAGAAGTGTATTTAATTTGTCTTGGCATGTGTTGTTGAACAAGTGTGTTTTCATGTGTGTGATGTGCTATAACAATGTGTGTTGCAACTATGTGCTTGAACAATGTGTGTTTGAACAATGGGCTAGAACTATTAGATATTGTTGTTGTTGAACAATGTGCTTCAACAATTGTGCTTGAATGCTTGAACAAATGTGTTTGAACAATGTGCTTGAACAAATAGGAAGTACACAAATCATTTAACAATAGGAATGGTTCAACTACAAACATTATATAGATGATTCAACAATAGGAATGGTTCAACAACAAACATTAGATAGATCATTCAACAAAAGGAATGCTTCAACTACAAACATTACATAGATCATTCAACAATAGTAATGGTTCAACTACAAACATTACATAGATGATTCAACAAAAATAATGGTTCAACAACAGGATTGGTTCAACAACAGACATTACAGTAATAATATGTTTTAGAAACTACAACCAACTCTCTAAAGGATCACTCATCATAGATTTGTTTGATTTTCTTCAGCTTGTCCTTGTGCACATGACTATCCTTGAACATATCAAGCAAGGTATACTCCAGTTTCTTCTTTTCTTCCTTTGTTGCCACCTTTCAGCCTCCCGCTTCTTCCTCTCTGCCATCAGGGCATCTCTGTTAGCCTCCCACTTCTTCTTCTTCTCTTCTAGCAAAGCATCTCTTTCATCCACTAACCTTTTCGGTTTAACCTTAAACACTTCAGCCTGAGATCTAAGCACATTCTTCATTTGTTCTTTTGCACTCTTCAGTACCTCAACTTCATTCTTCAGGGCTACCATATGCTTCTCCCTCTTCTCATCCTCCAGCTTCTCTCGGTTCATCATATCAAGGTTGTGCATTTGTGCCTTGTTCTCAATGTCATCCAACCACTTGCGACCTTCTTCCAATAGACATGCATGTTTCCTCTCAATTTTCTCTTTCTCATCAGCAAGCTCCTTCGGCATCTTTGAGCTTTCATATTTCTCATCAATATAAGAACTATTGGTCTCATTGTACATTGACCATAGCTTGGACAATGCATTCTTCAGAGTGTCAGGCCACTCTTCATCTACCCAAGAATGAAACCCACAGTTCATTACTTGCTGCAAATTAAGAATGGCAATTAGGTTTAGTAAAATTAAAAGTTGCTACACATTTACCACTAACAACTATCCAAAGAGATTGCATTTAATATAGATTACATTTACTAAAGTTGTCCAAAGAGCACTAACAATTGACTGAGAATGCACTACTACTATTTATGTAAACCATAGCTACAAATAGCATAGCTACATTAAGCACAGCTACATTTACCACAGCTACAAATACCACTAATTACAATTGACTGGGAACATCAAAGAGCACTTGCATAGTTTAAATCGACATGGGCAATGTTACAGAATTAACAAATTACTCACATTCTCTATGGGGCATAGATAGAATTGGCGGCTAGTGTTTGTGCCTTCAAATGCAATGCATCTGCACGGCACTTCCTTGTGAAGGAAGCATAGTTCGCCGCAACCCACAACTATGCCCTGAAACGTTGGGTCTTCATAGGTGGTAGGAGCAAGGTCTAGTTCGGTAAAGTCCTAATCAACAAGATACAACAAGAAATTAAATTGCATCGGCTCCAAATCAAGGAATTTACAGATTCCCTTGAGGAAACCCTAGAAAACGAGGCTAGGATTCGAGCTAGAACTTACCTCGAGATACTCCTCTCTCATAGAGGAGCCATCATGCCAGCTCGGCATGGCGTTGTTCTCCGGTGGGTAGCACAAACGACAGCAATAGTAGAGGCGGCGGCGACGGACAGTGGCGGAGATAGGGCGGTGGAACAAGGGAACATGTGCAATGGCCCGCTTCATAGAGCAAAGCTAGGGTTAGGACAGAGGCTTGACGGTGGGCCCCACACGCCGTTCACGGCCGTTAATGGATGTCCGTAGCGGCCGTCTCCTCCCGGCCATGTGGACACTAGCAGTGGGACCGAACAGTCAGAAAAGTCGTTATCGAGGCCAAATCGACGAATCAGTGCACATTGCAACGAACCAGTGCAATGCTGGTGGGTTTTGCAAAATTAGCAGAACCCGGTGGATATTCGAACTTCTCGCGCATATGTGGTGGTTTTTTGCAATTAACTCTTGGTAACCTGCATTATCTCCAAATAGGGTACAACACGATAAAAAAATTGGCCTGTTTAGTTTTTTGCACGGTTCCTATATTGTGGCCAGCGCGCTCTGTAACACACCTAGATCTAGGCCCAACAACAACGCTCAAATCGAGTGTTTTCATGTAACCATGCCCTAGAGCTGCAAAAAAAAGGAAGTCGGCATGCGCGCGCCATCCGCTGGGGCGCATGCAGGAAACAGAAGTTTCTCGGCCCTGCTTCATGCCAAGAGTACGCTCACCTCACTAGTAGAGAATTGCTTATCAGTGGAGCATCTTTTTTCCTACCAATGGCGCATATGGTATGCGCCACTAGTGTTGCGCCATTAGTAATTATTTATCAATGACGCATATTAAATATGCACCATTGATAGTGGGACAACCAGTGGCGCACCTTAAATATGCGCCATTGATATTTTACTAGTGGAGCATATATCCAAATGCGCCACTGATACTAGATGCACCACTGGATGAATAAAATATGCGCCAGTGATGTTTCGTATAGGTATACATAGTACAGGGCTCTCAGGTATTTTATACAGGTATATATACAGGTACATGTACAGGTATTTATACAGATACACAACAGTGTAAAACATAGATACTAATACAAATAGAATTATACATCATCACATCAATTAGAACCCGACATAGTGACAAGTGCCCGAATATTATACAAGTCTAGAACAAATTGATCTTATCTTCTCATACATTACACATTACAACAAGTTGATCATCATCATTAGCCAAGTCCTAAACTACTAAAGGACCGAGTAGAGTACAACCGCAATGGCGGTGATGAGCAAGACGGGGAGCACGATCATCAAGGTCTTCATCTGGTTCCTGTCTCTGCTCTCCAAGGAGGTGGTTCCTCCACCTAGCTTTCGCCTGCTCTCTTGTCGGGTACCCTTTGTATCTGTTGCCACCGAACTTGTTCACTTGCTTATGACAATCCTCCCACTCGTCGTAGACTCCTGGGACCCTCCCTCTGAACACCACATAGCACGGCATCTCTATACACAAGGCATATAAGTACTATATCATGCAACAGAAAGAATTAAAAGGTTCATCACATGCATCTCCACAAAAAGAAGGTTTCGATCTAAGGCAAGCTATTAAGTTTCATACATATGGTAATAAGTAAACGAAGTCCAACAACGACCGTTTTGAGCTAAGGCAAGTTAAATTTTATGACACACACACACGAGATACACAAACCGGCTGAGCGCTAGCTAGCTAGGAATACTACATCATGAAGACTTTGTTTTACACGGCACCGGGAACGGTTTGTAGCCGTCTTTCGTTGTCCATGTCCTACGGTCACCCTGCGCCTCGAGCCGTGCTTCGATCTCGCGCTTACTGAACGCTCTTTTGCAGGATAAGCCCCCCTTGTGATGACATCTTCTTGCATGATGGTCGCAATCTGAGTCTAGATGCGTAAGAAGTCATCCTTAAGTTCATCATCGTCCATTCTTGCCTCAGCTTCGGCCCATGCTCAGATACTAGATGGCAACGTAATGATGTGTGCATCCCGGACGATCGCCTGTAGGTGATGGAGGGCGTAGTAGGCCTCCTTGACACTGTTATCCGGCTGCTTGACGCAGGCGAACTTCATTACGTGTTTAAACACGTGTCTGCCATCCCTGAAATTTTCCACCCCTTCTTGAATTTGCCTCCATTTTCGGTGTATACCTTGAGAGCATCATCTAGAAGACTCCTTATGTTGGTATAGTCTTTCTTCTTTTGCTCGCTCCCCGAGTCCAAGTACGTGGCTAGCGAATAACTCGGGTGAATGAGGATCAGTGTGCAGTATTTTTCTTTGTGCAAAACAATTAAAACGAAAAAATGTTGGAAAAAGAGCAACCGAAAACTAAGAAAGGACAAGTTACGGCGACGAGCGAGTGTGTGTACTTACTCGGGAAAGAAAGGCAAAATAAGATCTTTTCCACTCTTGTTGTCCACCATGAAATTTTGGAGGTAGTTCCTTATGCTGGCCTGGGTCACTGGATCCACCAACTAGCTATCACGCATGAAGGGTCCACTATCGCGACGCCAGGGGTCTTCTCTCTGTTGACCTTCATCGCCCGATGGAGCATGTATAGGCAAACCAAGTTATAGTTCATCCGCTTGCCATGGAAAAGCTTGAAGATGTCCTCATACGATATGAAGAAGATATCCGCGGGAGCATTATCGATGAAGCCCATGCCCGTTGGAACATTGACCATGAAAACAGGGTACGATGGATTTGCTTCTTTAAGAAGACACTCCTCTAGATATAAAATACCATGCTGCAGGTTAGCCATCGCTCCACTTGCATTTTTGATCAGCTCCTCACTCAGAATCGGTTGACCAGCTATGTGAACCCTGGTCAAGGTGCCCTCAGGGGGCTGTGTTAACGGGTCATCCTGAGCTCGGGGCCTCTTCGGGCCCGGCTAGCTCAAAGACTGCTTATTCTTCTTGGTTCTCTTGCGATGCTTCTTCGTCTCTACATTAGCAGCCATCTGCTCATCCATCGCCTTATGGAGTGTGGTGGGGCTGAAAATGATTCCCTGGGTGCCTTTATAAGGACCAGCGGCACCAGCATCCGGAGGCGTCTCCTCTAGGGTACCATGGAAGTCTAGACACGTGCATGTTCTGGTACGAGCATTTGGGTCATCGGCAATGCGGTAGGGCTCGTCCATGTTTGGCATGAACAAAGAGTCCGTGACGCCAGTGTTGATCCAGTAATCTGGGTTGTCATCATCATCATCATTGTTAATGTTGTCCCCAGGTGCATCCTTCGGTGGTGGCAGCGCAACGGCGACCTTGCCATGTGGAGGCGGCGACGCAGCAGCGGCCTTGCCATGTGGAGGCAACAGTGCAGCGACGACCAACAATTGCTGGTGACGAGAGGTGGTGGCGGTGACTGGTTGTTGTGGCTATCGCGGCAAGGGCACATGTGGCCGCTGAGTTACTTGTTGTTCCTTCACAAGCCGAATCTGGGTCTTTGGCCATGTCAAGACCCAGCCACAGCAATCTTGAAGGTTCTTATGATCATCAGCGCCTCGAGGTTGGCTGGGCGGGTCCATGTCTTCGCACCCCGACAACACCCGAGACAGCCGGACCTTGAACACGTCATCCTCCATCGACTTATGGTGCATCGTGTGTCTATTTGGTTGAATAATTGTGCCCTTGCCAACATCCTTTAGATCGCCGTCCACATAATGCAAGAGCGTGTAAGGAGTGTCCCGCGGAAGAACAAGCATCGTGAGATGGCGCTAGCTAGTCATCAAAGGCAAAGGAGATGAAATGTTATCAACATGCATGTGTTGGCCGACGTCATTACCTTGGAGATGGTGTTGAGCTTGGCTAATGTCGAGACACTATCCTCCCACTGAGATGCCTTACAAAGCACCGTCGGTTGCGCCTTAGTTTTGGCGGGAGGGGGCATCGGTGTGACCTGCGGCTCTGTGTTAGCGCCGGCGGGAGGTGTCACCAGAGCGACCTCCGGCTGCGCATTGGTGTTGGCGCCGGCGGGAGGGGGCACCGGAGCGACCGGGTGCATCTCGACGTTGGCGGACTCGGGCATCACCATGTTCGGCGACATGTGCTGGATCGAGTTGCTGCTAGAGAGGCTGAGCACCATGAGCGGCCCTCGTCGACCTGCCGCATTCCAAGCAGCGATATGTTGGGTCCGCAGCATAGAAAACAAAAAATTTCCTACGGTGTGAACTACATGCCAAGATCTATCTACTAGGTACAAAGCAACGGGTGGACATACATCCAACGAGAACTTACCCTCGTAGACAACGAGCTTTGTTAACGAGTAGGAACTCGTGGTTAATGTAGTCGTACACCTGCCGATCTCAAGATCGTGAGGAAGTCCGAGCGCCGCAACTCAGCAGCGCATCCGCACTCGCACACACGTTCAAGCCACCGGACAACCTCCACCTCCTCGCTCCAGCGATCCAGCAGAAGCAGCAACTCCTTCCAGACGAAATGCCACCGGGAACATGTATCTCGCTAATCCGAGACCATGGGGGAATAATTCTAGAGGGGGAGAGAGATCCTTCACAAGGAGGTGTGAGGATGAAGGAGGGACTGGGTGGCCTTTTATAGGAGGAGGGGGGTGCCCCCTCTCTCCATGGCCGACGCATGGGGGGGTGACCCCTCACCTCCCCCATTCATGTGGTGGTAACCCCCCCACATTAAAATGCCTCTTCACATTCCCTTTTAAAGTCTCCACTTTAAATGCATTAAATTTCTCCAAGTTTAATGCTCTCTCATTTAATAAAACTCTTTTTATTAAATTTATTCAGAATTTTGTTAATTACTTTAATTAACAAACATTCACATATAGCCCCTTGCAATATTTCAATATCACATGCAGAACCACCTTCTGCAATTTCACCCGAAACAATTTCCGGTTTCTATTGAAACAATTCCTGCGCTTTGCAATTCTTTCGTCTGAAACATATGTGCTCAAAAATGGTGTCCGGTAACTCTTAAGTGTGCCACCCTACGGTTCGCGAATAATGCAGACATGATCGAGACCCTTCTCCGATCAATAATCAGCAGCGAGACCTGGAGATCCGTACTAACTCCTACACATTCAACGATGACTCCTGTGATCGTGAGAACCTTTAACGCTTGTAACTAAATCCCTTTGTCCCTCGATATATTACATGTCTGAGATTCGATCATCGGTATCTCCATACCTAGTTTGATCTCGTTACCGACATGCACTCTTTTCTCGTTCCCGTGATATAACATTCTAGTGATCACATCACTTGCTTGCAAGCTATCCTAATGTGATATCACCGAGAGGGCCCAGAGTATATCTATCCGTCATCTGGATTGACAAATTCCACTCTTGATCCATGAGCCTCAACATAACACCTTCGTAGTACTGAACCCATCTTTATAGTCACCCTGTTACGGTGTGATGTTTGATGTTATCAAGATACTCTTCCGGTGTCAGCAATTAACATGATCTCATGGTCTAAGGATAAAGATTACTTCGTATGATGTTATAGCAATATAAACATAATGACTTGATCGTAATGCTATACTTCGGATGAATGTTCATCACATCATTCCACCAATGGTGTGACCTTGTTATTAACAACATCCAATGTCCATGATCAGGAAATCTTGATCATCCTATTAATCAACAAGCTAGTCTATAAGAGAGGCATGACTAGGAACCCTTTTTGTTTATTAAACACACATGTATTGATGTTTCCGAATCAATACATTTCTAGCATGTAAAATAAACATCTATCATGTATAAGGAATATATAATAACAACTTTATTATTGCCTCTCAGGGCATATTTCCTTCAGTCTCCCACTTGCACTAGAGACAATAATCTAGTTCACATAGTGATAAATCTAACACCCATGGAGTTCTGGTGTTGATCATATTTTGCCCTAGGGAGAACTTTAGTCAACGGATCTGCTAAATTTAGGTCCGTGTGTACTTTATAAATCTTTATATCTCCATCCTTGACATGCTCGCGGATGGAGTGAAACCGACGCTTAATATGCTTGGAATTCTTGTGAGTCCTTGGTTCCTTTGCGTTGGATATGGCTCCATTGTTGTCACAATAGATCACCATCGGGTCCAACGCACTGGGAACCACACCCAGTTCCGTAATGAACTCTTTCACCCAGTTCCGTAAGAGAAATACGTATCCGGATTGAGACTTAGAGTCATCCGGATCGGTGTCAAAGCTAGCATAGACATAACACTTAGCGACTAGCTCTTCTTCACCTCCGTATATAAGAAACATATCCTTAGTTCTTCTTAAGTACTTGAGGATGTTCTTTACCGCTATCCAGTGTTCCGAATCCTGGATCAGATTGGTACCTACTAGTCAAACTAATAGCATGTGCCACATCCGGTCTTGTACATAGCATGGCATACATAATAGAGCCTATGGCCGAGGCATAGGGGATCTTATCCATCATCTCTCTTTCTTCCGCCGTAGCCGGACTTTGAGTCTTACTCAATGTCTTGCCTTGCAACATAGGTAAGAACCCCTTCTTACTTTCGTCCATATTAAACTTCTTTAATATCTTGCTATATATACTGATGGTGACATCATGTTGATAGTGTTTCAGAGAACATAAAAAATACATTTATCCTTATTATATATATCAGGTTGCTATATATAAGCAGTTTGATACATTAGATCAGAGGACATGGGTCAAGTATTATCAAGTTTCTACACCTTTCTAACAGTGGGTTCAAACAATACCAGTTTCTATGATAGAAACAAGTATGACGATTTGTATTAAGTACATAGCAACATTGGTGATGAACAGATTGGGTAGCATCAGTGTTATAAATATATGTGCTAATCCTTCTACTCTGTTGCCAATGTTTTATGGGGAGATTCGTTGTGTTTCAGTGAAGTGTCAGGTTCAGAATGCAATAATAAAAAAAGGAACATGGAGCATTCAGTAGAGCAATTGTTTTAGTCCAGGTGCAGAAGTAAACGATACAAAAAACTTCAAAGGCCCGAAAGACATTAGAGATAGTAAAGCCATCTCACAGTTGAAAGGCAAAATAAATGACATGGAATAGAAATTTGGGATATCCTCATCGCAGATACAACAATATTAGTATGTGTTACGCTTCTTCATTGTCTACATATGATTAATCTGACGCCACCAAAATAAACGACATAGATATTTTCTTCTCGGTGAGCCACCATATTACATTGATATTAATATTTCCTTATTTGCCACCATATTAATATTTTCTTATTTGCTACTGAGACATGCGTGTTCAGGTGGGTTGTTCCAACCCAGCATTGATTCTTCCAAAAGAAAAATATTGCATTGCTCCAACAATCTAACAAGTGCATTATAAATGTCCTTGAGAATTTTTAGTATAACATTGCTCCAACCTTTGCCTAGGAATTCCAATAAGAAAATAGGTTGACATAAAAGAAAAAAAATTAAAGTTAACAGATTATACTGGTGGTAATGGCACAATGCCCGCTTTAAGCTTTAATTACAGAATAGCAAGGTGCATAAACCTCTGGCGTCTAACAGAAAACTAATGCATTGCGAAACACAAAAGAAAGGAGTTATATGAATTATGTACTACTATTAAAAAGAAGGGTTTTCTATTTTCGTGTATCCTTGAGAATTTTGAGTATACTGAACCTTTTTCCTAGGAATTCCAATAAGGAAAATAGGTTGACATATAACAAAGAATTACAATTAACAGATTATATTAGTGGCAGTGGCACAATGCCTTCTTTCAGCTTTAATTACAGAATAGCAAGGTGCAGAAATATATGGCATCAAAAAATAAAACTAATGCATTGCAAAACACAAAAAAGGAAGGTAATGTATAAATTCAGTACTGTAAAAAAATGAAAGTGGTTCCAGTGAGACTAGAACCACTTTATTTCTATCTAAAAAAGAGAGACTAGAAGTCTGGAACCACCTTGGGGCTTAGTTTTCTCAGCTTTGCCTCTGTAAGCATCATGTCTCACATGTATGAGTACATGGCACTCACTGACACAAAGTTTCGCGGACAGGCCCCATTACTAATGAATGTGTCTACCTCTCCAAAGTCGATAATGAGTTCGAACATGCGATTAGTGCATCTTGATACTGACTACTCGTGGGTATTGAAGGGTTATCGATTAATCTTCAAACAAACACAACTACATAATTAATATGGTGGCTCACCGAGAGGGAGAGAGGGGAAAGAGAGGGCTCACCGAGAGGAGCTTGTTGATGGTGGCTTGACGGCGAGCAATCGAGGGAGGCAGCGACGGTGACCACGGCGAGCTCTTGGCGATGGTGACTGTGCTCCTCGTCGGTGGTGCGTGTGACGCTTCTCCTCGTCAGTGGGTTCGTGGGCACGGACCTTCTCCTCGTCGGCGGTGCTCCTGGTGCTCCTCCTCCTCCTGGTTGCTCCAAGAGGACGGGGTGGCGCTCCTAGCAAGGGTACAGGGTCGAGATTAGGGGAAGGGAGGGGGAGGAGGAGGGGGAGGGGAGGGGGAGAGGAGGGGACGGGGTGGCGCTCACCAGCGACGACTGCTCCGGTGGCGGCAGGGCGACTCCTCCGGCGTGCTAGGGTTCTCCGCGTGAGACACGAAAGAAAGGGGATTGATATGAGACAGTGAGAGTGAGAAGAAAGAGCCGATCGGTTTTTTGACTAAGTATAAAACATCCGTGGCGCATATTTTTCAATATGCGCCATTGATATGAGACACTTAGTCAAATAAGGCGACGCCCGCATATGTGACAGTAACACAGGCTTACCGCAGTGATTCGACTCGTGGGGCAAAACCTGGGCTGGGGCATCCAGGTTCGATTCCTGGTTGCCTCAAAATTTTTGGGCCGGGCGTTTTTTGCTAAGTGTCAAATATCATGGCGCATATTGCCCAATATGCGCCATTGGTATTTTGCACTTAGCCAAAAACCAGGATGCCCTGCTCTATGTCAATAACCCAAGGTTACTGCAGTGGTTGTTGACGCTGTGTGCTGCATCTGGAGTAGCCAGGTTCGATTCCTGGCTCTCTCAATTTTTTTAGTATTTGGCACTTAGCCAAAATACTTGTCATTAATATCTAGTATATTTTGTAACAAATAGTAATTAAGTTTAACATTCACAAATCTTATTAAAACAAGGACATCTATTTGCAAGTACATAGGCAATTATTAATTTATTTAAAACAAGGACATCCATTTGCAAGTACATAGGCAATATCCATACACACCAATATTCTTCATAAATCTAGCGTCTCTTTGCAATCTTCTTGCCCTTCTTCCTCGCGGTTGAATACTTTAGCCCGAAAAGGTTAAGGTTTCTTCTCGTGAACGGACAACCTTTAGTAGGTAGGGTGGTCTTCCCTTTTCCTGCAGCAGTCGGCTTGTCGAAGTACTTATCGAATTCCTCTTCGATCTTCGGATCGCCATTCTTTTCTAAGTCTTGATCGTTGGCGGGTCCGTCCATTCCGATGATGCTCCTCTTTCCCCTCCTCACGACAACACGACTTGGCTTTGACGGGTCAGTGATGGAGAAACATTGGTCAACTTGGCTCGCGAGTACCCATGGCTCATTTTTTGCGGAGGCGTTCTTCGCGGAGGCATCAGGTATAACCATGGTGGTGAAATACCGACCCTCTTTTTGGACGCTCTTGGCCCATCTGACACGGAACATCGACACCTTCTCTCTGACGTAATCGAGCTCCCAGATCTCCTCGATCCTTCCAAAAAATCGTTGCTTGATGGTGGCTTCGTCATCGGCATAGGATAGCATCGTTACTCCTGAGTTTTGATAGTCGCTGCTCATGTCCCTTTTCTCGATGTAGAATCTGTACCCGTTGATGTCGTATGCCTGATATGTCCTCATGTTGTGCCCGGGGCCATTTGACAAGGCGAAAATTAGTTTTTCATCCTTCGTAGAAGGCGTTTGCGGGTCTGTGGGGGCATTGTCTTGAAGCTTCTTCTTGAACATAAGGTAGGTCGAGAGGACATACGATTTTCTTGGCCTCCTCGATACTAGTTGGACACGTGTTCCCCTTGGGAAGACGTTCTTGCCAGAATCTCATGTTTTTGTTGAAGCTTACGTCGGTCCATTTGCTTTCTGCCTTCATCTCCAGAGCCTTAGCGTTACATTCAAGCGGGTATCCTCGGGCCGGCACCCAGGATACAATGGAGTTTTCCCGTCTATCTCCATATGCGCTAGCTTGGCTTTCTCCCTGGCAGCAGCTTTGGTGTTGCTCGTCTCTGTTAGGGGGGTGATCCCCAGGTACCCCATCCAGATAAGAAACAGGACAGTCGAATCGCGTCCGGCTGACCAGACACAGCCGGACAGGACAGGACGGGCTGGCTATCACCCAGTAGCCGGATCAGCAAGAGACAACCGGATACGACGACGTAGCTGGACCCAATCAGTGAGACAGGACGACGTGCGTATCAGTGCACAGTACGCCCTGTACGATGACAAGACGGGCAACCACCTGCCCATACCGAAGACTTTGCGTGGGTGACGCTGGAACAGTGGCCTGTGCTGACGACGGGCTCGCACGGCATCCACTGTACCTACGACAGCCATACAGCTCATACTCCGATAAGACAAGCCATACTGGATACTGTAGATGACTAGTCGGCTGGGACCCGCCTGTGGGGCCCGCTAGTCGGACTAGCCAGTGATACCTTTGCCTCTCTGCCTATATAAGGAGACGCAAGGCCTCAGTAGAAAGGGTTGGTCTCAGTGCATTTAAGGCAGTAGCTAAAGAACACAGCTCAAGGAGCACTTGTAGTCCGTATATCCCACATAGTCAGATCAGGCAGGAGTAGGGGCTTTACCTCACCATGAGGGCCCCGAACCTGGGTACTTCTTGCGTCCCGCCACGCTCGCTTGTATCTAATCTCGCCTGCGGACGCCGTCGATAGCCTCCCTGTCAGTCCCCACACCTCTATCTAACCTCCTCAGGTACTGTCGTTCCTAATACAACGACAGTTGGCACCCACCGTGGGGCAAATGGCTTCGACCGGAGTCACGTTCTGCACGGGACCCCGCACTTCAGCCGGTGAGCGTGTGGCCTCCGGCCTGGTGCTCACGCTTGGCAAGTTCGACTGCTTCATCGATAACGCCTCCTGCTTCGCCGGAACTTCCTTTCCAGCAAACGGCACTGTCCTGCTATTCGGCGATCTCCCCATCTATGTCGCCACCGTCCCGGAGCATTTCCCTAGGGAAATCGTCTCTGTCACAGAGCTGCCGCGCTCAGACGGCAACACCTCCGCCGCACCCCGCGGCGTGGAGGTCATGATGGTCGGATCCAGCTCGCATCCCCGCCAGCCGCGGGAGCGAGGCGCGGACGAGGTCGAAACTTCCGCTCCCCCGCAGCCTCGGAACCCGGTGGAGGATGCCATTGATCGGCTCCTGACGCCGGTTAACCTCGGGGATAACCCGGAGGAGGCGGAGGCCAACTTCACCATGGAGAGACAGATCCTCCTCCAGGAGGCCATGGAGCTGGCAGCAGCCCGCAAGCAACTTGAGATCACTCGGTGCGAGTACGACCGCGCGCATGGCCTCAATCCGACTACCGCGGAGCCGAGCCGGCGCGGCCAGGTACGGCGTCGGGGCGGTGAGCTGGGCGGTAGGATGGAAAAGGACGGGGAACCAGATCCTGCGCCTGCCCTCACACGGCCCACCTATAGCACGCCCATCAAGAACTTGCGCGCGGCGCGAGCCGCAGCAGAGGAGCTTCCTAGCCTGGAGGGCGAGGCTCGAGCCTGCCAGCACGCTCGCGTGCAGGAGCTCCTCCACGTCGTGGACGAGCAGGCCGATGCCAACCGGCAGATGCAAGAAGACCTTAGCTACTCCAGAGGGAGCAAGCTACCTGCCAACAGCAGGGGCGCGCCATGCGACACCCAGAGGCGTCCTCCCATCAGCCGCCCAGGGCCCGCAGCAGGCGTCACAGATCGGGCAACAGGGGCCAGCCGCGCCAGGAGCAGACGGTGAACAGCAACCCACAACCTCCCCCACCGCCAGCCGGAGCGCCCAGACCAGCCGGTTCCCGTCTCTCGGGCCGGGTGGGAGCGCCCAACCCGGATTGTCCGGATGCCCGCGACCGCATCGAGCTCCTCGCTCAAGCGCGCGTCATGGAGGACGAAGATTCGACCGGCCCGGTTTGTTTCGGACCCTGCATTCGGAACGAGCCGTTTCCGGATAAATTCTCCCTGCCTAGGGACACCCCCAAGTACGACAGCAGCATGAAACCAGAAGACTGGTTGACCGACTATGCTACGGCAGTCGGCATCGCCCACGGGAACAAGCGCACAGCTGTACGCTACGTCCCTCTCATGCTAACCGGGTCAGCAAGGACATGGCTCAATATCCTTGCGCCCAACAACATCAACGCCTGGCCTGACTTCGAGAAGGTGTCCGTCCGCAACTTCAACGGCACGTACAAGCGTCCAGGGCGCCCACGCGAGACCGACCGCGAGTACCTCGCCAAGTTGACGGAGCTCCGCAACACTTGCGAGGGCATCCTGGAGAGCCAAGCCATCAGCTTCTTCATCGAAGGATGCCGAGAGGGCACCATGCTTCGCCACCGGCTACTGTGTGACGAGCCGAAAACCATGGCGGAGCTCATGACGGTTGTGGACCAGTACGCGACGGCGGATGCCGCCATGAAGAAGCCCCTCCGAGTAAACGCGGACGGCTGTCCGACTCCCACGGTGCCGGCTCGCGACCGTCCGAGCAATCCGGCTGGCGAAGCCGGATCCTCCAGATGCCACGGCAACGACAATCGGTTCCATGGGGACCGCTAGGCCAGACAACAGAAGCCTCGCTACCACGCACGGCAGGTCAATGCCGTGGAGGGTGCGCTCGACGCACCGGCTAATGAGGCAAGAAGGCAGAAGCCCCGGCTCACCTTCGACCAGATGATCGACGGCCCGTGCAAGTGGCATAGCGGTCCCTTCAAGCCGGCTACGCACACCACCCGGAACGACAACTGGACCCGCCAGCTAAAGGACCAGGGCAACCAGCCTCGTCTCCCGCCTCCCCCACCGGGTGGACCCCCACCACCGGCTAGGGGAGCCGACAATGATGGTAACGGCGGCAACGGCGGCAACAACAACAATGGCTACCCCCAGCCGCACGCCGCCTACCACATCTTCGAGACGGAGCAGGATGACAAGCACAGCCGCAGGCGATGCTCCAAGGAGGTCAACGCCATCGTTTCTCCGGTCCCCCAGTACCTGAACTGGTCGGAAACCCCCATCACCTTGAGCCGGGCAGATCAGCCTAAGCATCTGCCGACTCCCGGGGGCTACGCCATGGTGCTCGACCCTCTCATCGTCTCCAGCGCGCGCACCTGCCGATTCTCGCGCGTCCTCATCGACGGAGGCAGCAGCCTCAACCTCCTCTACCAATCCTCGCTGGAGAAGCTGGGCATTCACGAAAGCGACATGCGCCCGACTACCACGACGTTCCACGACGTACTGCCGGGACCAGCCTGTGCCCCGCTGGGGAAAATCCAGCTGGACGTCATCTTCGGGACCGAGGAGAACTTCCGCCGCGAACCAATCAGGTTTGAAGTGGTAAATCTGACGAGCTCCTACCATGCTCTCCTCAGGCGCCCCGCCCTCGCCAAGTTCATGGCCATCCCCCACTACGCGTACCTCAAGACGAAGATGCCGGGACCCCACGACGTGATCACCATCGCCGGCTGCTTCAGGCGATCGATGGAGTGCGCCTCGGCCGGCTCCAAACTGGCAGAGGCCCTCATCATAGCCGAAGAAAAACGCACGATCATGCGCAATGTGGCCATGGCCCAGCAGGACATTCCAGCTAGCAGCAAACCGGCTGGAGAAGGAGCTTTCCAGCCGGCAAAGGAGATGAAGAGGATCCTGCTCGACCCCTCCGGTCCGACTAAGTTCGCCACCATTGGTGCCGGCTTGGACAACAAATAGGAAGGCACGCTCGTCGACTTCCTCCGTGAGAATCGGGACATTTTCGCATGGTCTCCCAAGGACATGCCGGGTGTGCCGAGGGAGTTCGCCAAGCACTCACTTCATGTGCGTCCGGATGCCAGGCCGGTCAAGCAACCTCTACGCCGGTTCGCAGAGGAGAAGAGAAGGATAATCGGTGACGAGATCACCCGGATCCTTGCAGCCGGGTTCATCATGGAAGTGTACCACCCAGACTGGCTGGCGAATCCAGTCTTGGTGTTGAAGAAGAACAAGACCTGGCGCATGTGTATCGACTACACCAGCCTGAACAAGGCGTGCTCGAAAGACCCCTTCGCCTTGCCCCGTATCGATCAAGTCATCGATTCCACGGCCGGCTGTGATTTGTTGTCTTTTCTAGATTGTTATTCCGGGTACAATCAGATCCGGCTAAACCCGGCTGATCAGATTAAGACATCATTTATCACCCCCTATGGGGCTTTCTACTATGTAACCATGCCTTTCGGCCTAAAGAACGCAGACGCCACCTATCAGCGATGTATGCAGAAATGCTTGCACTCGCAGATATGCCGAAACGTGCACGCTTACGTGGATGACGTGGTCATCAAGACCAAGGAAAAGCGCACCCTCCTCGAGGATCTGGGAGAAACATTTGGCAACCTCCGCCAGTACCAGATGAAGCTGAACCCAGAGAAGTGCGTCTTCGGAGTACCATCCGGTCAGCTACTCGATTTCCTCGTATCACAACGAGGTATCGAGGCAAATCTGGAGAAGATCGCGACCATCAAGAGGAGGCAGCCGCCCAAGAACCTGCTTGGAGTCCAGAAGTTCACCGGATGCCTGGCTTCCCTTAGTCGTTTCGTCAGCCGGCTGGGGGAGAAGGCACTCCCGTTATACCAACTGATGAAGAAGACGGACAAGTTCTCCTGGACTTCGCAAGCCGACACCGCGTTTCACGACCTCAAGCGCATGCTATCCACAGCACCGGTTCTGGCCACGCCAGCTAGCAAGGAGCCGATGTTGCTCTATATAGTAGCCACCAGCCAGGTCGTCAGCGTCGTCCTGGTGGTGGAGCGCCCCGAGGAAGGCAAGGCTCAGCCGGTTCAGAGACCCGTCTACTACCTCAGCGAGGTTCTTTCCCTCTCCAAGCAGAACTACCCCCACTACCAGAAGATGTGCTATGGTGTGTACCTGGCATGTAAGAAGCTCAAGCACTACTTCCAGGAGCACCCGATCAAGGTTGTGTGCACCGTACCCCTTTCAGAAATCATCGGCAACAAGGACGCCACCGTCCGAGTCGCCAAGTGGGCCATCGAGCTCGCCGCCTACTCCATCCAGTACGAGCCCCGGCTCACGATCAAGTCACAGGCGTTGGCAGACTTCCTCGTCGACTGGGCCGAGACCCAGTATCTCCCGTCGGTTCCGGATTCAGACCACTGGCGGATGCACTTCGATGGGTCAAAGATGCTCGTGGGCTTGGGAGCCGGCATCGTTCTCACCTCGCCCAAAGGAGACCAGCTGGAGTATGTGCTGCAAATCCACTTCAAGGCCTCCAACAACGTAGCCGAATACAAAGCACTGGAGCATGGGCTCCGGCTAGCCAAGGAGATCGGTGTCAACCGTATCCTGTGCTTCGGTGATTCGGACTTGGTGGTGCAATAGGTGTCCGGGGAATGGGACGCCAGAGATGCAAACATGGCTCTCTATCGGTTCCACATCTAGAAGCTCAGCGCCTCCTTCGATGGATGCAAATTCCACCACGTCCCCCGCACCAACAACGAGGCAGCCGACGCGCTCTCCAAGATAGGATCCACCAGGCAGGCCATCCTGCCAGGGGTATCCTTGGAGCATCTGTGCAAGCCATCCATCAACCCGTCGCCGGAGTTAGACTCCATCGTCTGGGCGGGAAGCGTTCCGGTAGCCGAAGCAGCAGAAACGGAGCCGGCAGAACCACCAAAGAAGAAAACCCGCACCAATTCCGGCCAGGCAGTTCCCTCCGGCTCGCAAGACCCGGGGGCTGCCGGCTCGCCTAATGGCTCGGGGGCTGCCGTCCCGGATATTCCACCCGGACGACCCCCCGACACCCGTTAGCCGGAGGACAGGAGCGTCCTCGTCATCCGGGAAGTGCCATCCTGGGCACAACCCTTCATGAACTACATCTCCAACGGAGAACTTCCGGACGACGAGGTAGAGGCCAGGCAAATCCGGCGCCACGCACACACGTACACCATCATAAACGGCGAGTTGTATAAGCGCAGCGTATCCGGTATCTTCCAAAGATGTGTTGATGTGGACACGGGCTACTGGCTACTCAAGGATATCCACCAGGGCCAGTGCGGGCACCACGCTTCGTCAAGGGCGATAGTCGCCAAGGCATTCCGCCATGGTTTCTATTGGCCCACCGCCCTCGAGGATGCCGAGCAACTGGTCCGCGCGTGCAATGGGTGCCAGCGCTTCGGACAGCTCAGGCACATGCCAACCTCGGTACTCAAGACCATATCGATCACCTGGCCCTTTGCAGTTTGGGGCCTCGACATGGTTGATCCCTTCAAGCGAGCCCGCACGGGAATGACCCACCTGCTGGTAGCGGTGGAAAAGTTCACAAAGTGGATCGAGGCCAAGCCTATCCGGAAGCTGGATGGAGCGACGGTTGTTACCTTCTTCACCGACATCATCAACCGCTTCGGCTACCCCAACAGCATTATCACCGACAATGGCACGAACTTCGCCAAGGGGGCCTTCGCCCGGTTCTGCAGCAACAAGGGCATCCGACTGGACCTCGCCTCCGTTGCACACCCGTAGTCCAACGGGCAAGTCGAACGAGCAAACAGCTTGGTGCTAGCCGGCATCAAACCACGTCTCATCGAGCCGTTGGAGCGGTCACCCGGATGTTGGATCGAAGAACTTCCGGCTGTGTTGTGGAGCCTCCACACCACACCGAATAGGTCAACCGGCTACACGCCATTCTTCCTGGTCTATGGATCGGAAGCCGTCCTCTCCGCCGACATCGAATTCGACTCCCCTCGCAAGCTCCTCTACGACGAGCAAGCCAACAAGGAGGCGCGGGAGGACAGGGTGGATCTCCTGGAGGAGGCCCGCGAGCTGGCCCTGTCCAGATCTGCCCTGTACCAGCAGCGACTACGTCGCTACCATTCAAGCCGGATTCGCCTAGTCGCATTCCGCGAGGGCGACCTAGTTCTCCGGCTGGTGCAAAACACGAAGGGCGTGCACAAGCTATCACCACCCTGGGAGGGCCCCTTCATCATCAGTCGGGCGCTGCCCAATGACTCCTATTACCTCATCGACGCACAACAGCCGCGCAACAACAAGATGGACAAATCGGACGAGGAGACCAAACGTCCTTGGAACGCAGCCCTGCTGCGCCCGTTTTACACCTAGTCGCCAAGCAGTGTATGTATCCCGAAAACCCCATGAATGAAAATGCGGACTCCCACGAGAATCTCGGGGTCTCCTTCTAGAAATGTGTGTGCAGCTGTTTTCCGATTCAAATTTTCCGGCTCTGGCAACCCCTACCCTGGGGCTCGCCGGCTGGCCCGGCCTGTGAAGTCAACAAACCGACTGAGTAGTGTGCGATGATGTCAGAGGCCCACTCTTTGTCTCAGCTACAGACCGCAACCCGGCTGTCCGGCTAGAAAGAGAAAAAGCCCGAGGCATCCCACACGAAAAACAGGGAGGATACGCGACAGATCGGGCGTCCCGGCCCCACAACTAGCTCGAACCAATCCAGCTGCTAAGCCGCCAGTACCGTGCGTAATGTACTGTCAGCTCCCTTCGATTCTGGCTGCAGACCGCAACCCGGCTGCCCGGCAAGGACGCAGCGAAAACAGCAGAACGCACGAGAAGGCGACTAAGTGTCTAGAAAGGAGCAAGCCAGTTTTCGAAAAAACAAGCCGTTTTCCGGCTACGATTTGACAGACTAACCTATTAACCTGTGAAGATGTATGTGTACGCATATGTGCATTCTTGTCCGACTACCTAGAGTCGGAATTCAGGAGAAGGAAAGAAGATTCGAAGCCCTTTCCTTTATCAAGCGCTCCGAATCTCGGGGGCTACACCCACTGGGTGCGCTCGCACGCCCCCAGTGGAATCTCGTAGTTCCTGACCGGCTAAGGGCGTTTAGCCGGCCGTTCGGAGCCCAGGTGAGGGCAAGGGAGGAAGCAAGGAAAAACAAGAAAGATTCGAAGCACCTGGCTGCGCCAGCTACTCCGAATCTCGGGGGCTACACCAGGTGGGTGCGCTCGCGCGCCCCCACTGGAATGTTAGTTTCCCCGGCTGAAGGCGTTCAGCCGACGAAAGCGGCCGACTGGGACGTGGCCAGTCGGATAAAGTTAGAAGACTTGGCAGAAATAAGAAAGATTCGAAGCACCTGGCTACGCCAGCTACTCCGAATCTCGGGGGCTACACCCAGTGGGTGCGCTAGCGCACCCCCACTGGAGGTGCAGGGCGCCCGGCTGAAGGTGTGTAGCCGGACGAAAGCTCAACGCACAAGGAAGATTCAAGAATTACAACAATAATAAACAAAAAGGAGACGAAGCTCCCATAAGTTACCCGGCATCACAGACAGCCGGTACAAACGGACAAGGTTCACGAACATATAAGACAAGACAAATACACTGGCATCCCGGGGCAATAACTAGACGGCAGGACCCTTGCCGTGCGGGGGACCCTGGCCGGCAGAAGCTTCAGGCGGCGGAGGAGGCGCGAAGCTTGATCCGGTTCCTACGCCTGCGGGTGGCAGCACCGAGCCCTTCGCATCAGGAGTGCCGATGGACTCCGAGTCGGTGAGTACCTCGTCAGGATCCACGTAATCGGCAATCTTGATGGCGGACCCGCGGAGTTCCGGATGGGCTTGGCGGATGACGGCAAGGTCGGCTCCAGCACGGAAGCCACCGTCGATCTTCTCGACACGGGCATCCTTGTACCAGGAGAGCATGAGGGCCAGAACCATCTCCGCTCCGGCCCATGCCGCCAAGTCCCGCAGCCGATCCAAAGCAGCCGGCACCTCTCCCACCTTCGCTGCCAGCTGCGCCATCATCTCCGGAACCGGAGCCTCCGGCCACATGAAGGAGAAGACGTCCCGTGCCGCCTAACGAAGCTTCACAGCTTCCTCGCCAAGAAGGACGACGAGCTCCTGAGCCGTCGGCTGCGCTCCCGGCCAGTTCTCCTGCAGCCGGTTGTAGGCCAGCAGGTCTATGCCGGGGTAAAAAGCTGTCAGAAAAGAGGAGTCAGATCCGGCTACCGGATCCAGAAAGAAAGGAAGACGGAAGAAAGAACTCACCCTTGGCAGTGTGGCCAACCTGCATCAGCTCCTCCACCAGCGCCTTCTCCTTGACCGCTAGCCGTTTTATCTCCTTCTCTTGGTCCTTGTTCTGGGCCTCGAGAAGGGAGAAGGCTTTGGCCCGGCTAGCGAACGAGGCGTCGCGCTCCTTGACGGTGGCCTCCAAACCGTCTACCCGCACGTGCCAATCCTTGTTCTGCAGCCATAGAGTGGAGTTGGACTTGCTTAGCCGATCGTTCGCTTTCTTCAAGCGATCGATCTCGCGCTGAGCGCACACAAGGATGGCTGCAACGAAACCGGCTATCAGTAAAAAAAAGAGCAAGATGGATAAAGCGAACTTACTCTGGGAGGTCCCGTTGGTGGCAGCAAGCTTCTGCTCCAAGGTCCGGTTCCCGCCGGCTGTGGCCTCAAGCAGCCGGATCTCCTTCACCGCCAGCTCGAGCGTGGCGGCAAGGTCCGACAGCGAAGCAGCAGAGGAAGCGTCGTCGTCCACGGCGTTGACGGCCAAGGACTCCTTCGTCGCGACCACCACCGTTCGCCACTCCTCCCCGAGCTCCTCATCGGAGTTGTCGTCGCCAACAACGACGAGCTCCTTGCCGGCAGCCCCCCGCGTGCCCGCGGAGGAGCCTTCCGGCTGGGAGAGATCCGCTTCCGGCTGGGGACCCTCCGGCTGGGAGGAGGCAGCCGGCTCAGCTCAAGGGGGAGGCGAAGGTTGCGCCTCAGAAGAAGGAGAGGCACTAGTTGGCTCAGTCGGGGTGTAGGGCGGCGACCCGGTTGGCGCCCGGGCCGGGCTCGCAACTCCGAAAGAAACCAACGCACTAAGGAGAAGGAGGAAAAGGCAAAAGCAAAATAAGCCAAAGTCAGAAAAACAAGAAGGAGGACAAATAGACAGAAAGCACCAAAAGATAGAGGGGGAGAGGAAAAATGTACCCCGGCACGACCGGGGGCGGCCCTTTCTTTCGGCCAAGGCGGCTCGGCGGCAGGGTGCCGGACCGGCTCCTCCGCCGAAGGCCGGCGGGAGCCGGAATGGCTGGAGCCGTTCCCACCTGCTTCGCTGTCCATCACAGAGCGCGTCACCGGCTCCGCGGTCGGCCCGACCTCCTCCTCCTCGTGCACCTCCGCGTGCGGGTCGGCGGCCGGCTCGTCGTTCCGGCTGGGGAAGGCGTCGCCGTCCCCATCCGATTCCTCGCCGGACCGCCGAGCGCGCGGCTCGGGCAAGTCTGGCGTGAATGCCTCGAGGGGAGCCTCGCCCTCCTCGCGAAGGATGCAGGCGAAGATCTGCCGAATGCAAGAAGTCAGTCAGACAGAACAAGGAAATAACATAGAAAGAATAAGCAAAATTTCCGGCTACGAGAACTTACCCGAGGCACGGGGTTCTCCCGGCTGTAGGGCGCCAGACTGAACTTCCAGTTCTCTGGCAGCCGCTCCTTGCTGATCGTCCACAACCACCCCTTCAAGTTGTGGTAGCGGGGATCACGGCGCGATAGCCGGGTCGGGTCCAGCCGGCCGGAGTAGTAGCACATCTTGTGCGCCCGCTGCTGCATCGACATCATCAGCCGGGACATCCAGCTAAGAGTGATGTCCCGACCGGTTAGCTGGCAGGTGACGAGGGAGCGCATGCGTGCTAGCATCACGTCCGTCTCCGCCTTGTCGCCGTGGATCTTCAGGTCCCAGTTCTGCCGGCTGGACTCGACGTCTTGGAAGGCTGGAAGGTTTATACGGTCGATGTTGGTGACGTTCTTGACGTAGAAGTACGACTGCTACCATAGCCGTACCGTGTCCTGGAGCAAGAACTTCGGGTAGCCGGATTGGGTGCGGGAGTATATGGAGGCGCCGCCGCAGACAACTAGTGGCCCCTTCGTGTACTGCACCTGCGGCCGAACTCGGAAGAGCCGGCAGAAGAGCCCGAGATCCGGCTCGATCCCGAGATAACTCTCGCAGAACGCCATGAAGTGTGCCAGCGTTCCGATTGCATTGGCGCCGAGGTGGTGGAGGCAGAGGTCGAAGAAGGCCAGGAATGTGAGGAAGAATGGGTGCAGCGGCAGCGCGAACCCACGCACCAGGTGCGAAAGGAAGATGACGTGCTCCCCCTCCGCCGGATGCGGCGACACCTCCCCCACCGGCGCCAACCGCACCGCCACCTCCTCCGCCGGCGGGAGGACGCGGGTCACGTGGTACTTCGCGGTTTGGTCTTCGGTGACGGAGGAGCCGCACCAGGCTCCGCGGTCGGCGGCCATTTCCGGCTGGTGGAGATGAGCGGCAACGGAAGAGTGGCGGTGGCCCGTAGCGTCGACGACGGCAAGCGGGCGACGCAGAGGGCAAGAGCGCAGGAGCAAGAGCGCGCGAGGGAGAAGGAGACTACAGCGGGGGAGCGAAGGAAAAGAACTGCCTCCCCCGCGGCGTCCCTTTAAAGGACCGGAAGGGAAACTGTCGACGGGGCCACGTGGCGCGCATCCAGGCAACCCACACCCCAACCGCCGCCTAGATCCCGTGTGCCAGGGCAAGATGCGCATAAGATCCTAGAGCGAGAACCGAAGCGTCGGACAGCAGTTCCCGAGGCGACGGGCGACGGGACGTTACGCTGCCCTCCGCAGAGCAATGATGGCGCGTGCGCGCGTGGCCGGTGTCAGCGCTGACGTCACGGGTAGCGCAACCGCCAGGCTCAGCCGGATGAAAATTCAAAAAGCAAGAAGGAGCACGCAGACATTTCGCCTAAGGGCAGAATCCACACGCGCTCGGGGGCTAGTGTCAGGGGGATGATCCCCAGGTACCCCATCCGGATAAGAAACATGACAGTCGGATCGCGTCCGGCTGACCAGACGCAGCCGGACAGGACAGGACGGGCCGGCTATCACCTAGTAGCCGGATCAGCAAGAGACAGCCGGATACGACGACGTAGCCGAACCCAATCAGTGAGACAGGACGACGTGCGTATCAGTGCACGGTACGCCCTGTACGATGACAAGACGGGCAACCACCTGCCCATACCGAAGACTTTGCGTGGGTGACGCTAGAACAGTGGCATGTGCTGACGACGGGCTCGCACGGCATCCACTGTACCTACGACAGCCATACCGCTCATACTCCGGTAAGACAAGCCATACTGGATACTGTAGATGACTAGTCGGCTGGGACCCGCCTGTGGGGCCCGCCAGTCAGACTAGCCAGTGAGACCTTTGCCTCTCTGCCTATATAAGGAGAGGCAAGGCCTCAGTAGAAAGGGTTGGTCTCAGTGCATTTAAGGCAGTAGCTAAAGAACACAGCTCAAGGAGCACTTGTAGTCCGTATATCCCACATAGTCAGATCAGGCAAGAGTAGGGGCTTTACCTCACCACGAGGGCCCCGAACCTGGGTACTTCTTGCGTCCCGCCACGCTCGCTTGTATCCAATCTCGCATGCGGACACCGTCGATAGCCTCCCTGCCAGTCCCCACACCTCTATCTAACCTCCTCAGGTACTGCCGTTCCCAATACAACGATAGTCTCCCTGAGAAGCAGTTCCTCAACATGAGGGTCCTGCAAGGCCGAGGTTAGCAATGTAGTTTGTGTGTCTGTGTCTTCTCCACCGACACCTCCTTCGTGATGATCATCATGTCCGTCACTGCCATCATCTCCTTCGTGTTGATCATCATGTCCGCCGCTGCCGACATCTCCTTCATGATCATGATCATGTCCGCCGCCGGCATCTCCTTCGTGATGATCATCATGCCCGCCCTTGTCTTCAGGATCGTTGACGTCCTCGTCATCTTCAGAATCATAGCCGCGCATGAAACCACGTGTGAGCAGGTGATTCTCTAGGTCTCCGGAATCAGGGTCAACCAAGCTCCCGATATTGCATGTTCGACACGGACATCTTATGTAGGTCCTCTTGTTCAGAATCATGTCGGCCACCGCGTGTTTCTTGTATCTAGCTGCTCAACCTTCGCTCATGTGTCTAACCATGGTTTCCTGCGCGGTATAGAGCAAAACGAGAGAGTATCTTAGAACCACAGCACCATCATGCACACACACACATGCATGCATGGCCGCCGGAAAAATTCGGCATGACATCTCCTAAAAATGGGACATATGGATAGTGCAAAAATTTGCCAAAACGGAAATTAATCGACATTTCGGCAAACATCCATGCACCACCAGAGCAAGCAACATGCTTTCTTCTTCGTCACCTGCAAACATTCATGCACCACATCCATGCAAACACATCATCCCTCTCGCAATAAGAAGGCTTCACAAACATAAACATGCACACACATACACACCGCATCGACGTCCACCCTCCACAAAAAACATCCACATGCATGTCCTCCAACAACTCACCTAGTAGAATCGTTACCGAGCCAAGTCCGCGACGAGATAGTGTGGTTGTTGTTGGAGAACAAGATGGATGTTGGAGGAGGACAACTAGTTGGTTTAGTAGATCTACAACAATTGGAGAGGCTTCCCCTCACAAAACTATGAAGCAAGGTAGGTTCAACAACTAAGAATGGAGAAATTGAGGTGGTGGGAGAAGGAGACGAGCTAGATCTAGTTTGGGGTGGTGGGTGGAGACAAATGGAATGGTGGTGGTGGGTGGGGGTGGATGCCAACTTGTAGATCTGGACGAAGTTATCAGTGGCGCATATTACACTAAATGCTCCGCTGATAAGTCTGCCACCTTTTCAGGTGGTGGGCCCAAGATTTATCAGTGGCGCATTTACTACTATATGCGCCATTGGAGGGAAAGTATCAGTGGCGCATATTGCATATGCGCCACTGATAATAATATATCAATGGCGCATATGGATATATGCGCCATTGATATTTGGTCACATGCCTCCAGAGTGTTGATCCCACATTATCAGTGGCGCATTATTTGTGATGTGCGCCATTGGTTATAAATAATATCAGTGGAGCATACTTTTAAATGCGCCACTGATAATTATTAGTGGAGCATATTCAAAAAATGCTCCACTGATAATAAATCTATCCATAAGGCTTTCTCTAGTAGTGCCTGCGGGCATGACTCACCCTATGCGTTGGCCTCCCCAAAATCCCCCTCATCTTGATTCGACACCACGAGCGGCAACGACGATGGCGGTATAGAAGATCTACAGTAGCTGGCGGTTCCTCCTACTCTGGCTGGTGAGCGACGGTCAGCGACATCGAGGCGCATCTACCTCCTTCTCCCCAGTTGCGTATCACCATGGGTGAGGTAACCACCATAAATCCCACTCCCCTACTGTTTTGATTAGGGTTGAAGCATCGATTTAGGAAGAACTCACCGTAGGTCTGCACTGTTAGGCCGACATGCTGGCGTTTACCCATTAGACAGTTGCGCTTATGGCAATGATTCAAGCATGGATCCTGTTGTTGCACAAGAGAGCTGTTAGGCGACCTGCATTTCCTCGACTGTAGTACGGTCCTATGTGTACACGAGATCAAGAAAGTATGGCCAATCTTAACTACATCTACAACCATAACGATGTAGAGTCTCTGAAGATGCTCAAGATAAGAAGAGCCCCCTTCTTTGCACTTGTCGCAAGTTAAGGACGGGTGAACTTTTGGTAGATAACATCCACACCTTAGTGGAAGAACAAGTCGTGATGTTCCTTCATGTGGTTGGCCATAACCAGAGATTTAGGGTCATCCACAACACTTTTAGAAGAAGCATGGAGACAATATCGCGCTATTTCAACAGAGTATTGTATGCAATTGGTGAGCTGAGAGAGGATATGATCATGTCGCCTACAGGTCAAACACTAGAAAAGATGCACAATAGCATCAGGTGGATGCCATATTTCAAGGTGGCCATGTGTTTCCTTGTTTTATCATTGCATCCTTTGAGTGAGTCCCATGTGTTCCCCTTTTCTCATTTCATCCTTGTGTTCCTATAACGGGATTCTATTGGTGCAATCGATGGAACTCATGTTATTGTTAGAGTTCGAAGATCAAAATCGGCAGCTTACAGGGGAAGGAAGCACTACACCAGCCAAAATGTACTAGTTGTTGTTGATTTCAACATGATGTTCACATATGTGCTAGCTAGTTGGGAAGGATCAGCCCATGATGCAAACATCCTTGCTGATAGCATGTCCACGCCTGACGGGATCAATATCCCTGATGGCAAGTTCTATCTAGGAGATGTTGGATATGGTTGTCACCCTGGGATTCTTGCACCCTATAGGTCTATCAGGTACCATCTCAACAAGTTCACTAGAAGGAACATGCCACATAATGCCAAAGAGCTCTTCAATCTCAGGCACTCTAGCCTTAGGGTTACCATTGAGAGGGCATTCGCTGCTTTGAAGAATAGGTTCAAGATCCTAGATCAGAAGCCATTCCACACCTTCCCACCCAGGTAAAGCTAGTGCTTACATGTTGCATACTCCACAACTAGATCTTGGGGTATGGCCTTGATACGTTGCTAACGTATCCATAATTTTTAATGTTCCATGCTTGGTTTTTATCTACTTTCTTATGTTTTGTCCATACTTTGAAGTACTTTTTATACACTTTCTTGGACTAACCTATTAACAAGATGCCACGGTGCCAATTGCCTGTTTTCTGCTGTTTTTGGTTCTAGGAAAGTCACAAAAATGAATATTCTCGGAATTGGACGGGACAAAAGCCAAAGTCAGTTTTTCACCGAGGGGGACACGGAGCCAGAATACGAGACGGAGAGGGGCCAGAGGGCCGCCACACCACCTGGCCGCGCAGCCAGGCATGGCCTGCGCCAGGGGGTGGTGTGACCGCCTAGGGCACCCCCTCGGCCTTCCCTTTCGCCTATAAGATGCCTACGATACAGAAACCCTAAGGACCCGATCAAAATTCCACGAAAGAGTCTATAGCCGCCGTCATCTCCATCCCTAGATCGGGAGGGTTCTGAAGCTCTTCCCGGCACCCTGCCGGAGGGGAGAATTCACCCTAGAGGCCTTCTTCATCACCATGCAAGCCTCCGGTGTGATGCATGAGTAGTTCATCCTTGGACTACGGGTCCATGTAGTAGCTAGATGGTTGGTTCTTCTCCTTTGTGCTACCATGTTTAGATCTTGTGAGCTCTGTTCATGATCAAGATCATCTATTTGTAATCATACATGTTGTGTTTGCGGGGATCCGATGGATATTGAGATGCTATTTCAGATTGATTATTGATTCTATCATGTCTTTGTTATTTGTGATCTTGCATGCTCTCTGTTGTTAGTAGATATCTTGGCCGAGTAGATGCTAGCAACTCCAAGAGGGAGTATTTATGCTCGATAGTGGGTTCATGCCTTTAGTAATCTGGGGGAGTGACAGAAATCTCTAAGGTACTACATGTGTTGTTGCTACTAAGGAGAAAACAACAATCCTTTGTTTATAGAACGGTCGTATTGTTTACTTTACACGCAATGCGTAATGTAATTATCTATTGCTTGCAACTTAATACTGGAGTTGGTTCGGATGATAACCTAAAGGTGGATTATTAGTCATAGATGCAGTTGGATTACGGTCTATGTATAATGGTGTAATGCCCAACCAAATCTCATAGGAGTCAAGATGATTAGTATATGCATGTATGCTTTCTCGATGTTTGTCAATTGTCCCGCTGTAATTTGTTCACCCAACATGTCATCTATCTTAAGGAGAACCACCACTATGAACTATGGACTCCGGTCCTTTCTTTTACCATCAATCTATAACTGTTTACTATTTTCTATTTACTTTCTGCAAGCTTTTACTTTCTTCCACACAATACGTTTAATCATTTATTTTCAGCAAAACCCGTGAGATTGACAACCTCACTGTAAGTTGGGGGCAAAGTTCTGTGATTGTGTTGTGCAGGATTCCAAGTTGGCAACAACACCTTGGAGGTGTTTCCTTGCTCCTACTGGTTCGATAACCTTGGTTTCATAACTGAGGGAAAACTTGCTGCTGTGCTCATCATACCTTCCTCTTAGGATTCCCCAACGAGCTCGATATATTTTGGGCCATCAGGCCTTGATTCGTATGTACCGGATGAGGAGAGTCTGATTCCTAACGAGAATGACACTAGCCATGGTGTTGAAGCATTTGACAATGAAGCTTGGACGGAGAAGAGGATGGACTGGGCAACGGCAATGTGGAATGACAAAGGTCCCACCATGATCTGTGTAGTGCCCCCTCCCCCGGTTCCTGAACAATAACCATGATCGAATCTGTTAGTGAACTGGCATTCGTATTAGCCAGGATTGTGTGATGATGAACTGATGTACTGCCTATTCGTAGTAGCTAATATTTGTTTGTCGATGAACTTCCTATTGGAGAGCTAGAATATTAAGATCACCCATTGGAGAGAAGAGGTGACCACAATTCAGTCCCGGGGCAACCAAACACACATACTTGCTTCACGCTTGGGTGCTTGCCAGCAGGCTACCAAACGGGCTGCACAAAATACCCCATAGATGAACTGCAGGCTATGAAACGGTGTGCAATAGATGGCTCAAGACCTGTATGAGGCTGACAGTGCCAGCTATAACACTGTCGTCTGTCGGGCCAGACCAAGAATTGCATGCAGGCTACCAAACGCGTCTTAGGTACACTGAGATTACTAACCTACCGTGGTTATCAGAAAACTCCTATTCACTGTCTAAGAATTTGGAGGAATTCAAATATGCTACTACTGCTAAGAATTACTCTCTCTCTTTTAAAATATAAGATGTCTTATATTTTTATGAAAGACATGTATCCTATCATCTTTTTATGTGTAGATTCACTCATTTTCATCGAAGTCGCCTAGATACATCATTTTTGTAAAAAGGCTAAAATATTTTATATTTTAAAACAGAGACACTATTTCCTAATAAAGTTATTGTTTTGGGTATGATTAATATAGCAATGATAATTCATACTAAGGAATCTTTCGCACTAGATCTCACCGAAATCTAACATTTACACAAATCTCCTTTTCAGAATCGTTTATATTTTTCTATAATGAGCACAAACAAATTGTAATTTATCTAAAATCATATAGGATTAAAGTAGGTATGACATTGCAATCCTAAATTCGATTCTACACTCACGTGAATCAGAGAAGCCCTAAGCCTTATTTATCTCGTCTTTCATCATACAACATATATGAACTTGACCAACGGAATACTATTGACACCAGTGATACAAGATCAACATCCCTAGTTTTTTATTAAGTATGTTTTATATATTTAATCATAAGGAGCATATATATTGATATCGCAAAGATACCAATGACACCCAGCCTCTGCAACAATGCAGTTCCATACCGACATTACAAGTGCACACATCCAAGAAAACAAGAAGAATAACATAAAACAAAGTCCCGCTATAGTGATCAAAACCTAATAGCAGCAGTACAAACACCATCAATACAACACCAGTCCAACTTCTCCAATCACAGATCATAGTTTTCACCCTGGAGAAAGTCAACGCTCATAAAACATTGCCTTCAACAAGGTCATTGTCAGGCACACACAATTAAGGCCAGATCTTGGATTTTCACCATGCAGGGTAGGATTTTGAACTTCTCATGTGTTGTCGCTCCAACTTGCCGATGCCGCTGCTACTAGTCATGAAACACCAAGTAAGTTTCTCATCTTCACAAAGACTTGGACCACCATTGCTAGTCATCAAAGTCACGGCTTCCATGTCATTCTCCGCCTCTGACTTCACCATGAACCGTAAGACATATCCCATAATGGACAGAGCTTCACCATGCTCCCTCTGAAACCAAATGTTCAGAATAAAAACATGTGTGTGCGCCACCGAATTCCACACAATCCAGCAATCTCTAGGCATGTCGTCCATTTGGAGTTTGCCGGTGGAGCTTTCTGGAACTCGACATTCCGACCTGGTCGAAGATGGCCGGCATAAAAAAGGTCTTTGTATTGCATTGGAGGAACCCTAGGACTGTCACCTAATTCGAGGTCTCGGACGTGGCTAGATGTTGGGATCTAGCCTACCGCTCTGGCCGACCGTCGACACCGCCGCGGTACCCAACAACCGCGCGGAAGGCAAGATCGCGTTGACCTAGAGCCACAGGGCGAAGGCCCACATGCCCGCACAAGCCCACCTAGACCGAGCAGTGCCCCAGCTCCCGGCCGCCTCCGCGGAGCGCCACCATCACGGGACAGAGCACGCGTCCGTCGTCGTTGTCGAGACGTGCACATAGTTGGGATCCCGTAGCACCTTGCTGTTGGGGGGAAATGTGACCACCGCGCAACGGAAAAGACCCCGCCACCGTCCCCAACCGAGTTTTGCCTGGGGGGCCTTTGGCAATGGTAGGAGGGAGGGCGACGGGGAGAGTAGAGCATGTAGGACAGCAGCGCGGTCACCCCATGTCACCTAGGGTTGGCGACGCGGGGGTACTTTTTAGCTATTTGCAAATGTCAGAGTCAGAAATACGATTTCCAAGTATGTATTATATACTCCCTCTGGTAAGGATTATAAGACCTATGAACCAGTTTGTTAGGATTAAGAAAGGAAATAACTCTTCCTCTTAATTACTTCATGCACCAATAGTTGCTCATACATGAGAGAATCGGAAAGAAAAGAAGAATATGCATTGGAGGTGAGAGGTCAATAAATGAGAAATGCTTTATAATCCCTAACATTTAAAAATGCTCTTAGGCCTTATAATCCCTAACAGAGGGAGTATGTCTTAATTTGAAGTTGTATATGTTAATATTTCTCTCGATGAACTTTGTCAAACTTGAGCAAGTTTAACTTAAGATAAACTAAATGAGTCTCATAATCTCGGACAAAGTAAGTGGCATGGTTTGGGAACTGTCCTTCTTGTACACCATATTTTTC
Source organism: Avena sativa (assembly GCA_916181665.1). Classification (NCBI taxonomy): domain Eukaryota; kingdom Viridiplantae; phylum Streptophyta; class Magnoliopsida; order Poales; family Poaceae; genus Avena; species Avena sativa. Next base: position 77,093,499 of record OV702292.1, on the reverse strand, counting down.
TTAGGATTCTTGGACGGTACTTTTTTTTTTTGAGGTAACTTGGACGGTACATTAATATCAAGCTAACATCAACTTTCAGTCTTTGTAAAAACGTAATTTCAAGTGGCCATCGAGACATAGAGTATGTAAAGCTGAAATTATATACTCCCTCCGTCCCAAAACAAGTGACTTGGGTTTGTCTAGATTCGTTTGTACCTATATACTAAAACGTGTCTAGATATATCCGAATCTAGACAAATCCACGTCGCTTATTTTAGGACGGAGGGAGTATAAAAAAGGACATGTACTGTATCTTAAAAGGCGCACTAAAATGATCAACCATACTACATAGTCGCATAGATAACATTGCCATCATCAAACAATGATGGCAGTATCCAGATTGTGAGAAAAGGCCTCCAAGCAATCGACAAGAGGCAGTGCCTTTAACAAGAGGACGATAAGTGAACATCTCTGTTGCCAGGTAAGTATAACCAATAAAAGACCGTGCCTACAACTTTCACTCCCAAACTCGAGACCTCGTATTCAAATACCAACACTAAACCAGACTCACCGTGTGCTATGGCCCTCGTACTCAAGTACCACCACTAAACCAGTTCACCTTGTGCTACTGCCCTCACCTACTACTAAGATGATACCATCAAACCTCCTACTCTGACAACGCATAACATGAAGTAAACTCGTATCAAACAATGATGGAGTACAAGGTTATGGGGCATGCTAGGACTCGGCAACAAGAAGCCATAGGTTTCACACATAAAATCGGCCGGGCATGTGTTGTAGGCCAATGTTTTAAATAGCATGCTACGATAAAATAGCGCAACTCTTATTAAAATCAGTTGTAAGAGCATGACTAACAGCATCCTCAAATCGGCAACCCTTAAATCGTAAGTACAGATGTCTGCACTCGCGATTTACGGTTTCAAACTCGTCAGCGAAGAACAGTGCCTGTAAATCCAACCCTTAAATCGCGATATAAACTGAAATTAAAATTAACGTGAAATTGAAATTAACGAGGAAAGATCGTGCGCGTGTTCATCATTCAGTATATACATATTGCAAAATTACATCTAAAAAAAATTAGCGTTGGGAGAGCTCGCGGAGGACGCCGCCGCGTCCTGGTATGTCCAAAATACGAGCTTCTAGTCGGCAGCGAGCTCTAAGTCGCCGCCTGCCGTCGTCGGCGAGCTCCTAGTCGTCGAGGACGATACGTCGACGGCCATGGCGTCGACGGATGCCAGTCCGGCCTCCTCCTCCTCGCCGCGGATGGCGGCCACGACCTCCTCGATCTCCTCCTGCTTCTTGGAGAGCTCGACGGCGGCGATGGCTGCGGCGAGCTCCTTCTCCTCGCACCGCAACTCCCGCTCCTTCTCGCCATCTCTCTCTCGCGCGCGAAAATGGGAGTAATTTCTCGCCGGAGTACGCGGCGGCGGCTAGGGTTTGCGGCGGAGGGACACGGGTTCTGACCCGTCTCCGCCCGCCCGGACGGTAGAAATAGGGGCTGCAACGGGCCTTTCACAGGCCCCTGTGAATTTTGTTTATGGGCCGGGCCGTTTACAGGAGATGTTATTTCAACGACCCGGCCATCAGCCCGTATACCCGCCGGAATTTTAAGGGCGCCGGCGTTTTAAGGGTGCTGTTAGACTTGCTCTAACATAGCTATATTGTGCTATAGCGCAACTATATGGTGCTAGAACCCGCGATTGTACGCACATTTGATTTAGCGCGCTATTTAAGGGCGTTCGGGTACCTCTCTAGTTTGAAAGCCCGTCTACCAAGATATTTTGTTGAACTGACTACTAAGGTAGTAAGGAGAAGGGAGGCGACTACCAAAACCCATCTAGGGTCCTGTCCCACTACGGTGGCGCATCTAGCGCCGACTAAGGGTGCGTGGATTCGTTTGTCCGACGAACCTCTCGGGATTTGTCCGTCTTTCGTGTTCCTTGGTGTAAGTTTAGATCATTCTCTTCTGATCTACGGTTGTAATCATTGGCGATCGTTGCTACACTAGTGCGATGGTCCTTGTGTCCTTAGCTTGATGACTTTTGTCTGCCTGTTACAACAACCTCTATTACGGCAATTGATAATTTTTAATAGATCGATGAAATTTCGTTTAAATTTTTTTTTGAAAGTTACTGTAGTAGTGAAATAGTACTGCATGGATGGATGTGTGAAAAGGGTGATATTTGGTGCGAGAGAACACTTTGTGTTTAGCTTTTCCCGACCATTCGCTTTCCGCACACGCAGCAATAATGCAGAGCGTACACGTCAGCATCTCCCTTTTTTCTTCTCTCTTGCGAAGACAAAACCTGCATCGTTTGGGTTTCTCGAACTCGTAGATGAAATCAGGCTAGTTTCATGTGGCAAAACTTGTAGGCAAGCAGACATTTTCTGGCAGTGGTACGTAGGAGTAGACCCAGCGCCGTACAACGGAGAGCCGTGGAGTACAGGGCCGATCGAGAAGGGAAAACTCTTGGGGTGTTTCATCGTTGCACAGCATAGAGGACCCCTCTGCCTGTACGAAAACGATCGGAAAGCAGAGGACCCTCCGTGTACGAAAAGTTACATGTACCGAGTAGAAGCGGTGACGAACATGCCATGCGGCCTTATTAAGTCCTCCTAGCATAAGAACCGAGTGCTAGGTGCGCCATATGCCTACTTCCCGTTTCAGGCTAGCGCTGCATGCGTAGCGTAGAGGAGGGTCGCGCGCCATAGCACCGTTTCGTGCCGTGCGGTGAACCGTGCGTGCTCCGCCGTGGAGTTGTCACCGCCGGACGGACGATGCCATTGATTTGATCCGAGCTGCTGAGAGGAGAAGACGAGGGGGGATCATCTGCCCTGTAGCACATGGGACACTGTAGAAGCTCTTTGCGTGAAGTATATGCCAATTGGTCGTGCCTGATTGTGTCTGCCGGCTTTTCATCGGACGGTCGCCGGTGAAACAGTAGCGCCAGCCATGGTGTTCATCACCGCCTTTACAGAAGAAGAAAAAAAGGGATTTTTAGTGCTCCCTCTGTCCAGAAATAAGTGATTTGAATCTGTCTACGTTCTCAGAATTCCCATCATAATCGATCAGATGCACCTTAGCAATCTTCTTCGGCAGTTTCATCTTCACGTGAATTGGACTTGAATCAGTATCTGAACCATGCAAAGAAATTGAGGAGGTTAGCACATTTGGGGAGTTGTTAGCATAAAACCACCGCTTTCCGAGCAAAATTTCAAGAATACACCACTTTACGATTTCGCAGCAAATATCTACCACATTTATAGTTGGTTCTCTCAAATACCACTAAACGAGCGTTGAACACGAATTGGCGCTATTCCTGACGGACCTGGCCCACATGTCAGGACCGAACGGATGAGTTTGGACGGGGCTCCACTTGTTAGACCAATTTAGCAAATCTAATTTAAAAAAAGTAAAGGATTTGCAACATGAGTTTTGAGTGGATGGAATTTTTTTCCCAAAAAATAGTGCAATGCAATCCTATGAAAAATTTACTAAGGTAATCCTACAAAATCAAACATTGCCCATAAGAAAAAATTCTAAGGATCAAAATCCTACGGGATTCCTTTGAATAAAACGGGACCTCAAACTAAACAGGGCCTTATAGTTATTCTTCATCATACTTCTGATCATCTTGTAATAATTGCACCGATACTTTAAACTGAAAATGAAATACTACCTGCCAAAATTCCAGAGCCTACCCGACTTAATGATTTTACTACCCGCCAAAATTCCACTGAAATTCTGCATTCTGGTGTGGCCAGGTCTATGGATAGGTTTAAGGTGTCTCTGCTGCCCATAACGTGTACACACATTTTTTTTTTGATAAGACAGACCAGCTCCAGGTCCACGTAAACATGATTAGGTTATCGGAGCCTCAGACTTTGGCAATACATGGTAAAGTGAAAAGTTGAAAAAACAAATGGAGAAGGCTGGCTAACGACTGCTCGTCACTCAAATGGTGATGATGAGGCCAGTGTAAACAGACACACCGAGCAAAGCAACCGGGACGTGAGGGCAAAACATAGTGGCCATCTTGAATGTCGCTTTGATGTGTTAATAAAGACGAAGAGGAAATGAGCTCAGTGATTCAGTCCCTGCTCAATGCTCACTAGCACTCCAATAGTCACTATTTTCACTTTCTTGCATATCTGAGATTTCTTATGATCACCAGCCCAATAAGTGCAGCGGAGGAGGATTCTCTGCGGCCATTGTAGACTTGCGCAGGGAATGGAACGTGCCTGCCCATTGTGCATCCTCGTCGAGGTGCGCCTGCTCCTGGACTAGACGATGGCGAGGCGCAGTGCCTCCTCGTCGGCATGGCCCGGCGGTATTAGGGAGACCTCCTGCTCCGTCATGTAGACAAAAAGGCCCTTGTAGTTGGTGGTGTCATCTCTGAACTCCTCACCAGGGAAGAGCTCCTACTCCTCGTTTGCCGGTTGCGGCGGGGCCACGGGATGAAAGGATATCCAGCGCGCCTGGCGTGGTGGCTGCGTGCGCGTCGGCGGTGCACACAATGACGTGTCTGACACCTGCGGCTAATAACAAGAGAAGAGAGACATCAACTCTCCCTCCTTCCTCTGTGAACAGTAGCCCTAGAGCGAGCGAGTGCGGCCGGGCCGATCCCGAGTCCCTCTGGCGGCGTTGCTGGCCGGAGGTGGCGGAGGGGAGGTGCCGGAGTAGTCTAGGTTAGGTTTTTTTGTGATGTTTTTCGCCGCCGTAGTGGGCGTTCTGCCCGGAGTTTGTGCTTCAATCGCCGGCCTCGATCTGAAGCTCGCCGGAGTGGACCTGTCTCCTCGAGGTACTCCGGTGGTCAGAGGCATGTGGGAGTGCGAGATCTGCAGCGGGGGACTCGCAATAATGGCCTAGGAGATGGCATCTGGCGGAGGAGGTGGGGTCATGGGCATCTTTCTTGGCCGGCCGTGGTGGCGGGGGAGATTGGTGCTGCGGTGACTGGCGTGGTGTGTTCTTCTTCCTGGCCGGGCGTGGTGGCGAGGAGGAAGCAGTCCACCGCGTCGTCCCTCTTCTCCTTCACCTGGATGCTAGCGTTGTTCGTGTCGCGTTGGGTTCCCCTCCTGGGGATTCTGGCGACCAAGGTGGACGCTCGGTCTGCAGGTGGTTGTGGCCTGCTGCGGCGAGTTCTTCCTGGAGCTTTTCTCCGGCGTGTCTCCGATGGTTTCATTTCACCGCCGCGTCGGACCAAATGGTAGTAGGGCTGCTGCTCTTGCTCTGCGCCGGAGTTCGTCGGCTCCTCTTCACCAAGTGGTTCTATCCCCGGTGATTTGGAGGCGGACGGTTGCAGAGCTTCTTCTCGCCGGAGGAGCTTGGTCGAGCCCATTGCTCTGACCTTGATGCTAGCTTGCCTCCGAGGTCGCCGGCGATGGTGGCAAAGGCACCGTGGACCTGATTGTGTTTTACTTTTTCAGCTAGGGTGTTTTCGAAATTGTGGAGGCCCTTATCTTCGAATTTAGGTCCTTTGTAAGTGTTGTTTTGGACCTCCTTGTAATTTTCTCTTGCTATGTTTGTATCTCGCAGCTTACAAAGTTTGGTTGCGTTGCACCCTTGATCGTTCAAAAAAAAAAGAAAAAAGAAAAGACACCTGCGGGCTGCGGCTATGGGTTCCATTTCTACCCATCTATCCGTAGAAAAATACTAAGCACGAGGCACCGAGACATGGAATGGCAGCCCGGCGGTATGGTCTGCGGGTGGATACTGCTGGCTGGCCGCTAGCCTGAGCAGGCAAGAAAACGACCAGAGAATTTTATATCTGTCAGCGGCATTTCGCCCTCCATAACATTTTCTGACCACAAGGAGTACTATATCCACGTCAGTGGAGGTCGACCGAGGGGCAAAACAGTGGAAAACTTGAATCGAGGAGAAGCCGGGACCGTCCCGACACGCCGGTCACGCCCGGTAATAATTAAACCGTGTACAGACTGTTTGCTCCACGACGACCTTGTTTTCCCTCTCGCTCAAAGTCAAAGGCGCCGCACGCAACTGTTAACGACCGGCGCATTTGGGCGGGAAGGAAGGCCTTGACCAGTTGACCTCATCTTTGTAGTTTAGCTCGTGGCGCCATCATGCCGCTGGCAATGGCAATGCTAGTCCTATCCTAGCGAGCGTGTCCGTCATGTTGAGTTTAGCTGATGCTGTTGATCTACTTTGGTCGTTGGTGTGTGTGATTCATGGCGCTTACCCCACTCTTGCCGGCCCAATCTTCCGCTAAATCCGGCTAGCAGGGATGTAGCTCCTTGCTTCTGGGATTTCTACGTGAACTGGCTGGTCATGTGCAATACTCGTAGCGACCCACGTGTGTACATCATAAGAATGTCACGGTTGCAAATGTTTTGGGGCCGGCTCTTTTAAACATAGGTTTTAGGATAGCATTGACAGCGAATAAATGGAACCGTTGGTTACACCTTATGGAACGACTTATGGTACTGCATTTGAATGATAATGAAGGTGTCTTTAAGTGGAAGCTAACTGCCTCAAATTGTTTCACTGTTCGGTCTATGTATCTTGACTTGCTCAATGGTCATACGATGTTCCTAAAGAAATATATTTGGAAAATTAGAGTACGACTCAAAATTAGAATCTTCATGTGGTTTCTTCATAGGAAGGAAATTCTCACCAAAGTTTATTTAATTAAGCGCAACTCGCAAGGGTCTACCAAATGTTGTTTTTGTCATTAAGAGAAAACAATTCATCATATTGTCATAGCATGCCACTTTGCTAAAATTATATGGAGGATCGTCTTTATGACTTTTAACACATCACCTCTCACTAATATCTTAAACCTGTTTGGCATGGTCCTTTCTCCAGCCGGTGGAGGAGTGTCATGCCATTGGATACTAGGTGCAGCCGTTTGGAGATAGCAGCACGCGACTCTTACAGCCGGTATGGTTGGCAGTCTGATCGGCGATTAACATGAAGATGTTGATTCGCCGACTACTCCTAGTTACTTTTAGGTGGCTTATTCATGTTGAAACTTTGTGTCATCCGTGAGCTATAAATTTCTGTCGTACGTTTGTCATAATAATGCAATAAAAATACATATGCATCAATTGATGCAGAAGCTGTGGATCCCCCTCCCGCCCTCCATTTCGGAAAAATGCATTCTTCTCTTAGCTTTCTGCACATTCTACATCAAAGAATGGATGGATAGACCATGCGGCCTCTTTCCCAAAAAGGCGGGCATTTTGATTTTACTCTTGTTTCTGACATGTCCGAGCAATTTGTTGGCAGCCGCCTCGGCCACAGCTCCGGTGGTAGTGGGATCTACAAAGCAGGTAATAAGTTAATGGAAGTCTTATGAGCGGGGATGTACTAAATTTGGCCCATTATTTTGCACAGGAATGAAAAATGAGGCTAGAGCAAATGTTTTATTTCCTGTGATTTTTTCCAGGAAGGCAAAAGACTTGCCTCGATTCATTAATAGAGAAGAAAGTACCTCAGGTTTAAGTTACAATAAAACCACACAAAAAAGGATCACTCTCGTGGCATCAAGTTACCCAAGTGTTTATTTAGCACCCGCAAACGCCTGCGATTTGGCTTCCAACTTAATTCTATCGAAGACAATGGTTGGCATGGTGCATTTCTCGTTAAAAATCCATGCATTACCCTCTTTCCAAATATCCATGGTTTCGACAATGGATATCATGGAGAGGGGGAGGAGGAGAGTGTCGGCGCTGCCCTTTTAAAGGGCGTCGTGGGTAGGCCGAACGACCACTGCACCATTAACTTCGATGCGTCGGGAGACGGGCCATCACACATCGCTGCCTGGACGCGATGGCGTCCGAAAGAGGAGAAGCAGCGCAGCGTGCACGCGTGCAGGGTCTTAAATTTCGTTGACCGAACGTTTTAGTGGCTGGCAAGGGGGCCTAGCGCAATTGGTCCGACGTGGCGTACCTTGTTGGTAGCCCCAGCCCGGCCCCTGCGTGTCAGGGATGGCAAAGACGTGTCGAACACTTTCCTGCACCACCACACTTGTCGTCACGTGTTTGGAGACGTAGGTGCGGATCGTTTTTCGACCTCAACCCCCAAAGACCGTAGGGACCATATTGGAGATGCTAGCGGGGATGCTCTAAGGATTGAATCAAAGGGACGAGCAAAGACAAAGCTTATGAAAGAATGGTGTGCTCTGAGGAACCTATTTCTCGAACCATTTGCATCGTTTACAGATGAAATATTGATCGATGCAAGCATACGTTTCATGCGTGTTTGAGTAATAGCAAGGAGATTACCCAAAATCATGCTTAAGAATAGGTAGGATTTCCAGAAAAAGATGCCATTCGTTTGATGAGAAATAAAAAAGGATATTGAGAATTCGCGTGGGTGAATATGATGCAGTACTTTCGAAGTAACCGAAAGAAAAACAATGTCTAGAGTTGGGTGGGGGGAGGGGTGTCTTTTACATGTGAAATAAATGTTATGCAGCTGTTCATAGGTTGTTCGATTGCAAAAGGCCAAATAATTGATTAATAGTATGCTGGATATTGAGAGGAGGCCATTCCCCCTATGTTTGACTCATCCTAGTAGATAAGTTCACACCTGTCGGCATGCCGCGACAAAGGTCGAAGATTCTACCAGCGCAGCTGCGGGGCTGGCCGGCTCGCGTGCGACGGCGTCCGTAGGATGCTTGGCTGAAGCGGGATTGGTATGGAGCGACGTCTCTAGGCCAAGATGTGTGGCCTTATTGGCTGCCATAGGTGGATGGCCAGGTTGCACTGCAGGCAGCCCTGAGGGGTGGTGGCAACCTCAGTCCACCACACGGCATGGCAGATGCAGGTTCGGCAAGGTACTGTTGCCCGGGCGAAAGTCCAACTCCTATTGGAGTCGACGCCGGCGACACCCTCGGGTGCCGTCACCTTCTTGAAGGCCACGTTTTGGGGGTATAGGAGTTCCTCCTTGGCTTAGCCTTGCATTCTCTCCGAGGGAAACCTCAGATCTTTTGATCCAGCGATGACAACGCCTCACGTCATTTACCTCGTTGGAATCATCGTCTTTGGAGCTGCCCTCCATGTTGGCTGGTTGATGTTGCTTGGTGACTAGTGGTTGGACGGCTTGGCTGGACTGTGGAGTGTCATGATTCTGGCTTCCCCGTCTGCTTTGGCGCCTCTAGCTTGGAGTGCTTTGTGAGCTCTTGTGTCCGGGCAACGCTTGTGTCTTTATGCTATGCTTTGATCTTTGGCTCTCTTGCAACAATGGTGCTCTTCAGGGATGTTCGTGTCTACGGTGGCGCCACGCTGCTGGCAGTGCTAGACCTAGCGAGTGTGTCCATCTATGAGGATTTGGTTGTTGGTGTGTGTGACTGGGGGTTTGGTTCATGGCGCTTACCCCACTTTTGCCGCCCCAATCTTCCACTAAATTCCGGCTAGAGATGTAGCTAGGGCGGCTATAGCTCGTAGCTTCCGGGGATGTTTACGTAAACTGGTCACGTGGAATACTCGTAGCAAGCTTGTTGGATTCCCTTTGCAGGATAGGAAAATCGAAGTAATAGAAAAAACGCAGGATCAGAGAGCCATGTCTGGCCGCATTTAGGATTTGAAACCTAAAGATTTTTTTAGAAAAATTTCTAAGGATCAAAATCCCCATTGCTATGGGGGTCATTTGAAGAGGTGTGCTCGGTGTCCCCCCTCTCCACCAAAACTGAAAACAAAAGAACATACAGGAGGCAAAGAAAGAAACCCCCCTGGGTCACTCGCGCGGGCGATCCCGGGGCGACTCCCTCCCTCCCCCCCCCCCCCCCCCCCTAAAAAAAACCTAGATCTGGTCCCTACTGGCCGCCGCCGCCGCCGGTGGTGGCGGCGCCCTGGTTGCGAAGGCAGCGGGGCAAGGTGGGCGCGTCTTCCTCCCAAGGCTTCGTGCGGAGAGGCGGTGAGGCGAGGCGCGCACGGATCGGCGCGCCGTATGCAAGGGTGCGGTAGTGGGATGGCCTGGAGGTGGGGCGGCGGGGCATGGTGGCTGTGATGTCGTCCTTGCACCGTTCTCCACCGAAGTGCTGCCCCTCGAGGTGCTCACGGGCGATGCGGCCGGGGTATCCTCGATTTGCTGGCCTAGATCCGGCGGGTCTGGTGGCCGGTGGTCAGGGGGCTTTCGGTCTGGCTTCGAATAAAGGGGGTTTGATCCTAGGATCCCTCTCACGCCATGACGAAGATCTACATGTTTCATGACTTCATTAATCTGGTCGGAGTGTTGTGTTCCGGAAGATTCCGTTGGTGAACTCCAATGGATGATATGCCGGAGTTCGCCAGATTGGATGGATTTCCGTCGTGCACAACCATATTTTTATCTGACCGTTTGTTTTCAGAGGGAGTGTTGCGAATCTTTGTAGGGCCATCAAGGACATGCCATTAGTCCCATGGTGAAGTCAGTCGTGGAGAATTACATGAAAGCCGAGGTTGGAGAATTACATGAAAGCCGAGGTCTGAAGACCGGTAAAGGTGGTTTGAATCCTGGTTGCGATGAGGTTTTGGCTTGGTGTTCTAGGTCTTGGAGCAGCGACATTGGAAAGTGGGGGCGACAATACAGGAGCATTCCAGAGTTCAAACTACAGGGTGAAAATTCAAGGTCTGGCCTTAATTGGTTGTGTCTGGCAATGGCCTTGTTGAATGCATTGTTTTGTCAGCGCGGGGACTTTCTCCGAGGTAAAAACCTATGATCGATGATCAGGACGATGACGAAACTAGTGCACTATTCCCTTAGAGGCGTCGATTTTGAAGAGAATGGATTTCTGGTGCTGGTTTGATGGTGTTTGGTCGCTGTTGTAGGCATAAATCGTTGTAGCGGGACTTTGTTTTTTGTGTAATTCTTCTTTCTTTTTTGGCTGTGTGCGTCCGAAATGCCATTAGGATAATACGTTGTTGCAGAGGCATGGTGTAATTGGTATCTCGCGATATTAACATATGCTCCTTCCAAAAAAAAAAGGGACATGATTGACCAATACCCATTCGCTGTTGTTCTTCATCATACTTTCTCCGTCTTAAAAAGGATGTCACAAGTTTATCAAAATTTGGATGAATCTACTTACTAAATAGTATCTAGATACATTCAAATTTACACAAACCTGCGACATGCTTTTCAGGAAGGGAGTACTTCAGATTATCTTGTGATTGCAGCGATACTAACTTTAAACTGAAAATAAAATACTGCAAAGCGCACGTGCAAGTACCGGATCCTATGCTGACTGGATGATTTTACTACCAGCTAAAATTCCACTGAAATTCCGCATTCTGGTATCAGGTATGGCCACGTCTATGGATAGGTCTGCGGTATCTCTGCTACCCATACCGTGTGTATGCAAAACAAAAATAATGATAAGATAGAGCAGCTAGTTCCAGGTCCACGCACGTAAACATGATGAGGTGATCAGAGGCTCGGAAGGGCCGCCCCCACACACTTTGCCAATACTTACATGGTAAAGTGAAAAGTTGAAAGAATGTCAGACTAGTCACTCAAATGGAGATGATGAGGGCAGTGTAAACTAACAGACACACCGAGCAAAGCAAACCGGGGCAAACCATAGTGGCCGTCTTGAATGTCGCTTTGATTTGTTAATAAAGACGAAGAGGAAATTAATGAGCTCAGTGATTCAGTCCCTCGCTGCTCGCTAAGCTAGCACTCCAGTAGTCACTATTTTCAGCCCCATGCATATCTGTGATTCTTTATGGTCACCGGCCCAATGAGTGCTGGAAGTTCCACTGAGATTCTCTACGGTTCATCAATCAGAACTCAGAAGCAATCGAAAACATCCGTGGACGCTGTGGATGCATCCGTGTGACTAAACCAAAACATCCAGTTACCAAAGTAAATACTCCAGACCTACAGATTAGTACTTAGGAATAATCGAGAAGGTTACCGGAGAAAGTGAAGTTAACCAAGACCTAGAGAGTATCTTAGTTAGTTTACCTGACGGAGCAGCGGCAGAAAGAGACCTGTACTAAATACAACTGCAGCTTTGCAGCAGAGGCACGGACAAAACGCCTAGCGAGCCAGACAGGAACGCATGTTACTGGTAGGGTCGACATGCCATGGCCATCGGCCATAGGCAGGGCAGGGCAAGCAACAGTAGGCGTGCTCTCTCTTCCCTCCTGCCACCACCACACGGCACGGCACATGCATGTCGCCGCCCCCACAGGCTGGCTGGTCGACCGATCATGGCTGCGTCGCTAGTTTAAATTTTACTGACAGTTTGTTTACGATGGGCTTGATGCCAAAATAAGACCAGTGCTACTTGTGGACTGAAGGAGTGTCGTCACAGGCAGGGGCAACAAGACGAAGACATCACGTGCAGGGCAAGAGAGAATGTGGATTGGCGACGTATACTAGTATAGAAAGCGAAATTAGTTTTTATATAATAACATTTATAATTTTGTATAGGTTACCTTTCGATCTGACTGACAGGACAGGGTATGTGGTTACCACTAGTCTATGCACATGTTGTTTTGGGACGGTGCTGGAACTAGCTTGTCAGCTTCGCCCTAGAACTGAACTGCTGGCTGCCTTAACTTACCCAATCTCCCATGAAAAATGAGCTTGGGTTGTTCCCAGGAGTTTCACTGAAGCGATCTGTGTGTCATCTGGCGTTGCAGCACTGCGGCTTCCCTTGCTCCAGCTTCTCCCACAGGCACAGCATCTGCCCGGGGGACTGGTAGTGCGCCGTGAGGTACTCCTCCACGCACCCGAACTGGCAGAACCTCGCGCTGTGGACGTACTCCACCTTCCCCGTGCCGTTGAACTGCCCCACCCACATCCCCACGCTCACGTCCTCCATCTTGAACAGCTGTGCAAAATACCGCGGAGACGCAATCATCAGTTAAACTCCGCCCGTGCACACACGGACTGGATACATACAGTACAATCATGGGAATACAATGTGATGGATACAGCTTTTTTCGGCTTTGCTGATACGGCCCAATCTTTTCAGCCCACACATGATTGGGCTCGTGCCTTTTTTTCAATCAAAAGCAGCTTCGCTCTTACTTTTGTGGAATGTAAAACGCAGCCACTGCGCATACATATGGAATGAGCAGAAAGAATGTTAAAATAAAGTGCAGAGAGATACTTACATTCAGTCTTCCCTGCTCCATTTCAGACACGACGAAGTTGGCGACGTCAGAAGAAACAATGTAGCCAGGACCATCCGCGTAGGGCGGGTACGTCGCCCTGGGCCACTCCTGGAATTTTAGTGGAGAATGTTACATAAGAGTTCGATCGGCAGGGTACGTAGCACAGCGCAAAACTCAATAATGGTGGTGCATCAACGGAACGCGCTAACGACATACGGTTGGCCAGCATGATTACATACATGAGACAATTAACATATTCGTGTGGGCGACAGATATCAGCGCAAACTCAATAATGCTGCACAAACAAACATGCTAATGACATGTAACCGGCCAACATGATTACATACATGAGACAATAGCATATTCATGTGGACAGCAGACACCGATTTGCTCATGGGGTTCTCATGAAGTGGTAGCAACTCGATCACATGTTTCAATATTGTATTGTTTTGCAAATCAGGAACTGTAGCAAGACTGGTAACACAACAGGCTGTTCATGAAATCGGTAAACCTAAGCAGCTGACTCGGTCAACAGAAGCTAGCACTAGTAGTTTAATATCTACTTTCTAGTCAAATTTATTGAAGCTATTATGTGCTCAGTTCACAAACAAGTACTGATTTGTTATGTTTGATATAAAAAACATGTGACTCTCTAAGAGATTCTCTTTGAGTTTTTGCCCTTATGAATGTCCACAAGTATTTAATTGCTTTTGACCGCTTAAGTAAAAGAGATACAAGTCGAATAAGAGCCAACATATGTTGCATCAAAATAATATTTGGTTGTAACATTTGCGAAAACAGGAAAAAAATTGCAGTGGTTCACTTCACCTCATACGAGACAGCCCATTTTCCTTCTCGGAGTGGTCTGTGGTAGTAGTTCATGTTCCCCACATAGAAGCTTTTGTCATCTGGGATTTTCTTGACTCCAGCCATAACTGAATCGAGTCTAACGAAAGTATCATCATCGCACTTCATGATGTACTTCGCCGAAACAACGCGAGCCTTCCAAGGACAAAGTGAAGAAAAAATAACATTGAGAGGTGGCTTTGCATAAGAACTGTCAGAAAGATACTGCAAATACAATGCTGCTATGTTATATCCATCCTTGTGCAGTGCTACATACCGCATACTCGTAAATGGCAACCGTCTTCAGAACAACCAGATCGTAGCTATCGACAAAAGGTACAATGATAATGTCCCTGAAAAATTCAGCTTCTTTCTTCAAATCTTCATTAACTTCCTTTCTGCCATTCTGCCCTGAAACATGGTTCAGTTATAAATCTCTTTATGCGAAGAAGGGAAAGAAAAGTAGCAAAACTAATGGATAGGAATTACCAAGGCAACAAAAAAACGAGCCATGGTACTAGATGAATTCCGTACTGCGGACATCCATGATCTCCTCACAGCCATGCGCTCAGTGAAGTGGCTTCCTGCTGAAAGAATGCCTATGAACAGCTCTACAGGTTCTTCAGGGTGAGGGGCTTTCAGTTCGGCCAGCAACTCCAGATTTCTTTGTACAATGTTAGGATGAGCCGTGGGCAATGTACCAGCAACCATTGATTTAACCGCAATATCACCATTTACTTGCACCGTAGCGGCGTCCTCAAGAATAAAGCCCTTGAAAGAACAAATGTAATGCATGGCCACATCAGACTTCAAAACAAAATCAGATAACCTCTCTAATATACACTCGAAAAAATTCAGATAACCTCTCTAATATACACCCGAATCGCACCAAAGATGTGCACTGTTTCCAGTTAAGAAATATAGAATCGCTATCATAGGACGGTTTCAGAAGGAAGCGCTACTTACAATGCGATAAGGAAAAGATGCAACATGCCTTCCATCAACTTGAACATGATAACCTTCCAAACCAGCACTCAGTGTTAGAATAAACAATTCATCCTCCACAAAAGGATAAGGCCAATCTATCAAATCTCTCCTTCTCTGTCCAGCAACATGGTCACGCGACCACACCCTCTTCAACTCCTCAAATGTGCCACCAGTGTTCCAGGCCCATTGCTCACATTTCACCAATCCATCAACTGCACCAGGAAAGCAATATAAGAAAATTTGGCAACGATGACCAGCTAAACTGCAGCCATGTTTACCATTATCTCAGTTCAAACTATTTATGAAAAAATTACCATTAGGCCCAAAGCATTTGAAAATAATTTACCATCAAATTACCAAATGGATATCGCATAGAAATAATGTAAATACAAAATACGTCTGAAAGTATATATGGAGAGGTTGAGCAGCAGTACCGTACATGATTGTCTCCTCTATCCCTATTGGAGTCACCAAAGTAAAGTAGGAAAAGGGTGCAATTTTCCATGAAATCTTGTTGGTATGAGAAATGACACGCTATGGACGATCTAGTAATCATACAGTATCCACTGCTGATCACCAATGCAGTTAGGATTTTTTAGATCATTAATGCACTAAGTTAGACTTGGTTAAACCGGTGAGCTCTCCACTTGTCACTTTTCACCCTTGAACTAATTGCAAAAGTTCAATTTTCAACCTTAAAATCTGAAACCGGTTGTTTTTAACCTTGAGTTGTTGAGTTCGCTTACTTTACCCCCCTTGGCCCTATCCCAAGTGGTTTTTAACTGACTTGCGCGACATGTAGCTGACACGTCGAACCACTCACACACATTAGCACTTTTATTGACAGCAGCCTGAGTAAAAAGAAAATCAGGAAATTTTTAAAAAGTTTTAGAAAGATCCAAAAACTCTGGAACTTCAGGGAATTCGAAAACTATCCAAAAAATAGAAGAAAATCAGAATTGTGGGTACAACACCCCACAACATGCAAATAATTCAGAAACATTCTTGAATTATTTACAGTTTGAACACACATGAAGTCATATTATGATATTAAGCCCTGAGGAAAATTATTAGTTGCCTTTTATATTTCTTTTCTCTATCTTTTGATTTTTTCTTCTAATTATTCAGATTTTACTGAAGCTACTAACTTGTATAAGTGATGCTAGTTTTCAGCTACTATGAGTCACAGCTGAAACCTGCCTAAAATAGGAGGTTGGGGTAATATAAACGGCCGACAAATTCAGGTAAAAGACAACTGGTTTCAAAGTTCAAGGTTGTAAACTGAACTTCCGCAATAGTCATGGTTGGGAAGTGGACAGTTTTCTTGAGCAAATGCTCAACTGAAAAGTTTCAGAAATGCCTAGTCTAGCCCTCCTATCTACTCTTGCAGAGGAGAAACAGAAAAATGTCGGCATGAAGTTTGCCATTAGAGGAACAAAGAAACAATCCATGGACAACCTATACCAGATGTGTCAATGCCACAGAAGTCACATGGGTCATCAACACAAATGAGGCAAGTCTATTTTTTTATCAAAACTTAGAATTATCAGAAGAAAGGGAAACGTGTCATCTATGTCAAGAACCAATTATGTGTGCTCTGTGCTGAATCAAACTCATTTAGGTGGGGGACTGTGTGTACAATCCCACTACCCAGGTTCATGTCTTGTAGATCTTCACAGTAAGTTAACTAAATACTCCTACAGTCCTACGTATCCTTGGGCACATTCAACATGCCAAAATATGCGAGTGAATGGTCAATCTAATATCCAAGCATGATTTGACTAAATGATCTCGTTTCGCTCTTGGAAAAACATCGAGCAAAAAATCCCCAAAACACTAAAAAACTTGATGGCATTCATATTTCTCCCCTCTTGTTAACTTAGGAAATCTTGAAGTGGCACGGTGTACATCAATGCCAAGGGCCATGGATCAAGATAAGTAGTTCTGGGTAAGGCAGTACAGTTATCAAACATGATGAGTCATGATAGTTCACTTTTTCGACAGTCCATTTCTCTCCCCACACATGAACACCATCAAGGCATCATATTACAACAATTCATGGCACAGGACAAACACTACGAATCATTGAAATTACCAAAAGGAAGCTGTAGCCTTTTCACCAAACCTAGTACGATCGAGCCACAATTCAGATTAAGCACCGACCACGAAACATGACACTGAATGCATATCATTACGACCAAGGAGAGTTTCAGCAATGCCTAGTCTAGTCTTCCTATCTATTCTCGCCGAGGAGACACAGAAGAAATTAGCAGATATTGTACAGAGGAAGAGGATGGTATGAAGATTGCCATTAGAAGAATAAATAAATAATTCATGGACAACCTATACCAAATGTGTTAATGTCACATAAGTTCATTTTCCATATTATGCAATGGTACCCCAGCAAAATATAAGGTGTCGTCAGCACAAATGAGGCAAGGAGGCAAGTCTAATTTTTATAGAAACTTAGAATTATAGGAAGAAAGGAAAACGTGTAATCTATGTCAAGAACCAAATACGTGTGCTGAAGCTAACTCATTTGGGTGGGGAACTGTATGTACAATCCCACTACCCAGGTTGATGTCCTCGTGGATCATCAAAGGAAATTGCCTAAATCCTCACAGGTATTGTTGGGCACATTCAACAGGCCAAAATTTGTGAGTGAATGGTCAATCTAATATCTGTGCATGAATCAACCGAAGGATCTTGTTTCACTCTTGAAAAAAACATCCACACACAAAAAAAATCCCCACGTCACTTCAGAAAACTTGTAGACATTCACATTTCTCCCCTCTTGTTAACTTTGGAAATGTTAAACTGGCACTGTGCACATCAATGCCAAGGGCCATGGATCAAGATCAGTAGTAGCTAAGGTAGTACACTGATCAAACATGGTGAGTGATGATGCCGCACTTTTTCAGCAGTCCATTCCTCTCTCCGCACATGAATACCATCAAGGCATCATATTAGAGACATTAGCAGCACAGGACAACAAACACTAGGAATCATTGAAAATTACCAAAAGGAAGCTGTAGCCTTTTCACCAAACGTAGATTGTCCCTACTGCTATCGACCACAATTCAGATGAAGCACCACCCGACGAAACATGACACCGAATGCAAATCATTACCACTAACGTACACACAGGCCACTTGGTTAATTAGCAGCACATGAGTACTAGTGGTCGCACGATTGAACTAGTAAAAGCCTAGAGCGAGCTCCCATAGATTGGTTGGTAATCGCTAACAGCTGCGCTGATCCTCCTGTCTGTACTAGTGATATATGTATCGCCGTGGAATGACGGAAGTGAAATTTGAAGGTGAAAAGTGGAAGGGTGGAGAGTGAAGGTACGCACCGGTCTCGTCGTCGGAGCGCCGCCAGCCGACGCAGCGCTGCGCGGGGCCCCACTGGCCGCGGAAGCGGGTGTTGAGCTCGATCACCGGGCGGCCGCTCCAGTCGCCCCGGAGGCGCGGGTTGAAGTGGAGGATCGTGGACGCGGCGTCCCCGTCCCCCGCGCCCCGCAGCTCCACGGCGAACTGCGCCAGACCGTCGCCGGGCACGCGCCGCGGCGAGGCCACCACCGTGACGTGGGAGCCCAGCGCCAGGCCGCAGGGCAGGGCGAGGACGCTGCCTGCGGCCCGGAGCTCCTCGCCTGACCGAGCGACGGTGGGCGGGCACCGGGGAGGCGCGGGGATCCTCGCGGGCGACGCCGCGGCGGTGGTGGGGGCGGAGAGGACGTCCCGGAGGAGGCGCCCGCCGTCGCGGAACGCGCGGACGGCGGCCGCGTGGAGCGGCGTGGTGGCGTTCAGCGCGCGGAAGTCGACTGTGGAGATTTCGAGGTGGTGGCGCGGGGAGGAGAGCTGCTGCGGGCGCGCGGCGTCGGCGTCGGTGGCCGCGGCGGCCGTGGCCGTGACGGTGACGGCGACGGTGGTGGGGCCGAGGCGGTCGGGGTGGTGGAGGGAGAAGGTGGCGACGCAGAGCAGCGCGGCGAAGGGGAGGAAGAGGAGCAGCGGCCGGAGCAGGCCGCCGGCTGCGCGGCGCGGCGGCCGCCGCATGGCTGGCTGGCTGGGTTTGTCGGTTTCGTTTGCAGGGGGGAGCCGGTTCCGAGGATGGAAAGGTGCGCGAGTCTTGGAATTTTCGTGGGGTTTAAGACGGAAAGGAGAGATGCCGCTCTGTCTGTCGCTAATACGGAGGAGGAGGATTTGTTTCTTCTTCTTCGGCGTGCGCCCGCCGTTTTGGCCGCTGCCCTGCTTGTGTACACTCAAGACGTTGGGTTTGCTTGGGGCATAGCATACCACTTACCACGGTACACGAGTACTTTCATCGTCCCTAAAAGAAAGCTGAAAATGTCATGTTCATGTACCGGTTGCTTTACAAGACATTGAAGCTTGAGGAGGTGCAACTTTAAATTAAGGACTAGTTTGGTATCCTTGTACCTTGATTTATTTGTAGGAGTACAAGAAATCTCCATTGGAGCTTGTACAAAAACGTGGCTGCTATGTCCCACAAAGCAATCTTAATCTCTTTTACGTAAGTGCAATTGTATTTAGGCCATTGACCTACCATGGTAGGGGAGATATGCACGTTATCTATAGAAGACAATAGATATAAATTATAAAATACACTATATCTTATTATCATTTCTAGCAATTAATGAGAATTAGTTATTTTTTCTAAACAAATGGTATGCTAAGGAAATACATACGAATATACGATACAGCTTCCTTAATTTCTAAGATTTCATTTTTTGCGAAATTTCACCGATCTATTAATAATCATCAACAACATCATAAACAACAGTACAAAGATGTCTAAAAATAATAAAAATTACAAATAGGTCATTGGACCACCTAACGACGACTACAAACACGAGCAAGCCGAAGGCGCGCCATTGTCATCGTCCCTTCATCACCGGAGTCAGGCAAAGCTTATCATAATAGAGCTTGTTGTAGTAGAGCAAATGCCACAAAGGATCTGCACAATAAAGAAGCAACCATCGTCAATGATGACAACCATAGATCGGAAGAGACTGGCCTAAACAGAAAACAAAAACGGATAGGGTCCTATTAGATCCGCCGCACAAACGACTTCATGCGCTCTCCGTAGACGCTAGATGAACCACCAGAGCAAGGATAGAGCGAGGAGGATCTTATTCTAATTTCAGAACATAACCGTCGCCTCAACATCCCGAAGAAGACAGTAAAAATAGGCTCAACAAAAAATGAAAACCTCCCGCCATCGGGAGACCGTGGTCTGCCACACTTCCAAGGTCCTAGAGCCACTAGAGGCAAAGCGAACCGGCAACATCGCCGGCGAGAGGTGCGAAACCCTAGATGGGTTTTCTCCTCCTCCCAATCGCCTCTCCTGATGGGTGGGTTGTACGTACCGGTTCCCTTAATTTCTAAGATCACTCTTAACTAAAGGAAGACAACCTTCTCTTTCTTATTTTTTTCCCTGCTCTAACTAATTAAATATCCAATGTGGAAACTCTAGAAGATCGACATCACTCCATTGCATATGTCCTAGTGCTTCCTTCGTATCGTAAGATTTCATTTTGGGGTTTGACACGATCATCAAGATTTACCTTTGACTGTTATTGTTTTACTATATATGGTATGTATAAGCCACAACAACAAAATATAGCATTATGGATATACTTTGCGAGATGAATCTAGATATATGGTTTACAAGTTCTCAATCTAAATATTAAAAATCAATACTTGCAGTCAAAGTTACAAGTTTGACTTAAGACAACATCTACTTTGGCGATGTGGAGTGAATAGTAATTAGCAGGCAGTTAAAGGGATAAAGTGAGAAAATACAAAGAATGCACATCAACATTGAATTTAATGAGTACAAAATGGGTTCGTCGTCTTCAAATGTTGGTTGTGAGAGACCAACTGCTTGACAAGTTTCCATGTTCCATAGGGGTGCATGTTGTGGTATTGCCGACGAGTATGCCATGGAGGGGGTCCTCATAGAGCGTGTTTAGAGAGGTGGGAGAAGGAGGTGAGTTGGCGGGTACGAGATAACACAACTTACCTAGGTTCAAGTCCCACAATGGTGGGCGGAACCCTACTCCTGCTATAAATCACTATAATGGCAATACGTCAAGTTATAGAGATCGGTTCGCTGTGCAGGTGATATGAGTTGTGCACTAAAAGCTTCCACAGGTCCGGCTTATAAAGGCACCAGAATCTAGGGTTATAGGGAAAGGACCTTGATAGACAGGTTACAGAGTCCTACACTAATACTAACTACTCTTCGTGCATTGTACTCCAAGGATCTGGGTTGGTCGGTAACTGCACCATAGCCTTTCTTCTTCCAGCATGGTCTTCCCTTCTGGACCCGTCTAACTAGGCCGCCCAGCAAACCATGGGTCTTGCTACCAACTGTTGTCCATCTAGGTTAGCCGGATTAGAGACATGCAATGGTGATACCCATTTAGCATATCCCCAATAGTAGCTCTCGGAGAACTTTGAGATCTTGCACCATCTTCCCCTTCAGTATTGAATGCTCCGCCTAGTTGATATTGGCAATTCGTCAAGAAACATCTCAAAGTCTTCCCAAAAAACCCTACAATCTTCTTTGTTTTCGATATGTAAGTCGGAGAATATTTAAGTTTTTAGTCTTCCTTTCCATAGTCGGATAGTATCCGCCCACACTAGAATCTTCGGATGTGACTACTCCCCTTCCACTATCAGTAGGGTGACATAGGCTTCAGCCTATGCTTCCTCGGAACTCACATATGGCAACGTTAATCATAGTGATTTTCCCGCGCGTGAAATCTGAAATGTTAAGCGGCAAACAGGGGACGTGGCGAAATCACCGCGCATGTTCGCACACATGTTGTCAACGCTCTTATCGTTGGATCCCTTGCGCACGAATCTTGACGCCAGATGAAAGGGAAATGGACTGTCGCCTAAAGGGGGTGAATAGACGTTTTAAAAATATTACGATTTAGGCTCCAATAAATGCGGAATGAAACTAACGTTTAATTTATCAAGCCAAAACCTATAACGATTAGGTTCACTAAGTGCACCAACACCCTATGCTAAGCAACACAAGCAACAATGTGATAACAAGATATAATACTTCAAGCACGATGACTATCACAATGTAAATTGCATAAGTAAAGGGCTCGGTTGAGAGATAACGGATGGACGCGGAGACGATGATTTGTTATCCCGAAATTCATTTACAAAGAAGTTACGTCTCTGTTGGAGATGTGTGATGGCGCAGTGCCCTCCGAACGCCACAAATGGCTCACCTTGAGGTGTGGTGAATCTATGCTCATCCAACGCGACACAAGGCCTCGCCTCAAGATGCAAAGGCACGCAACTCACCGACACCACAACAGGCTCACCCTATTCTCCCGTGAGCTTGACATTAAGGCCTACTCACATTCCACTATGGGACACTTGAGGACGGTCACTGAACCCGTACAAGGCTTGGCGCAATCTCCACAACTCAATTGGAGGGCTCCCAAGAAATTCCACAAAGGCTCCACAATGCCACAACAGCCACAAGCTTGGGGAATCTCCACAACACAATTGGAGCCTCCAAGAACACACCACAACTCCACACAACCGTCTAGAGTTCCAAGAACCCAAGAGAAACAAGCCCAAGAGCTTGAACTCGCCGAATCTCCGAGCAGAACTCAAACCTATACACCAAATACAAGAGGCAAGTCCTTCACTCTCAAATTGCACCAAAGCTACAAAATCTATTGGGGGAATAAGAGAGGATGAACACTAGAGGAGAACACAAAACTCTCCAAGATCTAGATCACAAGGATTCCTTCACAAAGAAGGGATTTGGTTTGGTGGGGTTGTAGATCTAGATCTCCTCTCTCAAATCCCTCAAAAAGATGCAAGAATCATAGGAGGGGAAGGGAAGAGGGAAAGCTCTTCAATATCAACCATGGAGGAGAGAGAGAAAGCTAAGAACCAAGAAAAGCAAGCTGGCCACAAAGGGGAAGATGAGCCCCTTTTAAAGGGCTCCCTGATCTACGGTTACACACAGAATCGTGCACGGCCGGTAGTACCGGTGGGGGAGCGGTACTACTGGTGGCACCCAGCCAAAGGTCATAAAAAAGGTGAAAGAGAGAAAAAAGAGCATGACCAGTACTACCGACGGAAGTTCCGGCCCAAGTTCTGACAAATACGACACTTCAACATAGAAGTGTTCTTAATCGAATTCGAGTACCGGCGGAACTTGGATCGGAACTAGCACCAGAAATAAAAGGTCGCGAGGTCCTGACCGGAACTACCGGGGCCTAGCGGTAGTACCGCTCAAGGGATGTGGCCTGGTAGTGCTGGCCGGAAGTTCCAGTCCGGGATGACCGAAACTTTCGACTGGTACTATCAGACCAGATTCCGCTGTTAATTCTGTCAAATAGAGCACTCTTAATAGATAGTCACTGAACCTGAGTGGAACTACCACCGGACCTTGCACCGGAACTACAGCCAGGCCAGCCCCGCAGAAAACTGTGGGCGGAACTATTGACGCTTGGCCGTCAGGGAAACATCATAACCAAAACTGCAATAACTTTCGCATCCGAACTCCAAACGAGATGAAACCAATTTTGTTGGAAAGATAATGACATGTAGAATCCAAAAAACTCCAATTTTGTTCAAAATATTGGGTATCACCAAGGGAGAAAATACCATGAATATATATGTGAGATATCTCCCAAGGTGTGGAGCCAGAAAATCCGCAAGATCAAAAACGCAATAAGATATGCAAGGGGAATCCATTTTTGATAAATTAGAGGTTGTTATGAAGATAACCACAAGCTCTAGATCCTCACATGGACAAGATTCAAAAACAACGACCAAGAAAGATGATGCTATGTATGCAAAGGTTTGAGCTCTCTCCAAAAGATACGACCGAGTCACCCTGACGAGGGTTTAACTCATCAATGCCCATTATTATGGACTTGGGTTTTGGAGAAGGAGGGAGCGCTGGAGACATATATCGGCTAGCAAACAAGCACATAGGGGACTCAAAGATTTACCCAGGTTCAGGCCTCGTAGAGGTCCCTACTCCTGCTTGTCTGCTCGTGGAATTATCGAAGGAATCGAAGATTACAATGGTGTGCAGATGCAATCTGGCAAGGGTTGTGGAAACTAGGGTTGCGTGTGTCCTCCTCGCTGCCCCCTCCTAGCCTTTATATAGGTAGGCTAGGTCTCGGGTAGCAGGCCGAGTCGGTTACAAGTTAGGGTTTTCACCATCAAACTTTCTATCTTTAGCTTCTTCTTGTTCTTCAAGCAATCGAGAGTCCGTAGGTTACTGGAGTCCTTCATTTAGGCCTTGGCGACACCGTGGGACTTTACGTATTTAGGCCGTATATACCAAGCTCGAGTACTTATAGGGTATACCCATGTCAGTAGCCCCCGAGTGTCCAGTGGAATCGCAGATTCGACTGGGGACTTTTTTGAAGTCTTTCGAGTGCATGAATGAGTATATTTCGACTGCTTTGTTTGTGTCATAGGGATTGTTGATGTGCGTGCCTGATTTAACCGAATTATCGGTATCAGTTAACCACCATAGGGTGAAACAATGCAATCTACTCGAACTCGAGTCCCCGGACTCGAATCCGGAAAAGTGCTGGCGTAATTAGACTCAAGCCGCGGAGGTCTTACAGGAGTCGAACTCTAGTTATATGGGTGTGAGCACTCGACGCGTCCGTCAAGGCATGTTCATTGTACCTGTAGGTACGGATACATTTCTGGTAGTGCGCAGCTAATGCGTTGCCAGGCCTTATTCATGTCTTACCTTCACGCTGTAAGCGCGGCATCCAAATTTTATCATCACGGAGATGATTCGGGTGACCCAGGAGACGCAGTCTCTTTGTAGGGAAAAATTATGAGGCGGTGTCGCCATGAGCTTCGAGTGTGGATGCTATCAACACACAATTTTTTGTATAAATAATCATAGGGTGCATGACCAGCGCTCCCTATGGGAGTAGCCCCCGAGTGCCTGGTTGAGTCGAAGACTCAGGCAGGGACTGAAGAATCTTTTTGCGACTGCTGTCGTCTTTTGTTTGCTTGTTTCAGTCGAATTTGTTTCTGGTGCTCCCTATGGGAGTAACCCATGTCTAGAGTCAAGCCATGCTTCGAGTAGTTGGGTTTGCTTTGATTATCCATGCTCCTGAAAAATAAGAAGAAAGAAAAATCATAGGGTGCGCGACCAGCGCTCCCTATGGGCGTAGCCCCCGAGTGCTTGGTGGAGTCGAAGACTCGAGCAAGGACTAAAGTAGTCGAAGTCTTCTGCTGGGTAGTTTTGATGACGTCAGTGCTGACTATTTCATGACCTCAGTTGCCCACTTGAGCAAGTTTGACGGGACGTGACGAGCAGTGGGTCCCACTCTCTGACTTTGATTTGACTGGGCGTGCGTAATCTTTATTTTAACTGCGCCTCCTCGATTTCCACGCATAATGGGAGTAGTGGAGGGATGGTTCGCACTTCCACTCCTCCACGTGTTCAGCACGATGTTTGCCACGCGTCCAGTAGGTTTTTTTTTGAGCCGTTGGATTGCATCTTCCAGGGGTTAAGTAGCGGTGTTGCGACGGTAATTTCTCATCTGCTCTCATTCATCCTTTGCTTCCATCGCCATTGCCGTTACTCCTCTGCTTTCTCTGCGCTCGTCTCGTCCATGACGCTGGACCAGCTCCGCTCGTTTCCAAGCTACTTCCTTCGGTCGCATCGCTACCGCGCAATGGGGAAGAAGAAGGGAGGTGCTGCGGCCGATTCCGCGGCTACCGCTGCTGCGGCGAAGAAGAAAGGCGGCTCCGCCGCTGCGGGCACCAGCACCGCCGCCGGCGGGAAAAAGAAGGGCACGGGCACCTGCATCACGAATGGCACGTGGCGTCCCTCCATCATCAAGTCATCGGATCTCCGTCTTCTTCGCCAAGACGGAGTGTTGTCTGACACAGTCGCCGATGCGCGCGTCCCCAGTGGTGAGACAATTCCTTCTCCTCCCGCTGGTTTTCGAGTTATGTTTTTGGCATTCATCATTCGTGGTCTCTCCATGCCCCTTCACCCCTTTTTTAGGGGCCTCCTTTGTTTCTATGGGCTTCAGCTCCATCAGCTGACCCCGAACTCGATCCTCCACATCTCTTGCTTCATCACCCTCTGCGAGTGCTGGCTCAGAATCGAGCCGCACTTCGGCCTCTTCAAGCGCCTCTTCAAGTTGAAGCGCCAATCTGCATCTGGCTCTTTAGTCTATGATGTAGGTGGTTGCGGAATTCACGTCGACCCATCCGCCACCTATTTCAACATCAAGCTCATAGCGTTCGTCCAAGGGTGGAGGGACAAGTGGTTCTACGTCCGCGATGAGAAGGTTGGCGACGAGCACTTCGGACTCGCACCGTTCGATCATGTGACGCTGTGCCAGAGGAGGCGCTCCTGGAAAAATGTAGTCATGCCTGGCGAATCCGCGGAGACGGATATGCTGTACGAGCGTGTCTGCGACCTCGAGAGTTGCCTCGGCAAAGAGGAGGGAGGATGCGCCCTCATTCGCACGTGGCTGTGCCGTCGCGTCCAGCCCCTGCAGGCCAGAGTCCACCCCATGTTTCAGTGGACTGGCGCTGACGATCCCACTCGTGTGTCTGCCGATGGCATGTCCGCGAGTGAGGTGGACAAAAGGGTTCGACTGGTCACAAAGTACACCGTCAAAGATGTGCTCCCCAGTGAGCCAGTTGTTCCTCCGTTTGATGCTGCTAACCCTCCTCCTGAGGTATAGTTGTGCTACGCAGTAGCTTAGTTTGTTGATTGCTTCTCTGTTGTTTACTTACTTTTTGCTGAATTTGTTGTCTGTATGCAGGATTGGGCGGTGTCGCCTTGTATGCCCCCTCCTCCTGAGGGGATTATCCCTCGCGAAGGCTTGGAAGAGGACGAGTCGGAGTCGACCGTCACATCTGATGCGGAGGAGGAAGCCCCCGAGTCCGGTAGTCCGGATACTCACAAGCGTTCGTGCAGCAAGGATTCCGATGCGTCGTCTCCTTCGACTCCGGAAGGTGCAGGTGTTGGTGCGGAGTCGCCAATCCCTGCCATTCCTGTGAGCGCCGTGGCACCATCCTCTCGCAAGAAGATGCGATTGCCCAAGGAGTCTTCGTCAGAGTCGGGGAAGGCCACTTTTGACTTTGACAAATTTGATTGGTAAGTTTTCTAATTTGTTTGCTTTTCTCTGGATTTGCCCTTGTGTGGCTCATCTCTGGGTTTTCCCTTTCTTGATGTGGATTTTTGTCTTGCAGCCAAGAGGCATCGTCATCTTCTGGCGACGTCCAACTCTTGAAAGAATCAGGAGTCGCGACTTCAAGGGTCAAGAAAGAGGTCGAGCACGCTCCTTCCCCTCCATTGGCGGCCCACTCCGGGCACAACTCTTCTAGCTCTCCGCATGAAGGGGGACATCGAATGGTTGCCCGGACGACGGTACAGCAGACAACTTCGGAGTCATTGGAGGATCATGTAAGTGTGGATTTTCCTCTTTTCGTGGTGCAGTCGATGGTATCTATTGCTTCTGTTGATCCTTTGTTGTGTGATAGCTCCCTGTGAAGGAAGCCGCGCACTTGGCAGAGCAAGTGCTTGCGATGGGCTGCCAGCATGCGATGCTGGAGACGCGTCATTGCGTGGTTGAGAGTGAGTGTCATGCACTTCTTCTTCTTCTTCTCCTTTTTTGCTGTGTAGCTGAACATAATGCCCTCCTGCACGACGCTGCCACCATGGAGAAAACTCTCGCCGCGGCTGTGAAGGGTCGCGATGAGGCAATCGCGGCGCGTGACGAGGCGCAAAGGCGCGAAGAGGATCTGCGTGCCTCCTTCGCAGCCAGGGAGAAGTTGTTCGAAGAACAGCTTTTTTCGATTGCCAAGGCCCTCTCAGGTACTTTTGCTTTGGATATCGTTATCCTTCTCTGCTCTACTTTTTGCTGTTGGCGCTGATGCTTTGTCCATGTGTGGATTTATGTACAGATGCTGGCGATTTGAGCTTCGACCCGCAGGCCCTTCGTCGCGATGATGCTCTGGCGGGTGCACTGTCGGCAGTCAAAGACCGCAGCATCACCGTTCAGGATACGCTCTCCAAGGCCAAGGGTGTTCTCAGTTGTCTCCGAGAGGAGCTGATGCCCAAGGCTGAGCTAATCGAGAATGTGGGCGAGCTGGTGGAGTCACTCGCCGGGGGTGTTCCTTCCAGCTTCAAGAACTCACTCCGCGCGGCTGGCGCGTCCATGTCACTTGCCATGGTGCAGGCCCACGGAGTTGAGATTGATCCTGCCGCGGTGTCGAAGGCGATGCCTGTTAGCACGGATGGCCAGCAGGTAGGCTTTGCTCCTTTTGCGACTGCCTGTGGTAAATATGGGCCGCAGCTGATAAACACGGTTGCGAAGTATTCTGAGGAGCTGCAACGCGCCAAGAAGGCGGAAAAGGCTACGGTGTCAGGAGCTGGTGGAAAGTCAGTGGCATCTGACACTGCCACGGACTCGATGAAGCCCCCGAAGCCGTCGAAGTCGAAGAAGCCAATTGCTTCTTAGTGACTTTGTAATAGTTAACTAGTTTATGTCCTCTATTAAGAACATGCCTGCTGGCGAGTGTATCTGCTGATACTTTTGCTGGTCTTGAATGCACTTGAATCTTTTGTCTTTGTTTTGATTTGGTCGTCTTATTTGTTTCTATCTTGGCTTGTGGTAGGGTACATCAAGTGGTCCTTTGAGGGAAACTCAGGACTCGCCGCCTCTTGATGATACTTTGGCACCGCCGCGCTCCAGGGTAGATGAGTTGTCGCTGCTTTCCCGACTGCGTGACCGCGTGAAGCAGCTGGAGCGTGAGTTGCCCGTGCTCCGCGGTAACGCAGATGTATGGAAGTCGAAGGCGGAGAAGGCCGCTGCCCGCGAGCAGTATCTGCTTGGCGAGGTGACGCAGCTGGGCGACCAATTCAAGTGTTAGTTTGCTTGCTCTTATCTTTTCCTTGTAGTCACTCGCGATGGTGCGATGTATTTATGCTGTTGTTGCTGCTTTGTGTAGTTGTCAGCGCGCGTCATCCGCAGGATGAGAAGGATAGAATTGCCATTCGTATGCATGATCTCACCCAGGAGCAACTTCAAGAGAGTGGATACTTTTGGGTAGATCATGATCGTGCGATTCCGCTGGCGACCCTGCAGGATCGTGCGTCGCGAGTGCTGCACTTCCTGAAGAAGTCGCAGTCATGCTTGACGAACATTTATCAGACGATATTTCCGCTGGATGTTACTCCGTCGAGCTTGCTGGCGCTCCTTGCCAAGTTTCAAGATCTGACCATGGTTCGCGAGTGCGTGAGGCAACAGTTGGTGGCTGGTGCCAAGGCCGCTCTATCGCTGGTGCAACTGCATAGGCCTGACGTAGATGTTGCGGCAATTGCGACTAGACCGCCTGCGCCACCAGCAGGTTCTGCCTGGAATATGGTGTCTCACTACCAGGCTGTGGATTGCCCAGCAGAAGAGATCGTCGACTTCTTTGAGGAACAAACCAACGTTCTCATGCTGCAGTAGTAGCTTAGTTTGTATCCTGCACATAAGTGTACCCATGTTGTAAAGTTCGTATAAATGTTGTATATAATTTATTGTCGAATATGTATAAAGAGCTTGCTAGCGTGTGAGTGCGTTGCACTATGTGACTCCTTTTCGTTAGCCTGGCCATGCATTTTATCTCAGTCCCTTGTCAACCTGTCAGGTGCGTTGCAACTGGGTTGATGTTGTGTCAAGGGTTTCGATTGATGTGCCACCTACTCAGGATATCGCATTTTTAGTTCGTAGAACAGATGTGTGTAGGGTGGCGTAGCCCCCGAGTCGAGAAGTTGCGGAAAAATAAAGGAAGGCACAGAGTTTTGGGGCACTTAGCTTTATTTATTCGTGAGACAGTACGAGGTACAATGTGTGGCTAAGTAGCCTTGGCTAAGTGCCTTATTTTGCGATGCAAAAGTAAAACGACTAAGGGTAGAAGCGTCGCAACTGTGCGATGTTCTAGGGGTTGGAGTATGCGACTCCTATCTCTAAATCTTGAAGGCGATAGGCGCCACCTGGGATTACTTCTGTAATCACGTATGGTCCTTCCCAGGGGGACTCGAGCTTGAGATGTCCCTGCTGCTTCAGTCGCAGGACCAGGTCGCCTTCGACGAAGGATCTAGGGCGTAGCCTGCTACTGTGGTAGTTGCACAGGTTCTGCTGCTAGATCGTTGATCTTTCCACGGCGATTTATCTTGCCTCGTCAAGGAGATCGACGGAGTCTTCGAGTGCGAGGGATGACTCTTGTTCGCTGTAAGCGACCACGCGCGGCGCCTTGTACCGCACCTCGGCGGGTAGCACTGCCTCGGCTCCGTGCACCATAAAGAATGGCGTGTAGCCCGTGGCACTGTTTGGAGTTGTGCGTAGGCTCCAGAGTACAGATTGCAGTTTGTCTGGCCAGCAGCCCGCGGCTTGTTCGAGTGGCCGGAGGAGTCGCTTCTTGATGCCGCCGCAGACGAGCCCGTTTGCTTTTTCCACCTGACCGTTGGTCTGTGGATGTGCTACAGAGGCGTAGCTGATGTTGATCCCCAGATTCTCGCAGAATTCTTGGAACTCCTTGGATGTGAAGTTCGTCCCATTGTCGGTGATGATGTTGTGCGGTACTCCGAAGTGGTAGACGATGGATTTGAAGAACTTAACTACGCTGTGTCCTGATTGGTTGGTCACTAGCATGGCCTCAATCCACTTGGTGAACTTGTCGACTGCGACCAAGAGGTAGACGTAGCCTCCTCGTGAGGACCTTGGGAGTTTGCCGACCATGTCGAGTCCCCATTGCACGAAGGGCCAGGTCAATGGGATTGGCCGGAGCTCTGCGCCCGGTGCGTGCGGATTATCCGCGAATCGTTGGCAAGTGTTGCATTTTTGGACGATGTCCTTGGCATCGCGCATGGCCGTAGGCCAATAGAACCCAGCTCGTAGAGCTTTCGCGACAAGGGCACGACTGCTGGCGTGGTGTCCGCAGGTCCCCTCATGGATGTCGAGGAGAACAACTCTTCCGTCGGCCATGGAGACGCATCGCTGGAGTACTCCTGTGATGCTGTGTTTATACAGTTCGCCGATGATAACAGCGAATGCCTTGGATTGCCGCGCGATGTGCCGTGCATCAGTCGGATCGTCGGGTAGTCTTTTGCTAAGGAGGTACGTGATGTACGGTTGTGTCCAGGATTGCTCAATCATCATGACGCTCATTGGTCCCTCGAGTCCTATGTCCAACTCCAAGTCATCGAGTGTCGTTGACTCATTGGGTGGCGTAGCCCCTGAGTTCGTTGTTGCGCCTGTTTTCTTCTCTGCGGCCTTTGGCTTGATGGAGCGTTCGCAGATGCGCTCGAGAAATAACCCGGGTGGTATGGGGGCGCAGGTAGAGCCTATGTTGGCGAGTGCGTCCGCCTCTTCATTGCTTTCGCGACCTACGTGCCGCAGCTCGCAACCGTCAAAGTCTCCTTCGAGTGTGTCGTAGAGGTCGCGGTACGCGATCATGTTGTCATTCAGTGTGTCGCACTCATGTATTGTTTGGTTGACGACCAGCTTGGAGTCGCCGTATATGAAGAGCCTCTTGGCGCCGCAGGCTTTTTCCATCCTCATCCCGTGCAATAGGGCCTCGTATTCAGCCTCGTTGTTGGAGGCTGTGAACTGCATTCGCAGGATATACTTCAACTTGTCCCCTTGAGGTGATGTCAGTATGACACCTGCGCCTGCTCCATCCTTCGCTTGGACCCATCGAAGTGCATTGTCCAGAGGTAGGACATATCTGGTTTGTCCGGGAGCTGGTTCTCCATCCAGTGCACGAGGAAGTCAAGGAGAACTTGTGACTTGATTGCGTCGCGCTTTTCGTATGTGATGTCTCGTGGAGACAATTCTATTCCCCAAAGCGCGACTCGTCCCGTGGCATCGGGGTTATTGAGGATATGCCCCAACGGGGCATCGTTGACCACCACGATTGGGTGTGTAGGGGTTCGTAGCATGGAAAACAAAAATTTTCTATCGCATACAAACAAACAAGCCAAGATCTATCTACTAGATTGCAGCAACGAGTCGATGGAATAACTCACCCTCGAAGATTCCAAAGTGTTTAACGAGAGCAGATTCTCGTGGGTGATGTAGTCGTACTCTTTCCGATCTCAAGATCGCGTAGACGATCCTTCCGGCGCCGCGTTCCCGCAGCGCTCCCGCAGTCGGTCACACGTTCGGTACTCGACGAAGACCTTCCTCTCCCTTGTTCCAGCAGGCAGCGGAGGTTGTAGCACTCTCCTCGCGATTCCGGCAGCACAACGGCGTGGTACCGGAGGTAGAGGGGAAATCCCGCAGGGCTTCGCCTTAAGCCGGTGCGAGTATGGTGGAGCTTATGAGAGAGGCTATTAGTGGTCTAGTAATTAGACACACCAATTAGAAGGCTCTAAACCAATTAGAAGGCTCTAAACCGAATAGCTCTAAACCGGGGTCTAGATCTAGGGTTTAGTTTAGAGGATAGGAAACTTGTGTGTGTAGGAGGGGAGCCCTGCCCCTCCTTATATAGGTGGGAGGGCTGGCCGGCCAAGGGGAGGAGTTCCTCCCCAACTCGGCCTAGGGAGGTGCGCCGGCCAAGGGGAGGAACCCTCCTCCAACTCGGCCTCCACCTCTCCTCCTCTTTTCCCACTTCCCAAAACTGCCGTTTGACTTTCAAACTAGCCGTTTGACTTTTCAATTTAGGATTTAAATAAATCCTTTATTTGGGACAGCAAGAATACTTAGTACATGATGCAATCATTCCAATATGTAATGACACACTCATGTACCCTTCCCCCTCCGGAGTGCCGGACATTCCGGGACCTTCTAGAATGTTCCCGATGAAAACACCGGAACCATTCCCCAACTCCAAAACGGGACTTTCCTTATATGAATCTTATTCTCCGGACCATTCCGGATCACCTCGTGATATCCCGGATCCCATCCGAGACTCCGAACAACATTCGGTCTCTTTCTCATAATACCATAACTACTCAAACAACGTCGAATCCTTAAGTGTGTCTCCCTACGGTTCGTGAATTATGCGGACATGATCGAGACACTTCTCCGAACAATAACCAATAGAGGAATCTGGAAATTCATATGGCTCCCACATATTTCTACGATTACTTTGCGATCGAATGAACCACTTACATACGATACCAATTTCCCTTTGTCTCACGATATGTTACTTATCCGAGGTTATGATCGTCGGTATCTCTGCATACCTAGTTCATCCTCGTTACTGATAAGTACTCTTTTCTCGTTCCCGTGATATGTGATCCCTTGTGACCAAGTCACATGCTTGCAAGCTAATTGGATGACATTTCACCGAGAGGGCCCAGAGAATATCTATCCGTCATGTGGATGGACAAATCCCACTCTTGATCCATGTGTTTCAACCAATACTTTCCGAACACTCAATGCCACCTTTATAGCCACCCTGTTACGGTGTGGTGTTTGATGACATCAAAGCATCCATCCAGCAAAGGTGATATGCATGATCTCATGGTCGAAGGAATTAGGTTACTATGTATCAGAAAGCATATAGCAATTGAACTATTGAAATGACTTGATCTTTATGCTACGCTTGTCTATAGGAGTATGTCCACCATATCATTCTCCTAACGATATGATCTTGTTGTTGATAACATCTCAATGTTCATGATAAAGAAACCACATCATCCATCAACCAACAAGCTAGTGAAGTATAGAGGCTATACTAGGGACTTCAAATTAAGTTTACAAATCACACAAGTATTAATGGTTTCCTTGTTAATACTATTATAGCATGAATGTAAACATTTATCATAAACACAAAGATATATAATAATAACTACATTTATTATTACCTCTAGGGCATATCTCCAACAGTCTCCCACTTGCACTAGAGTCATCTAATCTAGATTACATGGTAATATACCGAACACCCATGGCAGTTTGGTGTTGGTCATGTTTTGCCCTCGGGAGAGGTTTAGTCAACGGATCCGCCACATTCAGATCTGTGTGTACTTTGCAAATCTTTATATCCCCATCCTGGATATGTTCTCGAATAGCGTGAAAACGTAGCTTGATATGCTTCAGCTTCTTGTGTGACCTTGGTTCTTGCGCATTGGCTATGGCGCCCATGTTATCACAGTAGATAGACATTGGGTCCAGCGCACTAGGAACCACACCCAGCTCTGTAATGAACTCTTTCATCCATATTGCTTCTTGTGAAGCCTCCGAAGCAGCCATGTATTCCGATTCAGTTGAAGATCTCGCCACAACGCTTTGCTTTGCACTCCTCCAGCTAACTGCTGCACCATTCAAAATAAATACGTATCCAGATTGTGATTTAGAATCATCCGGATCGGTGTTCCAACTAGCATCGGTGTAACCATTAACAACGAGCTGTTCATCACCTCCATAAGAAAGAACCATATCCTTAGTTCTTCTCAAGTACTTAAGGATGTTTTTGACCGCTATCCAATGATCCACTCCTGGATCACTTTGATATCTGCTAGTTAAACTAACAGCATATGCGATGTCGGGTCTAGTACATAGCATGGCATACATTAGAGATCCTATGGCTGAGGCATAGGGAGTCTTACTCATCCTTTCTCTATCTTCTGCCGATGTCGGACTTTGAGTTTTACTCAAGGTCGTATTGGGCAACATGGGCAAGAACCCTTTCTTGCTATCTTCCATTCCAAACCTCTTTAGAACTTTGTCCAAATATGTACTTTGTGACAATGATATTTGGCGTTTCGATCTATCTCTATAAATCTTTATGCCTAATATGTAAGCTGCTTCGCCAAGATCCTTCATTGAAAAACTATTATTCAAATATTCCTTGACACTATTAAGAAGGTCTACATCATTCCCAATCAACAATATGTCATCCACATACAGTATTAAGAATGCTACAGAGCTCCCACTCACTTTCTTGTAAATACAAGCTTCTCCATAAGTTTGTACAAAACCAAAACTTTTGATTACCTTATCAAAACGTTGATTCCAACTTCGGGATGCTTGCTTCAATCCATAGATGGACCGTTGAAGCTTGCATACCTTGTTAGCATCTTTAGGATCGACAAAACCTTTGGGTTGTATCATATACAACTCTTCATCAATGTCTCCATTGAGGAATGCTGTTTTGACATCCATCTGCCATATCTCATAATCATAATATGCAGCGATTGCTAACATAATCCTCACAGACTTTAGCTTCGCTACCGGTGAGAAAGTCTCATCGTAGTCAACTCCTTGAATTTGTCGAAACCCTTTTGCGACAAGTCGAGCTTTATAGACAGTAACATTACCATCAGCATCTGTTTTCTTCTTGAAAATCCATTTGTTCTCGACAGCCTTCCGGCCATCCGGTAAGTCCACCAAAGTCCATACTTGGTTTTCGTACATGGATCCAATCTCGGATTTCATGGCTTCTTGCCATTTATTGGAATCTGGGCTCATCATCGCTTCCTCATATGTCTCGGGGTTATCGGTGTTGTCCACCAACATGACATTCATAACGGAATCATACCAATCTGGAGTGGTACGAGTTCTCGTTGACCTCCGAGGCTCTGTAGCAACTTCAACCGAAGTTTCATGATCACTATCATTAGCTTCCTCTCTTATTGGTGCAGGCACCACAGGAACTTCTTCCGGTGCTGCGCTACTCGCAATTTCGAGAGAAGGTTCGACAACCTCGTCGAGTTCTACTTTCCTTCCAGTCACTTCTTTCGAGAGAAATTCCTTCTCTAGAAAGGATCCATTCTTGGCAACAAAGATTTTGCCTTCGGATCTATGATAGAAGGTATACCCAATAGTTTCCTTCGGGTATCCTATGAAGACGCATTTTTCCGCTTTGGGTTCAAGCTTGTCCGGCTGTAACTTCTTTACATAGGCTTCGCATCCCCAAACTTTAAGGAACGACAATTTAGGTTTCTTCCCAAACCATAATTCATACGGTGTCGTTTCAACGGATTTAGATGGTGCCCTATTTAAAGTGAATGCGGCTGTTTCTAATGCATAACCCCAAAATGTTAGCGGTAAATCTGTAAGTGACATCATAGAACGAACCATATCTAAGAGGGTTCGATTACGACGTTCAGACACACCATTACGCTGTGGTGTTCCCGGCGGTGTCAATTGTGAAAGTATTCCGCACTTCTTTAAATGCTCGCCAAACTCGTAACTTAGATATTCACCTCCACGATCAGAACGTAGAAATTTAATCTTCTTGTTACGTTGATTCTCTACCTCACTTTGAAACTCTTTAAACTTCTCGAAAGTTTCCGACTTATGTTTCATGAAATAGATATACCCATATCTACTCAAGTCATCTGTGAAGGTAAGAACATAACGATAACCACTGCGCGATGCTACACTCATTGGACCACACACATCGGTATGTATGATTTCCAGTAAGTCCGTAGCTCGCTCCATTATACCAGAAAATGGAGTCTTAGTCATTTTACCCATCAGACATGCTTCGCATCTTTCAAGTGATTCAAAATCAAGTGATTCAAGAAGTCCATCGGAATGGAGTTTCTTCATACGCTTCACTCCAATGTGACCAAGACGACAGTGCCACATATAGGTCAAATTATCAGTTGATTTCAAACGTTTAGCCTCAATGTTATTAATATGTGTATTTCTACTATCGAGATTCAATATGAATAGACCATCTATCAAAGGTGCATGTGCATAAAACACATTACTCATATAAATCGAACAACCATTATTCTCGGATTTAAACAAGTAACTGTCTCGCAATAAACAAGATCCTGATATAATGTTCATGCTTAATGCAGGCACCAAATAACAATTATTTAAGTATAAAACTAATCCCGATGGTAGATGAAGAGGTAGCGTGCCGACCGCGATCACATCAACCTTTGATCCGTTTCCTACGCGCATCGTCACCTCGTTCTTCACTAGCTTCCGTTTATTCTGCAGCTCCTGTTTCGAGTTACAAATATGAGCAACCGAACCAGTATCAAATACCCAGGCACTACTACGAGTACTAGTGAGATACACATCAATAACATGTATATCAGATATACCTTTCTTCTTGATGTTGCCGTTCTTCAAATCCGCCAAGTACCTTGGGCAATTCCGCTTCCAGTGACCTTCTCCCTTGCAGTAAAAGCACTCAGTTTCAGGTTTAGGTCCAGCCTTGGTCTTCTTCGTCGGCGTGGTAACTTTCTTACCACCCTTCTTGAAGTGTCCCTTTTGCTTAGACTTGCCTTTCTTGAATTTGGTGGTCTTATTGACCATCAACACTTGGTGCTCTTTCTTGATCTCCACTTCTGCAGATTTTAACATAGCAAATAGTTCTGGCAACTCTTTGTTCATGTTCTGCATGTTGTAGTTCATCACAAAGTTCTTGTAACTTGGTGGTAGTGATTGGAGGATGCGGTAAACTCCCAAAGTATTAGGAATCACTATACCCAAACTTTGAAGTTTATTTGCGTGCCCAGACATCTTAAGCACATGCTCACTTACGGAGCTACCCTCTTCCATCTTGCAGTTAAAGAACTTTTCAGAAGCTTCATAACTTTCAATTGCCGCATGAGTCTCAAAGATTAATTTGAGATCCTCGACAATATCATATGGATCTGACTCTTCAAACCTTTTCTGAAGCTCCGATTCTAAACCATACAAGATAGCACACTGAACTATGGAGTACTGATTCTTCCGAGCAAGGTAAACATTCTTTACTTCATCGGTAGCATCAGCTGCAGGTGGGTCACCTAGCGGTGCATCCAGCACATAGGTCAAATTACCAGCTGTGAGGACAATCCTCAAATTGCGGAACCAATCCGCGAAGTTGCTTCCATTGTTTTTTAACTTTTCTTTCTCTAGGAACGCATTAAAATTGATGGTAGGGGCTGCCATTGATCTACAACATATTTGCAATAGTTTAGACTAAGTTTATGACAAATTGAGTTCAAATTAATTAATGAAATTAAACTAGGTGAACTCCCACTCAAAACAACATCCCTCACATTGTTTTAGTGATCACACGAACCAAATCCACTACATCAACACCGATCATCACGAGAGCTGATATAGTTTTAATGGCGAACAATCATCATGTTCATCATATCTACTATATGATTCATGCTTTGCCTTTCGGCGATCCGTGTTCCTGAGGCCATGTCTGTACATGCTAGGCTCGTCAAGATCAAACCTTAGCTTCCGCATAAGCAAATCTGGCTTGCTTACGTTGTATTCACCCGCGGAATCAAAGACACCCGATCATCACGTGGTGCTTCGAAGCAGCAAGCTTTGGCAACGGTGCATACTAAGGGTGAACACTTTAGAACTTGAAATTTATGTGCATGAGGGATCATCTTATAATGCTACCGTCGTCTACTAAGCAATACAAGATGCATAAAGGATTAACATCACATGCAATTCATAATATGTGATATGATATGGCCTT
Organism: Avena sativa; assembly: GCA_916181665.1. Lineage (NCBI taxonomy): Eukaryota > Viridiplantae > Streptophyta > Magnoliopsida > Poales > Poaceae > Avena > Avena sativa. The sequence continues at coordinate 77,055,145 of OV702292.1, read as the reverse complement.
TCTTCTTTGTGCTTCCGATCTCCATCTTCAAGCACGAATATGATCTCCATCATCATCGGCATAGCATCAAGGTCAATGACGCTTCTCCATGGTTGTCGTCCACCAGCTTCAACTATTACAACTATTTTGAATAGACACGCAGGTCTTAACAGAAATTAAAGACAACCATATGGCTCCTGCCGGTTGCCAACTTACAATAAGGAACATTGCATACATCAAATATAATCACAATCATGGCCATATCACATCACTGCACACCCCTGCAAAACAAAGTTAGACGCTTCTACTTTCTTTGCATATTTTACGTGGTTTGGGGCTTTCCATAAGTGTCGTTCTAACTTACGAACAAGAACCACAACATTGATACTAGCATTGTTGATCACCCGTTGTAAATTGGATCTTTACTATGCTAGGAGAAACAGGCACCCGCAAAGCCACTTATGCAAAACGAGTTGCATGTCAAGCGTGGAGCAAGTCTCATGAACGATGTCATGTAAGGTTAGCCCGGGCCGCTTCATCCCAACATACCGCAAGATGCAAAGTACACAAAAAGCAATCTACAATAAAAGCATCAATGCCCACAATGACCATTGTGTTCTACTCGTGCAACAGATCTACATATAGACACGGCTCTGATACCACTGTAGGGGTTCGTAGCATGGAAAACAAAAATTTTCTATCGCATACAAACAAACAAGCCAAGATCTATCTACTAGATTGCAGCAACGAGTCGATGGAATAACTCACCCTCGAAGATTCCAAAGTGTTTAACGAGAGCAGATTCTCGTGGGTGATGTAGTCGTACTCTTTCCGATCTCAAGATCGCGTAGACGATCCTTCCGGCGCCGCGTTCCCGCAGCGCTCCCGCAGTCGGTCACACGTTCGGTACTCGACGAAGACCTTCCTCTCCCTTGTTCCAGCAGGCAGCGGAGGTTGTAGCACTCTCCTCGCGATTCCGGCAGCACAACGGCGTGGTACCGGAGGTAGAGGGGAGATCCCGCAGGGCTTCGCCTTAAGCCGGTGCGAGTATGGTGGAGCTTATGAGAGAGGCTATTAGTGGTCTAGTAATTAGACACACCAATTAGAGGGCTCTAAACCAATTAGAAGGCTCTAAACCGAAACAGCTCTAAACCGGGGTCTAGGTCTAGTTTCTAGTTTAGAGGATAGGAACTTGTGTGTGTTGGGAGGGGAGCCCTGCCCCTCCCTTTATAGGTGGGAGGGCTGGCGCGCTAGGGGAGGGAGGGAGTCCCTCCCCAACTCGGCCTAGGGCTGGCCGCCGGCTTGGGGACTCCTTCCCCAAGTCGGTCTCCTCTTCTCCTCCTCTTCCCACTTTCCAAAACTGGCAGTTTGACTTTCAAACTAGCCGTTTGACTTTTCCAATTTAGGAATTAAATAAACCCTTTATTTTGGACAGCGAGAACACTTAGTACATGATGCAATCATTCCAATATGTAATGACACACTCATGTACCCTTCCCCCTCCGGAGTGCCGGACATTCCGGGACCTTCTAGAATGTTCCCGATGAAAACACCGGAACCATTCCCCAACTCCAAAACGGGACTTTCCTTATATGAATCTTATTCTCCGGACCATTCCGGATCACATCGTGATATCCCGGATCCCATCCGAGACTCCGAACAACATTCGGTCTCTTTCTCATAATACCATAACTACTCAAACAACGTCGAATCCTTAAGTGTGTCTCCCTACGGTTCGTGAATTATGCGGACATGATCGAGACACTTCTCCGAACAATAACCAATAGAGGAATCTGGAAATTCATATGGCTCCCACATATTTCTACGATTACTTTGCGATCGAATGAACCACTTACATACGATACCAATTTCCCTTTGTCTCACGATATGTTACTTATCCGAGGTTATGATCGTCGGTATCTCTGCATACCTAGTTCATCCTCGTTACTGATAAGTACTCTTTTCTCGTTCCCGTGATATGTGATCCCTTGTGACCAAGTCACATGCTTGCAAGCTAATTGGATGACATTTCACCGAGAGGGCCCAGAGAATATCTATCCGTCATGTGGATGGACAAATCCCACTCTTGATCCATGTGTTTCAACCAATACTTTCCGAACACTCAATGCCACCTTTATAGCCACCCTGTTACGGTGTGGTGTTTGATGACATCAAAGCATCCATCCAGCAAAGGTGATATGCATGATCTCATGGTCGAAGGAATTAGGTTACTATGTATCAGAAAGCATATAGCAATTGAACTATTGAAATGACTTGATCTTTATGCTACGCTTGTCTATAGGAGTATGTCCACCATATCATTCTCCTAACGATATGATCTTGTTGTTGATAACATCTCAATGTTCATGATAAAGAAACCACATCATCCATCAACCAACAAGCTAGTGAAGTATAGAGGCTATACTAGGGACTTCAAATTAAGTTTACAAATCACACAAGTATTAATGGTTTCCTTGTTAATACTATTATAGCATGAATGTAAACATTTATCATAAACACAAAGATATATAATAATAACTACATTTATTATTACCTCTAGGGCATATCTCCAACAGTCTCCCACTTGCACTAGAGTCATCTAATCTAGATTACATGGTAATATACCGAACACCCATGGCAGTTTGGTGTTGGTCATGTTTTGCCCTCGGGAGAGGTTTAGTCAACGGATCCGCCACATTCAGATCTGTGTGTACTTTGCAAATCTTTATATCCCCATCCTGGATATGTTCTCGAATAGCGTGGAAACGCAGCTTGATATGCTTCAGCTTCTTGTGTGACCTTGGTTCTTGCGCATTGGCTATGGCGCCCATGTTATCACAGTAGATAGACATTGGGTCCAGCGCACTTGGAACCACACCCAGCTCTGTAATGAACTCTTTCATCCATATCGCTTCTTGTGAAGCCTCCGAAGCAGCCATGTATTCCGATTCAGTTGAAGATCTCGCCACAACGCTTTGCTTTGCACTCCTCCAGCTAACTGCTGCACCATTCAAAATAAATACGTATCCAGATTGTGATTTAGAATCATCCGGATCGGTGTTCCAACTAGCATCGGTGTAACCATTAACAACGAGCTGTTCATCACCTCCATAAGAAAGAACCATATCCTTAGTTCTTCTCAAGTACTTAAGGATGTTTTTGACCGCTGTCCAATGATCCACTCCTGGATCACTTTGATATCTGCTAGTTAGACTAACAGCATATGCGATGTCGGGTCTAGTACATAGCATGGCATACATTAGAGATCCTATGGCTGAGGCATAGGGAGTCTTACTCATCCTTTCTCTATCTTCTGCCGATGTCGGACTTTGAGTTTTACTCAAGGTCGTATTGGGCAACATGGGCAAGAACCCTTTCTTGCTATCTTCCATTCCAAACCTCTTTAGAACTTTGTCCAAATATGTACTTTGTGACAATGATATTTGGCGTTTCGATCTATCTCTATAAATCTTTATGCCTAATATGTAAGCTGCTTCGCCAAGATCCTTCATTGAAAAACTATTATTCAAATATTCCTTGACACTATTAAGAAGGTCTACATCATTCCCAATCAACAATATGTCATCCACATACAGTATTAAGAATGCTACAGAGCTCCCACTCACTTTCTTGTAAATACAAGCTTCTCCATAAGTTTGTACAAAACCAAAACTTTTGATTACCTTATCAAAACGTTGATTCCAACTTCGGGATGCTTGCTTCAATCCATAGATGGACCGTTGAAGCTTGCATACCTTGTTAGCATCTTTAGGATCGACAAAACCTTTGGGTTGTATCATATACAACTCTTCATCAATGTCTCCATTGAGGAATGCTGTTTTGACATCCATCTGCCATATCTCATAATCATAATATGCAGCGATTGCTAACATAATCCTCACAGACTTTAGCTTCGCTACCGGTGAGAAAGTCTCATCGTAGTCAACTCCTTGAATTTGTCGAAACCCTTTTGCGACAAGTCGAGCTTTATAGACAGTAACATTACCATCAGCATCTGTTTTCTTCTTGAAAATCCATTTGTTCTCGACAGCCTTCCGGCCATCCGGTAAGTCCACCAAAGTCCATACTTGGTTTTCGTACATGGATCCAATCTCGGATTTCATGGCTTCTTGCCATTTATTGGAATCTGGGCTCATCATCGCTTCCTCATATGTCTCGGGGTTATCGGTGTTGTCCACCAACATGACATTCATAACGGAATCATACCAATCTGGAGTGGTACGAGTTCTCGTTGACCTCCGAGGCTCTGTAGCAACTTCAACCGAAGTTTCATGATCACTATCATTAGCTTCCTCTCTTATTGGTGCAGGCACCACAGGAACTTCTTCCGGTGCTGCGCTACTCGCAATTTCGAGAGAAGGTTCGACAACCTCGTCGAGTTCTACTTTCCTTCCAGTCACTTCTTTCGAGAGAAATTCCTTCTCTAGAAAGGATCCATTCTTGGCAACAAAGATTTTGCCTTCGGATCTATGATAGAAGGTATACCCAATAGTTTCCTTCGGGTATCCTATGAAGACGCATTTTTCCGCTTTGGGTTCAAGCTTGTCCGGCTGTAACTTCTTTACATAGGCTTCGCATCCCCAAACTTTAAGGAACGACAATTTAGGTTTCTTCCCAAACCATAATTCATACGGTGTCGTTTCAACGGATTTAGATGGTGCCCTATTTAAAGTGAATGCGGCTGTTTCTAATGCATAACCCCAAAATGTTAGCGGTAAATCTGTAAGTGACATCATAGAACGAACCATATCTAAGAGGGTTCGATTACGACGTTCAGACACACCATTACGCTGTGGTGTTCCCGGCGGTGTCAATTGTGAAAGTATTCCGCACTTCTTTAAATGCTCGCCAAACTCGTAACTTAGATATTCACCTCCACGATCAGAACGTAGAAATTTAATCTTCTTGTTACGTTGATTCTCTACCTCACTTTGAAACTCTTTAAACTTCTCGAAAGTTTCCGACTTATGTTTCATGAAATAGATATACCCATATCTACTCAAGTCATCTGTGAAGGTAAGAACATAACGATAACCACTGCGCGATGCTACACTCATTGGACCACACACATCGGTATGTATGATTTCCAGTAAGTCCGTAGCTCGCTCCATTATACCAGAAAATGGAGTCTTAGTCATTTTACCCATCAGACATGCTTCGCATCTTTCAAGTGATTCAAAATCAAGTGATTCAAGAAGTCCATCGGAATGGAGTTTCTTCATACGCTTCACTCCAATGTGACCAAGACGACAGTGCCACATATAGGTCAAATTATCGCTTGATTTCAAACGTTTAGCCTCAATGTTATTAATATGTGTATTTCTACTATCGAGATTCAATATGAATAGACCATCTATCAAAGGTGCATGTGCATAAAACACATTACTCATATAAATCGAACAACCATTATTCTCGGATTTAAACAAGTAACTGTCTCGCAATAAACAAGATCCTGATATAATGTTCATGCTTAATGCAGGCACCAAATAACAATTATTTAAGTATAAAACTAATCCCGATGGTAGATGAAGAGGTAGCGTGCCGACCGCGATCACATCAACCTTTGATCCGTTTCCTACGCGCATCGTCACCTCGTTCTTCACTAGCTTCCGTTTATTCTGCAGCTCCTGTTTCGAGTTACAAATATGAGCAACCGAACCAGTATCAAATACCCAGGCACTACTACGAGTACTAGTGAGATACACATCAATAACATGTATATCAGATATACCTTTCTTCTTGATGTTGCCGTTCTTCAAATCCGCCAAGTACCTTGGGCAATTCCGCTTCCAGTGACCTTCTCCCTTGCAGTAAAAGCACTCAGTTTCAGGTTTAGGTCCAGCCTTGGTCTTCTTCGTCGGCGTGGTAACTTTCTTACCACCCTTCTTGAAGTGTCCCTTTTGCTTAGACTTGCCTTTCTTGAATTTGGTGGTCTTATTGACCATCAACACTTGGTGCTCTTTCTTGATCTCCACTTCTGCAGATTTTAACATAGCAAATAGTTCTGGCAACTCTTTGTTCATGTTCTGCATGTTGTAGTTCATCACAAAGTTCTTGTAACTTGGTGGTAGTGATTGGAGGATGCGGTAAACTCCCAAAGTATTAGGAATCACTATACCCAAACTTTGAAGTTTATTTGCGTGCCCAGACATCTTAAGCACATGCTCACTTACGGAGCTACCCTCTTCCATCTTGCAGTTAAAGAACTTTTCAGAAGCTTCATAACTTTCAATTGCCGCATGAGTCTCAAAGATTAATTTGAGATCCTCGACAATATCATATGGATCTGACTCTTCAAACCTTTTCTGAAGCTCCGATTCTAAACCATACAAGATAGCACACTGAACTATGGAGTACTGATTCTTCCGAGCAAGGTAAACATTCTTTACTTCATCGGTAGCATCAGCTGCAGGTGGGTCACCTAGCGGTGCATCCAGCACATAGGTCAAATTACCAGCTGTGAGGACAATCCTCAAATTGCGGAACCAATCCGCGAAGTTGCTTCCATTGTTTTTTAACTTTTCTTTCTCTAGGAACGCATTAAAATTGATGGTAGGGGCTGCCATTGATCTACAACATATTTGCAATAGTTTAGACTAAGTTTATGACAAATTGAGTTCAAATTAATTAATGAAATTAAACTAGGTGAACTCCCACTCAAAACAACATCCCTCACATTGTTTTAGTGATCACACGAACCAAATCCACTACATCAACACCGATCATCACGAGAGCTGATATAGTTTTAATGGCGAACAATCATCATGTTCATCATATCTACTATATGATTCATGCTTTGACTTTCGGCGATCCGTGTTCCTGAGGCCATGTCTGTACATGCTAGGCTCGTCAAGATCAAACCTTAGCTTCCGCATAAGCAAATCTGGCTTGCTTACGTTGTATTCACCCGCGGAATCAAAGACACCCGATCATCACGTGGTGCTTCGAAGCAGCAAGCTTTGGCAACGGTGCATACTAAGGGTGAACACTTTAGAACTTGAAATTTATGTGCATGAGGGATCATCTTATAATGCTACCGTCGTCTACTAAGCAATACAAGATGCATAAAGGATTAACATCACATGCAATTCATAATATGTGATATGATATGGCCTTTCTTCTTTGTGCTTCCGATCTCCATCTTCAAGCACGAATATGATCTCCATCATCATCGGCATAGCATCAAGGTCAATGACGCTTCTCCATGGTTGTCGTCCACCAGCTTCAACTATTACAACTATTTTGAATAGACACGCAGGTCTTAACAGAAATTAAAGACAACCATATGGCTCCTGCCGGTTGCCAACTTACAATAAGGAACATTGCATACATCAAATATAATCACAATCATGGCCATATCACATCACTGCACACCCCTGCAAAACAAAGTTAGACGCTTCTACTTTCTTTGCATATTTTACGTGGTTTGGGGCTTTCCATAAGTGTCGTTCTAACTTACGAACAAGAACCACAACATTGATACTAGCATTGTTGATCACCCGTTGTAAATTGGATCTTTACTATGCTAGGAGAAACAGGCACCCGCAAAGCCACTTATGCAAAACGAGTTGCATGTCAAGCGTGGAGCAAGTCTCATGAACGATGTCATGTAAGGTTAGCCCGGGCCGCTTCATCCCAACATACCGCAAGATGCAAAGTACACAAAAAGCAATCTACAATAAAAGCATCAATGCCCACAATGACCATTGTGTTCTACTCGTGCAACAGATCTACATATAGACACGGCTCTGATACCACTGTAGGGGTTCGTAGCATGGAAAACAAAAATTTTCTATCGCATACAAACAAACAAGCCAAGATCTATCTACTAGATTGTAGCAACGAGTCGATGGAATAACTCACCCTCGAAGATTCCAAAGTGTTTAACGAGAGCAGATTCTCGTGGGTGATGTAGTCGTACTCTTTCCGATCTCAAGATCGCGTAGACGATCCTTCCGGCGCCGCGTTCCCGCAGCGCTCCCGCAGTCGGTCACACGTTCGGTACTCGACGAAGACCTTCCTCTCCCTTGTTCCAGCAGGCAGCGGAGGTTGTAGCACTCTCCTCGCGATTCCGGCAGCACAACGGCGTGGTACCGGAGGTAGAGGGGAAATCCCGCAGGGCTTCGCCTTAAGCCGGTGCGAGTATGGTGGAGCTTATGAGAGAGGCTATTAGTGGTCTAGTAATTAGACACACCAATTAGAAGGCTCTAAACCAATTAGAAGGCTCTAAACCGAATAGCTCTAAACCGGGGTCTAGATCTAGGGTTTAGTTTAGAGGATAGGAAACTTGTGTGTGTAGGAGGGGAGCCCTGCCCCTCCTTATATAGGTGGGAGGGCTGGCCGGCCAAGGGGAGGAGTTCCTCCCCAACTCGGCCTAGGGAGGTGCGCCGGCCAAGGGGAGGAACCCTCCTCCAACTCGGCCTCCACCTCTCCTCCTCTTTTCCCACTTCCCAAAACTGCCGTTTGACTTTCAAACTAGCCGTTTGACTTTTCAATTTAGGATTTAAATAAATCCTTTATTTGGGACAGCAAGAATACTTAGTACATGATGCAATCATTCCAATATGTAATGACACACTCATGTACCCTTCCCCCTCCGGAGTGCCGGACATTCCGGGACCTTCTAGAATGTTCCCGATGAAAACACCGGAACCATTCCCCAACTCCAAAACGGGACTTTCCTTATATGAATCTTATTCTCCGGACCATTCCGGATCACCTCGTGATATCCCGGATCCCATCCGAGACTCCGAACAACATTCGGTCTCTTTCTCATAATACCATAACTACTCAAACAACGTCGAATCCTTAAGTGTGTCTCCCTACGGTTCGTGAATTATGCGGACATGATCGAGACACTTCTCCGAACAATAACCAATAGAGGAATCTGGAAATTCATATGGCTCCCACATATTTCTACGATTACTTTGCGATCGAATGAACCACTTACATACGATACCAATTTCCCTTTGTCTCACGATATGTTACTTATCCGAGGTTATGATCGTCGGTATCTCTGCATACCTAGTTCATCCTCGTTACTGATAAGTACTCTTTTCTCGTTCCCGTGATATGTGATCCCTTGTGACCAAGTCACATGCTTGCAAGCTAATTGGATGACATTTCACCGAGAGGGCCCAGAGAATATCTATCCGTCATGTGGATGGACAAATCCCACTCTTGATCCATGTGTTTCAACCAATACTTTCCGAACACTCAATGCCACCTTTATAGCCACCCTGTTACGGTGTGGTGTTTGATGACATCAAAGCATCCATCCAGCAAAGGTGATATGCATGATCTCATGGTCGAAGGAATTAGGTTACTATGTATCAGAAAGCATATAGCAATTGAACTATTGAAATGACTTGATCTTTATGCTACGCTTGTCTATAGGAGTATGTCCACCATATCATTCTCCTAACGATATGATCTTGTTGTTGATAACATCTCAATGTTCATGATAAAGAAACCACATCATCCATCAACCAACAAGCTAGTGAAGTATAGAGGCTATACTAGGGACTTCAAATTAAGTTTACAAATCACACAAGTATTAATGGTTTCCTTGTTAATACTATTATAGCATGAATGTAAACATTTATCATAAACACAAAGATATATAATAATAACTACATTTATTATTACCTCTAGGGCATATCTCCAACAGGGTGTTCCTGGAAGTAATGGCGCAGTCGTCGGGCGGTCATGAAGACACCGTACGCCAGCTTCTGGTAGTGCGGGTACCGCTGTTTTGTTGGCGCGAGGACCTCGCTGAGGTAGTATACTGGGCATTGTACCCCGTGGACCTTGTTTTCCTCGGCTCGCTCCACGACGAGCACTGTGCTAACCACCTGGTTGGTGGCGGAGATATATAGCAACAGTGGCTCCCTTTCCTGTGGGGTCACTAGTACTAGCGAGGTGGATAGAAGGCGCTTGAGGTCTTCAAATGCTTCCTGCGCTTTGTTGGTCCATTCGAATTTTTCAGCTTTGCAGAGGAGTTGGTAGAAGGGTAGCGCCTTTTCACCCATCCGTCTGATGAATCGACTGAGGGTCGCGATTCGTCCAGCCAGCTGCTGAACGCCCCTTTATGTTTTTCGGCTTCTCCATGGCCAGTATGGCTTTTATTTTTTCGGGTTTGCCTCGATTCCCCTCGCGGAGATGAGGTACCCGAGTAGTTGCCCAGATGGCACGCCGAAGGCGCATTTGTCCGGATTGAGCTTGATCCGGTAGCGGTCGAGGTTGGCGAACGTTTCGCGCAAATCATCGATTAGGGAGGCTTCTTCCTTGGTATTGATTACTATGCCGTCGACATAGACTTGAATGTTGCGACCCAGTTGTTCCTTGAGGCAAGCCTGCATGCACCGCTGGTAGGTGGCTCCCGCGTTTTTTAGCCCGAAGGGCATTGTGTTGTAGCAGAACACACCAAAGGGCGTTGTAAACGTTGTTTTCTCTTGATCTTCCTCCTTCATTCGAATCTGATTATAGCCTGAGTAGGCGTCGAGGAAGCAGAGGCGCTCACATCCCGCGGTGGAGTCGATGATCTGGTCGATGCGTGGCAACGGGAAGTGATCCTTTGGGCAGTGCTTATTCAGAGAGGTGAAGTCCACGCACATCCGCAGGATATCCGTGTCCTTTTTTGGTACCAGCACCGTGTTGGCAAGCCAAGTGCTTTCCTTGATCTCGCGTATGAACTTGGCGTCGAGGAGTCTATTGATCTCCATTCCGACTGCCTGCGCTCGTGGCTCGGAAAATCGCCGAATTGTTTGCTTGACTGGCCTTGCGTCAGGGTTGACGTTGAGTGCGTGCTCGGCGAATTACCTGGGAACTCCTGGCATGTTCGTAGGACACCAGGCAAAAATTTCCCAGTGCTCACGAAGGAATTCGACGAGCGCGAGTTCCTATGCGGGACTCAAGTTGTTGGTGATGAGGGCCGTCTTGGCGGGATCCAATTGGTGGACCTGCACTTTCTTTGTGTGCACCGATGAGTCAAAGGATAGATCGGGCGAGCTCAGCCGGCTCAGGGGGCAGACTGTTGTCTGTTGACTCTTTCAGTCTTGCGAGTTCTTCCTGCATGCCGAAGGACTGGGAAATTCTGTTGAATTCCCTATCACAGCTGTCAGATCTCTCAAAGTTCCCGTTGATCGTGATGACGCCATTGGGACCTGGCATTTTCATCTGCAGGTAGGCATAGTGTGGCACTGCCATGAACCTAGCGAACGCTACATGTCCGAGGATGCAGTGGTATTGTGAGGGCCAGTCGACGACCTCAAAGTCGATGCGCTCGCGCTGGAAGTTCTTCGGCGTGCCGAAGATGACGTCGAGGTTGATTTTTCCCAGGGGATATACGCCTTTCCCTGGGACGATGCCGTGGAATGTTGTGTCCGAGGCCTCCAGGCAAGTTAGAGGGATCCTCATTGCTCGCAAGGTACTCGCGAATATGAGGTTGATGCCGCTTCCGCCATCCATGAAGACGCGTCTCATGTCGAAGCCTCCGATTTGCGCCTCGAGTACGAGGGGACAATGGCCTGGACGAGGTACTTGAGGCGGATGGTCGCGTTTGTCAAAGGTGATGCATGACTCGCTTCCACTGAGGTACTTAGTGGTAGATGGTGGCGAGTGTGTGGCCAAGTTGACTTGGCGAGTGATGGCCTTCTGCACCCGATTGGAGGGGCGTCCTTTTTGGATCATCATGGTACCCATGGCCCTTGGGTAGGGTTCTCCTCCGTGGTGCTGGTCCGGCGCGGCTGCATTCGGTGATGGCCCAGGTGGTGGTGGCAGAGCTCCATGTGCCACGGCGCCTGGGGCGGCACCGTAGCCTCTTTCGACTGCGTTGCGGTTCATCCGAGCTAATCCCTCATGTAGTTTGAGGAATTCACGGCAGTCCTTGAGGAGGTGGCTGGACTTCTTCTTCCCATCATGCTTGTCGATGTAGAAGTGCACCGTGCATGGCCCGGACAGTTTGTCTTCAATGGTTGTTGTGGGTGCTTCATCACGATCGCGGCGTTGCCACACTTGCGTGGTCTTCCCGGAGTCGCGGTATCCACCGTTACGGTATCCGTTGTTGCGGTTGTCGTCACGTCTATCAGCGTAGCCAGCTGCGACCATGTTCACATCGTCACGGTCATCGTAGATGCACATATGGCATTTGCCTCGGCGGTCGCGTCTGCGCTCGAGTTCCGCCTCCTCGTCGGAGTGAACGCGATTCTTCACCGAATCTTCTCCATCGGCCCACCAATTTGCGATCTCCATCAGGTGGTCGATGGTCTTGGGCTTTGAGCGGCCCAACTCCTCCCTGATCTCTATGCGGCGGACGCCGCCGTTGAATGCATCAATCACGCGATCCTCTGGGATGTTCTCTGCGGAGTTCTTGATGATGGACCACCTTTGGATGTAGGAGCGTAGCGATTCGCCCGATCGTTGTTGGCAGCATCTTAGCTCTTCGATTGATGCAGGCCGCTTGTACGTGCCCTTGAAATTGCGCACGAAGCTATAAACTAGCTCATCCCAGCTGCGAATGGATCCGCGTGGGAGGTTATTGAGCCATGCTCGGGCGGCGCCCTACAGCTGTAGCTGCAAGCATTGCATGGTCGTGCTTCGACTGCCTCCGTGGAGCCTGACGGAGGAGATGTGGTCCTCCAGCCAGATTTTTGGGTCCTGTAGGCCGTCGAACTTCGGGTTCTCCGACCGGAGTTTAAACCCCTTAGGCATACGCTTCTGCCTAATGGATCTGCTAAAGCATCTGGCGCTACAGAGCTCCACATCTTCCTCTTCTGAGTTAGTCGACTGAGCGCATCACACTCTTGATTTGTCAATCTTGCACTGCATGAGGTCGTCGCGTGCATCATAGTCGCGGTCGTGTCGCCGTGAGCGGCGGCGGCGAGACAGATCGTGACTGTCGTTGCTGAATGAGGGCGAGGAGTAGCGCTTTGCCCTTTTTCGGCTCTGGTGTTGGCTCCTTGTCGAGGGCGGCCTAATTAATCCCAAGCCTGCGATCGTAGATCGGTGCATGGCGTCTCGGGGATCTCCAGCTGGCAGCTGGTTGTTAAGGAGGTACATGGTGGCCGCTATCACCGCAGCCTACGGCGTCTTGGGGACCACATTGCCCCGTGTGTCGACTGTAATAGAGCTGAAGTGGGGGACCTTTGCAGCTTCTATGCGTTCTTGCTCGCTGAGATGGGCCATCCGAGATTGCCTCTTTTTGGCGACGTACTCGTTGCCTCTTGAGGAGGATCGTCCGTAGGAGGAGAGCCCTGCACGACGAAGGCTCGACTCGTCTGCTACTTTTTTGCACGCCTCCAGTTGCGCGATTGTTTGCACTTGGCGCTTGAATTCTTCCTTCAGGAGCCAATGGTAGCCCATTAGCAGTTCTTGCGGAGATCCGAAGGGTAGAGGAGTGCCTCGTAGGGCCTCACGGCAGCGATCCCATTCTTGCTCGTTGAGCTTGATCACGACGCGTTCGCCGGTTTGCTCGTTTATTATGGTTGGAGGTTCGACTGCTCCTCCATTGTTGGCGTTGGTGCGATCGCCACTGTTACCTCTGTTAGCTCCATTGCCGCCATTGCCGCCGTTTGGCAGGTCGGTTCCATTACCGCGATTGCCCGTGTTGTCGCGGTTGGTGGAGGTGTCGCCTACGTTGATGACGGCGCACATGAAGTGATTGGGGAAGCTGCTGCTCCCACAACTCTCAGATCCGGAACCGTAGGTTCCGTCTTCCGTGGCCAGGTCGCCTAGATCGGAGTCGCGACTGCTGTCGCTGACCGTGTTTTCGACTGCTGTCGGGGCGTTGAGCTCACTGAGTGTGCTGATCGATGGAGGGAACCATGATGTTGGAGCAATCGACAGTGTCGTCGGCTGATCGGGCATGCGAAGCGTGCCCATCTGACCAACTTGGAAGCGGAAGCTCCCTATTGCCAGGTTGATCCCGTCGCCTACGGGCTCGAAAGCCGGGCGAGTGGCTGGCGTGTGGATGGTGAAGTCGAACACGCCAAAGAGCTGGCGAATCTCCGCTGTTGCGGAGTTGTAGATCGCGGTTGATGGGACCGAAGAAGTCGCAACATCAGCACTCCCAATCCCCACGGACGGCGCCAATTGACGAGGGTTTAACTCATCAATGCCTATTGTTATGGACTTGGGTTTTGGAGAAGGAGGGAGCGCTGGAGACATCTATCGGCTAGCAAACAAGCACACAGGGGACTCAAAGATTTACCCAGGTTCAGGCCTCGTAGAGGTCCCTACTCCTGCTTGTCTGCTCGTGGAATTATCGAAGGAATCGACGATTACAATGGTGCGTAGATGCAATCTGGCAAGGGTTGTGGAAACTAGGGTTGCATGTGTCCTCCTCGCCGCCCCTCCTAGCCTTTATATAGGTAGGCTAGGTCTTGGGTAGCAGGCCTAGTCGGTTACAAGTTAGGGTTTTCCCCTTCAAACTTTCTATCTTTAGCTTCTTCTTGTTCTTCAAGCAATCGAGAGTCCGTAGGTTACTCGAGTCCTTCATTTGGGCCTTGGCAACACCGTGGGCCTTTACGTATTTAGGCCGTATATACCAAGCTCGAGTACCTGTAGGGTATACCCATGTCACACCCACTCTAGAACCCCTCTTGATAGTACGACTGTCTATCCTAAACTCGGTATCCCAACCCTACAAGAGACCGGTAAAATAGAAAGCCTATCAAGATCATAACTTTGCCTTAAGCATTCCGCTTGATCTTGATGTAGATCTTCTTGTCCTTCTCAAGATGGATCACCTTTCTTGATTGCTCTTGCTTGATGAAGACTTGTGAAATGCTCCCCCATACTCCATGGGGAAACCTCTTCTTTGAACTTGTCTTCATCACTCCATGATCGCCGAGGATGGCAAGCTTCAAGCATGATATCTTCTAGAGATGGCGCACCTTAAGCTTTCCCTTCATTTATTGATGATGTCTTGAAGATATCCATGATGAACTGCATCTTCTTCTTCAAGACACTCTTAATCTTCTTATTCTACTTGATTCCAATAGGCACAAAGCCCTTGGACATTGCTTCTTTTTTTCAACCTTGAAACCAACACATGGTCCAAGCGAAGCCAATGGACAAACCTACAAGTGAAACTCAATTTACACATTAGTCCATAGAGACCAAAACCACACGTGGGGGCATACATGCCCTTTCACCAGGGATTATAAATAGTTACTACGGCCAAAGATACTCCTTTACCTACATTCTCCCTACATCTTATTCTTCCTCTCACTGTGCGGCCCTTCGACCTCCTAGCGAGAAAACCCTAACAGAAAAATCTCTTCTCCACCTTTTCTTCCAATAAAACTCAATGGCAATCAGCAGCAATACTCCATCAATGGAGGAGGCTTCCGAGGATTCCAAGGAGCCATCAAAGAAAGTTTTCGTCCTGCCAGAGGGGGTGGTGATTCCCGTCTCCGTCGTGTTGGAAACCACCGATAATGACCAAAAAAGGGCGGTGCTAGAATCCATGGAGGAGGAAGTTGACTCTCACAAGGGAGTGTGGAGGGGCTATAAGATTACTAGGGGGCACCTGAAGGAGCTTGTCTCTAAGGGATACCTCCCATCAATAGAGGGCCTGGTCTAGCAGTCGGCGAGCAAGGTCGTCCTTTCTCCCCAAGCCGGAGCGAAGGTCTACCTGAAAGCATAGCTGGTACGCGGCATTTCCTTCCTAGTATCCGACTTCTACCGTGAGGTCCTGAGACACTTCTGAGTTCTTCCTCACAACTTCTCTCCCAATAGTATCCTGGTACTTAGCAATTATGTAGCTTTGTGTGAAGGATATCTAGGGAATAGGCCTAGATTAGATCTGTTTATCTATTTTTTTCACCATGAAGAGGGAGTCCTGAGATTCCAAGGATGAACTACGGAACCATAAGTTTTAAGATCCATCCTAGTCGGTGATTCCCCGACATCATTGGCCATGAGTCTTGCAAGAACTGGCAAAATACATATTTCTACGGCCCAACCATTTCTCTAACCGGCCGACAAGACTTGTACCCCGACTTTGTCGATGGAGCTGCCGTCGAGGCCACCACCTGGAGGTCCCAAGGCCTTCTACCTTCTGATGACGAAGCCTCCTGTGTCGTAAGACGGATAGAGTGGCTGGTTGGCAAAGGCCTGACCGGCTTGGACCTAGCCATGTGCTAGTTCAAAAGGCGCATCCAGCCTCTACAACACCTAATGCATGAGTATTCTAAGGAGAGGAAAGATCCCATGCGGATTTCCGAGGATAACTTCTCCAAATATTCCATCAAGTTCCGGCTTAAGGACATCGTCAAGGTGAAGGATAGGAAGCGTGGCTTTGTCATCACCTATGACATGTTCGAGTGTGGTAAATGCCTAGAGGTAACCATGTTTCCTTTATTGCTTTTTGTATATACTCTAAGTTCTTCGTCTTGGATGCATCAATCATCTTACATGTTTTTATCCCCATCAGCTGGCGAGCTTGGCCGAGGAGAACATGGCCTCGCAAGTTATGATCCGAAACTGAAGGTTGTGCACATTGTCTCCAACGATGAGGCCTCCAAGGATCATCCATCTCCGGCAATGCAAAAGCAGAAGAGCTCCACCTCTGACGCTGCTACCGAGGATAAGAGGAAGAAGAGATCGGAGAGTGGAGTCTCCAAGAAATCCACTGTCGCCTTAGAGGAAGAGAAGAATAAGTCCACCGGCATCCCTTTAACAAAGGCACCTGCTATAGTGTAAGTACTTCTCTTCTTCAGCTTTATTTTGTACCTACTCATTCTTGTAGTTATACTTCGTACGTTTCAGGAAGAGATCCGGTGTTAGTTTGAAGCGCGCCTCCAAAGATGTTGGAGGTTCCAAAAATATTCGTGAGATGCTGACCAAGTCCTCCCCCGCCGTTTGAGTTCTCTATGGAGAATCGGTTGATGAAATCTTATTGGATTGTTCCTCTTGGGTCATTGGAACCCTAGACAGTTGTGTGATAGTGATGTTGTTCTCTTGGAGCCTCCAATTGAGTTGTGGAGATTCCTTAAGTTAGAAGCGTTTGTGGTGTTTCTTGGGAGCCTCGAATTGAGTTGTGGAGATTGCCAAATCTTGTATGGGTTCGGTGACCACCCTCAAGTGTCCCATAGTGGATGGAGTGCCCACCTTTTAAGGTGCACACTCGAAAGAATAAGGTGAGCCTTTTGTGGCGTCGGTAAGTAGTGTGTCTCCGCATCTTCGGATGAGGCCTTGTGTGGTGTTGGGTGGGTATCAAGCCACCACACCTCAAGGTGAGTCACTTGTGGTGTCCGGGGAGCATTACTCCATCACACATCTCCAATGGATATGTAACTTCTTTAAAAGTGAACTTTGGGATAAAATCATCATCTCCGTGTCCATCGATTATCTCTATACCCGTTCCCTGTACTTATGCACTTTACATTGTGATAGACATTATTCTTAAAGTAATCTACTCCCTCTGTCCCAAAATGTAAGGCGCCTAAGCTTTAGCCAAAAGTCAACATATTCTAAGTTTGACCAAGTTTATACAAAAAAAAATGAATATCTACAATATCGAATGGACATTTTGAGAAACTATACTTTCTGGTGAATCTATTGATATTGATTTGGTATTGTGAATTTTGTTTTATGTATAAATTTGGTCAAACTTAAAATATGTTAACTTTTGACTAAAGCTTAGGCGCCTTACATTTTGGGACAGAGGGAGTATCTTTCTATCACCTTGTTGATTGTCTTGCTTAGCATAGCTTGTTGATGTACTTAATTGAACCTAGTGAATTTAGGTTTTATGCTTGATAAATTAAATGCTACTTTTATTCCACATTTATTATAGACTAAATCGTAATTATTTTAAACACCTATTCACCCCCTCTAGGCGATATCCGTATTCTTTCAAAAACTAAACTATTAGTCGATGAAGATGATGTCAGTTTCAGCGTGGATAATCATCGACTTCTCGGTGATGAATGGCTATGACAGACAGTTTTAGACGAGCGCTCCTCTAGCAGACGCTCGTAGAGGTCTTCATCGCACTTGGCCTCATCCTCGGAATCCAATGGGCTAACGGACTCCCAGAGAAACCACGTCAACGGCTTGCTCACGAAGAAACTCCTAGCTAGATCTAGTTCTCATGCTCGAGCCTTGCTCGCGAAGAAACTCCTAGCGAGATCTTGTTCTCATGCTCGAGGACACGATCCCACTCAGACGATTTCGAGTCATATCGGGGGTCGCCGACCAGTTCCAACGGGAGGAGTTGGATGTGCTCGATGATGGAAGCAGAGCGTTTCCTACCATGCGGTGATGGTGGCATGGGAACCTGATTATGTTTCAAGTTCCACCCTTCTGGCATCTTCATGTCATTCAGTGTCAGCGCGTACATGCACATCAACCACCCCGCTTGCACACCATCGATGGGGAAACGGTCATGCACCTT
Organism: Avena sativa; assembly: GCA_916181665.1. NCBI lineage: Eukaryota > Viridiplantae > Streptophyta > Magnoliopsida > Poales > Poaceae > Avena > Avena sativa. The sequence continues at coordinate 77,036,742 of OV702292.1, read as the reverse complement.
TGTCTAGCCCGCCAATGACTCCGGGTGGCGTAACCCATCATGAGGATTGTTGTCGCGGGAGGAGGATCCGTCATCAGAATGGTTGCTTCAGTGGGTGATACATTGCAAATGTATCTATAATTTTTGATGTTCCATGCTTGGTTTTATCTACTTTCTTATGTTTTGTCCACACTTTGGAGTACTTTTCATATGATTTCTTGGACTAACCTATTAACAAGAGCCAAAGTGCCAGCTGCCCGTTTTCTGCTGTTTTTGGTTCCAGGAAGTCAGAAAATGAATATTCTTGGAATTGGACGGGACAAAAGCCAAAGTGACTATTTTACCGGAAGACATCTGGAGCTAGAATACGAGACAGAGAGGTGCTGGGGCCTGGCCACACCACCTGGCCACGTGGCCAGGCCTAGCCCACGCCAGGGGGTGGTCTGGCCGACCCCAGCACCCCCTCGGCCTCTCCTTCCGCCTATATATTGCCTCTAATATGGAAATCCTAAGTACCCCGATCAAAAATCCACGAAAGAGTCTGTAGCCACCGTCATCTCCATCCCTAGATCGGGAGGGATCTGAAGCTCTTCCCGGCACCCTGCCAGAGAGGGGAATTCACCCTGGAGGCCTTCTTCATCATCATGCAAGCCTTCGGTGTGACGCGTGAGTAGTTCATCTCTGGACTACAGGTCCATGTAGTAGCTATATGGCTGGTTCTCCTCCTTTGTGCTTTCATGTCTAGATCTTGTGAGCTCCGTTCATGATCAAGATCATCTATTTGTAATTCTGCATGTTGTGTTTGCGGGAATCCGATGGACATTGAGATGCTATTTCAGATTGATTATTGATTCTATCATGTCTTTGTTATTTGTGATCTTGCATGCTTTCCATTGTTAGTAGCTATCTTGACCAAGTAGATGCTAGCAACTCCAAGAGTTAGTATTTATGCTTGATAGTGGGTTCATGCCTCTGGTATTCTGGGGAAGTGACAGAAATCTCTAAAGTACTAGATGTGATGTTGCTACTAGGGAGAAAACAATTATCCTTTGTTCATAGAACAATCGTATTGTTTACTTTACACGCAATTCGTAAAGCAATAATTTGTTGCTTGCAACTTAATACTGGAGGGGGTTTGGATGATAACATGAAGGTGGATTATTAGTCATAGATGCAGTTGGATGGCGGTCTATGTATAATGTTGTAATGCCCAATCAAGTCTCAAAGGATTCAAGAGATTAGTATATGCTTGTATGCTTTCTCGATGTTTGTCAATTGCCCTGCTGTAATTTGTTCACCCATCATGTTATCTATCTTAAGGAGAGCCACCTCTAGTGAACTATGGACCCTGGTCCTTTCTTTTACATACAATCTACAAACTGTTTACTGCTTTGTGTTTACTTTCTGCAAACTACTACTTCCTTCCATTCGATACTTTAATCCTTTGTTTTTAGAAAAAACGGTGAGATTGACAACCTCATCGCAAGTTGGGGACAGAGTTCTGTGGTTGTGTTGTGCAGGTCTCCATGTTGCTATTGGCACCGGTAGTGCGCCTTGCCAACGTTCAGCTAGCTACACCTTTGGGGTGTTTCCTTGCTCCTACTGGTTTGATAACCTTGGTTTCATAACTGAGGGAAACTTACTGTTGTGCTCATCATACCTTCCTCTTGGGGTTTCCCAACGAGCTCGACATCAACCACGAGCCAGCAAGTATTTTTCTAGCGCTTTTGCTGGGGAACGAAGAAGAAGCTCCCACGTCAACCACGCGCCATCAAAGTATTTTTCTGGCGCCGTTGCCGGGGAGTCAAGGACATCTTCCCAAGGGGAGTCCCTCATAACCAATCTCTTTACTTTGTTGTTTTTGTTTTGTTTAGTTTCTTTTTGCTTTGTTTGCTTGTTTTGTTATCAAAAGACAAAAAATTAGTTTTACAAGTTTGCTTTCTTTATCAAAAACACAAAAAAATGACTACTCTTGAAAACACTAAGTTGTGTGACTTCACTAGCACCAACAACAATGATTTTATGAGCACACCTATTGCTCCACATGTTCCTGAAGCTACTTTCTTTGAGATAAAACCTACTTTACTCAATCTTGTTATGAGAGAACAATTTTCTAGTATTGGTAATGAAGATGCTGCTACCCATCTAAATAACTTTGTTGAACTTTGTGAGATGCAAAAGCATAGGGATATAGATGGTGATATTATTAAGCTGAAATTGTTTCCTTTCTCTTTGAGAGGAAAAGCTAAAGAATGGTTAAATTCCCTAACTAGGAATAGTATTGATTCTTGGACTAAATGCAAAGATGCTTTTATTGGAAAATACTATCCTCCTGCTAAGATTATATCTATGAGAAGTGAAATAATGAAGTTTAAACAATCTGATAATGAACATGTTGCTCAAGCTTGGGAAAGCATGAAATCTTTGGTTAAGAATTGTCCCACTCATGGACTGACTACTTGGATGATCATCCAAACTTTTTATGCATGATTGAACTATTCTTCAAGGAACCTATTGGATTCTGCTGCTAGAGGTACCTTTATGACCATTACTTTGGGTGTTGCAATAAAGCTTCTAGATAATATGATGGTTAACTATTCTGAATGGCATACTGAGAGAGCTCCACAAGGTAAGAAGGTAAATTCTATTAAGGAAACCTCCTCCTTGAGTGATAAGATTGATGTTATTATGTCTATGCTTGTTAATGGGAAAGCCCATATTGATCCAAATAATGTTCCTTTAGCCTCTTTGATTGCTCAAGAAGAGCAAGTTGATGTGAACTTTATAAGAAATAACAATTTTGGCAACAATCCTTATGGTAGTAACAATTATAGGCCTTACCCTCCTAATAATACTTATGGTTATAATGGCAAGCCTGGATTACCTAGTGAAGGAAGAATTTTAGAAGTTGAAAGAGCCACTAAGAACTTCATGCAAATGCAATATGAACAAAATCAACTATTTACTAAAACTATGGAGGAACAATCTACCATTTTGAAGAACATTAGCCATCAACTTGAGAGTCTAAATAGGGAAATTCCTAGTTTACAATTGAAACTTTCTAATGCTGAAAGGAATATATCATCTTTGTCTGAAGCTCAATCTTCATTGATTAATAAAATGGCTGCTAAACCTGAAACTAATGATAATCCCTTTGCAGCTACTAATGCCATACAAGTAAGAATTGATGAAAATGTTAGACTATTAGCTGAATTACATGCTAAGTGGGAAAGAGAAGATGGAATTGCTAGAAACCTTAGTGTTTCTACTATCACCACCACTAGTGTTAAGTCTAGTAATACTTCTACCACTCTAGATGATAAATTCGATTTTGATCTTGATGGTTGTAATATCTCTGAAGTTATTAAGTTCCTACAAAAGCTTGCTAAAAGTCCTAATGCTAGTGCTATGAAGATGGCCTTTACAAAACACATTACTGATGCTCTCATAAAGATTAAAGAAGAAAAGATGACAAATAAAGATTCTATTCCTATAAAACAAGAAGATGGTTGGGAACCCATCATTAATATGAAAGTGAATGATTTTGATTTCAAAGCTTTATGTGATCTTGATAGTAGTGTTTCTATTATGCCTAGAAGGATTTATGATATGCTTGATTTGCCACCACTTGAAGATTGTTATTTGAATGTCCCACTTGATGATAATGATAAAAAGAAACTCATGGGGAGTCTTAATGATGTTCTTATTATGGTTAACAATGCCTATGTCCCCGTTGATTTCTATGTTTTGGATGTTGAATGCAATGCTTCTTGTCCTATTACTTTGGGAAGACCTTTTCTTAAAACTGTTGGTGCCATTATTGATATGAAAGAAGGCACCATTAAATATCAACTCCCATTCAAGAAAGGTATAGAACACTTCCCTAAGAAGAAAGAGAAGATTTCTTTTGCCTCTCCTATGAAAACAAAATTTGCTCTTAATGCTTCTTCATTTGAGAACACTTGATTCTTTTTCTTGCTTCTTATGCCTAACTTAAAGGCGTTAAAGAAAAGTACTTATTGGGAGATAACCCAAAAGTTTTAGATGAGTCTTGGAAGTTATTAATTCAGTAATAACCGCTCCTTATCCTTTTTATTTGCTTTTTGTGCCAAGAGTAACCTCTAATGAAAGAGAAGTAATGATTGGGAAAGTTGTTGTCCCGAAACAGATTTCTGTGCTTCACCGTACAAATTCGTGTAAAATCTCTGAACGTCCTTTGGAGGCGTGATTTTTTGTGCTTCTGCTCCAGGTTGTTATCTAACTTTCGTTAGTTAAACACTTTTTTATTTGAGCAACAGAAGGTCTTCGAAAAAATTCGTCCTTACCTGCTGATCTGTTTTAACAGATTTCTGCCATTTTCTGCATTTGTTCTGGTTGGTTTCTTTTTGAGTTCTTTTGGGAAATTGAGCTTTTTTAGGGAAGTGCTACAGTAGCTAGGGTTTTAATGGAAGTTTATTGGTATTATAACTGAACCTAAAGACTTATTATCTTGAGTGCACTAATGTTGCTAATAAAGATTGTGTGAAGTTTTGTATGAAGGAAAAAATTTTAGGTGTATGGAAGGAATGAGTAATGAGATGAAGGATGGACTAAATATCAAGCTTGGGGATGACACGCGTGTCACCCCAAGAAATATCTAAGAAGTACAAGCGTCAAAGCTTGGGGATGCCCAAGGCACCCCCCTCTTCATCAATAAAAATCACAGGTTTCTTCCAAACGCTTCATTTTTATTGTTTCATGCACAGTTGTGTTGTTCTTGGAGCGTCTTCTTTTTCGTTTTTGTTTTGGTTTTTCGTTTGCTTTTGTTTGCTTAGTTTTCTGAATAAATTGGTTGGACCCCCTCTTTCATACATTGGTTTTGAAATAGTTTGGTTTGGTTTGGAACAGAGTAGGAAAATTCATGCTTAAGTGTTAAAGAGAGCTTGTTTTTGACTATGGCCTATACTTTGTCATGTTGTGCTTGATATTGTTTTGGATTTATGCTTAGTATTATTTGCTGTAGCATGACTTGTTATAAACAATTGAGATTGCTTAATGTGCCTTGGATGAATCATGCGTTGTTTTAGCATATTAAAGCACAGTATTGTGGTATTCTCCTTTGATGCTTTATTTGGGTTAACTTGGCACATACTCACACCATGTTATGACTATACAAAGTCACCATAGCCTTTATGATCCTTTAGTTTTCAACTTGTAGTATCACTTTATGCTTTGATCAATGATGTTTTGTCGCTCTGCATGATTATGGCCATTATTGCTCTCTTAGTTTGTCGCTCCCAGTCTTTTGCTAGCCTCCGCAACCAAGTATGAGTTCCACTCATGCATCCAACTCCCTAAACCAAGTTATTCCAAAGATTCCACCATACCTACCTACTAGCTTATGCTATTCCAAGTATATTCATGTTTTTTTACCTTCCAAATTAAACTTGTTATGAGAAAACTAGTGATTAAAGCTCTCACAAACTTGATGGCACACTTTACTTTTCTTGCCCTTAATAAACTTGAACCATTGTGTCGTCTATGTTGTATATGCTTGCACTTATTTGTTGGGGATTAGCAGAACCATGTTGTCATGGGGAACGCTTTCACCATTGCACTGGTACTTTGTACCTAGTTGATATCATGCTCTTTTGTCTATGGATGTCGTCGGTGTGGAATGAAAGGAGAGCTTGTAAGTCCATGGAGTTATGTATATGTGTTAGAGAAATGCCTGGGCCGCTGGTCTAATCCATGCTGACATGGTGGAAACCTGCAGCTTAACCATAATGAGCTGTCTATGAAGCATTCTTCTTATAAAAAAAGAGTCCTATATTGAGAAAAAAGAGAAAAAGAGAAAAAAAAGATTATAAAAAGAGGAAAGAGAGAAAAAAAAGCACAATATTCCCATGGTAAATAAGAAGATTGCTGAGATGCTTGCTGTCTGCTTGCCTTGTCATTTTGATACGGGGATTCTTCCGTATCATCGGGCAAGGGGTACCCCGTTGGTGGTTCTTTATGATACACATGTACTTACGATGACAAGAACTTACCGGTGACTAAACTTGAGTAGCATGAGGAGCGGCCCTCGTATTCAAGGGACATGAGATTCCTAACTTATACTTCGTCAAGCATGTACACCATAGTTTGTTCACTTTAACCTTAATCACTTCAAGATGCTTATGATACGGGCAATGAGAGCTAAAAGCTATTAAGTACCATAATTTTTGGAAGCTCTTTATGAAACTTGAATCTCTGCTTCCTTTTATGAAGGCCTTTTTCCACCATTATATTGAGTCTCAACCTTCTACCTTTATGCACCTACTTTGAGAGCATAGTGGTCATTCTTAGTTCTATGTGCATTGTCCCAAGACTAGTTGATCGATGCATAACTTGATATTGCTTGCTTTAAACTATTTGTATCTAGTCACTCTTATGAATTTTGAAGGCGTCCCATGCATTTATATTTGCTACTCTATGAGGGACAAGCTGAATACTATTATGCTATATTTTCTTTATGTGAAACAAACAAATGTCTTGCAAAGCATTGTTATTCATAAATCTTTTGTTTGTGCCTTTTCATGTTGCAACATAGTTTCTTTGTCTTATTGCTAGAACTTTGTCTTTCATGTTATGATTTAAGTACTATGATCCCAGCTTTGAATGTTTTACAAATACTTTGATCAAGTTTATGATGGTGCATGTCACCTCAATAATTATTTTTTCTTTTTATCACTTTCCTACTCGAGGACGAGCAGGAGTTAAGCTTGGGGATGTTGATACATTGGAAATATATCTATAATTTTTGATGTTCCATGCTTGGTTTTATCTACTTTCTTATGTTTTGTCCACACTTTGGAGTACTTTTCATATGATTTCTTGGACTAACCTATTAACAAGAGCCACAGTGCCAGCTACCTGTTTTCTGCTGTTTTTGGTTTCAGGAAGTCAGAAAATGAATATTCTCGGAATTGGACGGGACCAAAGCCAAAGTCACTATTTTACCGGAAGACATCTGGAGCCAGAATACGAGACGGAGAGGGTCTGGGGCCTGGCCACGCGGCCAGGCCTGGCCCGTGCCAGGGGGTGGTCTGGCCGACCCTAGCACCCCCTCGGCCTCTCCTTTCATCTATATATTGCCTCTGATACGGAAACCCTAAGTACCCCGACCAAAAATCCACGAAAGAGTCTGTAGCCGCCGTCATCTCCATCCCTAGATCGGGAGGGATCTGAAGCTCTTCCCGACACCCTACCGGAGAGGGGAATTCACCCTGGAGGCCTTCTTCATCATCATGCAAGCCTTCGGTGTGATGCGTGAATAGTTCATCTCTAGACTACGGGTCCATGTAGTAGCTAGATGGCTGGTTCTCCTCCTTTGTGCTTTCATGTCTAGATCTTGTGAGCTCCGTTCATGATCAAGATCATCTATTTGTAATTCTGCATGTTGTGTTTGCGGGGATCCGATGGATATTGAGATGCTATTTCAGATTGATTATTGATTCTATCATGTCTTTGTTATTTGTGATCTTGCATGCTTTCCGTTGTTAGTAGCTATCTTGGCCAAGTAGATGCTAGCAACTCTAAGAGTTAGTATTTATGCTCGATAGTGGGTTCATGCCTCTAGTAATCTGGGGAAGTGACAGAAATCTCTAAGGTACTAGATGTGCTATTGCTACTAGGGAGAAAACAACAATCCTTTGTTCATAGAACAATCGTATTGTTTACTTTACACGTAATTCGTAAAGCAATAATTTGTTGCTTGCAACTTAATACTGGAGGGAGTTCGGATGATAACCTGAAGGTGGATTATTAGTCATAGATACAGTTGGATGGCGGTCTATGTATAATGTTGTAATGCCCAATCAAGTCTCAAAGGAGTCAAGATGATTAGTATATACTTGTATGCTTTCTCGATGTTTGTCAATTGCCCCGCTGTAATTTGTTCACCCAGCATGTTATCTATCTTAAGGAGAGCCACCTCTAGTAACTATGGACCCCGGTCCTTTCTTTTACATACAATCTACAAACTGTTTACTGCTTTGTGTTTACTTTCTGCAAACTACTACTTCCTTCCATTCGATACGTTTAATCCTTTGTTTTCAGCAAAACCGGTGAGATTGACAACCTCATCGCAAGTTGGAGACAGAGTTCTGTGGTTGTGTTGTGCAGGTCTCCACGTTGCTGCTGGCACCGGTAGTGCGCCCTGCCAACGTTCAGCTAGCTACACCTTTGGGGTGTTTTCTTGCTCCTACTGGATTGATAACCTTGGTTTCATAACTGAGGGAAACTTACTGCTGTGCTCATCATACCTTCCTCTTGGGGTTCCCCAACGAGCTCGACATCAACCACGAGCCAGCAGTGGGACGAGGAGACATCTTCATTGTTGCACCGGGACGAGGAGGACCTACCACGGTCATCGTTCCACCACGAGAGGAGTCGCCACGATCGCTGCGTCGAGACAAGATGGATCTACCAGAGGCTAGCGGCGACACGAATGTCGGGGGCGGGATATGGACGGAAAAAATGGTAGTGATTTCGTGGAAGATGGTAGCTATGGTTTGGGGTGGCTAGGGCTGCCAACGCCGGAGTCGCTTTAAAGTAAGACCGAGAGAGACTTCGGGTCGGCAATAGGTTGTTCAAGTTTTGGGCCAGCTCGTGGTTAAATGTGTTGTACTCCCCTACAAACAGATTTTTTTTGAACGATAAAGGCCCAGAAGGGCCTAGGAGCTGCATTAATTCCACGCGGTTACAGACCAAATTACAAGCAGGACCCTAAAAGCAGAGACAAATATAGACCAGTCATGAACATAAGCACAAAGGACCCTAAAAAAATAGGGGAAAAGCGATCAAGTCCTTGGTCACCACCATCGCATCGACTCGAACTACGGCCGCCGTCGACACCACCGGGGAACCTGCCACTTGGGGTGAAGACGTCGCCCTGCACCGTGAACGAGCCAGAGAAGGGCCTCCCGAAACGAAGGTTGAATCTGCGCCTCCATGGCGCGCAGCTGACGAAGAGGGCCGCCCTTCGGCCTGAGGAAGCAGGGGCATGGCAGCCAACACCAGAAGAAGCCCCATGCTGAGAATCTCTTCGAGGGACGCCTCGTCGGCGCCAACACAGACCGCCCTTGCGGCCAAGGATCGAGGCGACACTCATGGCCGCCTCGTGATACGCTCCAATCTGCAGCTCACACACAAAGCTCCGGACTTGAACAGCAGCCCAACTCCAGTTCTTCTCCACTCCCTCGCTTCCATAGCCGGCCAAGAATTGAAGAACTGAGGAGGAGCCGCCCTCAAGACGGCAACCACACGTAGATGTAGGGGAGCTGGAAGCCCACCTCCGCAGGCCCTTCTTATTCTCCTCGCCGCCACGGCTGGCCAGAAGAAGTAGAGCAGCAGGAGACGAAGGCGACCACCGTCCGGCGATGCGCAAGAACGCCATAACGGAAGATCTCCTAGTGCTCCAACTACCGCAGTACATCAGGTTCCCCACCTTCCTTCCCCTGCCACCACGACCGGCCAAAGGAAGATGGAGGAGCATGGATACTGCAAGGAAGCGGGAGCACCAAACGGCAGCCTTATTCAGGGATGCAACGGTCGTCGTCGCCTTCCTCAACTCCGGCCAGAGGAGCTCAAGAACAGCTAGGAACAACCCTACTCTCCAGATCTGGCTAAAGAGATCTGGGGCGCTTGCATCGACGGCCACAAGGGCCACTGCCGGCATAAAGCCACAGATCCTAGACCTATCTACTCCGGCGCCATCTCCCGACCAAATCCAGCCAGCTAATCCAGCGGAGTGGCCATGGGAGAGGCCCGGTCTGCGGAGAGAAGGGCTCAGACGCAGGGGAGAGGGAGAGGACGCGAGGTGGGAGAAGGCGACAAAAACGTTTTGTGAACACCTACAAACAGAATTTTGGGTGTGCAGTTGGATCGCAATTCCGAAGAGACAAAAACAAACCAATGCGGCGGGTTCGAGGATCCCCTGGAGATGCTCTAACGAACAAGAAATATGATAGCTCCTAAGGGCAGCAAATAACCCGGGTTCTACTTGGCCGTATTTTCTTCATAAACTTAAAAAAATCAAGTCAAACGTTTTAAAAAATTCTGAAAATACGTGCATGTAGCCAACTATGGGCTCTAGCGGTGTGAAAAAAAATTCAGTTCAAAGCACTTCGTCTTTAGGTTAAGAAAAATGGCAAAATCACAAAAAAGGCAAAATCTCTACAGTACTGAACTGTACTGCAAAGACAAAAAATCAATTTATTATTCTCGCGGAGTCTAATATAAAAATTTCAAGCTGAAAATTTGCATACTGTTAGAATAAATAGTTGGATACATGCACATATTTGTTTCCGATTATTTTGAAACTTTTTAAGCTCTAAAACCGGGCTCACTGGACCTGGTTCCAGAACGGCGCTCTTGTAAGGATGACATCTACAAAGGCATGCTTCAGCTGACATGCATGTAGGTGGTGTGGACGAGAGACGAGGAGAGATTGAGAACGAAACCAAGTCTTCGTTTTGAGTTGGCTCACAGTTAATCTTATTATCTTGTAAGTATATGTCATTGTCAATTTTGGGTATTTTATAAGTGCAAATGTAAAAAAAAATGAGAAAAATATGGCTGCCAACAATTTAGACATTTGGATATTTATGTCATCTTGCAGCCAATTTTTCCTTTTTATGGTGTTTTTTTCTTTATAGAAATACAAAAAGTCAATAGTGGCGGATATCACGGTGGTTGGCAAATTCGTGGAGCATGCTGTGACATTTATTATTGTTTAACCTTAATGCAGAAAGAATCGGTTTAAGACTAGCCCCGATGGATAGTAAATTGTAGGTGGTATCATGCATTATATGTATGTAAAATAATATGTCACTGTATAATTAATAATGAAAAGGATTGTATTAGTATCTTACGTAGATACGTATCATAGCACGTAGTACTAAAAACCAAATTTTAATTAAATCGTGTACATAATTTTACACTGAGATTGTACAAAATAATAATAAATATACTAATATTGTGATAGTATACTATGCATTACGAAGATATCCTGAGTGTGACCGGTCAAAGACGCGTTCTATTGTGTAAACAAATCTTGTGCCGTCGTACACGCTCCCGGTGCAAAACGAGATCAGCATTCAGCAGGACAAAAGTGCCTTTGAGAAGGGAACAGACACGCGTGCACGCCCAAACCTGCGGCTTCGCACGGGCGCACTCGCCAAATCCCACGTGCCCATCCACGTATCCGAATGACTCCCCTAGTGGCTAGTACTGTAGAAGTCTTGTGCCGCCCGCCCGCCGGCCCGCCCGGGAACCAGATGGCGGAGCATGCATATCGTCCACGCGGAATTCTGGACGGATGGCGACGAGGAGACGTGGCACGGCACGCCCCGGAGGTGTGAGTGCTGACGTAGTAGGCGAGAAAATTCTTGGAGGCCACGTACCCCGAGTGGCTGCCATTGGGCGAGACTGGTTAAGCGGCGGTGCTGGCGTACGTATCCTATTCCTATCGACGGGGTGTGCCACGTCAGCCAGCGCATTATTTACGTGGTCGTGACGATGCCGCAACCTCGTGCGCATGGTCAAGTCTTCGCGGCGAAGAAGAATCAAACATGGCACGATACGTTGGGAAGTATTTTTCTTCCTTCATTTTTCGGGTACGAGGGCACGCAGGTCGTCGAGAGGAGGAAGCACGCCACTCGTGCAGCCCAGGAAAGGAGACGCACGTAGCCAAGCCGCATATCTTCGGGCCGGTGTAATGTAAGGAGCTGCTAGGCTGTACTCCGTAGTAGTATATGACCCAGCCTGTGGAGCGCTAGGCCGAGGCCCGTGGCGAAATTTTGGAACGAGAACTGATTCCTAGAGATATGAGACCGATTCCGTAGAGGACGGCGTTTGGCAGCATGCACGAGGCCTAGCCAGCTCCTAGCGAGATGAAAACAGGTCGTTTGGATGTCTGTATGCGTGTTTTGACTGCACCAGCATTAACTTTAAAGCAGCCCGTAGCCAGGCCTAGCGACAACACTTGAATCGAGCGTTTTCATGGAGCCAGCCTCATTGTGTGTCCACCCTGATGCAAAAGCGCGACGATAGCGGGACCTTTTGCGCTGCAGCGACAAGTGAAGCAGGGGAGATTCGCTCACATCCCGTCGAAACCATCGCCTATTTCTACCCTCCCCACTCATCGTTGAAACCCAATCCGTCATTTTCCCCCACATCGAGCACCATTTCCCGGTCGGTCCGCGTCAGGTAAGCAACTCCCTCTTCTCCCGTCATCGTCGGCGACGGCGGTGGCATCAAGACTACTTCCTCCTCTTTCGACAGGTGTCAGTACATCCACCACCTCCAACGGTGACCACACCTCCACCTAGGGTTCTTAGATTTGCAATCTTCATAGGGTTTATAGGCCTTGATCTGTTTATTCTTGTTTTATTTCTCACTAAATGATCTAACAAACGCATGATCTGAGATTGTAGCTTGATTCGTATGCTTGATATGTAGAGTGTAGCTTGATTCGTAGCCTTTGATCTACAGATTGTTGCTTGAGTGTCGTAGCCTTGATCAGCTATACATTGTAGCATGATTCGTATCCTTGATTCGTTGTACATTGTATCTTGAATCGTAGTCTTGATCTGTTGTACATTGTAGCTTGATTCGTAGCTGGGTCTAGATATTGGATATTGCATGTTGTAGTTCACCTTTATGTCTTGCGTGATGAATGTAGGACTCATTCTGCGATGAATTTAGCTAGGTTACGATCTTTATTGTGGACTCCTGGATCCATTCCTATGTGCATGCCAGCCATCGCTTGATGCCCAATGCCTTCGATACTACAATAACGGACCCTACTAGTGCAATTGTTTCTGTGGACCCCAAAGTGCAAATCTTTGTCACAACTGTCACTGCAAAAGTTGCAGCAAAGCTAGCAAATGCGCAGACGGAGGCACAAATGAAGGGGGTCATGAAATGGCTCCCCTACATGTCCACCTTCATGCTGAACAAGATGTGTGAGATTGTGAAGAGTGGCATCAAGACTGAAAAGGGATTCAACGACCTCATCAGAATATCTGCGCTAAAGCTTTGCTTGAGCGTTGCGACATTGATGTTTCAAGAAAGGTGTACAACCACCCGAGGGAGTGAAGGGTGCGTTGGATCCAGATTAGCATCCTGAGAGACCTTAGCGGCGCGCAATGGTGTGATGACACCTACACGATTCTTCTTGCCCATGAGCACTTCCAGGGGCATGTTTAGGTTAGCACACATCATCACTTCCTTCACCAATTGTATCACATGATCACTATCATTCACATCTAACACACTCTCTTGCAATCGTAGGAGCACCCCAAGGACGCCGAATACCTGAACAAGCCATTCTGAAGTATGTCTAGAACTCTAGATGTAGACCATCTTATCCTACGGCCTTGCCACCAAAAGGCATGGAGTCAGGAGAGCCCATTGGTACTCCTGCAACTGAGGACACTGACACCCAAGAAACTAACACCGTGATTCTTGATGGCCCTGACATGCTTGCCGATGCTCGGGCTACTGCTGCTCCTATCGCTAATAGGAAGAGGAAGAGGGACATGATAGGAGATGACGAGATCCAATCCTTCATGAGTATGACCGACGTCGTCAAGGACATCACGTAGGACATTTGGGACAACAAGCCCACTGACATGTACCTTGACTTGTACCAGGCCGTGATGGACATTGTTCGCTTCACCGAGGAGCATCTCATGGCGCCTCTCGGGCGCCTGGTTAACCACAAGGCATAGGGCACCAGCTTCTTTTGCATGCATGAGCCCCACAAGATCCTCTGGCTCAGGACCTTCCTGGCCAAGTATTACGATTAGGATCTTAGGTTGCTTCTGTACTAGAAGTGGTGTGCATGATGGTGATGGTGTCGATGATGAAATGATCATGCTTATGATGTACATTTTGGTTGTAGGTAGGTTCTAAAAACTTCTTATGGCTTGTATGTTTTAATGAGGTGGTATATACTAACCCCTCGTGTGATGGTGAACTGGTGGTGGTAGTGTGACACTCAGTTTTGATGTTGTGGTAGGTCAACACCATGGTGTTAGGACAAATTTGTGATCCCCTTTTGGAAATAATCATGAATGCAACTGTTAGTATGAAGTTGTGTTGTGAAATTGTGATGGTAGCTATGATTGCTACATGCTTAGGATGATCTTGTAATGTTATACCTTAACATGTTACTCTTGTGACTTGTAGAGGAACTTCTATATGGTGTACAGAGGGAGGTGTCCAGAAGTGTAATGGAGTAGGTACCATGATCAAGTGAACCGTTACTCGAACAACAACTATGAAGGGTTTGACACTATGGAGGAGTCATATGAGGCTTACAACAACTTCCTAGCTGATGATATCAACAACTACTTAGTTCATGGGAATAACAACAATCATGGAGAACATCACGTAGGGAATGTTACCGAGGGAGAACAACATGTGCACATTGTTACTGATGAAGAACATCAGGCAGATTTTGTTGCGGAGGGAGAACAACATCATGTCCGCATGATAGCCTCAAGGATTTCATCATCGTCGTTCTCCTTGTGGTCATCGTCAAAATTATCTTCTACTAGGATCGTGTGTATGATCGGATGTAATTTTATGTGTCTCTCCTCGTGTAACCATGCCAGAATTTTACAAAATAAACCATAAGGGCTTTTGTGTGGACAAACAAACAAGTGGTTCTTGCATGAATGAGCCAAAAGTGCTTTGTGCAAGCAACCAAACAGAGTGAGAAAGTAGTCCAACCCATGCAACCAGCCATCATGTAGGTTATCAACGAGCTGTAGAACGCGGCCTAGAGTGTTTTCAGCTGGTCCTGCTACTCTTGGCACTGCAGGTCAAGAATGGAATGCAGGCTACCGAAAGGCGTCAGCTAATATCAGCATGAGACCGATTCATTACAAAAAAAAAAAAACACGAGACCGATTCATGGACTGGATTCCTAGAGTTGGGCTACGAACCCTCACGGTGATGAAATTGAATGTGAACGGCGCAGAAGTTTGCACGTTTTCCATCACGTGATTGCTCTACAAAAGGTGCAAAGCAGGTTTTTGTAAGCTTTGCAATGTTGTACTTCCTCTGCTCCAAATTACACAGGTTTCAACAACATCAATTCTACACAGGATCCATGTTCACTAACGAGATAGAGTAGACATCATACACGTGCAAAGCTCGAAAACATCATACACGTGCAAAGCTCGAAAACACGGCATTGCAGAGCCTCTTCCCGAGCTCTAAAAAAAGGGCCCAGGGAGGTGCTCGAGTCTGCTGCAAGTAACACGCACAACCCATGCGCACATGTTGGGAGCTTTGTACGTGATATTTGCATTTTGCACAGGAAGCAGCAGCTGGTGGAGACAGAAATAGTAGCACTACTATGAAACAATTCGTGATGTACATTTTACACAGGTTCCAGCAACAGCAATCGGATGTACAATACGCAGGATCCGCTTTCACTAACGACACGCAGTAGACAACATACACGTACAGAGCTCAACAGCACATGGCACCATTGCAGAGCCTCTTCCCGAGCTCAGAAAAGGCTCAAATCAAGACATCTTTTTATAATTACTCATGCTCCGATCCAAGGAGGTGCTCAGGTTTGCTGCAAGTAACACGCCCTGACACCAAGCTCAAGCCTGAAACGGTAGCAAAGAGAGGATTGTCAAATACCAAGTACAGTACAATTACTGCACACGCTTTTTGGACAGCTCTGGTTGCATGCATAGTCAAGATGCCCATGAAAGATTTCATAATTACTAGCTAAATGCCCAGTGCGTTGCTACGGCACAAAAATATATAAATATATTATTATACTAAAAAGTCACATAATATAATAATTAGTAGTAGTGCGATATTGTGATGATATGAAACTATTAGTGACAAACTATAGCTATGTTCCACAATCCACATCCTCCCGGGGCCCTCTTCTTAATTTATGTACGACACTCGATGCCTTTCCTCCTACCGCCCCCTCACATCCTGCATTTTCTGTACCCAATGCATCGATGACAAAGTTTTGAGATTTGGCAAATCCTCATATATGCTACTTTTAAAAGAAACATAATAAATTCCACCTTTTTCTTTCTTTTTGAGGTGAAAGATTATCATATCGTACATTTTCTAAGAAAATCTAAGAAAAATAAGACAATAGATTTAATTTCTAACAATAGAAACAAAAACTCAAAAGAAAAAAAATAGAACACGCATGTGCACCCATCATTTGCATGATATATTTATGTGCACGTACAAACCAGTTACAACAAGAAAACTACAACCATAAGCTTGAATTTCCCTACAGATTCATATGCATTATGATTGATATATTTGCAACAGTTCCAGAATCAAATATGTAATGTTCAACCACCAGTGCATAACAACAGTTATGTATGACCAGTGTGCAATAATAGTCAATGCATTTTTATCATTCAGAATAAAATAAAATATAAGTATATGAAGTAAGTATCCAATGCATATCATATGAACATCTAGATTCCATGTACAAAGTCTGGACGCAAATAGATGACAACAGTGTAGAGCTTTTTTTTTTTGGATCCGGCTTAAACACCCATGAGCACCAAATATATCTGGAACTAAGTATCTCTACCTTCAGTTTCCCCCGATATCTCCTCCATATCCACTCCCGAACCTGTCGGTATTTTTTGTTTGCCCAGTTAGAAGAGATACACTGGATTATGTGATTCGCTCAGATTAGTTCAGTTCAACCATCAACATTGCTTGTTTTTCAGTTGTACCTCAGAGTTCACCTCCATGGTGGCCAGAACTCGCGGAGAAGCCAGGGTCAAGCATTCTGCAGCAGAGCTTAGCCATGAATCCTCCTCCAACAAAGCTTGCTTCGGCCACCATGGACACAACAAAACAAGCAGAGAGGAGGAACACAAGGCCTGCCTCGATTTTATTGGAAAGAAAAGGGGTTGTTCAGGCGTCGATTAAGGCGTCCAGGCGCTTTAAGGCGCTGGGGGGGCGCCTCACTGCCTAGGCGCTCAAAGCGTGAAGCAAGGCGACGCCTTAGTCAGTTACTGAAGCGCCTACTCAGTTACAGAACAGAGGAAAGCTCTCCCACGATGGGGAAGAGAGAGGAGTTGCATCTTGCTGCCCTGCTGGGAGAGAGGCTGTGCCAGAGGAGGAGAAGCCTGGCTGGAGGAGGAGGAAGCTGGCGGAGGAGCTCATGAGATCTGGCAGAGGAGGTCCGCGCGCCCAGATTTTTTCTCTTCCCGCTCGATTTCCCACTCCAATTTCCGATTCCCGCTCGATTTCTCACTCCAGTTTCCGATTCCCGCTCAACTTCAGGCCTCAATCTCTGATTCCTGCTCCCAATTTCCGATTCCTGCTCCCAATTTCCGATTCCCGCTCCCAATTTGTGATTCCTGCCCCGATTTCTCTCTTCCCGCTGCCAATTTCTGTTTCCCGCCGCCCCTGCTCGATGCTCTGTCCATGGCGTCTGCCATGGTCCAGGGCGACGCCCTAGGCGCCTAATCGACGCTTTTGACGCTCCAAACCCACGAGGCGGACGCCTTACGTGAGGGCTTAAAGCGGGGACGACGCCTTGACGTTCGAGAGCGCTCTGACGCCTAAGCGTCGCTTAGGCGACGCCTAAGCGACGCCTTAAAAACCATGGTCGTGACATGAAGTGATGTGAGCTAAGTTTGCATCATGATAGATGGGTTGTTGGGTGTGTGATGCAGGTAGGTGAAGTATGAGGCAACATCAACCTTCCATAGACCCTAATTATCTTAATGACTTGGTGATCATCGATCATACGAGATCGACTCCAGCTTCACTCAACCAAAACAAAACAAAAAACAAGTCAAACACCTGGATGTGTCATTACAGTTGTCACGCTCACAGCAGTTACAACTGGACTTAAAGATTCAGAACAACACTAAGTAACACAAAAAATGAAATTTCCAAATTTTAGGGCTCAATCTATGACAAAGTAAATTGGCACTCTGAAGTTTGCGATGTGCATATCAAGCAACACTACTCACGGTCGCGGCGCCTAATTCAAACAGAAGAACACTAAAAAGCAAGTCAAAATAGTGCTACCTGTGAAACCAGGGAATGAAAGAACAAAAATAGTGCTACCTGCCTCCCAAAACAACAAGTCTTCTTACACAATGGCAATGCACATACTTACCACCCATCTCATCAGTTTCGTCAACTTACGCTTCGCAAAACCACTGTCCCTGTCCTTCAGTTTCAGGAACATCACCGCACACTCTCATCAGATTTAGGGGCCGGGTAAAATATACTAGCGCACATAGTAGCCGAGACAGATCAACAATTGATAATCAAGGACATGGTGCATATATCGAAAAGAAACCAGCCGGCCTAATGAATGTACATTGTTGAACTCGTGCAATAAGCTATTTGCTGGATCGAAAGTAAACGTAACCGTGCAGGCTATGAATTACGACTAATTAAAATCAACTATGTCGTCCCGTTCAGCATAGGCTGATTTCTGGCCACGCTTCTCTGCAGCAGCATGAGCAGAGCTCAATCGTGCGCCGATTACATCACCGGTGGAACTTACGGTTGTGCAGCCCACCGGTTTTGACTATTACGGAGAACTTCTTTTTGAGATTGCTCTTCTCGCAAACGTGTTTTGCCATCCGTGCCAACCTTGATGCCAAAACTGTTTGCGAGAATAGGAGCAACCTAAGAAAGAAATTTTCCATAATGGCCAAGAACGGCGGGCAACACAAGCGCAGTTTCCACCAGCGGCGATTTGAGCTCTACGCATGCTGCAGAGAAGCGTGGCCAGACATCGATAGCAAGGCCCATACCAAACAGGATAAAGATGTTGATTTTCAGTAGTAGTAATTCATAGCCTGCACGGTTTCCAGCAAACAACTGCGTACTAGTTCAACAAATGTACGTTCATTAGGCCTGCTGGTTTTCTTTTCAATATATGCATCTTCATGTCCTTGATTATCAACCATTGCTTTGTTCATTCTTGATTACTGTGTGCGCTAGTCTGTTTCGCTCAGCCTCTAAAGTTTGATGAGGGTTTGGGGGTGCAGTTTCTGAACCTGAAGAAACTGAAGATCAGGGAGACAGACAGCTGTTTTGCGCAGCGTAAACTAACAAAACTGATGAGCTTTGTGGTAAGTGCGGGCGTTGTGTAAGAAAACTTGTTGTTTTGGAGGCAGCTGGCACTATTTTTGTTTGTTCATTCCCCGGTTTCACATCATAGTAGTTCTGAATACATGAGTCCTATTAAACTTGCTGCTGTTAACTGCTAAGGGCAACTATAAGCTTCAACGCTAAAAAAAAATGTATGCTCTCTTTTTAAGTTCTGAGCTATCTCGTCTCCATTACTGAGCACAACAATTTTTATTCTGGGCATTAGTTAGGGTTTGGGATACATGTAGGTGAAGCATGAGGCCAGTAGGATTTTGTTTGATGGGTCGTTAGGTGTGTGATGCCAGTAGGTGAAGCATGAGGCAACATCAGCCTTTCATACACCCTACGAATCTTTGATATTTCTTAATCACTTGGTGATTAAATGATTAGAGGAGATCGAGTCAAGCTTCAAGCAACCAAAAGAAAAGAAAAGAAAAAACAAGTCCCACACCTCCATGTGTGACCTACAATTGTCACGCTCACTCCAGTTACAGCTGCCCTAAAAGATTCAGAACAACTCTAAGCAATGCTGATAATGAAACTTGTCAATTCTAGCGCTCAACCTATTGTCAAACTAAATTGGTTCAAGAAGTTGGAAATATCTATACACCAAGAGCCACACCACAAGCATACGGAATCGAATAACTCTCATCAAAACCACTCGAAGCGCCTAGGACACTAGTAGAAGCAAGTCAATCGTAAACCCGTACCTCGGCAACGGGGAGCAGGCCGAGCTCCCGGATGACCCCAGCGACGCCTCGGAGCTGCGCGCCGGCGCTGGCGCCGCAGGAGGGCACCTTGTCGAAGAGCGACACGGACAGCTCCTCCGAGATGAACCCTACCTGGAACTCGAGGGTGCCATGGTCCGGGTGCGCGACGATGCCCGAGACGGAGACCCAGAGGAAGAGCTTTTTGGCCTGGATGCCGGAGAGGCCCGTGATTTTCCCCGAGGAGAGGCGGCCGCGGATGGCCTTCTCGTAGTAGACGAGGTGGTCGCCGAACCGGGCGTAGCAGGTGCCCGCGAGGTGGATCTCGAAGTCGCCGCTTGTCTCGTCGAAGGTGTAGGAGGCGACGGCGTCCGGGACGAGGCCCTTCGGTAGGCCGTACTTCTCGAGGAGGTCGCTAGCTTCGCTGTTCGGCGAGGCGCTCGCGGCCGCAGAGGCGAGCGGCGCGGCGGCCAGGGCGGCTGCGACGAGGAGGAGGGATAGGGGAGACATATTGGTGATGGGGTTTGGGATTTCCTCTCTGATTTTGCGGGGGATTTCGTGGGGAACACCGAACACTGGTAAGATAATGTACTTAAGCTAGGGTTAGATTCCGTTATTCTTTTCTTTTGGGTTGGTACAACTGCTCCCTGGTATTTTCATTGGTTTCAGAGAAGAAGCAGGTCAGAAGTCAAGTGTGAACATGCGAGTAGATCTCTTATTTTGATGATCTTGTTCTTCTTGACCAAGACTTTTGAGTGATTCACGCGCTGCGTTCTTGTTCGATCCGAATTCATAGGCGCAAGAGCTAAAACGCCAACGCCTTGCACGGATGCAGATTTGCCCCGGGAAATCCCTCTCGACCTGCGTATGTGCCGGTTGGAAAGCCGAGTTTGCCTCCCCGCCCCCAAATATTTTTGTGTGTCCATGTTTATGCGAGGTCTGGCCGGGATTTTTTTGAGATCTAAACCACAAATCAGCTACTCCCTCCGTCCCAAAATAAATGGCATGCATTTGTCTAGATTTACATGTATCTATATACTAAAATGCGTCTAATACATATAAATCTAAACAAATCCACGTCACTTATTTTGAGATAGTATTATTTTGTAGATCTAGTGGATATGTGTGGTCTGCTAGAGTTGCTCTAACAATAGCGAAGAGATTAGGCTCAACTACCCGTACTTAGGTTTTGGCTCTCTTGGCCTCTGTTGCTCAGTGTTCTTCTTATATGACGATCTTGGAAGAGGCAAAACTAGAACAAATGTAAGAGGTGATGATTGACTTTAGATTGAATATAATCGCAGATCCAAGCAATAGGAGCTGTAACTAAGCTACAAACAAATACCTAGGCAAGCCAGGCTAGTGTACTAGGTTTTGGCAGTGCTCAAATAGTGCTAGTGGACTGGGCTTTGGTAGTTGGGCTATCCAAGCATCGGGATAACGTGTTCGGTTCCCAACTAGTCCCGTCCTTGAGAATACAAGGATAACAAACATAAAAAGCTATCGCCTTTGAATAGAAGGATAACAAACATGCCAAATACAATGCATCATGTACTATAATAATTTCGTTGCAAGTTTTCTTACATGTTAATGCTTCTTTTCATTAGTACTTCCATGATCATCAATGTGCAACACTATAGTACTTCCATGATCATCAATGTGCAACACTAATCAGCAGAATTTTTGCAGTTGACTTTTCTCTCTTTCATAGTTATTAAGGGATATGATTATGTAAATTTCTTTTCTTTTGGATCTCTTTGTACTATTATTGTTGATAATTATTAATAGATCTGTGAATTTTTTGCAAAAAGAGTTAGACGCTGGTAAGTTGTGTGCCTTCTAAGCGTAATCATTGCAAATTGGCCTACACGTGTAAGTCGTTTCTAAGGGCATCTTCGGCGGGCCAACCCATTTCAGACACCAAATGTGCCCGCTTTGGTTCGTATGGGTTGGACCACAAATAGACAAAAGACCTTTGGCTTCCCTTGGTCTGTTCGGAGTAGGGGGTGCACCCATCAGAATGACTAGCTAGGAGCTACTGTGTCGAACTAAGATTTGTTTAGTAGTTAGGGATAAAACAATGGTAATTTTATATGTGTAATAATGTATATTAATTTCATCACGTGTAAAAGGTGATGACCAAAATTTTAGGCTGCAATCATCCAAACATATTGAATTTGCATCCTCTCAACCTTTAGCCTTGGTACTAACCTCCAGTCTTCGAACTCTCTCATAGTGGCTAGGAAGATACCCCATATCTGGTGTGAGAGGCGAAATTACCGACAACAACATCAATGACTCCTTGACATGACTTCTTCTCTAGCTGCAAAAGACTAACCCGTGCATAGAGCATTTGTGTCATTGGCCCATTTATATCCGAGCACCATTTTCACCCTAAGCGGGAAAGGATTTGGGTTATAGTATAAGGGCATTTCTAACCGATCTCCAAAAACTGGTTAGAGGAGTAAAATTTTGAGAAACGTGTTATGGCAATAACTCCGTGAGTACCAACTCGTTGGGAATCTAAATGAAGAGTGTTGTAGAAAGCGTCTTTTCCCCACAAGAGTGACTTGAGGATCTATATCGGACTCTCGGGGAATTGGCTTAAAGTATCTTTTGCTTTTCCTCTTCAAGCAACCTATAAAACAAAGTAATTGACTTGTGCCTCCAACTCCACCGTGTGGTTGTCAAGCACAAGGTTTTGTATTAGTAAACTTGAAATAAACTTGTAAGTAAAATAAAGTAAAAAACAATCTATGACTAGGCAAGCAAAGAAATAACAATACTAGAACGATATTTTTGGATTTTGGTTTGTTTTTGCTAATAGTAAAAGTATTTTTGGTATTTTAGATTTAATTAATATGGAAAATATTAAGGATGGCAATGATGTTGGATAGTTTTTTCTTATGATTAAAATTGGACCGGGGTTCATGGATTCCCTTGTCTTCTCTCTCATAAAGTGTAATGGACACAAAACAATTCATGAGCAATGTCATATTGGTGAAACTTCATTATGTGTTTGATAAGTATTCAGATGAGCATCATGTCCTATCATAGAGATGATGCAACACTTATGCTCCTCTAGAAAGGGAAAACTCCAAACAATCTAGAATTAAGAATTAACAAAGCATAATCTTAGCTACTTTGACATGATAGTTGAATAACAAATATGCTATCTTGAACACACAAGATTATCTTAGCTGTCACTAGATAATTATAGCACATTAATTCACTTAATACATAGTGAGGTAACAAAAGATAGGTAAAAACCATAGTATATCTTGAACCTGCTGTCATTATTCAATCACTACCACCATGTTACTCCAACTAATACACATGTTTCTCCACACATGGTTTCTCATACAAGTTGGATCAAAACAATCACTTAAGAACGGGGTACATGATATGCATCTACTCATACATATTATACATAGATGGATTCCAATATCAAATATCAACTCATATAAAGATCCACCACATAGGAATTACATATATGACCATAATCATGTTGGGTAGCTCATATGGTACTAGATCTATGATAGAACAAGAGAGAAATAGATCAAGCAGCTGCTATAAACCCATAGTCCATAGGTAGACTACTCCCTATTCATCATGGTGATGATGGGGGAGATGTTGGAGAAGGTAGAGATCCCTCTAGCAGCGGATCCGGCTGAGTTCCCCCTCCAATCTTTGATGGTTCTGTCTCTATTTTAGT
The DNA here is from genome assembly GCA_916181665.1 of Avena sativa. NCBI lineage: Eukaryota > Viridiplantae > Streptophyta > Magnoliopsida > Poales > Poaceae > Avena > Avena sativa. Next base: position 77,013,177 of record OV702292.1, on the reverse strand, counting down.
GTTTCGGTGTTTCTGTGGCGCTCTCCTCTAGGTATGCGTTGGTGTACCTTTATATAGGCATTTTTAGGTCAAGACGATGATCTGTAGATGAAGATGGGTGTATGGTGATGCTCGAGGAGGGAAAGAGGTATGGTGGCGCGACCTAGGGTAGGGTCTGCGCCACCTACCCTATTTTGGGCCTCCGGGCTCCCCTAGTAAGGTCCAAGTGCTCCAGGTTCTTCTCTTCGTGAAAAATTATGCTCCAAAAATACTAGCTCCGTTTAACTTTGTTCAGGTCCCTAAAAGAAAAAACACACAAAACATGGAATTTCTATTATGCAGAGTTATAACCAAAATAAATGGGATCATTGGTAAATCCCAAAACATTAATATAAAGCATGGATATATCTATATAAGTTGCTAATATGTGGTAATATGTATCAATAAACTACAAAGTCCATGTATGCATTTTACATGCATCAACATTCCCAAGCTTAACCTATGCTCATCTTCAAGTATAAATGTGATAAAACTAGACATTGACTTTGGAGTTTTTGCTATGTTTGATATCATTTATAATAATTATTGCTACACAAATTTAAATGGTTCATTCTTTAAATAATAGCAACAAGTAAATGAGTTGTCAAGTGATATCTCTTATGCTCTACATCTGTGCTTAACAATAAGTCATCTTGTATAAAAACAAATGCAAGTACTATGGACAATTAAGCATGTAGGGCATCTTATTCGGTCTTAGAGACTTCCTTTATTTTCTTTTCTTTCTTGGACACTTGAATAATAGAAATTAAGCAGGGAACATATGTGCTAGCTCTGAAAAAACAAAATGTTATCATAAAACAAAGTTTGGGATATCTAGCTCATATCAATGGTAATCATAAGAATGGGTTTCCAAGTAATCTAAAGTGAAATCAAGTATGGTAATCAGATGATTGATGATACCTTCGATCTGGATTCATAGATGTAGTATACTAGTTTTTCCCATAGTAGACCTAGGTTTAATCAAACCTTGGGGAAAATGCTAAAAGAAATAAAAAAGGATATGTCTGCAAGACTTTATATCGTGGGTCGATTCAATGGATGGAGATAGGCCAGGGTTAAAGATCGACCTGCAGCTGCACATCATATGGGATAAAAGATAAGAATAGGCATAGTCATGTGTGATGTTTTAATAGAGTAATATTTTATGGGAGCACATCCTAATATACTAAAGCCCCTATGAGCCACAAGCATAGCAATAGTCTTTTGATCCAACCGAATGCACCACGAAGCACCGAGCTCCAGACAGTTATTAAGTGAAAAACACAGATCAAAGCCTTAAGAAGAGATATTGTTGTTGATCCCGAATGGGTCGCTAAGCGAAGACTGTGCATCTCTTTCTGTCACTGGGTTTCCTATGAGATCTCCGCTAGCCAAGTATCTCACCTCAAGCCTTTATCGATCTCAGGGGTCTTGGGTACCTACAAGTCCAAAGATCTAGGCAACAGACAAAGAAATAAAAGATACAAATCCCTTACTAAAACAATACACAATACTCCCATAGATTAGATGCACATAATCGCTGCGAGGTTTCTCCCCAACCCGCAACCCGTGAGGATTACTCACTCATAACAATAAGATCAAGGATAGAAAACATTATGCAAAATACTTAGATTGAAATCAAATATTCTTTAAGTGGTCACCGGATCACAAGGAGGTATCAAGTACAAAGTAATGGCTATGGATAATGGAGAGGATGGTGTGGATCTCCTTTGGTGTTGTTGTGATGCAATATGAGAATGGCGGCTTTCTGCACGGCGGCTGGGGCCTCGAAATATATAAGTGTCTTCATGAAAGTTGTAGGGTTTGATGAGACGAAGCCTCTCCACATGGTACAGGCAGACAGTACGGGTGGATGATGACTGCAAGTGCACAAATCATTTGTAGCTAGTTTCGAAATAAAGGTATCGATCCCACAGAGAGCAGTAGGCGAAATACTGAAATGCTTTTAACTAAAACTAAACGAAGTACTTAAGGAATAACTTTGAGATGTGATACGTTGCTAACGTATCCATAATTTTTGATGTTCCATGCTTGGTTTTATCTACTTTCTTGTGTTTTGTTCCAACTTTGGAGTACTTTCTATACACTTTCTTGGACTAACCTATTAACAAGTGCCACAGTGCCAGTTGCCTGTTTTCTGCTGTTTTTGGTTCCGTGAAAGTCAGAAAATCAATATTCTCGGAATTGGACCGGACAAAAGCTAAAGTCAATATTTTACCGGAAGACTCACGGAGCCAGAAGACGAGACGGAGGGGGGCCACAGGGTGGCCACACCATATGGTGGCGCGGGCTAGCCCTGGTCGTGCCACCAGGTGGTGTGGGCCCCCTGGCCACCCACCGACCTTGCCTCTTCGCCTATAAGATGCCTCCCGATGCAAAAAACCCTAAATCGTCCAGCCTCCAGCCACGAAAAGTTCTGCAGCGCTGCCGCCACCGAAGGGGAGATTCGAGGGACAGAAAGTCTCTGTTCCGGCATCCTGGCAGGACAGGGAAGTGCCCTCGGAGCCATCTCCATCGATCTCCACCGCCATATCCATCACCATTGCTGATTCCTATGATGAGGAGGGAGTAGTTCTCTCTCAAGGCTAAGGGTTCTACCGGTAGCTATGTGTTCATCTCTCTCTCTATGCATGACCTTATTGAGATCATGAGCTTGTAATCTATAGATCTACCTTGCTACTCAAGTGCTTTATTAGATCTCTGCTCTCCCCATGTGTGTGAAGTTGACAGTGTGCACACCATGGTGGCACTTAGGCTAGAGATTTCAAATACTTGTTATGACTTATATTTGGAGTTGGATGTCTTTATGAAATTGTGGTGTTTGTTTGAACCATCTAGTGCTCAAGATGACAGTGTGGGGTTATCTAGATGCGGAAAGCGAACTTTGAGGTGTGTTGTTATAGCCCTACCAATGATTAGAGTGTCCAACCAGAGAGTAGTTAAGAGTAGTATCATAAAGAGAAGTTATTTATATGAGAGTGTTCACTAGTGAAAGTATGATCCCTAGGCCTTGTTTCTAAGCATTGAAACACCGTTTGCAACTAGATCTGTTACATGTTTACTTGCTTCCATCTTTATTTCAGTTTGCCTTTAGTCTCTTCCATGCTATCAAAGTATTTTATAGCACCGTTGTCTTATATCCATACCACTTGTATTTTACTATCTCTTCACCGAACTAGTGCACCTATACACCTGACAAGTGTATTGGGTGTGTTGGGGACACAAGTGACTTCTTGTATCTTGATTGCAGGGTTGCTTGAGAGGGGATACCTTTGAACACTTCCTCCCTGAGTTCGATAAACCTTGGGTGATCCACTTAAGGGAAACTTGTTGTTCTACAAACCTCTGCACTTGGAGGCCCAACAACCGTCTACAAGAATAGAAGTGCGTAGACATCAAGATGCAAGAAAAGTAAAATTGTTTTTGGGTTTTTGATTGAATGAAGCAACTAAAGTAAAGTAAAACTTAATGCAGAAAGTAAGAATCGCGTGTGTAAAAGATCTTGGAACTACAATAGGAAAAAGGCGTCCTCGGGGAGTGGTGGATACACCACTAGCAATTTAGACTAAGTAATCAAAATTATTATAACAAATATTCTCATGATATGTATGTATGTGGGAGGAGCTCCATATATGGACAAATAGGCAGCAACCACTGCTCACATCATCCTTCATAACCACAGTTGACAGATAAATGACATCAATCGTATTATCCCACTATTAAGGGATTTCTCTCGTGGCATGGATATGCCTTTATGAGTTCTCCTTCTTTCGCCAAGTTAGTACGTAAAGAATGACAACAACTTTATAGTCACAGTAAGTGATATCATCCCTCCGTCTACCAACAAGTAATCCCCTTCATTATGTCCCCATAAGAGGCAAATATTAAGGAGGTGCACAGCTCCCAATATCAAGATGAAGACAATTAACACATACACGTAATGATGTATAACATAATAATCTCTATCTTATCTCAATCATATGCTAGGGTTTATCCATCTCCCCAAGAACTAAAGATCTACTCAGACATGGAGGCAATCAACATCATGGCAATGGTAATGGAAACAATTATAAATGAATAGTTCTTGTATAAATCCACAACGAGTACGGAAATTACAACAAGATATAGATGGGGTGAAGATGGGATGGATGGAGATGATGGCGATGCAGCGGTTCATGAAGATGAAGATTGATGCCTTAGCCTCCCAGATCTGTGTAGGGCAAAGATGGATCCCTTGGGCAAGTTCCCCCTCTAGATGCCTTCTGGAGGTGAGGTTTCGGCAATTTCTAGGTGTTTTGTATGTCGTCTCCCTGATCCAGTTGCACGGGGTGAAACTATTTGAGGAGGTGGTGGCGGCGCCAACTATACGGCGGGAACTATACGGCCAGAAAATTATTCCCACCGTATAGTTGGTCGTCAAACTCTCTGGATGCCTCGATCGCTTCGGGTTTTATTCTGGTGTTATTGACATTTCTCAAATAAGCAATTTATGTTGTTTTTGACTCCTTTTCTCCTCAATACAACTGCTCCAAGAATTGTGTCCATTATATCCACCATCTATCCTGATCCTAGTGAAAATAGACATAAAATGTGTGCGCGAACACCGTAAAATACCAAGATCCTACAACTACAATGCAAAATAAAATATAAAACATGATGCAAATATGCACTCATCAACTTCCCCAAGCTTAGACTCTTGCTCGTCCCGAGCAAGTTTATCTTAATGGATGTGATCCTCATATTCATGAAGCTGAGTCGATAAAATAAATGAGGCAATTGCAGCATGTGTTTATCCTATAAGATACATAGGAATAAGTTCATGAATAGTACCTTACTCAAACCATCTGAATAATATTAGCAGGCTTCCACACCTTAGTGATCAATAGTTCACAAAAGATGAAGCTCAACATGATGTAAAAGTATTCGGTTCGACCGAATGAGTTAGCGAGGTAGTCCCAAGTGTTAATAGGATCTCATCTTGCCGCACCTTATTAGGTTTAGGAGGCGACAGACCGAGAGGAGGTTTATAATAGGATCCCATGTTGTGACAATAGGGATTAGGGAGATACTCATACTTGCTCTTTCCCTGCTCTGCTTGCCTCATCATCTCCATCCTTTGCGGGAATATGTCCTCCTAGTTTGGGAGAGGCTTGATCTCCAGGATGGACGATGATGATCCTTTAGGTTCTACTTCTTTGATCCTCTTCACGGGCTTCTCTTCATTATTCCTCCAAATCTTGTTGACATGGAAGGGCTGCATGGCTTTGCTGCACGGATATTGTTAGAAGAGGCTTGTATAGGGATGGCGAGGATTTTTCGAGGCTGGAGACTGTAGCTCTGTGAAAACTTATGAAAAAGGTTAGATGCGATCGGCTTTAAAAGGAGAGGTCGAAAACCCTAGCCGCCGTTCGTAACGAGCAACTATACGGGCACGACCCGTATAGGTCCCGCCGTATAGTTATGAACCGACTATAGATTTCCTTCTATGGTGGAAACAACTATACGGCCAGAACTATATGGACGGGAATTTTTATACTCGCCGTATAGTTGGTCGTTAAACCTTCAGTACTCTAATTTTTTTTGGAGATGGATCGACAACTATACAATAGAAACTATACGGCCGAATTTTTTATTCCCGCCATATAGTTGGTCGTTAAACTCTCAGTACGCTAGAAAATAATTTTGACGAAGGCATTGATATCTGTACGATGGCAACTATACGACCGAAATTTTTATTTCTGCCATATATTTGGTCATTAAACCTTCTATACTTTTTGTAAACGAAAGGGGTGATGTCGAAACAACTATACGACCATAACTATACGGACAAATTTTTTATTCCTACCGTGTAGTTGGTCGTTAAACCTTCTGGATCCACCAAAAATTACCTGCTTCTCTGAGAATTCTTTATTAATCTGAAACTTAATGAAATATCAAGTTTTGACAGAAAAATGACCGTTTAAATTTTCGACCAACATTAGCATCTCTTGAATGGGGTTTTAACATTATCAATCTTTTTTTCTTCGCTAGCGCTTTAAATATTCCTTATTTAACACAAGCTCAACTAAAACTTAATTGAAAATTTAAAAACTTACTCAAATCTTTATTTTGCATGGGTTGCCTCCCATGAAGCGCTCTTTTATGGTCAATAGCTTGACCATAGTGTTGATCATCTTGTCTCAATTATATCCTTCTTGCAGTTGCCATTCCTTGTATATCTTTGCTTAATCACCTCTTCTGGGGTGGTTACATGTATGGTGACTGCACTTATATCTTCTTTTGCTCGATAATGCTTCAAGCATTGTCCATTTACCACCCATGAAAGAGTGTGTGTTTTTCCCTAGAGCTTCACTGCTCCCGGTGAATAAGCTTCTTTAACTATATAGGGGTCTTCCCACTTTGATGCGAGATTTCCTGGAAACAACTTAAGACGAGAATTATAGAGCAACACCTTGTCTCCACTTTTAAAGACCTTATTTTCTATTTTTCTATCATGCCATCTTTTCACTTTTTCTTTAAACAATCTATCATTCTCATAAGCCTCACTTCTAAACTCATCTAAAGCATGAATATCTAATAAACGTTTTTCTCCTGCTGCTTTAAGATCATAGTTTAGGTTCTTGATCGCCCAAAAAGCTTTATGTTCAAGTTCTAAAGGTAAATGGCATGCCTTACCATATACCATCTTATAAGGTGTCATACCCATTGGATTTTTAAACGCAGTATGGTATGCCCATAGAGTGTCATTTAACTTGTATGACCAATCTTTTCTTGATTTGTCCACCGTCTTATCGAGTATGGTCTTTAATTCTCTATTGGAGAGTTCCACTTGACTGCTCGTTTGAGGATGATATGGTGAAGCAATGTGGTGAGTTACTCCATATTTACTAAGGATTTTCCTAAAAGTTCCTTTCATAAAATGAGAACCACCGTCAGTGATTAAAAATCTAGGAACTCCAAACCTGGGGAATATAACATCCTTGATCATCTTCACTGAGGCAGCTGCATCTGCATGACTTGTTAGAATAGCTTCAACCCATTTAGTAACATAATCGATAGCAACAAGAATATGAGTGTAACCATTTGATTCTATAAAAGGTCCCATGTAATCCATTCCCCCATACATCAAAGGGTTCGATTCTAAGACTATAATTCATTGCCATCTCTTGTCTCCTACCTGTATTACCCATTCTTTGGCAAGCATCACAGTGTTCTACATACCTGTGTGCGTCCTTGAGCAAGGTGGGCTAATAGAATCCAGATTGAAGTACCTTTGCTCCAGTTCGCTTGCCGGCATGATGTCCTCCATACGAGCTGTCATGACAAGCTTGTAAAATTGCATTCATTTCATGGTTAGGAACACACTTTCGAATCATTCCGTTAGGTCCATGACGATATAGATATGGATCATCCCAAAAGTAATATTTAAGATCATTAAAGAATTTCATTCTGTGATTTCTTATCATACCAGGAGGTACAAATTTTACTGTGAGATATTTAGCATAATTTGCAAACCAAGGATCAGTAATTTCAATGTTTGCTAAATATTCTCCTGGAAATGACTCATTTATAGGTACGGGGTTAGTAATTATTCCCTCCATCCTAGAGAGATGATCTGCTACCGGATTATCCTTACCCCTCCTATCTATTATTTGCAAATCATATTCCTGCAGTAATAAAACCCACCTAATCAACCTGGGCTTCACATCCTTTTCACAAGGAGGTGGCATAAAGCTTGGTGATCCGTATGAACTATTACCTTAGAATTAATGATGTAAGATCTAAATTTGTCACAAGAAAAAATTATAGCTAGGAACTTTTTTCTGTAGTAGCATAATTTTTCTGAATCTTATTAAGAGTTCTACTAGCGTAATGAATAACATTTAAATTCTTTCTATCTCGCTATCCTAACACAGCCCCTAAAGCATAGTCACTAGCATCACACATGATTTCGAAAGGTTCATCCCATTTTGGAGATTGCATGATGGGTGCCGAAACTAATTTGTTTTTAAGGTCCTCAAAAGCTGCAATGAAGTCATGATCTAAGTAGAATGGAGTTTCTTTCTCAAGAAGGTTGGTGAGAGGCATAGCTATTTTAGCAAAATCTTTTATAAAACGCTTATAAAAACCCTCATGTCCTAGAAATATTTTTAAGTTTTTTATGTCCTGAGGTATTGGAAGATTTTCTATAGCATTTATATTAGTTTTATATATTTCTATACCCTTCTCTGAAACCTTATGCCCAAAAACTTTACCTTCTCTTTCCATGAAATGACATTGTTCCCAATTCAAAACCAAATTTGATTGCCTGCATCTCTGTAAAACTTTGGTTAAATTGTAGAGGCAATTATCAAATGTCGTTCCACAAACAACGAAATCATTTGTTAGAACTTCCATAGTCTTATCAACAAGATCATTAAAGATTTTTAAAACACATTCTTGAAAAGTCACAACTGCATTACATAAGCCAAACGGAATTAATCTATAAGCATATGTGCCATAAGTACAAGTGAAAGTTGTTTTCTCTTGATATTCTGATTGTATAGCAATTTGAGAATACCCAGAATAACCATCAAGAAAACAGAAATAAGAATTATTACTAAGTATTTCTAAAATTTTATCCATAAATGGTATAGGTTCATGATTTTTCTGTGTCTCATGGTTTAGTTTCCTAAAATCAGTGCACATGCGATATCCAACAATAGGTTTTACAGGAACTAGCTCACCATCCTCATTCATAGTAGCATCAAGACCCCCTTATCTTGGTATGCAATGAGCTGGGCTAACCCACTTACTGTCAAAAATAGGATATATTATGCCAGCATCTAATAAGCGTATAACCTCTTTTCTTACCACTTCCTTCATTTTTGGATTAAGCCTTCTTTGTGTATCAACTACAGGTTCAACATCATCAAGCATGGTAATTTTATGTGTTACAATAGATGAATCTATTCCTTTAATATCACCTAGAGTATATCCAAAGACTTCATGATGCTTAATCAAGACCGAAATGAGTTTATTTGTTTCATTTTCTGATAGATTTTTGCTAATAATAACAGGACATTTATTTTCATTATCTAAAAACTCATACCTCATATCGTCTAGAAGTTGTTTCAATTCAATTAGCGGAGGTTCTTCATCTCCTTTTATTACTAGTTCTTCATAGTCATGTGGATTTTGTGCTTCCGGAACTGAATCAAGGTAATTATCCATGTCTTCTCTCTCCTCATCATTAATGAGTGCATATTAGCATCATGTTTTACACTATTATTTTGCATTGTAGATGTAGGATCTTGGTATTTTATGGCGCTCGCGCGCATATTTTATGTCTGTTTTCACCAAGATCAGGATAGGTGATGGATCCAATGGACACAATTCTTGGAGCACTTGTACTGAGGAGAAAATGAGTCAAAAACAACGTAAATCGCTTATTTGGGAAATATTAATAATACCATAAGAAAACCCGAAGCGATCGAAGGAGACAGACGGTTTAACAACCAACTATACGATCGGAATAAATTTCTCGGTCGTATAGTTGGCGCCACCACCGCCTCCTCAAATAGTTTCACCCCGTGCAACTAGATCAGAGAGACGACATATAGAACACCTAGAAATCACCGAAACCTCGCCTCCAGAAGGCATCTCGAGGGGGAACCTGTCCACCGGGGATCCATCTTCAACCTGCGCAGATCCGGGAGGCTAAGGCATCGATCTTCATCATCCACCGCTGCATCACCACCATCTCCATCCATCCCATCTACATCTTGTCTAGATCTTGTTGTAATTTCCGTACTCATTATGGATTTATACGAGTACTATTCATCTATGATTGTTTCCATTACCATTGCCATGATGTTGATTGCCTCCATGTCTGAGTAGATCTCTAGTTCTTGGGGAGATGGAGAAACCCTAGCATATGATTGAGATGAGATAGAGATTATTATGTTATACATCATTATGTGTATGTGTTAATTGTCTTCATCTTGATGTTGGGAGTTGTGCACCTCCTTAATATTTGCCTCCTATGAGGACTCGATAAAGGGGATTACTTGTTGGTAGATGGAGGGATGATAGCACTTATTGTGACTATAAAGCTGTTGTCATTTCTTACGTGCTAACTTGGGGAATCAAGGAGAACTCATTAAGCCATGTCCATGCCACGGGAGAAATCCCTTAATAGCGGGATAATACGAATGATGTCATTTATTCGTTAGCGGTGGTTATGAAGGATGATGTGAGCAGCGGTTGCTGCCTATTTGTCCATATATGGAGCTCCTCCCACATACATACATATTATGGGAATATTTGTTATGATAATCTTGATTTCTTAGTCTAAATTGCTAGCGGTGTATCCACAACTCCCTGAGAACGCCTTTTTCCCTATTGTAGTTCCAAAGTTCTATTACACACATGATTCTTACTTTCTACGTTAAGTTTTGCTTTACTTTAAATTACCTAGTTCAACCAAAACCCCAAAAACAACTCTACTTTTCTTGTATCTTAAAGTTATTTCTTAAGTACTTCGTTTAGTTGTAGTTAAAAGCATTTTAGTCTTTCGCCTACTGCTCCCTGTGGGATCGATATCTTTATTTCGAAACTAGCTACAAATGATCTGTGCACTTGTAGTCATCAAGCTATTTTCCGGCGCTGTTGCCGAGGAGCTTAGCGCTATAAGTCACTTTACTTTTAGTTATTTACTTTCATTGTACTAATTTTTACTTGAGTTGCAGGACCGCAACAATGGACAACACTCAACATTTAAACCAGCTTGAGGCAGTAAGGAAAATGGGTTCGCCCATGGACGCTTTTATAGCTGTCAATAAAAGCATAATTTCAGATGGAATCGATATCCACCCTTTATTATTTGAACTATTGCACTCTAAGAAATTTGTAGGAACCAATGAAGAGAGTCCATATGGACACTTACAGTTCTTTAAAGACGTTCTCAGTTCCTTTATTTTTGATGACTGTAAACTTGATATGGTTAAAACCTAGTTGTTTAGACAAACTCTCTCTAATAATGTTTGCGACCGGTACAGATCTTTTTGTGCAGAAGCACCGAGGACTTGGAAGGAATTGACAACCAATTTCCTATCAAAATATTATCCAGAAAGCAAAGCTCACAGGATGAGAGGTATTATTATCAGTTTCAAAAATAATCCTGGTGAGGGCTTATATGAAGGATATCTAAGGTACAAAAACTACCTAGATAATTTCCCCCATCATCGTTTGCCTGATTGGTTAATCACTCATACTTTTTATGGAGGGCTAAATATTGAAAATAGAATGAATCTAGACACTCCTTCTAATGACAGTTTTCTATCTAATACCTATGATGAAGCTTGGAATCTAATAATAAAAATGAGAGAAGCAACAGGAAATCTTAAAGATAAGGAAAACATTACAAATAGTTTTTCTGAATATGCTTGCATTAACGATTTCCTTGCATACGAAAGGATAGATGCAATGATTAAAACCCTCGGTATTGATTCTTACTCAGTGATACATTGCAAATGTATCTATAATTTCTGATGTTCCATGCTTGGTTTTATCCACTTTCTTGTGTTTGTTCCAACTTTGGAGTACTTTTCATATGATTTTTTGGACTAACCTATTAACAAGAGCCACAGTGCCAGCTGCCTGTTTTCTGCTGTTTTTGGTTCCAGGAAAGTCAGAAAATGAATATTATCGGAATTGGACGGGACAAAAGCCAAAGTGCCTATTTTTCTGAAAGGGATCAAGTGTTAGAATACGAGACGGAGAGGGGCCAGGGGCCAGCCACACCACCTGGCTGCGCGGCCAGGCCTGGCCCGCACCAGAGGGTGGTCTGGCCGACCCTAGGACCCCCTCGGCCTCTCCTTCCGCCTATAAGATGCCCTCGGGACGAAAACCCTAAGTGCCCGATCAAAAAAATCTACGAAAGAGTCTATAGCCACCGTCATCTCCATCCCTAGATCGGGAGGGATCTGAAGCTCTTCCCGACACCCTGCCAGAGAGGGGAATTCACCCTGGAGGCCTTCTTCATCACCATGCAAGCCTCCGGTGTGATGCGTGAGTAGTTCATCCTTGGACTACGGATCCATGTAGTAGCTAGATGGCTGGTCTCTCCTCCTTTGTGCTTTCATGTTTAGATCTTGTGAGCTCCGTTCATGATCAAGATCATCTATTTGTAATTCATACATGTTGTGTTTGCGGGGATCCGATGGATATTGAGATGCTATTTCAGATTGATTATTGATTCTATCATGTCTTTGTTATTTGTGATCTTGCATGCTTTCCGTTGTTAGTAGCTATCTTGGCCAAGTAGATGCTAGCAACTCCAAGAGTTAGTATTTATGCTCGATAGTGGGTTCATGCCTCTGGTAATCTGGGGAAGTGACAGAAATCTCTAAGGTACTAGATGTGCTGTTGCTACTAGGGAGAAAACAACAATCCTTTGTTCATAGAACAATCATATTGTTTACTTTACACGCAGTTCGTAAAGCAATAATCTGTTGCTTGCAACTTAATACTAGAGGGGGTTCAGATGATAACCTGAAGGTGGATTATTAGTCGTAGATGCAGTTGGATGGCGGTCTATGTATTATGTTGTAATGCCCAATCAAGTCTCAAAGGAGTCAAGATGATTAGTATATGCATGTATTGCTTTCTCAGTGTTTGTCAATTGCCCCGCTGTAATTTGTTCACCCAACATGTTATCTATCTAAGGAGAGCCACCTCTAGTGAACTATGGATCTCGGTCCTTTTTCTTTACATACAATCTATAAACTGTTTCTGCTTTGTGTTTACTTTCTGCAAACTTTTACTTCTTTCCATTCGATACGTTTAATCCTTTGTTTTCCGCAAAACACGGTGAGATTGACAACCTCATCGCAAGTTGGGGACAAAGTTTTATGGTTGTGTTGTGCAGGTCTCCACGTTCCTACTAGCACCGGTAGTGCGCCCTTCCAAAGCTCAACTAGTAACACCTTTGAGGTGTTTCCTTACTCCTACTGGTTCGATTAAACCTTGGTTTCATAACTGAGGGAAAACTTACTGATGTGCTCATCGTACCTTCCTCTTGGGGTTCCCAACGAGCTCTACGTTGAAAGTCGAGCGCATCAAGATTTTCTGGCGCTGTTGCCGGGGAGTCAAGGACATCTTCACAAGAGGAGTCCCTCATAACCAATCTCTTTACTTTGTTGTTTTTGTTTTGCTTAGTTTCTTTTTGCTTTGTTTGCTTGTTTTGTTCTTCAAAAAACACAAAAAATTTAGTTTTACTAGTTTGCTTTCTTATTTCAACAACACAAAAAAATTTAGTTCCTATCTTGAGTTTCCACTATGTCTAGCCTTGCTCCAATCACTATGTCACCTGAGGAAATGATTTTCACTTTTAAACAAGGAATTGAGGAAAGTTTTAAGGAAGCTTGGTCTAGAATCTCTGATCTACATGAAAAAACTGAGCCTAAAATGACTCAAAGCTTGTTCCTTAGCAGTTTTTACCTTGGGATTGCTCTTTGCTATAGATATGATTTAGATGCTATTGTGGGAGGAGATTTCCTCCAATGTAATGAGGATGATGCCATTAATGCTATAAAGAAATTGATCCTCACTTACACTATGCCTAGCCAAACTGATATTTCTTTCGCAAAAATATTTGCTAGGTTGAATACTCTTGAGGCTAGCACTACTAGCTTAGAAAGTTGCTAAAATACGGTTAGGGAGCATCACAATTATGTTCCAATAAATTCTGAACCATCAAAGTGGCTCCCTACAGTAAAGATTGAGATAAACACTGAGACTTTCCAAGCCCGCTGCGATATCATGTCTGAATTTTGTCTTATGCCCAAAGATATTTATGAATCTTTGAATCTTTGGGGGCTTACTGAAGGAGGAAAAGAAATATCTCTTGCTAATAACGCCACCTTATTTCCTATTGGAATAGCTGAAGGAGTGTTTACAAAGATCCTGGGGAAAATGATTTCTACTGATTATCTTGTTATTGAATGTGCAGGAAAAGGACAAATTACACTTGGAAGGTCCCTATTAGAACTCCTTGGAGCAATAATAGATGTGGGAAAGGGAACCTTTTACCTTCATTTGAGAACTCCACCAAACAATCACATTTTCCCAAAGGTTAAGAATAAAAATAAGAGAGGTACGAGCAAGAAAGTTGGTTTTAATGCTTCTTCATTTCAGAACACTTGATTCTTTCTTTGCTTCTTATGTCTAACTTAAAGACGTTAAAGAAAAGTACTTGTTGGGAGATAACCCAAGAGTTTTAGTTGAGTCTTAGAAGTTATTACTTCAGTAATAACCTCTCCTTATCCTTTTTATTTGCTTTTGTGTCAAGAGTAACCTCTAATGAGAGTGAAGTAATGATTGGGAAAGTTGCTGTCCCGAAACAGATTTTTGTGCTTCACCGTAAAAAATCCTGAGAGAGCTCTGTACGTAGGATTGAGCTGTAAATTTTTTCTGCTTCTGCCCCAGGTTGTTATCTAACTTTCATTAGTTCAAAACTTTTTGATTTGAGCAACAGAAGGTCTTCGAAAAAATTCGTATTTACCTGCTGGTCTGTTTTGACAGATTTCTGCCATTTTCTGCATTTGCTTCTTGTTAGTTACTTCTTGAGTTACTTTGGGGAATTGAGCTTTTTTAGGGAAGTGCTACAGTAGCTAGTGTTCTAATGGAAGTTTATTTGGTGTTAGAACTGAACCTTGAGACTTATTTATCTTAAGTGCACTAATGTTGCTAATGAGATTGTGTGAAGTTTTGTATGAAGGAAAAAATTTCAGGAGTATCGAATGAATGAGTAATGAGATGAAGGATGGACTAAAGCTCAAGCTTGCGGATGCCACGCGTGTCACCCCAAGAAATATCCAAGAAGTACTGGCGTCAAAGCTTGGGGATGCCCAAGGCATCCCCTTTTTCATCAATAAAAATTTCAGGTTTCTTCCAAACGCTTCATTTTTATTGTTTTATGCACAGTTGTGTTTTTCTTGGAGCGTCTTCCTTTTAGTTTTTGTTTTGGTTTTTAGTTTGCTTGGTTTCCTTAGTTTTCTGAATAATTTGGTTGGACCCCCTCTTTCATACATTGGTTTGCAAATAGTTTGGTTTGGTTTGGAAAAGAGTAGGAAAGTTCATGCCTTTGTGGTAAAAAGAGCTCGTTCTTGACTGTGGCTATGCTTTGTCATGCCATGCTTGATATTGTTTTGGATTTATGCTTAGTATTCTTTGCTGTAGCATGACTTGTTATAAACAATTGAGATTGCTTAATGTGCCTCGGATGAATCATGCGTTGTTTTAGCATATTAAAGCATAGTATAGTGGTATTCTCCTTTGATGCTTTATTTGGGTTGACTTGGCACATGCTCAACCATGTTATGACTGTCACAAGTCAGCATAGCCTTTATGATCCTTTATTTTTCAACTTGTAGTATCACTTTATGCTTTTATCATTGATGTTTTGTCGCTCTGCATGATTATGGCCATTATTGCTCTCTTAGTTTGTCGCTCCCAGTCTTTTGCTAGCCTCCACAACCAAGTATGAGTTCCACTCATGCATCCAACTCCCTAAACCAAGTTATTCCAAAGATTCCACCATACCTACCTACTAGCTTATGCTATTCCAAGTATATTCATGCTTTTGTTTACCTTCCACTTGTTATGAGAAAACTAGTGATTAAAGCTCCCACGAACTTGATGGCACACTTTACTTTTTGCCTCTAATAAACTTGAATCATTGGGTCCTTCTTTGTTGCGTATATGCTTGCGCTTTATAAGTTGAAATTAGCAGAACCATGTACCATGGGGAACGCTTTCAACAGTGCACTTGTACTTTGTACCCCGTTGATATCATGTTCTTTTGCTTACGGATCCCGGCGGTGTGAAATAAAAGTGGAACTTTGTAAGATCATGGAGTTTGTATGTGTGTTAGAGAAACGCCTGGGCCACTAGCCTAAGCCATGCCTAATCATGGTGGAAACTTGCAGCATCACCATAATGAGCACTCTATGAAGCATCCTCAATAAAAACCTATGCAAATAGCAAATAAAAAGATCGCTGAGATGCTCATTGTCTGCTTGCCTAGTCATTTTGATTATGGGAAAGCTCCCGTATCATGTGCAAGGGGTACCCCGTTGGCGGTTCTTAATGATACACATATACTTACAATGACAAGAGCTTACTCGTGACTGAAGTTGAGTAGCATGAGGATCGGTCTTCGTAAGTAAGGGGCATGAGATTTCGGTTTATAACTTGTCAAGCATATCCTCTTAGTTGTGTCACTTTAACCTTAATCACCTTAAAGATGCTTATGATAGGGGCAATGAGAGCTGAAAGCTATAAGTACCATAATTTTTGGAAGCTCTTTATGAGACTTAAATCCCTACTTCCTTTTACAAAAGTCTTTCTTCCACCATTATATTGAGTCTCCACCTTCTATCTTTATGCACTTACTTTGAGAGCATATTGGCCATTCTTAGTTCTATGTGCATTGTCCCAAGACTAGTTGATTGAGGCATACTTTGATATTGCTTGTTTGAAACTATTATATCTAGTCACTCTTATGAACTTTGAAGGTGTCCTATGCATTTATATTTGCTACTCTATTGAGGGACAAGCTGAATACTATTATGCTATGTTTTCTTTATGTGAAACAAACAAACGACTTGCAAAGCATTGTTATTCATGAATCTTTTGTTTGTGCCTTTTCATGTTGCGTCATAGTTTCTTTGCTTATTGCTAGAACTTTGTCTTTCATGTTATGATTGAAGTACTATGATCCCAACTTTGAATGTTTTGCAAATACTTTGATCAAGTCTTTGATGGTGCATGTCACCTCAAAAATTATTTCTTTTTATCACTTACCTACTCGAGGACGAGCAGGAGTTAAGCTTGGGGATGTTGATACATTGCAAATGTATCTATAATTTGTGATGTTCCATGCTTGGTTTTATCCACTTTGTTGTGTTTGGTTCCAACTTTGGAGTACTTTTCATATGATTTCTTGGACTAATCTATTAACAAGAGCCACAGTGCCAGCTGCCTGTTTTCTGCTGTTTTTGGTTCTAGGAAAGTCAGAAAATGAATATTCTCGGAATTGGACGGGACAAAAGCCAAAGTGTCTATTTTTCTGGAAGGGATCAAGTGCCAGAATACGAGACGGAGAGGGGCCAGGGGCCGGCCACACTACCTGGCCACGCGGCCAGGCTTGGCCCGCGCCAGGGGGTGGTGTGTGGCTCCCGACACCCCCTCGGCCTCTCCTTCCGCCTATAAGTTGCCCTCGGGACGAAAACCCTAAGGACCCGATCAAAAATCCACGAAAGAGTCTATAGCCTATTAACAAGAGCCACAGTGCCAGCTGCCTGTTTTCTGCTGTTTTTGGTTTCAGAAAGTCAGAAAATGAATATTCTCGGAATTGGACGGGACCAAAGCCAAAGTCACTATTTTACCGGAAGACATCTGGAGCCAGAATACGAGACGAAGAGGGTCTGGGGCCTGGCCACACCACCTGGCCACGCGGCCAGGCCTGGCCCGTGCCAGGGGGTGGTCTGGCCGACCCTAGCACCCCCTCAGCCTCTCCTTTCGTCTATATATTGCCTCTAATACGGAAACCCTAAGTACCCTGATCAAAAATCCACGAAAGAGTCTGTAGCTGCCGTCATCTCCATCCCTAGGTCGGGAGGGATCTGAAGCTCTTCCCGGCACCCTGCCGAAGAGGGGAATTCACCCTGGAGGCCTTCTTCATCACCATGCAAGCCTCCGGTGTGATGCGTGATTAGTTCATCCTTGGACTACGGATCCATATAGTAGCTAGATGGCTGGTTTCTCCTCCTTTGTGCTTTCATGTTTAGATCTTGTGAGCTCCGTTCATGATCAAGATCATCTATTTGTAATTTTGCATGTTGTGTTTGCGGGGATCCGATGGATATTGAGATGCTATTTCAGATTGATTATTGATTCTATCATGGCTTTGTTATTTGTGATCTTGCATGCTTTTCGTTGTTAGTAGCTATCTTGGCCAAGTAGATTCTAGCAACTCCAAGAGTTAGTATTTATGCTCGATAGTGGGTTCATGCCTCTGGTAATCTGGGGAAGTGACAGAAATCTCTAAGGTACTAGATGTGCTGTTGCTACTAGGGAGAAAACAACAATCCTTTGTTCATAGAACAATCGTATTGTTTACTTTACACGCAGTTCGTAAAGCAATAATCTGTTGCTTGCAACTTAATACTGGAGGGGGTTTGGATGATAACCTGAAGGTGGATTATTAGTCATAGATGTAGTTGGATGGCGGTCTATGTATTATGTTGTAATGCCCAATCAAGTCTCAAAGGAGTCAAGATGATTAGTATATGCATGTATTGCTTTCTCGGTGTTTTTCAATTGCCCCGCTATAATTTGTTCACCCAGCATGTTATCTATCTAAGGAGAGCCACCTCTAGTGAACTATGGATCCCGATCCTTTTTCTTTACATACAATCTATAAACTGTTTCTGCTTTGTGTTTACTTTCTGCAAACTTTTACTTCTTTCCATTCGATATGTGTTAATCCTTTGTTTTCCACAAAACATGGTGAGATTGACAACCTCATCGCAAGTTGGGGACAAAGTTCTGTGGTTGTGTTGTGCATGTATCCATGTTGCTACTAGCACCGGTAGTGCGCCCTGCGAAAGCTCAGCTAGTAACACCTTTGGGGTGTTTCCTTGCTCCTACTGGTTCGATTAAACATTGGTTTCATAACTGAGGGAAAACTTACTGCTGTGCTCATCGTACCTTCCTCTTGGGGTTCCCAACGAGCTCTACGTTGAAAGTCGAGCGCATCACTCAGCAAAGAAAATTATTGAGAATTATGCAGGGCATTTGCAGGTACCTACAGAATGGAAACCCCGTAAACCCCTCGAAGAAAAGAAGAGTGCAAGAACGCTGATGGAAGAGTTCTCCTCGACACCTATTCAAGGGATTGTTAAGAAAAGGCAAAAAGAGGAAGAACAAATAAAGAAGAGACCAAAGAAGCTAGAAAGGAACCCCCAAAGCTACCAATATAAATAATGTTATATTAAAGGATCTTATGGAAGCACGAATAGTGGAAAATGAAGTGGTTATGCTAGACCTTGAAACCTCAAAATTCATCGAAGGTAAGGTACGAGGTAACGAAACTTCAAAACCAATGACCCGTATATATTATGGAGAAACTTTCTTATACGGAATTTGTGAGCCGATTTCCACTATAAATATTATGCCTTCATCACTTTATGAGGAACTCCGCTATAATTTAAATAATCTAGATGTGGAACCAGTAGACACTACTATTAAATTGTCTAATAGGACCAATATAAAACCAGAAGGTGTAATCACAAATATCTATGTCTTTATTGGATCACTCATGTACCCCCTTGATTTTCATATTGTTGATATGCCTCGAGATTCTTTGTGTCCTATTCTTTTAGGTAGGCCTTTTGTTTCCATCACCAAAGCTCGAGTTGATAATAAGAAGGAGACTATTTCATTGATGTTTGGAGAAGAGGAAATGACATTCTACTTCGCCAAACTAAAAAAGAGGCCATATGAAGTGGAAGATATCAAGGAAGAGAAAACGATTGCCGAGTTGGCAATAATTCATTTCAGTACTCCATAAGATGAATTAGAGAGGAGCTTGATTAACTGGGAGGAAGCACTAGATGATGAGGAGATAGAAGACATGGATGATTACCTTGATTTAGTTCCGGAAGCACATAATCCACATGACTATGAAGAACTGGTAAGAAAAGGAGATGAGGAGCCTCCACCAATTGAATTGAAACAACTTCCAGACGATATAAGGTATGAGTTTTTAGATAATGAAAATAAATACCCTGTTATTATTAGCAATAATTTATTGGAGAATGAAACAAATAAACTCATTTCAGTTTTGGTTAAGCATCGTGAAGCCTTTGGATATACACCGAGTGATATTAAAGGAATAGATCCATCTATCGTAACACATAAGATTACCATGCTTGATGATGCGGAACCTGTAGTAGATACACAAAAAAGGCTTAATCCGAAAATGAAGGAAGTAGTAAGAAAATAGGTTATACGCTTATTAGATGCTGGCATAATATATCCTATTTCTGATAGTGACATGGGTATACCCTATAGGTACTCGAGTTTGGTATATACGGCCTGAATACAACGGAAGCCCACAGTGTCGCCAAGGCCCAAACAGAGAACTCGAGTAACCTACGGACTCTCGATTGCTTGTGGAACAAGAAGAAGCTAATGATAGAAAGTTCAAAGGAGAAAACCCTAACCTGTAACCGACTCGACCTGCTACCCGAGACCTAGCCTATCTATATAAAGGCTAGGATGGGGCAGCGAGGAGGACCCACGCAACCCTAGTTTTCACAACCCTCGCTAGATTGCATCTGCGCACCATTGTAATCTTCGATTTCTCTGTTAATTCCACGAGCAGACAAGCAGGAGTAGGGAACTCTATGAGGCCTAAACCTAGGTAAATATTCGAGTCCCCTGTGTGCTTGTTTGCTAGCCAATTGATGCTTCTAGCACTCCCTCCTTCTCCAAAACCCAAGTCCATAACGATGGGCATTGATGAGTTAAACCCTCGTCAATTGGCGCCGTCTGTGGGAATTGGGACTGCTGATGTTGCGGCTTCTTCGGCCCTATCAACTGCGATCTACAACTCTGCGATAGTGGAGATTCGCCAGCTCTTCGGCGCATTCGACTTCACCGTCCACACGCTGGCCACTTGCCCGGCTTTCGAGTCCATAGGCGATGGGATCAGCTTGGCGATCGGGAGCTTCTGCTTCCAAGTTGGTCAGATGGGCACGCTTCGCATGCCCGACCAGCCAACGACACCATTGATTGCTCCAGCATCATGGTTCCCTCCGCCAATCGGCACCCTTAGTGAGCTCAATGCCTCGACAACTGTCGAGAATACGGTCAGCAAAAGCAGTCGCGAATCCAATCTGGGTGATCTGGCAACTGAAGATGGAGCCTACGGTTCCGGATCTGAATGTTGTGGGAGCAGCAGCTTCCCTAACCACTTCATGTGCGCCATCATCAACACGGGCGACTCCTCCGCCAATCGCGACAACACGGGCAACGGTGGCCATGGAGCCGACCCGCCAACCGGCGGCATACCCAATGGCGGACCACCCAACGGCGGCCCTACCAACGGTGCCCCCGTCAATAACGGAGGGGCAGCCGAACCCTCCACCATGGTGAACGAGCAAACTGGCGAACGCGTCGTGATCAGGCTCAACGATCACGAGTGGGCCCGCTGCCGAGAAGCTCTGCGAGGCCACCCTCTACCTTTTGGCTCCCCACAAGAATTACTGATGGGTTACCATTGGCTCCTGAAAGAGGAATACAAACGCCAACTACAAATAGTCGCGCAACTCGAGGCGTGTAAAAAGGCGGCAGACGAATCGAGCCTCCGATGGGCTGGGCTCTCCTCCCACGGAGGATCCTCCTCCAAGTGCAACGAATACGTCGCTAACAAGAGGCAATCTCAACTAGCCCACCTCACCGAGCAAGAGCGTATATAATCCGCAAAGGTCCTCGACTTTGGCTCCATGATGGTGGATACGCGTGGCAACGTGCTTCCAAAAACGCCGCAAGCCACGGTAACGGCGGCCACCATGTACCTTCTCAACAAGCAGCCGCCCGCTAGAGACCCTCGAGCTGCCATGCATCGATCTACGATCGCAGGCTTAGGGTTAATCGAAGCTGCTCTCGACAAAGAGCCCATACCGGAGCCAAAGAAAGGCAAGGCTCTAGCAAAACGCTATTCCTCGCCCTCATCCAGCGACGATAGTCATGACCTGTCTCGACGCTGCCGCTCACGGTGACACGACCACGACTACGATGCGCGTGATGACATCACGCAGTGCAAAATCGAGAAATCAAGGGCGCGACGTGCCCGATCGACTGACTCAGAAGACGAAGATGTGGAGCTCTGTGGTGCTAGATGCTTCAGCAGGGCCATCAGGCAAAAGCGAATACCCAAGGGGTTTAAGCTCCCATCAGAGAACCCAAAGTTTGACGGTCTGCAGGACCCGAAAATCTGGTTAGAGGACCATATCTCCTCCGTCAGGCTCCATGGTGGGAGTCGAAGCACGGCCATGCAATGCCTGCAGCTACAACTACAGGGCACCGCCTGGGCATGACTCAACAACCTCCCACGCGGATCCATTCGCAGTTGGGAAGAATAGGTTTACAGCTTTGTGCGCAACTTCAAGGGCACCTACAAAAGGCTCGCGTCAATCGAAGAGCTGAGGTGCTCCGCAGAAAATATCTCGGAAGACCGCGCAGTCGACTCGTTCAATGGCGGCGTTTGCCGCATAGAGCTCAGGGAGGAGCTGGGCCGCTCGAAGCCCAAAACCATCAACCACCTGATGGAAATTGCGAATCGGTAGGCTGATGGAGAAGATTCGGTGAAGAATCGCGTTCACTCTGTTGAGGAAGCAGAACTCGAACGCAGACGTGACCGCCAAAGAAAACGTCGAATGCGCATCTATGATGACCGCGACGACGTCAATATGGTCACAGCCGGCTACGCCGACATATGCGACGACAACCACAACAGCGGCTACCGCAGCGGTGGATACCGCGACTCCGGGAAAACCACACAAGTATGGCAGCGCCGTACTTGCGATGAGGCGCCTGCCGCATCCATTGAAGACAAGCTGTCCGGACCATGCACCGTATACTTCTACATCGACAAGCATGATGGCAAAAAGAAATCCAGCCACCTCCTCAAAGACTACCGCGAGTTCCTCAAACTCCATGAGGGCCTGGCTCGGATGAATCGCGACGCAGTCAATAGGGGCTACGGAGCCGCCGTAGGCGCTATGGCACATGGAGCTCCTCCACCACCACATGGACCACCGCCAAACGCAGCTGCGCCTGACCAGCATCACCGGAGGCGAGCCGTACCCATGGGCGATGGGCACCATGATGATCCAAAAGGGTCGCCCTCCAACCGGGTGCAAAAATCCATCACTCGCCAAGTCAATCTGGCGACAAACTCGCCACCATCTACCACTGAGTACCTTAGTGGAAGCGACTCCTGCATCACCTTCGACAAGCGCGATCATCTGCGCCAAGTACCTCGTCCAGGCCACTGTCCCCTCGTACTCGAGGCACAAATTGGAGGTTGCGACATGAGTCGCGTATTCATGGATGGCGTAAGCGACATCAACCTTATGTTCGCGAGTACCTTGCGAGCAATGAGGATCCCTCTGACCTGCCTAGAGGCCTCGGACACAACATTCCACGGCATCGTCCCAGGCAAGGGCATATACCCCCTCGGCAAAATCAACCTCGACGTCATCTTTGGCATGCCGGAAAACTTTCGACGCGAGTGCATCGACTTTGAAGTCATCGATTGGCCCTCGCAGTACCACTGCATCCTCGGACTTGTCGCGTTCGCTAGGTTCATGGCAATGCCGCACTACGCCTATCTGCAGATGAAAATGCCAGGCCCTAATGGCATCATCACAATCAACGGGAGTTTCGAAAGGTCCGATAGTTGCGACAGGGAGTTCAACAGAATTTCCCAGTCCTTTGGCATGCAGGAAGAACTTGCGAGACTGAAGGAGTCGACAGACAACAATCTGCCTCCCCTGAGTAGGCCAAGTTCACCCGACCTCTCCTTCGATTCATCGGTGCACACAAAGAAAGTTCAAGTCCACCCATCGGATCCCGCCAAGATGACCCTCATCGCCAACAACTTGAGTCCCGCATAGGAACTCGTGCTCGTCGAAATTCCTCTGTGAGCACTGGGAAATCTTCGCCTGGTGTCCAGCAGACATGCCAGGAGTTCCCAGGGAATTCGCCGAGCACGCACTCAATGTCAACCCAGACGCAAGGCCAGTCAAACAAACAATTCGGCGACTATCCGAACCAAGAGGAAAGGCAGTCGGAATGGAGATTAACAGACTCCTTGACGCCAAATTCATACGTGAGATCAAATAAAGCACTTGGCTCGCTAACATGGTGCTAGTACCAAAAAAGGACACAGATATCCTGTGGATGTGCGTGGACTTCACCTCTCTGAATAAGCACTGCCCAAAGGACCACTTTTCGCTACCACGAATCGACCAGATCATTGACTCTACCGCGGGATGTGAGCGCCTCTGCTTCCTCGACGCCTACTCAGGCTACAATCAGATTCGAATGAAGGAGGAGGATCAAGAGAAAACGGCGTTTACAACGCCTTTCAGTGTGTTCTGTTATAACACAATGCCCTTCGGGATAAAAACACAGGAGCCACCTATCAGTGGTGCATACAGGCCTGCCTCAAAAACCAACTTGGTCGCAACATCCAAGTCTGTGTTGACGACATAGTAATCAAGACCAAAGAGGAAGCCTTGCTAATCGACGATTTGCACGAAACCTTCGCCAACCTCGACCACTACCGGATCAAGCTCAATCCGGACAAGTGCACCTTCGGCGTACCATATGGGAAACTACTCTAGTATCTTATCTCCGCGAGAGGGATCAAGGCAAAGCCGAAGAAAATAAAAGCCATACTAGCCATGGAGAAGCCGAAGAACATAAGTGGTGTCCAACAGCTGGCCAGACGAATTGCGGTGCTCAGTCGATTCATCAGTCGAATGGGCGAAAAGGCACTGCCCTTCTACCAACTTCTCCGCAAAGCCGACAAGTTCGAGTGGACCAACGAAGCACAGGAAGCATTCGAAGACCTCAAGCGCCTACTGTCCACCTCGCCAGTACTGGTGACCCCACGTGAAAGGGAACCACTGCTGCTATACATCTCCGCCACCAATCAGGTGGTCAGCACGGTGCTCGTGGTAGAACGGGCTGAGGAAAACAAAGTCCACGGAGTACATCGCCCAGTCTACTACCTCAGCGAGGTACTCATGCCAACAAAGCAGCGGTACCCGCACTACTAGAAGTTTGCATACGACATCTTTATGACAGCCCGGCGACTGCGCCACTACTTCTAGGAACACCCAATCGTGGTAGTCAACGACGCCCCGCTTGAGCATATCCTCAACAATCCCGACGCCACCGGACGAGTCGTGCTTTGGGGGATAAAGCTGTCTCCACGAGACATTACATATGAAAAACGCAACACAATCAAGTCGCAAGTTCTCCCTGACTTCCTCGTGCACTGGATGGAGAACTAGCTCCCTGAAAAACCAGATATGTCCTACCTATGGACAATGCACTTCGACGGATCCAAGTGAAAGGATGGAGCCGGCATAGGTGTCATACTGACATCGCCCCATGGAGAAAAGCTGAAATATATCCTGCAAATGCAGTTCACCGCCTCCAACAATGAAGCTGAATACGAAGCCCTGCTACACGGGATGAGGATGTCAAAAGCCTGTGGCGCCAAGAGGCTCATAATATACGGCGACTGATATATTGCAAATGTATCTATAATTTTTGATGTTCCATGCTTGGTTTTATCTACTTTCTTGTGTTTTGTTCCAACTTTGGAGTACTTTCTATACACTTTCTTGTACTAACCTATTAACAAGTGCCACAGTGCCAATTGCCTGTTTTCTGCTGTTTTTGGTTCCAAGAAAGTCAGAAAAGCAATATTCTCGGAATTGGACCGGACAAAAGCCAAAGTCGATATTTTACCGGAAGACTCACGGAGCCAGAAGACGAGACGGAGAGGGGCCAGGGGCTGGCCACACCACCTGGTGGCACGGGCCAGGCCAGGCCGCGCCGGGGGGTGGTGTGGGCCCCTCCTGCACCCTCTCGGTCTCCCCTCTCGCCTATAAGAGCCTCCCGATACAGAAACCCTAAGTGGTCAATCAGAAATCCACGAAAAGTTCCGCAGCGCCGCCGCCACCAAAGGGGAGATTTGGGGGACAGAAAGTCTCTGTTCCGGCACCCTGCCGGGACGAGGAAGTGCCCCCGGAGCCATCTCCATCGATCTCCACCGCCATCTCCATCACCATTGTTGATTCCCATGATGAGGAGGGAGTAGTTCTCTCTCGAGGCTAAGGGTTCTACCGGTAGCTATGTGTTCATCTCTCTCTCTATGCACGATCTTATTGAGATCATGAGCTTGTAATATATAGATCTACCTTGCTACTCAAGTGCTTTAATAGATCTCTGCTCTCCCCATGTGTGTGAAAGTGACAGTGTGCACACCATGGTGGCACTTAGGCTAGAGATTACAATTACTTGTTATGACTTATATTTGGAGTTGGATATCTTTATAAATTGTGGTGTTTGTTGGAACCATCTAGTGCTCAAGGTGACAGTGTGGGGTTATCTAGAGGGGAAAGGCTTACTTTGAGGTGTGCTGTTATAGCCCTACCATGGATTAGAGTGTCCAACCAGAGAGTAGTTAAGAATAGTATCATAAAGAAGAATATATTTATATGAGAGTGTTCACTAGTGAAAGTATGATCTTGTAACATCCCAAAACTTTAATCCAAGCTGATCAAGATCCAAATCCTCAAAATTAGGGTTAACAAAAACTTTTCCATTTCAAAATATGAAAGCATTCATATGTGTGTGCATTTAAAAATAGGAGTTGTTTGAATTGCCATGGTTCTGTGATCCATTGCTTGTAAAAAGATCTTTAAGTGAAATAAACATCATCTAGATCATTCCTAAACAAGTCCCAAAGAAAAACAAATCAAAATGAATAATTGAAGTGAATGGTCATTTTGGCCAAATTAACTATCATGCCTACTTTGGCTATTCCTAGTACTCAAAACCTAATAGAAAAAAATGTGGATCTTTACACCCCTTGCTAGTACACATAATGAGGTACCAAGGCCCACTTTGTGATCTGCAAAAAACATTCAAATGCTAATTTTAAATGACAGTTTAAAATTGAATCTATTTCAAATGGGAAGATCCCACTATTTCAAAAACCACTCAAACAAGCTCAATTTTCAAAACCCAAGCAACCACAGAGTCTCAAGCTTATGCCTAGCAAACCCACCAAAAATCTTTTCAAAATTCAAAAATAAATTTCACGCGGCCATTTCATCAAACACTTGGTAGGCATGATTTACACCCTAATCCTAGCTCACTGTTTTGAACAGGGTTTTGCCCCAAATGATCTCCATTTAATCCCTTGGTCCCCTCATGAGCTAACCATGCCATTAGCACCCATCCCCTACTCCCCTAGTGGCATTGCCATGCCATGCCGAGCATCAACTCGCCGGCCGACCATGCCCTCACCCCAGCAGACCACCTCCCCCTCTCTCGCCATGTCTAGGAGGTAGCCAACACCTCACCGCCACCCACTGTCCCCTCCCTGAGCCAGGCCCAGCCGTGGACCACCGAGGAAACCCCGCGCCCAGTGCCACCGCGCCATGCCGAGCATGCGCCAGAGCACCGCACCCGGCACACGTGCACAAGCCACCGCTCGACCGCAGCCCGCGCCCACCACCTCGCCACGACCCAGGGAACACGCCGGACATGCCCGTTCGCCGCCCAACGCACCATAGCCACCGCTCGCCATGGACACCGCCATCTCTGCCGCTCAGAGCGCCAGCTGCCCCCGACCGCATACCACATTAAGTTCCTAGAGCACCGCCAGGAGACCGCGTGTCGATCGCCACCTGCAGCCATGTCGCTAGCAGCCCGTAGCCATGTCGCCACCATCGACTGGCCATGCCGCGCTATCCCGCCATCGAGCCTATAAAAGGAGAGCACCCCCAACCATTTGCAGCACACCACTCCACTCCCCTCACCTCACTGATCGTCCCACACCTCTAGCTGGAGCACGGGGAGCAGCAGCTCGCCGGAATTGTACCGGAGCAGGCCGCCTCTGGAGGAGAAGGGCGCTGCTGATTGCGACCACCCCCGGAGCTGCCTCGACCGTCCCTGAGCTCGCCGTCGACCACCAGTCTGTTTGCCCGCCTCGCCGTCGTCGCTGGAGCCCTGGTACGCCCCCTATGCACCCTCATTGAGCCGCTAGGGTTAGAGCTCGCCGGTGACAGGTCCGTTGTCGACGACGATCCCCAGCCGTTGATCCCCACTCTAATCTAACGCCCCACATTGCCCCGTACCGCTTCGCGCGTTATGAGCCGCTAACTTGTGGACCCCCTGTCAGCTGAGCCCCGCGCTGCGGAGTGACACTGGGCTGGCCCGTTAGTGTTTCCCGCGCGACCCAGTTAGTTTGAATTAGAATTTTTCTTTTTAGTTTAAACTTAGTTCTGTACCTTAGTTCAAAATTCAATTCAGCAAGATTTACAAATCCAAATGAAGTGATTCCAATTTTGTTGGAAATCTACTGAAAAGATATATCCAAGCCCATTGGATTTAATTCATTTCGAGTTATAGATATCTCCTAGTAAAAATAATAAAATAGAAGCATTTGCACCTTGCTACATTTTTATAAAATCAACCAAGTTAGCTTTTGAGTTGATTCCAACTCTCAAAAATCACATTTCACCATACCTATCTGACTATATAATAATATTAGGATTTACATGCAGTGACTTTGGACTAGTACCAAAATAATGCTATATAGGCATTTCTAGTCACTTTAAATCATTAAATAATGAACTTAAACCAAAATATTTATGATCCAACCCTTAAATTACATTCCCACATGTTAGAATATGTGGTGATGACATGTGTCCACATGATCCCATATTTTAAGTGGTGAATATTAAATCTTAGTTAATTTTTCAATGAGTAGAAATTACTTTTCTAAAATAAAAAGGAGGAAACTATTGAATAAAACTTGTGATGGTTGTGATGATAATAGATCATCAATTGTGTGCCTTAGAGTACTAAATTAGACTAGTTAAGTATTGTTTGGTGATTGTGTACTCTGTATGTATTTATAGAAGATAGTACCGACCAAGCTTACGAGGAGGAGGAGTGCTACCAAGAAGAAGAAGAAAACTTCAACCACTGCACCAACCAAGGCAAGCTAGCACTATCCAAGTTAACCCTTGCAAGTTATACTTGCAAGCCACCATTAACAAAGCAAGTTAACCCTTGCAAGCTATTATTAGCAAGCTAGGATTAAGCTAGATGAATGAGCAAAGATGCTTTAGGCATGCTTTGGTCATATCTGACTATTACTACCCCAAGTATTACCTTATAAGCTTTACTTCCTTTACTTTACACAAAGCCCCTTACTTGTTTTGAAGGTAGCATAAAGAGTATAAAACTTGACCTATTTAGATAAGCTTTAGATGTCATTCTATGGCATGAGATTGAACCCATCATCTTTCCACCTTAGTGAACACTCTTAATTTAGTAGTTTAGAGTAGATCAAAACTTGAGTCACTTTAGATGGGAACACTTGGTGAAAATGAATTATGAAAACCTTGGAATGATGAGTCATTCTATTGAGATGTTTTGACATGTGTTGAGAAACACAAATGGTTTATGATGATGAAAATGTTGAGGCATGAGCCTTAGCCCTTTTATAAAACTGATGGTTGGATTCAGATGCGATACCATTCCAAATTTACCGTACAACCACACTACCTGAATTGGGTAAGGCTTAGCCGGAAGTTTATATGCATTAGTATTAGTTCCCTCGCGGGAGAGGTTTGAGCTGAGGTACCTCTCAATGTTGTCCACCTATGTAGTGCCCAAGATGACAGATGGTCATGGTTGGGAGGCCATGCTCATAGGAGAGGTGCTTATACTAGGGTGTGTAAAGGAAAGGTTATGTTTGATTATCTGCATACTAAGTATGATGATTTAGGGTTATCCCTGACAGATGTATCGAATCTTGTGGTGAAAGTGTACCACCTCTACAGAGTGTCAAACTATTCGAATAGCCGCGTCCGCGGTTATGGATAGTTGGAATGGCCATACTATTTCGTTGTCAAATGTTTTAAAAACAACTTATGAGATGAATGATGAATCCTGACTTGACCACAACAGGGTTGTGCTTATGATAATAGCTTCCCAACTTAAGTGATTCTAGAACTTTATGTTATCTTTCTTTGCTTCTAAACTCAGCTTAGGTTTCAAACTTAACTTTTTAGTTAACTTAGATTTAGCACTTTAACTTAGAACTATATTACTTGTTAGTGGTAGTTTGCGAGTACTTAAAGAGTACTCATGGCTTTTGTCCCTGGCTATTCTCATGGCCAGACTATGAAGGAGACTACCAAGATGATGGCCAGCAGGACGGCTATGATAACTAGGACTATCTGCCTTCGTCAGCATTGCCTGTGCCCCTGAAGATGGACCCCACCGCTATGCTTTATATTTATTCCGCTGCTTGTTGTATTAAGATTGGATCATGAGATCCTTATTTGTGTAAGACCTTATGTATGGTTTGTAATGGATGATGTACTGTGATATCCAATCCGTTATGTCTCGCAAAAATGGTAATCCTGGGATTGCGAGGTATGGCATAACGGGCATGTGGGATTAAAAATCCGGGTATTGACAGATCCCTAGGCCTTGTTTCTAAGCACTGAAACACCATTTGCTATTAGATCTATTACATGTTTGCTTGCTTCTATCTTTATTTCAGTTTTCCTTTAGTCTTTTCCATGCCATCCAGCTATTTTCTATCACCGCTACCACTTATAATTATCCATACCACTTGTATTTCACTATCTCTTCGCCAAACTAGTGCACCTATACACCTGACAAGTGTATTGGGTGTGTTGGGGACACAAGAGACTTCTTGTATCTTGATTGCAGGGTTGCTTGAGAGGGGATACATTTGACCACTTCCTCCCCGAGTTCGATAAACCTTGGGTGATCCACTTAAGGGAAAACTTGCCGCTGTTCTACAAACCTCTACACTTGGAGGCCCAACAACTGTCTACAAGAATAGAAGTGTGTATACATCAAGCTATTTTTTTGGCGCCGTTGCCGGGGAGGTAAGGTAAAAGGTATCCACACTAGAAGATTAAAGAAGAAGAACCTCCCACGGCAAATGCCTATTTTCTGGCGCCGTTGCCGGGGAGGTAAGGTAAAAGGTACTCACATCCTCCGGTGTGAGTGCTCGAAGTTATTTCCTTTAGATTCTGCAATTTTGTCTTTTTGTTTCTTGTTTTCACTAGTTAGGCTTAACGGAAAACAACAAAAAAATTAGAGAGCTTTATAGTATTTATCTTGAGTTAGGAAATGAAGTGTTTGAAGAGAAAATTAAAAAACCTATGGAACTTTATTTGCATGCTAATAGCAATGTTGTTAGTATGAATTCTTTGGACGCCATTATTGCTAATGCTATGGAAAAGTCTAAGCTTGGGGAAGCTAGTTTTTATGAAAATGATCTTTTTAGTCCCCCATCTTTAGAGGAGAAAATTTGCTTTGATGATACTATACCTCCAATATATGATGATTACAATGATGAATATGATATTTTCAGTCCACCTACTATTGAGGAGAAAATTAATTATGATTACAATATGCCTCCTATATTTGATGATTATGGTGATGAGAATAATAATGATAGCTATTTTGTTGAATTTGCTCCCACCATAATTAATAAGAATGACTATGCTTATGTGGAGATTATTAATTATTTTATGCATGTGGATCATGATAAGAATGTTTTATGTGATAGTTATATTGTTAATTTTATTCATGATGCTACTGAAAGTTATTATGAGAGAGGGAAACATGGTTTTATGTATCTCAACAATATTAAGTTTGCCCTCTTTATGTTGAAAGTCTTGAAGTTGCACTTGTTTTGCTTTACTATGCTTGTTGCTTTGTACTTTCATGACTTGTTTCTTTACAAGATTCCTATGCATAGGAAGTGGGTTAGACTTAAATGTGTTTTGAATTTTCTTCTTGATGCTCTCCTTTACTTCAATTCATATTTCTTATGTGAGCATCTTCTCAAACTATCATGCCTAACTTAAAGGCGTTAAAGAAAAGTATTTATTGGGAGATAACCCAAAAGTTTTATATGAGTCTTGTAGGTTATTACTTCAGTAATAACCGCTCCTTATCCTTTTTATTTGTTTTTTGTGTCAAGAGTAACCTCTAATGAGAAGAGAAGTAATGATTGGGAAAGTTCCTGTCCCGAAACAGATTTCTGTGCTTCACCGTAAACATTTGTGTAAAATCTCTGAACGTCCTTTTGATGCGTGAATTTTTGTGCTTCTGTCCCAGGTTGTTATCTAACTTTCGTTAGTTCAACACTTTTTGATTTGAGCAACAGAAGGTCTTCGAAAAAATTCGTATTTACCTGCTGGTCTGTTTTGACAGATTTCTGCCATTTTCTGCATTTTCTTCTTGTTGGTTCCTTTTTGAGTTCTTTTGGGGAATTGAGATTTTTGAGGGAAGTGCTACAGTAGCTAGTGTTTTAATGGAAGTTTTATTGGTGTTAGAACTGAACCAAAAGACTTATTACCTTGAGTGCACTAATGTTTCTAATAAAGATTGTGTGAAGTTTTGTATGAAGGAAAAATTTCAGGTGTATGGAAGGAATGAGTAATGAGATGAAGGATGGACTAAAGCTGAAGCTTGGGGATGCCACGCGTGTTACCCAAAGAAATATCCAAGAAGTACAAGCGTCAAAGCTTGGGGATGCCCAAGGCATCCCCTTCTTCATCAATAAAAATTCCAGGTTTCTTCCAAACGCTTCCTTTTTATTGTTTCATACACAGTTGTGTTGTTCTTGGAGCGTCTTCTTTTTCGTTTTTTCGTTTGCTTGGTTTTCTTAGTTTGCTGAATAAATTGGTTGGACCCCCTCTTTCATACGTTGGTTTGCAAATAGTTTGGTTTGGATTGGAAAAGAGTAGGAAAGTTCATGCTTATGTGGTAAAAAGAGCCCGTTTTGGACTGTGGCCTATGCTTTGTCATGCCATGCTTGATATTTTTTTGGCTTTATGCTTAGTATTCTTTGCTGTAGCATGACTTGTTATAAACAATTGAGATTGCTTAATATGCCTTGGATGAATCATGCGTTGTTTTAGCATATTAAAGCATAGTATAGTGGTATTCTCCTTTGATGCTTTGTTTGGGTTGACTTGGCACATGCTCACACCATGTTATGACTATCTCAAGTCACCATAGCCTTTATGATCCTTTAGTTTTCAACTTGTAGTATCACTTTATGCTTTGATCAATGATGTTTTGTCACTCTGCATGATTATGGCCATTATTGCTCTCTTAGTTTGTCGCTCCCAGTCTTTTGCTAGCCTCCGCAACCAAGTATGAGTTCCACTCATGCATCCAACTCCCTAAACCAAGTTATTCCAAAGAGTCCACCATACCTACCTACTAGCTTATGCTATTCCAAGTATATTCATGTTTTTGTTTACCTTCCAAATTAAACATGTTATGAGAAAACTAGTGATTAAAGCTCTCACTAACTTGATGGCACACTTTACTTTTCTTGCCCTTAATAAACTTGAACCATTGTGTCATCTATGTTGTATATGCTTGCACTTATTTGTTGGGAATTAGCAGAACCATGCTTTCATGGGGAACGCTTTCAACATTGCACTTGGTACTTATACCTAGTTGATATCATGCTCTTTTGTATATGGATGTCATCGGTGTGAAATGAAAGGGGAGCTTGTAAGTCCATGGAGTTATGTATATGTGTTAGAGAAAGGCCTGGGCCGCTGGTCTAATCCATGCTGACATGGTGCAAACCTGCAGCGTAAGCATAATGAGCTGTCTATGAAGCATTCTTCTTATAAAAAAAGAGTCCGATATTGAGAAAAAAGAGAAAAAGAAAAGAGAAAAAAAGAGATATATGAAAAGAGGAAAGAGAGAAAAAAGCACCATATTCCCATGGTAAATAAGAAGATTGTTGAGATGCTCGTTGTCTGCTTGCCTTGTCATTTTGATATGGGGATTCTTCCGTATCATCAGGCAAGGGGTACCCCGTTGGCGGTTCTCTATGATACACATGTACTTATGATGACAAGAACTTACCGGTAACTAAACTTGAGTAGCATGGGGAGCGACCCTCGTATACAAGGGACATGAGTATTCTAACTTATACTTCGTTAAGCATGTACACCATAGTTTGTTCACTTTAACCTTAATCACTTCAAGATGCTTATGATAGGGGCAATGAGAGCTGAAAGCTATTAAGTACCATAATTTTTGGAAGCTCTTTATGAGACTTGAATCCCTACTTCCTTCTATGAAGGCCTTTCTTCCACCATTATATTGAGTCTCCACCTTCTATCTTTATGCACCTACTTTGAGAGCATAGTTGCCATTCTTAGTTCTATGTGCATTGTCCCAAGACTTGTTGATTGATGCATAACTTTGATATTGCTTGTTTTAAACTATTTGTATCTAGTCACTCTTATGAACTTTGAAGGTGTCCTATGCATTTATGTTTGCTACTCTATGAGGGACAAGCTGAATGCCACTATGCTATGTTTTCTTTATGTGAAACAAACAAACGTCTTGCAAAGCATTGTTATTCATTAATATTTTGTTTGTGCCTTTTCATGTTGAAACATAGTTTCTTTGTCTTATTGCTAGAACTTTGTCTTTCATGTTATGATTGAAGTACTATGATCCCAGTTTTGAATGTTTTACAAACACTTTGATCAAGTTTATGATGGTGCATGTCACCTCAAAAATTATTCTTTCTTTTTATCACTTACCTACTCGAGGACGAGCAGGAGTTAATCTTGTGGGTGTTGATACATTGCAAATGTATCTATAATTTTTGATGTTCCATGCTTGGTTTTATCTACTTTCTTGTGTTTTGTTCCAACTTTGGAGTACTTTCTATACACTTTCTTGGACTAACCTATTAACAAGTGCCACAGTGTCAGTTGCCTGTTTTCTGCTGTTTTTGGTTCTAGGAAAGTCATAAAATCAATATTCTCGGAATTGGACCGGACAAAAGCCAAAGTCGATATTTTACCGGAAGACTCATGGAGCCAGAAGACGAGACGAAGAGGGGCTAGGGGTTGGCCACACCACCTGGTGGCGCGGGCTAGGCCAGGCTGTGCCAGGGGGTGGTGTGGACCCCTCCTGCACCCCCTCGGTCTCCCCTCTCGCCTATAAGAGCCCCCGATATAGAAACCCTAAGTGGTCAATCAGAAATCCACGAAAAGTTCCGCAGCGCCGCCGCCACCGAAGGGGAGATTCGGGGGACAGAAAGTCTCTGTTCTGGCACCCTGCCGGGACAGGGAAGTGCCCCCGGAGCCATCTCCATCGATCTCCACCGCCATCTCCATCACCATTGCTGATTCCCATGATGAGGAGGGAGTAGTTCTCTCTCAAGGCTAAGGGTTCTACCGGTAGCTATGTGTTCATCTCTCTCTCTCTATGCACAATCTTATTGAGATCATGAGCTTGTAATATATAGATCTACCTTGCTACTCAAGTGCTTTAATAGATCTCTGCTCTCCCCATGTGTGTGAAAGTGACAGTGTGCACACCATGGTGGCACTTAGGCTAGAGATTACAATTACTTGTTATGAGTTATATTTGGAGTTGGATATCTTTATGAAATTGTGGTGTTTGTTGGAACCATCTAGTGCTCAAGGTGACAGTGTGGGGTTATCTAGAGGGGAAAGGCTTACTTTGAGGTGTGCTGTTATAGCCCTACCATGGATTAGAGTGTCCAACCGGAGAGTAGTTAAGAGTAGTATCATAAAGAAGAATATATTTATATGAGAGTGTTCACTAGTGAAAGTATGATCCTTAGGCCTTGTTTCTAAGCACTGAAACACCGTTTGCTATTAGATCTATTACATGTTTGCTTGCTTCTATCTTTATTTCAGTTTGTCTTTAGTCTTTTCCACTCCATCCAGCTATTTTCTATCACTGTTACCACTTATAATTATCCATACCACTTGTATTTCACTATCTCTTCGCTGAACTAGTGCACCTATACACCTGACAAGTATATTGGGTGTGTTGGGGACATAAGAGACTTCTTGTATGTTGATTGCAGGGTTGCTTGAGAGGGGATACCTTTGACCACTTCCTCCCTGAGTTCGATAAACCTTGGGTGATCCACTTAAGGGAAAACTTGCTGCTGTTGTACAAACCTCTGCACTTGGAGGCCCAACAACTGTCTACAAGAATAGAAGTGCGTAGACATCAGCGACTCCAAGCTGGTCGTTAACCAGACAATGCATGAGTGCGACGCACTGAACGACAATATGATCGCCTACCGCGACCTCTACAACACACTCGAAGGGGACTTCGACGGCTGTGAGCTGCGACACATAGGCCGCGAAAGCAATGAAGAGGCGGACACACTCGCCAACATTGGCTCTACCTGCGCCCCCATACCACCTGGGGTATTTCTCGAGTGCATCTATGAACGCTCCATCAAGCCAAAGGCCGTAGAGAAGAAAACAAGCGCAACAACGGACTCAGGGGCTGCACCACCCAATGAGCCAACATCACTCGACGACCTGGAGCTTGACACGGGACTCGAGGGACCAATGAGCGTCATGATGATCGAGTCAACTTGGACTCAACCGTACATCGCGTACCTTCTCAGCAAAAGGCTACTGGACGACCCGACTGATGCACGGCACATTGCACGGTGATCCAAAGCATTCGCTGTTATCAACGGCAAATTGTAGAAACGCAGCATCACAGGAGTACTCCAGCGATGCGTTTCCAATGCCGATGGAAGAGTTGTTCTACTCGACATCCATGAGGGGACTTGCGAACACCACGCTGGCAGTCGAGCCCTTGTCGCCAAAGCTCTACGAGCTGGATTCTACTGGCCTACGGCCATGCGTGACGCCAAGGACATCGTCCAAAAGTGCAACGCTTGCCAGCGATTCACGGACAAGCCACACGCACCTGGTGCGGAACTCCGGCCAATTCCATTGGCCTGGCCCTTCGTGCAATGGGGACTCGACATGGCCGGCAAGCTCCCAAAGTCCTCACGAGGAGGCTGCGTCTACCTCCTAGTCGCAGTCGACAAATTCACCAAGTGGATAGAGGCCATGCCAGTGACTAACCAGTTAGGATACAACGCAGTCAAGTTCTTAGAGTCCATTGTCTATCGCTTCGGAGTACCACACAGCATCATCAAGGACAATGGGACAAACTTCACATCCAAAGAGTTCCAAGAATTCTGTGAGAATCTGGGAATCAACGTAAGCTATGCCTCCGTGGCACATCCATAGACCAACGGTCAGGTCGAAAAAGCCAACGGGCTCGTCTGCGGCGGCATAAAAAAGCGACTCCTCAGGCCAGTCGAGCAGGCCGCAGGCTGCTGGCCAGAAGAACTGCAATCAGTACTCTGGAGCCTACGCACAACTCCAAACAGCACCACGGGGTACACCCCATTCTTCATGGTGCACGGTGCCGAAGCAGTGCTACCCGCGGAGGTATGGTACAAAGCATCACGAGTGGTCGCTTACAGCGAGCAGGAGTCAACTCTTGCACTCGAAGACTCCGTCGACCTCCTTGACAAGGCATGGGAAATCACCGCGGAAAGATCAATGATCTACCAGCAGAACGTGCGCAACTACCACAACAGAAGGCTACGCCCCAGGTCCTTCGTCGAAGGAGACTTGGTCCTGCGACTGAAGCATCAAGGGCACCTCAAGCTCGATTCCCCCTGGGAGGGACCATACGTGATTAGAGAAGTAATCCCAGGTAGCGCCTATCGCCTCAAAGATTTCAAAACAGGAGTCGCCTACTCCAACCCCTGGAATGTCACGCAGCTGTGACGCTTCTACCCTCAGTCGTCTTTTATTTTTACATTGCAAATAAGGCTACTTAGCCACACATTGTACCCCGTACTATCCTGCGAATGAATAAAGCTAAGTGCCCCAAAACTCTGTGTTCTTTTTATTCTTGCAAAATATCCACTTGGGCACTGCGCCACCCTATACACATCTGTTCTATGAACTAACACGATATCCTGAGTAGCTGACACACCAATAGAAACCCTTGACAAACACCAACCCAGTTGCAGCACACCTGACAGGTTGGCAATGGGATGATATAAACACAAGTCAGGCTAACGAAAAGGAATCGCATAGTGCAACGCACTCGCAAAACATACACGCTAACAAGCTCTTTATATACATCAATGTTAATAAATTATACACAGCATATATATGAACTTTACAACACTGGTGCAACTATGTGCAGGACACAAACTAAACTACTGTTGCAGCAAAGGAACGTTGGTCTGCTCCTCGAAGAAGTCAACGATTTCCTCCGCTGGACGATCCACCGCCTGGTAGTGAGGAACCATGTTCCAAGTCGAACCTGCTGGTGGCACTGGCGGTCCAGCCGCAATTGCTGCAACATCCACATCAGGCTTGTGCAGTCGCACCAGCGACAGAGTAGCCTTGGCACCAGCCACTAACTGTTGCCGTACGCACTTGCGGACGGCATTCAAATCTTGAAACTTGGCAAGAAGGGCCAGCTGGCTCGAGGGAATGATGTCCAGCGGGAACATCGTCTGGTAAATATTCTTCAAGCACGATTGCGACTTCTTCAAGAAGTGAAGCACTCGCGGGGCACGATCCTGCAGGGTCGCTAGTGTGATTGCGCGATCATGATCCACTCAGAAGTATCCACTTGCCTGAAGCTGCTCTTGGGTCAGGTCATTCATGCGAATGGCAATCCTATCCTTCTCATCCTGCGGATGGCGTGCACTGACAACTATAGCAAGCAAAAGCAAAATAAGAAGACAACGAACTACTGCGAGTGACTACAAGGAAAAGATAAGGAAGAAGAGAGCTAACACTTAAACTGGTCGCCCAGCTGCGTCACCTCCCCTAGCAGATATTGCTCTCGGGTGACGGCCTTCTCCGCCCTCGACTTCCATACATCCGCGTTACCATGGAGCACAGGCAGTTCGCGCTCCAACTGCTTCACACGGTCGCGGAGTCGCGAGAGCAGAGACAGCTCATCCACCCTTGAGCGCGACTGCGTCAAAGTATCATCAGGGGGTGGCATATTCCAAGGTTCACTCAAAAGACCACTCGATGTGCCCTATCACAAGTCAAGCAAGAGACAATAAGAAGACTAAGGCGATGCATAGACAAAAGACTCGAATGCATTCAAACATAATAAAGTATCAGCAGATACACTCGCCAAAAGGCATGTTCCAGACAAAAGAAATAAGCTATTTAACTATTACAGACACGACTACTGAGGAGAAACTGGCTTCTTCGACTTAGACTTTGGTTTTGGGGGCCTCATCGAGTCTGTGGCAGTATCAGATGCCACAGACTTTCCACCGGCACCTGACGTCGCAGCCTTCGCCGCCTTCTTGGCTCATTGCAGCTCCTCAGAGTATTTCACAACTGTATTGATCAGCTGTGGCCCGTACTTGCCACAAGCAGTTGCGAAAGGAGCAAAGACTACCTGTTGGCCATCCGCGCTGACAGGCATCGCCTTCGAGACCACTGCAGGATCAACCTCGAATCCATGGGCTTGAACCATCACGAGTGACATTGAAGCGCCAGCCGCACGGAGTGAGTTCTTGAAGCTCGCAGGAATGCCTCCAGCAAGGGACTCCACCAGGTCATCCATATTTTCGATTAACTTAGCCTTGGGCGCCAGCTCCTCATGGAGTCAACTAAGCACGCCCTTGGCCTTGGTGAGCGTCCTCTGAATAGCAGCACTGCAATCCTCGACTGCCGAGATGGCACCTGCTAGAGCAC
Organism: Avena sativa; assembly: GCA_916181665.1. Classification (NCBI taxonomy): domain Eukaryota; kingdom Viridiplantae; phylum Streptophyta; class Magnoliopsida; order Poales; family Poaceae; genus Avena; species Avena sativa. The sequence continues at coordinate 76,973,626 of OV702292.1, read as the reverse complement.
CATCACGATGGAGTGCCTGGGGGTCGAAGCTCAGACCACTGGCATCTACACAAAAATCAAGCATTGGCACAAAAGTCAGCATAGCAACAGATTCGAAAGAAGAGACACAACGAAAATCCAGACAAGGGAATACCTAAGAGGGCCTTGGCAATCGAGAAAAGTTGTTCTTCGAACAACTTCTCCCTAGTTGTGATGGAGGCGCGCAGATCCTCTTCGCGCTTCCGCGATTCATTCTGTGCTACGATTGCCTCATCGCGGATCTTGACGGCCACGGCGAGCATTTTCTCAAGGGAAGTGGCGTCGCGAAGGAGTGCATTATGCTCGACTGTGAGACAAACAAAAATAAACCGTCAGTCGAATATATCACAAGGATGCAGAAGAAAAGGTAAAGAACACTCACTTTCAACCGCGCGATGGCGATTGTCCAGCATTGCATGATGACGACCCATCGCAAGAACCTGCTCCGCCAGATGAGCGACTTCCTTCACAATGAGCTGTGACAAAAAATAGTAAAGGGTCAGTAGATGGCATAGATGAAAAATTCGATTACAAAATCAGAAGAAGCGATGCTACACATACATGATCCTCCAATGACTCCGAGGTCGATTGACGCGCAGTCGTCCGGATAACCATCCGATGCTCCACATCATGGGGAGAACTCGATGAATTATGTCCGGAGTGGGCCGCCAAGGGAGGAGAAGGAGTGCGCTCGACCACTTTCTTGGCCTTAGAGGTCGCAACTCCAGATTCTTTCAAAAATTGGACGTCGCCAGAAGATGACGATGCCGGATGACTGTAGAATAAAACCAACATCAAGAGAATACAATTCCAAAGAAGAACCAAAAAGGAAGACCTATATACTTACCAATAAAATTTGTCAAAATCGAAGGTTTGATCCCCCGACTCTGATGACGACTCCTTCGGCAGTCGCATCTTCTTACGAGAAGATGGCGCCACGGTGCTCACAGGAACGACAGGAATTGGCGACTCTACACCAATAGCTGCACCTTCCGGAGTTAAAGGAGACGATGCATCCGAATCTTTGCTGCGCGAACGCTTGCGAGTGTCCGGACTACTCGACTCGTGGGGCTTCCTCCTCCAAATCAGATGGGATGGTCGACTCCGACTCGTCCTCTTCCAAGGCCTCATGAGGAATAACCCCCTCAGGAAGAGGGGGAATACAAGGTGACACACTCAAATCCTGCATATAATAAACAAGTTAGTACAAGTCAGGAAAAGAGAAGCATTCGACAAATAAAAGCTACTTCGTAGCACAACCATACCTCAGGAGGAGGATTAGCAGCATCGAAGGGAGGCACGATTGGTTCACTGGGGAGCACATCCTTGACGGTGTACTTGGTGAGCAGTCGCACCCTTTGATCTACCTCACTCGCAGAAATGCCATCGGCAGATACGCGAGTGACATCGTCCGTGCCAGCCCACTGGAACATAGGGTGGACTCTGGCCTGCAGGGGCTAGACGCGACGGTGCAGCCATGTGTGAATGAGGGCGCAACCTCCCTCCTCTTTTTCCATGCGACTCTCAAGGTCGCAGACGTGCTCGTACAACACATCTGTCTCCGTGGACTCGTTGGGCATCACTACATTCTTCCAGGAGCGCCTTCTCTTGCATGGCGTCGCAGGATCGAAGGGCGCGAGTCCAAAGTGGTCTCCGTCGGCCTTCTGGTCGCGGATGTAGAACCACACATCCCTCCACCCTTGGACGGATGCCATAAGTTTGATGTCGAAGTACGTGGCGGAGGAGTCGACGTGGATACCGCAGCCGCCTACATCGTAGACTATAGAGCCAGATGCCGACTGGCGCTTTAGCTTGAAGAGACATTTGAAAAGACCGAAATGTGGCTCGATTTCGAGCCAGCACTCGCAAAGAGTAATGTAGCAAGCTACATGAAGGATGGAGTTGGGGGACAGCTGATGCAGCTGGAGCCCATAGAAACAGAGAAGGCCCCTGAAGAAAGGATGCAGGGGCAGCGAGAGACCACGGATGATGAATGCTAGAAACATCACCTGAAAACCGGCAGGAGGAGAAGGAATTACCTCACCACCGGGGACACGCGCATCAGCGACGGCGGAAGATAGAACTCTGTCCTGGCGTAGGAGATGGAGCTCAGAAGACTTGATCACGGACGCGCGCCACGCGCCATTGGTGACACGAGTGCCCGCGCCCTTTTTCTTTCCGGCGACTGCGGCGCTTGTGCCCGCAGCGGCAGAGCCGCCCTTCTTCTTGGCAGCAATAGTGGCGACGGCGGACTCAGCCACGGCACCTCCTTTCTTCTTCCCCATCTTACGGTGGCGGTGTGACCGGAGGAAGTAACCGGGGAATACGCGGAGCTGGTTTAGCGCCGCGAGAAAAGATGAACACAAAGGAGCAATGGAGTAGAAGCAATGGCGACGGAGGTAAAGGCAGAGGAGCAGATGTGAAAAATTACCGTCGCATCACTGCTACTTAACCCCCTGGAAGATGCAATCCAACGGCCAGGAAAAACCCTACCAGACGCGTGGCATTCATCGAGATCGACACGTGGAGGACCCGAAGCGTGAACCGTCCCCCACTACCCCCATTACACGCGGAAATTGAGGAGGCCCAATTAAAACAGAGATTACGCACACCCGGTCAAGTTAGAGTCGGAAAATGGGACCCACCGCTTGCCACATCCCGTCAAACCCGCTCACGCGGGCAACTGAGGTCATCATATAGTCAGCACTGATGTCATCCAAAATTGAGCAGCAGAAGACTTCGAATACTTTAGTCCTTGCTCGAGTCTTCGACTCCACCAAGCACTTGGGGGCTACTCCCATAGGGAGTGCTAGTCACGCACCCTACGATTTTTCTTTTCTCTTCTGCAGGAATATGGACATTCAAAGCATACACAACCACTCGAATCCACGATTCGACTATGGACATGGGTTACTCCCATAGGAGCGTTGGCATTAAATTCGATTGAAACAAGCAAACAAAAGACGACAGCAGTCGCAAAAGTTCTTTAGTCCCTGCCTGAGTCTTTGACTCAACTAGGCACTCAGGGGCTACTCCCATAGGGAGCGCTGGTCGCACACCCTATGATTATTTGTATATCGTACTGTGTGTCGATAACATCCACACTCGAATCTTATGGCGACACCGCCTCATGATGTTTCCCTAAAAAGAGACTGCATCTCCTGGGTCACCCGAATCATCTCCGCGATGACAAAATTCGGATGCCGCGCTTGCAGCGTGAAGATAAGACCCGAATAAGGCCTGGCAACGCATTTACTGCACACTACCAGAAATATATCCGTGCCAACAGGTACGATGAACATGCCTTGACGGACGCGTCGAGTGCTCACACCCATATACTGGAATTCAACTCCTGTAAGACCTCCGCGGCTTGAGTCGAATTACACCAGCACTTTTCTGGATTCGAGCCCGGGGACTCGAATTTGAGTAGATTGCGTTGTTTTACCCTAAGGTAGTTAACTGATACCGATACATCGGTTAAATTAGGCACGCACATTAACAATCCCTATGACACAAACAGAGTAGTCGAAAATATACTCATTCATGCACTCGAAAGGCTTCATAAAGTCCCCAGTCGAATCTGCGATTCCACTAGACACTCGGGGGCTACTGACATGGGTATACCCTATAGGTACTCGAGTTTGGTATATACGGGCTGAATACAGCGGAAGCCCACGGTGTCGCCAAGGCCCAAACAGAGAAGTCGAGTAACCTACGGACTCTCGATTGCTTGAGGAACAAGAAGCTAAAGATAGAAAGTTCAAAGGAGAAAACCCTAACCTGTAACCTACTCGACCTGCTACCCGAGACCTAGCCTATCTATATAAAGGCTAGGAGCGGGCGACGAGGAGGACACACGCAACCCTAGTTTTCACAACCCTCGCCAGATTGCATCTGCGCACCATTGTAATCTTTGATTTCTCTGTTAATTCCACGAGCAGACAAGCAGGAGTAGGGACCTCTACGAGGCCTAAACCTGGGTAAATCTTCGAGTCCCCTGTGTGCTTGTTTGCTAGCCGATTGATGCTTCCAGCGCTCCCTCCTTCTCCAAAACCCAAGTCCATAACAATGGGCATTGATGAGTTAAACCCTCGTCAGATAGTAAATGGGTTAGGCCAGCTCATTGCATACCAAGACAAGGTGGTCTTGATGCTGCTATGAATGAGGATGGTGAGCTAGTTCCTATAAGGCCCGTTGTTGGATATCATATGTGCATTGATTTTAGGAAGCTAAACCGTGAGACACAGAAAAATCATAAACCTATACATTCATGTATAAAATTCTAGAAAGACTTAGTAATAATTCTTATTTGTGTTTTCTTGATGGTTATTCTGGATATTCTCAAATTTCCATACAACCGGAAGATCAAGAGAAAACAACTTTCACTTGCCCTTATGGCACATATGCTTATAGATTAATTCCGTTTGGCTTATGTAACGCAACATCAACTTTTCAAGAATGTGTTCTAAAGACCTATGATGATTTTGTTGAGAAGACTATGGAAGTTCTAACAAATGATTTTGTTGTTTGTGTAACAACCTTTGATAATTGCCTCTACAATCTAACCAAAGTCTTGCAAAGATGCAGGCAATCAAATTTGATTTTGAATTGGGAACAATGCCATTTTATGGAAAGAGAAGGTAATGTTTTCGGGCATAAGGTTTCAGAGAAAGGAATAGAAATAGACAAAACTAATATAAATTCTATAGAAAATCTTCCAATACCCTAGGACATTAAAAACTTAAAAATGTTTTTGGGACATGCAGGTTTTTATAAGCGTTTTATAAAAGATTTTGCTAAAATAGCTATGCCTCTCACCAACCTTCTTGATAAAGAAACTCCATTCTACTTATATCATGACTGTATTGCATCTTTTGAAAACCTTAAGAATAAATTAGTTTCAGCACCTATCATGCAATCTCCAAAATGGGATGAACCTTTCGAAATCATGTGTGGTGCTAGTGACTATGCTTTAGGGGCTGTGTTGGGATAGCGAGACGGAAATAATTTGAATGTTATTTATTATGCTAGTAGGCCTCTTAAGAAGATTCAGAAACATTACGCTACTACAGAAAAAGAGGTCCTAGCTATAATTTTTGCTTGCGACAAATTTAGATCCTATATCATTAATTCTAAGGTAATAATTCATACGGATCACCAAGCTTTGCGTCACCTCCTTGTGAAAAAGGATGCTAAGCCCATGTTGATTAGGTGGGTTTTATTACTACAAGAATACGATTTGTAAAAAGTAGATAAGAGGGGTAAAGATAATCTGGTAGCAGATCATCTCTCTAGGATGGAGGGAATAATTACTAACCCCGTACCTATGAATGAATCATTTCCAGGAGAATATTTAGAAAACGTTGAAATTGTTGACCCGTGGTATGCGTATTATGCTAATTATGTTGCAACAAAATTTATACCTCATGGTATGTCAAGAAATCAAAGGATGAAATTCTTTAATAATCTTAAATATTACTTTTGGGATGATCCGTATCTATATCGTCATGGACCTGATGGAATGATTCGTATGTGTGTGTCCTAATCATGAAATGAATGCAATATTGAAAGCTTGTCATGACAGTCTGTATGGAGGGCATCATGTAGGTAAGAGAACCACTACAAAGGTACTTCAATCCAGATTCTATTGTCCCACCTTGCTTAAGGACACACACATGTATGTGGAATACTATGATGCTTGCTAAAGAAGAGGTAATATAGGTAGGAGACAAGAAATGGCAATGAACTATAGTCTCATAATTGAACCCTTCGATGTATGGGGAATGGATTACATGGGACCATTTATATAATCGAATGGTTATACTCATATTCTTGTTGCTGTTGACTATGTTACTAAATGGGTTGAAGCTATTCCAACAAGTCATGCAGATGCAGCCACCTCAGTGAAGATGATCAAGGATGTCATATTCCCTAGGTTTGGAGTTCCTAGATTTTTAATCACTAACGGTGGTTCTCATTTTATGAAAGGAACTTTCAGGAAAATCCTCAGCAAATATGGAGTAACTCGCCGCATTGCTTCACCATATCATCACCAAACAAGTGGTCAAGTGGAACTCTCTAATAGAGAATTGAAGACCATACTTGAGAAGACGGTGGACAAATCAAGAAAAGGTTGGTCATACAAGCTAAATGACACTCTATGGGCATACCGTACTGTGTTTAAAAACCCAATGGGTATGACACCTTATAAGATGGTGTATGGCAAGGCATGCCCATTTACCTTTAGAATTGGAACACAATGCTTTTTGGGCAATCAAGAACCTAAATTATGATCTTAAAGCAGAAGGAGAAAAATGTTTATTAGATATTCATGCTTTAGATGAGTTTAGAAGTGAGGCCTATGAGAATGCTTGGTTGTTCAAGGATAAAGTGAAAAGATGGCATGATAGAAAAATAGAAAATAAAACCTTTAAAAGTGGAGAGAAAGTGTTGCTCTATAATTCTCGTCTTAAGTTGTTTCTAGGAAAGCTCAGATCAAAGTGGGAAGGCCCATATATAGTTGAAGAAGCTTATTCATCGGGAGCAGTGAAGATCCAAGGAAAAACACCCTCTCTTGCATGGGTGGTAAATGGACAACGCTTGAAGCATTATCGAGTAAAAGAAAATATAAGTGCAGTCACCATAGAAGTAATCACCCTAGAAGAAGTGATAAAGCAAAGGTATACAAGGAATGGCAACTGCAAGAAGAATGGACTTGAGACGGAATGAGCAATACTACGGTCAAGCTATTGACCATAAAAGAGCGCTTCATGGGAGGAAACCCATGCGAAGTAAAGGTTTGAGTAAGTTTTTAAATTTTTAATTAAAGTTTTATCTAAGCATTGTGTTAAATAAGGAACATTTGATGCTCTAGCGAAAGAAGAAGGAAGATTGATAATGCCAAAATTGGTCGAGAATCTAAGCTAGCATTTTTCTGTCAAAACTTGATATTTCGTTAAGTTTCAGATTAATAAAGAATCGTTGGAGAAGAAGAATTTTTTTGGTGGACATAGAAGGTTTAACGACCAACTATACGGCGGGAATAAAAATTCTGGCCATATAGCCGCGGTCGTATAGTTGTTGCGACATCACCTCTTCTATCCATGAAAGGTATTGAGAGTTTCACGACCAACTATACGGCCGGAATTAAAAATTCCGCCCGTATAGCTACGGTCGTATAGATATCGATGCCTTTGACAAAACAATTGTCTGAGTACTGAGAGTTTAACGACCAACTATACAACCGAAATAAAAATTCTGCTCGTATAGTTGTGGTCGTATAGTTATCGACCCATCTCCAAAAATCTTATTCAAAGTCTAGAGAGTTTAACGACCAACTATAGGTAGGAATAAAAATTCCTGCCCATATAGTTCTGGTCGTATAGATGGTTCCACCGTAGCTGAAATCTATAGTCGGTTCATAACTATATGGCGGGATCTATACGGGCCGCGCCCGTATAGTTGCTCGTTACGAAAGGAGGCTAGGGTTTTTGATCTCCCCTTTTAAACCTGATCGCATCTAACCTTTTTCATTAAGTTTTTGCAGAGCTACAGCCTCCAGCCTCGAAAAATCCTTGCCATCCCTGTACAAGCCCCTCTAACAACATCCGTGCAACGAAGCCATGCAGCCCTTCCATGTCAACAAGATCTGGAAGAAGAAAGAAGAGAAGCCCATGAAGAGGATTGAAGAAGTAGAACCTAAAGGATCATCGTCATCATCCAGCCCGGAGATCAAGCCTCTCCCAAATTGGGAGGACATGTTTCCGCAAAGGATGGAGATGATGAGGCAAGCTGAGCGGGGAAGGAACAAGGATGAGTATCTCCCTAATCCTTATTGTTACAACCTAGGATCCTATTATAAACCTCCTCTTGGTCCATCACCTCTTAAACCTAAGAAGGTGTGACAAGATGAGATTTATGATAAGATATATGAATTGGAAAAGGCTTCGAAGGCATGCGTTGAAACAATTGGAGAAGGGATTGGCTCCTACTGGATGATGAGCAAAGACCTTGAGAAAAAGGTCGATGACATCGATGTAGAGTTGGTTTCTTGTTTAAGACTGTCTTTGAGTTGACAGATGAGAAGAAATTCCTCAAGAAGAAAATGTTAAAGCTCCAACACGACATGGCCGAGCTCAGCATCCGCTTTGAAAGCATAGTTAAAGATTGCAACATAAAAGAAGAGGGAGACGCTCTTTCTACCCAGGAGGAGGAATAGGTACCAACAAGGAGTTATTTGATCCCGCCTAGCTTGATTCCAAGCTTGGGGAGATATTTAAAGACCTTGTAATCTATCTTATAAGTTTTATATCGCTATTTTATTTTGCATTAGTTCGAACTAGAAATAAAGTTCACATCATTAGAATTCCCTTCAGTAATAGTCGATCCCTTTTATGAAATTCCGAGTGTATTATTATTATGGAGAAATATTGAGTTTGTGCTTATATTATTGGATATATGAATGGCTTGAGTATAATTTTACTTGCACTTGATGATAGCAGTAGGAGTATTCCACACCATTGGTATTAATGGAACATATAAATATAATTTGGTCAATATATTGTAAGTCTATAGTTTGATTTACAAAGAAAAACTATCTATGCAGTTAAGTTGAAAAATAAACCTTGAACAAAGGAAAATGAAAGTGCTATCAAAATAGAGTGAGAACAAGTCGAGGTAGAATCTTCAAGCCATAAGAATGCTTCATATTGAATTGGAATTTGATAATTGAGATCGTTAAACTTTGAATTCCTACATGAAGTGGAATGTATGGATAGCTCCTTTGCACAACACTTAAACAAAAAGTGTGAGCATATACACAAAAGAGAAGAAAAGAAGGAAGAAAAAGAGCGAGTGTGCAAAGAGTAAATAGGCATATACCACTACATTGTAGTATGACAAAGAAACACTTTTGAGATTTTGAATCCCAAGTGAATACGTTGATCCTAAAATAGTTGGGACTACCTCGCTAACTCATTTGGTTGAACCGGATACTTTTACATTATGTTGAGATTCATCTTTTGTGAATTATTGATCACTAAGGTGTGGAAGCCTACTAATATTATTCAGATGGTTCAAGTAAGGTACTATTCATGAACTTATTCCTATATATCGTATATGATAAACACATGCTGCAACTGCCTCATTTATTTTATCGACTCAGCTTCATGAATATGAGGATCACATCCATTAAGCTAAACTTGCTCGGGACAAGCAAGAGTCTAAGCTTGGGGAAGTTGATGAGTGCGTATTTGCATCATGTTTTACACTATTATTTTGCATTGTAGATGTAGTATCTTGGTATTTTACGGCGCTCACGCGCACATTTTATGTGTGTTTTCACTAGGATCAGGACAGATGATGGATCCAATGGACACAATTCTTGGAGCAGTTGTACTGAGGAGAAAATGAGTCAAAAACAATGTAAATCGCTTATTTGGGAAATATTAATAATACCAGAAGAAAACCCAAAACGATCGAAGGAGATAGGATGTTTAACAACCAACTATATGACCAGAATAAATTTTTCGGCCGTATAGTTCAGGTCATATAGTTGGCGCCGCTACCGTCTCCTCAAATAGTTTCACCCCGTGCAACTGGATCAGAGAGACGACATATAGAACACCTAGAAATTGCCGAAACCTCACCTCCAGAAGGAATCTAGAGGGGGAACTTGTCCACCGGGGATCCATCTTCAACCTTCACAGATCCAGGAGGCTAAGGCATCGACCTTCATCTTCATCAACCGCTACATCACCACCATCTCCATCCATCCCATCTACATCTTGTCTAGATCTTGTTGTAATTTCTATACTCATTGTGGATTTATACAAGTACTATTCATCTATGATTGTTTCCATTACCATTGCCAGACGTTGATTGCCTCCAAGTCTAAGTATATCTCTAGTTCTTGGGGAGATGGAGAAACCCTAGCATATGATTGAGATGAGATAGATATTATTATGTTATACATCATTATGTGTATGTGTTAGTTGTCTTCATCTTGATGTTGGGAGTTGTGCACCTCCTAAATATTTGCCTCCTATGGGGACTCGATGAAGGGGATTACTTGTTGGTAAACGGAGGGATGATAACACTCTTAATGTGACTATAAAGCTATTGTCATTTCTTACGTGCTAACTTGGGGAATCAAGGAGAACTCATTAAGCCATGTCCATGCCATGGGAGAAATCCCTTAATAGCGAGATAATACGATTGATGTTGTTTATTCGTCAGCGGCGGTTATGAAGGATGATATTGATGACCCACAAGTATAGGGGGTGTATCGCAGTATTTTCGAGGGAAGTGAAACCCAATTTATTGATTCGACACAAGGGGAGCCAAAGAATACTTATAAGCCTTAACAACTAAGTTGTCAATTCAGCTGCACCTGGAAACAATCTTGCTCACAGCAGTTTATCAGTAGCAACAATTTTGTAGTAGGAATAGCAAAGTAACAGCAGTAGTAAAGTAAAGATAGTAGTAACAATAGCAGTAAACAGTGGGATTCGAGTGCGGTAGGCATAGGGATGGATGGACGGGCGTTGCATGGACAAGACAATTCACATAGCAATCAGAACATAGGGCAATTGCAGATAAATAAGATAAAGCATCCAAGTACTAGATAATCCTAGGCATGTGTTCCATATATAGTCACACATGCTCGCAATGAGAACTTGCACAACATCTTTTGTCCTGCCAGCCCGTTTGCAGCAGGGCCTCAAGGGAACTACTGGCAATTAAAGTGCTCCTTTTAATAGAGCACCAGAGCAAAGCATTAACACTCCATGAACACATGTGATCCTCACATCAAAGCCATTCCCTCCGGTTATCCCGATTTCTGTCACTTCGGGGCCTTTGGTTCCGGACAACAACGTGTGTATACAACTTGCAGGTAAGACCAAAAACAATACTATCATAATGAATCAATAACATGTTCAGATCTGAAATCATGGCACTCGGGCCCTAGTGACAAGCATTAAGCACAACAAGCCGCAACAAAGTCATAAAGAACTAATAAAAGATACTAGGCACCATGCCCTAACAATCTGATGCCATTACATGAACGATCTCATCCAATCCCTACCATCCCCATAGCCTACAGCGGGGGATTACTCACTCATAGATGGGGGAAACATGGATGGTCGATGGAGAAGCGATGGTGATGATGATGGCGATGATCTCCTCCAATTCCCCGTCCCGGCAGGGTGCCAGAACAGAATTTCTGGTGTTGTTTCGTGGAATCTGGTGGTGGCGGCAGAGCGGAACTCCTTTTGGAAAAACGTCGAAACCCCCGAAGTTTTTAGGTCAGAAGGCTCCTTATAGGCGAAGAGAGAGGCCGAGGGGGTGCCTAGGGGGCCCACACCACCCCCTTGCGCGGCCTGGCCTAGCCCACGCCACCAGGTGGTGTGGCCACCCCCTGGCTCTTCTCCGTCTCATATTATGGCTGCTGGAGTCTTCGGGTGAAATAGGATTTTTGGCATATTTTCCAGGATTTTTCCTGATAGTTGATTTTCTGCACAAAAAGTAGACACCAAGGCAATTCTGCTGAAAACTGCGTCAGTCCGCATTAGTTGTATCCAAATCACACAAGTATAGAGGAGAAACAATAGAAAAAGTGTTTAGGAAAGTAGATACGTTTTGGACGTATCAACTCCCCCCTAGCTTAGCTTATTGCTTGTCCTCATGCAATTCAATTGAAAACTGAGTGCGATAAAAGAACTTTCATGAACACATTTGCTTCATAACATGTAAATATTTTCAGCAATGTGATCAACTACTTAGACAGTTCATAATAAAGAGTATGCAACTGAGTCTACTTAATAGTCATTGCAAGCTATGAAGAGATTCCAACTCAAAAATAATAAGTAGCATGAAGTATAAACGTAAGCAACATTACAATGCTCATAAAAAGGTATGATAGAGTGGTATCTCGCTTGCCTTTGATTATGAATGTCAAGGCACCTCTGAAGTTCAAGTGATGACTAGAAGTAAAGACATCAAGGATACAAGCATCAAAGTCATAACACAAATAATCAAGCAATGGGACAAACACAAATAATGACAATTATGCTCTCAAAAAGGTGCTCAGAGAATATGTGGAGACTCAACAAGTAAAAGAAAAGGTTTTGAATAATTTGAAAGGCTTCCAAATGCTGAAAGTATGGTACTCATTAGCTTTGAGCTCTCATTGCCCCTGTCATAAGCATCTTTAATGTGGTTAAGGTGAAAGTGAGGTCCAATCTGAGTTATATGCTTGACAGACTATAAACTAAAAATCCCAAGTCCCTTGAGTACGAGGGCCGCTCCTCATGCTAATCAACTTTAGTTACCGGTAAGTTCTTGTCATCGTAAGTATGTGCGTATCATTGAGAACCGCCAACGGGGTACCCCTTGCCCGATGATACGGAAGAATCCCCATATCAAAATGATAAGGCAAGCAGACAATGAGTATCTCAGCAATCTTCTTATTTACCATGGTAAAATGGTGCTTTTTTCTCTCTTTCCTCTTTTCATAAATCTCCCTTTTTTTTCTTTTTCTCAATAGCCATCTCTCTCTTTTTTATAAGAAGAATGCTTCATAGATATCATTATGGTTACGCTTTAAGTTTCCACCATGTCAGCATGGATTAGACCAGCGGCCTAGGCGTTTCTCTAACACACATACATAACTCCATGGACTTACAAGCTCCCCTTTTATTTCACACCGACGACATCCACAAACAAAAGAGCAAGGTATCAACTGGGTATATATTTACAAGTGTTAAAAGCGTTCCTCGTGACAGCATGGTTCTGCTAATCCCCGACATATAATTTGCAAGCATATAACTTTCATGGAGAGTTCACAATGGTTCAGGTTTATTAAGTGCAGGAAATAAAGTGTGCCATCAAGTTCGTGAGAGCTTTACTAACTAATTTTCTCATAGCAAGCAAACATTTTATTTGGAAGAAAACAAGGCATATTGAATATGCACGGAAGTAGCAAATGATGCTAATAGGTAGGTATGGTGGACACTTTGGCAATATTTGGTTTAAGGGAGTTGGAAACATGAGTGAAACACTCAGTGGGAGTGGAGGCTAGATATAGTAAGGGAGCGACAAACAAGAGAGCAATAGCTGTCATTATCATGCTTGCAACAAAACAGGACTACTCATGCCATGAAAGTGATTCAAGATCCTCAAGGCAAAATAATTCATCGAGGCTTAACTGATTATTACAGTCATGTACATGCGTGAGCATGTGCCAAGTCAATCAAATGGAACATTCAGAGGAGGATACCGCGGTGTCATACCAATTTATGAATAGAGCAATGCAAGCAAACATTCATAAGACATGCTATAAACTATTAGTGAGCTGGAGCTAATCATACGAAAGCAAGAAATACTAAGCATCCAAAGATAACATACACCCTATATGAACAGACTAAGCATGCCCACAATGATGAGTATATGTACAAAAATGAAAACAAATAGAGTTTGTTACCATCCTCTTACCACGCCTCAAGTTGTCATTAATCCTCATTATTTCTCTTCACTTGTGTGGCTAGAATAATAATATGAAACCAATATTCCACTGAGGACTGCTAAACCCTGTAGCAAACTCACAAAACCAAAGAAGAATGACAAATATTTTTGGTGTTTTCGATTTTTAAACAAGAACCAAAAGGGAAAAACAATCAAAGCAAAATCTTTTTGGGTTTTTCGAATAGTTCAAACAAAGCAAAAAGGGAAAAACAAACCAAGGCAAAAAGAAGAAGCAAACCAAAGAGAAACAACAGAAATATTTTTGGTATTTTTGTGTTTTTAGAAAGCAAAAGCAAAAGAAGAACGAAAACTAAAAAGAGAACAAAAACATGAATATACAAAGTACGGACGCAACATGATATGAAGATGAGTGCGGTGTCGGTGTACCTCCCCCCAAGCTTAGGCTTTTGGCCTAAGTGGGTATCAATCCATGTATGAATAGGGGTTCCAAGTGGGCGGATCTTGGTAAGAATGGTCGTAGCAGGGCCCATGAGAAGAAGAAGCTCCCCAATCATAAGCGGGCTACTGATATGAAGATTCTCCCTCATTCGAGGGCTGGACCGAATCATCCGTGACCTCCCTTCTAGTGTCCTGCTCCTGTTGGGAGAGCTCTCCCAAGTACGTGTCAAGCTCCTCCTCAGTGAGGGACCATCCTTCCCTATTATCAAGGTTAAACAAAACAGGTGTAGGCAAAAGAACAACACGCTCGGACTTGCTCTTTCTCCAACCAGCTTTGAGAAAGGTTATTCATAAGATAACTCACTCATACTAGCCCACGAGGAAACAAATTTATGCTGTATCATGGAATTAAGATCAAGCCTTTCTATGGGAAACTGTAGGTCTAGATGATGAGGCACTAAACCATGCAATGCTAGTAAACGAGAAGCAATGAGGCCTCCACAAATTCCACCTTTCTCATGGTTAGCAGCAAGACGGAAAGCTATCAAAGCACCCAAGTTGTAAGACCTATCTCATCTAAGAGCAACAGAGATAAATGCTAGATCAAACGAATATAGCTTACTGGCAGTTTTCCTAGCAAGAACACACTTGGTAATAAAGTAGGAAAAGTAGCGAATGGAGGGAAGATGAATGTTACGGATTTTTCCACTCTCCTTTGAGAAGCTACTCCCTTGGCAAATTTCTGCATATAAATCCATGAGTGGTTCAGGTCTCTCCTTAATCTTCCTACATGATCCCCATTGAGGTACCTTAATGGCTGCACAAAAATCATCAAGAGAAAGGTTGACAACAATATTGTAAATTTTGTAATGGACCATGGGGTTAGGCAAAGAGTGACTAAATTAGAAATCCTGCACCACAGACATGGTTAGCTTCACAAATTGACAAGGTTCATTTTCCAAAAAGTGCTCTAGCCCTGCATTAGAAACCAAAGTGTGGAAATCTTGTAGAATTCCTACAACTCTCATGAACTCAGAGCATGGGTAAATGGAGGGAAAAACTTTCTCCTCCCGGTGGACCTTCATGACCTCAGGTACCCAAAGCTCATGTTGGTTGAGGTGGTGTTCACTCATCTTCTATTCTGAAATTTAAACACCTATTAAACAAGTGATTGCAAAGTAAATATAATGAAGGATTCTACTCATAGGGACTTGTAAGAGGCCTAAACATGCGTCAAAACTATATCTCTAAGCATTAAACAAGCTTACAAGCTCTCATAACCAGTCACCTATAGCAGCAAAATACTCAAGATATAATCCACTAAACACAAATCTACTTGGACAAGGGGAGGAGTCACATACCAGGGAACAAATGCTCCAAATTTCAACAAGAAAGATGGGCTGAGCAAGGAGATCGAAAAAATCGAGAGCAAGGACATCAAGAATGGGATTTTGAGCAATGAACTGGAGCTTACTTGGGAGAGAGAAGAACATGGCAGGTGAGAGATTTAGTGGGGGGCCAGGGGTGGCCCACACCAGGGCATGGCGCCACCCAGGGCTGGTCGTGCCACCATGTGGTGTGCCTGCCTGGTGGGCCCCCCTGGTACCTCCCATGTACTCCTCTGCCCCCTTTTTTCACGTAAAAATTTAAAATGAATTTTCTGGAATTTTTCGAGACACTTTATTTTTGGGCATTTTCAGGCATAGAAGAATGATTTTTTTCTGACAAACAATTTTTTTGGAAACATGGTGCAAGGACACAACAAAGCTAGAACTACAGAAGTTCTAAGACACTCTAACATGCAAGCAACTAACAACAAAAAGAAAACTAAACGAAAGCAAAAACTAAAATGCAAAGGATAGAAATAAACGGAGATAATCATAATGAAAACATTGTTTTGTTCAATGAAATCCTTTTGTTAACAAGGTTGATCAAGTCTTGCTACCAAAACAATTGCATATGAGACAAAACTTTGTATTCCACTAATGATTATGTTACCTCAACCTTGATAGCAATGGTCCCAATCATAATAGTTTCAAAATTTTCTCTTGGTATGGGACAATATATTTATCCAACTTGAATGCCCTCAACATGTTCAATTGAATTCAAACCATAAGTCCTTTCAATATTTTTGGGGAAATATACAGTATGTTCCTTGTCATTAACATTGAAAGTCACCTTTCCTTGATTACAATTAATAACAGCTCCTGTAGTATTAAGAAAAGGTCTCCCAAGAATAATAGACATATTATCATCTTCAAGCATTTTAAGCACAACAAAATTAGTTAATATCAAGCAATTATGAGCCACTTGAACGGGTACATCCTCACATATACCCACATGAATAGTGGTAGATTTATCAGCCATTTGCAAATATATATCAGTTGGTATCAATTTTTCAAGCTGAAGCCTCTTATAGAGAGAGAAAGGCATAACACTAACTCCAGCTCCCAAATCACACAAAGCAGTTCTAACATAACTATTCTTAATAGAGCAAGGGATAGTTGGAATCCCTGGGTCTCCAAGTTTCTTAGGAACCTTGCCATTGAAGGAATAATTAGCAAGCAAAGTAGAAATTTCTTCATTAGGGATCTTCCTTTTATTCGAGACAATGTCGTTCATATACTTTGAGTAAGGAGGCAGTTTAATAGCATCAGTCAAAGGAATTTGCAAGAATTAAGGCTTCATTAACTCACAAAACTTATTATAATGTTCATCTTCCTTTGACTTGTGTTTCTTATCAGGGAAAGGCATAGGTTTTTGGACCCAATGTTCTCTTTCACTACCATGTTTCTTAGCAATAAAATCTTCTTTGGTGTATTTAGTATTCTTAGTGTGGTTTTCAGGTTCTTCTTCAACTTTTTCTTCATTGGGAACTTCATTTTCTTCATTACCACTTTCAGTTTCAACATCAGAGATAGATATACCATTAGGATCTATAGCAGGTTCAGAGGGTTCTACAACAGTTTTATGTTTCTTTTTCCTTTTCTTACGAGTAGAACCACTATTTTCAGCTTGTTGAGAATCCTGCTCAATTCTTTTGGTATGCCCCTCAGGATATAGAGGATCCTGGGTAGCAGCTCCACTTCTAGTTCTAATTTCATAAGCATGTTTTTCTTTAGCAGCATTAACTAGCAAGTCGTTTTGCACTTTAACGAGTTGATCTATTTGAGTTTGAACCATTTGAAAGTGTTTAACAATCATTTTAACATCATTAGAGGTTCTTTCCACAATGTCTTTCAACTCAATAATATCTCTAGTGTTTTCCATTAGATGATTTTGCACCCTTTTATTAAAGTTATCTTGCTTAGCAATAAAGATATCGAATTCTTCTAAGCATTGATCATGAGGTTTAGAGTAAGGTATATCACCTTCATCAAAGTGTTGGAGAGAGTGTACCTCAATAGTGGATGAGTAGGGAATAGGCTTACATAATTCTTCTATAGGAGGTAAATTCTTGACATCTGCAGCTTTAATTCCCTTCTCCTTAAGACATTTCTTAGCTTCTTTCATCACTTCATCATTTAATTCAATAACTCCCCTCTTCTTTGATGTTTGAACATGCACATGAATAGTAGGTTTAGGTACAATTACTTTAGGTATAGCTTGTTTAGGAGGAGTCCAATCTTCATAGTTCTTGCTTATTTTAGCCATTAACTCCTCAGCTTCCTTAGGAGTCCTATTCCTGAAAACACAATCGGCACAACTATCTAGGTATGTCCTAGATTCTTCAGTTAGTCCATTATAAAATATATCAAGAAGCTCATTCTTGGGTAATGGACTTCCAGCTTGTGCATGAATCAAGGCACAAAACCTTGCCCAAGACTCAGGCAATGCCTCCTTTTCTCCCTGTTTAAAATCAAAAAGTTCCTGCAAAACAGCATGTCTAGCACTAGGAGGAAAATATTTCTGCAGGAAAGTACTAATCAAGCACTCAGGGCTATCAATAGATCCAAGAGGTAAATTACTAAACCAAGTTTTAGCTTCTCCTTTCAGTGAAAAGGGGAAAATCTTAGCAACAAAGTAAGTACGCATCTTAATATCATCAGAAAACAAGCCACTCATGGTAGAAAGTTCATTCATATGTGCTACCGCACTTTCATTCTTAGTCCCACAAAAAGGTTCTTTCTCGACAATAGCTATGTAAGATAGATCGAGAGAGAAATCATAATCTTCATCTATAATGTTTATGGGAGAAGCAGCAAACTTAGCAATAGGAGACATTTTTGGTCTAATGGTACGCCTCTCAAGGAGACTCTTAGCAGCACTCCCATCATGGGTGTTTTTACATTCTTTAATAAATTCATCGGTCATCTCAACATAACCATCTTCAATATCATAACTTTCACTAGACTAAGGTGAACTAACAGGTGTGGTAGTGTCTTCATTAGGAGTTTCGGTATTTCCAGCTATAGTTATAGCAATGGTAGCATCTAGGAAAGGACCTAATGAACCACTCTTATCAAGCACATTAGAAGCAGCATCATAAGCATTAGAAGTTTTAGATTCAGCAGTAGTAGCAGTGTGTGTAGCATGTGTATGTGGTGGTGTAACGAGCTTACTTATAACAGATGGTGAATCAAGAGCAGCAGAGCTGTTCAGAACCATACCTCTTCTTGTAGTGGATGCTAAAATAGGAAACTTGCCATCACGAGACTTACCCATGATGGATGGATAGCAGCGAACAAAAGAGAATCCAAGTGAACTTGATAAATAAAGCTATGCTCCCTGGCAACGGCACCAGAAAATAGTCTTGATGACCCACAAGTAAAGGGGTGTATCGCAGTATTTTCGAGGGAAGTGAAACCCAATTTATTGATTTGACACGAGGGGAGCCAAAGAATATTTATAAGCCTTAACAACTGAGTTGTCAATTCAGCTGCACCTGGAAACAATCTTGCTCACAGCAGTTTATCAGTAGCAACAGTTTTGTAGTAGGAATAGCAAAGTAACAGCAGTAGTAAAGTAAAGATAGCAGTACTAATAGCAGTAAACAGTGGGATTCGAGTGCGGTAGGCATAGGGATGGATGGACAGGCGTTGCATGGACAAGACAATTCACATATCAATCAGAACATAGGGAAATTGCAGATAAATAAGATAAAGCATCCAAGTACTAGATAATCCTAGGCATGTGTTCCATATATAGTCATACGTGCTCGCAATGAGAACTTGCACAACATCTTTTGTCCTGCCAGCCCGTTTGCAGCGGGGCCTCAAGGGAACTACTGGCAATTAAGGTGCTCCTTTTAATAGAGCACTGGAGCAAAGCATTAACACTCCATGAACACATGTGATTCTCACATCAAAGCCATTCCCTCCGGTTATCCCGATTTCTGTCACTTCGGGGCCTTTGGTTCCGGACAACAACGTGTGTATACAACTTGCAGGTAAGACCAAAAACAATATTATCATAATGAATCAATAACATGTTCAGATCTAAAATCATAGCACTCGGGACCTAGTGACAAGCATTAAGCACAACAAGTCGCAACAAAGTCATAAAGCACTAATAAAAGATACTAGGCACCATGCCCTGACAATCTGATGCCATTACATGAACGATCTCATCCAATCCCTACCATCCCCATAGCCTACAGCGGGGTATTACTCACTCATAGATGGGGGAAACATGGATGGTCAATGGAGAAGCGATGGTGATGATGATGGCGATGATCTCCTCCAATTCCCCGTCCTGGTAGGGTGCCAGAACGGAGTTTCTGGTGCTGTTTCATGGAATCTGGTGGTGGCGGCGAAGCGGAACTCCTTCTATAAAAACATCGAACCCCCCGAAGTTTTTAGGTCAGAAGGATCCTTATAAGCGAAGAGAGAGGCCGAGGGGGTGCCTGGGGGGCCCACACCACCCCCTGGCGTGGCATGGCCTGGCCCGCGCCACCAGGTGGTGTGGCCACCCCTGGCTCTTCTCCGTCTCGTATTCTGGCTCCTGGAGTCTTCGGGTGAAATAGGATTTTTGGCATATTTTTCGGGATTTTTCCTGATAGTTGATTTTCTGCACAAAAAGTAGACACCAAGGCAATTCTGCTGAAAACAGCACCAGTCCGCATTAGTTGTATCCAAATCACACAAGTATAGAGGAGAAACAATAGCAAAAGTGTTCAGGAAAGTAGATATGTTTTGGACATATCAGATATGAGCAGCGGTTGCTACCTATTTGTCCATATATGGAGCTCCTCCCACATACATACATATTATGAGAATATTTGTTATAATAATCTTGATTGCTTAGTCTAAATTGCTAGCGGTGTATCCACCACTCCCCGAGAACGCCTTTTTCCCTATTGCAGTTCTAAAGTTCTATTACACACACGATTCTTACTTTCTACATTAAGTTTTGCTTTACTTTAAATTACCTTGTTCAACCAAAAACCCAAAAACAACTCTAATTTTCTTGCATCTTAAAGTTATTTCTTAAGTACTTCATTTAGTTGTAGTTAAAAGCATTTTAGTCTTTCGCCTACTGCTCCCTGTGGGATCGATATCTTTATTTTGAAACTAGCTACAAACTTACCTTCGATGAATTATGAGGTTACAAAGTCTAGCATAACCACTTCATTATCCACTATTCGTGCTTCCATAAGATCCTTCAATATAACATATTTATATTGGTAGCTTTGGGGTTCTTTTCAGGTTTCTTTAGTCTTCTCTTTATTTGTTCTTCCTCTTTTTGCTTTTTCTTAATATTCTCTTGAATAGTATCAAAGGAGAACTCTTCCATTAGCGCACTTTCTTTTGCATGCTTCTTTTCTTCAAGGGGTTTATGCCGTTCCCATTCTGTAGGTACCTGTAAATGCCCTGCATAATTCTCAATAATTTTCTTTACTAAATAAGAATCAATACCAAGGGTTTTAATCATTGCACTAGTCCTTTCATCTGCAAGAAAATCATTAACACAAGCATATTTAGAAGAATTATTCCTAATATTCTCCTCATTTTTAAGATTCTCCATTGTCTCCCTCATTTTCATTATTAATTTACAGGCTTCATCATAGGTATAAGATAGAAAACTACCATTAGAAGCGGTGTCTAGGTTCGTTCTATTTTTATTATTAAGACCTCCATAAAAAGTGTGAGTGATTAAACAATCAGGCAAACGATGATGGGGGCAATCATCTTGATAGCTTTTGTACCCTTAGATACCCTCCATATAAACTCTCATCAGGACTATTTTTGAAACTGATAATAATACCTCTCATCCTATGAGCTTTGCTTTCTGAGTAATATTTTGATAGGAAATTGGTTGTCAATTCCGTCCAACTTCTTTATGCCTCTGCACAAAAATATCTATACCAGTCGCAAACATTATTAGAGAGAGTTTGTCTAAACAACTGGGTTTTAACCATATCAAGATTATAGTTGTTGAATATGAAGGAACAAAGAACATCTTCAAAAAATTGTAAGTGTCCATATGGAGTCACTTCACCGGTTCCTGTAAATTTCTTAGAGTGTAGTAGTTCAAATAATAAAGGGTGGATCTCAATTCCATCCGAATTTATGCTTTTATTGACAGTTATAAAAGCGTCCATGGGAGAACCCATTTCCCTTACTGCCTCAAGCTGGATTAAATGCTGAGTGTTGTCTATTGTTGTGGTCCTAGAACTTAAACTAAAAATCAATAGAACAAAAGTAAATAACTAAAAGTAAAGTGACTTATAGAGTTAAGCTCCCCGACAACGATGCCAGAAAATAGCTTGATGACTGCAAGTGCACAGATCGTTTGTAGCTAGTTTCGAAATAAAGATATCGATCCCACAAGGAGCAGTATGCGAAAGACTAAAATTCTTTTAACTAAATCTAAACGAAGTACTTAAGGAATAACTTTGAGATGCAAGAAACGTAGAATTATTTTGGGTTTTTGATTTAATGAAGCAATTAAAGTAAAGTAAAACTTAATGCAAAAAGTAAGAACAACGTGTGTAAAAGAGCTTGGAACTACAATAGGGAAAATGCGTTCTCAGGGAGTGGTGGATACACCACTAGCAATTTAGACTAAGCAATCAAGATTATTATAACAAATATTCTCATGATATGTATGTATGTGGGAGGAGCTCCATATATGGACAAATAGGTAGCAACCACTGCTCACATCGTCCTTCATAACAACAACTGACAGATAAACAACATCAATCATATTATCCTGCTATTAAGGGCTTTCTCCCGTGGCATGGACATGGCTTTATGAGTTCTCCTTATTTCCCCAATTTAATACATAAAGAATGACAACATCTTTATAGTCACAGTAAGTGCTATCATCCCTCCGTCTACCAACAAGTAATCCCCTTCATCGTGTTCCCATAGGAGGCAAATATTAAGGAGGTGCACAACTCCCAACATCAAGATGAAGACAATTAACACATACATATAATGATGTATAACATAATAATCTTTATCTTATCTCAATCATATGCTAGGGTTTCTCCATCTCCCCAAGAACTAAAGATCTACTTAGACATGGATGCAATCAACATCATGACAATGGTAATGGAAACAATTGTAAATGAATAGTTCTTGTATAAATCCACAACGAGTATGGAAATTACAAAAAGATCTAGATGGGGTGAAGATGGGATGGATGGAGATGATGGTAATGCAGCGGTTGATGAAGATGAAGATCGATGCCTTGGCCTCCTAGATCTGTGTAGGGCGAAGATGGATCCCTTGGGCAAGTTCCCCCTCCAGATGCCTTCTAGAGGTGAGGTTTCGGCGATTTCTGGATGTTCTGTATGTCATCTCCTATTTGAGGAGGCGGTGGTGACACCAACTATACGGCGGGAACTATACGGCCGGAAAATTATTCCCGCCGTATAGTTGGTCGTCAAACTCTTTGTATGCCTCGATCGCTTCGGGTTTTCTTCTGGTGTTATTGATATTTCCCAAATAAGCGATTTATGTTGTTTTTACCCATTTTCTCCCTAATACAACTGCTTCAAGAATTGTGTCCATTATATCCATCATCTGTCCTGATCCTAGTGAAAATAGACATAAAATGTGCGCGCGAAGGCTGTAAAATACCAAGATCCTACAACTACAGTGCAAAATAATAATATAAAACATGATGCAAATATGCACTGATCAGTGGACCCTGCCCGTAAAGTGGTCGTTACGGCAGCTGTCGCCTGGTAATTGCTCCAGAATTACTTGGTCATGTGGAAGTTCTCAAAATCTTCATTTATGACTCCTAATTTCATATTAAAAAGGGTGATTTCCTGCACAACACAATTCAAAGTAATGGTTTACATATCTTTGCAATAATTAGTCATTAGTGGCAAGGCTAGAGAAATTCTTATCAATTGCTTGACTAAAACCAATGTTTAAACGCGGGAAAAGATGGCTATTTTTAGAGCCATCAACCTCCCCAAAGCTCAAACCTTAATTGCCCTCGAGCAAGAAGAAACAAAAGAACTATAAGGAATTCAACGTTTAAACTTGAAACAATGAGAATATGAATTCACTTACTATTGGCAGTCATATGCATTCTGCACTTCATCCATTTGAAAGGCTTATCCTTGTTCTCCCTGTACGAGGGATTCCTTGTTCTCCCTGTGCGAGGGATGCTCCCACCATGTCGAGGTTCATGGGAGAGGAGCGATGGAGAGCCGCCCGGGGATTGTCGGGTGCAGGTTGATCTTTGCATAGGTAGGTTTGGGCGGCGACAATAGCGGCTTGTGTTGTTTTTGCTTTTATGTGTCCTGCCTGATCCACTGACATGAAGGACAAGTCCACATCTCGAGTCAGCTCATTTATTTCAGCTTCTAGAATATGCTGCAATGGTGAAGTTCCTATCTTTGGTGGTGCGCCTCTAGTTACGTTGCCAGACCCGCGAGTGGATCTTAGCTATGCCTGCCGAATGCTGGATTCATCGTCTAGCCTTCTCCTTTCCTCGAGTTTCCTCTACATCTTGAGTAAGTCCCCTTTTTTTGGTGGAGTAGGTACTGATAAGCCATCAGATCTTCTCGTGTGGCATTCGCTGTCATTAGGACCGCACCTGAAACTGCGTCCCTCACTTTTTGCCATTTTTCCATGACAACCAAAGTATTAGCCATCCGCCATCGTGAGTTCCTTCTCTTTATTGTGTGATGCGTTTGTTGGGCGGATCTCCTTCGTTTTCGCAGATTCCTGCATTGGTATCTGATAGAATATCATTGGGATCGAGGATCGGGTTACCGTTGGAGTCACGAGGTGTTGATGTTCCTTCCCTGATCATTGCGCATACTTGATGATGCGTCATGTACCAGATGTTGCTGTCGCCTTCAGATTCATAAGAGACACTATCCGAGAAACTAGTGAAATCCCACCGATTCTGCTCTAGGTAGGTTTTGGCCTTTTTGATTCTGGAGTCGATGATACATACAAAACGTATCTACTTTCCCGAACACTTTTGCTATTGTTTTCCTCTAAACTTGTGTGATTTGGATACAACTAACACGGACTCACGCTGTTTTCAGTAGAATTACCTTGGTGTCTAGTTTTTGTGCAGAAAATCAACTATCAGGAAAAATCCCGGAAAATATGCCAAAAATCCTATTTCACCAGAAGACTCACGGAGCCAGAAGACGAGACGGAGTAGGGCCACGAGGGGCCCACACCACCTGACCGCGCGGGCCCGGCCAGGCCGTGCCTGGGGGTGGTGTGGCTGCCTCGGCTGCCCCCTCGGCCTCCCTCTTTACCTATAAGTTGCCTCTTGACCTAAAAACCAAGGGGGGTTCGACGTTTTTCCGAAAAGAGTTCCGCGCACCGCCACCACCAGATTCCACGATTCGGAACCAAAAACTCCGTTCTGGCACCTCGCCGGGACGGGGAATTGGAGGAGATCATCGCCATCATCATCACCATCGCTTCTCCATCGACCATCCATGTTTCCCCATCTATGAGTGAGTAATACTCCGCTGTAGGCTATGGGGTGGTAGGGATTGGATGAGATCATTCATGTAATAGCGTCAGATTGTTAGGGCATGGTGCCTAGTATCTACTATTAGTGCTTTTTGACTTTGTTGCGACTTGTTATGCTTAATGCTTGTCACTAGGTCCCGGGTGCCATGATTTTAGATCTGAACATGTTATTGATTCATTATGATAGTATTGTTTATGGTCTTACCTGCAAGTTGTATACACATATTGTTGTCCGGAACCAAAGGCCCCGAAGTGACAGAAATCAGGATAACTGGAGGGGATGACTTTGATGTGAGGATCACATGTGTTCATGGAGTATTAATGCTTTGCTCCGGTGCTCTATTAAAAGGAGCACCTCAATTGCCAGTAGTTCCCTTGAGGCCCCGCTGCAAACGGGCTGGCAGGACAGAAGATGTTGTGCAAGTTCTCATTGCAAGCACGTATGACTATATATGGAACACATGCCTAGGATTATTTAGTACTTGGATGCTTTATCTTATTTATCTGCAAATGCCCTATGTTCTGATTGCTATATGAATTGTCCTGTCCATGCAATGCCCGTCCATCCATCCCTATGCCTACCGCGCTGTAATCCTACTGTTTACTGCAATTGTTACTACTGTTTTTACTTTTACTACTGCTATTACTTTACTATTGCTACTACAAAACTGTTGCTACTGATGAACTGCTATGAGCAAGATTGTTTCCAGGTGCAGCTGAATTCACAACTCAGTTGTTAAGGCTTATAAATATTCTTTGGCTCCCCTTGTGTCGAATCAATAAATTGGGTTTCACTTCCCTCGAAAATACTATGATACACCCCCTATACTTGTGGGTCATCAAGACTATTTTCTAGCGCCGTTGCTGGGGAGCATAGCTTTATTTATCAAGTCCACTTAGATTCAATATTGTTCAAGCATAATCATAACCAATCTCTTTACTTTGTTATTTTTGTTTTGCTTAGTTTATTTCCGCCTTGTTTACTTGTTTCTTTATCAAAAATACAAAAAAAAATTAGTTCCTACTCTAGTTGTTATTTTCGTTGGTCTGTTATTGTCTTGCTTTATTATGCTCTCTATCAATGGTTGGTTTCTTTGAAAACTGAATCTTATTGGCAAGGTGGGTTCACAGAAGAACATAAATATTATTATAAGGAACACCGCTTGTCACAAAAAGGGAAACACTTATGGGAACAAATTGATAAATTGTATACCATTGCTATAAACGTGTGCTCTACTTATAATGTTACTTATTGCTTTGATAAATCTTGTTGCTATAGGAGGTACAAACACCTCCCTTTTCAATGTGAGTATAATGATGATGTTACCATATCATCTTATGTTAAATAAAATTATGACTTTTATGATGTGGAACAAATTGAGGAATTTATTGCTTGCAAGGGTGCATTTGAACTTGCTAGTTTACTTGAAAATATTGATGATTCACCTTATAAATATGAGGTTTATGATATACTTAAATTTTGCTTTGATAGTTACAAGGAAGAAAATGGCTATATTCTTGAATATATTAATAGATGCTTTCCACAAATGGAAGAGACTAATGCCTTTCAGGATCTTATGGAAGAAGAAATTGATGAACCTGAAAGCTCATTAGATGAAAAAGAGGAGGAGAGTGATGAACAAAAGGAGGAAGAATGGATTAGCTACCCATGCCTACCTTCTAATGAGAGTAACTCTTTATCTCTTACATTATTTGATTGTCCCCCATGCTTACCAAAGGAGGATGAATGCTATGCTCATGTTATCTATGATAATCCTTTATTTGTGCCTAACTTCGAGATGCATGGTACTAAAGAGTTTTGCTTAGAAACTGTTTATGATAAAGCTCTAGACGATGATCCTATATTGAATGATCAGTCATCTTGTTATAGAATTGTTAAAAGTGGGTTTGAAGGTTTTAATCCTACTATTTATGAGCTTGATAAAAATTCTGTTTTTGTAGAACATGAAAAGCATGCTTTATGTGATAGTTATATTGTTGAGTTTATTCATGAGGCTATTGAAAATTATTATGAGAGACAAAAATATGGTTGTAGAAGTTTTCATGGTATTGAAACACCTCTCTATGTGCCGAAAGTTTTGAAGTTACTCTTGTTTTATCTTCCTATGCTTGTCACTTTGTTCTTTGTGAATTTATTTGCATACAGGGTTCCTATGCATAGGAAGTGGGTTAGACTTAAATGTGTTTTGAATTTGCTTCTTGATGCTCTCTTTTACTTCAATTCATATTTCTTATGTGAGCATCCTCTCGAAGATCAGCTGACCTCCGTTTCCCAACTGTAAAACTTGCTGAACTGAGTCTCCATCTACAAGAATTAAGGATGATGAAGTTAGTGAAGTGATCAAGTGTGTCAAATTTTAAGTAGTAATGTAAGAATTTTGAGGAACATGAATTTTTGAGAAAGAATGAGTTCACAAGGGTAAGAGAGGAGATACTTTTTCATAAATACTCACTTTGGTTTTGAAACTAAGTTTTTGTTTGAACGTCCATTCTAACTAGGGTCTCCTATGGTCAAGATGGCTCTGATACCAACTTGTCAACACTCGGTTTTTTAATCCTAGATGCCCGTTATGCCATACCTCGCAATCCCAGGATTACCATTTTTGCGGGACATAACGGATTGGATATCACAGTACATCATCCATTACAAACCATACATAAGGTCTTTACACAAATAAGGATCTCATGATCCAGTCTTTAATACAACAAGCAGCGGAAATAAAAGATAAGCGTAGCGGTGGGGTCCATCTTTAAGGGCACAGGCAATGCTGATGAAGGCAGATAGTCCTAGTTATCATAGCCGTCCTGATGACCATCCTCCTGATAGTCTCCTTCATAGTCTGGCCATGAGAATAGCCAGGGACAAAAGCCATGAGTACTCTTTAAGTACTCGCAAACTACCACTAACAAGTACTATAGTTCTAGGTTAAAGTGCTAAATCTAAGTTTAACTCTAAAGTTAAGTTTGAAACCTAAGCTGAGTTCAGAAGCAAAGAAGGATAAAGTAAAGTTCTAGAATCACTTAAGTTGGGAAGTGACATGGGTATACCCTACAGGTGCTCGAGCTTGGTATATATGGTCCAAATACATACAGGCCCACGGTGTCGCCAAGGCCCAGATGGAGGGATTCGAGTAACCTATGGACTCTCGATTGCTTGAAGGACAAGAAGAAGCTAAAGATAGAAAGTTTGAAGGGGAAAACCCTAACTTGTAACCGACTCGACCTGCTACCCGAGACCTAGCCTATCTATATAAAGGCTAGGAGGGGGCAGCGAGGAACACACATGCAACCCTAGTTTCCACAACCCTTGCCAGATTGCATCTGCGCACCATTGTAACTTTCGACTCCTTCGATAATTCCACGAGCAGACAAGCAGGAGTAGGGACCTCTACGAGGCCTGAACCTGGGTAAATCCTTTGTCCCATGTGTGCTTGTTTGCTAGCCGATAGATGTCTCCAGCGCTCCCTCCTTCTCCAAAACCCAAGTCCATAACAATGGGCATTGACGAGTTAAACCCTCGTCAATTGGCGTCGTCTGTGCACACAAAGAAGGTGCAGGTCCATCCATCAGATCCCGCTAAAACGGCCCTCATCGCCAACAACTTGAGTCCCGCATAGGAACTCGCGCTCGTCGAATTCCTCCATGAGCACTGGGAAATTTTCGCCTGGTGTCCTGCGGACATGCCAGGAGTTCCTAGGGAATTCGCCGAGCACGCACTCAACGTCAACCCCGATGCAAGGCCAGTCAAGCAAACAATCAGGCGACTGTCTGAGCCACGGGCACATGCAGTCGGAATGGAGATCAACAGACTCCTCGAGGCCAAATTCATATGCGAGATCAAGGAAAGCACTTGGCTCGCCAATACGGTGCTGGTGCCAAAAAAGGACACGGATATCCTGCGGATGTGCGTGGAATTCACTTATTTAAACAAGCACTGCCCAAAAGATCACTTCCCGCTACCACGGATCGATCAAATCATCGACTCCACCGATGGATGCGCGCGCCTCTGCTTCCTCGACGCCTACTCAGGCTATAACCAAATTCGAATGAAGGAGGAAGACCAGGAGAAGACCGCGTTTACAACACCCTTCGGTGTGTTCTGTTACAACACAATGCCCTTCGGGATAAAAAACGCAGGAGCCACGTACCAGCGGTGCATGCAGGCTTGCCTCAAGGAGCAACTAGGTCGCAACATCCAAGTCTATGTCGACGACATAGTAATCAAAACCAAGGAAGAAGCCTCTCTAATCGACGACTTGCGCGAAACCTTCGCCAATCTCGATCGTTACCGGATAAAGCTCAATCCGGACAAATGCACCTTCGGCGTACCCTCTGGGCAGCTGCTCGGGTATCTCATCTCCGCGAGAGGGATTGAGGCAAACCCGAAAAACATAAAGGCCATACTGGCCATGGAGAAGCCAAAGAACATAAGAGGCGTTCAGCAACTAGCCGGGCGAATCGCGGCCCTCGGTCGATTTATCAGTCGAATGGGAGAAAAGGCGCTGCCTTTCTATCAGCTCCTCCGCAAAGCTGACAAATTTGAGTGGACCAACGAAGCGCAAGAAGCATTCGAAGACCTCAAGCGCCTGCTATCCACCTCGCTAGTATTGGTAACTCCACGAGAAAGGGAACCACTGCTGCTGTACATCTCCGCCACCAACCAAGTGGTTAACACAGTGCTCGTCATCGAACGGGCCGAGGAAAACAAGGTCCACGGCATACAACGCCCGGTATACTACCTCAGCGAGGTCCTCACGCCAACAAAACAACGGTACCCGCACTACCAGAAGCTGGCGTACGACGTCTTTATGACCGCCCGACGACTGCGACATTACTTCCAGGAACACCCAATCATGGTAGTCAACGACGCCCCATTGGGACATATCCTCAATAACCCTGACGCCACAGGGCGAGCCGTGCTTTGGGGAATCGAACTGTCTCCACGAGACATCACATACGAAAAGCACGGCGCAATCAAGTCGCAAGTTCTCCCTAACTTCCTTGTACATTGGATGGAAAACCAACTCCCGGACAAGCCAGACATGTCCTACCTCTGGACAATGCACTTCGATGGGTCCAAGAGGAAAGATGGAGCACGAGCAGGTGTCATACTGACATCGCCTCAAGGGGACAAGATGAAATACGTCCTGCGAATGCAGTTCACAGCCTCAAACAATGAGGTTGAATATGAGGCCCTCTTACACGGGATGAGAATGGCAAAAGCCTGCGGCGCAAAGAGGCTAATCATATATGGAGACTCCAAGATGGTCGTCAACCAAACAATGCACGAGTGCGACGCACTGAACGACAACATGATCGCATACCGTGACCTCTACGACACAATTTAAGGAGACTTTGATGGTTGCGAGTTGCGACACATAGGTCGCGAAAGCAATGAGGAGGCGGACGCACTCGCCAACATAGGCTCCACCTGCGCACCCATACCACCTGGGGTATTTCTCGAGCGCATATGCGAACGCTCCATCAAGCCAAAGGCCGCAGAGAAGAAAACAAGCGCAGCAACGAACTCGGGGGCTACGCCACCGAATGAGCCAATGACACTCGATGACTTGGAGCTTGACACAGGACTCGAGGGACCAATAAGCGTCATGATGATCGAACAATCCTGGACGCAACCATACATTACGTACCTCCTTAGCAAGCGCCTACCGGACGATCCGACAGACGCACGACACATCGCACGACGCTCCAAGGCATTCGCCGTTATCAACGGTGAACTGTATAAACGCAGCATCACAGGCGTATTACAACGAAGCGTCTCCCTAGCCGATGGAAGAGCAGTCCTCCTCGACATCCATGAAGGGACCTACGGGCACCACGCCGGCAGTCGCGCCCTCGTTGCCAAAGCTCTACGAGCTGGATTTTACTGGC
This sequence comes from Avena sativa, assembly GCA_916181665.1. Classification (NCBI taxonomy): domain Eukaryota; kingdom Viridiplantae; phylum Streptophyta; class Magnoliopsida; order Poales; family Poaceae; genus Avena; species Avena sativa. Next base: position 76,942,865 of record OV702292.1, on the reverse strand, counting down.
CCACGGCCATGCGCGACGCCAAGGATATAGTCCAAAAGTGCAACGCTTGTCAGCGATTCGCGGACAAGCCACACGCACCAGGCGCAGAACTACGGCCTATTCCATTGGCCTGGCCCTTCACCCAGTGGGGACTCGACATGGTTGGCAAACTTCCAAGGTCCTCGCAAGGAGGCTACGTCTACCTCTTGTTCGCAGTCGACAAATTCACCAAGTGGATTGAGGCCATGCCAGTGACCAAGCAATCAGGACACAACGCAGTCAAGTTCTTCGAGTCCATCGTCTACCGCTTCGGCGTGCCGCACAACATCATCACCGACAACGGAACGAACTTCACATCCAAGGAGTTCCAAGATTTCTGCGAGAACCTGGGGATCAACATCAGCTACGCCTCAGTAGCACACCCACAGACCAACGATCAGGTGGAAAAGGCAAACGGGCTCGTCTGTAGCGGCATCAAGAAGCGACTCCTCCGACCACTTGAACAAGCCGTGGGCTGCTGGCCAAACGAACTGCAATCCGTACTCTGGAGCCTGCGTACAACTCTAAACAACGCCACCGGCTACACACCATTCTTTATGGTACACGGAGCAGAGGCGGTACTACCCGCCGAGGTATGGTACAAAGCGCCACGCGTAGTCGCCTACAGCGAGCAGGAGTCATCCCTCGCACTCGAAGACTCCGTCGACCTCCTTGACGAAGCAAGAGAAATCGCCGCAGAAAGATCTACGATCTACCAGCAGAACCTGCACAACTACCATAGCAGAAGGCTTCGCCCAAGATCCTTTGTCGAAGGTGACCTAGTCCTACGACTGAAGCAGCAGGGACATCTCAAGCTTGAGTCCCCCTGGGAAGGACCGTACGTGATTACAGAAGTAATCCCAGGTGGCGCCTATCGCCTTCAAGATTTAGAGACGGGAGTCGCACACTCCAACCCTTGGAACGTCGCACAACTGCGACGCTTCTACCCTTAGTCGTTTTTCTTTACTTTTGCATCGCAAATAAGGCTATTCAACCAAGGCTACTTAGCCGCACATTGTACTTCATAATGTTCTTCGAATAAATAAAAGCTAAGTGCCCCAAAACTCCGTGTTCTCCTTTACTTTGTCAATTTTCATACTCGGGGGCTACGCCACCCTATACACATATGTTCTTCGAACAATAACGCGACATCCTGAGTAGCTGGCACATCAATCGAACCCCTTAACACAAACTCAACCTAGCTGCAACGCACCTGACAGGTTAACAAGGGAACGATACAAAGATGGCCAGGCTAACGAAAAGGACTCGCATAAGTGCAACGCACCCCACGCTTAAAGCTACTTGTACACATTCAACAGTAAATTATCTACAAATGTATACGAGCTTTGCAACACTAGTACACTTATGTGCAGGATACATATTTGGCTACCCTTGCAACAGAAGAACATTAGTCTGTTCCTCGAAGAAGTCGACGACCTCCTCGGCTGGACGGTCCACCGCCTGATAATGCGGCACCATGTTCCAGGAAGATCCTACTGGTGGCACCGGTGCCCTAGAGGCAATGGCGGCGGCATCCACGTCAGGCCTGTGCAAACGCACCATGGAAAGGGCAGCCTTGGCACCAACCACCAACTGCTGCCTCACGCACTCGTGAACCGCGGACATATCTTGAAATTTGGTCAGGAGAGCCAGCAGGCTTTATGTAGTATCATCCAGCGGGAACATCGCTCGATAGATGTTCTTCAAATACGACTGCGACTTTTTCAGAAAGAGTAGCACTCGCGAGGCGCGATCCTGTAGGGTCGCCAACACAGTCGCACGATCATGATCTACCTAGAAGTATCCACTCTCCTGAAGTTGCTCCTGGGTGAGATCATGAAGGCGGATGGCAATCCTATCCCTCTCCTCCTGCGGATGGCGTACGCTAACAACTACACGAAGCAGCATCAACAGCATGAGTACAACGTACCATTGCGATTAACTACAAAGGAAAAGACGAGGATGAGCAAACTAACACTTAAACTGGTCGCCCAGCTGCGTCACCTCGCCAAGCAGATATTGTTCGCGAGCAGCGGCTTTTTCAGCCTTTGACTTCCACACGTCCGCGCTACCGCGGATCACGGGCAACTCACGCTCCAGTTGCTTAACGCGATCACGAAGTCACGAAAGCAAGGAAAGCTCCTCTACCCTGGAGCATGGTGGTGCCATTGTATCCTCAAGAGATGGCGAGTTCGGGGTTCCCCCCACAGGACCACTTGATGTACCCTACCAAAAATCAAGCCAGAGGCAAATAAGGCGACCAACTCAAAAGTCAAAAGTAACAGATGCATTCAGGATCAGCATAAAAGTATCTACAAACACATTCGCCAACATGCATGTTCTCCAATCAAAAGAGTAATTCATCAACTATTACAAAGAAACTAACTACGAGGCAGCTGGCTTCTTCGACTTCGATGACCTCGGGGGCTTCATTAAGTCCGTGGCAGTATCAGATGCCACTGACTTTTCGCCGGCCCCTGAGGCCGAAGTTTTTGCCGCCTTCTTTGCACGATTGAGCTCCTCCGAGTACTTGGTAACAGTGTTTATCAAGGAATGGCCATATTTGGCACAAGCAGTCGCAAAGGGAGCGAATACTACCTGCTGACCATCCGCGCCAATAGGCATCGTCTTCGACACCGCAGAAGGATCTACTTCGACTCCGTGGGCTTTCACCATGGCAAGCGACATGGTCGCGCCAGCTGTGCGGAGGGAGTTCTTGTACGTGGCAGGCACACCCCCAACGAGCGACTCCACCAGCTCTTCCACATTGTCGACCAGCTCCACCTTCGGCATCAGCTCCTCCCGGAGGCGACTCAGGGTGGCCTTGGCCTTGGACAACGTATTTATGACAGTGGCGTTACGATCCTCGACCGCAGATACCGCGCCCGCCAGAGCGTCATCGCGACAAAGGGCTTGTGGATCAAAACTCAAGCCTCCAGCATCTACACCAAAATACACACATGTATCAAACTTCTAGTGCCACCGGCACTACAGAGGAAGAGAAGAACATCAATAAAATATCTACCAGTAAAGGTACCTGAGAGGGCCTTGGTGACTGAGAACAGTTGCTCTTCGAACAACTTCTCCCTGGCCGCAAAGGAGGCGCGTAGATCCTCTTCGCGCTTCTGGGCATCATCACGACCCGCGATTGCCTCGTCGCGCCCCTTCACAGCTGCGGCTAGTGTCTTCTCCAACGTGGTGACATCGCGCAGTAAAGCGTTATGCTCAGCTACATGGCAGTCAATAATTGTCTGTCAGTTGATTATACCAAAACAGAGAGAAGACGAAAAGAATAAGTATAGAACACTTACTCTCGACCACGCGGTGGCGCGTCTCCAGCATCGCATGCTGGCGACCCATCGCCATCACCTGCTCCGCCACCTGCGTGGCTTCCTTTACAAGGAGTTGTCGCACAAAACAAGGAGTCAGCAGAAGGCGTTGACTACCACATTAAAAAAAGAAGGAAAGCTATAATTACGTGGCCCTCCAGCGACTCCGAAGAAGTTCGTTGAACCGTCGTCCGAGCAACTACTCGATGCTCCCCTACGTGAGGAGAGATCGAAGAATTGTGCCCGAAGTGGGCCGCCGCCGGAGAGGGAGCGCGCTCGACCTCTACCTTGGCCCTTGAAGTCGCGACTCCCGATTCCTTCAAAAATTCGACGTCGCCAGAAGATGACGACGCCTCTTGACTGCAAGACAAAATCCGCACTCAGAAAGGGCAAACTCCAGAACAAAGCCAACAAGAAGAAAACAGAGAAGAATGAAGGCACTAGCAAAATTACCAGTCAAATTTGTCAAGATCAAACGTGGCCTCCGCCGACTCCGACAAAGACTCCTTGGGCAATCGCATCTTCTTGCGAGAAGACGGTGCCACAACCCTCATAGGAACGGCGGGAATTGGCGACTCTGCGCCAACAGCCGCGCCTCCTAGACTGGAAGGAGTCGACGCGTCGGAATCCCCGCTACGGGAATGCTTGTGAGTATCCGGGCTCTCGGATTCGGGGGCTTCCTCTTCCACATCGGAAGGGACAGTCGACTCAGACTCGTCCTCTTCCAAAGCTTCACGAGGAATAATCCCCTCAGGGAGGGGAGGCATACAAGGCGACACCGCCCACTCCTGCATGCAAACAGTAAAGATCATCAAACATAACAGATAAGCAACAGAAAACGCAATCGAGAAAATAAGCTACTACGTAGCACAACTGTACCTCAGGAGGAGGATTCGAAGCATCGAAAGGAGGAACGACTGGCTCGTTCGGAAGCACATCCTTGAGGGTGTACTTCATGACCAGTCGCACCCTCTTATCTACCTCACTCGCGGACATGCCATCAGCAGACACGCGAGTGGCATCATCAGCGCCACCCCATTGAAACATGGGATGGAGCCTGGCCTGGAGAGGCTGGACGTGACGATGCAGCCAAGTCCTGACAAGGGCGCAACCTCCCTCTTCTGTGCCTATGCGACTCTTGAGGTCGCAGACGCGCTGATATAGCACGTCTGTCTCCGCGAGTTCGGAAGGCATGATCACGTTTTTCCAAGAACACATCTTCTTGCAGGGAGTTACGGGATCGAAAGGCGCGAGTCCAAAGTGCTCGTCCTTGGCCTTCTGGTCGCGAACATAGAACCATTTGTCCCTCCATCCCTGGACGGACTTGGTAAGCTTGATATCGAAGTAGGTGGCGGATGGGTCGACGTGGATTCCGCAACCACCTAGGTCATAAACTAAAGAGCCAGATGCGGACTGACACTTCAATTTAAAGATGCGCTTGAAAAGACCAAAGTGTGGCTCGATACCGAGCCAGCACTCGCAGAGAGTGATGAAACAAGTGATGTGGAGGAGCGAATTTGGGGACAACTGATGGAGCTGGAGCCCATAGAAACAAAGAAGACCCCGAAGAAAGGGGTGAAGAGGCAAGGAAAGACCGCGAATGATGAATGCAAGAAACATCACTCGAAAACCAGCGGGAGGCACAAGAATGGTCTCACCGCTGGGGACGCGCGAATCGGCGACTGCTGCAGAAATAACTCCGTCTTGGCGAAGAAGACGGAGATCCGACGCCTTGATGATAGAGGGGCGCCATGCGCCATTGGTCACGCGGGTGCCCGCGACCTTCTTCTTCCCCGACGGAGGCGGCACTGGTGCCCGCAGCAGCGGAGCCACCTTTCTTCTTCGCTGCAGCGAGGGTGGCCACGGAATCAGCGGCAGCGCCTCCCTTCTTCTTCCCCATTGCGCGGCGGCGATGTGAGCGAAGGAAGTAGCTCGGGAATGAACGGAGCTGGTCCAACATCGTGGAGAAGATGGGCACAGGGAAAAGCAGAAAAGCAACAGCAATGGCGATGGCAGCAAGGAAGAAAGAGCACAGATGGGAAATTACTGCCGCAGCATCGCTACTTAACCCCTGGGATATGCAATCCAACGGCTGACAAAAACCCTATTGGACACGTGGCACGCATCGCGTTGGACACGCAGGGATGAGGAAGCGCGAACCGTCCCCCCACTTCTACCATTACGCACGGAAATCGAGGAGGCACAGTTAAAAATAAGATTACGCACGCCCAGTCAAATCAAAGTCAGAAAGTGGGACCCACCGCTCGTCACGTCCCGTCAAAATCACTCACGCGGGCAACTAAGGTCATACAAGCGTCAGCACTAACGTCATCAAGGCTATGCAGTGGAAAACTTCGACTATGTTTTAGTCCTTGCTGGAGTCTTCGACTCCACCAAGCACTCGGGGGCTACTCCCATAGGGAGTGCTGGCCGCGCACCCTACGACTTTTCTTTTTCTTGTTGCAGGAACATGGACAATCACAAAAGCAAACCCAACCACTCGAAACACAGTTCGATTATGGACATGTGTTATTCCCATAGGGAGCGCCGGAAACAAGCAGGCAAAAGACGACAACAGTCGCAAAAGTATTTTAGTACCTGCCTGGGTCATCGACTGAAACAAGCAGGCAAAAGACGACAGCAGTCGCAAAAGTGTTTTAGTACCTGCCTGAGTCATCGACCAAAAACAAGCAAGTAAAAGACGATAGCAATCGCAAAAGTTCTTTAGTCCCTGCCTGAGTCTTCGACTCAACCAGGCACTCGGGGGATACTCCCATAGGGAGCGCTGGTCGCGCACCCTATGATTATTTGTACCAAAAACTGTGTGTTGATAACATCCACACACGAAACTCATGGCGACACCGCCTCATAATTTTTCCCTACAAAGAGACTGCGTCTCCTGGGTTACCCGAATTGTCTCCGCGATGATAAAATTCGGATGCTGCGCCTACAGGCGTGAAGGTAAGACCTGAATAAGGCCTGGCAACGCATTTAACCGCGTACTACCAGAAACATATCCGTGCCTACAGGCAAGATCAACATGCCTTGACGGACGCGTCAAGTGCTCACACCCATATAACTAGAATTCGACTCCTGTAAGACCTCCGCGGCCTGAGTCGAATTACACCAGCACTTTTCCGGATTCAAGTACGGGGACTCGAATTTGATTAGATTGCGTTGTTTCACCCTAAGGTGGTTAACTGATACCGATACTTCGGCTATATCAGGCACGTATATCAACAATCCCTATGACACAAATAAAAGCAATCGAAATGTACTCATTTAGGCACTCGAAGGCTTCAAAAAGTCCCCAGTCGAATCTGCGATTCCACTAGACACTCGGGGGCTACTGACATGGGTATACCCTACAGGTGCTTGAGCTTGGTATATATGGTCCAAATACATACAGGCCCACGGTGTCGCCAAGGCCCAGATGGAGGGATTCGAGTAACCTACAGACTCTCGATTGCTTGAAGGACAAGAAGAAGCTAAAGATAGAAAGTTTGAAGGGGAAAACCCTAACTTGTAACCGACTCGACCTGCTACCCGAGACCTAGCCTATCTATATAAAGGCTAGGAGGGGGCAGCGAGGAACACACACGCAACCCTAGTTTCCACAACCCTTGCCAGATTGCATCTGCGCACCATTGTAACTTTCGACTCCTTCGACAATTCCACGAGTAGACAAGCAGGAGTAGGGACCTCTACGAGGCCTGAACCTGGGTAAATCCTTTGTCCCCTGTGTGCTTGTTTTCTAGCCGATAGATGTCTCCAGCGCTCCCTCCTTCTCCAAAACCCAAGTCCATAACAATGGGCATTGACGAATTAAACCCTCGTCAGGAAGCTTTTGTCATACCACAACCCTGTTGTGGTCATGTCAAGATTCATCATTACTTTAAGTTATTTAGAAAACATCTGACAACGAAACAGTATGGCCATTCCAACTGTCCATAACTGCGGACGCGGCTATTCGAATAGTTTGACACTCTACAGAGGTGGTACACTTTCACCACAAGATTCGATACATCTGTCAGGGGTAACCCTAAATCATCATACTTCGTATGCAGATAATCAAACATAACCTTCCCTTTACACACCCTAGTATAAGCACCTCTCCTATGAGCATGGCCTCCCAACCATGACCATCAGTCATCTTGGGCACTGCATAGGTGGACATCATGAGAGGTAACCTCAGCTCAAACCTCTCCCGTGAGGGAACTAATACTAATGCATATAAATTTCCAGCTAAGCCCTACCCAATTCAGGTAATGTGGTTGTACGGTAAATTTGGAATGCTATCGCATCCGAATCCAACCATCAGTTTTATAAAAGGGTTAAGGCTCATGCCTCATCATTTTCATCATCATAAACCAGTTGTGTTTCTCAACACATGTCAAAACATCTCAATAGAATGACTCATCATTCCAAGGTTATCATAATTCATTTTCACCAAGTGTTCCCATCTAATGTGACTCAAGTTTGTGATCTATTCTAAAATACTAAGTTAAGAGTGTTCACTAAGGTGGAAGGATGGGATCAATCTCATGCCATCGAATGACATCTAAAGGTTTCTAAGTAGGTCAAGTTTTATACTTTTTATGCAACCTTCAAAATAAGCAAAGAACTTTGTGTAAACTAAGGGAGGTAAAACTTGTCAATAAGACTTGAAGTACTAATAGTCAAAGGGGTGTGATCAAAGCATGCTTAAGGCATCTTTGCTAAACCATCTAGTTTGATTCTAGTTTGCTAAGTACTACACTTGCAAGTACTAACTTGCAAGGGTTAATCTTGGATAGTGCTAGCTTGTTAAGGGTAGCTTGCACTGTTAATGGTGGCTTGCCTTGGTTGGTGCAGTGGTTGAAGTTTTCTTCGTCTTCGTCTTGATATCACTCCTCCTCCTCGTAAGCTTGGTCGGTATTATCTTCTATAACAATACATACGGAGTAGACAATCACCAAACAATACTTAACTAGGCTAGATAGCATTCTAAAACACACATTTGATGATCTATTATCATCACAAACATCACAAGTTTTAATTCAATAGTTTCATCCTTTTTATTTTAGAAAAGTAATTTCTACTCATTGAAATATTAACTAAAATTTAATATTCACCACCAAAATATGGGATCATGTGGACACATGTCCTCACCACATATTCTAACATGTGGGAATGAGATTTAAAGGTTGGATCAATATTACTTTAGTTTAAGTTTATTATTTAATGATTTAAAGTGACTAGAAATGCCTATATAGCATTATTTTGGTACTAGTCCAAAGTCACTGCATGTAAACCTTAATATTATTACATATTTAGATAGATATGATGAAATGTGATTTTTGAGAGTTGGAATCAACTCAAAAGCTAACTTGGTTGATTTTATAAAAATGTCGCAAGTTGCAAAAGATTCTGCCTTCTTATTTTTATTAGGAGAGATCTATAACTCTAATTGAATTAAATCCAACGGGCTTGGATAGATCATCTTAATACCTTTCAGGCAAAATTTGTTTCATGCTATTTGGATTTGCCAAACTCACAGAATTGAATTTTGAAATAGTGGACAGAAACTAGATTTATCTAAAAAGAAAAATCCAGATTTGAATGGGTGGGCTAGCGCGGGAAAATAAATGGGCCGGCCCAGTGGCGCTCCGCGGCACGGGGCTCAACTGTCAGGGGGTCCCGCTTGTCAGCGGCACTTAAAACGCGAAACGGTACGCGCGCTGTGGGCCGTAGGATTAGAATAGGAATCTACGGCTGAGGGTCGTCATCGACGACGAAAAGGTCGCCGGCGAGCTCGAACCCTAGCGGCTTGGTGGGGTCTACTGGGGGTGTACCAGGGCTCCAGCGGGGTCGGCGAGGCAGGCAAACGAACTGGTGGTCGACGGCGAGGCGCAGTTGCGGTGGATCTTGGGGTGGTCGCAATCAACGGCGCCCTTCTCCTCCTACCGCGGCTACTCTGGCTCCAATTCCCGCGAGGCAGAGCTCGCCTTGCTCCGGCTAGAGGTGGGTGAGGTTCAGAGAGGTGAGGGGAGTGGAATGGTGTGGAGAGAAGATGCTGGGGAGGGCTCCTTTTATAGGCCCGATGGTGAGACCGAGCGGGATGGGTAGTCGATGGTGGCGACATGGCTACGGCGGGGTAGAGGCATGGCTGCGGGTGGCGATCGATGTGTGGTTCCCTGGAGGTGCTCTAGAACTTGAATGCGAGCGTAGGGGCGGTGGCACGCGGTCTGGGCGAGGTGGCGCTCTGAGAGGCAAAGGCGGCGGTGTCCATGGAGAGCGGTGGTTATGGGGCCTTGGGCGGCCAGCGGGGGTGTCTGGGGTGTTCTCCAGGTCGAGGCGGAGCAGCGGGCACGGGCTGCTGCCAAGGGGCGGTCTGTGCGAGCGGGGACCGAGCACGCTCTGGGGGCAGCACTGGCATGGTGCGGTGGCACTGGGCGCGGTTTGTGCTCGGTGGTCCACTTCTGCTCTTGGCTCGGGCAAGGGACAGGGGGTGGCGGTGAGCTCCTGGCTACCTCCTAGACATGGCGAGGAAAGAGGGAATGGTCTGCTGCAGCGAGGCAACAGTTGGTCGGCGAGGCATGGGGACTAGGGACAAGGGAGAGGGGTGTTAGGGGTTTGGTTAGGTCAAGAGGGGACAGAGGAGATAAATGAAGATCATTTGGGGGCAAAACCCTGTAGTAAACACTGATCTAGGATTAGAGTAGAGATTATGCATGCCAAGTGTTTGATTAAATGGCCGCATGAAAGAAAGTTTTGAATTTTGGTTTCAAAATATTTGAGTGATCTCCACTAGTGATAGGTAGTCTCTGGTTGCAAGGGTTTTGAAAGTGGAGCTCAAATAGATGGTTTTTGAAATAGGGATGATCTATGCATATGCATTAGATTCAATTTTAAACTGTCATTTAAAATAGTTAACAGAATGTTTTTAGCAGATCAAAAGGTGGGCCTTGGTACCTCATTATGTGTACTAGAAAGGGGTGCAAGGATCAAGAATTGTTTCTGTTAAGTTTTGAGTACTAGGAATAGCCAAAGTAGGCATGAGAGTGAAATTTGCCAAAATGACCATTCCTCCTTTTTAATTCTTTTTGATTTGATTTTCTTTAGGAAAAGTTTGGGAATGATGTAGATGATGTTTAAATCACCTAAGAAACATTTTACAAGCATTGGATCATTCAATCATGGCAATTCAAACAACTCCTATTTTAAATGCACACATATATGAATGCTTTCATTTTAAATTGAAAAAGTTTTTGTTAACCCTATTTTTGGATGATTTGATCTTGATAACCTTGGATTGAAGTTTTGGGATGTTACAAACCTTCCCCCCTTAAACAAAATCTCGTCCCGAGATTTACAAAGAAAACTAGGAACTAAAGAGATCTGGGAACTCTGTCCTAATGTAATCTTCGCGCTCCCAAGTAGCTTCCTCCTCGGTACGGTTGCTCCACTGAATATTGAGAAACTTGATACTCCTGGTCCTGGTGGTTCTGTAGGCTTCTTCTAAGATACGGATGGGCACTTCCCGATAGGTCAGGTCATTGTTGATTTCCACAGCTCTGTGATCGATGTTCTTGAAAACTTCCGTCTTCTCAGGCACTTCCAGACATTTGCGAAGTAATGAGATATGGAACACATTGTGGATGGCTGACATCTCTTCAGGCAGTTCCAGTTGATACGATACTTCTCCTCGGCGGTTCAGAATCTTGAAAGGTCCGATATATCTGGGGGCTAACTTTCCCTTCAGACTAAAGCGTTGGGTTCCCTTCAATGGTGAAACCTTGAGATATACAAAATCTCCGACATTGAAAGTTAGGTCTCTCCTTCTCTTGTCGGCATAGCTCTTCTGTCCGGATTGGGCGGTCTTGAGGTGCTCACGGACTTTGTGAACTTTCTCTTCTGCTTCGCGGAGAATGTCGGGTCCAAAGATCTGACTCTCTCCTACTTGCGACCAATTCAAAGGGGTATGACACTTTCTTCCGTATAGGAATTCAAATGGTGCCATCTGCAAACTAGCTTGATAACTGTTGTTATATGCGAATTCTGTGAAAGGTAGGCAGTCTTCCCATTTTGATCCATATTCCAACACCCAAGCTCTAAGCATATCCTCTAGGATTTGGTTGACTCTCTCAGTCTGTCCATCTGTTTGCGGGTGATATGCGGTACTGAAGTTCAACTTGGTTCCTAATCCTTCTTCGACTTTGTGCCAAAATCTCGAGGTAAACTGGGTTCCTCGATCTGATACGATGGTCTTGGGGGTTCCATGCAGACTAACAATCCTAGCAATGTATAGCTCTGCTAACTTTGCACTCTGGTAAGTTGTCTTGGCAGGTATAAAGTGGGCTACCTTGGACAGTCTATCAACTATGACCCAGATTGAGTCATTTCCCCTACTAGAAGTAGGTAAACCGGTGATAAAGTCCATTCCGACGGAATCCCATTTCCATTCCGGAATCTGCAATGGTTGCAACAGTCCTGCAGGTCTCTAATATTCTGCTTTGAATCTTTGGCAGATGTCACACTTGGCGATGTAGCTTCCGATCTCTCTCTTCATCTTGTGCCACCAAAATTGCTCTTTCAAATCCTGATACATCTTTGTTCCTTCGGGGTGGATAGAATAAAGAGTATCATGAGCTTCCTTCATGATAACTTCCTTTAGCTCTGAATCTGCTGGCACACAGATACGTCCCTTGTACCATAGTACTCCTTCTTCGTCTTCGGTGAATCCAGGTACCTTTCCTGTACCAATACGATGTTTGATTCCGTTGATACTTTCATTCCCCTTCTGGGCTTCCTTGATTTGGCTAATCAAAGTGGGTTGAAGTTCAATGCTAGCTAGGAATCCTTTGCTAACTAACTCAGTCCTGAACTGCTCCAACTCCTCATACAAACTTGGTTGCTTTTCCTTGATCATGGTGTTAAGCCTACACGACAATCTGCTAAGAGCATCCGCTACCACATTGGCTTTGTCGGGGTGATAGTGAATGTCAAGGTCATAATCCTTGATTAACTCTATCCATCTTCTTTGCCTCATATTCAGCTCCTTCTGAGTGAAGATATACTTCAAGCTCTTATGATCTGAGTAAATCTCATAGCGATTACCCATCAAATAATGACGCCATGTCTTCAGTGCTAGAACTACAACTGCTAGCTCAAGATCATGGGTCGGATAGTTCTGCTCATGCTGCTTCAGTTGTCGAGACAGGTACGCGATGACTTTTCCTTCTTGCATCAATACACATCCTAGACCAATCTTGGATGCATCACAATACACATCAAACGGCTTCTTGATGTCTGGCATGATCAAAATTGGGGCGGATATCAATCTCTTCTTCAGCTCTTGGAAACTGGCTTCACACCTGTCTGTCCATTCAAACTTCTTGTCCTTCTTCAACAATTGGGTCATTGGTCGGGCTATGCTCGAGAATCCTTCTACAAACTTGTGGTAGTATCCTGCTAATCCGAGAAATGAACGAACCTGGGTTTGATTGGTTGGGGCTTCCCATTCTTCGACATCTTTGATCTTGGTGGGATCAACGGATACTCCTCCGGCAGACACAATATGTCCTAGGAATCCTACTTCTTTCAGCCAAAACTCACACTTGCTGAACTTGGCATATAACTGATGCTCTCTCAGGGTTTCTAGAATGATTCTCAGATGTTGCTCATGCTCTTCTACTGACTTGGAGTAGATAAGGATGTCATCGATAAACACAACTACAAACTTATCTAGGAAATTCATAAAGATCTTATTCATGAGATTCATGAAATAAGCAGGGGCATTGGTTAATCCAAAAGACATAACCGTATATTCGTATAAACCATAGCGAGTAGTAAAGGCGGTCTTCAGAATATCCGTTGCACGAATCTTAAGTTGGTGATAACCAGTCCTAAGATCAATCTTTGAGAATACCTGGGCTCCAGTTAACTGATCAAATAGATCCTCTATCTTTGGCAAAGGGTACTTGTTCTTGATGGTGACGTCATTCAACTTTCTGTAATCTGTACACAGACGGTTGCCTCCATCTTTCTTGTCGACGAATAACACTGGTGATCTCCATGGCGATGCGCTTGGCTGAATCAAGCCTGTGGCTAACATGGCATCCAACTGCTTTTTCAGTTCCACTAACTCTGAGGGGTTCATGGCATAGGGTCTCTGGGCTATAGGTCCGGTTCCAGCGATTAGTTCGATAATGAACTCAATATCCCTATCCGGGGGCATACCTGGCACTTCATCTGGGAATACGTCGTGGTATTCACAGACTACTCTGACTTGGTCTATGGTTCATATTGCGGATGCTATTCCACCAAGCTCTTGCATCTCCCGCTAGATAGTGGGTGGCGAAGAGAACTTTCTCATTTTCATCAACTCCTGCAACTTCAAGGTTGTTTTCCATGGTCTGTAACCAGTCATTAGCATCTAATGGGTTCTCGAATTGGTTGAAGATTGGGGGATTTGTGTTCTGATTTTTTTTTAGTTTGGATCCATGGTGATCCTGATTTCCATGTCCTTGGTTGTTGAGAGCCATTTGGGCGATCTGCTGCAATGTTGCTAAGTTGGCTTGACGCTCGGCCCTACTTGCTTCACGGTCCGTGATGAGATTCTGCAAGATCTGCATCATTGGGTCCTGCGACGAGCTGCTCCCTCCTTGGTTTCCACGAGTCATCTGAAGATTGAGATAGATCTAGGGGTAAGAGGGAATTTCTAAGGTTCATGATTTTGGGTTTTCAAAGATAAAACATTGAGTTAGACTTAGGTTTTTCAACTAACTTCATTTTCATTCATGCAAGCAAGCACCCGATACAACACACACCACAACAATCAAAGGGGAAAACAGATGGTTTGAAGAACCATTCTGCAAGCTACGATACAATGAGATGATACATCTCATGCTATGACAGTGCGCTAGTGCATCTACTCATCGTCTATGAAGTCGGAGTCCTCATCATCTGTGTAGAAGTCCACAACATCTTCTTCCAGAAAATTGTCATCATTGCTGAGGTAAGAATCCATATCTACCTGGATGTCTTCACCCTCATCTTCTTCTTCCTTGGCAGCAAGCTGAGCTTCCTGCTCCTTGACGGTCTTCTCGAGGTCGGCCACCTTCTTGTGAAGACGGGCGATGGTGTGATCCTTCTTTGCACGCTGGCGGCAAAGAGACTGGCGATCTTGGACGAGCAGTGCGAAAGTCTGGGCCTTCTAGTCAGCGATGGCACGGTTCTGGTTGGCTAACTCCCTGGCATTGTCCAGTTCCTGCTGTCTTTCATGAAGCAAGAAATCAAGGTTCTCCACTTGACGCCTCAACTCTGGGTGACTTGGCATCTCCATCGGCAGTCCCATGAAATCACGTCTTGCATAGTGTGCAAAACGGGTTCCTTGGATCTTGTTGACGCTGAGGGCACATAGACGTGCGAGAGCTTCATGCATTGCCCTGGCTAATCCATCTAGCCAGTTGTTCTCTCTCACGGAGAACTGAATTCTCCCGGAAGTTGGTGTTTCGATGCTTCCTTGAAGATCCGCAGTGACTAGCCACTATAGGTCTCCTCTTGGGGGTCCTGGAAGTTGAGCTCCATGAAACTCCGGATGTGGGCATCCCAGTAACTTCGATAGTGAATCCAGATCCCTCTCGAAGATCAGCTGACCTCCGTTTCCCAACTGGTAAAACTTACTGAACTGAGTCTCCATCTACAAGAATTAAGGATGAGGAAGTTAGTGAAGTGATCAAGTGTGTCAAATTTTAAGTAGTAATGTAAGAATTTTGAGGAACATGAATTTTTGAGAAAGAATGAGTTCACAAGGGTAAGAGAGGAGATAGTTTTTCATAAATACTCACTTTGGTTTTGAAACTAAGTTTTTGTTTTAACGTCCATTCTAACTAGGGTCTCCTATAGTCAAGATGGCTCTGATACCAACTTGTCAACACCCGGTTTTTTAATCCCAGATGCCCGTTATGCCATACCTCGCAATCCCAGGATTACCATTTTTGCGCGACATAACGGATTGGATATCACAGTACGTCATCCATTACAAACCATACATAAGGTCTTTACACAAATAAGGATCTCATGATCCAGTCTTTAATACAACAAGCAGCGGAAATAAAAGATAAGCGTAGCGGTGGGGTCCATCTTCAAGGGCACATGCAATGCTGACGAAGGCAGATAGTCCTAGTTATCATAGCCGTCCTAATGACCATCCTCCTGATAGTCTCCTTCATAGTCTGGCCATGAGAATAACCAGGGACAAAATCCATGAGTACTCTTTAAGTACTCACAAACTACCACTAACAAGTAATATAGTTCTAGGTTAAAGTGCTAAATATAAGTTTAACTCTAAAGTTAAGTTTGAAACCTAAGCTAAGTTCAGAAGCAAAGAAGGATAAAGTAAAGTTCTAGAATCACTTAAGTTGGGAAGCTTTTGTCATAACACAACCCTGTTGTGGTCAAGTCAAGATTCATCATTACTTCAAGTTATTTAGAAAACATCTGACAACGAGACAGTATGGCCATTCCAATTGTCCATAACCGCGGACGTGGCTATTCGAATAGTTTGACACTCTGCAGAGGTGGTACACTTTCACCACAAGATTCGATACATATGTCAGGGGTAACCCTGAATCATCATACTTAGTATGCAGATAATCAAACATAACCTTCCCTTTACACACCCTAGTATAAGCACCTCTCCTATGAGCATGGCCTCCCAACCATGACCATCAGTCATCTTGGGCACTGCATAGGTGGACATCATGAGAGGTAGCCTCAGCTCAAACCTCTCCTGTGAGGGAACTAATACTAATACATATAAATTTCCAGCTAAGCCTTACCCAATTCAGGTAATGTGGTTGTATGGTAAATTTGGAATGGTATCGCATCCGAATCCAACCATCAGTTTTATAAAAGGGTTAAGGCTCATGCCTCATCAGTTTCATCATCATAAACCAGTTGTGTTTCTCAACACATGTCAAAACATCTCAATAGAATGACTTGTCATTCCAAGGTTTTCATAATTCATTTTCACCAAGTGCTCCCATCTAATGTGACTCAAGTTTTTGATCTATTCTAAAATACTCAAGGGGTGTGATCAAAGCATGCTTAAGGCATCTTTGCTAAACCATCTAGTTTGATTCTAGTTTGCTAAGTACTACACTTGCAAGTACTAACTTGCAAGGGTTAATCTTGGATAGTGCTAGCTTGCTAAGGGTAGCTTGCACTATTAATGGTGGCTTGCCTTGGTTGGTGCAGTGGTTGAAGTTTTCTTCGTCTTCGTCTTGATAGCACTCCTCCTCCTCGTAAGCTTGGTCGGTACTATCTTCTATAACAATACATACGGAGTAGACAATCACCAAAAAATACTTAACTCGGCTAGATAGCATTCTAAAACACACATTTGATGATCTATTATCATCACAAACATCACAAGTTTTAATTCAATAGTTTCATCCTTTTTATTTTAGAAAAGTAATTTCTACTCATTGAAATATTAACTAAAATTTAATATTCACCACCAAAATATGGGATCATGTGGACACATGTCCTCACCACATATTCTAACATGTGGGAATGCGATTTAAAGGTTGGATCAATATTACTTTAGTTTAAGTTTATTATTTAATGATTTAAAGTGACTAGAAATGCCTATATAGCATTATTTTGGTACTAGTCCAAAGTCACTGCATGTAAACCTTAATATTATTACATATTTAGATAGATATGATGAAATGTGATTTTTGAGAGTTGGAATCAACTCAAAAGCTAACTTGCTTGATTTTATAAAAATGTTGCAAGTTGCAAAAGCTTCTGTCTTCTTATTTTTATTACGAGAGATCTATAACTCTAATTGAATTAAAACCAACGGGCTTGGATAGATCATCTTAATACCTTTCAGGAAAAAATTGTTTCATGCTATTTAGATTTGCCAAACTCACAGAATTGAATTTTGAAATAGTAGATAGAAACTAGATTTAACTAAAAAGAAAAATCCAGATTTGAATGGGTGGGCTAGCGCGGGAAAAGAAATGGGTCGGCCCAGTGGCGCTCCGCGGCGTGGGGCTCAACTGACTGGGGGTCCCGCTTGTCAGCGGCACTTAAAACGCGAAATGGTACGCGCGCTGTGGGCCGTAGGATTAGAATAGGAATCTACGGCTGAGGGTCGTCGTCGACGACGAACAAGTCGCCGGCGAGCTCGAACCCTAGCGGCTCGGTGGGGGTCTACTGGGGGCGTACCAGGGCTCCAGCAGGGTTGGTGAGGCGGGCAAACAAACTGGTGGTCGACGGCGAGGCGAGGCACGGTTGCGGTGGAGCTTGGGGTGGTCGCAATCAACGGCGCCCTTCTCCTCCTGTCGCGGCTGCTCCGGCTCCAATTCCAGCGAGGCAGAGCTCGCCTTGCTCCGGCTAGAGGTGGGTGAGGTTCAGAGAGGTGAGGGGAGTGGAATGGTGTGGAGAGAATAGGCTAGGGAGGGCTCATTTTATAGGCCCGACGGTGAGACCGAGCGGGATGGGCAGTCGACGGTGGCGACATGGCTACGGCGGGGTAGAGGCATTGGTGCGGATGGCTATTGATGTGTGGTTCCCTGGCGGTGCTCTAGAACTTGAATGCGAGCGTAGGGGCGGTGGCATGCGGTCTGGGCGAGGTGGCGCTCTGAGAGGCAAAGGCGGCGGTGTCCACGGCGAGCGGTGGCTGTGGGGCGTTGGGCGGCCAGGGGGTGTCTAGGGTGTTCTCCAGGTCGAGGAGGAGCGGCGGGCGCGGGTTACTACCAAGGGGCGGTCTGTGCGAGCGGGGACCGAGCGCGCTCTGGGGGTGGTACTGGCATGGTGCGGTGGCACTTGGCGCGGTTTGTGCTCGGTGGTCCACTGCTGCTCTTGGCTCGGGCAAGGGACAGGGGGTGGCGGTGAGCTCCTGGCTACCTCCTAGACATGGCGAGGGAAGAGGGAATGGTCTGCTGCAGCGGGGCAAGAGTTGGCCGGCGAGGCATGGCTC
This sequence comes from Avena sativa, assembly GCA_916181665.1. NCBI lineage: Eukaryota > Viridiplantae > Streptophyta > Magnoliopsida > Poales > Poaceae > Avena > Avena sativa. The sequence goes on along the minus strand of OV702292.1, from coordinate 76,924,541 downwards.
GGCATGGCATGGCATGGGGACTAGGGACAAGGGAGAGGGGTGTTAGGGGTTTGGTTAGGTCAAGAGGGGACAAAGGAGATAAATGAAGATCATTTGGGGGCAAAACCCTGTAGTAAACAGTGAGCTAGGATTAGAGTAGAGATTATGCATACCAAGTGTTTGATTAAATGGCCGCATGAAAGAAAGTTTTGAATTTTGGTTTCAAAATTTTCGAGTGATCTCCACTAGTGATAGGTAGTCTCTGGTTGCAAGGGTTTTGAAAGTGGAGCTCAAATAGATGGTTTTTGAAATAGGGGTGATCTATGCATATGCATTAGATTCAATTTTAAACTATCATTTAAAATAGTTAACAGAATATCTTTAGCAGATCAAAAGGTGGGCCTTGGTACCTCATTATGTATATTCATGTTTTTATCTACCTTCCGAATTAAACTTGTTATGAAAAAACTAGTGATTAAAGCTCTCATGAACTTGATGGCACACTTTTCTTTTCTTGCCCTTAATAAACTTGAACCATTGTGTCGTCTATGTTGTATATGCTTGCACTAATATGTTGGGGATTAGCAGAACCATGCTGTCATGGGGAACACTTTCAACATTGCACTAGTACTTTGTACCTAGTTGATATCATGCTCTTTTGTCTATGGATGTCGTCGGTGTGAAATGAAAGGGGAGCTTGTAAATCCATGTAGTTATGTATGTGTGTTAGAGAAACGCTTGGGCCGCTGGTCTAATCCATGCTGTCATGGTGGAAACCTGCAGCGTAACCATAATGAGCTATCTATGAAGCATTCTTCTTATAAAAAAAGTCAGATATTGAGAAAAAAGAGAAAAAGAATAAAAAGAGATATGAGAAAAGAGGAAAGAGAGAAAAAACACCATTTTCCCATGGTAAATAAGAAGATTGCTAAGATGCTCGTTGTCTGCTTGCCTTGTCATTTTGATATGGGGATTCTTCCGTATCATCGGGCAAGGGGTACCCCGTTGGCGGTTCTCTATGATACACATGTACTTACTATGACAAGAACTTACCGGTAACTAAACTTGAGTAGCATGAGGAGCGGCCCTCGTACTCAAGGGACATAAGATTTCTAGTTTATAGTCTGTCAAGCATATAATTCAGATTGGACCTCACTTTCACCTTAACCATTTAAAGATGCTTATGATAGGGGCAATGAGAGCTCAAAGCTAATGAGTACCATACTTTCAGCATTTGGAAGCCTTTCAAACTTTTCAAAACTTTTTCATTTCCTTGTTGAGTCTCCACACATTCTATGAGCACTTTCTTGAGAGCATAGTTGTCATTCTTAGTGTAATGTGCTTGTCTCAAAACATGATTAATTGTGTTATGACTTTGATGCTTGTATCTTTGACATCTTTACTTCCAGTCTTCACTTGAACTTCAGAGCTGCCTTAGCATTTATGTTTGCTCTACAATCAAAGGAAAGCGAGATACCACTCTATCATACCTTTTTATGAGCATTGCAATGTTGCTAATGTTTATGTTTCATTGCTACTTATTATTTTTGAGTTGGAATCGCTTCATAGCTTGCAATGACTATTAAGTAAACTTAGTTGCATACTCTTTATTATGAATTGCATGAATAGTTGACCTTATGCTGAGAATATATACATCTTATGAAGCAAATGTGTTCGTGAAAGTTTCTTTTATCGCACTCAGTTTTCAACTGAATTGCTTGAGGACAAGCAATAAGCTAAGCTTGGGGGGAGTTGATACGTCCAAAATGTATCTACTTTCCCGAACACTTTTGTTATTGTTTTTCCTCTAAACTTGTGTGATCTGGATACAACTAACACTGACTGACGCTATTTTCAGCAGAATTATCTTGGTGTCTAGTTTTTGTGTAGAAAATCAACTATTAGGAAAAATCTCGGAAAATATACCAAAAATCCTATTTCACCAGAAGACTCACGGAGCCAGAAGACGAGACGGAGTAGGGCCAAGAGGGGCCCACACCACCTGGCCGCGCGGGCCAGGCCAGGCCACGCCTAGGGGTGGTGTGGCCGCCTCAGCTGCCCCCTCGGTCTCCCTCTTCGCCTATAAGTTGCCTCTTGACCTAAAAACCAAGGGAGGTTCGACGTTTTTCTAGAAAGAGTTCTGCTGCGTCACCACCACCAGATTCCGCCATTCGTAACCAGAAACTCTGTTCTGGCACCCTCCCGGGACGGGGAATTGGAGGAGATCATCGCCATCATCATCACCATCGCTTCTCCATCGTCCATCCATGTTTCCCCCATCTATGAGTGAGTAATCCCCCGCTGTAGGCTATGGGGATGGTAGGGATTGGATGAGATCGTTCATGTAATGGCGTCAGATTGTTAGGGCATGGTGCCTAGTATCTACTATTAGTGCTTTTTGACTTTGTTGCGACTTGTTATGCTTAATGCTTGTCACTAGGGCCCGAGTGCCATGATTTCAGATCTGAACATGTTATTGATTCATTATAATAGTATTGTTTATGGTCTTACCTGCAAGTTGTATACACATATTGTTGTTCGGAACCAAAGGCCCCAAAGTGACAGAAATTGGGATAACCGGAGGGGATGATTTTGATGTGAGGATCACATGTGTTCACAGAGTGTTAATGATTTGCTCTAGCGCTCTATTAAAAGGAGCACCTCAATTTCCAGTAGTTCCCTTGAGGCCCCGCTGCAAACGGGCTGGCAGGACAAAAGATGTTGTGCAAGTTCTCATTGCGAGCACGTATGACTATATATGGAACACATGCCTAGGATTATTTAGTACTTGGATGCTTTATCTTATTTATCTACAAATGCCCTATGTTCTGATTGCTATATGAATTATCTTGTCCATGCAACGCCCGTCCATCCATCCCTATGCCTACCGCGCTCTAATCCTACTATTTACTGCAATTATTACTACTGTTTTTACTTTTACTACTGCTATTACTTTACTATTGCTACTACAAAACTGTTGCTACTGATAAACTGCTATGAGCAAGATTATTTTCAGGTGCAGCTGAATTGACAACTCAGTTGTTAAGGCTTATAAATATTCTTTGGCTCCCCTTGTGTCGAATCAATAAATTGGGTTTCACTTCCCTCGAAAATACTGCGATACACCCCCTATACTTGTGGGTCATCAGTCGACGCTTTCGTCGGCTTCATCGGGTTCGATGTTTGCTGGGCTTGAGCCATGTGGTGCTGTTAGATGAGAGTCCGACCCAAAGGAGAGACCATCGTATAGATCGGCTAGATCCCCTATATCTACGTAGTTTCCGTGACTTTCCTCGCCGTTTATTGGCTGAGGTGCGGCTACCTCAGATGAGCTGACGGAGAATGCAGATATCACCGTGGGCACTGCTGTTGTGACCGACGGACCCGAGTAGATCGGGGCCGATAGCTAGAGATTTTCGGGTGTCTCCACGAAGAAGTGGAAGCTCCCGATTATGAGATCGGTTCCCCCGTTGAAGTCGACAGGGACCGAAACAGGGGTGGGCGTATGTGGATCCGCTGTGGCCGGGTTGTTGATTGGTGAAAAAGGGGCCGGCTGAATCCATAACTCCATTGTTCAGGTTTTCCACAGATGGCGCCAATGGATGAGGGGTAACCTCGACAATGCCCATGATTATAGACTTAGGGTTTCATGGAAAAGAGAACGCTAGGGATTTCATCGGCTAATCAAACAAACAAGGGAGTTGAAGTCGTCTGATTACTATGGAAGATATGGTTACATATTGATTAAAACTTCGGTACCTCTCCGCTGGCTCCTCCTAGCCTTTATATAATAGGTTGGGTCCCAAAGCCATATACGGATAGGTTACAAGCTATAGTTATAACACTAGTACAATGTCGGTTTCTACTTCTTTCTTCATTGCCAAGATAGATTTTGTCCATCAGATGCTCTCTAGATTTCCTTTTACTTTTTACGGGCTTCGTTGACCGTAGGCCTTTGTATGCCTAGGGTAGCCAATCACGGGGACCCGGATGATTATGCCCATGCCAAAGGGTTTAAGAAATTTCCAAAAGAATTTGAAAAAGGCAACAGGGAAACCATCAGGAATAGGAGCCGTATCAGTCTTGGTCTCCTTCAGGATCGAGTCAAGCTCCTCAGGAAGGAAAGTAATTGCCGGAGCAAGATTTTCATCCTCTGAAACTTTCTGGGCATCTGACTATATGTCATGTCTAAGCGCGAGATTGTAGGGCTCGTATAAGGTCACGATAGAAGCTGTACACATGAGACTGAATGGCCGAAAAATCCAAAATAATTCCAGAGGGGGAGACGAGAGAATTGATTAAGCATTTCCCACGTCTCCTATTGGCAATCGCATGGAAGAATTTGATATTAGCATCACCCTACAGTGTCCACTTTAGCCTTCCTCTTTGGCGCCAATGTTTTTCCTCTTTCTGGTAAATGATAACAAGCCGTCTTCCAGGTGGTACCTATGGTCCCAACCATCCTCATCAAGTCCAGACCTATCCGCGAGCTTGTCTAGATCTTGGATTTGCTGCAGAATTAAGGTTTTCTCTATACTTTTAGCTTTAGATGAGTTAGCGGCCCACCCTCTAAGAAAACGTCTCAGGCCATCAGATTGTGCTTGCCAGATGTCAATGATATCGCATCTCCGCGCAGGATTCTGCGCAATGGTGTTCCATTTATGGACTAAGGTCTAGAAAAAATTAGGAGTCGACAACCAAGTGTTTTCAAAGAAGAAGCGGTTAGATTTGGGGAGGTCCGCCCCACCGGTATCAAGCAACAATGGAGTATGATGAGAGCCTATGCTAGGTTCCGTGCACAGTGATGCCATGGGAAACTTGGCATCCCACTCTAGGGAGATCAACACCCTATCCTACACAGATCTTATGGGGTTTAGCTGGTGGTTGGACTAGGTAAATCTAGCACCCGAACGAGCAATCTCACGCAACTGCCAGCGCGCGATTGCATCGTTGAACATGTTGGCACACTGCCAGTCTATATTTCTGTTACTTTTGTCCACCATACCTCTGATAAGGTTAAAATCTCCCCCTATCACCACTGGATAGCGGGAGGCTTGAACAAGAGAATCCGGTTCCTCCAAAAAACGCCGAGAGTGGGAGTGGTCCGGAAGGCCATACACCCCGATAAAAGTGAATATGAAATTGTCTGTTTTCAAGAGTAAAGTAGCGCTAGTGAAAAACTCTCATTTAGATGTTTCTCCAACCTCAAAGATCGAATCCCTAACGCCAAGAAGCAGACCACCTGATCTGCCATTGGCCGGAAGCTAAGCCCAGTAAAATTTATCCCCCAACTCCAGACTCTAGTTCCTGATGAAACAAATCCTGGCATTTGGTCTCCTGCAGGAACAGAATATCTATCTTCTTCTTTCTCAAGTACTCCCTCAGCTGGTTGCTGCGTCCTCTATACCGAAAACCATAAATGTTCCACCCAAGGGCTCTCATTGATTGGACGAGCAAACACCCATTGCTTGGCGAACTGGGGTTTTGCGAAGATTCTGACACTAGGGCCTACAAGGCTAGCAATGGTCAAACATTTTTTACGAGATTGAGCTTTCCTAGCTTTGGGTTTAGTAGGAGACTCTCTCCTAGAACCTACTGGGGACGAGATGGCTGTTGGAATGGCCACTTTGGCTTCTTCCTGCACAGCGATATTGGAAGTTGAAGCAACACCAGTAGATTGATCATGACGCTTCTCCCTGGCCACTGCCAGGGCAGCTTGAGCGAGCTCCTTCGCACAAAGTTCGTTGATTCTAGTGACATTGAAGCTCACTGATCAGCGAAGAAAATGAGATACAGCAGGACTGGTTTGTGTGCCTGTAATTGACACATGTGCATTTGGTGGTCACTAAGAGTGTCCCCTTCTTTCTCTCAAGCAAATGGAACATCGGAACTGTATAAATCTCACAGATTCCATCTTTTATCTACCATCGTTTTTTTCCGCTGATGCATTTAGCATGAATTGATCGTGCTCGTGTTCTTCAAAAATATTTATTTATTAGAGGAAAAAAGTATTTATTTATTGAACATGAAAATATAATTCCGCACGTTACCATCGTACGGTAGTACATCGTCTCTCTTACTTTATCATCTCTGTCTGGCGCTTCCAATTAATAACAGATCTACCAACAAGAAAGGTGCAAATTTGTTGGCCAGCCAGCGATACGTAATAATCATCCAGGGCAAGACTTGAATAGCAACTGATATCTCAGGTCACTCACGCCTAGGCGACGGGAAGCATGTCAAGCTCCCGGATCACCCCGGCGGCACCGCGGAGCTGCTCGCCGAGACCATTGCCGCAGACGGGCACCTCCTGGAACAGCGACATGGGCACGTCCTCCGAGATGAACCCGGCGTGGAACTCGATCATGCCCCTCTCCGGGCGCGCCACCATGCTGGTGATGGAGACCCAGATGAAGAGCTTCTTGGCCTGGATGCCGGAGAGGTTGGAGATGGCGCCGTAGGAGATGGTGCCGCTGATGTCCTGATCGAAGTAGGTGTAGTGGTCGCCGAACCAGACGTAGCAGCTGCTGGCGAGCTTGATCTTGAAGTCGCCCGTGGCGTTGACGAAGGTGTAGGAGGTGACGGAGTCCGGGAGGAGGCCCTTGGGCAGGCCGTACTCCGAGAGGACGTCGTTCGCCACGCCCTTCAGTGAGGCCTCGCCTTCGCAGGCCGCCCCGTAGGCGAGCGGCGCGGCGGCGATCGCGGCAACGGCGACGAGGAGGAGGGCTAGGGGAGACATGGCCATCGTCGTGGTTGGGGCTTTGGGAGCTTCTTTGTGCTTTCTTTTTGCTTGGGTATTTGCTATGGGAATTTCGGTTGATTTTATAGTTGCGTTCGCGCTTGGACACTGATATATTTTTCTTTATTTCCTTTTCGCCGATGGGATCTGGAGTATGATGGATTCCGGTGGGCGAACGATACACCTAATTCTTCATAAAATTTCTTTATTTTGAGGGCTTTCAAAATCAACATCGTCTACAGGTACCACAACATTCATGTCATCACCATCACCGTGCCCAACCACCAAAGTTATGAGATTTCCTCATCTCGTTCCTCTCTCCTTTGTCTGAAAATGATGAACCAGACAACATTATGCAATTTATTCACGTGGCCAACTAATAATGCCTAGTTGCTGTAACGAGCCATCCATAGATCTCGTCATTTTTCTGTATATAGCATCAAACATACATCGTTCTGCTCATGTTCTTTCATGAGCATGTCTAAGAAAATGGATTTAATTATTGGCTATCGATAGCATCCTATCTTAAAGGTGAAAACTTTCCATAATTAGATCGATTCTCCAGCTTACTAATCTGTACAAAAACAGCACCTCCCGTCCCTTCACTCCACACTGCACTGTATCCTACCTAGGATGTGTCGTCTACATACTCGGTGGTTGTAGAGGTTGTTCAACCGTGTCAACCTAACATAACAAAAGAAGTTATATTCAGCAAAGGGCAAGTTCGTAGTGTTGAGCACCAAACAACTTCACCAGAGTATGGCGAGTGGCTCTGAAAACCGGCTTGCACCGAAAATTATTTGAGGGGTAACTTCGTAGTCGTCACCATTTTTCAGTCACATGTGAAAACTAAACCTACCAGACTATTGCAAACCATGGACCTTTTCTTTCTTAGATTAGATGGCATGCTAGACTGTTGGTAATGCTCGACTTTGGGAGTGTGAATGAAACAGGGATTTATCATTTTATCATAATACTCCATCGGTTCACAATTACCTCGCATTATTCTGTGTTTAGTCAAAGTCAAACTTTACGAAGTTTGACCGAGAATATAAGAAAAAATATGAACATCTATTATTTTCGGTGCATATAATATAAAAATATAGATTATGAAAATTCTAATACAGTTGATTATATATTTTTTGTGTTGATATTTTTTTCTAAATATATGGTCAAAGTTTGCAAATTTTGACTTTGACTAAACCTAGGATGCGAGGTAATTGTGAATGGAGGGAGTAGAAGTCACATACTTCTTCTGTCCCAAAATAAGTGACTCGATTTGTCTAGTACTAGAAAATATCTAGATACATCTGAATCTAGACAAATCCGAGTCAAGTAATTTGGGTCGGAGGGAGTACTAGTATGTATCTACATAATAAAAAAATATGAGAAAAACGCCAGTTTGGTCTATGAAGTTGCCGCGGATGTGCGTTTTGATCACAAACTTGTAAATCGTGAATTCCGGATCATGAAGTTGCCATGCGCGTGCATTCTAGTCAGACTGCGACGGTGCCGCAAACGGCCGTTAAGACATCACGTGTGGGAGACATCTCTGGCTGTAATGTTGTGGAAAATCCCTTGATTTTTTTTGCTGCTGGATTAAATTCAGTCATGTAATAGATATTTGGAGCAAGTTTAAATTCAGTTATGTACTGGATATTTCTAGCACGTTTAAATTCGGTTAGATTTTAGGGTTTAATGTCCAAGCATTTTAAATTCAATGATGTAACATCAGGTTGTAGATAAATAGCAGGTATGACCATATAAAAGTTTGTATGATCTACCCGTAGATAGCAGACTGTACATAGATATCCTCCGTCGCCGACCAATCGATGGCCGGCGGTGGACCTTGAATCGCCAGAGACGAGCTGCTCACTGTGTGTCGGCTCGCCATGTTTGTCTTTTTTTTTTACCTGGGCTGCTCTGGTTGGGGATGGAACAAATTGCTATGTTCGTCATTCTTTTTTTTACCTGGGCTGTTTTGGTTGGGGACGGAGTACTAAGCTAGGACAGTGTTTTTTTTTTGCATAGTATCATGTCACCTATGTTAACACAACTGCATCGACATGCCACGAGTTCTGGCATGGTTTCGACGGCGACGCCACGGACTGACCAGAATGCACAAGCGTGGCAACTTCGTGATCCAGAATTCACGATTTGCAAGTTTGTGACCAAAACGCACATCTGCGACAACTTCATAGACTAAATTGGTGTTTTTCTCAAAAAATATCTACATACTTGCAAATTTAGACTAATTTAATTCACTTATTTCTGGATGGAGAGTACACATTATATGATCTTACACATATGCTTCCTTGAAACCCAGCGAAAGGAACCCAAATGAAAATAGTGTGTAGACATCCCATGATCCCAAGCGACCACGTAGAGTGACCCTCTAGAAGTAGTATTCAATACTGGGTCGCAATGCGTCCCCATCTCATTATCATCTCAACTACGGCGATTTGACGGGTGCAAGTGTGCAACACGGCCGCTCGCTGCGCGCCAAAACTGTGTATGAATGTGCACGTTGATATATATATGAACCCATTAGCAAAAGATGCCGTCTCCTCCCTAAAAAAATTGAGCTGCAAAAATTAAAGGCGACAGGTAGCAGGTAGCAGAAGTAGCTGGGCTTAATTGCTAATTATGTCCTTCAACGCTGGCAGACAGACGCTGATCGAGTTGCGAATCCTGAATTTCGGTGGCTATGAAAGCCAAGTTACCAATTTCTAATTCACCGGAGAAGAGTATATGGGAGAAGAGTATTTTGAAGGCCCGTTTAGCTTGTTTCTTTTACTTTAAGTTTTCATGAAAACTGAATTTCCTCTGTAGCATTTACCTACATTAATGCTACTCGCTCCGTCTCAAAATATATGTCGCAGATTTTCAAAATTCGAATTAATCTAACTATTTAGTATATAGATACATCTTAATTTTGACAAATTCCCGATATCCATTTTGAGATTGAGAGAGTATGAAAAATTATCCTATCAGGACCCGTGACCAGTCATGAGAGATGCACAACCGACACCGGTGGCGCCAAGCATTTTTATGGCTACGCTTTCACTCTTACATTGGTAGAAGTTCTCTGTACGAGAATGCATGCAAAATCATGACGTGAAATTCTTCGTATTTTGACCTACACAAAAAATGACAGATCTGATAAAATTTTGGGGATTTGAAAATGTACTTGCACAGATCTACGCTCTTGTCATTCTTGTATAGCTCGGAATACAAAGTATTTGAAATTCATATTTTGCACGTTTGTGGGATAAATCATGGGCTACAACCAGATATCTTTTCAATATTTTTTTGGAACTAAAAAATGTAAGTTTGATTTTTTTTTTCAAAATAGCAAGAGCGCTGGAGTTTAGTGGCATGTTCTTATATATATTGTCTTTCTTTCGGATCCCAAAAGGGGTTATGAGAGGCTGGATTATTCTAGGTCCAGAGGTTTCTAGCAAAGATAAAATTAAATAAACATCACTTATCATAAAAAGAGTGTAATTATCGGCCCAAAGACCAGAGAGGCATAATCCAAGAATCTAAAGCCAAAAATAAATGTTTAAGTTTCATAGTGAGGAAGGTGTGTGGTAGGATCTCATGCGGAATAAGTATGTGGGTTATAAATCTATTTTGCAGCTTCAGTGGTAAGTGTTTTTTCTTTCTCTTTATCACACCTTTGCCATAAAGGACGATTCACAAATAAAATTTTGGAAGTGTGAGTATTTTTTTTGTGAAATTTCACCAATCTATTAATAATCATCAACAGTAGTATAAATATCTCCAAAAATAATAAAGATTAGAAATAGGTCATTGGACCATCTAGAGACGACTACAAGCGCTAGCGCGAGCCGGAGGCACACCCGTCTTCACCTCTCCATCACCGAAGCCGGACAAAGCTTGTCGTAGTAGAGTTTGTTGTAGTAGACGTACGGGAAGTCGTCGTGCTATGATCATAAAGGACCAACATACTAGAGCAACAACCATCACCAATGGTTGGACAATTTAATTGACGCATATCCAGCTTTGTTTCACATTGTGTGCTTTACATGCATGACCTGGAAGAACAAGCCATTGAGTGCCTTAATTCCTAACGTGACATTTGGGCGGGACTTGCTCGAGCCTAGGCTTGAGGTTTGGAATACACTCGTGGCTCAGTAAGCGATTCGTTCAATTGTCACGACGATAAGATGAATTTAGCTGAAACTTGCACCACCGGCTCTTGTTCAACGTGAGACTCCAATTAATAATACATGTATATCCGAAAACTTAAGTTTTTTCTTAACGTTAAGCTCTTCCTTAGTACTATCTTCGCAAAGTGGTGTTTTTTTAAAACTATAACCAAACAAAGGGAAATGCAATGTTGTTTTTGTCAAAGATATGAAGGAAGAGCTTAACTTTTAGCAAAATATGGAGACCACCAAGGCTAGGGATTTGACTTTGGGCATGACCAATGTGTCCTCTTCAGGTGAATGGTGTCGAGTATATAAAGGCACTACTGGTAGATAGATGTGTCCATGTTGCACGTTGGGTATTGTCTTGTCTTGCACGTTAATTCAACCTCATGATGTCCCTTCAATGTACGCATGGCTTGTGTGATCCTTTAGGAAGTATTCGTGTACACGATAGGTTCAGGTCAGTAAGAGCTTCTGGATGCAGGTCTTCTTGTCATGAACATCGAGTCCGTGTGGGTTGAAAGTGGTGCAAGGTCATAATCATGTGGGATTTATGCCTAGCCCCACTTATCGCCGACACTCATGTCTAGCTCAGTCGTAAGCTCCATTCTAGGGATTTGTTACTACATGGTGTGTCTCATAAAATATGTGTAAATCCTCACTCGATGATCAGTTCAAGTGCGTTTTCCATCATTTGATTTACAATCTCGTACATGGTAATAGAGCCGAGAGATTTTAAGTCCAAGACAATTCCTCGATATTTAACAAAAGTATCTGCGGCCTATATTGATCCCACATCCAAGACCAGATGGATCCTAGATTTGAGGGAGATTGTTAAAATATATTGTCCACACTTTTCCATTAGTTCAAACGTTTGGGTGAATTGCTCCTTGCATAATTAGATATTATATCAGATTAATACTTCTACAGGAGGCGAGAGAGAGAGATATAGAGATGATTTGGGGGTGGCGGGAGATAGAATGACTCGGGGGTTGGAGAGAGATAGGGAGTGGATGGACGAAGCAGGCTGATGGCGGGCTTTAGTGGGCCAAAAATATCAGTAATGTGTATGCCATACAGCCTTCTGCTCAAGGTCCATCATTACTAACAAGTGACAGGAGGTTCATTAGCACTAACAAGCACACATTTTGGCCCATCGCTGGTGGCTTTTTTCACGGTTTTACTTTCGGCCTGTGTCGAAGGTGCTTGTACTAGTGATGGATTATTTTGGAACTGTCACCGAAGGGGTGTCTCAGGCGGTGCTAAATTTCTGTGAATATATTGCGGTGTACCCGTAAAAGAAAGGACATGCAATATATTGCGGTGTATTGCTGGAATCTTCATACTCAAACATGGCTCGAGCTCCTATTTGATCTAGCTAGTACCTTTTTTTTTTGCAAAATTCCACCGATCTATTAATAATAATCATCAACAGCAGTACAAAAAAGTTAAAAATAATAAAAATTACAAATAAATCATTGGAACGACGACTACAAACACTCCCCAACGTTTTTTCAACTTGACTAACATGCTGCCATGGGTGGCAACGGCAGGGCCTACCGCCTCCATTTTCCGTCCCCACGTGCCGCCTTGGCCAGTGGCGGAGTGGCAGCAAGCTCCACGTGACGCTCGTAGTCGTCGGGTCTCTGCGTCAAGGTAGTTTTGTCAATTACAGTGGGAGGTGGTTTTTTGTGCCAATACATCCGTGTAGGTGTAGGTGGCATAATTCTCAAAAAAAAAAAGGTGTAGGTGGCATAACCTATTAAAATTTCACCAGCCCATACTAATCGACTTGAATTACTTTTCCACCTACACCAACTCAAACTTATGCCCACATATATTTTTATATATCCCTTGGCTTGAAATACGTCGTCTTCCTAAGCACCGCCTCTGTGTTACTTGCTCATGTTCTTTTTTCTTCGCGCTAGCCACTTAGACTGATACAAAATTAGGATTCTGAACATCCACTGATGCCATGCCACCATGTCAGAAATATGATTATCCTTCCTATATCAATTTTTCTATAGTATTGTTCTTGACCAATACAATTGGACAATTCAACAAGATTGCCAGCCAAGCATGCAAAAAGACTGCCTTTAGAACGAGCGGCGTCGGAAAAATGTCAGCAAGCTGGAAATTAGAATCCGGTTAACGCAGCTGGTGCACCACAAATTGTTTAGCACACTCGCTGAAGAGTGTTCATTTCTCCCTCACACGATCGCCTTCACTATGTACGAAGTGGTCCAAACAGAGGTTAAATCTGGTGCTCACATTTGTTTACATGGCAGCATGCTTCAGGAAGGATCGGATGATTCGTGAATGAGAAGTATCCGTGTGCTCTTCAAATTGCTCTGCACCCTACTTTTCGATGCGGTGCAGCGAAAAAGGCCAAATTTTGTGATATGTCGTTGAAAGGTGGTCTTGCCTTGTGATATGCCGTTGGAAAGTGGCCTTACTTTGTGATATGCCGTTGAAAAAGTATTCACGAGTGACATAAAAAAATATTCTTCCAGTTACCGCCACTGGTAAATACAATTCAAAGTACCTTTATATCCTGATCGTGGGACAAAGGAGACAATTTACAGAAGTATGTGACTCTAGGCAAGGTTTTTCATCCTGAGTAAAGCAATTATCAGAATATAGTATGCATTTAACAAACATGATTTCTAATCAAAATTAAAAAAAATTAACTAAATTTAATATTGCTAATCGACATGTGCTTTGTTGCGGAAGACTAGAATATACAATGTGAATCTGCATTGGTCGTAAGAATCATGCAAAGGTTCTTAGGAGGGTGGTCATGCACCAACCACATCGGATTTTTTTATCAAAGGGGTCCCCCACTTCATTAACAAAGCTACACAAGTCTACATCATCCGCATTATTATATTACCCTTTTCAATGCTCTGTAGCAGGACAGAGTCTGGCTGTTCCCCTAAAACAACATTACCCTTTCAACACCAACCTACGAGTAAGCAAACACTCACACGAAAAGTAGCTAGAAACCAAGACAAGGAAGCTACCGCAGAAATTAAACTGAAGTCACCATTGAAGTAATCTGGTTGTTGTTGTCCTCACTTATGTACCTACGGTATGCCTCAAATGCCTCCTCGGCAGTGTCAAACCCTTCATAGCCGTTGTTGGAGTAACCTGAAACTTGATCCTGACAGTGCCTGCATTTGGAGTAAACCCCTAGTTTTCTGCCTCTCAACACCGTGTAGAAGTTTCTCTACAAGGCAGAAGAGTAACATGTCAATGTGTAATAGCACAAGATAATCATATGAATGTACCATCCATAACTAGCATCACAAGTTCATAAGGCAAGTACGTACTAACAGGTGTGTGCATGAATATTTTTAAAAGGGGATCACAGATTCATCCTACACTACATGGTGTTAACCTACCATCACATCAAAAGGGGGTGAAATCCTACCACCGCAATCAGGTTTATAATCGCATAAGAGGTTAGTATATACCACCTCATCGATTCATACAAGCCATAGAAGTTTTTGGGTCCTAGCTACTGCCAAAATGTACATCAGAAAGGTCGTAAGTTCATCATCACCACCAGCACCATAGCCATCATCATACACACCACCTCATACTTCGACAGGAGCCAAAGCTCTAGTCGAAATACTTGGCCAGGAATGTCCTGATCCACAGGATCCTGCTCGCTGGCCCCATGGAATACCTCCCTGTGGCAAGGCCGTAGGAGAAGATGATCTACATCTAGACATAGTTCTAGATGTGATTGTTGAGGTACTCTGCATCCTTGCGTGCGCCTACGAGTTGCGAAAAGAGTGTGTTAACGGTGACAATGTTGTTTACGAAGAGAGGTCTGTAGTGATCATAGTGATGTCTATGCACTTCTATTCTTGTAGACAGTTGTTGGGTCTCCAAGTGCAGAGGTTTATAGAACAGCAGCAAGTTTTCTCTTAAGTGGATCACCCAAGGTTTATCGAACTCAGGGAGGAAGTGGTCAAAGGTATTCCCTCTTAAGCAATCCTGCAATCAAGATACAAGAAGTCTCTTGTGTCCCCAACACACCCAATACACTTGTCAGGTGTATAGGTGCACTAGTTCGGCGAAGAGATAGTGAAATACAAGTGGGATAGATAATTATAAGTGGTAATGGTGCCAGAAAATAGCTTGCTGGCGTGGAAGAGACTAAAGACAAACTGAAATAAAGATGGCAACAAGCAAACATGTAACAGATCTAGTTGCAAACGGTGTTTCAATGCTTAGAAACAAGGCCTAGGGAACATACTTTCACTAGTGAATACTCTCATATAAATATATTATCTTCATGATACTACTCTGAACTACTCTCCGATTGGACACTCTAATCCATGGTAGGGCTATAACAACACACCTCAAAGTAAGCATTTCCCATCTAGATAACCCCACACTGTCACCTTGAGCACTAGATGGTTCCAACAAACACCACAATTTCATAAAGACATCCAACTCCAAATATAACTCATAATAAGTATTTGTAATCTCTAGCCTAAGCGCCACCATGGTGTGCACACTGTCAACTTCACACACATGGAGAGAGCAGAGATCTAATAAAGCACTTGAGTAGCAAGGTAGATCTACTTGATTACAAAGCTCATGATCACAATATGATCATGCATAGAGAGAGAGATAAACACATAGCTACCGGTAGAACCCTTAGCCTCGAGAGAGAACTACTCCCTCCTCATCATGGGAATCGGCAACGATGATGGAGATGGTGGTGGAGATCGATGGAGATGGCTCCGGGGGGGCACTTCCCCGTCCCGGCAGGGTGCCGGAACAGAGACTTTTTGTCCCCCGAATCTCTCTTTCGGTGGCGGCGGTGCTGCGGAACTTTTCGTGGCTGGAGGCTGGATGACTTAGGGTTTTTGCATCGGGAGGCATCTTATAGGCGAAGAGGCAAGGTCGGTGGGCGTCCAGGGGGACCACACCACCTGGTGGCGCGGCCACGGCTAGCCCGCGCCACCGCATGGTGTTGCCACCCTGTGGCCCCTCTCCGTCTCGTCTTCTGGCTCCGTGAGTCTTCTGGTAAAATATCGACTTTGACTTTTGTCCGGTCCAATTCCGAGAATATTGATTTTCTGACTTTCCTGGAACCAAAAATAGTAGAAAACAGGCAACTGGCACTGTGGCATCTTGTTAATAGGTTAGTTCCATAAAGTGTATAGAAATACTCCAAAGTGTGGACAAAACATAAGAAAGTAGATAAAACCAAGCATGAAACATCAAAAATTATAGATACGTTAGCAACATATCACATAGCTACAAACCTGAACATGTCCATGGAAGTGCTCAGTGGCAAGAAGAATGGTGAAGGTGTCCTCATCCCATTGCGTGCCGCTAAGGTCTCTCAGCTTGTTGATTTGGATCCAACGCACCCTCCACTTTCTTAGGTGGTTGTACACCTGAGTGCATGAGACCTCAGCAACAAAATGCTCGAACAAAGCTTTCGCGAACGCATTGAGATGGATCTCCTTCAACCCCTTATTTGTACGAACGCCACTCTTCACTATCTCACAAATCTTGCTGAGCACAAAGGTGGACATGTAAGGGAGCCATTTCTTGGTCCCCTTCATTTGCGCCTTCTTGAGCTTAGCTGTGACCTTAGCCTAGATGGAGGCGACATAGGTCTGGACAAAAGTGTTAGCAAAGACATGCCACCCACTAGAGTCTCCGGAGTGGGTGACACCGACGACACTACCTGGTTTTGTGGGAGAGGCTGGCTGGCATCCATATAAGAACAGAGGATCTGGGAGGAGTCCCCAGTGGGGATCAAAGTCTGGCTAAACTGGTCATAGAACGGGTCCTACAACATGGACACAATAATTATGCAAATGAATCAAGGTGCAAAAACATGGTGTTACCATCAGTAGGAACGTAGTGCTGCATTGGAGGTTAAATTTGGTGCTTACTTTTGGTCCCATGCTAGTATGTTTCAGCAGAGACTAGAGACCGGATGATTCATGAATTAGAAGTATTTGTATGCTCTTCTAGTCAAAAAAATCATAGTCACGAAGAACACCGTTCTGTGAAAAAGGCCAAACTGAGGTTCTTGCTTTGTGATATGACATCAGCTAAAATATTTACTCGTTGTATTAAGAAGATGATTCATGTTACCATAGCCGGAGAAGGCAATAATTCATAGTACATTAATATTCGGATGAGCACAAACTTTTATGTTTCAATAATTGGTGTCATCCCCAACCCCCTGTGTTGCTCCCTAGGGCGACATGGGGCAAAACCCTAGGCGTCGCCAGAGGCTTCTTCCCTCGCCAGATCCCCTAGCCACCGCTGACGACGACCCTCTCCATTGCGGCGGCAGCCCACTGGCCAAAGGCAGTTGGGGTGGTGGTGCGTCGGGTGTGATCGCAAGATCTGCTAGGGCGGTGGCAGAGGTTGTCTGCGCGCAGCAACCAGGGTGGTATCCCTGCATCGGTATGAAGGTGGTGATCTTCGGTGGAAACGATCTGGCAGGGGCGACGCGTGTCCTAGGCCATGCCATGGCAGCTACCTCGCGGTGGCTGCTCTCGGTGTCGATCTAGCTGTGGAGGTGCGTGCCCTTGGCCGTGCCATGGTGGCTACCCCTCGGTGGCCTCTCCCACGGCGAAGATCTAGCTATGGAGGTGCGTCCCCTTCATAGGGCCATGGTCGCTGCCTTTCGGTGGCCACCAGGAGGTCGTAGCGCAGGCTGCCATGGCCCATATAGCATGTTCTTGGCGTGAGCCGGAGCAGCGAGGCAGGGGCGAGTGGTGCGTCATCTGCACTACCGTCATCGCGTTGGTCGAGCGGCACCGTGATGGCTTTCTCCTCGGTTGTTCTGATCGGCAAAGTGGGGGCCTGTTGGTGTTGCTTGCATAATGGTGGTGGTCCTAGAGTTCCTCCGGTGCCAAGATGAAGATCTACTGGCTGCCTGTCCTCGTTGATTTCGCTTGGAGCGACGTGTTCCAAAAGGCTCCGTCGATGAACTCCCATGGGCGCATAATGTCTAGAGATTACTGGATCGGAATGAATTCGGTCGTATGCACCCATGTTCTTTCTGACCGTTTGGTTTCAGAGGGAGCGTTGCAAAACTCTGCTATCTATTACCATCATGTGTCATGTCTTCGAAGACCCATGGTGAAGTTAGAGGCAGAGAATGTCATGAAAGTAGGAACAAGGGGCTAGCGATGGTGGATTGAGTCTTTGTGGCGATGAGGAAATGACTTGGTGATCTGCGACTTGCAGCAGTGACTGTTAGAGGGGGCGACAGTATAAGAGGAGTTCACGGTCTTACCTTGCAGGGTGAAAACCCAAGGTCTGATCTTAATTGGTTGTGCCCTGGCAATGACCTTGTTGAAAGCATTGTTTTGTGAGTGAGAACTTTCTCCAGGGTCAAAACCTATGATCTTTGATCGGGCAACGATGGTGCTTGAGCACTATATCCTTCTTGAAGACGTCGCTATTGGAGAGGTTGGACTTCTGGTGCTGTTTTGGTGGTGTTAGCGTCGCTGCTATAAACAACTGACTGCTGTAGCAGGACTTTCCTTTTTTTGTAATTCTTCTTCTTTTGTTGGCTGTATGCATCCGTAAGGCTGCTAGAGCAATGCGTTATTGCAGAGGCTGGATTTAATTAGTATCTTCGCGATATTAATATATGCTCTTTTCAAAAGAAAAATTGATCATGACACAAAGGAGCCAATCTAGAAAAATGTCTCTACGGCAAGGTCTTTAATCTTGAAGCTCCATGACTCTGGTGTTTAGATATCCATGTGTTCTCATGGAATGATAAAAATTAGATCAGCATCTTGCTTCGAACTTTGCTTAATGCTTGTGTCCTTGTTTCTAATTTTTTCTAAAAAAAGTTAGCAGAAACTAAATCATAATTTTCCATAGTGTTTAGTAATTCGAGACAAAGAGTTTATTTACATTCTTTCCTTTCTTCACATTGGGTGACAGTATGAGATTTCTTTTCTTTCAGGAGCGGTGCTGCGAGCAAAGGTGAGATGAATGGGCGAGGAAAGGTGGTATCTCATATCACTGCCTTGAACAGTTAATTTTGAAAAATCATAAGTAGACCTTTTCCGGTAAACATGAATTTTAATCCATCGCCAGTTACATATCTCGTTGACATGGCTCGCATTGTCGTACCAATTTAATTCTCAAGTCTATACGGAATCTACCGTGTCATGTTTTTGGGTAGGCTCGAGGTCCTTTTCTTTAAAAAGAAAAAATTGATTGTGAATTTCTGCTAGTACTAACATTAACTCGTTCACCTCTAGCTATGCCTATATAGGAACCTGTATCCCCATGGGCTTAGCTAGGTCGTTATTGCTAGCTGCTTCTCGTCGATTCACGTCTCACTTAGTTTGATTATTATGTTTTCATGTTTCTTTCTCTGGTGTGAATTATATATTTTAGTATAGTACTACCCCGTTCCATATTATACGTTTCGAGTAGGCTAATAGTTCATCAAAACATCTAATCATACGGAACAAAGGAGTAATCGTGTCGAAGTCCTACACTTCAGATTACATGGGAATTAGCAGCTTCAGGAAAACCCATTTGACTGTTCCTTTTTCAATAGCGGACCAGCGTCTCTCAGCGCTAAGATATTGTTTGTCTTATTACTATGGTAAGAACACCGCTGGTATCTGGTAGGCTAGGAGCAGCAGTATATTATCCCTAGCCTTTCCGGTGCTAAAAAGGGAGCAACCGAGCAAGCAGCTATGATGAATAAATGCATGGGCGTATGGCCATAACACCTGATAGAAGGTGATGCGAAGTACCTTATGGTGTAACAGTGACTAGTTAGACATTGGATATCTATAGTCGAGAGAGGATTTTATGAGCACGCACTCGAGTATACACCTCAATTTGGGTTGTTCATAGGTGCATCAAGATCCAAGCTAGCCTTTTTTTTCCTGGGACAACTTCTCTTTTGTGTGTCTCTTGCACCATACAACTTTTGAACTTCAAACTTTGCTGCTCACTGAAACATTTGAGATAGAACGTGGGGAAATAGTTTGGGAATTTTATGGCTTTAAAATGTATATATTTAAGGAGTTTGTTTTGAATTTAAAATATTCTAAAAATTTAAATTGCATAAACAATTCCTAGGCTATTTCCCCACATTCTAGTTGTAATTTTTCAGTAACTTGCAAATTTTCAAATCCATATGTTATATAGTTTGAGAGACACGAAAAAGAAAAACTCAAAAATGTGTGGGAGTGCACCTGTCATCGTGCTCGCGGTCACAACTTTCCGATCTCCACATCCCTATTTTTGTCTTGTCCACGTACGACTTGCATTGAGTTGTAGGGATGTAATATCTCATCTAGTGATTTTAAAGTAGCAATATTCTAGCCTAGCAATGACCAATCCACATTTCATTTGGATAAACATAATCTTGTAAGGGAGATAGTTCACGATAGTAACATGTTGCTACGGTGCCAACTTTGATTGTAATTAAATATCGGCGGAATCATAGCTTAAAATTTTCTTTTCTGTATGTGGAGATTAAATGATGACAACCAAAGAACATCCAATATCTAGTGGGGGCACTTAAACTTGGTTGGGCTCATATTGGTCTAGCCACTACCGTAAATTTGTCTAGGCATGAGAAATACCTGCTACTCTTTAATGGTACACAGATTCTCACATCCTGACTGCGGTCTTTAGTTTTCTTCATGAAACAAGGACCCAGCCCACCAAAGAATTACTTTTTCACCTACCAACTCAAGCTCATGTCTACATATATATCTCGGCTTAGAGTTCATTGTCTTCCTATGCCCTGCATCTATAGTTACTTGTGCGTGTTCTTTTTTTCTGAATTAGGATTCTAAACATCAATATAATTACCCTTCCAATATTGAAATTTCTTCAAGAGTATAGGTCTTAATCAATACAATTGAGAAACTTAACCAGTCAGGCAAAACCCAAATTGCCTCCGGAATGAGCGGTGTCAAGAAAATGTCAGCAAGTTGGAGAGGCATCGCCGGCTACCATCGCTGGTGCATGGAAAATTATTTAGCATGCTAGGAGAACGGCGATCATTTATCCCAGACTACGTCTCCTTTTTGTGGGTACTGGATTCTTGTACTCCCTCCGATTCAAATTATTTGTCGCAGATTCAGTGGATCTAGACAAATTTTAGATAACATTTTAACTAAACTGTAACAAGTGATTTGGATCAAATGCATATTTGATGCATTGTCTATATATTTAAACTAGATTATCATTATAATATAAGATGATATCGAAGTAGATTTCATCAATGGCAGCGTCATCAATTTTGAAGCTCCATGACTCTGCTCATTAGTATTTATATTTAATAGCTAAATACACGTGTGTTCTACGCCAAGATAAAAATTATTGAGCATGTTGCTTTGAACTTTGCTTCCCGATTGTATGCTTCTTTCCTAACTTCTCTGATTGTTTTTTCAAAGGTTTTCCTTGTAATTCGAGACAACATTTTGTTTCCTTTCCTTCTGAAAGAGTATGAGTTTGGCGGAATATGATGGATATATTATTGAGCCTCATTGACGAGTATATATAGACGTACAGAGGATTATCTTGGAGTACGAGTCAAGTTAGAACTATACGTAAACAGATCCTAACTCTATCTAAACTACCATAACAACCGTATATACCTAATACTCTAACATCCCCCCGCAGTCGTACCGGTAGCATCGTGAACAACTGGAACATCGCGGACGGTCAGACTGAAGATAAATCGAAGTAGCATCCAGTAGGCTAACATCCCCCCGCAGTCGTAGCGGGAACGTCGTGAACGGTGTCGCGTCGCGGTTGCTTGGACTGTAGAGGAAGCTGGTGATGCTCAAGTGAGGTGGTAGCCCTTGTGCCTATGTCGAGGGAGCCGAGAGCGTTGGACGGTGCCGTGGTCGAAGTAGCCGTGCGAGGGGTCACCGTGGTCGATGTCGTGGTCGGGGATGCCGGTGTCGAGGTAGCCACACGTGAAGCCGCATGCGTATAGTGCGTGAAGAGGATGACAAAGACGCGTCGAGGCAGTCATCGAGGGTGTCGATGCCGAAGCCGATGCAGTCCGAGCCGTCGACGACAAGGTGCGGCCATAGTTTTGCCAGAACTAGGCGCACGTCAAGGACGAACGCACACTCCGATTTTGCCAGAACCGAGTATGCAAAGAAGAACTCGTCGGTGACGCGGTCGAGGCAGTCGTAGAGGGGTCGATGCCGAAGAAGACGTTGTCGAAGCCGATGAAGACGAGGCGCCGATCCGAGCTTGCCAAACTCGGGAACGCGTCGGGAACAAAGGCACTCCCGGTGTTGCCAGTACCAGAGGTGCCCAGGCAGGGACCATCATGAACTTGCCGACATGTCAGAAAGACTAGCAGAGGAAGCCTCTAGAGCGGTTGCGACACGCAGAGCGGCGAAGGGAGAGATGTCGGTGCTGTCTGCGGTTGTCGGAGTAGAGTAGCAGATGTTGTAGTCGGGGATGAGGCGATGACGTTGGCGGCGAAGTTGTAGTGGACGAAGACGAAGAAGGCGGCGAAACCTGTGGTGACCTAGGTTAGTCATGCTGGATGCCTAGAGTGGTGATGGGGTAGTCGGCGGGACCTGCAACGGCGAGAGGGCTCCCTGCAGGTTACCTTGTGAAGCGTGGCGGTGGTACTCGAAGTAGGCGAGGAAGACCCGGCTGTTGGGTCCGCAGCATAGAAAAAAAAAATTCCTACGATGAGAACTATACGCCAAGATCTATCTACTAGATACAGAGCAATGGGTGGACATACATCTATGGAGAACTTACCCTCGAAGACAACGAGTTTTGTTAACGAGTAGGAACTCGTGGTTGATGTAGTCGTACGCTTGCCGATCTCAAGATCGTGTGGAAGTCCGAGCGCCGCAAATCAGCAGCACATCCGTCCTCGCACACACATTCAAGCCACCGGACAACCTCCACCTCCCCGCTCCAACGAATCAGCGGAAGCAGCAACTCCTTCCAGACGCAAGGCCACCGGAAACATGTATCTCGCTAATGGGGGAATATCTAGAGAGGAAGAGAGATCCTTCACGAGGAGGTGTGGTTTGTGAGAGGGGAGAGGGGGGCTTTATATAGGAGGGAGGGAGACCCCTCCCCTTCCATAGACGGCGCATGAGGGGAGGGGACTCCTCCCCTCCTTCATTCATATGGTGAACCTCCACTCACATAAACATGGCCTCCACCCAAAATCCCACTTACATGTATTTAATTTCCACCAAATTAAATGCAACTCTCAATTAATAAAACTCTTTTATTTATTTTATTTAGAATTTTGTTAATTACTTTAATTAACAAACATTCACATAAAACCCCTTGCAACATTTCAATATCACATGCAGAACCACTTTCTGCAATTTCACCCGAAACAATTCCTGTTTCTATCGAAACATTTCCTGCGCTTTGCAAACCTTTTGTCTGGAACATATGTGCTCCTAAATAGTGTCCGGCAACTCTTAAGTGTGTCACCCTACGGTTCGCGAATAATGCAGACATGATTGAGACTCCTCTCAGATCAATAATCAGAAGCGGGACCTGGAGATCCATACTGACTCCTGCATATTCAACGATGACTTCTGTGATCGTGAGAACCTTTAACGTCAGCAATTTAATCCCTTTGTCTCATGATATAATACATGTCCGAGATTTGATCATCGGTATCCAAATACCTAGTTTGATCTCGTTACCGACATGCACTCTTTTCTCGTTCCCGTGATATAACATTCTAGTGATCACATTACTTGCTTGCAAGCTATCTTAATGTGATATCACCGAGAGGGCTCAGAGTATATCTATCCGTCATCAGGATTGACAAATTCTACTCTTGATCCATGAGCCTCAACATAACACCTTCATAGCACTGAACCCACCTTTATGGTCACCCTGTTACGGTGTGACGTTTGATGTTATCAAGATACTCTTCCGGTGTTAGCAATTAACATGATCTCATGGTCTAAGGACTAAGACTACTTTGTATGATGTTATAGCAATATAAACATAATGACTTGATCGTAATGCTATACTTCGGATGAATGTTCATCACATCATTTCACAAATGTTGTGACCTTGTTATTAACAACATCCAATGTCCATGATCAGGAAACCTTGATCATCTTGTTAATCAACAAGCTAGTCTATAAGAGAGGCATAACTAGGAACCCTTTTGTTTATTAAACACACATGTATTGATGTTTCCTATCAATACAATTATAGCATGCAAAATAAACATCTATCATATGCAAGGAATACATAATAACAACTTTATTATTGCCTCTCAGGGCATATTTCCTTCACCGGAAACGTGACGAAGACCATGTGCAGACGGCGGCGATCTGCGCCTTAGGAGATGGCGCGATGAAAGCCGAGGTTGTCGATGCACGAGGACGGCGAAGTAGACTGCGTGCAGCCACGCTACTACCCGAGGGGGCGGCATAGCTACAGGGCGCAAGTCGGTGCAGCGGCTGGGAGACCACCAGCGACGTACATGCCAAGGAAGGCGTGTTGGAAGCCGGTAGAGTGGACCAAAGGCCGCGGCACTGCGGCCCGAAGGGGCGACGCAGCGGCAGCCCGTAGCTCGATCGGTGGTAGGCGCGTGCTCGGGGACGTGCTTGGCGTAGACAGGCGCGGGATCGGTTGATCAGACCAACGGTACGCCGTATGCGCCAGGGCGTGGACGACACATAGATCATGGTCGATAGCAGCGTAGTCGGTGAAGTCCCGGACAATGACGGCAAAGACGGTCCGCGGGGGGAGGGGGCGTAGCAGCCTTCCAAGCAAGGCGTAGCAGCCGTCCGCGGTGCACGGCGGCCTGTCGAGAGACCGCAGCAGCCTGCCGAGGCAGGCGCAGCAGTG
Source organism: Avena sativa (assembly GCA_916181665.1). Taxonomy (NCBI): domain Eukaryota; kingdom Viridiplantae; phylum Streptophyta; class Magnoliopsida; order Poales; family Poaceae; genus Avena; species Avena sativa. The sequence continues at coordinate 76,899,782 of OV702292.1, read as the reverse complement.
GAGAGGGCAGGCGCATAGGCGCGGTGTAGATCGTCGATGCCGATAGTCGGAGCCGGGGCGTGGCGACGGCGGCGCGCGACTCAATCCGATCTAAGATCGGTAAACCAAAAAAGAAAATTGGTCAAGAGTTTGGAAAAAAGACTTACATGGCAGCCGATCACGGATCGGCGAACGAACCCTGCGTATGGATTGCGCGGCTCTCGGCGGAGATCATGGAGATCGATCCCCCGGGGGCGGCACGGCGGAAGCGTGCGGCTAGGGTTTGGACCGATTGGTCTGATACCATGAAAGAGTATGAATTTGGCGGAATATGATGGATATATGATTGAGCCTCATGGGCGAGTATATAAAGGCGTACAGAGGATTATCTTGGAGTACGAGTCAAGTTAGGACTGCACATAAACAGATCTTAACTGTATCTAAACTACCATAACAACCGTATATACCTAATACTCTAACACTTTTGTTGCCTTTTTTTCGGCTCAGCGACATGGCATGATTTTTTTTCCGAAAAAGAGTGGAGCGTACGGAGGTACGTGGGGTGAATGATTGAGGGTAAGAGAATACACTGCCATTGTCGAGAGGTAGCCTTCGAACGTTTGTCACCCACACTAGTAGAAAATGGGCTTTGGTCCAACCCCCAAAGCCATACATCCCGGTTCAAATAACAAATCGGGACCAATGCCAGGAATCAGTCCCGGTTCATGCTGCCAGGACATCGGTCCCGGTTTATCTCGGGGTATTGCAACGAACTTGGACCAAAGGGTCCCTCTTTAGTTCCGGTTCGGTACATAAACCGGGATAAAAAAAATCGAAAATTAACAAACTTGAATTTCGACTTATTTTGCAAGAAAACGTTATAAAAACTTCAGATGGCCGCCATTTGTGCATACGATGTCGGAAAAAATCGTATAATATATTAAAATCATCGGCAAAAAATTACGATACTGATGCCAACAGTCTTTAGCCGTTTGCAATTTTTTTAGATTTTTGAAATTCCAAAAGAGTTAAAATTCAGATTTTATTTAAAAAAAAGACATATTTGGATTCCTCACATTTTTCTGATGATAATGGACATATTATTTGTGGAATTTCGATTTATGGATTTAAAGATATGAATTATGCCATATTAAATGAATTAATGCAAAAATAATAATAATAAAACATATTTTATTTCTATATTTATTCAATATTAGTATTACTTAGTCATTTTTATACGTTAAAATCATGTTTCTAACTCAAATTATAAGAATACGTGACTCACAAGATGCATGGATTAATATCATTAATAGCATAGTATAGACATAAGGTTACAAGTGGTACATAGGAATGGGGATGGAAATGAATCAAGATGTTAAACGTGCTAGGGGTGAAGTAGTGTGAGGATGGGTGACCGACCGAAAAGTTTAACCAAAAATTGGAATTTAACAAAAACTAAGTGTGATTGAGAGGCATCGGGTGAGAGATTAACCAGTCCAAATATTCATAGATTCAAAAAAAATTGGGAAAAAAATCGAAAAAATAAATTATTTTTTGAAATAAATAGAAAAGACCTTCGGTCCCGGTTCATGCCACGAACCGGGACCAAATGTCCTACTATAAACGCATGCGACGGCGGGCCACGTGGAGACCCATTGATCCAGGTTCGTGCCAGAACCAGGACTAGCATTGGTCCCGAGTGATTGGTTTCGGTTCAAAAACCGGAACCAATGGCACTTATGAACCGGGATCAAAGGGGCTTTTCTACTAGTGCTAAAGGACGCCACCCACGGGCACCGCACAAAGGACGTCAAAGGCTCACCACCACTAAGCCTCTCTCGCTAGCTCCACCACGACCAGAATGCTTGGGTCTCGGATCCACCGAGGTGTCGATGAACAGATCGGGGAATATCCGCATATAGCCAGAGGAAGCGGGATAACTGAAGTGATAGCAGTGAGAGCTATTGCCGATGCCACCCATGGCCCGTGGCTATTGCGCAATAGCTAGCTATAGTGGAATGTGCATCTTCCTGTTTTAGATGCTGACCAGCGTCCCACACAAACATGAGTTTTTGGCCTATTTCTTATACTGACATCTTGGAATACGTCCTTCAGGCTTTAGGTTGATCTCGAACTTTGCTAGAGTGCGTGAACTTATCTCGTGCTTACTTAGATCTCCTAGACTCAAGATCAACATGCAAGCTATAGAGCACTTTTCAGATCTTTTTACAAATATGCCTGCCGGCAAACTGTCATAGTCAAAAATACCCACGTCACCAAACAAATGGCAAAAATACCCTGGCGGGAGGCAGAAAAGCTGACACGTGCATCTTTCCGCCACTGTGCATGGCGGGTAGACATCCCGCCACAGGGACAGGCGAGAAAAGCATCCCGCCCTTGAATCTGGCAGGAGGAGGTGGGACCCGCAACAAACACCTGGCGGGAAGCTGGTGGAAGACATACCGCCCTCAGTGCTGGCGGGAGGATGGGGACAGGCCAGACTGGGGTAGCCCAGCACCGATAACCTGGCGGGTCTGCCTAATCAGTGGGAGAGAGATTGAACTAAGCCTCGGGATTAATTAGCTAATACTAATTAACAGCAGCCAAATCATGCAGGCGTGCTGGGGCCTTACATCCACGCAATGGGAGAGAGCGGGAAATGAGCCAGCTTAGAGCTCTGCCTCCTCCCGGCTCGCTATAAAAAGGCATTGATGCTCTTTTCGGTAATCAACTACAGTATATGTGCTGCTAGAGCAACAGTACGCCGAGGAATCAATCGGTGCGTGCCAGCTTTCTTCCCGATGCCTGGAAGTTCATCCCACCACCCCCATGGGCGAGGATCTCCTCCGGCCAAGCGTCGACGTAGTCAGGCCTCCTCCCGTCGGACTCAATGGCGGGATCATTTCCCGCCTGTCCCTCCGGCGGTATGTCTACCCCGCCATGCACATTGGCGGGAAGACGCACGTGTCAGCTTTTCCGCCTTCCGCCACGGCAATTTTGCAGGCATATTTATAAAAAAATCCACTTTTCATAACTACCAGTTCATCGATGCATGTAGCGCACTTAGTACCTACAGAAAAAGAAAAAAATAAGGGTGTGTTTCTCGCACGGTGCAGAAAGAAATAAGACCGTTTGGAGAGCTGGTATAAATCTCTGCACAACACGGGTCATAAAGCAGGACAAATCTTGGCCCGCCAGGAATGCCGATTTCGGCCGTTTCCACAGGGTTAGGCCTGGCGAGCGTCGCGTGCCTACCGCTTGAACGCGTGTGGAAGCACGGGAGATGGGACGTTTTCGCCTTAACTCCAAGGCCACTCCACTCACCGCCCAGTCCCGTCCTGTCACAACGATTCCCAACCATGGTCGCCGCTCCTCCTCATCCCCCTCCCCCCTCCCCCCTTCGGCGGCCCCTGCATCGGTGAGGTGAGCATGCACATCCTCTGGGCGGCTGTCCAACTAGAAAAGGTCGCCGCCCGCGGCGAGGCGGCCCTCGCGAGGGTGCTCAGGGCTCCCGCACCCATCTGCGCGCGCGCTACTCGGGCGGCATCGGCGGCGGCCGCGGCAGCATCGCCTACACCCGCGGAGGATGCCGCATCTGCGGCCAAGAAGGCCGGAAAAGCCCCCGCCGTAGTCGGGGCTACCCTCGACTACTCGGATAGGGTTTTTCCGCCGGTGCTGGCGGCCCCAACCTTCACGGTCGGAGCTTCTTCTCTCGCTTCGGCGGCGCCCTCTACTACACCATTGTCGTCGATGGCGCCACCGCCGACAAGGGTAAGTCCCCGATCTGCATTGTGGTTAGGGTTTGGCCCCAAATCGACGACAGTTAGGACTTGATCTTCGATAGTTATAGAGCGATTTGGGATTTTTCGTAACAAGATATTTGATAATGTGCACACAAACTTTGGGATTTACTTGAGCGAATTTCCCAATTTGGTTGTTGTTCTAGGGCATAGCCCGATTGGGGATTCACAGCGGAATCCTCAAATTGATTGTTGTCCTGCGGCATTGCCGGATTGGGGATACTAGGTTAGTTGTACTCCATGTTTGTACCCTGTGTATTGCCAGATTAGACATTATACTCCATGTTAGTACCCTGCGTGTTGCTAGATTAGGCATTGTACTCCATATTTGTAGCATCTGTGTTGCCAGATTAGGCATTGTACTTCATGTTCATAGCATGTGTGTTGCCAAATTAGGAAATGCTGCTTGTTGACCTTGTTTTACTTCATGGCAAGGTTCTTAAGTCCGAGTGCAAGACTATCGAGAGGGGTTGGCACCCTCCCCCCTCCCACCGGGTTTTGCCGACGTGCTCCCGACCAACCGCTGGCAAATGAAGCTTGTGGCCATCGGCAGGGTGGAGGCGGCTACGAACGTTCATAGCAAGAGGGGCAGGCAGCCGAAGCTTGGGGACTACCCAATAGCCGAGGTTCCTTGTTGCTTCATCATCCAGCTGGACGCGGCCGACCTCCACATGCTGGTGATCCTGTCGGTGTTCCAGTTCAGCCTGAGGACCTGGATCAAGCAACCTCTGCCGCGCATCGTGCAGGTCACAGCCTGCCGGTGGTGCGCCGAGTTCGTGTAGGTCGACTGGTTCTCTGGCCAGGTTGCCTTCAGGAAGAACTGGCTGGATCTGGTCTACAAGTATGACCTGGTGCGCGACGACATCCTGGAGTTCAAGCTGAAGGCCTTTGTTATCAAGATGACGATCTACAAGGCCGGCTCCTCCAGCGCCAGGCAATACACCTGCCCAGACCACGGCTAGCCGGTGGCGGCCTTCATGTCCATGCTTCTGTAAGTTTGTAAGTAGTGGTAGTAGTTGATGATGGACAACTTATGATGCTGAACTTAGTAGGTTGATGGTACTTTTGATCAGGGGTGAAAACCTCTGCTGGTGGTTCAGGGGCATCCCATGCCCCAATTGATGGTTTGTTTTATCAGGGGTTAAGCCCCCGGTGCTTGAGGGGCAGGTGATGCCCCTGCTGATGGTTATTTTGATCAGAGGTGAAGTTTAGAACCCCTAATTGCTACCTGCGAGTGCTTGCTAAGACTGTTCTTGTGTAGCTAGCAATGTTCATGTCTGCATATGGATATTATGGTCATGTTATGGTGATGTTGTGTGTGCATATGAATGTTCTCGTGATCATGTCGTCGCGTGTGTGTGCTGGGATGGTAAGATCACTAAATTTGAAATGGGTGATCATAACTCGTGTGATTGGATGCAAAGCACCACACCAAACAGCTGAGAAATGCATCAGCAAGGAAAAAATACAAAAAACTGGGCAACCAAACAACTGGGTTTATTTGCACGCAACAAAGATACAGAAGTTCAAACAACTTGCCCAACTTGGCCCAAGCCCAATCTCCCACCATGCAGCACCCAGCGGGCCAAAAGGCAAGAACGAGAAATTCTGGGCCGAGTAACCAAACACGCCCTAAAAGAAGAGAGCGGTACCAAACAGGAAGAGACAAATAACAATGAAGAAATGTCTGATCATGAGACCTGATCGATACAATACGATTTAATTTAAAGGGATTTTATGGTGTCCTAGTGACTTGTTAGGCACTAAATATCTCTATATCAATTGTTGAGTTGCTTTAAGACTCGCTCGAGTTATTTTGTAGAGTCCCTACCTTTTGATTCGAGGAATTACATTGAGTGGCACCGACGACTAAAGTTTGGCATAACTTCAAAATTTATATATGGAAATCTATTGAACTTAATGTGTCGAAGACTAATCAACACATTTGTGATTGGATAAATTAAATCTTAGTAAAGGCACTAGTACAGCATGACATGTTTCTATGATGCCAGCTCCGATAGTAACTAAATAGTGGTTGAATGACCTCTTACGATTTTTATTTTGATGGAGATGAAACATGCCTAGCTGAGAACATCCAAAATAATATGGTGTAGGTGGGAGTATCTTCATACTTGCACTTTGGTCAAGTTCATATTTGGTCTAGCTAGTACGGTAAATAGAGTCTAGCATGTAATGGGCGATCTCGGCATCTCTAGTTTCATACAAATAGGGGCCACTAGGCCGATGCTGCTCGTAGAATTACATTTTCCACCTACCGACTTGAACTTATATTTCACATATATATAAACATATCCACTGGTTCCTACGCTCTGCCTCTAATGTTACTTGCGCATATCTTTCATTCTTAAAAGCTTGTTGTGTTAGCCAATCATCCTGGCACACACGAGTAAGATTCTGAGCATCCACGATACAATTATACTACTCACGCGATGGCCCTTCGTGCTTTTTCCTTCCTGTGGTTGAACTTTCTTCAGTGGTGTAGGTCTTGATCTATACAATAGGGGAAGTCCAACAGAAAACTGCACCTCTGCCTAGGAACGAGTGGCATCAGAAAAATACAACTTATCAGTTACTATTGTGGATCAGCCACAAATGTTTTTGCTCATGGAGCAATAATCCTTTCTCCCACGTGGTGCTGCTGATCGGCGGCAAAAACCACCATTTTGGCAACATGGGAATTCAGCGGAGCTGCGAAGAGGAGTAAGCCATCGACCAAGAGGCGGAGCTGAGATCATGTGACCTTGCCGGATAGACGAGTCCAAAGTAGACGTTGTAACGATGATGGAGCTGGAGATGAGGGAATACAAGTATGTCAAAGATGGTAGGACCGTAGGACAAGGGGTTAGAGGTTTGGCTGGGTGTTTATTGGCTAGATGAAGTTTTGATGCTTGTGGAACGATGGTGGCTAAACGAGACCGACGTACGTCACCAACCATGACCGATTCTGTATTCAGATAAATTTAACAATTAAGGGCTTGTTTGATTCAAAGGAATCTCATAGAAAATTTGGAGGATTTTGATCCTTGGAAATTTTTTCTCTGTGCATAGTTTGATTCATAGGATTAGATCCTTAGGAACTTTTTCCATAGGATTGTATTGCACTATGTTTTGAAAGAAAATTTCTATCACCCAAACCTCATATTACAATTCCTTTGTCCTTCCTGCGATTCAAACACTCCTTTAAGAAAAATTATTGTAGGCACCAAATCCTATACGATTAAATTAGACAAGATATTTTAATCATGCACCAAATCATGCACCAAGATGTCCAATGGCAGTGTCCCACCAAGCATCATCATCACCAATGTTTGACCCCATGCTTCCACCATCCTCACAATCACTGTCTTCAATGGCTATTGTTTCTCCCTTCTCCACATTATGACTTTCTTGAGTTGGAAGATAAGTATCTATGCACACATAAGGTTCATCATCACCTATAACAGTGCGGCCAGTTTGACTAGTGAAAATGCATCCTTCCTTGTCAACAACATAGACACCAGATTCATTGTAATCAATAGGGATAGATTCTTCATATTGCACAATGGAAGATTATGTTGGTTGACTAGCTTTGGCTTCAGATTTCTTGTTCTTTCTACCTCTACCCCTCTTTTCCAACAAATACAACACCTTACTTGAATTAAAACGGTCTAATAGTTCATAGATTTTGTAGTTGTTCTCAACCAATTCATCTACCCTTTGCTTTCTGCAGTAAATAGAATCCCTCTAACTAAACCCCTTCTCTTCAATAACTGCAACTAAGTTCAGATAAGTAATGTCTCTTCTCTGACAATTTTTCTCTCTATAAATTGTCAAGCTGAATTCTGACCTCCAAAATTTCTAGATCAAGACTACACAAACATAGCAAGCAATAGACCAACTCAGAAAACCCCCCAAATAGGTTAAACCCTAACCCCTAAATCGAACTTTAGAGACTGACGGGGGGAGGGATAGGGGAAGGGGAAAGATGAATAAGTACTCCACGCCACCAAGACCAGACATCCACCTCTCGGAATCCAACGGGTTCCCCACCCACAGCTGCGCCAGCATCGCCGCCGCCGTCGATGGCCGAGATGGCCATAGCTCATCCAGATCGTCCATTTGCTCCCTTGTACCTCCCGCGGCCTCCACCGATAGCACAAGACCCGCCTGTGTTGCCGCCGCCTCCTCCATCGCCTCTGAATCGCGAGTGTAGCGGGAGAGAAAGGGGAGACGAGAGAGTAAGAGCAGAGCACCTGGTCTGGTCCAGACCGCACCTGGTCTTGTCTAACCAACACGGTCCTAAACGGCGGGGGAAACGGCCATTTGACCACGTCCGCCGAACGTGGGCAGCGTCGTCAGAAACGTTATCAACCTCGAATCAGCGCGGTCAGAGTTTCCGCGTCCCAGTGTTGGTACCGAACGTGCCAAAATTACCGAAAGTGGTACTGACTCGTCCTGACTATCTCAATTGTGGTAGTTTTATCCAATTAACTCAATGTATATTATACGTGTCGACTTGAGTTTTTTTAATGGTTACTCTGATTTTCTGCTTAAACAAGTATTCGCTCATTCACGTCTAGCTCTGCATATTTAAAGAAGCTTATCCCATCCAACGTTTTCATTCTACCCCGGTTGCTTCTCTCGTCAATTCACGTCTCGCTTAGTTTGATTTTTTTTTAACATGCTTCCTCTGGCATGAACTCTGTGCCTATGTAGTATGGTACTAGATAGATATCACTTCGGAGTTAGGAATGAGTGGCTCCGGGACAGCCTGTTCAACAGATCCTCTTTTAGCTGGTGACCGGCGTCCCTCTCTAAGATGAAATTTGTCGTCTATTTCTTACTGGCTTCTTGAAATACGTCCTTCAGGTTCAGGGTCTTGTCCAACTTTGCTAGACTGTGTGCACTTATCTCGTGCTTACTTAGATCTCCTAGACTCAAGATCAACATGCAAGCTATAGCGCACTTTTCATAACTACCAGTTCATCGATGCATGTAGCAGTAGCACACTTGATACCTACAGAAAAATAAGAGAAAATAAAACAAGAGAATGGTACCAAACGTAAAGAGGCAAATAGCGACGATGAAATGTCTGATCGTGCATTAGACCTGATACAATACGATTTAAAGGGATTTTATGGATTCCTAGTGACTTGTTAGGCACTAAATATCTTTGTATCAATTGTTGAGTTGCTTTAAGACGCAGCCGAGTTATTTTGTAGAGTCCCTACCTTTTGATTTGAGGAATTGCATTGAGTGGCATAACTTCAAAATTTATATATGGATATGTATTGCTCTATCCATATCACATTACTAGCAACAATTATGGGAATTGAACTTAATGTTTCAAAGACTAATCAACACATTTGTGATTGGATAAATTAAATCTTAGTAAAGGCACTAGTACATCATGACATGTTTCTATGATGTCGGCTCCGACAGTAACTAAACAGTGGTCGAATGACCTCTTACGATTTTTATTTTGGTGGAGATGATGAAACAGGCCTAGCTGAGAACATCCAAAATAATACGGTGTAGGTGGGAGTATCTTCATACTTACACTTTGCTCGAATTCATATTTGGTCTAGTTGGTACGGTAAAATTATGTACACATAAAAACTATTCACTGCTCTCTAGTGGTACATAGAGTCTAGCTAACATGCGATCAGCGATTTGGGCATCTCTAGTTTTGAATACGAAATAGGGGCCACCAGGCAGATGCTGCTGGTAGAATCACATTTCCACCTACCGACTCAAACTTATACTAGTATTTCACATGTATATAAGCATATCCCTTAGCTTGGAATTCGTTGTCTACCTTCCTATGCTCTGCCTATGTTACTTGCGCATATCTTTCATTCTTAAAAGGTTATTGTGTCAGCCAATCATCCTGGCACACACGAGTAATATTCTGAGCATCCACGATACAATTATGCTACTCACGCATGGCCCTTCGTGCTTTTTCGTTCCTATGGTTGAAGTTTCTTCAGTGGTGTAGGTCTTGATCTATACGGTAGGGGAAGTCCAATAGAAAACTTCGCCGCTGCCTGGGAACGAGTGGCATCAGAGAGATATCAGCAAGTCTTATACAACTTACCAGTTACTATTGTTGACCGGTCACAAATTGTTTTGCTCACGGAGCAATAGTCCTTTCTCCCTTACGGTGCTGCTGATCGGCGGCAACATGTACCACTTCATTCACATGGAAATTCAGCACAACTACGAGGTGGAGTAGCCATTGATCAAGAGGCAGAGCTGAGACCATGTGACCTCGCTGGAGAACTTTGGCTGGCTATACGTGAAGGAGATATGCCCTAAAGGCAAATAATAAAGTGTATTGTTTGACATATCTCTTATATATTCATAATACGTTTTATACTGTGCTATAACTATATTAATACGAAACATTAAAATACATGTGTGGTATGCAAACAAACCACATCTCTAGTTACCTCTAGCAAACTAGCTCATTGGTCATGAGGATGATCTAGGGTTTCAGGATTATGGGCATTTATGTCAATTGACAATGGGGTCATATCATTAGTTGAATGATGTGATAGACAAACATCCGACTGTTGTATCATAAATGGGATCTAGTTACAAAGTTTACCATTATAATAATAAACAAAGAAAACCTCGCAATCTGATCCTTAGACTGTGAGATAATGCAAATCACCGTTCTAGAGGGAGCTTAGATGGTATCAAGTATCATACCGTGATTGGATGATCAAAAAGGTGCCACTCAGGTTTCCCAAAGGGGCGTGTAGAGGAGTACATATCAAGACCAGGATTTGTCAGTCCATGTAATGGATAGATACATATGTGGCCATCTCGGTGGCGTTGCATTAACGAAGCTTGCAAGCGGGTGACTTGGTCACAGAATGCAACGACATGGAAACGAGTAAACAAATTCATCATTAACGAGATCGAACTAAGGTATGGAGATACCGAAGATCAAGTCTCGGATGAACTAGGTATCGAGAGGTAAAGGGAACGGGAAACGATGTTACAGTTCGAGCAATAAGATTCGTGGAATGCACGGGGATCATCATGGGCATCCAGGTCCCACTGATGATCATTGATATGAGAGAGGTCTCAATCATGTCCGGAGTGTTCCCGAACCGAAGGATGTCACTCTTAAGGGTGGGGACGCATAGGGATAGATGTGGTACCGTAGGAGAAATAGAGAGAGAGGAGCCGAAATAGTTCTGGGTAACATCCGATGTTGATCGGAGGGGGTCCGGAAGGAGTTCCGGGGTGAAGGAATATAATAATATGTGTATTTTATACTAATTGGATGAATTAATATTAAAATATATATTTTATTTTATTTTTAAAGGCAGCCCATTGCTAATGGGCCTCACCCGGAGGGGAGGCCCAAAGGGGCAAGGCGCCTTGGGAGGAGGGCCAGCCGGCCAGGGCTTGGTGGGCCGCCCTAGTGGGGCCCACCTAGGGCCGGCGGATCCCCCTTGGTGGACGGCGGGTGTGGGGTTTAGTCCCATACCGCCTGCCCCTTGGGTGGTGCCCCTCCTCTCCCACTATATATAGGGGGTCACCCCCTCCCCTTTGGAATCATCCCATTCTCTCATTCTCTCTCATTTCCATTGAGGGCTTCTCCGTAAAATTGGGGAGGACCTCTAGGGTTTTGAGTTCTCCACCTTCGCACTACCGTCGTGTGATCTTCGGTCCGCCATCTTCCTCTTCCGTTGCTCGGCTGGATCGGAACCCGGGAGACACTGCCTACACCGGACGTGTGTAGTACTTCAGAGGCACCACACTTGGGGTGCTTGGAGCTACACGTCTTCACCAGCATTCGCCTTCCTGCATAAGGCATTCATCAGTCTTCCAGGGTATGAATACCATCTTCCTTTTCTGTTACTTATGTCTACATAGTATAGATCCTGGTATTAGTATTTGCATAGTTAGAAATTTTTTGTCTTCTGCTACGGAACCCTTTAGTGGTATCAGAGCGGGTCTATGGGTAGGCATGTCGTACGGATAGAACACATAGCAATATATGGGCATTGATTTTGTAGTTGCTACCCTCTTTATGTTCTTGTTCATATCGCGACACTCTTTGATGAAGCGTCCCCCAACCGACCTCACGTGGTGATTCATGAGACTGGTTCATAGATAAGTGGCTTTGGGGGGTGTCTGTCTCTCTGCAGTAGTTGATATGGCATCGACATTTGAGGGCCCTGAAAAGGGAGGAAAAATGGCAATCATTGAATCCATGTTGTGGCTCTACGTTCGTAGGTTGGAAGGGGTTCTACCACGAAAGCCCTTAAAGCCGTGTAAAACTTGCAATAGATAAAGTAGAAGCGTTTATCTTTATTTTGCATAGGGGCATGTGTTGTGACATGGCAATGACAAGTTTGTGGAACTTTCATTAGAGCTCTCGATGGCGATCAAGATGCTACGACCACGTCATAACACTTTACTCTGTGAAGTATCACTTTGTGCATCCTACCTTGCTAATATGTGAACATATACGACGGTAGCATAATAGGATAATCCCTCACAGAATTCCAGTCTTAGTATTCCCCTTGTGTGTGCACCACCAAGAAAGTTATTCGTTATGAGGCAGGCCATGACGATCGGGTGTAAAACATATCTGCGTTCACATACGGTGGGTGTAAGCCATGTTGCACTGCGGATACACACAAGTTAGAACTGGCGAGCCTAGCATGTGTAGACATGGCCCCGGGATACAAGAGACCGAAAGGTCGAGCATGAATCACATGGTTGATGTGATCGACATTGGGGAATGTCCACCTTTGAAACTGCATTGTCGGTCGTGACGATTAGGGGTGGTGTAGCGGATTGGGATCATGTGATCACTGAAACGAATAGAGGGATGTTTGTTTGAGTGGGAGTTCTTTTGTTTTAGTTTAGGAACATGAAATTAAAACTTGAACTCATTATTATGAACATGGTCTAAACACTTTGAAAATCCATCGTAGATGTCTCGCCCACCCACCTTCAACCTTAGCACCTTCCTAGAGAAGGACAAGCTGAAAACTGATGGAACCAACTTCACCGCATGGTTCCGCAATCTGAGGATCCTCCTAGTCCCCTATAAGTTGATTGATGTCATCGAGGCTGAGCTTCCAGCTAAGCCTACAGATTCCTCCTCCGAGGACGAAAAGAATGTCTGGCTCCAAGGCGGACGATTTGTCCCTCATCCAGAGTGGAATGCTCTATGCCATGGAGCCGGAGCTTCAAAAGCGTTTTGAGAAGATGAATGCTTTTGAGATCGTTGAAGATCTCAAGGCTGTCTTTGCACCACAGGATCGGGCGGAGAGGTATGATGCTTCCAAGCTCTTCTTCTCCGCCAAGATGGAAGAGCACAGCAGTATTAGTGAGCATGTAGTCAAAATGTCTGGCTACGTTAAGCGCTTGAATGCCCTAGATTGCAAAATCCCGGAGGAGCTAGCAATTGATAGGGTGTTGCACTCGTTGCCCCTAGCTACAAGAGCTTTGTGATGAACTACAACATGCAAGGGATGACTAAGACCCTTGCTAAAGTGTTATCCATGCTCAAAACTTCCGAGGTAGAGATCAAGAAGGAGCACACGGTGTTGATGGTCAATAAGACCACCAATTTTAAGAAATCAGGGAAAAGGGGAAAAGGTAAGGGCTAGAAGCCTAAGAGAGATGACAAACTAGTTGTCAACACCTCTAAGGCTACTAGGCCTGGGCCTAGGCCCGGCACCACGTGCTACTATTGCAAAGGGGACGGGCACTAGAAGCGCAACTGCCCCAAGTACCTTGAGGACAAGAAAGCTGGCAAGATAGCCGCCAAAGACAAAGGTATATGTGATATACATGTTATAGATGTGTTCCTTACCAACGCCAGGAGTAACACCTGGGTATTTGATACCGGTTCTGTTGCTCACATATGTAACTCTCAGCAGGAGCTGCGGAGTAAGAGGCGACTGGGGAAGGATGAGGTGACGATGCGCGTCGGCAATGGCACGAAAGTCGATGTGGTGGTCGTCGGCACTTTACCTCTACATCTGCCATCTAGATTGATTTTAGTTTAAAATAAATGCTACTATGTACCCGGATTGAGTATGAATATTGTAAGCGGATCTTGCTTGTTGCAAGATCATTATTCATTTAAATCTAGAACAAATGGTTGTTCTATTTATATGAATGATGTTTTCTATGTTCATGCGCCTGTGTGTAATGGTTTATTCTTACTAGATCTTGATTGCAATACTCACATCCATAATATTGATGCTAAACATTGTAAGCATAATGACGATAATCCCATGTTTATGTGGCATTGCCGCCTTGGTCACATCGGCGTAAAGAGCATGAAGAAGCTTCATTCAGATGGACTTCTTGGATCATTAGATTTCGAATCTCTTGATACATGTGAGCCATGCCTTATGGGCAAGATGACTAGGACACCCTTCTCTAGCACAATGGAGAGGGGTGCAGACCTACTGGGAATCATACATACGGATGTGTGCAGACCAATGAGCGTCTCGGCTCGCAATGGTTATCGTTATTTTGTTACCTTTACTGACGATTTGAGTAGATATGGATATATCTACTTAATGAAGCACAAGTCTGAAACCTTTGAAAAGTTCAAAGAATTTCAGAAGGAAGTAGAGAATCAACTTAACAACAAAATCAATCATCTTCGATCGGATCGGGGAGGCGAGTATTTGAGTTATGAGTTTAACATGCACTTGAAGGACTGTGGGATCATACCACAGCTTACGCCGACCAGAACACCACAGCGTAATGGTGTGTCGAAACGGCGTAACCGTACTCTATTGGATAGTGTGCGGTCCAATATTTCTTTGACTAATCTTTCTGTATCGTTTTGGGGATATGCGTTAGAAACCGCCACTTTTATTATAAACCGAGCACCATCCAAATCAGTGAAGATAACCCCATATGAGATATGGTATGGTAAGAAGCCAATGTTGTCGTTTCTGAAAGTTTGGGGATGTGAGGCTTATGTCAAGAAACTACAGCCTGACAAACTTGAACCCAAATCAGAAAATTGTATCTTTGTGAGATACCCAAGGGAAACTGTTGGGTATACATTCTATAACCATGCCGAAGGCAAAACGTTTGTCGCGAAGAACGACACCTTTCTTGAGAAAGAGTTTCTCGCTAAAGGAGTTAGTGGAAGGAAAATTGAGTTAGATGAAGTTGTTGACCCTTCTCTCCAAATTCCGAGTAGCACAACAGAAGTTGTTCCAAAACCGCTCTTGAACATGGAAGAAGAGCCTGATACATTGCAAATGTATCTATAATTTTTGATGTTCCATGCTTGGTTTTATCCACTTTCTTATGTTTTGTTCCAACTTTGGAGTACTTTTCATATGATTTCTTGGACTAACCTATTAACAAGAGCCACAATGTCAGCTGCCTGTTTTCTGCTGTTTTTGGTTTCAGGAAAGTCAGAAAATGAATATTCTCAGAATTGGACGGGACAAAAGCCAAAGTGCCTATTTTTCTGGAAGACATCAAGTGCCAGAATACGAGACGGAGAGGGGCCAGGGGGCCACCACACCACCTGGCCGCGCAGCCAGGCCTGGCCCGCACCAGGAGGTGGTGTGGCCGCTCCCGGCACCCCCTCGGCCTCCCCTTCTGACTATAAGATGCCCTCGGGACGTACACCCTAAGGGCCCGATCAAAAATCCACGAAAGAGTCTGTAGCCGCCGTCATCTCCATCCCTATATCGGGAGGGATCTGAAGCTCTTCTCGGCACCCTGACGGAGAGGGGAATTCACCCTGGAGGCCTTCTTCATCACCATGCAAGCCTCCGGTGTGATGCATGAGTAGTTCATCCTTGGACTACGAATCCATGTAGTAGCTAGATGGCTGGTTCTCCTCCTTTGTGCTTTCATGTCTAGATCTTGTGAGCTCCGTTCATGATCAAGATCATCTATTTGTAATTCTGCATATTGTGTTTGCGGGGATCCGATGGATATTGAGATGCTATTTCAGATTGATTATTGATTCTATCATGTCTTTGTTATTTTTGATCTTGCATGCTTTCCATTGTTAGTAGCTATATTGGCCAAGTAGATGCTAGCAACTCCAAGAGTTAGTATTTATGCTCGATAGTGGGTTCATGCCTCTGGTAATCTGGGGAAGTGACAGAAATCTCTAAGGTACTAGATGTGTTGTTGCTAGTAGGGAGAAAACAACAATCCTTTGTTCATAGAACAATCGTATTGTTTACTTTACACGCAGTTCGTAAAGCAATAATCTGTTGCTTGCAACTTAATACTGGAGGGGGTTCGGATGATAACCTGAAGGTGGATTATTAGTCATAGATGCAGTTGGATGGCGGTCTATGTATAATGTTGTAATGCCCAATAAAGTCTCAAAGGAGTCAAGATGATTAGTATATGCATGTATTGCTTTCTCGGTGTTTGTCAATTGCCCCGCTGTAATTTATTCACCCAGCATGTTATCTATCTAAGGAGAGCCACCTCTAGTGAACTATGGATCTCGGTCCTTTTTCTTTACATACAATCTATAAACTATTTACTACTTTGTGTTTAGTTTCTGCAAACTTTTACTTCTTTCTATTCGATACGTTTAATCCTTTGTTTTCCGCAAAACACAGTGAGATTGACAACCTCATCGCGAGTTGGGGACAAAGTTCTGTGGTTGTGTTGTGCAGGTCTCCATGTTGCTACTAGCACCGGTAGTGCGCCCTGCCAAGGCTCAGCTAGTAACACCTTTGGGCTGTTTCCTTGCTCCTACTGGTTCGATTAAACCTTGGTTTCATAACTGAGGGAAACTTGCTGCTATGCTCATCATACCTTCCTCTTGGGGTTCCCAACGAGCTCTACATCAACACCGCCATCAAGCATTTTTCTAGGCGCCGTGCATTGAGCCATCAAGCATTTTTCTGGCGCCGTTGTCGGTGAGTCAAGGACATCTTCACAAGCGGAGTCCCTCATAGCCAATCTCTTTACTTGTTATTTTTGTTTTTCTTAGTTTCTTTTTGCTTTGTTTGCTTGTTTTGTTATAAAAACACAAAAAAATAGTCTTACTAGTTTTGCTTTCTTATTTGAAAGCACAAAAAAATTAGTTCCTATCTTGAGTTGCCACTATGTTTAGCCTTGCTCCAATCACTATGTCACCCGAGGAAATGATTTTCACTTTTAAACAAGGAATTGAGGAAAGTTTTAAGGAAGCTTGGTCTAGAATCTCTGATCTACATGAAAAAACTGAGCCTAAAATGACTCAAAGCTTGTTCCTTAGCAGTTTTTACCTTGGAATTGCTCTTTGCTATAGATATGCTTTAGATGCTGTTGTGGGAGGAGATTTCCTCCAATGTAATGAGGATGATGTTATTAATGCTATAAAGAAATTGATCCTCACTTACAACATGCCTAGCCAACCTGATATTTCTTTCGCAAAAATATTTGCTAGGTTGAACACTCTTGAGACTAGCACTACTAGCTTAGAAAGTTGCTATAATACGCTTAGGGAGCATCACAATTATGTTCCAATAAACTCTGAACCATCAAAGTGGTTCCCTATAGTAAAGATTGAGATGAACACTGAAACTTTTCAAGCTCGCTATGATATCATGTCTGAATTTTGTCTTATGCCCAAAAATATTTATAAATCTCTGAATACTTGGGGGCTCACTGAAGGAGGAAAATAAATTTCTCTTGCTAATAATACTACCATATTACCTCTTGGAATAGCTGAAGGAGTGTTTACAAAGATCCTTGGGAAAACGATTTCTATTGATTATCTTGTTATTGAATGTGCAGGAAAAGGAAAAATTACACTTGGAAGGTCCCTATTAGAACTCCTTGGAGCAATAATAGATGTGGGAAAGGGGACCATGCACCTTTCTTCTCCACCAAACAATCATATTTTCCCCAAGGTTAAGAATAAAAGTAAGAGAGGTAAGGGCAAGAAATTTGGTCTTAATGCTTCTTCACTTAAGAACACTTGATTCTTTCTTGCTTCTTATGTCTAACTTAAAGGTGTGAAAGAAAAGTACTTATTGGGAGATAACCCAAAAGTTTTAGATGAGTCTTGGAAGTTATTACTTCAGTAATAACCGCTCCTTATCCTTTTTATTTGCTTTTTGTGCCAACAGTAACCTCTAATGAGAGAGAAGTAATGATTGGGAAAGTTGCTGTCTCGAAACAGATTTCTGTGGTTCACCGTAAAAATTCGTGTAAAATCTCTGAACGTCTTTTTGACGCGTGAATATTTGTTCTTCTGCCCTAGGTTGTTATCTAACTTTTGTTAGTTCAACACTTTTTGATTTGAGCAACAGAAGGTCTTCAAAAAAATTTGTCTTTACCTGTTGGTCTCTTTTGACAGATTTCTGCCATTTTCTGCATTTGCTTCTTGTTGGTTCCTTTTTGAGTTGTTTTGGAGAATTCAGCTTTTTGAGGGAAGTGCTACAGTAACTAGTGTTCTAATGGAAGTTTATTTGGTGTTAGAACTGAACCTTAAAGACTTATTTATCTTGAGTGCACTAATGTTGCTGATAAAGATTGTGTGAAGTTTTATATGAAGGAAAATTTTTAGGTGTATAGAAGGAATGAGTAATGAGATGAAGGATGGACTAAAGCTCAAGCTTGGGGATGCCACGCGTGTCACCCCAAGAAATATCCAAGAAGTACAAGCGTCAAAGCTTGGGGATGCCCAAGGCATCCCCTTCTTCATCAATAAAAATCCCAGGTTTCTTCCAAACGCTTCATTTTTATTGTTTCATGCACAGTTGTGTTTTTCTTAGAGCGTCTTCTTTTTCGTTTTCGTTTTGGTTTTCATTTGCTTTGGTTTCCTTAGTTTTCTGAATAAATTGGTTGGACCCCCTCTTTCATACATTGGTTTACAAATAGTTTGGTTTGGTTTGGAAAAGAGTAGGAAAGTTCATACTTATGTGGTAAAAAGAGCTCGTTTTTACTGTGGCCTATGCTTTGTCATGCCATGCTTGATATTGTTTTGGCTTTATGCTTAGTATTCTTTGCTATCGCATGACTTGTTATAAACAATTGAGATTGCTTAATGTGCCTTGGATGAATCATGCGTTGTTTTAGCATATTTAAGCATAGTATAGTGGTATTCTCCTTTGATGCTTTATTTGGGTTGACTTGGCGCATGCTCACACCATGTTATGACTATCTCAAGTCACCATAGCCTTTATGATCCTTTAGTTTTCAACTTGTAGTATCACTTTATGCTTTGATCAATGATGTTTTGTCGCTCTGCATGATTATGGCCATTATTGCTCTCTTAGTTTGTCGCTCCCAGTCTTTTGCTAGCCTCCACAACAAAGTATGAGTTTCACTCATGCATCCAACTCCCTAAACCAAGTTATTCCAAATAGTCCACCATACCTACCTACTAGCTTATGCTATTCCAAGTATATTCATGCTTTTGTTTACCTTCCGAATTAAACTTGTTATGAGAAAACTAGTGATTAAAACTCTCACGAACTTGATGGCACACTTTACTTTATTGCCTCTAATAAACTTGAACCATTGGGTCCTTCTTTGTTGTGTATATGCTTGCGCTTTATAAGTTGAAATTAGCAGAACCATGTTTCATGGGGAACGCTTTCAACATTTCACTTGTACTTTGTACCCCGTTGATATCATGTTCTTTTGCTTACGGATCCTGGCGGTGTGAAATAAAAGTGGAACTTGTAAGATCATGGAGTTTGTATGTGTGTTAGAGAAACGCTTGGGCCGCTAGCCTAAGCCATGCCTAATCATGGTGAAAACTTGCAGCATCACCATAATGAGCATTCTATGAAGCATCCTCAATAAAAACCTATGCAAATAGCAAATAAAAAGATCGCTGAGGTGCTCATTGTCTACTTGCCTTGTCATTTTGATTATGGGAAAGCTCCCGTATCATGTGCAAGGGGTACCCCGTTGGCGGTTCTTAATGATACACATATACTTACAATGACAAGAGCTTGCTCGTGACTGAAGTTGAGTAGCATGAGGATCGGTCTTCGTAAGTAAGGGGCATGAGATTTCGGTTTATAACTTGTCAAGCATATCCTCTTAGTTGTGTCACTTTAACCTTAATCACCTTCAAGATGCTTATGATAGGGCAATGAGAGCTGAAAGCTATAAGTACCATAATTTGTGGAAGCTCTTTATGAGACTTGAATCCCTACTTCCTTTTACGAAAGGCCTTTCTTCCACCATTATATTGAGTCTCCGCCTTCTATCTTTATGCACCTACTTTGAGAGCATAGTGGCCATTCTTAGTTCTATGTGCATTGTCCCAAGACTAGTTGATTGATGCATAACTTGATATTGCTTGTTTTAAACTATTTGTATCTAGTCACTCTTATAAACTTTGAAGGTGTCCTATGCATTTATATTTGTTATTCTATTGAGGGACAAGCTGAATACTATTATGCTATGTCTTGTTTATGTGAACAAACAAACGTCTTGCAAAGCATGTTATTTATGAACCTTTTGTTTGTACCTTTTCATGTTGCATCATAGTTTCTTTGCTTATTGCTAGAACTTTGTATTTCATGTTATGATTGAAGTACTATGATCCCAGCTTTGAATGTTTTACAAATAATTTGATCAAGTCTCTGATGGTGCATGTCACCTCAAAAATTATTCTTTCTTTTTATCACTTACCTACTCGAGGACGAGCAGGAGTTAAGCTTGGGGATGTTGATACATTGCAAATGTATATATAATTTTTTATGTTCCATGCTTGGTTTTATCCACTTTCTTGTGTTTTGTTCCAACTTTGGAGTACTTTTCATATGATTTCTTGGACTAACCTATTAACAAGAGCCACAGTGCCAGCTGCCTGTTTTCTGCTGTTTTTGGTTCCAAAAAAGTCAGAAAATGAATATTCTCGGAATTGGACGGGACAAAAGCCAAAGTGTCTATTTTTCCAAAAGATATCAAGTGCCAGAATACGAGACGGAGAGGGGCCAGGGGGCCACAACACCACCTGGCCGCGCGGCCAGGCCTGACCTGCGCCAGGGGTGGTTTGGCCGCTCCCGGCACCCCCTCGGCCTCCCCTTCCGACTATAAGATGCCCTCGGGACGTAAACCCTAAGGGCCTGATCAAAAATCCACAAAAGAGTCTGTAGCCGCCGTCATCTCCATCCCTAGATCGGGAGGGATCTGAAGCTCTTCCCGGCACCCTGCCGGAGAGGAGAATTCACCCTGGAGACCTTCTTCATCACCATGCAAGCCTCCGGTATGATGCGTGAGTAGTTCATCATTGGACTACGGATCCATGTAGTAGCTAGATGGCTGGTTCTCCTCCTTTGTGCTTTCATGTCTAGATCTTGTGAGCTCCGTTCATGATCAACATCATCTATTTGTAATTCTGCATGTTGTGTTTGCGGGGATCCGATGAATATTGAGATGCTATTTCAGATTGATTATTGATTCTATCATGTCTTTGTTATTTGTGATCTTGCATGCTTTCTGTTGTTAGTAGCTATCTTGGCCAAGTAGATGCTAGCAACTCCAAGAGTTAGTATTTATGCTCGATAGTGGGTTCATGCCTCTGGTAATCTGGGGAAGTGACAGAAATCTCTAAGGTACTAGATGTGCTGTTGCTACTAGGGAGAAAACAACAATCCTTTGTTCACAGAACAATCGTATTGTTTACTTTACATGTAGTTCGTAAAGCAATAATCTGTTGCTTGCAACTTAATACTGGAGGGGGTTCGGATGATAACCTGAAGGTGGATTATTAGTCATAGATGCAGTTGGATGGCGGTCTATGTATAATGTTGTAATGCCCAATCAAGTCTCAAAGAAGTCAAGATGATTAGTATATGCATGTATTGCTTTCTCGGTGTTTGTCAATTGCCCTGTTGTAATTTGTTCACCCAGCATGTTATCTATCTAAGGAGAGCCACCTCTAGTGAACTATGGATCCCGATCCTTTTTCTTTACATACAATCTATAAATTGTTTACTGCTTTGTGTTTACTTTCTGCAAACTTTTACTTCTTTCCATTCGATACGTTTAATCCTTTGTTTTCCACAAAACACGGTGAGATTGACAACCTCATCGCAAGTTGGGGACAAAGTTCTATGGTTGTGTTGTGCAGGTCTCCACGTTGCTACTAGCACTAGTAGTGCGCCCTGCCAAGGCTCAGCTAGTAACACCTTTTGGTGTTTCCTTGCTCCTACTGGTTCGATTAAACCTTGGTTTCATAACTGAGGGAAACTTGCTACTGTGCTCATCATACCTTCCTCTTGGGGTTCCCAACGAGCTCTACATCAACACCGCCATCAAGCATTTTTCTATGCGTCGTGCATTGAGCCATCAGAGCCCAATGATGATGATCAAAACAACAACATCGAAACTCATGCGGTTCGCAAGTCTACAAGAGTTCGTAACACTCCTGATTGGTACAGTAGCCTTGTGATGTCTATCATTCTAGATGAATAGGAAGAACCTGCAAACTACAAAGAAGATATGGAAAGTGCTAATTCCGAGAAATGGCTAGAATCCATGAAATCCGAAATAGGACCCATGTACGAAAACCAAGTTTGTACCTTGGTAGATCTTCCGGAAGGCCGCAAGGCCGTGGAAAATAAATGGATCTTTAAGAAAAAGACAGATGCGAATGGTAATATGACCATTCACAAAACTTGACTTGTCACAAAGGGGTTTCAACAAATTCAAGGAGTTGACTACAATGAGACTTACTCTCCCGTAGTGATGCTTAAGGCTGTCCGAATTTTATTAGAAATTGTTGCTCATTTTGACTATGAAATTTGGCAGATGGATGTCAAAACCACATACCTCGATGATCATATTGATGAAGAGTTGTATATGATGCAGCCAGAAGGTTTTGTTGATCCTAAGGATGCTGGGAAGGTATGCAAACTTCAGCGATCCATTTATGGACTAAAGCAAGCATCTCGGAGCTGGAACCAACGTTTTGATCAAGTGATCAAGAGTTTTGGATTTG
The DNA here is from genome assembly GCA_916181665.1 of Avena sativa. Taxonomy (NCBI): domain Eukaryota; kingdom Viridiplantae; phylum Streptophyta; class Magnoliopsida; order Poales; family Poaceae; genus Avena; species Avena sativa. Next base: position 76,877,060 of record OV702292.1, on the reverse strand, counting down.
TCCAAAATCAACAAGAGTTCTGTTCTTACAAGAAAGCGAGTGGGAGCTCACTGGTTTTCCTAGTAGTATATGTGGACGACATATTACTCATAGGAAATAATATGGAACTTATGGAAAGCGTGAAAGCGTATTTGAGTAGTCAATTTTCCATGAAGGACTAAGGTGAAGCTGCATACATATTAGGCATCAAAATTTATAGAGATAGATCAAGACGCCTGATTTCATTAAGTCAAAGTACTTACCTTGAGAAGATTTTGAAGAGGTTCAAAATGGAAGATGCCAAAAGAGGTTTGGTACCTGTAACAAAAGGTAGCATACTGAGTTTGACTCAATGTCCGATAACGGATGTTGATAGAGAAAGGATGTCTTACATCCCCTATGCCTCGACCATAGGATCTATCATGTATGCAATGTTAAGTACTCGACCTGATGTGGCATTGGCTCTTAGTTTGGCGAGCCGATACCAAAGTAATCCAGGAATGGATCACTGGACAGCTGTGAAAAATATTCTGAGGTATCTCAAGAGAACAAAGTATATGGTCCTAGTCTATGGAGGTGATGATGAAGCTCTAAACGTAACTTGTTACGTGGATGCGAGCTGGCACTTAGATCCTTATGACTCGAAGTCTCAGACGGGGTTCGTGTTTCTGGTGAATGGTGGGGCGGTAAGCTAGAAGAGCAAGAAGCAACCAGTTGTTGCACAGTCTACAATGGAGTCGGAATACATCGTTGTTGCTGATGCGGTGAATGAACCTGTTTGGCTAAGGAATTTCGTCATTGAACTGGGAGTTGTTCCAAGTGCGCAAGACCCCGTGACGATCTATTGTGACAACACGGGCGCTATTGCAAACGCAAAGGAACCAAAAACTCATTCCACAGCCAAACACATCAAGCTACGATGTCACTTCATCCGACAGAATGTTGACAAAGAAATCAAGATTTGCAAAGTGCACACAGATCTGAATGTTGCAGATCTACTGAATAAAGGTCTCCTACAAGCCAAGCATGAGCAACACCGGGATGCCATCGGTGTTAGGTTTCTACCGATTGTAAGCTAGATTAATTTGTACTCTAGTGCAAGTGGGAGAATGAAGGAGATATATCCTAGAGGCAAATAATAATGTGTATTCTTTGATATATCTCTTATATGTTCATAATACGTTTCATATTGTGCTATAACTGTATTAATATGAAACGTTAATACACGTGTGGTATGCAGACAAACCACGTCTCTAGTTACCTCTAGCAAACTAGCTCATTGGTCATGAGGATGATCTAGGGTTTCAGGATCATGGCCATTTATGCCAATTGACAATGGGGTCATATCATTAGTTGAATGGTGTGATAGACAAACATCCGACTGCTGTATCATAAATGAGATCTAGTTATAAAGTTCACCATTATAATGATAAACAAAGGAAACCTCGCAACCTGATCCTTAGACTGTGAGGTAATGCAAATTACTGTTTTGGAGGGAGCTTAGATGGTATCAAGTATCATACCATGACTAGATGATCAAAAAGGTGCCACTCAGGTTTCCCAAAGGGGCATGTAGAGGAGTACATATCAAGACCAGGATTTGCCAGTCCATATAACGGATAGATACATATGTGGCCATCTCGGTGAAGTTGCATTAACGAAGCTTGCAAGCGTGTGACTTGGTCACGTAATGCAACGACATGGAAACGAGTAAACAAGTTCATTAGTAACGAGATTGAACTAAGGTATGGAGATACCAAATATCAAGTCTCGAATGAACTAGGTATCGAGAGGCAAAGAGAATGGGAAACGACGTTTACGGTTCGAGCGATAAGATTCATGGAATGTACGGGGATCATCATGGGCATCTAGGTCCCGCTGATGATCATTGATATGAGAGAGGTCTCAATCATGTTCGGAGTGTTCCCGAACCAAAGTATGTCACGCTTAAGGGTGGGGACGCATAGGGATAGATGTGGTACCATAGGATAAATAGAGAGAGAGGAACCGGAATAGTTCCGGGTAACATCCGATGTTGATCGGAGGGGGTCCGAAAGGACTTCTGGAGTGAAGGAATATAATAATATGTGTATTTTATATTAATTGGAGGAATTAATATTAAAATATATTTTTTATTTTTATTTTTAAATGCAGCCCATTGCTAATGGGCCTCACCCGGAGGGGAGGCCCAAAGGGGCAAGGCGTCTTGGGAGGAGGGCCAGCCGGCCAGGGCTTGGTGGGCCGCCCTAGTGAGGCCCACCTAGGTTCGGCGGCTCCCCCTTTGTGGCTGGAGGTTGTGGGGTTTAGTCCCACGGCGCCTGCCCTTTGGGTGGTGCCCCTCCCCTCCCACTATATATAGGGGTCACCCCCTCCCCTTTGGAATCATCCTATTATCTCATTTTTCCATTGAGGGCTTCTCCATAATATTGGAGAGAACCTCTAAGGTTTTGAGTTCTCCACCTTCCACTATTGTCGTGTGATCTTTGGTCCGCCATCTTCCTCTTCCGCTGCTCGGCTAGATCGGAGCCCGGGAGACGCCGCCTACACTAGACATGTGTAGTACTTCGGAGGCGCCACACTTGGGGTGCTTGGAGCTCCTCGTCTTCATCAACATACGCCTTCCAGCGTAAGGCGTTCATCGGTCTTCAAGGGTATGAATACCGTCTTCCTTTTCCATTACTTATATCTACATAGTATAGATCCTGGTATTAGTGTTCGCATTGTTAGAAATTTTTTGTTTTCTTCTACGGAACCCTTCAATACGAGGCCAAAGTTGACGTTGTAGTGATGACGGAGCTAAAGGTGAGGAAATACAAGTATGTCAAAGATGCTAGGACAAGGGGTTAGAGGTTTGGCTGGGTGTTTATTGGCTAGAGGAAGTTTTGATCCTTGTGGAACGGTGGTGGCTGAACGAGACCGACACACGTCACCAACCATGAGCGATTGTGTATTCAGACAAATTTAACAACTAAGGGTTTGTTTGATTCGAAGGAATCTCATAGAAAATTTGGAGGATTTTGATCCTTATGATTTTTTCCTAATATGCATCGTTTGATTCATTTGATTAGATCGTTAGGAACTTTTTCCATAGGATTAAATTGCACTGAGTTTTGAAGGAAAAATTCCATCCACCCAAAGCTCATGTTACAATTCATTTCTCCTTCCTGTGATTCAAACACTCCTTTAACAACAATTCTTGTAGGCTCCAAATCCTGTAGAATTCAACTAGACATGATATTTTAATTCTGCACTTTTCCTATTCCTAAATTTTTCCTACCCTGCGAATCAAATAGGCGCTAAAAGCCTAGAAAAGAAGGCCACAAAAGATGAGGTAAGTGGGTAAGGACAATGCTGATAGGGAGGGAAGTTAGGAAATTTTTGGTATACTGTATATTTTTTCTACTAGGAAAATGTACTCCTATCTATGCTACCTATTCCTACTAAGATTTAACGCCTAGGAAAGAAGGCCACAAAAGATGAGGTAAGTGGGTAAGGACAATGCCGATAGGGAGGGAAGTTAGGAAAATTTTAGTATACTTTGTAAATTTATCAACCATGACTAGGATATTAGTCATGTTACCATGTGCAGGCTTAAATGGCCCGATCATGTCCAAACACCATACTACAAATGGCCAAGTGATAGGTATAGTTTTGAGTTCAGAAGCCGACATATGGATCTTACTCGAATACCTCTGACACCCATTGCATTTTCTCACTAAGTCTTCAGCTTCTTGCATGACACTTGGCCAATAAAACCCATGTCGAAATGCTTTTTTGACTAATGCTCTTGACGAGGCATGATGCCTGCATTATCCTTGGTGAATATCCCGGAGGATTTCCTGCCCTTCCTCCGGGTCAACGCATCGCTGCAGGACATTAGTCACACTCCTTTTATTTAACTCGCCGTTTATAATGGTGTAGGATTTTGCCCTTATTTGCACTTGTCTGGCCGAGACTTCGTCACTCGGCAATGTTCCATCTTTCAGAAAAGAGAAGATTGGTTGTGCCCAAGATGGTACAACATGAGCCAGGAAAATAACCTCATCAATTTGCATTGGATCCACTGACATAACTTGTGCCGGGTCAAGCTGCGCAGTCCCCGGGTTTTGCAAAGGAGTCCCCGGGTCATGCAAGATAGTCCCCGAGTTTGCCGAAGCAGTCCCCGAGTTTCTTAAACCATTTCCCATATCGATGTCCATGGGAACGGCTTCTGACTCCAGATTGGCCGGGATAAAGATTGACTCGGATTCCGGTGACGGTTTAATAGATGGTTTCCTGAGATGTTCCAGAGATATGCCGGGATGAGCCGAGTTTGGATAACATGTCTGCTGCATCATTTTCCGCACGAGGCACATGATGGAATTAACATCATTCAAAGTACCCACTGATTTTCTGAACGTGAAATCTGTAAGAGGCCATGTTTGCATCAAGCGCGTCCCAATGACCCAAAACTTGCTGAACCACCAAATCTGAATCACCAAAGCATTGGATTCGTTGAATACCAATCTTTTTTGCTACTTTAATCCCATGCACCAGTGCCTCATACTCAGCTACATTGTTTGATGCTACGAAATGTATCTGCAACACATATCTCAACTGATCCTTTTTGGGCAAGGTGACGATTATCCGACACCTAACCCGGTTTTCGTTTTTGACCCGTCAAAATGCATCATCCAAAAGTTGGAGTCTGGCAAGGGCGGCTCATATTGCATTTTAGCCCAATCAACAAAAAGGTCGGCCAGCGCCTGGGACTTGATTGCATCTCTCCTATCATACTGGGGCCATATAGGGCTAACTCGATGGCCCATTTGGCGACTCGGCCACTAGCATCTTTATTACCTAGTATCTCCGACACCAGAGCTTCACATATTACTCGAATATGATGTTCCTCGAAATAATGTTTGAGTTTCTTGGCCGCCATGTAGACGCCATATGTCCTTTTTTATAGTGTGGGTAATTTTGTTTTGATGCCGAGAGTACCTCGCTCAAGTAATATACTGCCCTCTGCACTGACTTACCCTCTTCATCTCGCTCCACCACTATCACGGCACGTACGACTAGGTTAGTCGATGCTATGTAGAGCAACATTGGCTCTTCGGATAGTGGTGAGGCTAACACAGGTGCAGAGGCTAACATCTTTTTCAGCTCATGAAATGCACTATTTGCCTGCGGTGTCCAAATGAACTTATCCGACTTTTTCGTTAGTTGATAAAGAGGCAATGCTTTTTCGCCCAGCCGACTTACGAACCGACTCAATGATGCCAAGTAGCCAGTGAACTTTTGGACATCACTAAGACACTTCGGAAGTTCCATTCACTCAGTGGCTTTGATTTTAGTCGGATTAGCCTCGATACCTCGGCTTGACACGAGGAATCCGAGTAATTTTCTGGCCGGAACACCGAAAGTACACTTTTCCGGGTTTAATTTCATTCGGAACCTCCTTAATTTCGTGAATGTCTGCCTTATATCTTCTAAGAGAGTATGAATCTTCTTGGTTTTAATTACCACATCGTCAACATATGCTTGCACATTTTTACCAATTTTGTCGTGCAAGCATTTTTGCATGCATCTCTGATATGTAGCCCCTGCATTGCGTAAACCAAAAGGCATGGTGCGATAACAATAAGCCCCCTACGGGGTAATAAAGGCAGTTTTCAATTGATTAGCCAGGTTTAACGGTATCTGGTAGAAACCAGAATACACGTCTACAAATGACAGAAGTTCACAATCAGCGGTCGAGTCAATGACTTGATCTATTCTAGGCAAAGGAAAAGGATCCTTTGGACATGCCATGTTCAGATTTTTGTAATCGATACACATTCGCCACACCACAACAACGTTCGGGTCATCCTTCTTCTTTTCAACTAGAACCAAATTAGAGAGCTAGTCCGGATGCAGAATTTCCATAATAAACCCGGCTACAAGGAGCCGAGCTATCTCATCACCAATTACTTCTCTCCTGTCTTTGGCAAAGCGGCGGAGAGGTTGCTTCATCGGCCTTACATCTGGCCTGACATGCAAAAAGTACTCGGCCAGCTCCCTTGGAACACCTTGCATGTCCTGTGTGGACCAAGCAAAGATATCCCGATTCTCACGGAGGAAGCTGACGAGCTCGCTTTCCTATTTGTCGGTCAGGCCCGCACCAATAGTGACGGTGCGCTCCGGGAACTGTTCATCCACCTGAATCTTTTTTGTGTCCTTAGTCGGCTGGAAAGATACGCTGCCGTGCGGGTTACTTAGCGTCGGCATATTCAGTTGTGCCGACTGAGCCAGTGCGATAGCCTCCTGGATCCTCTTCTTCTTCTGAGCTATCACCAGTTACTCTACCAGGTTTGACCCGGCTGAGGCACACTGCATAGAACACTTGTAATCCCCTGCTATGGTGATGATCCCATTTGGTCGTGGTAGCTTATTTTTTAGATAACTTATATGATAACTAGCCATGATTTTGGATATCGCTGGCCTACCCAGCAGTGCATGGTAACAACTGTCGAGATCCACAACTTCAAACTCCAAATTTTCAGTCCGACAATTCTCTCTCGTGCCGAATAAAACATCTATCCGGACTTTCCCAATTGGCTCACACAACAAACCCAGCACAATGCCATGGAATGTGGTCTTAGTCATCTAGAGCATGTTCTCCGAGATTCCCAATTTATGCATTGTGTCGTTGTATAATATATTGATATTGCTGCCATTGTCAATCAACACCTTGGAGAACTTGACGTTCAGATTCGGCCCAATAAATGTCAGGTCAAGTACCAGAGCATATGGTCCTGGACTCGACATAATCTTGGGATGATCCTTTATGCTCCAAGTGATCTCCTGGTCAGACTAGTATATATACTTCGGCACCGTCGGCATAACTGCATTCACCTCCATATGGCGCCTCTACACGCTCTGCCTGTCTGTTTCCTCTGTCATAAAGACAACATAACTCTGATGGTGCTCCCTGTATTCATTTGGACCTCCTTGGCCGGCATATCCACAATCCCCCTGGTTCTGATTCTGATTCTCCACTCGATGCACTTTTCTTCTCTCATGGTTCTCATACCTTGGCGGAGGTGGCGGTAATACCACCTGCTAAGCATTTGCTCCTGTTAGCGGTGACGGCTGAGGTGTCCAAGGTAGACCCATGTCGCCATGTCCTGCACGTTGCAGCCACTCGCATTGTCGGGTCGTGTGATTCGCCGGCTTACTCGGATTAGGGGTGTGAAACTTGCACGACTGATCCAGCATAGACTCATATGTATAGTTCGGCATTTCTCACCTTTCCTGCCATTGTTTCTTCTGTTCATTGGTCCAAGTTTTCTTGACATCGGTTTTTTGTGTCCATTGTTGGCCATTGCCCTTTTGGTGTTAACTACTACCGACACCAGGTTGATCTTGACTCACTGTAGCCACTTGATTTGAACCATACCGGTAATACGGCCTTTCTTCTCTTCTTTTTCCTTGGAAGTCATTCCTCCTAGATGATCCGGCCCCATCTCGATAGTAGTACTCCTCATTCGGCTCTGCCGACATAAGAAGGGGTTGGGTCGGATCACCCAAGGCATACAAATCTGCTATCTTGATTATCTCAGCCAACGTAGTTGGCATACCTCGCTGCAGCCTTTGCCACAATACACTTCCGTGCTTGCAACCTTGCACGAACAATGCAATGGCTTGTGACTCGATTATCCCCTCGCAAGAGTTGCGCAAGATGGCTAAAGATGGGGCCGTATGGAAACTAGTGGAATTCGGGGATGGATAGTGCGGTGATTTCGCACACGATGAACAGATCTTATATGATGATCAATGGACTTGTACAAGCGCTCCTTGAGCTGTATCGAGAGGAGGAAAAAGATGTAGTGCTTCTCCCTCTCTCCCCCTCTACTACTTGCGTGTGTCAAGAATGGACCGACCCTCTCTTAGGAGGCCCTAGCTCACCTTATAAAGGGGTGGCCAGGTTACATTTAGGACATACGTGACCCGGATATTCCTAGTATATGCTTGTACCGAAATAGAAATGAGACCAACTCCTTTCCTTAGTCGCCAGCCTCTGCACGGCAACTGTCCAGAGCCCATGTTGTCTGACCGCCAACGGTCAGACGCTGTCACGCTCGTGACCTCTTGCTCAGCCCTCGTTCCAGGTGCACTTGTCCTTAGCGCTTATCTCCCCAGGAATTCTGGGAGAGAGAGAAGCGCTGACTTTGGGGCCGGCTTACTCCTTCCTGAGCACGCCAACCCATGACTCGGCCCTGACCAGACGACTCGGACAGGACGGTACCTGCATATAGCAAACAACATAGAGTCTATGCCGACATAAGTTATATGTCGGTCAGGTATTGCCGGGCTAATCCGGCTTCGGGTAACTTGGCCTTTACTCGGCCGACCCGATTATACTTCGGACAACTGTTACCTCAGTCGAGTTATATCTCGGTTAACCTTGTCTTTATACCTTAGCTTGACCCTATCTAGGGTCATCCCTAACATGCATATTTTTTCTACCAGGAAAATGTACTTCTATCTATGCTACCTATTCCTACTAAGATACTACATCCGTTCCACAATTGATAAAAAGGCTTACATTGTGGAACCGAGGGAGTAGTACTAATTCATAGCATATCTTGCCTTCTCATTCAGTCCCTCTGTTTCACAATATAAGCTTTTTTAACAAGCTATTTTAGGTTGATAAAAAGGAGCAGTATGTTCGTAGCATGTGATCGGGGAAAGTTTGAACTAACTCAAGACCACCGAAACTGTGTAGTATAATACTCCAGGCTAGTCAGACGTTCATTTATTTTTGGCTTGTGTGGTGGGGTGCCACGACTTCTTTGTTTACTAAGTGAACAGTAAGTGCGGCGTCACGCCGCACCCGTCATGATGGGACAATGCTATCGGATTATCAGTTAAAAATATGGCCGGAGACTACGCCATATGTGATATAGTATTTTTGTTCGAAGTTAGTGTATAAGACGACCGTAGTATTTTTCATGTACAAAAGAGACAACGGATGGTGGAATTAGTGGGGTTAAAAATGTTTGTTAAAAATTTATCGCCGAGTAGTTAGAAAAAAAAAGGTAAAAATTATCGTCTATATAATTCTTGTTTGAGAGGCAGACGTAGACTGCGGTTGGGAAATTTTAGCCAAAAATTTAAGAGCAAAAAAAAGGTTGTTACTGTTCATGCGCGGGTTTCTGCCAATGGGGCGGCGCCAAGTGGCGGGCTGGATGGGGGTCAAAATCTTCAAGAATGGGGCGGTGCCAAGTGGCGGGCTGGATGGGGGTCAAAATCTTCAAGCTTTAATATATGGTTATATGAGGTATAGATTATGCAGTGACATCCGTCCCGCTACACAGCGAACGTCCCCACTGAGACACTTCAGTCTGTAGTTCCCATGTCATATCGGCCTGCATTTTATAGTAGATGAGTACATATTATGTGGGCTAACAAGTCCATTAACGAAGAGAAGTGTATTTACCGCTGACTGGTTGGGTTCTATAGTCGACTGGCTAGGGTATGTCGCCAGAATCTATTATCCTACCAGAAAAGTGAACCATAACCATCTCAGGCCTCTGAAAAATCAACACTATTAAACAGGTTACATGCAAACATACCATCCTGCATGAATGAGCCATCTGAGTAAGATAATGATCTGCCACCTGGTAACCATGTATGCTGATCATCTGGACTAAAGTTGCCCGATGTCATTCGCCACTGTTCTTCTTCAGATGTATACTGGCTTTGACTATTTGGAAAGGACTGTACAACGTAGGAATTGCACGAAGGTGGCACAGATTGTTGGCCCATGGGGTTCATGTGTGTGTGATGAGTGTGGGGATGAACTGGTGGTGTTTGTGCCGATCGATGGGAAAGCACTGAAAGCCCCTTGATGAAAAGATACGCCAGGCTGAAACTGATAACTACCATTAGAAGCTTGTTGTGCCAGCAAGACATTATTACTTCCATAATCTGGTGGCAATGACTGGACAAAATTAACTGGAGCTTGTGCATTTGCTGATCCACCAGGCATGAAGTTTGGTGGATTTCCTTGAAACGGGCTTTACGCCCAGCTTTATAAATAAAGCAATAGTCATCCAGCACACAAGCGAGTCACCGACGCCCAGGCGTCAAATGAAAAGAAAAGAAGTCTGCTGGGGCCACAGCACAACACGCCCAAGGCAACAAAAAAGGAAAAGAGTAAAGGGAGGAGCCCGATGTACTCCCACTACGAGGTTGCGGGAGCCGAAGCCGGAGCCATGAAGCGCTGCGCCGACACCCTGAGCGCCTGCAAGATGCCGTCCACGCTCTCCCTGTCCTGCTGCCTAGACAGGGGGTACCACTGCTGAAGGTAGGCAAGCAAAGAAAACACAGAGTCAGAAGCCCGGCGAGGAAAGATCCGCTCAATCACCATCTTATTCCTAATATTCCATAGCGTCCAGGTAATGGCCGCGAACACCAACCAGAAGAGGTGGCGCCTTCTTCCGGTATGGTTCGCCTCGGTCTCCACGAACTCGCCGAGGTCCTGGGCCTGCCAAGCAGGCCCAAGAGCTTCTCGGATGAAGCTCCACAGAAACTGAGCGGCGGGACAAGTGAACATAATGTGGGTGCACGTCTCCGGCGTCCCACATAGCGGGCACTGCCCATCGCCCGGGCCATTGCGTTTTGAGACCTCCACCCCCGAAGGCAGACGATCACGCAGCAATTGCCACACAAAGATCCGGAGGCTCAGGGGTAGAGGCTCAGGGGTAGAGGGACTTCCAAAGGTGTGACGTCCAAGGTAAATCCGGACCCTGGAAGAGGGTCCGATAGGCCGAGCTAACCGAGAGTTTGGCGGATTTCCAATACCTTGAATTGATGAATTTTCTGTCAGTTGGTTACCCTGCATCAACAGAACTTTATTATATATTAAGCTAAGAACACAGGAGGATCTGCAAAATAAAGTACATTGAAGAAAAGATTTACATTTGGAGGCCTAAAATATTCTGGCACGGCAGGCTGATAACCCAATGATGATGGAGATGGCAGAACAGGTGGCGGGATAGAAGGAAGAGGAGGTGGTGGAGCAGATTGTGGAGCTGGTCCAGATGGCAGGGGTGGCGGCGGAGGTGGTGAAGATGGTGAAAGTGGTGGAGGTGGCGGTGGTGGTGTAGCAGGTGGTAGTGAAGGAGGCAAAGGGGGTGGGGGAGGTGGTGAATCTAGTGGGGGAGCGGTGGAGGGCCCTCGGGTAAAGGTGGGGGAGGTGGTAAATCCAGTGGAAGTGGTGGAGGGCCCTCCCTCAGGTAGAGGGGGAAGCTCATACATACTGATCAGTCAATGCCTCCTGTGAACCTGCTCCCTGACTTGAATCATGCATGCTCAATGAGGACAGCTCCATCTATCTGTTGACTGTTCCTTGGTGAATCTGTAGCATCTTCCATGACAGTGTCATTAGTTACACTCTCTAGCACCATGTTGTGTTCATGGGCAGAATTTGGAGCGATAGTTTCTACGCCTTCTTGTATTCCACCCCTTTCAACTTGCAGTGAGATAACTGGCCGGTGACAACCCATTAATTCGAGGGAAATCCCATGCCACTGCTGCTGCGCACAGGGCTCAAAGCTCATAACATCATACCTCCAATATGTGCCAGATCTACTTAGAAGAGATATCACGAAAAACCTAGAGCTTAATCCAAGAGTTCAGAAATAATTCATTGGCAAGTGTTCATTAAGTGGTACTCATTCTAGATTTCAAATATTTGTAAAGAAATCCAAAAAATCAATCATCATACCAACTAATAACTTTCAGCCGCAAAAATAAAATAAAATAGGCAGTCACAAGATAGTAAGTAGTACTCCCTTCTCTCTATTCTTTTCAATTTTATATGTTTTGATTTCTAGTTTTCTACAGTATTCAAAATGAAATGTGACTTTGACCATTGCCTTTATGTAACTTCCTATTACAATAAATTTATATAACAATATCTTTCAATGAAAAATCTGGTTACGTAGTTCTCTACCCTGAGGGTTCTGAACATAATGGTAGTCAGGCTTAACTGTATGGATTCCAAAACATTAAATATGAAAGGACAAAGGGAGTATATAAGGCAACCAAATGGAAGAATATCATTTGGAATTTGGCTTGCAGGTACTGAAGCTCTTCTCAATCAGCAGATCTTGGACCTATCTCGCCCCTTCCATCGCTGCGCCGCTGCCCATGTTTGATTTAGCAACCAGTTTGGGCCCTTTGGTGGCGGTACGTGGCCGGACCTCTCGCCGCTGTCCTGGCAGCCACCGTCTTGTTCCGGCCATGGCTGCTATGTCCCGACCACCACAGTCTCGTGCGCGACTGTGGTGCTCGCCGTTGGCGACCTGTTCGGCCATTTGCTGCGCTCATTGATCATGGATAGCTCCGATGAGTTCTTCAACCATGTTATCAACACATTGTCGAACGAATCCGATCATGACACCGAGCTCCGGGTGACCATGGCACTTCTCGTCCATGACCACGAGGAGGACCAGAGGCCGCGGTTCAGAGGCTTGGTGCCAGGACGGATCCCAACATTGAACCGAACCGAGAGGTTGACCATGATCAACTCTGGCAAGACTACTTCCACCTCGCCAATCTGTTGTATAACGCCCTCTTTTTCATTGATCTTTCAGATGTCAAGAAGATTTTCATGCACATTCTTCATGGAGTGACCGCCTGTGATGACTACTTCCGGCTAAAGAAGGATGCCATAGGTAAGCCTGGCTTCACTTTTAACCATAAATGCACTGCGGCTGTGAAAATGCTTGCATACGGAGTTGCCGGTGACCAAGTTGATGAGTACATGTGCATGAGCGAGTTCGCTTGCCTTGAGTCAATGCAATACAGAGGAGTGGTTCGGGTGTTCGCATGAGAATAGTTGAGAGAACCAAATGCTGCAGACACTGCCCAACTGTTGTCAATCAATGAGAGAAGGGGATTTCCTGGTATGCTTGAAACCATAGATTACATGCACCGGGAATGGAAGAACTGTCTGTTTTCTTGGCTAGGACAGTACAAAGTCTATGCAGAATGGTGCACGGTCATACTAGAGGCGGCATCACTAGATCTTTAGATTTGGCACTCCTTCGGCATGCAGACTCTCACAATGACATCAACGTGTTTCAATGCTCTCCAAAGATGGCTATCATATCAATGGCCACCCTTATGACAAAGGGTATTATCTCGCCGATGGTATCTATCCTCCCTGGACCACATTTGTGAACACAATCCGCAAACCTACAGATGAGGCTAAGAGTGGGTTTGCTAAAGAGCAAGAGGCCTCTAGGAAGGATGTGGAGCGGATATTTGGTGTCCTCCAATCTTGTTGGGCCACTGTTCGGCACCCTGCTAGGACATGAGGTCAGGAGCGCTTGTGTGATCATGCACAATATGATCATTGGGGAGGAGTATGGTGATATCGTATATGACAAGGTTGGGAATTTCAGGGTGAATTGGTCGCGTCCTAGTCCGGTCCACCAAATAACTTTGCAGATCTTCTTGTTGTCCATCATAAAATGCGAGACCGGGTAACCCACAACAAACTTCAAAAAGATTTGGTTAAACATATGGAATCATATCGGAATCCACTAGTTCTTTCTTTATTTCTATTTGAATTTGAATGATTGTAATAAACTATGTTTTCAACTATGCATGGAACGACTACTTAGATTGCACTGTGGTGCCTAAATTTGATTCTCACTATTTATATGTGTGCAATCATGGACAAAAAACTCAAAATCTACCCGGCCATTGTCAAATGGGGCGTCTCGTTGGGTGCACTGACCTGTCCTAGGCAACATGGGCCTCCAGCCTGTCCGCGGGCCACCGCAAAATAGACCATTTCTGACACTTTTGGTGTTTGAAATGGGGGGCACAGTTGGAGTTACCCTAACCTTTTAAAAATGATAAAGTCATTACAAAAGTTAGTTTATTTTGTTGAACTAAGGGTAGAGGGTACCCTAATATTGACCTGCTTGCATCACTATTTTTTTCTAGGATACACCCTGGGAGGTGTACCAAACACATAGAAGAACTGCCGACGGCAGGTTACAGCACCGCATGGCGGCAAGTTACGCTGTCAATATGGGTGACAATTCCCAGCCCTAAGCCTACTCTCCGCCCATCCACAAGACATGGTGTAATCATGCACTTCTCCTACTACAAAGAACCTGATCACAACATAGGAGGGTGTAAGTACAGGAAAGCTGGACAAGCACCACCTAATGTAGGCCCAAATGTCCCTCCACCACCACCTAATGATGAGGAACCAGTGATTACACAAGTAAACTCAATCATCATTCTGTTGCTTAAATATTTGACTGTCAGTGAGCATATATCTCAATGAATGATGGATCCTTCAGGAAAATCACGAGGCAATGCAAAACCAGGCTGTTGGAAGAGCCTATCAAGACCTTCATGTTGACAACATCCTTCAGCAGGTAACTATCTCACTAACCTGGCTGTTGACAACATCTTTCAGCAGCTACCTGTTACTAATTATCTCACTCTATGCAGAGACCATTGCCTAGAAATATTGCTACTGGTCCAATCCCAGAATCTACATTCATTAGAGATGAACAAACAAGGTTGAGTCAACCTGTGAGTGGGCCAAATATAGTAAGGGCAGGTGCAACGGCTGAACAATTACAAGATATTCAACAGTAGAGGGAGAGGGATCTTGAATAAAGTATAACAACAATCTTGGAGGGGAGATAAATGGAGCAACTGAGAAGATCTGGTGAGAAAGATAGGCAAAAGTTTGAGCAACAGCAAAGAAAAATGTCAGAAGTTCAGACCAAGGCAATGAAAGCTGCAGAGAGAAGGTAGAAGAGAAAGTATGGTGCTGAACTTAACAAAAAGGGAAGAGCAGAAACCAAGAAAATGATTGCAGAGGTTGCCAAAGAGGTAGTTCAGAAAAAAGACAAGAATCTGCAGAGAAGAAAGAGGCAGAGAAGAAAGAACTAGGTGAGAAGAAGGAGGCAGAGAAGAAAGCAACATCTGAAAAGAAGGAAGCAGAGAAGAAGGTAGCAACTGATAAGAAGGAGGCACAGAAGAAAGCAGCAGCAGAGAAGGAGAAAGTTCTCTGAATCACTAAGCATGACCGAGGGACCAATGCTTGATGAGGATCAGGCACAAGCTCCAGCAAAGATGACCAAGAAAGTGAACATGTTTGATGAGTTTAGGCCAAAGTAAACTCAACAAACAGGTTCTGGTGTATATAGATGGGTGTCCTAGTTACTAAACTACTATTTTGAACCTGTTGGTTATGTCCTGATCTTTGGCACATTATGATATCTATTATGTTGCTTATTCTGTTTATTATTTTGTGAATGTGATCTATCACCCTCTTGCACACTATGTTGTAACTTTGGCACATTATGATATCTCTGTTTCATCATGTCACCACACCTGTTTCATCATGTCACTACGAAGGAATCAAACAAAAGATGAAACATGCACTAGTACATTCAACTTCAGTAGCAACTGGTTCATTACAAGACCACAACACAAAATAACACAAGATAAACTGCCACTTGTTCATTAGTACATCCACTTCACTAGCTACTATAGGTTCAGTACTTGATCTACTAAATTAGCAAATACTGGTTCATTAGTACTTGAAACTACTGAAGACAACTATCAGCATCATTTCTTCATCATAATCAGCACAAGAACAAAGCATGTCATCACAATCAACCCAATTGCAAACTTCAGGATGAATACAACTTCTTTGAGCACCACAAGCACAGAGCTGGGCATCTTCAACATCTTCTCATATTGTTCAGTGGATGTTGCTGCCATTTCTTCTTGCTTTAGCTTCATATCTTGTCTCCTATCCTCTGCCCATCCTAGAGCTTATATAGCTTGATATCCAACCATAATGTTGAAATCAATCAAGTAGCACACATATTCCAATTCCTAGTGCCAGAAATTACAGCCACGCTATACAAATAAAACAGATAAAACCCAAACTCAGATGACAATGCAGTAAGAAGATTCAGTTCAAAACCGCAGAGAGCATCAAATCAGCTTGGGAATTGAGCTTACTGCATGCTTTAGACGCCTGTAATACACCTAGCCGTTGCGCTCCTTCGTGCCAGAGCGGGACTGCTGCACCAGGCATCTGCAGTCAGGGCACGTAACGATGGGGATAAAGGGGCCACTGCAGCGTTGTGCAGATAAGGAGGAGCTACCATGAGAAGACATGGAAGAGATGTGGAGCTACTCCGGCGGTGAAAGGGGGCAGCCAGCTGAGGGGTGCAGCTAGGGTTCCTCCAGCTCTGACGGCGGCGGCGAAGATGATTTGGGAATTTCCAGCATATAGGGGAAGCTAATAAACTCAATTGCCTAATTACAAAGACCCCCATATAGGTGTTGTCGGTTCTAACTTAACCCTAACCATATGAGCCATGTGGGCGTGTGAGGCGGCGTACAACGCGTGGACAAGCGACGTGACCATCGATGGGTCAGGGCGCCGTATTTAGGTACCGTAAAATGCGTATTCTGGAGGTCGGTGACAGTATCGAAGAAGCGAGCCAAGTTTAGGTACTAACGGTGAATTTTACTCATTTTGATATACATGTAGACGCACCGGATGTTCGGAACCCAGATGGCACGGGGAACTCAAGTGTGAACTGCAAAGACTTCTCATTTGTATACTTTGAGTTCCTGCCGTGCCACGTCGAAACAAATTATAGCTGTCGTGAGGCTGTTACAGCAAGTCTAATGGATGATGTAAAACCTCAAAAAAAAATAGGGCTTGTTTGATTTATAGGAATTGCATAGGAATTGTGTAGGATTTGAATCCTATGGTAATTTTTTCTATGTAATTGTTTGATTCATAGGAACACATTCTATAAGAATTAATCCTATAGGAATCTTATAGTGCAATTCCTATAGAAAAGAAACATTAGATCAGACCTCATGAAAAAAAATTTGCTACATCAAACATGATTCCTCTTCCCATAGGATTCAAGTTGGCATGACATCTCAATCCTATGTTTTTCCTATTACTATACTTTTTCCTATCCTATGAATCAAACAAGTCCTTATAGAGTAGATGGGGCAAAAAAGCTCCAACAAATGCCTTATAGTTATTTGCTGCCCAAATATTTAGAGCAAGCCCTATGTTCTAGCCCATCCTCCTAATATGCGGCAGCGCGGCTGCCAAAAAACATATTCGAGCAGACCGGTTGCCAAACCGTCACCCTGACTTTTCTCCACCGCTCTCCCACCACCCTCCCGCAGGCGCCCCCATTGCACTACCACCGAATCCACCCTCATCCTCTGCCGCCGCATCGAGTCTCCACCAGATCCGCCCACCGTGATCCCTGCTGAGCCATTTCCCCACCCAATCAAGGCGAATAGAGGCCCCGTCGCTTCCGGCAAAGCTTCATCGAAAACCGGGGCGTCTGGGAATGGGTGGGCAGCAATTTCACAGCGGAGATAGTTGTCGACGATGTCCGGGAGTGGCTCAGCACGTTTGATAAGGTGGAAGATGACGTGTGCGCGTTCAATCGCATCGTGTGGCAGCACGGCCTGCCGTGGACAATGCTCAACTTTCCCGACGTGGCCAACCTGCAGGAGGCGGAGTTCCTCGCACCCGGGGTACGTTTTGCCAACTGCAGGGAGGAGCAGGAGAACCACCGCGTGTTTTGGAAAATCGCCACCCGCGAGTCCGACGAGGCGATGATGTAGCGTCTTCGCGTGGCGCATCTCGAGCCCGTACAGGCGGAATATGAGTTTTATGCCGTGAAAGCGGTGGAGAGGAAGAAGGCCGATGAGGCTGGCCAATTGACAAAGGTGAAGGTGGATTCCGATGACACCTCCAGCTTGTCGGACTTCACTAGCACCAACAATGATAGAGTAGTAGTGCAGTATCTAGTATGATCGTTTGATCGAACAATGTAGTATCTAGTATACAGTTGTTGCTGTTTGTCAAACTATGTGGTGATTTCCAACTATGTTTGAACTTCGAAGTTTGGATGTGTGTTGCCCTTTTCTTCATCATCTACTAAACTAATTGCTACCCTATAATACACCATCTAGGATGGCAAAATTCTTTTTCATGCCCTATATCCAAAACTGCTGTCCTATAATACGTCATCCATTATAGTTGCTCTTAATAGCCAACTGGTGAATTCACTCAATCAATATAGAGAACAGAATTATTTGAACTTGGTTGATGATTACAAGATCAAAGCATGAAGGAGAATGGGAAGTCAGAGACAAGGGACGTGTTTGGTTGCTCGGGTGTCTTTTCCCACAGGTGCAAGTTGCATGCGCGGGGACTGCATGCGCGGATCAGGCGATGGGCCAAAATCTCCTCCGTATTTGGTTTCCCACATTGTCACTGTTAGGGAGGAAGGCAGAAATTGGGATCGTCTTTTGGTGGGCTGAATTTGACCTGGGAGAAACAAAACAGTGTGTTTCGTTAAGCACTCATCGTGTGGTGTGATAACCGCTTACTCTTGTGGTGAGCTTAGCAGCCATATGTGCACAAGTAAGCATAGAACCGGATAAAGTTATTTAACTAGTTTGTAATATAAAGCAACACAACATAAGATTGTACCAATTTCAAACATAGCAACACAGTAAGATCAGGCCAGCCTTGGTCAAGGCAAACCCTGTCGTTGACATCCTTCAGCTTCACCATCCAGCTGCATCCAGTGTTAGTCTTGAGGACGATCGTCCTCGGGACAGTGCCAATGTGGAGTCTAAAGCCATCTGTAATTGTTAGCAAGTCCAATCCAGGAACCATGACCACCTTGGCGAAATGGGTTGGACCTAATTGGTCATGGAAGTGCCCAACCCTAGTTGGCCTTCCCCTCGGCCTCTTGGCAGCGCTACATTCGCCAGCATCCCTAGAGCATCTTTCACCATGGCTAGGGAGAGAACCTCCCATCATCACCTTGGAGGACTGACAAAAACATACATTGTCATGATCATACACATTTTAGCCATCGCCCGATGCACAAGACACAATGTGCTAACAACCCAAGACACAAAAGCTTCAGACTAACTAGAACACAATTCGCAGAGCTAGTGCTATTGGAATCCAGAGGATATGTACAACCAATTTTATTGTACATACCTTCAGGTTCCAGTTACATCAGCTCTGTGATTAGGGTTGCGAAGCGGCAACCCGCGAGAACCCGCGAAAGCAAAATTTAGTTCAAACTAGACAAATTTTGTGGGAAAAATTTGAACTAGACTAACAAATTTTGCCCAAAAAGCGGGGCAGATCGGGTGCCTCTTCGCAACCCTATCTATGATGAGCATGCTATTTTTCATCATTAATTGGGTAACAATGTTTGAGCCTCATATGTGATGCCCATGCGAATATCGGGGAGATGACTCTGTACAACCAAGAACGGTGCAGAATAAAGCTTGTTCTGAATGATTCAAGGTTGTGTAGAATCATCTCCAGGTCACACGCTGGTGCAAATTTAATCATCGGCTAGAATTATGCACGAAACCAGAGGATAAACACAAGCAGCTCTGTTGCACAAGCAGTTCTACCATTAGTATGTAATGTGATTCATGTAGTTCCATCTAATAACTAGAGATGCATGTGGTTCCATCTAATAACATCATGTTGTAGCCTCATGTGTAACGCCCACACATGAGGAGATGAATCTGTGCAACCAAGAACAGTGCAGAATGGTGTTTGTTTTGAAGATTAAAGGTTGTACAGATTTATCCCCCGGCCAAATAGTAATACAGATTTAATCATCAGCTAAATTTAAGTAGGAAAGACGAATTGTGGCTCAGATTAGGTATCGTGTGTTCCAAGTTTAATCATAATGGGCATGCTTTCCTGCAACCCATTGAGATTTTGGACACAGAATGCGAATTAATCATCGACCTGAAACCCTAACATGAACAGTCCTAAAATCCCCAATATTTGCAACACAGATCCCTAAACCTAGAATCTGCCTAAATCGGGCGACTAGAAATTATAGATCGAATAGATGCAGATGTAGATCTAATTACTGACGCAGCAACTATAGTGCAAGACCAGAAATGAAAAATCTAACAAATGGATCTAAAACTACGCCAAATCTATACAAATCTAGCGTGCATATCAATGTTGAACTATGCTCTAAACTACAGATCTATGGTGCTAGACCACAAAGAGGAAAGTTTGAAACCTTACCACTATTGATGAAGCTCGGGAGCACGGGGTGTGTTGAGAAAGAAGACGCGGATGCCCTGGCGACAGATGAATGACCGCTGCACTTGGGAGCACGGGATTTAGCACCGATAGATCGAAGAGTACCTCTAGGTCCGGAGATGGTGGTAGATCGAGAATGACCGCTGCACTTTCATCTGTCGCCAGGGCATCCGCGTCTTCTTTCTCAACACACCCCGTGCTCCCGAGCTTCATCAATAGTGGTAAGGTTTCAAACTTCCCTCTTTGTGGTCTAGCACCATAGATCTGTAGTTTAGAGCACAGTTCAACATTGATATGCACGCTAGATTTGTATAGATTTGGCGTAGTTTTAGATCCATTTGTTAGATTTTTTCATTTCTGGTCTTGCGCTATAGTTGCTGCGTCAGTAATTAGATCTACATCTGTAGCGGTAGGATAACAATTCAATTTGCAACACATCTCTCAGTCCAAAGCTCTAGAAGGTATCTTTTACTTCTGTTACTCTTGTGGGTAAATTAATATTTGAAATTGAAAAGTCTGATAGTTGTTTTTCATACAGTATTATCATCTACAAAAATTACTTCTAGATTACATACTGTAGGAATAATACCCAGATATAAGATACTGGTACAATCTAAAATATATTTCTAATACCAAAGGGCGCCCAAGATACACTTGTGTTGCCAAAATGTGCAGCCCTACAAAATGTAAATCAGGGCGGGTTCAACGGGATCGTGCGCCAAGGCGCACCACTAAATCTAGTTAATCATAGAGCATGCTCCAAGTCAAGGGCACTGAAATTTTTGTTAACTCAGGTAGAAATTGTAGAACAACGTAGAACATGTATCAATTTACACAAGTATCTCATGTATTCTCAAAATATGTCAATATATTCAAAAGTAAATTCAGTTGCAGAGTCTAAGAGGGGCCAAAATCAGGTTGTTCTGCTTTGTTTTAGGAATACATACATGTTAATTATTGAAGTGACATAAAACGCGACCGTTTCTCGCAAGACGCGACCATTTCTCGCATGTTAGCGCTCCACGCTTTCCGTTCAGCGATTCTTTTATTCAGTTACTGTAGATTTAAAAGGTCTGCTTTTCATGATCA
The DNA here is from genome assembly GCA_916181665.1 of Avena sativa. Classification (NCBI taxonomy): domain Eukaryota; kingdom Viridiplantae; phylum Streptophyta; class Magnoliopsida; order Poales; family Poaceae; genus Avena; species Avena sativa. Next base: position 76,855,822 of record OV702292.1, on the reverse strand, counting down.
TTTTATTGTGCTGATTGTTGTCTTTATACAGCCTGGTTCATACCGATATCTGTATGTTTTGCATATAATTATTTGTTTTAGCCTTACAATTAAGTGTACTCTATGTAACTTGCAACAGGTGATGGGGAGGTCTTCACCAAATGATAAGCTTTTATTTGTTAAGGCACTGAGGAACAGAGGTCATGTTGTTGCTGTAACTGGAGATGGCACAAACGATGCCCCAGCACTACATGAGGTTTGGGAATTACTGATGTTCATTTTTGTTGGCAAGTTGTGAAGCAATCTTCTTGATGGTTCAAGAACCATGATCCGAACTTACACAATTCTCGATCTTTTAGGCAGATATTGGTCTCTCAATGGGCATTCAAGGGACTGAAGTTGCCAAGGAGAGTTCTGATATTATTATCTTGGATGACAATTTTTCTTCAATTGTGAGGGTATGCACGATGTGTTCTCTTGTGTTATCATTCCACTATTGCAACATCTGATATCTTGTTTTTGGATTTAGGTTGTCAGATGGGGTCGTTCAGTTTATGCAAACATTTAGAAGTTCATACAGTTCCAGCTAACCGTAAATGTCGCAGCATTGATAATTAATTAATGTGGTTTCAGCCGTCAGTTCTGGTGATGTCCCCCTGAATGCTGTCCAGGTTTGGTTCCTTAGTGCCTGGGAACGTACTTCTGGATTTCAGCAAAGTTCTTTTTTCACTATTTTTCAGTTCTAGTTGCTTCTGTTTTTGGATGTTTAACTGTAGTTTTTTAAGTTTTCTTTTATGCTCAGATTCTTCAGGTATTTATTAGACAAATATAAGCTCCTTGCTCTAGTTTCTGTAATGGTGAGTTATTATTTTCTGTTGATTTTGCTCCCTTTGTTTACAGTTGCTCTGGGTTAATCTAATCATGGACACTTTGGGAGCGCTTGCATTAGCGACCGAGCCACCAAACAACCATCTTATGCAGAGACCACCGGTTGGACGGAGGTTTGTTCTCTGACTTGTGACATCGTTCTTCAGATATCTTTCTTGGTTTCTCGAGATAATATTTGAATTGATTTACCAATTTGTGTTTCTGGACTTGATAAGAAGAATCATGTTCATTTAAAACGGTCTGGAATAAACCTACACACTAAAAGGGTCTAGATACATTCATTTTACAAACCTAAAACATCTTATATTTTGAAACGGAGGGAGTAGCTGTGAACGGACCGAGGTTGAGTGAGCCTGGAGCTGGGCTGAAACTTGGCTGTTGTATGCTTTTTTTAGCAGAACGTGTGCATCCCATTGAACCACCTGCAAAAGGAAAAAATAGCCTCTGGACCAGGGCTCGTTTTCGCTTGGTAACAAAATCACGCGTGATTCATATGAGTACTAGAAATTGTGGGGGCCAAAAAAATCACCAAGACTAGGAGGAGGTCACGGTGCCTCCTTCCTTGACATCTTTTGGGAGCCAGGGCCAGGCCACTGTGGAAATCACACTGCTAATTCATCCAGACCATAAAGATCTTTATCTGCTTATGATCGTTAATCTGTCAAGACCAAAAGTTGGGACGTGTGTGGTATGTTGGGCCTCGATCAGTTCTGTGCGCTGTGCTGCCATAGTGTAGTGTAGTGTAGTGTAGTTGTGATGGTTTGTGCAGGGTTACTCGTCTTGCTGGGCTTGCTGAACTTCTTGTCTGGCTTGAGCTCGGGTTGAATCTAGCTCAAGTAGTTTGTGTTAGTACTAGTGCCATCAAACTGCTTGATTACTTGCAGTTGTACTAAAACGTCTTCCAATACATTTGCGTTGACACTAGTGGTAGCTTAATGATATTGATTACTTAACACATGCATCATTTGTATCACGCGCTGTGCTGGCAGCTTCTATTCTGCAAGTGTCAAAATTGCTTTGTGTCTCAACCTGCTTGTTTTCAGGGAGCCTTTGATAACAAATATCATGTGGAGAAACTTGCTCATAATGGTATGCTACTTACGCAATGCACTACTCTTTTCATATTGGAATCTGAATATCTGATAGTATCTTTCTAATGACGACTTCTTCCTTCAGGCTTTCTATCAAGTTGCTCTTCTTCTCACTCTTAACTTGATGGGTCAGAGCCTTCTGCAGTTGAAACATGCATGATAACGCAGCGCATGCTGAAACAGTAAAAAATACCTTCATATTCAACACCTTCGTTCTGTGCCAAGTGAGTTCCTTCCTTTTGCTCTAATCTAACTAGGAGATGCATACAGTTGATGCAGTGGGGTTAAACTTGGTCAATCAATCTTTGTCTTCCTCAGCCTCAGGTGTTCAATGAGTTCAACGCTAGGAAACCAGATGAGCTAAATGTTTTCAAGGGTATTACATGGAACCACCTCTTCATGGCCATTATAGCGATAACGGTTCTACTCCAGGTAAAGGCGCTAAAATAGTGTTTTGTTTATGGAAAATGTGGCTATCTTGGTTTTGCTCTTGTCATGGGCTTATATTCCTGTATTGTATTGTATCCAGGTACTCATCATCGAGTTCCTTGGCAAGTTCACGTCAACAGTCAGGCTGAGCTGGCAGCTGTGGTTGGTGTCGATAGGTCTTGGTTTTGTCAGGTAATAAGATTCTTCAGTTAGTAAAGAACAGAAGGTTTATGATTCTGATGTGTCTTGTTGTGGGACGATTTTTTTGGTATTATTATACAGTCAATTTTGCTGAAGATTTTGTAGACACTTTCGTTTAGAAAAGTACAGTAGCTAATGAATTTCTTGTATTTTATGCAGCTGGCCATTGGCGCTCCTGGGAAAGCTTATCCCTGTTCCAGACCGTCCGTTCTCAGAATTATTTGCATGCTGCTGCCCGCGGAAGAAACAGGGTATATATGTTTGAACTGTGCATCCAACAGTGTACTTGTTTGCCGGCTCTCTAGGGAGTGGAGTATATCCTCCTCCCCCAAACCATATCATCTGAACCAGGCCTGGTATTAACAACTAGCCTTTCTACATCTGATTGTCCAGACCTGGTTATGATTCTTGCTTCGCAACTAATTCTTCCAGAGATATTCGAAGAGGTAAGTAAGCGCATGGATGTTTCACTCTGATTCTCTAAAAAGGTAGTTATCCAAGTATAATCAATGTGGCCTCATGTTGATTTTGATATCATCACAAATATATTCTTTTAATATCCCATTACGACCATGGAGGTATATATGGTGGAAAATACTTGATTGGTCAGGCTCATTGGGATAGCCTTTTTGTTTGAAATTTGCCGGCTGAGTTTTTTTTTTTTTTGCGGTAAAAGAAAGTGATATTATAGCCTCGATCTTACAGAAAGGTCCAGTACAAGATTGAAATAACATATAGGTCCCTAGGACCACGAACCCCTGGACCCCGATGACGATGCCGAAGACCACAAAGCCGCCGGTGGCGCGCCGCCGCCGTTGCTCCTCTCGATGGCTTGGATCAGGAGCACCCCTTCCGCGGACGGGAAGTCGCCGGTCGTCGGCTCCATAGAGCCTACCCCATGGCCACACATCTTCACCGCGAAGCCACACATCACCTCCTCCTTATTCATCTTCAAGATCCAGCGCAGCCGCCACGCCAACGCCGGAGAAGGGGAACCGAACTCGACGGATCCAGAGACCCTCAAGCTCGAGGACGTGGAGAGCTCGACCACAGCACCTCGAAGAGAGCTGTCGCCAGAGGGGAAGAGCTCCGCCACCAAAACGCCGCATCGGCCGCACCACCGCCTCCTGAGCGCCACCGACCAGCTACCAAGACTCCCTACACTATGTACAGGCCGTGAATCGTTGATCCCCCACCCTCCCGCCGCCGGAGCGACCGCCGGAGGGGGAGAGATCGAACGATTCGATGGCGAGCGAGGTGGTTTTCCCGGTGGTTTCAGAAAATCGCCTATCCCCTACTAGTAGTACTAATTGCCGATCAATTGCCCATTAATTTTCTGGCAACTAATGCTAATTATTCCTAGGAAATTAGCATTAGTCGGCAATCAATACGGAATCCCCTATCGTAACTATGGGTTTATTTATTCTGTCGAAAAGAACTATGCATGGGATTATTATACGGAGTATGTACTCCCTCCTATTTTATGACCGAAGACCCTTTTCAGATATTTCAAGATTGTTAGACTAGTCATAATAAACCATGCAAAAAAAAAATACTAGTCATAATAATGTATAGTAGTAGTACTAGTATATGCTACTATCTTCATTAATGCATAATATCATGTAATAGTATCATGAAAAAAGTGCATTTCAAATCCTGAACTTGTAGAGGTTTGACGCTTTGAACCCCAACGTCGAAATTTTGCACCCTAAACTATTGAATCCCGCTCTAATTTAAACCCTGAACCGGTTTGACCAAGTTGACTGATGCCACATAGAAATAAAATTATAACAAAGATAATTGTCTATTCGAGTCATAGGTCCCTAACTCTCCCCGTGTTGTGTCTCTCTGGACTCAGGTACCAAGCCACGCACGCACGCACTAGAGGCAAGTTAACAAGATCTGCTACTAGCAAACTTAGCACGCACACACGCAGGAGACTAGCAGCAAATGTGCCGTGCCGCGCACGTATAGGTACAATGGCCAAGCCAGGCTAGTACAAATTGGTCATGCGCGTTCTACACCCACGTGTCCATCGTCGAGCTGCATGCGCGTTTCATGCTCGCATGTCTGCACCGCGAGCTGCGCTATGTGCCTGCGCGCCGTTTGCATGCGAGCCGATCGAGCAGTGCCCCTCCCGGCCGGCCTACCCCGACGCGCGCTTGCCGAGCTGTGGTACGTAGCGGAGCCGCGCGGCGCATCGAGTGCTTCGTTTGCGCCTGTGCGTGCGTAACCGTACACCAGGTTACAAGCACGTTACACTGTCGTCACAGGGCCGTCGAATAGAGCCCGGTCGTCGAGCATACGGCCAGGGAACACACAGCTCCAAGGTTTGATTTGGACCGGGGATCATATGGTTCAGGGTGCCAAGTACCGGGATTTCGACTTGAGGGTTTAAACCGCCAGACCTCTATGAGTTCATGGTTTGAAATAGACTTTTTCCTAATATCATAGTCTTAATGTATTTATTGTTTTTGTATAACCTCAATATAAATTTGTTGTGTACAATTTTTTTATCGTATCCACTGTTTTATTGAACGGGACAGTGGTTACACTCAGACTGAATTGCATCAGCCAGAAATCCAGGTATTACATCAAAGCGAATAAAACTAACTACGATTAAAGCTTCCTTTAAACCCATACCAGGATACATAAAAAAGCATAGGACATACATTGCTTAATAATTTACTGGGGCCTCTCACTACGGCAGAAAACCTCTTTGCCGTGTGGCAAAAAGACACGGCAAAGGCCCTGCAAAACTCAGCAAAGACTATGCCGAGTGTAGACACACGGCAAAATTCACACGGCAATGTAGTCGACGGCAAAGAGCTTTTGCCGTGTGTTCTTCAAAATAGACACGGCAAAGTCTTTGCCGTGTGTTTTTCTTGCGTCTCGGCAAAGTAAAGGACTTGACGACAGCTCACGGACGGAAACGGAGGGTGACAGTTTGCCATGTGTATTCTAACACACTAAGCCTAAATTCCTAAATAAAAAAAATGCTGCGACGGCCACGTCGCCGTCGTTGAGAGCCATGTCTTGCCTCCGCCTCCGTCGTCCTAAAGCATGTCGCCGGCGCCCGCGTCGTCATCGTTCAGAGCACCGCGGGTGCTTTCCATCGGAGTGGTCGGAGCAGTCCATCGCCACCGCTGGCCGGCGCCGCAGCGTGTAGTGAGCCGGGCTCAAACGAGCGTCCGCTTCGTCGTTCTTCAGAGCCGCGGTGCTTGCCGTCGGAGTGGTCGGAGCAATCCATCGCCACCGCTGGCCGGCGCCGCAGCTTGCCGTTGCCACCGCTGCAACTTGCCGTCGCCACCGCTGCAGCTTGCCGTCGCCACCGCTGGCCGCCGCCGCAGCGTGTAGTGAGCCGGGCTCGGACGAGCGGCCGCTGGTGGTGAGCAGGGGCGCCGTAGCTTGTGGTGAGCAGGGGCGCTGGTGGTGAGCAGAGGCGCCGCAGCTTGTCGTTGCTGGCGGGAGGGGACTGGCAGAGCTCGAGGCGGCTGGGGGGCTCGCCGGCGGGAGGGGACTGGAGGAGCTCGAGGCTCTATACAGTTGGCGTGGAGAGAGCTGCACATGGAGGGAGCTAGACGTCGTGGATGAGCCAGACGTGCGTGGAGGAAGACGCGTGAGTGGATGGGGTTGTTCACGTGATGGGAGGATCGAAGGGTCTGCCACGTCAGCGATCCGTGTCTAATTATATCTCAACCATTCAACCCGGAAACGATCGAATGACTCTTATTTATCTATGGCTTTGCCATGTGTTTTTCTGCGGGTACTCGGCAAAGCCTAAAAAAACACTAGGCAAAGTCCGACCGTCATAACGGCTCTGTCGAAGCCGTTTAAGGCCGCATCGAGGCCCCCACTTTTGCCGTCCATTAGTCTTTGTCGTGTGTCATTCGTCGATTTTGCCGTGTATTTGGGTTTTACCGTGTGTTTTTCTGTGGAATTGCCGTGCAGTCTGTTTTGCCGTGTGTCTGTAGTGTATTTTGCCGTGTGTTTTATGCTATACACACGGCAAAGGAGCTCTTTGCCGTGTTCCACGCGGCACGACACACAGCAGCGCGCTTTTTCTAGGGAAAACAGACAGAAGCTGGAGTACCTAGAGAGTCATGCATTGATCGAAGATGTGATGTTTCACTGGTAATTATTCTACCAAAGAGAAAATAATTAGGCTGGTAGTACAAAAGGAGAATCGGGTGTTCATGCAAACACTTGAATTTTGTCTCATTAAAAATAGGTAAACATATTAGCAAATTAATTTCAACAATTGTTATTACCTAAGTTATTAAATGTGGGTAAAATATGCACTCACGAGTTGCTTAGCGTGCATCTGATATACCAAAGAAAGTGCTAAGAACAGTGAAGATATACCTGCAAATCATATGATTCTGAAGGCTAGATGAGATACGTTAGAGGGAATCCACGATTGACTTCCTTGGACCATTCAGAAACCTAGTTTAGCTCCACAGAACCAATGAAAACTCGAGTACACATTCATTTTTTCCATGTCCATTGCCATAATTCTGGATAAGTAACATTGAGGCATGGATTAAACCCTTAAATTTGTATAGAAAAGAGAAAACACAAAAAATGTTATGCTTGAGTAGACATGACATGCAAACATCATGCTTTAAATTGACATTTTCCCTTCATTCTCAGTTATCACTCAAGCAGAGCCAAGGATCCCCTGCGAGAAAATTCCAAAAAACCACCACATTTCGGCGTGAAATTCGCAGAACCACCGCTTTGCACGGAATTGCAAAAATTCACCGGTTTTGAGGAGATTTGTTTCAATACGCACTGATCGTGAAATTGAGCCCGGTTAACTCGATTTCTGGCCGATTGGGCCCACCGTCAGACGAGCGGGAGACGGACGCCGCGGTTACCGTTGCCCAGCCATTAACTGGGAAGTGGGTCCCACCTGGCACACAAAACCCTAGCCCCTGGTCAGAACCGGTCAGTTACTTCTCCTCACTCCACGCGCGCGCTCTGTCGACCCTCTCCCCCATGGCGACAAGTGGTGGCGGCGGCACCAGCGCCGGAGAAGATGTTGCAGGCGGAGGCGGCGGCGCCGGTGTGGATGCAGTAGGTGGAGGCGGTGGCGGTGAGCTTCATGATGTTCCCCTGGAGTTTGCTAAGATCTGTGGCAGCTCGAACCCTGAGATCTGCGGCAGCACAAACCCTACCGCCGGCGACTGCTCTCTGTTCCCGACGGCTGCGTCGGCGCTGGCCAAGGCCTGGAAAGCTCGCCCAACTGATAGCTTTCGGTTTACCTCGTCTCTCGGTGGCGTGGAGTAAGTATCTGAATCCTTCTCCTCTGTCTGTAGATTCAGAGTTTCTTTCCTCTGTAGTGTTGTCCATTTAGGATGCATATGTTAATTAGATGTCCTATTTCTGTAGCCTGGATGATGAGGTCTAGGAGGTTAGGTTCCACTTAGACAGCAAAGACAACTTGGAGAGAAGCATTTGTAGAGCAGATATCACTTTCTCTAATATGTTAGCAATGATAGAGGGAGAGGGGTTTGGATGGGGAGACAGCATGTACTATGTCAGAGAGCAGGGGACAGGCAGTTCTGGTATGGTAGTAGTTGAAAGCATTAAGGATGTTGAAGAAATGTTGTCCATATATGAAGATGTGAAGTGTGTTACGATTACTGTCATTAAGGGTAAAGGTGGTTTACCTGAGTCCTTCAATAAAAGGGACTATGAAGAATAGGTCCATCTGTCTGACATAGGAGATCCTCCTATAGTTTATTCTGTTGATGTGGATGGTTCATTGTTTGAAAGTGAAGATTCAGATATACAGTATCTGCCTACTCAACAGAGCAATAACCATCTTAAAGGTAAGCAGATTGTTCAAGTAGAGACAGGGGAGGAGTACATGCTAACACAGCAAAGCTATATTCCAGTTCTCCCAATAAATTCAGAAGAAGATGATGACATTAATGAAAGGATTATAGACCTGAAGAGGAAGAGGCAAACAAAATCACAGCAGAAGGAGGATTATTTCTCAGAGGAAGAAGAACTATACAATGATTCAGACCAGGAATCAGAAGACAGTGAATTCATTATTGAGGCAGAGCAGTTTGAGAAGAAGGAGGCAAGAAATGCAGGTCCTACTAGTAGATCTCACTATGAGGAAGGCACTAGCTCATTTCCTGATTATGTGCCATCTAGTGATGAAGGGAAGGAGGATTTTTTATCAGATGATGATGGATTCCAGGCACTTAGTTTTGTGCTTCCAAAGGGGAAGAAGAGCAGAGCCAAAAAGATGAAAGCAAGAATGTGGTATGATGAGCAGAGGTTGCAACCTGAGGAGCAGCTTTGTTTGAAACTATGCTTTGTGGATGTATATCAGTTTATGAGGGCAGTTCAACAGCTGCACATATCACAACTTAGAAATGTTTATTTGCACAGAAATTGCAAGGACATAGTGATAGCAAAATGCCATGAAAAAGGCTGTCCATTTTTCATGGTTGGTTCTCAAGTAGGCTCTGAGAAAACATTTTGCTTGAGGAAGATGCATCTGGAGCACACATGTGGGCCAGTAGGAGAAGGATGCAAGGTCAGTGCTAAGTGGGTGGCTAAAGCTTGTGAGAAAGCTATAAGGAGTGATGTTACCACCAAGGTGGACACCATAATTGAAAATGCAAAGGACAAACATGGTGTGTCAGTGCCAAGAACTATGGCCTATAGGGCAAAGAATGAAGCAATAAGAGTTGTGCTTGGTGATCATGTTGAGCAGTATAGGAGATTGAGAGATTATCTGAACACAGTCATTGAAACCAACCCTGGCAGCAGATGCATTGTGTCTACCAAGATGCACCCAGAAAATCCTAGCAGTAACCCTAGGTTTCATGGGATGTTCATGTGCTTGAATGCATCCATACAAGGTTTCTTGAATGGATGTAGACCATTTATTGGTAAGTAAATAGTTTGTTTCATTTCTAGTTTGTTCATTAGTTTGTTTCCTTTAAAGTTGGTTCATTAGTTTGTTGTTCACAGGGTTGGATGGATGTTTTGTGAAGCTGACCATAGGACAGCAAATCCTTGCTGCCACAGGTAGGGATGGGAATAACAACATTTTCCCTATTGCTTTTGGACTGGTTGATAAAGAAGATAAAGCTAGCTGGTGCTGGTTTCTCACCCAAGTCAAGTATGCAATTGGAGGAGAGTCAGGAAAATTTGGAAACTACACTATAATATCTGATAGGCAAAAGGTATATTCTCTGCTATGTTCTCTACCATATCCTCTGCTATGTTATCTACTATAATATCTGATAGGAAATGTTTTAAAACAGGGTCTGTTGCATGCAATCAACAAGGTTTTCCCAAGCTGCCCACAAAGATATTGCCTTAGGCATTTCTATGCAAATTTTCAGACAGCTGGTTATAGGGGAGAGGAGCTGAAGAAGTTCATGGACCAAGCAAGATACTCCTACACCAAGCATGGATTTGATACAGCTATGGATCTGATGCATGAAGAAAGTGAAGAGGCACACAAGTGGTTGAGCAAGATTCCAGTGGAATGCTGGGCAAGGTATGCCATGGATACTAATTGCAAAACAGATCTGGTTGTTAATAATCTTAGTGAGGTTTTCAATAGAATGATTCTAGATATTAGGGGCAAACCAGTGAGGACCATGTTTGAGGGCATTAGGAATTAGATCATGAGTAAGCATGAGACAAAAAGAACATGTGCAGCAGCATCTAGGTGGGACATCACCCCTACTTACACAGAGAAGCTTGAAGAAACAAAGAAATGGAGTAGGCAGTGCAATGCAAAGAAATCAGCTGATGACTTGTGGCAAGTGGGCACAGTTCAGGACAGGGTCTATGCAGTTCATCTTGGAAATAGAACTTGTGGTTGCAGGAGGTGGGACATGACTGGCATCCCATGCAGCCATGCCATCTCTGCTATTTACAAGTCCAAGCAGCAACCAGAAGATTTTGTTAGTGATTTTTTCAAGAAGGAGATGTACCTGGCTGCCTATGACCCAGTTGTGTACCCTGTACCTGGTGAAGATCTGTGGATAAGAACCCCTAGTCCGGACATTGATCCACCAATATTCAAGGTAGACTTGGGTAGAAAACAGTACAAGAGGAGGAAGGGAAAGTTTCAACCACCTCAGCCCAAAGTTTCTTCAAGAATGGCAACAATAACTTGCAGCAACTGCAAATTAGCAGGACATAGGTATACTAATTGTAGTGTACCTCTCAATCCATCCCTCCAAGTGAGGAAAAACCAACATCAGGTAACTTCATAAAATTAGAGTTACATCAATTGTTTCACATATACATGATACAACCATCTTATGCATGTTACAACATTTTTGTAGGGGAATATAGCTTCAGATGCTAGATTTGAAGGGACCCATGCTAGTTCATCAAGTTCTACACCAAGGCCTGGTACTCCAGCTGCAAGACCTGCACAATCCACCCCAGCACCCAGGCCTGCACAGTCTACTCCAGCACCCAGGTCTGCACCAGCTCCAAGTGCTCCAACTAATGCTCCTAAGCCAAGAGCTCCATTTGTAGCACCAAGGATCATCCCAGGTGCCAGTTCCAGGCCAACAAGGAATAGAAAGCTCCCTCCTAGGCTAAATGGATACTTCACAGCCAGCAGGATCCATGAGAAGTCTGTTGAGGATCTCATGAAGGAATAGTGTTCCCTGGAGATCTTTGTTCCCTGTCATTTGTTAAACTTTGTGTGTCCTGGCATGTTGAAGACTATGTGTTAACTGCCATTTGTGAGACTGTGTGTAGATGTTGCATTTTGTGAGACTATGTGTGAGAGTGGTGCATGTGTGAGACTATGTGTGAACCTGATATATTCTATGTGTGAGACTATGTGTTCACTGATCATGCTGCATTTCTGATTTTCTTATATTATACATGTTGTGGATGGTTGTCGAGAACCCTCGAGTGGTCTGGACAACCCTTTGTCTTTATTTCAAGATGGTGTGGATGGTTGTCGAGAACCCTCGAGTGGTCTCGACAACCCTTTGTCTATATTTAAAGTTGGTGTCATTGGTTATCGAGAACCCTCGAGTGATCTCGACAACCATCCACAACACTAAACAAAAAATGGATACCACAGGATAGTAATTGAAACATCACATAACAATTGAAACATCACATAAGGTTCAAATTTATACATTCATCCTCATTATAAAGAGGTTCACCACTTACAAGGCACTAAGCCAAATTTAACAGTGTTCACAACTTATAGAGATTCTACCTCATTATAAAGAGGTTTATAGTGCACTAATCTATTACAACATAGCAGTACATAATAGGATCACTCATTGCATATAGCCTTGATCCTCTCCACTTTCTCCTTGTTGTCACTGTTGACCTTTGTAACACCCTCAAATCGTCCCTATGCAAGTTTTAGCGCTTCCCGCCAAACCCGCATAGAAACGATTCAAGGACGTCCACCAGGCACTTTCGTGCGGGTGGAAAACGAAGTAATACCATTACACAACAGTCCTCGATGGGTCCCACAGAACAGATATATATACAACAACAACTCAGCGAGTCAAGAATACAGATATTCAATACAAAGATCCAAATCATCTTGAAATCGATACAGCGTCCGAGTACAGACAAGATGCAAATTGGGCTAAGAGCCCTGAAGAATAACCAATGGCGTCCATAACCCTGCCCAGGCCAAGCCGGAAGGGTAACCCTGCTAACGACGTCGATCTCAAACCTGCTAAAACAAAAGGGGTGCCGACAAAGGGCAAAGGAAAAAGAGGAGCATCAGTACTGAGGCCAGTACACGGCGAGGCTAGAATTCGGCGGCTCTCTCCTACATAGGTATGGTGGACTGAAGCGGCAGCGCAGCAGCACTAAACAACCTATAGAGACTCAGTAAGACTGACGGCTATTAGAGAGGGATAAGAAAGACCTATTCGGATCCAACCTGATACTAACACCAAGCATACCCATCCTGGTATTCCCCCTCGAGACCACACGAGGAAGTCAAACCGAGGAACTCACACAGTTGGCAGTTTTATTCATTCGATTATAGTTGAAGCACTTACTAGTCAGATATAGATAGCATGAGTTATCTTGATAGCATAAGTAGTGGGCAGTTTTTAATCACCATTCCGTTGTAGTTGGAACATTTACTAGTCAGATATAATTGTCCTGAGGAATCCCAAACCCAACAGTTGTTGACACTTTTATCACATTCCATTGGAGTTGCAATACTTACTAGGCAGGTATAGCATGTCACAAAACAACCCAGATCCACCAGCTGTTGGCATTTTTAATATCCATTCCGTTATAGTTCAATCTGATTACTAGTCATATATTAAGTCAAGTTTATAGTACTACTTTAGTTATGCTTGTCTATGATCGAGATACTGTGCTCCAAGTCGTCCATAACCGCGGACACGGCTTTCAGAAAGTTTTACCCTGCAGGGGTGCACAAATAGCAACACACACTCGATCAACCTCGAAAAAACCAACTCAAAACCCAACGAGGCATTCACGATAAAGCGATCACAGGATTCAGAAATATTTCAGAGGACCACCGCACTAAGCTACCCGCAACGAAGTTGGCCGGCTCCGGAACGGACCCAGGGTTTGTGATAATGGCTGTAAACGACTGGGAACCCGAAAGTGTGACTGGGCTTGTCGATACCGCGAAAACATTCCACGTTCCAAAACAGTACAGGTGCTCCACGCACAATCGTAAATAAAGCAGTAAAACATGGCATAGGTACAGGATAGTAATAAAGCCCCAAACTGCTTTGTGGCCCCAAGAAATAGAAATGAATCAAGCTCTGGCTCAGGGGGGTCCATAAGGCCTCCCGGATGTGGATAGTGCGAATAGTCAAGGAACAGGTATCAAGTACTCGGGGTCCTACGGGACACCAATGAGCGTGGAAGAACCAAATAACATCTATTGCCCACCGATGCCTATGCATTAGTTATATCTAGCATTTTAATAGTTGTATTTAAAGTCATGATCATCTCCACCATAAACATCTGCCAGCATTCCAACAACTGTGGTACTTGACAACATGAGATCGCACCTAAGCAAGCAACTACGACTCGCAAGGCCAGCTATCTACCAAACACAGGTAATAGGAGGTGTCCAAGAAAATATAGAGGCTGCACTGGATATAACTGGTGCACGGAAACTAAAGCATCGACACGGATAGCAATAGATCAACAGGAGGAAATAAAGACTATAAATGCAAAATAGGTAGAAGGGGGAGAGATGCTCGCCTAGGAAACACTGCCGAAGGTTCATATCCGGAGAACTTGTCGATACTCGCATCAACTCATCGGCCTAATCCGCGAAGAAGCAAACACTAGAAGAAACACCGGATGTAATATTTAATACTACGGTAGAAGATCCGGCATGCTTATGATATGATGCATGGCATGGCACAGATGCAGTGCAATTAGGCAATATTAAGCGGAACCGGGGTCCCGACAATTTATTAATAGGTTCGAGTTATTTAGAACCCCCGCAATTTAAATGTTGTATTAACAGGGCGAAACATGGCATCGGTTCGCTACATCAATTTAAATGTAGACCGGAATAAGACAAAGATATCCAGCAGATGGACTCCATATTTAATTATGAGGTGAATCGGCATAATGCCCCCAAACCACAGACAAGTATGCATGCATGAACAATTTAATATGCGACAAATAGTAATGTCATATTATAAAAATAGGGGCTTAGGGTCACACATCTGGGTTCAGAAGATCTTGGATTCTGGGGGTTCGGGTCTGGGCCTCAGGGTCCGACGGGGGAGGGGGGAAGGTTCGACGGGATCGGTCTCGGACAACAAAAGGAGAGCTTGGCATTCCGGGAAGAAGAACTTGGTTTGGCGTCGGGGGCGCATCGGATTCGCCCTGGTCGGTGTCGATCTTGTCGTCGCGAAGATCTTGTCGGGTCCACGAATCGGGTCGGTCTTGGCATCCGGGGTGAAGTACTTGTCGTTCTGGTGGTGATCTTAGCGGTCTTCATCCGTGTAGGAGTTCTTGCCGATCTCCTCGGAATACCGAGGATACATCTTCACGCGCTGATGGCCTTCGAGGTCTCGCCCGGCGGATCCGTGATGTAGATCTTGGCGTCACTTGTTGAGGTTCTCGGGTGTCGGTGCCAGTCTCGGGTGTGGCGCCGATGATCTTGCGTGGCCCGACGGCTCCATGTTGACGAACTTGCCGTTCCGCGATGGAGAACTTGAGTGTTCGGTCTCGGTCACCCGTTGCTCATCGATCTTGTCCATCTCTCGAACAACCGGGTCAACATCACCACATCTTCTCTCGCGACACTGTTACCACATTTTGTACACGAGAACCACATCAGAACATATAGCATCATCTCCACTTCACATGACCGGAACAACAGGGCCGCCTTCACGATGTACAGGAGCAGAGGACCGGAGCTTGACGAGTTTGGGACCAAGGGCAGAGGCAAGGGATGACGAAACAAGGCATTGCAAAGGTGTTGCGGCTTGCAGAGCTCGAGAAGAGGCAGGTCTTGGAGATCGAGGAGGTGGCGCTGAGGAAAAAAACAGGGGCGGGCATGATCTCATGGCAGCGTCCAACAGCAGGGAAGGAGGCGCAGGGGCTCGCGAATGACGGTGGGGCTCCGGCCAGAGGCGAGGAGGGCGAAGTGGCGGTGCACGACGGCGAGGGGCACACGACGGTAGCGCGGACGGGAGGAGGTCGGGCTCACGCGCGGTCGGGCCAGAGGCGGTGTGCCTGCCTGTGATGGGGTGCGGCTTGCAGAGCTTGCAGCGTGCAGCGCGGGCAACGAGGACGCCAACGGGGAGAAGCGAGGTCGACCAGGGAGGTGGCCGGCGACGGGGCCCGGGTCGACGGTGGCGAGGAGGTCAGCGAGGAGCTCGACGGCAGGGAGAGCTGGGGCTGACGAGGTCGAGGCGGAGCTCGCTGTGGTGCAGGGCTCGACGGCGGCGGACGGGGTCGGGGCGTCGGGAACCGATGGGGAGCGGGGCTCGCAGGGCCTGGCGGGCGAGGAGGGAGGGCGGATGCGGCGGCGACGGGGCGTTGGGCTCGAGCAGCCGAGGGGGCGCGGCGGCGCTCCACGGCAGAGGAGAGGGAGACGGGGCGGAGGACCCGAGGCGCGCAGGTGTGCGCGGGGTGAGAGCGAGCGGGGCACGTGCGAGGCGGAGTCCGCGCGTGGTGGGACCGGCTGGCGCAGGGTGGACGCGGACAGAGAGAGGCGCGTGTAAGAGGGTAGGTGGCTGGGAGCGTGGGGGCGTGCGTGCAGGTGGCGTTGGGGTGTGGGCAGGTGGTGTGGTCTGGTGAGGTGGCGAGACGGGGTTGGTCGGGGTGAGGTGGAGGTGTGGAGGCTGGTGGGCGGGAGATGGTGCACTGGCGGCTGGTGGGGCCAGCAGGTGGCGGCGGTGCTGTGAGGGAGTAGGGGTAGGTGGGATGCCTGGGATGGTTAGGTTAGGGTTGGCTTTTGGGGGTGGCCGGCTGGGCCGGGTTGGGCCTGGTTTGGCTGCCCCATAAAATAATTTAAATTTTTACACATTGTATTCAAGCCTTTTAGAATCCGTCTTTAGACAAAACAAATTAATCCGGTGCACCGGGTTTTAATTTGAAATTAAAGACGGGGTACTTAGAAAACAAAAGTAGGCTTTTCGATAATAGTTTTAGGCAAACCATGCATGATGTCATGACGATGCTCAAATGCAATGTGCCATGATGACATGAGCATGCGGTCATGATGATGCAATACACAAAAACACAGCTATTTTCTAGTAGTGGTTTTAGCGGGATGCCACAACCTTAAACAGGTCATACATTGCATACTCCACCTTCCTCTTTTCTTCCTTCAGTTGCTTCCTTTCTTTCTCCCATTCCAGCTTGTTGGCTTTCAGCATGTCAGCTTGAGTTCTCTGGATTAGCCTTAGCTCACCAACTTCCTTCCTCGGTTGTTCAAGTTCATCAAGATCTCCAGACATGATCATCTGGTAGATTTCCTGCACCACCTTTCTCTTTGTATCATCTACAAATTTCTTTACATCTTGCAGCAAGGTTGCATGCTTGATCTCTAGCTTCTTCTTCTCTGCTGCCAGTTCTTCAATAAACTTCCCATGCTCTAATTTCTCACCAATCCTAATACTGTTGCTGCTATGATACATTTACCAAAGTTTGAGCAAACAATGCTTTAGTGTATCACACCACTCATCATCTACCCAAGAATGGATCCCACAATTCTCAACTTGCTGCAAATTTACAAACAACAGAATTATTCAAACAACATATCTAATAATGCTCTATCACTATCTTCTAAATCCAATGATGCTAAGATAATAGTTCTAAATTATGCTGAGATAATAGTTCTAAATTATGCTCATATATGTACATAGACACTCACATTCTCCACTTGGCACATCAAGAACCGACGCCCAGTGTCAGCTCCATCAAAGGCCACACATTGGCGCGGCTCTAGCTTGTGGACGCTGCAGACAGTGCCGCAACCTACTGCTATGCCGGTGAACGACGGGTCCAAAATGGTGTCCGGCGCGTAGTCCATAGGTGTTAGGTCCTAGTAATCAATGGAAGTGTTTAAATCCAAGCACATGGACAAGAAATCGAACGAATCCCCCAAATCTCGCATATACCAGATCTGAAAACCTAGAAACGGAGGAAGGCCACCTTACCCCGAGAATGGAGTCGCTCGAGTTCGAGCCGTCACCCCAGCTGGGCATCACTTTCCTCGACGGCGGCCCGCACGGAACGCGGCGGCAGATCCCTAGGCGGCGGTGCTCCAAAGCTGCGGCGACAGAGCTCGGGAGAGAGACGGAGAGTGAGGAGGAAGAAGAGTGAGGACGGGGACAGGGGTACTTACACGTGTGCCAGGTGGGACGCACTTCCAGTTAATGGCTGAGCAATGGTAACCGCGGCGTCCGTCTCCCGCTCGTCTGACGGTGGGCCCGATCGGTCAGAAATCGAGTTAACCGGGCTCAATTTCACGATCAGTGCACATTGAGACGAATCTCCTCAAAACCGGTGAATTTTTGCAATTCCGCGTAAAAGCGGTGGCTATATGAATTTCACGCCGAAATGTGGTGGTTTTTTGGAATTTTCTCGATCTCCTGCCAAACCAAGAAAAGAACACAGGCAAAGCCTGCAAAATAACTCAAAGCATGTACTGTACAGGTGAAAGGCCAAGAACACAAAGAGGAAGTGCCTCGTGGAGATTTCCTAGAGGGAGAGAGAGAAATGTGGTGTTAGGCTTTTGCATTATGGATCCATTGAGTAATCTACAGATTAGTAGTTAGGATGGATAATTAAGCTTTACATTGTGCATCTGTGGATTATTATCGACTAATCTATAGATTAGTGTACTGAAAAGGAGAAGAATAGAAGACACGACAGAGACCGCCGGAGCACCTGCGCCGTTGGTCACCGGAAGAGTTGCGACGGTGATGCACAGCATGCTCCTGGTCCTCCAGCAGCTGCGATTGGCGGCATGGCTAGAAGGCGGTGCCACAGTAACATCTTGAAACCCATGACGCTGATGCGGGACCGGAGGACGCGACACAGAAGGGCGCCAACCTTGACGGCGGCCAGCGGAAAAACGTATACTCGTCGTAGAAAACCTAGAAGAACACATAAAAATCAAAGCAAACACAATTAAGGAGTAAAAAAATTCACCTACAGTAACCTGCAGCCAAACCTGAGGTGGGGAATCTAGGAAAAACAGCGGCAGATCGTAGAAGAGCAAAGAACACGCATTATTTTCTTCTCCGGATGATCCCTGTCACGTGTCACCACACATGAGCTTTTGGTGAGCAAGTATAAGAACCAGGAGAGGGCCAAGTCGGTCGCGTCGCTGCCGGCGAGAACCCATGAGGTTCATGCATGGCCGTGTTGCGGTGGAAGGCACGACGACACCGTTCAGGACGCCACAGCGACTCATCGAAGAGAGGAGAAAAGGAGACGCCCCGGTCGCTCTCCTCCCCAGCGGTGGAATTCTTAGCGGCGGCCGATCCATCCGGGAGCTCCTCATGGCATGGCGCTGGTCCCAGCTAAGCCATCCACCGCCATTGCTGCAGAAAGGAGAGACACTGTCCGGCCCCGCCATCGCTGCAGAAAGGAGAAAATATTAGATGCAAGGGGAAAAAAGAGGAGAGAAGAAGACATACTTGACTCAATCAACGAATCCTCTTTCCTCCACATACGTGAGCATTCCCTGGGCCTTACATCCAGCTGACGCCGTCGAGATGCCGGCACTGCCGGTCAGCACGGAGGCAGAGCTTGGGCGGGCAAAAGGTGAGGAGACGGCGGCTGGACAGGAGGAGGAGCACGGCGGGAGCGAAAGCATTGATTGGGAGAGAGATAAGTCAGGAGGAGTTTGGTCCACCGCTTAAACCGAACCGTCGAGAGGATACGCCGAAGGGAAAAAAAAGTAACGCACTGTAGATGGCCGGTACTGTAGATGCGCTGCTCAACTGCTTCACCTTTCGTAGGTTACTGGGTATAAGTAGGCGCAGCGGCACACTGCGCCCGTGGCGTTGGGTCATTTGTGTATATGGTAAGCTATGATGGTGAGATGAGTTCAAGCGGGCTCCAAGACACTTGCCAATGCGTGTGATGTAAGAGAAGTAGTTCATACATTAAAACATGTATGTACAGCATTAACGGGGCCTGCGCTGGCCATAGCCAGACGGCAGGCACATATAGATTTCAGTGGCTTAAATAAGAGGGGAAATACTGCTGCTAGACTATCTTACTGGTAATGTATTGATAATTTACACGGCATAGAATTAAGCCCCTTTTCTGCCGCGGCAGAGAGGAAGCGGAATGCAAGTTCGAGTCCAAAAGGATGTATGACCACTATGTAACGAAGCTTCCTGTCAAAAAAAAGCACAGGAGAGTGCTACTTCTCTATGTCACTTCATGGATCAAGCTTAGGTGATCTTCTGTTAGAGAATACCACGCCAGCCCATTGCCGCGGTAGAACAGAAACCAATTAACTGTCATGGCAAAGACGCGAGTATTTTGCCTGCTGCAGTAAAGGAACAGCCGATTTTAGTAATAGGACGAAAAGAACAGCTACAGTACTTCAAATATTACCAGCTTGCCATTGGCATGCATCGTTGTCTTCCTCATCGGAGGAGAGGATGACGATAGTGTTGTTTGGCGCCGGGAGAGCGAGGGCTAGTCTGGCGACTGTGTCATGGCTACTTTGTGCATAGAGGCAAAGAGGTTAAAACGACATCGAGGCAATGATTGAATCATCGTCTCTATTGTCTTCTCCTCGGCAAGAAATGTATCTTGAAAACAAAAAAAAATAGGACATTATTAATTAGTTGGATGAACAACATAAATATCTCTAAATTATGGGCATAGTACTGGACATACATGAAACGATATAGTGCAGTGGATACATCTATAATAATTTTGGACATGCCAAGAAAAACATACCCAAGGGTAGCACATCCAAGCTTCGGCAAACATGGCATGGATTATGAAAGCCAACTCAACTGAAATGGAACGTCCAGAAAGACCGAAAGCCTTGAAGCAAACCAACAGGAAAGCATCGTGCAGAAGATTTGCAAAAATGGAGCTAAATGTTTGACATATAAGCACAAGAGATGCCACCAAATCCCTGGTCGATCTACCTAGACCCAGAGATCAAAGAAGAGAAGCAGGAAATTCAGGAGCTGTATAAAACACTGCATCATCTACTAACGCAATAGTTTTCTGTAGCAACTCCATGAGCTGTATAAAACACTGCATCATCTACTGCAGTAGGCAAACACAGAAACACTTTACAGAAGTACAGAACAGAAACAAAAGAAAAATATCAGGCTACCTAAGTATAAAAATGGCAGGAATTTGCATAATGATTTTCTATTGGAAATAAAAAGATGTGTGGTACTATTCATGATATAATTAGATGGGCGAGAATTCACACCTAGAGAATATAGTAGTGTACAATGGGACAATCTGCAGACTAAGGCAAGAAAAGTACCTTGGGAGTAGGGATTGGCTACTTTATTCTAGTTGTAAGGCGAAACTTCAAGAAAAATTTATTTCTTGAGGCCTCGTGGACACTTTAGTTGGAGGCAAACGAATTAGGAAGATGGTCAGACGTTCATACTGAAAGCTCAATGATTTGTTAGCCAAACAATAAAACATAGACACATGGTAGTAAAAATAAATAATGCAATGATTTGACGGTAATGGTGCTAGGAAATTAAATGTACCTTGGACACTGCATAAGCTGAATGTTTGTATATCGAACCACTGGCAAATGAACCTAGTATCGCCCACATATGTTGCCTTGATAGTTTCTCATTGCTGTATATGCCATGTTGCCCCTGTGCTCAGCCGCTCCTCAAGTTTAACCATTTTCTTGTGAAGTCTCTGGCCAACACAGATATGAACACAAATGACAGAACCCAATATACTGTATATGTAGAAGCTTCCCTGTAAAAATACATACGGAGTGTTTTGGAGCTAGTAGCTAACAACTACAAACCCATACTGATGTAGTTGAATATTATCTAACTCTGCAGCGGACATTGTATAGAAATTGTGGACACCATTAACATAGTTTTATGCAACCACAGAACATTTTTAATCATTTCAACAGGGCATTTATGATCATTTCAAAATGTGTGACGTGACGGAGGAAAAAGTAAATCCAGTATGCTTAAAGGAACCAGAGAGATAGAAAGAGGGAGTATAATGTCAGTTCCCTGAAAAGCATTCTTTAATAATGAGAAGGGACAATCAGGTGTTGATGCAAACACATGAATTTGATCTCATTAGAAAATCGGTGAAGATATAACCAAAAGATAATGTCAACAAATGTTGTTACCTGATCAAATGTGGGTAACATCTCCACTCATGAGTTGTTTAGTGGACACCTGAAATTTCGAAGAAAGTGCATGAAAGCAAAAGGGTATTACTTGCAAGTTGCACGAATCTGAAGGCTAGATGTGATACATACAGAGAATCCATGATTCACTTTATTAGATCATTCATAAACTAAATTCAGCTGTAGGGCACTGATGAAAACCTAAGTGCATGTTCATTTTTCTATATCCGTTCCCAAAACTCTGCATACTGTAAGTAACACTGAGGCATGAGCTAAAACCTTAAATTTGTACAAAAAGGAGAAAACGCAGAAAAGCTTTGTGCTTGAGTAAATATGACCAATAAATAGCATGCTTTAAATTTACTTTCCTGCCGAATTTTCAGTTATCAGTAAGAATCACCTGCCAAGAGAAGAACACATGCAGAGCCTGCAAAATAACCGAAAGCACGTAGTGGACGTCCAGTAAAAATATTAATATAATTACCAATATCGCTACTTTACCATTCTAGTTATATTTGATCAATTCAGAGAATATATGTACTGCAGACCAAACCTAGAGGGAATGAATCATAAGATCAAGCGTGCCCACCAGTCGACGGTCGTTTTCTTCTCTCCGTAGTTGTGCCGAGTACCGATGAACAAACAGAACGCCACCGCATCGCTTTGTTTCCACTGCTTCCATAAACCACCACCACCCGCGGTATCTCCTAGACATGGCGCCTGGAAGCAGCCAATCACGGAGCAGTGCAGCTGTGCCCTAACCCATGTACATGGTAAGTACAACCTCATGATCATAGGAAGAGCATATGGTTCCACAAAAAAATAGATAGCATAATAAGAATTCGGAAAAAATTAACATAAGAAGAACATATGATTCAGTGCTTGACCATAAAATAAATAACCTAGTAGTATACAGAGATGTAAATGCATTGAACATTTACACACGAAAATGGATATCCGTTCAGATCATAATACTTCTGCACTGTTCAAAACATTTCAAGATCAATATGTTTTTTCAAGGCACGTAAAAAAAGAAGTGACCTCAGTAATCTTACATAAGGAAAATAAAATCATAAGTGACCTTAAAATGTCAAAAGGAATTAGGGAAATTTTGTGGATTGAATGGGTTCGTATGTGCCGACTTGAGCTTCTGTTTCTCGTCCTGTGCTTCATGGTTCAGATCTGGCAAGCAAGAATCAAACGGTATCCTAAATTGGGACATGGAAACCATCGGTCGGCTGATGGACTGGGTACGGGATGAAGCGTAGAGGAAAAACCGAGAGGAGGGAGCGGTCAGGTAGCATACCTGCTCCTCGACGCATCTTGTATCGCCCGCAAGTCTGACGTGCGCTGAGCCGCCGACGTCCCTAGAACCTCGTCTTGCTGCGGCGACAACTCCACCCTTAGCATCTTCGCTGGAGCGGCTTCACGGAGACTCCACGAACAGGCCTGGGCCGCCGCGGGCAAAGCGTAGGCACGCACATCGGTGTCCACCTACCCGCAGGTGATGGCCAGGGCGGCGCGCAGGGCAGCCCCGAGCATCACCACCAGGGCGACGACGGCCATAGGCACTACTTGGGAACAAGCCATGACTCGGAGCTGGACGGGGAGGAAAGAGAAGATAGGGTTCGGCGCTGAATGGGGAAACGTGGCTGGACTGGTTCCGAGGCCGGCGGCGTGGGAGAGGGAAAAAACAGCGGCAGAGCTCTTTTTTCTATCGCTTTGACCGAACCGTGTGGAGAGTGGAGACCGAACCGTCTGGAGGACACGTGATAATGAATGGGCAAAAAAAAGAAGGAAGAAATCGCATTCTGATGTTCAGTTACTGTAGATGCGTCCATCTACAGTGCAAAGGCTGATTTGGCTGCCTTGAGCAATCGAAGTTCATTTTTATATAGGTAGTGATACAGTGACATCCGTCCCTCTACACAGATATATAATAACTACATATATAAAGGTTTGAAGCTTTTGACCCCCATCCAGCGCGCCACTTGGCTTGACCTGATTGGTAGAAACCCGCGGATAAACAGTGTCGAGACGATGAACAGTACCCATGAACAGTACAACGATGAACAGATCCTTCGCTTTTTTTCCCTCTTTTTGGTCCGAGGTTTCACCCATCCACACCACTTGGCGCGACCCGATTGGTAGAAACCCGCGGATGAACACCGACAAACAGTAATAGATAAACAGTACCACAGTATATGAACAGTAACAGTTCCTTCTTTTTCCTTTTCTTTTGGCTAAAATTTCTCAACCGTAGTCTATGTAGTCTACGTCTGCCTCTCAAATAAGGATTATATAAACGGTGATTTTACCTTTTCCTTCCTAACTACTCGGCAATAATTTTTTGACAAACATTTCTAACCCCACTAATTCCACCATCCGTTGCCTCTTTTGTTCAGCAAAAATACTACGGTTGTCTTATACAGTAACTTCGATCAAAAATACTATACCACATATGGTATAGTCTCCGGCCATATTTTTAACTGATAATCCGATGACACTGTCCCTCGCCACATATACTAGTTGATTTATAAAGGAAGCAGCTCGCATTCACCACAGACCTCCTCATGTCAACCTCTACTTTGTTTTCGAGACATTGTCTAAAACTACCATTTCGCAAGGAAATCGGTCATATTTACTGCTTCTAGAATCATGGGTAGCAACAGCAAAGGCGATTGGAGCTCATGTAATGATATACAGATTTACATACACCGCTGCCTCTGTTAATGTTACTTGTATGCAGATTCGCATGCTCAGTCATTGGTGCTTCTATAGCAGTGACGAGTCCCACTCCAGTTTCCAGGTCAGAAACCTCAAAGGGACCTCGCTGATCCTCCTCGCCCTTGGCCTGATTTGGTTACCTCTCAGATTCCAAACAATGTTAGCTGGTTCTTGTAAGGGCCAAGTTCAGGCACCATTTTGTAGGGGTTCCGCGCATAAAAACAATAAAATTTTACTCTACGCCCCTGAATCCCTGAAGCTGCCAGGACCTAACTTACCCTTGAAGACCGAAAAGCGTTGTCAATGCTTAGGAGAGCGTGGTTGATATAGACGAGCCGAAGCCGACCTCAAGGTCGTGATGAAGTCCTTACGCTCCTTGGCTCCAACGACTTGAGTGCCTCAAGTGCGATACCTCGCGGGGAGTTACACACCTCTGGTGCCTGACGATGACTCCCGCTTCCCCGATCCAGCAGCAGTTGCGGAAGTAGAGCTCCCGGATCCGAATCCCGCAACACGACGGCGCTCCGCGGTGAAGATGTCTCTCGCTCGCGCAGTCCAGACTTGGGACCACGGTCACGAGAGAGAGAGAGAGGGGGAGAGAGAAAATATCAATTAGAGGTCCTCCCAAAAGTAGGGAGACCTTTATTGATTATTGGTGTATTTTTCTAGGCCAAATACCCCACTATATATAGGGGGAGGGGAGGTACTATCTCCCTCAAAGTCCCGCAGTGGGACTAAAGGAGAGGAGGGGGGAGGAGGTGGCCGCCGGACACATAGTGGGCCCCGCGCGGGGGGGCTAGGCCCAGTCGGCCTCCCTCTTGGCCCCTTTTCCCTCTCTCCTTTCCCTAATGGGCCCTCTCCCCTCCGGGAATTGGCCCATTAAGCCTTTGACCATTTAATTGATTTTTCTCTTTACTAAATAATTATGAATAAATGATTAAATCAATATTTAACATTCATTCACACATTATTCACCTCCACTCCGGACATCCTCCGGACTTGTCGAAACCCTTCTGGTTTTCTCCCTTCTTTTCTTCGGTGATTCTACTGATCCTATAAACACTCTCTAAGCATCATCAAGCCCTTAAGCGTGATACCCCACGGTTCGGGAACACTCCAGACATGGTCAGGACACTTCCGCACCAATGATCGATAGAGGGACCTAGATGGCCATGTGATCCCTGTGTGTTCCACGAAGATCTTTTGTCGTTTGAACTGGAACAGTCGTGTCTTATTCCTTTTGTCACTCGATACTTGCATTGTCCGAGATCTGATCAATGACATCACCATGTCGTGTTCAATCTCGTTACTGAACAATGCTACTTGACTCGTTCCGACAAGTGATATCCTCGTGATTAAATCACACGCTGCGTAGCTATTGGATATAACTTCTCCGAGTGGGCCCTTGAGTATCTTCCCGTCACATGGACGGACAAATCCCGCTCTTGACATATATTGCCTCTACGGTTTCCTCCGAATACCTGAACACACCTTTATAACCACCGTTTTACCAGATGGCGTTTGATGCTATCTAAGCACTCTCGGGAGACAATGATTGATATAGCCTCACGGTCTAAAGAATAGTCTACGAGGATCCATTTCTAATCATCGTAACTTGAAATTCGTGACATGATCGGGTCACGATGTTTAGCTTGGGTATTGGTTCATCATCTCATTCTCAGAATGGGATAACCTCATTTCCAACTGGCATAAATGCCACATGATCAGGAAACATGATCATCTGTTAACCAATAAACTAGTGACTAGAGTTTCACTGGGAACCCCTGGTTGTTTGTATATCACACGTATATTAATGTTTCCACTCAATACAGTTATAGCATGATATAAAACTTAATCATAAACTATATAAAATATGATAATAGTCCTTACTACTATTTGTCTCTAGGGCATATTTCCAACACATTTGTCATCAGTGGCTGATATTTCACATAATCTATCCCATTCAACCTAACGCAGCAAATGACCTGCTCAGGCAATTCTTTCGGCTTATTTCCTGTAGAGTAAGAAGCAGGCACATTAACTAATATATCTTGCATAGCAAAGTAAAAAACAGGGGATCACAGTTATGCAAGTTGCTAGATCAGGAACATTTATATGATCGACATACCTGAATGGTTAGCCCAACATCAAGCATGCATATTTTTAGCCTGTCAAGAAATGTTTCAAACCCTTTCCTTGAGATGTAGCCAAATCTATGCATATCAATGTCAACCTCAAAGTAATTGTCACCCTGCACAAAAACATAAGATGGTATAAACACTCCTTGAATAAGTAACTCAAGTACGGGACCGTAAGATGGCATCTTATACAATAATACTCCTACAAAAGTACAATTTGTAAAGGCACAACTAACCAGGAAAAACTGATGTTGAGGTCTAGAAAGCACAGGCTTCTCGTTATATGCATGCATTTGCTTCCTCTCTACGGCACTTAAAGGGAGGTCCTCCAGATTAGCCACTCGTCCAAGTATCTTCAGTCGTTCTCGAAATGGTATAGTTCTTTCCATTGGAAATGCTATTATCTTTTCTACATCATCGTCAACCAACTTCTGTTTGGGAAATCAAAACAAAAGTCACAATGTTGTTAACTTCTAAAAATATTTAGTACAGGAAAACAACTAACTACTGAATGCTTTTAAATGCAAAGGAGCCTATCAAAAATGTAAAAGGTAGCCACCGACAGAACATCAACCACAAATCATGTACTTCCTGCGTTCACTCACTTCGGTACCTATTTATTCCATATTAAAATATCTAAAAGGTCTTACAATAGTGAACAGAGGAAGTAGCATTTATAAAAATATATACATGAAGTCACAAACACACCTCCTTTACCGAACCACATTTTAACCCTATTATCCATAACTGTCAACCATCAGTCAATCAATCGGCAATGCATCAAAACATGGAGTGCCTTTTAGTTTTTTTTATCTTGCTCAACTATAGAGTTCAATATGTCTAGGAGGTTGACCTTTTTACCTTGGTCAGATATTAAAGTTTTTGGCTCTAGGACCCTGAACAGGGTCTTTCAGTTATCACTAAACTGGTATTCTCATTCTAGGGAAATATTGTTCATCAACCTAAAAATCTGCTCCCTCCGTCTCAAAATAGATGTCGGAAATTTATCTAAATTTGGATGTATCTATATACTAAATAGTGTCTAGATACATCTAAATTTTGACAAATCTATGACATCTATTTTGAGACAGAGGGAGTATTATATTAGTTTGAACCATGTAGTATAGTAATCTCCTTCTCATGTTCTTCATTATAGTTGCCTGAACGATATCATATAGATATAGAAGTTTCACTTTAATGCAACAAGACAAACTATATGAGTATATGTATAGCATCAGCACTTCCATAATCATTATGAATATTTAAATGTATATAAGAACCACACAGATTGTGAATAGTTTGTGAAAATGTGGAAGAATATGAGACCATCAAAATCTTACTCTGATATTCTCGATGAATAAGGGTGGAAGCTCTTTTGAGTAACCTTCAGAAAGCCTAAAATACAAAACAAAGCTCATCCCTTCCCCGTCGGTTTCATTCTGAAAGAGTGAAGCAGGATACAGTGGAACCTGGGAAAAATGCATAAAAATGTCATTGTCAAACCACCGACCAAAGATTAACAAGGGAAATAATGTTGGTAAGGAAAAAACAGTAGTTACACAAAAAAATCATTTTATATTAATATTAATCTTAGTTACACAAGTAAACAATTCTCCGCCTAACTGCTGTAACTAATTCAGGCAAAGTATTTCATTAAACACAGTTCATCAGGGGCGCATGCCTCTTCATAGTAGTGTTCTTATGAAGACTAGATGATAGCAAACTGGTGACTGGAATACTGGCGTATCCTTGGCAACCTAGTTTGAATCCGTGTGGCTTGTTGATTTCTTGGTGGGATTAATAAGCCTTGCCTCTCATAAAGTCACAATCATGTAGCCTTCTTCTTAAGACAAATCCACATTATTTTCTTCCCCTGTTGATCTCTTTGTGTCCTTATCTCGAAAGCATTGGTGGTGAGTGCATTGTCTCAGCTAGTAAACATCCCGGAGTCGCATAGCAAGTGGTAGGAGGGGAAGCGGATGTGGGTTTAGAATGTACAAGCCCACTGCCCACTAACCACGTTCAAGTCCACTTCAACTTGAACAGGGTACCAACTATTCTACTTAATTAAATCGCCTGGTTGCTCCTAGGTAACCATCACACCTATAAGAAATTAGTCATCATCACACAATAAAATTGCACATCGTACTAAAAGCACAATAACAGCTAAAACCACAATGGCTCAAAGCATACAGGCACACAGTTACATCTTCACAAAATTCAAGCTAAACAAACAAGAGTTTTCATGTGTAATAATTACACAAACTGAAAATTCTTAAAACATTTTTGTACTAGTAAATGCAACTATTTGACACAATCTAACACACCTGTACATTGACCACCAAAAGAGGTGGGAGTTGAGATCTGAACATCAGGAAGTTTGACAAATCGAGATATATGATTGAGTTTTTGCGGCGATAAGTATACGTCAACTCCAAATGGATAGTATGCCGCACAATTTTGAGCAAGCTCTTTCTTTTTATCCCTGAAGAAGTCCAATTGAACCGAAGATTAGTTGCTTTCCAAGAGAATCTAGCCTTCCCAAATAAATGTGCACTATAGAAATGTACAAGGAACTAGTATGTATGAAAATAAATCAGTGAATGATGCTTTCCTAAGATAGTTAGATCCCCGGACTCGGAATGTACCAGGATCAATATGAGACCAGCTATTCAGCACTTTCTTTTCCATCAAACATAATTGTACTTGAGAACCTGCTAGAGGCCTTTCAAGGAAATCTTTTGTAGACACTAAAAAATATGCAAATTTTTCTTTAGTAATTTTTATGATGGCAAATATTCAGGTCAGATATATCCCGTATGTAAAGCAAACATGTTCCAAAAATCGAGGCACACTAGCATATTGATGGTACCAGATGAATCAGAGATTTGATACCTAGATCAATGATGTTTCTTAAATTCACTTATATGGCTCAAAATTATAACCATGCACACAATGGACAGACACTAAGCAGCATTGCAGATGAAGATTCAAGTGAATAAGTGCGATCGTGTCGAAAATTAACATGGTCCTTAATACACTATATGTTTCGGATTTATTTCATAGCCAATTGCTCCACATGTCCATAGTCATAAGCACGGAGACAAAATAATCATTCAAGGTGAAATGACAAATCATTTTTTTGCTTTATTAAAAGCAACAGCTCAAAATCAGTAGTACAATCGAAGTCGTGCTGAATTTACTTGATGCAAACTGTACCGATATTCATCCTCAGGAAAATGATCTTTAACTATAACTCGGATTATTTCTTCATAACCAATTTTGGCATGATATTTTCCCCAAAAAAAGTAGCAGTAAGAGCCGTGAGTCAGTAACAAGTAACGGAATAACATGCATATAAAGACTGATGGTACAGCAAAAATTCCTGATGTCCTTAAACAGAAGATGACTGATTAAATAAACCATTTGTGCTGCACAGATTGAAATAGTATCACTACCCACTAGTTTGCTTTCTCATCTCTTGCGCAACTTGTTTGCTTTCTCTCTTTATCTTTCTTAATAGTTTGTCATATCAGTCTATAGGTTTGCTAATAATAAATTATGAAAGAGAGAACGAGGGAGATCTCCCTCATGACAATATGGGAAAACTGTAGCTGACTCCTAAATATTAATTTCTGAACAAATTAATGTGGAAGATAGTCGTGTGTGTGAAAGAAGCTGGTATAGAGTGCAATTCGGCTTTTAAGGAAAAACTATATGACCCAATGGTGGATGAAGAAACACTTACATAGTGTGGACGATGGGTTGGCTTCCCCAGACTTCTTCTTGAATGAGAGCTTCAACGAAGGCATCTTCATGGAATGAGTTGGGCTTGTGGAAAGAGCTCTCTTCTTCTCATTTCCACCAACAGCAGAGGCCATACAAGGTAAGCAGTTATTTGGCAAGAGACCACAGTCGTCCAGTATCCCTCCTCCACCATTGGGGCTCTCATCGCCTGAACCACTCACCACATCCTCGTGGCTAACAGAGGACCTATTGTCCAAGTTCCCCTTTGGCAGCTCACTGGACCTTGGCTTTCTGTGGTGGAGTTCAGACGGATGAGCAGCTCCATTGAAGCTCCCACCGTTGGCATCCCTCATACTCAATGCCGCTTCGTTCTCTAATCCATTCAACGAAAAAGCATCTGCAGAGTCAACAAGAGCTCGAAGGTTCAACATAGTAGAAATCAAGCAGTTCGTCTTGCCCACTTCACTTTACCGTCACTCCAGCTCCGGAGTTCCCTCTTCACTTCTTCAACCAGAGTACCTTGCATGGACCTATCAGTCGCATCTCTTTGTAGCTTGGCCACCACGGAAGCACTGTCAGATTCAAGGATGACCTTCTAGAGGTTCAGAGTTTTCGCCAAAGCCAAGCCAAGCTTGCACGCCCGCAGCTCCGCGTCCTCAGCATCAAGCAGCGCAGGGAAAAAATGGCATGCTCCAGCTAGGAATCGTCCATGGTGGTCACGAATAACCACACCTTCACCGCCCTTCTCCGAGTTCTTCTGCATCGCTCCATCAGCATTGATTTTAGCCCATCCCTCCTCTGGGGGTAGCCACCGCTCCTTTAGTGGCGGTGCTTTGGGAGCCTTGGATTCTTGTACCTGGCACCACTCCTCGAGCAGAGACAAGCACCGGGATGCGATGCTCGTCGGGTCTTCTAGCCTCCTCGACTCCCTTGCATCATTCCTGGCCAGCCATGCCTAATAAAGCACTAGCATGGCAACCTCTATCACCTCGGGTTTGCCAGAGCTGAGCCACTCCAGGAACCACAGCCGAAGGGCTGTGGCGTTGGCACCCCAGCTTTGTCGCGGATGGAGAGCCAGAGCTGCT
The DNA here is from genome assembly GCA_916181665.1 of Avena sativa. Lineage (NCBI taxonomy): Eukaryota > Viridiplantae > Streptophyta > Magnoliopsida > Poales > Poaceae > Avena > Avena sativa. Next base: position 76,824,702 of record OV702292.1, on the reverse strand, counting down.
GAGCATGCGGGCACTACCAAAAGCGGTGCAGAGCTGTCTCCTCCCGCCTGCAGGTCACACAAGTGACACCACCCTTGATGTGCCGGCGCTGGAGTTCGGCACCCATTGCTAAACCATTTTTCAGCATCCTCCAGACGTGCACCTTGATCTTCCCGTGGATATTAGCATTCCACATCGATAACCATCCACAGTGGGCTTCAACCGAGGTTGACGAACCAACGCCCCCCACACGAACGCCTTCTGCTGCATCCAAAGATGATAGGCGGGGCGAACCGTGAAGTAGCCGTTCTTCGTATAGTTCCAGGCATGATAGTTCTCTGTACCAGGGCCTCCGATCACAATCTTCTTGATGTCATTAATGTCGCAGTCATACATGTACTGATGCAGCTTTGAATCATCCCACTGTGACCCATCATCAGACATAAGTCTGCATCAGAGTAAGCTGTCAACGAGGTAGGAGAGGATTTGTTTATATGAAGACCTAAATCTAATGTTCCTTTGAGATACCGAAGAATACGTTTGACATGGTTGAAGTGAGGAACACGAGGATCATGCATGTAATGGCAAGCTTGTTGGACAGAAAAAGAAATTTCAGGACGAGTAAGAGTAAGATATTGGAGGACGCCGCTAAGACTACGATAAAGAGAAGGATAAGAAAAATGATCACCATCAGCAAAAGGTTCTGAACCTGTATCAGCAGGAGTACGAGACGGTTGACAATCAAGCATACCAGCACGAGAATGAAGATCTAGGGTGTACTGACGTTGAGATAAGAAAAGACCAGATGAGTCACGGATGACAGGAATACCTAAGAAGTGATGAAGAAGACCTAGATCGGTCATAGAAAATTCTTTGCGAAGAAGAGAGATAATATGTTCTAAAAATTGTTGTGAGGAAGCTGTGAGACTAATATCATCAACATAGAGAAGTAGATAAGCAGTGTCGGTATTATGATGAAAGGTGAAGAGAGAAGTGTCAGAACGACAAGGAGTAAAGCCAATTGTTTGAGCATACGTAGAAAAACGTTGAAACCAAGCCCGTGGTGCTTGTTTTAGACCATAGAGAGATTTTTGAAGAAGATAAACATGATTAGGATAAGAGGAATTTTCGAAGCCAAGAGGTTGTTGACAATAAACTATTTCTTGAAGAGAGCCATGGAGAAAAGCGTTTTTGACATCGAGTTGATAGATGGGCCAAAAAGAAGAAACGAAGATGCTAAGAACAGTACGAATAGTGTTGGGTTTGACAACTGGAGAGAAAGTCTCATCATAATCAATGTCGTGTTGCTGAGAGTAACCAGGCATACCCATCGAGCTTTATAACATGCAAGACTTCAATCAGAATAAAATTTGTGTCGAAAAACCTATTTGCCGGAAACTATATTAGTGTCTGATGGACGAGGAACTAATTGCCATGTATTATTTTGAATGAGAGCATCATATTCGTCTTTCATGGCTGCGGCCCAATTAGGATCTAGAGTAGCTGATTTGTAAGATTTGGAAATAGAGGAAGAAGACAGAGATGCATTGAGATTTAGACGATCTTTAGCGGGTGTGCCATCCCGCTAAAACCACTACTAGAAAATCGTTGTGTTCTTGGTGCATTGCATCATCATGACCGCATGTCCATGTCATCATGCCATATTGCATTTGAGCATCGTCATCATCATGCATGGTTTGTCTCAAAACTATTTTCGAAAAGCTGGTTTTGTTTTCTAAACGCCCCGTCTTTATTTCAAATTAAACCGGATCTCCGGATTATTTTGTTTCGTCTACAAATAGATTTCAAACGCCCTGTTTTAAACGAATGAAATATTTGTAGTATTTTTAGGGGGCAGCCGAACCGGGCCGATCCGACCCAGCCGGCCACCCCCAATAAATAAAACCAGACAACCCATCGCCCCTACCCTAACACTAATCCACTCAGCCACCTACCCCACACCTGCCCCAAATCCCACCCACACCGACCACCACCCCGCCACCTCACCCCGTCCACTCACAGCTCGCCACCTCACCAACTCCCTCACCAGCTCCCTCCTACCCACCACACCGCGCCACCCCGCACGCACGCGCCCAACCCCAGCACGCCACACCCCGCCCGACCACTTTTCCCCTGCGACCCGATCCCTAGGCCCCGTGCCACCGACCCGGTCCCACCACCCAGGCCCCTCTCTCTCCCTCACCTTCCCCGCTCGCCTCTCACCCCATCGCCACCATCTCGCGCCTGCGCCTCTTGCACCGCCGCCGCTTTCCGCCGCCCTCCGCCTCTCCGCGACACCCGGTCGTCGCCTCGCCTCGGGCCATCTCCACCTTCCTCGCCAGCGCCCGTGGCCCCGCCTTCCCTGCATCTCCGCCACCATCGCCTGTGCGGGTCCGACCGTCGTCGACTCTCTCCTCTACCCCCGCTCGCCCGTCTCCACCTCACGGCGCATGGGTCCGTCTCCGCTTTTCCTGAGCACCCCCCTTCCCCTCCGCGGTTGGTCATGTCGCTATCTTCCCGTCGCCGTTGTTCGAGCCCCGCGCCGCCGTCGCCTTGCCCCACGGCCGCCCCGGCGCGCCCTCCCGCGCTACCTCGGCCGTCTCTCTTCCTCCACCTTGCCCTCTGCTTCCTCCCGGAGGACCGAGCCGCTCGCGCCTTCCTCCGCGGTCGCCTCCAGTTCTCGGCAGTAACCGCCGCCTGCTGCTGTTCGAGGGCCGCCACCGGCGTCGCCCTCCCCGGCCCGCGCGGCTCCGCCAGTACCCGTCTCCGGCAGTGCATCTGCCAGCCCGAGCTCACCGTGGCCCCGCGTTCCACGCCCAGCAGTGCGCGTGTCACCGGTTGCAGTCGCTACCCTGTGTCCTGTCGCCGCCCTGCTCTTCGCTCCGCTCCCGTGCGTTTGGTCAAGGGATATCAAGGGCACGAGTACATGTCTGCAGGACCAAGGCTAAGAAAATCTAGAGATCCCTAGGTCCCTCTCGACCTATCCTCGTGGCCTGCCAAGATCGTCTCGACGTTAAGACCACCAGTGTGGAACCAAGCTCGCCATCGATAAACGAGGTTGAAACATCAAGGTCGTCGATGCGGATACAAAGACCGAACCCCGACACGCCAAGTACGTCTTCCCGGACACCATGACCTTCTACCCGGATGTGAAGACCGATCCAGCCGAGATCAAAACCCGGAGTCCGAACCCCATCGACCCCAAGTTCGTCGGACCCCAATGTGTGACCCCTTTTCCTCGAAGCCCTATTTTATAAATATTATATACTTGTTGCATTAAATCATTCCTCTCGCACGCATATCATTGTTATTTGGGGGTATTTAGGCGATTCACCTAAATTAAATATGGAGACCATATGCGGGCTACATTTGTCTCATATGGCCCCCATTTAAATTTGTATAGTGAACCGATGCCATGTTTTGCCTTGTTAAGACAATATTTAAATTACGGGTAGCTAAACAACATGCACCCTCTAATTAATAGTCGGGACCCCGGTTCCGCTTAATATTTCCTAATTGCACCGCATCTGTGCCATGCCATGCATCATATCATAAGCATGCCGGATCTTCTGCCATAGTATTAAATATTGCATCTGGTGTTTCTTCTAGTGTTTGCTTCTTCGCGGATTAGGCCGATGAGTGGATGCCAGTATCAACAAGTTCTTCGGATATGAACCTTCGGCTCTGTTTCCCAGGCGAGCATTCTCCCCCTTTCTACCTATTTTGCATTTATAGTCTTTACTTCCTCCTGTTGATCTATTGCTACCCGTATTGCGATGCTTTAGTTTCCGTGCACCATTTATATACCTTGCAGCCTCTATATTGCCTTGGACACATCCTATTGCATGTTGTTGGATAGATAGTCAGCCTTGCGAGTCGTTGTTGCTTGCTTATGTGTTGCTTCACATCGTTGTCGTTTCACCGTTGACGGCAAGTTGACACATGATAATGGTGGAGATGCTTAATAGTGGAGATGATCATGACTTTAAATGCAACTGTTAAAATGCTGGGAATAGATATACCTAATGCAGAGGCATCGGTGGGCAATAGATGTTATTTGGTTTTTCCACGCTCACTTGTGTCCCGTAGGACCCCGAGTACTTGATACCTTTTCCTTGACTCTCGCACTATCCGCATATGGGACCATGAATCCCCTTAGCCAGAGCTTGATTCATTTCTTATTTCTTAGGGCCACAAACTAGTTTGGGGTTTTATTACTATCTTGTACTTATGCCATGCTTTACTGCTTTATTTACGATTGTGCGTGGAGCACCTGTACTGTTTTGGATCGTGACACGTTTTCGCTGTATCGACAAGCCCAGTCACACTTTCAGGTTTCTAGTCGTTTACCGCCGTCCACACAAACCTTGGGTCCGTCTCGGAGCCGGCCAACTTCGTTGCGGGTAGCTTAATGGGGTGGCTCCCTGAAATATTTTATGAATCCTGTGATTGCTTTGTCGTGAAAGCCTCGTTGGGTTTTGATTTGGTTTTTCCGAGGTTGATCGTGTGTGTTGCTATTTGTGCACCCCTACAGGGTAAATCTTTCTGAAAGCCGTGTCCGCGGTTATGGACGACTTGGAGCACAGTATCTCGATCATAGACAAGCATAACTAAAGTAGTGCTATAAATTTGACTTAATATGTGACTAGTAATCAGCTTCACTACAATGGGATGGATAACAAAAGGGCCAACAACTAGTGAAACTAGGGTGTATCGTGTCATGTTATACCTGCCTAGTAAGTATCGCAACTCTAATGGAATGAAATAAAAGTGCCAACAACTGCTGGGTTTGGGATGTCACATGCTAATTGTATCTGATTAGTAAGTACTGCAACCACAACTGAATGGTTAATTAAAAAGTGCCCACTACTTATGCTACCAGGATGACTCATGCTATCTATATCTGATTAGTAAGAGCATCAACTATAATGGAATGAATAAAACTTCCAACTGTGTGAGTTCCTCGGTTTTGACTTCCTTGTTTGGTATCGAGGGGGATATGCCAGGATGGGTATGTTTGGTGTTAGTATCAGGTTGGATCCGAATAGGTCTTTCTTATCCCTCTCTAATAGCCGCCAGTTTTACTGAGTCTCTATAGGTTGTTTAGTGCATGCTTCGCTGCCGCTTCAGTCCACCATACCTATGTAGGCGAGAGCCGCCGAATTCTAGCCTCGCCGTGTACTGGCCTCAGTACTGAAGCTCCTCTTTTTCCTTTGCCCTTTGTCGGCACCCCTTTTATTTTAGCAGGTTTGAGATCGACGTCGTTAGCAGGGTTAGCCTTCCGGCTTGGCCTGGGCAGGGTTATGAACGCCATTGGTTATTCTTCAGGCCTCTTAGCCCCATTTGCATCTTCTCCGTACTCGGACGTTGTATTGGTTTCAAGGTGATTTGGATCTTGTACTGTATATCTGTATTCTTGACTCATGAAGTCGTGTTGTATATATCTGTTCTATGGGTTCCATTATGGACTATTGTGTAATGGTATTACTTTGTTTTCCACCCGCACGAAAGTGCCTGGTGGGCGTCCTTGAATCGTTTCTATGCGGGTTTGGCGGGAAGCGCTAAAACTTGCATAGGGACGATTCGAGGGTGTTACAGAGTGGTATCAGAGCTCAGCAGTTACGATACCCCACGGGTCTAGCCTGTAGGATAACCTAGCTAACGGCCGATGTAGAGTGTGAAAACTATTTTTGCAAAATCGGTTGGATAGATCTGATGAGGTCTGCTTTTACTCCTTACCCCTCTGCTATTCTCCTCTAACCTCTGCGTGTTTTAAATCTGCTCTCGTACCTTTCTTCAAGTCCAGGATTTCTCGTGGTGGGGTTCCGTCGTACCTTCAGGGTTTCGCTTCCTCCTTTGGCAACGGTGTTTCTACCTCCGGACTTCATGCTATCTGAGTGATCTTTTATCTGTGGTACCATTCTTTGTTCCTTGTTTGTGCCTTCCGATGTTTTTCGACGCGACGACGTCATCTACGCCAGATCCGATGCAGAGCCTGCATCACTCCTTTGTTCCGAACCTCAATTGTCGAGATCTTCAGTATGATTCCGAGAATGGTTTTCACGCTTTTCAACTGATTGTGCGGAGTAATAGTTTGGGTGGGTGATGGATTGGCCCCCATGCCGACTACTCACTCTATTCGCTCTTGTACATTGCAGTGGATTAGAATACATCGTCTCTCTCCTTCTATCGAAGTTAGAGGTGGCTTTATTTGTTGATACCTCTACCTTCGCCCTTTGTTCCCGGAGTGTTCTCTCGACGATCACGAACAACGACCTCTTGTTACTGGTGTCGCGAGGACCTACATGAAGCGAGAAGATTCAGATCGCCGGCCTTCTTCCCCGGACCATGAGGCGGATCTCGAGGGCGAGATCCCTTGTTAGTAGTGTCGAATTGTGGCATCCCGCTAAAACCACTACTAGAAAATCGTTGTGTTTTTGGTGCATTGCATCATCATGACCGCATGCTCATGTCATCATGCCACATTGCATTTGAGCATCGTCATCATCATGCATGGTTTGTCTCAAAACTATTTTCGAAAAGCCTGGTTTTGTTTTCTAAACGCCCCGTCTTTATTTCAAATTAAAACCGGATCTCCGGATTATTTTGTTTCGTCTACAAACAGATTTCAAACGCCCCATTTTAAACAAATAAAATATTTGTAGTATTTTTAGGGGGCAGCCGAACCGGGCCGATCCGACCCAGCCAGCCACCCCCAATAAATAAAACCAGACAACCCATCGCCCCTACCCTAACCCTAATCCACTCAGCCACCTACCCCACACCTGCCCCAACTCCCGCCCACACCGACCACCACCCCGCCACCTCACCCCGTCCACTCACAGCTCGCCACCTCACCAACTCCCTCACCAGCTCCCTCCTACCCACCACACCGCGCCACCCCGCACGCACGCACCTAACCCCAGCATGCCACACCCCGCCCGACCACTTTTCTCCTGGGACCCGATCCCCAGGCCTCGTGCCACCGAACCGGTCCCACCACCCAGGCCCCTCTCTCCTCCTCACCTCCCACCGCTCGCCTCTCACCCCATCGCCACCATCCCGCGCATGCGCCTCTCGCACCACCGCCACTTTCCGCCACCCTCCGCCGCACCCCGCCTCTCCGCGACGCCCGGCCGTCGCCTCGCCTCGGGCCATCTCCACCTTCCTCGCCAGCGCCTGCGGCCCCGCCTTCCCTGCATCTCTGCCACCGTCACCTGTGCGGGTCCGACCGCCGCCGCCTCTCTCCTCTACCTCCGCTCGCCCGTCTCCACCTCGCGGCGCACGGGTCCGTCTCCGCTTTTCCCGAGCACCCCCTTCCCCTCCGCGGCTGGTCGCGCCGCTATCTTCCCCTCACCGCCGTTCGAGCCCCGCGTCGTCGTCACCTTGCCCCGCGGCCGCCCCGGTGCGCCCTCCCGCGCCACCTCGGCCGCCTCTCTTCCTCGACCTTGCCCCCTGCTTCCTCTCGGAGGACCGAGCCGCTCGCGCCTTCCTCCGCGGTTGCCTCCAGTTCTCGGCAGTAACCGCCGTCTGCTGCTGTTCGAGGGCCGCCACCGGTGTCGGCCTCCCTGGCCCGTGCGGCTCCGCTAGTACCCGTCTCCGGCAGTGCATCTGCCAGCCCGAGCTCACCGTGGCCCCGCGTTCCACGCCCAGCAGTGCGCGTGTCGCCGGTTGCAGCCGCTACCCTGTGTCCTGTCGCCGCCCTGCTCTTCGCTCCGCTCCCGTGCGTCTGGTCAAGGGATATCAAGCGCACGAGTACATGTCTGTAGGACCAAGGCTAAGAAAATCTAGAGATCCCCAGGTCCCTCTCGACCTATCCTCGTGGCCTGCCAAGATCGTCTCGACGTTAAGACCACCAGTGTGGAACCAAGCTCGCCATCGATAAACGAGGTTGAAACATCAAGGTCATCGATGCGGATCCAAAGACCGAACCCCGACACGCCAAGTACGTCTTCCCGGACACCATGACCTTCTACCCGGATGTGAAGACCGATCCAGCCGAGATCAAAACCCGGAGTCCGAACCCCATCGACCCTAAGTTCGTCGAACCCCAATGTGTGACCCCTTTTCCTCGAAGCCTTATTTTATAAATATTATATACTTGTTGCATTAAATCATTCCTCTCGCACGCATATCATTGTTATTTGGGGGTATTTAGGCGATTCACCTAAATTAAATATGGAGACCATATGCGGGCTACATTTGTCTCATATGGCCCCCATTTAAATTTGTATAGTGAACCGATGCCATGTTTTGCCTTGTTAAGACAACATTTAAATTACGGGTAGCTAAACAACATGCACCCTCTAATTAATAGTCGGGACCCCGGTTTCGCTTAATATTGCCTAATTGCACCGCATCTGTGCCATGCCATGCATCATATCATAAGCATGTCGGATCTTCTGCCGTAGTATTAAATATTGCATCTGGTGTTTCTTCTAGTGTTTGCTTCTTCGCGGATTAGGCCGATGAGTGGATGCCAGTATCAACAAGTTCTCTGGATATGAACCTTCGGCTCTGTTTCCCAGGCGATCATTCTCCCCCTTTCTACCTATTTTGCATTTATAGTCTTTACTTCCTCCTGTTGATCTATTGCTACCCGTATTGCGATGCCTTAGTTTCCGTGCACCATTTATATACCTTGCAGCCTCTATATTGCCTTGGACACATCCTATTGCCTGTTGTTGGATAGATAGTCAGCCTTGCGAGTCATAGTTGCTTGCTTATGTGTTGCTTCGCATCGTTGTCGTTTCACCATTGACGGCAAGTTGACACATGATAATGGTGGAGATGCTTAATGGTGGAGATGATCATGTTTTTAAATGCAACTATTAAAATGATGGGAATAGATATAACTAATGCAGAGGCATCGGTGGGCAATAGATGTTATTTGGTTTTTCCACGCTCACTTGTGTCCTGTAGGATCCTGAGTACTTGATACCTGTTCCTTGACTATCGTACTATCCGCATATGGGACCATGAATCTCCTTAGCCAGAGCTTGATTCATTTCTTATTTATTGGGGCCACAAACTAGTTTGGGGTTTTATTACTATCCTGTACTTATGCCATACTTTACTGCTTTATTTACGATTGTGTGTAGAGCATCTGTACTGTTTTGGATCGTGACACGTTTTCGCTGTATCGACAAGCCCAGTCACACTTTCGGGTTCCCAGTCGTTTACCGCCGTCCACACAAACCTTGGGTCCATCTCGGAGCCAGCCAACTTCGTTGCGGGTAGCTTAATGGGGTGGCCCCCTGAATTATTTTATGAATCTTGTGATTGCTTTGTCGTGAAAGCCTCGTTGGGTTTTGATTTGGTTTTTCCGAGGTTGATCGTGTGTGTGTTGCTATTTGTGCACCCCTGCAGGGTAAATCTTTCTGAAAGCCGTGTCCGCGGTTATGGACGACTTGGATCACAGTATCTCGATCATAGAAAAGCATAACTAAAGTAGTGCTATAAATTTGACTTAATATATGACTAGTAATCAGCTTCACTACAATGGAATGGATAATAAAATTGCCAACAACTGGTGGAACTAGGGTGTATCGTGACATGTTATACCTGCCTAGTAAGTATCGCAACTCCAATGGAATGAAATAAAAGTGCCAACAACTGCTGGGTTTGGGATGCCACATGCTAATTGTATCTGACTAGTAAGTACTGCAACCACAACTGAATGGTTAATTAAAAACTGCCCACTACTTATGCTATCAGGATGACTCATGCTATCTATATCTGATTAGTAAGAGCTTCAACTATAATGGAATGAATAAAACTGCCAACTGTGTGACTTCCTCGGTTTTGACTTCCTCGTTTGGTATCGAGGGGATATGCCAGGATGGGTATGTTTGGTGTTAGTATCAGGTTGGATCTGAATAGGTCTTTCTTATCCCTCTCTAATAGCCGCTAGTTTTACTGAGTCTCTATAGGTTGTTTAGTGCATGCTTCGTTGCCGCTTCAGTCCACCATACCTATGTAGGCGAGAGCCGCCGAATTCTAGCCTCGCCGTGTACTGGCCTCAGTACTGACGCTCCTCTTTTTCCTTTGCCCTTTGTCAGCACCCCTTTTGTTTTAGCAGGTTTGAGATCGACGTCGCTAGCAGGGTTACCTGATACGTCCAAAACGTATCTACTTTCCCGAACACTTTTGCTATTATTTCTCCTCTATACTTGTGTGATTTGGATGCAACTAATGCGAACTGACGCTGTTTTCAGAAAATCAACTATCAGGAAAAATCCGAGAAAATATGCCAAAAATCCTATTTCACCCGAAGACTCCAGGAGCCAGAATACGAGATGGAGAAGAGACAGGGGGTGGCCACACCACCTGCTGGCACGGGCCAGGCCAGGCCGCGCCAGGGGGTGGTGTGGGCCCCCCAGGCACCCCCTCGGCCTCTCTCTTCGCCTATAAGGATCCTTCTGACCTAAAAACTTCGGGTGGTTCGACGTTTTTCCAGAAGGAGTTCCGCTCCGCCGCCACCACCAGATTCCACAAAACAGCACCAGAAACTCTGTTCTGGCACCTGCCGGGACGGGGAATTGGAGGAGATCATCGCCATCATCATCACCATCGACCATCCATGTTTCCCCCATCTATGAGTGAGTAATCCCCCGCTGTAGGCTATGGGGATGGTAGGGATTGGATGAGATCGTTCATGTAATGGCATCAGATTGTTAGGGCATGGTGCCTAGTATCTTTTATTAGTGCTTTATGACTTTGTTGCGACTTGTTGTGCTTAATGCTTGTCACTAGGGCCCGAGTGCCATGATTTCAGATCTGAACATGTTATTGATTCATTATGATAGTATTGTTTTTGGTCTTATCTACAAGTTGTTTACACAAGTTGTTGTACGGAACCAATGGCTCCGAAGTGATAGAAATCGGGATAACCAGAAGGGAAAGGCTTTGATGTGAGGATCACATGTGTTCATGGAGTGTTAATGCTTTGCTCCGGTGCTCTATTAAAAGGAGCACCTTAATTGCCAGTAGTTCCCTAGAGGCTCCGCTGCAAACGGGCTGGTAGGACAAAAGATGTTGCAAGTTCTCATTGCGAGCACGTATGACTATACATGGAACACATGCCTAGGATTGTCTAGTACTTGGATGCTTTATATTATTTATCTGCAATTGCCCTATGTTCTGAATGCTATGTGGATTGTCTTGTCCATGCAACGCCCGTCCATCCATCCGTGTGCCTACCGCACTCGAATCCCACTGTTTACTGCTTTTGTTACTACTGTCTTTGCTTTACTACTGCTTCTGCTTACTATTCCTACTACAAAACTATTGCTACTGATAAACTGATGTGAGCAAGATTGTTTCCAGGTGCAGCTGAATTGACAACTCAGTTGTTAAGGCTTATAAATATTCTTTGGCTCCCCTTGTGTCGAATCAATAAATTGGGTTTCACTTCCCTCGAAAATACTGCGATACACCCCCTATACTTGTGGGTCATCAAGATTATTTTCTGGCGTCGTTGCCGGGGAGCATAGCTTTATTTATCAAGTTCACTTGGATTCTCTATTGTTCGCTGCTATCCATCCATCATGGGTAAGTCTTGTGATGGCAAGTTTCCTATTTTACCATCCACTACAAGAAGAGGTAAGGTTCTGAACACCTCTGCTGCTCTTGATTCACCATCTGTTATAAGTAAGCTCGTTACACCACCACATACACATGCTACACACACTGCTACTACTGTTGAATCTGAAACTTCTGATGCTTATGATGATGCTTCTACTGTGCTTGATAAGAGTGGTTCATTAGGTCCTTTCCTAGATGCTACGATTGCTAGAACTATAGCTGGAAATACCGAAAATCCTAATGAAGACACTACCACACCTGTTAGCTCACCTGAGTCTAGTGAGAGTTATGATCTTGAAGAAGATTATGTTGAGATGACCGATGAGTTTATTAAAGAATGTAAGAACACCCATGATACGAGCGCTGCTAAGAGTCTCCTTGAGAGGCGTACTATTAGACTCAAATTATATCCTGCTGCTAAGTTTGTTGCTTCTCCCATAAACATTATAGATGAAGATTATGATTTCTCTCTCGATCTATCTTACATAGCTATTGTCGAGAAAGAACATTTTTGTGGGACTAAGAATGAAAGTGCGGTAGCACATATGAATGAACTTTCTACCATGAGTGGCTTGTTTTCTGATGATATTAAGATGCGTACTTACTTTGTTGCTAAGATTTTCCCCTTTTCGCTGAAAGGATAAGCTAAAAATTGGTTTAGTAATTTACCTCCTGGATCTATTGATAGCCCCGAGTGCTTGATTAGTACTTTCCTGCAAAAATATTTTCCTCCCAGTGCTAGACATGCTATTTTGCAGGAACTTTTTGATTTTAAACAGGGAGAAAAAGAGGTATTGCCCGAATCTTGGGCAAGGTTTTGTGCTTTGATTCATGCACAGGCTGGAAGTCCATTACCTAAGAATGAACTTCTTGATATATTTTATAATGGACTAACCGAAGAATCTAGGACATACCTAGATAGTTGTGCTGATTGTGTTTTCAGGAATAGGACCCCTAAGGAAGCTGAGGAATTAATGGCTAAAATAAGCAAGAATTATGAAGATTGGACTCCTCCTAAACAAGCTATACCTGAAGTAATTGTACTTGAACCATCTATTCCTAAGCCTATTCCAACATCAAAGAGGAGGGGAGTTATTGAATTAAATGATGAAGTGATGAAGGAAGCTAAGAAATGTCTTAAGGAGAAGGGAATTAAAGCTGCAGATGTCAAGAATTTACCTCCTATAGAAGAATTATGTAAGCCTATTCCCTACTCACCCACTATTGAGGTACACTCTCTCCAACACTTTGATGAAGGTGATATCCCTTACTTGAAGCCTCCTGATCAATGCTTAGAAGAATTTGATATCTTTATTGTTAAGCAAGATAACTTTAATAAAAGGGTGCAAAATCATCTAATGGAAAACACTAGAGCTATTGTTGAGTTGAAAGATATTGTGGAAAGAACCTCTAATGATGTTAAAATGATTGTTAAACACTTTCAAATGGTTCAAACTCAAATAGATCAACTCGTTAAAGTGCAAAACGACTTGCTAGTTAATGCTGCTAAAGAAAAACATGCTTATGAAATTAGAACTAGAAGTGGAGCTGCTACCCAGGATCCTCTATATCCTGAGGGGCATCCCAAAAGAATTGAGCATGATTCTCAACAAGCTGAAAATAGTGGTTCTACTCGTAAGAAAAGGAAAAAGAAACATAAAACTGCTGTAGAACCCTCTAAACCTGCTATAGATCCTAATAGTATATCTATCTCTGATGCTGAAACTGAAAGTGGTAATGAAGAAAATGTTGTTCCTAATGAAGAAAAAGTTGAAGAAGAACCTGAAAACCACACTAAGAATACTAAATACACCAAAGAAGACTTTATTGCTAAGAAACATGGTAGTGAAAGAGAGCCTTGGGTCGAAAAACCTATGCCATTCCCTGATAAGAAACACAAGTCAAAGGAAGATGAACACTATAATAAGTTTTGTGAGTGGATGAAGCCTTTATTCTTGCAAATTCCTTTGACTGATGCTATTAAATTGCCTCCTTACTCAAAGTATATGAAGGACATTGTCTCGAATAAAAGGAAGATCCCTAATGAAGAAATGTCTACTTTGCTTGCTAATTATTCTTTCAAAGGTAAGGTTCCTAAGAAACTTGGAGACCCAGGGATTCCAACTATACCTTGCTCTATTAAGAACAGTTATGTTAGAATTTCTTTGTGTCATTTGGGAGTTGGAGTTAGTGTTATGCCTTTCTCTCTCTATAAAAGGCTTCAGCTTGAAAAATTGATACCAACTGATATATCTTTGCAAATGGCTGATAAATCTACCACTATTCCTGTGGGGATATGTGAGGATGTACCTGTTCAGGTGGCTCACAATTGCTTGATATTAACTGATTTTGTTGTGCTTGAAATGCCTGAAGATGATAATATGTCTATTATTCTTGGGAGACCTTTTCTTAATACTGCAGGAGTTGTTATTAATGTAATGAAGGAAAGGTGACCTTCAATGTTAATAACAAGGAACATACTGTCTATTTCCCCAAGAAGATTGAAAGGACTTATGGACTGAATTCAATTGAACATGTTGAACGCATTCAAGTTGGAGAAATATATTGTCCCATACCAAGAGAAAAATTTCAAACTATTATGATTGGGACCATTGCTATCAAGGTTAAGGTAACATAATCATTAGTGGAGTACAAAGTTTTGTCTCATGTGCAATTGTTTTGGTAGCAAGACTTGATCAACCTTGCTAACAAAAGGATTCCATTGAACAAAACAATGTTTTCATTATGATTATCTCCGTTATTTCTATCCTTTGCTTTTTAGTTTTTGCTTTCGTTTAGTTTTCTTTGTGTTGTTAGTTGCTTGCATGATAGAACTTCTGTAGTTCTAGCCTTGTTTTGTCCTTGCATCATGTTTCAAAAAGAAAAAAATCTGTCTGTCAGAAAAATCATTCTTCTATTTCTGAAAATTGCCCAAAAATGAAGTGTCTCGAAAAATTCTAGAAAAATCATATTAAATTTTTACGTGAAAAAAGGGGCAGAGGAGTACCTGGTAGGTACCAGGGGAGCCCACCAGGCAGGCACACCATGTGGTGGCGCGGCCAGCCCTGGGTGGCGCCATGCCCTGGTGTGGGCCACCCCTGGCCCCCCACTACTTCTCTCACCTGCCTCTTTCTTCTCTCTCCCGAGTAAGCTCCAGTTCATAGCTCAAAATCGCGTTCTTTCTGTGGTTGCTCTCGATTTCTTCGATCTCTTTGCTTAGCCCATCTTTCTTGCTGAAATTTGGAGCAATTGTTCCTTGGTATGTGACTCCTCCCCTTGTCCAAGTAGATTTGTGTTTAGTGGATTATATGTTGAGTATTTTGCTGCTATAGGTGACTGGTTATGAGAGCCTGTAAGCTTGTTTGATGCTTAGAGATATAGTTTTGATGCATGTTTAGGCCTCTTGCAAGTCCCTATGAGTAGAATCCTTCATTATATTTACTTTGCAAATCACTTGTTTAATAGGTGTTTAAATTTCAGAATAGAAGACGAGAGAACACCACCTAAACCAACTTGAGCTTTGGGTGCCTGAGGTCATGAAGGTCCATCGGGAGGAGGAAGTTTTTCCCTCCATTTATCCATGTCCTGAGTTCATGAGAGCTGCAGAAATTCTACAAGATTTCCACACTTTGGTTTCTAATGCAGGGTTAGAGCACTTTTTGGAAAATGAACCTTGTCAATTTGTGAAGCTAACCATGTCTATTGTGCAGGATTTCCAATTTAGTCACTCTTTGCCTAACCCCATGGTCCATTAAAAAATTTACAATATTGCTGTCAACCTTTCTCTTGATGATTTTTGTGCAGCTATTAAGGTACCTCAATGGGGATCATGTAGGAAGATTAAAGAGAGACCAGAACCACTCATGGATTTATATGCAGAAATTTGTCAAGGGAGTAGCTTCTCGAAGGAGAATGGAAAAATCCGTAACATTCATCTTCCCTCCATTCGCTACTTTGCCTACTTTATTGCCAAGTGTGTTCTTGCTAGGAAAACTGCTAATAAGTTATCTTTGTTTGATCTAGCATTTATCTCTGCTGCTCTTAGACGAGATAGGTCTTACAACTTGGGTGCTTTGATAGCTTTCCGTCTTGCTACTAACCGTGAGAAAGGTGGAATTTGTGGAGGCCTCATTGCTTCTCGTTTGCTAGCATTGCATGGTTTAGTGCCTCATCATCTAGACCTACAGTTTCCCATAGAGAGGCTTGATTTTAATTCCATGATACAACATAAGTTTATTTCCTCGTGGGCTAGTCTGAGTGAGTTATCTTATGAAATAACCTTTCTCAAAGCTGGTTGGAGAAAGAGCAAGTCCGAGCGTGTTGTTCTTTTGCCTGCACCTGTTTTGTTTAACCTTGATAACAGGGAAGGATGGTCCCTCACTAAGGAGGAGCTTGACACGTACTTGGGAGAGCTGTCCCAACAGGAGCAGGACACTAGAAGGGAGGTCACGGATGATTCGGTCCAGCCCTCGAATGAGGGAGAGTCTTCATATCAGCAGCCCGCTTATGATTGGGGAGCTTCCTCTTCTTCTCATGGGCCCAGCTACGACCATTCTTACCAAGATCCACCCGCTTGGAACCCTTATTCGTACATGGATTGATACCCACTTAGGCCAAAAGCCTAAGCTTGGGGGGAGGTACGCTGACACCGCACTCATCTCCATATCATGATGCGTCAGTACTTTGTATATTCATGTTTTCGTTCTCTTTTTAGTTTTCGTTCTTCTTTGCTTTTGCTTTCTAAAAACACAAAAAGACCAAAAATATTTTTGTTGTTTCTCTTTGGTTTGCTTCTTCTTTTTGCCTTGGTTTGCTTTTCCCTTTTTGCTTTGTTTGAACTATTTGAAAAAAAACCAAAAATATTTTGCTTTGCTTGTTTCTCTCTTTTGGTTCTTGTTTAAAAATCAAAAACACCAAAAATATTTGTCGTTATTCTTTGGTTTTTGTGAGTTTACTACAGGGTTCAACAGTTCTCAGTGGAGTATTGGTTTCATATTATTATTCAAGCCACACAAGTGAAGAGCAATAATGAGGATTAATGACAACTTGAGGCGTGGTAAGAGGCTGGTAACGAACTCTATTTGTCTTCATTTTTGTACATATTTTGTACTTAATCTTGCTTAGTCCGTTCATGTAGGGTGTATGTTATCTTTGGATGCTTAGTAGTTCTTGCTTTCTTGTGATTAGCTCCAGCCCGCTAATAGTTTGTAGCATGTCTCATGAATGTTTGCTTGCATTACTCTATTCATAAATTGGTATGACACCGTGGTATCCTCCTCTGAATGTTTCATTTGAATTGACTTGGCACATGCTCACGCATGCACATGACTGTAATAATCAGTTGAGCCTCGATGAATTATTTTGCCTTAAAGATCTTGGATCATTTTCATGCCATGAGTAGTCCTGTTTTGTTGCAAGCATGATAATGATAGCTATTGCTCTCTCGTTTGTCGCTCCCTTACTTTTGCTAGCCTTCACTTCCACTGAGTGTTTTACTCATGTTTCCAACTCCCTAAACCAAATATTTCCAAAGTGTCCACCATACCTACCCATTAGCATCATTTGCTACTTCCATGCATATTCAATATGCCTTGTTTTCTTTCGAATAAAATGTTTGCTTGTTATGAGAAAGTTAGTTAGTAAAGCTCTCACGAACTTGATGGCACACTTTATTTTCTTGCACTTAATAAACCTGAACCATTGCGTCCTTCTTTGTTGCGCATATGCTTGCGCTTTATGAGTTGTTAGCAGAACCATGTATCATGGGGACCGCTTTCAACGCTTCATAGGTACTTTGTACCTAGTTGATATCATGTTCTTTTGCTTATGGATCCCGGCGGTGTGAAATAAAAGTGGAACTTGTAAGATCATGGAGTTTGTATGTATGTTAGAGAAACGCCTAGGCCGCTAGCCTAAGCCATGCCTAATCATGGTGGAAACTTGCAGCATAACCATAATGAGCATTCTATGAAGCATCCTCAATAAAAATCTATGCACATAGTAAATAAAAAGATCACCGAGATGCTCATTGTCTGCTTTCCTTGTATTTTGATCATGGGATAGCTCCCGTGTCATGTGCAAGGGGTACCCCGTTGGCGGTTCTCTATGATACATATGTACTTACAATGACAAGAGCTTACTTGTGACTGAAGTTGAGTAGCATGAGGATCGGTCTTCGTAAGTAAGGGGCATGAGACTTCAATTTATAACTTGTCAAGCATATCCTCTTAGTTGTGGCACTTTCACCTTAACCACATTAAAGATGCTTATGATAGGGGCAATGAGAGCTCAAAGCTAACAAGTACCATACTTTCAGCATTTGGAAGCCTTTCAAATTATTCAAAACCTTTTCTTCTACTTGTTGAGTCTCCACTTATTCTTTGAGTACCTTCTTGAGAGCATAGTTGTCATCCTTTGTGTTTGTTCCAATACTTGATTATTTGTGTTATGACTTTGATGCTTGTATCTTTGATATCTTTACTTCTAGTCATCACTTGAACTTCAGAGGTGCCTTGGCATTCATAATCAAAGGCAAGAAAGATACCACCCTATCATACCTTTCTATGAGCATTGTAATGTTGCTTATGTGTGTGCTTCATGCTACTTATTATTCTTGAGTTGGAATCTCTTCATAGCTTGCAATGACTATTAAGTAGACTCAGTTGCATACTCTGTATTATGAATTGTCTAGGTAGTTGATCATATTGCTAAGAATATTTACATCATATGAAGCAAATGTGTTCGTGAAAGTTCTTTTATCGCACTCAGTTTTCAACTGAATTGCTTGAGGACAAGCAATAAGCTAAGCTTGGGGGGAGTTGATACGTCCAAAACGTATCTACTTTCCCGAACACTTTTGCTATTGTTTCTCCTCTATACTTGTGTGATTTGGATGCAACTAATACGAACTGACGCTGTTTTCAGCAGAATTGCCTTGGTGTCTACTTTTTATGCAGAAAATCAACTATCAGGAAAAATCCGGGAAAATATGCCAAAAATCCTATTTCACCCGAAGACTCCAGGAGCCAGAATACGAGACGGAGAAGAGCCAGGGGGTGGCCACACTACCTGCTGGCGCGGGCCAGGCCAGGCCGCGCCAGGGGGTGGTGTGGGCCCCCCAGGCACCCCCTCGGCCTCTCTCTTCGCCTATAAGGAGACTTCTGACCTAAAAACTTCGGGTGGTTCGACGTTTTTCCAGAAGGAGTTTCGCTCCGCTGCCACCACCAGATTCCACGAAACAGCACCAGAAACTCCGTTCTGGCACCCTGCCGGGACGGGGAATTGGAGGAGATCATCGCCATCATCATCACCATCGCTTCTCCATCGACATCCATGTTTCCCCCATCTATGAGTGAGTAATCCCCCGCTGTAGGCTATGGGGATGGTAGGGATTGGATGAGATCGTTCATGTAATGGCATCAGATTGTTAGGGCATGGTGCCTAGTATCTTTTATTAGTGCTTTATGACTTTGTTGCGACTTGTTGTGCTTAATGATTGTCACTAGGGCCCGAGTGCCATGATTTCAGATCTGAACATGTTATTGATTCATTATGATAGTATTGTTTTTGGTCTTATCTACAAGTTGTTTACACACGTTGTTGTCCGGAACCTATGGCCCCGAAGTGACAGAAATCAGGATAACCGGAAGGGAAAGGCTTTGATGTGAGGATCACATGTGTTCACGGAGTGTTAATGCTTTGCTCCGGTGCTCTATTAAAAGAAGCACCTTAATTGCCAGTAGTTCCCTAGAGGCCCCGCTGCAAACGGGCTGGCAGGACAAAAGATGTTGTGCAAGTTCTCATTGCGAGCACGTATGACTATATATGGAACACATGACTAGGATTGTCTAGTACTTGGATGCTTTATCTTATTTATCTGCAATTGCCCTATGTTCTGAATGCTATGTGGATTGTCTTGTCCATGCAACGGCCGTCCATCCATCCCTATACCTACCGCACTCGAATCCCACTATTTACTGCTTTTGTTACTACTGTCTTTGCTTTACTACTGCTGCTGCTTACTATTCCTACTACAAAACTGCTGCTACTGATAAACTGCTGTGAGCAAGATTGTTTCTAGGTGCAGCTGAATTGACAACTCAGTTGTTAAGGCTGATAAATATTCTTTGGCTTCCCTTGTGTCGAAACAATAAATTGGGTTTCACTTCCCTCGAAAATACTGCGATACAACCCCTATACTTGTGGGTCATCATTACCCTTCCGGCTTGGCCTGGGCAGGGTTATGGACGCCATTGGTTATTCTTCAGGGCTCTTAGCCCCATTTGCATCTTGTCCGTACTCGGACGTTGTATTGGTTTCAAGGTGATTTCGATCTTGTACTGTATATCTGTATTCTTGACTCATGGAGTCGTGTTGTATATATCTGTTCTGTGGGTTCCATCATGGACTATTGTGTAATGGTATTACTTCGTTTTCCACCCGCACGAAAGTGCCTGGTGGGCGTCCTTGAATCGTTTCTATGCGGGTTTGGCGGTAAGCGCTAAAACTTGCATAGGGCCGATTCGAGGGTGTTACAGCGGGTAAACGAAAACCTGATTTGCCACGTGTGTGCATGGTATGATCATTAGTGGGAGCTGGGACGATAATAGCATGAGGAGGAGGGACGGGTGATGATGTGGAAGACGCACCCGGTGCAGCGGAAGAAGCGGACGCAGGAGTCAGCGGTGGACATGGCGGTGGCAGGAAGTCTGCCGCGTCAGAGTTTTTGGCGGTTTCGGCAGTCGCGGCAAAGGTGGCGCCAGAGAAGGCGCGGCACGATCGGCTGCCGCGGCAGAGAATTCAGGCATTTTTTCTGCCACGGCAGGAGCGACGACAGGAGGTGGCTGATGAAAGAAGGGAAAATTATTTGGACGAGGGGGGCTAGTAGATGGTGCGGATGTTTTAGGATCGAGAGTTTGATGCTCATAAAAGGAAAAAATATTTTCAGCAAAAGTTACATGACGAGACACATGGACGTGACCACTAACAAGATCTAGACAACGATAGCCTTTGTGTTCGTCGGAAAAACCTAGATGGACGCACGGGATAGAACGGGGTGAAAGTTTGTTAGGAGAAGTAGAGTAGGAGTTAGGAAAACAAAGACAACCGAAGACACGAACGTCGGAGTAGTTTGGGTGAGAAAAAAATAAAGAGAAGTAGGGTGTGGTTTGAGGATTAACTTTAGATGGTCGAATGTTAAGTAGATATGTGGCTGTGTGTAGAGCTTTAGCCCAGAAGTTCGGAGGCATAGAAGATTGAATAAGAAGGGTGCGAGTGATGTCATTAAGAGTGCAAAGAGACCGCTCGGCCTTGTCATTTTGAGGGGAGGTATGGGGACAGGAAAAACACAGAAGAATTCCATATTGGAGAAAGAAATTTCAGTTTTTAAAGTTGTCAAATTCACGACCATTATCGCATTGAATAAATCTTATAGGAAGGAAAAAGTGGACCGAGACATAGCGCTGAAAATTAAAAAAAATATTGTGAACGTCGGATTTGGTGCGTAAGGGAAAGGTCCAAACATAGTGTGTAAAATCATCAAGAATAACAAGATAATACTTAAAACCAGAAACACTTTCTATTGGTGACGTCCATATATCACAATGAAGTAACTCAAAAGGAAAAGTACTACAGGATAGAGAGGAGCTAAATGGGAGACGAACATGTTTGCCTAATTGACACGACTGACAAATAGAAGAATTATGAGAATCTCTATTACAAGGTATTGAAAATTCACTAAAAATACTAGATAACACATTATTATGGGGATGGCCGAGAAGTTGGTGCCACAAATCAACAGAGGCCACCATAGACGATGGAGGGGCAGCGGCCGGAACACCATGGAGGGAATACAAATCACCGGAGCTATTGAACCGAGCGATCTCGGCCTTGGTCCGGTAATCCTTCACAGACAAACCAAAAGGGTCAAATTCGACAGAAACGTGATTGTCATTGGTGAATTGACGAACAAAAATCATATTTTTAATTAGTGCAGGAGCTATAAGAACATCGTGAAGAAGCAAAGGTTTGATTGGGGATTGGATTTGGGCTTGACCGACACAGTAAATAGGAATAGATGATCCGTCACCGAGAGTAATAGATGGAAAAGGCGACGGTGTGCAAGAAGACAACAAATTACTTGATGCAGACATATGACTAGAAGCACCAGAATCGAAAATCCAATCCGTACCTGAGTTTCCTTGTGTAGCAAAGTTGTTCATGGCTTGTAGAAAAGAAGTTTGGTCCTAGCTCGAAGTCGAAGTAGAGGCCGGTGTAGACATGGGAGCTGGCGGGTATGGCGGCATCGGCAGTAGGGCCGGCATCGGCGTATAGATAGAGCCACCATAATTGTACTGCGACATATTGTACTGCGGCATGTAGGGTGAGGTTGTAGTGCCATATGAAGCATAAGGAGTAGCGTTGTAGACTGTTGGCGCGTAGGCGGGGGCGGCGTGGTACGCGGCCGTCGGCTGTCGCGGCGCGAGGACGAGAGCGTCGGTGTGAGGGCGGGCACCGGGCTGCCAGCCACCAGTGTAGGCAGGCGGGGCACCATAGGGCGTCGGTGCAGACCAGGGCATAGGCCACGCCTGGACTAGCCCGGTCCACAGATCAGGATAAGGACGCCAGCCGGGGGGCGACGGTGATGCGGTTGGTGGTGTAGACAGTGGAGCCGGAGCCGAGGGCGGAGGAGGAGTAGGCGTCGTACGAAACTGTGGCGGTTTAAGGTTTCGACCCATGTAGTTGGGACTTGGACGCCAACCCGATGGTTGAGGAGGAGCCATTGGAGGAGGTGGCGGTGGTGGCAGTGGTGCATGCGGTTGAGGAGCATCAGTGAAGACCTGAGGATGGGAATCCTTGTTGGTTTGGGCATGATCGGCCCATTGCAGCATCGAGCGAACCTCGGCGAAGGAGGGGCGTGGACGCATCATAGGAATGAAGGAGGCATGTTTCTCGAACCGCTCGCTGAGGCCGACGAGGGGGACGTTGATGAGCTGCCGATCGTCGATCGGATCACTGAGTTTGTGGAGTTCATCCGCGATCGCCTTAAGGTGTTGCAGTAGACGCCGACGGGTGCATCACCTTGCACCGTGTTCCGAAGCTCGGTGTGGAGATTGTTGGCGCGAGCGTCGATGTTGTCCTAGAAGAGCTGACGAAGGGCTGCCCCAGATCGGCGGCAGAGGCACCATCACGGTGTACGAGATTGAAGATTTCTGTAAAGACTCGCATGTAGATCCATTGAATAATGGCTAGATCATCCTTGACCCATTGTGGATCGTGAGGTTGAGGGCGAGCGTCGTCGACGACGTGAGAGCGGAGGTTGCATCGCCCGAGGTGGACGTCGAAGAGGTGATGCCAATGGTAGTAGTTGTGAGCAGCGAGGTCTAGGGTTACGGGTATGTAGGGGCTAATATCGGATATGGTGTCGGTGAAGGAGATTGAAGGGGCTATTAGTGGAGGTAGAGCTAAAGTAGAGGTAGAGGTGGAGGGGGGCCGTGGCCGCGGCGACCTTGGCAGCGACGATGGCGGCGCGGCGCTCGAAGTAGCCGGGCGGCGGCGGCGGCGGGGTCAGCGGGTGAGCCATACCCTAGGATCGGAAGCCTGATACCATGTAGAATTGTATAGAATAATAATCGATGACAATATTGTGGCAATTACAAGAGGTATATATGAGGGTCTGGGTGCACCGGCCTAGCCCTATAACAAACCTATTAGGACTTTTAAACCTAACAAGAGTTGTATTCTAACAACTTTTCATAACTACCAGTTCATCGATGCATGTAGCACACTTGGTACCTACAGAAAAAGAAGAAAATAAAAGAAGAGAGCGGTACCAAGCAGGAAGAGACAAATAACAATGAAGAAATGTCTGATCATAAGACCTGATGATACAATACGATTTAATTTAAAGGGATTTTATGGTGTCCTAATGACTTGTTAGGCACTAAATATCTCTATATATCAATTGTTGAGCTGCTTTAAGACTCGCCCGAGTTATTTTGTAGAGTCCCCTACCTTTTGATTCTAGGAATTACATTGAGTGGCACCGACGACTAAATTTTGGTATAACTTCAAAATTAATATGGAAATCTATTGAACTTAATGTGTCGAAGTCTAATCAACACATTTGTGATTGGATAAATTAAATCTTAGTAAAGGCACTTGTACATCATGACATGTTTCTATGATGCCAGCTCCGACAGTAACTAAATAGTTGTTGAATGACCTCTTACGATTTTTATTTTGATGGAGATGAAACAGTCCTCGCTGAGAACATCCCTAGGTGGGAGTATCTTCATACTTACACTTTGCTCGAGTTCATATTTGGTCTAGCTGGTACGGCGCGGTAAATTTATGTACACATAAAAACTATTCACTGTTCTCTAGTGGTACATAGAGTCCAGCATGTGATGGGCGATCTCGGTATCTCTAGTTTCATACAAATAGGGGCCACCAGGCCGATGCTGCTCGCAGAATTATATTTTCCACCTACAGACTTGAACTTATATATATATAAACATGTCCATTGGCTGGGAATTCATTGTCTGTCTTCCTACGCTCTGCCTCTAATGTTACTTGCGCATATCTTTCATTGTTACAAGCTTGTTGAGTTAGCCAATCATCCTGGCACACACGAGTAGGATTCTGAGCATCCACGATACAATTATACTACTCACGCCATGGCCCTTCGTGCTTTTTCCTTCCTGTGGTTGAACTCTCTTCAGTGGTGTAGGTCTTGATCTATACAATAGGGGAAGTCCAACAGAAAACTGCACCCCTGTCTAGGAACGAGTGGCATCAGAAAAATACAACTTACCAGTTACTATTGTGGATCAGCCACAAATGTTTTTGCTCATGGAGCAATAATCCTTTCTACCGCGTGGTGCTGCTGATCCGCGGCGAAAACCACCATTTTGGCAACATGAGAATTCAGCGGAGCTGCGAAGAGGAGTAAACCATCGACCAAGACGCGGAGCTGAGACCATGTGACCTTGCCGGAGAAGTTTGGCTGGCTAGACGAGTCCAAAGTCGACGTGGTAACGATGACAGAGCTGGAGATGAGGCAATACAAGTATGTCAAAGATGGTAGGACAAGGGGTTAGAGTTTTGGCAAGGTGTTTATTGGCTATAGGAAGTTTTGATGCTTGTGGAATACGTCACCAACCATGACCGATTCTGCATTCAGATAAATTTAATAACTAAGGGCTTGTTTGATTCGAAGGAATCTCGTAGAAAATTTAGAGGATTTTGATCCTTAGGAATTTTTCCTCTGTGCATCGTTTGATTCATAGGATTAGATCCTTAGAAACTTTTTCCATAGGATTGTATTGCACTATGTTTTGATAGAAAATTTCTATCACCCAAACCTCATGTTACAATTCCTTTGTCCTTCCTACAGTTCAAACACTCCTTTAAGAAAAATTATTGTAGACACCAAATCCTATAGAATTAAATTAGACAAGATATTTTAATCGTGCACTTTTTCTATTCCTAAATATTTCCTACCCTGCGAATCAAACAGGTCCTAAAAGCCTAGGAAAGAAGGCCATAAAAGATGATGTAAGTGGGCAAGGACAATACCGATAGGGAGGGGAGTTAGGCATATTTTAGTATACTGTATATTTTTTTCTACCATGAAAATGTACTCCTATCTATGCTATCTATTCGTCTTCTTAAATACTATCTCGTTTCAAAATATAAGAAACTGTGTATAATACTCCAGACTACTCAGATATTCATTTGTTTTCGTCTTGTGTGGGGTGCCACGAGACTTCTTTGTTTACCAAGTGAGGTATAGGGTATACAGTGACATCCGTGCCCTCTACACCGATTGCTTTATAAAGGAAGCAGCTAAAACATCTTATATTTTGAAACAGAGGGAGTATGTTCGTAGCCTGGGACTCTGGGAAACTTTGAATAACTTAAGACAACGGAAACTGTGTATAATACTCCAGACTACTCAGATATTCATTTGTTTTCGTCTTGTGTGGGGTGCCACGAGACTTCTTTGTTTACCAAGTGAGGTATAGGGCATACAGTGACATCCGTGCCCTCTACACCGATTGCTTTATAAAGGAAGCAGCTCGCATTCACCACAAACCTCCTCATGTCAACCTCTACTCTGTTTCGAGACATTGTCTAAACCTACCATTTCGCAAGGAAATTGGCCATATTTACTGCTTCTAGAATCATGGGTAGCAACAGCAGAGGCGATTGGAGCTCATGTAATGATATACAGATTTACATACACCGCTGCCTCTGTTAATGTTACTTGTATGCAGATTCGCATGCTCAGCCGCTGGTGCTTCTACAGCAGTGACGAGTCCAACTCCGGTCTCCAGGTCAGAAACCTCAAAGGGACCTCGCTGATCCTCCTCGCCCTTGGCCTGATTTGGCTACCTCTCAGATTCCAAACAACGTTAGCTGGTTCTTGTAAGGGCCAAGTTCAGGCACCATTTGTCATCAGTGGCTGATATTTCACGTAATCTATCCCATTCAACCTAACGCAGCATAAGACCTGCTCAGGCAATTCTTCCGGCTTATTTCCCTGCAGAGTAAGAAGCGAGCACATTAACTAATCTATCTTGCATAGCAAAGTAAAAAGAGGGGATCACGGTTATGCAAGTTGCTAGATCAAGAACACTTATATGATCGACATACCTGAATGGTTAGCCCAACATCTAGCATGCATATTTTTAGCCTGTCAAGAAATGTTTCAAACCCTTTCCTTGAGATGTAGCCAAATCTATGCATATCAATGTCAACCTCAAAGTAATTGTCACCCTGCACAGAAACATAAGATGCTATAAAGACTCCTTCAATAAGTAACGCAAGTACAGGACCATTAAGATGGCATCTTATATAAAGCACAACTAACCAGGAAAAACTGATGCTGAGGTCTAGAAAGCACAGGCTTCTCGTTATATGCATGCATTAGCTTCCTCTCTGCGGCACTTAAAGGAAGGTCCTCCAGATTAGCCACTCGTCCAAGTATCTTCAGCCGTTCTCGAAATGGTATAGTTGTTTCCATTGGAAATGCTTTTATCTTTTCTACATCATCATCAACCAACTTCTGTTTGGGAAGTCAAACAAAAAAGTCACAATGTTGTTAACTTCTAAAAATATTTCGTACAGGAAAACAACTAACTACTGAGTGCTTTTAAATGCAAAGGTGCCTGTCAAAAAAGCAAAAGGTAGCCACCGACAGAACATCGACCACAAATCATGTATTTCCTCCGTTCACTATTATATGGTGTTTTAGGTTTTCTCGAAAATGCATGTATCTAGAGTCGACGTGTTTTAGTGTGTAGGTTCACTCACTTCGGTACGTATTTATTCCATATTAAAATATCTAAAAGGTCTTACAATAGTGAACAGAGGAAGTAGCATTTATAAAAATATCAACATAAGTCACAAACAAACCTCCTTTACTGAACCACATTTTAACCCTATTATCCAGAACTGTCAACCATCAGTCAGTCAATCGGCAATGCATCAAAACATGGAGTACCTTTTATTTTTTACCTTGATCAACTACAGAGTTCAATATGCCTAGGAGGTTGACCTTTTTTACCTTGGTCAAATATTAAAGTTTTGGCTCTAGGACCCTGAAAAGGTCTTTCAGTTATCACTAAACTGGTGTTCTCAGGTTTAAATCTTGGGAAATATTGTTCATCAACCTAAAAGTCTATTATATTACTTTGAGCCATGTAGTATGGTAATCTCCTTCTCATGTCCTTCATTATAGTTGCATGAACGATATCAAATAGATATACTCCCTCCGTTTCAAAATATAAGATGTTTTAGCTTTGTGAAACGAGTGTATCTAGACCCCTTTTAGTGTGTAGGTTCACTCCAAACCTACATGAACCCACACAATAAAAGGGTCTAGATACACTTCTTTCACAAAGCTAAAACATCTTATATTTTGAAACGGAGGGAGTAGCAGTTTCACTTTAATGCTGTTGTTCATTTCAAACAAGACAAACTATATGAGTATATGTATAGCATCACCACTTCCATAATCATTATGGATATTTAAATGTATAGAAGAACCACACAGATTGTAAATAGTTTGTGAAACTGTAGAAGAGAATATAAGACCGTCAAAATCTTACTCTGATATTCTCGATAAATAAGGGTGGAAGCTCTTTTGAGTAACCTTCAGAAAGCCTAAAATACAAAACAAAGCTCATCCCTTCCCCGTCGGTTTCATTCTGAAAGAGTGAAGCAGGATACAGTGGAACCTGAGAAAATGCATAAAAATATCATTATCAAACCACTGACCAAATATTAACAAGGGAAAATAATGTCGGTAAGGAAAAAAACAGTAGTTAAACAAAAAAAAATCATTTTATCTTAGTTACACACAAGTAACAATTCTCCGATGAACTACTGTAACTAATTCAGGCAAAGTATTTCATTAAACACAGTTCATCAGGGGATCATGCCTCTTTGTGTCCTTATCTCGAAAGCATTGGTGGTGAGTGCACTGTCTCAGCTAGTAAACATCCTGAAGTCGCATAAGCAACTGGTAGGAGGGGAAGCGGATGTGGATTTAGAATGTACAAGCCCACTGCCCACTAACCACGTTCAAGTCCAATTCAACTTGAACATGGTACCTAACTATTCTACTTAATTAAATCGGTACCTGGTTGCTCCTAGGTATCCATCATACTTATAAGAAATTAGCCATCATCACACAATTATGTAACACATTCCAGCCTTGTAAAAAATAACTTTTTCATTTTGAAAAATTGCACATCGTACTAAAAGCATAATAACAGCTAAAAGCACAATGACTCAAAGCATATAGGCACGCAGTTACATCTTCACAAAATTCTAGCTAAACAAACAAGAGTTTTCATGTGTAATAATTACACAAAACTGAGCATCACTTGAAAGGGGTTGTATGCATAATCTTCACTATGGACCAGATCAATACTGTTTCTGAACTCTTAGAACTTTTTTAGTAAATGCAACTATTTGACACAATTTAACACACCTGTACATTGACCACCAAAAGAGGTGGGAGTTTGCTGGAGATTTGAACATCAGGAAGTTTGACAAATCGAGATATATGATTAAGTTTTTGTGGCGATAAGTATACGTCAACTCCAAATGGATAGTATGCCGCACAATTTTGAGCAAGCTCTTTCTTTTTATCCCTGAAGAAGTTCAATTGAACGGAAGATCAGTTGCTTTCCAAAAGAATCCAGCCTTCCCAAATAAATGTGCACTGTAGAAATGTACAAGGAGCTAGTACGTATGAAAATAAATCAGTGAATAATGTTTACCTAAGATAGTTAGATCCCCGGACTCGGAATGTACCAGGATCAATATGAGACCAGCTATTCAGCACTTTCTTTTCCAACAAACATAATTGTACTTGAGAACCTGCTAGAGGCCTTTCAAGGAAATCTTTTGTAGACACTGAAAAAAATACAAATGTTGCTTAGTAATTTTTATGATGACAAATATTCAGGATTGACATACCCCGTATGTAAAGCAAACATATTCCAAAAATCGAGGCGCACTAGCATGTGGATGTTACCAGATGAATCAGAGATTTGATACCTAGATCAAGGATGTTTCTTAAAATTCATTGATATGGCTCAAAATTATAACCATGCACATAATGAGCAGATACTATAGCAGCATTGCATATGAAGATTCAAGTGAATAAGTGTGAGCAATTAAGAGTCATGTCGAAGATTAACATGGTCCTTTATACGCTATATGTTTCGGATTTATTTCACAGTCAATTGCTCCACATTCGGGATGCAGGCAGACGTCCGCGTAGGCATCAATGCCTGTCCGCCAATTCGTTCTCCATGCCGATTCCTTAACCAATTGTTCATGCACTAATTCAATACATTAATTACACGGCTGTCCGCCATGTCCACCGGACAGGTGGCCTGCATGACTACTCCACATGTCCATAGTCACAAGTGCAGAGTCAAAATAGTCATCAAAAGTGAAATGGTAAATCATTTTTTGGCTTAAAAAGCAACAGCTGGAGATCAGTAGTGCAACTGAAATCATGCTGAATTTACTTGATGCAAACTGTACCAGTATTCATCCTCAGGAAAGTGATCTTAAACTATAACTCAGATTATCTCTTCATAACCAATTTTGGCATGATATTTCCCCCCAAAAAAAGAGCAGTAACAGCCGTCAAGCAGTAAGGAGCAACGGAATAGCATGCATATAAAAACAGATGACACAGCAAATATTCCTGATTGCTTCAAACGTAAGATGACTGACTAGATAAACCATTTGTGCTGCACAGATTGAAATAGTACCCACTAGTTGGAGGTCTCATCTCTTGCACAACTTGTTTGGTTTCTCTCTTTATCTTTCTTAATAGTTTGTCACATCAGTCTATAGGTTTGCTAATAATAAATTATGAAAGAGAGAACACGGGAGAACGTGACAATATGGGAAAACTGTAGCTGACTACGAAATACTGTATTAATTTCTAGAAGAAAATAACAATATGACCCCAACAGTGGATGATGAAATGCTTACATAGCGTGGAGGATGGGTTGGCTTCCCCAGACTTCTTCTTGAATGAGAGCTTCAACGATGGCATCTTCATGGAATGAGTCGGGCTTGTGGAAAGAGCTCTCTTCTTCTCATTCACACCAACAGCAGAGGCCATACAAGGTAGGCAGTTATTTGGCAGGAGACCACAGTCGTCCAGTATCCCTCCTCCACCATGGGGGCTCTCATCGCCTGAACCACTCACCACATCCTCGTGGCTAGCAGAGGACCTATTCTCCTTTGGCAGCTCACTGGACCTTGGCTTCCTGTAGTGGAGTTCAGATGTATGAGCAGCTCCATTGAAGCTCCCACCGTTGGCATCCCTCATGCTCAATGCGGCTTCGTTCTCTGAGCCATTCAACGAAAAAGCATCTGCAGAGTCAACAAGAGCTCGAATGTTCAACAGAGTACAAATCAACACAAAAGGGGGAGGGACCCAAGGCCTAGTGCATTGCGCATACTATTACTTACCGTCGTGCACGCTGTGGAAATCGTCCTCTCCATCAGATTCGCTAATGGCGTACGAGTCGTACCAGGCCTCCTCCATGCTGCCGGTCACTGCAGGAAGAGAAGTCCCCGGAATTAACGTCAGGTGCCTGCCAATCCGGAGTAGTACTACATACTACTAGCGAGCGAGTACAATGCCGCGAATCGCCATTCATTGCCGCAACAAACTGGCGCGTACATCTAATTACGACGCCCACTCTATGGAACAAGGTAGTAAAATTCAATACGCAATATAAATCAGAAGGAAAAAAAACACTCGAGCTGTTCGTCGACGCGAACGATCCCCAGATGCAGTAGTGATTTAATTAGTCCCCAGCTGCCCAAGGACGCGCAATCTCACGTCCCCATGGTCCCCCGAGATCAAATCTATTCCGGAAACGAGCAGAGGCAGAAAAGCGACCCGCGGAAAGCAGCAAGTCGCCCACCCCATCCCACCAACCCACCTTGGAACGCCGGATTGCTGTACGTCCTGCAATCGACCGAGGCCGAGGCGGAGGCGGGCCCAGCCGCGGCCGACGAAGGCGGTGCGGGGCCCTCGGCCTCCTGGATGGTCTCCATGGAGGCGGCGCGGGAGGGCGCCTTCCTCCGTCCCTTCCCGCGGCGGCGGCGCCTCCGCGCGCCTCCCGCGCGGGCGGCGTCGCCGGAGCGCGGCGTGTTGGGCTTCCCCACGCAGGCGCTGGGGCGCGAGACGCACGCGCCCATGCCCGGCGCGCCCCCCGCGACCGAGGAGGAAGAACGGGGCCTCCCGTTGGGGGCGGGACGGCCGAGATCGCGGCGTGGAGGGCGGGGCGGGGGGCGGTGGTGGCACGGCGCGCCTCGTCGCGTGGGGGTACGGTGGAGATGCGGTTGCGTTGGGAGATTTTTTATTTATTTTTATCTGGCCGTGCGCGAAGTTTGTGGCCGTGGAGGAGGGGGGTGGTGGTGGTGGTGGTGGTGGTGGTGATGAGGGAGGGAGAGGGGGAGGTGGTGGTGGTGATGTCTGCTGTGCTGCGCTGCGGTGTGCGGGCGGGCGCTGCGTGGGCTCGCCTTCCCACACGAGTGCGGGGTGGTGGTGGGGGAGGGGACGACGGGGAGGGCGCCGCTGCCTCGCCTGGACGCGGTCCTTGGGTGGGTGGCGCCACTGGTCTCTCGTCTCCTTTTGTTCGTGCTGCCTTTGGCCTTTCTGGTTGGGTGGGGCCCGCGGCTTTTCTTCTTCTGGTAGGGTAGGAAGGAGTTGGGGAGGGAGCGAGGGAGACCCGTGAACTGTGTAGGTGAGATCGGATTTGACGCCTCCAAGGGTTGGCATGCGGTTTGCACGGTACTTGTCCACCAAACTTGTTTCCTTTTTCACCGCGTTTAGCCTCAGATTCCCTCCCTTCTAAAATAGTAGAAGGTATATAACGTTAATAAAAAGTTAAATCCTACTAATTTGATCATATATTAGGAAAAAATATTTGCATCTATAATATTTAATGAACATATTAAGAAAATAGTTTATGGAGAATCTACTAATATTAATTCGGTAGATGTTCATAAACTTGCTCAAGCTTTTTTTTTTTTGAGAAACCAAAACTTGCTCAAACTTAAAACTATTGTCTTTCGACTAATTTTAGACATCTTACATTTTAGGATAGAGGACTAGTCCAAGTAACTTAGACTACTACGATATTGATTCGGTAGATATGTATGACACTAGTTCAAGTTATCTCGGGCATCTCCACCGGGCCGACCCAAACAAGCGACTCACATCAGTTTTTGTCTGCTTGGATCGGGCCGTGGTGGGATTTGTGTCGTGGTCTGGTCTATTCGGTCAACCGCATGCAGTGGCGCGACCCATCTGTTCGCGCTTGGCTAACGATTTTTTTAAAATTCGAATAGAGACAATTACGTGCTAAAACCAGCAAAGTTCACATATATTTATACCTAATTTACATTAAAAAAATAAATTAAACTAGCCTAGCTCTATCTACTGATCTTTGCCGCCGGCGCCGTGCCGCCCATCTAGGGGTCGAGGTCGATGTACTCCAGCGACGTTCAGAGGTGTGCCGGTGGCACGCTCGAAGCAGACGCGGACATGGGCTAGTCGATCACCTGCCCAGGCCACGCTGGCCACCCATCCATCCCCTCCTCCGGCGTTGTCGGTGACGCCCACCCTGGCAGTGGTGGCAGTGGAGGCAACCCCGCGTTCACATGCGCCACTAGGCCGGTGAGCTAGACGGCCTCTCGGTAGCCGCCCCACGGGGCGTCCTCGTCCTTCCCGCTGGCCGCAATGGCCTGCTCGGTGAACGCGTCCCCGTCATAGCCCCGCGCCAGGAGCTTCGGGCTTGAAGGCAGGAAGGTCGCGGACCTCCCACGGCTGGGACACGTTGCGGTAGTCGCTCGCGCACCGCGGCATGTGTTCCCATGCAAGGAACTCTTTATAGAATTCCTTGCTCTAGTGGCCACGATACCACCGGACGGCCGCTGGGAGCTTGCGGATGCGGCGGCGGATCTTCTCCTCTAGCCCTTTGTCCTCCTTGGACACGGGCGGCACCGGGACCCGCTCCCGGTTGAGGTGCCAGCCCGTGGGGAGGAAGACATCGTGGTGGGCGATGCCTGCTCCCTCCCTCCATCGCCACTCGCACTCCGCCAAGCGGAAGTAGCGGCGGGGATCCTCCTCCACCTGGCGCACGGCGGGGCGGCGAGCGAACTCCTGGGGCAGCGGCGGCACAATGCCTCGGAGGAAGGCCGGCAGGCCATCCCTCCTACCTGCATCGGCTGCTCGAGCCGGGTCCGCACGCCTCGTGGTCGTTCTTGGCCTTCTTCTTCATCCAGCCTAGAGTCTTCGTTCGTTGGCGTTGGCGGTGGCGGCGCTGGGAGGGATGTATCTGGCGACGGCGGCGGCACTAGGAGGGATGTATCTGGCGGCGGCGAGAGGTGGGGAGCACTGACGTCCCGTCGGTATTGATGACGAAGGCTGTCGCCGTTCAAGCTGCCATGCGCGCCTCAGAATCACTGCCGATGTGCGTCTGAATTGGTGCCGTTGTGCGTCTGAATCGGTGCCGCGCTGACCGGTCACTGACGGGGGTGGACCAGTGACATGCGCGGGAGGACACGCCCTCGAACCGCCCGCGTTCGTGCAAGACGCATCGGCAACTCAAATTTGGTGTGCCGATGGATGGAACCGGACGCGCCGGTCCGGATAGATCGTGCCGCTGAAGAGGCTCTGCACGTTCTCGCATGTCCGTTCGAATGTATTCGGACGGGTTGGGTCGTACATGTGGAGATGGACTGGTCCTATGTTCCTGGGGCGCCCATTTCGCGATCTAGAAATCTCAAGCATCACGTGTAAAAATGTCAACTGTGGGTTTGATGATCGATCCAATGTTACACGGCGCAGAGAAGAAGTACGATGGCACGTCTAAACAAACGATGCAATCGCATGTCGCCATGTTTCTTCTAGTTGAAGCAATGTGTACGCGATCTCACTCATTGACCGTTGACTAGATTTAATCAGATTTGGGTGATGGAGAAGTCCAACATGGTGAGCAGCTCTATCAAGCATCCAGGTGCCCGAGCATCGTGGGGGACTTGTCACTCGTGGTCCTGCATGGCTACACGGTGCGGCGTTTATCTTGTTTTCCTTATTGCTGAAAACTTACTTACCCCTCTTTATCTGGCTTTCCTGGTTCAAAGGCAAAGGAACAAAGAGCATATTTCATTTATTTTTTGCAAAAATCCACTGATCCATTAATAATCATCAACAGTAATATAAAGAATCCTAAAAGTAATAAAAATTACAAATAAGTAATACTCTCCCCATTCAGGCTTACTACCTTTGTTTTAATGAATGAACAAGGCTAATTTAATTTTGAAAAGCAAAAAATTTACAAGACTTTTAGAAAAACTATTACCAAGAACTATATTACTATGCACATATCATATGAAAATATATTTCATAATAATCTTTACTAAAAGTTGGTCAAACTTTACCTAGTTTAACTTTTAGGAAGAAAAAATCAGTATTATTCACAGTTCTGGAAGGCTCTGCCGGTGAACTCCCATGGGCGTCTTATGTCTAGAGATTGCTGGTCGAAAGGAATCTAATCGTGCGCACTTATGTTTTCTGGATGCCCGTTTGGTTTCAGAGAGAGCGTTGCGAAATTCTGCTATCTGTTACCGTCATGTGTTATGTCTTTGAGGATTCATGATGAAGTCAGATGCGGACAATATCATGAAAGCAGGGACATGAGGGCTAGCGATGAGAAACTGGCTTGGTATTCTGTGAGTCGCAACAGCGACTGTTAGTGGAAGTAACAACATAGGAGGAGTTTACAGTCTTATCTTGTAAGGTGAAAATCCAAGGTTGACGTTAATTGGTTGCGTCTGCCAATGATCTTGTTGAAGACATTATTTTGTGAGCGATAACTTTTTGTAGGATGAAAACATATGATCTTTGATCGGACGACGATGTTGCTTGTGCACTGTTTTCTTCTTAAAGACGTCGCTATTAGAAATGTTAGACTTCTTGTGCTGTTTTGGTGGTCTCGCTGCTACAAGAAACTAACTGTTGTAGTGTGATTTTTTTTTCTTTTTTAGAATTTTCTTCTTTCCTGGTTATGTACATCCATAAGACCGTTAGAACAATACGTTTGTGCAAAGGCTGGATATAATTAGTATCGTCACGATATATGCCCTTTATGAGAAAAAATATTCATTAGAACGGAAGTACTACTGGGTCGTAGCGAATTTGGCAAAAATCGGAGAGATAGGCTAAGATCAGCAATTAATACGTAATTATCTCCTGGGAATCACGCGGCCGCGTGTGAACACGATTAAGCATGGCATTCTCGCTTCTCTCTCCCGCGTTTTGCTTCCTATTTCTAGTGGCCGTTGCCATGATCGCCACTTTAGTTAGGAAACATCTTATGAGGGTGTTAGGTTATCTCTCCCAAGACTAAACAAAACTGCGAACAAATCGGTCCGTTAGAACAAAACTGCGAGGCGGGGCGCGGCATGCCACCCAGTTTGTGGCACGTGAGATTCACCATGTCGCAGCCAAGGAGGCAGTTACGATGGTAGACAAGGAGGCCGCCTCAGTGGCCTTGCGCGAGATCCTCCACGAGGCAGCCGTGACGATGCTGGAGCCGGTATCGAGGGAGGCTGTGAAGGTCATTGTGGGTGAGCTCTGCCACATCGCCGTGAGCCGCAAGACAGTGGAAATGGTGGAGAGCAAGCATGCTGAGGAGACGCCGCGCGGAGGAGGACCGCGTGGCGGATGCCGGCAAGGTGGCAGCCACTTGGGCGGTCATCGTTGGGGACGAGATGGAGGTGGAGGAGGATGAGGAGGAGGAGGCGGACGACGATGTGGCCCAGACCGAGGTTGTGGCCATCACGCTGGAGAGAAGCGGCGACCAGGATGTCTGCTCTAGCTGGGAGAGGTCACAGTGTAGGGCTACGGCGAGAGACCACGTCTGGCGCGAGGCGCAGGAGTGCTGTGCGGCGAAAGAGCAACTAGTGGCGTCAGCGACGCGCACTGCGGTGGAGCTCGCCAAGACGGCGACAACAGAGGAGTTCGCCATGACGGCGGCGGAGGAGGAGCTCGCCAAGACAATGCCGAGATAATGCGCTGGCCCTTCGGGGGGGCGGATCGGCAGAGGGCAGCGACCGAGGCGACGGATCGTGGCAGCCTTGCTGAGCGTCGCTGTCACCGAACGGCGCCAACAACACGCCATCTGGGCGGCGCGGGCCGCGATCGACGGGGGAGAACCCTCCGGTAACGGCGGCAACGACGACGAGTAGCCATACAGAGGACGATTAGTATAGGCCATTTTGTTTTGTTTACCTGGGCCTTTTGTAACGTGCAGTATCAAATCTAAATGGAAGATAGAATTACTATTAATGTTTCACTTACATATGGACCCAAACTGCAACTAGAGGACACTCGCACGGTCTGTACACTGTCCACCCGCAATCATTGCCAAATTTGTTGCCTTGATGGTCGAGCCGGACGCATCGGTCTAGATGGGTTGCGCTAGTAGAGGGGACACGCCCGCCTCTCGCGTTCGATTGGACCAGTTCGGACGCGGGAGAACTAAGTGAATGAAGTACTAAAAAGAGGTGTGCCTCGGTGTGCTCACTCTCTCTCCCAAACTTAAAAAATTGAGAACGCAGGGAGAGCCAGAATTAATCAATACCCTTCGATTTGAAGAGCATGAAAGGTAATGTTTTCAGTATTCTAAACTAGGGAGGAGGAGGATACCGGAGCAACACTCTACCTATAAAAAAAATGCTCTCCTGCGGAAACTAAAGCGACAGGTGTGTCTCTCTAATTAAATGTTTCCTCAATTTGAAGGCCGTCTCGTTTGCCCTTGGGATCTTTTTTGGTGCCGGCGGCTGCCGTCGTCGGGCGTCAGCAACCTGCAAGTGCGGAAGATACCGGCGGCGCTAGCTACCACCGACGTCACCACTTCAGAGCAGCGAGGAGTATGCTGCCTTTCCGGTATGCCTTGATTCATTAGATTAATCCTGTATTATCCCTTCTTTATGGAGTAGTAGTACCGCTATTTTCTGGGTCGCAGAGGCTGTAGGATGAAGCTTCCTGCAGGGGGCGTATCTTTTCCCAGTGGCGGATGCGCCTATAGCTCTCGAGCAGCCTATTTTTGAACTGCTCCGGTCAAAGCAGCCGCGATACATAGGTGAAACCAAGCACGGTTGACTTTCACGTCGTTTTACCAGTCCGTGGCGCCGTGTCGTTCCGGACACATCTCATGGATTCCTTATTTTATTTGCTGGAAGTGTAATGCGGATTTATAAAGACGTGAGTGCTGTTAAACATCTTAAGAAAGTGACATTGTCTATTGTTTACCCCGCAGCTATTGTTGCACCAATATATCACCCATAAAAAGGATCCAACGGTTTTCAGCAACTACGAGTCTAGGGCCAATTTGTTATAAGCGCAACAAGCAAATAACAAAAAAGATGTCGCAGCAATGGAACATTAACATGAAAAAACCTCTCCAACAAAAAGTGAAAAAACCACGGACGCCAGCCAACGAAACTTCACTATAACAGGGAGTATTTACACAATACGAGAGATTTTCACAGATGCAACGCATCTCAGCCGGCAGCTATATATAGCGGAGGAAACCTAGGTATTCAACGATCCGTACCGCGAGGGATGGCTCCTTTTTTTTGTGTGCGGAAAAAGATCCGGATCTATTTCATGAATTCATAAGAAGTACAAAGTATCCTAAACATAATAAAAATTGCATCGAGATCTTTGGACCGCCTAACGAATACTACTGCCGCCAGAGCGAGCCGCCGACGCGCCGCTGTCGCCGCTCCATTACCGGAGCCGACATGCCATTGTTGATGACAGTCGAGAAGTCTTCGTGCACGTGCCCTTAAGGACCAGCGCCCCAGAGATGAAGTTGTCGCCATTGAACCCTTGAATTGATCTGAAACTTGTAACACCAAACCTAAAACACACGTAGACTGGACGAGATCCAGAACACACGTAGACTGGACGAGATCCACCACTCCATGGAAGCGGCGACCAGACGAATCCCCACCCTCCTCAACGCCAGCAGCAGGATCGTCGCCGACGAGGTGGAAGAGGAGGCGGGTATACCTTATTCTTGTCCCGCACAACGCCGTCATAGCCACCATAACGACGATGTCAGATGACCAAACTCTAACTTTAGGGACCCTTCTACACCGCCGAGCGCAGGTCCGAGGTCCCCACCTCCTCCCGCCGCTGGAGTGGCAAGCAGGGGAGGCGGGGACCCGTCGATGCTCGGTCGCAGACGGAGGACGAAGTAGATCGTGGCGGCTGCTAGGGTTTTTACCCTAGCCGCCGCCTCGTTTTCTCACGGGAGGCCAGGGGTGGCTCCTTAATTGAATTTAGATCATACTTCAAGACAAATTAGGGTTGTGCTTTTTAATAAGGGTGTATCTAATTCTCGGTCGAACGAGAATGAGGTGATGTCATGCAATCTCTGTTGCAACCCTACATGTAACTGGAAAATCCAACATGCAACACCATTAGCAACTCACGGGGCACATGAATCACGACGTAAATCTGGTGGATGACGGACCTGTCTAAGATCTAACTTAATTCTCGATCGACTGTGAATTAGCAAAACACTTTTAATCAATGTTTTGGTTGTCTCTATGGTCGGATAAAGGCTCGAAGGCGGTGTTGGCACCATATATCGAGTGTTTTTTACGCAGTTTAAGCAAATTATAAAATTAGCATCATAAACACTTCCATTTGTAATTTTTCTAGGCTTTCAACAAGTGCACTTTAGTATAAATAAATTATTAAAAACAGTAGCATTCTACGTATACTTAAAAAAAAAATGCTT
The DNA here is from genome assembly GCA_916181665.1 of Avena sativa. NCBI lineage: Eukaryota > Viridiplantae > Streptophyta > Magnoliopsida > Poales > Poaceae > Avena > Avena sativa. Next base: position 76,785,760 of record OV702292.1, on the reverse strand, counting down.
TGATGCCAAACGGAGCATGAGCAATCATACTCAGTTCTTTTTCTTTTCGTGAATAACGTATTGAAGATGTTATTGGATGAAAATGAAGTCATTGCAAAGTTACTTTCGAAGCTTGAACATGACCGGAGAGAACGCGGATCCCATGCATCTAAAGAAAATGTCTATTTCTAAGAGAGCGATGGAGATATTATATTACGTGTCAGGCTGTGTAATCTAATCGCTATCTACTGTACTTCATTTTGGTGGGAAAGGTAATGGTTATCTCAGCTCAATCATTCAGAAAGTTAGTTTAGCCGACACCAGAAACCAAAAAGATCGTCGATAATGCTCGGGAGAAAAAGGCAAGGGCTACTCGTCCTGACGGACATGGACCTTTCACCTGTACGTACGTACCCGTGCGTCGTCGTGTGGCGCGCAACATTTCCGTGTTCGCTATTCATCGACCCCCACTTTAATCGCATATATATGACCTTTTTTTTATGCGAATGGCCGGTTCCATTCCACCGGTGCCGCCTTGTTTGAAGCGATTCCCCACCACCGCTACCTACGGCCGCCGACGTCGAACTACTCTGCGCGTGGCTGATCGGTCGATTTGGTTGCTGCGTGTGCGTAGGGTTCTCGCGTCTAGAAGAAGGCGGCGAGCGCTTCTGGACTTTTGCTCGAGTTGATTGAGTCGGGTAGTGTAGCTGTTAGCTCCTGCAAGTCCCAGGATCCTAGCTATACGTAGCTAGGTACGTGCTGTGGCATCAGCATGACCTGACCTCGTTTCTCCGCGTACACGATCTGGACCACAGAGTACAAAACGTGTTGACAAGGCCATTTGGTTTGGCAAACAACTTTATACTGTATTAGTACATTACATGGACGGAGGAAGTATCAAATATGTTGTGGGTTGGACATACTTCCTCTCGTCCACAAATATGTGGATACCTAAATAATTTAATACAAATATCTTTGGTTTGATTTTTTTTAAATGTTAGCAGGAGAGCTATTAAATCCAATAAATAGATAGAAGGAAAACCGGTCGATAGACCCACACTGCTCGGTTTATTAGAGGAAAACAGGTCGAAAACATGAACAACGACAAAGCCACACCTAAGCATACAAGCATCTAAGCACATTGTCGCACCCAGCAACCACACGCCCCTCTGACCAAAGACCACCTCCAACACGATGCCCCCAAAAGGGAATGCGACACCGAGTAGCGTAGCCACCGTCCGATCTGAAAGGCCAAATCCCGGGTTTCCCCTAGAGCAAGTTGAGAAAAGCAAGTGAGGAATGCTACATCGACGCCTTCAGCAAGAAAGCGACGTCCATAGGCACCACCGTTGACGATTCCGGCCACAGACGGAGTACGGCTTTCGCCGGCAATCTCACCCGCAAATGCCCAACAAGGAAACTGTCAGCCTCCTCACTGTCCTCGCTGCCCTCGCCTCCATGGCCAAACTCACCTCCCTACCAGCCTGGCGTGCTACCAACCATTCTTCCTATTCCACGCACCGGAAGGGAGGATGCAACGCCCACGACGACGCCATTCCTCTCCCTTTGGGACGATGTAACACCCGCAAAGCGCCATTCGTCTCCCCTCGGGAGGATCCAACACCCGCACCACGCCATTTGTCTCCCAACTGAAGGATGCAACGCCCGCAATGGCGCCATTCATCTCCATCCACCCACCACTAAACGACCTACCACAATCTGCAACAACGCCAGACGTCCACTCCGTCCTCTCCACACCGACGGGTGATGCAACACCAAATGTGCCATTAATTCCTCTCCCACACTGGACGATAGTGCCATTCCTCTCCCGCAAGAATAGGAGATGCAACACTTGTTGGGTTCGCAACATAGAAAACAAAAAAATTCGTACGATGGGAACTATTATACGCCAAGATCTATCTACTAGATACAAGCAACGGGTGGATATACATCCATAGAGAACATACCCTCGAAAACCGACAAAGTGTAACGAGATTGAACTCGTGGATGATGTAGTCGACCGCTTCCCGATCTCAAGATCGTGTGGAAGTCCTAACACCGCAAATCAGCAGCGCATCCGTCCTCGCACACACGTTCAGGCCATCGAACAACCTCCACATCCTCGCTCCAGCCTCCAGCGATGCAGCGGAAGAAGCAACTCCTTCCAGACGAAATGCCACCGGGAACATGTATCTCGCTAATCCGAGACCATGAGGGAATAATTCTTGGGGGGGGAGAGAGATCCTTCCCGAGGAGGTGTGAGTGAGAAGGAGGGAGAGGGGGGCTTTTATAGGAGAGGGGGGTTGCCTCCTCCCATGGCCGACGCCCATAGGGGGTGTCTCCACCTCTTTCTCATTCATGTGGTGGAAGCTCCACTCACATAAATTGCCCCTCCATTTCTCCACTCAAATATGCATTAAATTTCCACCAAATTTAGTGCAACTCTCATTTAATAAAACTCTTTTATTTATTTTATTCAGATTTTTTAAATTACTTTAATTAACAAACGTTCAAAAAAAACTGCAACATTTCAATATCACATGCAGAACCAATTTCAGCAATTTCACCCGGAACAATTTTGGTGTCCATTAAAATAATTCCAGCGCTTTACAATTCATTTGTCTAGAACATATTTGCTTCAAATGGTGTTTGGCAACCCTTAAGTGTGTCACCATATGGTTCGCGAATAATGCAGACATGATCGAGATCCCTCTCAGATCAATAATCAAAAGCGGGACCTCGAGATCCATACTGACTCCCACACATCCAACGATGACTTCTGTGATCGTGGGAACCTTTAACGATAGTAACTAAATCACTTTGTCTCGTGATATATTATATGTCTGAGATTCGACCATCGGTATTTAAATACCTAGTTTGATCTCGTTACCGACATGCACTTTTTTCTCGGTCCCGTACACCATTCTAGTGATCACATGACTTTCTTGCATGTTATCTTAATGTGATATCACCGAGAGGGCCCAGAGTATATCTATCCATCATCGGGATTGACAAATTTCACTCTTGATCCATGAGCCTCAACATAACACCTTTGGAGTATCTGAACCCACCTTTATAGTCACCCTTTTACGGTGTGACGTTTGATGTTATCAAGTCACTCTTCCGATGTTAGCAATTAACACGATCTCATGGTCTAAGGACTAAGATAACTTCGTATGATGTTATAGCAATATAAACATTATGACTTTGATCGTAATGCTATACTTCGGATAAATGTTCATCACATCATTCACCAATGTTGTGACCTCGGTATTAACAACATCCAATGTCCATGATCAGGAAACTTTGATCATCTTGTTAATCAACGAACTGGTTTATAAGAGAGGCATAACTAGGAACTCTTTATTTGTTTATTGAACACACATATATTAACGTTTCCTATTAATACAATTATAGCATACAAAATAAACATCTATCATATACTTGGAATACATATAATAACAACTTTAGTATTATCTCTCAGGACATATTCCCTTCAACACTGACTCCGCTCCTTCCAGTCGTGTGTGCCTCCACTCATGTGCCAATTGCTAGGGCAACCATCTCCTTCCTCCGAATCAGCCTGTACAACAATCCCTCCAAGCCACCTACCCCGCCGGGCAGTGCGAGTAGAAGAGCTCGCCAGATCAAACCCGAGCCGAGCCGACGCACATCGAGCAGCATCTGCACGACCACCGTGCCTCGGTGCTACCATCGGCACTCGACGGTGCGCCGTCGTGCTGTGCATGAAGCGGTCACGGCCCCTCCTCATAAAGCACAACTGCTTCCGACGTGGTGGTCATGCCTCTCCTTTGACGGCCTCGGTGGCGAGGGAGTGGAGGCTAGAGCGGATGTCGCCGCTTGTGCTCAGAAGTGGCGTGTCGCTGCATGCCTTGATTGTGTTCATCTGCAGGGGTACGAGTGTACGTGCCAAGGTGGTGTCGGTGCATCCGTTGGGCTGCTGTGCGAATCCTGCACCGGAGCTCGCCGCTCCTTTGTCGCCAAGTGGTTCGTCCCCGGAGGCATCGAGGTAGCCGGTGGCGGTGGTTCTTCGTCAGAAGGGAGATCGCGAGCAACTTCCCTTGAGGTCGCCGGCGCAAGTGGTGGTGAAGACATAGGACCTGATTGCTTTTCTATGTTTTGTCTTAGGGTCTTTTTTGCATTGTTCGTGGCCTCTCCTTCAAATACTATTTTTGTCTGGGCGATAGATGCAAGGGGCCTCAATGTAATTTGTTCCCACCTGTTTTTTTAATGAGCGGCTTTAGGTCCTCCTGGATCCTTCCCGTTAAAAAAAAGAAGGTGACCCCGACGAGTTTAGAAAACCGGAGAGATACGCTCAGATTTGCAATTAATACGCAATTATCTCCTGGAATGCCGCGTGTGAACACGATGGTTTATTGCTTCTCTCTCTGGAAGTCACCAAATCAATTAGAGCAAGGACAATAGTATAGCCACCTGCTGGCTATAAGCCAAGTGTCATGTCATCTATAGCCAGCTTAGAGCTAGCATGTACAATAGTGAGCTATAAAAATATACTATTTTAGCATTACATGGCTCACATTTTACTCTCTCAAAGTGCCTAGGAACAGGTGCTAGAGCTGGCTATTGCATAAGAGTCCACTCTTTTTCTCTCTCCTCTTCTCTCTTTTCCAACTAGGCAAGAAAAGAATATTTTAATCATTATAGCCAAGTGACTAGGACTTATTATACTTGCTCTTAAACGACCATTTGTGATCGTAAATAGAGCACTCTCTCTCCAGCGTTTTGCTTCCTAGTATTTCTACTGGCCGTCTGCCATGATCGGCACTTGAGTACTTCCTTCGGTCTGGTTTATTAGACACACACGTAGTTTAAGAAAATCTTTGACCATCAAATTTGATCAATAAAATATATAATATATGTTTAAAAAATATACTATTAGAAAGTACTTTTGAAGATGAATCCAATGGTATAATTTTTATGACATATTATGTAAAATTTGTTGATCAAAATTAATAGTCAAAGTCGCTTTTAAGCTACTTGCGCGTCCAATAAACCGCACCGGAGGGAGTAGAAAACATCTTTATCCTGAGAGTATATTGAAAGTGAACGGTAGTACTAAAAAAGATGCTCTCCTGCGAAGATCAAAGCGACAAGAAGTGTCAGGCGCGTCTCTCTAATTAAATGTTTCCTCGATTTGAATGCTGTCCCCCATGGGACTTTTTTGGTAGTGGTGGACGGCGGCTGTCGTCGCCGGCCGTCAGCAGCCTGCAAGTGCGGAAGATACCGGCGGCGCTAGCTACCACCGACGTCACCACTCCGGTGAGGAGTACACTGCCTTTTCCGGTATGCCTTGATTCATTATTAGATTAATCCCGTAATTTTTTGAACTGCTCCGGTGGTCAGAGTGGGTGCGCTGTGTAGTTTTACCAGTTCGTGGTGCCGTGTCATTCCGGCCAAATCTCATGCCAGCACGTAACTGGAGTAGACACCATTGTCCTGCCTGCGGATTCTTTATTTTTTTGCGGGAAGTAGAATGCAGATTTATAAAAGACGTGGTGCGAGTTGTTATTAAACATCTTAACAAGAAAGTGACGTCGTCTATTCTATTCTTTACTCCGCAGCTATTGTTGCACCTATATATATCACCCATAAGAAGGTTCCAACCGCTAGTACGACCGAACTGGGGATGTGCTTTTTAATAAGGATATGTCTAATTCTCGGCCATATGAGAATTAGTGATGTTATGCAATCTTAGTGGCAACCTATTTTTTTTTATACGGGGTAATTTAAAAGTCTTAGTTGTAATATCACTTGTTGTGGGGCCCCGAAACTTGAACATGAGTGGAGAGCACGCGGATCCCATGCACCCAACTACTTTCCGTCACCCTTGCTCGATATTTAATTGAGCGGGAGTGCTTCTGTTTTACATTTGTAAAGAAAATGTCTATTTCAGAGAGAGAGAGAGAGAGAGAGAGAGAGAGAGAGAGAGAGAGAGAGAGAGAGATTATATTACGTGTTAGGTTATGCAATCGCTATCGACTTCTTTTTACTAGTGGGGAAGCTAAGCTTTACCTAGGCACTCAGCTCAATCATTCAGAAAAGAAAGTTTAGCCGACGCCACAAACCAAAAAGATCATCATCGATCATGCATCCGCGGAAGAGAAAGGCGAGGGAGACTCGTCCTGACGGACAGGGACCTTTCACCTGTACCCGTCCTTCTTCTTTTTTTTTTTGGAAGGATTCATGGACGCTCGCTTTAATCGCACGAGAAAGGAAGAAAACCAACAGATGACCAGTTTTCTTTTGCGAAATCAACAGATGGCGGTTCAGTTCCACCGGTGCCGCCTTGTTTGAACCGATTCCGCACCACTGCTACGGCCGCCGCCGACGTCAAGCTGCTCTGCGCATGGCTGATCGGTCGATTTGGTCGCTGCGTGTACGTACGGTTCTCGCGTCGGTGTTGCCCGTCTCTAGAAGATGGCGGTGAGAGCTTCTGGACTTTTGCTCAGTTGAGTCGTGTAGTGTAGCTGTTAGAGTGTCGTCAAGTGCTCCTGCGAGTCCCAGGATCCCATCCAGAGGTAGGTAGGTGCGGCCTCGATCTGGACCACAGAGTACAAAACGTGCTGACAAGGTAATTTGGTTTTGGCAAGGTATTTCATACTGAACTTATATGGTCGGAGAAAAATACCAAAAATGTTGCATGTTGTTTTCAAAAAAAATATGTTGCATGTTGGACATACTTCCTCCGTCCATAAATAAGTGGATATCTAAATAATTTATTAAGACAAATATCTTGGTTTCAAACCGAATCCCATGACCAAAAAAGGGTGGGTGGGTGGGTAAGAAGAAAAATGGCTGAGGGAGCAGAAAGGGGGTGAGTCCGCCCCCCCCCCCCCCCGAGGGCGACGGGGTTGTCCCCATCGAGCTCCCCGCTAGGCCTCCCCCTCTCCACCTCTCCCTCGTCGCCGCCGGCAGGGCCCGCCGGGCGCGGCCCAGGTGGCGCCGGAGGCGGCGGTGCTTCTCTTCCCGCGCTGAGGTGGCGGGGTCGGGGCCTCTCCCATCCAGCGGCGGTGCGTACTGGGCGGCGGAGGTTCGGCAGCGACCGGGCGAGGACGACGCGACGGCGCAACTGCTGGCAGCCGGGCAGCGCGACAGGAGGCCAATGGCAGGCGGATCTGGCCGGGTTCCCTTGGCCCAGATCTAGGCCCTTAGGGCTCCATCTAGGTCGGGGCGGGCGGGTTTGCCCTCCTCCACGCTTGCTCTGTGGATGGTGGCGTTGTAGGTTTGTGTAGGTCCAACGGTGTCCGCGTTCGGCCTGTTGTAGCATGACTATGGGCTTTACCCTTCTGGGGCCGGCCGGACTCTCGTGGGACTGGTGTACCCCCACGGGGGCTTTACGGGTCCGTTGGACCCGGCCAGACCTAACGGGGACTGGTTTGCCCATGGTCGCGTCCGGTCGACTACCGCCCTTGGCGGTGGAAGTATTTCCCTCCCGCACGGATGCGGCTCTGTTGGCCCTGCCTCGAACTACGTGTGCCTCATCTTGTAGACCTCGCGTCGGTAATCTCGGTGATACGATGATGGTGGAGTCGGGACTGGCGTGGCGCGTGCTCGTGGGCGGCAAGTTTGGTGGTGGCGAGGCCTCGCCCTCGCGGGTCTCCTGTGCAACGGCTCGTCCGAGGCTTGTGGATAGGATCTTTGGGAGAAATCCTTGTCGGCGCGACTGACACCGATGCGGTGCTGCCCGTGGGTGGCACCTCCCTTCCTGAAGGGTGTCGTGGCTACCCTTCTCACACTTCCCTCTGTGTGCCGGGGGAAACCCTAGGGCCAATTTCCGGTCCGGGCAACAACGATCGCTTTCCCTCTTGAGGGTGCTGCTTGGTGCTTGATGAGTCGGGGTTAGGAGCGGGGTGGGCATTCTTCGATGGGCGCAGTGGTTACGGTCTTCATCATCTAGTCGATCCGCCTCCGTCTCTATTCCTTTTTGTGTTCCTTGTTTTTAGTCCGGGCGTGTGTGTGTGATGTTGCCCCAGCATCGTGTATCGTGGTGTGTGTTCCTTTGGGCGTTGCGCTGTCTGGCCCAGCAATAATCTCACATGTGTGCTTTATTTATAAAGCGGGGCGAAATCCCATTTTAAGAAAACCGAATCCCATGTGTATGGAAAGATACAATCGCATCGCTTGGTTTTTTTCTTATTGAAGCCATGTGTATGCAATTTCAAGCATTGACCATTGACTAAATTAAGCAGATTTGGCTGATGGAAAAGTCCAACATGGCGAGCAATTCTAAGATGCATCCACGTGCACGCGCATCCTAGGAAGAAAATTGCAAAAATACAATCACAGTTAGGACAAGAGCATCTCCACTCTGACCCCACGGACGCGCTCAGGACTATTCAGATGAAAATTCTCCTAGCCTCACCTCCAGAGACCACGCCATGACAAAAATAATAATCCATCGGTTTAATCTCTTTAAGGCTGGTCCTAATAGAAGTATCATATCTAGCATCATACATAACATGTTGTCAAAAATCTGATGTGACACAACAATTAATAAAGAAATAGATGGTTGGAGTATCATAGGTAGATACCGCATCATAACACGTAAAACTAAAAAATCCTCATACAAATAAATCTTGTACACAATTTTGCATTAATATTTTACAAATCATTAAATATAGTACTAGTATGATACTACTATATGATAGTACTATGCACTATAGAGATAGTAGTCCTCTGCTTGGGATTCTAGGTCCGGAGGGCCGAATTGCCAATACCAAGGCTCGGTGCATGTGTGATGGTTTGAGTCCTCATTAACTGCAGCTATAATCTCTCCACTTAATTAGGTCAGCTATCTTCTCTTCCTTCCCTTCTTTCCATCGAACGGCCAAAACAAGACGCGATCCGTGAGAGCCTAAACTCGCCAATCATCGCCGGGAAAATAGCTCTGCATTGGTAGTTCCGTGTGCCATGGATCGCGCTCTTCCGCCTCTAGCTGGACACCGCCATGGCCGTCCTCTGCATGCCCCAGTATATAGCACATTAATCTCTCTTCTCCATCTAGCTACAACACCATGGCCGGATTTGATCTAAACTTGCTACCAGAGGTAGAAGCTGAGAGCGGAGGACGAGCAGGGGGAGGTGGTGGGGGAGGAGGAATCCGGCAACCTCGTCTCAGCCTTGCACAACACGGGCGAGGTAGTTTTCCTGCGCGCCTAGGCTCTGAAAGATGCTGGTCCGGCACATGACCATGAAGCGGGGGGCAGCGGGAGGGCGAGGCCGCGGCCTGGCTTCGCCGACGCGCATGCCCATGAAGCGGGCGACAGCGGGAGCACGAGGCAGTCGCAGCCTGGCTTTGCTGGCGCGCACGCCCATGAAGCTGGCGGCGGCGGGAGCGTGAGGCAGTCGCAACTTGGCTTCGTCGGCACGCACGCCATGGCCAAGCACCACCACCTCCGTCCGGACCGCGGGCAATTGCTCGTCGATGACATGGCCGCCATCGTTGAAGGTCTGGATCCAGGACTGCATGACCGGGTCGAGATCCTCTAACCATGCCCATGAATCAACTTGACCTTGAAACCCTACCTCGCCATCATCTCCCTCCATTTTTTCTGACTTTGGATGCTTTTTTGGCGATGGAATCCGACGTCCGGCTGAGTTTTTATCCCCATATTCCAACGGTCCTTGGGAGGAAGACGAGGAGAGAATTTACTCCACGGGCCGTTAGCGAGAAAGGAGGGAGACGAGGACTCACGATTGGAGTAATTAGCACGGGAATTAAGGAGACGTATTAATGACATTGCTTATCATACACTAGTATCATATGCATAATACTACCACTATGACCAGCCTAAGGCTGTGGTAGTGTCATGAGTAGTATCATGCATTTCAAGTTGGCAAAAAGCTCATGTGGCATAGCAATTAATGAAGAAAGAAGTGATTCTAGTATCATATCATAGTAAGTAAAACTAAATTATTTAATTATAAGTAGTCTTGTACACTAATTTGCATTGACATTCTAAAATTAATTAAATAGTATAATACTACTATGTGATACTATGCACTATATGGGTAGTATCATCACCAGTATCATACGCATGATACTAGGTATATGATACTATTACTTTGACCAGCCCAACTCAGTTTCTGACCGATAGGACCCGCTATAGGTGATGACATGGCACCAAGTATTCATATCGTTTGACTAGATTCTTAAAATAGACATGATTACTGGTTTCATCACAGACACCGACGACTTTTCCCCCAACAACCGCTACTTTTCTGACATTAACAACTTCTTCGACAACATGACTGAGGGCAACATCAACACCAACACGAACGGCTCATCCTCTGTTGCATCATGTGTCATATTTTTTCACCTTATTTAGATCACGTTCCAAACTTACAGCCTCTCGGTTAGATTGCATGAATAGTTTTAATCGTATGTTATTGGTCATGTTTTATTTACTACTTTTATGAATTAAATCATGTGGTAGATTGTTTATATTTTCAACAATCAAGAAACATTAGTACATGTTATTTACTCTTTTGCTACGTGTATGACAATACCGCTCTTTGAGGGTGCACACTTGATACATTGCAAATGTATCTATAATTTTTGATGTTCCATGTTTGGTTTTATCTATTTTCTTGTGTTTTGTTCACACTTTGGAGTATTTTTCATATGATTTCTTGAACTAACCTATTAACAAGAGCCACAATGCCAGCTGCCTGTTTTCTGCTGTTTTTGGTTCCAGGAAGTCAGAAAATGAATATTGTCGGAATTGGACGGGACAAAAGCCAAAGTCACTATTTTACCGGAGACAGCTGGAGCCAGAATACGAGACGGAGAGGGGCTGGGGCCTGGCCACACCACCTGGCCACGCGGTCAGGCCTGACCCGCGCCAGGGGGTGGTCTGGCCGCCCCAGGCACCCCCTCGGCCTCTCCTTCCGCCTATGTATTGCCTCTGATACGGAAATTCTAAGGACCCAATCAAAATTCCACGAAAGAGTCTGTAGCCGCTGTCATCTCCATCCCTAGATCGGGAGGGATCTGAAGCTCTTCCCAGCACCCTGCTAGAGAGGAGAATTCACCCTGGAGGCCTTCTTCATCATCATGCAAGCCTCCGGTGTGATGCATGAGTAGTTTATCTCTGAACTACGGGTCCATGTAGTAGCTAGATGGCTGGTTCTTCTCCTTTGTGCTATCATGTTTAGATCTTATGAGCTCCGTTCATAATCAAGATCACCTATTTGTAATTCTGCATGTTGTGTTTGCGGGGATCCGATGGATATTGAGATGCTATTTCAGATTGATTATTGATTCTATCATGTCTTTGATATTTGTGATCTTGCATGCTTTCCGTCGTTAGTAGCTATCTTGGCCAAGTAGATGCTAGCAACTCTAAGAGTTAGTATTTATGCTCGATAGTGGGTTCATGCCTCTGGTAATCTGGGGAAGTGACAGAAATCTCTAAGGTACTAGATGTGATGTTGCTACTAGGGAGAAAACAAGAATCCTTTGTTCATAAAACAATCGTATTGTTTACTTTACACATAGTTCGTAAAGCAATAATCTGTTGCTTGTAACTTAATACTGGAGGGGGTTCGGATGATAACCTGAAGGTGGATTATTAGTCATAGATGCCGTTGGATGGCGGTCTATGTATAATGTTGTAATGCCCAATCAAGTCTCAAAGGAGTCAAGATGATTAGTATATACTTGTATGCTTTCTCGATGTTTGTCAATTGCCCCGCTGTAATTTATTCACCCAGCATGTTATCTATCTTAAGGAGAGCCACCTCTAGTGAACTATGGACCCCGTTCCATTCTTTTATATTCAATCTACAAATTGTTTACTGCTTTGTATTTACTTTCTGCAAACTATTACTTCTTTCCATTCGATACGTTTAATCCTTTATTTTTAAAAAAACCGGTGAGATTGACAACCTCATCGTAAGTTGGGGACAGAGTTCTGTGGTTGTGTTGTGCAGGTTTCCACGTTGCTGCTGGCACCGGTAGTGCGCCTTGCCAACGTTCAGCTAGCAACACCTTTGGGGTGTTTCCTTGCTTCTACTGGATTGATAACCTTGGTTTCGTACTGAGAGAAACTTACTGCTGTGCTCATCATACCTTCCTCTTGGGGTTCCCCAACGAGCTCGATATATTTTGGGCCAGCAACAGTACAAGAGAAGGCATACGAGGCAACGCATGAGATGCTATAATACCATCCAAGGCAAACGTGAGGGAGAGCTTATTCTTAATCAGAAGGAAGCTTTTCAGAAAACTGATACCCTTTTCAGGTCTGTACTTCATGCTATTTTTTAGAAAATATTGTTGACCCGTATATGTCAATTAATAATGGCAAGAACATGTGGGCGGCGCTCGAGGCCAAGTTTATAGTCTTGGAGAGAGGCCAAGTTTATAGTCTCGGAGCTGGCCGTGAATTTAAAGTCATGGACCAAATTTATGACTATAAGATGGTTGATGACTACTTTATGGCTGAGCGGGCTCACAAGATACAATCACTTGCTAAGAAACTTAAGTGTTTTATTTGTGGAGTTACCAAACAAATTTATTGTCGGCAACATAATTGCCAAACTTCCCGCTTTATGGTGGAACTTTATTATTTCTTTGAAGGATCTTGATGTAGAAATAAAGCTAAAGACACACGTGCTTGAGGTTCTAAGAGAGAGGTTACAATACCACCTTAGTACAGAAGAGGAAGTGGAATGTTTACTATACCAGGAGTGCATGCCACGAAGATGCCGAGAAAATTGAAGTCACCAAGTGAGAGGTGTGGTACACTAAGAGCATCTTTAGCAGATTCCGTATATTTTAAACACGTAAAAACCATATGTGGGAAACTGCATAGGCATATTTCACGATGAAAAGCGGCGGTGTGGAGCAGATCCTGCATATGCGAACCGCAAAAAGCAGATATTGCTGCCACTGAAGATTTTACTTGAAATTATGTTCGGAAGTTCGAATAGTACAATTGAACTGCAACAGATTAAACACGAATTCACATGAAATCCCAACCTAGACTACATTGCGAGTACCACTACTTGAAAAATAACACAGTACTCGTGAGATATCTTCCTCCTCTTTGCATTTAACTTTAGTTTCTTCTTCGCAACTTCGAAGCACTCATTCTTCATATCGTCCATTTCATGAGCCGTCATCATCATGATCTGCAGCTCGACCTCGGCGACCCGAAGCTCCCCTCCTCTTCAATAGCTTGGCCATGAGCTCAAGATGGTCAACATAATCTTTCTTCCTCTTCCCGCCAGCATATTCTTTCCGCGAGCATTCGATGCCCGACCTACCATCTAGCTATAAATTGGCATAGATGTTCGAACTACCAATCCAAGAACTAACAATAAGGGAGATATTTGGCGAATTTCAAACCCAAGCGGACAAAGGGAACCGGACTTACTTGTCGAAACATCTAGCAGCGCGTTCATCCATTCCTCCTTCAGCCCGAAGAAGTAGCCGTATGGGAAGGCTTTCGGGTTCCTGTACCCGGGTGCTTTCCCAGCCTTGTGGTGTGACTTCTTGCAGCGGCCGCCGATGCCACAGTCGGAATCAGAGTCGGCAGCAGCAGGAGAGGGGGTGCACGAGCTTCGAGCGGGAGAGGCGCACGAGAGGGAAGCCCATGCTGACGGCGATGGCGCTTGGGGGTTCGATGGCGGTGGCGGGCGGGAAGCTAGCGCTAGAAAATTTTCGTCGCGCAACGTGACTGTGACCCTCGTATATGCGGTATTTCGACGCGGGTTTGCATGAAACAGGAAGGGCTGGCCATTTTTGCAAGATATGCGGTATTTCCTTAGTTTCTGCTAGAGATACTGTAACTAAATGTCTCCTCGATTTGAAGGTTGTCCCCCCTAGGCACCTTTTTTGGTGGTGGTGGACGTTGTCCACAGCGGCTGTCGGTCGTCGGGCGTCAGCCCCTGCGAGTGCGGAAGAGACCGGCCGCGCTAGCAACCACCGAGGTCACCACTTCAGAGCAGTGAGGAGTATTCTCTTGCCGCCTCGATTCATTAGATTAATGTGTTGTTGGTTATTTATACTCCCTCTGTTTCAAATTACTCCATCGGCGCGCTTATGTAGGTGGGCTAGTACTCCCTCATTTTTCATTCAAAAAAATCCTGAAATTTTTGAAATAGATAGTATAAAATGTGTACTACGTATACCAAAAATCCTAGAAAATTTTTGGATGAAAAATGAGAGAGTACTAGCCACCTAGATAAGCGTGCGCGCGGAGTAATTTGAAACAAAGGGAGTAGTTGCTGCAAGGCGAAGCTTCCTGCAGGATGCGTATCTTTCCCTGGTGCACGATGCGCCTTTAGCTTTTCGAGCAGCCTATTTTTGAACTGCTTCTGTCGAGAGTCGGAACTGCTAGGTGAAATCAAAGCAAGACTTTCGCATCATTTTTAGCAGTCACGTGACGCGCAAAATGACATGTAGGACTACAATATTGCAGTGTGGATTGTTTATTTTCGTGCAAGCGTCATGTGGATTTCAAAAACTGCCTTGACATGTAAAAGTAGTCTAGTATTGTGCGTTGTTTATAGTAAAATGGTAAAAGAAGTGACATCATCTATCGTTTACTAGCTATTGTTGGACCGGTTTCAACGGCTTCCAACGACTATGCGATCGGCTTTTCCGTTGATGTAAAAGTAAATTTGTTAGTTTGACTTTCTGTTGCCGACAACCATGTTTTTTTCTCTTTGATTGACAGTGAGTCACCGTCCTCCATCATTTTCTCCAGAGCCGATGCATGATGTGTTGCGACTACGCCGCGTGCGTGCATTTGCTTGGAACAATCAAGACACACTTGCTATTGAACATAAAAATTGAGGGATCGTATGCGTGTTAGCCTAACTAATCGTTATCTAGGTAGCTCAACTATTCAGGAGCAAAAGTTGAGTCGACATCTGAAAATCAGAAAAGTTTATCATGCATATGCGCGCAGGACGGGAGAAAGGTAACGGGGACGAGAACGGCGACTCGTCCTGACCGTCGGCGGATAGGGGCCCTTCACCGGTACTCCGTGGCGCGCGATCTTTTGTATGTTTGCGTATTCGACCGCTTAAAAATCACCACCGGTGCCGCACTGTTTGAAGCGTTCACTAGCCCCGGTTAACGGTAGAAAACCTGAGCATTCACTAGCCCAAGCACCTCCCTAGTGGAATGGAGTGTTTTGGAGGCGATCAGAGTGAATTTTCACTTAGATAGGATTTAATCCCTTTGAATCCATGTTAATCCTGTTAAAACCTCAGCTAAGTGCATCTCCACTCGTTGGCCGTTCCCAGGCCAAAATCCGGACCTAAATAGCGCCAGACGGACGAAGGTTTCGGCCTGGGAACAACCGATTTCCTACTCGCATTCCCAGACCGAGTTCCCAGGTCGGCGTGCTTTCGCCCAAATTTGGTCCAAGTTCGTCCAGTTTTCGGCATACTTCGGTATAATACAAATACAGAGTAATGTTCAGCATAGTTCCGGACAAAATTAAACACAATTCGGCATAAAATTAAACATAGTTCGACGAACAATGAAAATACAACATATTTCGGCCTAGTCCGGCCAGATTCATGCTATGCATGTATGTGTTTCCCTTGCGTATCCATAGGTGCTCAACCAGATCATCCTGCAGCTGTTGATGCACTACCGGGTCTCGAATCTCCTGATGCATGGCGATGAAGGCAGTCCAGGTTGGCGGCACCTGGTGATCAGCTGTGCAAGAGGTCCCTGTCTGTAGTATGGCTCGTTCTGCTCGACCAAACTCACTCGGTCTTCCTCTCATCATCAATGATCATGTTGTGCAAGATCACACAACAGTTTATCACTTCCCACATCTGATCTTTCGACCAGGTCATTGCAGGGAACCGTACAACTACAAACCTCTGTTAGAGTACACCAAATGCCCGCTCCACGTTCTTCCTGCAAGCTTCATGTTCCTTAGCATACTAAGCATGCTTGGGAAGTATCAGGTTTGAGATAGTCTTCACAAATGTTGGCCATCTTGGATAGATGCCATCTGCAAGATAGTATCCTTTGTTGTAGTGGCGCTCATTGATCTCAAAGTCCACGGGAGGAGCATGACCCTCAACAAGCTTGGCAAATATATTTGAGGAGTTGAGAACGTTGATGTCGTTGTTCGATCCTGCCATGCCAAAAAAGGAGTGCCAGATCCAAAGATCATGTGTAGCAACTGCTTCAAGTATCACAGTGCAACCTCCTTTGTGGCCTTTGTATACATGCAAATGGACAGTTTTTCCAGTGCCAATGCATGCAGTCTATGCTTCCAAGCATCCCACGGAATCCTCTTCTTTCATTGACTGCGAGGATCCGAGCAGTGTCTTCAGCAGTGGGTGTTCTCAAGTACTTTGGCCCAAACACTACAATCACCACCATGCAGACCGGTACAAGTAATCGATGGCGGTGGACTCAGCCATACGAAGATAGTCATCAGCATTGTCACCTAGCGCTCCGTATGCAAGCAACCTCATCGCCACTATGCACCTATGTAGTGAGGAAAACCCAACCATACCGGTGCAGTCTTTCTTGCACATGAAATAGGGATCAAATTCCTGGACGGAGGGCACGATCTCGAGGAAGAGCTTTCGGATCATCTTGAAACGGCGCCGAAACAAGGTCTCTTCGTGGAGCGGCTCGTCGGCGAAGTAGTCGGCGTATAACATGCAGTAGCCCTCCGCCCTCTGCCTTGCTTTGCACTTCCAGCGATCCTTCGCCGAGCCTCCACGCTTTGGTGTCGCAGTCTGCATGTACAGCCGTGTCAGAGAGACGAGGATTTGCACGTGCTCTACATCTTCGGTGGCTGTGGCGTTTACTTCCTCCAGCAACACAGCGAACAGCTCTTCGTCGTCGGAGTCCATGGCCGAACGGGCCAATCGTCGAACACTTGGCGAGCGAGCTGGTGGGAGCCAGAAGCGTGGCCGAGCTACGTCGAAGGAGGAAACGGCCTGGAAACGAACAAAACCGGCGTTCTAGGAACACGACTAGACGAAATTTTACTATCCGGACGAAAAATACACGCTGAGAACGCCTTCTTAAGGCGAGTGAAAATGCTCTGACCGAGCAAGGCCTCATGTGGCCAGACTGCCCGTGGAATCTTTCCTCTTTGGTCCGGCTCGAGCGATCCGATCACGGCCACCCCCGACGTCAAACTCCTCTGCGCGTGGGCGATCCGTCGGTTGGTTTGGTTGCTGCGTGGTCAGCGCCTACGTACGCGGTCCCTCGCGTCGGCGTTGCCCCAGTCTAAGGAAAGGTGAGAGCATTTGAACTTTTGCACCAGTTTAGTCGTAGCAGTTGAGTGTCGGGAAGTGCTCCTCCCGCAGAACTAGCTATACGTAGGAGCAGCAACAACCTTACTTTGTTTTTTTCCTTATACTCCCTCCGTCAATAATTGATTTGAATTTATTTAAATTCAAATATATCTATACACTAAAATACGTAGATACATTCAAATTTGGACAAATTTAAGTCAGATATTTTTGAACAGATGGAATAGTAT
Organism: Avena sativa; assembly: GCA_916181665.1. Taxonomy (NCBI): domain Eukaryota; kingdom Viridiplantae; phylum Streptophyta; class Magnoliopsida; order Poales; family Poaceae; genus Avena; species Avena sativa. The sequence continues at coordinate 76,768,259 of OV702292.1, read as the reverse complement.
AAATAATGGGATTGCAGAGTTCCACCACATGCGCTAGAACATGTCGATTTGGCAAGGGTGAAATTCATGTATTCCGTGTTTCGTATTACGGGGTTTGACAGCGTATATGTCGCGACGACTCTCTGCTTTAGGTGTCCTTTTTCTTGCATGGTCGTTGGAGATAAATTTCATACTGTACTAAGAGCATCTCTAACCGATCGTGTTAGAGTCGATTTCGGCGCACCGTTCATCGAGGAGAAAAACTTTGCTCCTCTAAACTTCGGTCGCCGGAATAGATCCCCTAAATTTCCACTCCTATATTTCAATCTTCTACTAGTCATTTCAACAAACACATTGCAATAAAACAAAAACACATCAAAATTAAACTAAAACACTTAGTTCATATACACATTGCATAGTTCATACATAGATTCTAACACTAGGATGGTCGTCGTCGGTGGCCGTCACAGAAACCCTAGCTACGCCGCCGAGCATCGGTGGCCGGCGTCCGCTGACCACCTACTCGTCGAGGCTGTCGAGCCACGCGTCGAAGCTATCGGTGGAGTCAGTGTCGCTGTCGAGGTCGATGACTTCATGCGCCGACGAAGACGCAACTGCCGTCACGGAGGAAGAAGGTCTTGTCGTCAAAGAGGAAGAGATGAGGATGCGACGTGCGGCGCACTCCGCGTAGCGCGCGGCCTCCGCAGCGACGCGGCCGGGATTTTGCCGACGGAGCTCGACCATGTACTGCTCACTGGCAGCCTCGGCCTCGACTCTTTCCCGAGACTCCTGGGCCTCCCGAGTGATGCGCGCGGCGGGGCCGCGATTGGGAGGGGAGAAGAGCTCCGACACCTCACTGTCGACAGGGAAGTTTAGCTCGTCGCAGTCGCTGTCGTGGAGCTCGACGTTCTTGATGCCGTGCACCCACACCGCCTGGAAGGTGCCCAGCCAGTTGCGTTGGCCGGTGTTCCGATCGGTGATCTCTGCCACCCAGGTCCCCCACTGCCGTTGCCGCACGCCGTGGTACTGGACGTGCGGTGCCATCGGCAGTGGGATATCGTTGCGAGGCCCCGATCTACGGCCACGAGACGCGTCGCGGCCCCGAAAGGCGCTGCGGATAGGCGGCAGCGACGGATGGATGGATCCTCCCATCTCCGGCGAGTTTGGGTGGAAGGAGAGGCGTTGGGAAGAAGAACAGCGGAGGGAGAGTGAGCAGTGGCGTTGGGGTGATTTTTTCTCATCGGCTGTGTCCGAGCAAATATAGGAGAGGGGTGGAAAATTTATGGCCGAAATCCTATATTTACTCCTCTAAAACCTTTTAAGCTTTGGGTTAGGTGTGTTTTCGGCCGTTACAGGAGCAATTTGCTCCTTTAAAGTTTTTTGGCTATGGGTTAGAGATGCTCTAACAAGAGTAGCGTTGAACCAATTCCAAAACAACTTTGCCTCGTAACATCCCTTAGGGCATCCGCAATGTATGTGGGTGAAATTTTCACAAGCTAGGACCCACCGTACATGCTTATATCAATTTGACTATGCCATAATGTGTATTGCCAAAGCAGGCCATAAGGTAGGCCTAGCATGTCAGAATACTTGACCAATAGCTTGTAACCAGATATTGTATTTTATTGTTTTATTTACTACAACTAGAAAAGTAGTTGTATTATATTTCTTGTGGGTAGCCCTTAAGCTTATGGGTTTGGTCTTCAGAATTTTTCTTGTGGATAGGTTTCACAATGTATATGGATAACCTTAAGGTCTACTTTTTTATTTATGGTCAGTTTGTAGACAATATTGCGGATGCTTAGAAAACAACGTCAGATCAGAACATTTATTTTAAGTGAGATCAGAATATAGTACTCCTAGTAGTAGTACGATCCTTCACTAAGCCTTCCTTCTTGGCTGGACGAGCACTGCAAAAACAAACCTGACAGAGATTAATCTAGAGTAATGAACAGCTAGCTCCACCCTAAATCTGAGTTTAATCACCTCTCCTGTGTGTTTGTTCATCATAGTTGGCGGTTCGACTGTCGCTCCATTGTTGACGGGCGCGCCGTTGCTGCCGTTGGTGGGGGCGCCATTGGGCGTGCTGCCGTAGGCTCCATCTTCGGTGGCTAGGTCTCCCAGATCAGATCCGCGACTGATGTCGCCGTCCGTGCTCCCAGCTGTTGCCGAGGTGTTGAGCTCGCTGAGGATGCCAATTGGTGGCGGGAACCACGATGCTGGAGCAATCGCGGGTGCCGTTGGCTGGTCATGCATACGAAGCGTGCCCATTTGACCAACCTGGAAGCGGAAGCTCCCAATCGCCAGACTGATTTCATCGCCCACGGACTCGAAAGCCGGGCGAGTGGCCAACGTGTGGACGGTGAAGTCGAACGCGCCTAAGAGATGGTGAATCTCCGTTGTTGCAGACTTGTAGATCATGGTTGATGGGGCCGAAGAAGCCGCGACATCAGCACTCCCAATTCCCACAGACGGCGCCAATTGACGAGGGTTTAACTCGTCAATGCCTATTGTTATGGACTTAGGTTTTGGAGAAGGAGGGAGCGCTGGAGGTATCAGTTGGCTTGCAAACAAGCACACAGGGACGCAAGGTTTATCCAGGTTCAGGCCTCGTAGAGGTCCCTACTCCTGCTTGTCTGCTCTTGGAATTAACGAAGGAATCAAAGATTACAGGGGCGCGCAGATGCAATCTGGCGAGATTGGTGGAAACTATGGTTGCGTGTGTCCTCCTCGCCGCTCCCTCCTAGCCTTTATATAGAAGGCTAGGTCTCTGTTGGGTCCGCAGCATAGAAAACAAAAAAATTTCTACGGTGTGAACCACACGCCAAGATCTATCTACTAGGTACAAAGCAACGGGTAGACATACATCCAAAGAGAACTTACCCTCGAACACAACGAGTTTTGTTAACAAGTAGGAACTCGTGGTTGATGTAGTCATACACTTGCCGATCTCAAGATCGTGAGGAAGTCCGAGCACCGCAACTCAGCAGCGCATCCGTACTCGCACACACGTTCAAGCCGCCGGACAATCTCCACCTCCTCGCTCTAGCGATCCAGCGGAAGCAGCAACTCCTTCCAGACGAAATGCCACCGGGAACATGTATCTCGCTAATCCAAGATCATGGGGGAATAATTCTAGAGGGGGAGAGAGATCCTTCACAAGGAGGTGTGTGGATGAAGGAGGGAATGGGTGGCCTTTTATAGGAGGAGGGGGGTGCCCCCTCTCTCCATGGCCGGCGCATGGGGGGGGGGTGACCCCTCACCTCCCCCATTCATGTGGTGGTAACCCCTCCACATTAAAATGCCTCTTCACATTCCCTTTTAAAGTCTCCACTTTAAATGCATTAAATTTGGAGAAATTTAATGCTCTCTCATTTAATAAAACTCTTTTATTAAATTTATTCAGAATTTTGTTAATTACTTTAATTAACAAACATTCACATATAGCCCCTTGCAATATTTCAATATCACATGCAGAACCACTTTCTGCAATTTCAGCCAAAACAATTTCCGGTTTCTATTGAAATAATTCCTGCGCTTTGCAATTCTTTCGTCTGAAACATATGTGCTCCAAAATAGTGTCTGGTAACTCTTAAGTGTGCCACCCTACGGTTCGCGAATAATGCATACATGATCGAGACCCTTCTCCGATCAATAATCAGCAGCGGGACCTAGAGATCCGTACTGACTCCTACACATTCAACGATGACTTCTGTGATCGTGAGAACCTTTAACGCTTGTAACTAAATCCCTTTGTCTCTTGATATATTACATGTCCGAGATTCGATCATCGGTATCTCCATACCTGGTTTGATCTCGTTACCGACATGCACTCTTTTCTCGTTCCCGTGATATAACATTCTAGTGATCACATCACTTGCTTGCAAGCTATCTTAATGTGATATCACCGAGAGGGCCCAGAATATATCTATCCGTCATCGGGATTGACAAATTTCACTCTTGATCCATGAGCCTCAACATAACACCTTCGTAATACTGAACCCATCTTTATAGTCACCCTGTTACGGTGTGACGTTTGATGTTATCAAGATACTCTTCCGGTGTTAGCAATTAACATGATCTCATGGTCTAAGGATAAAGATTACTTCGTATGATGTTATAGCAATATAAACATAATGACTTGATCGTAATTCTATACTTCGGATGAATGTTCATCACATCATTCCACCAATGGTGTGACCTTGTTATTAACAACATCCAATATCCATGATCAGGAAACCTTGATCATCTTAATAATCAACAAGCTAGTCTATAAGAGAGGCATAACTAGGAACCCTTTTTGTTTATTAAACACACATGTATTGATGTTTCCTGATCAATACAATTCTAGTATGTAAAATAAACATCTATCATATATAAGGAATATATAATAACAACTTTATTATTGCCTCTCAGGGCATATTTCCTTCAGTCTCCCACTTGCACTAGAGACAATAAACTAGTTCACATAGTGATAAATCTAACACCATGGAGTTCTGGTGTTGATCATGTTTTGCCCTAGGGAGAACTTTAGTCAACGGATCTGCTACATTTAGGTCCATGTGTACTTTTCAAATCTTTATATCTCCATCCTTGACATGCTCGTGGATAGAGTGAAACCGGCACTTAATATGCTTGGAATTCTTGTGAGACCTCGGTTCCTTTGCGTTGGCTATGGCTCCATTGTTGTCACAATAGATCACCATTGGGTCCAACGCACTGGGAACCACACCTAGTTCCGTAATGAACTCTTTCATCCAAACCGCCTCCTGCGCCACTTCTGAAGCAACAACATATTCCGCCTCCGTCGTTGATCCAGCCACCACAGGTTGTTTGGAACTCCTCCAACTAACTGTTGTTCCGTTCAAGAGAAATACGTATCCGGATTGAGACTTAGAGTCATCCGGATCAGTGTCAAAGCTAGCATCGACATAACACTTAGCGACTAGCTCTTCTTCACCTCCGTATATAAGAAACATATCCTTAGTTCTTCTCAAGTACTTGAGGATGTTCTTTACCGCTATCCAGTGTTCCGAACCTGGATCAGATTGGTACCTACTAGTCAAACTAATAGCATGTGCCACATCCGGTCTTGTACATAGCATGGCATACATAATAGATCCTATGGTCGAGGCATAGGGGATCTTATCCATCATCTCTCTTTCTTCCGCCGTAGCCGGACTTTGAGTCTTACTCAATGTCTTGCCTTGCAACATAGGTAAGAACCCCTTCTTACTTTCGTCCATATTAAACTTCTTTAATATCTTATCAAGGTATGTACTCTGCGATAGCCCAATTAGGCGCCTTGATCTATCTCTATAGATTTTAATGCCTAATATATATGACGCTTCACCAAGGTCTTTCATCGAAAATTTGCTGTTTAGATAACTTTTAACACTGTTTAAAAGATCTATATCATTTCCAATCAATAATATGGCATCCACATATAATATCAGAAATGCCACATTGCTCCCACTCACTTTCTTGTAAATACAAGCCTCTCCATAAGTTTGGACAAATCCAAACTCTTTGATCACCTCATCAAAGCGGAGATTCCAACTCTGGGATGCTTGCTTTAGTCCATAGATGGATCGCTGAAGTTTGCATACCTTATTAGCATCCTTAGGATCGACAAAACCCTTAGGTTGTATCATATACAACTCTTCTTCAATATTACCATTGAGGAACGCAGTTTTGACATCCATCTGCCATATTTCATAATCGAAATATGCAGCAATTGCTAACATAATCCTAACCGACTTAAGCATCGCTACGGGAGAGAATGTCTCATCATAGTCAACTCCTTGAATTTTTCGAAACCCCTTTGCGACAAGTCGAGCCTTATAGATGGTCACATTACCATCAGCATCAGTTTTTCTTTTGAAAATCCATTTATTCTCAACGGCCTTTCGATCGTGAGGTAAGTCCACCAAGTTCCAAACTTGGTTCTCGTACATGGATTCCATCTCGGATTTCATGGCTTCCAGCCATTTGTTAGAATTCGGGATCATCATCGCTTCTTCATACGTCGCAGGGTCATCCATTTCATCAACCATGAAATTCACAACAGGATTGCCGTACAGTTCAGGAGCTGCACGTGTCCTGCTTGACCTGCGAGGTTCGGTAGTGTCCTCTTTCGGAGTTTCATGATCATTATCATTAGCTCTCTCTTCATCAGGTGAAGTCAACTCCGAAACAACTTCCGGTGCTGCGCCACTCGCCATTCTATGAAGAGAAGGTTCAATAACCTCTTCGAGTTCTACCTTCCGACTACTCACACCTTTCACGAGAAACTCCTTCTCAAGAAAGAATCCATTCTTGGCAACAAAAACCTTGCCCTCGGATCTGTAATAGAAGGTATACCCAATTGTTTCCTTAGGGTATCCTATGAAGACGCATTTTTCCGCTTTGGGTTTGAGTTTATCTGGTTGAAGTTTCTTCACATAAACATCGCATCCCCAAACTTTAAGAAATGACAACTTAGGTTTGTTTCCAAACCATAATTCATACGGTATCGTTTCAACGGATTTAGATGGTGCCCGATTTAAAGTGAATGCAGCTGTTTCCAGTGCATAACCCCAAAATGACAGTGGCAAGTCAGTCAGAGAGATCATAGATCGAACCATATCCAATAAGGTACGATTACAACGTTCTGACACACCATTACATTGTGGTGTTTGATACGTCCATTTTGCATCACTATTCTATGTCTTAATTCACTATTATTCATTGATATATTTTGTATTGAGAGGTGATACTTATGTTATTTCATCTGTTTTTGCATGGTTGATGACTTTTGGAGCATGGACCGCTATAGTCAGGATTCTGATGGAAAATGTGCTGTTTGGAGGCAAAATTCACGAAGATCAGAAAATCCGGGAAAATATACGAAAAATTCTATTTTTCCAGAAGACTCAAGATGCCAGAAGATGGAGTGGAGGTGGGCCACAAGGGGCCCACACCACCCCATGGCGCGGGCAAGCCTAGGCCATGCCAGGGAGTGGTGTGGCCACCCTGGCCCACTCCAGCCTCTCCCCTCTGGCGTATATCTTCCTCCCGAAACCCTAAGACTCGAGGAGCGACCACAAAAAGATTCCGCCGCCTCTTCGGGGTGGAAAACACCAAGAGAGAAAGATCTCTCTGGCAGACAGATTTCTGCCGGGGGAATTCCTTCCCGGAGAGGGGAGATCGTCGCCATCAACACCACCATCAAGCTGGACTTCATCGGGATCATCATCATCGTCATCACCACCATCATCATCAGCAGCACCCTCATCACCATCTCCATATTGCTATAACAATTGCGTTGAATCTTGCATAGTTCATAGGGGAAACTTTCCCGGTGTTGATTATTCTTTGTAGTTGATGCTATTGAGTGAACGATTGAATTATTGTTTATGTTCAGATTGTTATACATCATTATTTCATCTCTGATCATGATCCATATGATGTCTTGTGAGTAGTTCGTTTTGTTCTTGAGGACATGGGAGAAGTCATGTTGTTAGTAGTGGAGTTGTGTTGAGAAAGATTCAATAGATTGTTATTTAATTTGTGGTGTACTTCTTCTAGTGGTGTCATGTGAACATCGACTACATGACACTTCACCTATAAGGGCCTAGGGGAATGCATTGTGTATTTGGCTACTAATCGTAGGGGTTGCCGGAGTGATAGAAACCTGAACCCCCCCTAGGAAACCATTGCACAAGGGACGTAAGGGTCTTAGAGTTTAAGGCTGTGGTTAGGTTTCTACCTTAAATACTTTCTTGTACTTACGGATGTTTGCAAGGGGGTTTAATCACAAGTATGTATTAAGTCTTGGATGGGAAGGTACATTAGCACAGGTTCACCCACACAACACTTAGCAAGCTAGAGAAGATTAATCGACTATATGAAGCGAAAGCACTTGACAGTCTTCCCATGTGTCCTCGAGAACGTTTGGTCATCTATAGAAATACAACCGGCTTGTCCTTTGCTGCATAAAGGATTGGGCCACTTGCTGCATTCATTCTTACTGTCTTTTGTTTACTCGTACTTTGTTTACTTGCTTTATCGAAAACCCCTAAAAATCCGTTTGCTAAGTATTTGTAGAGAATTCCTGATCCATACCACTAGCCAGCACCTTCTGCTCCTCGTTGGGTTCGACACTCTTACTTATTGAAAATACTGCGATACACCCCTATACTTGTGGGTCATCAAGACTATTTTCTGGCGCCGTTGCCGGGGAGTGAAGCGCTATTGGAGAGTGGAACTGGTAAAGGAAACATCTACTGTGAGTATTGTTTACTTCTACTAGTTGCTTTATTTTCGTTATGGATAATTCACTGAGTTTCTTATTTGGTAATGCTACTACCACTGCTAAGGTAGTAGATAAGCCACCACCTGCTGAGAAAGATGTTTTCAAAATACCTATAAGAATTATTGATCGTGTTATGGATAACTACTATGTTGGGGATGGAACTGTCCATCCCGGTGATCATTTACTCTTTATACACGAATTATGCGGGTTGTTCAAGTGTGCAGGTATTACTATAGATCAAGTAAGAAGAAGTTATTCTCATTATCACTGAAAGGAAGAGCTGAGGAATGGTATAAGCTGCTGAAGAATGGTCAAGCTCTGGAATGGGAGGAAATAGTGCCTCTCTTTTACTCAAAGTTTTATCCTCCTAGTGAGATTCATAAAGATAGGAATCAAATATACAACTTTTGGCCTCTTGATGGAGAGAGTACAACTCAAGCTTGGGGGAGATTGAAGTTACTAATGATCAAATGTCCCATTCATGAGCTCCCCAACAATATTATTATCAATAACTTTTATGCAAGGCTCCCTCTACATGACAAGGATTTATTAGATGCTTCTTGTGCTGGATCATTCACTCGTATGGAAGAAGAAGTTAAATGGGACCTTCTAGATCATATTCAAGACAATGCTGAAGCTTGGGAGAATGACAAAGGTAGAAATTCAGGTATAAATTATGATTATGAATGCATTGAATCTTTTATGGGAACTGACAACTTTCAAAATATTAAAAATGCTTATGGTCTAGACTCTCAAGCTATTGCTCCTTATTTTAAGGCTTTTGCTTCCTATATTGAAGTGCCTAAAAAGAAGTGGAATAAGTATCATGAGCCTTATAAAGATATTGCTAAGAGTGTTCCTTCAAGAAATACTGAAGTTTATACTACTAATCATGTTTTACCTGAACCTTATATTGAGAAAATGCCTTTTCCAGTTAAGGTAAAGGAACATTCTATGATAGCTAGTATGGTTAATGAAAGTACTAGTAAAGCTGTTGAACCGGATAAACAAATGGTTGATGAACCTATAATAGCAAATGTGAAAGACTTTGTTGCTAAATATGAAAAAGAGGGACACAGTATCCTTTGTAAGGATACCTCTAATATTGTTTCGCAAAGTAGTGTTATGAGAGCTAGAATTCCTGTGTTTTCTGTTAGAATAAGTGATCATTGCTATGATGGTCCTTGTGATAGATATATTGTTAACTTTATGCATGATACTGAAAGCTACTATGAGAGAGGGAAAAGTGTTCTTATGCATCTCAATAATATCAAGTTTCCCCGTTTTATGCTGAAAGTTTTTATGTTGCACTTCTTTTGCCTTCTTATGCAAGTTGCCTTTGGTTTCAATAACTTGTTTGTTTACAAAATCCCCTTGCATAGGAAGTGGGTTAGATTTAAATGTGTGTGTGTTTTTGCTTCTTAATGCTCTCTTTCACTTCAAATCATATCCCTATGAGAGCTTCTTCAAAATTATCATGCCCATCTTAATGGCTATAAAGAAAGAGCTTTATGGGAGACAACCCAATTTGTTTATGCTTTAAGTTTGTTTTTGTTTCTTTGAGTTTTGGAAGTTATTAATTCAGTAATAACCGCTCCTTATCCATTTTGTTTGGTTTTTGTGTCAAGATCAACCTCTAATGAGAGAGAAGTAATATTTGGGAAAGTTGATGTCCCAAAACAGATTTTTCTTGCTTCACCGTAAAAATTCGTGAGAGATCTCTGTATGTTGGATTGAGCTGTAATTTTTTGTGCTTCTGCCCCAGGTTGTTATTTAACTTTCGTTAGTTTTGCACTTTTTGATTTGAGCAACAGAAGATTTTAGAAAAAAATGATCTTTACCTGCTGGTCTGTTTTGACAGATTTTGCCAATCTTGCATTTGCTTCTTTATTCGATTTCCTTTTTGAATTCTTTTTGGATTTTCGGAAGGAGGTGCTGCAGTAGCTTTTGTTTTGATGGTTTTTCAGTTGAAGTTGAACTCAAAAGGTTTTATCACTTCACTTATACTAATGTTGCTAATAAGAATTGTGTGAAGTTTTGTGTGAAAGAAATTTCCAGGAAGTGGAGACAATGGTGTAATAAGGAAGAGAAAGGTTTTATGACTCAAGTAATAAGTATATGATGATGAAGATATCAATGATATTCAAGTGATGACTCCGGAAGGATCTACCAGATACCAAATTCAGAGACCTGCAGAGTCTGTATTCAAATAGGTAACAGTTCTAGTAAGAAAAGTTCCGCGAAAATACAATCCAACTATATTTTTGCAGTTTTCAGTCAATAAGGAAAGCTACGAAGCAAAAAAGGGACGGAAACGGAGCCAGGGTGGCCCACACCACCCCATGGCGCGGGTCCACCCCTGGCCGCGCCACCAGGTGGTGAGGCCACTCCGGACTCCGCCTCCGACTCGTTTTCTTCCAGTACCTTCCTTTTGATATGAAGCTTCGTAATATATAACCCCCCGGATCTTCCGAGGTTCGTATATTGTGTTTTCGTCGTGTTTTTGTTTCGATCTATTTCTGTCAGGACATACTCTTTGAGAGCTTAGAAGCACAATGGTGTTCGCCAAGGATAAAGGGAAGGAGCCCATGGAGGAAGACCTCCAAGACCCCAGGAAGGAGAAGGAGATCAAGAGTGAAGGTGAAGAGGAGCAAGGCCAACGTCCGCACACCGGCACCACCATTGCAAGCATGGGAGTGGTGAAACCTACCAAGATCAGAAGGACGGCACGGATGTCAACTGGAGGGAAGCCTCCGCGTCACTGTTTGGCACCAAGGACACCCTCTCCAAACACCAAGAGTACCTTCCATACATTTACCCTAGAAGACGGACAAAGATGAGAGTATACCACCACCACCTAAGGAGTAATTCGTCGTCAGGTTTGGCATCCCCTTGGTTTGTTCCAAGCTTGGGGGAGTGCCGCAGTATCAGATCACTATCTTCTATCCTTTTACTTTATTAGTAGAGTCATATCATGAATAGAGGAGTTATTATGTAGTATGGTTTGCATTATGGAAGTGTCCTGGTGTGAGTTTCCATTATGGAGTACTAATGAGAAGTTCTATCATTCACTCTTTTGCATAGCTTATATTAGTTTTCAATTCGTGGTTATATGATTGATCTTGTTGTTAGTATTGGTATCACTTTGGGATCATTGAGTTAATTTAGTTGGTTTTGGAAAACCTGGCTCGGTCAGTAGCAACACCTTTTTGAGAGTTGAAAAGAAAAAGATAGAAGTACTCGAGAGAAAATAATTTCATCATCTTTCTTTCTTGATTTGCTCATAAGTTTAGTATTCTCTAGTTAAGATCTTTTGTTCTTCCAAGGAAGATTGCATGTTTGTCTTTATCACTTGTATGTTTGTTTGTTTCCTTCAACTCTTATACTTGCTACCCAGCCTTGCTAGCCAAAAACTTGTACTGAGAGGGAATACTTCTCATGCATCTACCTCCTTTAAACCAAAACCTTTGCCATTTGTGTCCACCATACCTACCTAGTAGCATTATTGCTATTCCAAGTAAATTCTTGTTTTGTCTACCTCCCAAATTAAACTTGTTATGAGAAAATTAGTGATTAAAGCTCTTAATGATACGTACATACTTACGATGACAAGAACTTATCGGTAACTAAAGTTGAGTAGCATGAGGAGCGGCCCTTGTACTCAAGGGACTTGGGATTTTCAGTTTATAGTTTGTCAAGCATATATCTCAGATTGGACCTCACTTTAACTGTGGCATCCCGCTAAAACCACTACTAGAAAATCGTGTTGTTTTTGTGCATTGCATCGTCATGACCGCATGCTCATGTCATCATGCCACATTGCATTTGAGCATCGTCATCATCATGCATGGATTTGTCTAAAACTATTTTCGAAACGCCTAGTTTTGTTTTTCTAAATATTCCCGTCTTTATTCAAATTAAAACCCGGGTCTCCGGAATATTTTGTTTCGTCTACAAACAGTTTTCAAAAGCCCCGTTTTAAACAAATAAATTTTTTTTAGGGGGCAGCCGAACCGGGCCGATCCGACCCAGCCGGCCACCCCCAGTGCAAAAACCAGAACCACCCAAACCCTTTTCTACTAAATACCCTACCCCTAATCCTACCCAGCCACCCTCCACCTCACCCTGCCCTATAGTAGCGCGCCACCTCACCAACCCCCTCCCTTTTCCCTCCACCTCACCCCAGCCACACACCACACGCACGCCGTCAGCCTGGCCCGGGCCACACCCGGCCCCGCACTCCCTAGCCTCCCCGACCACCTCGGGTCCCTCACCTCATCATACCCCGGCCCCACCTTTGTTCCCACCGACGCGTCCCCCGCCTCATCCTTCTCCCTCGCTGTCCTTCCCTGCTACCTCCCGTGGCGCCGCCCCTCTGCCTCGGCCCTCCTCCCCGCCGGCGCGCCCTCGCCCGCCGCTGCCGCGGCCTCTCCCAGCTTCCTCTCGTCAGCACGCGTCCGACTTTGGCCACCTTCCTCCTCCCCCGCTGCCGATGGCTCCCCTCTACGCGTTGCTCCGCCTCGCGAGCCCCTTCCATCGGCATCCCTCCCGCGTCTGTCCGGTCGGCCTCGACCTCGCCGGCCCGACCTCCTCCTCACCGGCCTCCGCCTCAGCCCTGCAGCGCCCCGCCGTGCGCCGCCGCAACCAGGTCCTCCTCTCCCCTGCTCGCCTCCTACCGCCATCGTCCATTCCAGGGCTGCTGCTCGTTTTACCCGTGCCGGTGCTGCTCCCGACCGTGCCCACCAGGCAACACCGCCGGCTCCGGCGCCGTCCCCGCATGCAGAGCTGCCATGGCCACCTCCTGTCACCCCGAGCTCTCCGGCCCTCCCTTTGTCCTCGAGTTCAACGCGGGCCCTCCTGCTCTTCCGTGGGTGCAGCGCCGCCTGCTATTCGGTCTAGCAGCAGCTCAAATCGCATCCACATGTCTCCAAGCACTCCTTCGGTGTGTGTTGTTGCTGCTTCATTTTGTTTTGGCCCTGTCCGTTTTCCCATCAGGCATCTCTGCAGTTTCGATTCGGCTACCTCCTCGGACACAACCGATGACAAGATCTTCGGAAACATCAACGGACAAGGATAACAAGATGGACAAGAACGACATATGAGGACACGCGAAGGCCATCGGTGCCCGAACCATGCAAGACCTCCACCGACAAATGAAGTCGGAACCACCAAGGCCTCCGACATGGAACCCGAAGGCGATGACTCTGGATCGACAAGATCTTCTTAGACGCCGAGAACCCACGGTACCCGAAGACCGAACCCGGCGCCGCTCCAAGATCTCTTTCCCGGAGTTGATGACCCGATGACGCCAAGATCTACATCACGGATCCGCCGGGCGAGACCTCAAAGGCCATCGACGCGTGAAGATGTACCCTCAGAATTCCGAGGAGGTCGGCAAGAACTCCTACACGTACGCCAAGACCCGGATCCGAAGACCGCCAAGATCGCCACGGAACGGCAAGCTCTCCATCCCGGATACGCCAAGTTCGTCGAGAACCCGGACGCCAAGGTCGCCTACATGGAATGACAAGCACTTCACCCCGGACGCCAAGTCCGACCCGACCCGCGGACCCGACAAGATCTTCACGACGACAAGATCGACACCGACCAGGGCAAATCCGATGCGCCCCCGACGCCAAACCAAGTCCTTCTTCCTGGAACGCCAAGCTCTCCTTCCGTTGTCCGAACTCGATCCCATCGATCCGCACCCCATATCCGATCCCCGTCGAACCACGTCGACCCCGAACCCCCCCGGAACCCAAGATCTCCCGAACCCAGATGTGTGAACCTTTTTCCAAGCCCAATTTTATAAATGCTATATATAAAATCTGTGGGCAATAGATGTTATTTGGTTCTTCCACGCTCACTTGTGTCCCGTAGGACCCCGAGTACTTGATACATGTTCCTTGACTATTCGCGCTATCCACATCCGGGAGGCCTTATGGACCCCCCTGAGCCAGAGCTTGATTCATTTCTATTTCTTGGGGCCACAAAGTAGTTTGGGGCTTTATTACTATCCTGTACCTATGCCATGTTTTACTGCTTTATTTACGATTGTGCGTGGAGCACCTGTACTATTTTGGAACGTGGAATGTTTTCGCGGTATTGACAAGCCCAGTCACACTTTCAGGTTCCCAGTCGTTTACAGCCATTGTCACAAACCCTAGGTCTGTTCCGGAGCCGGCCAACTTTGTTGCGGGTAGCTTAGTGGGGTGGCCCCCTGAAATATTTCTGAATCCTGTGATCGCTTTGTCATGAATGCCTCATTGGGTTTTGAGTTGGTTTTTCCGAGGTTGATCGAGTGTGTGTTGCTATTTGTGCACCCCTGCAGGGTAAAACTTTCTGAAAGCCGTGTCCGCGGTTATGGACGACTTGGAGCACAGTATCTCGATCATAGACAAGCATAACTAAAGTAGTGCTATAAATTTGACTAAATATGTGACTAGTAATTCAGCTTCACTACAATGGAATGGATAATAAAAATGCCAACAACTAGTGGATCTGTGGTGATCTGTGTCATACTATACCTGCCTAGCAAGTATTGCAACCCCAATGGAATGTGATAAAAGTGCCAACAACTGCTGGGTTTTGGGATTCCTCAGGACAATTTATATCTGACTAGTAAATGTTCCAACTACCACGGAATGGTTAATTAAAACTGCCCACTACTTATGCTTTAGGATGACTCATGCTATCTATATCTGATTAGTAAGAGCTTCAACTATAATGGAATGAATAAAACTGCCAACTGTGTGAGTTCCTCGGTTTGACTTCCTCGTTTGGTCTCGAGGGGTAATACCAGGATGGGTATGATTGGTGTTCGTATCAGGTGGTTCCGAATAGGTCTTTCTTATCTCTCTAATAGCCGCCAGTTTTACCGAGTCTCTATAGGTTGTTTAGTGTCGCTGCGCTGCCGCTTGAGCCCACCATACCTATGTAGGCGAGAGCCGCCGAATTCTAGCCTCGCCGTGTACTGGCCTCAGTACTGACACTCCTCTTTTTCCTTTGCCCTTTGTCGGCACCCCTTTTGTTTTAGCAGTTTAAGTTCGACGTCGTTAGCAGGGTTACCCTTCCGGCTTGTCCTGGGCAGGGTTATGGACGCCATTGGTTATTCTTTAGGGCTCTTAGCCCCATTTGCATCTTGTCCGTACTCGGATGCTGTAACGTTTTCAAGGTGATTTGGATCTTTGTATTGTATATCTGTATTCTTGACTCTTGGAGTCGTGTTGTATATTATATATCTGTTCTGTGGGTCCCATCGAGGACTGTTGTGTAATGGTATTACTTTGTTTTCCACCCGCACGAAAGTGCCCGGTGGGCGTCCTTGAATCGTTTCTATGCGGGTTTGGCAGAAAGGGCTAAAACTTGCATAGGGCCGATTCGAGGGTGTTACAGAGTGGTATCAGAGCTCAGTAGTTGTGATACCCCACAAGTCCAGCCTATAGGATAACCTAGCTAACGGCCGATGTAGAGTGTCAAAACTATTTTGCAAAAATCGGTTGGATAGATCTGATTAGGTCTGATTTTACTTCTTACCCATCTATTGTTCTCCTCTTACCTCTGCGTGTTCTGAATCTGCTCTCTTATCTTTTCTTCGAGTCTAGGGTTTCTCGTGGTTGGGTTTTTCGTCGTACCTTTAGGGTTTCGCCTCCTCCTTTGGTAACGGTGTTTCTACATCCGGTCTTCATGCTATCTGAGTGATCCTTTATCTGTGGTACCATTCTTTGTTCCTTGTTTGTGCCTTCCGGTGTTTTCCGACGCGACGACATCATCTACGCCAGATCCGATGCAGAGCCTGCATCACCTCTTTTATTTCCGAACCTCGATTGTCGAGATCTTCAGTCTGATTCCGAGAATGGTTGCACGCTTTTCTACTGATTGTGCGGAGTAATAGTTTGGGTGCGTGATGGACTGGCCCCCATGCCGATTACTCAATCTATTTGCTCTCGTACGTTGAAGTGGATGAGAATGCGTCGTCTCTCTATTTTTATCGAAGTTAGAGGTGGCTTTATTTGTTGATACCTCTGTCTTCGCCCTTTGTTCCCGGAGTGTTCTCCCGACGATCACGGACAACGACCTCTTGTTAGTGGTGTCACGAGGATCTACACGAAGCAAGAAGATTCAGATCGCCGACCTTCCTTCTGGTACCATGAGGTGGATCTCGAGGGCGAGATCCTTTGTTAGTGGTGTCGAATTGTGGCATCCCGCTAAAACCACTACTAGAAAATCGCGTTGTTTTTGTGCATTGCATCGTCATGACCGCATGCTCATGTCATCATGCCACATTGCATTTGAGCATCGTCATCATCATGCATGGATTTGTCTAAAACTATTTTCGAAACGCCTAGTTTTGTTTTTCTAAATATTCCTGTCTTTATTCAAATTAAAATCCGGGTCTCCGGAATATTTTGTTTCGTCTACAAATAGTTTTCAAACGCCCCGTTTTAAACAAATAAAATTTTATTTTATTTTTTTAGGGGGCAGCCGAACCGGGCCGATCCGACCCAGTCGGCCACCCCCAGTGCAAAAACCAGAACCACCCAAACCCTTTTCTACCGAATACCCTACCCCTAATCCTACCCAGCCCACCTCCACCTCACCCTGCCCTATTGCAGCGCGCCACCTCACCAACCCCCTCCCTTTTCCCTCCACCTCACCCCAGCCACACACCACACGCACGCCGTCAGCCTGGCCCGGGCCACACCCGGCCCCGCACTCCCTGGCCTCCTCGACCACCTCGGGTCCCTCACCTCGTCATACCCCGGCCCCACCTCGTTCCCACCGACGCGTCCCCCGCCTCATCCTTCTCCCTCACCGTTCTTCCCTGCTACCTCTCGTGGCGCCGCCCCTCCGCCTCGGCCCTCCTCCCCGCTGGCGCGCCCTCGCCCGCCGCCGCCGCGGCCTCTCCCGAGCTTCCTCTCGTCAGCACGCGTCCGACTTTGGCCACCTTCCTCCTCCCCCGCTGCCGACGGCTCCCCTCTGCGCGTCGCTCCGCCTCGCGAGCCCCCTCCATCGGCATCCCTCCCGCGTCTATCCGGTCGGCCTCGACCTCGCCGGCCCGACCTCCTCCTCACCGGCCTCCGCCTCAGCCCTGCAGCGCCTCGCCGTGCGCCGCCGTGACCAGGTCCTCCTCTCCCCTGCCCGCCTCCTGCCGCCGTCATCCATTCCAGGGCCGCTGCTCGTTTTCCCCACGCCGGTGCTACTCTCGACCGTGCCCACCAGGCAACACCGCCGGTTCCGTCGCCGTCCCCGCAGGCAGAGCCGCCGTGGCCACCTCCCGTCACCCCGAGCTCCCCGGCCCTCCCTTTGTCCTCGATTTCAACACGGGCCCTCCTGCTCTTCCGTGGGTGCAGCGCCGCCTGCTATTCGGTCTAGCAGCAGCTCAAATCGCATCCACATGTCTCCAAGCACTCCTTCGGTGTGTGTTGTTGCTGCTTCATTTTGTTTTGGCCCTGTCCGTTTTCCCATCGGGCATCTCTGCAGTTTCGATTCGGCTACCTCCTCGGACACAACCGATGACAAGATCTTCGGAAACATCAACGGACAAGGATAACAAGATGGACAAGAACGACATATGAGGACACACGAAGGCCATCGGTGCCCGAACCATGCAAGACCTCCACCGACAAATGAAGTGGGAACCACCAAGGCCTCCGACATGGAACCCAAAGGGGATGACTCTGGATCGACAAGATCTTCTTAGACGCCGAGAACCCATGGTACCCGAAGACCGAACCCTGTGCCGCTCCAAGATCTCCTTCCCGGAGTTGATGACCCGATGACGCCAAGATCTACATCATGGATCCGCCGGGCGAGACCTCGAAGGCCATCGACGCGTGAAGATGTATCCTCAGAATTCCGAGGAGGTCGGCAAGAACTCCTACATGTACGCCAAGACCCGGATCCGAAGACCTCCAAGATCGCCACGGAACGGCAAGCTCTCCATCCCAGATACGCCAAGTTCGTCGAGAACCCGGACGCCAAGGTCGCCTACACGGAACGACAAGCACTTCACCCTGGACGCCAAGTCCGACCCGACCCGCGGACCCGACAAGATATTCACGACGACAAGATCGACACCGACCAGGGCGAATCTGATGCGCCCCCGACGCCAAACCAAGTCCTTCTTCCCGGAACGCCAAGCTCTCCTTCCGTTGTCCGAACTTGATCCCGTCGATCCGCACCCTAGATCCGATCCCCGTCGAACCCCGTCGACCCCGAACCCCCCCGGAACCCAAGATCTCTTGAACCCAGATGTGTGAACCTTTTTCCAAGCCCTATTTTATAAATGCTATATATAAAATCTGATGCATATAAATTGATCATGCCTGCATACATGTTTGTGGGTATGGGGGCATTATGCCAATTTATCGCATGATTAAATATGGAGTGTTTATGCGGGATATCTTTGTCTTATTCCGGAATCCATTTAAATTGGTGTAGCGAACCGATGCCATGTTTCACCCTGTTAATACAACATTTAAATTGCGGGGGTTCTAAACAACTTGAACCATATAATCATTTGTCGGGACCATGGTTCCGCTTAATATTGCCTAATTGCACCGCATCTTGCCATTCCATGCATCATATCATAATTATGCCGGATCTTCTGTCGTCGTATTAAATATTGCATTCGGTGTTTCTTCTAGTGTTTGCTTCTTCGCGGATTAGGCCGATGAGTTGATGCGAGTATCGACAAGTTCTCCGGATATGAACCTTCGGCAGTGTTTCCCAGGCAAGCATCTCTCCCCCTTCTACCTATTTTGCATTTATAGTCTTTATTTCCTCCTGTTGATCTATTGCTATCCTTGTCGTGATGCTTTAGTTTTCTGTGCACCAGTTATATCTTGTGCAGCCTCTATATTGCCATGGACACCTCCTAATACCTGTTGTTTGGTAGATAGCTGGCCTTGCGAGTCGTAGTTGCTTGCTCAGGTGCGATCTCATGATGTTGAGTACCATAGTTGTTGGAATGCTGGTAGATGTTTATGGTGGAGATGATCATGACTTTAAATACAACTATTAAAATGCTAGATATAACTAATGCAGAGGCATCGATGGGCAATAGATGTTATTTGGTTCTTCCACGCTCACTTGTGTCCCGTAGGACCCCGAGTACTTGATATCTGTTCCTAGACTATTCGCACTATCCACATCCGGGAGGCCTTATGGACCCTCCTGAGCCAGAGCTTGATTCATTTATATTTCTTGGGGCCACAAAGTAGTTTGAGGCTTTATTACTATCCTGTACCTATGCCATGTTTTTATGCTTTATTTACGATTGTGCGTGGAGCACCTGTACTATTTTGGAACGTGGAATGTTTTCGCGGTATCGACAAGCCCAGTCACACCTTCAGGTTCCCAGTCGTTTACAGCCATTGTCACAAACCCTGGGTCCGTTCCGGAGCCGGCCAACTTCGTTGCGGGTAGCTTAGTGGGGTGGCCCCCTGAAATATTTCTGAATCCTGTGATCGCTTTGTCATGAATGCCTCGTTGGGTTTTGAGTTGGTTTTTCCGAGGTTCATCAAGTGTGTGTTGCTATTTGTGCACCCCTGCAGGGTAAAACTTTCTGAAAGCCGTGTCCGCGGTTATGGACGACTTGGAGCACAGTATCTCGATCATAGACAAGCATAACTAAAGTAGTGCTATAAATTTGACTAAATATGTGACTAGTAATTCAGCCTCACTACAATGGAATGGATAATAAAAATGCCAACAACTGGTGGATCTGTGGTGATCTGTGTCATACTATACCTGCCTAGTAAGTATTGCAACCCCAATGGAATGTGATAAAAGTGCCAACAACTGCTGGGTTTTGGGATTCCTCGGGACAATTTATATCTGACTAGTAAATGTTCCAACTACCACGGAATGGTTAATTAAAACTGCCCACTACTTATGCTTCAGGATGACTCATGCTATCTATATCTGATTAGTAAGAGCTTCAACTATAATGGAATGAATAAAACTGCCAACTGTGTGAGTTCCTCGGTTTGACTTCCTCGTTTGGTCTCGAGGGGGAATACCAGGATGGGTATGATTGGTGTTCGTATCAGGTGGTTCCAAATAGGTCTTTCTTATCTCTCTAATAGCCGCCAGTTTTACCGAGTCTCTATAGGTTGTTTAGTGCCGCTGCGCTGCCGCTTGAGCCCACCATACCTATGTAGGCGAGAGCCGCCGAATTCTAGCCTCGCCGTGTACTGGCCTTAGTACTGACGCTCCTCTTTTTCCTTTGCCCTTTGTCGGCACCCCTTTTGTTTTAGCAGGTTAAGTTCGACGTCGTTAGCAGGGTTATCCTTCCGGCTTGGCCTGGGCAGGGTTATGGACGCCATTGGTTATTCTTTAGGGCTCTTAGCCCCATTTGCATCTTGTTCGTACTCGGACGCTGTAACGTTTTCAAGGTGATTTGGATCTTTGTATTGTATATCTGTATTATTGACTCTTGGCAGTCATGTTGTATATATATATCTGTTCTGTGGGTCCCATCGAGGACTGTTGTGTAATGGTATTACTTCGTTTTCCACCCGCACGAAAGTGCCTGGTGGGCGTCCTTGAATTGTTTCTATGCGGGTTTGGCGGAAAGGGCTAAAACTTGCATAGGGCCGATTCGAGGGTGTTACATTAACCATAATCACCTAAAGATGCCAATGGTAGGGGCAATGAGAGCTGAAAGCTGGTAAGTATCATAATTTTTGGGAGCTCTTTATGAGACTTGTAATCCCTGCTTCCCTCTTTAAAGGGCCTTTCTTTTACTTTGTAGTTGAGTCAGTAAACCTATTCCCTTCTATCTCAGCAAGTATTTTGAGTTGATGTGTTTCATTCATTCATATGATGATTTATTCAATCATGTTTCATATGTTCCTTGTTTTGCACATTGCTCTTATCTTGAAGTTTACTACTTTGAAAGCTTTCATTGAAAAACCAGCTATTTGTGAACTCCAGCAAATTATCAACTATTCTTCGACCAAGAGCTAAGTTTGCCATTACCAATGATGATTTACTCTATGTATCTTTATTGTGTTTCCTTTACTCATTGCAAGTTGAGTTGTATAATAGTGAGTTGTCTTATATTATGATCTATGTATTTGATGAATGTGATGCTTCTTGTCCATATTATTTTATCGACTCTTCACTCCATAAACCTGAGGTCATGTTTATTGAGCTTAGTTTCGCTTGGGGACAAGCGAAGTCTAAGCTTGGGGGGAGTTGATACGTCCATTTTGCATCACTATTCTATGTCTTAATTCACTATTATTCATTCATATATTTCGTATTGAGAGGTGATACTTATGTTATTTCATCTGTTTTTGCATGGTTGATGACTTTTGGAGCATGGACCGCTGCAGTCAGGATTCTGATGGAAAAGGTGTTGTTTGGAGGCAAAATTCGCGAAGATCAGAAAATCCGGGAAAATATACAGAAAATTCTATTTTTCCAGAAGACTCAAGATGCCAGAAGATGGAGTGGAGGTGGGCCACAGGGGGCCCACACCACCCCATGGCGCGGGCAAGCCCAGGCCGTGCCAGGGAGTGGTGTGGCCACCCTGGCCCACTCCAGCCTCTCCCCTCTGGCGTATATCTTCCTCCCAAAACCCTAAGACTCGAGGAGCAACCACAAAAAGATTCTGCCGCCTCTGCAGGGTAGGAAACACCGAGAGAGAAAGATCTCTTCGGTAGACAGATTTCTGCCGGGGGAATTCCTTCCTGGAGAGGGGAGATCGTCGCCATCAACACCACCATCAATCTAGACATCATCGGGATCATCATCATCACCACCACCATCATCATCAGCAGCACCCTCATCACCATCTCCATATTGCTGTAACAATTGCGTTGAATCTTGCATAGTTCATAGGGGAAACTTTCCCGGTGTTGATTATTCTTTGTAGTTGATGCTATTGAGTGAACCATTGAATTATTGTTTATGTTCAGATTGTTATACATCATTATTTCATCTCTGATCATGATCCATATGATGTCCTGTGAGTAGTTCATTTTGTTCTTGAGGACATGGGAGAAGTCATGTTGTTAGTAGTGGAGTTGTGTTGAGAAAGATTCAATAGATTGTTATTTAAGTTGTGGTGTACTTCTTCTAGTGGTGTCATGTGAACGTCGACTACATGACACTTCACCTATAAGGGCCTAGGGGAATGCATTGTGTATTTGGCTACTAATCGTAGGGGTTGCCGGAGTGACAGAAACCTGAACCCCCGTTAGGAAACCATTGCACAAGGGACGTAAGGGTCTTAGAGTTTAAGGCTGTGGTTAGGTTTCTACCTTAAATACTTTCTTGTACTTACGGATGTTTGCAAGGGGGTTTAATCACAAGTATGTATTAAGTCTTGGATGGGACGGTACATTAGCACAGGTTCACCCACACAACACTTAGGAAGCTAGAGAAGATTAATCGACTATATGAAGTGAAAGCACTTGACAGTCTTCCCATGTGTCCTCGAGAACGTTTGGTCATCTATAGAAATACAACCGGCTTGTCCTTTGCTGCATAAAGGATTGGGCCACTTGCTGCATTCATTCTTACTGTCTTTTGTTTACTCGTACTTTGTTTACTTGCTTTATCAAAAAACCCTAAAAATCCGTTTGCTAAGTATTTGCAGAGAATTCCTGATCCAAACCACTAGCCAGCACCTTCTGCTCCTCGTTTGGTTTGACACTCTTACTTATCTAAAATACTGCGATACACCCCCTATACTTGTGGGTCATCAGTGTTCCGGCAGGCGTGAGTTGTGAAACTATTCCACACTCTTTCATGTGTGTGCTAAACTCGTAACTTAGATACTCTCCTCCACGATCAGACCGTAGAAATTTGATCTTTCTATTACGATGATTTTCCACTTCATTCTGAAATTCCTTGAACTTTTCAAAAGTTTCAGACTTGTGTTTCATCAAATAGATATACCCGTATCTACTCAAATCATCCGTGAAAGTAACAAAATAAAGATATCCACCTCGCGCCGACACACTCATTGGTCCACACACATCAGTATGTATGATTTCCAATAGATCTGTCGACCGTTCCATTGAACCGGAAAACAGCGTTCTAGTCATCTTGCCCATAAGGCATGGCTCACATGTATCAAATGATTCAAAATCAAGTGATTCCCAAAGTCCATCAGAATGAAGTTTCTTCATGCGTTTAACGCCAATATGACCTAGACGGTAGTGCCACATATATGTAGACATATCATCATAAAGTTTAATCTTTTTAGCATTAACATTATGAATGTGTGTAATATTACTATCGAGATCTATTAGAAATAAACCATTCAACATAGGTGCATGACCATAAAAGATATCATTCTTATAAATCGAACAACCATTGTTTTCAGATTTAAAGGAATGACCACTTTGCATCAAACACGATCCAGATACAATGTTCATGCTCAGTGCAGGCACTAAATAACAATTATTTAGGTTTATAACTAATCCTGATGGCAAATGGAGAGGTAGTGTCCTGACGGCGATCACATCAACTTTTGATCCATTGCCGACCCGCATCCTGACCTCATCCCTTGCTAGTTGTCGCTTGTTCCGTAGCCCCTGAACCAAGTTACATATATTAGGAACCGATCCCGTATCAAATACCCAGGTGCTACTACGAGTACTAGTCAAGTACACATCAATAACATGTATAACACATATACCTTTGTTTGCCTTGCCGGACTTCTTGTCCGCCAAATACTTGGGGCAGTTGCGCTTCCAATGGCTAGTACCCTTACAATAGTAGCACTCGGTGTCAGACTTAGGGCCAACTCGGGGTTTCTTTTCAGGCGTGGCAACAGAATTGCCAATTTTCTTTCCCTTGTTCTTGCCTTTCTTGTCTTTCTTTAAACCGGTGGTCCTATTGATCATCAACACTTGATGTTCTTTCCTAATCTCCACTTCTGCAGTCTTAAGCATTGATAGAAGCTCGAGAAGAGACTTCTTCATGCCTTGCATATTATAGTTCATCACGAAGCTCTTGTAGCTAGGTGGCAGAGATTGGAGAACACGATGTATGCCTAAGTCAATGGGAATCGTTATTCCCAAGGACACAAGCTTATCGGCGTACCCAGACATTTTGAGTACGTGCTCACTAACGGAGCTGTTTTCCTCCATCATGCAGCTAAAGAACTTTTCTATAGCATTATAACTCTCTACGGCAGCATGGGTATCGAAAATCATTTTAAATTCTCCCATGGTATCAAAGGCATTGCCATTTTCGAAATGCTTTCAAAGTTCTGGCTCTAGCCCATACAGTATGCCGCAATGAACTAAGTTGTGGTCCTCCTGACGAGTCACATAGACATTCTTTTCCTCGTCAGGGGCATCAGGAGCTGGTGGGGGCCTAGCGGCGCATCTAGCACATATTGCTTTTGTGCAGCAGTGAGGAGAATCCTCAAATTCATAGCCCAGTTGGTGAAGTTGCTACCATTCGCAGCAAGTTTCTCTTTCTCCATGAACACATTGAAATTAAAAGTAGGTGGTGCCATCTACAACAGAATTTGTAAAGTTTATTTAGACTAAGTTTATGATAGATTGAGTTCAACTAATCCAAATTACTAATGAACTCCCACTCAAAAACGACATCCCTTGTGTCCTTTTGGTGACTACATGAACCAAATCCACTACACCAAGTCCGATCATCACGTGAGTTGATGTAGCTTCAAAGGCGAGCATCTATATGGACATCACATCAACTATATGACTCATGCTTAACCTTTCGGTTCGTGTTCCGAGGCCATGTCTATACATGCTAGGCTCGCCAAGTAAGAACCTTAGTATTCGCGTGTGTAAAATTGTCTTACACCCGTTCCTATGAAAGCATAGATTTGAGTACACCCGATCATCACGTGATGTCTCGAAACACGATCCACAGAACGGTGCATACTTAAGGAAGAACACATTTTTATCTTTATATCTAAATGAGGGATCATCTTATAATGCTACCAAAAGTGCCAAACTAGCAGTATAAGATGCTAACATCTAATGTGTAAAGTGAGATGATATGGTCCATGCATTTAATCTCTATCACTTGCATCGTGGTATGATCTCTATCATTCCTTTGTGTGTAAGGCCAAGGTCTATGGAACTTACACGTTGAGTGTGTTGTAAGAGTATCTATTATACATCTACTTACAACAATACCATATCAATACACTAGCCCAGCAACGATCTAAACTAGACGCCTCTAATTTATCAATTGCAAGTTTTACGTGGCTTAGGGCTTTCGGAGATAGAACCGTTCTCATCTACGAACATGAACCACAACGAGGATAACTAAGTTATTAGCAACTCGTTGTAAATCAGATATTGACTATAGTAGGAGAGACAGACACCCGCCAGCCACTTATGCAAAACAAGTTGCATGTCAGTCGTGGAATCGGTCTCATGTACGATGACATGTAAGGTTGGTCCGGGCCGCTTCATCCCACTATGCCACCAATTTCCAAAATACGTAGAAGATGCAATAACATGATCATCATTGCCCACATATAAACATATGTGTACTACCCGTGCAAAGCACCTACGCATAGATCAGGCTCTGATACCACTGTTGGGTCCGCAGCATAGAAAACAAAAAATTTCCTACGGTGTGAACTACACGCCAAGATCTATCTACTAGATACAAAGCAACGGGTGGACATACATCTAACAAGAACTTACCCTCGAAGACAACGAGTTTTGTTAACGAGTAGGAACTCGTGGTTGATGTAGTCGTACACTTGCCGATCTCAAGATCGTGAGGAAGTCCGAGCGCCGCAACTCAGCAGCGCATCCGTACTCGCACACACGTTCAAGCCACCGGACAACTCCACCTCCTCGCTCCAGCGATCCAGTGGAAGCAGCAACTCCTTCTAGACGAAATGCCACCGGGAACATGTATCTCGCTAATCCGAGACCATGGGGAATAATTCTAGAGGGGGAGAGAGATCCTTCACAAGAAGGTGTGTGGATGAAGGAGGGAATGGGTGGCCTTTTATAGGAGGAGGGGGGGTTCCCCCTCTCTCCATGGCCGGCGCATGGGGGGGGGGTGACCCCTCACCTCCCCCATTCATGTGGTGGTAACCCCTCCACATTAAAATGCCTCTTCACATTCCCTTTTAAAGTCTCCACTTTAAATGCATTAAATTTCTCCAAATTTAATGCTCTCTCATTTAATAAAACTCTTTTATTAAATTTATTCAGAATTTTGTTAATTACTTAAATTAACAAACATTCACATATAGCCCCTTGCATTATTTCAATATCACATGCAGAACCACTTTCTGCAATTTCACCTGAAACAATTTCCGGTTTCTATTGAAACAATTCCTACGCTTTGCAATTCTTTCATCTGAAACATATGTGCTCCAAAATGGTGTCCGGTAACTCTTAAGTGTGCCACCCTACGGTTCGCGAATAATGCAGACATGATCGAGACCCTTCTCCGATCAATAATCAGCAGCGGGACCTGGAGATCCGTACTGACTCCTACACATTCAACAATGACTTCTATGATCGTGAGAACCTTTAATGCTTGTAACTAAATCCCTTTGTCTCTCGATATATGTCAACACCCAGATTTTTAATCCCAGATGCCCGTTATGCCATACCTCGCAATCCCAGGATTACCATTTTTGCGAGACATAATGGATTGGATATCACAGTACATCATCCATTACAAACAATACATAAGGTTTTACACAAATAAGGATCTCATGATCTAGTCTTTAATATAACAAGCAGCGGAAATAAAAGATAAGCGTAGCAGTTGGGTCCATCTTCAGGGGCACAGGCAATGCTGACGAAGGCAGATATTCCTAGTTATCATAGCCGTCCTGCTGACCATCATCTTGATAATCTCCTTCATAGTCTGGCCATGATAATAGCCTGGGACAAAAGCCATGAGTACTCTTTAAGTACTCGCAAACTACTACTAACAAGGAGTATAATTCTAAGTTAAAGTGCTGAATCTAAGTTAACTATCAAGTTAAGTTTGAAACCTAAGCTGAGTTAAGAAGCAAAGAAAGATAAAGTAAAGTTCTAGAATCACTTAAGTTGGGAAGCTATTATCATAAACACAACCCTGTTGTGGTCAAGTCAAAGTTCATCATTCATTCCAAGTTATTTAGAAAACATCTGACAACGAAACAGTATGGCCATTCCAACTGTCCATAACTGCGGACGCGGCTATTCGAATAGTTTGACACTCTGCAGAGGTGGTACACTTTCACCACAAGATTCGATACATCTGTCAGGGATAACCCTGAATCATCATACTTAGTATGCAGATAATCAAACATAACCTTCCCTTTACACACCCTAGTATAAGCACCTCTCCTATGATTATGGCCTCCCAACCATGGCCATCAGTCATCTTGGGCACTGCATAGGTGGGCAACATTGAGAGGTAGCCTCAACTCAAACCTCTCCCGTGAGGGAACTAATACTAATGCATATAAATTTCCAGCTAAGCCTTACCCAATTCAGGTAATGTGGTTGTATGGTAATTTGGAATGGTATCGCATCCGAATCCAACCATCAGTTTTATAAAAGGGTTAAGGCTCATGCCTCATCATTTTCATCATCATAAACCAGTTGTGTCTCTCAACACATGTCAAAACATCTCAATAGAATGACTCATCATTCCAAGGTTTTCACAATTCATTTTCACCAAGTGTTTCCATCTAAAGTGACTCAAGTTTTTGATCTACTCTATAATACTAAGTTAAGAGTGTTCACTAAGGTGTAAGGATGGGGTCAATCTCATGCCATAGAATGACATCTAAAGGTTTCTAAGTAGGTCAAGTTTTATACTTTTTATGCTACCTTCAAAATAAGTAAGGAACTTTGCATACTAAGGGGAGTAAAACTTGTAAGTAAGACTTGGGGTACTAATAGTTAAAAGGGGTGTGATCAAAGCATGCCTAAAGCATCCTTGCTCATTCATCTAGCTTAATTCTAGCTTGCTAACAATAGCTTGCCTTGGTTGGTGCAGTGGTTGAAGTTTTCTTTTTCTTCTTCTTGGTAGCACTCCTCCTCCTCGTAAGCTTGGTCGGTACTATCTTCTATAACAATACATACAGAGTAGACAATCACCAAACAATACTTAACTAGGCTATATAGCATTCTAAGACACACAATTGATGATCTATTATCATCACAAGTTTAATTCAATAGTTTCCTTCTTTTTATTTTAGAAAAGTAATTTCTACTCATTGAAAAATTAACTAACATTTAATATTCACCACTTAAAACATGGGATCATGTTGACACATGTCATCACCACATATTCTAACAGGTGGGAATGAGATTTAAGGGCTGGATCAATATTACTTTGGTTTAAGTTCATTATTTAATGATTTAAAGTGACTAGAAATGCCTATATAGCATTATTTTGGTACTACTCCAAAGTCACTGCATGTAAACCTTAATATTATTACATATTTAGATAGATATGATGAAATGTGATTTTTGAGAGTTGGAATCAACTCAAAAGCTAACTTGGTTGATTTTATAAAAATGTTGCAAGTTGCAAAAGCTTCTGTCTTCTTATTTTTATTAGGAGAGATCTATAACTCTAATTGAATTAAATCCAACGGGCTTGGATATATCATTTTAATACCTTTCAGACAAAATTGGTTTCATGCAATTTGGATTTCTAGAACTCTCTGAATTTATTTTCAAACTAGGGGACAGAAACTAGATTTAACTAAAAAGAAAAATCCAGATTTGAATAGGTGGGCTAGCGCGGAAAAGAAATGGGCCGGCCCAGTGGCGCTCGGCGGCGCGGG
Source organism: Avena sativa (assembly GCA_916181665.1). Taxonomy (NCBI): domain Eukaryota; kingdom Viridiplantae; phylum Streptophyta; class Magnoliopsida; order Poales; family Poaceae; genus Avena; species Avena sativa. The sequence continues at coordinate 76,739,211 of OV702292.1, read as the reverse complement.
GCTCAGCTGACAGGGGGGTTCCGTGTGTCAGCGGCACTTAAAACACGAAACGGTACGCGCGCTGTGGGTCGTGCGATTAGAATAGGAATCTACGGCTGAGGGTCGTCGTCGACGACGAACAGGTGGCCGGCGAGCTCGAACCCTAGCGGCTCGGTGGGGGTGTACTGGGGGCGTACCAGGGCTCTAGCGGGGTTGGCGAGGCGGGCAAATGACGTGGAAGACGATGGTGAGGCGAGGCACGGTTGCGGCGGAGCTTGGGGTGGTCGCAATCAACGGCGCCCTTCTCCTCCTGCCCCGGCTGCTCCGGCTCCAATTCCAGCGAGCTGCTGCTCCCTTTGCTCCAGGGAGAGGTGGGTGAGGTTCAGAGAGGTGAGGGGAGTAGAATGGTGTGGAGAGTAGAGGCTGGGGAGTGGGTGGTTAGACTCTGGCTAGATCAAAAGGGGACAGAGGAGATAAATGAAGATCAATTGGGGCAAAACCCTGTAGTAAACAGTGAGCTAGGATTAGAGTCGAGATTATGCATGCCAAGTGTTTGATGAAATGGCCGCATGAAAGAAAGTTTTGAATTTTGGTTTCAAAATTTTTGAGTGATCTCCACTAGTGATAGGTAGTCTCTGGTTGCAAGGGTTTTGAAAGTGGAGCTTAAATAGATGGTTTTTGAAATAGGGGTGATCTATGCATATGCATTAGATTCAATTTTAAACTGTCATTTAAAATAGTTAACAAAATGTTTTTAGCAGATCCAAAGGTGGGCCTTGGTACCTCATTATGTGTACTAGCAAGGGGTGCAAAGATCAAGAATTGTTTCTATTAAGTTTTGAGTACTAGGAATAGCCAAAGTAGGCATGGGAGTTAAATTTGCCAAAATGACCATTCCTCCTTTTTAATTCTTTTTTATTTGATTTTCTTTAGGAAAAGTTTGGGAATGATGTAGATGATCTTTAAATCACCTAAGAAATATTTTACAAGCATTGGATCATTCGATCATGGCAATTCAAACAACTCCTATTTTAAATGCACACACATATGAATGCTTTCATTTTAAATTTGGAAAAGTTTTTGTTAACCCTATTTTTGGATGATTTGATCTTGATAAGCTTGGATTAAAGTTTTGGGATGTTACAAACCTTCCCCCCTTAAACAAAATCTCCTCCCGAGATTTACAAAGAAAACTAGGAACTAAAGAGATCTGGGAACTCTGTCCTAATGTAATCTTCGCGCTCCCAAGTAGCTTCCTCCTCGGTATGGTTGCTCCACTGAATCTTGAGAAACTTGATACTCCTGGTCCTGGTGGTTCTGTAGGCTTCTTCTAAGATACAGATGGGTACTTCCCGATAGGTCAGGTCATTGTTGATTTCCACAGCTCTGTGATCGATGTTCTTGAAAACTTCAGTCTTCTCAGGCACTTCCAAGCATTTGCGAAGTAACGAGATATGGAACACATTGTGGATGGCTGACATCTCTTCAGGCAGTTCCAGTTGATACGATACTTCTCCTCGGCGGTTCAGAATCTTGAAAGGTTCGATATATCTGGGGGCTAACTTTCCCTTCAGACTAAAGCGTTGGGTTTCCTTCAATGGTGAAACCTTGAGATATAGAAAATATCCGACATCGAAAGTCAGGTCTCTCCTTCTCTTGTCGACATAGCTCTTCTGTCTGGATTGGGCGGTCTTGAGGTGCTCACGGACTTTGTGAACTTTCTCTTCTGCTTCTCGGAGAATATCGGGTCCAAAGATCTGACTCTCTCCTACTTGTGACCAATTCAAAGGGGTACGACACTTTCTTCCATATAGGAATTCAAATGGTGCCATCTGCAAACTAGCTTGATAACTGTTGTTATATGAGAATTCTGCGAAAGGCAGGCAGTCTTCCCATTTTGATATGTATTCCAACACACAAGGTCTAAGCATATCCTCTAGGATCTGGTTGACTCTCTCAGTCTGTCCATCTATTTGCGGGTGATAAGCGGTGTTGAAGTTCAACTTGGTTCCTAAACCTTCCTGGACTTTCTGCCAAAATCTTGAAGTAAACTAGGTTCCTCGATCTGAGACGATGGTCTTGGGGGTTCCATGCAGACTAACAATCCTAGCAATATATAGCTCTGCTAGTTTTGCACTCTGGTAGGTTGTCTTGACAGGTATGAAGTGGGCTACCTTGGATAGTCTATCAACTATGACCCAGATTGAGTCATTTCCCCTACTAGAAGTAGGTAAACCGGTGATAAAGTCCATTCTGACGGAATCCCATTTCCATTCCAGAATCTGCAATGGTTGCAACAATCCTGCAGGTCTCTGATGCTCTGCTTTGACTCTTTGACAGATATCACATTTGGCGATGTAGCTTCCGATCTCTCTCTTCATCTTGTGCCACCAAAATTGCTCTTTGAAATCCTGATACATCTTTGTTCCTCCGGGGTGGATAGAATAAAGAGTATCATGAGCTTCCTTCATGATAATTTCCTTCAGCTCCGAATCTGCTGGCACACGGATACATCCTTTGTACCACAGTACTCCTTCTTCGTCTTAGGTGAATCCAGGTACCTTTCCTGTACCAATATGACGTTTGATTCTGTCGATACTTTCATTTCCCTTCCGGGCTTCCTTGATTTGGCTAATCAACATGGGTTGAAGTTCAATGCTAGCTAGGAATCCTTTGCTAACTAACTCAGTCCTGAACTGCTCCAACTCATCATACAAACTTGGTTGCTTCTCTTTGATCATGGTGTTAAGCCTACACGGCAATCTGCTAAGTGCATCCGCTACCACATTGGCTTTGCCCGGGTGATAGTGAATGTCAAGGTCATAATCCTTGATTAACTCTATCCATATTCTTTGCCTCATATTCAGCTCCTTCTGAGTGAAGATATACTTCAAGCTCTTATGATCTGAGTAAATCTCACAGCGATTACCCATCAAATAATGATGCCATGTCTTCAATGCTAGAACCACGGATGCTAGCTCAAGATCATGTGTCGGATAGTTCTGCTCATGCTGCTTCAGTTGTCGAGACAGATAAGCGATGACTTTGCCTTCTTGCATCAATACACAGCCTAGGCCAATCTTGGATGCATCACAATACACATCAAACGGCTTCTTGATGTATGACATGATCAAAATTGGGGCTGATATTAATCTCTTCTTCAGCTCCTGAAAACTGGCTTCACATTGGTCTGTCCATTCAAACTTCTTGTCCTTCTTCAACAATTGGGTCATTGGTCGGGCTATGCTCGAGAATCCTTCTACGAACTTGCGGTAATATCCCGCTAATCCGAGAAATGGATGGACTTGGGTTTGATTGGTTGGGGCTTCCCATTCTTCGACATTTTGATCTTGGTGGGATCAACAGAGACTCCTCTGGCAGACACAATATGTCCTAGGAATCCTACTTCTTTCAGCCAAAACTCACACTTGCTGAACTTGGCATATAACTGATGCTCTCTCAGGGTTTCTAGGATGATTCTCAGATGTTGCGCATGCTCTTCTTCTGACTTGGAGTAGATAAGGATGTCGTCGATAAACACCACTACAAACTTATCTAGGAAATTCATAAAGATCTTATTCATGAGATTCATGAAATAAGCAGGGGCATTGGTTAATCCAAAAGACATAACCGTATATTCGTATAAACCATAGCGAGTAGTAAAGGCGGTCTTCGGAATATCCGTTGCACGAATCTTAAGTTGGTGATAACCAGTCCTAAGATCAATCTTTGAGAATACCTGGGCTCCAGTCAACTGATCAAATAGATCCTCTATCTTTGGCAAGGGTACTTGTTCTTGATGGTGACATCATTCAATTTTCTATAATCTGTACATAGACGATTGCCTCCATCTTTCTTGTCGACGAATAACACTGGTGATCTCCATGGCGATGTGCTTGGCTGAATCAAGCCTGTTGCTAACATGGCATCCAACTAATTCTTAAGTTCTACTAACTCTGAGGGGTTCATGGTATAGGGTCTCTGGGCTATAGGTCCGGTTCCGGGGATTAGTTCGATAATGAACTCAATATCCCTATCCGGGGGCATACCTGGCAATTCATCTGGGAATACGTCGAGGTATTCACAACATACTCTAACTTGGTCAATGGTGGGCAGGGCTACACTCTTGTTGCACTTGAATTTACGGGGTAAGGTTTCAGAGATATGCTCTATTGTTACTCCAGAACTACTGGTCATGGTGATGGCTTTCTTAGCACAGTCTATCAGTCCTTTATGCCTTGACATCCAGTCCATACCTAGTACTACTTCCAATCCTTTGGTTCCAAGTACAATTAGGTTGGCATAAAAATCTATCCCATGTATTCTGATAGGTACAGCTTTGCAAATTTTTCTAGCTTTTGTTGTTGAACCGGGGATTTGAACTATCATGACATGCTTCAGGTTGGTTGGGTGAATCTTACTAGTGCATACAAATTCTTCGGTGACAAATGAATGCGATGCTCCAGAATCAACCAATACTCTTGCTAAAACTGAGTTGACAGAAAACATACCCAGCACTACATCTGGCGCTTCCTGGGCTTCTTCTGCGTTCATGTGGAAGAGACGACCGTTGCGGTTGTGAGGGTTCCCTGGAGCAAATCTCCTTCCTGGTTGAACACGAAGCTGCTGCTGAGCTGGGGCATTCACAGGGGCATTGGCGGCAGTCTTCTTGGGACACTCATTGGAGTAGTGACCCTTCACTCCACACTCGAAACAAGTGATCTGGGACTTGTCCTTGACAGCGACAGGCACAACATTGCTGCCAGTTCTGGGTGCAGTGTTGTTGTTGTTGTTGCTCTTGGGAGGGGCACGGTTGAAATTGTTGGCATTGCCGGAGCTGTGATTGTTTCCTCCGGACTTCACATTGCCTCCGCTACGGTTGGGGTAGCTTGGGCGAGAATTTGGGGGTTGGTTGTTCCTTGGTGCATATCCTGGTGAAGGGTTGGGACGGTACTTCTGGTGACTACTGGATCCAGACTGCTGCATCATACGGCGCTTGCGGTTGTCGTTTGCCTGGTTAATCTTCCCTTCCATCTGAATGGCAGAGTCGACTAGCTCTTCGAGATCATCGAAACGGATGTTGACGAGGATAGTCTGCATCTCATCATGCAGTCTGTTTAAGAATCTCTCCTTCTTCTTGGCCTCCGTGTTGATCTCATCCGGTGCATATCTGGCAAGTGACAAGAATCTGTCACAGTACTCCACCACAGTCATTCCTCCTTGCTTCAATTCGCAGAATTCATCTCTCATCCTGTTGACAAGACCTTGCGGCATGTGGGTGCGGCTGAACTTGACCTTGAATGCTTCCCAGGTCATCACCAGGCCATGGTTCATATTGCGGATGCTATTCCACCAAGCTCTTGCATCTCCCGCCAGATAGTGGGTGGCGAAGAGAACTTTCTCATTCTCATCAACTCTGGAAACCTCTAAGTTGTTTTCCATGGTCTGTAACTAGTCATCAGCATCTAATGGGTTTTCAGATTGGTTAAAGATTGGGGGATTGGTGTTCTGAAAGTTTTTGAGTTTGGATCCTTGGTGATCCTGATTTCCATGTCCTTGGTTGTTGAGAGCCATTTGGGCGATCTGCTACAATGTTGCTAAGTTGGCTTGATGCTCGGCCCTGCTTGCTTCACGGTCCGCGATGAGATTCTGCAAGATTTGCAGCATTGGGTCCTACGACGAGCTGCTCCCTCCTTGGTTTCCACGAGTCATCTGAAGATTGAGATAGATATAGGGGTAAGAGGGAAATTCTAAGGTCCATGGTTTTGGGTTTTTCAAATAAAAAACTTTGAGTTAGACTCAGGTTTTTCAACTAACTTCTTTTTCATTCATGCAAGCAAGCACCCGATACAACACACACCACAACAATCGAAGGGGAAAACAGATGGTTTGAAGAACCATTCTGCATGCTACGATACAATGAGATGATACATCTCATGCTACGACAGTGCTCTAGTGCATATACTCATCGTCGATGAAGTCGGAGTCTTCATCATCAGTGTAGAAGTCCACAGCATCCTCCTCCAGAAAGTCATCATCGTTGCTGAGGTAAGAATCCATATCTCCCTGGATGTCTTCACCCTCATCTTCTTCTTCCTTGGCGGCAAGCTGAGCTTCCTGCTCCTTGACGGTTTTCTCGAGGTCGGCCACCTTCTTGCGAAGACGGGCGATGGTGCGATCCTTCTTTGCACGCTGGCGGCAAAGAGACTGGCGATCTTGGACGAGCAGTGCGAAAGTATGGGCCTTCTGGTCGGCGATGGCATGGTTCTGGTTAGCTAACTCCCTGGCATTGTCCAGTTCTTGCTGTCTGTCATGAAGCAAGAAATCAAGGTTCTCCACTTGACGCCTCAACTCTGGGTGACTTGGCATCTCCATCGGCATTCCCATGAAGTCACGTCTTGCATAGTGGGCAAAACGGGTTCCTTGGATCTTTTTGATGCTGAGGGCACATAGACGTGCGAGAGCTTCATGCATTGCCCTGGCTAATCCATCTAGCCAGTTGTTCTCTCTCACGGAGAACTGAATTCTCCCGGAAGTTGGTGCTTCGATGCCTCCTCGAAGATCCGCGGTGACTAGCCACTGTAGGTCTACTCCGGGGGGTCCTGGAAGTTGAGCTCCAAGAAACTCTGGATGTGGGCGTCCCAGTAACTCCGACAATGAATCCAGATCCCTCTCGAAGATCAGCTGGCCTCCGTTTCCCAACTGGTAAAACTTGCTGAACTGAGTCTCCATCTACAAGGATTAAGGATGAGGAAGTTAGTGAAGTGCTCAAGTGTGTCAAATTTTAAGTAGTAATGTAAGAATTTTGAGGAACATGAATCTTTGAGAAAGAATGAGTTCACAAGGGTAAGAGAGGAAATAGTTTTTCATAAATACTCACTTTGGTTTTTGAAGCTAAGTTTTTGGTTTGGACATCCATTCTAACTAGGGTCTCCTATGGTCAGGATGGCTCTGATACCAACTTGTCAACACCCGAATTTTTAATCCCAGATGCCCGTTATGCCATACCTCGCAATCCCAGGATTACCATTTTTGCGAGACATAACGGATTGGATATCACAGTATATCATCCATTACAAACCATACATAAGGTTTTACACAAATAAGGATCTCATGATCCAGTCTTTAATACAACAAGCCGCGGAAATAAAAGATAAGCGTAGCAGTGGGGTCCATCTTCAGGGGCACAGACAATGCTGACGAAGGCAGATATTCCTAGTTATCATAGCCGTCCTGCTAACCATCATCTTGATAATCTCCTTCATAGTCTGGCCATGATAATAGCCAGGGACAAAAGCCATGAGTACTCTTTAAGACTCGCAAACTACTACTAACAAGGAGTATAATTCTAAGTTAAAGTGTTGAATCTAAGTTAACTATCAAGTTAAGTTTGAAACCTAAGCTGAGTTAAGAAGCAAAGACAGATAAAGTAAAGTTCTAGAATCACTTAAGTTGGGAAGCTATTATCATAAACACAACCCTGTTGTGGTCAAGTCAAAGTTCATCATTCAATCCAAGTTATTTAGAAAACATCTGACAACGAAACAGTATGGCCATTCCAACTGTCCATAACTGCGGACGCGGCTATTCGAATAGTTTGGCACTCTGCAGAGGTGGTACACTTTCACCACAAGATTCGATACATCTGTCAGGGATAACCCTGAATCATCATACTTAGTATGCAGATAATCAAACATAACCTTCCCTTTACACACCCTAGTATAAGCACCTCTCCTATGAGTATGGCCTCCCAACCATGACCATCAGTCATCTTGGGCACTGCATAGGTGGACAACATTAAGAGGTAGCCTCAGCTCAAACCTCTCCCATGAGGGAACTAATACTATGTTGGAGATATGCCCACGAGGCAATAATAAAAGTGGTTATTATTATATCTTTGTCTTTATGATGAATGTTTACATCCCATGCTACAATTGTATTATAAGGAAACACTGATACATGTGTGTTTTGTAAACATAAAAGAGTCCCTAGTAAGCATCTTGTGGAACTAGCTTGTTGATTAAATGATGATCATGGTTTCCTGATCATGGACATTGGATGTCATTAATAACAAGGTTATATCATTTGGAGAATGATGTGATGGATACACACCCATAGTAAGCGTAGCATAAGATCAAGTCATTAAGTTTGTATTGCTATAAGCTTTCAAATGCATAGTAACCTAATCCTTCGACCATGAGGTTATGTTAATCACCATCACCGGATGGGTACTTTGATGACATCAAACACCGCTTCGTAACTGGGTGGTTATAAAGGTGCCATTGGGTATTCTGAAAGTATGTGTTGAAGCGCATGGACCAAGATTGGGATTTGTCCATCCATATGACGGATAGATATGCTCTGGGCCCTCTCGGTGGAATGTCATCTAGTTAGCTTGCAAGCATGTGACTAGGTCACAAGGGATGACATAACATGGAACGAGTAAAGAGTACTTATCAGTAACGAGGTAGAACTAGGTATGGAGATACCGACGATCAAACCTCGGATAAGTAGAATATCGCGTGACAAAGGGAATTGGTTTCGTATGTTAATGGTTCTATCGATCACGAAGTCATCGTTGAGTATGTGGGAGCCGTTATGGATCTCCAGATCCCGCTGATGGTTATTGATCGGAGAGATGTCTCCATCATGTCTGCATATTCACGAACCGTAGGGTAACACACTTAAGGTTCGAAGTTGTTTTAAGTAGATATGGAATATGCATTGGAGACCGAATGTTGTTCGGAATCTCGGATTGGATCCGGGACATCACGAGGAGATCCGGAATTGTCCGGAGAATAAGATTCATATATTGGGGATCATTTTCTAAGATAGGAAATGTTCCGGAGTGTTTGTATGGAGATTCTAGAAGGTTTCGGAATGTTCTGGAAGGTTCTAGAAAGATTTCTTGGAGTTTGCTTGAAAACCAATAAAGGGTCAAGGAAACCTTGTGGGGCTAGACACGGATTCGTGGGGGAGGAGGACTCCTCCCCCCTTCCCAACCCGCCGGCCAAGGAGGGAGGGGAGTCCTACTAGGACTCCCCCTCCCATGGCGCCTCCCTCCTTTAAATAGAGGGGTGGGGGCGCCACCCCCTTGCACTCTCCCATAACAAGCCCTAGCCACCGCCTCTCTCCTCATCCTTCGCTCTGCTCCGGCTTAGGCGAAGCCCTGCAGAATTCTCTCCTCCACCACCACCACCACACTGTCGTGCTGCTGGGATTCCGTGGAGAAGATCTACTACCTCCGCTGCTCGCTGGAACAGGGAGAGGAAGGTCTGCTTCGACTCCGCACGTGTGACCAACTGCGGAAGCGCTGCCGGAACGCGGCGCCGGAAGGATCGTCGACACGATCTTGAGATCGGCAAGTGATCGACTACATCAACCCCGAGATCCAATCTCGTAACGCTTTCGGATCTACGAGGGCTAGTACAGATCTATCTCGTTACACATGTCTAATAGATTAGATCTTGGCTTTTATCTAGATTAGATCTAGGTTTTGTTCGTTCTTGCGATAGAAATTTTTTGTTTTCCATGCTACGAACCCATCAGTGGTATCAGAGCCGTATCTATGCGTAGATCTGTTACACGAGTAGAACACAATGGTTTTGTGGGCGTTGGTGCTCGTGCCGTCTTTTGCTTTGTGTACTTTGCATCTTGCGGTATGGTGGGATGAAGCGGCTCGGGCTAACCTTACATGTCATCGCACATGAGACTTGCTCCACGCTTGATGTGTAACTTGCTTTGCACAAGTGGCTTTGCGGGTGTCTGTCTCTCCCACCATAGTATAGATCAAATCTACACTTTGCACTTGATAGCACTTGTATCAATGTTGTGGTTCAGTTTCGTAGGTAAGATCCGTTCTTATTCGAAAGCCCCAAACCATGTAAAACATGCAAAGAAAATTAGAGGCGTCTAACTTGTTTTTGTAGGGGTTTTGTGATGTGATATGGCCATCATGTGATTGTGATTATATTTGATGTATGCAATTATCCTTGTTGTAATATGGCAACCGGCAGGAGCCTAATGGTTGTCTTTAATTCTGTTAAGACCTGCGTGTCTATTCATCTTGTAATAGCTTTATTCCAAGTAGTTGTAATAGTTGCTAGTGATGATGGACAACCATGAAGCGGCGCCACTGACCTTGACACAATGCTGGTGATGATGGAGATCATGTTCGTGCTTTGGAGATGGAGATCAAAGGCATAAGAAGAAAGGGCCATATCATATCACACTAATTATGAATTGCCTGTGATGTTAATACTTTATGCATCTTGTATTGCTTAGATCGCGACGGTAGCATTATAAGATGATCCCTCTCACTAAATTTCAAGTAATAAAGTGTTAATCCTTAGTTGGCACCGTTGCTAAGACTCGTCGTCTCGAAGCATCTCGTGATGATCGGATGTGATAGATTCTACGTGTGCATACAACGGGTGCAAGCCAGATTTGCACATGCGGAAACTAAGGTTAATCTTGACGAGCCTAGCATGTACAGACATGGTCTCGGAACACGGAATACCGAAAGGTAGAGCATGAATCATATAAGTGATATGATGAACATGAAGATTGTTCGCCGATGAAACTACATCTTCTCTCGTGAAGATCGGACTTGGTGTAGTGGACTTGGTTCGTGTAATCACTGAGACAATGTGAGGGATGTTGTTTTGAGTGGGAGTTCACCTAGTTAATTTAAGAATTAAAATTGAACTCAATTTATCATAAACTTAGTCTAAACTACTTGCAAATTTGTTGTAGATTATGGCGAACCTCTCCATCAATTTCAATGCGTTCCTAGAGAAAGAAAAGCTTAAGAACAATGGAAGAAAATTCACGGACTGGCTCCGTGGTCTGAAGATTGTCCTCAGGGCTGGTCAGATGACCTATGTGCTCGAAGCACCGCTTGGTGACCCAACTGCAGAAGATGCCACCGATGACGTAAAGAATGTTTACGCCACTCGGAAAAATCATTACTCCACAGTTCAGTGTGCCATCCTGTACGGTTTAGAAACGGAGATCCAGAAGCGTTTTGAGCACCACGACCCGTTCGAGATCATTAAGGAGCTCAAGCTCATTTTTGAGACTCACGCGGCCGTGGAGAGCTATGAGGCCTCCGAAAAGTTCTTTACCTGCAAGATGGAAGAGGGAAGCTCCGTTAGCAAGCACGTGCTCACCATGTCTGGGCACGCAAACAAGCTCAAAGAGTTGGGGATAACGATTCCAAATGAGTTAGGGATTCACCGTGTCCTCCAATCACTGTCACCAAGTTATAAGAAGTTTGTGATGAACTACAATATGCACTGCATGAACAAGACGTTGCCTGAACCATCGTCCATGCTGAAAACTGCTGAAGTGGAGATCAAAAAGGAGCACCAAGTGTTGATGGTCAATAAGACCACCAATTTCAAGAAACAGGGAAAGCCTAAGAAAAAGGGCAACTTCAAGAAGGACGGCAAGAAAGCTGCCGCACCTGCTAAGAAGCCCAAGGCTGGTCCTAAACCTGAAACTGAATGCTTCTACTGCAAGGGTGCTGGTCACTGGAAGCGTAACTGCCCCAAGTACCTGGCAGATCTGAAGAACGGAAACATCAAGAAGAAAGGTATATTCGATATACATGTTATTGATGTGTATCTTACTAGTAGTCGTAGTAGTGCCTGGGTATTTGATACTGGTTCGGTTGCTCATATTTGTAACTCGAAATAGGAGCTGCGGAATAAACGAAGACTGGCAAGAGACGAGGTGACAATGCGCGTTGGAAATGGCTCCAAGGTTGATGTGATTGCCATCGGTACGCTCCCTCTACATCTACCTTCGGGATTAGTTTTAAATTTGAATAATTGTTATTTGGTGCCTGTGTTAAGCATGAACATTATATCTGGATCGTGTTTATTGCGAGACGGTTACTCTTTTAAGTCTGAGAATAAAGGTTGTTCGATTTATATGAGTAATATCTTTTATGGTAATGCACCTGAGATGAATGGTTTATTCTTATTGAATCTCGATAGTAGTGATACACATGTTCACAACATAGATGCTAAACAAATAAAATTGAATGATAATTCTACATACATGTGGCACTGTCGTCTTGGTCACATTGGAGTGAAGCGTATGAAGAAACTCCATTCTGATGGACTTCTTGAATCACTTGAAAGATGCGAAGCATGTCTAATGGGAAAAATGACTAAGACTCCATTCTTTGGGATAATGGAGCGAGCTACAGACTTATTGGAAATAATACATACTGATGTGTGCGGTCCAAAGAGTGTAGCATCGCGTGGTGGATATCGTTATGTTCTCACTTTCACGGATGACTTAAGTAGATATGGGTATATCTACTTTATGAAACATAAGTCCGAAACTTTCGAGAAGTTTAAGGAATTTCAAAGTGAAGTGGAAAATCATCGTAACAAGAAGATTAAGTTTCTGTGTTCTGACCGTGGAGGTGAATATCTAAGTTATGAGTTTGGCATGCATTTAAAGAAATGTGGAATACTTTCGCAGTTGACACCGCCGGGAACACCACAGCGTAATGGTGTGTCCGAACATCGTAATCGAACTCTCTTAGATATGGTTCGGTCTATGATGTCTCTTACAGATTTACCACTATCGTTTTGGGGCTATGCATTAGAGACAGCCGCATTCACTTTAAATAGGGCACCATCTAAATCCGTTGAAACGACACCGCACGAATTGTGGTTTGGTAAGAAACCTAAGTTGTCGTTCCTTAAAGTTTGGGGTTACGAAGCGTATATAAAGAAGTTACAACCTGATAAGCTTGAACCCAAAGCGGAGAAATGCGTCTTCATAGGATACCCTAAATAAACAATTGGGTATACCTTCTATCATAGATCTGAAGGCAAAGTTTTCATTGCCAAGAATGGATCCTTTCTTGAGAAGGAGTTTCTCTCGAAAGAAGTGACTGGAAGGAAAGTAGAACTCGACGAGGTTATTGAACCTTCTCTCGGAGTTGAGAGTAGCACAGCACAGGAAGATGTTTTTGTGCCGCCTGCACCAACTGGAGAGGAAGCTAATGATGGTGATCATGAAACTTCGAACGAAGTTACTGCTGAGCCTCGCAGGTCAACGAGGGTTCGTACCACTCCTGATTGGTATGACTCTGCCTTGAACGTCATGTTGGTGGACAACACTGATGAACCTGCGACATATGAAGAAGCTATGGTGAGCCCAGATTCCGACAAATGGCTAGAAGCCATGAAATCTGAGATGGGATCCATGTACGAAAACCAAGTGTGGACTTTGGTGGACTTACCGGATGGCCGTAAGGCTATCGAGAACAAATGGATTTTCAAAAGAAAAATAGATGCTGATGGTAATGTTACTGTCTATAAAGCTCGACTTGTCGCGAAAGGGTTCCGACAAATTCAAGGAGTTGACTACGATGAGACTTTCTGACCAGTATCGAAGCTAAAGTCTGTGAGGATTTTGTTAGCAATCGCTGCATATTTCAATTATGAAATTTGGCAGATGGATGTCAAAACGGCGTTCCTGAATGGTGACATTGAGGAAGAGTTGTATATGGTACAACCCAAGGGTTTTGTCGATCCTAGTGATGCTGATAAGGTATGCAAACTTCAGCACTCCATTTGTGGACTTAAGCAAGCATCCCGGAGTTGGAATCAACGTTTTGATAAAGTAATCAAAAACTTTGGATTTATACAAACTTATGGAGAAGCTTGTATTTACAAGAAAGTGAGTGGGAGCTCTGTAGCATTCCTAGTACTATATGTAGATGACATATTGTTGATTGGGAATGATATAGAACTTCTTAATAGCGTCAAAACCTATTTGAATAATAGTTTTTCAATGAAGGATCTTGGCGAAGCGGCATATATTCTAGGCATCAAGATTTATAGAGATAGATCAAGACGCCTAATAGCGCTTTCACAAAGTACATACTTAGACAAAGTTCAAAAGAAGTTTAGAATGGAAGAGAGCAAGAAAGGGTTCATGCCCATGTTGTCAGGTAAGACCTTGAGTAAGACTCAAAGTCCGGCTACGACAGAAGATAGAGAAAAGATGAATAATATTCCCTATGCCTCGACCATAGGTTCTATCATGTATGCCATGCTGTGTACAAGACCGGATATAGCACATGTTGTTAGTTTGACTAGCAGATATCAAAGTGATCCTGGAATGGAACACTGGACAGCGGTCAAGAATATCCTAAAGTACCTGAACATGACTAAGGATATGGTTCTTTCTTATGGAGGTGATGAACAGCTTGTTGTAAATGGTTACACTGATGCTAGTTGGAACACCGATCCAGATGACTCGAAGTCACAGTCTGGATACGTATTTATTTTGAATGGTGCTGCAGTGAGCTGGAGGAGTGCCAAGCAAAGCATTGTGGTGAAATCTTCAACTGAATCGGAATACATAGCTGCTTCGGAGGCTGCACAAGAAGCCATATGGATGAAGGAGTTCATTACTGAACTTGGCGTGGTTCCCAGTGTGTTGGACCCGATGGCCATCTACTGTGACAACACAGGTGCCATAGCTAATGCACAGGAGCCAAGGTCACATAGCAAGCTGAAGCACATCAAGCTACGTTTCCATGCTATTCGCGAGTATGTCCGAGATGGTGACATAAAGATTTGCAAATTACACACTGATCTGAATGTGGCAGATCCGTTGACTAAACCTCTCCCTAGAGCAAAGCATGACCAACACCAGAACACCATGGGTGTTAGGTATATTACCATGTAATCTAGATTATTGACTCTAGTGCAAGTGGGAGACTGTTGGAGATATGCCCAAGAGGCAATAATAAAAGTGGTTATTATTATATCTTTGTGTTTATGATGAATGTTTACATCCCATGCTATAATTGTATTATAAGGAAACACTGATACATGTGTGTTTTGTAAACATAAAAGAGTCCCTAGTAAGCCTCTTGTGGAACTAGCTTGTTGATTAAATGATGATCATGGTTTCCTGATCATGGACATTGGATGTCATTAATAACAAGGTTATATCATTAGGAGAATGATGTGATGGATACACACCCATAGTAAGCGTAGCATAAGATCAAGTCATTAAGTTCGTATTGCTATAAGCTTTCAAATGCATAGTAACCTAATCCTTCGACCATGAGGTTATGTTAATCACCATCACCGGATGGGTACTTTGATGACATCAAACACCGCTTCGTAACTGGGTGGTTATAAAGGTGTCATTGGGTATTCTGAAAGTATGTGTTGAAGCACATGGACCAAGATTGGGATTTGTCCATCCATATGACGGATAGATATGCTCTGGGCCCTCTCGGTGGAATGTCATCTCGTTAGCTTGCAAGCATGTGACTAGGTCACAAGGGATGACATAACATGGAACAAGTAAAGAGTACTTATCAGTAACGAGGTAGAACTAGGTATGGAGATACCGACGATCAAACCTCGGATAAGTAGAATATCGCGTGACAAAGGGAATTGGTTTCGTATGTTAATGGTTCTATCGATCACGAAGTTATCGTTGAGTATGTGGGAGCCGTTATGGATCTCCAGATCCCGCTGATGGTTATTGATCGGAGAGATGTCTCCATCATGTCTACATATTCACGAACCGTAGGGTAACACACTTAAGGTTCGAAGTTGTTTTAAGTAGATATGGAATATGCGTTGGAGACCGAATGTTGTTCAGAGTCTCAGATTGGATCCGGGACATCACGAGGAGATCCGGAATTGTTTGGAGAATAAGATTCATATATTGGGGATCATTTTCTAAGTTAGGAAATGTTCCGGAGTGTTTGTATGGAGATTCTAGAAGGTTTTGGAATGTTCTGGAAGGTTCTAGAAAGATTTCTTGGAGTTTGCTTGAAAACCAAGAAAGGGTCAAGGAAACCTTGTGGGGCTAGACACGGATTCGTGGGGGAGGAGGACTCCTCCCCCTTCCCAACCCGCCGGCCAAGGAGGGAGGGGAGTCCTACTAGGACTCCCCCTCCCATGGCGCCTCCCTCCTTTAAATAGAGGGGTGGGGGCGCCACCCCCTTGCACTCTCCCATAACAAGCCCTAGCCGCCGCCTCTCTCCTCATCCTTCGCTCTGCTCCGGCTTAGGCGAAGCCCTGCAGAATTCTCTCCTCCGCCACCACCACCACACCGTCGTGCTGCTGGGATTCCGTGGAGAAGATCTACTACCTCCGCTGCTCGCTGGAACAGGGAGAGGAAGGTCTGCTTTGACTCCGCACGTGTGACCGACTGCGGAAGCGCTGCCGGAACGCGGCGTCGGAAGGATCGTCCACACGATCTTGAGATCGGCAAGTGATCGACTACATCAACCCCGAGATCCAATCTCGTAACGCTTTCGGATCTACGAGGGTTAGTACAGATCTATCTCGTTACACATGTCTAATAGATTAGATCTTGGCTTTTATCTACATTAGATCTGGGTTTTGTTCGTTCTTGCGGTAGATTTTTTTTGTTTTCCATGCTACGAACCCATCATACTAATGCATATAAATTTCCAGCTAAGCCTAACCCAATTCAGGTAATGTGGTTGTACGGTAAATTTGGAATGGTATCGCATCCGAATCCAACCATCAGTTTTATAAAAGGGTTAAGGCTCATGCCTCATCATTTTCATCATCATAAACCAGTTGTGTCTCTCAACACATGTCAAAACATCTCAATAGAATGACTCATCATTCCAAGGTTTTCACAATTCATTTTCACCAAGTGTTCCCATCTAAAGTGACTCAAGTTTTTGATCTACTCTATAATACTAAGTTAAGAGTGTTCACTAAGGTGGAAGGATGGGGTCAATCTCATGCCATAGAATGACATCTAAAGGTTTCTAAGTAGGTAAAGTTTTATACTTTTTATGCTACCTTCAAAATAAGTAAGGAACTTTGCATACTAAGGGGAGTAAAACTTGTAAGTAAGACTTGGGGTACTAATAGTTAAAAGGGGTGTGATCAAAGCATGCCTAAAGCATCCTTGCTCATTCATCTAGCTTAATTCTAGCTTGTTAACAATAGCTTGCCTTGGTTGGTGAAGTGGTTGAAGTTTTCTTTTTCTTCTTCTTGGTAGCACTCCTCCTCCTCATAAGCTTGGTCGGTACTATCTTCTATAACAATACATACGGAGTAGACAATCACCAAACAATACTTAACTAGGCTAGATAGCATTCTAAGACACACAATTGATGATCTATTATCATCACAAGTTTAATTCAATAGTTTCCTTCTTTTTATTTTAGAAAAGTAATTTCTACTCATTGAAAAATTAACTAACATTTAATATTCACCACTTAAAACATGGGATCATGTTGACACATGTCATCACCACATATTCTAACAGGTGGGAATGAGATTTAAGGGGTGGATCAATATTACTTTGGTTTAAATTCATTATTTAATGATTTAAAGTGACTAGAAATGCCTATATAGCATTATTTTGGTACTAGTCCAAAGTCACCGCATGTAAACCTTAATATTATTACATATTTAGATAGATATGATGAAATATGATTTGTGAGAGTTGGAATCAACTCAAAAGCTAACCTTGTTGATTTTATAAAAATGTTGCAAGTTGCAAAAGCTTCTGTCTTCTTACTTTTATTAGGAGAGATCTATAACTCTAATTGAATTAAATCCAACGGGCTTGGATAGATCATTTTAATACCTTTCAGACAAAATTGGTTTCATGCAATTTGGATTTCTAAAACTCTCTGAATTGATTTTCAAACCAGGGGACAAAAACTAGATTTAACTAAAAAGAAAAATCCAGATTTGAATAAGTGGGCTAGTGCGGGAAAAGAAATGGGCCGGCCCAGTGGCACTCCGCGGCGCGGGGCTCAGCTGACAGGGGGATCCCGCATGTCAGCGGCACTTAAAACGCGAAACGGTACGCGCGCTGTGGGCCGTGCGATTAGAATAGGAATCTACGGATGAGGGTCGTCGTCAATGACGAACAGGTCGCCGGCGAGCTCGAACCCTAGCGGCTCGGTGGGGGTCTACTGGGGGCATACCAGGGCTCCAATGGGGTTGGCGAGGCGGGCAAACGACGTGGAAGACGACGGCGAGGTGAGGCGCGGTTGCGGCGGAGCTTGGGGTGGTCGCAATCAACGGCGCCCTTCTCCTCCTGTCGCGGCTGCTCCGGCTCCAATTCCGGCGAGCTGCTGCTCCCTTTGCTCCAGAGAGAGGTGGGTGAGGTTTAGAGAGGTGAGGGGAGTAGAATGGTGTGGAGAGAAGAGGCTGGGGAGTGGGTGGTTAGACTCTGGCTAGATCAAAAGGGGACAGGGGAGATAAATGAAGATCAATTGGGGGCAAAACCCTGTAGTAAACAGTAAGCTAGGATTAGAGTCGAGATTATGCATGCCAAGTGTTTGATGAAATGGCCGCATGAAAGAAAGTTTTGAATTTTGGTTTCAAATTTTTTGAGTGATCTCCACTAGTGATAGGTAGTCTCTGGTTGCAAGGGTTTTGAAAGTGGAGCTCAAATAGATGGTTTTTGAAATAGGGGTATTCTATGCATATGCATTAGATTCAATTTTAAACTGTCATTTAAAATAGTTAACAGAATGTTTTTAGCAGATCCAAAGGTGGGCCTTGGTACCTCATTATGTGTACTAGCAAGGGGTGCAAAGATCAAGAATTGTTTCTGTTAACTTTTGAGTACTAGGTATAGCCAAAGTACGCATGGGAGTTAAATTTGCCAAAATGACCATTCCTCCTTTTTAATTCTTTTTTATTTGATTTTCTTTAGGAAAAGTTTGGGAATGATGTAGATGATGTTTAAATCACCTAAGAAACATTTTACAAGCATTGGATCATTCAATCATGGCAATTCAAACAACTCCTATTTTAAGTGCACACACATATGAATGCTTTCATTTTAAATTTGGAAAAGTTTTTGTTAACCCTATTTTTGGATGATTTGATCTTGATAAGCTTGGATTAAAGTTTTGGGATGTTACAATATATTACATGTCCGAGATTCGATCATCGGTATCTCCTTACCTAGTTTGATCTCGTTACCGACATGCACTCTTTTCTCGTTCCCGTGATATAACATTCTAGTGATCACATCACTTGCTTGCAAGCTATCTTAATGTGATATCACTGAGAGGGCCCAGAGTATATCTATCCGTCATCGAGATTGACAAATTCCGCTCTTGATCCATGAGCCTCAACATAACACCTTTCTAGTACTGAACCCATCTTTATAGTCACCCTGTTATGGTGTGACGTTTGATGTTATCAAGATACTCTTCCGGTGTTAGCAATTAACATGATCTCATGGTCTAAGGATAAAGATTACTTCGTATGATGTTATAGAAATATAAACATAATGACTTGATCGTAATGCTATACTTCGGATGAATGTTCATCACATCATTCCACCAATGGTGTGACCTAGTTATTAACAACATCCAATGTCCATGATCAGGAAACCTTGATCATCTTGTTAATCAACAAGCTAGTCTATAAGAGAGGCATAACTAGGAACCCTTTTTTTATTAAACACACATGTATTGATGTTTCCTGATCAATACAATTCTAGTATGTAAAATAAACATCTATCATATATAAGGAATATATAATAACAACTTTATTATTGCCTCTCAGGGCATATTTCCTTCAGTCTCGGGTAGCAGGTCGAGTCGGTTACAGATTAGGATTTTCCCTTTGAACTTTCTATCTTAAGCTTCTTCTTGTCTCGCAAGCAATCGAGAGTCCGTGGGCCACTCGAATTCTCCCTTTGGGCCTTGTCAACGCTGCGGGCTTCTGCCGTATCTGGACCGTATATACCAAGCTCGAGTACCTGTTGTAGGGGTTCCGCGCATAAAAACAATGAAATTTTACTCTACGTGAAGGGGTTCGTAGCATGGAAAACAAAAATTTTCTATCGCATACAAACAAACAAGCCAAGATCTATCTACTAGATTGTAGCAACGAGTCGTTTGGAATAACTTACCCTCGAAGATTCCAAAGCGGTTAACGAGAGCGGATTCTCGTGGGTGATGTAGTCGTACTCTTTCCGATCTCAAGATCGTGTAGACGATCCTTCCGGCGCCACGTTCCAGCAGCGCTCCCGCAGTCGGTCACACGTTCGGTACTCGACGAAGACCTTCCTCTCCCTTGTTCCAGCAGGCAGCGGAGGTTGTAGCACTCTCCTCGTGATTCCGGCAGCACAACGGCGTGGTACCGGAAGTAGAGGGGAAATCCCGCAGGGCTTCGCCTTAAGCCGGTGCGAGTATGGTGGAGCTTATGAGAGAGGCTATTAGCGGTCTAGTAATTAGACACACCAATTAGAAGGCTCTAAACCAATTAGAAGGCTCTAAACCGCTGGCTAAAGCAATTAGAAGCTCTAAACCAAAACGGCTCTAAACCTGAAATTTAGAGGTGGAAAACTTGTGTCTAGGAGGGGAGCCCTGCCCCTCCTTATATAGATGGGAGGGGGTGGCGCGCCAGGGGAGGGAGGGAGTCCCTCCCCAACTCGGCCTAGGCTGGCCGCCGGCTTGGAGGAGTGGGACTCCTCCTCCAAGTCGGTTCCAACTCCTCTTGCTTGTTTCCCACAGTTTCTTGTTTTGGCAGTTTGACTTTCAAACTGGACATTTGACTTTTCTGTTTTAGGATTCAATTTAATCCTATATTTGGAACAGCAAGAACACTTAGTACATGATGCAATCATTCCAATATGTAATGACACACTCATGTACCCCTCCCCCCCCCCCGGAGTGCCGGACAATCCGGAACCTTCTAGAATATCCCCGATGAAAACACCGGAATCATTCCCGAACTCCGAAACGGGACTTTCCTTATATGAATCTTATTCTCCGGACCATTCCGGATCACCTCGTGATATCCCGGATCCCATCCGAGACTCCGAATAACATTCGGTCTCTTTCTCACAATACCATAACTACTCAAAACAACGTCGAATCCTTAAGTGTGTCTCCCTACGGTTCGTGAATTATGCGGACATGATCGAGACACTTCTCTGAACAATAACCAATAGAGGAATCTGGAAATTCATATGGCTCCCACATATTTCTACGATTACTTTGCGATCGAATGAACCACTTACATACGATACCAATTTCCCTTTGTCTCACGATATGTTACTTATCCGAGGTTATGATCGTCGGTATCTCTGTATACCTAGTTCAACCTCGTTACTGATAAGTACTCTTTTCTCGTTCCCGTGATATGTGATCCCTTGTGACCAAGTCACATGCTTGCAAGCCAATTGGATGACATTCCACCGAGAGGGCCCAGAGTATATCTATCCGTCATGTGGATGGACAAATCCCACTCTTGATCCATGTGTTTCAACCAATACTTTCCGAACACTTAATGCCACCTTTATAGCCACCCAGTTACGGTGTGGTGCTTGATGTCATCAAAGCATCCATCCGGTAAAGGTGATATGCATGATCTCATGGTCGAAGGAATTAGGTTACTATGTATCAGAAAGCATATAGCAATTGAACTATTGAAATGACTTTGATCTTTATGCTACGCTTATCAATAGGAGTATGTCCACCATATCATTCTCCTAACGATATGATCTTGTTGTTGATAACATCTCAATGTTCATGATATGGAAACCACAATCATTTAATCAACCAACAAGCTAGTGAAGTATAGAGGCTATACTAGGGACTTCAATTTAAGTTTACAATTCACACAAGTATTAATGTTTCCTTGTTAATACTATTATAGCATGAATATAAACATTTATCATAAACACAAAGATATAATAATAACCATATTTATTATTGCCTCTAGGGCATATCTCCAACAGTCTCCCACTTGCACTAGAGTCATCTAATCTAGATTACATGGTAATATACCGAACACCCATGGCAGTTTGGTGTTGGTCATGTTTTGCCCTCGGGAGAGGTTTAGTCAACGGATCCGCCACATTCAGATCTGTGTGTACTTTGCAAATCTTTATATCCCCATCCTGGATATGTTCCCGAATAGCGTGAAAACGCAGCTTGATATGCTTCAGCTTCTTGTGTGACCTCGGTTCTTGCGCATTGGCTATGGCGCCCATGTTATCACAGTAGATAGACATTGGGTCCAGCGCACTTGGAACCACACCCAGCTCTGTAATGAACTCTTTCATCCATATCGCTTCTTGTGAAGCCTCTGAAGCAGCCATGTATTCTGATTCAGTTGAAGATCTCGCCACAACGCTTTGCTTTGCACTCCTCCAGCTAACTGCTGCACCATTCAAAATAAATACGTATCCAGATTGTGATTTAGAATCATCCGGATCGGTGTTCCAACTAGCATCGGTGTAACCATTAACAACGAGCTGTTCATCACCTCCATAAGAAAGAACCATATCCTTAGTTCTTCTCAAGTACTTAAGGATGTTTTTTACCGCTGTCCAATGATCCACTCCTGGATCACTTTGATATCTGCTAGTTAGACTAACAGCATATGCGATGTCGGGTCTAGTACATAGCATGGCATACATTAGAGATCCTAGGGAGTCTTACTCATCCTTTCTCTATCTTCTGCCGATGTCGGACTTTGAGTTTTACTCAAGGTCGTATTGGGCAACATGGGCAAGAACCCTTTCTTGCTTTCTTCCATTCCAAACTTCTTTAGAACTTTGTCCAAATATGTACTCTGTGACAATGATATATGGCGTTTCGATCTATCTCTATAAATCTTTATGCCTAATATGTAAGCTGCTTCGCCAAGATCCTTCATTGAAAAACTATTATTCAAATATTCCTTGACACTATTAAGAAGGTCTACATCATTCCCAATCAACAATATGTCATCCACATACAGTATTAAGAATGCTACAGAGCTCCCACTCACTTTCTTGTAAATACAAGCTTCTCCATAAGTTTGTATAAAACCAAAACTTTTGATTACCTTATCAAAACGTTGATTCCAACTTCGGGATGCTTGCTTCAATCCATAGATGGACCGTTGAAGCTTGCATACCTTGTTAGCATCTTTAGGATCGACAAAACCTTTGGGTTGCATCATATACAACTCTTCATCAATGTCTCCATTGAGGAATGCTGTTTTGACATCCATCTGCCATATCTCATAATCATAATATGCAGCGATTGCTAACATAATCCTCACAGACTTTAGCTTCGCTACCGGTGAGAAAGTCTCATCGTAGTCAACTCCTTGAATTTGTCGAAACCCTTTTGCGACAAGTCGAGCTTTATAGACAGTAACATTACCATCAGCATCTGTTTTCTTCTTGAAAATCCATTTGTTCTCGACAGCCTTCCGGCCATCCGGTAAGTCCACCAAAGTCCATACTTGGTTTTCGTACATGGATCCAATCTCGGATTTCATGGCTTCTTGCCATTTATTGGAATCTGGGCTCATCATCGCTTCCTCATATGTCTCGGGGTCATCGGTGTTGTCCACCACCATGACATTCATAACGGAATCATACCAATCTGGAGTGGTACGATTTCTCGTTGACCTCCGAGGCTCTGTAGTAACTCCAACCGAAGTTTCATGATCACCATCATTAGCTTCCTCTCTTATTGGTGCAGGCACCACAGGAACTTCTTCCGGTGCTGCGCTACTCGCAATTTCGAGAGAAGGTTCGACAACCTCGTCGAGTTCTACTTTCCTTCCAGTCACTTCTTTCGAGAGAAATTCCTTCTCTAGAAAGGATCCATTCTTGGCAACGAAGATTTTGCCTTCGGATCTATGATAGAAGGTATACCCAATAGTTTCCTTCGGGTATCCTATGAAGACGCATTTTTCCGCTTTGGGTTCAAGCTTGTCCGGCTATAACTTCTTTACATAGGCTTCGCATCCCCAAACTTTAAGGAACGACAATTTAGGTTTCTTCCCAAACCATAATTCATACGGTGTCGTTTCAATGGATTTAGACGGTGCCCTATTTAAAGTGAATGCGGCTGTTTCTAATGTATAACCCCAAAATGATAGCGGTAAATCTGTAAGTGACATCATAGAACGAACCATATCTAAGAGAGTTCGATTACGACGTTCGGACACACCATTACGTTGTGGTGTTCCCGGCGGTGTCAATTGTGAAAGTATTCCGCACTTCTTTAAATGCTCGCCAAACTCGTAACTTAGATATTCACCTCCACGATCAGAACGTAGAAATTTAATCTTCTTGTTACGTTGATTCTCTACCTCACTTTGAAACTCCTTAAACTTCTCAAAAGTTTCAGACTTATGTTTCATGAAATAGATATACCCATATCTACTCAAGTCATCCGTGAAGGTAAGAACATAACGATAACCACCGCGCGATGCTACACTCATTGGACCACATACATCGGTATGTATGATTTCCAATAAGTCCGTAGCTCGCTCCATCATACCAGAAAATGGAGTCTTAGTCATTTTTCCCATCAGACATGCTTCGCATCTATCAAGTGATTCAAAATCAAGTGATTCAAGAAGTCCATCGGAATGGAGTTTCTTCATACGTTTCACTCCAATGTGACCAAGACGACAGTGCCACATATAGGTCGAATTATCGCTTGATTTCAAACGTTTAGCCTCAATATTGTTGATATGTGTATTTCCACTATCGAGATTCAATAAGAATAGACCATCTATCAAAAGTGCATGTGCGTAAAACATATTACTCATATAAATCGAACAACCATTATTCTCTGATTTAAACAAGTAACCGTCTCGCAATAAACAAGATCCTGATATAATGTTCATGCTTAACGCAGGCACTAAATAACAATTATTTAAGTATAAAACTAATCCCGATGGTAGATGAAGAGGTAGCGCGCCGACCGCGATCACATCAACCTTTGATCCGTTTCCCACGCGCATCGTCACCTCGTTCTTCGCTAGCTTCCGTTTATTCTGCAGCACCTGCTTCGAGTTACAAATATGAGCAACCGAACCAGTATCAAATACCCAGGCACTACTACGAATACTAGTGAGATACACATCAATAACATGTATATCAGATATACCTTTCTTCTTGATGTTGCCGTTCTTCAAACCCGCCAAGTACTTTGGGCAATTCCGCTTCCAGTGACCCACTCCCTTGCAGTAAAAGCACTCAGTTTCAGGCTTTGGTCCAGCCTTGGTTTTCTTCGTCGGCGTGGTAACTTTCTTACCACCCTTCTTGAAGTGTCCCTTTTGCTTAGACTTGCCTTTCTTGAATTTGGTGGTCTTATTGACCATCAACACTTGGTGCTCTTTCTTGATCTCCACTTCTGCAGATTTTAACATGGCAAATAGTTCTGGCAACTCTTTGTTCATGTTCTGCATGTTGTAGTTCATCACAAAGTTCCTGTAACTTGGTGGTAATGACTGGAGGACGCGGTAAATCCCCAAAGCATTAGGAATCACTATACCCAAGCTTTGAAGTTTGTTTGCGTGCCCAGACATCTTAAGCACATGCTCACTGACGGAGCTGCCCTCTTCCATCTTGCAGTTAAAGAACTTTTCAGAAGCCTCATAGCTTTCAATTGCCGCATGAGTCTCAAAAATCAATTTGAGATCCTCGACAATATCATATGGGTCTGACTCTTCAAACCTTTTCTGAAGCTCCGATTCTAAACCATACAAGATAGCACACTGAACTATGGAGTACTGATTCTTCCGAGTGAGGTAAACATTCTTTACTTCATCGGATGCATCAGCTGCAGGTGGGTCACCCAGCGGTGCATCCAGCACATAGGTCAAATTACCAGCTGTGAGGACAATCCTCAAATTGCGGAACCAATCCGCGAAGTTGCTTCCATTTTTTTCTTTCTCTAGGAACGCATTAAAATTGATGGTAGGGGCTGCCATTGATCTACAACATATTTGCAATAGTTTAGACTAAGTTTATGACAAATTGAGTTCAAATTAATTAATGAAATTAAACTAGGTGAACTCCCACTCAAAACAACATCCCTCACATTGTTTTAGTGATCACACGAACCAAATCCACTACATCAACACCGATCATCACGAGAGTTGATATAGTTTCAATGGCGAACAATCATCATGTTCATCATATCTACTATATGATTCATGCTTTACCTTTCGGTAATCCGTGTTCCTGAGACCATGTCTGTACATGCTAGGCTCGTCAAGATCAAACCTTAGCCACCGCATAAGCAAATCTGGCTTGCTTACGTTGTATACACTTGCGGAATCTAACACACCCGATCATCACGTGGTGCTTCGAAACAACAAGCTTTAGCAACGGTGCTAGCTAAGGGCGAACACTTTATGATTTGAAATTCATGTGCATGAGGGATCATCTTATAATGCTACCGTCGTCTACTAAGCAATACAAGATGCATAAAGGATTAACATCACATGCAATTCATAATATGTGATATGATATGGCCTTTCTTCTTTGTGCTTCCGATCTCCATCTTCAAACACGAACATGATCTCCATCATCACCGGCATTGCATCAAGGTCAATGACGCTTCTCCATGGTTGTCGTCCACCGGCTTCAACTATTACAACTACTTTGAATAGACACGCGGGTCTTAACATAAATTAAAGACAACCATATGGCTCCTGCCGGTTGCCGACTTACAATAAGGAACATTGCATACATGAAGTATAATCACAATCATGGCCATATCACATCACTGCACACCCCTGCAAAACAAAGTTAGACGCTTCTACTTTCTTTGCATATTTTACGTGGTTTGGGGCTTTCAATAAGTGTCGTTCTAACTTACGAACAAGAACCACAACATTGATACTATCATTGTTGATTACCCGTTGTAAATTGGATCTTAACTATGCTAGGAGAAACAGGCACCCGCAAAGCCACTTATGCAATACAAGTTGCATGTCAAGCGTGGAGCAAGTCTCATGAACGATGTCATGTAAGGTTAGCCCGGGCCGCTTCATCCCAACATACCGCAAGATGCAAAGTACACAAAAAGCAATCTACAATAAAAGCATCAACGCCCACAATGACCATTGTGTTCTACTCGTGCAACAGATCTACATATAGACACGGCTCTGATACCACTGAAGGGGTTCGTAGCATGGAAAACAAAAATTTTCTATCGCATACAAACAAACAAGCCAAGATCTATCTACTAGATTGTAGCAACGAGTCGTTTGGAATAACTTACCCTCGAAGATTCCAAAGCGGTTAACGAGAGCGGATTCTCGTGGGTGATGTAGTCGTACTCTTTCCGATCTCAAGATCGTGTAGACGATCCTTCCGGCGCCACGTTCCAGCAGCGCTCCCGCAGTCGGTCACACGTTCGGTACTCGACGAAGACCTTCCTCTCCCTTGTTCCAGCAGGCAGCGGAGGTTGTAGCACTCTCCTCGTGATTCCGGCAGCACAACGGCGTGGTACCGGAAGTAGAGGGGAAATCCCGCAGGGCTTCGCCTTAAGCCGGTGCGAGTATGGTGGAGCTTATGAGAGAGGCTATTAGCGGTCTAGTAATTAGACACACCAATTAGAAGGCTCTAAACCAATTAGAAGGCTCTAAACCGCTGGCTAAAGCAATTAGAAGCTCTAAACCAAAACGGCTCTAAACCTGAAATTTAGAGGTGGAAAACTTGTGTCTAGGAGGGGAGCCCTGCCCCTCCTTATATAGATGGGAGGGGGTGGCGCGCCAGGGGAGGGAGGGAGTCCCTCCCCAACTCGGCCTAGGCTGGCCGCCGGCTTGGAGGAGTGGGACTCCTCCTCCAAGTCGGTTCCAACTCCTCTTGCTTGTTTCCCACAGTTTCTTGTTTTGGCAGTTTGACTTTCAAACTGGACATTTGACTTTTCTGTTTTAGGATTCAATTTAATCCTATATTTGGAACAGCAAGAACACTTAGTACATGATGCAATCATTCCAATATGTAATGACACACTCATGTACCCCTCCCCCCCCCCCCGGAGTGCCGGACAATCCGGAACCTTCTAGAATATCCCCGATGAAAACACCGGAATCATTCCCGAACTCCGAAACGGGACTTTCCTTATATGAATCTTATTCTCCGGACCATTCCGGATCACCTCGTGATATCCCGGATCCCATCCGAGACTCCGAATAACATTCGGTCTCTTTCTCATAATACCATAACTACTCAAAACAACGTCGAATCCTTAAGTGTGTCTCCCTACGGTTCGTGAATTATGCGGACATGATCGAGACACTTCTCTGAACAATAACCAATAGAGGAATCTGGAAATTCATATGGCTCCCACATATTTCTACGATTACTTTGCGATCGAATGAACCACTTACATACGATACCAATTTCCCTTTGTCTCACGATATGTTACTTATCCGAGGTTATGATCGTCGGTATCTCTGTATACCTAGTTCAACCTCGTTACTGATAAGTACTCTTTTCTCGTTCCCGTGATATGTGATCCCTTGTGACCAAGTCACATGCTTGCAAGCCAATTGGATGACATTCCACCGAGAGGGCCCAGAGTATATCTATCCGTCATGTGGATGGACAAATCCCACTCTTGATCCATGTGTTTCAACCAATACTTTCCGAACACTTAATGCCACCTTTATAGCCACCCAGTTACGGTGTGGTGCTTGATGTCATCAAAGCATCCATCCGGTAAAGGTGATATGCATGATCTCATGGTCGAAGGAATTAGGTTACTATGTATCAGAAAGCATATAGCAATTGAACTATTGAAATGACTTTGATCTTTATGCTACGCTTATCAATAGGAGTATGTCCACCATATCATTCTCCTAACGATATGATCTTGTTGTTGATAACATCTCAATGTTCATGATATGGAAACCACAATCATTTAATCAACCAACAAGCTAGTGAAGTATAGAGGCTATACTAGGGACTTCAATTTAAGTTTACAATTCACACAAGTATTAATGTTTCCTTGTTAATACTATTATAGCATGAATATAAACATTTATCATAAACACAAAGATATAATAATAACCATATTTATTATTGCCTCTAGGGCATATCTCCAACAGTCTCCCACTTGCACTAGAGTCATCTAATCTAGATTACATGGTAATATACCGAACACCCATGGCAGTTTGGTGTTGGTCATGTTTTGCCCTCGGGAGAGGTTTAGTCAACGGATCCGCCACATTCAGATCTGTGTGTACTTTGCAAATCTTTATATCCCCATCCTGGATATGTTCCCGAATAGCGTGAAAACGCAGCTTGATATGCTTCAGCTTCTTGTGTGACCTCGGTTCTTGCGCATTGGCTATGGCGCCCATGTTATCACAGTAGATAGACATTGGGTCCAGCGCACTTGGAACCACACCCAGCTCTGTAATGAACTCTTTCATCCATATCGCTTCTTGTGAAGCCTCTGAAGCAGCCATGTATTCTGATTCAGTTGAAGATCTCGCCACAACGCTTTGCTTTGCACTCCTCCAGCTAACTGCTGCACCATTCAAAATAAATACGTATCCAGATTGTGATTTAGAATCATCCGGATCGGTGTTCCAACTAGCATCGGTGTAACCATTAACAACGAGCTGTTCATCACCTCCATAAGAAAGAACCATATCCTTAGTTCTTCTCAAGTACTTAAGGATGTTTTTTACCGCTGTCCAATGATCCACTCCTGGATCACTTTGATATCTGCTAGTTAGACTAACAGCATATGCGATGTCGGGTCTAGTACATAGCATGGCATACATTAGAGATCCTAGGGAGTCTTACTCATCCTTTCTCTATCTTCTGCCGATGTCGGACTTTGAGTTTTACTCAAGGTCGTATTGGGCAACATGGGCAAGAACCCTTTCTTGCTTTCTTCCATTCCAAACTTCTTTAGAACTTTGTCCAAATATGTACTCTGTGACAATGATATATGGCGTTTCGATCTATCTCTATAAATCTTTATGCCTAATATGTAAGCTGCTTCGCCAAGATCCTTCATTGAAAAACTATTATTCAAATATTCCTTGACACTATTAAGAAGGTCTACATCATTCCCAATCAACAATATGTCATCCACATACAGTATTAAGAATGCTACAGAGCTCCCACTCACTTTCTTGTAAATACAAGCTTCTCCATAAGTTTGTATAAAACCAAAACTTTTGATTACCTTATCAAAACGTTGATTCCAACTTCGGGATGCTTGCTTCAATCCATAGATGGACCGTTGAAGCTTGCATACCTTGTTAGCATCTTTAGGATCGACAAAACCTTTGGGTTGCATCATATACAACTCTTCATCAATGTCTCCATTGAGGAATGCTGTTTTGACATCCATCTGCCATATCTCATAATCATAATATGCAGCGATTGCTAACATAATCCTCACAGACTTTAGCTTCGCTACCGGTGAGAAAGTCTCATCGTAGTCAACTCCTTGAATTTGTCGAAACCCTTTTGCGACAAGTCGAGCTTTATAGACAGTAACATTACCATCAGCATCTGTTTTCTTCTTGAAAATCCATTTGTTCTCGACAGCCTTCCGGCCATCCGGTAAGTCCACCAAAGTCCATACTTGGTTTTCGTACATGGATCCAATCTCGGATTTCATGGCTTCTTGCCATTTATTGGAATCTGGGCTCATCATCGCTTCCTCATATGTCTCGGGGTCATCGGTGTTGTCCACCACCATGACATTCATAACGGAATCATACCAATCTGGAGTGGTACGATTTCTCGTTGACCTCCGAGGCTCTGTAGTAACTCCAACCGAAGTTTCATGATCACCATCATTAGCTTCCTCTCTTATTGGTGCAGGCACCACAGGAACTTCTTCCGGTGCTGCGCTACTCGCAATTTCGAGAGAAGGTTCGACAACCTCGTCGAGTTCTACTTTCCTTCCAGTCACTTCTTTCGAGAGAAATTCCTTCTCTAGAAAGGATCCATTCTTGGCAACGAAGATTTTGCCTTCGGATCTATGATAGAAGGTATACCCAATAGTTTCCTTCGGGTATCCTATGAAGACGCATTTTTCCGCTTTGGGTTCAAGCTTGTCCGGCTATAACTTCTTTACATAGGCTTCGCATCCCCAAACTTTAAGGAACGACAATTTAGGTTTCTTCCCAAACCATAATTCATACGGTGTCGTTTCAATGGATTTAGACGGTGCCCTATTTAAAGTGAATGCGGCTGTTTCTAATGCATAACCCCAAAATGATAGCGGTAAATCTGTAAGTGACATCATAGAACGAACCATATCTAAGAGAGTTCGATTACGACGTTCGGACACACCATTACGTTGTGGTGTTCCCGGCGGTGTCAATTGTGAAAGTATTCCGCACTTCTTT
Source organism: Avena sativa (assembly GCA_916181665.1). NCBI lineage: Eukaryota > Viridiplantae > Streptophyta > Magnoliopsida > Poales > Poaceae > Avena > Avena sativa. The sequence continues at coordinate 76,708,075 of OV702292.1, read as the reverse complement.
AAATGCTCGCCAAACTCGTAACTTAGATATTCACCTCCACGATCAGAACGTAGAAATTTAATCTTCTTGTTACGTTGATTCTCTACCTCACTTTGAAACTCCTTAAACTTCTCAAAAGTTTCAGACTTATGTTTCATGAAATAGATATACCCATATCTACTCAAGTCATCCGTGAAGGTAAGAACATAACGATAACCACCGCGCGATGCTACACTCATTGGACCACATACATCGGTATGTATGATTTCCAATAAGTCCGTAGCTCGCTCCATCATACCAGAAAATGGAGTCTTAGTCATTTTTCCCATCAGACATGCTTCGCATCTATCAAGTGATTCAAAATCAAGTGATTCAAGAAGTCCATCGGAATGGAGTTTCTTCATACGTTTCACTCCAATGTGACCAAGACGACAGTGCCACATATAGGTCGAATTATCGCTTGATTTCAAACGTTTAGCCTCAATATTGTTGATATGTGTATTTCCACTATCGAGATTCAATAAGAATAGACCATCTATCAAAAGTGCATGTGCGTAAAACATATTACTCATATAAATCGAACAACCATTATTCTCTGATTTAAACAAGTAACCGTCTCGCAATAAACAAGATCCTGATATAATGTTCATGCTTAACGCAGGCACTAAATAACAATTATTTAAGTATAAAACTAATCCCGATGGTAGATGAAGAGGTAGCGTGCCGACCGCGATCACATCAACCTTTGATCCGTTTCCCACGCGCATCGTCACCTCGTTCTTCGCTAGCTTCCGTTTATTCTGCAGCACCTGCTTCGAGTTACAAATATGAGCAACCGAACCAGTATCAAATACCCAGGCACTACTACGAATACTAGTGAGATACACATCAATAACATGTATATCAGATATACCTTTCTTCTTGATGTTGCCGTTCTTCAAACCCGCCAAGTACTTTGGGCAATTCCGCTTCCAGTGACCCACTCCCTTGCAGTAAAAGCACTCAGTTTCAGGCTTTGGTCCAGCCTTGGTTTTCTTCGTCGGCGTGGTAACTTTCTTACCACCCTTCTTGAAGTGTCCCTTTTGCTTAGACTTGCCTTTCTTGAATTTGGTGGTCTTATTGACCATCAACACTTGGTGCTCTTTCTTGATCTCCACTTCTGCAGATTTTAACATGGCAAATAGTTCTGGCAACTCTTTGTTCATGTTCTGCATGTTGTAGTTCATCACAAAGTTCCTGTAACTTGGTGGTAATGACTGGAGGACGCGGTAAATCCCCAAAGCATTAGGAATCACTATACCCAAGCTTTGAAGTTTGTTTGCGTGCCCAGACATCTTAAGCACATGCTCACTGACGGAGCTGCCCTCTTCCATCTTGCAGTTAAAGAACTTTTCAGAAGCCTCATAGCTTTCAATTGCCGCATGAGTCTCAAAAATCAATTTGAGATCCTCGACAATATCATATGGGTCTGACTCTTCAAACCTTTTCTGAAGCTCCGATTCTAAACCATACAAGATAGCACACTCAACTATGGAGTACTGATTCTTCTGAGCGAGGTAAACATTCTTTACTTCATCGGATGCATCAGCTGCAGGTGGGTCACCCAGCGGTGCATCCAGCACATAGGTCAAATTACCAGCTGTGAGGACAATCCTCAAATTGCGGAACCAATCCGCGAAGTTGCTTCCATTTTTTTCTTTCTCTAGGAACGCATTAAAATTGATGGTAGGGGCTGCCATTGATCTACAACATATTTGCAATAGTTTAGACTAAGTTTATGACAAATTGAGTTCAAATTAATTAATGAAATTAAACTAGGTGAACTCCCACTCAAAACAACATCCCTCACATTGTTTTAGTGATCACACGAACCAAATCCACTACATCAACACCGATCATCACGAGAGTTGATATAGTTTCAATGGCGAACAATCATCATGTTCATCATATCTACTATATGATTCATGCTTTACCTTTCGGTAATCCGTGTTCCTGAGACCATGTCTGTACATGCTAGGCTCGTCAAGATCAAACCTTAGCCACCGCATAAGCAAATCTGGCTTGCTTACGTTGTATACACTTGCGGAATCTAACACACCCGATCATCACGTGGTGCTTCGAAACAACAAGCTTTAGCAACGGTGCTAGCTAAGGGCGAACACTTTATGATTTGAAATTCATGTGCATGAGGGATCATCTTATAATGCTACCGTCGTCTACTAAGCAGTACAAGATGCATAAAGGATTAACATCACATGCAATTCATAATATGTGATATGATATGGCCTTTCTTCTTTGTGCTTCTGATCTCCATCTTCAAACACGAACATGATCTCCATCATCACCGGCATTGCATCAAGGTCAATGACGCTTCTCCATGGTTGTCGTCCACCGGCTTCAACTATTACAACTACTTTGAATAGACACGCGGGTCTTAACATAAATTAAAGACAACCATATGGCTCCTGCCGGTTGCCGACTTACAATAAGGAACATTGCATACATGAAGTATAATCACAATCATGGCCATATCACATCACTGCACACCCCTGCAAAACAAAGTTAGACGCTTCTACTTTCTTTGCATATTTTACGTGGTTTGGGGCTTTCAATAAGTGTCGTTCTAACTTACGAACAAGAACCACAACATTGATACTATCATTGTTGATTACCCGTTGTAAATTGGATCTTAACTATGCTAGGAGAAACAGGCACCCGCAAAGCCACTTATGCAATACAAGTTGCATGTCAAGCGTGGAGCAAGTCTCATGAACGATGTCATGTAAGGTTAGCCCGGGCCGCTTCATCCCAACATACCGCAAGATGCAAAGTACACAAAAAGCAATCTACAATAAAAGCATCAACGCCCACAATGACCATTGTGTTCTACTCGTGCAACAGATCTACATATAGACACGGCTCTGATACCACTGAAGGGGTTCGTAGCATGGAAAACAAAAATTTTCTATCGCATACAAACAAACAAGCCAAGATCTATCTACTAGATTGTAGCAACGAGTCGTTTGGAATAACTTACCCTCGAAGATTCCAAAGCGGTTAACGAGAGCGGATTCTCGTGGGTGATGTAGTCGTACTCTTTCCGATCTCAAGATCGTGTAGACGATCCTTCCGGCGCCACGTTCCAGCAGCGCTCCCGCAGTCGGTCACACGTTCGGTACTCGACGAAGACCTTCCTCTCCCTTGTTCCAGCAGGCAGCGGAGGTTGTAGCACTCTCCTCGTGATTCCGGCAGCACAACGGCGTGGTACCGGAAGTAGAGGGGAAATCCCGCAGGGCTTCGCCTTAAGCCGGTGCGAGTATGGTGGAGCTTATGAGAGAGGCTATTAGCGGTCTAGTAATTAGACACACCAATTAGAAGGCTCTAAACCAATTAGAAGGCTCTAAACCGCTGGCTAAAGCAATTAGAAGCTCTAAACCAAAACGGCTCTAAACCTGAAATTTAGAGGTGGAAAACTTGTGTCTAGGAGGGGAGCCCTGCCCCTCCTTATATAGATGGGAGGGGGTGGCGCGCCAGGGGAGGGAGGGAGTCCCTCCCCAACTCGGCCTAGGCTGGCCGCCGGCTTGGAGGAGTGGGACTCCTCCTCCAAGTCGGTTCCAACTCCTCTTGCTTGTTTCCCACAGTTTCTTGTTTTGGCAGTTTGACTTTCAAACTGGACATTTGACTTTTCTGTTTTAGGATTCAATTTAATCCTATATTTGGAACAGCAAGAACACTTAGTACATGATGCAATCATTCCAATATGTAATGACACACTCATGTACCCCTCCCCCCCCCCCCCCGGAGTGCCGGACAATCCGGAACCTTCTAGAATATCCCCGATGAAAACACCGGAATCATTCCCGAACTCCGAAACGGGACTTTCCTTATATGAATCTTATTCTCCGGACCATTCCGGATCACCTCGTGATATCCCGGATCCCATCCGAGACTCCGAATAACATTCGGTCTCTTTCTCATAATACCATAACTACTCAAAACAACGTCGAATCCTTAAGTGTGTCTCCCTACGGTTCGTGAATTATGCGGACATGATCGAGACACTTCTCTGAACAATAACCAATAGAGGAATCTGGAAATTCATATGGCTCCCACATATTTCTACGATTACTTTGCGATCGAATGAACCACTTACATACGATACCAATTTCCCTTTGTCTCACGATATGTTACTTATCCGAGGTTATGATCGTCGGTATCTCTGTATACCTAGTTCAACCTCGTTACTGATAAGTACTCTTTTCTCGTTCCCGTGATATGTGATCCCTTGTGACCAAGTCACATGCTTGCAAGCCAATTGGATGACATTCCACCGAGAGGGCCCAGAGTATATCTATCCGTCATGTGGATGGACAAATCCCACTCTTGATCCATGTGTTTCAACCAATACTTTCCGAACACTTAATGCCACCTTTATAGCCACCCAGTTACGGTGTGGTGCTTGATGTCATCAAAGCATCCATCCGGTAAAGGTGATATGCATGATCTCATGGTCGAAGGAATTAGGTTACTATGTATCAGAAAGCATATAGCAATTGAACTATTGAAATGACTTTGATCTTTATGCTACGCTTATCAATAGGAGTATGTCCACCATATCATTCTCCTAACGATATGATCTTGTTGTTGATAACATCTCAATGTTCATGATATGGAAACCACAATCATTTAATCAACCAACAAGCTAGTGAAGTATAGAGGCTATACTAGGGACTTCAATTTAAGTTTACAATTCACACAAGTATTAATGTTTCCTTGTTAATACTATTATAGCATGAATATAAACATTTATCATAAACACAAAGATATAATAATAACCATATTTATTATTGCCTCTAGGGCATATCTCCAACACTACGCCCCTAAACCCCTAAAGCTGCCAGGACCTATCTATTAGTAATACAGTAACGGGAGGAGCTTTTCGCGAACTTACCCTTGAAGACCGAAAAGCGTTGTCAACGCTCAGGAGAGCATGGTTGATGTAGACGAGCCAAAGCCGACCTCAAGGTCGTGATGAAGTCCTTGCGCTCCTTCTGGCTCCAATGACTTGAGTGCCTCAAGTGCGACACCTCGCGGGGAGTTACACACGTCCGATGCCTGATGATGACTCCCGCTTCCCTCATCCAGTAGCAGTTGCGGAAGTACAGCTCTCGGATCCGAATCCCGTAGCGCGACGGCGCTCCGCGGTGAAGATATCTCTCGCTTGCGTAGTCCAGACTTGGGACTACGATCACGAGAGCGAGAGAGGGGGAGAGAGAAAATATCAATTGGAGGTCCTCCCAAAAGTGGGGAGGCCTTTATTGATTATTGGTTTATTTTTCTAGGCCAAATACCTCACTATATATAGGGGGGAGGTACTACCTCCCTCAAAGTCCCGGGGTGGGACTAAAGGAGAGGAGGGGGGAGAAGGTGGTCACCGGCCACCTAGTGGGCCCTGCGCAGGGGGGGGGGGGGGCTAGGCCCAGCCGGCCTCCCTCTTGCCCCTTCTCCCTCTCTCCTTTCCCCTAATGGGCCCTCTCCCTCCGGAATTGGCCCATTAAGCCTTTGACCATTAAAATTGATTTTTCTCTTTATTAAATAATTATGAATAAATGATTAAATCAATATTTAACATTCATTCACATATTATTCAACCTCCGTGGCCATGGAACACCTTCCACCTCCACTCCGTACATCCTCCGGACTAACTGAAACCCTTCTGGTTTTCTCCCTTCTTTTCTTCGGAGATTCTACCGATCCTATAAATACTCTCTAAGCATCATCAAGCCCTTAAGCGTGATACCCCACGGTTCAGGAACACTCCAGACATGGTCGGGACACTCCTGCACCAATGATCGACAAAGGGACCTGGATGGCCATGTGACCCCTGTGTTTTCCACGAAGATCTTTCGTCGTTTGAACCGGGACAGTCGTGTCTTATTCCCTTTGTCACTCGATACTTGCATTGCCCGAGATCTGATCAATGACATCACCATGTCGTATTCAATCTTGTTACTGAACAATGCTACTTAACTCGTTCCGACAAGTGATATCCCCGTGATCTAATCACACGCTGCGCAGCTATTGGATATAACTTCTCGGAGTGGGCCCTTGAGTATCTTCCCGTCACATGGACGGACAAATCCTGCTCTTGACATATATTGCCTCTACGGTTTCCTCCGAATACCTGAACACACCTTTATAACCACCGTTTTACCAGATGGCGTTTGATGCTATCTAAGCACTCTCGGGAGACAGTGATTGATATAGCCTCACGGTCTAAGGAATAGTCTACGAGGATCCATTTCTAATCATCATAACTTGAACTTCGTGACATGATCGGGTCACGATGTTTAGGTTGGATATTAGTTCATCATCTCATTCTCAGAATAAGATGACCTCATTTCCAACTAGCATAAATGCCACATGATCAGGAAACATGATCATCTGTTGACCAATGAACCAGTGACTAGAGTTTCACTAGGAACCCATGGTTGTTTGTATATCACACGTGTATTGATGTTTCCACTCAATACAGTTATAGCATGATATAAAACTTAATCGTAAACTATATGAAATATGATAATAGTCCTTACTACTATTTGTCTCTAGAGCATATTTCCAACAGTCTCCCACTTGCACTAGAGTACAAATACACTAGCTGCATTTGTTCTCAATCATTGGCACCATATACCTAGTACCCTGAACATGCTTGCTCATGGAAGAGGTTGAGTCTTGGGTCTATACATTATAGTCCCAAATCCTTTGCAACTTACTAATGTCACCTTGATTGACATTAATACTTTATCATCACATGATAGCATCTGTGTGCATGCATCGTCGTTATGGCAGCAGAACGAGCCCTGATTCTAGGAGCCTACAGTGACGTTAGATCAACCTCGAGGGCTTTCACATGGGCACTATGCCCTGGGACACATCATTCTACGTTAAAAGCGAACTAGCCCTGCCATAACTTTATACAACACTTTAGATGGTACCCTTATCTATTATTATAAATGTATTCATCGAAACACTAGTGCACTCTGTGCAACTTCCGATGTTTTGTTTACCTCGCTTCCTACTTGACTTTAATTGGTATCTACAGGAGTTTCCAACATATTCCCTTATAACATAACCCTTTATGCTTTAAGATATGTCATCCTTTATGGATTTGGAAAATATGTCCACGATTCTCTACTAGACACTGCGGACAAACTTAGCTCAATGTTCTGTCATTCGAACTTAATCACTTTTAAACATTCCTTATTTGGATCACATATTATGCTAAGTTATCATCATGGTTTACTAGGATAGAACCTATGTCTCAACATAGTGGATGACGATCATCCTTTTCTTTCTTTTAACTATTGATGTTAAACTTAATACTATTCCTAATTTGAGTTATTAAGGACCATTTCCCTAATTAACTTCTATTCCGAAACCCTTTTCAGAATCCCTTAAGGAATACTACATAATATCATAATACACCTATTATCAACTTCTACATCTTATAAATCATTATTTATAAGTATTTGCGCTTTCATTCTTAACAAACTTAAGAATTACTCCTATAAGCTCCCACTCAAAATATGTTCCTACATATTTGAATTCGAGACTTATATTGCTCCCACTTAAAAATATGTCAATCACATATTGTTTTAGGAAGACTTTCATAGCTCCCACTCAATTTTATGCAAATTGCATATCTCCTTACTATTTTGAACATCTTCAAAATCCTTTGATCTAATATCAAATTCGGAGTTTTACTATGAGATACTAGTACTTTACTAGTTTCAAATCCACTAGACATTTAGCACATTTGAATCAAATTCATCCAATACTTGACAAATTGTGCTTTTGTCATTCATCCCCTTTTTCCTACTATGGCTTTGCAGTCATTTGGGAAAATTTAAGTAACCTCTTTTACTTGTGAGATTCAGCAATGAATTGCTTTCTAATCTTAAGGTAATTTTGCCTTTAGGATTTCTCATAATTCTAGTTTACCATTATTTCCTTCGTAGTTCGTAGGTATGTCATATTTCAAGAATCATGACAAATGATTCACAAATGTATCCATACAAGATATGGATTTACATTTTGAATTCTACTACATGTAGTGAAAAACAATAGTGGAGGGAAAAACACAATGATCAAAAATCATTGATTCTTTCCTTCTATGAAGAGAATCGTTTAGAAAAGCTGTCTGTTGCACTTCTCAACATTCTGATGCAGGGTTTTGAATCCTCATCGTGTTTTTCGCTAATTTCCATTTGCTCCATAATTGAGAAACATCACTAAAAGTGAGCTTTCTCAAGAATGCACCAAAATCCAAGCAATACAAATCTTGCTTTCCTTTTGGTCTCAGCTATGGATTTCGTATTCAAAGTTTCCAATGAATACTCTACAAGGACTTATTCGCTATTTTTTTGGTTATATCGAATAACCCCAAAACTTTCACGAATTCAAATGGTTTACTACATTCTAATTGAGTGCTAACTATTTCTAAGCTAATGGTCTCTACATCTACACTACAACGATTTATTTGGTGCCTTCTATTCAACCCTCTTTGATATCCAATATCACATTGTGATGCTGATGTTTCAGAATGCTTTGCATTTCAACATTACTTTTTATGCCATTCTTATAAAGTTGAATTTCATTACTATTGATCAAATCACAGTAATTAGATTCTCTTTTATATTTCTACCCATTTGTCAATGAAAATTTTGATCAAATCAAATAGTTTCATATTCATGTTTCCTTTGGTAAACTACTTTACACATTTTAAACAATCACATAATGATAATTACCATTTTCGTTAAAACATAATACATCGAATATGTATTCACTTTTAACAATTCATTAAACACTTTGTATTCAAGTAATACATGATGTTCAAGTTATTTTGCCGAACTTGGGCATGATTTATATGTGATAAGAAATCGAATGATTTTCACATATTATCACATAACTTTGAATTCAAACAATGGTTTCATTCATTTAATGAAATATCATTAAGTTGGGTATTTTAAACAAGGCATTTTAATATTTTACAAATGTTCATGCATTATCAATTAGTTTCAAACAACGAGGATAATTCACAAGTAATCAAACAAGATATGAACACGAATAGAAATAATTCATAAAAGCAGAATAACTGTTTGTTACAAACTCATATGAATAACCGTCTCACGAAGTGTGAGACATACTAAAGAAGTTCAAATCTCTCGATTACATTAATCATCCTAAAACACAAACTAAGTGATAAATGTCGAGGGAGAGTGTCGTCGGCCATCATCATCATGCTCGCCATCAACACGCAATGTCACCTCCTCTCCAGCAAGCACCTCTCATGCAGAAGGACCCGTTTTCATCAAAACAGAACAAGTATCAGATGTACTTAACACTGTAATGTGTTTGCAAGATTATAACATTTATAAAATTGTATATCAAATATATACCTTGGTCATCGATGACCTCTCCGGTGATTGGTTCAACCTTTACGTTCCGGAAACATAGTATGAACTCATGGAAATCCAATGTTTCCGTATCACCACTCATGATGCTACTCCGGACATGTCCTTTGTAGCTGGGAGGCAATGACCGAAGCAGTACGTCTATCGCAAATGAATCAGCCATCCAGTAATCCATGAAGTGAACCAGTCTCGTGTGTGCATCAAGCATGCGCCCCAAGTGACTCTTCAGACATGTATGCTCCTCCATCTGTATGGAAAGGAACTCCCCAAGCAACTCGTGCTTCCACATGAGCACATGGCCTATGAACTCTACTCTCAGATGATCCACCATCGAATATGGGTCAAGATCACCCATGAGCGGATGTAGTTCATCCACCATCCTGTAACGCATTATTATCTGAATGTAAGTGGACATCTCTTGGCGATAATAGCGGTCTGCCAGCTCTTGTGGAGTCTCATAGTAGTCTGGCTTAGTCAAATCCATCGTGCGGCGTATGTAGTCTACCACATGATTCCTAGTAAGGAGATCATCTAGGCGAACAAGCCAACTAGGGAAGTTGGATCCATCAAGTCTAAGTTTCTCACCCTTTACCTAATCCTCAATGGGAAAGTAAGCTTCACGGTGAACCATCTACATTTATAATTGCAAAAGGAATTTAGACTAAGTTTATAATTAAATGAGTTAATAATAACTCCACTCAGAAACACCTATCCCCAAAAGGGTTCCTAGTGATAACACGACCCCTATCAGCCACATCTCCCCCGATCATCACGGCCATCAATGTGGGTTCAAGGGTGGACGCTAAACGTCGGTCACATCTTCATGCGACTCGTGCTCGATCTTTCGACCATCCGCGTTCCGAGGCCATGTCTGTACATGCTAGGCTTGCAAACTCAACCTTAGTGTTTTCGCCGTGCAACATGGTTTGCATCCACTATATGTGAACGTAGATATGTCTGACACCTGATCATCACGGCCTGCCTCATACCGAAGAACTTTCTTGGTGGTGCACACTAAGGGGGAACACAATCGTTGGTTATTTTAACAGGGATCATCTTATTAGGCTACTGTCGAGTATCTAATACTAGCACACAATAAGACATACTAACAATAATATTGAATGTAAATGCTATGTGATATGGTCCTTCACGTCGTGATCTCCATCCGTCGTCACCGGGTTCCGGTGCCAGGGTACCGGCACCATAGACACCAGGGTACCAGTGTCATTCTGGCGTGGTAGTTCGTCACTTCCGTGACTATCCACTACTATGTAACAAAAGGTAATTACTTTACCTTTGCCACAACCATATCACAAAGAAACGCCCTCCTGCAAAACAAAGTTAGACGCCTCTACTTTATCTTTGCATGTTTTACATGGATGAATGGGCTTTCGTACAAGAACCGTTCTTACCTACGAACTTTCAGCACAACGCTGATCAAGTAGTTGTCTCTACTACACCCCTTTTGGGGACCTCCGTTGCAAATGGTATCCAACTAATGCGAGAGAGACAGACACCCCCCTAAGCCACTTTATATGGTACAAGCCGTATGTCAAGCGTGGACCAGTCTCGCGAATGAACGCTCAAAGTCGGTTGGGGGCCGCTTCATCAAGCATTATTGCGGTATACACAAGTACACGTGGGAGGGTAACAACTAAAAGATCAACGCCCACATGCTACATCTCGTATGTTCTACCCGTACCAGCATTACTACACATAGATCTAGCTCTGATAGCACTGTAGGGGTTCCGCGCATAAAAACAATAAAATTTTACTCTACGCCCCTGAACCCTTGAAGCTGCCAGGACCTATCTATTAGTAATACAGTAATGGGAGGGGCTTTTCGCGAACTTACCCTTGAAGACCGAAAAGCGTTGTCAATGCTCAGGACAACGTGGTTGATGTAGACGAGCCGAAGCCGACCTCAAGGTCGTGATGAAGTCCTTGCGCTCCTTCTGGATCCAACGACTTGAGTGCCTCAAGTGCGACACCTCGCGGGGAGTTACACACGTCCGGTGCCTGACGATGACTCCCGCTTCCCTGATCCAGCAGTAGTTGCGGAAATAGAGCTCCCGGATCCGAATCCCGCAGCACGACGGCGCTCCGCGGTGAAGATGTCTCTTGCTCACACAGTCTAGACTTGGGACCACGGTCACGAGAGAGAGGGGGAGAGAGAAAATATCAATTGTAGGTCCTCCCAAAAGTGGGGAGATCTTTATTGATTATTGGTGTATTTTTCTACGCCAAATACCCCACTATATATAGGGGGAGGGGAGGTACTACCTCCCTCAAAGTCCCGGGGTGGGACTAAAGGAGAGGAGGGGGGAGGAGGTGGCTGCCGACCACCTAGTGGGCCCTGCGCAGGGGGATAGGCCTAGCCGGCCTCCCCCTTGCCCCTTCTCCCTCTCTCCTTTCCCCTAATGGACACGCTCCCTCCGAAATTGGCCCATTAAGCCTTTGACCATTAAAATTGATTTTTCTCTTTATTAAATAATTATGAATAAATGATTAAATCAATATTTAACATTCATTCACATATTATTCAACCTCCGTGGCCATGGAACACCTTCCACCTCCACTCCGGACATCCTCCGGACTTACCGAAACCCTTCCGATTTTCTCCCTTCTTTTCTTCGGCGATTCTACCGATCCTATAAATACTCTCTAAGCATCATCAAGCCCTTAAGCGTGATACCCCACGGTTCAGGAACACTCCAGACATGGTCGGGACACTCCCGCACCAATGATCGACAAAGGGACCTGGATGGCCATGTGACCCCTGTGCGTTCCACGAAGATCTTTCGTCGTTTGAACCGTGATAGTCATGTCTTATTCCCTTTGTCACTCAATACTTGCATTGCCCGAGATCTTATCAATGACATCACCATGTCGTGTTCAATCTTGTTACTGAACAATGCTACTTAACTCGTTCCGACAAGTGATATCCCCGTGATCTAATCACACGCTACGCAGCTATTGGATATAACTTCTCCGAGTGGGCCCTTGAGTATCTTCCCGTCACATGGACGGACAAATCCCGCTCTTGACATATATTGCCTCTACGGTTTCCTCCGAATACCTGAACACACCTTTATAACCACCGTTTTACCAGATGGTGTTTGATGCTATCTAAGCACTCTCGGGAGACAGTGATTGATATAGACTCACGGTCTAAGGAATAGTCTACGAGGATCCATTTCTAATCATCGTAACTTGAACTTCGTGACATGATCGGGTCACGATGTTTAGGTTGGGTATTAGTTCATTATCTCATTCTCAGAATGAGATGACCTCATTTCCAACTGGCATAAATGCCACATGATCAAGAAACATGATCATCTGTTGACCAATGAACTAGTGACTAGAGTTTCACTAGGAACCCTTGGTTGTTTGTATATCACACGTGTATTAATGTTTCCACTCAATACAGTTATAGCATGATATAAAACTTAATCATAAACTATATGAAATATGATAATAGTCCTTACTACTATTTGTCTCTAGGGCATATTTCCAACACCTGTAGGGTATACCCATGTCAGGTGGTGTTGACGGTTACTCGATGCGAGGGTTGGTGCGTCAGGGGCCGGCCTATTGCAGCTTGGCAGTGGACTTTACGGGCCCGATGGGCCCGACTGGATCTTATTGGGACTGGTGTGCCTTTGCAGGGGCTTTGCAGTGTTCTGGACCAGACCGGACCCTACTAGGACTGGTTTATCATGCTGTCGCGTTCGGTCGACTATCGGCTTCGGCAGTGGAGGCAGTTCCCTCCCGCGTGGTCGCGGTACTGCCGACCCTGATTTGGGCGACCTTTCACGTCCGTTTTTCTGGCATCGTGTTGCTAGCTTCGATGAGACGATGATGGAATCTTTGTGACCGTAGGGGTGCATGCTGGTGGGAGACAAGTTTGGTGGCTAAGGCTTCAACCTCGCGGGACTCTTGAGCAACAAATCATCCGTGGGTAGTGAATAGGTTTTTCGGGAGAAATCCTTGTCGGCACGATGCGGTGCCGCCTGCGGGTAGCACCATTAGTTCCTGGAGGGTATCGTGGCTACCGCATCCGCCTCCCTCTGTGTACCGGGGGAATCTCTAGGACCAGTCCGTTCGCCCAGGCAGCAGCGTCGCCGCTTCCTTCTTGAAAGTGCTGCTTGGTACTTGACGATCCGATGCTAGGAGCGTGGTGGAATATCTTCGGTGGGCACAACGGTTGCGGGTATCCTTCGCTTGGTTGGTCCGCCTTTGTCTCCTTTGATTCTTCTTGTTTTTTCTTTTGGACTTGTGTTTGCTGCTGCGCGAGCATTTGTTCGTGGTGAGAATCTTTGTATCGTGTGGTTGCTATAATAAACACCACCTCTCCTAGTGAGCATTCCACAAGCTTTTAAAGTAGAGAAACCAACACGTCGCTCACCTTGCACCGGTTGCAACTCACCTAGGTCGATGCCTAGGAAAATGGCAAGCACGGTGATGACGCCTCCACCTGTGATTGGTCCTTGGCTTTGGGCAGATTGGTACTCCAAATAGCGCACAAGAATTGCACCCAAGTTGAGTGACAAGTCGGTGTTGTTGAAAGCAGCTTTTGCGAGGACTAAGATTTCCTCCTCATTGAATCTCGTGAACTCATTTCTTGTCTGCAAGGCGTTAGCAATAACATATAACAAATAGCAAATTGTAGGATATTGAATATTCTTCCCTTTACTTACTCCAGAAGTGAAACTTATTCCATTATAATATTATTCCAGGGAAGGGTCTAAGCTAGTAAATGATGCGCGTAAGGCATTAGCATCATTGTTTGAAAAATTAAAACATGTGCGCCATTTATCTAGTGATAAAGCCTAATTGTTGTTCTTAGGTCGCAAAGAAATCATGTCCTCTCAATGACATGCTTTAACAGTGCTTTGCAAAGAATTTAGAAATTTAAGAGTTAACCGGCGATAAGTAGGCACATCATTGAATACAAAGTTTTGCAGGTCAACCCTATTGTAAAGTAAATTGAAGTTATTAGAAATACCGAGTTGATTCAATATAATGGAGCAAGCCCACTTGGTTGTCTTCACTTCTCAATTCTTGATCCTGTTGAAGCGATCACGTTGGAGCTCATCCCTGAACTCTATCCTCATGTGTTCTTGAGCGGCAATCCGAGAAGCACTAGCGGCATCACGATCACGAGTTTGACTCCTTATGTTCATCATCTAAAATAATAAGGAAATACAAAAATAAAACTTTTTGATCCAACAATAATAAGCATAACATATTCCTCATCATAGCACACTAAAGAGTCCCCTCAAAATAACAATCTAGGCAAGAGAATCATGGCAATTAGTTCATAGCTCTTTTTCCCTAGTAGACCTAGGTTATTGAATCCTCGGGAAGCAGAAATCATAGTGAAGTTACTTTAACGGACCATCGGGAGTTTTAGAATTCTTTTTGTGTTTTACCGGACCAAGAGTTTGCTGTCATTTGTTCTTGTCGATGATGGAGAGAGAGGGCCTAGGGCTTTCGGTTTCACCTGTAGCTGTACAAATTATCTGATGGGAATAAAAGATGATAATAAAGTATGCATATAATTATTAGAGCAAGATAATTATATGTGGGCAGTGCATCCATAATTGCTATTTGCCTCAGCAACCGCTTATAGCAATAACCTACTAGGCTCATCCATAGAAGAAACAGAACTAATGATATGCATAGTAACATCACCATTAATCTCAAGTAAATCTCTCACATACAGCCGTACTACTCCTTCTGTCACTGGGATTCTCAACCTGCAGATTAGTCATTACTCATACTCTCTATACCTAGCTCAATCCTCGGGGTCTTGGGTACCTGACAAGTTCTTGGATTGAGGAAAAAGAGGATACAATAATCATCATGTCATCCAAACTAATACATGATCCCATCTATAATAAATAACATGCACAAAATCTACATGGCTACTCACGCATAGAGATGAAATCAACAATCATAAATATTGTAATGGAAATCATGAGATTGATATCAAATAATCTTACAATGTTGCCAGTCAGATGATCTACTATTACAAGTGGTGGAATATGGCTATGGTGGTGGAGAAGGGTTTGGAGATTAGATCTAAGTCTATTCCTCCGGCGGCTCTTTGGTATGGTGGATGCAGGTTTCTGGGGGCTGCTGGCGATTTGGCTCTCTCGTTTGTCGTCGCCTGAAGCCTCTTTATATAGGAGTTCCTTCACGAAAGTTATTCTGTTTAACCTAGCGGTGTCGATGGCAACTATACAACTAGAATTTTATTCTTGCCGTATAGTTGGTCGTTAAAGCGACTGTCTCCACTTAACGACCCTTGGTTTCTTCGGGTTGTTGAAAACCTCGTATTTTTGACTTTAATGTTGTGATTCTCATCATCAAACGTCATTATCTGCGCAGGGAAAAATAGAAAGAAAAGATTGCATACCTCTTTGATCATTAGGTATTAGTGGTAGGGTTTAGAGAGATATTTCATTAAAAATACGAATAATATCTAGTTTAAATGTAGGCGTAGATGGCTATATTTCACAGCCATCAGTGGCACCCACGGGAGGACACGCTACGGACCCCGCGTCCTCGCACGATGCATCTGCAATGCAAATTTAGTGCATTGATGGGTCGAGTCAAACGCGTCGGTCCGGATAGGCCGTGTCATTAGAGAGACCAAACACATCCCGCAACAAAAGGGTTGGATCCTGCCGGTGAAGATGCCCTCAACCTCTGCTAGCGCGGAAGAGACAGGCGGCGCTAGCTACCACCCACGTCACCATTTCAGAGCATATAGGAAGGAGTATACTGCCTAGGGCCTAATACTGCCGCCTCGATTCATTAGATTAATGTATTCTCGGTTATTTATATTTGCTGGGTGCTGAAGCTTCCTGCAGGATGCGTATGTTTTCCTGGTGGAGGATGCGCGTATAGCTTTCGAGCAGCCTATTTTTGAACTGCTTTCTAGCGAGAGTTGAAACTGGTAGGTTCGCCTTAGGTGAAATCGAAGCAAGACTTTCGCATCATTTTTAGCAGTCACGTGACGCCATATCAATCCGGCAAAATGACATGTAGAACTACAATATTGTACTACTGTGGATTGTTTATTTTCGTGCGAGCGTCATGTGGACTCCAAAAACTGCCGTGACATGTGAAAGTATTCTATAGTATGTGCGTTGTTTATAGTAACATGGTAAGACTAGCCCCAATGGAGGTATCATAGGTAGTATCATGCATACAATGTTGGCAAAATTCTGACGTGGCATGCTAATTAATGATGAAAGATGTTGTGTTGGTATCATAGGTAGATACAGTATCATAGCACGTAGTACTAGAAAAACTAATCCCAAATGAATCTTGTACATAATTTTGCATTGAGATTCTACAAAACAATAAATATATTAAGACTATGATACTACTATATGATACTATGCATAGTGGAGATAGTATCATATACTAGCATCATATACATGATGATACTATATGATACTTTTCATTGTGACTAGTCTAAAAGAAGTGTCATCATCTATCGTTTACTACTTGGAAACTACTATAGTTGGACTCATAAAAGAAACTACTATATGATGTTGTGTTGGTATCCATAGAAGAAACTACTATAGTTGGACTCATAAAACAGATTCAACTGCTTCCAACGACTATACGATTGCCTTTTTTTTTTTCTGTCGATGCAGAAGTAATTTTTTAAAATTGGGCTGTGTTGTTGGTTTGACTTTATTTTGCAGACAGCCATGTTTTTCTCTTTTGACGGTGTCCTCCATATCGTTCCTTTGAGAGCGGAAGCACGCTGTGTTGTGACTACGCCGCGTGCGTGCATTCGCTTGAAACAATCAGGACACATTTGCTACGTATTGAAAAGATCATCATCATGAAAAGATCATCTGAAAAGATCATCATGCATGCGCGCAGGACGGGAGAAAGAAAGGTAACGGCGTGTATGTATGTGGCGCGCAATCGTTTGTACGTTTGCGTATTCGACGAAGCTCGCTTTAAATCACCGGTGCCGCGCGCCTTTGTTTGGAGCGGTCCCTCGCGGCGCCGGAAAACCTGAGGTGGGAGTGGAATACGGGCCGCCGACGACGTCAGACCGCTCTCTCTGCGCGTGGGCGATCCGCCGGGTTGGTTTGGTTTGGTTGCTGCGTGGTCAGCGTGTACGTGCGCGGTCCTCGCGCGTCGGCGTTGCCCCACTCTAGTCTAGAGGAAAGGTGATAGCATTTGGACTTCTGCTCCAGTTTAGTCGTAAGCTGTTGAGTGTCGGGAAGTGCTCCTCCTGCTAGACCTATAGCTATATGTAGGTGCAGTGCAGCAACCTGACTTTGTTTTTTCCACTTATAAATAATGGGATTTGCCGTGCAGTGGAAACGATAGGAAGGTAGAGAAGTTAGGACCACTGGTTTTCTCCAATTCTTTCATCTTCTTTTTCTTTTCCATTTCCACCACGTATGCCCTGGGTACAACATGTCGATTTGGCAAGCGTGCAATCCATGTTTCATACGGGCTTTTATACTACCAAGAATTGCGTTGAACCAATTCTAAAGCAAGTTGCCTCGTGGAATCTCGTAGAAAACAACGTGAGATTAGAATATATCTATTTTAAGTGAGATCAGAATATAGCACCCCTAGTAGTAGTAGTAGTATTGATTCTTAAAAGAAGAAAAACAAAAACCTGCTCGATCCCATGCAGTGGAGATGTTCCTCTTGGCGCAGTTCGATCGATCAGTGCTGGCTGGCTGGATCCCTCTCGGGCTCAGCTTGCCCCATTCCGGCCGGGAGTGATTTGTTCTGTTGTGGAGCCGTATCCTGTTGTTGGCATCTGTCCGGTTCGTCTTTTTTGCTTTAGCCCTGCAGTGACGGTAGACGGGCGACGCCTCGTCCCCATCTGAAACGCTGCCGACATGTCAATTTCGCCAAGGATCAAATCTGCGGCCAAAAGAAACAAAATAACTTTACCTCATCGCGAATTGCTGCCGACCTGTAAATCCAGCCAGGAATCAAATATGTGGCCAAAAGATTCAGAATAAACCCGGTCGGTCGGATTTGTCCTCGACGGGAACGAGCCAGTCATCTTCGATCCAGCCGGTATCGTACCTATATATGCTTCCTGCCCTCTCTCTTACGAAACTTACATTCTTCCCTCGACTCCTTCGGTGTCGCTCGCGCAGTGTCAAGGCATGTAGAATGATGCCTTAACATAGGTGGTAAGGCCGCCGATTCGTCATTCTTGAACAACGTCGGATCGTTGCCACTTGCTTGCCGGACATATTTCTAAGGGAAAAAAAGGTCCAAAAACAAACTTTAGATTAGACTCTTTAGGCAAAAGCAAAATCGGACCCCAAACTCCTAGTCTCCGGAATCGGCACTCCAAATTTATCAATCCCAGTCTATTTTAATGTCGGCGGTCGCAAAGGTAGAGTGGAGGTTCACGGGGACTAGATGAGAGCGGATGTTGGGGAAGAAGGTTCTGATAAGTGGGCTCCACGTGTCAGTCAGAGTAGACTGTAATCCCAAGAAGAATCGTAACTTTCCCGATACACCAAACAAGATGGTTCAAAATAGACTGAAATTGACAAGTTTAGAGTGCCGATTTCAGGGATTAAGGACGTGTTTGCTTGCTCGACCCGGAATTTCCCATTTTTCGGCGAAAGCTGCATGTGGGGAGGTTGGGCTAGGACCTGGATGGGCGTTTTATTTGGTAGCCTGAGTTTTGGTTTTCGAACGAGGGGAGCATATATGCGCACTTTGTTTGGTTTTTCAGAATGGTCTCGACTGATGGACGAGGCGAGGTGTGACTTTTTTCTTTCTTTGAGACATCGTTGCACGGATTGGTAGCTCTAATATTTATTTGCACAAACTAGTGACTATATGGGTAATTTTTAAAACCTCCCAGAAAATGCTCGAGTCGCTCCTAGGATGGGCTCTCGGGGCTAGGGGGGGGGGAGGGGGCTAGCCTAGTCTGGACCCATTGTTCTGGCTGGTGACGAGTTCCTGAAGCTCCATCGGAGATCTTCATTCGGTGCTTCATGCCTGTAGATTGCTAGATCGTATGAGATTCGCTTGTGCGCACCCCTAATTTTTGCCACCCGACTTTAGGAGGGTGAGATGCAAAACTTCGTTCTCTGACATCTTATGATACATGTCGTGTTTCGATTTTCATGGTGAAGACAATTGCGGAGAATATCATGGAGGCTAAGGTCTGAGATCTAGTAATGACGGACCGAGTCTTAGAGGAGATGTGGTTCTTGACTTATAACAGCAGCATCGGCAAGCGGGAGCGGCAACACAGAAGGAGTATATAGCCTTATCTTTCAAGGTGAAAATCTAAGATATGATCTTAATTGGTTGTGACTGACAATAACATTATTGAAGGCATTATTAGACTTTACTTTCTTTGTGGTGAAAATCTAAGATCTATAATCGAACAACAACGACACTTGAGCACTGTTTTCTTCTTCAAGACGTCGTTTTTGGAGAATTTGGATTCTGGGTCATGTCTTGGCAGGGGTTTATATTGCAGCTACAAGTTTCGATAATTGTAGCGTATCTTTTTTTTTCTTTTTGTTATAGGATTATGTGCATTCGTAATATCGTTGGATATTTCATTGTTGCAGAGAGCGGATGTAATTTTTATCTCTGAGATATTAGTATATTTTTTATTAAAAAATAATTGCTTACGAGGAGTCCTAATGCACCCAGTTACATGGTTTAACAGCGATGTTCTTACTACTCTCGGCTCGACTACTAACTGGTGACCCCTACTCTACTAATCCATCCATAAGGGGTGGCTTTAAGCCTCCGGACCCATGTTTATTCGGCGGGCCTAGGTACTCAAAAGGCCAGATATTTTCCCCGTACAAGAGCAAGGGTCAATAATGTTAAATATGTTTTAGGCGTATATTTTTATATTTGTATTTCCTTGTTTTGACATTATGGAGTAGTACTCCACTTGCACACGTACTAAATATTGTAACAAACTCCTGGGGTGTTTCCCTTGACAAATCAACACGGAACCGATGCAGGGAACCCATCGTTAGAGCTAGGTTTTCTGTCATGGTATCAGAGCTAGCTCCTCTACCGATCTAGCCGCCTCAAAAAAATTTGCCGCCGCCGCCGCCTCATACAGCCGCCGCCACCGTTCGGGGTCGCCGCTGCCCAAGCATAACCCAAACACCTAAAGCTCTGCCGCCGCCGTAGACCCTCTACCGCCGCCGCTCACAAAACCAAAAACCCCAACACCCACCACAAAGCTCAAATACCGCCGCCGCAATCCTGCCGCCGCGCTCAAAAACCCTTGAAAACTGCTGCCGCTGCAATCTCAATTGCCGCCGCTGCACGTCGCCATGACTTCGTCCTCTTCGATGACCTCGCTGGCTGCTGCCCTTGGTGCGCCCCCAAGCCAGCTTCTCACTCGGGAGAATTCCCTCGTCTGGAAAGCGCTTGTGGTGCCTGCTCTCCGCGGCGCCCACGTCCTCAACCTGGTTAATGGAATTGAAAAAGCTCCTGCTGAAGAGATCGAAGCTGAAGATGCTAGTGGAAAGAAGATCACCATCGAGAACCCTGACTACATCACGTGGATTACTCGTGACCAACAAGTTCTGCGGTATATCTTAAATTCTCTATCACCTGATCTGATTTCTGAGGTGATTGGTCTTAACACATCTGCTGAGGTATGGAAGTTCCTTGAGTCCCTTACCACAACACCGTCTCGCTCTCGCACTCAGCAGCTTCGGTCGGCTCTCAATGACACAAAGAAGGGGGATCTTTCTACGGAAAAAAACCTCTCCAAGATGAAGACATTTGCCTCAGAACTTGCAGCTGCAGGAAAACCACTTGATGATGATGAACTCATTTGGTCTATACTACATGGACTTGGAGATTCCTATAACACACTAAAGGTAGCCATCAATGCAAATCCCAATACTACTCTCTCAGATCTATGTAGTCAAATTCAAGCCTTTGATCAGTTGCACAAATTCGATGATGGTCGAGATGCTTTTGTTTCCTCTGCCAACATGGCACATCGTGGGGTTGATAGATCTCAGCCACCACGCCAAGCTGATCGCGGACGTCGTGACTATTATGAGGATGATCGTGTCCGCCGGGACAGACAGGATGATGACTGTGGTCGCCGTGACAGATATGATGATGACCGTGCCCGCAGGGACAGGTTTGATGATCGCCGCGGAGGTGGTGGTGGTGACCATCGCTATGATGATCGACCACGACGGCGTGATGATGATGGCGGCCGACGTCGTGATGATGTTGGTCGAGAGGATGGTGGACGGCGTGATGATGGCCGACGCCGTGGCCGTGCTCCTACACCCTATGTCAATGTCACCTGCCAGATATGCAAGATTCATGGTCGTCCTGCAAATGATTGCTGGTGGAGGTTTCAGAATAATCGTGATCGTCGTGATGACGATCGTGGTAACATGGGTGCCAACATGGCCTCCTATGGTGTTGACACAAACTGGTACTCTGACACTGGTGCTACAAACCATGTTGCTAATGAGATGAGCAAGCTCTTCTTCTAGGAAAAGTACACAGGACGTGATCAAGTTCACACGGCCAATGGTAATGGTATGCAAATCTCTCATATTGGTCATTCAATGTTGCACACTCCCCATAGTTCTTTACATCTTAAAAATATACTTCATGTTCCAGATGCTTTAAAAAACCTTCTTTCTGTCCATAAACTTACACTTGATAATGATGTTTTTCTTGAGTTTCACCCATATTTTTTCTTGATTAAGGATCAGGCCACAAGGAGAATTCTCTTTAGAGGTCCGTGCCATGATGGTCTCTACCCGCTAGTGCCTTTGTCTACCGGGTCCTCCAAGCAAGCTTTTGTTACAATAGAGTCGTTATCTTCTACATGGCATCGCCGCTTGGGACATCCGTCCTCCTTTGTGGTGCAGCAAATCCTTAGGAAACATCATATTTCGCATTCGCCTAAAATAAACCCATCCATCTGTGATTCTTGTCAACTAGCCAAGAGTCATCAACTACCATACCCAGTCTCTACTAGTGTTTCTTTCCCTTTGGAGCAAGTTTTTTCTGATGTATGGGGGCCAGCACCTACTTCTGTTGGCAAACATTCATATTATGTAAGCTTTATTGATGATTTTAGCAAGTTTACATGGATATATTTGCTTAAAAAGCGTTCTGAAGTCTATCAAGTATTTCTCAATTTTCAGCAACTTGTTGAGCGAAAGTTTAGCAGGAAAATTATTACTATGCAAACTGATTGGGGTGGTGAATATGAAAAACTCAATGGTTTCTTTCAAAAGATTGGCATTACTCATCATGTCTCGTGTCCTCATGCCCATCAACAAAACGGTTCAGCAGAACGCAAACACCGTCATATTGTTGAAGTTGGACTTGCTCTTCTTGCCAATGCATCCATGCCTCTCAAGTTTTGGGATGAAGCTTTTCTCACAGCAACATTTCTCATTAATCTTCTTCCTAGTAAAGTTATAAACTTTTCCACCCCTGTTGAACGTCTCCTTGACACCAAACCTAATTATGAATCTCTTAGAGTTTTTGGTTGTGCTTGCTGGCCTAATCTCCGCCCCTATAACAAGCACAAACTGGCTTTTCGTTCCACCAAGTGTGTTTTCTTAGGGTATAGTCCTTGTCATAAAGGTGTCAAGTGTCTAGATACTAAAACAGGCCGTGTCTATATTTCTCGAGATGTAGTCTTTGATGAAAATGTGTTTCCCTTTGCTGATCTTAATCCCAATGCTGGAACATGCCTCAAGCAAGACATTCTTTTGTTACCTTTAAACAATGGGGAGACACACATTGATGATCATATGAATATGTATATTATACCTAATGTTGATCCAACTCCTATAGACAATGTGGTTGCAGGAGATGATATTATATTGCAGCATGAATCAGCGGGAAATTCTAGAGAAAATAGTGAAGAAATGAGCGAAAATAGTGCAAATACACACCTAGGAACCGACAGAACAGCTGATTCTGTCCCAGGTGGGAATCCCGAAGAAGGTCCGACTGTTCCAAGTGGAAATTCTGAAGCAGATGTGCATGCACCCACTAGCAACGTCTCCCGCCCGTCGTCGCCTTCACACCTCGCGTCAGACGCGTCGCCCTCGAGTTCTACGCCACACAGGCCACGGTTCCCGCCCAGCGACTCTGCGCATGTGGACGCGTCCTCTTCCGAGCGCCTTGACGTGACACTGGAGGGGTCCCCTTCTCCTGTTCAGTGCCAGGATGATGCAAGAGGAGTTGATTCCTCGACAGACGACACCGACGCGGATAACATGACAGATTCCAGTCCTGGTTCGGGATCTTCTGCACAACAATCTCCATCGCCCCAACCTGCACCACCTGAACCTCGTACACGACTTCAGAAGGGTATACGCAATCCTAAACAATATACTGATGGTACCATTCATTATGGTTTGCTCTTGTCTATAGGGGAACCAACATCACTCTCAGAAGCTCTCTCGCATAATTGTTGGAATAAGGCTATGAAAGAAGAATATGATGCTTTGTTGGACAAAACATGGCACCTTGTACCTCCAAACTCAACAAAGAATCTCATTGATTGTAAATGGGTGTATCGTATAAAAAGACATGCTGATGGCACAGTTGACAGATACAAGGCACGTTTGGTTGCAAAAGGATTCAAGCAAAGGTATGGCATTGATTATGAAGATACATTCAGTCCAGTTGTGAAAGAAGCCACTATTAGACTTGTTCTTTCTGTGGCTGTCTCTCGTGGCTGGAGTTTGAGGCAGCTAGATGTCAAGAACGTGTTTCTTCATGGTGTTCTAGAGGAGGAAGTTTATATGAAACGACCTTTAGGTTTTGAAAATTCTGAAACCCCTCATTATATATGCAAACTTGACAAGGCTCTCTATGGTCTAAACAAGCCCCCAGAGCATGGTACTCCAGACTCAGTACAAAGCTGCAGTCCCTTGGATTTGTTCCCTCTATAGAAGATACCTCACTCTTTCTTTACAAAAAGTCTGATGTTATGATATTTGTTTTAATCTATGTTGATGACATTATTGTCACTAGCTCATCTGATCAGGCCATCTCTCTACTGCTGCGTAATCTAAAGGATGATTTTGCTCTCAAGGATCTGGTTGATCTCCATTTCTTTCTGGGAATTGAGGTAAAGAAAGTCAATGATGGTTTACTTCTTACACAGGAAAATATGCCACTGATTTGATTGCAAGAGGTGGCATGAAACACTGCACTCCAGTCCTACACCATTGTCTTCCACTGATAAGTTGTCTCTTCATGAGGGAACACTTCTTGGTCCTTCTGATATTACTGAATATAGGAGTATTGTAGGTGCTTTGCAATATTTGACATTGACAAGACCTGACATTTCCTTTTCGGTGAACAAAGTGTGCCAGTTTTTACACGCTCCAACAACGTCTCATTGGACAGCTGCCAAGAGAATATTAAGATATATTCAGGGAACTATAAAAGTTGGGCTTGTTTTTCAGAAGTCTTCTTCAAGTCTGCTTAGTGCTTTCTCTGATGCAGACTGGGTAGGTTGTCTTGATGATAGCAGATCCACAGGAGGTTTTGCTATATTTTTTGAACCAAATTTAATATCTTGGAGTGCTAGAAAACAAGCAACGGTGTCAAGATCAAGTACTGAGGCTGAATATAAAGCCTTAGCCAATGCCACAGCTGAACTAATATGGGTTGAAGCTCTCCTCGGTGAATTAGGTGTTTCGTTAAAAGAAAAGCCGTGCTTGTGGTGTGATAATCTGGGAGCTACATACCTGTAAGCTAATCATGTGTTCCATGCAAGAACTAAACATATTGAGATTGACTTTCATTTTGTCAGAGAGAGAGTTGCAAACAAACTGCTGGATATTAGGTTCATATCAACCAAGGATCAAATAGCAGATGGATTTACAAAAGCATTGCCTGTACGAGATCTCGATGAGTTTAAGCGTAATCTCAACCTTAGACAAGGTTGTGATTAAGGGGGGCTGTTAAATATGTTTTAGACGTATATTTTTATATTTGTATTTCCTTGTTTTCGGTACTGTGACATTATGGAGTAGTACTCCACTTGGACACGTACTAAATATTGTAACAAACTCCTGGGGTGTTTCCCTTAACAAATCAACACGGAACCGAACGCATCGTTAGAGCTAGGTTTTCTGTCAAATAATACAGATTGCCTACGTGTTTCTGCTAGCTTAATCATTATCTAGACGACAGCTCAATTATTCGTCAGAAAGGAAAAAGTCCAGTCGACATCACAATGCCAGAAAGATCAGCATGTTCGGAAGTGTTAAAGATAGAATTGAGAGACATTCTAGAGATAACACAGATGCTTATTCAACTGTTTTTCCCTATTGATGATTCTCAGCATATATACATACACAGGGAAGAGACACGAGCGAAGAGTCGTGTCCGTAGGTTTGGGATGGAAACCGCGGAGGTGCATGCAGAGCTCGATGCTCTCCCCGCCTTTCGTGTCGCCCTGAGCGACCCCTACGCCGCTATGTCCGGTTGCGACACCTCCACGCCCTACTCCTGGTGCGGCATCGCACGTGCGCCCGACACCGCTACCACGCCGTCGAGCTGCAGCTCCCCGCGGCTCCGCCTCTCGTACCTTTCTGATAACAAGTTCGCCGGCGGGGGCTAGGGGCAGGTGTTGGCCACCGACGGCGAGGTGGGATGGGAGGAGGGGTGACCTTATCTGTTTCTCATTTTTGCAGCTTAGCTCGGTTATTTTTTTTCTTATTTGAAAATAGTCCTTGTTGCTTTTGTTAGGATGACAGGTGTGGGGACCACACACTGCCATGTCGGCAAATACATCGATGTACCCAGGCCATGGCAAATACATCGATGTACCCAAGCCAGTGTCCGTAGATAAAACAAGGAGCCATATGTAAGTACCATGCACCACGTATTTCTAAGGTGGGTGACCGTATCGAATTTAGGTGCCAAGTATAGATACCTTAGGAGAATTTTACTGTGTAATCATTACCTAGACGACACCTCAATCTATTATATACTAAAAGCAATATAAGGATGTTTTTTGAGGCACCAGGTTGATCCACATAATTGAAATTATTTAGACCATTAGATGTACAATTTATGGTCGTGATTTAATCAGAGTTGTAATATTAGGTAACACATTAGACGTGTCGGCACCGGTCGCCGGTAGTTTAATATTTTAAGTCGTGACCCGATAACGAGAGGCCTATAACTCACGCTGGCATTATTAACCCGAAAAAAAACACGGAGGGGCTCTGGCCCAAATAGGTCAGCCCATATTTTAGCTAACTAAGCAGAATTGGATTATCATTTCATAATCGATCAGCCTGGTATACCGTCTATAAGTGCGTGAATCTGAAGTCAGATCGGTCATAGACTTTTAATTTATGTCAGAGCCTATGAGCTCTGGTCCAAAAATGATTGATACACACGTGAAGCTAACTCCAAAGCTGTTCGGAAATGAAAAAGAAAACCAGCATATTGATACGATCTGATTACCCTAAGTGTGCATGCCTTATTACAACATAGTAGGAGCTCTATTGACAGCGTGGCAAGAAAAACAATATAGGGGTTCCAAAATTAGACTGATTGTACGTATACCTATATATCGCCAAATAGATATATATATATATATATTTTAAAACATAATACATGGGAGTTTAAGTAACCTTGCTGATTTTGAAAATGTGACTTTGGGAGAGTAGGACCTAATTCATCATACGCATGGTGATTCCAGAGACATGATCCTCTTAAGACAGACTGTCCAACCATTCTGTCGTCGAGCCAAACTACGACAAGGATTTTTTTTGAAAATGCAAGCCTTGATGGGTTCTATAAACTGCTAAAAAATAAAGTTGATTCGTCTTAAAATGTCAAGAATATAATTAAAAATAAAAGTACAAAGCAGATCTGATTTAGCCTATGATTGCATGCGTCTTACGGTATAGTAGGAGTTCTATTGACAGCCTGGCAAGGAAAGAATTAAGAGGTTACAACGTTAGCCTGATTTATCCGTATATATAAACATAAATATCAATCAATACATATATAATTTTAAAACATAATTTCTAGGAAGTTAATTAACCTTGCATGTTTTAAAAATGCGATTAACTTCATAGAGTAGGACCCAAGTTATTGGGCACACGGTGAAGGGCAGAAAGGGGCAAAAGTAAATTCGTATGACATTGGCATATGGCATGAAAAGGAAATCCAATTTCGGTAAGACTTGATCTGAATCGTAGTTCAGATCCAAGTTGGTTCATTGAGGGCAACCGCGAAAATCACCTCCTAAGAAAAATTGCCCAACCACTTTATTGCCAATCCGCCGAACTACAAGGAGATTTAGAAAAAAGACAAGCCATGACCGGTTCTACTAAGTGCTACCCAATAAAATGATCCGTACAAAAATAGGAACAATTAAACTAAGTCAATACACCTTTATTCTATATGACTCCATATCAGCCATCAAGAATTTTTCACAAAGGACACCCTACCAAAACATACATAAACTACAATATGGTGATTGGTTAGTGCTTCCCTCACCTCTCAAAGCTTTTATCAGTTGTTGAGCGTCAACAGAAACGAGTGATATTGAAATAAGCATTTTCAATGAAGAGGGAAAATGCGCATACATGGTTCAGGGCGAAGCTAATTCCACACCCAAATAAAGGCTCCTTTCTAGTTATGCAGAGGTCGGGATTACCTAATTTCGAAAAAACTACTTTATGGATGACTCGTGTGGTTGTTTATTTTATTGCTACAAGAGAAGAGGTAGAACTTTCGCAAATTTTGTTTTGAGTATAAACCTTTGAAATTATTTATATATAATGAAATCTTATGGTTACCTATGGTGTGTGTGTGACCGAATAAAATATTTGTAAATGAAAAATTCAAGGAATTTTATGTGGTTTATTATCCTTAAATTTTATTAATACACGTCATTAAAATTTGCAATCACGTAGAATAAATGACAACGGAGTAAAATACCATCGCTATGTCATCCATAATAGTTTAGTCATGTTACATGACAAGAAAATACCAATGAGAGAGAGCATAATGAAATGATTGAATAGTAAGACTAATAGAGATATTTAAAAGTAGTTAAACAGAATATTGCATAATTGAGAAAAAGATCTACTACTGTTATTTGTATGCAAAATATATTATTGAAACATTACAAAATAAAGTAGATCACTAAATTTGAGATAAACGGTATATTTTTAATTTTTGTAATAACATAAAAATGGTCCAAGGTTGTATATTCTAGACTGATTATTTCTAAAACGCCATGTATTTCAAAACAACATGAGAATGTTATGTATTTATATGACAAATGAAGGGACAAGACGTAAACGTCAGATAAAGTTAGGATTAAAATTCTTAATCTTTATTTGACCTATATATTAACGATGATAAGCTCTTTTTGCTTAGCCTTATTAATAAAAATATATATTTTCCCTTCAAAATAGTCTCCTTATCATGTGATCATTGCTCAAGTAAACCCTAATTATTTAACAATCCGAATGTTAGACATACATACCGATCTAAGATCACGAAGAAACTGACATCTAGCTCACGGTTAAAATCCAACTGCATATTGCAATTTAATCTCATGCACAAATTTCACATATGTTTGCTAACATGGTGTTTTGAAAAATTCCTAATAATCTTTCACCCATAATTTCAATATGATGAAAGATCTCTTCTAGGCATGTCATATCTATTTTGGACATATATAAAAATGGTGGATATATAATTTATCATTTGCAATCACATAATATTAAGTCCATGAATCTTTGAAGGGCATTTTCTCATCAAATTTGACTCACTAAGACCATGCTCTTCTATAGAAAAACTACTCCCTCCGATCCATATTAGTTGACTCCAATTTGGATGTATCTATCACAAAAACATGTCTAGATACATCCAAATTGAAGTCAACTAATATGGGTCGGAGGGAGTAATAAAGGTGGTGCCCTCGCATTTGCGAGGGCTACCATGCTAGTTATTCAAGAAAAGAAACGTCTAGTCGACATGACAATACCAGAATGATCAGCATGTTGAGAAGAAAGGTAAAGGGCTCGACTCGTCCTGGCGGACGGAGACCGTTGACATGTATATCCGCGTGTGTGTGTTTTGTGTTGTGGAGCCGTATTGTTTGAAGGAAATTACTCCCAGGAGAGATACTCTAGTGTGAAGCAAAAAACGCGTCCATCCGATCAACAATAGAAAAACCACGATCCTCAAGAGAAGAAACCACTATCCGCCAAAGGGTCGGGTAAGAAGACTCGTATGATGTGTGGACTGTGCAGGTACACGAGAAAATCCCAGCCGTTAATTCTCAGAAGACGTGTCAGGTGGCGAGGGCGCGAGCCGTAGAGGTGGAATCTTTCCTCTTCCGGCCGGTGCCCGCCGCTGCCCGGCCGGTGGTCCGAGCGATCCGAGGAGGTGGGCGCCGTGTAGCCGTGTAGGTACTACGGTTCTCTCAATCTCTCGTCGCGTCCTTCCAGAAGAGAAGATGATCGAGCGTTGAACTTGAGTCGTCATGCATGTAGGAGTAGCTCTAATTTTGAGTGCTGGGAACTTGTACTCCACGTAGGCGCTGCAGGAGAGTTCCTGATGATCAACATGCGCTCCATGTGGGCCAAAAAAAAAAAAAAAACTGAGTTGGATTGTGAATGCGCATTTTCGTTTCTTTCCATTTCAGTTCTTCTCCTCCTCAACTTCCGACATGTGTGTATGCAGTCTGTCTTCAACTATATCCATACTAGTAATCGTGCACGTGCACGCACGTGTAATCTAGTCTTGACAAAATTTTACCGAGTAGCATAATGTCTATGTTGTTTGCAAGTCTTTTGAATCCCACCCTTCTTTAATGAGTTGCACTTTTATAGTTTTTTCCATCTACACACTTTTCGTTCCAAGTGCTAAAATGTGGAACTAAAAAACCACTCATCATTCAATCCTCTATGCAAGTAAGCAACACATTTAAATCAAGAAGACCTATAGGATGAGTATTTGAAGCATCCAATATACAATCATTATTTTATCAGTGGTATTTAACCAGGAAAAATGAGATCCACCACCCTAACAAAAAAAATCTGATGCAAATTCGCCCCGACCCCCCAAATATATAATCACCAGCTTCAAAAGCACAAAAGCGTAGCCAGAAACTTAAACCTTGTATTTTTGTCTGACGTAAACATGCCCGTAGGTCATGCATTCTCATTGTTGCTCTTCATTGTATATACTATGGAGCAAAATATCAAATATTCATGCATAATAAATCAAACAGAATGTATGACAGTTAATCAAATTGTCGAACTAACACGTAAAGAAGAAAGCAACCTTCTTTGTAGCTTCCGTTCATACTTTTGATGGTCTAATAGAAATGAATCCCTTTTCTTGCTCGTAATCTTTTGTTTCTACATCTTGTAACTCTAGAACTAATAGACGAAGAAATGATTTAAATGCTTAGCCTAATATAGTAAGGAACATGTGTGCCAAAGGTTGATGAGAATCTTTCCATCAAGGACAGCATCATAATAAACAATATGGCAACCGAACTTTTTTCTTGACCTTGCTCCGTTGTGGCCCAACACCGAGAAGATACTCATTATTTATATGTAGGCAATTGAAATCACCGTGAGCAAATATATATGCATTGTCACAAGAAATGCCTCCATATAAATGTGAAGACTTTGGCCCTTGAAACTCGGAAGAACAAGAAGATTGCGGAGCCAACAAGAATATCTCTTATAACAATTTGCATCAATATGTTGCCAGTTTAAAGAACAATACCTTCTATGATGTGTATGTATTACAGTAGGGAGAGTGCAGATTGACCTATACCCGTTTCCGGGTCTACAAAATATTGTACATGTCCAACAATAGACACCATGATCAATACACCTTGAAGTATGGATTAACAAAATGGACATGCAACATTCCCAAAACTAAATGGACACAACGGCGTCGGATGCTGGCTAGTGTATGTTCTCCACCAGTATCAGCATGATATTCTTTTACACTGCAAGTCTTCAGTGCAGTTCTCCATGGTTTTAGCATATCACTGTTACCACCCAAGAAACTTCTACAACCTCCGACCCGTTTAACTGTCGCACGGTTAGGCATGGTTTAGGCAAAACTTTGCCCAAACCTGCAAAATTAATTCAGATCGGAGGGAGTATGAGAAATTCACAAATGGAACTTCTTAATGAAATTGGTACATGTCTAAACTAAATCATTCTTACCGCTTCCTAAAGAGACCGGGACCAAGTGTTATGTCTAGATAAGGCGGTCGTGGCCATGATTCGTTATTGCAAAATCTGTTTCAGTTTTGGAACTCATTCATAAGTTTCTGCCTAACTTCTATTTTGGGTATATGAACAAAATAATAGCTCATGTTAGGATAAAGAAGGGAAAAATCAAGATGAAATGGCAAGCTTAAGGTAACAAAAATATAAGTTCGAGTAATGATCTATACTTTCTAGATCTACAATAAAAAAAGACATACAAAAACCACAAATATGACCAAAGATTAGTAGCCAAATGAGAGGACCATATTTATCCAAGCAAGAACATGAAGTACACCTCACCTCAGATTGTCAATGATCTAAAGGTGGCCGCTTTTGGTGACAGCCATCCAAACAATGATCCCGAAAATATAAGATGCGACCAATAGGATCACCACCAGATGATCCATTGCTGTTTCAAGGACCAATAGGATCACCACCTTGACAGAAAACTCAAGGTTCGGTTACTTGGGGGTTAATTTTATTGTTTATCAAAGGACCATCTCCGTGGATAGCCATTGGTGCAGAATCTGTTGCATTAGTTTCACGCATATCTTTAACATCAGATGCCATGTCCTTTGCATCTTTGCTTCTATTTCCTCTTTGTCCAGACCATTTATTTCAAGAACTTCGAGTCATACTTCCTTCACTACATGATGATCCATTGTTGTTCGCATGACCAATAGGATCACCACCTCAACAGCTAATTCATGGTTCAGTTACCTATCAATTGGCGACATTGATTTTTTCAGGCGACCCGGCTGGTGGTGGCAAGACTAACCATGTGGATCCTAGTAACATGCCAAACATAGTAATACACACAAATTGACAATTCTTCTAAATATTGTGGTCAGATTTGAACATGACATAAAGAGAATCATGACACAATTTATAAAAGCGCTCAGATTTGAACATGGCACAAATTAAGCACATGCTTAAATTCGTGGGAAAATTAAAACTGAGCCACAGAACAAAGATTTTCGTATATGATATTAAAGCATGTTCATCTTCTGAACCATACAGAAGAAATGCCTTTACTTAGATTGACAGACACTCCTTCACCACAGATGCTCTCGCTTGAGAGAAGAATTGCACAGTACTGTATTTTTAAACCTAAATTTGCAAATGTAAGCTGACCAAATAAAATCAATATATTATGGCCTACTAACTACAGTTATGTGTTCTTAATTGTTCATGACAAAAGACCATTGTTTTAATTCAAATGCAAGTCTTGGTCTCCGGCCAAAGCAAGAGCCCTGATTCCTTGAGTCCCCTTGTCAATGCAAAAGTCTACTCCTAATTATATGACATTACATGTTGTGAGTCCTTAGTATGTCCAACTTGAAATTATAGTTCCAGTGTCAAAGTATGGATTGGATTTGAAGTGGCTCAAGCTTTTAGCAGCAAGCATAACTGCACATAGACAGACTCTATCAACAAACTGCGGTTTACATATGCATTTTTTCAGAAAATTATATATCTCAACAGAACAAAAGTGAGTTTGGACAAAAAACTCGCTCTGCATGCAAGAATTTTTACCAGTTGCAAAAATCATCTTGTCCCCGCGCAATCATAGTTTAATCCCACCAATCTGCAACCTGTTGGTCAGAAACTCTTCCATTCACAACAGCACAAGAAATAGAAACTCACACTGCAATTTACAAAAGATAACTGGAATGCTAGAGCATACTGATCATTGAATAGGATGCCCTCGAAGCAGTTCATGTGATTCTCATCCTCGCAGTTCCCACAGGCATAATCATACTGCAAACCGCGCACATTTGGTGGAAATTGGACTGCCCCAGCTCCTGGTGGAACTGTATTTAATTCCTATTTTTGGGGATGACCGTGTCGTTGCCGCTGCAGCTATTGGGCCTTTTTGTCACCGTTGCGACACTCCCTTCCTACATGTCTAGTCGCTATTAACCAAAAACCATAGGTAACGTTTGATTTTTCTGAACTCCAATGCACTTGAAAGGAGAGCAAAATCAGAGAAACAAAATTCAAGTCAGAAGCTAATCAGGTACTAATTGCATGCTAGGTAGTAGGTACTAATCCGACATGATTTGCTACTGGTTTAACCAATATATGAAGTATTGGTTTGCTAAGATTTTTCTGCAGACAAACAAATGAGGAACTATTCTTAAGCCTTCGGTCTAAAAATAATAATATCTGAACTACAAATTTAAACGGGAGACTTACAAACTACCTAAACGATCTGGCTTGTCATAGCGTGTTCTGGCTATGAGCAACGACATGGAAGATGGAGCTCACTCGAACTACTACCAGGGACGGTGGCCAGCGGTGGCAGTATGGCAGCAGGAACGGACGACGATGAGACGCTTGTAGCATGTGTTCCTTCTCGTCATCGGCCAACGGCTTCCTCTACGCGTGTCGTGTCAGCCATGCCTGCCGCCATTGGAACAACTACATGTAGGCCTTATAGGGATACGTACAAGGCGGAGCCAATGCGAAGGCCACAAGGCTGAAGCCATCACCGGGGATGTCGGTGAGGGTCATGCGCTGCCATTTGTTTTTTTGTTCGAAGGGAAAGAGGATCGGCGCGATGGCAGTGGCTCCGGGGATCAACGGCAGAAATCAAAAGATCTTATCTCTCACGATTTTGCATAGTCTATCACTTCAATGGCTGCTTAATTTATTCAGAGATATGCACTAAGATTAATTGACTTACTTAATGCAGATACTCTACTTATAAAATAATAAGAACCAATACTTCCATACATTAATTTGAGTTTCACCTCAGGTGTGAAAATCCTTTTAAATTTCTCATACCTCTGCATATGATGTAGGATCAAGTTCATTCAGTGCTTGATTCTCTAAGTCAGCTCCTGATCTCTCCCTCAACACTTGAATAAATATAACATAAAAAGTAGCAATAAGGCGTGTATGAATACAAATCGAATGTTTCAATAGAGATCGCAATCCAGCAGCATGATTGATTACCTAAATTGCTAATGAATGGCGATAGAAACTCTGTCGTTGATTACCTAAATTCTAATTGAATGGCACTAATATACAAAGGTATATGACATAGAAACCCTATCAAGCACTTTACAAACATAAAGCATAACTTGTTTTTACATGGAACGGAAAGAAGAACTTCAATTGCAAGGATAGTAGGTCTCCTGGGCTCAAATTTTGGGCTCTTCAATAAAAGGGAACATCCTCAAATAGAACCATATCAATTATCCTAAGCAATGAAATCAATAGACATATGAAACAAATTTGCACAATTATTTGTTGTCGAAAATAGCCCCAACTATAATCGAACAGACAACAGTAATCCGTAGAGAAATTAGTGTCAGACTGGACCAAAATTTGCATCAGTCAAAATTGGATCATGAAGATGAGGAACACCTGAAATTTTGCCTAGCTGTTACCTTCCTTGTCAGTATACGGTGACACCATGGGTAGGCGGGGGGTGCAGGATGCATAGTGGCCAGGTGGAGAGGCGACATCAACAGGCGGCGGTCGTGGCTAGGCGGGGACGTGGGGTAGCCGCTTCGGAGGAGGGCAATGACGTGGTGAGGCCACCGTTGTCGAATCCACCATGGATGCCGATGGGGAGGCTACGTTTTTGTGGAGGACGCCGGTGGTCAGCGCATCGATCGTCGAGGATACGCCCTAGGCAGCAAGACGGGAGGGGCGCGGGTCAGGCAGCGAGGCATGAAACGGCGGCGTAGCGCAGGGGAGGTAGCATCTTGGGCCAGGAGGCATCGCGTGGAAAGGAGGGGACGGGACTGGGCAGTCGCCTGCAAAACAATGGTGATCTGATGCAGTTTTGTTTTTCCGTTTGCACGGGGATGGGCGCATGAGTTTTGGGTGGGGAGAAATTTTCCTCGGCTGATGGAGTACGGTCAGTATAGGCAAATTACTAAGTGCACACCAGACAACTATTAGCCATTCGATTGAGTTTAGTGGGACTAATCATGCGGTGGTGATAGGTTTGTGTAAGTTCTATGGGGTGTGTTTAGAAAAAATATTGTTTGCTCTTTTATTAGTAGTAGAGATTAGTAGTAGAGATAACATGCGAAAGACTGAAGGCCGTGCCATATGATTACTGCAACGCGTACGCTGAACGAGTGCATATGAATCTCGTGTTTCCGCGAGCAGCAAAGGTTCAGTTGTGGGGAAATATATAGTTCCCTTGCTCCAACCGACATGATCTTCTCTGATATGCTTGCTTGTCATATTTATTTTGGGTTGGTAAGGCCCCATCAACTTTCTGCTTTATAACTAATGTATTCAAATATATCTCGTGTATTCTTCTTTTTCTATCCGAAAAAAAAAGAGAGAGAGAAGAAGCCTCAGAAACTTCCGACATACAAAAAACAAGCAATCACGCATGCAAAGCAAGGGCATCACCAGCAGGACCCGTTCACCACTGGCTGTCCACATCGATCCGCGCGGACATTCGATCATGTGTGTCCGTGCCGACCAATTACTCACCCAAAAATAGACGGGAAAGCGTCGCCGTGGTCGAGTTGCGGACTACTATGCACGTGTCCGATTCTGTCCGCGGGTCAGCTAAGCAGCCTCACACGGCAGTGACACATTAATGGTTAATAAACACTAGTAGAAACCTGGCAATTTGGTCCGGTTCGTAAGGGCCTTTAGTCCCGGATTTTGAACCGGGACTGCGAAAGCGGGACTAAAGGTCCAACCTTTAGTCCTGGTTTACTTACGAACCGGGACTAGAGGTCCAACCACGTGGCCTGCTAGGCGTGCTGGGCGGCAGGACATTTAGCCCCGGGTCGTGTTACGAACCGGGACTAAAGGTTCCCTGCCGCGGCAGCATTTTGTGCCATTTGGCTGCCGCGGCAGGGGATGGAGTTTTAGGGTTTTGTGTTTTTCTTTTCATTTTGTGTATTGTGTTTAATTATTTTTCATTCTGTGTTTTCATTAGAAACAAGTTTTCGTATACATACAGAACGCTACTACACAGTATTTGTACACATTGACGCAATATATAATATAATTACTCTTACAAGCATATATATATGGAGTCCCAACAAGGTCCAGAGCATGTCTATTTGATTACATGGAGATCATTACATGGATGCTTTAGGGTCTACTTATACAGTATTCTCCGTGTGGGTCTATGACCTCGTCGAGAAAAAATGCAGCAAATTCCTCTTGGATTGCTATTAGGCGGTCATCTGGTAGGAGCTTGTCCCGCATCGCGTCCAACTATGTAAAAAGGAGATCGTATGGATTAGACTCAACACGACTTTTTATAATAAAAATAAAGGGTGAATATATTGTTTACTTACTCGAACATTTTCCGAGGGCTTCTCAATACTGATGCGAATGAACTCGCACACGTAGAATTCACATAGATTAGTTCCCTATGGCTGCATCGCGCACTTTACAAGAATAAAATTCAATCAAATAATAACGCTAGCATGATAAATGCACATAAACTAGAATTAAATAGATGTGCGGACTTAGCTCGTACTACTTACCGAGAGTGATTTAAAAAATAGCTCCTCACGCCATTGACCGCGGACATGTTTCTTAAACTGTGTCCAAACCCTACCTGACAAAGAAAATTAATGTATGAGTTAATAACTACTTGATATCCCAGAAAATGAACGAAAGAAACCGATATAGTGCGATAATGGTTGAAATTACCTCTGGAGCGCATCGATAATGATGCGGTAGTTTTCAATATCTTTGTTTAGTGAGTCCATGATGTGAACTTTTCCCATGTCAAGTGAAATGCTTAGAAGAATTCAGTGGTACCTACGCAAGGTTTACATACGTCAGTAACTCATCATTTACACTGAACATCGAGTAAGCAAAAGTTAATGTGTACAAAAACTCATTTGCCGTCGTGGTAAGGAAATAGTATTTCGTTACAGAAATGCTGTTTCGTGAGAAACCGCAACAAGTTGTGCTCGGTCTCCAGTGGTTTATCCTTTAGTATAGCTCCATGAACTCGATGTGGGTCAATGTACCCAAATCCGTTGATAGCCTTTCTTTTACAATCGAACATCTTCATTCTGCGTCATTATATATAGCGTACAAAAGAATATAGTGAGTATACTTACCGGCAATGAATTGAAAAAGCTGAGATAGAGACCTAATTACATAAATAAAGTAATCACTTACAGACAATACGAACTGAGGATAGTTTTGTCGAGTTCCTTTAGATTGAATAACTTAAATAATTCTGTAAATTCAATAGGGACCTCGTCTTCAATGAAGTAATGCGATTTTCGAACTTTCAGTATGAGCCAATTTCGCTGTTCTTTTGATGTTTTCATGTACCATTCATGGAATCGTCGCATTTATGTTAGCATATCCCGAAGCCTCTCAGAACTGACCAGAGGCTCCCCGTTAACAAATTTGGGTGCTACCTCAGCCTTGGACATATCGCCATGAATAATTTCATGAATAGGCATACCACATTGCTCGGCCAATATCCTAGCCGTTTCCGGATCCATAGGTTCTTCCTCATATAGTTGAGGTTTGGGTATGTTCACCTGGAGTGGGGGAGTGATTGGTTTGCTTGTTTCCCCAGCTGGGGAACATCTCTTTTGGTTCTTCGGCTACCACTCGATTGTTTTGCTTGTTTCCCCAGCTTAGGGACGTCTGTTCTGATGCTTCCGCTACCACTCGATTGTTTTGCTTATTCCCCCTGCTGGGGAACCTCTTTTTTGATGCTTCCTCTACCGTTTAATCTCTTCTGTTTCAATGTCTTCTGAAGACATCGTGTATAGTCATCTGGCGCATTTAACTGAGCTTGGGATGACTGCGTCAGTAATTTCCTAAAGTGCTCCTTGGTTTCCAGTTTTATTTGGACCTCTGGCTCAGGTTGTTTCTTTTTAAAATGAGCATCCACTTCGGCACGTACGACCGCATCGGTCTCCTCATCAGTCAGGTCGTAAGCCCTCTTGGGAGGAACCGACGGTACTCTTGGGAGGGGCGACAACTGTCACTTCGGGCGTTGGTTATCGCTCGACGGAGCGGTGGTATTCTTCCGATTTTGCCCCTTAGTGGGTGGAGGCGGCTGCGTAGATTGAGATGGACTCGTGTTGGGGTCATGGATTGGACTATTATTGGGAGGAGACGGTGCACTTGGAGGTGGACTTGGAGGAGACGGTGCACTGGGAGGAGACGGTTGCCTTGGTGGAGAAGGCGGCCTTGGTGTCGAGCCTGGAAACTTGATGTATTCTTTTTTCCAAAGAATGAAGCCACTCGTGACTTCTCCCAGTGTCGTCTCCCCTTCACCTCAAGGGATGTCAAACTGTAGTGACTGACACATAGGTAGAATTTCATCCACACCGACACGAGCATAGCCAGCTGGAATCGGATTGCAATGGTAGGTCGCTTCCGGTGCAGAAGGTAAAGCAAAGCCGACCGCCACCTTCATGGATATATTCTTCAGTTCAACATGCAGCTCACAACTAGTCTTCTCCTTAATTGCATCCACGGGGTACACATCCATCGTTGCATCATTACTGTGGCCCTCCGTGGAAGCCACGCTGCTTTTCCGTTGCGATGGGCCGACCGTACTGTCCGGTGTTGGATCTTGCTGTCGGAGTCCTTTAAGTTCATTAAGCTCTTGGCGATACTCCTGCAGCGTGGCTTCAAACCTCGCGAACCGCTCCGTATCCTCCTCTTTTTGCCGGTTTGTTCTTCTCGATCGGCTTCTGTACGTGTCACGGTGCTCGGGAAACCCGATAACCCATGGATAAGAAGGTCCGAACCCTCTTGTTCGTCCAGCCTTTTCAGGATTCCCGAGAGCCTTTGTCAGCTCATCGTTCTCTCTGTCAGGAACAAACGTTCCCTCTTCAACCTCTTTCATCACTTTAACAAGTTCTTTATTGGGTGTAGAAATTTTTTCGGCTGCAACAATCTCGCTTGTTTCTGGGTATAATGATGCCCCATGCCCGAATACCCAATTGCTTGACCTCAAGGGCCAACTAGACGTAGCTGGAGTGACCCCTTTAGCCTCTAGGTCAGCTTCAGCTTTATCCCACTTAGGCATGGCACTCCTGTAGCCACCTGTGCCCATATGATGGTGATATTTCTTTTTGGCTGCATTTTCCTTATTTTTTGTTGATATTGTCTTAGCTGGTGCTGAGGTCTTGTATTCCACAAATGCGGCCCAGTTATCCTGCTGCAACTCTAGTGGGCCAACGAATGGAAGAGTTGTTTCCTTCAAGACATACTTGTGGTACAATCTTTTTTTCCATTCCTTGAATAGTTCAAGCATCTTCTTAAGAGCAAAGTGCTTGACTTTCCTCGTCATTTGCTGTGTGAGCTCATCAGTCTCTAAGACTGGTAGGGGGAAATGTGTCATGATAGAATTCCACATTCTATCTTTTGCTCTGTCATCTACAAAACTAGCCCCAGCTGGATCCTTTTTCTTTTCTGGCTTGTTCCAGTTTCACGTGGTGATCGGGACTTTGTCTCTAACAATCACTCCGCATTGACTTGTAAATGCATTCGTAGCTTCTTTGGGCTCCAGCGGTTGATCCTGCGGAGAGACTAAGTCAATGCTGAAACGGACATCAGCGGGCAACTTGTGTGTTGGGCCTCTTGTATTTGTAGAAGATTGGCCGGAAGCGGAGGTCTAAGAGAAGAAACATTCGTCAGTACATATATACGAATCAATTAGTGCATCTATACTAGTGAACGATCGATAGAGGCTTTATATACCTTGACAGAGTTTGTCATTATTATGGTGTCTTCACCATGATCTCTACCATGGTCAGCACCATCGTCTCTACTATTTTCTCCACCATCGTCTCCTCCAGACAAATTAAGATATTCGGAGCCATCATAATAAGACCCCCCCAGTACCCTCATCTATCATGTTGAGAAGCTCCTCTTCATTCTGTCTACCGTCCATAGCTTAACTAATACAGAAAAAGAATATTGCATTAAGTAAAAGAATATTACAACTGCGACAACTCGGATACAATACTTAGTGATTAAGATAAAGTACAATAATATAAGACAAAGTACATTATTAATACATCACCGGAGAATAGCTCGGGTGCATTATAGGATAAAGTATAAGATAAAGTACATTATTAATACATCACCGGAGAATAGCTTGGGTACATTATAGGATAAAGTATAAGATAAAGTATATTATTAAGATAAACTAGCGAACACGGCTGCCGCGTTCTGTGCTACGGGAGCTCTGCAGCCACAGAAGAGGAACCATCACCGAAGAATAGATCGGGTGAGATCCGTGAACCTGCCAGATATTGGAGAACCTAGTCTCCAAAAGATACATGTATCGCCGTACATGCTCGTCCTCCTCCTTGATACGACGACGTACCACCTTCTCGGGGGCTGGCTCCCTCTGCACCGCTCCTGGACCTCGTGGACGCCACCAAAGAAGCTCCGGGTCGACGATGATACCCAGATTCCTCACCAAGGTACGAGTCCCGACAGGTAGCACCTCCCAGTGCCAACCCGGTGGAGCCCAGACTCGGACATCCCCGACGGAGTCCAGTAGGCTCGGACGAGGTGGACGTGGCATAACTAAATAATAGCAATAAACATTCATAAAACATAAACAGTAACTAAATCACTAAGTATATATGCCCTAAAAACAATAACCCTAAACCTATCACTAACTAAACTAAACCTAATTAACTAAGTATTCTAACTAACCCTAACTAACCCTAGATAAATACTAATAACACTGACACTAACACACTAACTAAAACGTTAATACTAATACTACTAATAACACTAACACTAACACTAACACACTAACTAAAATACTAATACTACTAACTAACACTAACCAAAATACTAATACTACTTATTTACAAACACTAACACTACCACTAACCAAAATTAACTAATAACACTAACTAACCAAAATAGTAATACTATTAACACTAACACTAACACTAACACTAACTAATTAAAATACTAATACTTCTAACTAACACTAACCAAAATCCTAATCCTAATACTACTATTAACCAAAATCCTAATACTACTAACCAAAATCCTAATAGTACTAACCAAAATCCTAATCCTAATCCTAATACTACTCTAACTAATAACCCTAGCTAATACTTCTAACTAATAATCATCCAAAATACTTTGTGAAAATCTTGGCGTCTTGATCTATCTCTATAAATCTTGATGCCTAGAATATATGCCGCTTCGCCAAGATCCTTCATTGAAAAACTATTATTCAAATAGGCTTTGACACTATTAAGAAGTTCTATATCATTCCCAATCAACAATATGTCATCTACATATAGTACTAGGAATGCTACAGAGCTCCCACTCACTTTCTTGTAAATACAAGCTTCTCCCTAAGTTTGTATAAATCCAAAGTTTTTGATTACTTTATCAAAACGTTGATTCCAACTCCGGGATGCTTGCTTCAGTCCATAAATGGAGCGCTGAAGTTTGCATACCTTGTCAGCATCTTTAGGATCGACAAAATCCTTGGGTTGTACCATATACAACTCTTCCT
Source organism: Avena sativa (assembly GCA_916181665.1). NCBI lineage: Eukaryota > Viridiplantae > Streptophyta > Magnoliopsida > Poales > Poaceae > Avena > Avena sativa. The sequence goes on along the minus strand of OV702292.1, from coordinate 76,665,839 downwards.
CAATGTCACCATTAAGGAACGCCGTTTTGACATCTATCTGCCAAATCTCATAATCGAAATATGCAGCAATTGCTAACAAAATCCTCACAGACTTTAGCTTCGCTACTGGTGAGAAAGTCTCATCATAGTCAACTCCTTGAATTTGTCGGAACCCTTTCGCGACAAGTCGAGCTTTATAGACGGTAACATTACCATCAGCATCTGTTTTTCTTTTGAAAATCCATTTGTTCTCGACAGCCTTACGGCCATCCGGTAAATCCACCAAAGTCCACACTTGGTTTTCGTACATGGATCCCATCTCGGATTTCATGGCTTCTAGCCATTTGTCGGAATCTGGGCTCACCATAGCTTCTTCATACGTCGCAGGGTCTTCAGTGTTGTCCACCAACATGACGTTCAAGGTAGAGTCATACCAATCAGGAGTGGTACGAACCCTCATTGACCTGCGAGGTTCAGCAGTAACTTCGTTCGAAGTTTCATGATCACCATCATGAGCTTCCTCTCCAATTGGTGCAGACGGCACAAAAACATCTTCCGGTGCTGCGCTACTCTCAACTCCGAGAGAAGGTTCAATAACCTCGTCGAGTTCTACTTTCCTTCCAGTCACTTCCTTCGAGAGAAACTCCTTCTCAAGAAAGGATCCATTCTTAGCAACAAAAACTTTGCCTTCGGATCTATGATAGAAGGTATACCCAATTGTTTCTTTAGGGTATCCTATGAAGACGCATTTCTCCACTTTGGGTTCAAGCTTATTAGGTTGTAACTTCTTTACATACGCTTCGCAACCCCAAAATTTAAGGAACGACAACTTAGGTTTCTTACCAAACCACAATTCATACGGTGTCGTTTTAACGGATTTAGATGGTGCCCTATTTAAAGTGAATGCGGCTGTCTCTAATGCATAGCCCCAAAATGATAGCGGTAAATCTGTAAGAGACATCATAGACCGAACCATATCTAAGAGAGTTCGATTACGATGTTCGGACACACGATTACGCTGTGGTGTTCCTGGCGGTGTCAACTGCAAAAGTATTCCACATTTTTTTAAATGCATGTCAAACTCATAACTTAGATATTCACCTCCGCGGTCAGAAGGCAGAAACTTAATCTTCTTGTTACGATGATTTTCCACTTCACTTTAAAATTCCTTAAACTTCTCGAAAGTTTCGGACTTATGTTTCATAAAGTAGACATACCCATATCTACTTAAGTCATCCGTGAAAGTGAGAACATAACGATATCCACCACGCAATGCTACACTCATTGGACCGCACACATCGGTATGTATTATTTCCCATAAGTCTGTAGCTCGCTCCATTATTCCAGAAAATGGAGTCTTAGTCATTTTTCCCCATTAGACATGCTTCGCATCTTTCAAGTGATTCAAGAAGTCCATCAGAATGGAGTTTCTTCATACGCTTTACTCCAATGTGACCAAGACGACAGTGCCACATGTATGTAGAATTATCATTCAATTTTATTCATTTAGCATCTATGTTGTGAACATGTGTATCACTACTATCGAGATTCAATAAGAATAAACCATTCATCTCAGGTGCATTACCATAAAAGATATTACTCATATAAATCAAACAACCTTTATTCTCAGACTTAAAAGAGTAACCGTCTCGCAATAAACAAGATCCAGATATAATGTTCATGCTTAACGCAGGCACAAAATAACAATTATTTAAATTTAAAACTAATCCTGATGGTAGATGTAGAGGGAGCGTGCCGACGGCGATCACATCAACCTTGGAGCCATTTCCAACGCGCATCGTCACCTCGTCTCTCGCCAGTCTTCGTTTATTCTGCAGCTCCTGTTTTGAGTTACAAATATGAGCAACTGAACCAGTATCAAATACCCAGGCACTACTACGATTACTAGTAAGATACACATCAATAACATGTATATCCAATATACCTTTCTTCTTGATGTTGCCGTTCTTCAGATCCGCCAGGTACTTGGGGCAGTTACGCTTCCAGTGACCAGCACCCTTGCAGTAGAAGCATTCAGTTTCAGGCTTAGGACCAGCCTTGGGCTTCTTAGCAGGTGCGGCAGCTTTCTTGCCGTCCTTCTTGAAGTTTCCTTTTTCTTAGGCTTGCCCTGTTTCTTGAAATTGGTGGTCTTATTGACCATCAACACTTGGTGCTCCTTCTTGATCTCCACTTCAGCAGTTTTCAGCATGGACGATAGTTCAGGCAACGTCTTGTTCATGCAGTGCATATTGTAGTTCATCACAAAGTTCTTATAACTCGGTGGTAGTGATTGGAGGACATGGTGAATCCCTAACTCATTAGGAATCGTTATCCCCAACTCTTGGAGCTTGTTTGCATGCCCAGACATGGTGAGCACGTGCTCGCTAACGGAGCTTCCCTCTTCCATCTTACAGTTAAAGAACTTTTCGGAGGCCTCATAGCTCTCCACGGCCGCGTGAGTCTCAAAAATGAGCTTGAGCTCCTTAATGATCTCGAACGGGTTGTGGTGCTCAAAGCGCTTCTGAAGCTCCGTTTCTAAACTGTACAGGATGGCACACTGAACTGTGGAGTAATGATTTTTCCGAGTGGCGTAAACATTCTTTACGTCATCGGTGGCATCTTCTGCAGGTGGGTCACCTAGCGGTGCTTCGAGCACATAGGTCATCTGACCAGCCCTGAGGACAATCTTCAGACCACGGAGCCAGTCCGTGAAGTTGCTTCCATTGTTCTTAAGCTTTTCTTTCTCTAGGAACGCATTGAAATTGATGGAGAGGTTCGCCATAATCTACAACAAATTTGCAAGTAGTTTAGACTAAGTTTATGATAAATTGAGTTCAATTTTAATTCTTAAATTAACTAGGTGAACTCCCACTCAAAAAAACATCCCTCACATTGTCTTAGTGATTACACGAACCAAGTCCACTACACCAAGTCCGATCTTCATGAGAGAAGATGTAGTTTCATCGGCGAACAATCTTCATGTTCATCATATCATTTATATGATTCATGCTCTACCTTTTGGTATTCCGTGTTCCGAGACCATGTCTGTACATGCTAGGCTCGTCAAGATTAACCTTAGTTTCCGCATGTGCAAATCTGGCTTGCACCCGTTGTATGCACACGTAGAATTTATCACATCCGATCATCACGAGATGCTTCGAGACGACGAGTCTTAGCAACGGTGCCAACTAAGGACGAACACTTTATTACTTGAAATTTAGTGAGAGGGATCATCTTATAATGCTACCGTCGCGATCTAAGCAATACAAGATGCATAAAGGATTAACATCACGGGCAATTCATAATTAGTGTGATATGATATGGCCCTTTCTTCTTATGCCTTTGATCTCTATCTCCAAAGCACGGACATGATCTCCATCATCACCAGCATTGCGTCAAGGTCAGTGGCGCCGCTTCATGGTTGTCCATCATCACTAGCAACTATTACAACTACTTGGAATAAAGCTATTACAAGATGAATAGACACGCAGATCTTAACAGAATTGAAGACAACCATTAGGCTCCTGCCGGTTGCCATATTACAACAAGGATCATTGCATACATCAAATATAATCACAATCACATGATGGCCATATCACATCACAAAACCCCTGCAAAAACAAGTTAGACGCCTCTAATTTTCTTTGCATGTTTTACGTGGTTTGGGGCTTTCGAATAAGAACGGATCTTACCTACGAAACTGAACCACAACGTTGATACAAGTGCTATCAAGTGCAAAGTGTAGATTAGATCTATACTATGGTGGGAGAGACAGACACCCGCAAAGCCACTTGTGCAAAGCAAGTTACACGTCAAGCGTGGAGCAAGTCTCATGTGCGATGACATGTAAGGTTAGCCCGAGCCGCTTCATCCCACCATACCACAAGATGCAAAGTACACAAAGCAAAATACGGCACGAGCACCAACGCCCACAAAACCATTGTGTTCTACTCGTGCAACAGATCTACACATAGATACGGCTCTGATACCACTGATGGGTCCATAGCATGGAAAACAAAAAATTTCTACCGCAAGAACGAACAAAACCCAGATCTAATCTAGATAAAAGCCAAGATCTAATCTATTAGACATGTGCAACGATATAGATCTGTACTAACCCTTGTAGACCCGAAAGTGTTACGAGATCGGATCTCGTGGTTGATGTAGTCGATCACTTGCCGATCTCAAGATCGAGTAGACGATTCTTCCGGCGCCGCGTTCCAGGAGCGCTTCCGCAGTCGGTCACATGTGCGGAGTCGAAGCAGACCTTCCTCTCCCTGTTCCAGCGAGCAGCGGAGGTAGTAGATCTCTCCACCAAATCCCAGCAGCACGACGGTGTGGTGGTGGTGGAGTAGAGAATTCTGCAGGGCTTCGCCTAAGCCAGAGCAGAGGGAAGGAGGAGGAGAGAGGCGGCTAGGTTTGAGGATTGGTGGGGGGCTAGGGGGTGGCGCCTCCACCCCTCTATATAAAGGAGGGAGGCGCCATGGGAGGGGGAGTCCTAATAAGACTCCCCTCCCTCCTTGGCCGGCGGATTGGGAAGGAGGGAGGAGTCCTCCTCCCCCACTACTCCTTGTCTTGCCCTACAAGGATTCCTTGATCCTTTCTTCGTTTTCAAGCAAACTCCAAGAAATCTTCTAGAACCTTCCGGAACATTCCGAAACCTTCTAGAATCCACATACAAATACTTCGGAACATTTCCTAACTTAGAAAATGATCCCCAATAAATGAATCTTATTCTCCGAACAATTCCGGATCTCCTCGTGATGTCCTGGATCCAATCCGAGACTCCGAACAACATTCGGTCTCCAACGCACATTCCATATCTACTTAAAACAACTTCGAACCTTAAGTGTGTCACCCTACGGTTCGTGAATATGCAGACATGATGAAGACACCTCTCCGATCAATAATCATCAGCGGGATCTGGAGATCCATAATGGCTCCCACATATTCAACGATGACTTCGTGATCGATAGAACCATTAACATACGAAACCAATTCCCTTTGTCACGCGATATTCCACTTATCCGAGGTTTGATCGTCGGTATCTCCATACCTAGTTCTACCTCGTTACTGATAAGTACTCTTTACTCGTTCCATGTTATGTCATCCCTTGTGACCTAGTCACATGCTTGCAAGCTAACTAGATGACATTCCACCAAGAGGGCCGAGAGCATATCTATCTGTCATATGGATGGACAAATCCCAATCTTGGTCCATGCGCTTCAACACATACTTTCGGAATACCCAATGACACCTTTATAACCACCTAGTTACGAAGCGGTGTTTGATGTCATCAAAGTACCCGTCCGGTGATGGTGATTAACATAACCTCATGGTCGAAGGATTAGGTTACTATGCATTTGAAAGCTTATAGCAATACGAACTTAATGACTTGATCTTATGCTACGCTTACTATGGGTGTGTGTCCATCACATCATTCTCCTAATGATATAACCCTGTTATTAATGACATCCAATTGTTGGAGATATGCCCTAGAGGCAATAATAAATATGGTTATTATTATATCTTTGTGTTTATGATAAATGTTTATATTCATGCTATAATAGTATTAACAAGGAAACATTAATACTTGTGTGAATTGTAAACTTAAATTGAAGTCCCTAGTATAGCCTCTATACTTCACTAGCTTGTTGGTTGATTAAATGATTGTGGTTTCCATATCATGAACATTGAGATGTTATCAACAACAAGATCATATCGTTAGGAGAATGATATGGTGGACATACTCCTATTGATAAGCGTAGCATAAAGATCAAAGTCATTTCATTAGTTCAATTGCTATATGCTTTCTGATACATAGTAACCTAATTCCTTCGACCATGAGATCATGCATATCACCTTTACCGGATGGATGCTTTGATGACATCAAACACCACACCGTAACTGGGTGGCTATAAAGGTGGCATTAAGTGTTCGGGAAGTATTGGTTGAAACACATGGATCAAGAGTGGGATTTGTCCATCCACATGACGGATAGATATACTCTGGGCCCTCTCGGTGGAATGTCATCCAATTGGCTTGCAAGCATGTGACTTGGTCACAAGGGATCACATATCACGGGAACGAGAAAAGAGTACTTATCGGTAACGAGGTTGAACTAGGTATACAGAGATACCGACGATCATAACCTCGGATAAGTAACATATCGTGAGACAAAGGGAAATTGGTATCGTATGTAAGTGGTTCATTCGATCGCAAAGTAATCGTAGAAATATGTGGGAGCCATATGAATTTCCAGATTCCTCTATTGGTTATTGTTCGGAGAAGTGTCTCGATCATGTCCGCATAATTCACGAACCGTAGGGAGACACACTTAAGGATTCGACGTTGTTTTGAGTAGTTATGGTATTATGAGAAAGAGACCGAATGTTGTTCGGAGTCTCGGATGGGATCCGGGATATCACGAGGTGATCCGGAATGGTCCGGAGAATAAGATTCATATAAGGAAAATCCCGTTTCGGAGTTCGGGAATGATTCCGGTGTTTTCATCGGGGATATTCTAGAAGGTTCCGGATTGTCCGGCACTCCGGGGGGGAGGGGTACATGAGTGTGTCATTACATATTGGAATGATTGCATCATGTACTAAGTGTTCTTGCTGTCCCAAATATAGGATTAAATTGAATCCTAAAACAGAAAAGTCAAATGTCCAGTTTGAAAGTCAAACTGCCAAAACAAGAAACTGTGGTAAACAAGCAAGAGGAGTTGGAACCAACTTGGAGGAGGAGTCCCACTCCTCCAAGCCGGCGCCAGCCCTAGGCCGAGTTGGGGAGGGACTCCCTCCCTCCCCTGGCGCGCCACCCCTCCCATCTATATAAGGAGGGGCAGGGCTCCCCTCCTAGACACAAGTTTCCACCTCTAAATTTCAGGTTTAGAGCCGTTTTGGTTTAGAGCTTCTAATTGCTTTAGCCAGCGGTTTAGAGCCTTCTAATTGGTTTAGAGCCTTCTAATTGGTGTGTCTAATTACTAGACCGCTAATAGCCTCTCTCATAAGCTCCACCATACTCGCACCGGCTTAAGGCGAAGCCCTGCGGGATTTCCCCTCTACTTCCGGTACCACGCCGTTGTGCTGCCGGAATCACGAGGAGAGTGCTACAACCTCCGCTGCCTGCTGGAACAAGGGAGAGGAAGGTCTTCGTCGAGTACCGAACGTGTGACCGACTGCGGGAGCGCTGCTGGAACGTGGCGCCGGAAGGATCGTCTACACGATCTTGAGATCGGAAAGAGTACGACTACATCACCCACGAGAATCCGCTCTTGTTAAACGCTTTGGAATCTTCGAGGGTAAGTTATTCCATCGACTCGTTGCTACAATCTAGTAGATAGATCTTGGCTTGTTTGTTTGTATGCGATAGAAAATTTTTGTTTTCCATGCTACGAACCCCTACAGTGGTATCAGAGCCGTGTCTATATGTAGATCTGTTGCACGAGTAGAACACAATGGTCATTGTGGGCGTTGATGCTTTTATTGTAGATTGCTTTTTGTGTACTTTGCATCTTGCGGTATGTTGGGATGAAGCGGCCCGGGCTAACCTTACATGACATCGTTCATGAGACTTGCTCCACGCTTGACATGCAACTTGTATTGCATAAGTGGCTTTGCGGGTGTCTGTTTCTCCTAGCATAGTTAAGATCCAATTTACAACGGGTAATCAACAATGATAGTATCAATGTTGTGGTACTTGTTCGTAAGTTAGAACGACACTTATTGAAAGCCCCAAACCACGTAAAATATGCAAAGAAAGTAGAAGCGTCTAACTTTGTTTTGCAGGGGTGTGCAGTGATGTGATATGGCCATGATTGTGATTATACTTCATGTATGCAATGTTCCTTATTGTAAGTCGGCAACCGGCAGGAGCCATATGGTTGTCTTTAATTTATGTTAAGACCCGCGTGTCTATTCAAAGTAGTTGTAATAGTTGAAGCCGGTGGACGACAACCATGGAGAAGCGTCATTGACCTTGATGCAATGCCGGTGATGATGGAGATCATGTTCGTGTTTGAAGATGGAGATCGGAAGCACAAAGAAGAAAGGCCATATCATATCACATATTATGAATTGCATGTGATGTTAATCCTTTATGCATCTTGTATTGCTTAGTAGACGACGGTAGCATTATAAGATGATCCCTCATGCACATGAATTTCAAATCATAAAGTGTTCGCCCTTAGCTAGCACCGTTGCTAAAGCTTGTTGTTTCGAAGCACCACGTGATGATCGGGTGTGTTAGATTCCGCAAGTGTATACAACGTAAGCAAGCCAGATTTGCTTATGCGGTGGCTAAGGTTTGATCTTGACGAGCCTAGCATGTACAGACATGGTCTCAGGAACACGGATTACCGAAAGGTAAAGCATGAATCATATAGTAGATATGATGAACATGATGATTGTTCGCCATTGAAACTATATCAACTCTCGTGATGATCGGTGTTGATGTAGTGGATTTGGTTCGTGTGATCACTAAAACAATGTGAGGGATGTTGTTTTGAGTGGGAGTTCACCTAGTATAATTTCATTAATTAATTTGAACTCAATTTGTCATAAACTTAGTCTAAACTATTGCAAATATGTTGTAGATCAATGGCAGCCCCTACCATCAATTTTAATGTGTTCCTAGAGAAAGAAAAGTTGAAAAACAATGGAAGCAACTTCGCGGATTGGTTCCGCAATTTGAGGATTGTCCTCACAGCTGGTAATTTGACCTATGTGCTGGATGCACCGCTGGGTGACCCACCTGCAGCTGATGCCTCCGATGAAGTAAAGAATGTTTACCTCGCTCGGAAGAATCAGTACTCCATAGTTCAGTGTGCTATCTTGTATGGTTTAGAATCGGAGCTTCAGAAAAGGTTTGAAGAGTCAGACCCATATGATATTGTCGAGGATCTCAAATTGATTTTTGAGACTCATGCGGCAATTGAAAGCTATGAGGCTTCTGAAAAGTTCTTTAACTGCAAGATGGAAGAGGGCAGCTCCGTCAGTGAGCATGTGCTTAAGATGTCTGGGCACGCAAACAAACTTCAAAGCTTGGGTATAGTGATTCCTAATGCTTTGGGGATTTACCGCGTCCTCCAGTCATTACCACCAAGTTACAGGAACTTTGTGATGAACTACAACATGCAGAACATGAACAAAGAGTTGCAGAACTATTTGCCATGTTAAAATCTGCAGAAGTGGAGATCAAGAAAGAGCACCAAGTGTTGATGGTCAATAAGACCACCAAATTCAAGAAAGGCAAGTCTAAGCAAAAGGGACACTTCAAGAAGGGTGGTAAGAAAGATACCACGCCGACGAAGAAAACCAAGGCTGCACCAAAGCCTGAAACTGAGTGCTTTTACTGCAAGGGAGTGGGTCACTGGAAGCGGAATTGCCCAAAGTACTTGGCGGATTTGAAGAACGGCAACATCAAGAAGAAAGGTATATCTGATATACATGTTATTGATGTGTATCTCACTAGTATTCGTAGTAGTGCCTGGGTATTTGATACTGGTTCGGTTGCTCATATTTGTAACTCGAAGCAGGTGCTGCAGAATAAACGGAAGCTAGCGAAGAACGAGGTGACGATGCGCGTGGGAAACGGATCAAAGGTTGATGTGATCGCGGTCGGCACGCTACCTCTTCATCTACCATCGGGATTAGTTTTATACTTAAATAATTGTTATTTGGTGCCTGCGTTGAGCATGAACATTATATCAGGATCTTGTTTATTGCGAGACGGTTACTTGTTTAAATCAGAGAATAATGGTTGTTCGATTTATATGAGTAATATGTTTTACGCACATGCACTTTTGATAGATGGTCTATTCTTATTGAATCTCGATAGTGGAAATACACATATCAACAATATTGAGGCTAAACGTTTGAAATCAAGCGATAATTCGACCTATATGTGGCACTGTCGTCTTGGTCACATTGGAGTGAAACGTATGAAGAAACTCCATTCCGATGGACTTCTTGAATCACTTGATTTTGAATCACTTGATAGATGCGAAGCATGTCTGATGGGAAAAATGACTAAGACTCCATTTTCTGGTATGATGGAGCGAGCTACGGACTTATTGGAAATCATACATACCGATGTGTGTGGTCCAATGAGTGTAGCATCGCGCGGTGGTTATCGTTATGTTCTTACCTTCACGGATGACTTGAGTAGATATGGGTATATCTATTTCATGAAACATAAGTCCGAAACTTTCGAGAAGTTTAAGGAGTTTCAAAGTGAGGTAGAGAATCAACGTAACAAGAAGATTAAATTTCTACGTTCTGATCGTGGAGGTGAATATCTAAGTTACGAGTTTGGCGAGCATTTAAAGAAGTGCGGAATACTTTCACAATTGACACCGCCGGGAACACCACAGCGTAATGGTGTGTCCGAACGTCGTAATCGAACTCTCTTAGATATGGTTCGTTCTATGATGTCACTTACAGATTTACCGCTATCATTTTGGGGTTATGCATTAGAAACAGCCGCATTCACTTTAAATAGGGCACCGTCTAAATCCGTTGAAACGACACCGTATGAATTATGGTTTGGGAAGAAACCTAAATTGTCGTTCCTTAAAGTTTGGGGATGCGAAGCCTATGTAAAGAAGTTACAGCCGGACAAGCTTGAACCCAAAGCGGAAAAATGCGTCTTCATAGGATACCCGAAGGAAACTATTGGGTATACCTTCTATCATAGATCCGAAGGCAAAATCTTCGTTGCCAAGAATGGATCCTTTCTGGAGAAGGAATTTCTCTCGAAAGAAGTGACTGGAAGGAAACTAGAACTCGACGAGGTTGTCGAACCTTCTCTCGAAATTGCAAGTAGCGCAGCACCGGAAGAAGTTCCTGTGGTGCCTGCACCAATAAGAGAGGAAGCTAATGATGGTGATCATGAAACTTCGGTTGGAGTTACTACAGAGCCTCGGAGGTCAACGAGAAATCGTACCACTCCAGATTGGTATGATTCCGTTATGAATGTCATGGTGGTGGACAACACCGATGACCCCGAGACATATGAGGAAGCGATGATGAGCCTAGATTCCAATAAATGGCAAGAAGCCATGAAATCCGAGATTGGATCCATGTATGAAAACCAAGTATGGACTTTGGTGGACTTACCGGATGGCCGGAAGGCTGTCGAGAACAAATGGATTTTCAAGAAGAAAACAGATGCTGATGGTAATGTTACTGTCTATAAAGCTCGACTTGTCGCAAAAGGGTTTCGACAAATTCAAGGAGTTGACTACGATGAGACTTTCTCACCGGTAGCGAAGCTAAAGTCTGTGAGGATTATGTTAGCAATCGCTGCATATTATGATTATGAGATATGGCAGATGGATGTCAAAACAGCATTCCTCAATGGAGACATTGATGAAGAGTTGTATATGATGCAACCCAAAGGTTTTGTCGATCCTAAAGATGCTAACAAGGTATGCAAGCTTCAACGGTCCATCTATGGATTGAAGCAAGCATCCCGAAGTTGGAATCAACGTTTTGATAAGGTAATCAAAAGTTTTGGTTTTATACAAACTTATGGAGAAGCTTGTATTTACAAGAAAGTGAGTGGGAGCTCTGTAGCATTCTTAATACTGTATGTGGATGACATATTGTTGATTGGGAATGATGTAGACCTTCTTAATAGTGTCAAGGAATATTTGAATAATAGTTTTTCAATGAAGGATCTTGGCGAAGCAGCTTACATATTAGGCATAAAGATTTATAGAGATAGATCGAAATGCCAAATATCATTGTCACAGAGTACATATTTGGACAAAGTTCTAAAGAAGTTTGGAATGGAAGAAAGCAAGAAAGGGTTCTTGCCCATGTTGCCCAATACGACCTTGAGTAAAACTCAAAGTCCGACATCGGCAGAAGATAGAGAAAGGATGAGTAAGACTCCCTATGCCTCAGCCATAGGATCTCTAATGTATGCCATGCTATGTACTAGACCCGACATCGCATATGCTGTTAGTCTAACTAGCAGATATCAAAGTGATCCAGGAGTGGATCATTGGACAGCGGTCAAAAACATCCTTAAGTACTTGAGAAGAACTAAGGATATGGTTCTTTCTTATGGAGGTGATGAACAGCTCGTTGTTAATGGTTACACCGATGCTAGTTGGAACACCGATCCGGATGATTCTAAATCACAATCTGGATACGTATTTATTTTGAATGGTGCAGCAGTTAGCTGGAGGAGTGCAAAGCAAAGCGTTGTGGCGAGATCTTCAACTGAATCGGAATACATGGCTGCTTCAGAGGCTTCACAAGAAGCGATATGGATGAAAGAGTTCATTACAGAGCTGGGTGTGGTTCCAAGTGCGCTGGACCCAATGTCTATCCACTGTGATAACATGGGCGCCATAGCCAATGCGCAAGAACCGAGGTCACACAAGAAGCTGAAGCATATCAAGCTGCGTTTTCACGCTATTCGAGAACATATCCAGGATGGGGATATAAAGATTTGCAAAGTACACACAGATCTGAATGTGGCGGATCCATTGACTAAACCTCTCCCGAGGGCAAAACATGACCAACACCAAACTGCCATGGGTGTTCGGTATATTACCATGTAATCTAGATTAGATGACTCTAGTGCAAGTGGGAGACTGTTGGAGATATGCCCTAGAGGCAATAATAAATATGGTTATTATTATATCTTTGTGTTTATGATAAATGTTTATATTCATGCTATAATAGTATTAACAAGGAAACATTAATACTTGTGTGAATTGTAAACTTAAATTGAAGTCCCTAGTATAGCCTCTATACTTCACTAGCTTGTTGGTTGATTAAATGATTGTGGTTTCCATATCATGAACATTGAGATGTTATCAACAACAAGATCATATCGTTAGGAGAATGATATGGTGGACATACTCCTATTGATAAGCGTAGCATAAAGATCAAAGTCATTTCATTAGTTCAATTGCTATATGCTTTCTGATACATAGTAACCTAATTCCTTCGACCATGAGATCATGCATATCACCTTTACCGGATGGATGCTTTGATGACATCAAACACCACACCGTAACTGGGTGGCTATAAAGGTGGCATTAAGTGTTCGGAAAGTATTGGTTGAAACACATGGATCAAGAGTGGGATTTGTCCATCCACATGACGGATAGATATACTCTGGGCCCTCTCGGTGGAATGTCATCCAATTGGCTTGCAAGCATGTGACTTGGTCACAAGGGATCACATATCACGGGAACGAGAAAAGAGTACTTATCGGTAACGAGGTTGAACTAGGTATACAGAGATACCGACGATCATAACCTCGGATAAGTAACATATCGTGAGACAAAGGGAAATTGGTATCGTATGTAAGTGGTTCATTCGATCGCAAAGTAATCGTAGAAATATGTGGGAGCCATATGAATTTCCAGATTCCTCTATTGGTTATTGTTCGGAGAAGTGTCTCGATCATGTCCGCATAATTCACGAACCGTAGGGAGACACACTTAAGGATTCGACGTTGTTTTGAGTAGTTATGGTATTATGAGAAAGAGACCGAATGTTGTTCGGAGTCTCGGATGGGATCCGGGATATCACGAGGTGATCCGGAATGGTCCGGAGAATAAGATTCATATAAGGAAAATCCCGTTTCGGAGTTCGGGAATGATTCCGGTGTTTTCATCGGGGATATTCTAGAAGGTTCCGGATTGTCCGGCACTCCGGGGGGGGAGGGGTACATGAGTGTGTCATTACATATTGGAATGATTGCATCATGTACTAAGTGTTCTTGCTGTCCCAAATATAGGATTAAATTGAATCCTAAAACAGAAAAGTCAAATGTCCAGTTTGAAAGTCAAACTGCCAAAACAAGAAACTGTGGGAAACAAGCAAGAGGAGTTGGAACCAACTTGGAGGAGGAGTCCCACTCCTCCAAGCCGGCGCCAGCCCTAGGCTGAGTTGGGGAGGGACTCCCTCCCTCCCCTGGCGCGCCACCCCTCCCATCTATATAAGGAGGGGCAGGGCTCCCCTCCTAGACACAAGTTTCCACCTCTAAATTTCAGGTTTAGAGCCGTTTTGGTTTAGAGCTTCTAATTGCTTTAGCCAGCGGTTTAGAGCCTTCTAATTGGTTTAGAGCCTTCTAATTGGTGTGTCTAATTACTAGACCGCTAATAGCCTCTCTCATAAGCTCCACCATACTCGCACCGGCTTAAGGCGAAGCCCTGCGGGATTTCCCCTCTACTTCCGGTACCACGCCGTTGTGCTGCCGGAATCACGAGGAGAGTGCTACAACCTCCGCTGCCTGCTGGAACAAGGGAGAGGAAGGTCTTCGTCGAGTACCGAACGTGTGACCGACTGCGGGAGCGCTGCTGGAACGTGGCGCCGGAAGGATCGTCTACACGATCTTGAGATCGGAAAGAGTACGACTACATCACCCACGAGAATACGCTCTCGTTAAACGCTTTGGAATCTTCGAGGGTAAGTTATTCCATCGACTCGTTGCTACAATCTAGTAGATAGATCTTGGCTTGTTTGTTTGTATGCGATAGAAATTTTTTGTTTTCCATGCTACGAACCCCTACACCAATGTCCATGATCAGGAAACCATGATCATCAATTAATCAACAAGCTAGTTCCACAAGAGGCTTACTAGGGACTCTTTTATGTTTACAAAACACACATGTATTAGTGTTTCCTTATAATACAATTATAGCATGGGATGTAAACATTCATCATAAACACAAAGATATAATAATAACCACTTTTATTATTGGCTCTTGGTCATATCTCCAACAGGTATACCTTCTATCATAGATCCGAAGGCAAAGTTTTCGTTCCCAAGAATGGATCCTTTCTTGAGAAGGAGTTTCTCTCGAAGGAATTGACTGGAAGGAAAGTAGAACTCGACGAGGTTATTGAACCTTCTCTCGGAGTTGAGAGTAGCGCAGCACCGGAAGATGTTTTTATGCCGCCTGCACCAATTGGAGAGGAAGCTAATGATGGTGATCATGAAACTTCGAACGAAGTTGCTGCTGAACCTCGCAGGTCAACGAGGGTTCGTACCACTCCTGATTGGTATGACTCTGCCTTGAACGTCATGTTGGTGGACAACACTAATGACCCTGTGACGTATGAAGAAGCTATGGTGAGCCCAGATTCCGACAAATGGCTAGAATCCATGAAATCCGAAATGGGATCCATGTATGAAAACCAAGTGTGGACTTTGGTGGACTTACCGGATGGCCGTAAGGCTGTCGAGAACAAATGGATTTTTAAAAGAAAAACAGATGCTGATGGTAATGTTACCGTCTATAAAGCTCGACTTGTCACGAAAGGGTTCCGACAAATTCAAGGAGTTGACTATGATGAGACTTTCTCACCAGTACTGAAGCTAAAGCCTGTGAGGATTTTGTTAGCAATTGCTGCATATTTCGATTATGAGATTTGGAAGATGGATGTCAAAACGACGTTCCTTGATGGTGACATTGAGGAAGAGTTGTATATGGTACAACCCAACGGTTTTGTCGATCCTAAAGATGCTGACAAGGTATGCAAACTTCAGTGCTCCATTTATGGACTGAAGCAAGCATCCCGGAGTTGGAATCAACATTTTGATAAAGTAATCAAAAACTTTGGATTTATACAAACTTATGGAGAAGCTTGTATTTACAAGAAAGTGAGTGGGAGCTCTGTATCATTCCTAGTACTATATGTAGATGACATATTGTTGATTGGGAATGATATAGAACTTCTTAATAGTGTCAAAGCCTATTTGAATAATAGTTTTTCAATGAAGGATCTTGGCGAAGCGGCATATATTCTAGGCATCAAGATTTATAGAGATAGATCAAGACGCCAAATAGCGCTTTCACAAAGTACATACTTGGACAAAGTTCTAAAGAAGTTTAGAATGGAAGAGAGCAAGAAAGGGTTCGTGCCCATGTTGTCAGGTAAGACCTTGAGTAAGACTCAAAGTCCAGCTACGGCAGAAGATAGAGAGAAGATGAATAATATTCCCTATGCCTCAGCCATAGGTTTTATCATGTATGCCATGCTGTGTACAAGACCGGATATAGCACATGATGTTAGTTTGACTAACAGATATCAAAGTGATCCTGGAATGGAGCACTGGACAGCGGTCAAGAATATCCTAAAGTACCTAAATAGGACTAAGGATATGGTTCTTTCTTATGGAGGTGATGAACAACTTGTTGTAAACAGTTACACTGATGCTAGTTGGAACACCGATCCAGATGACTCAAAGTCATAGTCTGGATACGTATTTATTTTGAATGGTGCTGCAGTGAGCTGGAGGAGTGCCAAGCAAAGCGTTGTGGCGAAATCTTCAACTGAATCGGAATACATAGCTGCTTCGGAGGCTGCACAAGAAGCCATATGGATGAAGGAGTTCATTACTGAACTTGGCGTGATTCCTAGTGCATTGGACCCGATGGCCATCTACTGTGACAACACAGGTGCCATAGCTAATGCACAGGAGCTAAGGTCACATAGCAAGCTGAAGCACATCAAGCTACGTTTCCATGCTATTCGCGAGTATGTCCGAGATGGTGACATAAAGATTTGCAAAGTACACACTGATCTGAATGTGGCAGATCCGTTGACTAAACCTCTCCCTAGAGCAAAGCATGACCAACACCAGAACGCCATGGGTGTTAGGTATATTACCATGTAATCTAGATTATTGACTCTAGTGCAAGTGGGAGACTGTTGGAGATATGCCCAAGAGGCAATAATAAAAGTGGTTATTATTATATCTTTGTGTTTATGATGAATGTTTACATCCCATGCTATAATTGTATTATTAGGAAACACTAATACTTGTGTGTTTTGTAAACATGAAAGAGTCCCTAGTAAGCCTCTTGTTGAACTAGCTTGTTGATTAATAGATGATCATGGTTTTCTGATCATGGACATTGGATGTCATTAATAACAAGGTCATATCATTAGGAGAATGATGTGATGGACACACACACCCAAAGTAAGTGTAGCATAAGATCAAGTCATTTAGTTCGTATTGCTACAAGCTTATCAAATGCATAGTAACCTAATCCTTCGACCATGAGGTTATGTTAATCACCATCACCGGATGGGTGCTTTGATGACATCAAACACCGCTTCGTAACTGGGTGGTTATAAAGGTGTCATTGGGTATTCTGAAAGTATGTGTTGAAGCGCATGGACCAAGATTGGGATTTTTCCATCCATATGACGGATAGATATGCTCTGGGCCCTCTCGGTGGAATGTCATCTAGTTAGCTTGCAAGCATGTGACTAGGTCACAAGGGATGACATAACATGGAACGAGTAAAGAGTACTTATCAGTAACGAGGTAGAACTAGGTATGGAGATACCGACGATCAAACCTCGGATAAGTAGAGTATCGCGTGACAAAGGGAATTGGTTTCGTATGTTAATGGTTCTATCGATCATGAAGTCATCGTTGAGTATGTGGGAGCCGTTATGGATCTCCAGATCCCGCTGATGGTTATTGATCGGAGAGGTGTCTCCATCATGTCTGCATATTCACGAACCGTAGGGTGACACACTTAAGGTTCGAAGTTGTTTTAAGTAGATATGGAATGTGCGTTGGAGACCGAATGTTGTTCGGAGTCTCGGATTGGATCCGGGACATCACGAGGAGATCCGAAATTGTCCGGGGAATAAGATTCATATAATGGGGATCGTTTTCTAAGTTAGGAAATGTTCCAGAGTGTTTATATGGGGATTCTAGAAGGTTTCGGAATGTTCCGGAAGGTTCTAGAAGATTTTTTGGAGTTTACTTGAAAACCAAGAAAGGATAAAGGGAAACTTGGAGGGTACGTAAGGGAAACTTGGGAGGGAAGGACTCTCTCCCCAAGCTCCCTTGTGCGCCGGCCATAGGGGGTGGGCCTTGGGGTGGGAACCCTAGGCCTCACCCCTCCCTCTATATATAGAGGAGTGGAGGCGCCACCCCCCTTTGCCCCCTCCCACTCAAAACCCTAGTCGCCTCTCTCCTACTTCTTCCATCTGCTCTGGCTTAGGCGAAGCCCTGCAGAATCCTCTACTCCACCACCACCACCATGCCGTCGTGCTGCTGGGATTCCGCGAAGAGATCTACTACCTCCTCTGCTCGCTGGAACAGGGAGAGGAAGGTCTGCTTCGACTCCGCACGTGTGACCGACTGCGGAAGCGCTGCCGGAACGTGGCGCCGGAAGGATCGTCTACTCGATCTTGAGATCGACAAGTGATCGTCTACATCAACCACGAGATCCGATCTCGCACAAGGCTTTCGGATCTACAAGGGTTAGTACAGATCTATCTCGTTGCACTTGTCTAATAGATTAGATCTTGGCTTTTATCTAGATTAGATCTTGGTTTTGTTCGTTCTTGCGGTAGAAATTTTTTGTTTTCCATGCTACGAACCCATCAGCCGCCTGTGGTGGGCGAACCGGACTATCGCCGGTGTGATGCGCTACATCGCCATGGGAGACCATCCTCGCCTGAGGTACCCGCACTTTCACCAGCAACATAGCCACAAGAATGGTGGTGGTGGTGAAGGCCTAGGGCGTACTGGGGTCGTCATCCGGGAGCCCCCTCCCCCGCGCGTTGTGAATCCAAGGCCGGAGGATTCATCCGCGTGCTACGAGGAAGGGCTGAGGATCCATCCGCGTGCTACGAGCGACGACGACGACGATGCCGATTCCGAAGACGACCCAGAAGCTGTGTACTACAGGGCTAGATATGATTATGACTAATTTTTACGTTTTAATATTAATAAATGTCTGGCCACAACAAGTTGCAATACTACCTATTGAGATCGATAAAGTTCATATCCATATACATATAAGAAGATCATTAAAAATAAAGGTTTAATAATATTGTACATCACCAACATCCACACATGTTAGGGTTTTCTTCTAATCCGTAACCATGGAGCATCTTCCTTATTAAACGGGATGCTTGGGTCATCCTTCACAGCGAAGGGCGGAATTTCATGCCATGTCTGTCTTATCCTTCGTCTGACATGTCTATCTTATCCTCCACCCCCACGATGTTTATTTTTCCTAAAAGAACTATGTGGCGCTTTAGCTCATCGGATGTTGTATTCTTTTGCTTATCTTTCCTTTTTCTCGTTTTGGTAGACATGTCCTTCACATAAAAAACCTGAGCCACATCATTGGCTAGGACAAATGGTTCATCTCTATACGCAGGGTTGTTGAGATCCACTATTGTCATTCCATATTTCTTGTCTACCTCAACCCCGCCTCCTGTCAGCTTGACCCATTTGCACTGAAACAAAGGAACCTTAAAAAAAGGTCCATAGTCAAGTTCCCATATCTCCTCTATGTAACCATAATATGTATCATTTTTCCCATTCTCGTCTGTTGCATCAAATCGGACACCACTGTTTTGATTGGTGCTCTTTTTATCTTGGGCGATCGTGTAAAATGTATTCCCATTTATCTCGTACCCTTGGAAAGTCAATATAGTCGAAGATGGTGACCTGGCCAACAAGTACAACTACTCTCCGAAATTTATGTCATTCATGAGATGTGACTGCAACCAACCGCCAAAAGTCCTCATATGTTCATCTCTAATCCAGGAGCCAGGCTTCCCCGGGTTGTTGGAGTGTACAATATTCTTGTGTTCCTCGATATACGGAGCCACCAAGGTGGAACTTTGAAGAACTGTGTAGTGTGCTTTAGTGAGAGAATGTCCGTCCATACATATCCTTGCTTTCTTTCCTAGCATGCCTTTTCCACTAATTCTACCCTCATGCCGTGATTCAGGAACACCGATGGGCTTAAGGTCAGGAATAAAGTCAACACAAAACTCAATGACCTCCTCTGTTCCATATCCCTTTGAGATGCTTCCTTCTGGCCTAGCACGGTTATGAACATATTTCTTTAACACTCCCATGAACCTCTCAAAGGGGAACATATTGTGTAGAAATACAGGACCAAGAATTTTAATCTCATCGACTAGGTGAACTAGGAGGTGAGTCATAATATTGAAGAAGGATGGTGGGAACACCAACTCGAAGCTGACAAGACATTGGACCACATCTTTCTGTAACCTTAGTAGACTATCTAGACTGATTACCTTCTGAGAAATTGCATTGAGAAACGCACATAGCTTCACAATGGGTACTCGAACATTTTCCGGCAGGAGTCCCCTCAATGCAATCGGAAGCAGCTGGGTCATAAGCACGTGGCAGTCATGAGACTTTAGGTTTTGAAATTTTTTCTCTACCATATTTATTATTCCCTTTATGTTCGACGAGAAACCAGACGAGACCTTGATACTGTAAAGGACTTCAAAAAAGATTTTCTTCTCTTCTTTGGTAAGTGCGTAGCTAGCAGTATCTTCAAACAGCTCTAGATGCATGCCATCTCGGTCTTTTATACGTTGTTGGTCCTGCCGTGCTTCAGGTGTATCTTTGCTCTTCTCATACACACCCAAGAAGCCTAGCAGCGTCACGCAAAGATTCTTCGTCAGGTGCATCATGTCAATTGCAGAGCGGACCTTTAGGACTTTCCAATAGGGTAGCTCCCAAAATATAGATTTCTTTTTCCACATGGGTGCATGTCCGACATCGTCCTTCGGAACAGATTGTCTACCAGGACCCTTTTCAAAGATTACTTTTAAATCCTTCACCATGTCAAATACATCATCACCAGTATGCGGATAGGCTTACACCGGCTGTCTGCCTCACCATTGAAATGCTTACCTTTCTTTCTTAGGATGTGCGAGGGTGGAAGAAAACGACGATTCCCCGGGTACACATTCTTCTTACATTTATCCAAATATATACTTTCAGTATCGTTTAAACAGTGTGTGCGTGCATTGTATCCCTTGTTTGTCTGTCCTGAAATGTTACTAAGAGCAGGCCAATCATTGATTGTTATGAACAATAATGCTCGTAGGTCAAATTGCTCCTGCTTGTTCTCATCCCACACACGTACACCTTGTTCGTGCCACAACTGTAAGAGTTCTTCAACTAATGGCCTTAGGTACACATAAATGTCGTTGCCGGGTTGCTTCGGGCCTTGGATGAGCACTGGCATCATAATAAACTTCCGCTTCATGCACAACCAAGGAGGAAGGTTATAAATACAGAGAGTCACAAGCCAGGTGCTATGACTGCAGCTCTGCTCCTCAAAAGGATTCATGCCATCTGTACGTAGACCAAACCATAAGTTCCTCGCATCACCTGCAAAGTCTGGAAACTCTCTCTCGATTTTTCTCCACTGCGGCCCATCAACGGGGTGTCTCAACATCTCGTCTTTCTTACGGTCTTCCATGTGCTATTGCAACAACTTGGCATGCTCTTTGTTCCTGAATAAACGTTTCAACCGTGGTATTATAGGAGCATACCACATCACCTTGGCAGGAACCCTCTTCATGCGGCGCTCGCCCTCAACATCACCAGGGTCATCTCGTCTTATCTTATACCGCAATGCAGTGCATACTGGGCATGCATCCAAATTCTCGTACTCGCCGCGGTAGAGGATGCAGTCATTAATGCATGCATGTATCTTCTGCACCTCTAATCCTAGAGGGCAGACAACCTTCTTTGCTTCGTAGGTACTGGCGGGCAGTTCGTTATCCTTTGGAAGCAACTTCTTCATTATTCTCAGCAACTTTTCAAATCCTTTGTCAGTCACACCGTTCTCTGTCTTCCATTGCAGCAATTCCAGTGTGCTACCCAGTTTTTTGTGCCCATCTTCACAATTTGGGTACAACAATTTTTTGTGATCCTCTAACATCTTCTTGAACTTCAACCTCTCCCTTTCAGTTACGCATTCTTCCTGGGCATCAGCAATGGCCCGACTAAGATCATCATCGGGCAGATCTGATGCCTGTTCTTCATCTTTTTCTTCATCAATGTCTTCCATTATAGTACCATCGTATTCAGGGTAGTCGTTGTCATTCTCTTCTTCTTCGTTGTCTTCCATCATAACCCCTCTTTCTCCGTGCTTGCTCCAACAATTATAGCCGGTCATGAAACCGGACCCAAACAGGTGGCTGTGAAGGACTCTTGAGGAAGAGTATTCTTTATGATTCTGACAGACACCACATAGACAAGACATAAAACCACTCCGCTTGTTTGCCTCGGCCACAAGAAGAAAAGAATGCACGCCTTTAATGAACTCATTAGAGAGTCGGTCAACGTATATCCATTGCCGGCTCATCTGCAATATATAATTAATTAAGTACATCAAACATAATCATAATTAATTAGTACTAATCTAAAACCAGCAACCGGGACTAAAGATATGATGAACCTTTAGTCCCGGTTGGAGGCACCAACCGGGTCTAAATGTGGATGTGGAGACAACATGTCGACACTATGTCCTCAGTGGGCAGCACTAAGCCAGTAAATTAAATGCCGATACTATTTTGGGTGGGTGGCAGCACTATGCTAGCGTGAGTGTGTCGACATTATGTCATCAGTGCCCGACACTATGTTGTGCTGCTTAATCTATAAATAGGTATGCATTCTTGTGAAGACCTGCAAGATGGTGTGTGAGACTAGGGACACCACTACGGCGGAGCTTCTCGAAGATGTCTTAGGACCTCGTCCTCAGACATCTTCGAGGAGCTCGCCGTAGAGGCACTCTCTAATATGTGAAATTAGTTAGCTCCACCAGCATACTGATTTAGCTAGAGAAGATATAAACCGAAAGATTGTGTGGGAGAGCAGGGACACCACTACGACAGAGCTTCTCGAAGATGTCTTAGGATCCCGTCCTCAGACATCTTCGAGGAGCTCGCCATAGAGGCACTCCCTAATATGTGAATTGTGATGTCTTCTTATCAAGCTTTTATGAATTAACCCTATCTTTGTTACAAATTTTTCAGTTTGTTGAACGTAGGTAGACGAAGAAGGATATTTTGCCCAGCTAGTTAGTTAGAATGATGAACTCACGCATGTGTGTGCTTCTAAAATCAATTTTCGAGACTCTATGTGCCAAAACAAGATATATATTGATAGAATAATCCACATATTGTGATATTTACCTTAGAGTTCCTTACGTTAATACAAGATAGATAGAATCTAAACATCGATATCATGCTATCACTGCAAAAATTACTACCAAACTAAATCCACAAATCCATCTATAAGATAGAGCATGAAATGAGCTAATATAGCAATGAGAGTTCAAAGGATGAAGTTGCTCACCTTTTAGAACCTTTGGATAGATGGGGCACCACAAAATCTAGACAAATCTTGAGGAAAAAAAGGCATGAACTCGAGCTTGAAGCAAGAAAGAGAGAGAGAGAGGAGAGCCACCAGCTTGAATGGTGGCTCGGGCAGGGGAAGAAGATATAGCCAGACCTTTAGCCCCGGGTCGTGTCTAGAACCGGGGCTAAAGGTCCACCTTTAGCCCCGGGTCGTGTAACAAACCGGGGATAAAGGGTCTGACGCCCGACCCGGCCTGCCTGAAACCCTTTAGCCCCGGTTTATTACACGCCCCAGGGCTAAAGGTCCCGTTCGAACCGGGGCTAGTGTCTGCCACCCCCCTGGGGCCAGTTCTAGCCGTTGGACCGGGACATTAGTCCCGGTTTGTAGCAAAACCGGGGCTAATACCCCTGGACCAAAGGTCTGTTTTCTACTAGTGAAAGATTAAGTTCGTTAATTAATTATTACAATGATTACAACAACCCAAACTACGACGGCGATCAAAAAACCTGCATGTTGTCCTATCCTACTACCTACGACGGCGGCGATCCAAAAATGTTTCTTGCCGTCATGCCCTACGCCGACGGTGCCATCTAATACTCGGCGTCAGCGGGACCTTCGCTGTCACTGCCTTGCACGGCATAGCGCGACAGTCCGGCAGTGTCGTAGCACGCCCTCCGGATGACGGCGGAGGCCGCGTCAATCCCGACCTGCAAGGCCGCCTGCTTGACGGCCGCGCAGTGGCGGCTCTTCTCGCCGATGCGCATGCACCGAAGTCAAATAGGTCGGCCTGCTGGGGCACTCCGCACGCCAAACGAATGGAGGCAAAAATTCTTGTTTTGTGTCCGCGGACATCCAAACAGACCAATCTTTACTATAAAAAGTCTAGAGGTAGGTTCGTCTATATAGTTTTCCGTCCGAATTTTCGTTGGATCGTTTTACCCCAGGCTGTTCGAAAACATTACAACTTATGCCACCGTTGAGTCAAACTTCCTGGTCACGCGAGTAACCCCACCCACCGCGCCGCTCACCACGCGGTCTCTTTCCGTGCTCCTGTCCCTCGTCCCCGCCCCGTCTCCCGCCGCCGCGTCGTCCCCTCGGCCCGCCTCCCTCTCGTGCTCGCGGGCGTACTCCCCGGTGGTCGGACCTGCCGCAGGCCAGTGCCGTAGCACCAGCATGACGGTGGGCCTTCGCGGCGCCGCCGACTCGACCCGCCTCCCTCTCATGCTCGCGGCCGTACTCCTCAGCGGTTGGACCTGCCGCACGCCGGTGCCACAGCACCAGCAGGACGGTGGGCCTTCGTGGTGCTGCAGACTCCGGCTCCGTTTGGACCCGCACCCTCCTGCCACGCCCACTCTGCTCTCGTGTCCACATGAAGGAGAAGTACTCAGGCCGGGCTTAGCCGACGTAGCTAAGACCAGCTCAGCGCCCCTTCTCCAGTAATCAGCAGCGCGGTTCAGGTTCACGACCAGCGAAGGATTTGTTGTACCAGAAGACCAGCGCATGCAAGGATGGTAAAGAGAAAGTCAGTTTCCATGCGCTTCAGCTGCTTGATCAAATTCCCACATGAAAATTAGTTGTGAATTGGTTCATGCTTTTTCCCCTGTAATCGAACTAAAATTCCAAACATTTACTGGTAGAGCTGATCAACGCGCAACTTAAGGGCAACACAAATGGGCGGACACCAAAGACATGGAGCTCTCCATGGACTTCATCGTGGTTCTGCAGGTGAAGGAAACTACCTGGGTAGTATATGTCGTCGTCTAAATGAGCATATCAGCAGGAGTAGTTTTGGTTGATTCGATTGCAATTTAACTTTTGTTATGCTTCCATATTCTTACCAGTGAGGGGTGGTTGATATTCCAGAGGAGAACGACCTGACCTGTCATTAGAGCAAGCCCCTGCGTCAATAGTACTATCCATGCTGTTATACCAAATTCAGTCGTACGAGTATAGCTTGGGGTTGCGGGGCCAAAGTTAAGTCTGCAATGTGACCGGTCATGGTTAGCCACGCCAAGTTCCCTTGACTCCTCGTGTCATCAGCTCTTACTACTTGGCAAGCCAAACTCTGCAATAGAAATGAACGTCTATTGCTTACATGTGTCGATGTTTCACTAAGATAATTCTGTCAGACCCACTAATCTTCAGTAATCTCTATATTTTAAATTATAGTACTGTAGTTATATTTATAGTCTAAACTATTGCACAATGTCTAGCTAGCATCAACTATCTCTTGCAATGTTTTCGCATCTTAATTCACACAGCTTTTAGTGAGTGATCTAGGAAACCCAACTTAAGTTTACCTTGTTAAGGATAAAAAGCTCAATATTCCAATTCTTAACAATCCCGAGTCTTAAAGAGCTAAGGTGTTGCATTAGTCTATCTCTAGCTAGGAAGCCATCGTCTCGGATGTGGTTGCCTTCAAGGACAGCGTCACCTAGCATGCACGAGGTCGCCGTGGTCGTGGATGGAGTGCGTGAGGTCATATTCACCTTGGACATGGCACACGAGATTCATGCCATTGAAGTGTCCTCCATGTTGCGCATAAGTCCATCGTTGGTCATTGTTGCCCCGTAGCAACGCACGGGCATTCAGCTAGTTAAGATAAATTTCGTGTCCGAAATGATCGGCCGTGCCCTAACAAGCAGCCACAAACTGGAACGGCTTAAAGGTGGAGAATGGGGTAGATTAGTAGATAGCCGTCGGTTGGCAGGTCTTTGTCTGAGTGTAAACCACAAAGTTCATCCCATGCATGCACGCAGACCACTTCCATGGCTCCATTCGATCGGGTTCTGATCTGCTCTCCAACTACAGGTTCAGGGCTTGGATCCACATTCATCTCGATCGTCTTTTGGGCGCTCCGGCCGGGTCCAGCTGGAGTACGTCGTGCCTTTTTTGTTCGTTCGGTTCGCTCGCACTTTTTGCTTGCTCCTTCCGTGTTTGTCCTTTTGCATTTAGACCTTGTGATTGTGACGACGAGCCGACGAGGAGGGCTCGACCTCGATCGTCCTCGTCTACAAGCACTTCATGCCGACTGATCATTTCTACCGACTGGGGATCAGATCCGAACCGCTCTCGATCGCACCAGCAGCAAAAAAGAATCACACACGCCTTACTCGCTTTCGTTGGGGTCTGTGCAAGTGGTCAGGAGATGTAACTATTGCGTACGGGCGACATGTTGGCAAAGGTTGGCCACGAAAAAACATGAGAGGTATATATATGGAGTGTGTTTAGTTTTTGACCAAGCCTACCTTACCAAAGGTTATCCTTGCTCACAAATTGGCTACAAAAATGAACTTTAGCAAAGCGTTGGCATGGCAAAAAGTTGGCAACTATCCGAATAAGTACCAACTCTTTTTTTTTAAACCGAAGTACGTATCAACTCTTTGGTAGTTTTTTGTTGTTGTTGAGAATAACTGCTCTTTATTAATCAACGGCCAAAATAACAGGAATTAACAATGTTGCATGGGGTTCTACAAGCCACACATGCATGGCGCCCCGGGCCTAAAGAGAGTGCAAAACGAGCTAAATTATGAGCTTTTTCATTTGAATTCCTTCCTTCATGAGTGAATATAACCTCCTGGAACTCCGCTTGGTGCATGATTATCTCCTAAATCACTGAAGCATACCTGCCTCCGATGCCATCTTCAATATCATTAGTGATCTGTTTGCAATCACTTGCAATGATCATCTTCTGTAAAGTCAGATCTTCCGCTAGCGCCAGGGCTTCACGGCAAGCAAGAGCTTCAAGGGTAGGAGGATCAGAGACACCCGGAAGCACAACAGCCGATGATCCAATATAAACTCCCTCATCTGTTCTGAAGATTGCAGCAATCGCTCCTGAGGATTTATTCCAGGCTACAGCGCCATCCACGTTCCCTTTCGCAAAACCATTCTTCGGAGGGATCCATTTCGGCGTAGGAGTTCTGCTCGAGGCCGGGCCCCTTACAGGTGTTGTGTGATGTGGCACCAAGGCCAAATCCGCCAAAAGATGCTGAACAAAAGAGTGAGTTGACAAGGGACTTTGGAATTCTTCTTCATGTATCGCCTTACGTCTTGCTGTCCATATCTCCCACATAGTAACCAGCAGCTTGAAAAATTCATATCGCACACATAGTAACCAACAGCTTGACAAATTCATCGTGTTGAATGGACTCCATCATCATGAAGATCCAATATTTATCACTCGGCTCAGCTGTTTCAACCATATGCTCAACCATGTCCTCATTCGACAATGCCCATACACTCCTCGCCATCCTGTACTCTATCAAAGAGTGACACCAGGAGTCTCAAGCTCCGCACGAAGAACAAGAACTCGTGGTAGCCATGTTTCGGTGTTGTAACAGATCAGCAGTGGGTAGAGATTGCTTAGCGAGCCGCCAAAGAAAAACTCGAATTTTTTAGGGGACTTTGACCTTCCACAAAGTTTTCCAACTCTTAGCTTCTCTAGTATTATCTGAAGTAGATGTTCTCCCTTCAAGCCAAGCCTCTCTTCTTTGCTTAGTATCAACCAGCATGCGATAAGAAGATCTCACCGTAAACATACCTCTTTTCTCATAGTTCCAGGACCAGGAGTCATTAATGTTGCGTGTACAAATTGGAAGACCCAATATAAGATCAGCATCAACTTTGACAAAGGTCTCAAGGATTTTCTCCCTTCTCTTTGGTAGTGTACAATCCAAACACACACATAGCCCAACTATCAACACTGATTCGCCGAGTGACCCATTGCCAAGCTAAAAAAACCAGGAGGGCCTAATAACGAAGCAAACTAACCGACACACATGGAGTTGGGTTAGAGCCTAGTAAAAATCAGTACAAAAAAACAGAATGCTAAGCCAGGAGGGCCTAATAACGAAGCAAACTAACCGTCACACATGGAGTTGGGTTAGAGCCTAGTAAAAATCTATACCTAATAATAATAAAGGACGAAGTGTTTCTTCCGGTCCAACATTTTTTTGGACCGATTTAGCCTTTCATAAAAATATATAATTACTCTAACCGCCACCGGTAACGAATTCCAACCATAAACAGGTATATGGGCCGACCCGGTCGCAACGCCAGGCTGCTGGCCTTTGGCCTTTGGCCGTGAGCACCTGATCCTCTTTACCGGTAAATAGAGATGGATGCGCTACTAAATAGTACCACCTTGATTTCTTGCAAGAAATTCTACCAATTTATATACGTCTGTAAATCGACAGGAATCAGTCGCCTAATAAATCAGCTAGCACTAGCACCGCGATTTGAGATCTAATGAATGGATGTAGTGGGAGATGGAATGGGAAGAGATGGAAGAGACAAGCAGACGCTTGAGACTTTGGGTGGAGCAGAAGAAGGCCGGCCCCGTACACAATTAGCGGGAGAACGGAGGAGAAGCATGGGTGGGGGCGGCCGGCCGGACGGCGCGAGGAAGTGTGGAAGGGGGAAGATGAGGCCGTACACAATCAGCATGGGCGAGGGCGGCCGGCCGGACGGCGCGAGCAAGTGTGGAAGGGGGAAGATGAGGCATGGTGGCGCTCTACAGGGTGGAAAATGGGGTCAACGAGTTGAGCAGCAGCCTGGACAGCTCAGGGAGCAAAGGAAGAACGACGGAGGCCTCATGCGCTTGGCTTGAGCTTGCACGGCGATTGATTCCTGACTCCTGAGGCAGCCTTTTTATTTTAAACCTTCATATTTATTTTGTCCATAGCTTCCGATATTCTCTGTTAAGCCCCAACTGTTTATTTTAGTATTTGTAGTAAAGCACTAAGAGTATTCTGAACGACAATCATCAAACCAACGTTCGCTTAGACTGATATTTGAACAAATTTTATCTTGGTTTTATAGCAATGCAGGGCTAACTTTTTTAGTAGTAAAATTATCTATCATTAAAAGGTATTTAACTAAAATTAATCATAGCCACGCACAAGATATAGTGAGACGGCAAGGCTGTTTGTGTTGGAAACTTAGTATCTCGGTTTCGGCAAGACGGATAAGAATGTTGACCGAACGAAACACCCTATCTATATTTATTTTCTTGCTCATGTATAAAGACAAGTATGTACTTGTGTGTAATATTTGGTTTGGTGGAAAAATAAATTAGTCAAGAAAATGTTGGAGCGCATGCCAGTTTCATACTCGGCCAACGTCCCCGTGGATACCATATGCCTAAATTATAATGGTGGCATGGCCAATGTCGACTAAGGGACAAGCAAGAAGGGCGTCTTGAGCCAACATTGGCCTAGCTAGCCTTGTTTAGCTGGACCCCTTTGTCCTCTTTTTAAGTCCGGTCCAAAGAATTTTTGTTCCTGTTTTGATTTTCAGAAATATGGGAGTGCAAAAGAGAGAGGTTTAAAAAAAGTAGCCTTTTTCGGTGCAACGCACGGGCATTTTTGCTAGTCAGTACAAAAAAGCAGAATGCTAACCCGAGAAGGCACAACGGGCAGCACCGGAACCCATGGCCGTCCTCGCCAGCTCACACTCAAAGTTGGCCATCGGGTTGTGCCGCTCATGGGCCGGCACGAGGCACGCGTGCCTAGGCGACATGTGGCTTAACGGGCGTACCGACGCCGCAGCCCGACCTGGGTCGTGCCTGGGCCTCGGCGTAGTGGAGCCCACGTGTTGGCAAGACAGGTTAAATTTTTTATTTTTTTCTACTTTTGTTTTTTTATATTTTCTATTTAAAAATAGCCTAAAAGGACTAAATGGACTGGCCCATTAGTTTGTCGTGCCTTAGGCCTTTGGACGAAGCCTCTCTGGTGGACCGTACCTAGGCCTTTGACCAGCGGGCCTTGGTGAGCCGTACCATGTCTGGCACGCTAAGCCCTTAGCCGGCCGACCCGATGGCCAGGTCGGCTCACACTAGAAACCTCAGCAAATTCTTTCTTTATCCAAAAAATCAAATTCTTTATTTCTCTTTCTCTTTGTCTCAAAAAACACCCGAAGTGTCGCAAGTGCGAAACCTCAATGGCGGAGGCAGGCAGGGGAGGGAGACGGTGGCGATCTCGATGTACCGCGGCAACCTCCACCGGGGTGGGGACAACGCTGCGTGACACTAGCAGGTGCCCCCGCCCACCATCTCCGCGTCCCGGTTCCACCGCCTTCTCTTTAGTCGCCCCCTCGCTGTCTCCCGCTTCGAGGGGGCTCCCCGAACCAGCTCCCCAAGCTCTTCCCCTAGCTCCCGCCTGGAGAAAGGCCCCACGGGGCCCGCCAGAGAGGCGAAAGAGGTAGACGGAGTCAGCAACACCAACAGCCACAGCAGGAGGAGGGGCATGATGTGTTGCCCCAGCAGTAGGAGGAGGCAGGGCATGATGTGCATCAACAATAGGTGGAGGAAGAGGGCCCGAAGGAGCACCATTAGCAAGGGGACGGCATGGGAGAAGAGGAGGAGTAGGAGGAGGGGGTGGTGGAGGATGTGGAAATGGACGATGCGGGAGAGGTGGTCGTCGAAGGCGGCGATGCTAGCGGTAGTGGTGATCCCGAGGAAGGTCAAGGCGGAAGTGAAGGCTATGACCCCAACCCGGAGGTGAGGCTTGTTGAAACCTCTGGTTTCCGGTAAAGAGCCCGAGTAAAGTTTTGGCCTGAGTAAAGTTTTGACCACAAAACAACAAGCATCAAAGGGCCAAGAGCCTGAGAAAAGTTTTGGCCCGACCGACTCCGTTAGTCGCCAAAACTCGGGGACTACACCCTGTGGGTGCGCTCCCGCGCCCCCACAAAATTTCAGAGTCAAAGCAAAGGAAAAGTATCTTCGACCTGGCTATACCCTCCAGCCGGCCTGAACCTCGGGGACTACAGCCAGTGGGTACGCTCCCGCGCCCCCACGTAAGGACAAGCACCCGATGAGTATGCCCAGAAAATGGAAAATTTCAAAGTTAAGAGCAAAAGGCACTGTCATAAAAATATCCGTAAGATGAAGCTCCGACCAGTTTTCAACAAGCAAAAGTTGTTCAAACACACAAACAAAAAGGAAATTGTTCCATACAATTCCACCCGGCATCCCGGGATTAAAGCTCAAGGTTGAGGAGTAGAGTCGGCGGCGGCAGACACAGTTCCGTTGCAGGAGGCAATGTCAGCAGCGGCCGGGTCGGTGTCCGACAGAGGAGTGGCGGTCTCACTGCCGGCTTCAGCATCACCCTCTCCTTGAGGACGAGTTTCTTCAGCAGATCTTGCAGGTCCGCCGCAGGCTTGGGGTTGGACGAGCCCCCCTCCCTGGGTATGTTTGCCGCCATCGATTTCCCAGCCACGATCGGAACCGATCTTCCAGCGCCTGCCTCCCGACTCCAGCACCCGCCAAGGCCGGGAAGACGCACAAGGTGTCCCCTTGATCAGCCCGAACAGGGGATAGACGAAGGAGGGAGTAGGAACGAGATCAGGACCGGAGTATGCCTTCCGTCGTCGAGATCGCTAGCGGGAGTCAAGAACGCTACCAAAGTCATGTTATGATGGGGGCCATTTTGCCAGAGCTCTCGCCGAGTGCAACCGTAATAGACCCATTGCCAAGATGAAAAAACCGTTCATAGAAAACCGGGAAGGCCTAATAACGAAGCTAACAAGCCCAACCAACTGGTACGCATGGACTTGGGTCAGGGCCCAGTAAACATCCGTCCAAGAGAACGTGTAAAGCTCAGCCGAGAAGGTCCAACGGTGGCACCGGAGCCCACGGCCGCCGCTGCCCGCTCGCACCCAAAACCTCGCGATTCTTTTTTTCTCTTTCTCAAAAAACAAAAAAAACAAAAAAACCCGAAGCGTCGCAAGTGCGAAACCCAACGGCGGAGGCAAGGGGAGGGAGATGGTGGCGATCTCGATGTACCGCGGCAACCTCCACCGGGCCGGGGACGACGCCGCGCGCCACTGGCAGGTGCCGCCCCCCACCCTCTCCGTCTCCCGGTTCCGCCGCCTCCTCCGCAGCCGCTCCCTCGCCGTCTCCCGCCTCGAGGGGGCTCCCCGGCCCAACTCCCCGAGCTCCTCCCCCAACTCCCGCCTGGATGAAGGCCCCGCGGGGCCCGCGGGAGAGGCGGAAGAGGTAGACGGGGTTCAGCGGCACCAGCAGCCGCATCAGGAGGAGGGGCATGATGTGTTGCCCCAGCAGCAGGAGGAGGCAGGGCATGATGTGCTGCCGCAGCAGCAGGTTGAGGAAGAGGGGCCCGAGGAGCAGCAGCAAGGGGACGACGGGGGAGAGGAGGAGGAGCAGGAGGAGGGGGCGGTGGAGGATGTGGAAATGGACGATGCGGGAGAGGTGGTTGTCCAAGGTAGCGATGCTAGCGGCAATGGTGATCCTGAAGAAGGCCAAGGCGAAAGCGAAGGCTATGACCCCAACCCAGAGGTGAGGTTTGTTAAACCTCTTGGTTTTCGGTAATTCCCTGCTCCTCTATGAGAGATTGTAGCTGAAATCGTGCCAAGTGCTATCAACCCTAAATATAGCGACGCGCGTAGATTGAAAAGTTTGTGCAGCTTGCGAGATTTAGGCCATATGAAGGTGTCCACTTGTGGAATCTTGTGTCCGTAGATTTTTAGAATCGGTATACTTTCATGGTCTTGTGGTGGTTCTGTATTAGAATCTAAATGTTTAGCAGTGTGGCAAATAGGATGGAATTCTTGGGTTGGAATGTTCTGTTTCTAGATTCGAACAGGACTGAAGCCTTTGAGATTTAGTCGATAGTTAAGCTTCTTAGCTGCACTAGACAACAGTCGTCGGCTCTTTGGTCAGAATACAAATATTGTCGGTTGCTTCTGAACACCAGCTTTGTTGAACAACAATTGAATTGTTTTTGCATGGACATTTTGTCGGTGCTTTGTGATTCCTGAGTAGAATTCATTAACCACAAACACTAGCCACGTATGATCGGGTACCTAGCCACACAGATTATCTACATTCCTGTTTTTCCACTGGAACCTCTGATTCTGAATTCTGTTTCTATCGTAGGTGAGTTACCATGATGGAGTTGAAGACAGGAAGAGAGAGCTGACTGACAAGCTGGATACCTTAAGCAAGAAAAAGCACGATCTCGTGCAAATGCTGAAGCAGGTATTGTTTGTGCCAACTCTTTTTTTCTTTCTGTGTTGACTGTGATTGTGGTTCAAAATTTGTGGCTATGTGCTTCATGCCATCTACTCTATTTTTTTTGCTCAAGTCTGACTGAATGTTGAATACTGGGTAATGTCGGGTGGTAGACAACTTCATATTTGATAATTTCTCCAGGTTTGTCTGCTTCTATCATCTGTCCAGTTCCCCATTTGAAAGACACTGGTTCAAATGAGCCTCTCTTCCATTTGAAAATGTCTGAATCCGAAAATAGTAGAGTTGCTCCTGAATATGAAATCGATTAAATAATGAAGTCCTAGTTTAAATAGGAAACTACAAACACAGGAAGAGTTCTTCAAAGTAATTGGAGTTGCGTATATCTATGCGAACTGACATAATACACTACAAACTTCCTTCCGGGTTTTTTAAATTGTACAAGTTATAATATTTCCTTCACCTGTTATTCTCCTTACCAGATATTTTAGAAAGATATTAATCATGTTGCTGCGTTTGCAGTGTTGAAGGGATATTGTTTAGAAAGATATTAATCATGATTATATAGTTCTATTAGTACCAGAGTTGAAGGGATATTGACCGGTCAATGGATGGTGGTACTTCATTCGATTACTCTGTGGATATCAATCTTCTTGTTGATCTTTGTTGCTACTAGGTTAGATTTGGGAAAGCAATCTGACCATTTCTGGATATAAACGAAACTTAGCATTGCATGATTTTGAAGCAGCTCCAAAGTAAGCCTAGTTGTTAGCGTTGGTGGTGGTTGTTTGTACGCTTATTTTCTTGGAGAAATTTATCCTTTGGTTTTCATCATTCAGTGTACTAAGCAGGATTATTTTTTGCTGTTTGAACAGATTTTAAATGCTGAAGAAGAAATCAGAAGGCGTAGCGCACAGGCTTCGGCGCGTGCTGCCATGCCTCAGCCGCCAGAAAACGCAGCTGATGGAAGCTATGTTCCTAGACAGGTGCCTAGAATGACGGTCGATGTCAATTTCAGCGAGTTTGCTGGGGAGTCAGATGCTGGTTCCAACCAGGGCACTCCTGGACGCCCCATACATCATGCTCAGAATATTTCTCCTTCAGCAGCATCTTTTGCTAGGTCTCCATTTGGTTCTCTCCACCACAACTCTGTAAGTTGTTGCACTGGTCTTTTTTGAAGCTCTAATCTACATCACTCTGTTGGATGCTTTAGTAAATCAGTGTTAGGTAATAGTGAAAACGAGACTACATACAGTGAGTCTAACTACATTCGTCGATGCATTTTGGTAATAATCCTGATTTTTGAAAGTTCTCAGGATTGAGATATGTGTTACCCTCCGTCTCCTGTCGGGAATTTGTCTAAATTAGGATGTATCTATATACTCCCGCCGTCCCAAAATAACTGACTTTGAGTTTGTTTAGATTTAGATGTATCTAGACACGTTTTAGTATTTAGATACATGTGAATCTAAACAAACCCAAGCCAGTTATTTTGGGACGGATGGAGTACTGAATAGTGTCTAGATACATTCAAATTTAGACAAATCTGCGACATCTATTTTGAGACAGAGGGAGTACATGTTTTTCTTGTATTAATCTGATGGGTTTGGCTAGATGAAGCATTTCTAGAATATAACAATTGCTGTGATAGAACAGAGTACTTCTGTTCGTTTTTGAGCTACAATTATTTGTGACCTTATCACAGGGCCACACTCCAAGAAGTCCAGCGACTTTCTCTACAGCAAGTCCATCTCGCTTCGCAGGTGGTGGGCATCAAGGGCATCCCTCGGCATCACTACCAGGAAGTAACTTTGTAGCCTCGTCGCCTTCCCCTGCTGGATCCGGTGGCTCGTCCTCCGTATTCAGAGACTATCGCCCACCCAATTCAACATAATGCCAAGATCAGTGATATTAGTTTCTCGAAGGCAACAACGTGCATGTCAGTCATCATGAATAGATAAAGATGATGCTATTGTACTCCTCCCCTCCTTGTTACTTTGTTTTAGATATTATCAGTGTGTGGATAGCACCTCTGGGAGAATAAGGTCATGCTAGGCATCATTTTGTATCTCAGAGCAATGACCCTGCTAGCGCAAGGAAGTCATGTTCTACGTGTGCTGATATCAGAATGTATTATCACTCTTAACTACTCCCTCTGTTCGAAAATATAAGACGTTTTAGTTTTATCAATCGAATGTATCTAGACATCTTTTAGTATATAGGTTCGTAGAGGTTTAGAGTGAACCTATACACTACAAGGTGTCTAGATACATTCGTTTCACAAAGCTAGAATGTCTTATATTTCCTTCCGAACGGAGGGAGTAGTACGTATTAAAACTAGAGTACATGTTATTCTAACCGAAGAGACCTTCGACAATGTAAAACAGGTCCACTGATGGTTTGTCTCTGCAGAAAGGATGAGCTGAAACTGAAAGCCTGAAAGATTATATAAAATACTAATTCAGATCTATTTTTAATTTGTGGGCACAAAATAATATTCCTGCCAAGCCGTTCTCGAGTTTTTATCCAGATGACATTCTCTTACTGCAGCACATCACTGTGGTTGTTGCTAACTGGCACACAGAGAGAAAACTTGTGGGGAGACTTGCATAGTTTCAGACAAGACAATGATACATACACCACTTCAGAAGTGTTATTGCATAGAAGTGTGGAGCACGCAGCATCAGTTTGGGCTAAAATAACCAATACATTTTCATAAGACCGTGTGACTCCCAAACAGATCAAAGCTCAGACCACAGCATGAATACTAGTATATAGAAGTCGTAGAGGACATTCTCTAACAAATGCGAATGTAGTGCTCCAATTCCTTCAGGACGCAGAAGGCCGTAAGCTACAGAAAGCAGGCAGTATATATATATTAGTCCAAGTGATCTGAAATTAACCAGATCATTAGATGGTACGTATAATAAGAAAAAAACTATGTACTCCAGCAAAATACAGTAGTAGTTCACACGTGTGCCACGACCAGCAAGATTTGCTTAGTATGCATCAACATAATGGTGCAAGAGGCCAACCAACAGCTTAAATTTGTCGGCAAGGCCACCTGGGCCATCATCACTACTCTGCATTTACTGTATTCAATGCCTAACATTCACTAGGCGATTGTCAGAAATCTGTGACCAGCAATAAGGTAAGCTTGTCAAAATTATGGCTCATTCTGACCAACTCTTGGATAACATGATATATCTGACACTTGTTATTTGTCCATAAGGGGAGATGGGTAGTGTTACACTTGTTATTTGGTAGTTGGTAACAGTATTAGAAGGCATGTAACTAAACTGAACATGTTAGGCCCTACGTAGGAGTTTCATCACAAGAAAGACCCAGAAGAAAGGTAGAGTTTGTAAATAGAGAAGTCTGCCACTCGATGTTGAACAATGATCAAATGAGCAAAAATGCATAATGAGATGGACTTCCAAGAGGAAACTGATTAAACGGAGTCCAGGAAATCTGCAAGGTTCTATGTGCTAGTTTTAAATAGCGGAAACTAAATTTTGATCAAATTGGACATGATTCACATGCATGTAACAAAGGCAGATAAACAGAGATTACGAACAAAAATGTGTGCCTCACAGAAGAGGATCCACAACACATTCAAAATGTATGTACAAACAAAAATGATTGGAGCATCTACATGGATGTAACAAAGGCAGATGAATGGAAATTAAAATTCTGCATTTACCTCATGTGATGCTGACACAAAATTATAGACCTTCTGCATCCCCTAAAATTGGGCAAAGAAGTCCTGCAAGGTTCATAATTATTTTTAGAAACGAGATTTTAATGCAGTAGTTAGCTAGAACATCGATAACGACATATTCCTCCTGACCACAACTGTGATGTACAAGTACAAGCAACCACATTATCTACAAACCAAGTGCAATCTCTTTGAAAGAAAATTAGTGCAGACAGGTCAATTCAGGAAATAATAATATGTTAAAGGTGCAGATATTTTCACACCACGTGGATCTTTATCCTAATAATCAAATGGTACATCTAGTCAAAGAGGAGTGAATACATTGGCCAATCACAAATTCAACACTGGCCTAAGAGGGGAATGAATAAAACAATCTATATG
The DNA here is from genome assembly GCA_916181665.1 of Avena sativa. NCBI lineage: Eukaryota > Viridiplantae > Streptophyta > Magnoliopsida > Poales > Poaceae > Avena > Avena sativa. The sequence goes on along the minus strand of OV702292.1, from coordinate 76,628,616 downwards.
GTTAATATTACAGTGGCATTGCTCTGTAGTCCGTACCATCGAAAAGATCATCTAGTTGTAAACGTTTTACTGCCATTTATCCATGGGCCCTACAAGTTATCCTCATACGAGTGGTGTTTTCCAATTCACACTTCTTTGAGATTGCACAAAGCTATTTTTCTTTAAGTAATACTAGCCAGTATCGTCATCCAGGATACACAGCTCAAGAATGGCACAACACCAGAAACCAAAACACTGGCATGAATGTCAAGCTGCATATTGCACTTCATTGATATCTCTACCAGCAATCCACCCTTTCTTACTGAAATACTACTGGTTTTGCAGTATAGTCTACTACATTCCTTTTCAAGTAAATGTGAAATACATCTCTCAGTTATACAGTAAGATATAGTATCTTGTTTATGACCAGTCTAAGAAACTTGCCGACAACACAACCACACACATTAATTTGCAATTGAATGTGTCTCGTCTTTCGTTTTCCATGTAAAATTTGGACAAAGGAAGCAGCTATGAGCTTGTTTTCCCTTGAGCGTTACACAATACTACCTCAGAAAATGTACAGCAAGTCAAAACCAACTACCAAAGGATAGGAGTAAAGTCTCTAGGAAGAATACAAGTCAGCGCACGAAACTAATCGATAGCTCAATCTTAGCATGATCTAATCAGGACTGAATTTACCAACAGAAATAGGTAGTATACAATAAATCGATCAACAACCTATCGAACAGAAATAGTAGCGCACCAGGAGGAAATCAAGTCAACCCATCATACCTGGAACCATGTGGCGGCGGTGGCGAGCGCAGAGGATAGGCGGCACCTCCTCTTGAGTCCTCGCAGTCGTGGAGGGTCTGGAAGTCGCTGGCGGGGAGCTTGCGCGTGATCCATCCGATGTCGAGGTAGACGTAGCGCGAGGGCGGGGGCAGGTCGACCTTGACGCGCTCGACGTCGAACCAGAAGAGGAAGCGGCGGACCTGGACGCCGTCGATGTCGGTGAGGGAGCCGTAGCGGAGGACCCCCGTGACGCGGGCTTCGAAGTAGGTGAGGTACTCGAAGTGCACGCTGCAGGGCCCCGCGAGGTCGACGGTGAGGCTGCCGTTGTCGGCGAGCGAGAAGGCGGTGACGCTGGAGGGGAAGAGGCCCGCGGGGAGGCCGTAGAGAGGGAGGAGCTCGTAGAGGGTCTCGTTCTTCTCCGGGGGCGGCGGCGGGGTCGAGGGAGTGGGGGTCGGGGACGGCGGCGGCGGAGTCGAGGGGGTTGGGGTCGGGGATGGCGGCGGCGGAGTCGAGGGAGTTGGGGACGGCGGCGGCGGAGTCGAGGGAGTTGGGGTCGGGGGCTCGGCCGCCGCCGCGGCCGCCACGCCGGCGAGCAGGAGGAGGGGGAGGAGGAGGAGAGAATTGGGCGGCATTGGGGGGGAAGATGGAAACTGAAATGCGTTTTTTGTTTTCTTCTCTGTCTCTCCTCCGTTTCTCTCTACTACTACTACAAGGTGGGAGCCTGCCCAGCTGTCTAGCTGATGACCTGTCGCCTGGGTTTTATGGCCTTCGTGGGTCAAGGATGTCTTGCTTTCCAAGTTGGAGCACCGCCGGTGAGGCGCTCCAAAAGAGCCCAAGATCGATGGGAAATGGCTTGAAGCAACAAAACTCAAAGCTCGAAATCTCGAATCAACCAGATGGATATACCGTGACATTTATCGTGGCTCAACTTACCGCTGCATCACGTCCACGTCAGAGATATTGTGGTTTAGACATAAACAAGGACTGATCATATCTCTCTTTGGCTGCCACTTTTGCGTTTCGTTTGTCTTTGAATAGTTGAGGCGAGGAGACCTTCTCTCGAAATAGGCTTTCGCTCTGCTATATTAGAGAAAACCGCATCAGCGATACTAATTCTTTTTCCCGCTGTGTCAGTTTGGTCCTTATTCTTTAAAATTGAACTTTGAGGTCCTAAATCTTTGTTATGTGTTGCACGCTAGGTCCTAAACAGCTCTGATCCGGGTTGACCGGTGCCACGTTGGCTATGGGGTCCACGTTGGTTAACGGCCGGAAGTGAAAACTTGCAAAGAGCCCCTCCATGTACATTCACTTCCCTTCGACGCTCTTGCTGCCCTTCTCTTCTATCCCGCAACACTAGAGGCGAAACTGGTGGCAGAGATGCTACTCCGGTGATGACCGGAGGCAATCGACCGGCGACAGCCGCCACAGGGATGCAAAACCCGGGAAGGAGCCCACGAGCAAGGGGCCCAAGCTGCGGCGACCCAACGATCCTCCTGCGCGATACGCTGAGTAACCCTAACCCTAGATCCCCAGTTCTTGCAGTGATAGCGTCGCGGTAGCTTTGTAGGTCAAATCGGCGATAGAATTTGACGAATTGCATCTTATTTAGGACCACTTGAGGAGGAATTCACGGTATAAATCAATTATGGTGGCTTTTTTGCGGTTTTGGGCCTTCAAAGAGCTACGTCGATGGCAAACAAGCTAGGTTTGATGGTTGTGAAACAGACACTTGGTCACCTTTGTGGCTGACATATTTTATGGAGCAGGTAGGTTATATGGAACCAAACAAGTACTCCATCTATTGGCTTCTCCCTGGACAAGATATGGGATCAGGACTACGCATTATCGACAGAGATACTGACACATTGCACATGATTGAAGTTGTTCCTAAGTTTCAGTATTTTTAGATGTATGTGGACCACAAGGAGATGAACTTAGGCAATGATGTTGTAATTGATGATGTTGTGATCTCTGGCTCCCCTACTCTGCCTCCTGTGTTGAGCCCAAAATGTGGCAAGCAAAAGTCAGCACTACAAGAAGAATGATCAGTAGAGGGTTAGGGCTTGTTGTGAGCCAAATTGTCCATGGTACTTATATGCTGTACCAGACACCAGGACAAAAGCATGGACAATGAATAAATATGAGGGTCTTCACAAGTGTGAAAGAGATTTCAAGATAAAGCAGTTCAAACAAAGTATTTAGCAGTACATTACTTGGAAAAATTTAGAGGTGATGACAAGATGTTACTAAAGAACTTTGCTAGGATGGTTGAACAAGATTTCAACATGACTGCTAGTAGAAGCAAGCTAGAAAGGGCTAGAATATGTGCATTGAAGCAGATCCATGGTGATGAACTAGCATAGTACAATTTGTTGTGGGGTTTTGCAGCTAAGATTAGAAGATCAAATCCAGGAAGTACAATGTTTGTCAATGCAAATGCTAGAGTGTTTCAAAACTGTTATATGTTACTGGATGCATGTAAGAGAGGTTTTATGGCAGGTTGTAGGCCCATTATAGGCATTGATGGGTGCCATATTAAGAATAGATTTGGTGGAGTGATGCTAGCAGCTTTTGGTGTTGATCCTAACGATTGTATTTATCCTATTTCAATTGCAATAGTTGAGGCGGAAGATATAGACTCATGGAAATGGTTTCTTAGCACACTGAAGGATTATCTAGGCATAGAGAACACAAGGCCATGGACATTCATTAGTGATAGACAGAAGGTAATTTGTTTATGCATTTTCTCATTTGTTTGTGCATTTTATCATTTGTATGTTGTATATATGTAGGGATTGATCAATGGTGTCAGTTCTATATGGCCTGATACACAACACAGGTTCTGTGTAAGACACTTGCACCAAAACTTTGCAAGAAATGGGTGGAGAGGTGACATCTTCTCAAGAACAAACTATGGCAAATTGCAAGAGCCACTAGGGAGTGTGACTGGCAAAGGAACATGGATGAGATGAAAGTACTAGATGTGGCAGCATATGAGTACTTGGATGCAATTGATCCAAGGCAATGGTGCAAGGCATTCTTTGAGGAATTTCCTAAGTGTGATCTGCTACTGAACAACATATGTGAAGTCTTCAACATGTTAGTTTCTGTCAACTCTTCAATAGTAGAATAACAAACCAGTTTAGCTTGTTCCTATGAAGTGTTCATAAATATAGTTGCAACTGTAGGTACATACTTGATGCTAGAGAACTATCAATAGTTACCAGTTTGAAGAAAATCAAAGATCAGATTATGCTTAGGTATTTTAACAAGGACAAAGAACTAGAAGAAATGTGTGGCAGCATTTGTCCAAAAATTAGGAAAAAGTTGGACAAAAACATTGACTTTGCAAACAATTATGAAGCAAAGTCTACTGCTAAACATCTGTTCAAAGTGTCTGGTTTGCCTGGTGAATATGAGGTACATATAGACAAAATGGAGTGCTCATGTAGGGCCTGGCAGTTATCAGGAATCCCCTGTAGACATGCTTGTGCAGCTTTTAGGCATGAAAGGATCAAGCCTGAATCAGTTGTCCATAAGTTCTACAACATAGATGCATTCAAATCAGCTTATGATGGGGTCATAATTCCATGTAGTGATCCTAGAATGTGGAAGAAACTGAATGTTCCTTCAATTAGGCCACCTAAATTTGGCAAGCAAGTTGGTAGGCCTAGTAAGAAGAGAAGAGAAAAGTCCACTAGAGGAGGAAGGTGGCAGAAGGCTCAACAGACATGGCATAGTTGGGCACTGTAGTGTTTTCAATGAACCTAGCCACAACAAAAGGAAGTGCCTAGCACTTGGTAGAGCTGTAGGACAAGATCAAGCACCTGATGCAACAGTTGATGATGAGGAACAGGAAACTGATGCAACACATGATGAGGAACATGAAACTGATGTAGCACATGATGAGGAACATGCAACTGATGCAGCACATTATGAGGAACAAACACCTGATAATGCACATGAAGGATCACTACCAATTTAGATTGTGCTACCTGAGGATGAACCTGAAGAACATGCAACTCAAATTCCAACAAAAATGCTAGTGAGAAGAAAGATTACTGACAAGGTACATTCCTGTGATTACTTTCTGTCATTACTTTCATTTGTTCTATAATTACTTGCATTTGTTCTATATTTACTTGTTCAGAAAAATAAAATACCACAGATGGCTAGAAGTGCAACAACTAGTATTGTGGATTCTGCAATGAATTATAGTGTTATATATTATAGTGTGATCCAGGTTCTAAAGGAACAAGTGAGTCAACAATGTTATCTAGTTCATTCATACTGCATCACCAGGATCTATTTGAAACTCATGTACACTTGTTTTGCAGGCATTAGAAACTCAGCAATCTTAGACTGCACCATCAGGTCCTATACCTGAGAGTGAATTCATAGCAAGCTGCAGAGATGAGCTACCACCCCCAAGACCACCTATGAAGACACTTGGTTTGAAGAAGATAAAGAATAAGCTAGTATCAAAGAAGGAGAACAAATTCCCCCATGTTTAGATAATGGAATGGTAATGTGTCCATATTTTGGACATTTTTAGTTCATATTTTGCATAGGTTTGATAGAAACCTGATGCTGATATGTAGCTTTGGTTTCAATCAAAACGTGTAAGTGCAAACTTGTTTACAGTGCACTTGTTAGAGCTAGGTTGTTTCTTTTGGCTAAAACTTATTAGGTAGTAACTGTTGATGTTTACCATGTGATGATATCGAGCTAGTAATTGTTGATGTTTACCATATTAGCAAACATTTCCACTTAATTGGTACTACAATTTCCACTTCATTGGTACTACAATTTGCACTTCATTGGTACTAAAATTTCCACTTCATAGATATACTTCTAGATTGCTACATACAAAATCACAGCAATCATACAAACAATTGCAGCAAACACATGCTTGCAAATCACTATGAGCTCATCCATCTTCTTCACCACATCAAGCATGTTGTTCTGTCCACCATCTACTTCTCCCTCCTCTCTTTCTTCCAAGTTGTACTCATTCCGAACAAGAAAATCAACATAATTGTATTCTCCATTCTCCCAGTAGTAGTGGTTGCAAGGTTCAGGACTAACCTGTGAAGAAATCAAGAACAAAATGGGACAATGGAATTGAATCGAATCTGAAAATCCTATGAATCCAATCGAACCTACAACTTACGTGGTGGTTAGGGCATTTGTAGAACAGACGTCCTGGATTGGCGGTCAATTGAGAGATGAGGCGAATGGTCTGGTGAAACCGGCAGCATGGGCATGGCACCAACGACAGCGTCCCTAGTGGAAGTGGTGGCGGGAGAGAAGCTACTTCACCTGCTTGCCATGGGGATGGAGAAGCTTCCTTCCTCCGTGGTTGATTCCATGCAGACGATCTCGCGGATGTGCTCATGGTGGTGGGCGGCGTCCGGAGAAGAAACGGAGCAGGGGAGAAGAACTAAGGGCTGGTAGCTGAGAAGTTGACTACTTATAGGGATTCATTTGCAAATTTCCTATCACCTAGCCCACGGGAAATCTCCTGCCTAATGACCACAACCGACGTGCCACCGGTCAACCCGGATTAGAGCTATTTAGGACCTGGCGTGCATCACATAACAAAGATTTAGGATCTCAATGTTCAGTTTTAAAGAATAAGGACCAAACTAACACAACAGGAAAAGAATTAGGACCCCTCGTGCGGTTTCCTCACTATATTAATATAGCAAACATCCAATACAACCAATGAGAGTCCCGAAACAAAATAAATGCTAGGGCAGCTTGATGACTGCAAGTGCACAGATCGTTTGTAGCTAGTTTCGAAATAAAGATATTGATCCCACAAGGAGCAGGAGTCTGAAGTCTAATAACTCTTGAATTAAATACTAGAATAGAAATGCTAAATAAAGTTCTAAGTAATAATATAAAATGCGAGTATTGTGTAAAAAGGTGTTTTTGGATTTTTGGTATAAGAGAACAATAAGTAAAGTAAAACAATTGAACACAGAAAGTAAGTATTACGTATGTAAAAGAGATTTGTAACTGTAATGGGAAAAACGTTCTCAGGGAGTAGCCGATACACCTCTAGCATTATAAAGAGCTAAGGTAAAGATTATTATCATGAACATTCTCAACTATGTATGTGTGGGAGGAACTCCGTATTTAGACAAATAGGCAGCAACCACTTCTCACATCATCCTCATAACTAAAGCAGACACCAATCAACATCAATCGAATTACTGCGCTATTAAGGGACTTGATCCCGTAGGACGTATCCCATGACATGGATAGTGTTCCGTGAGTTTCCTTGGTTCCCAAGTTGATGCGTAAGGGGTGCCAACAGCTTTATAGCCACTGTAAGTGCTAACACACCTCCATCTACCAACAAGTAGTTCCCTCCATCAAGTCCCCACAAGAGGCAAATATTGAGAGGTCGACTTCTTCCAACATCAAGATGAAGACAATCTAACACATGGTCATAATGATGAATATCATAATAAACTTTATCTTATTTCAATCTCATACTAGGGTTTCTCCATCTCCCCAAGAACTAATTATCTACTCAGACATGGAGGCAATCAACATCATGGCAATAATAATGGAATCTATCATAGATGAATAATACTTGTATAAATCCATAATGAGTACGGAAATTACAACAAGATCTAGACAAGATGTAGATGGGATGGATGGAGATGGTGGTGATACAGCGGTTGATGATGAAGATCAATGCCTTAGCCTCCCGGATCTGTGCAGGGCGAAGATGGATCCCCAGTGGACAAGTTCCCCCTCCAAATGCCTTCCGGAGGTAAGGTTTCGGTGATTTCTGGTTGTTCTGTATGTCCTCTCCTTGATCCAGTTGCACGAGGTGAAACTATTTGAGGAGGAGGTGGCGGTGCCAACTATATAGCGGGAACTATACGGCCGGAAAATTAATTCCCGCCGTATAGTTGGTCGTTAAACCTTCTGGATGCCTCGATCACTTCGGATTTTCTTCTGGTGTTATTGATATTTCCCAAATAAGCGATTTACGTTGTTTTTGACTCCTTTCCCCCCAATACAACTGCTCCAAGAATTGTGTCCATTATATCTATCATCTGTCCTGATCCTGGTGAAAATAGACATAAAATATGCGCGCGAATGCTATAATACCAAGATCCTACAACTACAGTGCACAGTAAATAATATAAAACATAATGAAAATATGCACTGGTCACAACAGCAAACACACGCCCAAAAGAAAAGAAAAACAAAAAAGAAAAACAAAATGGAAACAAAGGTGAACCGACTAAGCGAAGGTAACCGCAACCGCTGCGCCCACCGAAGAAGTACCACCACACTCCTAGCTCCGAGTCGTGAAGTACCAAAAAGCACCTTCAAGAAGGAGAGTGAACGCTGCTGCTCGGACCAGCGCATTGGTCCTAAGGTTTCCCCCGACACACTGAGGGAAGTGGACAGAGGGTAGCCATGACGCCCTCCAGGAAGGAAAGGTGCCACCCGATGGCGGCACTGCGTCAGTGTTGGGCAAGCCGACAAGGGTTTCTCCTGAAAAACCCTATCCACAACCCCCGGATGATCTGAAGCACGGGAGCCCCGCGAGGACGAGGCCTCGACATCACTAGACACATCACCCACCAACATGCGCCACTACGATCACGAAACCACCATCGCCATCTCACCCAAGATACCGCCACGAGGTCTACTAAACATGTGCGAGGAGTAGCTTAACCGGGGTCAGCCATACCACGACTGTGTGGGAGGGAACTGCCTCCACCGCCTTGGCGATAGTTGACCAGACGCAGCCACAAGGCAGACTAATCCTAGTTAGGTCCGGTCAGGCTCTGCGAGCCCGTAAAGCCTCCGTGGAGGCACACCAGTCCCAAGAGGTTTTAGTCGGATCCAGATTAGGCCCGTAAAGCCTGTCGCCACGCTGCAACATGCCGACTATCGTTGTCGCCGCACCCGACACTGGTTACACCACTCCCATCAGTAAAGATCATCACTCGCAGGGTAGACCCGCCTGCCCCAAACCATATGGAGCCCACATGGCCTAGATCTAGGCCGAGGGCGCATCCAGCGCTGCCCGCTGCAACCCGCTGTGCTGCGCTGCCCCACAACACCACGAGCATGCCGCCGCCACGCCACCACCCAACATGTGCCAAGCCACTTCCGCCCTGGGAGCACTGCCACTGGAGGGAAGGAGCCCTGACTCCGCCTCCAATTCACGCGGGGAAGAGCAGGCTGCCGGCACCCGGCACCCGGGCTCTACCCAGCAACCCCTTCCGGTCGCGATGATGGGGAAGGAGGAGGAGGAAGGGGCTGAGACGAGGGAGAGGGGGCGAGGGGAGCGCAGGGGTGTTTTTTCCTTCCCTCCCGAGGAGACCTTCTAATAGATGATTATATTGTGTGACGTGTGTGATGATGTAAAACCTAACTTTTGCATCACCGGAGGCAGACAAACATGTGTGATGATCTATTTGTCATAGATGGGGTACAATCTCCACCCATTTTTAAAAGTGATTCGCATGCTAGGCACAAGTTGATGTTCTAAACCCAAGTACTACCAATAGCTATTCGTACTGTTGTTCATATGCTTGTGATGATAATATTTTTGTTAAAATATTGGGGAAGAGACTAAAATAGGTGATCCATTTTACATCACCTATTGTGGCATAGGCGATCTATTTTACATTATCTAGAAACCGAGAAAGTTGACAAGTTATGTAGAACACCCCATTTTGGTGATGTAAAACTTTTACATCACCTATTTTGGGTGCCCTATTTTACATCATCTGTTAGAGATGCTCTTAGGCCATTCATTTTTTGGTAGTGTGGTTTAGACATGTCCATGTTGAGATATTGTGGTTTAGACATGTCCACGTGACTCATGTCTGTTAGTCCTCATTTTTAGCCCAAATGTGGCCTAGGTTTGCAGCCCACATGGATCGAAGGCGTGTTCTCCTGTGTCCATCCTAGGGCCACACGTAAGTGACACAATGCCCTCTCGCCTATCTCGTCTGGTCCTTTTTAATGGGGACCATCGTCCACATCCTCATCCCCACTCCCACTACCGACTCCCAAACCCTAGTCAAACCTCCCTCCCCATCATCGGCAATGATGAACGACTCATGGAATATGCCAAACCAACTTGGCATGACCACGAGGTCGGGTCATCCTCTAGCTAGTGTCGTGGCCACTGGGACCGCAAACATGTCCATGGAGGTCACGGAGATGTTCAAGGAGATGAGTCAGCTAGTGTCATGGGAAAGAGGTTACCTCCTAATGAGCGGGAATCTTAGTCGGAAACAAATTCGGGGAGGTCATAAAGTATTAGGAGCTCATAGAGAGTCTCGTTCTTCTCTGAAGGTGGGGACGGAGTTGAGGGAGTTGGGGTTAGGGATGATAACGGCGTAGTCAACAAATTTGGGGTCGAGGAAGGTGGCGACGGAGTCGAGGGAGTTGGATCGGGGAAGGTGGCGAAAGAGTTCAGCGAGTTGGTGTCGCGGGCTCCGTCGTGGCCGCCGCGCCGGCGAGCAGGAGGATGAGGAGAGAGATTGTGGAGAGAGGGAAACTTAAACACGATTTTTTCTTGTCTACTGTTTCTCTCTAAGTGGTAGCCTAGCTGATGAACTATCCCTGGATTGGTTTGAGTTTGATGGTCATCATTCACTTATGTTCGCTTTCCAAATTTGAGTACTTGTATGGTCAAACCCTCTAAGAGCATCTCTAGCAAACTCCTTATATCTTATTGGTTCTTAAAATAACCGCCAGTTTTTGGTTTTGCATGAAAATTAGGTCCCAACTAGAAACCTATACCACCCCGATCTTTAAAATTTGGGGTATGCTATCTAGGGCACGTGCCCCATATTAGCTTTTCATGGGCATGGATTAATATGACAACCCAGCCATGCATGTATGCGTCCCCAGCCGCAATTTAGAATTCTGTTTTATTTTCAAACTTCAAAATGGTTTACCTATTGAACCGTAATTTGAAAATCAAATACATTTTCGTTGTTAGTTTTTTCATGTCAATGTCTTTGAAATTAGATAACATATTGATATATTTTGATATTTTTTTCAAACCCTAGTTAGCAGATTACTATCACTTGGTTACCAGGTAAAATCAATTGGTTACTAGTTAAATTCAAGGTGTTTACCAGGTTAAAATCATCAGATTTTTGAATTGAAATATGATATTTTACACATGCATGTATGCATTCTGTTGGATATTTTTGTTTTTCAAAATTCAAAATGTTTGATCTCTTAAATGGTAAGTCGAAATTCAAATTCTTTTTACGGTTGGATTTTCCGCGACGTAATCTTCGAAACTAGATCCTATGTTGCTAGGTTTTGAAAAGTTTTTTCCGACTCCTAGTTGCAGATATGGTCACTTGGTCACCAGGTAAAGTAAGTTGGTTACCAGGTTAAAATCAAATGGTTATTAGGGGTTTCTTATCTTTGTTTCTCACCAATATAAGATTTATGTGATGGTAATGTCGTATTTTACATGTCTAAAATAGATCAAATACTCACTTTATGTAAATATAGATCATTGATATCAGTAGAAACATAGACAAAAGAATTGGTGACTGTGCCATTTTGCTAGTAACCGATAACTCTTAATCTGGTAGTATAGTACAATAATGTGATAAACTCTGATGAAGAAAAAATATCATCAAAACAGATGGGATATTGTTTTGAAGTTCTCATTGAGACGAACCCAGCGGTAAAACGAAACATTAATCGGATCAACGGTTTAAGTGATAATTTATTTTTAATTCTAGATCACAAAAAGATTCCTCATGAATGCATGTTCATTGGCTCTTTGTCCCTTATAGGCATGCGAGGTGAAGCCACCCGCCATACCGGTGGAGTTTTGTGGGCACATGCTCTTAGTAGATTAAACATTAAAATTTTCGAGGCGACGGAAAGAATCACCCCATCCTTCATAAACTAGGGTTGGGAGGCCAAACTGATGGTGCCCTCTATCGCTCCCAAGCTTTGGCGGGAGGGACATTTTCGCTACGGCTTCTCACTTCCCCTTCCGCCACAATCACCATGGATCTCTTTCTCCTACTCCCGTCGACCTCCCATGCCCCTGGCGCCACCATGGAAACCTTTCGGCTACCACTAGTCACTATCAAAGTCGCGTTGGTGCTGGCTAAACCCCTCCCCCTCCATGAGATACCGCACCTGGCCTAGCCATCAGCCAACTAACGCTCATGTCAGGGACATGCTCCACCGGCTGAAGCGCAAGCGGCTAGGTAACATTGTCATATAGGACGATGGCAGGCCCGCTGCTGCTATGGCCATAGACACACCCCCTCCATGGCCTTTTTTATCCCGCTACGTTCACATTGAAGAACAATTCGTTGTTCTCAACGCCTGCTATGAAGAAGGATGCGATGGCACGCAGTGGTGCCAAAACAAAAGTAGTCTACCATTCCCATACCCACGATGAACTCTCCGCCCCTAACGCCGCTGATGTCATGAAGTATTCGAGGATATGGCCACGAGGGTTGTACCATTCATCCCTCCTTCAAAATTGTTTCAAATTCAACCATTGCAAGTTCATGATTCGATATTCATCCTTTTAGCTTCAATTTCCATGGCGTGCCTACTTTGTTTTGAACTTGTTAAATGACAACACGTTTGACATTGATCAAATCGTGATCGGCGAGTCTGAAAACAGAGATGGTTTAGAACTCCTTCAAGCTTATGATGAGGCGGATGGTGTTGGTGAGGATGTGGATGAGGTGGAGGAGATTGACGAGGGTGTGTTTGAGTCCTCAAAACTGGCCATATGCAAGAGAATGTTGAACTACACCCAATTGGAAGATGTTACATTGATCAAAGCATGAGAGTCTATGTCTCTAGATGTCATGTCCTGCAACAACCAAACCGGGAAGCTCTATTGGCAAATGATCGAGGACAAGTTATTTTAGTTCACACCTCTTCCTAGCACAACGCCACACACATACAGATCACTCAAGATCGTTGGATTGTGATCAAAGCTGCTTGTAGCCATTGGAGTGGATGCATGGAGCAAGTGAAGAATGCACCTCCAAGTGGTACAAATGAAAGTGATTATGTGAGTTTCTTTTTCCATATGTGTGCATTGTTTAACACTTTTGCATTTCACATAGTGTTGCATTTGACATGGTTTTGCATCTTGTAGGACCAAATTGCTCAAGCAAGGTACAAAGATATGCCATCTTCCAAGGGCAAGGTGTTTACGCTACAACATTGTTGGAATTTGCTTAAACGTAGCGAAGAATCAAAGTTGAGAGAGCAAGAAGCTCCACCAAAAATGCGCACATTCGTACAAATTGGATGATGAAGACGACATGCCACGTGGATAAAAAACAAGGACATGCCCGCACTAGTAGAAACCAGGCCATTATCCCCGGTTCGTAAGGACCTTTAGTCCCAGATTCCAAAGTGGGTCTGCCAAAGCGGGACTAAAGGTCCTGCCTTTAGTCCCGGTTCTGTTACGAACCGGGACTAGAGGTCCACCACGTGGCCCCGTGAGGCGTGCTAGGCTGGAGGACATTTAGTCCCGGTTCGTAACATGAACCGGGACTAAAGGTTCCCTACCGCGACAGCGTTTTGGGTCATTTGGCTGCCGTGGCAGGAGATGGGGTTTTAGGGTTTTGTGTTTTTCTTTTCATTTTATGTTTTGTGTTCAATTATTTTTCATTCCGTGTTTTCGTTAGAAACAAGTTTTCGTATACATACAGAACGCTACTACACAGTACTTGTACACATTGATGCATATATATAATATAATTTCTCTTACAAGCATACATGCATGGAAGGTCGATCATTACATGGAGTCCCAACCGGGTCTAGAGCCTGTCTATTTGATTACATGGAGATTATTACATGGATGCTTTAGGATCTATCTAGAGAGCATTCTCCGTATGGGTCTATGACCTCGTCGACAAAAAATCCAGCAAATTCCTCTTGGATTGCTAATAGGCGGTCCTCTGGTAGGAGCTTGTCCCGCATTGCGTCCAACTATAAAGAAGGAGATCGTATGAATTAGACTCAACTCAACTTTTTGTAATAAAAATAAAGGGTGAATATATTGTTTACTTACTCGAACAGTTTGCAAGAGCTTCTCAGTAGTGATGCGAATGAACTCACACACATAGAATCCATGTAGATTAGTCCCCTGTGGCTGCCTTGTGCACTTTACAAGAATATAATTTAATCAAATAATAACTCTAGCATGATAAATGCATATAAACTAGAATTAAATAGATGCGCGGACTTAGCTCGTACTACTTACCGAGACCGATTTAAAAATAGCTCCTCACGCCATTGACCGCAGACCTTGTTCTTGAACCGTGTCCAAACCCTACTCGACAAAGAAAATGAATGTATGAGTTAATAACTACTTGATATCCCAGAAAATGAACGAAAGAAACCGATATAGTGCGATAATGGTTGAAATTACCTCTGGAGCATATCGATAATGCTGCGGTAGTCTTCAATATCCTTGTTTAGTGAGTCCATGATGTGAACTCTTCCCAAGTCAACTGAAATGTTTAGAAGAATCCAGTGGTACCTACGCAAGGTTTACATACGTCAGTAACTCATCATTTACACTGAACATCGAGTAAGCCACTTGTGCCCATATGATGGTGATATTTCTTTTTGGCTGCATTTATCTTATTCTTTTCTGACATTGCCATAGCTGCTGCCGAGGTCTTGTATTCCATAAATGCGGCCCAGTTATCCTGCTGCTTCTCTAGTGGGTCAGCGAATGGAGGAGTTTTTTCTTCAATACATAGTTGTGGTACAATCTTTTCTTCCATTCCTTGAATAGTTCGCTCATCTTCTTAAGAGAAAACTGCTTGACTTTCCTCGTCATTTGTTGTGTGACCTCATCAGTCTCCAAGACTGGTAGGGTAAAATGTGTCATGAGAGAATTCCACATCGCATCTCTCGCTCTGTCATCTACAAAACTAGCCCCAGCTGGATCCCTTTTCTTTCCTGGCTTATTCCACTCTCGCGTGGTGATCGGGACAGTGTCTCTAACAATCACTCCGCATTGAGTGGGCTCCAACGGTTGACCCAGCGTAGAGACTAAGTCAATGCTGAAACGGACATCAGCGGGCAACTTTTGTGCCGGGCCTCTTGTCCTTGTATAAGATTGGCCGGATGTGGAGGTCTAAGAGAAGAAACATTCGTCAGTACATATATACGAATCAATTAGTGCATCTATACTAGTGATCGATCGGTAGAGGCTTTATATACCTCGATGGAGTTTGTTATTATTATGGTGTCTTCACCATGGTTTCCACCATGGTCAGCACCATCGTCTCCACCCTCATATCCTCCAGACAAATTAAGATACTCAGATCCATCGTAATAAGAACCCCCAGTACCCTCATCTATCATGTTGAGAATCTCATCTTCATTTTGTCTACCGTCCATAGCTTAACTAATACAGAAAAAGAATATTGCATTAAGTAAAAGAATATTACAATTGCGACAACTCGGATACAGAAAAAATATTACGTACTAATAATGAAACAATTTTGTATTAATATAAAGTACATTATTAATACATCTCGCTCATAATATAAAGTACAATAATAATCAAACTAGCGAACTCGGCTGCCGCGTTATGTGCCACGGCAACTCTACACCCAGAGAAGAGGAACCATCACCGGAGAATAGCTCGGGTGAGATCCGTGAACCTGCCAGATATTAGAGAACCTAGTCTCCCAAAGATACATATATCGCCGTACGTGCTCGTCCTCCTCCCTGATACGACGATGTACCACCTCCTCGGGGGCCGGCTCCCTCTACACCGCTCCTGGACCTCGTGGACGCCACCAAAGAAGGTCCGGGTCGACGATGATACCCGGATTCCTCACCAAGGTACGAGTCCCGACATGTAGCACCTCCCAGTGCCAACCCGGTGGAGCCCAGGCTCGAACATCTCCGGAACTGACGGAGTCCAGTAGGCTCGGACGAGGAGGACGCGACATAACTAAATAATAACAATAAACAATCATAAAACATAAACAGTAACTAAATCACTAAGTATTGTCCTAATAATACTAACCCTAAACCTAACACTAACTAAACTAAACCTAATTAACTAAGTATTCTAACTAACCCTAATCCCTAATAAACTAACTAATTGACCTAACTAATCCCCAATCCCTAATTAACCCAGCGCAGTGGGACGGGCGGGGCCGGGACGGGCGTGGCGGCACGGGCGGCGTAGCGGGACGGCATGGCGACCTCTACGGCAGCATCGGGAAGGTTGGGCTGCTCCGGGTCGTGGATCGACCCGGGGTGGAGGTGGGGGTATTTATACCCCCAGACCTTTAGCCCCGGTTTGTATTGCCCTAATAACACTAACTAAGTATATATTCTAACAAAATCCCTAACACTAATCCTATCTAAATCACTAACACTAACTAAGTATTCTAACTAAATCCCTAATAACACTAACCCTAACTAAATCCCTAACACTAACCCTAACTAAATCTCTAACACTAGCCCTAACTAAATCTCTAACACTAACCCTAATTAACTAATTAAATCCCTAACACTAACTAAATAATTAAAACTAATCCCTAACTCTCACCTGCAGGGGCGACGGAGGGCGCTGCGGCGGCGAGCTCCTCCACGGGCGGCGCGGGCGGTGGCGCAGGCGGTGGCGCGGGCGCGGCGTGCTCCTTCGCGGGCAGCGGCGTGGCGTGCTCCTCCACGGGCGCAGGCGGCGGCGGTTCATCATTGGGGAAGAAGATATGGGATGCTCCGGGTCGTGGCATGACCCGGGGTGGAGGTGGGGTATTTATACCCCACCACCTTTAGCCCCTTTAGTCCCGGTTTGTATTACAACCCGAGGCTAAAGGTGTTTTCGGCCCTCCGCTCTTTCCGCGCACGTACCCCCTTTAGCCCCGGTTGGTAAATACAAATCGGGACTAAAGGGGGACCTTTGGTCCCGATTTGTATTACAAACCGGGGCTAAAGGTGGTTTTTGGTGCCAAAAAGAAAAATGGTTTATAGTTTTCAGAAAATTATGTATTATATATCAAAATTTTCATAAAAAGATCTATAATTTAAATCTATTATCATACTTTATTATACAACTTAAATGAAATTATCTATTGTTTAACAAGTATTATATTTAGTACAAATGTTGGAAAAATATAGTTTATTATTTAAAAACAGAAAAATACATATAATATATGAAAATATTCACAAAAAATAATATACTCATTAGAAATATAATATTTACTACTAAAACTAGTAACTAGGACTAAAACATATTTTGGGGGCCTTTAGTCCCGGTTGGAGCCACTAACTGGGACTAGAAATTTCCCGCCATTTCCCCCGCTTCCCGCCATGTTTTCCCGCCATTTCCCTCTATATCTAGGCCGACTGTCATGTCCATCCACACATCCACACCTTCTCTCTCACAACAATGGACACCGCTTACTGGGCCTTTCTAACGCTCGAGCAGACCGAGGCGCTGTGCGCCTCCAGCTACCCATGCCCGCCGGGGTACCGACAGCCCGCCGGCTGGATGCTAAGCACTAGAGGGGTTCCTGTTCCTCCTGTGCCTAAAGGTTCGGCACGCCAGGCGGCCATCACGAACCACTTCTACCTCGAGCTCACGCCGGAGAAGCGGATGGATCCCCATTGGGATCCCGACAACCTCGACACCTGGAATGCCTTCTTCGCAAACCGGCGGGAAAGGGAGCTCGCCAGGTATGAGGGTGACGGCCCGCCCCTAGTGAACCACAACGAGGCTGGTCACCGCCTGTGGTGGGAAAACCGGACTATCGCCAGCGTGATGCGCTACATCGCCATGGGAGACCATCCTCGCCTGAGGTACCCGCACTTTCACCAGCCGCATAGCCACAAGAATGGTGGTGGTGGTGAAGGCCTAGGGCGTACTAGGGTCGTCATCCGGGAGCCCCCTCCCCCGTGTGTCGTGAATCCGAGGCCGGAGTGGCAGGTGCCCCCTCCCTTGTTCCCCGTGCACAAGCTAGGGAAGGGCTGAGGATCCAGCCGCGTGCTACGAGCGACGACGATGACGATTCCGAAGACGACCCTGAAGCTGTGTACTACAGGGCTAGATATGATTATGAATAATTTTTATGTTTTAATATTAATAAATGTCTGGCCATAGCAAGTTGCAATACTACCTATTGAGATCGACATAGTTCATATCTATATATATATAAGCATATCATTAAAAATAAAGGTTTAATAATATTGTACATCACCAACATCCACACATCTCTATTGTTAGGGTTTTCTTCTAATCCGTAACCATGTAGCATCTTCCTTACTTAATGGGATGCTTGGGTCATCCTTCACAGTGAAGGGCAGAATTTCATGAAACTTATCATAATCTTCTGACATGTCTGTCTTATCCTCCACCCCCACGATGTTTCTTTTTCCTGAAAGAACTATGTGGCGCTTTGGCTCATCGTATGCTGTATTCTTTTGCTTATGTTTCCTTTTCTCGGTTTGGTAGACATATCCTTCACATAAAAAACCTGAGACACATCATTGGCTAGGACAAATGGTTCATTTCTATACGCAAGGTTATTGAGATCCACTGTTGTCATTCCGTATTTCTTGTCTACCTCAACCCCGCCTCCTATCAGCTTGACTCATTTGCACCAAAACAAAGGGACCTTCAAATAAGGCCCATAGTCAAGTTCCCATATCTCCTCTATGTAACCATAATATGTATCCTTTTGCCCATTCTCGTCTGTTGCATCAAATCGGACACCACTGTTTTGGTTGGTGCTCTTTTTATCTTGGGCTATCGTGGAAAATGTATTCCCATTTATCTCGTACCCTTAGAAAGTCAATATAGTCGAAGATGGTGACCTAGCCAACAAGTACAACTGCTCTCCAACATTTATGTCATTCATGAGATGTGTCTGCAACCAACCACCAAAAGTCCTCATGTGTTCATCTCTAATCCAGGAGCCAGGCTTCCCCGGGTTGTTGGAGTGTACAATATTCTTGTGTTCCTCGATATACGGAGCCACCAAGGTGGAACTTTGCAGAACTGTGTAGTTTGCTTTAGTGAGAGAATGTCCATCCATACATATCCTTGCTTTCTTTCCTAGCGTGCCTTTTCCATTAAGTCTACCCTCATGCCGTGATTCAGGAACACCGATGGGCTTAAGGTCAGGAATAAAGTCAACACAAAACTCAATGACCTCCTCTGTTCTATATCCCTTTGAGATGCTTCCTTCTGGCCTAACACGGTTATGAACATATTTCTTTAAGACTCTCATGAACCTCTCAAAGGGGACCATATTGTGTAGAAATACAGGACCGAGAATGTTAATCTCTTCGACTAGGTGAACTAGGAGGTGCGTCATAATATTGAAGAAGGATGGTGGGAACACCAACTCGAAGCTGACAAGACATTGGACCATATCTTTCTGTAACCTTGGTAGACTATCTAGACTGATTACCTTCTGAGAAATTGCATTGAGAAACGCACATAGCTTCACAATGGGTACTCGAACATTTTCTGGCAGGAGTCCCCTCAATGCAATCGGAAGCAGCTAGGTCATAAGCACATGGTAGTCATGAGACTTTAGGTTTTGAAATTTTTTCTCTGCCATATTTATTATTCCCCTTATGTTCAACTAGAAACCAGACGGGACCTTGATACTGTAAAGGACTTCAAAAAAGATTTCCTTCTCTTCTTTGGTAAGAGCGTAGCTGGCAATACCTTCA
Source organism: Avena sativa (assembly GCA_916181665.1). Lineage (NCBI taxonomy): Eukaryota > Viridiplantae > Streptophyta > Magnoliopsida > Poales > Poaceae > Avena > Avena sativa. The sequence goes on along the minus strand of OV702292.1, from coordinate 76,609,116 downwards.
AACAGCTCTGGATGCATGCCGTCTCGGTCTTTCATACGTTGTTGGTCTTGCCGTGCTTCAGGTGTATCTTTTCTCTTCCCATACACGCCCAAGAAGCCTAGCAGCGTCACACAAAGATTCTTCGTCAGGTGCATCACGTCAATTGCAGAGCAGACCTCTAGGACTTTCTAATAGGGTAGATCCCAAAATATAGATTTCTTTTTCCACATGGGTGTGTGTCCGACATCGTCCTTCGGAATAGATTGTCTACCAGGACCCTTTCCAAAGATTACTTTTAAATCCTTCACCATATCAAATACATCATCACCAGTACGGCGGATAGGCTTACACCGGCTGTCTTCCTCACCATTGAAATGCTTACCTTTCTTTCTTAGGGTGTGCGTGGGCGGAAGAAAACGACGATTCCCTGAGTACACATTCTTCTTACATTTATCCAAATATATACTTTTAGTCTCATTTAAACAGTGTGTGCATGCATTGTATCCCTTGTTTGTCTGTTCTGAAATGTTACTAAGAGCAGGCTAGTCATTGATTGTTATGAACAACAACGCTCGTAGGTGAAATTCCTCCTGCTTGTTCTCATCCCACACACGTACACCTTGTCCGTGCCACAACTGTAAGATTTCTTCAACTAATGTCCTTAGGTACACATCAATGTCGTTGCCGGGTTGCTTCGGGCCTTGGATGAGCACTGTCATCATAATGAACTTCCGCTTCATGCACAACCAAGGAGGAAGGTTATAGATACACAGAGTCACAGGCCAGGTGCTATGACTGCAGCTCTACTCCCCAAAAGGATTCATGCCATCTGTACTTAGACCAAACCATAAGAAACTCTCTCTCGATTTTTCTCCACTGCGACCCATCAACGGGGTGTCTCAACATCTCGTCTTTCTTACGGTCTTCCATGTGCCATCACAACAACTTGGCATGCTTTTTGTTCCTGAATAGACGTTTCAACCGTGGTATTATAGGAGCATACCACATCACCTTGGCAGGAACCCTCTTCATGCGGCGCTCGCCCTCAACATCACCAGGGTCATATCGTCTTATCTTATACCGCAATGCAGTGCATACTGGGCATGCATCCAAATTCTCGTACTCCTCGCCGCGGTAGAGGATGCAGTCATTAATGCATGCATGTATCTTCTGCACCTCTAATCCTAGAGGGCAGACAACCTTCTTTGCTTTGTAGGTACTTGCGGGTAGTTCGTTATCCTTTGGAAGCAACTTCTTCATTATTTTCTGCAACTTTTCAAATCCTTTGTCAGTCACACCGTTCTCTACCTTCCATTGCAACAATTCTAGTGTGCTAGCCAGTTTTTTGTGCCCATCTTCACAATTTGGGTGGGTGGCAACACTATGACAGGGGTGAGTGTGTCGACATTATGTCATCAGTGCCCGACACTATGTTGTGCTGCTTAATATATAAATAGGTATGCATTCTTGTGAAGAACTGCAAGATGGTGTGTGAGACTAGGGACACCACTACGGCGGAGCTTCTCGAAGATGTCTTAGGACCTCGTCCTCAGACATCTTCGAGGAACTCGCCGTACAGGCACTCTCTAATATGTGAAATTAGTTAGCTCCACCAGCATACTGATCTATTTAGAGAAGATATAAACTGAAAGATGGTGTGCGAGAGCAGGGACACCACTACGGCAGAGCTTCTCGAAGATGTCTTAGGATCCCGTCCTCAGACATCTTCGAGGAGCTCGCCATAGAGACACTCCTTAATTTAATTTGGTAGCTCCCTGACGTGTTCATGTTTTTGGTTTGCTTAAATGGTCGGTGATTAAAATTCTAGGGCGCCACTATATATATGTATGCCTTCATAGTTTTGGTTCTTATTTTTGTTGCAATGAATTTTGTGACGGTAGATAGAAGAAGAAGAAGGATATTTGTTGCTCGACGGCGATATGATGCATCTGTGAATCGTCTGAATTTCGAGACTATGTGCCAAACCAAGATATATAGATATGATAAACTTATGTAGCTCTGTGCTTCGATTCATCAACTATATGTGCCAAATTAACCATATATATAGAGAGATAGAATCCACACAAATCCCTCCATTTCTAGAGCATGAAATGAGGTAAAACTAGAAAAAAATATGAAAGGATGAAGTTGCTAACCTCTTAGGACCCTTAGATAGATGTGGAGCCAAAAAATCTTCACAAATCTTGAGAAAAATGGGCAAGAACTCGAGCATGAGGGAAGAAATTTGAGGTACATGCTTGTGTGAGCTTGAAATGGCTTGAGCAGGGGAGAGGAGAAGAAGATATAGTCGAGCCCTTTAGTCCCGGTTCGTTTAACAAACTGGGACTAAAGGTCCACACATGCGCTCCTTTTTAGCGCTAGACCCTTTAGTCCCGGTTTGTTAAACGAACTGGGACTAAAGGTCCCCTACGAACCGGGACTAATGTTTTCTGGGCCCTACGACCATTTCTAGCCGTTGGGACCAGGGCATTAGTCCTGGTTTGTACCAGAACCGGGACTAATGCTCTGGACCAAAGGTCCGTTTTCTACTAGTGCCAATGGAAATAAGATTGCAAAGGAGAACTAAAGAGCAAACAGAGAACTCAAGTTTGAGGGAGAAGATTGATCACATGGTGCACTCAAATGAGATGATGATGACCAAGACATTGGAAGTAAATATGATCTTTGCCGATAAAAAGATTCAAGATAAGCAAGAAAGGTGGCAAGCACTCTGATGGCCCAAAATATATCGAGCTCATTGGGGAACCCCAAGAGGAAGGTATGATGAGCATAGCAACAAGTTTTCCCTCAGTAAGAAACCAAGGTTTAATCGAACCAGTAGGAGCAAGGAAACACCCCAAAAGTGTAGCTAGCTGAACGTTGGTAGGGCGCACTACCGGTGCCAGCAGCAATGTGGAGACCTGCACAACACAACCACAGAACTTTGCCCCCAACTTGCGATGAGGTTGTCAATCTCATCGGTTTTGCTGAAAACAAAGGATTAAACATATCGAATGGAAGGAAGTAATAGTTTGCAGAAAGTAAACACAAAGCAGTAAACAGTTTGTAGATTGTATGTAAAATAAAGGACCGGGTTCCATAGTTCACTAGAGGTGGCTCTCCTTAAGATAGATAACATGCTGGGTGAACAAATTACAGCGGGGCAATTGATAAACATCGAGAAAGCAATACATGCATATACTAATCATCTTGACTCCTTTGGAACTTGATTGGGCATTACAACATTATACATAGACCGCCATCCAACTGCATCTATGACTAATAATCCACCTTCAGGTTATCATCCGAACCCCCTCCAGTATTAAGTTGCAAGCAACAGATTATTGCTTTACGAATTGCGTGTAATGTAAACAATACGATTGTTCTATGAACAAAGGCTATTGTTTTCTCCCTAGTAGCAACAGCACATCTAGTAACATAGAGATTTCTGTCACTTCCCCAGATTACTAGAGGCATGAACCCACTATCGAGCATAAATACTAACTCTTGGAGTTGCTAGCATCTACTTGGCCAAGATAGCTACTAACAACAGAAAGCATGCAAGATCACAAATAACAAAGACATGATAGAATCGATAATCAATCTGAAATAGCATCTCAATATCCATCGGATCCCCGCAAACACAACATGCAGAATTACAAATAGATGATATTCATCATGAACAGAGCTCACAAGATCTAGACATGAAAGCACAAAGGAGGAGAACCAGCCATCTAGCTACTACATGGACCCGTAGTCCAGAGATGAACTACTCACGCATCACACCGGAGGCTTGCATGATGATGAAGAAGGCCTCCAGGGTGAATTCCCCTCTCCGGCAGGGTGCCGGGAAGAGCTTCAGATCCCTTCCGATCTAGGGATGGAGATGACGGCGGCTACAGACTCTTTCGTGGATTTTTGATCGGGTACTTAGGATTTTTGTCCCGAGGGTAATATATAGGCGGAAGGAGAGGCCGAGGGGGTGCTGGGGTCGGCCAGACCACCCCCTGGCGCGGGCCAGGCCTGGCCGCACGTCCAGGTGGTGTGGCCGGCCCCCAGCTCTTCTCCGTCTCGTATTCTGGCATCAGATGTCTTCCGGAAAAATAGGCACTTTCGCTTTTGTCCCTTCCAATTCCAAGAATATTCATGTTCTGACTTTCCTGGAACCAAAAACAGCAGAAAACAGGCAGCTGGCATTGTGGCTCTTGTTAATAGGTTAGTCCAAGAAATCATATGAAAAGTACTCCAAAGTGTGGACAAAACACAAGAAAGTAGATAAAACCAAGCATGGAACATAAAAAATTATAGATACATTTGCAATGTATCAACATCCCCAAGCTTAACTCCTGCTCGTCCTCGAGTAGGTAAGTGATAAAAAGAAAGAATAATTTTTGAGGTAACATGCACCATCAAAGACTTGATCAAAGTATTTGCAAAACATTCAAAGCTGGGATCATAGTACTTCAATCATAACATGAAAGACAAAGTTCTAGCAATAAGACAAAGAAACTATGATGCAACATGAAAAGGCACAAACAAAAGATTCATGAATAACAATGCTTTGCAAGACGTTTGTTTGTTTCAGGTAAAGAAAATATAGCATAATAGCATTCAACTTGTCCCTCAATAGAGTAGCAAATATAAATGCATAGGACACCTTCAAAGTTCATAAGAGTGACTAGATACAATAGTTTAAAACAAGCAATATCAAAGTATGCATCAACCACTAGTCCTGGGACAATGCACATAGAACTAAGAATGGCCACTATGCTCTCAAAGTAGGTGCATAAAGATAGAAGGTGGAGACTCAAATATAATGGTGGAAGAAAGGCCTTTTTATAAAAGGAAGTAGGGATTCAAGTCTCATAAAGAGCTTCCAAAAATTATGGTACTTGTAGCTTTCAGCTCTCATTGCCCCTATCATAAGCATCTTTAAAGTGATTAAGGTTAAAGTGACACAACTAAGAGGATATGCTTGGCAAGTTATAAACCGAATTCTCATGCCCCTTACTTACGAAGACCGATCCTCATGCTACTCAACTTCAGTCAGGAGTAAGCTCTTGTCATTGTAAGTACATGTGTATCATTAAGAACCGCCAACGGGGTACCCCTTGCACATGATACAGGAGCTTTCCCATAATCAAAATGACAAGGCAAGCAGACAATGAGCATCCCAGTGATCTTTTTATTTGCTATTTGCATAGGTTTTTATTGAGGATGCTTCATAGAGTGCTCATTATGGTGATGCGGCAAGTTTCCACCATGATTAGGCATGGCTTAGGCTAGCGGTCCAGGCGTTTCTCTAACACACATACAAACTCCATGATCTTACAAGTTCCACTTTTATTTCACACCGCCGGGATCCATAAGAAAAAGAACATGATATCAACGGGGTACAAAGTACAAGTGCAATGTTGAAAGCGTTCCCCATGAAACATGGTTCTGCTAATTTCAACTTATAAAGTGCAAGCATATACGCAACAAAGAAGGATCCAATGGTTCAAGTTTATTAGATGCAAAAAGTAAAGTGTGCCATCAAGTTAGTGAGAGCTTTAATCACTAGTTTTCTCATAACAAGTTTAATTTGGAAGGTAAACAAAAGCATGAATATACTTAGAATAGCATAAGCTAGTAGGTAGGTATGGTGGACTCTTTGGAATAACTTGGTTTAGGGAGTTGGATGCATGAGTGGAACTCATACTTGGTTGTGGAGGCTAGCAAAAGACTAGGAGCGACAAACTAAGAGAATAATAATGGCCATAATCATGCAGAGCGACAAAACATCATTGATCAAAGCATAAAGTGATAATACAAGTTGAAAACTAAAGGATCATAAAGGCTATGGTTACTTGAGATAGTCATAACATGGTATGAGCATGCGCCAAGTCAACCCAAATAAAGCATCAAAGGAGAATACCACTATACTATGCTTTAATATGCTAAAACAACACATGATTCATCCAAGGCACATTAAGCAATCTCAATTGTTTATAACAAGTCATGCTACAACAAAGAATACTAAGCATAAGGCCAAAACCATATCAAGCATGGCATGACAAAGCATAGGCCACAGTCAAAAACAAACTCTTTTTACCAAATAAGTATGAACTTTCCTACTCTTTTCCAAACCAAACCAAACTATTTGCAAACCAATGTATGAAAGAGGGGGTCCAACCAATTTATTCAGCAAACTAAGCAAACAAAAGCAAACGAAAAACCAAAACAAAAATGAAAAAGAAGACGCTCCAAGAACAACACAACTATGCATGAAACAATAAAAAATGAAGCGTTTGGAAGAAACCTGGGATTTTTATTGATGAAGAAGGCGATGCCTTGGGCATCCCCAAGCTTTGACGCCTGTACTTCTTGGATATTTCTTGGGGTGACACGCGTGGCATCCCCAAGCTTGAGCTTTAGTCCATCCTTCATCTCATTACTCATTCCTTCCATACACCTGAAATTTTCCTTCATACAAAACTTCACACAATCTTTATTAGCAACATTAGTGCACTCAAGATAAATAAGTCTTAAGGTTCTGTTCTAACACCAAATAAACTTCCATTTGAACACTAGCTACTGAAGCACTTCTCTCAAAAATCTCAATTCCCCAAAAGAACTCAAAAAGGAACCAACAAGAAGCAAATGCAGAAAATGGCAGAAATCTATCAAAACATACCAGCAGGTAAAGACGAATTTTTTCGAAGACCTTATGTTGCTCAAATCAAAAAGTGTTGAACTAACAAAAGTTAGATAACAACTTGGGGCAGAAGCACAAAATTCACGCCTCAAAAAGACGTTCAAAGATTTTACACGAATTTTTACGGTGAAGCACAGAAATCTGTTTCGGGACCGCAACTTTCCCAATCATTACTTGTCTCTCATTAGAGGTTACTCTTGGCACAAAAAGAAAATAAAAAGGATAAGGAGCGGTTATTACTGAAGTAATAACTTCCAAGACCCATCTAAAACTTTTGGGTTATCTCCCAATAAGTACTTTTCTTTAACGCCTTTAAGTTAGGCATAAGAAGCAAGAAAAAGGATCAAGTGTTCTCAAATGAAGAAGCATTAAGATCAATACCAGAAATATTTTCAACAAGGCAAGGTATATCATCCAAATAAGTACTAGAGGATCCTCTCTCAATGCTCTTAGGTTCACTATTCTCATCAAAAGGGTTTGCAGGAACAATCCAATCAAGATTCTTTTCTATGGCATCATGTATTGCTACTAGTTTAAAGGGTATTGGTATCTTAGGTTCCTCCCCATTAGGTTCAGTTTTGTTCATCTTTTCTCGTGTACCAACAACATCTACACATGAGCCTAGCATATTGAAACGTTCAAAGACTTTCCTAGCTTCCTTGGAAACATCATAGAACTCCTTAAACAAAGTTTCTAGAATAAAATCCCTCTTTTCAGGGTCCTCAATTTCTTTAAGCTTAAGAAACATTACTTGCATTAAGGGGTTGATGTTAACAAACCTAGCTTCTAACATATGAATTAAAGAAGCTGCAACAATCTCATAGTTTGGAGCAAGTTCTGCAAGGGATCTATCCTCAGTATCTTCATGTTTGCTAACATGATTAAAGAATTCTTCAATATTATCTTTCCCAATTATAGAACCACTACCAATTGAAAGGTCTTTCAAGGTGAAATTAGGGATCAACATGGTGAGCTAAGGAAGAGGTGACAACTAAAGGAGACTTAATTTTTGTGTGTTTTCAAATAAGAAAGCAAACTAGTAAAACTAATTTTTTTGTGTTTTTGATAAGAAAACAAGCAAACAAAACAAAAAGAAACTAAGCAAAAAAAATAACAAAGTAAAGAGATTGGTTATGAGGGACTCCCCTTGTGAAGATGTCCTTGACTCCCCGGCAACAACGTCAGAAAAATGCTTGATGGCTCAATGCACGGCGCCCAGAAAAGTGCTAGTGCGTGGTTGATGTAGAGCTCATTGGGAACCCCAAGAGGAAGGTATGATGAGCACAGCAGCAAGTTTCCCTCAATTATGAAACCAAGGTTTAATCGAACCAATAGGAGCAAGGAAACACCCCAAAGGTGTTACTAGCTGAGATTTGGTAGGGCGCACTACCGGTGCTAGTAGCAATGTGGAGACCTGCACAACACAACCACATAACTTTGTCCCCAACTTGCGATGAGGTTGTCAATCTCACCGTGTTTTGCGGAAAACAAAGGATTAAATGTATCAAATGGAAATAAGTAATAGTTTAAAGAAAGTAAACACAAAGAAGTAAACAGTTTATAGATTGTATGTAAAAGACAAGGACCGGGATCCATAGTTCACTAGAGGTGGCTCTCCTTAGATAGGTAACATGCTGGGTGAACAAATTACAGCGAGGCAATTGACAAACATCGAGAAAGCAATACATGCATATACTAACCATCTTGACTCCTTTGAGACTTGATTGGGCATTACAACATTATACATAGACCACCATCCAACTGCATCTATGACTAATAATCCACCTTTAGGTTATCATCCGAACCCCCTCCAGTATTAAGTTGCAAGCAACAGATTATTGCTTTACGAACTACGTGTAAAGTAAACAATACGATTGTTCTATGAATAAAGGATTGTTGTTTTCTCCCTAGTAGCAACAACACATCTAGTACCTTAGAGATTTCTGTCACTTCCCCAGATTACCAGAGGCATGAACCCACTATCGAGCATAAATACTAACTCTTGGAGTTGCAGCATCTACTTGGCCAAGATAGCTACTAACAACAGAAAGCATGAAAGATCACAAATAACAAAGACATGATAGAATCAATAATCAATCTAAAATAGCATCTCAATATCATCGGATCCCCGCAAACACAACATGCAGAATTGCAAATAGATGATCTTGATCATGAACGGAGCTCACAAGATCTAGACATGAAAGCACAAAGGAGGAGAACCAGCCATCTAGCTACTACATGGATCCGTAGTCCAAGGATGAACTACTCACGCATCACACCGGAGGCTTGCATGGTGATGAAGAAGTCCTCCAGGGTGAATTCCCCTCTCCAGCAGGGTGCCAGGAAGAGCTTCAGATCCCTCCCGATCTAGGGATGGAGATGACGGCGGCTACAGATTCTTTCATGGATTTTTGATCGGGTACTTAGGGTTTACGTCCCGAGGGCATCTTATAGTCAGAAGGGGAGGCCGAGGGGGTGCCGAGAGCCGCCACACCACTCCCTGGCGCGGGCCAGGCCTGGCCGCGCGGCCAGGTGGTGTGATGGCCCCCTGGCCCCTCTCCGTCTCGTACTCTGGCATCCGATGACTTCCGGAAAAATAGGCACTTTGGCTTTTGTCCCGTCCAATTCCGAGAATATTCATTCTCTGACTTTCCTGGAACCAAAAACAGCAGAAAACAGGCAGCTGGCACTGTGGCTCTTGTTAATAGTTTAGTCCAAGAAATCATATGACAAGTACTCCAAAGTTGGAACAAAACACAAGAAAGTGGATAAAACCAAGCATGGAACATCAAAAATTATAGATACATTTGCAATGTATAACACCCCAAAGGTGTAGCTAGCTGAACGTTGGCAGGGCGCACTACCAGTGCCAGCAGCAACATGGAGTCCTGCACAACACAACCACATAACTTTGTCCCCAACTTGCGATGAGGTTGTCAATCTAACCGGTTTTGCTAAAAACAAAGGATTAAACGTATCGAATGGAAGGAAGTAATAGTTTGCAGAAAGTAAACACAAAGCAGTAAACAGTTTATAGATGTATGTAAAAGAAAGGACCGGGGTCCATAGTTCACTAGAGGTGGCTCTCCTTAAGATAGATAACATGCTGGGTGAACAAATTACAATGGGGCAATTGACAAACATCGAGAAAGCAATACATGCATATACTAATCATCTTGACTCCTTTGGAACTTGATTGGGCATAACAACATTATACATAGACCGCCATCCAACTACATCTATGACTAATAATCCACCTTCAGGTTATCATCCGAACCCCTCTAGTATTAAGTTGCAAGCAACAGATTATTGCTTTACGAATTGCGTGTAAAGTAAACAATACGATTGTTCTATGAACAAAGGATTATTGTTTTCTCCCTAGTAGCAACAACACATCTAGTACCTTAGAGATTTCTGTCACTTCCCCAGATTACCAGAGGCATGAACCCACTATCGAGCATAAATACTAACTCTTGGAGTTGCTAGCATCTACTTGGCCAAGATAGCTACTAACAACGGAAAGCATGCAAGATCACAAATAACAAAGACATGATAGAATCGATAATCAATCTGAAATAGCTTCTCAATATCCGTCGGATCCCCGAAAACACAACATGCAGAATTACAAATAGATGATCTTGATCATGAACGGAGCTCATAAGATCTAGACATGAAAGCACAAAGGAGGAGAACCAGCCATCTAGCTACTACATGGAACCGTAGTCCAGAGATGAACTACTCACGCATCACACCGGAGGCTTGCATGATGATGAAGAAGGCCTCCAGGGTGAATTCCCCTCTCCGGCAGGGTGTCGGGAAGAGCTTCAGATCCCTCTCGATCGAGGGATGGAGATGACGACGGCTAGATACTCTTTCATGGATTTTTGATCGAGTACTTAGGGTTTTGGTCCCAAGGGCAGTATATAGGTGGAAGGAGAGGCCGAGGGGGTGCTTGGGTCGGCCAGACCACCCCCTGGCGTGGGCCAGGCCTGGCCGTGCGGCCAGGTGGTGTGGCCGGCCCCCAGCTCTTCTCCGTCTCGTATTCTGGCATCAGATGTCTTGTGGAAAAATAGGCACTTTGGCTTTTGTCCCGTCCAATTCCGAGAATATTCATTTTCTGACTTTCCTGGAACCAAAAATAGCAGAAAATAAGCAGCTGGCACTGTGGCTCTTGTTAATAGGTTAGTCCAAGAAATCATATGAAAAGTACTCCAAAGTGTGGACAAAACACAAGAAAGTAGATAAAACCAAGCATGGAACATCAAAAATTATAGATACATTTGCAATGTATCACACTCCAGAAAGACGGGTTGCATAAGGCGACCATTAAGGAGAGAAGATCCATTGTGGAGGAAAATAAGTCCATGACAAAGCTCCTTGCTGAGGAAAATAAGATCTTGATGGTGGACCGAGACAAGATGGATGACGTCACTAGAGAGTGACATGGTGATGTAAGGCAGGGGATCATGGAGAGGAGGAGGGAAGTGGTGAGGGGTAGAAGCCATGCTCGTCCAACATTTGATGACTCTTGCTTGCATGGTGGCCTTGGTCATGGTGGTGATGCTTGATGATTTTGTGCTTTTGTGGGCATTTTGGTAGGTCCTCTGCGATGATGATGCGACAAACTGTGTTAATTGTCGTGTTTGGATGTTTAAAACTCATTTGAATTGTGGAACTCTAGTTAAGCCTTGCTGAATTATCACATTTATCTCTTTTAAAGTTTCGGTTTGAGGGCTCGTGTGAGTTGTGGTCGGGAAGATACCACATAGATGAATGGTTCTATTTTAGCATTCATCTATGTAGTGTCTGCCCGGCCACAACTCGTGTGAGCCCTTAAAACTAGTTTTTTGTGGCCCTTATATGAGTTTTAGAGGCCCGCATGATTCTGTGTCTGCTAGGGATGCTCTAATCTGGTAAATGGATTGAAGCAGCCAAAACTGAAGTTGGGATCATGTATGGTGAGATTGATCGTGTGTCGCTAATTTAAACTTGTGAATGGTACTCCGCAACATTATAGACACTAGTTCAAAATCATCCCGCATGAGCGCTACTCTACATCCATAACTAATCATGACCAATATGCCGCCGCATCATGTCTGCATAGAGATATTCAGATATGGTTTAGGCATAAACAAGGACTCAACAGAACTCTTTTTTTTTACGAAAAATCCACTGAGCTATTCATATTCCTCAATAGTAGTACAAGAAATATAAATATAATAAAAATTACAAACAGATCATTGGAGCACCTAGCGATGACTATGAGCACTCGAGCGAGCTCAAGGTGCGGCGTTGTCCTCACACTCGTCCTTACCGGAGCTGGCAAAGCTTGTCGTAGTATAGTTTGTTGTATTTGTAGTAGAAAAACGAGGAGTCATTGTGATAATGACCCAAAGGACTAGCACAAGAGAGCGAAACCATCGCTAATAAAAAAATGTAGATTAGAAGGAACACCGACCAAATTCGGTGAGATCCACCATAGACACATCTCCACACACCCTCCGGTGATGCTACACGCACCATCGGGATGGGGGCTAGACGACAGGAATTTATTCTATCTTTAGGAAGTCACCAATGCCACACCTTCCTGAGTAGGACACAAACCCTAATCAGATTGAAAAAAATAACAAAAAACAAGCCCCCGTTGACAAGGACTGAATTCCACCGCTTCTCCCTAGCCCTAAGGCCACAAGAGGCGAGGCATATCGAAGGTGACGCCGATGGGAGGAAATAAGACCTAAATTTCCCGTGCTTCTCTCCCGTGAACGAAGGGGTTACGTGCGTGACTAATCTAACTCTCTCTGGGACCAATTTCTTATTTTTTTGTCTTGTACTCTCTCTGTTGGATAATTATTGTCATGGTTGAACTAGAACCATGACAATAAATATAAAAAGAAAAATGTTAAAATGGTACATGAACTTGCCGTGGATGAGCGACTTGGTCACGAACTTGCAAAATGTCAAAAGCGGATTAGCAACTTGCCATGCACGGGCGTTTTGGTCACTCCGTGAGGCAAATGTTAGTTTGCTAATGTCGCAGACTATTTTTTTGCGATTCACCCCCTTAAATTGATGTTTCTTCTCACTAGTACATCCTCATGGGTTAGGCTTTATAAAACACGTTTCATCGGTGCGTCCGATTGCTCCTCACCATCATCCACCGTTGTTATTGTTGATGGCCGCCTCTATCCGAAGCACCGCCTCCCTGACGCCCATGAGGCCACCGCCAAGGCCCTCATATGGTTCCATGAAGGAGTCGCAACGCGCCAAGGGCACGGAAAGGAACCACGAGCGGGAACACCTCAATTCGTTGGCAACACATACATCTCCCCTCCTCCGTCCAGATCTCACCATCGTCTATGAGCTCTCCTCCATCGTCCCCTGCTCCGTCCGAGTCCGGGGTTGAAAGGACAATGGATGTCGCCTATAGGAGGGGTGAATAGGCTTTTAAAATAATTATGGTTTAGGCTCTAATAAATACGGAATAAAACTAATGTTTATTTTATCAAAGAACAAAACCTAAAACCACTAGGTTCACTAAGTGCACCAACAACCTATGCTAAGCAAGACAAGCAATAAGGTGATAGCAAGATAAAATACTTCAAGCATGATTGCTATCATAATGTAAATTGCATAAGTAAAGGGCTCAGTTGAGAGATAACCGATGGACGTGAAGAGGATGATTTTTATCCCGAAGTTCACTTCCAAAGAAGCTATGTCTCCGTTGGAGAGGTGCGATGGTGCAATGTACTTAGAGCGCCACAAATGGCTCACCTTGAGGTGTGGTGGCTTGATGCTCACCCAACGCGACACAATGCCTCACCCCAAGATGCGAAGGCATGCAAATCACCAATGCCACAAAAGGGTCACCCTATTCTTCCGTGAGGTCGCCATAAAGGCCTACTCATTATCCACTATGGGACACTTGAGGGCGGTCACCGAACACGTACAAGACTTGGGGCAAACTGCACAACTCAATTGGAGGGCTCACAAGAAACACCACAAAGGCCACAATCTTGAGGAATCTCCACAACAACTGGAGGCCCCAATAACAATGTCACAACAGACCACAAATTTGAGGAATCTCCAAAACTCAACTGGAGGCCCCAAGAACTCACCACAACTCCACATAACCATATAGGGTTCCAAGAACCCAAGAGTAACAAGCCCAAGAGCTTGAACTCTCCGAATCTCCGAGGTGAACTCAAATCTATGCACCAAATGCAAGAGGCAAGTCCTTCACTCTCAAATTACACCAAAGCTACAAAAGCTATTGGGGAAATAAGAGAGGAAGAACACAAGAGGAGAATACAAAACTCTCCAAGATCTAGATCCCAAAGATTCCTTCACAAAGAAGGGATTTGGTTTGGTGGGGTTATAGATCTAGATCTCCTCTCTCAAATCCCTCAAAAGATGCAAGAATCATATGAGGGGGGTGGGGATAGGACAATCTCTTCAAGGTCAACAATGGAGGAGAGAGAAAAAATGGACCAAATAACTCGTACCCACGAAGGGGAAGAGGAGCCCCTTTTAAAGGGCTCCCAAATCTGACTGTTTGGACCAACCGCACTTGGCCAGTAGTACCGGTGAGCCACCGAAAGTTTTGGTCACCCCGACTCCAACATCTCGAAAGCAGTTGAAACGACCTGGTTGTACAGGCCGGAAGTTCTGCCCGACACGGGCCAAAACTTCCGACCGGTAATACCAGTCAACTACCGCCCCCGACAAATAGAACGCAACCAAATAGAGAGAAAAAAATCAGGGTGTCATGGGCGGAGCGGAAGTGAGCCGGAATTTCACCTAGTTCTGTCGCCGACAATTCTGCCCGAGCGGTACTTCCGGCGCCTGGCCGGTACTTCCGCCTACGGATGGTACTACCTCCTTTACTTCTGATCAAAGTTCCGCCAAATAGCATTCACCAAATAAAGAAGTTACTGAATCGAGACCAGGATGAGCGTAAGTAACCCTGGTACTACCCCTGGTATTATTGGAGGCAAAAATGCCCTAGCGGTACTACCGGTGGTGCGTCGATAAACTTCAGAAACAAAACTAGCATAACTTTCGCATTCGAACTCCAAACAAGATGAAACCAATTTTTTTGGAAAGATAATGACGAGTAGAATCCAAGGTGTGGAGTAGGAAAACCCGCAAGATCAAAAACACAATAACATATTCAAGGGAAATATGTTTTTGAAGAACTAGAGCTTGTTATGAAGATAACCACAAGCTCTAGATCCTCACATGGACAAATCCAAAAAACAACCAAGAAAGATGATGTTATGTATGCAAAGGTTTGAGCTCTCTCCGAAAGATACAATCAAGCACTCACTTGAGAGTCCCTCTTGATAGTACAACTATCTATCTTAAAACCGGTCTCCCAACACTACAAGAGAGCGGTAAAATGGAAAACCTATCAAGATCATACCTTTGCCTTGAGAATTCCACTTGAGCTTGATGTAGACCATCTTGTCCTTCTCAAGATGGAACGCCTTTCTTGATTGCTCTTGCTTGATGAATACTTGCGAATTTCTCCCCATACACCATAGGGATACTTCTTCCTTGAACTTGTCTTTATCAAATCATGATCACCGAGGATGGCAAGCTTCAAGAATGAGATCTACTAGAGATGGCGCATCTTGAGCTTGCACTTCATTTCTTCTATCCCCATAAGGATGATGTTTTGAAGATGCACATGAGGAACTCCATCTTCTTCTTCAAGACACTCTTGATCTTCTTCTTCTTCTTTCAACCTTGAGACCAACACATGCCCCAAGCGATGCCAATGGACAAACATACAAGTGAAACTTAATTTGCACATTAGTCTATAGGAATTATCATTAATTACCAAAATTACACATGGGGGCATAAATTCCCTTTCAGGGGTCATGACCATGGTGAGCCTAAGTTACTCCTGTACCTCTTCCCCTTCTCTCTCTTGTTCTTGGACCATTGTTCGGGTGGTTGTTGAAGACGCCTCTGGCTGCCCGTTCCAATGAGTGTTTTGCGCTTGCCCTTCTCTGCTCTCTCTTGAGCTCGCGTCCATGCCTTAGTACCGCCATCGTGTGGTCGGCTGACATCGCTGTCACCCACCTTTCTCCTCCCCCTGAGTCCCAACACTATGCATCGCCGACGACGGTGATCCCCATCTCTCTCTCCTACCTCCAACCAGCAAGAACACGTGGCCTAGCCCGCCCCCTCCTTGTTCTCTTCCATGGCGTAGAGCTTGCGTGCTTATGTGACTCTGCCCGTTGGTCCTTGCCATGTCGTTCCACTGCATCTACTCGCGGTACCCCACCACTAGCGCGCGAGCTAGACGATCCATGCTAGTTCGCTTCCCCGTGTCAAGCCAGGCTTCCTCTGCTCGACTTCTCGGCGGTGCTCTGCTGCTCCTCCATCGAGCCATGCCTTGTCCTTGATCAGTCAGTTCATCTTCATCACACACCAGCGGTATTGCCTTCTAGCGGCACACCAGCTTGGACGCATATCCGTGCCCATGTGGAAACACATGTTTAGCAAGCCAAACAATGGGATAGAGGACCTACATGTGAGAAGAAACAAACATTTGGGGGTAAATCAAAAAAATAGTCTGCCACGTCAACAAACTAAAGGCCACCATCACGGAGTGACCAAAACGTTCATATGCAGCAAGTTGCTGAACGCTTTTGACGTTTCACAAGTTTGTGACCAAATCGCTCATTAGCGACAAGTTCATGTACCATTTTGAGTTTTTCTCATTATAAAACGGAGGAAGTATTAATAATTATATGTTGACGATCCTTATCCTCACGGACTATTTCTTTCTTTTTGGAGGGGTACACTAAAATTCATATGAAGGTGTATTGGAGTACAAAAAATGGGGGTCCAAGAGACGTCCCAAAATGTATTTGTATATACCTTCCATTTCGAGATGGGTGAAGCTCATAGTAATAGCATAAGATGACCGTGTGATGCATCATAAACCTCTCATAGATGACTCGCAAGAATATATGTTTCTCGTTATTATTTTATTTGGCCGGAACCTCCATTAGAAACATGTTTGAATTTTAGTCCAAGTAGGACATGCATCTTTGCCTCTCATCTTAATTAGGTACATAATCTTTCACAAATTCCTTGTCTTTCTTCCATAAACTTGATAACTTCCTCTTTTGATCATCTCCATGACTCCAGTCTCTTCCGATTTCCCCTCCCTCTAGATGGGTGAAGCTCATACTAATCGTATAGGATGACCGCGTGATGTGATGTCTGCAAGAGTACATATCGTTTATAGCTAGTTTTGAAGTTCAGATATTGATCCCACAGGGAGTCCAAAGGTAAGTATTTATTGGTGAAGTCTCTGTCACACTCGAAGTTGTCACAGGTCTTCGAGTGAATTGACTGCAAGTGTTGAAATAAGAATGTGTTTTGATTAAATGCGATAGATTTAAATAAAACTAGAATGTAAACTTCAAAAATAAAAAGCATAAAAGTAAAGAACGGCTTTGCTTGTTTGTTGTTTCCTGCAAATGACGAAAGAAGACGCGGGGAGATTCAATTCATGGTGATAGTGACTATGCCAGGTGGACGAGTGGTAAATGTAATAATTATAATCTTATAGATATATGTGTAGGCGAGCAACCTATAATTAGCTGGAACTCCTCTTGGTAGATTTCATCCCAACTTCAATAATCCTACTAGCTTGCTACCAAAACCATGGTTAGACACTAGACGATTAAGACCCTTTAGGTTGCTTAGCGATTAAGCTTCTTGGATCGGACTAATGCAATAAGCACAGTGGTTACTCGTTATCCTCGAGTCAACTAGCTTTCCATTGATATCCCTGTGTCACCCAAGGGTCGCCGGTCCACTAGCGTACAAGATCTTGTCTGCGTAGAACAAGGTATCATGTTGTCTAGGCCCTTAATTAAACAACAAGCATTAGGCATCCCATAGATAGTCAAGCACACATATTATAGTAATTAGAATCAATAACAAACTAACGGAAAATATATGTATGCACATCACATCTCACCAATCCCCTACATCTCCCACGCCCAAAGAAATTACTCACTCATGAGAGAAGAACAGATCATCAATATAATTGAATACAGGGAATTCGTCTTGGTATTACCATGGAGATCCACAATAAAAATAGAAAAATATCCAACACAATTCAAGATGGAAAGAAACAATCTCAAACCCTAGTCTTGCAAGGTGGAGATCCCTCTCTCTTTCAAGTACAAGTAGTGGCTATGGGGTGTATTGGCTAGGAGGTCGAAGATCGTGGAGCGAGATGAAGAACGTCTTCTCCTTCTTCTCCGGATCTCTTCTTTCTCCCTTCTGGATGGTGTGGCGGCTGCTGCGTTGTGTTTTCGTCCCCGGTCCCTTTACGAAAGTTGTCCCTTTTGACAAGACAGAGGCGGCAACAACTATACGGTGGGAACTATACGGCCAAAAAAATATTCCCGCCGTATAGTTGCTCGTTGGAGCTTCTATTGACTCCTCTTGCGTGCTTCCAAAGTGAGACTTGCTTGTTTTCCCCAGAATATTGTGTTTCTCTAGTTAAATCCTCCTGTTGATGTTCAGAACCTGAAACACACATTAAAAACCAAGTTTTCTTCGCTACCGAAGTATTAGCATTAGGTAAAACAAGAAAACGATTAAATCCGGGAGAAAACCATCAATAAAAGCCATAAAAAATATGCCGAATCTCATAACTATCATGATGCATCATAAACCTCTCGTAGATGACTCGATAAAATATATGTTTGTCGTTATTTATTTTATTCAGGCCGGGACCACCATTAGAAGCATCTTTGAATTTTAATCCAAGTAGAACATGCATCTTTGACTCTCACCTTAATTAGGTACATAACTAGTCGTTGACCCGTGCAACTGCACAGGCTAGGACATCTTATATATCCTTGGAGATAGACATAGTAGACATGAAATAGTAAAAGTGAAATCAATTTAAAGTTAAATGTGCATTCATTCTATTACAAAACTTGTGTTGGTGTGACTAATCAAGTGGTAAGACAAATTCATTCTTATGTATATTGCACCAAGTTGAACAGGACAACATTGTAAAAATTAGAAGTCAAGGGGAAAGAAGAATTGTAATATTATAGCAGACTACAAAGTGTTCATTGGGAGAGAGAGAAAAGGACGACTGATCATACATTACGTATTTTACAAAATTGAAGAGGAGAGATAACATGCCATGTTATTACATCGGGAAGTTAAAATTATTCTGGTAGTAAAACCATTTGTCAAGCAACAGATAAATAATCTAGAAAATAAATATGGTAACATCAATCGTAACTGATATAATTAGTACTCCTTTCACTTCTCAATAAAACCTCTCATTCAGGCAAACTACAGACCAAAGTTAGGAGAAGAAAAATCTCTATTTTCAAAGAAATATATACAAAGGGAAACCATGCATTTTAGAAGGTATTAGTTGGATATTAATTACCTGTCAAAACATCTAGCACCATTAGCATCTTATTTGCTTGACCGCAACCTAGTCAAGTAAAACCTGAGAAACTGCATGAAGCCTTGCATGTCATCTAACTAAAAGAAAGAGAGAAATGAATGTGCACCGGAACGGAACTTAAGGAAGTAGAGTGGTGGTCGCCCCTTAATCGTCCGAGTAAATATATATTTGTTCTTCTACCACTAAGATAGTCGCACCCGTATATAAAATGATATCTGATATGATTAGCGATGTCGAGGTTTCCTATTCTTTTCATTTTGCAGCAATGGATTAACTCCTGGTCATTGCTTCCTGTTGATTCATTCTGATTGAAGGGAAATAGAAAAGTATAAGCCTTCCATTCTGATTGAAGGGAAATAGATAAATTATAAATCTATCTTCTCATGTGTAATGTTACAAATTTTTCCACACCTGATTACTAATGGGGTCTTTGTAGTGCCGAGAAATTATTTAACTATGCAAAAAATGCGATATCAGAGTGTGGACATTATTCTCGTCGTCTTACCTTAACTCACTACATCAAGAAATAATATGTTCCATCTTTAGAGTGACTGGTAGTTATAGCCGATCAACATCTTCATCAGGAAATAGATTAAATTTGATTGGATTTCTTCATCGTGCTTTGAGGGCTACAACAATTTCCTTGAGTCTACGGTTGGTCATCAACTGATTAGTGGAGTGATAAAACAGTTACTGGTACTAACTTATGTCTGTAATTTCAACATTTATCTGTAAAAAACATGTGAAAAGAAAAACTTCACGGACTAAAATTTGTTTCTATGATGTAAATGACTAAGAAAGGAAGCAATATACTTCATATATTGATATGTTGGACGTCATTTTGCTTCATCTATTGTTTACAAAACCCATAGATGTACGAAGGGTACCATACTACTAATAAATCAACTCTTTTTTTGAAACAGGAATAAATCAACTATTAAATATGTCTGCTCTTCTAGTTAGTTTTGTACTGATAGAAGGAAAACAGGAAGATGCAAATACCTCAATATGTCTAACAGTCTGAGCATAACATCAACGGTGAAATATTGTGACGTCCAATGCAAAAGAAGTAACTGGGTAATGCAAACAGTGAAATAAATCTGTTGAAATTGGTTCCACATCAACATTGAACTATAAAGAATAGAGCTCTCTATCTCCTCATCCAGCTCGGACACGACCGCCGTCGGACGCCGCAAGAGAAACGATGCCGCGGAAACCTGGTCGAGACCATATACAGCCTTACAGGCATGATCACGCTTTGCATAAATAAACGACCGAGAACAGTGCCTCTTCGATCTTGGAGACGACCGCCTTCGGACGCCGCGAGATAATCTCTAAAAGGATAGTGGTACCAGCTGTTCCAAATCAAATCAGGACATGGATCGTAGAGGGAAGAAAACATCACGTTTCTTACCTAAGATATCAGTGAAACTTGTTTCGGAGTCGGTTACGCACAACGCTATCAAAGATAGCTGCGCATATCTGACGTGATGGCTACAGACTTCAACCATTGCCGCCGTGGCTTGTTGCTGCCGTCGAGCCGCAAAATCCAAATGATGCAGAACGCCAGCAAGAGACGCCAATACGCCATAAGGACATGGATTCGCCTTCTCCAACATGCGATGGCATGCCACGGAGTTAGATGGATGACTTCAGCACTCCTCGCCAAACCGGAGATGATGACGCCCAGATTTTTTTTTCAAATGGATATTTGGAAACGGGGAGAGACCAAGTAGCGGACGACTCCCGTTCGTGGGGCGTTTAATTCTTCAATCCAACGGTGACAAACGCATCATAAATTCATTGGTCAGACGGAAATTGTTAACCTTCAGGATTAACGTGGTGTCTCGTACGGTGCCTCCAATTAGTAAATATAAGATATAAGATATAAGATGTTTCTCGAATTTCATGTTCTTCTTTCTTCCATAATGTTAAGGTTGCTACAGGACCGATGAAGGCTGCTTGGTTTAGTCCCACCTTACCTATAGAAGGAGGCCACATCCAGCTTATATGGGAGAGACTTCTTCCTCTCACCAATCTAGATTTTTGGGATGGAGTGGACTCTCTGCTCAATGTTGGGTCGTGTGCGCATAAACGTCTAGAACGTGACCTAAGTGCTGGGCTAGCTAAGTGGACGTTAACATCTGGTATCAGAGCCAACATCAACCTACTTTCCTGAGGGGATTCTCAGGGAGAATGGGATATTAGGGCCGCTGCAGAACCGGTGGAGGCTGCTTGGTTTAGTCCCACCTCACTTACGGAAGCAGGACACACCCGACTTAAAAGGGAGAGATTCGTTGAATATAAGAGCAATTTACCCAAGATAAATTCTGAATAAAACATGAATAGAATAATAGAAGTTAAACTAATCATATGATTTAGTGGATACAAAATAAGGCAGATATCGAAGAGAATTGCAAAGCATACAACTTGAGATAGTATCAGAGCAAGATCTGTAGCAACCCAAAGGGAACGACATACTATCTGACTAAGATAAACAAGATCAAGTAAGAGGATGTACATCATAGCAGAGGGACCGCTAGAGGAACCGCCAGTGTTGGCGTTAGCACCATCGCCAGCCATGTCATCGAGGAAGAGGTTGCTGATGTTGGGGAAGAAGTCCTCATTGGGGAAGATGTCATTGTCGCAGTTGCTATCCGTGAAGGAGTCCGTGATGAAGCCAGTAGTCACGCCAATAGCACTCCCCAAAAACCTTATCGCCCTTCTCCCGTACAGGACTCGATGCAGCGGGGTCTCGGAGGCCTACTGTCCCGGTTAGCGGTGCGCGCCACAAGAAGGGATGGGGAAGGATGGAGCAGCAAAGCGATGCTCTGCAACTGGAGGCGAAGCTTTTCATAGGAGAGGAGCAACCTCTCACTCTTATAAGCATAGTATAGGCAGCGTCGGGAGAGGAAACAACCTCCATTAAGTTTGAATTAATCCTCATAGGAAATGTCCGAATTAAACCCTAGAGGAAACGTTCGTATTAAATCTCGATTGAGTGCATATTAAACACCCACTTATGCAGACTGTTCAGATTATTAATCCATTCATGCGCGGCAAAAAGAAAGAAAGAGAAGCTCTCGGCTCGAGGCATTCCCACAACCCACAGCGTGCGTGCGTCGTGAAGCGAGGCGATGCATGGCGTGGCGAGGCGGACATCGGCAGAGGAGGAGCACGCGTGTACGTCTCTCTCCTTCTCATCCTTTTACCAAGTGGTGGAAGAACCCCCTTATAAGGTGGTGACATCTTCCTTCAACTAGCAACGTGGGACTAAACATTTTCCCATCTCTTGCCATGCATGAATGGGTCACATGGGCCTCTAGGATTTTTAGGAATTATTAAAATGGGATATGGGCTGGGCCAATTAAGCAAGAATTCCAACAATCCCCCACCAGATCCTAGAGGCACATGAAGTTTGCGTTTGGTTCCAAAACATTGTTTATATACCCGTACTATAGTGTAGACAGTTAAGTTGAGCTTCCACCTAGAACTTTATGCTACACTAGGATGCAACTTGTACAATGGACTATGGCTTGAACTGCAAGTTTGCTTCAAACCTAGATTCACACAAAGTCTTGACCGATACTAGGCTTCCATGGGACTTCTCCATGGGTGGAGCTTATGCATCATACTCCATGGCCTTTCATGAGTTTATTAGAGAGCACCCTACTCTCATAGACTGCGACATTTAACAATCAGACTCATATAGATGTGTTCTTCAAAAGATGTTCTCCAGGTGACATGGGTATACCCTACAGGTACTCGAGTTCGGCATATACGGTCCAGATACAGCACAAGCCCACGGCGTTGCCAAGACCCAATGAAGAAATCGGGTGACCCACGGACTCCGCGATTGCTTGCGAGGCAAGAAGAAGATTAAGATAGAAAGTTCAAAGGACGAACCCTAATCTGTAACTGACTTGATCTGCTACCCGAGACCTAGCCTATCAATATAAAGGCTAGGAGGGGGTGATACATTGCAAATGTATCTATATTTTTGATGTTACATGCTTGGTTTTATCCACTTTCTTGTGTTTTGTTCCAACTTTGGAGTACTTTTCATATGATTTATTGGACTAACCTATTAACAAGAGCCACAGTGCCAGCTGCCTGTTTTCTGCTGTTTTTGGTTCCAGGAAAGTCAGAAAATGAATATTTTCGGAATTGGACGGGACAAAAGCCAAAGTGCCTATTTTTCCAGAAGGGATCAAGTGCCAGAATACGAGATGGAGAAGGGCCAGGGAGCCACCACACCACCTGGTCGCGTGGCCAGGCCTGGCCCGCGCCAGGGGGTGGCGTGGCCGCTCCCGGCACCCCATCAGCCTCTCCTTCCGCCTATATATTGTCCTCGGGACGAAAACCCTAAGTACCCGATCAAAAATCCACGAAAGAGTCTGTAGCCGCCGTCATCTCCATCCCTAGATCGAGAGGGATCTAAAGCTCTTCCCGGCACCCTGCCGGAGAGGGGAATTCACCCTGGAGGCCTTCTTCATCACCATGCAAGCCTCCGGTGTGATGCGTGAGTAGTTCATCCTTGGACTACGGATCCATGTAGTAGCTAGATGGCTGGTTCTCCTCCTTTGTGCTTTCATGTTTAGATCTTCTGAGCTCCGTTCATGATCAAGATCATCTATTTGTAATTCATACATGTTGTGTTTGCGGGGATCCGATGGATATTGAGATGCTATTTCAGATTGATTATTGATTCTATCATGTCTTTGTTATTTGTGATCTTGCATGCTTTCCGTTGTTAGTAGCTATCTTAGCCAAGTAGATGCTAGCAACTCCAAGAGTTAGTATTTATGCTCGATAGTGGGTTCATGCCTCTGGTAATCTGGGGAAGTGACAGAAATCTCTAAGGTACTAGATGTGTTGTTGCTACTAGGGAGAAAACAACAATCCTTTGTTTATAGAACAATCGTATTGTTTACTTTACACGCAGTTCATAAAGCAATAATCTGTTGCTTGCAACTTAATACTGGAGGGGGTTCGGATGATAACCTGAAGGTGGATTATTAGTCATAGATGCAGTTGGATGGCGGTCTATGTATAATGTTGTAATGCCCAATCAAGTCTCAAAGGAGTCAAGATGATTAGTATATGCATGTATTGCTTTCTCGATATTTGTCAATTGCCCCGCTGTAATTTGTTCACCCAGCATGTTATCTATCTTAAGGAGAGCCACCTCTAGTGAACTATGGATCCCGGTCCTTTCTCTTTACATACAATCTACAATCTTTTACTGCTTTGTGTTTACTTTCTGCAAACTTTTACTTCTTTCCATTCGATATGTTTAATCCTTTGTTTTCCGCAAAACACGGTGAGATTGACAACCTCATCGCAAGTTGGGGATAAAGTTCTGTGGTTGTGTTGTGCAGGTCTCCAAGTTGCTGCTAGCACCGGTAGTGCGCCCTGCCAAAGCTCTGCTAGTAACACCTTTGGCGTGTTTCCTTGCTCCTACTGGTTCGATTAAACCTTGGTTTCATAACTGAGGGAAAACTTGCTGCTGTGCTCATCATACCTTCCTCTTGGGGTTCCCAGCATGTTGATACATTGCAAATGTATCTATAATTTTTGATGTTCCATGCTTGGTTTTATCTACTTTCTTGTGTTTTGTTCCAACTTTGGAGTACTTTTCATATGATTTCTTGGACTAACCAATTAACAAGAGCCACAGTGCCAGCTGCCTGTTTTCTGCTGTTTTTGGTTGCAGGAAAGTCAAAAAATGAATATTCTCGGAATTGGACGGGACAAAAGCCAAAGTGCCTTTTTTGGAAGGGATCAAGTGCCAGAATACGAGACGGAGAAGGGCCAGGGAGCCACCACACCACCTGGCCGCACGGCCAGGCCTGGCCCATGCCAGGGGGTGGTGTGGCCGCTCCCGGCACCCCCTCGGCCTCTCCTTCCGCCTATATATTGCCCTCGAGATGAAAACCCTAAGTACCCGATCAAAAATCCACGAAAGAGTCTGTAGCCGCTGTCATCTCCATCCCTAGATCGGGAGGGATCTGAAGCTCTTCCCAGCACCCTGCCGGAGAGGGGAATTCACCCTGCAGGCCTTCTTCATCACCATGCAAGCCTCCGTTGTGATGCGTGAGTAGTTCATCCTTGGACTACGGATCCATGTAGTAGCTAGATGGCTGGTTCTCCTCCTTTGTGCTTTCATGTTTAGATCTTGTGAGCTCCGTTCATGATCAAGATCATCTATTTGTAATTCATACATGTTGTGTTTGCGGGGATCCGATGGATATTGAGATGCTATTTCAGATTGATTATTGATTCTATCATGTCTTTGTTATTTGTGATCTTGCATGCTTTCCGTTGTTAGTAGCTATCTTGGCCAAGTAGATGCTAGCAACTCCAAGAGTTAGTATTTATACTCGATAGTGGGTTCATGCCTCTGGTAATCTAGGGAAGTGACAGAAATCTCTAAGGTACTAGATGTGTTGTTGCTACTAGGGAGAAAACAACAATTCTTTGTTCATAGAACAATCGTATTGTTTACATTACACGCAATTCGTAAAGCAATAGTCTGTTGCTTGCAACTTAATACTAGAGGGGGTTCGGATGATAACCTGAAGGTGGATTATTAGTCATAGATGCAGTTGGATGGCGGTCTATGTATAATGTTGTAATCCCCAATCAAGTTCCAAAGGAGTCAAGCTGATTAGTATATGCATGTATTGCTTTCTCGATGTTTGTCAATTGCCCCGATGTAATTTGTTCACCCAGCATATTATCTATCTTAAGGAGAGCCACCTCTAGTGAACTATGGATCCCGGTCCTTTTCTTTTACATACAATCTACAAACTGTTTACTGCTTTGTGTTTACTTTCTACAAACTATTACTTACTTCCATTCGATACGTTTAATCCTTTCTTTTCAGCAAAACCGGTGAGATTGACAACCTCATCGCAAGTTGGGGACAGAGTTATGTGGTTGTGTTGTGCAGGTCTCCACGTTGTTGCTGGCACCGGTAGTGCGCCCTGCCAACATTCAGCTAGCTACACTTTTGGGGCATTTCCTTGATCCTACTGGATTGATAACCTTGGTTTCATACTGAGGGAAAACTTGCTGCTGTGCTCATCATACCTTCCTCTTGGGGTTCCCCAACGAGCTCGATATAATTTGGGCCATCAAGCATATTTTCTGGCGCCGTTGCCGGGAAGTCAAGGACATCTTCACAAGGGGAGTCCCTCATAACCAATCTCTTTACTTTGTTATTTTTGTTTTGCTTAGTTTCTTTTTGCTTTGTTTGCTTGTTTCTTTATCAAAAATACAAAAAAATTAGTTATATAAGTTTGCTTTCTTATTTGAAAACACAAAAAATGACTACTTTTGAAAACACTAAGTTGTGTGACTTCACTAGCACCAACAACAATGATTTTATGAGCACACCTATTGCTCCACCTATGCCTGAAGATACTTTCTTTGAGATAAAACCTTCTTTACTCAATCTTGTTATGAAAGAACAATTTTCTGGTATTTGTAATGAAGATGTCGCTGCCCATCTAAATAACTTTGTTGAACTTTGTGAGATGCAAAAGCATAGAGATGTAGATGGTGATATTATTAAGCTGAAATTGTTTCCTTTCTCTTTGAGAGGAAAATCTAAAGAATGGTTGAATTCCTTAACAAGGAATAGTATTGATTCTTGGACTAAATGCAAAGATGCTTTCATTGGAAAATACTATCCACCTGCTAAAATTATATCTATGAGAAGTGAAATAATGAAGTTTAAACAATCTGATAATGAACATGTTGCTCAAGCTTGGGAAAGAATGAAATCTTTGGTTAAGAATTGTCCCACTCATGGACTGACTGCTTGGATGATCATCCAAACTTTTATGCAGGATTGAACTATTCTTCAAGGAACCTATTGGACTCTGCTGCTGGAGGTACCTTTATGACCATCACTTTGGGTGCTGCAACAAAACTTCTGGACAATATGATAGTTAATTATTCTGAATGGCATACTGAGAGAGCTCCACAAGGTAGGAAGGTAAATTCTGTTGAGGAAACTTCCTCCTTGAGTGATAAGATTGATATTATTATGTCTATGGTTGTGAATGGGAGAGCTCATATTGATCCAAATAATGTTCCTTTAGCCTCTTTGATTGCTCAAGAAGAGCAAGTTGATGTGAACTTCATAAGAAATAACAATTTTGGCAATAATGATTATAGGAACAATTTTGGTAACAACAATTATAAGCCATATCCTCCCAACAATGGTAATGCTTATGGAAATTCCTACAACAATAATAGGAGTGCACCCTCTGAACTTGAAGTTATGCTTAAAGACTTTATTAGTAAACAAACTGCTTTCAATAAAACTATTGAGGAAAAAACTCTCTAATGCTAAAAGAAAGATAGCATCTTTGGCTGAAGCTCAATCTTCTTTGAATAAAATGGCTGCTAAACCTGAAACTAATGATAATCCCTTTGCAGCTACTAATGCTATACGAGTAAGAATTGATGAAAATGTTAGACTATTAGCTCAATTACATGCTAAGTGGGAAAGAGAAGATGAAATTGCTAGAAACATTAGTGTTTCTACTATCACCACCACTAGTATTGAGGCTAGTAATAGTTCTACTACTCTAGATGATAAATTTGATTTTGATCTTGATGGTTGTAATATGTCTAAAGTTATTAAATTCCTACAAAAGCTTGCAAAAAGTCCTAATGCTAGTGCTATGAACATGGCCTTTACAAAACACATTACTGATGCTCTCATAAAGATTAAAGAAGAAAAGATGAAACATAAAGCTTCTATTCCTATAAAACAAGAAGATGGTTGGGAACCCATCATTAATATGAAAGTGAATGACTTTGACTTCAAAGCTTTATGTGATCTTGATAGTTGTGTTTCTATTATGCCTAGAAGGATTTATGATATGCTTGATTTGCCTCCACTTGAAGATTGTTATTTGAATGTCCCACTTGATGATAATGCTAAAAAGAAACTCATGGGGAGTCTTAAGGATGTTCTCATTATGGTTAACAATGCTTATGTCCCCGTTGATTTCTATGTTCTGGATGTTGAATGCAATGCTTCTTGTCCTACTACTTTGGGAAGACCTTTTATTAGAACTGTTGGTGCCATTATTAATATGAAAGAAGGCACCATTAAATATCAACTCCCACTCAAGAAAGGTATAGAACACTTCCCTAAGAAGAGAGAGAAAATTTCTTTTGCCTCTCCTATGAAAACAAAATTTGGTCTTAATGCTTCTTCATTTCAGAACACTTGATTCTTTCTTGCTTCTTATGCCTAACTTAAAGGCGTTAAAGAAAAGTACTTATTGGGAGATAACCCAAAAGTTTTAGATGAGTCTTGGAAGTTATTACTTCAGTAATAAACGCTCCTTATCCTTTTTATTTGCTTTTTGTGCCAAGAGTAACCACTAATGAGAGAGAAGTAATGATTGGGAGAGTTGCTGTCTCGAAACAGATTTTTGTGCTTTACCGTAAAAATTCGTGTAAAATCTCTGAACATCTTTTTGAGGCGTGAATTTTTGTGATTCTGCCCCAGGTTGTTATCTAACTTCCGTTAGTTCAACACTTTTTGATTTGAGCAACGGAAGGTCTTCGAAAAAATTCGTCTTTACCTGCTGGTCTGTTTTGACAGATTTCTGCCATTTTCTGCATTTGCTTCTTGTTGCTTCCTTTTTTAGTTCTTTTGGGGAATTGAGATTTTTGAGGGAAGTGCTTCAGTATATAGTGTTCTAATGGAAATTTATTTGGTGTTAGAACTGAACCTTAAGACTTATTTATCTTGAGTGCACTAATGTTGCTAATAAAGATTGTGTGAAGTTTTGTATAAAGGAAAATTTTCAGGTGTATGGAAGGAATGAGTAATGAGATGAAGTATGGACTAAAGCTCAAGCTTGGGGATGCCACGTGTGTCACCCCAAGAAATATAAAAGAAGTACCAGCATCAAAGCTTGGGGATGCCCAAGGCATCCCCCTCTTCATCAATAAAAATCCCAGGTTTCTTCCAAACGGTTCATTTTTATTGTTTCATGCACAGTTGTGTTGTTCTTGGAGCGTCTTCTTTTTCGTTTTTGTTTTGGTTTTTTGTTTGTTTTGGTTTTCTTATTTTGCTGAATAAATTGGTTGGACCCCCTCTATCATACACTGGTTTGCAAATAGTTTGGTTTGGTTTGGTTTGGAAAAGAGTAGGAAAGTTCATGCTTATGTGATAAAAAGAGCTTGTTTTTGACTGTGGCCTATGCTCTGTCATGTCATGCTCGATATTGTTTTGGCCTTATGCTTAGTATTATTTGCTTTAGAATGACTTGTTATAAACAATTGAGATTGCTTAATGTGCCTTGGATGAATCATGCATTGTTTTAGCATATTAAAGCATAGTATAGTGGTATTCTCCTTTGATGCTTTATTCGAGTTGACTTGGCACATGCTCACACCATGTTATGACTATCTAAAGTCACCATAGCCTTTATGATCCTTTACTTTTCAACTTGTAGTATCACTTTATGCTTTGATTAATGATGTTTTGTCGCTCTACATGATTATGGCCATTATTGCTCTCTTACTTTGTCGCTCCCAGTCTTTTGCTAGCCTCCACAACCAAGTATGAGTTCCACTCATGCATCCAACTCCCTAAACCAAGTTATTCCAAAGAGTCCACCATACCTACCTACTAGCTTATGCTATTCCAAGTATATTCATGCTTTTGTTTACCTTCTGAATTAAACTTGTTATGATAAAACTAGTGATTAAAGCTCTCACGAACTTGATGGCACACTTTAATTTTCTTGCCCTTAATAAACTTGAACCATTGGGTCCTTCTTTGTTGCGTATATGCTTGCACTTCATAAGTTGAAATTAGCAGAACCATGTATCATGGGGAACGCTTTCAACATTGCACTTGTACTTTGTACCCCGTTGATATCATGTTCTTTTGCTTATGGATCCCGACGTTGTGAAATAAAAGTGGAACTTGTAGGATCATGGAGTTTGTATGTGTGTTAGAGAAACGCCTGGGCCGCTAGCCTAAGCCATGCCTAATCATGGTGGAAACTTGCAGCATAACCATAATAAGCACTCTATGAATCATCCTCAATAAAAACCTATGCAAATAGCAAATAAAAAGATCACTGAGATGCTCATTGTCTGCTTGCCTTGTCATTTTGATTATGGGATAGCTCCTGTATCATGTGCAAGGGGTACCCCGTTGGCGGTTATTTATGATACATATGTACTTACAATGACAAGAGCTTACTCGCGACTAAAGTTGAGTACCATGAGGTTCGGTCTTCGTAAGTAAGGGGCATGAGATTTAGGTTTATAACTTGTCAAGCGTATCCTCTTAGTTGTGTCACTTTAACCTTAATCACCTTCAAGATGCTTATGATAGGGGCAATGAGAGCTGAAAGCTATAAGTACCGTAATTTTTGGAAGATCTTTATGAGACTTGAATCCCTACTTCCTTCTATGAAGGCCTTTCTTCCACCATTATATTGAGTCTCCACCTTCTACCTTTATGCACCTACTTTGAGAGCATAGTGGCCATTCTTAGTTCCATGTGCATTGTCCCAAGACTAGTTGATTGATGCATAACTTGATATTGCTTATTTTGAACTATTTGTATCTAGTCACTCTTATGAACTTTGAAGGTGTCCTATGCATTTATATTTGCTACTCTATGAGGGACAAGCTGAATGCTATTATGCTATGTTTTCTTTATGTGAAACAAACAAACGTCTTGCAAAGCATTGTTATTCATGAACCTTTTGTTTGTGCCTTTTCATCTTGCATCATAGTTTCTTTGTCTTATTGCTAGAACTTTGTATTTCACGTTATGATTGAAGTACTATGATCCCAACTTGAATGTTTTACAAATACTTTGATCAAGTCTTTGATGGTGCATGTCACCTTAAAAAATATTCTTTCTTTTTATCACTTACCTACTCGAGGACGAGCAGGAGTTAAGCTTGGGGATGTTGATACATTGCAAATGTATCTATAATTTTTGATGCTCCATGCTTGGTTTTATCCACTTTCTTGTGTTTTGTCCACACTTTGGAGTACTTTTCATATGATTTCTTGGACTAACCTATTAACAAGAGCCACAGTGCTAATTGCCTGTTTTTTGCTGTTTTTGGTTCCAGGAAAGTCAGAAAATGAATATTCTCGGAATTGGATGGGACAAAAGCCGAAGTGCCTATTTTTCCGGAAGTCATCAGATGCTAGAATACGAGACGGAGAAGGGCTGGGGGCCAGCCACACCACCTGTCCGCGCGGCCAGGCCTGGCCCGCGCCAGGGGGTGGTCTGGCCGACCCCAGCACCCCCTCGGCCTCTCCTTCCGCCTGCCCTCGGGATGAAAACCCTAAGTACCCAATCAAAAATCCACGAAAGAGTCTAGAGCCGCCATCATCTCCATCCCTAGATCGGGAGGGATCTGAAGCTCTTTCCGGCACCCTGCCGGAGAGGGGAATTCACCCTGGAGGCCTTCTTCATCATCATGCAAGCCTCCGGTGTGATGCGTGATTAGTTCATCTCTGGACTATGGGTCCATGTAGTAGCTAGAGGGCTGGTTCTCCTCCTTTGTGCTTTCATGTCTAGATCTTGTGAGCTCCGTTCATGATCAAGATCATCTATTTGTAATCCATTCATGTTGTGTTTGCGGGGATCCGATGGATATTGAGATGCTATTTCAGATTGATTATTGATTCTATCATGTCTTTGTTATTTGTGATCTTGCATGCTTTCCGTTGTTAGTAGCTATCTTGGCCAAGTAAATGCTAGCAACTCCAAGATTTAGTATTTATGCTCGATAGTGGGTTCATGCCTCTAGTAATCTGGGGAAGTGACAGAAATCTCTATGTTACTAGATGTGCTGTTGCTACTAGGGAGAAAACAATAAGCCTTTGTTCATAGAACAATCGTATTGTTTACATTACACGCAATTCGTAAATCAATAATCTATTGCTTGCAACTTAATACTGGAGGGGGTTCGGATGATAACCTGAAGGTGGATTATTAGTCATAGATGTAGTTGGATGGCGGTCTATGTATAATGTTGTAATGCCCAATAAAGTTCCAAAGGAGTCAAGATGATTAGTATATGCATGTATTGCTTTCTCGATGTTTGTCAATTGCCCCGCTGTAATTTGTTCACCAGCATGTTATCTATCTTAAGGAGAGCCACCTCTAGTGAACTATGGACCCCGGTCCTTTTCTTTTACATACAATCTACAAAGTGTTTACTGCTTTGTGTTTACTTTCTGCAAACTATTACTTCCTTCCATCGATACGTTTAATCCTTTCTTTTCTGCAAAACCGGTGAGATTGACAACCTCATCGCAAGTTGGGGACAGAGTTCTGTGGTTGTGTTGTGCAGGTCTCCACGTTGCTGCTGGCATCGGTAGTGCGCCCTGCCAACGTTCAGCTAGCTACACCTTTGGGGTGTTTCCTTGCTCCTACTGGATTGATAACCTTGGTTTCATACTGAGGGAAAACTTGTTGCTGTGTTCATCATACCTTCCTCTTAGGGTTCCCCAACGAGCTCGATATAATTTGGGCCATCATCAATCGCGAAAACACCGGCACCAGCACTGGACCGACCAACGGCAGTATACGAGGCGAAAACGGTGGTCCCACCAACGGCGCGCCCACCAATAACTGGACAGGAGGAGAACCGCACGTCACGACGAATGAGAACACCGGCGAGCGTATGCTGATCAAGCTCAACGATAACGAATGGGCCCATTGTCAAGAAGCTTTGCGGGGCAATCCTCTAACCCCCAACACACAGCAAGACATGCTGATGGGCTACCATTGGCTGCTGAAGGAGGAATTCAAACGCCAGAAACAAGTAATCGTGCAACTCGAGGCATGCAGAAAGGCGACGGACGAGTCGAGCCTTTGGCGAGCTCAGCTCTCCTCCCATGGAGGATCCTCCTCCAAAGGCAACGAGTACCTGGCCAACAAAAAATGATCTCGACTGGCCCACCTCATCGACCAAGAGCATGTAGAAGCCGCGAAAGTCCTCGACTTCAGCTCTATGATGGTGGATACATGGGGCAACGTGCTCCCGAAGACGCCGCAAGCTGCAGTGATAGCGGCCACCATGTACCTTCTCAACAACCAGCCACCGGATGGAGATCCGCGAGCTGCCATGCACCGATCTATGATCGCGGGCCTAGGGCTAATCGAGGCCGCCCTCGACAAAGAGCCTACGCCAGAGCCGAAGAAAAGCAAGGCTCTGGCCAAATACTACTACATGTACTCCTCCAGCGACGACAAACACGATCTGTCATGACGACGTCGCTCACGGCGGCATGACCACGACTACGACGTGCGTGATGACATCACGCAGTGCAAGGTTGACAAGATGCGAGCAAGGCGTGCTCTCTCGACTGACTCGGAAGAGGACGAGACAGATCTCTGCGGTGCTAGATGCTTCAGTAGATCCATCAGGTAGAAGAGAATGCCTAAGGGGTTCAAACTCCTGTCGGAGAACCCAAAATTTGACGGCCTGTAGGACATGAAAATCTGGCTGGACGATCACATCTCCTCTGTCAGGCTACATGGCGGAAGCTCAAGCACGGCAATGCAATGCTTGCAGCTACAGCTGCAAGGCGCCTCCCGCGGATGGCTCAACAACCTCCCGTGCGGATCCATTCGCAGTTGGGAAGAGCTGGTCTACAACTTCGTGCGCAACTTCAAGGGCACTTATAAAAGGCCCACGTCAATCGAAGAACTAAGAGGCTGCCACCAAAGGTCTGGCGAGTCGCTGCACTCGTACATCCAAAGGTGGTCCATCATCAAGAACTCCACAGAAAACATCTCGAAGGACCATGTAATCAACGCGTTCAACAGTGGCGTTCGCCGTATAGAGCTCAGGGAGGAGTTGGTCCGCTCGAAGCCCAAAACGATCGACCACCTGATGGAAATCACGAATCGGTGGGCAGACAGAGAAGATTCGGTAAAAAACCGCACCTACTTCAAAATGATGACGACGACCTCGGACGCAGACGCGACCGCCGAGGGAAACATCAAATGCGCATCTACAAGGACCGCGACGAAGTCAACATGGTCGTAGCTGGCTACGCCGACAAACGCGATGACAACTGCAATAGTGGGTATCGCAACGGAGGAAACCGCGATGCTGGGAAAACCACGCAAGTGTGGCAACGCCGCATTCGCGAAGAGGCACCCGCAACATCCATCCAGGACAAACTGTCCGGACCATGCAACGTGCACTTCTACATCGACAAGCATGACGGCAACAAAAAGTCCAGCCACCTTCTCAAGGATTGCCGCGAGTTCCTCAAACTCCACGAGGTCCTGGCCTAGATGAATCGTGATGACCCACAAGTATAGGGGGTGTATCACAGTATTTTCGATAGGTAAGAGTGTCGAACCCAACGAGGAGTAGAAGGTGTTGGCGAATGGCTTGGAGCAGGAATTCTCTGTAAATACTTAGCAAACGGATTTTTAGGGGTTTTTGATAATGCAGGTAAATAAAGTACGAGTAAATAAAAGACAATAAGAATAAATGCAGCAACTGGCCCAATCCTTTCTTTAGCAAAGGATAAGCCGGTTGTATTACTTAAGATGACCAAACGTTCTCGAGGACACACGGGAATATCGTCAAGTGCTTTCGCTTCATATAGTTGATTAATCTTCTTTAGTTTGCTAAGTGTTGTGTGGGTGAACCTGTGCTAATGTACCGACCTTCCTAGGAATAATACATACATGTGATTATATCCCTTGCAAGCATCCGCAAGTATAAGAAAGTAATTAAGGTAGAAACCTAACCACAACTTTAAACTCTAAGACCCTGACAGCCCTAGTGCAAAGGTTTCCTAACGGGGTTCATGTTTCTGTCACTCCGGCAACCCCTACGATTAGTAGCCAAATACACAATGCATTCCCCTAGGCCCATATAGGTGAAGTGTCATGTAGTCGACGTTCACATGACACTACTATAAGAAATACACCACAACTTAAATATCAAACCATTGAATCTTTCTCAACACAATTCCACTACTAACAACATGACTTCTCCCATGTCATCAAAAACTAAACGAACTACTCACAATACATCATATGGATCAAGATCAGAGATGATATAATGATGTGTAACAATTTGAACATAAACGATAATTCAATGGTTCACTCAATAGCATCAACTACAAGGAGTAATCAACACCGGGAAAGTTTCCCCTAAGAACTATGCAAGATTCAACTCAATTGTTACAACGGTATGAAGTGGTGATGATGGTGCTGGTGGAGATGATGGTGGTGATGATGATAATGATCCCGATGAAGTCCAGCTTGATGGTGGTGTTGATGGCGATGATCTCCCCTCTCCAGGAAGGAATTCCCCTGGTAGAATTTTGTCTACCGGAGAGATCTTTTCTCTCTCGGTGTTTTCCGCCTCGTAGAGGCGACGGAATCTTTCTGTGGTCGCTCTCCCAGGTATTAGGGTTCCGTGGGGATAATATACACCAAAGGGGAGAGCCTGGAGTGGGCCAGGGCAGCCACACCACCTGCTGGCGCGGCCTAGGGCTGCCTGCACCAGGGGGTGGTGTGGGCCCCCTGTGGCCCATCTCCACTCCCCCTTCTGGCAATCTTCGTCTTCTGGAAAAATAGAATTTTCCATGTATTTTCCCGTATTTTCTGATCTTTGCGAATTTCACCTCCAAACAGCACCTTTTCCATCAGAATCCTGACTGCAGCGGTTCATGCTCCAAAAGTCATCAACCATGCAAAAACAGATGAAATTACATAAGTATCATCTCTTAATATGAAATATATCAATGAATAACCGTAAATTATGATATAGAATAGTGATGCAAAATGGACGTATCAGCTCTCCCAAGTGAAAACTGAGCTCAATAAACATGACCTCAGGTTTATGGAGTGAAGAGTCGATAAAAGAATACGTACAAGAAGCATCACATTCATCAATACATAAATCATAATAGAAGACAACTCACTATTATATAACTTAACTTGCAATAAGTAAAGGAAACACAATAAAGATACATAAAGTAAATAACAATTGGTAATGGAAAACTTAGCTCTTGGTCGAAGAATGGTTGACAATTTGTAGGAGTTCACACATAACGGGTTTTCAATGATAGCTTTCAAAGTAATAAACACTAGGATAAGATAAAATGTGCAAAGCAAGGAACATAAGAAACATGATTGAATAAATCATCATATGAATGAATGAAACACAACAACTCAAAATACTTGCTAAGATAGAAGGGAATAGGTTTACTGACTCAACTAAAAAGTAAAAGATAGGCCCTTCGCAGAGGGAAGCAGGGATTTCAAGTTTCATAAAGAGCTTCCAAAAGCTCTCATTGCCCCCATCATAGGAATCTTTAGGTGATTAAGGTTAAAGTGACACAACTAAGAGGATATGCTTGACAAGTTATTAGTTGAAATCTCATGCCCCTTACCTACGAGTACCGAACCTCATGCTACTCAACTTTAGTCACAAGTAAGCTCTTATCATTGTAAATACATATGTATCATAGAGAACCGCCAACAGGGTACCCCTTGCACATGATACAGGAGCTATCCCATAATCAAAATGACAAGGCAAGCAGACAATGAGCATCTCAGCGATCTTTTTATTTGCTATTTGCATAGGTTTTTATTGAGGATGCTTCATAGAGTTCTCATTATGGTTATGCTGCAAGTTTCCACCATGATTAGGCATGGCTTAGGCTAGCGGCCTAGGCGTTTCTCTAACACACATACAAACTCCATGATCTTACAAGTTCCCCTTTTATTTCACACCACCAGGATCCATAAGCAAAATAATCATGATATCAACGAAATATAAGTGCAATATTGAAAGCGTTCCCCATGATACATGGTTCTTCTAACTTCAACTTATAAAGCGCAAGCATATACGCAACAAAGATGGACACAATGGTTCAGGTTTATTAAGTGCAGGAAAGTGAAGTGTGCCATCAAGTTCGTGAGAGCTTTAACCACTAATTTTCACATAACAAGTTTCATTCGGAAGGTAGATAAAAACATGAATTTACATGGAATAGCAATAGTGCTAGTAGGTAGGTATGGTGGACACAAATGGCATAGGTTTTGGTTTAAGGATTGGATGCACGAGAAGCATTCCCTCTCAGTACAGGTTTTTGGCTAGCAAGGCTAGGTAGCAGGAATAAAAGTTGAAGGAAACAAACAAGAATACAAGTGATAAAAACAAACATGCAATCTTCCTTGGAAGCACAAAAGATCTTAACTAGAGAATACTAAACTTATGAGCAAATCAAGAAAGAAAGATGATGAAATTATATTTCTTTAAGAGTACTTTTATCTTTTTCATTCAATTATCAAAATAGTGTTGCTACTGACCGAGCCAGGTTTGCCAAAACCAACTAAATTTACTCAATGATCCCAAAGTGGTACCAATACTAATGACAAGATCAATCATATAATCATAAATTGAAAACTAATATAAGATATGCAAAAGAGTAAATGATAGAACTTCTCATTAATATTCCATAACGGCAACTCACACCAAGGGATACATAGATATCTAACGAGAGGGGGGACACTTCCATAATGCAAACCATCCTACATGATAACTTCTCTATTCATGATATGACTCTACTAAAAAGGTAAAAAGATAGAAGATAGTGATGTGATACCGCGACACTCCCCCAAGCTTGGAACAAACCAAGCGGATGCCAAAACCTGATGACGAATTACTCCTTCGGTGGTGGTGGTGTTCTTTTGATCGAAGTGAGATGATCTTCCAGGATCTTGCGGAGCCTGTTGTTCTATTCTTGCAGTAAGTCCACCTTTCTCCTCAGGACTCGGTACTTATCGCAAAACTCATCAGCGGCCCGTATAGCTTCCACCGCTGCAGGGCAGGAACTGAGGTTTAGAATTGGAGGTATCAGTCCTTGTCCTTTCTTGCCTTCTGACACGCCCTTCACTTCCTCCTCGCTGCTCTGATCCATATCCTCGTGCCTAGCTGTGATCCTTTCTTCTTCCACCCATCCTACGAAGGTCTTCCGCTCCAAGTCACGATGGAGCTCGCGCCGGCGGCGCAAGTTGTAGTCCTTCGAAGACGAACCCTAAAACGACATCTGAACAGGGAAAACATGACGAGAACACGATATACGAACCTCAGGGGATCTGGGGGATTATATATTATGAATTTTTACAATGAAAGGAAGGTACTGGTAGAAAACGAGTTGGAGACGGAGTCCGAGGTGGCCACACCACCTGCTGGCGCGGCCAGGGGGCGCGCCAGGGGGTGGTGTGAGCCACCCTTGCTCTGTTTCTATCCCTCTTTCGCTTCGTTGCTTTCCTTGTTGGATAAAAACTGCAAAAATATAACTTGACAGAATTTTTGCGGAACTTTTCTTACCAGAATTGTTACCTATTTGAAAACAAACTCTGCAGGTCTCTAAATTTGGTCTTTAGTAGATTCTTCCAGAGTCACTGCTTGAATAGCATCAACATCTTCATTGTAAGAATCTCCAGCAATATAGTGCTTGAGTCGCTGACCGTTCACCACTTGTGTAGTATTATCTTTTAAAGAAGAAATTTTTATTGGTCCTAAATGATACACTTCTTCAATAACAAAAGGTCCTTCCCATTTTGACAGTAGTTTCCCTGCAAAAAATCTGAGAAGAGACCTATACAATAGAACTTTCTCACCAACATGGAATTCTCTCTTAAGTATTCGCTTGTCATGCCATCTTTTAACTTTTTCCTTAAAGAGTCTAGCATTCTCATATGCTTCACTCCTCCATTCATCCAACGAACTTAAGTCAAATAATATTTTTTCACCAGCAAGCTTACAGTCTCTATTAAGTTCTTTAACTGCGCAATAAGATTTGTGTTCTAATTCTAAAGGTAGGTGACAAGCTTTCCCATAAACCATTTTGTAAGGGGACATTCCCATATGATTTTTATAGGCAGTCATATATGCCCATAAAGCATCGTTCAACTTTTTAGCCCAATTTTTCTAGATCTATTAACAGTCTTTTGCAAGATGGATTTAATTTCTCTATTTGATAACTCTACTTGTCCACTAGTTTGGGGATGATAAGCTGAAGCGATTCTATGATTAACATCGTATTTAGCAAGGGTCTTTCTAAAACCACCATGAATGAAATGAGAACCTCCGTCAGTCATAAGATACCTAGGCACTCCAAACCTAGGAAAGATAACATCCTTAAGCATTTTTAGAGAGGTCTCCCCATCATCACTCTTTGTAGGTATGGCTTCTACCCACTTAGTGACATAATCAACGGCAACAAGAATATGAGTATAACCTTTTGAGGGAGGAAAAGGATCCATAAAGTCAAATCCCCAGCAGTCAAAGGGTTCAATAACTAGAGAGTAATTCATAGGCATTTCATTGCGTCTAGAAATATTACCAACACGCTGACACTCATCACAAGATAAAACAAATTTTCTTGCATCTTTAAAAAGGGTAGGCCAGTAGAAACCTGACTGTAGTACCTTTTGCGCAGTTCTATCTCCCGCATGATGTCCTCCATAGGCACTACCGTGACATTTCCGTAATATCTCCTTTTGTTCATATTCTAGGACACATCTTCGCATAATACCATCCACTCCTTTATATAAATGTGGGTCATCCCAAAAATAATCTCTCAAATCGTAAAAGAACTTCCTTCTTTGCTGAGCTATGAAAGTTGGAGGCAAATACTTGGAGACAATAAAGTTAGCATAATCAGCATACCAAGGGCTCCCTCGCGAGCTTACCCCTATTGCAACCAACTGTTCGTTTGGGAAACTATCATTAACAGGCATAGGATCAAAAGAGATGTTTTCCAATCGAGATAAATTATCAGCTACAGGATTTTCAGCACCTTTCCTATCCATAATATGTAGGTCAAACTCTTGTAAGAGTAACACCCATCTAATAAGCCTAGGCTTAACATCTTTCTTTGCCATAAGGTACTTAATAGCAGCATGATCAGTATGAATGGTAACTTTTGAGTCAACAATATAAGGTCTAAACTTATCACAAGCAAAGACAACGGCTAAGAATTCTTTTTCAGTAGTAGCATAATTCCTTTGAGTAGCGTCAAGAGTCTTACTAGCATAATGCATAACATTTAACTTTTTATCTATTCGTTGCCCAAGGAAAGCACCTACAGCAAAATCACTAGCGTCACACATTATTTTAAAGGGTAAACTCCAATCAGGTGGTTGAACAATAGGAGCAGTAGTTAAAGCCTTCTTTAGAGTTTCAAAAGCTTCCTTACAATTATCATAAAAGACAAGGGGTACATACTTTTGAAGAAGATTAGTGAGGGGTTTTGACATCTTAGAGAAATCTTTAATAAACCTTCTATAGAAACCAGCATGACCAAGGATACTATGAATACCTTTGACGTCTCTTGGACAGGGCATTTTCTCAATTGCCTCAACTTTAGCTCTATCAACTTCTATGCCTCTTTCAGAAACCTTATGTCCATGTACAATCCCTTCATTCACCATGAAGTGGCATTTCTCCCAATTAAGAACAAGATTAGTTTCTTCGCATCTCTGTAAAAATTTATCGAGGTTATGCAGACAATTATCAAAAGAAGTTCCATAGACGGAGAAGTCATCCATGAACACTTCCACAATTTCCTCACAAAAACCATGAAAGATAGCAGACATGCATCTTTGAAAAGTAGCAGGAGCATTACATAAACCAAAAGGCATACGTCTATAGGCATAGGTTCCATAAGGGCATGTAAAAGTAGTTTTTTCTTGATCTTGTTGTTTAACAGCAATTTGAGAGAAACCAGAGTATCCATCAAGAAAACAAAAATGGGTCTTTTTAGACAACCTTTCTAACATTTGATCAATAAAAGGAAGTGGGTAATGATCTTTCTTAGTAACCTTGTTAACTTTCCTGAAATCAATGCACATCCTATAACCTACTACTATTCTTTGGGGAATAAGCTCTTCATTATCATTAGGAATAGTGGTAATTCCCCCTTTTTTAGGGACACAATGAACAGGACTAACCCTTTGACTATCAACAATAGGGTAATGTAACATCCCTAAATTCAAAACTCATTCATATCATCCATGCATCCATCATCATCTAGGGTTTTTCTCAAAATCACTTTAGAAATAGGAGCATTTGTGGCTCATTATTTTATGTATGAAAATCCTAGCCTTTGTGCTACTTGTTGTTGAGAAAAGTACTTTTATTGTTTAGAATCCAAACACAAGTGATTTCAAAACATTGAGCAAAGTATCAAAGCAAAATATGAATTAAAACAAATTGTATGCCTATTTCATAAAGGCATAGTTTTAATTTATTTTCAAAAAGACCCAAGTGTTCTGAAGTGTTCAGATGTGTTTGACACTTATTTAAAAACAAGTTTTATTGTACAAAAGTCCTGTAAAGCTTTGGTTTCAAACAGATTTGAATTTGGGTTTAAAAAACATTTCTAGAAATTCAATCAGAAAAAGAAAAGGAATTAAGAGGAAAAAAATAGCCAAACCAGCCAATCTGGCCGACCCAGCCCAACACGGCCCAGCTAGCCCAGCAGCTCTCACCCCCGCGAACCGTTTTCTTTACCCGGCCCCGCACCCACCAGCTCACTGACGGAAGGGACCCACTCCCTTATCCCTCTATCGCTGACAACCGCGGCCCAATTGAGCATCGTCGTCTCCACCCGCACGACCAGTTCATCCCCAAATTAGCGCGGCCGTTTCCTGTTTTAATTCGCAGTTTCAATTCGTATCAATGCTCGAGTAATTCTCGCTCACGACCAGGCTACTTAAACCCCCTCTGCCCCTCTCCCTTCTCCCTCAAACCCCGAACCCAGAGCGCCACCAGGCTGCGTGTATTGCTCCCTGTAGCCCTGCCGTCTCCGACGAGCTGCAGCCACGATTCCGGTGAGTTCCGAGCTCCCCTCTGCCTCTCATTCATGCTAT
Source organism: Avena sativa (assembly GCA_916181665.1). NCBI lineage: Eukaryota > Viridiplantae > Streptophyta > Magnoliopsida > Poales > Poaceae > Avena > Avena sativa. The sequence goes on along the minus strand of OV702292.1, from coordinate 76,567,023 downwards.
CTGTTTCAGTGAGTCTCTGCGCACCTATTGACACACCCCTTTGCCTCCGCATGAACCGTAGCTCCAGCAACATCGACGACTGGCCGCCACCGTCTTCGGTTTCAACTCCGACGACCTCCAGTGGTAAGTCCAGACCGCCCCAAGCCTTGTCTTTCACACACGCGTGTTCTCTGTGATCTTCTGCATCTAACCACACCCTTCATTTTCCTCCTAGTGAACGACAACGTCGCCTTCGACCTCGAACAGAACCACTTGTCGCCAGACTCAACTCCGATGAGGAATCATCGCCGTGACAGCACGCCCCTTCGCAAACCGACGCTACCTTGAGCTTCAGCAGTTTCCTGCGAACCTGGTATGACCCTTCTCCCTCTCGCGGACGACCTGGAACGCAAGCGCCGCCGTAGACCGAGCGCTCCGCCGCTCGCTGACACCGCGCGCCGCCAGGACATGGTCGCTTGCTCGCGCGCCGTTAGATCTAGATCCAAGCGCTAGGATAGATTCACTTATCGGCGAAACGGGACACGATCTGGAACGTGCGATCTGTTTAGATCTTGCGGCTGCAGAGCTCGATCCGGTGCGAACCGGTACGCGCCAATCACAACACGACGCGTGGCTAGGAACAGATCTAAAAACAGATTTTAAATCAGAATTTGATCCAAATTTCAAATGCTTATAACTTTTGATTGCCACGTTGGAATTTTGCAAACTTTATACCGTTGGATTCAGTGAATCAAGGCCTTTCTGTTTATGCAAAGTGTATAACAAATAGTAACCATTAGAATGACTTTATTTGTAGAAACATGTCTAAGGCTATTTTGAGTATGGATTTAGTTTAGTAATTTGTTTTAGGGTTAAATAAGTTTAGTTGGCAAACTTGTGACTTGTTAAGTTTCTGTAACCATGCACATACTTGGTAGAGTTTTCAAAATCACCACTTAGTAAATTCTTGCATGCATGCATTCATATTATTTTTGATTGTATATAATTGTGTGTAATTGTGTGCTATAAATTTTTGTGTAGATTTTGCTAGTGATTGTGATTGTGAGGAGTGCTACTCTCCACATTACCAAGGCAAGTGATATTTTCATGAATATTCCATTCCTATATTTTATACTAGCATTAGATATTTTTGCTAAGACAAGCATGCTACTTTTGTCAAATGATATGATGGGAAATCCTATGTAGTTTAGAATGGTAGAGTTGCTAGGAAATTTTCCCTAAAGTTAAGTTGCCATGCCATGCTTAGCCTAGCTAATAGAAAACATGGGTGGAATATATATTCACACTATGGAAAAATATTCTAAATCTGAGGACTTGTGTTTTGTTTAATAAAACAACTAAGTTAATGAATCACCTGGGTGGAATGGGACTTGCTTGGTGGTTTTTGGTTGAGTGGTTCACAAGGCCCATTTTTATGGTTTACCTTAGTGTATCTCACTTGTGGATGGCCACCCAGGAACAAAGAGATTTGAGTTGTCAAATGTTGAGAAGCTTCAAGTGCAACCACTTGGCAATATGGGCTCTGCCATGATCAAATAGGTTGCTAGAACTTAGTCTCTTGGACAGTTGGTGGTAGAGGGAATGATAGGTTGGAACGCGTCCATTTGACTAAGGAAAGGCTTCTGAAAGATCTTGTCTTGGGAAACCAAGTCTTGTGGGGAAAGTGCACCACCTCTGCAGAGTGTAAAACCTAAGTACTTAGCCATGTCCCTGGTAAAGGACAATTTGAGCATCAAGACATGGAAGCTTCAAGAATCTCATCACTCCAACTTCTAAATAAAACTTGTGGGTGAACAAGGGTAAAGGACCCCAATGTCTATTGGAGGTTCCTTGGGAAGTTTTGACAAAGAAAAACTTAATGTTTTCTACTAATAGGAAAAACCTATTTTGAGAAAAGCAAGCCAAGCTACACTTAGCCAAAATGCATATAATATTATAGTCCACTTTAAATAAACTAAGGTATCACTTGTCAATACTATTCCAAAGTATTGACCCTCTGTGGCTGTAACTTGTGATGTTGCAGGTTACTCCGATGATGAATAGGAGTCATGAGTCTACACTCAACATGCTTGCCTGTGGCACATGAAGATGAAGACTTATGTTTATTTACTTATTCCATAAACTCTTGTATTAGGCCTTTGGCCCTGAGTTGTAAAAGACTATGTTTTATCTCTGGAATGAATGTAATAAACGACCTTTGTATCTGTGTACTTCATCTTAAACTGTGGATGCTAGCATTGATCCAGGGACTAGCATTGCAATCACAGGGATCCTTTCCTTTATAAAGGAGGGGTCTAACAGGTAAATAATACCAGCATCAAGGAGTTTCAATACCTCGTTTCTTACCAATTCCTTCATTTTAGGATTTAAACGACTTTGGTGCTCTACCACTGACTTTGCATCTGGTTCTATATTGATAGCATGCTGACATATAGTCATAGATGCAGTTGGATGGCGGTCTATGTATTATGTTGTAATGCCCAATCAAGTCTCAAAGGAGTCAAGATGATTAGTATATGCATGTATTGCTTTCTCGATGTTTGTCAATTGCCCCGCTGTAATTTGTTCACCCAACATGTTATCTATCTTAAGGAGAGCCACCTCTAGTGAACTATGGATCCCAGTCCTTTTCTTTTACATTCAATCTACAAACTGTTTACTTCTTTGTGTTTACTTTCTGCAAACTTTTACTTACTTCCATTCGATACGTTTAATCCTTTGTTTTCCGCAAAACACGGTGAGATTGACAACCTCATCGCAAGTTGGGGACAAAGTTCTGTGGTTGTGTTGTGCAGGTCTCCACGTTGCTACTAGCACCGGTAGTGCGCCCTGCCAAAGCTTAGCTAGTAACACCTTTGGGATGTTTCCTTGCTCCTACTGGTTCGATTAAACCTTGGTTTCATAACTGAGGGAAACTTGCTGCTGTGCTCATCATACCTTCCTCTTGGGGTTCCCAACGAGCTCTACATCAACCACGCACCAACACTTTTCTGGGTGCCATACACAGAGCCATCAAGCATTTTTCTGGCGCCGTTGCCGGGGAGTCAAGGACATCTTCACAAGGGGAGTCCCTCATAACCAATCTCTTTACTTTGTTGTTTTTGTTTTACTTAGTTTCTTTTTGCTTTGTTTGCTTGTTTCTTTATCAAAAACACACAAAAAATGGTTCCTACTATATTTGTTGGTCTATTATTGCCTTGCTTTATCATGCTTTCTATCAATGGTTGGTTTCTTTGAAACTGAATCTTATTGGCAAGGTGGGTTCACGGAAGAACAAAAATATTATTATAAGGAACACCGCTTGTCACAAAAAGGGAGACACTTATGGGAACAAATTAATAAATTGTATACCATTGCTATAAACGTGTGCTCTACTTATAATGTTACTTATTGCTTGGATAAATCTTATTGCTGTAGAACGTATAAACACCTACAGGGAATGTGCGTATAATGATAATGTTACCATATCTTCTTATGTTAAAGGGAATTATGACTTTTATGAGGTGGAACAAATTGAAGAATTTATTGCTTGGAAGGGTGCATTTGAACTTGCTAGTTTGCTTGAAAATACTGATGATTCACCTTATAAATATGAGGTTGATGATATACTTAAATTTTTCTTTGATAATTATAAGGTAGAAAATGGCTATATTCTTGAATATCTTAATAGATGCTCTCCACCAATGGAAGAGACTAATGCCTTGCAGGAGCCTATGGAAGAAGAAATTGCTGAAACTAGAAGCTCATTGGATGAAAAAGAGGAGGAGAGTCATGATCAAGAGGAGGAAGAATGGATCTACCCATCCCTACCTTCTAATGAGAGTAACTCTTTACCCCTTACATTATTTGATTGTCCCCCATGCTTACCAAAGGAGGACGAATGTCATGTTCCTGAGGATTCTTTTGAAAATGTTTATAATAAAGCTGTAGTGTTTGTAGATCATGAAAAGCAAGCTTTATGTGATAGTTATATTGTTGAGTTTATTCATGAGTCTACTGAAAATTATTATGAGAGAGGAAAATATGGTTGTAAAAATTTTCATGGTACTGAAACACCTCTCTATTTGCTGAAAGTTTTGAAGTTACTCTCGTTTTATCTTCCTATGCCTGTCACTTTGCTCTTTGGGAATTTATTTGCATATAAGATTCCTATGCATAGGAAGTGGGTTAGACTTAAATGTGTTTTGAATTTTCTTTTTGGTGTTCACTTTTATTTCAATTCATATTTCTTATGTGAGCATCTTTTCTTGCTTCTTATGCCTAACTTAAAGGTGTTAAAGAAAAGTACTTATTGGGAGATAACCCAAAAGTTTTAGATGAGTATTGGAAGTTATTACTTCAGTAATAACCGCTTCTTATCCTTTTTATTTTCTTTTTGTGCCAAGAGTAACCTCTAATGAGAGAGAAGTAATGATTGGCAAAGTTGCTGGCCCGAAACAGATTTCTGTGCTTCACCGTAAAAATTCGTGTAAAATCTATGAACGTATTTTTGAGGCGTGAATTTTTGTGCTTCTGACCCAGGTTGTTATCTAACTTTAGTTAGTTCAAAACTTTTTGATTTGAGCAACAGAAGGTCTTCGAAAAAATTCGTCTTTACCTGCTGGTCTGTTTTGACAGATTTCTGCCATTTTCTGCATTTGCTTCTTGTTGGTTCCTTTTTGAGTTCTTTTGGGGAATTGATATTTTTGAGGAAAGTGCTACAGTAGCTAGTGTTCTAATGGAAGTTTATTTGGTGTTAGAACTGAACCTTAAGACTTATTTATCTTGAGTGCACTAATGTTGCTAATAAAGATTGTGTGAAGTTTTGTATGAAGGAAAAATTTCAGGTGTATGGAAGGAATGAGTAATGAGATGAAGGATGGACTAAAGCTCAAGCTTGGGGATGTCACATGTGTCACCCCAAGAAATATCCAAGAAGTACAAGCGTCAAAGCTTGGGGACGCCCAAGGCATCCCCTTCTTCATCAATAAAAATCCCAGTTTCTTCCAAACGCTTCATTTTTATTGTTTCATGCACAGTTGTGTTGTTCTTGGAGCGTCTTCTTTTTCGTTTTTGTTTTGGTTTTTCGTTTGCTTGGTTTTCTTAGTTTTTTGAATAAATTTTTTGTACCCCCTCTTTCATACATTGGTTTGCAAATAGTTTGGTTTGGTTTGGAAAAGAGTAGGAAACTTCATACTTATGTGGTAAAAAGAGCTCGTTTTTGACTATGGCCTATGCTTTGTCATGCCATGCTTGATATTGTTTTGCCTTTATGCTTAGTATTTTTTGCTGTAGCATGACTTGTTATAAACAATTTAGATTGCTTAATTTGCCTTGGATGAATCATGCGTTGTTTTAGCATATTAAAGCATAGTATAGTGGTATTCTCCTTTATGCTTTATTTGGGTTGACTTGGCGCATGCTCACACCATGTTATGACTATCTCAAGTCACCATAGCCTTTATGATCCTTTAGTTTTCAACTTGTAGTATCACTTTATGCTTTGATCAATGATGTTTTGTCGCTCTGCATGATTATGGCCATTATTGCTCTCTTACTTTGTCGCTCCCAGTCTTTTGCTAGCCTCCACAACCAAGTATGAGTTCCACTCATGCATCCAACTCCCTAAACCAAGTTATTCCAAAGAGTCCACCATACCTACCTACTAGCTTATGCTATTCCAAGTATATTCATGCTTTTGTTTACCTTCCAAATTAAACTTGTTATGAGAAAACTAGTGATTAAAGCTCTCACGAACTTGATGGCACACTTTAATTTTCTTGCCCTTAATAAACTTGAACCATTGTGTCTTTTATGTTGTATATGCTTGCACTTATTTGTTGGGAATTAGCAGAACCATGCTTTCATGGGGAACGCTTTCAACATTGCACTTGGTACTTTTACCTAGTTGATATCACGCTCTTTTGTATATGGATGTCGTCGGTGTGAAATGAAAGGGGAGCTTGTAAGTCCATGGAGTTATGTATATGTGTTAGAGAAACGCCTGGGCCGCTAGTCTAATCCATGCTGACATGGTGGAAACCTGCAGCGTAACCATAATGAGCTGTCTATGAAGCATTCTTCTTATAAAAAAAGAGTCCTATATTGAGAAAGAAAAAAAAAGAGAAAAGAGAAAAAAAAGAGATACTATGAATAGAGGAAAGAGAGAAAAAGCACCATATTCCCATGGTAAATAAGAAGAATGCTGAGATGCTCGTTGTCTGCTTGCCTTGTCATTTTGATATGGGGATTCTTCCATATCATCGGGCAAGGGGTACCTCGTTGGCGGTTCTCTATGATACACATGTACTTACAATGACAAGAACTTACCGGTGACTAAACTTGAGTAGCATGAGGAGCGACCCTCGTATACAAGGGACATGAGATTTCTGACTTATACTTCGTCAAGCATGTACACCATAGTTTGTTCACTTTAACCTTAATCACTTCAAGATGCTTATGATAGGGGCAATGAGAGCTGAAAGCTATAAGTACCATAATTTTTGGAAGCTCTTTATGAGACTTGAATCCCTGCTTCCTTCTATGAAGGCCTTTCTTCCACCATTATATTGAGTCTCCACCTTTTACCTTTATGCACCTACTTTGAGAGCATAGTGGCCATTCTTAGTTCTATGTGCATTATCCCAAGACTAGTTGATTGATGCATATCTTGATATTGCTTGTTTTAAACTATTTGTATCTAGTCACTCTTATGAACTTTGAAGGTGTCCTATCCATTTATATTTGCTACTCTATGAGGGACAAGCTGAATACTATTATGCTATGTTTTCTTTCTGTGAAACAAACAAACGTCTTGCAAAGCATTGTTATTCATGAATCTTTTGTTTGTGCCTTTTCATGTTGCATCATAGTTTGTTTGTCCTAGTGCTAGAACTTTGTCTTTCATGTTATGATTGAAGTACTATGATCCTAGCTTTGATTGTTTTACAAATACTTTGATCAAGTCTTTGATGGTGCATGTCACCTCAAAAATTATTCTTTCTTTTTATCACTTACCTACTCGAGGACGAGCATGAGTTAAGCTTGGGGATGTTGATACATTTCAAATGTATCTATAATTTTTGATGCTCCATGCTTGGTTTTATCCACTTTCTTGTGTTTTGTCCACACTTTGGAGTACTTTTGATATGATTTCTTGGACTAACCTATTAACAAGACTCACAGTGCCAGCTGCCTGTTTTCTGTTGTTTTTGGTTCCAGGAAAGTCAGAAAATGAATATTCTCGGAATTGGACGGGACAAGAGCCAAAGTGCCTATTTTTCCGGAAGTCATCAGATGCCAGAATACGAGACGGAGAGGGGCCAGAGGGCCACCACACCACCTGGCTGCGTGGCCCAGCCTGGCCCGCCAGGGGGTGGTCTTGCTGCCTCTAGCACCCCCTCGGCCTCCCCTTTCGCCTATAAGATTCCCTCGGGATGAAAACCCTAAGTACCCAATCAAAAATCCATGAAATAGTCTGTAGCCGCCATCATCTCCATCCCTAGATCGGGAGGGATCTGAAGCCCTTCCCGGCACCCTGCCGGAGAGGGGAATTCACCCTGGAGGCCTTCTTCACCACCATGCAAGCCTCAAGTGTGATGCGTGAGTAGTTCATCCTTGGACTACGGATCCATGTAGTAGCTAGATGGCTGGTTCTCCTCCTTTGTGCTTTTATGTCTAGATCTTGTGAGCTCCGTTCATGATCAAGATCATCTATTTGTAATTCTGCATGTTGTGTTTGCGGGGATCCGATGGATATTGGGATGCTATTTCAGATTGATTATTGATTCTATCATGTCTTTGTTATTTGTGATCTAGCATGCTTTCCGTTGTTAGTAGCTATCTTGGCCAAGTAGATGCTAGCAACTCCAAGAGTTAGTATTTATGCTCGATAGTGGGTTCATGCCTCTGGTAATCTGGGGAGTGACAGAAATCTCTAAGGTAATAGATGTGATGTTGCTACTAGGGAGAAAACAACAATCCTTTGTTCATAGAACAATCGTATTATTTACTTTACACGCAATTCATAAAGCAATAATCTGTTGCTTGCAACTTAATACTAGAGGGGGTTCGGATGATAACCTGAAGGAGGATTATTAGTCATAGATGCAGTTGGATGGCGGTCTATGTATTACGTTGTAATTCCCAATCAAGTCTCAAAGGAGTCAATATGATTAGTATATGCATGTATTGCTTTCTCGATGTTTGTCAATTGCCCCGTTGTAATTTGTTCACCCAGCATGTTATCTATCTTAAGGAGAGCCACCTCTAGTGAACTATGGACCCCGGTCCTTTCTCTTTACATACAATCTACAATCTTTTACTGCTTTGTGTTTACTTTCTGCAAACTTTTACTTCTTTCCATTCGATATGTTTAATCCTTTGTTTTCCGCAAAACACGGTGAGATTGACAACCTCATCGCAAGTTGGGGATAAAGTTCTGTGGTTGTGTTGTGCAGGTCTCCAAGTTGCTGCTAGCACCGGTAGTGCGCCCTGCCAAAACTCTGCTAGTAACACCTTTGGCGTGTTTCCTTGCTCCTACTGGTTCGATTAAACCTTGGTTTCATAACTGAGGGAAACTTGCTGCTGTGCTCATCATACCTTCCTCTTGGGGTTCCCAACGAGCACTACATCAACCACACACCAACACTTTTCTGGGCGCCATACACAGAGCCATCAATATCCTACGGATGTGCGTGGACTTCACCTCCTTGAATAAGCACTGCCCAAAGGATCACTTCCTGTTGCCACGAATCGACCAAATCATCGACTCCACCGCGGGATGTGAGCGCCTCTGCTTCCTTGACGCCTACTCAGGCTACAATCAGATTCGAATGAAGGAGGAAGACCAGGAGAAAACAGCATTTACAATGCCCTTTGGTGTGTTCTGCTACAACACGATGCCTTTCGGGCTAAAAAATGCAGGAGCCACCTATCAGCGGTGCATGCAGGCTTGCCTCAAGAACCAACTTGGTCGCAATATCCAAGTCTATGTTGACGACATCGTCATCAAAACCAAGGAGGAAGCCACGCTAATCGACGATCTCCGCGAGACCTTCGCTAACCTCGACCGCTACTGGATCAAGCTCAATCCGGACAAATGCGCCTTCGGCGTGCCATCTGGGCAATTACTCGGGTATCTCATCTCTGTGAGGGGGGATCGAGGCAAACCCGAAGAAAATAAAGGCCATACTATCCATGGAGAAGCCGAAGAATGTAAAAGGTGTCTAGCAGCTGGCTGGGCAAATCGTGGTGCTCAGTCGATTCATCAGTCGAATGGGCGAAAAGGCACTGCCCTTCTACCAACTCCCCCGCAAAGCTAACAAGTTCGAGTGGACAGACGAGGCACAAGAAGCATTCTAAGACCTCAAGCGCATACTATCCACCTCGCCAATACTGGTGACGCCTCGCGAAAAGGAATCGCTGCTGCTCTACATCTCCGCCAGCAACCAGGTGGTCAGTACGGTGCTCGTGGTGGAACGAGCTGAAGAATATAAGGTCCACGGGGTACAGCGCCTAGTATACTACCTCAGCGAGGTGCTCACACCAACAAAGCAGCGGTACCCGCACTACCAGAAGCTGGCGTATGGCATCTTCATGATAGCCAGGCGACTACGCCACTACTTCCAGGAGCACCCAATCGTGGTGGTAAACAACGCCCCGCTCAGGCACATACTCAATAATCCTGACGCTACCGGACGAGTCGCGCTCTGGGGAATCGAACTGTCTCCATGAGACATCACATATGAGAACCGTGATGCGATCAAGCCGCAAGTTCTCCCGGACTTCCTCATGCACTGGATGGAGAACCAGCTCCCTGACAAGACAGATATGTCCTATCTTTGGACAATGCACTTTGACGGATCCAAGCGAAAGAACGGAGTTGGCGCAGGTGTCATACTAACATTGCCCTAAGGAGACAAGATGAAATATATTCTGCGAATGAAGTTCACTGCCTCCAATAGCGAAGCCCAGTACGAAGCCTTAATCCATGGGATGCAGATGGCGAAAGCTGCGGCGCCAAGAGGCTCATCATCTACAGCGACTCCAAGCTGGTGGTCAACCAAACGATGCATGAGTGCAATGCACTGAGCGACAACATGATCGCCTATCGCAACCTCTACGACACACTCGAGGGAGACTTTGATGGTTGTGAGCTGTGACACGTAGGCCGCGAAAGCAACAAAGAGGCGGATCTACTTGCCAACATTGGCTTCACCTGCACCCCCATACCACCTGGGGTATTCCTCGAGCGCATCTGCGAGCACTCCATCAAGCCCAAAGCTCTAGAGAAGAAAGCATGCACATCAACAGACTCGGGGGCTATGCCACCCAACAAGCCAATGGTTCTCGACGACATGGAGCTCGATACAGGACTCGAAGGCCTAATGGGGGTCATGATGATCCAGCCATCTTGGACACAGCCTTACATCACATATCTACTCAGCAAGAGGCTTCCAGATGACCCGACTGATGCGCGACACATCGCACGACGATCCAAGGCATTCGCCCTCATCAACAGCAAACTGTACAAGTGTAGCATCACAGGGGTACTTCAACGGTGCGTCTCCAATGGGGACGGAAGGGCCGTCCTCCTCGACATACATGAAGGCACTTGTGGACACCATGCTGGCAGTCGTGCACTCGTCGCCAAAGCTCTACGACCTGGATTCTACTGGCCCACGGCCATGCACGACGCCAAGGACATCGTCCAGCGCTGCAACGCTTGCTAGTGATTCGCGGACAAACCACACACACCTAGCGCGGAACTCAGGCCAATACCATTGGCTTGGCCCTTCGTGCAATGGGGACTCGACATGATCGGCAAGCTCCCAAAGTCCTCGCGAGGAGGTTACGTCTATCTCGTAGTCACGGTCAACAAATTCACCAAGTGGATCGAGGCCATGCCGGTGACAAATCAATCGGGAGCCAGCGTTGTCAAGTTCTTCGAGTCCATCGTCTACCGCTTCGGGGTGCCACATAGAATCATCACAGACAACAGGACGAACTTCACCTCCAAGGAGTTCCAAGAATTCTGCGAAATACTGGGAAATCAATGTTAGCTACGCCTCGGTGGCTCACCCTCAGACCAACGGTCAAGTAGAAAAGGCCAATGGCCTCGTCTGCGGCGGAATCAAGAAACGATTCCTTCGGCCACTCGAACAAGCCGCTGGATGCTAGCCAGACGAGCTGCAATCCGTACTTTGGAGCTTACGCACAACTCCAAACAGCTCCATGGGCTACACTCTGTTCTTCATGGTGCATGGTGCTGAGGCGGTGTTACCCGCAGAAGTGCGCTACAAAGCTCCATGAGTCATTGCTTATAGAGAGCAGGAGTTAACTCTTGCACTCGAAGACTCCATCGACCTCCTCAACGAGGCACGGGAAATCGCAGCGGAGAGATCAACGATCTATCAACAGAACCTCCGCAACTACCATAGTAGAAGGCTATGCCCTAGATCCTTCGTCGAAGGAGATCTGGTCCTACGACTGAAGTAGCAAGGGAACCTCAAACTCGAGTACCCTTGGGAAGGACCTTATGTGATTACTGAAGTAATCCCAGGTGGCGCCTATCACCACAAAGACCTAGCAAGCAGAGTCGCATACTCCAACCCCTGGAACGTCGCGCAACTGCGTCGTTTCTACCCCTAGTCGTTTTTACATTACAAATAAGGCTATTCAGCCAGGCTACTTAGCCACACATTGTACCTCGTACTATTATGCGAATAAATGAAGCTAAGTGCCCCAAAACTCTGTGTTTTCCCTATTTTCTTGCAATTTCATCACTCGAGGGCTACGCCACCCTTTACACTTTCGTTCTACGAACAAATCGCAGTATCCTGAGTAGCTGACACAATACCAATCGAACCCTTGATAAACACCAACCCAGTTGCAACACACCTGATAGGTTGGCAAGGTGCTAAGATAAACACAAGTCAGGCTAATGAAAAGGAACTGCAGAGTATAATACACTCGAAAAATATACAAGATAGCAAGATCTTCACATATCAATGAGTACTAAATACACCCAACACAACCATACGAACTTTACAACACTCATACATCTATGTGCAGGATACAAACTAAGCTACTGCTGCAGAAGATGAACATTCATCTGCTCTTCAAAGAAGTCGACAATGTCCTCCGCTGGCCGATCAACCACCTGGTAGTTTGGCACCATGTTCCAAGTCATCCCTTCTGGCGGCAGTGGCGGCCCAGCAGCAACGGACGCTATGTCCACATCTAGCCGATGCAGTCGCACCAACGACAAGGCAGCCTTCGCACCAGCGACCAGTTGCTGACGCACGCACTCGTGTACCGCGCTTATATCTTGAAACTTCACCAGAAGGGCCAACAGGCTTGAAGGGACGGCGTCTAGTGGAAACATCGTCTAATAAATGTGCCTAAGACATGACTGTGCCTTCTTCAAGCATTGGAGCACTCGAGAAGAACGATCCTGCAGGGTCACCAACGTGACTGCACGGTCCTGGTCCACCCAAAAATACCCACTCACCTGCAGCTTCTCCTGGGTCAGGTTGTTCATTCGAATTGCCACCCGGTCCTTCTCATCCTGCGGATGGCGAGCGCTAACAACTACACCAAGCAAGAAGCAAAGTGTAAGGACAAGGCATCACTGCGACTGACTAAAAGAAAAATGAGAAGACAGAGAGCTAACATTTAAACTGCTCATTCAATTGCACCACTTCCTCCAAGAGATACTTCTCGTGGGCGATGGCCTTCTCAGCTTTCGACTTCCACACATACACGTTACCATAGACGATGGGAAAATCACGCTCCAACTACTTAATGCGGTCGCGTTGTCGTGAAAGCAACGACAACTCCTCCACCTTTGAACGCGGCTAAGCCGTGGTTTCATCGGTGGGAGGAGAATCGTGAGGATCACTCGAATGACTACTCGAAGGACCCTAGGTACAATCAAGCAAGAGGCAAATGAGACTAATCATACATCAATAAAAAGAGGACTAAGTTCAAATTTGATAAAAGTGTCAAGGGAGCACCCTCCACAAAAGGCGGACCAACAAAAGAAGCTAGACCTATTACAAAGGATAACTATGGAGCAATCTGCTTCTTCGACTTAGACTTCGACTTCGGTGGAGTCATCGCATCCGAGGCAGTCTCCAATGCCACGGACTTGCCTGTGGTAGCCCTAGATGCCGTGGTCTTTGCCGCCTTCGCTCGCCGCCGCTCCTCAGAGTATTTGGCGACTATCTTGATAAGATGAGGCCCATATTTACCGCAGGTACTAGCGAAAGGAGCAAACACTACCTGTTGGCCCCCGGCATCGACAAGCATCGCCTCGGATATCGCGGCGGGATCCAACTCCACACCATGGGCTTGCACCATCGCGAGTGCCATGGTGGCACCGACAGACCGCTAGGAGTTCCTGAATTCCATGGGAATACCTCCAACGAAGGATTCCACCAGGTCGTCAAGATTGTCGATTAAATCGGCCTTGGGAGTCAGATCCTCCCGGAGGCGACTGAGCACACCCTTGGCCTTCCCCAACGTCTCTTGGAGGGAGATGCCACGATCTTCAACTGCGGCCACAACACCAGCAAGAGAATCCTCGCGACGCAAAGATTGGGCGTCGAAGCTGAGGCCAGCGGCATCTGAAGAGTACAAGGTGTGACCACAAGAACAAGAAACCCTGAGATAAGAAAAAACACAAGGGAAAGTAGTGCAAGTACCTGAGAGAGCCTTTGCAGTCGAGAAAACCTGTTCCATGAACAACGTCTCCCTCTCAGCAGCGGAAGCGCGTAGGTCTTCCTCACGCTTTCACGACTCCTCTAGAGCTGCGATTGCTTCATCGCAATTCTTCACCATCGCAGCAAGCCCCTTCTCGAGGGACGTAACGTGACGGAGAAGTGATGACCCACAAGTATAGGGGGTGTATTGCAGTATTTTCGAGGGAAGTGAAACCCAATTTATTGATTCGACACATGGGGAGCCAAAGAATATTTATAAGCCTTAACAACTGAGTTGTCAATTTAGCTGCACCTAGAAACAATCTTGCTCACAGCAGTTTATCAGTAGCAACAATTTTGTAGTAGGAATAACAAAGTAACAACAGTAGTGAAATAAAGACAGCAGTGACAATAGCAGTAAACAGTAGGATTCGAGTGCGGTAGGCATAGGGATGGATGGACGGGCGTTGCATGGACAAGACAATTCACATGGCAATCAGAACATAGGGCAATTGCAGATAAATAAGATAAAGCATCCAAGTACTAGACAATCCTAGGCATGTGTTCCATATATAGTCATACGTGCTTGCAATGAGAACTTGCACAACATCTTTTGTCCTACCAGCCCGTTTGCAGCGGGGCCTCTAGGGAACTACTGGCAATTAAGGTGCTCCTTTTAATAGAGCACCGGAGCAAAGCATTAACACTCTGTGAACACATGTGATCCTCACATCAAAGCCATTCCCTTCCGGTTATCCCGATTTCTATCACTTCGGGGCCATAGGTTCCGGACAACAACGTGTGTATACAACTTGTAGATAAGACCAGAAACAATACTATCATAATGAATCAATAACATGTTCAGATCTGAAATCATGGCACTCGGGCACTAGTGACAAGCATTAAGCATAACAAGTCGCAACAAAGTCATAAAGCACTAATAAAAGATACTAGGCACCATGCCCTAACAATTTGATGCCATTACATGAACGATCACATCCAATCCCTACCATCCCCATAGCCTACAACGGGGGGTTACTCACTCATAGATGGGGGAAACATGGATGGTCGATGGAGAAGCGATGGTGATGATGATGGCGATGATCTCCTTCAATTCCCCGTCCCGACAGGGTGCCAGAATGGAGTTTCTGGTGCTGTTTCGTGGAATCTGGTGGTGGCAGCGGAGCGGAACTCCTTCTGGAAAAACGTCAAACCCCCCGGATTTTTTAGGTCAGAAGGCTTCTTATAGGCAAAGAGGGAGACCGAGGGGGTGCCTGGGGCCACCACACCATGCCCTGGCGCGGCCAGGCCCAGCCCATGCCTAGGGGGGGGTGCGGCCAGCCCCTGGCCCTCCTCCATCTCGTATTCTGGCTCCTGGAGTCTTCTAGAAAAATAGGCACTTTGGCTTTTGTCCCGTCCAATTCCGAGAATATTCATTTTCTGACTTTCCTGGAACCAAAAACAGCAGAAAACAGGCAGCTGGCACTGTGGCTCTTGTTAATAGGTTAGTCCAAGAAATCATATGAAAAGTACTCCAAAGTGTGGACAAAACACAAGAAAGCGGATAAAACCAAGCATGGAGCATCAAAAATTATAGATACATTTGCAATGTATCAACATCCCCAAGCTTAACTCCTGCTCGTCCTCGAGTAGGTAAGTGATAAAAAGAAAGAATAATTTTTGAGGTGACATGCACCATCAAAGACTTGACCAAAGTATTTGTAAACATTCAAAGCTAGGATCATAGTACTTCAGTCATAACATGAAAGACAAAGTTCTAGCAATAAGACAAAGAAACTATGATGCAACAGGAAAAGGCACAAACAAAAGATTCATGAATAACAATGCTTTGCAAGACGTTTGTTTGTTTCACATAAAGAAAACATAGCATAGTGGCATTCAGCTTGTCCCTCATAGAGTAGCAAACATAAATGCATAGGACACCTTCAAAGTTTACAAGAGTGACTAGATACAAATAGTTTAAAACAAGCAATATCAAGGTATGCATCAATCAACAAGTCTTGGGACAATGCACATAGAACTAAGAATGGCCACTGCGCTCTCAAGAAAGTGCTCATAGAATGTGTGGAGACTCAATGAGGAAATGAACAGGTTTTGAAAAGTTTGAAAGGCTTCCAAATGCTGAAAGTATGGTACTCATTAGCTTTGATCTCTCATTGCCCCTATCATAAGCATCTTTAATGTGGTTAAGGTGAAAGTGAGGTCCAATCTGAGTTATATGCTTGACAGACTATAAACTCAAAATCCCAAGTCCCTTGAGTACGAGGGCCGCTCCTCATGCTACTCAACTTTAGTTACCGGTAAGTTCTTTTCATCGTAAGTATGTGCGTATCATAGAGAACCGCCAACGGGGTACCCCTTGCCCGATGATACGGAAGAATCCCCATATCAAAATGACAAGGCAAGCAGACAATGAGTATCTCAGCAATCTTCTTATTTACCATGGGAAAATGGTGTTTTTTTCTCTCTTTCCTCTTTTCATAAATCTCTTTTTTTTTTCTTTTTCTCAATAGCTATCTCTCTTTTTTTATAAGAAGAATGCTTCATAGATATCATTATGGTTACGCTGCAGGTTTCCACCATGTCCGCATGGATTAGACCAGCGGCCCAGGCATTTCTCTAACACACATACATAACTCCATGGACTTACAAGCTCCCCTTTTATTTCATACCGACGACATCCGCAAACAAAAGAGCAAGGTATCAACTGGGTATATATTTACAAGTGTTGAAAGTGTTCCCCATGACAGCACGGTTCTGCTAATCCCTAGCCTATAATTTGCAAGCATCTAACTTTCATGGAGAGTTCACAATGGTTCAGGTTTATTAACTGCAGGAAATAAAGTGTGCCATAAAGTTCGTGAGAGCTTTACTAACTAATTTTCCCATAACAAGCAAACATTTTATTTGGAAGAAAACAAGGCATATTGAATATGCACGGGAGTAGCAAATGATGCTACTAGGTAGGTATGGTGGAAACTTTGGAAATATTTGGTTTAGGGAGTTGGAAACATGAGTAAAACACTCAGTAGAAGTGAAGGCTAGCAATAGTAAGAGAGCGACAAACGAGAGAGCAATAATGGCCATAATCATGCAGAGCGACAAAACACCATTGGTCAAAGCATAAAGTGATACTACAAGTTAAAAACTAAAGGATCATAAAGGCTATGGTGACTTGAGATAGTCATAACATGGTGTGAGCATGTGCCAAGACAACCCAAATAAAGCATCAAAGGAGAATACCACTATACTATGCTTTAATATGCTAAAACAACGCATGATTCATCCAAGGCACATTAAGCAATCTCAATTGTTTATAACAAGTCATGCTACAACAAAGAATACTAAGCATAAAGCCAAAACAATATCAAGCATGGCATAACAAAGCATAGGCCACAGTCAAAAACAAACTCTCTTTACCACTTAAGCATGAGCTTTCCTACTCTTTTCCAAACCAAACCAAACTATTTCAACACCAATGTAAGAAAGAGGGGGTCCAACCAATTTATTCAGAAAACTAAGCAAACAAAAACAAACAAAAAACCAAAACGAAAACAAAAAAGAAGATGCTCCAAGAACAACACAACTGTGCATGAAACAGTAAAAATGAAGCGTTTGGAAGAAACCTGGGATTTTTATTGATGAAGAAGGAGATGCCTTGGGCATCCCCAAGCTTTGACGCTTGTACTTATTGGATATTTCTTGGGGTGACACGCGTGGCATACCCAAGCTTGAGCTTTAGTCCATCCTTCATCTCATTACTCATTCCTTCCATACACCTGGAATTTTTCCTTCATACAAAACTTCACACAATCTTTATTAGCAACATTAGTGCACTCAAGATAATAGGTCTTAAGGTTCAGTTCTAACACCAAATAAACTTCCATTAGAGCACTAGATACTGTAGCACTTCCCTCAAAAAGCTCAATTCCCCAAAAGAACTCAATAAGGAACCCACAAGAAGCAAATGCAGAAAATGGCAGAAATCTGTCAAAACAGACCAGCAGGTACAGACGAATTTTTTCGAAGACCTTCTGTTGCTCAAATCAACAAGTGTTGAACTAACAAAAGTTAGATAACACCCTGGGGCAGAAGAAAAAAAATTACAGCTCAATCCAACATACAGAGCTCTCTCACGAATTTTTACGGTGAAGCACAAAAATCTGTTTCGGGACAACAACTTTCCCAATCATTACTTCTATCTCATTAGAGGTTAGTCTTGGCTCAAAAAGCAAATAAAAAGGATAAGGAGTGGTTATTACTGAAGTAATAACTTCCAATAATCATCTAAAACTTTTGGGTTATCTCCCAATAAGTACTTTTCTTCAACGCCAAAGCAAAAAACTGAAAATGGATAAAATATAAGTAAGCGGAGATAATCATGGTGAAAACATTGTTTTGTTCAATGAAATCCTTTTGTTAACAAGGTTGATCAGGTCTTGTTACCAAAACAATTTCATATGATACAAAACTTTGTATTCGACTAATGATTATGTTACCTGAACCTTGATAGCAATGGTCCAATCATAATAGATTCAAATTTTCTCTTGGTATGGGACAATATATTTCTCCAACTTGAATGCCCTCAACATGTTCAATTGAATTCAAACCATAAGTCCTTTCAATCTTCTTGGGGAAATAGACTGTATGTTCCTTGTCATTAACATTGAAGGTCACCTTTCCTTGATTACAATTAATAACAACTCCTGCAGTATTTAAGAAAAGGTCTCCCAAGAATAATAGACATAATATCATCTTCAGGCATAATAGTTTGAGAGGATGCTCTCATAAGAAATAAGAATTGAATTAAAAGAGAGCATCAAGAAGCAAATTCAAAACACATTTAAGTCTAACCCACTTCCTATTCATAGGAATCGTGTAAGCAAATAACAAAGTGACAGGCATAGGAAGATAAAACAAGAGTAACTTCAAAACTTTCAGCACATAGAGAGGTGTTTCAATACCATGAAAACTTCTACAACCATATTTTCCTCTCTCATAATAATTTTCAGTAGCCTCATGAATAAACTCAACAATATAACTATCACATAAAGCATGCTTTTCTACAAGCACTAGAGCTTTATTATAAACACTTTCAAAAGAATCCTCAGGAACATAACATTCATCCTCCTTTAGTAAGCATGGAGGACAATCAAATAATGTAAGGGATAAAGATTTACTCTCATTAGAAGGTAGGCATGGGTAGCTAATCCATTTTTCCTCCTTTTGTTCATCACTCTCCTCTTTTTCATCTAATGAGATTTCAGGTTCATCAAATTCTTCTTCCATAGGATCCTGCAAGGCATTAGTCTCTTCCATTTGTGGAAAGCATCTACTAAAATATTCAAGAATATAACCATTTTCATCCTTGTAATTATCAAAGAAAAATTTAAGTATACCAAAACCTCATATTTGTAAGGTGAATCATCAATATTTTCAAGAAAACTAGCAAGTTCAAATGCACCCTTCCAAGCGATAAATTCCTCAATTTGTTCCACGTCATAAAGGTCATAATTTCCCTTAACATAGGAAGATATGGTAACATTATCATTATACTCACATTGAAAAGGTAGGTGTTTGTACCTCCTACAGCAACAAGATTTATCAAAGCAATAAGTAATGTTATAAGTAGAGCACACGTTTCTAGCAATGGTATACAATCTATCAATTTGTCCCCATAAATGTTTCCCTTTTTGTGACAAGCGGTGTTCCTTATAATAATATTTTTCATCTTCCGTGAACCCACCTTGCCAATAAGATTCAGTTTCAAAGAAACCAACCATTGACAACAAGCATGATAAAGCAAGACAATAACAGACCAACGAAAATAACAACTAGAGTAGGAACTACTTTTTTTGTATTTTTGATAAAGAAACAAGTAAACAAGGAGAAAATAAACTTAGCTTGAACAATAGTGAATCCAAGTGAACTTGATAAATAAAGCTATGCTCCCCGGCAACGACGCCCGAAAATAGTCTTGATGACCCACAAGTATAGGGGGTGTATCGCAGTATTTTCGAGGGAAGTGAAACCCAATTTATTGATTCGACACAAAGGGAGCCAAAGAATATTTATAAGCCTTAACAACTGAGTTGTCAATTCAGCTGCACCTGGAAACAATCTTGCTCATAGCAGTTTATCAGTAGAAATAGTTTTGTAGTAGGAATAGCAAAGTAACAACAGTAGTAAAATAAAGACAGCAGTGACAATAGCAGTAAACAGTGGGATTCGAGTGCGGTAGGCATAGGGATGGATGGACGGGCGTTGCATGGACAAGACAATTCACATGGCAATCAGAACATAGGGCAATTGTAGATAAATAATATAAAGCATCCAAGTACTAGATAATCCTAGGCATGTGTTCCATATATAGTCATACGTGCTCACAATGAGAACTTGCACAACATCTTTTGTCCTGCCAGCCCGTTTGTAGCGGGGCCTCTAGGGAACTACTGGCAATTAAGGTGCTCCTTTTAATAGAGCACCAGAGCAAAGCATTAACACTCCGTGAACACATGTGATCCTCACATCAAAGCCATTCCCTTCCGGTTATCCCGATTTCTGTCACTTCGGGGCCATAGGTTCTAGACAACAATGTGTGTATACAACTTGTAGATAAGACCAGAAACAATACTATCATAATGAATCAATAACATGTTCAGATCTGAAATCATGGCACTCGGGCCCTAGTGACAAGCATTAAGCATAACAATCGCAACAAAGTCATAAAGCACTAATAAAAGATACTAGGCACCATGCCCTAACAATCTGATGCCATTACATGAACGATCTCATCCAATCCCTACCATACCCATAGCCTACAACGGGGGATTACTCACTCATAGATGGGGGAAACATGGATGGTCGATGGAGAAGCGATGGTGATGATGATGGCGATGATCTCCTCCAATTCCCTGTCCCGACAGGGTGCCAGAACGGAGTTTCTGGTGCTATTTCATGGAATCTGGTGGTGGCAGCGGAGCGGAACTCCTTCTGGAAAAACGTTGAACCCCCCCGGAGTTTTTAGGTCAGAAGGCTTCTTATAGGCGAAGTGGGAGACCGAGGGGGTGCCTGGGGCCACCACACCATGCCCTGGCGCGGCCAGGCCCAGCCCATGCCTAGGGGGGGGGGTGCGGCCAGCCCCTGGCCCTCCTCCATCTCGTATTCTGGCTCCTGGAGTCTTCTAGAAAAATAGGCACTTTGGCTTTTGTCCCGTCCAATTCCGAGAATATTCATTTTCTGACTTTCCTGGAACCAAAAACAGCAGAAAATAGGCAGCTGGCACTATGGCTCTTGTTAATAGGTTAGTCCAAGAAATCATATGAAAAGTACTCCAAAGTGTGGACAAAACACAAGAAAGCAAATAAAAGCAAGCATGGAGCATCAAAAATTATAGATACATTTGCAATGTATCAAGAAGTTCATTATGTTCACCTGCAAAAGTCAGAACACTGCAAAGTATACGAGCCCACAAACCCCAGTGCAAAGAAGATTAAAGAGACAAAGTCAAGAACAAACCTTTGACTGAGCGGTGGCGATTGTCCAGTAGGGCGTGCTGTCGACCCATAGCAAGGACTTGCTCCGCAAGGCGAGCAGCTTCCTCCATAATGAGCTACACCAAGGGAGACGAAGACTCAACGTCAGCCCAAAGTGCAAATTCTACTGCCAAACAGCAAAAAGGACACTCACATGTTCCTCCAGGGATTCCGAAGATGACTATCGAGCAGTCGTTCGTGCAACCATCTGGTGCTCCCCAGCATGTGGGGAGCTAGAAGAATTAACACCGGAGTGGGCCGCCACCGGAGGAGAAGGAGATCGTGCGGCCACCTCCTTGGTCTTAGAGTCTGAGACTTTGGACTCTTTCACAAATTGGACGTCGTCAAAAGACGATGATGCCGTTTGACTACAAAATGTGCCCAACACCACTTCAGAAAAGCAACCTCAAAGAGAGCAAGACAAACTCGCAGACACTAAAAGCTTACCAGTTGAATTTGTCAAGGTCAAACGAGTCATCCGACGACTCCTTCAG
Organism: Avena sativa; assembly: GCA_916181665.1. Lineage (NCBI taxonomy): Eukaryota > Viridiplantae > Streptophyta > Magnoliopsida > Poales > Poaceae > Avena > Avena sativa. The sequence continues at coordinate 76,545,288 of OV702292.1, read as the reverse complement.
CAGCTGCAGCTTCTTCTGAGTAGGAGGAGCCATGGCGCACATAGGTACGGCAGGAATCGGCTCCTCTGCAGCAGCAGAAGGACCTTTCGACATCTTCGGTGAAGAAGCGTTAGAATCCTTGCTGCGGGAACGCTTGCGAGTACCGTGGCCACTGGACTCGGGGGCTTCCTCCTCTTCTTCAATTGGGATGGTCGATTCTGACTCGTCCTCTTCCTCCGCTTCGTGAGGGATAACCCCTTCAGGCTGAGGAGGAAAACTGGCAGCCATGTTCCAGTCCTGCAATAAGAAGATACATCATTATATCAAGTACTTGGTAGGCAATCGAAAAAGTAAACTACTTTATAGTACAGTTCTACCTCGGGAGGAGGGTTGTTGGCATCGAAAGGAGGCACGACTAATTCGCCTGGGAGATCCTCCTTGGCGGTGTACATGGTCACCAGTCACAACCTCCTGTCTACCTCACCCATAGAAATTCCCTCCGCAGATATGCGAGTGACATCGCCCGCACCAGCCCAGCGATACATCGGGTGGATTCTGGCCTGGAGAGGCTGGATACTGTGGCGCAACCACGTATGATTGAGCGCAGCGCCACCTTCTTCACTCCCGATGAGGCCTTCGAGGTCGCAGACACGCTGGTACATCATCTCTGTCTCCTCGGACTCGCTAGGCATCACGACATTCTTCCAGGAACGCCTCCTCTTGCAAGCAGCCATGAGGTCGAAGGGCGCGAGTCCATAATGCTCTCCGTCGGCCTTCTAGTCACGGACGTAGAACCATTTGTCTCTCCACGCTTGGACATACGCGGTGAGCTTGATATCGAAGTAAGTGGCGGAAGAATCGACATGAATCCCATAGCCCCCTACATCATAGACTACAGAGCCCAGCCCCGACTGACGCTTAAGCTTAAAAAGATTCTTGAAGAGACCAAAGTGCGGCTCGATTCCGAGCCAGCACTCGCAGAGAGTGATGAAACAAGAGATATGAAGAATCAAATTCGGGGACAGCTGATGCAGCTGGATCCCATAGAAGCAGAGAAGACCCCTAACAAACAGATGCAGGGGGAGAGAGAGACCTCGAATGATGAACGCAAGGAACATCACTCAGAAACCCGCAGGAGGACGAGGGATTACCTCGTCACCAAGCACTCGAGAATCATCTTCCGTAGAAGGAAGTGCTCCATCTTGACAAAGAGTGTGCAGCTCGGAAGACTTGATGACAGATGCGCGCTAGGAGCCACTGGTGATGCGGGTGACCGCACCTTTCTTCTTCCCAGCAACGGCAATGCTGGTGCCCACAGCGGTGGTGCCTCCCTTATTCTTGGCAGCGGCAATGGTGGCCGCAGATCCAGCAGCGACACCTCCTTTCTTCTTGCCCATCTTTTGACGATGGTGAGAATGCAAAAAATAGCTGGGAAATACGCGCAGCTGGTCCAGTGCCACGGAGGGTATGAGCGCAAGGGAGCAGAAAGAGCAGCAATGGTGAAGAAGGCACGAGCAAGAAGAGAGATGGGAAAATTACCACATCTACGCTGCTACTTAACCTCCTCGCGGATGTCATCCAACGGCCAGCAGAAACCCTACTGGACACGTGGCACACATCGTCATCGACGCGTGGCGAAGGTGAATCACGAATCGTCCCCCACTACTCCCATTATGCACGGAAATCGAGGAGACGCAGTTAAAACAGAAGATTACACACGCCTAGTCAAATCGAAGTCAGAAAGTGGGACCCACCGCTCATCACGTCCCGTCAAAGCCGCTCACACGGGCAACTGAAGTCATCACGTCGTCAGCACTGACATCATAGTTTCCAGTAGAAGAACATTTTGACTACTTTAGTCCTTGTTCGAGTCTTCGACTCAACCAAGCACTCCGGGGCTACTCCTAACAGGAGCGTTGGCCGCGCACCCGAAAGAATTTTTATGCAGGTATATAAGCTTCACAAAAACCCATCACTCGAATCAACAATTCGATTATGAACTACGGGTTACCCCCATAGGGAGCCCTAGAAGCACTTTCGACTGAAACAAGCAACAAAAGACAACAGCACTCGCAAATGTTTTTAGTCCCCACTCGAGTCTACGACTCGAATAGGCACTCCCATAGGGAGCGCTGGTCGCGCACCCTATGATTATTTTTCCTTGTACATCGTACTGTGTGTTGATAACATCCACACTCGAAAGCCATGGCGACTCTGCCACATATTTTCCCTACAAAGAGATTACGTCTCCTGGGCCACCTGAATCATCTCCGCGATGACAAAAATTCGGATGTCGTGCTTGAAGCGTGAAGATAAGACCTGAATAAGGCCTGGCAACGCATCTGATGCGCACTACTAGAAATATATCTGTACCTATAGGTACGATGAACATGCCTTGACGGACGCGTCGAGTGCTCACATTTATACACTGGAATTCGACTTCTGTAAGACCTCTGCGGCCTAAGTTGAATTACGCCAGCACTTTTCCGAATTCGAGTCCAGGGACTCGAGTTTGAATAGATTGCGTTGTTTTTCCCTAAGGCAGTTAATTGATACCGATACATCGGATAAATCAGGCACGTATATCAACAATCCCTATGACACAAACAGAACACTCGAAAAGATACTCAGTCATGCACTCGAAAGACTTCATAAAGTCTTCAGTCGAATCTACGATTCCACTAGACACTCGGGGGCTACTGACATGGGTATACCCTACAGGTACTTGAGTTCGGCATATACGGTCCAGATACGGCAGAAGCCCACGGCGTTGCCAAGGCCCAATGAAGAATTCGGGTGACCCACGGACTCTCCGATTGCTTGCGAGGCAAGAAGAAGCTTAAGATAGAAAATTCAAAGGACGAACCCTAATCTGTAACCGACTCGGCCTGCTACCCGAGACCTAGCCTATCTATCTAAAGGCTAGGAGGTGCGGCGAGGAGGACAATCACAACCCTACTTTCCACAACCATCGCCAGATTGCATCTGCGCACCCCCTATAACTTTCGACTCCCTCGATAATTCCAAGAGCAGACAAGCAGGAGTAGGGACCTCTACGAGGTCTGAACCTCGGTAAACCTTGCGTCCCTGTGTGCTTGTTTGCTAGCCGATTGATGCCTCCAGCGCTCCCTCCTTCTCCAAAACCCAAGTCCATAACAATGGGCATTGACGAGTTAAACCCTCGTCAGCAGGACAACATCTCTGCTTAAAATAAGCCACTTAGAACACATTAAGATATTAAATCAACCTGCCGTGCAGAATAGGAAAGTATTGCATCTTCATGGAGTGGTGTTCATTAAAGTAGGGATACTTTCCTCTCAGCTAATCAACAACTTGTCTCCCAATTCTAATTCACGGGATCTCCGATCACATAGAATGGTTTATCACTGTGAAAAACTCATATTGTGGGTTTCATACCCATCTCCTTCAATGCATTTTCTATCACATTGTGTGATAGACCCTTTTGGAAGGGATCTGCCAAGTTTTTAGATGTTTGGATATAATCGAATGCAATAACTCTGGAGTTTCTCATTTTCCTGATAAATTTCAGTCTCCTCTTTACATGTCTTAATGACTTCATATTATCCTTAGAACTATTTTGAAAATCATTGTTTCATTATCGCAGTTCATAAGGATTGCGAGTATTGGTTTTTGAACCACAGGTAAGTTCATCAAGAGTTCATGAAGCCTCTCTGCTTTAACTATGGCTGTGTCTAATGCTGTGAGTTCTGCTTCCATAGTTAACCTCGTTAAGATGGTTTGCTTGCAAGACTTCCAAGAAATAGCGCCACCACCAAGTGTGAATACATATCCACTCGTGGCCTTTATGTCATCAGCATCAGATATCCAATTTGAATCACTATAACCCTCTAGTAACCTTGGATACCTGGTATAGTGAATGCCATTGCTCATAGTGCCTTTTAGATAACGCATAAATCTCTCAAGAGCATGCCAGGGATCATCTCCTGGATTTGAAACAAATTGACTGAGTTTGCTTACAGCAAAAGCGATGTCAGGCCTCGTGGAGCTAGCTAAATACATAAGCGAGCTAATAATTTGAGAGTATCTCAGTTGGTCTCTAGTATTTCCTCAATTATTTCGAATCATCACACTACGATCATATGGTGTAGGAGAAGACTTGCAGTCCCTATACCCGAAACGACTCAAGACGTTTTCCACATAGTGAGACTGAAGCAATGTAATCCCACCATCATCATCTCTCAATAGCTTGATGTTCAGGATAACATCAACTACACCCAGATCCTTCATCTCAAAGGAATGAGATAAGAAATCCTTGACTTCCTTAATTGCATTAAGGTTGGTTCTGAAAATCAGTATGTTATCAACATACAAACAACAGATTACTCCTTCTCCCCCACCATGGCGATGGTACACACATTTATCAGCTTCATTTACAACAAAGCCTGCAACAGTTAAAGTTCTTTCAAACTTCTCATGCCACTGCTTAGGGGCTTGTTTTAGGCCATATAAAGACTTCAACAATTTGCACACCTTTCCTTCTTGACCATTTACCACAAAGCCATCTGGCTGATCCATGTAAATTTCCTCATCCAACTCTCCATTTATAAAGCTGCCTTAACGTCCATTTGATGAACGAAAGACCATGAGAGGCGTCTAATGTAAGTAGTACTCTAATGGTGGTCAATCTGGCAACCGGTGAATAAGTGTCAAAGAAGTCTTCACCTTCTTTTTGAGTGTAACCTTTGTCCACAAGCCGTGCCTTGTACTTCTCAATAGTACCATCAGACCTAAGCTTTTTCTTAAACACCCATTTACATCCTACAGGTTTGCACCCATAAGGAGGATCAGTGATCTCCCATGTTCCATTGGCTAAGATGGAATCCATCTCACTACGGACAGCTTCCTTCCAGTAGTTAGCATCAGGAGATGCATAGGCTTCTGAAATAGAAGTGGGAGTATCATCCACGAGGTACACAATGAAATCATCACCAAAGGACTTTGTAGTCCTCTGTCTCTTGCTCCTTTTAGGTATTTCATTATCATCCTCCTTAGGATTTTCAACATGTTCAATTAGAGTGATGGGTTCAGAATTGGTACCAAAATCCCGACTGGATGAACTAGGCATCTCCTGATTTGATGAGCTAGGTATATCCTTCATAAGAAAGATATCCTCAAGGAAAGTCGTATTAGTCGACTCCATAATTGTACCGACATGCATGTTAGGTACCTCAGATTTTACTATCAAGAATCTATAACCAATGCTATGGAAAGCATAACCCAAAAATACACAGTCAACGGTTTTTGGCCCAAGTTTGCGCTTCTTAGGAATTAGCACATGAACTTTTGACAAACATCCCCAAGTCCTTAGGTAAGAGAGTTTTAGCCTTATCTTCTCCCATTCTTCAAATGGAGTAATTTCTTTGTTCTTCCTGGGAACTCGGTTTAGGACATGACACACAGTAAATAGAGCCTCCCCCCACCATTCCTTAGATAGACCCGATGTATCTAACATGGCATTAACCAAATATGTTACAGTATGGTTCTTTCTTTCAGCTACACCATTTGACTGAGGTGAATAGGGTGGCATCCTCTCATGGATTATACCATGTTCCGCACAAAAGGAATCAAACTCATTGGAAAAATACTCTCCACCACGATCAGACCTAAGCCTCTTAATCTTTCGATCAAGTTGGTTTTCTGCTTCAGCTTCATAGATTTTGAAGAAACTCAAAGCCTCATCTTTTGATTTCAGAATATACACATGACAATATTTCTTTCCACCTTTTTTCAACACACCACTCATCTCACAAAGATCAGAATGATGAGTTCCAGTGGTGTTAAATTTCTCACTTCCGTAGTCGTATATGACTTGCGAGGTTGTTTTGCTTGCACGCAGACTTGGCACTTAGATCCCTTAATAGTTGTGAAATCAGGGATTAAATTCATTTTGGCTAGTCGCGTCATACAACCAAAATTAATATGGCAAAGACGAGAATGTCAGACATTTGATTCAAAATTCGTGTAAATATGATTAACAACTTTATTACAAACGTCTGACAGAGATAAACGGAACAAGCCTCCGCACTCATAACCTTTACCAACAAAGGTTCCATACTTAGAGATTACAAATTTATTGGACTCAAATACAATCTTGTAGCCGTCTTAACACGGAAGATCTGCTAACAAGATTTTTACTTATTGAGGGAACATGGTGCACGTTCTTCAGGCGCACGGTCTTTCCCGAAGTGAACTTCAGATCGACCATACCAACACCATGAAAAGAAGCATGCGATCCGTTCCCCATCAGCACGGTTTGAGTCCCTCTGACCTGATATGAAGAAAACATGGAGATATCATAACATACATGTACATTAGAGCCCGTGCCAATCCACCAATCAGGAGAATGACATAACAAAAGAACCGTAGGTAATATATCATACCCAACATCTTTCATCTTGATGTCGCTCATGACAACATTAACAGTATTGCTGCCCTTCCCATGCTGGCGCTTGTCAAAGCGGTTGGGACAAGCAGGAGCCCAATGACCAGGATCATCGCACACATGACAAGCACCTTTCTTCTTATCAGTCTTCTTCTTGGAGCTAGTAGACTGTGAAGCCTTGTTCTTTCCATTGAACTTTCCTTTGCCATCAAACCTGTCCTTGTTCTTGAACTTGTGAGGCTGGAAGTTCCTTTTCTATACCAGATTGGCATTAGAACCTCCCTCGGTACCTCGAGAACGTGTGTCTTTTGCTCTTGCCTTCTCTTCCACATCAAGAGTCCCAATGAGATCCGTCACGGAAAACTCTTGCCTCTTGTGCTTCAGATAAGTAGCAAAATTCCTCCATGACTGGGGAAGCTTGGCAATAATGCCTCCGGCAACAAACTTGTCTGGTAACACACAAGTGAAGTGCTCAAGCTCCCTGGCAAGTGACAGTATTTCATGAGCCTGCTCCACAATGGAGCGGTCATCAACCATCTTATAGTCATAGAATTGTTCCATGACATACAATTCACTGCCAGCATCGGAGAATCCAAATTTTTTCTCGAGCGCATCCCACATATCCTTGCCATTGCTAAATGACAGGTATAAATCCACAATATTGTCGTCACGGATGCTGATCAAGGCAGCATTTAATGTGGTATCACGTTTTCGAAAAGCCTCTTCCTGAGTAGGATTAAGAACTCCCTCAGGTGCGCTGTAAATGACGTTATAGCAGCTCATGGTCTGAAACCAGAGCACTACCCTCGCACGCCATCTTTTGTAATTGACACCTTCAAACACAGGTGGCTTCGTGGATCCAACGAAACTACTTGGAGCAAATTGCCTATGATAAGGTTTTTGGATTGTTGAATATAAGAGGAATTTATCCAAGATAAATGCTAAATAAAATATGAATAGAATAACAGAAGTTAAACTAATCCTATGATTTAGCGGGTACGAAATAAGACAGATATCGAAGAGAATTGCAAAGCATACAACTTAAGATAGTATTAGAGCAAGATCTGTAGCAACCCAAAGGGAATGACATACTATCTGAGTAAGATAAACAAGATTAACTAAGATGATGTACATCATAGCAGAGGGACCGCTAGAGAAACCGCCGGTGTTGGCGTTAGCACCGTCGTTAGCTATGTTGTCGAGGAAGAGGTTGCTGATGTCGGGGAAGTAGTCCTCGTTGGGGAAGACGTCGTTGGCGCAGTCGCTATTCGTGAAGGAGTCCATGATGAAGCCAGTAGTCGTGCCGATAGCGCTGCCCAAAAACCTTATCGCCCTTCTCTCGTACAGGACTCGAAGCAGCGTGGTCTCGGAGGCCTACGGTCCCAACTAGCGGTGCACGTCGCAAGACGGGATGGGGAAGGTTGGAGCAGCACAGAGCGATGCTCTGGAGCTAGAGGCGAAGCTTTTCACAGGAGAGAAGCGACCTCTCACTGTTATAGGCACAAGCGAACGGGCAGCGTCGAGAGAGGAAACGACCTCCATTAAGTTCGAATTAAACCTCAGAGGAAACGTTTGAATTAAACCCCGGAGGAAACGTTCGTATTAAATCTCTATTGACGCGATCCGCCTGCGCGCGCGTCGTGACGAGGCGTGGCGAGGCAGGCGGCGGAGGAGGAGGAGCGCGCGTGTACGTCTCTCCTTCTCATCCTTTTACCAAGTGGTGGAAGAATCCCCTTATAAGGTGGTGAAATCTTCCTTCAACTAGTAATATGGGACTAAACATTTATTCCACCTCTTGCCATGCATGAATGGGCCACATGAGCCTCTAGAATTTTTAGAAATTATTAAAATAGAATATGGGCTGGACCAATTAGGCAAGAATTTCAACAAGATTCCTTCTTTCCAACAGTCTAGACTTTTGGGATGGAGTAGACTCTCTGCTAAAGGTTGGATTGTGTATGCGTGAACGTCCAGAACATGACCCGATTGCTGAGCTAGCCTGAGTGGACTCGCTAACACATAAACTTGATAACTTCCTTGTCGACGATCTCCTTGACTCCGTCTCTTCCAATCCGATTGCCCCCTCCCCCTTCCATCTCCAGCATATAATTGTCTTGTGCCCAGCAATGTCTCACAGACGTGCGATGCCCTTTTATGTTGCTTCCATTATTTATTCATGGATCTCAATGAGGGAGTCTAGTAGCTGTTGGTCTCAAAAATGGCTCCCTACACTTGTCACAAGATAAATAGGTGTCCACCTGAACCAACCTAGTTAAATACCACGCGACAACGGAAGCATGCAATTAACCTATGGTCTTAATCCAGTTCAACCTAAAATCTTAATCCAAAATTGCCAGAACTTTGTTTTTGTTCCCAGGAAGGTCGCACATTCTTTTCAAAGAAATGAATGTCATGCCAATAATCGCCATTTAATGCGACGATGGACCGTAGGGAAATGATTCCACCCAGGACAACGATATATAATCATGTTGCCCACAGGTGGCCAAAGTAAGAAATTCGGTTTGAGAGTACGGAGTCAGTGGATTAGAGTTATATTTATTAAATGTAACACTAATTCCGAGTTTTGAGCTATCTTTTAGTATGAATTTATACTATACATATACATATTTTCTCTTTTCTTAAAAATAATGGGTGTACATTTGCAGACCCATGTCCTTAAGTGGGTCCTCCACTTTTACATAGTACTTCCTCCGTCCGCAAATAAGTGTATTTCTATCTTTGTCTTAATTCAAACTTTGTAAAGTTTGACTAGCTTTATAGAAAAACGTAGCAATATTTATGACACTAAATTGATACCACTTGATTTGTTTTCGAATTTAGTTTCATAATATGATAATTTTATATAATATACGTTGCTATATTTATCTATTTATCTATAAGATTGATCAAATTTAATAAAATTTGACTTAGACAAAAGCTAGAAGTACACTTATTTACGGACGGAGGGAGTATGCATTTAGAACAATGATGTCTTCATGATGCTTTCAATGTTCCACTTTTACGCCAGTATGTCAGAAAACTGGGTGATAGAGGCTAATAGAGAGCAACTCCCTTATGTTGGCTATATTTGCTACCGAGCTGACTGGGCCGCTCTCCTCCCTCCCCCAACCTTATCCTCTTTCCTTTCGCTTGTCCGCCACCACCCAAATCCGGGCCGCTCCCGAGCCTCTCCCGCCGGAAGCCGGCCGGAGGTGGCGGAGGAGCGATGCCAGGGTAGTTGTAGGCTTTTCGTTTTTTAGGGTAGCTAGGTCTTGGCTTTATGCCTTAGTTTGGTTTGTTGCCGTGAGGTGGCTAGGAGTTCTCTTGCCCGAGACATCCAGCCGTCGATGGCTTCCCTTCCTCGACGCGGTGCTCTGGTGGTCGGAGCCTTGGGCGCCGAGATGGATGGCTGCTTCCTCCTCAAATAAAGGGGCTCTTGGGTCTAGGCGCCATCCTAGGTCGCAGAGTTTGCAAGCGGTGATGCCTCTCCTGGCCGGCCGTGATGGTGAGGAGGAGAGGTGTTGCGGCGTGGCGCGCGGTGTGATGGAGTCGCTGTCGGCTGGCCGTGGAGGCGAGGGGAAGAGACTCTGCTCTGCATCGTCCTCTCCTGCTACTTGGAGAAGGTACTGTCGACCCCGTGTTCATCGCCGCGACATCTTATTTGGTTTCTTCTCCTCATCTCGGGAAGGAGCTCTAAGGAGGGAGCTTATTTTCTTTGCACGGCGGAGATGGACTTTGGCTGCTTGTTGCTGTTGTTCCAAGTTCGATCTTCTCTTCCTGGGCGCTGTGGCTGCGACTGGAAGTTGGGGATCCTTGCGGAGTACCGGTGACGAGTGGCTTGTGGCTGCGCTTGATGTTCACACAATGAGCCTGGATTAGCCACTGATCTTTGATCCCCAAGATTGGCATCCTTCGACGCAATGGAAGCGTCTGATCAACCTCCGAGAATGGAGGCCCTCTCCTGATGGTGTGACGGCGGCACACAACGCCGTCCTCTTCCCAATTGGCTATGTCCTTGGTAAAGAAGACGGTGGTCGGCGGTGGCACTCATCCCTGAAGCTATGCGGTGAGGCACAGGGACCTGATTGCTTTTGCAGAAAAGTTTCTGAGGTTCCCAGTGTTTATTTCCAGTACCTGGTTGTAATCTTCTTTTTTCTTTGGGTCCTTCTTGTAATCTGTACCACCATTTGGATTTAATGCAACCCTTTAGGTCCTTCGGGACCTTTCCCGTTCAAAAAAAAATATTGGCTATATTTTGAATTATATAGTTATATAGTATCTCTCCATCCAGAAATAATTGACTCGGATTTCTCCGATTCTCATGTTTCTAGATGCGTTTTAGTGCATAGATACACGCGAATTTAGACAAATTCAAATTACTTATTGTTAAAAATATAAGCAATAGTCTATATGATTTAATACGAATAATAAACTGAGAAAGCATGATCATATAAACAGTGCCAAAACTAATCATGCAGATTAATATTGTAGATGAATAGAATATATCTAAATAAGATAAACCTATTACATCTACACCAAATGCTAGAATAAAGAACTCTAGCAGAATCTGAAAGGAAAAGTTCAGAGTTACGCACGATGTTGCAGGAGGATTCACGTTCAGGTTGGCGTTGACACCAGCATCATCAACCATGTCGTCGATGTAGAGGATGCTGATGTTCGGGAAGAAGTCCTCGTCGAGGAAGGAGTGGTCCGTGATGGCGTCAGTAGTCGCGCGGAAGCGCTCCCTAAAAACCTGATCGCCCCTCACCCGTACAGGTTCACAAGAGGCAGGATTCCGGAGGCCTACTGTCCCGATATGCGGTGCACGCCACAAGCCGGGATGAGGAAGACGAAGGCGGCGGCGCAATAAACTGGAAGGAGACGCGTATGATAGATAGGTTTAGCGCAGACTCTTATATAGTGCAGGTCAGAGGAGATCGTGAGACTCAGCCCATGTCTGAGTCGGTAACAGCCCATGTTCGAGAAAGTCTGGAAACGGCTAACTAATTAACACATCCGTTAATGACTTGTAATTAATTCATGATTAATTTTCATGAATAACAAAAAATAAAACTCAGCTCAGCGAGATTCCCGCAATCCGTGGTGCGCGTGCGTCGAGGTGAAGCGAGGTCGGAGGAGGAGTGCGCGAGAGCTGCTCTTCTTCTCGTACCTTAGTGAGTGGTAGAACAACCTAGTATATAAGGAGGTGTAATTCTCACTCAACTAGCAATGTGAGACTAAACTTTAGCACCACTAGCACACACATGAGCTGTCACAAATAATGGGCCAATTTTTTTTTCAGAATTTGTATTTGTTATGGGCGAAAAGCCCACATGCAAACACCTGAAATTCCAACAATTCTCCATAAAGTCTCATTGATACATCACATCACTTTCATTTCGGAATATTGTTTTATATATCGTTGTGTTTATTCACCTAGCCTTAAAAAGTCAAACCAAAGAAAATTATTGCACACGAAGTAAGCAAAACTATTTAGGGATCATATGTATTCAGTTTCTAATTTCTATTATGTGCAGTTGAGTGTAATTTTTTGCTTCACACACTCCCTCCATCCAGGTTTATTGGGCTAATAGAGTTTTTTGAAAAATTCTAAAAAATTAGGCTAACTTGTGCATTTATTGTCCTGATTTACTTCCCTACAATCACTCCAATGATCCATTTTTCCCTCCGGTTGGTTTTCCATGCATGCATGTGGTGTAAAAATGGTGGATTTCCTTTGTATGCGCTGTGAACTTGTTGCATGGTCGTGTAGTCTCTTAATTGTGCGCATCCATCAAGGCTAAAGTAGTGTGTTTCACTCTTTTTCGTAGCCAATGAAGAACCACCTAGATCTTGGTGTTTTGGTAATTTAGCCCTATAAACCCGAACGCAGGGAGTATCGTGAACTGAACTCACAATTTTATTGTGCTTAATACCTCAGGTGAATAAATATTTATTGAGCCCTACACGGCCAGTCGAATGGAAATATTGCACGTGAAATAAACAAAAGTATGTAGGGAGCATATATTATGTTTTGCTCTTAAAATTCTTTTCTATATTGTGACCTTGTACAATCTGAGAGATAACCTAATTGAGCACAAGTTTATGATTGCATGACACAAAATGTTACTGTGTTGAACACCTGTGACATATCCTTCTACGTAATAGGTTGGCGCGCTTGCCCTTAGGACCGTGAAAGCTAGCAGCAGGCCAGCAGCCGTCGTCCGAGACCGTTTTCTTCCGAATTTGTTGGAACAAATCCTATGATCTGTGTCCCCTTGCTGATTTTCTATCTCTGAAATTGACTCTTCTCGATCTGTGTCCCCTTGCTGATTTTGATAGATTGCTTGTTTATCTCCTGCGTCAAGCGATGCGTCTCATCGATAGAGAGGTGCATGCGACCTTCCTAATCTAAACTACGTTCAATCACTGCTCAAAAAAGGAAAAAAAAAGCATAGGCAGGCAGGTGCATGCGACCTTCCTCACTTTTTGTTTTGCCAGTTTTCAACAATATCTTTTGTTGATCTCACGTGAAGAACTGAGCGGAAATATTTATTGTGGGGAACACCTCCATAGGCCAGGTGGATCTATATATGGACTTTTTTTTTTTGCGAATTATATATGGACTTTAGGAGAGGCAGTTTGAGGTCTATGGATATATATACATCTAGGTTCCATCGTATCGAATCGTGTCAGGTGCAAAGACCAGATACTAATTGTTTGAACTCTACCTGCACGTTCGTAACTATCCATATATCTATATCATACCGTGTCAAACCAGTATACACTGTTACCTAACTATTAATATCCAGTTAAATCCTAGCCTTAGATTTTAGATCTAACTATCAACATAATTTAGATGATGTGGCTTAACATAGTGGCTCTATTAGACATCCTTATATTGCTTTTAGTATATAAATATAATAGATAGATAGAACTTGCCCAGTTATTTTTTTGTGAGAGATTTATGGCTGTTTAGGGGCGACTGGTCGGGGTGGATGATCCGTCAAGATCCAAACCTTGGTCTTACCAGAATTGTGACCCTTGTTTTCCCCTCTTCTCCAATATGTTGGATTGGGGGCTATGACGTCAGCTTGTGGCAGTTTTTCTTTCTGCCGGCTTCCTTTTTCCTTCTTGGAGAACATGTCTCGTGTAGAGATGACATCCACCGAAAAATGATTCTTGCAACTAGTACTGAGAAAAGTCACGAGAGAAGATTGAGAGTCGAAGCACCTCACTGCGTAAATAATCAAGATCGAGATCACTTGGCCTTCAGCATTAGCTAACTGGAGTGAACAGCAACGTCTACGTGATTCAACGTGAGACACTGTGTGCTGGAACTACTACACGCTCTCTTCTCCTGATGCCTCCCAAAACTAATCAACCTCTAGATACGGTTGTCATAATTAAACACAACAAGATCTGTTCTATTTCTAAAGCAATGTAGCTTAACTAATAAAACTACTGCGCACAACAAGTACTGTTGAGCACAAGAAGTAGCTATATCACCCTGCCCTTTCCCCCTTACTATACTTCTAGTTCACACGTTTGGGATAGTTATATATACTGTCGATGTACTGTAGAAGATACACGTGAAGAAATTAATGAATGTCATAAGTCACGGAGAATAGTAGCTACTATCTCTGTTCTGAAATGTAAGCCTTTTTAGAAAGCTGGCTTAAATTTCGGAACGGAGGTAGTACTAATTTGTAACAAGATTACCAATCAATAGTCAGGCTTTTTTTCCCCCTCTAACACAAAAGGATATGCTTGTTCCGAAGTGATATTTAATAATGTAATCATTGTACAGATTAACCCGGGAATAAAGCCATTCAGTTTGATCGAGATATTGGGGAGGGTTCTCCATTCCTTTTCTGTGCTTCGGTGTCTCCCCCTTAAAACTTACGTCTGCAATGGGCTAGTTTTCTTTTAACCCGCCAAAACCCCTATCTAGCCTATGTATACGTCCGTATACGTATACTGGGTCGAGCTGGCTATACTCCTAGTTCTCACCGGATGATCCCACCTCCCGTTATCGCGATCTATGTCTTTGCATGCCACGTTTTGAAATTTTGGTGTTGCTGCTATATACCTCCTAATTTTTGCCTCCCGTGGACTCGTGAGTATACGTGTATGATGAGTATACGTCTAACAGGACCTAATGGGCTTCAGGTGGTTTTGTACGGCCTTCGAAACGAATCAGTATCGAGTTTTTGTTGCCAAAGTTTGAAAAGGAGGGGGGACACCGAAGCAAAAGTGTTTCTCTACTCATCGCTTTTGCTTGCCCTCTGGAAGCTTCTTTTCATCTCCATCTCTGGTGCCCCTCTCGCCTCTGTGAATCTATGTAGCTTTGCGTCCTTGATGGTTGCTTGGGGGTTTCGAGTTTCGACTCATCCGATTGGAGGATCCACATAGATGCGTTCCTTGCTCGACTGGAGATGTGACCCTCGTCTTCCCTTGTGACGGCTTCTCTCCAGTCTTGTTCGTATCACTTCATAAGATATCCTCAATGTCCTTGTTCTTGCTAGATCTGCTCCCAATCTGTTGGATTTGGGGCCTCTTCTGGCAGATTGTGAACCCCTTTTTGCGTCAAAAAAAAAAGGTTGTGAACCCTTTTTCGACCACTATGAGGCTATAATAATTCTTACAGCTACCCCGTGAAAGCTGTAAGTGGTGAGATGGAGATAGTATGAGTGTCCGAGCACTTCACCTTGTAGGTAATCAAGGCAGCATCCATTCGACACTCACAACAGCTAGCTGGAGCGAATGGTGACAGCTGCAAGATTCAACGCCAGTGCAAGTAAAAGAATAATTGCCATGGGTTGATGGAAGTTCTACACGATTTTCTCCTGATGCCTCCCGATCTCAATCAACCTCTAGATACGGCCGTCATAAACACAAAAGTATGTATTCTGTTTTAAAGCAACATATAGCTAAGCACATAATACTACTGTGCGGAACAAGTAGCTCGTCTTGCCCCTTTTCCCCTTTCCTCTTCTTGTAGGTTCTAGCTCACCTTCGAGACACTAGTTGTATACTATATACTCCGCTCTATGTAGAGCATATATACATGAATAAAATAAAGGTGCCATAACTCATGCAAAAGAGTAGGTAGCAACTCGAGTTGATTATGAATATCAATATGAAGATGGTAACTTGTGGTCAATTAAACATTATGACTGAAGATGAGAGGTTATATGGTTAGTTGGACATTGTTGCGAGGACTAACCAATAAAAGAGACCTAATGGAGTTCTATACATACATTGTATAATTACTTGAAGTAATCATGATAATTATTATTTCAAATTAGAGCTGAATTTACTTGGCGCTCGAACGTGCCTGCCCACTATGCCTCCTCCTCGAGCCGTGACCGCTGACAACACGATTGCGCGGTGGTAGGCCTCTTCTGGGTCCATGTCCAATGACTGGGCGAGCACAGCGTTGATGTCGAAGTGGTCCCAGTACCGGTGGCGGCCGTCACAGTTACAGGGACCGCCGTATGGGCCGTCCAGCTTCGCCACTGCCTCCTCACGCTTCATTTGGAGGAGCGCCACCCAGAAGACATCGTCAGCCCAGATTGGGTCCACTTGCTGCGCCGGCATGAGAGCTGCACGCCGCCACTGGATCACCTCCTCTAGATCTTTGTCGCCCGGAAGGGGCGGGATGGCGTACCCGCTGTTGCCGATGTTCCATCCACCGGGAAGCGCCCGTACAACTGTACGAGAAGGTTGTTCTCGGCTAGGATGGTTGCCTCGTCGATGTTGAGGCTGCAGCTGGGGCGCATGCCTGTCGCTTGCCACATGGTCGTGGCGGTCCATGGTGACTGGCGAGGTGGGAGTGGCTCAGGAGGAAGGCGAGGTGATAGGCGCCGAGGAAGGCAAGGTGAGACAAGTTTTCTGTGTCGGTAAGGGAAGGATGCTCCCTTTTATGGGGGCCAAAAAAGGTAGGCGGAACCACCGACGGGCCATTACTCCGACACATCAGGAGTTGAGCCATCGGCATGTCACGACGAGAGATGAGTGGCGTGTGAAACCGGGGAAAGTGGACAGTTGCGCAACAAGCCTTGAATTCGGCTAACCAGGCCGTCGTGTGGCTACCAAGGGGGGACGCGCGGCCAGTCCAACCTGGCGTCGGTTGCCAGAGCCCCCGGTTCACCCTTGTGCATTGGGACCACACGGGAATGCCGGACAAATAATTTGATCTCGCTTGGTGCCGGCACCGGTTGGGGGCTGCCGGTGTGGTCCTTTTTTGCCACCCAACACCTGTAAAACTCTTTTGGGTACAGTTGGGACACCTAGTGAAGATGCTCTTACAACTTGGTTAAGTATTATTTTGGACATTGCATTAAGTTTCTAATACACACGTATGTACCTGTGGGCTTCATCACCGCACTTTCTGATGGGGTTCTGCATATAAAAATAATAAATTTTACTCTACGCCCCTGAACCCGTGAAGCTGCCAGGACCTATCTATTAGTAATACAGTAACGGAAGGGGCTTTTTGCGAACTTACCCTTGAAGACCGAAAAGCGTTGTCAACGCTCAGGAGAGCGTTGTTGATGTAGACGAGTTGAAGCCGACCTCAAGGTCGTGATGAAGTCCTTGTGCTTCTTTTGGCTCCAACGACTTGAGTGCCTCAAGTGCGACACCTCGCGGAGAGTTACACACGTCCGGTGCCTGACGATGACTCTCGCTTCCCCGATCCAGCAGCAGTTACGGAAGTAGAGCTCCCGGATCCGAATCCCGCAGCGCGACGGCGCTCCGCGGTGAAGATGTCTCTCGCTCGCGCAATCCAGACTTGGGACCACGGTCACGAGAGAGAGAGAGGGGGAGAGAGAAAATATCAATTAGAGGTCCTTCTAAAAGTGGGGAGACCTTTATTGATTATTTGTGTATTTTTCTAGGCCAAATACCCCACTATATATAGGGGAAGGGGAGGTACTACCTCCCTCAAAGTCCTGGGGTGGGACTAAAGGAGAGGAGAGGGAGGAGGTGGCCGCCGGCCACCTAGTGGGCCCCACACGGGGGGGGGGGGCTAGGCCCATCCGGCCTCCCCTTTGCCCCTTCTCCCTCTCTCCTTTCCCCTAATGGACCCGCTCCCTCCGAAATTGGCCCATTAAGCCTTTTTGACCTTTAATTGATTTTCTCTTTATTAAATAAATATGAATAAATGATTAAATCAGCATTTCACATTTATTTACATATTATTCAATCTCCATGGCTATGGAACACCTTCCACTTCCCCTCCGGACATCCTTCGGACTTACCGAAACCCTTCCAGTTTTCTCCCTTCTTTTCTTCGGCGATTCTACCGATCCTATAAACACTCTCTAAGCATCATCAAGCCCTTAAGCGTGATACCCCACGGTTCGGGAACACTCCAGACATGGTCGGGACATTCCCGCACCAATGATCGACAGAGGGACCTGGATGGCCATGTGACCCCTGTGCGTTCCACGAAGATCTTTCGTCGTTTGAACCGGGATAGTCGTGTCTTATTCCCTTTGTCACCTGATACTTGCATTGCTCGAGATCTGATCAATGACATCACCATGTCGTGTTCAATCTCGTTACTGAACAATGCTACTTGACTCGTTCCGACAAGTGATATCCCCGTGATCCAATCACACGCTATGCAGCTATTGGATATAACTTCTCCGAGTGGGCCCTTGAGTATCTTCCCGTCACATGGACGGACAAATACCGCTCTTGACATATATTGCCTCTACAGTTTCCTCCGAGTACCTGAACACACCTTTATAACCACCGTATTACCAGATGGCGTTTGATGTTATCTAAGCACTCTCGAGAGACAGTGATTGATATCGCCTCACGGTCTAAGGAATAGTCTACGAGGATCTATTTCTAATCATCGTAACTTGAACTTCGTGACATGATCGGGTCACGATGTTTAGGTTGGGTATTGGTTCATCATCTCATTCTCAGAATGAGATGACCTCATTTCCAACTGACATAAATGCCACATGATCAGGAAACATGATCATCTGTTGACCAATGAACCAGTGACTAGAGTTTCACTGGGAACCCCTGGTTGTTTGTATATCACACGTGTATTGATGTTTCCACTCAACACAGTTATAGCATGATATAAAACTTAATCATAAACTATATGAAATATGATAATAGACCTTACTACTATTTGTCTCTAGGGCATATTTCCAACAGTCTCCCACTTGCACTAGAGTACAAATACACTAGCTGCATTTGTTCTCAATCATTGGCACCATATATCTGGTACCCTGAACATGCTTTCTCATGGAAGAGGTTGAGCCTTGGTTCTGTACTTTACAGTCCTAGATCCTTTGCAACTTACTAATATCACCTTGATTGACATTAATACTTTATCATCACATGATAGCATCTATGTGTATGTATCGTTGCTATAGCAGCAGAACGAGGCCTAATTCTAGGAGCCTACAGTGACGTTAGATAAACCTCGAGGGCTTTCTCATGGGCACTGTGCCCTGGGACTCATCATTCTACGTTAAAGGTGAACTAGCCGTGCCATAACATTATACAACACTTTAGATGGTATCCTTATCTATTATTATAAACGTATTCATCGAAACTCTCGTGCATTCTGTGCAACTTTCGATGTTTTGTTCACTTCGCTTCCTACTTGACTTTAATTGGTGTCTACAGGAGTTTCCAACATATTCCCTTATAACATAACTCTTTATGCTTTAAGATATGTTATCCTTTATAGATTTTAAAAATATGTCCATAGTTCACTACTAGACACTGCGGACAAACTTAGCTCAAACGTTTTGTGATTCGATTTTAATCACTTTTAAACGTTCCTTATTTGGATCACATAATATGCTAAGTTATCATCATGGTTTTCTAAGAAAGAACCTATGTCTCAACCTAGTGGATGACGATCATCCTTTTCCTTTCTTTCAACCATTGATGTTCAACTTAATACTATTCCTAATTTGAGTTATTAAGGACCATTTCCTTAATTAACTTCTATTCTGAAACAGCTTTCAGAATCCCTTAAGGAATACTACATAATATCATAATACGGTTATTATCAATTTCTACATCTTATAAATCATTATTGATAAGTATTTGCGCCTTTATTCTTAACATACTTAAGAATTACTCCTATAAGCTCCCACTCAGAATATGTTCCTGCATATTTGAATTTGAGACTTATATTGCTCCCACTTAAAATATGTCAATCACATACTGTTTCAGGAAGGCTTCCATAGCTCCCACTCAATTTTACGCAAATTGTATATCTCCTTAATATTTTGAACAACTTCAAAAATCTTTGATCAAATGTCAAACTTGGAGATTTTACTATGAGATACTAGTACTTTACTAGTTTTAAATCCACTAGACATTTAGCACACATGAATCAAATTCATTTGAATTCATCCAATACTTGATAAATTGTGCTTTTGTCATTCACCCCTTTTTCCTACTATGGCTTTACAGTCATTTGGGAAAATTCAAGTAACCCCTTTTACTTGTAAGATTCAGCAGCGAATTGCTTTCTAATCTCAAGGGAATTTTGCTTTTAGGATTTCTCATAATTCCAGTTTACCATTATTTCCTTAGTAGTTCGTAGTGAAGGGTTCGTAGCATGGAAAACAAAAAAAATTCTACCGTAAGAACGAACAAAACCCAGATCTAATCTACTAGACATGAGCAACGAGATAGATCGGTACTAACCCTCGTAGAACCGAAAGCGTTAACGAGATTAGATCTCGTGGATGATGTAGTCAATCACTTGCCGATCTCAAGATCGTGTGGACGATCCTTCCGGCGCCGCATTCCAGCAGCGCTTCCACAGACGGTCACACGTGCGGAGTCGAAGCAGACCTTCCTCTCCCTGTTCCAGCGAGCAGCGGAGGTAGTAGATCTTCTCCACGGAATCCCAGCAGCACGACGGCGTGGTGGTGGTGGTGGAGATGAGAATTCTGCAGGGCTTCGCCTATGCCTGTGCAGAAGAAACGTGGAGGAGAGAGGCGTCTGAGATTGGGAGTTATGAGACAAGGTGCAAGAGGGGGCGCCCCCTCCCTTCTATTTAAAGGAGGGAGGCGCGCCTGGGGAGGGGGAGTCCTAGTAGGACTCCCTCCTCCTTGGGCCGGCGGGTTGGGGGGAGGAGTCCTGCTCCCCCACGAATCCGTGTAGTACCCCACTTGGTTTCTTTGATCCCTTTCTTGGTTTTCAAGCAAACTCCAAGAAATCCTCTAGAACCTTCCAGGACATTCCGAAACCTTCTAGAATCTCCATACAAACACTCCGGAACATTTCCTAACTTAGAAAATGATCCCCAATATATGAATCTCATTCTCCGGACCATTCCGGATCTCCTCGTGATGTCCCGGATCCATTCCGAGACTCCGAACAACATTCGGTCTCCAACGCAAATTCCATATCTACTTCAAACAACTTCGAACCTTAAGTGTGTCACCCTACGGTTCGTGAATATGCAGACATGATGAAGACACCTCTCCCATCAATAACCATCAGCGGGATCTGGAGATCCATAACGGCTCCCACATACTCAACGATTACTTTATGATCGATTGAACCAATTAACATACAAAACCAATTCCCTTTGTCTCGCGACATTCTACTTATCCGAGGTTTGATCGTCAGTATCTTCATACCTAGTTCTTCCTCGTTACTGATAAGTACTCTTTACTCATTCCATGTTATGTCATCCCTTGTGACCTAGTCACATGCTTGCAAGCTATCTAGATGACATTCCATCGAGAGGGACCAGAGTATATCTATCCGTCATATGGATGGACAAATCCCAATCTTGGTTCATGCGCTTCAACACATACTTTCAGAATACCCAATAACACCTTTATAACCACCCAGTTACGAAGCGGCGTTTGATGTCATCAAAGTACCCATCCGGTGATGGTGATTAACATAACCTCATGGTCGAAGGATTAGGTTACTATGTATTTCAAAGCTTACAGCAATACGAACTTAATGACTTGATCTTATGCTATGCTTACTATGGGTGTGTGTCCATCATATCATTCTCCTAATGATATAACCTTGTTATTAATCACATCCAATGTCCATGATCAGGAAACCATGATCATCAATTAATCAACAAGCTAGTTTAACAAGAGGCTTACCAGGGACTCTTTTATGTTTACAAAGCACACAAGTATTAGTGTTTCCTAATAATACAATTATAGCATGGGATGTAAACATTCATCATAAACACAAAGATATAATAATAACCTCTTTTATTATTGCCTCTTGGGCATATCTCCAACAGTCTCCCACTTGCACTAGCGTCAATAATCTAGATTACATGGTAATATACCGAACACCCATGGTGTTCTGGTGTTGGTCATGCTTTGCTCTAGGGAGAGGTTTAGTCAACGGATCTGCTACATTCAGATCAGTGTGTACTTTGCAAATCTTTATGTCACCATCTTGGACATACTCGCGAATAGCATGAAAACGTAGCTTGATGTGCTTCGGCTTGCTATGTGACCTTGGCTCCTGTGCATTAGCTATGGCACCTGTGTTGTCACAGTAGATGGCCATCGGGTCTAACGCACTGGGAACCACGCCAAGTTCAGTAATGAACTCCTTCATCCATATGCCTTCTTGTGCAGCCTCCGAAGCAGCTATGTATTCCGATTCAGTTGAAAATTTCGCCACAACGCTCTGCTTGGCACTCCTCCAACTTATTGCAGCACCATTCAAAATAAATACGTATCCAGACTGTGACTTCGAGTCATCTGGATCGGTGTTCCAACTAGCATCAGTGTAACCGTTTACAACAAGCTGTTCATCACCTCCATAAGAAAGAACCATATCCTTAGTCCTATTCAGGTACTTTAGGATATTCTTGACTGCTGTCCAGTGTTCCATTCCAGGATCACTTTGATATCTTCTAGTCAAACTAACAGCATGTGCTATCTCCGGTCTCGTACACAGCATGGCATACATGATAGAACCTATGGCCAAGGCATAGGGAATTTTATTCATCTTTTCTCTATCTTCTGCCGTAGCCGGACTTTGAGTTTTACTCAAGGTCTTACCTGACAACATGGGCATGAACCCTTTCTTGCTCTCTTCCATTCTAAACTTCTTTAGAACTTTGTCTAAGTATGTACTTTGTGAAAGCGCTATTAGGCGTCTTGATCTATCTCTATAAATCTTGATGCCTAGAATATATGCCGCTTCGCCAAGATCCTTCATCGAAAAACTATTATTCAAATAGGTTTTGACGCTATTAAGAAGTTCTATATCATTCCCAATCAACAATATGTCATCTACATATAGTACTAGGAATACTACAGAGCTCCCACTCACTTTCTTGTAAATTCAAGCTTCTCCATAAGTTTGTATAAATCCAAAGTTTTTGATTACTTTATCAAAACGTTGATTCCAACTCCGGGATGCTTGCTTCAGTCCATAAATGGAGCGCTGAAGTTTGCATACCTTATCAGCATCACTAGGATCGACAAAACCCTTGGGTTGTACCATATACAACTCTTCCTCAATGTCACCATTAAGGAATGTTGTTTTGACATCCATCTGCCAAATTTCATAATCAAAATATGCAGTGATTGCTAACATAATCCTCATAGACTTTAGCTTCGCTACTGGTGAGAAAGTCTCATCGTAGTCAACTCCTTGAATTTGTCGGAACCCTTTCGCGACAAGTCGAGCTTTATAGACGGTAACATTACCATCAACATCTGTTTTTCTTTTGAAAATCCATTTGTTCTCGACAGCCTTACGGCCATCCGGTAAGTCCACCAAAGTCCATACATGGTTTTCGTACATGGATCCCATTTCGGATTTCATGGCTTCTAGCCATTTGTTGGAATCTGGGCTCACCATAGCTTCTTCATACGTCGCAGGGTCATCAGTGTTGTCCACCAACATGACGTTCAAGGAAGAGTCATACCACTCAGGAGTGGTACGAACCCTTTTTGACCTGCGAGGTTCAGTAGTAACTTCGTTCGAAGTTTCATGATCAGCATCATTAGCTTCCTCTCCAGTTGGTGCAGGCGGCACAGAAACATCATCTGGTGCTGCGCTACTCTCAACTCCGAAAGAAGGTTCAACAACCTCGTCGAGTTCTACTTTCCTTCCAATCACTTCTTTCGAGAGAAATTCCTTCTCCAGAAAGGATCCATTCTTAGCAACGAAAACTTTGCCTTCAGATCTATGGTAGAAGGTATACCCAATTGTTTCTTTAGGGTATCCTATGAAGATGCATTTCTCCGCTTTGGGTTCAAGCTTATCAGGCTGTAACTTCTTTACATATGCTTCGCAACCCCAAACTTTAAGGAACGACAACTTAGGTTTCTTACCAAACCACAATTCATACGGTGTCGTTTCAACGGATTTAGATGGTGCCCTATTTAAAATGAATGCGGCTATTTCTAATCCATAGCCCCAAAATGATAACGGTAAATCCGTAAGAGACATCATAGACCGAACCATATCTAAGAGAGTTCGATTACGATGTTCGGACACACCATTACGCTGTGGTGTTCCCGGCGGTGTCAACTGTGAAAGTATTCCACATTTCTTTAAATGCATGCCAAACTCATAACTCAGATATTCACCTCTGCTGTCAGAACGCAGAAACTTAATCTTCTTGTTACGATGATTTTCCACTTCACTTTGAAATTCCTTAAACTTCTCGAAAGTTTTGGATTTATGTTTCATAAAGTAGACATACCCATATCTACTCAATCCATCCGTGAAAGTGAGAACATAACGATATCCACCATGCGATGCTACACTCATTGGACCACACACATCGGTATGTATTATTTCCAATAAGTCTGTAGCTCGCTCCATTATTCCAGAGAATGGAGTCTTAGTCATTTTTCCCATTAGACATGCTTCACATCTTTCAAGTGATTCAAAATCAAGTGATTCAAGAAGTCCATCAAAATGGAGTTTCTTCATACGCTTCACTCCAATGTGACCAAGACGACAGTGCCACATGTATGTAGAATTATCATTTAATTTTATTCGTTTAGCATCTATGTTGTGAACATGTGTATCACTACTATCGAGATTCAATAAGAATAAACCATTCATCTCAGGTGCAAAACCATAAAAGATATTACTCATATAAATCGAACAACCTTTATTCTCAGACTTAAAAGAGTAACCGTCTCGCAATAAACAAGATCCAGATATAATGTTCATGCTTAACGCAGGCACCAAATAACAATTATTTAAATTTAAAACTAATCCCGATGGTAGATGTAGAGGGAGCGTGCCGACGGCGATCACATCAACCTTGGAGCCATTTCCAACGCGCATCGTCACCTCGTCTCTCGCCAGTCTTCGTTTATTCCGCAGCTCCTGTTTCGAGTTACAAATATGAGCAACCGAACCAGTATCAAATACCCAGGCACTACTACGATTACTACTAAGATACACATCTATAACATGTATATCGAATATACCTTTCTTCTTGATGTTGCCGTTCTTCAGATCCGCCAGGTATTTGGGGCAGTTACGCTTCCAGTGACCAGCACCCTTGCAGTAGAAGCACTCAGTTTCAAGTTTAGGACCAGCCTTGGGCTTCTTAGCAGGTGCGGCAGCTTTCTTGCCGTCCTTCTTGAAGTTGCCTTTGTTCTTAGGCTTGCCCGTTTCTTGAAATTGGTGGTCTTATTGACCATCAACACTTGGTGTTCTTTCAAGATCTCTACTTTAGCAGTTTTCAGCATGGATGATAGTTCAGGCAACGTCTTATTCATGCAGTGCATATTGTAGTTCATCACAAAGTTCTTGTAACTTGGTGGCAGTGATTGGAGGACACGGTCAATCCCCAATTCATTAGGAATTGGTATCCCCAACTCTCGGAGTTTGTTTGCGTGCCCAGACATGGTGAGCACGTGCTCGCTAACGGAGCTACCCTCTTCCATCTTGCAGGTAAAGAACTTCTCGGAAGCTTCATAGCTTTCCATGGCCGCGCGAGTCTCAAATATGAGTTTGAGCTCCTTAATGATTTCAAATGGGTCATGGTGCTCAAAACGCTTTTGAAGCTCCGATTCTAAACCGTACAGGATGGCACACTGAACTATGGAGTAGTGATGTTTCCGAGTGGCATAAACATTCTTTACGTCATCGGTGGCATCTTCTGCAGGTGGGTCACCTAGTGGTGCTTCGAGCACATAGGTCAACTGACCAGCCCTGAGGACGATCTTCAGTCCACGGAACCAGTCCGTGAAATTGCTTCCATTGTTCTTAAGCTTTTCTTTCTCTAGGAACGCATTGAAATTGATGGAAACGTTCGCCATAATCTACAACAAATTTGCAAGTAATTTAGACTAAGTTTATGATAAATAGTGTTCAATTTTAATTCTTAAATCAACTAGGTGAACTCCCACTCAAAACAACATCCCTCGCAGTTGTTTTAGTGATTACACGAACCAAATCCACTACACCAAGTCCGATCATCACGTGAGATGATGTAGCTTCATCGGCGAACAATCTTCATGTTCATCATATCAATCATATGACTCATGCTCTACCTTTCGGTATTCCGTGTTCCAAGACCATGTCTGTACATGCTAGGCTCGTCAAGATTAACCTTAGTTTCTGCATGTGCAAATCTGGCTTGCACCCGTTGTATGCACACGTAGAGTCTATCACACCCGATCATCACGAGATGCTTCGAAACGACGAGTCTTAGCAACGGTGCCAACTAAGGACGAACACTTTATTACTTGATATTTAGTGAGAGGGATCATCTTATAATGCTACCGTCGTGATCTAAGCAATACAAGATGCATAAAGGATTAACATCACATGCAATTCATAATTAGTGTGATATGATATGGCCCTTTCTTCTTATGCCTTCGATCTCCATCTCCAAAGCACGGACATGGTCTCCATCATCACCAGCATTGCGTCAAGGTCCGTGGTGCCGCTTCATGGTTGTCCATCATCACTAGCAACTATCACAACTACTTGGAACAAAGCTATTACAATATGAATAGACACGCAGGTCTTAACAGAATTAAAGACAACCATTAGGCTCCTACCGGTTGCCATATTACAACAAGGATCATTTCATACATCAAATACAATCACAATCACATGATGGCCATATCACATCACAAAACCCCTGCAAAAACAAGTTAGACGCCTCTAATTTTCTTTGCAAGTTTTACGTGGCTTGGGGCTTTCGACTAAGAACGCATCTTACCTACGAAACTGAACCACAACGTTGATACAAGTGCTATCAAGTGCAAAGTGTAGATTTGATCTATACTATGATGGGAGAGACAGACACCCGCAAAGCCACTTGTGCAATACGAGTTGCACGTCAAGCGTGGACCAAGTCTCATGTACGATGACATGTAATGTTAGCCCGAGCCGCTTCATCCCACCATACCGCAAGATGCAAAGTACACACATAGCAAAAGACGGCACGAGCACCAACGCCCACAACCTCATTGTGTTCTACTCGTGCAACAGATCTACGCATAGACAAGGCTCTGATACCACTGAAGGGTTCGTAGCATGGAAAACAAAAATTTTATACCGCAAGAACGAAAAAAACCCAGATCTAATCTAGATAAAAGCCAAGATCTAATCTACTAGACATGAGCAACGAGATAGATCGGTAATAACCCTCGTAGAATCGAAAGTGTTAACGAGATGAGATCTCGTGGATGATGTAGTCGATCACTTGCCGATCTCAAGATCGTGTGGACGATCCTTCCGGCGCCGCGTTCCGGCAACGCTTCCGCAGACGGTCACACGTGCGGAGTCGAAGCAGACCTTCCTCTCCTCGTTCCAGCGAGCAGCGGAGGTAGTAGATCTTCTCCACGGAATCCCAGTAGCACGACGGCGTGGTGGTGGTGGTGGAGATGAGAATTCTGCAGGGCTTCGCCTATGCCTGTGCAGAAGAAACGTGGAGGAGAGAGGCGGCTGAGATTGGGAGTTATGAGACAAGGTGCAAGAGGGGGCGCCCCCTCCCTTCTATTTAAAGGAGGGAGGCGCGCCTGGGGAGGGGGAGTCCTAGTAGGACTCCCTCCTCCTTGGGCTGGCGGGTTGGGGGGAGGAGTCCTCCTCCCCCACGAATCCGTGTAGTACCCCACTTGGTTTCTTTGATCCCTTTCTTGGTTTTCAAGCAAACTCCAAGAAATCCTCTAGAACCTTCCAGAACATTCCGAAACCTTCTAGAATCTCCATACAAACACTCCGGAACATTTCCTAACTTAGAAAATGATCCCCAATATATGAATCTCATTCTCCGAACCATTCCGGATCTCCTCGTGATGTCCCGGATCCATTCCGAGACTCCGAACAACATTCGGTCTCCAACGCAAATTCCATATCTACTTCAAACAACTTCGAACCTTAAGTGTGTCACCCTACGGTTCATGAATATGCAGACATGATGAAGACACCTCTCCCATCAATAACCATCAGCGGGATCTGGAGATCCATAACAGCTCCCACATACTCAACGATTACTTTGTGATCGATTGAACCAATTAACATACGAAACCAATTCCCTTTGTCTCGCGACATTCTACTTATCCGAGGTTTGATCGTCAGTATCTTCATACCTAGTTCTTCCTCGTTACTGATAAGTACTCTTTACTCGTTCCATGTTATGTCATCTCTTGTGACCTAGTCACATGCTTGCAAGCTATCTAGATGACATTCCACCGAGAGGGCCCATAGTATATCTATCCATCATATGGATGGACAAATCCCAATCTTGGTTCATGCGCTTCAACACATACTTTCAGAATACCCAATGACACCTTTATAACCACCCAGTTACGAAGCGGCGTTTGATGTCATCAAAGTACCCATCCGGTGATGGTGATTAACATAACCTCATGGTCGAAGGATTAGGTTTCTATGTATTTCAAAGCTTACAACAATACGAACTTAATGACTTGATCTTATGCTACGCTTACTATGGGTGTGTGTCCATCATATCATTCTCCTAATGATATAACCTTGTTATTAATCACATCCAATGTCCATGATCAGGAAACCATGATCATCAATTAATCAACAAGCTAGTTTAACAAGAGGCTTACCAGGGACTCTTTTATGTTTACAAAACACACAAGTATTAGTGTTTCCTAATAATACAATTATAGCATGGGATGTAAACATTCATCATAAATACAAAGATATAATAATAACCTCTTTTATTATTGCCTCTTGGGCATATCTCCAACACATAGATATGTCATATTTCAAAAATCATGACAAGTGATTCACAAATGTCTCCATACAAGATATGGATTTACATTTTGAATCCTACTTCATGTAGTAAAAAACAATAGTGGAGGGAAAAACACATTAATCAAAATCATTGATTCTTTCCTTCTATGAAGAGAATCGTTGAGGAACGTTGTCTGTTGTGCTTCTCAACACTCTGATGCAGGGTTTTGAATCCTCATCATGTTTTACACTATTTTCCATTTTCTTCATAATTGAGAAACATCATTAAAAGTGAGCTTTCTCAAGAATGCACCAAAAACTAAGCAATACGAATCTTACTTTTCTTTTGGTCTCAGCTACGGATTTCGTATTCAAAGTTTCCAATGAATACACTACAAGGACTTATTTGCTATTGTTTTGGTTATATCAAATAACCCCAAAACTTTCACGAATTCAAATGGTTTACTACATTCCAATTGAGTGCTAACTATTTCTAACTAATGGTCTCTACATCTACACTACAATGATTTATTTGGTGCCTTCTATTCAACCCCCTTTTGATATCTTATATCATATTGTGATGCTTTGTACTTTGACGTTTCAAAACACTTTGCATTTCACAATTTCTTTTATGCCATTCTTATAAAGTTGAATCTTATTACTATTGATCAAATCATAGCAATTTGATTCTCTTTTATAATTATACCCTTTGTTGATGAAACACTTTGATCAAATCAAATAGTTTCATATTCATGTTTCCTTTGATAAACTACTTTACACATTTAAACAATCATTTAATGATAATTACCATTTTCGTTAAAACACAATACATCAAATATGTATTTACTTTTAACAATTCTTTAAACACTTTGTATTCAAGTAATACACGGTGTTCAAGTCATTTTGCCAAACTTAGGCATGATTTATATGTGAAAAGAAATTGAATGACTTTCACATATTATCACATAACTTTGAATTTAAATAATGGTTTCATTCATTAATGAAATACCTTTAAGTTGGGTATTTTAAACAAGGCATTTTAATGTTTTATAAATGTTCATGTATTATCAATTAGTTTCAAACAATAAGGATAATTCACACATAATCAAACAAGATATGAACACGAAGAGGAATCATTCATACAAGCAGAACAACTGTTTGTTACAAACTCATATAAATAACCGTCTCACGAAGTGTAAGACACACTAAAGAAGTTCACAATCTCTTGATTACATTAATCATCCTAAACATAAACCAAATGATAAATGTCGAGGGAGAGTGTCGTCGGACATCATCATCATGCTCGCCATCAACACGCAATGTCACCTCCTCTCCAGCAAGCACCTCTCATGCAGAAGGACCTGTTTTCACCAAAACAGAACAAGTATCAGATATACTTAACCTTGCAATGTGTTTGCAAGATTATAACATTTATAAAACTGTATATCAAATATATACCTTTGTCATCGGCGACCTGAGCGACATCTGGTTCAACCAACACATTCCTGAGATGTGTCATGAACCAGTGGAACTCCATTGTTTTCGTGTCGCCCCTCATTACGCAAATCCTGACTTGTGCTTGGTAGCTTGGTGGCAGCAACCGCAACACAGCAGCATTTGCAAAAGAGCCTGTAATCCAGACGTCCAGGAAGTATGCTGGCCTCATGTACACATCATGCATGTGCTGCAAGTGGTTGTCCAGTGATGAGTTCTCCTCCATCTTGATGGAGAGGAAGTCTCCCATCAACTCATGCTCCCAAATGCGTGTCTGCTCCACGAAATGTGTCCTAAGTTGTAGCATCACCGAACGAGGGTTGGCATCACCCACGAAAGGCCACAGCTCGTCCACCATTCTGAAACACATCACAACTGAAATATAGGAGGCCATCTCACGACGGAGATAGCGGTCTTTCCGCTCCTCTGGGGTCTCAAGGTCAGTGGGCTGATCCAAATCCATCCTGTCGAGTATGTAGTCGACCACGTCGTTCTCGCTAAGGAGAACATGGAGACTGGCAACCCAAATGGAGAAGTTCGATCCATCTAATCTGAGCTTCTCTCCTTCTAACCATTCAATTGTCAACACGAAAGGTCCCATCTACATTTATAATTGCAAAAGGAATTTAGACTAAGTTTATAATTAAATGAGTTAATAATAACTTCACTCAGAAACACCTATCCCCAAAAGGGTTCCTAGTGATAACACGACCCCTGTCAGCCACATCTCCCTCGATTGATCACGGCCATCGATGTGGGTTCAAAGGTAGACGCTAAACATCGGTCACATCATTCATGCGACTCGTGCTCGATCTTTCGACCATCCGTATTCCGAGGCCACGCTTCTGTGGCGTGCTAGGCTCGCCAACTCAACCTTAGTGTATTCGTTGTGCAACATGGCTTACACCCACTGTATGCGAACGTAGATATGTCTGACACCCAGGCCTGTGACCCTGGATCACCTCATATATACCGAAGAACTTTCTTGGTGGTGCACACTAAGGGGGAACACAATCGTTGGTAATTTTAACAGGGATCATCTTATTAGGCTACCGTCGAGTATCCAATACTAGCACACAATAAGACACACAAACAATAACATTGAATGTAAATGCTATGTGATATGGTCCTTCATGTCGTGATCTCCATCCGCCGTCACCGGGTTCCGGCGCCGTAGACACCAGGGTACCGGTGTCATTCTGGCGTGGTAGTTTGCCATTACCGTGACTATCTACTACTATATAACAAAAGGTAATTACTTTACCTTTACCACAACCATATCATAAAGCAACGCCCCCCTATAAAACAAAGTTAGATGCCTCTACTTTATCTTTGCATGTTTTACGTGGCTGAATGGGCTTTCGTACAAGAACCGTTCTTACCTACAAACTTTCAGCACAACGTTGATCAAGTAGTTGTCTCTACTACACCCCTTTAGGGGCCCTCCGTTGCAAATAGTATACCAACTAATGCGAGAGAGACAAACACCCCCTAAGCCACTTTATACGGTACAAGCCGTATGTCAAGCGTGGACCAGTCTCGCGAATGAACGCGTAAAGTCGGTTGGGGGCCGCTTCATCAAGCATTACTGTGGTATACACAAGTACACGTGGGAGGGTAACAACTAAAAGATCAACGCCCACACGCTACATCTCGTGTGTTCTACCCGTACTAGCATTACTACGCATAGATCTAGCTCTGATACCACTGTTGGGGTTCCGTGTATAAAAACAATAAATTTTACTCTACACCCCTGAACCCCTGAAGCTGTCAGGACCTATGTATTAGTAATACAATAACGAGAGGGGCTTTTCGCGAACTTACCCTTGAAGACCGAAAAGCGTTGTCAACGCTCAGGAGAGCATAGTTGATGTAGACGAGCCGAAGCCGACCTAAGGGTCGTGATGAAGTCCTTGTGCTCCTTCTGGCTCCAACGACTTGAGTGCCTCAAGTGCGACACCTCGCGGGGAGTTACACACGCCCGGTGCCTGACGATGACTCCCGCTTCCCTGATCCAGCAGTAGTTGCGGAAGTAGAGCTCCCGGATTTGAATCCCGCAGCGCGACGACGCTCCACGGTGAAGATGTCTCTCGCTCGCGCAGTCCAGACTTGGGACCACGGTCACAAGAGAGAGAGGGGGAGAGAGAAAATATCAATTAGAGGTCCTCCCAAAATTGGGAGACCTTTATTGATTATTTGTGTATTTTTCTAGGCCAAATACCCCACTATATATAGGGGAAGGGGAGGTACTACCTCCCTCAAAGTCCCGGGGTGGGACTAAAGGAGAGGAGGGGGAGGAGGTGGCTGCTGTCCACCTAGTGGGCCCCGTGCGGGGGGGGGGGGGGGCTAGGCCCAGCCGGCCTCCCGTTTGCCCCTTCTCCCTCTCTCCTTTCCCCTAATGGGCACTCTCCCTCCGAAATTGGCCCATTAAGCCTTTTTGACCTTTAATTGATTTTCTCTTTATTAAATAAATATGAATAAATGATTAAATCAACATTTAACATTCATTTACATATTATTCAATCTCCGTGGCTATGGAACACCTTCCACTTCCACTCCGGACATTCTCCAGACTTACTGAAACCCTTCCAGTTTTCTCCCTTCTTTTCTTCGGTGATTCTACCAATCCTATAAACACTCTTTAAGCATCATCAAGCCCTTAAGCGTGATACCCCACGGTTCGGGAACACTCCAGACATGGTTGGGACATTCCCGCACCAATGATCAACAGAGGGACCTGGATGGCCATGTGACCCCTGTGCGTTCCACGAAGATCTTTCATCGTTTGAACCGGGACAGTCGTGTCTTATTCCCTTTGTCACTCGATACTTGCATTGCTCGAGATCTGATCAATGACATCACCATGTCGTGTTCAATCTCGTTACTGAACAATGCTACTTGACTCGTTCCGACAAGTGATATCCCCGTGATCCAATCACACGCTGCATAGCTATTGGATATAACTTCTCCGAGTGGGCCCTTGAGTATCTTCCCGTCACATGGACGGACAAATCCCGCTCTTGACATATATTGCCTCTACAGTTTCCTCCGAGTACCTGAACACACCTTTATAACCACCGTATTACCAGATGGCGTTTGATGCTATGTAAACACTCTCAGGAGACAGTGATTGATATCGCCTCACAGTCTAAGGGATAGTCTACGAGGATCCATTTCTAATCATCGTAACTTGAACTTCGTGACATGATCGGGTCACGATGTTTAGGTTGGGTATTGGTTCATCATCTCATTCTTAGAATGAGATGACCTCATTTCCAACTGGCATAAATGCCACATGATCAGGAAATCTGATCATCTGTTGACCAATGAACCAGTGACTAGAGTTTCACTAGGAACCCATGGTTGTTTGTATATCACACGTGTATTGATGTTTCCACTCAACACAGTTATAGCATGATATAAAACTTAATCATAAACTATATGAAATATGATAATAGTCCTTACTACTATTTTTCTCTAGGGCATATTTCCAACACTTCCATGTACGCGGATGATGTCGTTACCTTCATTCGACCCATTCCCCTGGACCTTCACACCTACGCAACGATCGTGGCGGACTTTGGAGGGGCATCCGGCTTGCACACCAATCTAGCAAAATGCTCGATACACCCGATACAGTGCTCGCCGGGTCAGGTGGAGTTGGTCATGGGGTCCTAGGATGCGAGGTCGATAGCTTCCCCTGCAAGTACCTTGGTCTTCCTTTGGGCCTACGCAAGCCGACAGAGGCTCAACTGCAGTTCGTGGTGCACAACATGGCGACCAGGCTTCAGTTGTGGTGCACGGGTCTAACGAATAGGGGTGGATGCACCACCCTTGTGAAGACCACGCTCTCAGCCATACCAGTGCACGCGCTCATGTCGCTGGATGTCCCGCCCCAGGCTCTTGTGGCATTCCGTAAGATTGTTAGAGCATTTCTTTGGAAAGGAAGGAGAGAGGCGAAGGGTGTCCACTACCTAGTCGCTTGGGACAAGGTGTGCTCGCCAAAGGAGTTCGGTGGCTTCGGCATCCCCAACTTCCGGTTGCTTAACTTTGCGCTGAGGTGTCGTTGAGCGTGGCTACAGAGGGTGGCCCCCGATAGGAAGTGGGCGGAACTCGACCTTGGGCTGCCGCGGTAGTCTATGGAGCTCTTCCATGCTACCACTTGCTACACGGTTGGCAATGGAGAGCGCGCCAAGTTCTGACAGGACCGGTGGATCAACGACCGCCGGGTTGTAGAGATCGCCCCAAACCTCCTAGCTGCGATTCCACCAAGCAAGGTGAAGGCTAGGTCGGTCAAGGAGGGTCTTGATGGGATGTGCCTCAGGGACTGCGGACCTGACCTTGGGGAGGCGGCGGTCCCTGAGTTCTTCTTGTTGTGGCATGCGCTGGCTGGGGTTCGGCTTGACCCTGAGCGCGAGCACGTGTTGACCTGGAAGTGGTCGAACGATGGGAAATATTCTGCGAAGTCTGCTTATGGAGCCTTCTTTGCCGGCACTACCCGAGCATCGATCGCCACCCAGATCTGGCACTCTCGGGCCCCGCACAGCTGTAAGTTCTTTGCGTGGTTAGCGTCGAGGGATCGCTGCTAGACGGCAGATAGGTTGGAACGGCATGATCTACCCCGCCCGCCTAGGTGCCCGCTATGCGATCAGGAGCCGGAGAGCATCCAACACCTCTTGTTGGGATGTGTGGTGGCCCGACAAATCTGGGCTTGGACGCTGCTCAGGTGTGGCAGGATCCAGTGGTCGCCCGCGGCTGACACCGATCTCCTTCGTTGGTGGATGACTAGACCGTGCAGCGGGACCTCTGGACGGCGATCATCTTGGTTTTCTAGTGCATTTGGAGGCACCGGAACGATGTAGTGTTAAACGGGGTGCGCCCCGAGGTGGAGGCCATCAAGACGAAGATTAGGGCCGATTTTGGTCAGTGGCGCTTAGCTAGGTTGTTTCGTTCTGATGTTTTTGGCTTTCTGGAGCCGGTGCCCCTGGAGTTAGAGGGAGAGTAGGCTTAGGGGGCCGGGGAGTTACCACCCCTATGTTGGTAGCCTTTTCTTGCCGCCTTGCAGTATTGTAACCGCTGTCGGCAGCTCCTTCTATATGTTTGGTACACCTCTCAGGGTGTATCCTAGAAAAAAGAAGTCCGTACCTCCGAAGAACTCATTGGCAGTGCTAACATGCGTTGAATATTCAGGTACATAATGAGAGAGAAAGAGCAATTTCTTAAGAACTAAAAGTCTAGAACACGCTGGACTAACAAAAGTTATAGTACCTTCTTTTTAACTTGCCACTGGATTAATCATGCATAATAATCTAAGAGCTCGTTTGGATCCCATTATTTGAGACTGGAATCAAGGAATTCATTTGTGATTCCAAGAATCAACCTGTTTAGCTGTCACAGAATTAGTTACAGAATTCATTTGCAAATTTCATGGTTTTCATTTTATGTCTAACCTTAATTCTTTTGGTACCGTGTCATTTATGTGAAATTGCCAAATGAAATGATACCATCAATATCATGTCATTTTATTTCTACCAAATGAAATGAAATGATGGGAGCCAAAGCGAGCTTTAATAGAATTTTCTGCCATTCATTTCAATCTATATATGTTTTCCTATCAGCTTGTTATGCTGGAGTAACAAGATCATCTATCCTGAGGGTGTTCGAAGTGCTCGACCCGATGGGGGCCCCCGAATTTCTGGGCCCCTGGATTAATACCTGCAGCGGTGCAGCCCAGCCTAGTACTCCTTGGTTCTGCTGATCAGTGCCGCAGTACTCGAGGATTCAACACCAGAATAATCGTCTCGACGCCCGATTGTTCAAGGATCCGATCGCGATCATCACCATCGTTCGACACCGCGGCCTCACGTCGGTTCCGTTCGGCCGGTCTGCTCTTCTAGTCTTCTTGTTCCTATTTGTCTCCTTGCAGTTGCCGTCAAATCCATCGACGGGCAGAGGACAGCAAATCTGCTGCTCTGAAGTCTGCCGTATACTGGGTGAGCTGGTACCATGGTTACCCCTAGAGGTATATTGATCTGAAACATTGTTGTATGGTATCAGTCTTCCATGCATGAAAGATCAAGATTCGGTACATGTTCCCTGCAAGCATGAAATTTTGGCCCCTATTCAAGATTCAATGATGAGGCTGGGAAATACTATTTCACTCCTTTTCAGGTCATAAATTAAAATGTTGTTTTTCAGTTAAATCATTTGAGAAAGTGGATGTTCTACTTCTACTGGAAAAGTCTCGTGGAGGATTATAGCTCCTGACAATGTCCTGTCAGGTGATCCAATGTATAATTTACTTCGTTCATTGTGTTTTTCCTATCATCATTTGGTACTGCTTCTCAACTTTGCTACAATTGCACATTATTACATGAGATGATCAAATTGAACTATTTCATTCATTGGCATCTTCCATTTGATTTGCTAAGCGTGCCTAGATACTACCTGGAAACTGAAAATGTAATTGTTATTTTTTGGCTATGGGAGGTAAGAGGAGCTCTTACTTCTTCATCAACGATATTACTTCATGTTTCCACTTTGAGGTTTCTAAATGTGACACTAAAAGTCGTGATGTGCTCTTCATTTTAGAGTTATTTACAATATGATTTGACTATTTTTGTACATCTTTCTTCTTATTAGCACACTTTTCTACATTGTTTTGTACCATGCTGCAGCGCGCGAGGTGTCGTCTAGTTACTTTAGTGCTATATTTGCTCTTTTGAAATGAATACTTGATATATTTCTGAACATTGTACGGAATAGCACATTCTGTAATTATACAATTAAGTAAACATATGATTTCATTTTATTGGTTATTGAGTTAGGAAAGAATAGGCCTATATTTTGCAAGTCGCACGGGGGCTCTCTAATCCTGGAGACGGGCCTTCCTTTTACCGTGCTAATATTATAGAGTAACTTGATCACCGGCTTCTGCCTTTGTTTACACAAGGCAAGTAGGGCTCACTAAGTAGTTCATTCCGTAGGAAGAATACATTTCCAAAAGAAAGTGTGCGTGTGTGTGTGGCTTGTGTAGTATATATCAAATTGGTTAAGCACACCTGAATGTTGTACGCCCATTGTTACATTTTTTTGCTAATGACAATATATTAATATCGCGAAAATACCAATTACACCTAGCCTCTGCTCCAACCAAATGTCCAAAGACAACGACTTTCTATTATTAGAGATTCTAAAATGTTTATAACAGAGGAAGTAGTGGTTCATGACCTCCAAACAGATTGAATTTACGTGTCATGATGATACATTTTCAACTTGGGTCCCACCCTTCCGTGGATTCACTATGTGGTGTCATCCACCGAACTATTAATGCTCCAGAAGCACCAGCTGTCTCGACACTTTGAAGAAAGGAAGATAAAAAGGAAATACAAACAAGTCCTTGGAGACCCATGCACAAAAATACCATCACTTGTCTACTCGAGCCGCCATCGCCAGAGATGCCATCGGAGAAGGAGATGGAACACCACAAAACCTTGACCCAGCAATCTTCATCATAGATAAACTACTTTGCGGACCTCTCATGGATCCCGCGGTGGACGGCGAGAACATTTACTTTAGGGAACGGCGGCCCGGAAAGACCCCGAGCTTGAGCGGGCCGCCGCACCGCTCGAACCAGACGACGAGGTCGACATAAAAGAGCAGCACCCATCGTTGGCACCCTCAAACCCAACATCTAACCCCCAGCACCCCGCTGGTCACACTCCTGTATGGTCCCTCCTGAACTCTATGGCAGTGTCCGAGTGAACGCCACCATGTTGGCGGAGTTGGAGGATAAAAACCTCGCCGAAGTTTCCACCACCACCGCGCCGACTCCGCTCGGACACCTTGCTCGCAGATCTGGCAC
This sequence comes from Avena sativa, assembly GCA_916181665.1. Taxonomy (NCBI): domain Eukaryota; kingdom Viridiplantae; phylum Streptophyta; class Magnoliopsida; order Poales; family Poaceae; genus Avena; species Avena sativa. The sequence continues at coordinate 76,507,339 of OV702292.1, read as the reverse complement.
CAGTAGCATCGAAAACCGTCGTGCCAAGACAAGATCTACAACAGACTTATTGAACGTCGCAGGCATCGCCATCAGAGACGAATACATGGCGTCTCACGCCTAGCTACATAGCCCAGACCTAGACTACAAATATACAAATCCCCACAAAGGATCTAGCAGCTCAACCGCCTTCAACGAGTCCGAGGCCCCTTGGGAGATAAGCTACTAGATCCGCCGCTAGAAGACTATGCGGATCTTTCTTCGCCATTTTCTTTTTTGTGGAGAGAGAAAGGAGAGAAGAGAGACTCAGTTTTTTATCTTCAAATAACCTCCTGGCTTTATTTTTCTTTTTTGGACACCAGGTCTTGTGTAGGTAAGCAAAGCCTCGAAGGGAAGGTCATATCCATCAGTTCACTATTGTAGAAGCCTCACTGCACATGTAATCGAGACGAGACCCCCTTGACCTCCAACATCCGCTACCTAGACAAAACAACAACACCTACATGATTCAACGCGAGAGCCATTCCATGGAAGGAGTACTACATGATCTTCTCCTGACTCCTCCCAAAACCAACAAACCTCTAGCTAGATACGGTTGTGGTAAACACAACAAGGACTGTTAACTAAACAGATAACACTTGTTTGCACAACAAGCAGCTCCTTGAAAAAAACCGCCCTGCCATTGCCCCTTTCCCTATTTCTTGTTCACCTTTGTAGTTATATATGCTGCCGATGTAGAAGATAAACATGAAGAAACTAAAGGGGTCATAACTCATGCTGAAGAGTAGGCAGTGAATTTGTGTCGAGTATACTCCCTCCCTGTTACAGATTTTTTTCCAAAGGAAATATATTAATGTCATAAATACATGAGTTACACTCAACCTCTGCACCAATAAGATGTCCAAAGACATCATAGAAGCACACATCCAAGAACACAATAAAAAAGAGCGAAAAGAAAAAACTTGTATTACAAAATATAAGAACGTTTTAGGGATTCTAAAACATCTGCGACAGAGGGAGCAGTGGTTCATGACCTCCAAACATATTGACTTTACATGTTATGATGATACATTTTCAGCTTGGGTCCCAACCTCCCGTGGATTCACTATGTGGTGTCATCCACCGATCTATTAATGCTCCAGAAGCACCAGCTGTCTTGAAACTTTGCAGAATGGAACAAAAAAAGGAAATGCAAACAAGTCCTTGGAGACCCTGCACAGAAATACCATCGTCGCTCGTCCTATTGAGCCACCGTCAAGCTTGACCCGACAAGCTTCCTCACAGATAAACTGCTTTGTGGACCTCTCATGGATCCTCTAGGGAACGTCGGCCCAGGAAGACCCCGAGCTTGACAAGGGCGCCGCACCGCTCGAACCAGTCGGACGAGGTCGACATAGAAGAGCAGCACCGCTCGCTGGCACCCTTAGCATCAAAAGCCCCAGCACTTGGAGCTCACCGATGACACCCGCTGGTTACACTCCTGTACGATTCCTCCCGAACTCTATGGCAGCCTCGGAGTAAATGCCACCATGTTGGCGGAGTTGGAGGAAAAAAAACCTCGCCAAAGTTGCCGCCACCGTCGCACTGACTCCGCTCGGACATCTTGCTGGCAGATCTGCCACCAGCAGCACCGGAAACCGTCGCGCCGAGGCCATATCAACATCAGACTTATTGAACGTTGTCGCCGCGCTGACTCCGCTCGGACACCTTGCTCACAGATCTGCCACCAACAGAACTAGGAACCTTCGCACAGAGGCCAGATCAACAATAGACTTATTGAACGCCGCTGCCATCGCCATCAAAGACGAGGACATGGCGGCTCATACCTAGCTACTACAGCTATACGAATTCCCATGGTGGATCCAGCAGTTCAACCCCCTGTGACGAGTCCGACGCCCGTGGGGAGATAAGCTACCAGATCCGCCGCCAGAAAACTATGCAGATCTCTCTTCGCCTTTTTCTTTTCTGTGGAGAGAGAAAGGAGAGAAGGGAAACTCGATTTTTTCTCTTCCAATAACCTCCGGGCTTTCTTTTTCTTTTTTGGACATCAGATCTTGTGTAGGTAGGCAAAGCCTCAAAGGGAAGGCCACATCCATCCGTCCACTATTGTAGAAGCCTCAAAATGAATTCCAATGCACACGTCCTCTATCCTAAAATGTAGTTTGACAAACTAAATTATTCTAGTTTGACAAACCAAATTATTGTACTGTAGGCCTCACTGCACATGTAATCGAGACGAGACCCACTTGAGCTCCAACATCCGCTAGCTGGACCAACCAACAACGCAGACATGATTCAACGCGAGAGCCATTCCATGGCAGGAGTACTGATCTTCTCCTGACGCCTCCCAAAACCAACAAACCTCTAGCTAGATACGGTTGTGGTAAACAAAACAAGATCTGTTGACGTAACACATAACACATGTTTGCACACCATAGCTCCCTGAAAAAAATCGCCAAGTCATTCCCCTTCCCCTATTTCTAGTTCACCTTTGAGATTGTAGTTATATATACTGCCGATGTAGAAGATAAACGTGAAGAAAATAAAGGGGTCATAACTCACGATGAAGAGTAGGTAATGAATTTGTGTCGAGTATACTCCCTCCCTGTTACAGATTTTTTTTTTTGCCAAAGGACATATATTAATGTCATGAATACATCAATTACACTCAGCCTCGGCACCAACAAGATATCCAAAGACATTAGAGAAGCACACATCCAAGAACATAATAAAAAGAGAGAGAAAAAACTCTATGACAAAATATAAGAACAATTTAGGGATTCTAAAACGTTTGCGACAGAGGGGCAGTGGTTCATGACCTCCAAACATATTGACTTTACATGTAACTAGCGAAGTGGCCCTCGCAAATGCGAGGGCATCATCCTTATTACCTTGAAAGAGTTTGGATAAAAATGTCTAGTCTAATATATATTTATGTTAACATATTGGATGTTAATGACTTAATTTTAGAATGTCATAAGCAAGGACATATTTATTTGTGGTTTACCGATTGCTATGTCATTTGTAAAATTAGCTTCAAATTATTTACTGCATGGTCATTTTCACAAGGAAATATTTATAATAAAAATAAAGGTATGGTAATTTGTATATCATTCCTCTAAATAATTTGAAAAGAGACTAAAGTCCCGACAATTGGATTTCCTAGCCGGATTTGTTGTGGCGATAACTAACATTTGAAAGAGATCATCTATCATAGATACTAAAGTATCTTCCGATGGAGTGATCTTCCTCTTGTGTCCAATACAGAATTAAAACCTCTAAAACTGATTGTAAAATGTCCTGAAGTTGTAAAACTCGTAGAATTGTGAATTCCCGCGAGTTCTTAAACGCTTCATTATTGGCTATCATCTTTAAATGATTTCTCTCTTTGTAATCGGTAACTAGGGCATCATCATATGTGGAAAAACATATTCACAAATCCGAATTAGTGAGCATCGTTCTTCATATATGGATGATATGCATACATGACCGCCTGCTTCCAAAGATATCACATTTAGCAAATCCACAATAATATTGCGAAAGGATTTGAGATTTGTCCATGTACCTCCCTCACTATCATATCAAATGGGAAAATAAATTTGAGTTCGCTCATCAATGGTATATGTATGTACACACGTCATACTCTCACTTTGAAAGTATTAAATATGTACTCTCTCTAACCCAAAAATGATATCGCAGATTTCTCTAGATTCGCATGTATCTACACACATTTTAGTGTACAGATACATGTGAATCCAAACAAAATTGCGATATAATTTTTTAGAATGGAGACAGTACAACATTGTCCTCTTTAGTTTTAGCACAGTGGCACATATATGCGTGTGCAATATGTTTACTGTGAATTGATTATTCAAAATTTATCTCTTGTCACGTAAAATATTAATATATTATAGTCCATCCTCTAAAATATGTGGAATTTTAATATATTATTAATATTAATACATTATTAACTATTTATATAATATTTATCAATAGTTAATATGATTATAAGGACATGGTTTTCAATGCTAGTGCATCAGTGTTTACATTGTGTAGGATCAACCACATACTAATGGACTAATCATTGGTCAAGAGGAGCGTGTAGTTTTAAGAGTCATGCTTTTTTAAGTGTATAGCCACGTGTATCCGCCAGATCATTCTTTCATCCCAACCTTGCAAAACATTGGAAATGGAAAAAAAATGTAATTAATGGTCAAGAGATGGCCATATTAAAATGTTTAAAATTATTGGATGTCATGCATGTAAGGTTAGTTTCCTGAACAGGCACTTATCGTGATGTAATTCTTGCAAGATTCAGAAGCTAAGAATCAGCCATGCATATATTAACATATCTCAAAGTTCTTTGCAAGCCCAACATAATAAATAATATATGATTGAAAGCTATTGAATCCAAACAAAAAAATAAGTACATAATGAAAAACTTTATAAAGCTTAATCAATCTCCAAAGTCCATAGGTTGAAACATAACAAACACTAATTTAAGAAGTTTTATTCATTCTTATAATTATGATATAGAAAATAAAAGAAAAAAGGTAGAAAAGGGACCGTGTTGGGAGTTGAGACCCAATTCAGCTGGATGCCTTTATATTGTCGAATAGGATGCCCTCAAAACCATGAGTCATCTGCTTGCTACACATCCTTTCATTTGGATACTAATCTCTACTCTTCTCACTTCTTTATTCTCGTGATCTTCTTTTCTCACAGTGATAAGCTGTAAAATATCTGGGTGTGCTATATAAGGTTGAATTTTAGCATGTATTTCAATTGAACATAAGAAAAATTACAAATGATTATTGTAAACTTTTTTCATGAATGTATTCGAGAAACACCTTTGGAATATCTAATGGTTTCTAGCAGTTCATGTCCTACGAATGGTTGAAGTGCCAACGTTTGGGTTCATGGTTTAACTTGTTCCACTTTAGTTGCATGCATCTCTTTGAGCAAAGTAACAGATAATAGAATAAAAAATTATGCCATAATTTATCCCAATGTGTTCATGGTTTTGTTCAGTATTTTATCTCTCCTGACACATACTATAATCCTTTGAATCCTTTTGAACTTTCATTGTAGAAGTAACAAATCAAGGGTACCATTCACTTGTACTGTTATACAATGCATAAAGAGTGGCCTTATGCCTTACTTAACCCTTTCATATATCTATTAAAAACTACTACAAATTAATATTCATAGAGAATTTGCAGGTCGGCAGGATAAGCATGTGTAGTGACTAGTGCCCAGCATAGGATATGGTTGTACAGACAATTACCACCCAGAAAAACCATCATCGATTGATTATACATACCGCCATGCTTATATTAAATATATAATCTAGGGCTTCATGATTTACATACCTTTTCCATCATACGTCTCGGAGAGTACTAAACTTGATTTGGCACATATGTAGTACAGATTGCTTTAATTACCTGATGAACTACACGTACCCCAATTAATACATCTTCCGTTTGAAGTTTCATCAAAGTTTGGTGTGCATATCCTTCAACATGAGACATAGATCGAGCACCGTACCTTGGAAATAATCCTGCAGCTCTTCAGAATTTGGTTTTAGATTTTTTATAATAGAACACTTACATAAGAGCTCTGCTATGGGTATAGCCGTACTGTTCACAATTAGCACATAGTCCTAGCAAGGAGATGGGATTGCACCATGGGGGAGGAGATGCCGTCTTGCTGCCGATGAACCGCTGGACTCAGCCTTGGGCAGCGACGACCAGAGGTGACGACCCTGTCTGTCTCCTTCTGGACGGATGTCAACGAGCCCGACAACCGACATCGGGACGGCAAGAGGCAATGCAAAAGAAAAAAAACTATCCGTATGACATAGGGACTGTTTTTCCTGGAACCACACGGGCAGACTTATGTGTCAAACCGAAAATGAGGTGTAATGTAACAATAGTTCTTGTAAAATCCTAGCCATCAACTATAGATCTAACTGCTAAGATAAATCAGATGATGTAGCTTAACGTGGTGCATTCTAAAGACCCTTTTCTATACCTAATAATAAATGACGAATTGTTTCTTCCGGTCCAACACTTTTTTGGACTGATTTGCCCTTCCACCAAATTACATATTACGTACCAATGCCAACAAAAAAAAGTTCTTTCCTTTTCTTTTCTTCACCCCACCCTGGCCGTGATGCATCGACTTTTGAGATTTGATCGACGGGGAATCCTTACCGGTCACGTATCGTGCAAGACGACGCGTGCTAGCATAAGCTAGCAATATAAAGTCTACCGCACAGCGAGCCGCCCGTATCTTCTAGCCTTCGTCATCACCAAAAAAAACCTAGGCTACCAATTTGATGCTTGATCGATCACGGGGTAAAGCCTCGCAATGGGATCTTTTTTTTTTAGAAACATAGTACAAACGCAGACGCTCATAATGCGTATATACACTCACTCCTATAAACACACGCACACACACCCTACCCCTATGAGCACCTCCGAGAGACTGGGTCGGCGGGTCTTGAAATTGACAAAGTCACCACAGGCGCCTCGCTATCGACGGGAACGTCGCCTCCCACTAAAAGAATATTCCGCATTTATGAGACACCAAAGCGTCAAACCTGGGGTTTGAACTCTGGTGGGCTAGAGGTACCACTGCCCTCCTAACCATCCAACCACGGGTTGGTCCTTGCAATGAGATCCTTTTCAACTGCTGCCCCGCTCACAATCGCGTCCTGGTTGCCGACAGCGCAGCACCGGCCGGCCTCCGGCCTCCGGCCTCTATTGGATTGTCAATCGTAGGGATGGCGACCCTCCGATCTACTCTATGCTGCTACGTACTTTCAATGGGATTACGGTTTACTCTTGCCTGCACTACCGGCGGCATAAACATTTATTCACCGGCTCATATTTTGCTTGTCAATCGTGGTAGACACGTTGTTGGAGAAGTAGCACACAAGTTTCAAGTCACCAGGATGCTTAGGGTGCACAATTTATTTTTCCTCATGATCGCCAGATGAGCTGCCCACAATTCAGCTCGTGTGGACGATTCCAGAGGAGCAGCCTGAGACCTCTTAAGATATAAAGCACAGACTTCCTTTGGTTGCGCGTCCAATTATTCAGAAGCATAGAAGCAACAAACAATGTTCTTTCTGCACTCCATCATTTAGCGTTATCTAGCCGACGGCGGAGGCGGAACCTGGGCGATGAGAGAGCAGCCACGAGTCCGTCGACATCAATCATCGAGCGTTCTCTAGCCGTCGGCGGCGGGACCTGGGAGATGAGAGATCAACGCTCGTCCGAACGCTCCCCACATCTGGGAGATGGGAAATTTAGTGATGTTTTAAAAAATAAAAGTAGGGCTAGAGAGCGAGAAGCGCGACAGTCCGACTCCAGCGGTCTTCTGATGCTCGCTGCTGGCCGCATGAGGCTCCTCGCTGAGGAGAACACAGACATCAACCTGGTGTTCTCAACATTGAGCATATATATACGTCCGGCTAGCGCTTGCTTCTGGCCGCCGGCGCCCGGTGCCGCACCCTAGACGAGATACTCCGCATCCTCGGCGCCTCGCCTGTGAGCTGGTGGAGTTCTTCTCCGGTGTGACGGAGGATGCTTTCAAGGACCGGTTCCGTCTCCAATGGGTTGCCCGTTCATCCGGCACTGAGCTAGTCTCAACGCACCCACGACTCTTCTTGTTATGCCATTGTTAGTGCTCTACTGCTGTTATTTGTTGTACCACACGTGTTCTTATCACTGCTCATGCCTTTCATTAATCTCTTCTTGCAGTCGGTAAGTTCAACGAGGAGACATCATGCCTGAACAGGTTGGACGCACCGATCAAACAGCAGCTTGACTGCAATGGCCAATTAATTAGTTTAAACCCGCTGCTATGACCATGCTCACGTACTACGGCTGAATCAGAAACTCCAATGGGATAATAATCAGTACAAAACTATATACATATCCATCATTTCCACCTTTTTACCAATCAGTTGTTCCATATATGTACTAATTTTCTCTGAAAAATTGCAGGTAATTATTGAGGGGATTTTGGTATTACTACTGATATTGTGTTGGTATTCCATTTTTTACCAATTTTCTTCTTCTTCTTTCAGTTCAGGTACTTTTTTGTGCATCTCTAACATGCAGCGATTTCTGTGTGGCACAATTTCGTTTTTGAAACTATTGGATGAAGTATACTTGGCTCGAATTCTCTTAGGATCGGATTTGAACATTCGATTATTTCTAAAATTTATGGGAGAACTTCCATGTCTTAGATTTCTGCGTCCACAATAATGGTAACAAGTCTCTGCCAAAATATAATATTATGCTCATCCTAATTCTGATAGTTTGTTGAACCATCTCAATTCTAGAAATATATATGTTTTTGTTCTACCTCAGTTTTACAGGAGAAACAACTTCTGATTTCTCAGCAGAATCACCTTCAGTGGACATGGCCATTACAGAAATACATGGTATTCTGCTGCAAATTATTATTATGTGCTTCTTTGGTACTTTTGGTAGTTCTTAATTTAATTCATCTAGCTAGAGAACTTTGTAAAACTACTTCTCTATCATTGTACACTTTACAAGTGATATTTTGGATATTTAAATTATCAACATGTGCGATATGGCATTGCTTTAAAATTTTAGCTTGTGCTCATGTTGGACTAAAAATTCAGTAAATAGACCCATAACAACGCCCAGACAAATTTGCTATAAACCTTTTAAGATTTGATTTCACCACCAGTTAGGATTATCATGGATAGTTGGCATCATATGAGAGATCAATTTACATTATTATATCATAAATAAATAAACGTATCATATTGTACTTCTCAGTTGCTAATAAACGTATCATATTGTACTTCTCAGTTCGTAGCAACGCACGGGTTTTGTGTAGTAGTATATAATAGATAGAGAAATAACAGTGCTCCTGCCGCCTTTTCGAAAAAAGAGATTTTGCTTTTAAGAACAAGAACTTAATATGGTACTGCTTGTGATATTTGACATCCGGAGGAAAATCTTCAGTTTTGTTCACTGGTGTCAAAAGGCTGGCAGGTGATCATGACCGTTGAGGTCTATGATACAGGAATTTTGGCATTCAGTAACCTACGCCATAGTCTTTATTGTGTCCTGAGCTGCTGATGTATTGGAGTCATGTCAATTTTTACTCGCTTCTGCCTATCTGAATCATAAGAGGTCGTTCGGGAGTCTCTGAGACTAAGATAGCTTCAGATATTGTGAGCTCCTCCTACTAAGCCAGCCACAACATATATCTGATGTTCGTTTCAGATGTTTTGTCCAATGTACAGTCTATTAAAGTACTGTTGTTAGTTATCAGAACTTTCCCACTTATTTTATTAGGTGACACATTTCAACATGTAGCTCCGGATGGATGATCCATCGAGATCCAAGCGTTGGTCTGACCGAGAGTTGTGATCCTTGTCTTCCCATCTTCTCCAATCTGTTAGATTGGGGGATATGACTATCAGCTTGTGGCAGTTTTTCTTCCTTCCAATACCCTGCCACCCTGCCGGCTTCATTTTTCCTTCTTGAACATCATATCTCATGCAGAGGCGACATCCACCCGACCACTATGCTGCTCATGAATCTCGCAACTAATGTACTGTTTTAAAAAAGTCATGGGAGAAAATTTAGAGTTGGACCGCCTCCATACGTATGTAGACAAGATCGAGATCCACTTTTCCTCCAGCATTTGCTAGCTAGAGTGAACAGCAACGCCTACATGATTCAGCACGAGAGCCATTGCTTGGCAGGAGTACTACCTAATCTTCTCCTGATGCCTCCCAAAACCAATCAGTCTGTATAACAATTGTGGTAAACACAACAAGATATGTTCTATTTCTAAATCAACGTAGCTTAACACATAGCAGTTGTTTGCACAACAACTAATTCCGTGAAGACATATCTCCCTGCCCTCCCCCCTTCCTCTACTACTAGTTCACCTTTGAGATAGTAGTTATATATACTGTCGATGTAGAAGATATATAGGAAGAAACTAAAGGGTGTTGTAACTCATACAGAAGAGTAGGTAATAGCTTGTGTTTAATATATCGCTGAAGATGACGAATTGTGGTTAGTTCAACATTATCACTGAAGACGAGAGCTTACATGGTTAGTTGGACATCACTACGAGACGATAAAGCAATAAAAGGAACCTACTGGAGTTCTATACATTATGAGACGTACGTGAAGTAATCATGATTATTATTATTTGAGTATTATAGCTGCATTTACTTGATGATTGCAGTTTAAAGAAAAGGTTGGCGTACTTCACTGCGACTACTTATTACAACTTGATTAAGTATCAGGTTGAACACTGCATTAGCTTTCTAGTATGCTAGTTTGTACCTCCGAAGAACACCTTGGCAGTGCTAATATGTCTTCACCATATATGTACAAAAGACAACATCGTTAATAAATTGATATGGAAGTAAGAAATGTGTTTTTTGCCATCATGATGAGAAAATCAAACATTTATTTTTTCATTGAAAATTTGCTCATACTATATGTTCAGTCATACAAATGGCTTTTTGACTGTATCCTCCCACTAGTGTTGCCATTATCTTTGGTAACTGATTACATGGGATTGATTACAAGTACAAATTCCAATTAGGGGGGAGGGGAAGCACTAGCCGTTATATGATCACTTTGGCTATGTAGGAATGACAAGGTTTTTAATGACAAATCTTCTTCTCTTAGGCAGGTTATACCGATGCGCCGCTACGCTCCGTTTATGATCATATCTATATCATGTGGAGTTTCGAGGCCTATTTACGAAGGTCTGTACACGCTTGAAGGATGCGGCGAGGAATGTTTTTCTCAACATAGATGGTAGCGTGATATCAGGATCGGCCCTCCACCCCCTTAGGTGTTGTACAGATTCTGATGATATCAAGTATTTCGCGTTTTTTCTTTTATTTGTTGATTTCAGAACTGCTTGCAGCTGTTTGCATCCCAGTTATGCAGAGACCTATACAATGCTGACACCTTTTAAATAATAAAGTGTCCGTTATAAAAAATGTATAAAATGTGAAAAAGCAATTTCTCAAACTAGGGAGCAGGCTTAGCTCGAGACACGCGAATACTGTTCCTGGTAAGTTTTTTGTGTCCGGTTTGAAATTTGTAAAACCTTGCATCATGATTCTATAATATATTAATTAATTACGTGATTAATCGATAAAAAAACATTGAGAAAATATACATGCTAGATATTTTCTCCAAAAGGAAGGTTGCGTGAAATGTCCATATTTATTGAAGTGTGACGTCGCATGCCATATCTTGATGCATTACAATTTTGAGTATTGCGTTGATTGGATTAAATGTTCTGCTCTTGTAGTTGGTTCATTTTGTGGACAACTATGGTGTCACCATTTATAAAGTATTTGCCCATGGCTAGTTAACATCTGATAATCTGAAGCCCCCGTGAGCAGCTCAATACTATAAATTATGCTACAACAGTTGTCATTGTGTGTGTTCTTGTTATGTCTGGCATGCAACATTTAGCATGTACCAGTTATGAACCTAGGAGCAGAATTTTGTTTATAATTTTTCATATTTTTTTGCACTGAAATCTATCAACCTTTAGATCACTAACGTCTTAATCTTTTGCTCTCCTAAACAACACGTATCCAAGATCATGACGTCGAATATTCTGGAGATCTAGAAGCAGCCATGTTCAACACTTGTATGCTAAAACATACATGTTTGATATAGCTACTCTCTCATCTGTATATCACAATAGTTTAAATGATTCTCGCTTCAGGATAATTCTTATTTTGATCGCCACAAGAGAAGCTATTATCGTCCTCATCATGGTACATAGTAGTACGACCTATACTATCTCAACTCTGAGGTTATATATAATTCTAAACTCTCATAAAGACAAAAAGACATGCTCTGTTTCTTAAGCAAAGTAGCTTCAGAAATAATACTATATTGTGCACAAGTACCTCCTTGAGCACAACAAGTATCTCCTTGGAAACATGATCACCCCACCCTTTCCCCCTTCCTATACATCTAGTTCACATTTGAGATAGTTATATACATCGTCGATGTAGAAGATAAACATGAAGAAACTAAACGGTGTCATAACTCATGAAGAAGAGTATGTAGTAACTTGTATTGGATATATCACTAAACATTTGAGATAGTTACATATACTATCGATATAGAAGGTAAACATGAAGAAACTAAAGGGTGTCATGCATAAGAGTATGTAGTGTCACCGAAGATGGTGACTTGTGGTTCGTTGACATTATCACTGAATACAAGAAATTACATGGTCAGTTGTACACTATTAAAAACGTTGACCAACGCATTAGTATCCATACCTTGGATAATACGTTGTTGGGTAGATGAGACCTCTCTAGCGTACAATTAACACGGGATAGCACCCCATTTATTCTGAGTGATTCACCTGCAACTCGAATCGGGGTGGGCTGGCTCAAAATCCTAAGCTCTAGTCACCAAGTCAGCGCTTGGTTCTCTATTTGGACATTACTACGAGAGGATAGACCAATAAAATAATCATGGTTTAACTGTGAGATAATTTGTTTACCTATGAGGATAAAAACTTTCATCTTACTACTGAAAATAATTTGTTTACCTATGAGATGGTTTGCTGAGATAATTTGTTTAGACAATCAGCTATTTGTCTATACTCTGTATTCAATATTTTTTCTTCATTTGCCACCGGTGATCCAACTTTGCTAACAGTGCTCACATGCGATGTTTAGCTGCAAGCCTTATGAATGAAATTGGTAATGCAAAAATCAAATCATTTTATTTAAATGGATAATATGTCGCAAAGTTGATATAATTGCTATACTTCTGTTTTCCCTCCCCTGCATTTCTCCTCTTATGAGTTGTATCAAAGTTAGGTTATGTGCCAACCTTTTGACTTGGCGTACTGCTCTTATCCCCCATTGTGTACCCAACTCAAGGTTTATGTCATCACTTTGCATGATAAGTAGGAATTATTTAATTCTCTAACATATTCTACTAGTAGGAAAATGGTTTGATTCAATCTGCAAATGTTACTGAAAGTATTATCTAGATAGCTTCACTAAAGAGAACATGACCTCATGTTGTAAGGAAAAAGGGAATGGCACAATGGGATCAACTTGATCTTCAAGTTCGTACCTCATAATGCAAACACGAAGCTTCTTTAAGGCTCTCGATTTTTCTTATAGGAGAGTGGTCAATGATGATCTCGGCTAGCTGTTCAGTGTTTTTTGTGTGTAAATTCTCTCTTTCATGTAATAGAGATGATAGTGCTCCTGCCACTTTTTTCCAAAAAAAAAAAGAATTTTATTTTAAGAACAAGAACTTAATATAGTACCTGCTTGTGATATTTAACATCTGGAGGAGAATCTCCAGTTTTGTTCACTGGTGTCAAAAGGCAGGCAAGTGATCATTTTTTCGAAGCATGTAGGAGAACTACATGTATATATTTAGAAGAAAGACCACAAAGTGGGAAAGAGTACATAAGTATTAAACAACTAGAACAGCCAAGACAAACAGACTAAAACTCATCACACCACAAGGGGAAGAGCTAAACCACAATAAAGTACATCGAACCAGGAAACATAAATTAGGACAAAAGGAATCGACCATGACTTGCAAGAGCACACATTCTTGCGTCTGATTTTATCTGCTCGATGAAGATGTCCATAGGCTTGAATATTCCATCAAAGACCCTTACATTCCTTTCCCTTCAAATTCTCCAAGTGACCAACATAAAAAGAGTACCGGGCCTTCTTTTGGAACCGGCATGCAGACATGAGCTCGCTTGATTCCCCCAGCCATAGAGAGATTGTCCCTTCATTGGAATAACCTGGGAAAGGCTAGCCCATGCGATAAATCAACACCATATGATATTGATCATGACGCGGGATATGAAGAGGTGGCTTGCGTTTTCATCCGCCGATTTACAGAAGACACAAGCATTAGGATGCTGCAACCCTGTTTTCACCATACGATTCTGCAGTCCAGATTCGATCACGCACAACGAGCCACGTTGCCAATTTGCAACGGAGAGGCGCCCAAGTTTTGCAAATTAGTGTCGCCATGTCGCTGAGAGTAGTGGTTGCAAAGCGAGCTCGGTACACGGATTTAGCCGTGTAACAACCATTCGGTTCCCACGACCATGTCGATATGTCATCAAATCAGCTCATTTGCTGAACAACGTTGACATGCTCCCATATCTCAAAATCTTGGACGAAACTTTAAATATTTATGGGTTTCTTGATATGGGCAGGTGATCATGACCATTGAGGTCTAAGATACTGGATTTTTGGCATCCAGTGACCTACACCATATTCTTTATTGTGTCTCGAGCTGCTAATGTATTGGAGTCATGTCAATTTTTACTCGCTTCTGCCTATTTAGATCATAAGAGGTCGTTCGGGAGTCTCTAAGACTTGAAAACATCTGTCTTGGACCGATCATTGTTTCACTAATTTCTGAATATGTTATATGTCTTGAGTTCTGAAGATTAATATGCCTTTCGTTCTTCAGATATCATGAGCTCCTCCCAATTAAGCCAGCCACAACATATATTTGATGTTCGTCTTCGGAATTGTTTTGTCCAATTTACAGTCTATTAAAGTACTGTTGTTAGTTATCAAAACTTGCCCAGTTATTTTATTAGGTGACACTTTTCAACATGTAGCTTTATGGCTGTTTGGGGGCTACTCATCGGGGTGGATGATCCATCGAGATCTAAACCTTGGTCTGGCCAGAGTTGTGAGTTGTGACCCTTGTCTTCCCCTCTTCTCCAGTATTTTTGCTTCGGTGTTCCCCCTTTCAATTTTGGATAACAAAAACTTGATACCGATCCGTTTCGAAGATCGTATGAACTCACCCAAAGCCCGTATGGTTCTCTTAGACATATACTCACCGTACACGTATACTCACGTGCCTGCGGGAGGCAGAAATCCGAAGGTATATAGAAGCATCAACAAAATTTTAAAACATGACATGCAAAGACGTAGATCGCGATAACGGGAGATGGGATCAGCTCGTAAATATGTGGAGTATATCCAGCTAGACCGAATACACCTCTACATAGATATGCATAGCCTGAATATAGTTTTCGACCTATCAAAATAAAACTGGCCCATGCAAACTTAAGTTCCTTCTCCAGTATGTCAAATTGGGGGTTGTGACGTTAGCTTGTGGCAGTTTTTCTTTCTTCCAATAACCCAGCCGGCTTCGTCTTTCCTTCTTGGACAACAGATCTCGTGTAGAGGCGACATCCACCCGAAAATGATTCTCCCAACTGTTAGTTAGAAAAGTCATGAGAGAAGACTGAGAGTCAGAGAGCTCCAACGTGTACATAATCAAGATCGAGATCTACTTCACCTTCAGCATTTGCTAACTAGATTGAGCAGCAACGCCTACGTGGTTCAACGCGAGACACAACGTTTTCTAGAATTACTACATGATCTTCTCCTGATGCCTCCCAAAACTAATCCCCTCTAGATACGGTTGCCATAAACACAACAAGATTTGTTCTGTTTCTAAAGCAATGTAGCATAACAAATAACACTAGTCTGCACAACAAGTACCCCTTGAGCACAACAAGTAACTCCTTGAAAAAAATATCACCATACCCTGTTCCCCCTTCCTCTACTAGTTCACATGTTTGAGATAGTTATATATATACTGTCGATGTATAAGATACACATGAAAAAATTAATGGTGTCATAACTCAAGTAGAATAGTATCTCTCTGTTCCACAATATAAGCCTTTTTAAGAACTAGCTAAAAGGCTTATACTGTGTAATAGACGGAGTAGGTAGTAACTAATGTTGACTATGTCACCGAAGAGAATGACTTGTGGTTAGTTGAAAATTATCACCAAATATTTGAGAACTTATATGGTTAGTCAGATATGGTTAAGAGAGGATAAACCAATAAAAGAAACCCTATTGCAGTATTATACTTTATGACAAGTACTTGATGTATAATCATGATAGTTATTCCATAAGTATTATAGCTGCATTTACATGATGATTACAGTTTATTAGTTATGCAAACTCAGGCATATCTTAAAGGAAAGGCTAAGCGTACTTCACTGCAGCAAGTATATTACAGACCGATTAAGTACCAGGTTGAACACTGCATTAATTTTCCAGCACGCAAGTTTGTACCTCTGAAGAACACCTCGGCAGTGCTAACATTTATGAGCATCATATACAAAATGTGAGAGAAAGAGCAATCGGTCAAGAACTAGGGAGCAGGCTTACCTAGAGACATTGTAAGCTCTCATTGTCCAGTCTGACATTTTCAAAAACTTGCATCATGATTCTATAATGTATTAATTAACTACTCTCTCCGTTCTAAAATAAAAGATGTTTTAGCTTTTGTGAAGCGAATATATGACACACTAAAAGATGTCTAGATACATTCTTTTCACAAAAACTAACACGACTTATATTATGGAACGGAGGAAGGATATGATTAACTGATAAAACAACATTGAGCAAATAGTACTCACTCTTTTGTGATTGTAAGTCTGGAGGGCCAGTTTGGTAATACCAAGAAGATCAATTACTCACTCTACTTAATTTATGCATACATCAATAGTTTTCACATGCATGAGATGTTAGAGAAAAAAATAGGAGGCATGATAAGAGAGAATATCATTTTGCGGTCCAAAAGTTGGGGTGTCCAGGCAACGCGGTACCCAAGTTCCCTGAAATCATCCGCGATGACTACAGTTGATGTGCTCAGAGGATCTTTTTCGGCACGAATTCAACTTTACGTTTCAATACAAAAAATCAGGCTAATGGCCGTCAAGTTGGGCCCCTCTGTCAGTTCTCGCCGTTATGTCGCTCCTGTCGCTCCCGTCGCTTAGGTGTCATTTAGGCTTGCAGCGTTGGCGCCTGCATCCATTACGCGTCTTCTTCTTCCCCAGAGCGGCAATCTGTGGGGCGTCGCAGCCATGGCACAGAGCTGGGACGTGGACGAACCTGCTCGGCCCAGCTCTCCTCCCTGTAGGCTTGTAGCGTTGGCGCCTGCATCCATTACGCGTCTTCTTCCCCGGAGCGGCAATCTGTGGTCGCGGCCATGGCGCAGAGCTGGGACGTGACGAAGTTGCTCGGCCCCGCTCTCCTCCCCATCCTGAGTCGGAGCTCGCCCTCACCGTGGACGCAACCATGGCACGGTGCGGGGACGAGAATTGGTTCCCGGTGAGATCTATCACCTTGTCGGCCATGCTCGGTTCTGTTTTCCTCCTCTAGAATCCGAGCTCGTCGTCGCCGTGGTTGCACCCGCACCAATTCTGCCACCTCTACCGAGGTCTCTGTGGTAGCTCAAGTTCTGGGGCTCTCCAAATTCTGGTAGCTCATTGTGTTTAATTATGAAAGACAAAATATAAATGATTTTTCTCAATTTCTCGCATAGAAAAATGCACAACTAATTTCATATTCTCGCAGGAACTGGCCCCACTTGTTGAACCGGCGGCACTGCCACGATCTTCACGTAACCACGGTGAGTTCTTGAACCGAAAGTTGCAGTTATCATGTTTCTTCTGCAGTCATTCCTCTTCCGCAGCCATTCCTCTGCAGTTTTTCCTGGGCGCTTCTTCTTCCTCTGTTCTGGAACCGTCGGTTCATCTTCTTCTTCCTCTCGCAGGCAGTTCCTTGCAGGCATTTCCTTTCACCCATTTCCTTGTAGGCATAGACGATGAGAAATGCACAATAGAGACCCACTTGGTCCCTGCCCATGGCACCACGACTTTGACAGTGGTGTACATAAATGATGAAGCGACTGTGGAGACAACTCTCGCCAGGTTTGAGCAATTGCTTGAGAAAGAGAAGCACAAGTTTGTGGGGCTAGACTTGGAGTACACACGTGCAAATAAGCGAAAAAATCCTCCACAAGAGATGCTATCGTGCAAATCGCCATACATGAGGAGGTCCTCATTTACCACTTCTGCAGGTATGTGAAATTTAAATTTGAGATCACCACTTCTGCATCACTTGTTCCCTTACATCCCTAGAACCATCTAAGTGCAGGAGTAAACCAACTGAGATGCATTGTCCGGCTCTGGTCGAGTTCTTGTGTAGGAAAGGGATAACTTTCACTAGCGTGGATATCACAAATGACACAATTATACTTTCTCGTGCGTTGATAAAAATCCCAGAGGGGCACAACATCGACATCCAAAATCTGTACAAGATCAAATCATACCCAGCGAAGGATGGCATGGGTGATCTGGCAGCGGAAATCATCGATAAATCCTATGAAAAACTCAAGAAATTGAAGCGACTCGATCACGACTACTGGGAGTGGAAGCCGATGAGCCAGGTGCGCCTCGAGTATGCAGCCAGAGACTCCTACATGGCGTACGAGTTGTACAGTAAGCTCATTACCATGAAAGATGGGATGGTTAAGGTGGGGTTTTTCGCGAGAGAGCTATGCCCTGGTTGCAAGCTAGCCCAGGAGAAGAAGCGCGAGGAGGATAGAAAGCGGTTGCAGAATGAGCAGGGATCTTGGGACGGTGGCGACATCAAGCGGTTGAAGGGGAAGCAAGTCAAGGACGACAACAAGTGGTGGTGATACATTATGTGTTTGAACTAGATTTTAGTTTCTAGTTTATTATATGTGTGATACATTTAGTTACTTTAATACAAATTTTCGACCAATTTAACTTGTTGATGTATTTCTTGACAATTATAATATAATCGAGCACTAGAAATATTTTGTAGTGTGCATGAGCATGATCAGTAAATATAATTGAACACTAGAAACTTTAAGACGCTCCATATAAAGGAGTAGATTAATATAGAAGGTTCACCAGAGACACCACGGATATATTGTCTTATATGCCACACATAGGTAATAATTAACTAGAACAAAATAAAAGCAAGGGCTGCAGCAGGAGGCCGGGACACTGAGACGCCTAGCAGGGCAGGGGTTTATCAGCAGGAGGCAGCGACAACCTAGTCGATGGGATACAGGCCGGTCCTGACATACTCCTGGAGGAATTTGCTGTAGGCTGCGTGTCGCGCCAAGGTAATCGGCCGATGGATTCTGCCTCCGCCTCTGCCAACGCCCTCCACGTGCTGGATCATGCTATTGAGGTTCACGTTGATTGCTCTATCACAGAATAGGCAAAACAGTCTTCCCCTATGGTGGAAACGGATTAGCCCACACCGTAACCGCCTCAGCACGTAGCGGCTCTTGTTGTCCCTGAATACCTTGCTATCGTCCACTTCATCATCATCCTCCTATTGATTTTTAAGAACATAACTTAGAACTCATACATATGATTGAATTATATTACAACTCAAGAATTGACAACATGTATATGTAAGACAATATATCCGTGGATATCAAAGATAAAGCATCTCGGCAATAGTTTGATCGGTTCATATATCATTTCATCTCAACATAATAACAAATAATTGCATCAGAGTGAATGTAGGATAAATCTAGGGGCCTCATAAGTTTCTTCAAGAATGGAGTCAGTGAACCAAGTAACAATTGCACAACCTGTAATGTTGTTGTACATCGCCCAAGGTTCACTAACTCATCCCTGAAAAAATCTGACACCAATGTGTCTGCCTCTCTTTTGGGACAAATTTGAATCATTGGTCACAATAAGAAATTGAAATGTAATCATACAAAACATTATTCAGGGATATACATAGTCAGGTAAAAAACAAGCCTAAATATTGTAATTATAAATAAAAAAGCAAACAATTAATCTTCAGGTGCATGTTAAAAATACTTATGATCAAAACCATTCATATACATATGCATCATACCAATCATTAAAAGATCAGAAACAATTCAAGGATCATATATGTAGTTCCATATGAGAATAAATCAAGGGCCTCATAATTTGTTTCAGAGATGGAGTTGGCGAACCAAAGTACAAACAGCACAACCTATATTGTTTGTGTGCATTGCTGTCTTAGGTTCACCAACCCATCCCTAAAACACGACACCGTCATATGTGTCTCCTCTTGAACTCTTTTGGGGAAAATTTTAGTCATCAGCCTTGGTGACAAACTAAAATGTAATTCTTATACACTGAATGCATGGAATAGGTAATTCGAATATCATAGTTCTATGAATGTAGAATAAAGATTAAGGCCTCATAAGTTTCTACAGGGGCAGCGTAAGTGAACCAAGTAACAATTGTATAGCCTATATTGTTCTTGTACATCACCCCATGTTCACTAACTCGTCCCTGAAAAAATCTGACACCAATGTGTCTGCCTCTCTTTGGGGCAAATTTGAATCATTGGCCACAATAAGAAATTGAAATATAATCGTACAAAATATTATTCAGGGATATACATAGTCAGGTACAAAAACAAGCCTAAATAATGTAATTATAAATAAAAAACCAAACAATTAATCTTCAGGTACATGTTAAAAATACTTATGATCAAAACCATTCATATACATATGCATCATACCAATCATTAAAAGATCAGAAACAATTCAAGGATTATATATGGTAGTTCCATATGAGAATAAATCAAGGGCCTCATAATTTGTTTCAGAGATAGAGTTGGAGAACCAAAATACCAACAACACAACCTATATTGTTTGTGTGCATTGCTGCCTCAGGTTCACCAACCCATCCCTAAAGCACGACACCATTATATGTGTCTCCCCTTGAACTCTTTCGGGACAAATTTCAATCATCGGCCTCGGTGATAAACTAAAATGTAATTCTTATACATTATGAATGCATGGAATAGATAATTCAAATATCATAGTTCTATGAATGTAGAATAAAGATTGCAGCCTCATAAGTTTCTACAGAGATGGCGTAAGCGAACCAAGTAACAATTGCACAGCTTATATTGATCTTGTACATGGCCCCAGGTTCGCTCACTCATCCCTGAAAAAATTTGACACCAATGTGTCTGCCTCTCTTTGGGGAAAATTTGAATCATTGGCCACAATAAGAAATTGAAATGTAATTGTACAAAACAATATTCAGGGATATAAAAATGCATCATACAACGCATTCATAGATCAGAAACAATACAAAGATTATATATTTAGGTTCCATATGAGAGAAAAATTAGGGCCTCATTTTTTCCAGCGATGGAGTCGGAGAACCAAAATACCAACAACACAACCTATTGTTTATGTGCATTGCTGCCTCAGGTTCACTAACCATCCCTAAGAAAACTACACTATCAGATGCCCTTGCACTATTTTGGGGAAAAATTGAATCATTGGGCTCAGTAAGGAATAGAAATGTAATGTTATAGGCCTGCTGTGTATCGAAATCAACACTCAACTAGCAAACTCAACTAGATGGCAGATGAGCAGATTGGGATTTTGTGACTAGACGGATTAGGGTTTTGTGACTAGATGGCAGATGCATCAATCAACCGATCGAATCATATATATACTACCCTACTTCAAGAGCAAAATAATCTGTTCACGATTGAGCAAATCCTATGTATGAACAGTGAAAACTACGGCTATGACTAGAGAAGCTAGCAATGCAGTACCTCGGACTCCTCATCAGGGACCTCCTCCTCGAACTCATCATTCTCCGTGATTGCGTCGAAGATTTCTTGAACGGCGATGGGGTCGTCGATGTAGATCACCGGCTTGCCTCCGCCTGCCGCCTGCCCCCCATCTAGATCTGCCGTTGGCACCACAACGTTGTCGGCCACGACGTTGTCGGCCACCTGCTGCTCGGCGGCGAGGGCTACTACCTGCTGCTCGGTAGTGATGGCTACCACCTACTGCTCGGCAGCAACGGTTACCACCTGCTGCTCGGCGGCAACGACTACTGGCTAGACGGATGAGTTCGCACCCTCCATGGCACGGCGACGAGCGGCGTTCGTGCCCGGAGAAGACGCCTCCGCCTGCTTGGCGACGACCGAGCCATCTGCTGCTTCACCTTCAACTGGCTTCACCTCTGGATCGTCTCCATGCGTACGCTTCATGGCGCACCAAGGGAAGGAGGTAGTGCAAACGAGGGAGCTTCGGCGCGCGCGGCAGGTGTAGATTGGGGTCTTGGGACTAGACAGACTGGGGGAAATGACACGAGCTCATGGAAGGAGAAGGTCGAGGGGGTTATAAACACCGGACCATTTGTAGTCCTCGAGTGGACACGTGTGGTGGGTGGGGGGGGGCTACTGATACATTGCAAATGTATCTATAATTTTTGATGTTCGATGCTTCGTTTTATCCACTTTCTTGTGTTTTGTCAGCACTTTGGAGTACTTTTCATATGATTTCTTGGACTAACCTATTAACAAGAGCCAAAGTGCCAGCTTCTTGTTTGCTGCTGGTTTTGGTTCCAGGAAATTTAGAAAATGAATATTCTCGGAATTGGACAGGACAAAAGCCAAAGTGCCTATTTTTCCGGAAGTCATCAGATGCTAGAATACGAGACGGAGAGGGGCCAGAGGGCGGCCGCACCACCTAGCCATGCGGCTAGGCTTGTACCGCACCAGGGGGTGGTGGTGGCCAGCCCAGGCACCCCCTCGGCCTCTCCTTCTGCCTATATATTGCCCTCGGGATGAAAACCCTAAGGGCCCGATCAAAAATCCACGAAAGAGTCTGTAGCCACCGTCATATCCATCCCTAGATTGGGAGGGATCTGAAGCTCTTCCCGGCACCCTGCCGGAGAGGGGAATTCACCCTAGAGGCCTTCTTCATCACCATGCAAGCCTCTGGTGTGATGCGTGAGTAGTTCAACCTTGGACTACGGATCCATGTAGTAGCTAGATGGATGGTTCTCCTCCTTTGTGCTTTCATGTCTAGATCTTGCGAGCTCCGTTCATGATCAAGATCATCTATTTGTAATTCTGCATGTTGTGTTTGCGAGGATTCGATGGATATTAAGATGCTATTTCAGATTGATTATTGATTCTGTCATGTCTTTGTTAATTGTGATCTTGCATGCTTTCCGTTGTTAGTAGCTATCTTGGCCAAGTAGATGCTAGCAACTCCAAGAGTTAGTATTTATGCTCGATAGTGGGTTCATGCCTCTAGTAATCTGGGGAAGTGACAGAAATCTCTAAGGTACTAGATGTGCTGTTGCTACTAGGGAGAAAACAACAATCCTTTGTTCATAGAACAATCTTATTGTTTACATTACACGTAGTTCGTAAAGAAATAATCTGTTGCTTGCAACTTAATACTAGAGGGGGTTCAGATGATAACCTGAAGGTGGATTATTAGTCATAGATGCAGTTGGATGGCGGTCTATGTATAATGTTGTAATGCCCAATCAAGTATCAAAGGAGTCAAGATGATTAGTATATGCATGTATTGCTTTCTCGAGGTTTGTCAATTGCCTCGCTGTAATTTGTTCACTCAACATGTTATCTATCTAAGGAGAGCCACCTCTAGTGAACTATGGATCCCAGTCCTTATCTTTTTCTTTACATACAATCTACAAATTGTTTACTGCTTTGTGTTTACTTTCTGCAAACTATTACTTCCTTCCATTCGATACGTTTAATCCTTTGTTTTCCGCAAAACACGGTGAGATTGACAACCTCATCGCAAGTTGGGGACAAAGTTCTGTGGTTGTGTTGTGCAGGTCTCCACGTTGCTACTAACACCGGTAGTGCGCCCTGCCAAGGCTCAACTAGCAACACCTTTGGGGTGTTTCCTTGCTCCTACTGGTTCAATTAAACCTTGGTTTCATAACTGAGGGAAACTTGCTGCTGTGCTCATCATACCTTCCTCTTGGGGTTCCCAACGAGCTCTACATCAACATCGCACCAGCATTTTTTTGGCGCCGTACACTGAGCCATCAAGCATTTTTCTGGCACCGTTGCCAGGGAGTCAAGGACATCTTCACAAGGGGAGTCCCTCATAACCAATCTCTTTACTTTGTTATTTTTGTTTTGCTTAGTTTCTTTTTGCTTTGTTTGCTTGTTTTCTTATTCAAAAACACACAAAAAATTAGTTTCACTAGTTTTCTTTCTTTTTTCAAAAAACACAAAAAAATGACTACTCTTGAAAACACTAAGTTGCGTGACTTCACTAGCACCAACACCAATGATTTTATGAGCACACCTATTGCTCCACCTGTGCCTGAAGATACTTTCTTTGAGATAAAACCTGCTTTGCTCAATCTTGTTATGAGAGAACAATTTTCTGGTATTGGTAATGAAGATGCTGCTTCCCATCTAAATAAATTTGTTGAACTTTGTGAGATGCAAAAGCATAGGGATGTAGATGGTGATATTATTAAACTGAAATTGTTTCCTTTCTCTTTGAGAGGAAAAAACTAAAGAATGGTTGAATTCCTTAACTAGGAATAGTATTGATTCTTGGACTAAATGCAAAGATGCTTTCATTGGAAAATACTATCCCCCTGCTAAGATTATGTCTATGAGAAGTGAAATAATGAAGTTTAAACAACTTGATAATGAACATGTTGCTGAAGCTTGGGAAAGAATGAAATCTTTGGTAAAGAATTGTCCCACTCATGGACTGACTGCTTGGATGATCATCCAAACGTTTTATGCAGGATTGAACTATTCTTCAAGGAACCTATTGGATTCTGCTGCTGGAGGTACCTTTATGACCATCACTTTGGGTGCTACAACAAAACTTCTGGATAATATGATGGTTAATTATTCTGAATGGCTTACTGAGAGAGCTCCACAAGGTAAGAATGTAAATTCTGTTGAGGAAACCTCCTCCTTGAGTGATAAGATTGATATTATTATGTCTATGCTTATTAATGGGAAAGCCCATATTGATCCAAATAATGTTCCTTTGGCTTCTTTGGTTGCTCAAGAAGAGCAAGTTGATGTGAACTTCATAAGAAGAACAACTTTGGCAATAATGCTTATAGGAGTAATTTTGGTAACAACAATTATAAGCCATATCCTCCCAACAATGGCAATGCTTATGGAAATTCTTACAACAATAATAGGAGTTCTCCCTCTAAACTTGAAGTTATGCTTAAGGACTTTATTAGTAAGCAAACTGCTTTCAATAAAACTATTGAGGAAAAACTCTCTAATGCTGAAAGAAATATAGCATCGTTGGCTGAAGCTCAATCTTCTTTGAATAAAATAGCTGCTAAACCTGAAACTAATGATAATCCCTTTGTAGCTACTAATGCTATACAAGTAAGAATTGATGAAAATGTTAGACTATTAGCTGAATTACATGCTAAGTGGGAAAGAGAAGATGAAATTGCTAGAAACATTAGTATTTCTACTATCACCACCACTAGTGTTAAGGCTAGTAATAGTTCTACTACTCTAGATGATAAGTATGGTTTTGATCTTGATGGTTGCAATATCTCTGAAGTTATTAAGTTCCTACAAAAGCTTGCTAAAAGTCCTGATGCTAGTGCTATGAACATGGCCTTTACAAAACACATTACTGATGCTCTCATAAAGATTAAAGAAGAAAAGATGAAACATAAAGCTTCTATTCCTATAAAACAAGAATATGGTTGGGAACCCATCATTAATATGAAAGTGAATGACTTTGATTTCAAAGCTTTATGTGATCTTCATAGTAGTGTTTCTATTATGCCTAGAAGGATTTATGATATGCTTGATTTGCCTCCACTTGAAGATTGTTATTTGAATGTCCCACTTGATGATAATGCTAAAAAGAAACTCATGGGGAGTCTTAATGATGTTCTTATTATGGTTAACAATGCATATATCCCTGTTGATTTCTATGTTTTGGATGTTGAATGCAATGCTTCTTGTCCTATTACCTTGGGAAGACCTTTTCTTAGAACTGTTGGTGCCATCATTGATATGAAAGAAGGCACCATTAAATATCAACTCCCACTCAAGAAAGGTATAAAACACTTCCCTAAAAAGAGAGAAAAGATTTCTTTTGCCTCTCCTATGAAAACAAAATTTGGTCTTAATGCTTCTTCATTTGAGAACACTTGATTCTTTCTTGCTTCTTATGCCTAACTTAAAGGCGTTAAAGAAAAGTACTTATTGGGAGATAACCCAAAAGTTTTAGATGACTCTTGGAAGTTATTACCTATGTAATAACCACTCCTTATCCTTTTTATTTGCTTTTTGTGCCAAGAGTAACCTCTAATGAGAGAGAAGTAATGATTGGGAAACTTACTGTCCTGAAACAGATTTTTGTGCTTCACCGTAAATATTCGTGTAAAATATATGTACGTCCTTTTGAGGCGTGAATTTTGGTGCTTCTGCCCCAGGTTGTTATCTAACTTTCGTTAGTTCAACACTTTTTAATTTGAGCAACATAAGATCTTCGAAAAAATTCGTCTTTACCTGCTGGTCTGTTTTGACAGATTTCTGCCATTTTTTGCATTTGCTTCTTGTTGGTTCCTTTTTGAGTTCTTTTGGGAAATTGAGATTTTTGAGGGAAGTGCTACAGTAGATAGTGTTCTAATGGAAGTTTATTTGGTGTTAGAACTGAACCATAAGACTTATTATGTTGAGTGCACTAATGTTGCTAATAAAGATTGTGTGAAGTTTTGTATGAAGGAAAATTTTCAGGTGTATGGAAGGAATGAGTAATGAGATGAAGGAAGGACTAAATCTCAAGCTTGGGGATGCCACGCATGTCACCCCAAGAAATATCCAAGAAGTAAAAGCATCAAAGCTTGGGGATGCCCAAGGAATCCCCTTCTTCATCAATAAAAATCCCAGGTTTCTTCCAAACGCTTCATTTTTATTGTTTCATGCACAGTTGCGTTGTTCTTGGAGCGTCTTTTTTTTCGTTTTTGTTTTGGTTTTTTGTTTGATTTTGTTTGCTTAGTTTTCTGAATGAATTGGTTGTACCCCCTCTTTCATACATTGGTTTGCAAATAGTTTGGTTTGGATTGGAAAAGAGTAGGAAAGTTCATGCTTATGTGGTAAAAAGAGCTCGTTTTTGACTGTGGCCTATGCTTTGTCATGCCATGCTTGATATTGTTTTGGCTTTATGCTTAGTATTCTTTGCTGTAGCATGACTTGTTATAAACAATTGAGATTGCTTAATGTTCCTTGGATGAATCATGCATTGTTTTAGCATATTAAAGCATAGTATAGTGGTATTCTCCTTTGATGCTTTATTCGGGTTGACTTGGCACATGTCACACCATGTTATGACTATCTCAAGTCACCATAAGCCTTTATGATCCTTTAGTTTTCAACTTGTAGTATCACTTTATGCTTTGATCAATGATGTTTTGTCGCTCTGCATGATTATGGCCATTATTGCTCTCTTAGTTTGTCGCTCCTAGTCTTTTGCTAGCCTCCATAAGCAAGTATGAGTTCCGCTCATGCATCCAACTCCCTAAAGCAAGTTATTCCAAAGATTCCACCATACCTACCTACTAGCTTATGCTATTCCAAGTATATTCATGCTTTTGTTTACCTTCCAAATTAAACTTGTTATGAAAAAACTAGTGATTAAAGCTCTCACGAACTTGATGGCACACTTTACTTTTCTTGCCCTTAATAAACTTGAACCATTGTGTTGTCTATGTTGTATATGCTTGCACTTATTTGTTGGGAATTAGCAGAACCATGCTTTCAAGGGGAACGCTTTCAACATTGTAGTTGGTACTTGTACCTAGTTGATATCATGCTCTTTTGTATATGGATGTTGTCGGTGTGAAATGAAAGGGGAGCTTGTAAGTCCATGGAGTTATGTATATGTGTTAGAGAAATGCCTGGGCCGCTGGTCTAATCCATGCTGACATGGTGGAAACCTACAGCGTAACCATAATGAGCTGTCTATGAAGCATTCTTCTTATAAAAAAAGAGTCCTATATTGAGAAAAAAGAGAAAAAGAAAAGAAAAAAGAGATTATGAAAAGAGGAAAGAGAGAAAAAAGAACCATATTCCCATGGTAAATAAGAAGATTGCTGAGATGCTTGTTGTCTGCTTGCCTTGTCATTTTGATATGGGGATTCTTCCGTATCATCGGGCAAGGGGTACCCCGTTGGCGGTTCTCTATGATACACATGTACTTACAATGACAAGAACTTATCGGTGACTAAACTTGAGTAGCATGAGGAGTGGCCCTCGTATACAAGGGACATGAGATTTCTAACTTATACTTCATCAAGCATGTACACCATAGTTTGTTCACTTTAACCTTAATCACTTCAAGATGCTTATGATAGGGGCAATGAGAGCTGAAAGCTATAAGTACCATAATTTTTGGAAGCTCTTTATGAGACTTGAATCCCTACTTCCTTTTATAAAAAGGCCTTTCTTCCACCATTACATTGAGTCTCCACCTTCTATCTTTATGCACCTACTTTGAGAGCATAGTGGCCATTCTTAGTTCTATGTGCATTGTCCCAAGACTAGTTGATTGATGCATAACTTGATATTGCTTGTTTTAAACTATTTGTATCTAGCCACTCTTATGAACTTTGAAGGTGTCCTATGCATTTATATTTGCTACTCTATGAGGGACAAGCTGAATGCTATTATGCTATGTTTTCTTTATGTGAAACAAACAAACGTCTTGCAAAGCATTGTTATTCATGAATCTTTTGTTTATGCCTTTTCATGTTGCATCATAGTTTATTTGTCTTATTGCTAGAACTTTGTCTTTCATGTTATGATTGAAGTACTATGATCCCAGCTTTGAATGTTTTACAAATACTTTGATCAAGTCTTTGATGGTGCATGTCACCTCAAAAATTATTCTTTCTTTTTATCACTTACCTACTCGAGGACGAGCAGGAGTTAAGCTTGGGGATGTTGATACATTGCAAATGTATCTATAATTTTTGATGTTCCATGCTTCGTTTTATCCACTTTCTTGTGTTTTGTCCGCACTTTGGAGTACTTTTCATATGATTTCTTGGACTAACCTATTAACAAGAGCCACAGTGTCAGCTGCCTGTTTTTTGCTGTTTTTGGTTCCAAGAAAGTCAGAAAATAAATATTCTCTAAATTGGACAGGGCAATAGCCGAAGTGCCTATTTTTTCCAGAAGTCATCAAATGCCAGAATACAAGACGGAGAGGGGCTAGTGGGCGGCCACACCACCTGGACGCGCGGCCAGGCTTGGCCCGCGCCAGGGGGTGGTGTGGCCAGCCCAGGCACCCCCTCGGCCTCTCCTTCCGCCTATATATTGCCCTCAGGACGAAAACCCTAAGGGCCCGATCAAAAATCCACGAAAGAGTCTATAGCCGCCGTCATCTCCATCCCTAGATCAGGAGGGATCTGAAGCTCTTCCAGGCACCCTGCCGGAGAGGGGAATTCACCCTGGAGGCCTTCTTCATCACCATGCAAGCCTCTAGTGTGATGCTCGAGTAGTTCAACCTTGGACTACGAATCCATGTAGTAGCTAGATGGTTTGTTCTCCTCCTTTGTGCTTTCATGTCTAGATCTTGTGAGCTCCGTTCATGATCAAGATCATCTATTTGTAATTCTACATGTTGTGTTTGCGGGGATCCGATGGATATTGAGATGCTATTTCAGATTGATTATTGATTCTATCATGTCTTTGTTATTTGTGATCTTGCATGCTTTCCATTGTTAGTGGCTATCTTGGCCAAGTAGATGCTAGCAACTCCAAGAGTTAGTATTTATGCTCGATAGTGGGTTCATGCCTCTGGTAATCTGGGGAAGTGATAGAAATCTCTAAGGTACTAGATGTGTTGTTGCTACTAGGGAGAAAACAACAATCCTTTGTTCATAGAACAATCGTATTATTTACATTACACGCAGTTCATAAAGCAATAATCTGTTGCTTGCAACTTAATACTGGAGGGGGTTCGGATGATAACCTGAAGGTGGATTATTAGTCATAGATGCAGTTGGATGGCGGTCTATGTATAATGTTGTAATGCCCAATCAAGTATCAAAGGAGTCAAGATGATTAGTATATGCATGTATTGCTTTCTCGATGTTTGTCAATTGCCCCGCTGTAATTTGTTCACCCATCATGTTATCTATCTAAGGAGAGCCACCTCTAGTGAACTATGGATCCCGGTCCTTGTCTTTTTCTTTACATACAATCTACAAACTGTTTACTACTTTGTGTTTACTTTCTGCAAACTATTACTTCCTTCCATTCGATAGTCCAATCCTTTGTTTTCCGCAAAACACGGTGAGATTGACAACCTCATTGCAAGTTGGGGACAAAGTTATGTGGTTGTGTTGTGCAGGTCTCCATGTTGCTACTAGCATCGGTAGTGCGCCCTGCCAAGGCTCAGCTAGCAACACCTTTGGGGTGTTTCCTTGCTCCTACTAGTTCGATTAAACCTTGGTTTCATAACCGAGGGAAACTTTTTGCTGTGCTCATCATACCTTCCTCTTGGGGTTCCCAACGAGCTCTACATCAACATCGCACCAGCATTTTTCTGGCGCCGTACACTGAGCCATCAGCTACCACGATCTCCACCCTTTTTTTCGGTTCCCTTTTTTTGAAACAGCCACGATCTCCACTTTAGAGCTGCATTGAAAACACGCTCATGGAAGACCTCGATTCCACTGCATGCAAGTGGCGTGGAACTAATTTCTAGCAACGTTAGATCTACTTGAGGGGGGCCCTTGACTCATGGAAGTTACTAGCGGTAGGGCCTAGTTGGAAGTGAGATTGAGAGCGCTGCGTAAAAATGGGATATGTCTTATTAAAATCAAGTGGCAATAAATTGTAGCGTCTCGTCGACAACCGTGCACTCGATGACCCTGTTGCCATGTGCATGAGTTGTAGTAGCAGTAGTAGGCTTTTCAGACTTGATTAAACTTAACATGACCGCTCGACGACTTTTTCCATGGATGGCATCGTGTTCCTTCCTGTAGAAGTTTCACGGAGGGAGACGTCCATGCTATCTCACGCTATAGTGTGAAGGGCACGACGTGTGCAACGATCATCGTTGGATCACACAGAATCAACGGTTGGTGCACATGATCCGCATGACAACTGTGACAACCAATCAGGGAGTAGCAAACAAGGTGAGCACAGGTTTGGGCTTCTACAAAGATAGAGAGAGGGGGGCAAAACTAAGTAGTACCACATAAAACCAAGGGCAAAACTGAGTAGTATAAAAATGGAAAGTGTCTTGTACAATGAAATACATCGTGGAATACATCAAATTATGCCAAGATAGATCCACTAGAGTTCATTGGATGTGTGTTCTTCTCATAAACCACACATGGATCCACCTGTGTGATTGCATGTCTGTTCCTCTAGACAAACCACATAAGGATCCACCGGTGTCACTTCATGTCTGTTCTTTTCATGAACCACACCTAGTGTCATTGCATGTCTGTTCTTTTCATGAACCACACCCAGTCTCACTGCATTTTAATTCTTTTCATGAACCACATAAGGATCCACCAGTGTCATTGGATGTGTGTTCTTCTCATGAACCACACATGGATCTACCCGTGTCATTCCATGTCTGTTCCTCTAAACAAACCACATAAGGATCCACCAGTGTCATTGCATGTATGTTATTTTCATGAACCACACCCAGTGTCATTGCATGTGTGTTCTTCTAAACAAACCACATAAGTCATTGCATGTATGTTCTTTTCATTAACCACACCCGGTGTCATTGCATGTGTGTTCCTTCCATAAACCACACATGGATCCACCGGTGTCATTGCATGTGTGTTGTTTTCATGAACCACACCTAGTGTCATTGCATGTCAGTTCTTTTCATGAACCAAATAAGTATCCACCAGTGTCATTGCATGTCTGTTCTTCTCATGAACCACACATGGATCCACCAGTGTCATTGCATGTGTGTTCTTTTCATGAACCACACCCAGTGTCATTGCATGTCAGTTCTTTTCATGAACCACACCCAGTGTCATTGCATGAGAGTTCTTTTCATGAACCACATAAGGATCCACCAGCGTCATTGCATGTTTATTATTCTCACAAACCACATAATGATCCACAAGTGTCATTGCATGTCTGTTCTTTTCATGAACCACACCTAGTGTCATTGCATGTGTGTTCCTCTAGACAAACCACATAAGGATCCACCGGTGTCACTACAACTCTGTTCTTTTCATGAACCACAGCTAGAGTCCACCAGTGTCATTGGATGTGTGTTCTTCTCATGAACCACACCCAGTGTCACTGCATGTTAGTTCTTTTCATGAACCACATAAGGATCCACTAGTGTCATTGGATGTGTGTTCTTCTCATGAACCACACATGGATCCACCGGTGCCATTGCATGTCTATTCCTCTAAACAAACCACATAAGGATCCACCAGTGTCATTGCATGTCTGTTCTTTTCATGATCCACCAGTGTCATTGCAGGTGTGTTCTTCTAAACAAACCACATAATTCATTGCATGTCTGTTCTTTTCATGAACCACACCCAGTGTCATTGCATGTGTGTTCCTTCCATAAACCACACATGGATCCACCGGTGTCATTGCATGTCAGTTCTTTTCATGAACCACACCCAGTGTCATTGGATGTCAGTTCTTTTCATGAACCACATCAGGATCCACCAGTGTCATTGCATGTCTATTCTTCTCATGAACCACACATGGATCCACCAGTGTCATTGCATGTGTGTTCTTTTCATGAACCACACCCAGTGTCATTGCATGTTAGTTCTTTTCATGAACCACACCCAGTGTCATTGCATGTCAGTTCTTTTCATGAACCACATAAGGATGCACCAGTGTCATTGGATCTGTGTTCTTCTCATGAACCACACATGGATCCACCAGTGTCATTGCATGTTTGTTCCTCTAAACTAACCACATAAGGATCCACTAGTGTCATTGCATGTCTGTTCTTTTCATGAACCACACCTAGTGTCAGTGCATTTCAGTTCTTTTCATGAACCACATAAGGATCCACCAGTGTCATTGGATGTGTGTTCTTCTCATGAACCACACATGGATCCACCGGTGTCATTGCATGGCTGTTCCTCTAAACAAACCACATAAGGATCCACCAGTGTCATTGCATGTCTGTACTTTTCATGAACCACACCCAGTGTCATTGCATGTGTGTTCTTCTAAACAAACCACATAAGTCATTGCATGTATGTTCTTTTCATTAACCACACCCAGTGTCATTGCATGTGTGTTCCTTCCATAAACCACACATGGATCCACCGGTGTCATTGCATCTGCGTTCTTTTCATGAACCACACCCAGTGTCATTGCATGTTAGTTCTTTTCATGAACCACACCCAGTGTCATTGCATGTCAAGTCTTTTCATGAACCACATAAGGATCCACCTGTGTCATTGCATGTCTGTTCTTCTCATGAACCACACATGGATCCACCAGTGTCATTGCATGTGTGTTCTTTTCATGAACCACAACCAGTGTCATTGCATGTCAGTTCTTTTCATGAACCACACCCAGTGTCATTGCATGTCAGTTCTTTTCATGAACCACATAAGGATCCACCAGTGTCATTGCATGTTTGTTCTTCTCACAAACCTCATAAGGATCCACCAGTGTCATTGCATGTCTGTTCTTTTCATGAACCACACCCAGTGTTATTGCATGTGTGTTCCTCTAGACAAACCACATAAGGATCCACCGGTGTCACTACATGTCTGTTCTTTTCATGAACCACAGCTAGAGTCCACCAGCGTCATTGGATGTGTGTTATTCTCATGAACCACACCCAGTGTCACTGCATGCCAGTTCTTTTTATGAACCACATAAGGATCCACCAGTGTCATTGGATGTGTGTTCCTCTCATGAACCACACATGGATCCACCGGTGTCATTGCATGTCAGTTCTTCTAAACAAACCACATAAGGATCCACCAGTGTCATTGCATGTCTATTATTTTCATGAACCACACCCAGTGTCATTGCATGTGTGTTCTTCTAAACAAACCACATAAGTCATTGCATGTCTGTTCTTTTCATGAACCACACCCGGTGTCATTGCATGTGTGTTCCTTCCATAAACCAGACATGGATCCACCGGTGTCATTGCATGTCAGTTCTTTTCATGAACCACATCCAGTGTCATTGCATGTCAGTTCTTTTCATGAACCACACCAGTGTCATTGCATGTCAGTTCTTTTTATGAACCACATAAGGATCCACCAGTAGCATTGCATGTCTGTTCTTCTCATGAACCACACATGGATTCACCAGTGTCATTGCATGTGTGTTCTTTTCATGAACCACACCCAGTGTCATTGCCTGTCAGTTCTTTTCATGAACCACACCCAGTGTCATTGCATGCCACTTCTTTTCATTAACCACATATGGATCCACCAGTGTCATTGGATGTGTGTTCTTCTCATGAACCACACATGGATCCACCGGTGTCATTGCATGTTTGTTCCTCTAAACAAACCACATAAGGATCCACCAGTGTCATTGCATGTCTGTTATTTTCATGAACCACATAAGGATCCACTAGTGTCATTGGATGTCTGTTCTTTTCATGAACCACACCCAGTGACATTGCACTTGTGTTCCTCTAGACAAACCACATAAGAATCCACCGGTGTCACTGCATGTCTGTTCTTTTCATGAACCACACATGGATCCACCGGTGTCATTGCATGTCTGTTCTTTTCATGAACCACACCGAGTGTCACTAAATGTTAGTTCTTTTCATGAACCACATAAGGATCCACCAGTGTCATTGCATGTCTGTTCTTCTCACAAACCACATAAGGATCCACTAGTGTCATTGCATGTCGGTTCTTTTCATGAACCACACCTAGTGTCATTGCATGTGTGTTCCTCTAGACAAACCACATAAGGATCCACCAGTGTCACTGCATGTCTATTCTTTTCATGAACCACAGCTAGAGTCCACCAGTGTCATTTGATGTGTGTTCTTCTCATGAACCACCCCTAGTGTCACTGCATGTCAGTTCTTTTTATAAACCACATAAGGATCCACCAGTGTCATTGGATGTGTGTTCTTATCATGAACCACACATGGATCCACTGGTGTCATTGCATGTCTGTTCCTCTAAACAAACCACATAAGGATCCACCAGTGTCATTGCATGTCTTTTCTTGTCATGAACCACACCCAGTGTCATTGCATGTGTGTTCTTCTAAACAAACCACTTAAGTCATTACATGTCTGTTCTTTGCATGAACCACACCCGGTGTCATTGCATGTGTGTTCCTTCCATAAACCACACATGGATCCACCGGTGTCATTGCATGTCTATTCTTTTCATGAACCACACCCAGTGGCATTGCATGTCAGTTCTTTTCATGAACCACACCGAGTGTCATTGCATATCAGTTCTTTTCATGAACCACATAAGGATCCACCAGTGCCATTGCATGTCTGTTGTTCTCATGAACCACACATGGATCCACCAGTGTCATTGCATGTGTGTTGTTTTCATGAACCACACCCAGTGTCATTGCATGTCAGTTATTTTCATGAACCACACCCAGTGTCATTGCATGTGAGTTCTTTTCATGAACCACATAAGAACCCACCAATGTCATTGGATGTGTGTTCTTCTCATGAACCACACATGGATCCACCGGTGTCATTGCATGTCTGTTCCTCTAAACAAACCACATAAGGATCCAACAGTTTCATTGCATGTCTGTTCTTTTCATGAACCACATCCAGTGTCATTGGATGTGTGTTCTTCTAAACAAACCATACCAGGATCCACCACTGTCATTGCATGTCTGTTCTTTTCATGAACCACACACGGTGTCATTGCATGTCTGTTCTTGTCATGAACCACAGCTAGAGTCATTGCATGTTTGTTACTTCCATAAACCACACATGGATCCACCGGTGTCATTGCATGTCTTTTCTTTTCATTAATCACACCCAGTGTCATTGCATGTCAGTTCTTTTCATGAACCACACCCAGTGTCATTGCATGTCAGTTCTTTTCATGAACCACATAAGGATCCACCAGTGTCATTGCATGTCTGTTCTTCTCACAAACCACATAAGGATCCGCCAGTGTTGTTGCATGTCTGTTCTTTTCATTAACCACACTCAGTGACATTGCATGTGTGTTCCTCTAGACCAACCACATAAGGATCCACCGGAGTCACTGCATGTCTGTTCTTTTCACGAACCACACATGGATCCACTGGTGTCATTGCATGTCTGTTCTTTTCATGAACCACACCTAGTGTTATTGCATGTGTGTTCCTCTAGACAAACCACATAAGGATCCACCGGTGTCACTACATGTCTGTTCTTTTCATGAACCACAGCTAGAGTCCACCAGCGTCATTGGATGTGTGTTCTTCTCATGAACCACACCCAGTGTCACTGCATGCCAGTTCTTTTTATGAACCACATAAGGATCCACCAGTGTCATTGGATGTGTGTTCTTCTCATGAACCACACATGGATCCACCGGTGTCATTGCATGTCAGTTCTTCCAAACAAACCACATACGGATCCACCAGTGTTATTGCATGTCTATTATTTTCATGAACCACACCCAGTGTCATTGCATGTGTGTTCTTCTAAACAAACCACATAAGTCATTGCATGTCTGTTCTTTTCATGAACCACAACCGGTGTCATTGCATGTGTGTTCCTTCCATAAACCACACATGGATCCACCGGTGTCATTGCATGTCAGTTCTTTTCATGAACCACATCCAGTGTCATTGCATGTCAGTTCTTTTCATGAACCACACCCAGTGTCATTGCATGTCAGTTCTTTTCATGAACCACATAAGGATCCACCAGTGGCATTGCATGTCTGTTCTTCTCATGAACCACACATGGATTCACCAGTGTCATTGCATGTGTGTTCTTTTCATGAACCACACCCAGTGTCATTGCCTGTCAGTTCTTTTCATGAACCACACCCAGTGTCATTGCATGTCAGTTCTTTTCATGAACCACATAAGGATCCACCAGTGTCATTGGATGTGTGTTCTTCTCATGAACCACACATGGATCCACCGGTGTCATTGCATGTTTGTTCCTCTAAACAAACCACATAAGGATCCACCAGTGTCATTGCATGTCTGTTATTTTCATGAACCACACCTAGTGTCATTTCATGTGTGTTCTTATAAACAAACCACATAAGGATCCACCAGTGTCATTGCATGTCTGTTCTTTTTATGAACCACACCCGGTGTCATTGCATGTCTATTCATTTCATGAACCACAGCTACAGTCATTGCATGCATGTTAATTCCATAAATCACACATGGATCCACTGGTGTCATTGCATGTATGTTCTTTTCATGAACCACACCCAGTGTCATTGCATGTCTGTTCTTTTCATGAACCACACCCAGTGTCATTGCATGTCAGTTCTTTTCATGAACCACATAAGGATACACTAGTGTCATTGCATGTCTGTTTTTCTCACAAACCACATAAGGATCCACCAGTGTCATTGGATGTCTGTTCTTTTCATGAACCACACCTAGTGACATTGCATTTGTGTTCCTCTAGACAAACCACATAAGAATCCACCGGTGTCACTGCAGGTCTGTTCTTTTCATGAACCACACGTGGATCCACCGGTGTCATTGCATGTCTGTTCTTTTCATGAACCACACCGAGTGTCACTAAATGTCAGTTCTTTTCATGAACCACATAAGGATCCACCAGTGTCATTGCATGTCTGTTCTTCTCACAAACCACATAAGGATCCACCAGTGTCATTGCATGTCGGTTCTTTTCATGAACCACACCTAGTGTCATTGCATGTGTGTTCCTCTAGACAAACCACATAAGGATCCACCGGTGTCACTTCATGTCTATTCTTTTCATGAACCACAGCTAGAGTCCACCAGTGTCATTTGATGTGTGTTCTTCTCATGAACCACCCCTAGTGTCACTGCATGTCAGTTCTTTTTATAAACCACATAAGGATCCACCAGTGTCATTGGATGTGTGTTCTTATCATGAACCACACATGGATCCACTGGCGTCATTGCATGTCTGTTCCTCTAAACAAACCACATAAGGATCCACCAGTGTCATTGCATGTCTTTTCTTGTCATGAACCACACCCAGTGTCATTGCATGTGTGTTCTTCTAAACAAACCACATAAGTCATTACATGTCTGTTCTTTGCATGAACCACACCCGGTGTCATTGCATGTGTGTTCCTTCCATAAACCACACATGGATCCACCGGTGTCATTGCATGTCTATTCTTGTCATGAACCACACCCAGTGGCATTGCATGTCAGTTCTTTTCATGAACCACACCGAGTGTCATTGCATGTCAGTTCTTTTCATGAACCACATAAGGATCCACCAGTGTCATTGCATGTCTGTTGTTCTCATGAACCACACATGGATCCACCAGTGTCATTGCATGTGTGTTGTTTTCATGAACCACACCCAGTGTCATTGCATGTCAGTTATTTTCATGAACCACACCCAGTGTCATTGCATGTGAGTTATTTTCATGAACCATATAAGAATCCACCAGTGTCATTGGATGTGTGTTCTTCTCATGAACCACACATGGATCCACCGGTGTCATTGCATGTCTGTTCCTCTAAACAAACCACATAAGGATCCAACCGTTTCATTGCATGTCTGTTCTTTTCATGAACCACACCCGGTGTCATTGCATGTATGTTCTTTTCATGAACCACAGCTAGAGTCATTGCATGTTTGTTACTTCCATAAACCACACATGGATCCACCGATGTCATTGCATGTCTTTTCTTTTCATTAATCACACCCAGTGTCATTGCATGTCAGTTCTTTTCATGAACCACACCCAGTGTCATTGCATGTCAGTTCTTTTCATGAACCACATAAGGATCCACCAGTGTCATTGCATGTCTGTTCTTCTCACAAACCACATAAGGATCCACCAGTGTCGTTGCATGTCTGTTCTTTTCATGAACCACACTCAGTGACATTGCATGTGTGTTCCTCTAGACAAACCACATAAGGATCCACCGGAGTCACTGCATGTCTGTTCTTTTCACGAACCACACATGGATCCACCGGTGTCATTGCATGTCTGTTCTTTTCATGAACCACACCTAGTGTCACTGCATGTCAGTTCTTTTCATGAACCACATAAGGATCCACCAGTGTCATTGCATGTATGTTCCTCTAAACAAACCACATAAGGATCCACCAGTGTCATTGCATGTCTGTTCTTTTCATGAACCACACCCAGTGTCATTGCATGTGTGTTCTTCTAAACAAA
Source organism: Avena sativa (assembly GCA_916181665.1). Classification (NCBI taxonomy): domain Eukaryota; kingdom Viridiplantae; phylum Streptophyta; class Magnoliopsida; order Poales; family Poaceae; genus Avena; species Avena sativa. The sequence goes on along the minus strand of OV702292.1, from coordinate 76,468,315 downwards.
CCACATAAGGATCCACCAGTGTCATTGCATGTCTGTTCTTTTCATGAACCACACCCAGTGTCATTGCATGTTTGTTCTTTTCATGAACCGCAGCTAGAGTCATTGCATGTCTGTTCGTTTCATGAACCACACCGAGTGTCATTGCATGTCTGTTCTTTTCATGAACCACACCGAGTGTCACTTCATGTTAGTTCTTTTCATGAACCACATAAGGATCCACCAGTGTCATTGCATGTTTGTTCTTCTCACAAACCACATAAGGATCCACCAGTGTCATTGCATGTCTGTTCTTTTCATGAACCACACCCAGTGTCATTCTATGTGTGTTCCTCTAGACAAACCACATATGGATCCACCAGTGTCATTGCATGTCTGTTCTTTTCATGAACCACAGCTAGAGTCCACCAGTGTCATTGGATGTGTGTTCTTCTCATGAACCACACATGGATCCACCAGTGTCATTGCATGTCTGTTCTTTTCATGAATCACAGCTAGAGTCATTGCATGTCTGTTACTTCCATAAACCACATATGGATCCACCTAGTGTGATTGCATGTCTGTTCATTTCACAAACCACACATGTATACACCAGTGTCATTGCATGTCTGTTCTTTTCATGAACCACACCTAGTGTCATTGCATGTCTGTTCTTTTCATAAACCACATCTAGAGTCATTGCATGTCTGTTCTTTTCATGAACCACACCCAGTGTCATTGCATGTCAGTTCTTTTCATGAACCACATAAGGATCCACCAGTGTCATTGCATGTCTGTTCTTCTCACAAACCACATAAGGATCCACCAGTGTAGTTGCATGTCTGTTCTTTTCATGAACCACACCCAGTGATATTGCATGTGTGTTCCTCTAGACAAACCACATAAGGATCCACCGGAGTCACTGCATGTCTGTTCTTTTCATGAACCACACATGGATCCACCGGTGTCATTGCACGTCTGTTCTTTTCATGAACCACACCCAGTGTCACTGCATGTCAGTTATTTTCATGAACCACATAAGGATCCACCAGTGTCATTGGATGTGTGTTCTTCTCATGAACCACACATGGATCCACCGGTGCCATTGCATGTCTGTTCCTCTAAACAAACCACTTAAGGATCCACCAGTGTCATTGCATGTCAGTTCTTTTCATGAACCACACCCAATGTCATTGCATGTGTGTTCTTCTAAACAAACCACATAAGGATCCACTAGTGTCATTGCATGTCTGTTCTTTTCATGAACCACACCCAGTGTCATTGCATGTCTGTTCTTTTCATGAACGACAGCTAGAGTCATTGCATGTCTGTTCGTTTCATGAACCACACCGAGTGTCATTGCATGTCTGTTCTTTTCATGAACCACACCCAGTGTCACTTCGTGTTAGTTCTTTTCATGAACCACATAAGGATCCACCAGTGTCATTGCATGTTTGTTCTTCTCACAAACCACATAAGGATCCACCAGTGTCATTGCGTGTCTGTTATGTTCATGAACCACACCCAGTGTCATTCCATGTGTGTTCCTCTAGACAAACCACATATGGATCCACAAGTGTCATTGCATGTCTGTTCTTTTCATGAACCACAGCTAGAGTCCACCAGTGTCATTGGATGTGTGTTCTTCTCATGAACCACACATGGATCCACCAGTGTCATTGCATGTCTGTTCTTTTCATGAATCACAGCTAGAGTCATTGCATGTCTGTTACTTCCATAAACCACATATGGATCCACCTAGTGTGATTGCATGTCTGTTCTTTTCACAAACCACACATGGATACACCAGTGTCATTGCATGTCTGTTCTTTTCATGAACCACACCTAGTGTCATTGCATGTCTGTTATTTTCATGAACCACATCTAGAGTCATTGCATGTCTGTTCTTTTCATGAACCACACCCAGTGTCATTGCATGTCTGTTCTTTTCATGAACCACACCCTGTGTCACTGCATGTCAGTTCTTTTCATGAACCACATAAGGATCCACCAGTGTCATTGGATGTGTGTTCTTCTCATGAACCACACATGGATCCACCGGTGCCATTGCATCTTTGTTCCTCTAAATAAACCACATAAGGATCCACCAGTCTCATTGCATGTCTGTTCTTTTCATGAACCACACCTAGTGTCATTGCATGTCTGTTCTTTTCATGAACCACATCTAGAGTCATTGCATGTATGTTCTTTTCATGAACCACACCCAGTGTCAGTGCATGTCTGTTCTTTTCATGAACCACACCCAGTGTCACTGCATGTCAGTTCTTTTCATGAACCACATAAGGATCCACCAGTGTCATTGGATGTGTGTTCTTCTCATGAACCACACATGGATCCACCGGTGCCATTGCATGTCTGTTCCTCTAAACAAACCACATAAGGATCCACCAGTGTCATTGCATGTCTGTTCTTTTCATGAACCACACCTAGTGTCATTGCATGTCTGTTCTTTTCATGAACCACACCCAGTGTCATTGCATGTTTGTTCTTTTCATGAACCGCAGCTAGAGTCATTGCATGTCTGTTCGTTTCATGAACCACACCGAGTGTCATTGCATGTCTGTTCTTTTCATGAACCACACCGAGTGTCACTTCATGTTAGTTCTTTTCATGAACCACATAAGGATCCACCAGTGTCATTGCATGTTTGTTCTTCTCACAAACCACATAAGGATCCACCAGTGTCATTGCATGTCTGTTCTTTTTATGAACCACACCCGGTGTCATTGCATGTCTGTTTTTTTCATGAACCACAGCTAGAGTCATTGCATGTTTGTTCTTTTTATGAACCACACCGAGTGTCATTGCATGTCTGTTCTTTTCATGAACCACACCCAGTGTCACTTCATGTCAGTTCTTTTCATGAACCACATAAGGATCCACCAGTGTCATTGGATGTGTGTTCTTCTCATGAACCACACATGGATCCACCGGTGTCATTGCATGTTTGTTCCTCTAAACAAACCACATAAGGATCCACCAGTGTCATTGCATGTCTGTTCTTTTCATGAACCACACCCAGTGTCATTGCATGTGTGTTCTTCTAAACAAACCACATAAGGATCCGCCAATTTCATTGCATGTCTGTTCTTTTCATGAACCACACCCGGTGTCATTGCATGTCTGTTCTTTTCATGAACAACAGCTAGAGTCATTGCATGTCTGTTACTTCCATAAACCACACATGGATTCACCGGTGTCATTGCATGTCTATTCTTTTCATGAACCACACCCAGTATCATTGCATGTCAGTTCTTTTCATGAACCACACCTAGTGTCAATGCATGTCAGTTCTTTTCATGAACCTCATAAGGATCCACCAGTGTCATTGTATGTCTGTTCTTTTCACAAACCACATAACGATCCACCAGAGTCATTGCATGTCTATTCTTTTCACGAACCACACCGAGTGACATTGCATGTGTGTTCCTCTAGACAAACCACATAAGGATCCACCGGTGTCACTGCATGTCTATTCTTTTCATGAACCACACATGGATCCACCGGTGTCATTGCATGTCTGTTCTTTTCATGAACCACACCCAGCGTCACTGCATGTCAGTTCTTTTTATGAACCACATAAGGATCCACCAGTGTCATTGGATGCTTATCTTCTCATGAACCACACATGGATCCACCGTGTCATTGCATGTCTGTTCCTCCAAACAAACCACATAAGGATCCACGAGTGTCATTGCATGTCTGTTCTTTTCATGAACCACACCGAGTGTCATTGCATGTGTGTTCTTCTAAAGAAACCACATAAGTCATTGCATGTCTGTTCTTTTCATGAACCACACCCGGTGTCATTGATGTGTGTTCCTTTAGACAGACCACATAAGGATCCACCGGTGTCACTGCATGTCTATTCTTTTCATGAACCACATAAGGATCCACCAGTGTCATTGGATGTGTGTTCTTCTCATGAACCACACATGGATCCACCGGTGTCATTGCATGTTTGTTCCTCTAAACAAACCAAATAAGGATCCACCAGTGTCATTGCATGTCTATTCTTTTCATGAACCACACCAAGTGTCATTGCATGTCTGTTCTTTTCATGAACCACACCTAGTGTCATTGCATGTGTGTTCTTCTAAACAAACCACATCAGGATACACCAGTGTCATTGCATGTTTGTTCTTTTCATGAACCACACCCGATGTCATTGCATGTCTGTCCTTTTCATTAACCACAGCTAGAGTCATTGCATGTCTGTTACTTCCATAAACCACACATGGATCCACCGGTGTCATTGCAGGTCTGTTCTTTTCATGAACCACACCCAGTGTCATTGCATGTCAATTAATTTCATGAACCACACCTAGTGTGATTGCATGTCAGTTCTTTTCATGAACCACATAAGGATCCACCAGTGTCATTAGATGTGTGTTCATCTCATGAACCACACATGGATCCACCAGTTTCATTGCATGTGTGTTATTTTCATGAACCACACCCAGTGTCATTGCATGTGTGTTCCTCTAGACAAACCACATAAGGATCCACCGGTGTCACTGCATGTCTGTTCTTTTCATGAAGCACAGCTAGCGTCCACCAGTGTCATTAGATGTGTGTTCTTCTCATGAACCACACCAAGTGTCACTGCATGTCAGTTCTTTTCATGAACCACGTAAGGATCCACCAGTGTCATTGGATGTGTGTTCTTCTCATGAACCACATAAGGATCCACCAGTGTCATTGCATGTCTGTTATTTTCATGAACCACACCCAGTGTCAATGCATGTGTGTTCTTCTAAACAAACCACATAAGGATGCACTAGTGTCATTGCATGTCTGTCCTTTTCATGAACCACACCTAGTGTCATTGCATGTCTGTTCTTTTCATGAACCACACCCAGTGTCACTGCATGTGTGTTCTTCTAAACAAACCGCATAAGGATGCACTAGTGTCATTGCATGTCTGTTATTTTCATGAACCACACCCGGTGTCATTGCATATCTGTTCTTTTCACGTGAACCACAGCTATAGTCATTGCATGTCTGTTCTTTTCATGAAACACAACCAGTGTCATTGCATGTCAATTCTTTTCATGAACCACACCTAGTGTCATTGCATGTCAGCTGTTTTCATGAACCACATAAGGATCCACCAGTGTCATTACATGTCTGTTCTTCTCACAAATCACATAAGGATCCACTAGTGTCATTGCATGTCTGTTCTTTTCATGAACCACACCTAGTGACATTGCATGTGTGTTCCTCTAGACAAACCACATAAGGATCCATCGGTGTGACTGTATGTCTGTTCTTTTCATGAACCACACATGGATCCACTGGTGTCATTGCATGTTTGTTCTTTTCATGAACCACACCCAGTGTCACTACATGTCAGTTCTTTTCATGAACCACATAAGGATCCACCAGTGTCATTGGATGTGTGTTCTTCTCATGAACCACACATGGATCCACTGGTGTCATTGCATGTCTGTTCCTCTAAACAAACCACATAAGGATCCACCAGTGTCATTGCATGTCTGTTCTTTTCATGAACCACACCGAGTGTCATTGCATGTGTGTTCTTCTAAAGAAACCACATAAGTCATTGCATGTCTGTTCTTTTCATGAACCACACCTGGTGTCATTGCATGTGTGTTCCTCTAGACAGACCACATAAGGATCCACCGGTGTCACTGCATGTCTATTCTTTTCATGAACCACATAAGGATCCACCAGTGTCATTGGATGTGTGTTCTTCTCATGAACCACACATGGATCCACCGGTGTCATTGCATGTCTGTTCCTCTAAACAGACCACATAAGGATCCACCAGTGTCATTGCATGTCTATTCTTTTCATGAACCACACCCAGTGTCATTGCATGTCTGTTCTTTTCATGAACCACACCTAGTGTCATTGCATGTGTGTTCTTCTAAACAAACCACATCAGGATACACCAGTGTCATTGCATGTTTGTTCTTTTCATGAACCACACCCGATGTCATTGCATGTCTGTCCTTTTCATTAACCACAGCTAGAGTCATTGCATGTCTGTTACTTCCATAAACCACACATGGATCCACCGGTGTCATTGCAGGTCTGTTCTTTTCATGAACCACACCCAGTGTCATTGCATGTCAATTAATTTCATGAACCACACCTAGTGTGATTGCATGTCAGTTCTTTTGATGAAGCACATAAGGATCCACCAGTGTCATTAGATGTGTGTTCTTCTCATGAACCACACATGGATCCACCAGTTTCATTGCATGTGTGTTCTTTTCATGAACCACACCCAGTGTCATTGCATGTGTGTTCCTCTAGACAAACCACATAAGGATCCACCGGTGTCACTGCATGTCTGTTCTTTTCTTGAAGCACAGCTAGCGTCCACCAGTGTCATTAGATGTGTGTTCTTCTCATAAACCACACCAAGCGTCACTGCATGTCAGTTCTTTTCATGAACCACGTAAGGATCCACCAGTGTCATTGCATGTCTGTTCCTCTAAACAAACCACATAAGGATCCACCAGTGTCATTGCATGTCTGTTATTTTCATGAACCACACCCAGTGTCAATGCATGTGTGTTCTTCTAAACAAACCACATAAGGATGCACTAGTGTCATTGCATGTCTGTCCTTTTCATGAACCACACCTAGTGTCATTGCATGTATGTTCTTTTCATGAACCACACCCAGTGTCACTGCATGTGTGTTCTTCTAAACAAACCACATAAGGATCCACTAGTGTCATTGCATGTCTGTTATTTTCATGAACCACACCCGGTGTCATTGCATGTCTGTTCTTTTCACGTGAACCACAGCTAGAGTCATTGCATGTCTGTTCTTTTCATGAACCACACATGGATCCACCGGTGTCATTGCATGTTTGTTCCTCTAAACGAACCACATAAGGATCCACGAGTGTCATTGCATGTCTTTTCTTTTCATGAACCACACCAAGTGTCATTGCATGTGTGTTCTTCTAAACAAACCACATAAGTCATTACATGTCTGTTCTTTTCATGAACCACACCCGGTGTCATTGCATGTGTGTTCCTTCCATAAACCACACATGGATCCACCGGTGTCATTGCATGTCTATTCTTTTCATGAACCACACCCAGTGGCATTGCATGTCAGTTCGTTTCATGAACCACACCGAGTGTCATTGCATGTCAGTTCTTTTCATGAACCACATAAGGATCCACCAGTGTCATTGCATGTCTGTTGTTCTCATGAACCACACATGGATCCACCAGTGTCATTGCATGTGTGTTGTTTTCATGAACCACACCCAGTGTCATTGCATGTTAGTTATTTTCATGAACCACACCCAGTGTCATTGCATGTCAGTTCTTTTCATGAACCACATAAGAATCCACCAGTGTCATTGGATGTGTGTTCTTCTCATGAACCACACATGGATCCCCCAGTGTAATTGCATGTCTGTTCCTATAAACAAACCACATAAGGATCCACCAGTTTCATTGCATGTCTGTTCTTTTCATGAACCACACCTAGTGTCATTGGATGTGTGTTCTTCTAAACAAACCACATCAGGATCCACCAATGCCATTGCATGTCTGTTCTTTTCATGAACCACACCCGGTGTCATTGCATGTCTGTTCTTTTCATGAACCACAGCTAGAGACATTGCATGTCTGTTACTTCCATAAACCACACATGGATCCACCAGTGTCATTGCATGTCTTTTCTTTTCATTAACCACACCCAGTTTCATTGCATGTCAGTTCTTTTCATGAACCACATAAGGATCCACCAGTGTCATTGCATGTCTGTTCTTCTCACAAACCACATAAGGATCCACCAATGTTGTTGCATGTCTGTTCTTTTCATGAACCACACCCAGTGACATTGCATGTGTGTTCCTCTAGACAAACCACATAAGGATCCACCGGAGACACTGCATGTCTGTTCTTTTCACGAACCACACATGGATCCACCGGTGTCATTGCATGTCTGTTCTTTTCATGAACCACACCCAGTGTCACTGCATGTCAGTTCTTTTCATGAACCATATAAGGATCCACCAGTGTCATTGGATGTGTATTCTTCTCATGAACCACACATGGATCCACCGGTGCCATTGCATGTCTGTTCCTCTAAATAAACCACCTAAGGATCCACCAGTGTCATTGCATGTCTGTTCTTTTCATGAACCACACCCAGTGTCATTGAATGTGTGTTCTTCTAAACAAACCACATCAGGATCCACTAGTGTCATTGCATGTCTGTTCTTTTCATGAACCACACCCAGTGTCATTGCATGTCTGTTCTTTTCATGAACCACAGCTAGAGTCATTGCATGTCTGTTCTTTTCATGAACCACACCGAGTGTCATTGCATGTCTGTTCTTTTCATGAACCACACCCAGTGTCACTTCATGTCAGTTTTTTTCATGAACCACAAAAGGATCCACCAGTGTCATTGCATGTTTGTTCTTCTCACAAACCACATAAGAATCCACCAGTGTCATTGCATGTCTGTTCTTTTCATGAACCACACCCAGTGTCATTCCATGTGTGTTCCTCTAGAAAAACCACATATGGATCCACCAGTGGCATTGCATGTCTGTTCTTTTCATGAACCACAGCTAGAGTCCACCAGTGTCATTGGATGTGTGTTCTTCTCATGAACCACACATGGATCCACCAGTGTCATTGCATGTCTGTTCTTTTCATGAATCACAGCTAGAGTCATTGCATGTCTGTTACTTCCATAAACCCCATATGGATCCACCTAGTGTGATTGCATGTCTGTGCTTTTCACAAACCACACATGGATACACCAGTGTCATTGCATGTTTGTTCTTTTCATGAACCACACCTAGTGTCATTGCATGTCTGTTCTTTTCATGAACCACATCTAGAGTCATTGCATGTCTGTTCTTTTCATGAACCACACCCAGTGTCATTGCATGTCTGTTCTTTTCATGAACCACACCCAGTGTCACTGCATGTCATTTCTTTTCATGAACCACATAAGGATCCACCAGTGTCATTGGATGTGTGTTCTTCTCATGAACCACACATGGATCCACCGGTGCCATTGCATGTCTGTTCCTCTAAATAAACCACATAAGGATCCACCAGTCTCATTGCATGTCTGTTCTTTTCATGAACCACACCTAGTGTCATTTCATGTCTGTTCTTTTCATGAACCACATCTAGAGTCATTGCATGTCTGTTCTTTTCATGAACCACACCCAGTGTCATTGCATGTCTGTTCTTTTCATGAACCACACCCAGTGTCATTGCATGTCTGTTCTTTTCATGAACCACAGCTAGAGTCATTGCATGTCTGTTCTTTTCATGAACCACACCGAGTGTCATTGCATGTCTGTTCTTTTCATGAACCACACCCAGTGTCACTTCATGTCAGTTTTTTTCATGAACCACAAAAGGATCCACCAGTGTCATTGCATGTTTGTTCTTCTCACAAACCACATAAGAATCCACCAGTGTCATTGCATGTCTGTTCTTTTCATGAACCACACCCAGTGTCATTCCATGTGTGTTCCTCTAGAAAAACCACATATGGATCCACCAGTGGCATTGCATGTCTGTTCTTTTCATGAACCACAGCTAGAGTCCACCAGTGTCATTGGATGTGTGTTCTTCTCATGAACCACACATGGATCCACCAGTGTCATTGCATGTCTGTTCTTTTCATGAATCACAGCTAGAGTCATTGCATGTCTGTTACTTCCATAAACCCCATATGGATCCACCTAGTGTGATTGCATGTCTGTGCTTTTCACAAACCACACATGGATACACCAGTGTCATTGCATGTTTGTTCTTTTCACGAACCACACCTAGTGTCATTGCATGTCTGTTCTTTTCATGAACCACATCTAGAGTCATTGCATGTCTGTTCTTTTCATGAACCACACCCAGTGTCATTGCATGTCTGTTCTTTTCATGAACCACACCCAGTGTCACTGCATGTCATTTCTTTTCATGAACCACATAAGGATCCACCAGTGTCATTGGATGTGTGTTCTTCTCATGAACCACACATGGATCCACCGGTGCCATTGCATGTCTGTTCCTCTAAATAAACCACATAAGGATCCACCAGTCTCATTGCATGTCTGTTCTTTTCATGAACCACACCTAGTGTCATTTCATGTCTGTTCTTTTCATGAACCACATCTAGAGTCATTGCATGTCTGTTCTTTTCATGAACCACACCCAGTGTCATTGCATGTCTGTTCTTTTCATGAACCACCCCCAGTGTCAGTGCATGTCAGTTCTTTTCATGAACCACATAAGGATCCACCAGTGTCATTGGATGTGTGTTCTTCTCATGAACCACACATGGATCCACCGGTGCCATTGCATGTCTGTTCCTCTAAACAAACCATATAAGGATCCACCAGTGCCATTGCATGTCTATTATTTTCATGAACCACAGCTAGAGTCATTTCATGTCTGTTCTTTTCATAAACCACAACCAGTGTCATTGCATGCCTATTCTTTTCATGAACTACACCCAGTGTCACTGCATGTCAGTTCTTTTCATGAACCACATAAGGATCCACCAGTGTCATTGGATGTGTGTTCTTCTCATGAACAACACATGTATCCACCGGTGTCATTGCATGTTTGTTCCTCTAAACAAACCACATAAGGATCCACCAGTGTCATTGCATGTCTGTTCTTTTCGTGAACCACACCCAGTGTCATTGCATGTCTGTTCTTTTCATGAACCAGAGCTAGAGTCATTGCATGTCTGTTCTTTTCATGAACCAGACCTAGTGTCATTGCATGTCTGTTCTTTTCATGAACCACACCTAGTGTCACTGCATGTCAGTTCTTTTCATGAACCACATAAGGATCCCCCACTATCATTGGATGTGTGTTCTTCTCATGAACCACACATGGATCCACCGGTGTCATTGCATGTTTGTTCCTCTAAACAAACCACATAAGGATCCACCAGTGTCATTGCATGGCTGTTCTTTTCATAAACCACAGCCAGTGTCATTGCATGTGTGTTGTTCTAAACAAACCACATAAAGATCCACTAGTGTCATTGCATGTCTGTTCTTTTCATGAACCACACCCAGTGTCATTGCTTGTCTGTTCTTTTCATGAACCACACCCACTGTCATTGCATGTGTGTTATTCTAAACAAACCACATAAGGATCCACTAGTGTCATTGCATGTGTGTTCTTTTCATGAACCACACCCGGTGTCATTGCATGTCTGTTCTTTTCATGAACCACAGCTAGAGTCATTGCATGTCTGTTACTTCCATAAACCACACATGGATCCACCGGTGTCATTGCATGTCTCTTCTTTTCATGAACCACGCCAGTGTCATTGCATGTCAGTTCTTTTCATGAACCACACCTAGTGTCATTGCATGTCAGTTCTTTTCCTGAACCACATAAGGATCCACCAGTGTCATTGCATGTCTTTTCTTCTCACAAACCACATAAGGATCCACCAGTGTCATTGCATGTTTGTTCCTCTAAACAAACCACATAAGGATCCACTAGTGTCATTGCATGTCTGTTCTTTTCATGAACCACACCGGTGTCATTGCATGTATGTTCTTTTCATGAACCACAGCTAGAGTCATTGCATGTCTGTTACTTCCATAAACCACACATGGATCCACCGGTGTCATTGCATGTCTTTTCTTTTCATTAACGACACCCAGTGTCATTGCATGTTAGTTCTTTTCATGAACCACACCCAGTGTCATTGCATGTCAGTTCTTTTCATGAACCACATAAGGATCCACCAGTGTCATTGCATGTCTGTTCTTCTCACAAACCACATAAGGATCCACCCGTGTCATTGCATGTCTGTTCTTCTCACAAACCACATAAGGATCCACCAGTGTCATTGCATGTATGTTCTTTTCATGAACCACACCCGGTGTCATTGCATGTGTGTTCCTCTAGACAGACCACATAAGGATTCACCGGTGTCACTGCATGTCTGTTCTTTTCATGAACCACATAAGGATCCACCAGTGTCATTGGATGTGTGTTCTTCTCATGAACCACACATGGATCCACCGGTGTCATTGCATGTCTGTTCCTCTAAACAGACCACATAAGGATCCACCAGTGTCATTGCATGTCTGTTCTTTTCATGAACCACACCCAGTGTCATTGAATGTGTGTTCTTCTAAACAAACCACATAATGATCCGCCAGTTTCATTGCATGTGTGTTCTTTTCATGAACCACACCCGATGTCATTGCATGTCTGTTCTTTTCATTAACCACAGCTAGAGTCATTGCATGTCTGTTACTTCCATAAACCACACATGGATCCTCCGGTGTCATTGCATGTCCGTTCTTTTCATGAACCACACTCAGTGTCATTGCATGTCAGTTCTTTTCATGAACCACACCCAGTGTCATTGCATGTCAGTTCTTTTCATGAACCACATAAGGATCCACCAGTGTCATTGGATGTGTGTTCTTCTCATGAACCACACATGGATCTACTAGTGTCATTGCATGTCTGTTCTTTTCATGAACCACACCCAGTGTCATTGCATGTGTGTTCCTCTAGTCAAACCACATAAGGATCCACCGGTGTCACTGCATGTCTATTCTTTTCATAAACCACAGCTAGAGTACACCAGTGTCATTGGATGTGTGTTCTTCTCATGAATCATACCTAGTGTCACTGCATGTCAGTTCTTTTCATGAACCACGTAAGGATCCACCAGTGTCATTGGATTTGTTTTCTTCTCATGAACCACACATGGATCCACCGGTGTCATTGCATGTCTATTCCTCTAAACAAACCACATAAAGATCCACCAGTGCCATTGCATGTCTGTTCTTTTCATGAACCACATCCAGTGTCATTGCATGTGTGTTCTTCTAAACTAACCACATAAGGATCCACCAGTGTCATTGCATGTCTATTCTTTTCATGAACCACACACAGTGTCATTGCATGTCTGTTCTTTTCATGAACCACACCTAGTGTCATTGCATGTCTGTTCTTTTCATGAACCACACCCGGTGTCATTGCATGTCTGTTCTTTTCATGAACCACAGCTAGAGTCATTGCATGTCTGTTACTTCCATAAACCACACATGGATCCACCGGTGTCAATGCATGTCTGTTCTTTTCATGAACCACACCCAGGGTCATTGCATGTCAGTTCTTTTCATGAACCACACCCAGTATCATTGCATGTCAGTTCTTTTCATGAACCACACCCAGTGTCATTGCATGTCAGTTCTTTTCATGAACCACATAAGGATCCACCAGTGTCATTGCATGTCTCTTCTTCTCACAAACCACAAAAGGATCCACCAGTGTCATTGCATGTCTGTTCTTTTCATGAACCACACCCAGTGACATGGCATGTGTGTTCCTCTAGACAAACCACATAAGGATCCACCGGTGTCACTCCATGTCTATTCTTTTCATGAACCACACATGGATCCACCGGTGTCATTGCATGTATGTTCTTTTCATGAACCACACCCAGTGTCACTGCATGTCAGTTCTTTTCTTGAACCACATAAGGATCCACCAGTGTCATTGGATATGTGTTCTTCTCATGAACCACACATGGATCCAACAGTGTCATTGCATGTCTGTTCCTCTAAACAAACCACATAAGGATCCACCAGTGTCATTGCATGTCTGTTCTTTTCATGAACCACACCCAATGTCATTGCATGTCTGTTCTTTTCATGAACCAAAATTAGAGTCATTGCATGTATGTTCTTTTCATGAACCACACCCAGTGTCATTGCATGTCTGTTCTTTTCATGAACCACACACAGTGTCACTGCATGTCGGTTCTTTTCATGAACCACATAAGGATCCACCAGTGTCATTGGATGTGTGTTCTTCTCATGAACCACACATGGATCCACCGGTGTCATTGCATGTTTGTTCCTCTAAACAAACCACATAAGGCTCCACCAGTGTCATTGCATGTCTGTTCTTTTCATGAACCACACCCAGTGTCATTGCATTTGTGTTCTTCTAAAAAAACACAAAAGGATCCACCAGTGTCATTGCATGTCTGTTCTTTTCATGAACCACACCCAGTGTCATTGCATGTCTGTTATTTTCATGAACCACAGCTAGACTCATTGCATGTCTGTTCTTTTCATGAACCACACCTAGTGTCATTGCATGTCTGTTCTTTTCATGAACCACACTCAGTGTCACTGCATGTCAGTTCTTTTCATGAACCACATAAGGATCCACCAGTGTCATTGGATGTGTGTTCTTCTCATGAACCACACATGGATCCACCGGTGTCATTGCATGTATGTTCCTCTAAACAAACCACATAAGGATCCACAAGTGTCATTGCATGTCTGTTCTTTTCATGGACCACACCCAGTGTCATTGCATCTGTGTTCTTCTAAACAAACCACATAAGGATCCACCAGTGTCATTGCATATCTGTTCTTTTCATGAACCACACCCGGTGTCATTGCATGTCTGTTCTTTTCATGAACCACAGCTAGATTCATTGCATGTTTGTTACTTCCATAAACCACACATGGATCCACCAATGTCATTGCATGTCTGTTCTTTTCATTAACCACACCCACTGTCATTGCATGTCAGTTCTTTTCATGAACCACATAAGGATCCACCCGTGTCATTGCATGTCTGTTCTTCTCACAAACCACATAAGTATCCACCAGTGTCATTGCATGTCTGTTCTTTTCATGAACCACACCCGGTGTCATTGCATGTGTGTTCCTCTAGACAGACCACATAAGGATTCACCGGTGTCACTGCATGTCTGTTCTTTTCATGAACCACATAAGGATCCACCAGTGTCATTGAATGTGTGTTCTTCTCATGAACCACACATGGATCCCCCGGTGTCATTGCATGTCTGTTCCTCTAAACAAACCATATAAGGATCCAGCAGTGTCATTGCATGTTTGTTCTTTTCATGAACCGCACCTAGTGTCATTGCATGTGTGTTCTTCTAAACAAACCACATAAATCATTGCATGTCTGTTCTTTTCATGAACCACACCCGGTGTCATTGCATGTGTGTTCCTCTAGACAGACCACATAAGGATTCACCGGTGTCACTGCATGTCTGTTCTTTTCATGAACCACATAAGGATCCACCAGTGTCATTGGATGTGTGTTCTTCTCATGAACCACACATGGATCCACCGGTGTCATTGCATGTATGTTCCTCTAAACAAACCACATAAGGATCCACCAGTGTCATTGCATGTCTGTTCTTTTCATGAACCACACCAGTGTCATTGAATGTGTGTTCTTCTAAACAAACCACATAATTATCCGCCAGTTTCATTGCATGTGTGTTCTTTTCATGAACCACACCCGGTGTCATTGCATGTCTGTTCTTTTCATTAACCACAGCTAGAGTCATTGCATGTTTGTTACTTCCATAAACCACACATGGATCCACCAGTGTCATTGCATGTCTGTTCTTTTCATTAACCACACACACTGCCATTGCATGTCAGTTCTTTTCATGAACCACATAAGGATCCACCCGTGTCATTGCATGTCTGTTCTTCTCACAAACCACATAAGGATCCACCAGTGTCATTGCATGTCTGTTCTTTTCATGAACCACACCCGGTGTCATTGCATGTGTGTTCCTCTAGACAGACCACATAAGGATTCATCGGTGTCACTGCATGTCTGTTCTTTTCATGAACCAAATAAGGATCCACCAGTGTCATTGAATGTGTGTTCTTCTCATGAACCACACATGGATCCCCCGGTGTCATTGCATGTCTGTTCCTCTAAACAAACCATATAAGGATCAAGCAGTGTCATTGCATGTTTGTTCTTTTCATGAACCACACCTAGTGTCATTGCATGTGTGTTCTCTAAACAAACCACATAAATCATTGCATGTCTGTTCTTTTCATGAACCACACCCGGTGTCATTGCATGTGTGTTCCTCTAGACAGACCACATAAGGATCCACCGGTGTCATTGCATGTATGTTCCTCTAAACAAACCACATAAGGATCCGCCAGTGTCATTGCATGTCTGTTCTTTTCATGAACCACACCCCGTGTCATTGAATGTGTGTTCTTCTAAACAAACCACATAATGATCCGCCAGTTTCATTGCATGTGTGTTCTTTTCATGAACCACACCCGGTGTCATTGCATGTCTGTTCTTTTCATTAACCACAGCTAGAGTCATTGCATGTCTGTTACTTCCATAAACCACACATGGATCCACCGGTGTCATTGCATGTCCGTTCTTTTCATGAACCACACTCAGTGTCATTGCATGTCAGTTCTTTTCATGAACCACACCTAGTGTCATTGCATGTTAGTTTTTTCATGAACCACATAAGGATCCACCAGTGTCATTGGATGTGTGTTCTTCTCATGAACCACACATGGATCCACCAGTGTCATTGCATGTCTGTTCTTTTCATGAACCACACCTAGTGTCATTGCATGTGTCTTCTTCTAAACAAACCACATAAATCATTGCATGTCTGTTCTTTTCATGAACCACACCCGGTGTCATTGCATGTGTGTTCCTCTAGACAGACCACATAAGGATTCACCGGTGTCACTGCATGTCTATTCTTTTCATGAACCACATAAGGATCCACCAGTGTCATTGGATGTGTGTTCTTCTCATGAACCACACATGGATCCACCGGTGTAATTGCATGTATGTTCCTCTAAACAAACCACATAAGGATCCACCAGTGTCATTGCATGTCTGTTCTTTTCATGAACCACACCCAGTGTCATTGAATGTGTGTTCTTCTAAACAAACCACATAATTATCCGCCAGTTTCATTGCATGTGTGTTCTTTTCATGAACCACACCCGGTGTCATTGCATGTTTGTTCTTTTCATTAACCACAGCTAGAGTCATTGCATGTCTGTTACTTCCATAAACCACACATGGATCCACCGGTGTCATTGCATGTCCGTTCTTTTCATGAACCACACTCAGTGTCATTGCATGTCAGTTCTTTTCATGAACCACACCCAGTGTCCTTGCATGTCAGTTCTTTTCATGAACCACATAAGGATCCACCAGTGTCATTGGATGTGTGTTCTTCTCATGAACCACACATGGATCCACCAGTGTCATTGCATGTCTGTTCTTTACATGAACCACACCCAGTGTCATTGCATGTGTGTTCCTCTAGACAAACCACATAAGGATCCACCAGTGTCATTGCATGTCTGTTCTTTTCATGGACCACACCCAGTGTCATTGCATGTGTGTTCTTCTAAACAAACCACATAAGGATCCACCAGTGTCATTGCATATCTGTTCTTTTCATGAACCACACCCGGTGTCATTGCATGTCTGTTCTTTTCATGAACCACAGCTAGAGTCATTGCATGTTTGTTACTTCCATAAACCACACATGGATCCACCAGTGTCATTGCATGTCTGTTCTTTTCATTAACCACACACACTGCCATTGCATGTCAGTTCTTTTCATGAACCACATAAGGATCCACCCGTGTCATTGCATGTCTGTTCTTCTCACAAACCACATAAGGATCCACCAGTGTCATTGCATGTATGTTCTTTTCATGAACCACACCCGGTGTCATTGCATGTGTGTTCCTCTAGACAGACCACATAAGGATTCACCGGTGTCACTGCATGTCTGTTCTTTTCATGAACCAAATAAGGATCCACCAGTGTCATTGAATGTGTGTTCTTCTCATGAACCACACATGGATCCCCCGGTGTCATTGCATGTCTGTTCCTCTAAACAAACCATATAAGGATCCAGCAGTGTCATTGCATGTTTGTTCTTTTCATGAACCACACCTAGTGTCATTGCATGTGTGTTCTTCTAAACAAACCACATAAATCATTGCATGTCTGTTCTTTTCATGAACCACACCCGGTGTCATTGCTTGTGTGTTCCTCTAGACAGACCACATAAGGATCCACCGGTGTCATTGCATGTATGTTCCTCTAAACAAACCACATAAGGATCCACCAGTGTCATTGCATGTCTGTTCTTTTCATGAACCACACCCAGTGTCATTGAATGTGTGTTCTTCTAAACAAACCACATAATGATCCGCCAGTTTCATTGCATGTGTGTTCTTTTCATGAACCACACCCGGTGTCATTGCATGTCTGTTCTTTTCATTAACCACAGCTAGAGTCATTGCATGTCTGTTACTTCCATAAACCACACATGGATCCACCGGTGTCATTGCATGTCCGTTCTTTTCATGAACCACACTCAGTGTCATTGCATGTCAGTTCTTTTCATGAACCACACCCAGTGTCATTGCATGTCATTTCTTTTCATGAACCACATAAGGATCCACAAGTGTCATTGGATGTGTGTTCTTCTCATGAACCACACATGGATCCACCAGTGTCATTGCATGTCTGTTCTTTTCATGAACCACACCCAGTGTCATTGCATGTGTGTTCCTCTAGACAAACCACATAAGGATCCACCAGTGTCATTGCATGTCTGTTCTTTTCATGGACCACACCCAGTGTCATTGCATGTGTGTTCTTCTAAACAAACCACATAAGGATCCACCAGTGTCATTGCATATCTGTTCTTTTCATGAACCACACCCGGTGTCATTGCATGTCTGTTCTTTTCATGAACCACAGCTAGAGTCATTGCATGTTTGTTACTTCCATAAACCACACATGGATCCACCAGTGTCATTGCATGTCTCTTCTTTTCATTAACCACACACACTGCCATTGCATGTCAGTTCTTTTCATGAACCACATAAGGATCCACCCGTGTCATTGCATGTCTGTTCTTCTCACAAACCACATAAGGATCCACCAGTGTCATTGCATGTCTGTTCTTTTCATGAACCACACCCGGTGTCATTGCATGTGTGTTCCTCTAGACAGACCACAGAAGGATTCACCGGTGTCACTGCATGTCTGTTCTTTTCATGAACCAAATAAGGATCCACCAGTGTCATTGAATGTGTGTTCTTCTCATGAACCACACATGGATCCCCCGGTGTCATTGCATGTCTGTTCCTCTAAACAAACCATATAAGGATCCAGCAGTGTCATTGCATGTTCATTCTTTTCATGAACCACACTCAGTGTCATTACATGTCAGTTCTTTTCATGAACCACACCTAGTGTCATTGCATGTGTGTTCCTCTAGACAGACCACATAAGGATTCACCGGTGTCACTGCATGTCTGTTCTTTTCATGAACCAAATAAGGATCCACCAGTGTCATTGAATGTGTGTTCTTCTCATGAACCACACATGGATCCCCCGGTGTCATTGCATGTCTGTTCCTCTAAACAAACCATATAAGGATCCAGCAGTGTCATTGCATGTTTGTTCTTTTCATGAACCACACCTAGTGTCATTGCATGTGTGTTCTTCTAAACAAACCACATAAATCATTGCATGTCTGTTCTTTTCATGAACCACACCCGGTGTCATTGCTTGTGTGTTCCTCTAGACAGACCACATAAGGATCCACCGGTGTGATTGCATGTATGTTCCTCTAAACAAACCACATAAGGATCCACCAGTGTCATTGCATGTCTGTTCTTTTCATGAACCACACCCAGTGTCATTGAATGTGTGTTCTTCTAAACAAACCACATAATGATCCGCCAGTTTCATTGCATGTGTGTTCTTTTCATGAACCACACCCGGTGTCATTGCATGTCTATTCTTTTCATTAACCACAGCTAGAGTCATTGCATGTCTGTTACTTCCATAAACCACACATGGATCCACCGGTGTCATTGCATGTCCGTTCTTTTCATGAACCACACTCAGTGTCATTGCATGTCAGTTCTTTTCATGAACCACACCCAGTGTCATTGCATGTCATTTCTTTTCATGAACCACATAAGGATCCACAAGTGTCATTGGATGTGTGTTCTTCTCATGAACCACACATGGATCCACCAGTGTCATTGCATGTCTGTTCTTTTCATGAACCACACCCAGTGTCATTGCATGTGTGTTCCTCTAGACAAACCACATAAGGATCCACCAGTGTCATTGCATGTCTGTTCTTTTCATGGACCACACCCAGTGTCATTGCATGTGTGTTCTTCTAAACAAACCACATAAGGATCCACCAGTGTCATTGCATATCTGTTCTTTTCATGAACCACACCCGGTGTCATTGCATGTCTGTTCTTTTCATGAACCACAGCTAGAGTCATTGCATGTTTGTTACTTCCATAAACCACACATGGATCCACCAGTGTCATTGCATGTCTCTTCTTTTCATTAACCACACACACTGCCATTGCATGTCAGTTCTTTTCATGAACCACATAAGGATCCACCCGTGTCATTGCATGTCTGTTCTTCTCACAAACCACATAAGGATCCACCAGTGTCATTGCATGTCTGTTCTTTTCATGAACCACACCCGGTGTCATTGCATGTGTGTTCCTCTAGACAGACCACAGAAGGATTCACCGGTGTCACTGCATGTCTATTCTTTTCATGAACCAAATAAGGATCCACCAGTGTCATTGAATGTGTGTTCTTCTCATGAACCACACATGGATCCCCCGGTGTCATTGCATGTCTGTTCCTCTAAACAAACCATATAAGGATCCAGCAGTGTCATTGCATGTTCGTTCTTTTCATGAACCACACTCAGTGTCATTGCATGTCAGTTCTTTTCATGAACCACACCCAGTGTCATTGCATGTCAGTTCTTTTCATGAACCACATAAGTATCCACCAGTGTCATTGGATGTGTGTTCTTCTCATGAACCACACATGGATCCACCAGTGTCATTGCATGTCTGTTATTTTCATGAACCACACCCAGTGTCATTGCATGTGTGTTCGTCTAGACAAACCACATAAGGATCCACCGGTGTCACTGCATGTCTATTCTTTTCATAAACCACAGCTAGAGTACACCAGTGTCATTGGATGTGTGTTCTTCTCATGAATCATACCTAGTGTCACTGCATGTCAGTTCTTTTCATGAACCACGTAAGGATCCACCAGTGTCATTGGATTTGTTTTCTTCTCATGAACCACACATGGATCCACCGGTGTCATTGCATGTCTATTCCTCTAAACAAACCACATAAAGATCCACCAGTGTCATTGCATGTCTGTTCTTTTCATGAACCACATCCAGTGTCATTGCATGTGTGTTCTTCTAAACTAACCACATAAGGATCCACCAGTGTCATTGCATGTCTATTCTTTTCATCAACCACACACAGTTTCATTGCATGTCTGTTCTTTTCATGAACCACACCTAGTGTCATTGCATGTCTGTTCTTTTCATGAACCACACCCGGTGTCATTGCATGTCTGTTCTTTTCATGAACCACAGCTAGAGTCATTGCATGTCTGTTACTTCCATAAACCACACATGGATCCACCGGTGTCAATGCATGTCTGTTCTTTTCATGAACCACACCCAGGGTCATTGCATGTCAGTTCTTTTCATGAACCACACCCAGTATCATTGCATGTCAGTTCTTTTCATGAACCACACCCAGTGTCATTTCATGTCAGTTCTTTTCATGAACCACATAAGGATCCACCAGTGTCATTGCATGTCTCTTCTTCTCACAAACCACAAAAGGATCCACCAGTGTCATTGCATGTCTGTTCTTTTCATGAACCACACCCAGTGACATGGCATGTGTGTTCCTCTAGACAAACCACATAAGGATCCACCGGTGTCACTCCATGTCTATTCTTTTCATGAACCACACATGGATCCACCGGTGTCATTGCATGTATGTTCTTTTCATGAACCACACCCAGTGTCACTGCATGTCAGTTCTTTTCTTGAACCACATAAGAATCCACCAGTGTCATTGGATGTGTGTTCTTCTCATGAACCACACATGGATCCACCGGTGTCATTGCATGTCTGTTCCTCTAAACAAACCACATAAGGATCCACCAGTGTCATTGCATGTCTGTTCTTTTCATGAACCACACCCAATGTCATTGCATGTCTGTTCTTTTCATGAACCAAAATTAGAGTCATTGCATGTCTGTTCTTTTCATGAACCACACCCAGTGTCATTGCATGTCTGTTCTTTTAATGAACCACACCCAGTGTCACTACATGTCAGTTCTTTTCATGAACCACATAAGGATCCACCAGTGTCATTGGATGTGTGTTCTTCTCATGAACCACACATGGATCCACCGGTGTCATTGCATGTTTGTTCCTCTAAACAAACCACATAAGGCTCCACCAGTGTCATTGCAGGTCTGTTCTTTTCATGAACCACAC
Source organism: Avena sativa (assembly GCA_916181665.1). Lineage (NCBI taxonomy): Eukaryota > Viridiplantae > Streptophyta > Magnoliopsida > Poales > Poaceae > Avena > Avena sativa. The sequence goes on along the minus strand of OV702292.1, from coordinate 76,446,112 downwards.
CCAGTGTCATTGCATGTGTGTTCTTCTAAAAAAACACATAAGGATCCACCAGTGTCATTGCATGTCTGTTCTTTTCATGAACCACACCCAGTGTCATTGCATGTCTGTTCTTTTCATGAACCACAGCTAGACTCATTGCATGTCTGTTCTTTTCATGAACCACACCTAGTGTCATTGCATGTCTGTTCTTTTCATGAACCACACTCAGTGTCACTGCATGTCAGTTCTTTTCATGAACCACATAAGGATCCACCAGTGTCATTGGATGTGTGTTCTTCTCATGAACCACACATGGATCCACCGGTGTCATTGCATGTATGTTCCTCTAAACAAACCACATAAGGATCCACAAGTGTCATTGCATGTCTGTTCTTTTCATGGACCACACCCAGTGTCATTGCATGTGTGTTCTTCTAAACAAACCACATAAGGATCCAACAGTGTCATTGCATATCTGTTCTTTTCATGAACCACACCCGGTGTCATTGCATGTCTGTTCTTTTCATGAACCACAGCTAGAGTCATTGCATGTTTGTTACTTCCATAAACCACACATGGATCCACCAATGTCATTGCATGTCTGTTCTTTTCATTAACCACACCCACTGTCATTGCATGTCAGTTCTTTTCATGAACCACATAAGGATCCACCCGTGTCATTGCATGTCTGTTCTTCTCACAAACCACATAAGGATCCACTAGTGTCATTGCATGTCTGTTCTTTTCATGAACCACACCCGGTGTCATTGCATGTGTGTTCCTCTAGACAGACCACATAAGGATTCACCGGTGTCACTGCATGTCTGTTCTTTTCATGAACCACATAAGGATCCACCAGTGTCATTGAATGTGTGTTCTTCTCATGAACCACACATGGATCCCCCGGTGTCATTGCATGTCTGTTCCTCTAAACAAACCATATAAGGATCCAGCAGTGTCATTGCATGTTTGTTCTTTTCATGAACCGCACCTAGTGTCATTGCATGTGTGTTCTTCTAAACAAACCACATAAATCATTGCATGTCTGTTCTTTTCATGAACCACACCCGGTGTCATTGCATGTGTGTTCCTCTAGACAGACCACATAAGGATTCACCGGTGTCACTTCATGTCTGTTCTTTTCATGAACCACATAAGGATCCACCAGTGTCATTGGATGTGTGTTCTTCTCACGAACCACACATGGATCCACCGGTGTCATTGCATGTATGTTCCTCTAAGCAAACCACATAAGGATCCACCCGTGTCATTGCATGTCTGTTCTTTTCATGAACCACACCCAGTGTCATTGAATGTGTGTTCTTCTAAACAAACCACTTAATGATCCGCCAGTTTCATTGCATGTGTGTTCTTTTCATGAACCACACCCGGTGTCATTGCATGTCTGTTCTTTTCATTAACCACAGCTAGAGTCATTGCATGTCTGTTACTTCCATAAACCACACATGGATCCACCGGTGTCATTGCATGTCCGTTCTTTTCATGAACCACACTCAGTGTCATTGCATGTCAGTTCTTTTCATGAACCACACCCAGTGTCATTGCATGTCAGTTCTTTTCATGAACCACATAAGGATCCACCAGTGTCATTGGATGTGTGTTCTTCTCATGAACCACACATGGATCCACCAGTGTCATTGCATGTCTGTTCTTTTCATGAACCACACCCAGTGTCATTGCATGTGTGTTCCTCTAGACAAACCACATAAGGATCCACCGGTGTCACTGCATGTCTGTTCTTTTCATAAACCACAGCTAGAGTACACCAGTGTCATTGGATGTGTGTTCTTCTCATGAATCATACCTAGTGTCACTGCATGTCAGTTCTTTTCATGAACCACGTAAGAATCCACCAGTGTCATTGGATTTGTTTTCTTCTCATGAACCACACATGGATCCACCGGTGTCATTGCATGTCTGTTCCTCTAAACAAACCACATAAAGATCCACCAGTGTCATTGCATGTCTGTTCTTTTCATGAACCACATCCAGTGTCATTGCATGTGTGTTCTTCTAAACTAACCACATAAGGATCCACCAGTGTCATTGCATGTCTATTCTTTTCATGAACCACACACAGTGTCATTGCATGTCTGTTCTTTTCATGAACCACACCTAGTGTCATTGCATGTCTGTTCTTTTCATGAACCACACCCGGTGTCATTGCATGTCTGTTCTTTTCATGAACCACACCCGGTGTCATTGCATGTCTGTTCTTTTCATGAACCACAGCTAGAGTCATTGCATGTCTGTTACTTCCATAAACCACACATGGATCCACATGTGTCATTGCATGTCTGTTCTTTTCATGAACCACACCTAAGTGAATTGCATGTCCGTTCTTTTCATGAACCACACCCAGTGTCATTGCATGTCAGTTCTTTTCATGAACCACATAAGAATCCACCAGTGTCATTGCATGTCTCTTCTTCTCACAAACCACAAAAGGATCCACCAGTGTCATTGCATGTCTGTTCTTTTCATGAACCACACCAAGTGACATGGCATGTGTGTTCCTCTAGACAAACCACATAAGGATCCACCGGTGTCACTCCATGTCTATTGTTTTCATGAACCACACATGGATCCACCGGTGTCATTGCATGTCTGTTCTTTTCATGAACCACACCCAGTTTCACTGCATGTCAGTTCTTTTCTTGAACCACATAAGGATCCACCAGTGTCATTGGATGTGTGTTCTTCTCATGAACCACACATGGATCCACCGGTGTCATTGCATGTCTGTTCCTCTAAACAAACCACATAAGGATCCACCAGTGTCATTGCATGTCAGTTCTTTTCATGAACCACATAAGGACCACCAGTGTCATTGGATGTGTGTTCTTCTCATGAACCACACATGGATCCACCAGTTTCATTGCATGTCTGTTCTTTTCATGAACCACATCCAGTGTCATTGCATGTCTGTTCTTTTCATTAACCACATCTAGAGTCATTGCATGTCTGTTACTTCCATAAACCACACATGGATCCACCGGTGTCATTGCATGTTCGTTATTTTCATGAACCACACCCAGTGTCATTGAATGTTAGTTCTTTTCATGAACCACACCCAGTGTCATTGCATGTCAGTTCTTTTCATGAACCACATAAGGATCCACCAGTGTCATTGGATGTGTGTTCTTCTCATGAACCACACATGGATCCACCAGTTTCATTGCATGGCTGTTCTTTTCATGAACCACACCCAGTGTCATTGCATGTGTGTTCCTCTAGACAAACCACATAAGGATCCACCAGTGTCATTGCATGTCTGTTCTTTTTATGAACCACACCCGGTGTCATTGCATGTCTGTTCTTTTCATGAACCATAGCTAGAGTCATTGCATGTCTGTTACTTCCATAAACCACACATGGATCCACCGGTGTCATTGCATGTCTGTTCTTTTCATGAACCACACCAAGTGTCATTGCATGTTAGTTCTTTTCATGAACCACATCCGGTGTCATTGCATGTCTGTTACTTCCATAAAGCACACATGGATCCACCGGTGTCATTGCATGTCTGTTCTTTTCACGAACCACACCCAGTGTCATTGCATGTCAGTTCTTTTCGTGAACCACATTAGGATCCACCAGTGTCATTGCATGTCTGTTCTTTTTATGAACCACACCCGGTGTCATTGCATGTCTGTTCTTTTCATGAACCACAGCTAGAGTCATTGCATGTCTGTTACTTCCATAAACCACACATGGATCCACCGGTGTCATTGCATGTCTGTTCTTCTCACAAAGCACATTAGGATCCACCAGTGTCATTGCATGTCTGTTCTTTTCATGAACCACAGCCGGTGACATTGCATGTGTGTTCCTCTAGACAAACCACATAAGGATCCACCGGTGTCACTGCATGTGTGTTCTTTTCATGAACCACACATGGATCCACCGGTGTAATTGCATGTCAGTTCTTTTCATGAACCACACCCAGTGTCACTGCATGTCAGTTCTTTTCATGAACCACATAAGGATCCACCAGTGTCATTGGATGTGTGTTCTTCTCATGAACCACACATGGATCCACTAGAGTCATTGCATGTCTGTTCCTCTAAACAAACCACATAAGGATCCACCAGTGTCATTGCATGTCTGTTCTTTTCATGAACCACACCTAGTGTCATTGCATGTGTGTTCTTCTAAACAAACCACATAAGTCATTGCATGTCTGTTCTTTTCATGAACCACACCCGGTGTCATTGCACGTGTGTTCCTCTAGACAGACCACATAAGGATCCACTGGTGTCACTGCATGTCTGTTCTTTTCATGAACCACATAAGGATCCACTAGTGTCTTTGGATGTGTGTTCTTCTCATGAACCACACATGGATTCACCGGTTTCATTGCATGTCGCTTCCTCTAAACAAACCACATAAGGATCCACCAGTGTCATTTCATGTCTGTTCTTTTCATGAACCACACCCAGTGTCATTGCATGTGTGTTCTTTTCATGAACCATAGCTAGAGTCATTGCATGTCTGTTCTTTTCATGAACAACACCTAGTGTCATTGCATGTCTGTTCTTTTCATGAACCACACCCGGTGTCATTGCATGTCTGTTCTTTTCATGAACCACAGCTAGAGTGATTGCATGTCTGTTACTTCCATAAACCACACATGGATCCACCGGTGTCATTGCATGTCTGTTCTTTTCATGAACCACACCCAGTGTCATTGCATGTCAGTTCTTTTCATGAACCACACCCAGTGTCATTGCATGTCAGTTCTTTTCATGAACCACATAAGGATCCACCAGTGTTATTGCATGTTTGTTCTTCTCACAAACCACATAAGGATCCACTAGTGTCATTGCATGTCTGTTCTTTTCATGAACCACACCCAGTGTCATTCCATATGTGTTCCTCTGGACAAACCACATATGGATCCACCAGTGTCATTGCATGTCTGTTCTTTTCATGAACCACAGCTAGAGTCCACCAGTGTCATTGGATGTGTGTTCTTCTCATGAACCACACATGGATCCACCAGTGTCATTGCATGTCTTTTCTTTTCATGAATCACAGCTAGAGTCATTGCATGTCTGTTACTTCCATAAACCACATATGGATCCACCTAGTGTGATTGCATGTCTGTTCTTTTCACAAACCACACATGGATACACCAGTGTCATTGCATGGGTAGCCGTTGAAAGAACATTTCATGTTTTCCTATGTTTTGCGTGTTAGATAACAATACTATGGAGACTTTTCATGTGTGCTAAGTGTGCAGGAAGTTTTGAGGGGGGCCGGACAATCCGCCCCTCCAAGGGCCGGATAATCCGTCCTACCTCATCTCTCAAGGAAGCCAAGGCGCGGCGCTCTGTGTCCAGTCGGATTTTCTCCCGGAAAATCCGAACTGGGGCGGTTTTTCCTCCCCAGGCCGGATAATCCGGGTTTCGCAAGGGCCGGATAATCCGGCCCCCAGTTCTCGAGCAAAAGGAGCCAAGGTGCATCGCTCGGTATCCGGTCAGATATTCTACCGGAAAATCTGAACTGAGGTGGTTTTTCTTCCCCAGGCCGGATAATCCGGCCCCCAGAAGTTGATCAAGGGCAAGCTCGGCGCTACGCTCAGAGAGGGGGCGTATTTTCTGCCAGATATTCCGAGTCTAGGGCGAAGTTTCCCCAGACCAGATAATCCGGCCCTCACTTGGGCCGGATAATCTGGCCCCAAAGTGTGCAACAGCTGGTTTTTGGAAGGGGGTATAAGTACCCCTTCTTCCCCAACGTCCAGAACACTTGATTCATTTGAATTTGACTAGACCCTGTGCAAGAGCTCTAAATCTCGATCTCTCACCTGAACCACCCTAATGTCTTGATCTTTGGTGGAATTGAAGGAGGAGAAGTTCATCATCAACATCAAGAATCAAGCGCTTCAACTCCTCTCCATTCACTTGGAGAAATCCCTGATCTAGTATTCTCGTCAATACCTAGATCGTGTTATTGTATTTGACAACTTTGTTCTTGTGGCAGCTTGTTGTCATTTCGGGAGCCGCCAAGTTGTTGTGGAGTTGTTACCCCGCTAGTTGTGTAAAGGTGCCGGTGCCCGCCTCGAAGGGTACCTATAGTGGAAGGTGGATCAGGCCTGTTGTGGCGAGATCCATCGGAGAACAGGGTGAGGCCTTTTGTGGCGTGGTGGTCTTAGTACCGCCCACCCCTCCAATGCAGACGTACTTCCCTTAACAAGGAAGGAACTGCGGTTAAACAAATCCTGTGTCTCTGCGTGCTTCACTTCGGTTCACTCGTTCCTCTTCCACTCGCTCCTTACTCGCTAGTAGATAGGTTTGCATATAGGGAAATTCCACACATTAGTTTATCTAGAGAATTTACCTTTGTGCTAAGCCTAAAATTGAAAAAGAATTAAAAATTGGTGTAGCACCTATTCACTCCCCCCCTCTAGGTGCCCATATGATCAATTTCGTTAGACCGAGTCTTCTAGAAGGCACGCCCTAACACAGTTGTTCTGCTTGACGATTGTTACATACCATTCGATTAGGGCGCTTGGACGATTGGGATGGTCTTCGTGAGAGTGATCCGCGAGTAGGCTGTTCTACGGCATGATTGGCCACGCTTGCTCTGGACAAACTGGCAACACCAGGCGCTCCCCTGTTGCGAGTGTCACGTCTCACGAGTTTAGTGGGCCACATCCCAGTGTCACGTCCCCATTACTTCTCTTCCTCCCCGTACTTCTCTTCCTTACCCTCGAAGCCACTTTCCCCACTTCACTCCCATCCTGCCGTAGCCGCAAGCCGACGGTGCCTCCATCCCAATCCCCTCTCCGGAAGCCACCTCCCCCTCTCGTCATGGGTTCAAGGGGATACGGCGAGGAAACACGTCGTGACGACAGGGACGGTGATTTCGATGTGAGTCGTCTCATCTCTGTTTCTATCATCTGTGGCCAGTTATCTATTTTTTCAGCTAGATCTAATATGTTTACTCATGCGCGTCTGATGTGTTAGGCCAACCAGACGATGTATGACTTAGACTATCACGGTTTAGCGGATGAAGACAGTCCTCTGGTATGTAAACATGGATATGTTCCCGCTAAATTTGTAGCATTCGAAGGCGAAATGCAGGCAGGAGGTTTCTACGGTGTCAAGGACATCGTGCAATGATGCAAGGCGGAAGTTGTGGTGTTGTCAAATGGGTAGATCTAGAGTGGCCCAAATTGATGCAGAAAACGCTGGACAAACTATGGGAAATGACTGTTGAGTTGAAATAATACGTATTCAGCTCACTTCTTGACAGTGTTGAGATGAAGCTATGGGAACCAGTTGACACGACCAAGCATAAGCGAGATCTCAGGTGGGTGCAAGACAAGGTTAGCAAAGTCGAGAAGAAGAGGGACGTGGCGTTGGCCCCTAAGGCTAAAGCAGAGCAAGAACTAACTCAAGCAAGGAATGATCTCCACCAGGCTAAAGTCCTACAGTACACAATTATGAGTATTGGCAAGTGCATGAGGAAAAATGCAGAGAAACAATTGAAACTGTGCAAGGAAGATGCTAAAAGGAAGGAGCAGACGATTCGATCCTTGCTCTCGCAGGAAGATGCGCATCGGGCTAAGATTAGGAAGATCAAAGAGATGTGTGATAACTAATTCTATTTAGCTTAAGCTCCGTGCCTTTTTTAAGTTGTAATAGTTGTACTTGTTGACCTAGCGGTCTGAACTATTGGTCCCGGATTCCAGGGAGGAAAAAAATTGCTCTGACCCTGCATTACTTCTTTTGTCTGACCAATGGCCCTTCGATATTCCGCCCATCGCTTCGTCGTCCTCGTGTACAAATAGGAGGCGCCACAGCGCATCGCTTGGTCGTCCATCCCCTCGTCCTCTCCAATCTCCACTACGCTGCCATGGAGATGCCCGATCTGAACTTCTAAAAGGCGGTGATGTTCACGAACTTCGACATCCTCGCGCCGCCAGCCGAGACGGTGCCCCATGGATGGCGCATCAGCTCTACGGGGGTGCCAGTGGCTCCGCTCCCTGGCCGAGCCGAGATAGAGAGCGAAATCACGGTGCTCCACCGCCAGATGCCCGCGTGGAAGAGGGCGTTGCCCCGGTACGCGGTTGCCAGTCCGTACTGGTCGGTGCTGTTCAAGAAGGAGCGGAAGGCCAAGATTGGCAACCGCATCATTGACGGGAGCGTGGTGCACCGGGATCTCCGCAATCGAGAAGGGCGGGAGAGGTTCTGGTCCGTCCCTGGACGGACGAAGTACACCGTCATCACCGCCGCTCGACGCGAAGAGGTGCTCCGTCTCACGAACAATGCGGACATCCTGGAGGTTCCGTCCGACATCGACGAGGAAGCCGGCGGCTCGGAGGACAGTGGCAGCGGAAGTGAAATTGTTGACTAGTGGTTGAATTAATGTAGGATGTGAAATTGCACCTTTGATTAGAAGAATTTGTGGTTGAAGTAATGAAATGCCTCGATTTAGCTCTCGGTCTCGATTAATTTGTGGAAGAATTTGTGATTTAGATCAATTTCTGCCTCGATTTAGATCTCTGTCCCGGATTGGGAACGTGATCGTGGACCAAAGACACCTTTTCTACTACTGTATTCTGACATTGGTGGTTGATACATTGCAAATGTATCTATAATTTTTGATGTTCCATGCTTGGTTTTATCTACTTTCTTGTGTTTTGTTCCAACTTTGGAGTTTATATCATATGATTTCTTGGACTAACCTATTAACAAGATGCCACAGTGACAGTTTCCTGCTTTCTGCTGTTTTTGGTTCCAGGAAAGTCAGAAAATCAATATTCTCGGAATTGGACGGGACAAAAGCCAAAGTTCCTATTTTACCGGAAGACTCACGGAGCCAGAATACGTGACGGAGGAGGGCCAGGGCCTGGCCACACCCCCCAGGCGTGGGCTAGCCCTACCCGCGCCACCAGGTAGTGTGGGCCCCCTGGCACCCCCTCGGTCTCCCCTTTCGCCTATAAGAGCCTCCCGATACCAAAACCCTAAATTATCAAGCCTCCAGCCATGAAAAGTTCCACAGCGCCGCCGCCACCGAAGGGGAGATTCGGGGGACAGAAAGTCTCTGTTTCGGCACCCTGTATGGACGGGGAAGTGCCCCCAGAGCCATCTCCATCGATCTCCACCACCATCTCCATCACCATTGTTGATTCCCCTTATGAGGAGGGAGTAGTTCTCTCTCGAGGCTAAGGGTTCTACCGGTAGCTATGTGTTCATCTCTCTCTATGCATGATCATATTGTGATCATGAGCTTGTAATCTATAGATCTACTTTGCTACTCAAGTGCTTTAATAGATCTCTGCTCTTCCCATGTGTGTGAAAGTGACAGCGTGCTCACCATGGTGGCACTTAGGCTAGAGATTACATATACTTGTTATGAGTTATATTTGGAGTTGGATGTCTTTATGAAATTGTGGTGTTTGTTGGACTCATCTAGTACTCAAGGTGACAGTGTGGGGTTTTCTAGATGGGAAAGGCTTACTTTGAGGTGTGTTGTTATAGCCCTACCGTTGATTAGAGTATCCAACCGGAGAGTAGTTAAGAGTAGTATCATAAAGAGAAGATATTTATATGAGAGTGTTCACTAGTGAAAGTATGATCCCTAGGCCTTGTTTCTAAGCACTGAAACTTCATTTGCTACTAGATCTATTACATGTTTGCTTGCTTCCTTCTTTATTTCAGTTTGCCTTTAGTCTCTTCCACGTCATCAAAGTATTTTCTAGCACCGTTATCTTATATCCATACCACTTGTATTTCACTATCTCTTTGCCGAACTAGTGCACCTATACACCTAATAAGTGTATTGGGTGTGTTGGGGACACAAGAGACTTCTTGTATCTTGATTGCAGGGTTGCTTGAGAGGGGATACCTTTGACCACTTCCTCCCTAGGTTCGATAAACCTTGGGTGATCCACTTAAGGGAAAACTTGTTGCTGTTCTACAAACCTCTGCACTTGGAGGCCCAACAACTGTCTACAAGAATAGAAGTGTGTAGACATCAAGCTATTTTCTGGCGCCGTTGCCGGGGAGGTAAGGTAAAAGGTATTCACACCGGAGGATTAAAGAAGAAGAACCTTCCACGGCAAACGCCTATTTTCTGGTGTGAGTGCTCGAAGTTATTTCCTTTAGATTCTGCAATTTTGTCTTTTTGTTTCTTGTTTCACTAGTTAGGCTTAATGGAAAACAACAACAAAAATAGAGAGCTTTTTAGTCTTTTTCCTAAGTTAGAACTCGAATTGTCTGAAAAGAAAATTAAAAAACCCATGGAACTTTCTTTGCATGCTAATAGCAATGTTATTAGTATGAATCTTTTGAACACCTTTGTTACTACTGCTATGGAAACGTCTAAGCTTGGGGAAGTTGGTTCTTATGAAAATGATCTCTTTAGTTCCCCAGTTTTAAGGAAGGAAATTTGCTCTGATGATACTTTATCTCCCATATGTGGTAATTCTAATGATACTTGTGATATTTTAAATCCACATACTGAAAGCATCCCTTTTAAAATACCTATAAAAATTATTGATCGTGTTATGGATAACTACTATTTTGGAGATGGAACTGTCCATCCCGGTGATCATTTACTCTTTATACACGAATTATGCGGGTTGTTCAAGTGTGCAGGTATTACAACAGATCACGTCAAGAAGAAGTTATTCTCTTTTTCACTTAAGGGCAAAGCAAGGGAGTGGTATGAGCTACTAGATGATCCTCATCATTTGGAGTGGAAGGAACTTGAATCTCTCTTTTACTCTAAATTTTATCCTCCTCATGAAATTCATAAAGATAGGAATTACATTTATAATTTTCATCCTCATGATGGAGAACGTATTGCCCAAGCATGGGGGAGATTGAAGTCACTAATGCTCAAATGTCCCATTCATGAGCTCCCCCGTAATATTGTTATTAATAATTTCTATGCAAGGCTTTCAGGACATTACAAGGACTATCTAGATACTTGTTTAGAGGGATCCTTCACGAGTAAGGAGGTCAAAGCTAAGTGGGATCTTCTTGAAACAATTCAAAGCAATACCGAAGATTGGGATAACAACAAAGGTAAAGAACCAGGTATAAACTATGAGTATGATTGCATTAAGTCTTTTGCTGAAACTGCTGATTTTCAAGAGCTTAGTGCTAAATATGGTCTTGACCCTCAAATTATTATTGATTGTTTTAAAACCTTTGCTTCTCATATTAATGCTCCTAAAGAAAAGTGGGACATGTATCATGAGCCTTTTAAATACACTTGCATGGAAAATGAAATTGTTATTAATGATAGCAATAAACATGCTCAAACCTCTGAAAGTACTATTTCTTATAAGCATGTTAATTTTTGTGGGATACATAGACCTTGTGAGAGTAATCAAGCTGAAGAAGAGTATTGTATCACCCACAGGAATGAAAAAACTAGAATGTGGTATAGGGTTCTAAATGATCTTGGTAAAAAAGTTTGTGCCCTCTATCCTTTTATTTGTGAACTTTGCTTTGAAGTGGGTCATTTCAATTTCCAATGCTCAGGCCATAATAATAGCCCTTCTAATCCAATGAGTACTGCAAGTTTGTATTGTGATGACATGATCACTCCTAATCAGCATGATGAACTTACATTATTTTTGGGGTGTGAAGAGTTATCAAGAAAAACCTCTTTGGTGGATATGGGTGCTTTTGATATGAATAGTGTCCTGCATGGTTTTCATCTTTATTGTGTTGATAATTGTCACACAAATACCTACATACAAAATATTATAGAAGATGAGATTTTACCAAAATATGATAGGACTAATATGTGTTTTGATCTTATTAATGAAAAGAAGGAATCCTCCAAAGTTTCTTCTATTGTCTCTAACAATGAACCAGGGTATATGGAGAAGCTTCCTTTCAAGCCTCTCCCTCCTAAAGAGAAGAAGATAAAGAAGAAAATGAGGAGTAAAAGGAGGGAGGAAACGGTATTTTCCCCTAAGCATGGAGCTCCTATTATAGTTTTTGATGAGTCTGAACTCGATGATGTTCCTATGCCTATTACCTATAGTAGTGATCATGATTGGGAAAAGCACACTACTTTTGATATTGATAATCTCTTCGGTACCAATTCTGAAAATGATGATATTAATAATTTCTATACTATTAGTGCTATCCATGATCTTTCCAATGATGATATGTTTACAAATGAACACACTTTGGAGGATAACTATTCTATTGCTTATGAAGATACTATACCTCCAATATATGATGATTGCAATGATGAATATGATATTTTTAGTCCACCTACTATTGAGGAGGAAATTAATTATGATTACAATATGCCTCCTATATTTGATGATTATGGTGATGAAAATAATAATGATAGCTATTTTCTTGAATTTGCTCCCACTATAATCAATAAGAATGACTATGTTTATGTGGGGAGTATTAATTCTTTTATAAATATGGCTCATGATAAGAATGTTTCTTGTGATATTTATATTGTTACCTTTATTCATGATGCTACTGAAAGTTATTATGAGAGAGGGAAACATGGTTTTATGTGTCTCAACAATATTAAGTTTCCCCTCTTTATGTTGAAATTTTTGAAGTTGCACTTGTTTTGATTTCCTATGATTGTTGCTTTGTGCTTTCATGACTTGTTTCTTTACAAGATTCCTATGCATAGGAAGTGGGTTAGACTTAAAGGTGTTTTGAATTTGCTTCTTGATGCTCTCTTTTACTTCAATTCATATTTCTTTTGTGAGCATCTTCTCAAACTATCAAGCCTAACTTAAAGGCGTTAAAGAAAAGTACTTATTGGGAGAGAACCCAAAAGTTTTAGATGAGTCTTAGAAGTTATTACCTCTGTAATAACCGCTCCTTATCCTTTTTATTTGCTTTTTGTGCCAAGAGTAACCTCTAATGAGAGTGAAGTAATGATTGGGAAAGTTGCTGTCCCGAAACAGATTTTTGTGCTTCATCGTAAAAATTCCTGAGAGATCTCTGTATGTCGTATTGAGCTGTAATTGTTTGTGCTTCTGCCCCAGGTTGTTATCTAACTTTTGTTAGTTCAACACTTTTTTATTTGAGAAACATAAGGTCTTCGAAAAAATTCGTCTTTACCTGCTGGTCTGTTTTGACAGATTTCTGCCATTTTCTGCATTTGCTTCATGTTGGTTCCTTCTTGAGTTCTTTTAGGGAATTGAGATTTTTGACGGAAGTGCTTCAGTAGCTAGTGTTCTAATGGAAGTTTATTTTGTGTTATAACTGAACCTTGAGACTTATTTATCTTAAGTGCACTAATGTTGGTAATGAGATTGTGTGAAGTTTTGTATGAAGGAAAATTTTCAGGTGTATGGAAGGAATGAGTAATGAGATGAAGGATGGACTAAAGCTCAAGATTGGGAATGCCACGCGTGTCACCCCAAGAAACATCCAAGAAGTACAAGCGTCAAAGCTTGGGGATGCCCAAGGCATCCCCTTCTTCATCAATAAAAATCCCAGGTTTCTTCCAAACGCTTCATTTTTATTGTTTCATGCACAATTGTGTTTTTCTTGAAGCGTCTTCTTTTTCATTTTCATTTTGGTTTTCATTTGCTTTGGTTTGCTTAGTTTTCTGAATAAATTTGTGTGACCCCCTCTTTCATACATTGGTTTGCAATTAGTTTGGTTTGGTTTGGAAAAGAGTAGGAAAGTTCATGCTTATGTGGTAAAAAGAGCTCGTTTTTGACTGTGTCTATGCTTTTTCATGCCATGCTTGATATTGTTTTGGCTTTATGCTTAGTATTCTTAGCTGTAGCATGACTTGTTATAAACAATTGAGATTGCTTAATGTGCCTAGGATGAATCATGTGTTGTTTTAGCATATTAAAGCATAGTATAGTGGTATTCTCCTTTGATGCTTTATTTGGGTTGACTTGGCGCATGCTCACACCATGTTATGACAGTCACAAGTCACCATAGCCTTTATGATCCTTTAGTTTTCAACTTATAGTATCACTTTATGCTTTGATCAATGATGTTTTGTCGCTCTGCATGATTATGGCCATTATTGCTCTCTTAGTTTGTCGCTCCCAGTCTTTTGCTAGCCTCCGTAATCAAGTATGAGTTCCACTCATGCATCCAACTCCCTAAACCAAGTTATTCCGAAGAGTCCACCATACCTACCTATTATCTTATGCTATTCCAAGTATATTCATGTTTTTGTTTACCTTCCAAATTAAACTTGTTATGAGAAAACTAGTGATTAAAGCTCTCACGAACTTGATGGCACACTTTACTTTTCTTGCCCTTAATAAACTTGAACCATTGTGTCGTATATGTTGTATATGCTTGCACTTATTTGTTGGGGATTAGCAGAACCATGCTTTCATGGGGAACGCTTTCAACATTGCACTTGGTACTTGTACCTAGTTGATATCATGCTCTTTTGTATATGGATGTCGTCGGTGTGAAATGAAAGGGGAGCTTGTAAGTCCATGGAGTTATGTATATGTGTTAGAGAAACGCCTGGGCCGCTGGTCTAATCCATGCTGACATGGTGGAAACCTGCAGCGTAACCATAATGAGCTGTCTATGAAGCATTCTTCTTATAAAAAAAGAGTCCTATATTGAGAAAAAAGAGAAGAGAGAAAAAAAAGATACTATGAAAAGAGGAAAGAGAGAAAAAAGCACCATATTCCCATGGTAAATAAGAAGAATGCTGAGATGCTCGTTGTCTGCTTGCCTTGTCATTTTGATATGGGGATTCTTCCGTATCATCGGGCAAGGGGTACCCCTTTGGCGGTTCTCTATGATACACATGTACTTACGATGACAAGAACTTACCGGTGACTAAACTTGAGTAGCATGAGGAGCGGCCCTCGTATACAAGGTACATGATATTTCTAACTTATACTTCGTCAAGCATGTACACCATAGTTTGTTCACTTTAACCTTAATCACTTCAAGATGCTTATGATAGGGGCAATGAGAGCTGAAAGCTAATAAGTACCATAATTTTTGGAAGCTCTTTATGAGACTTGAATCCCTGCTTCCTTCTATGAAGGCCTTTCTTCCACCATTATATTGAGTCTCCACCTTCTACCTTTATGCATCTACTTTGAGAGCATAGTGGCCATTCTTAGTTCTATGTGCATTGTCCCAAGACTTGTTGATTGATGCATACCTTGATATTGCTTGTTTTAAACTATTTGTATCTAGTCACTCTTATGAAGTTTGAAGGTGTCCTATGCATTTATATTTGCTACTCTATGAGGGACAAGCTGAATACTACTATGCTATGTTTTCTTTATGTGAAACAAACAAACGTCTTGCAAAGCATTGTTATTCATGAATCTTTTGTTTGTGCCTTTTCATGTTGCATCATAGTTTCTTTGTCTTATTGCTAGAACTTTGTCTTTCATGTTATGATTGAAGTACTATGATCCCAGCTTTGAATGTTTTACAAATACTTTGATCAAGTCTTTGATGGTGCATGTCACCTCAAAAATTATTCTTTCTTTTTATCACTTACCTACTCGAGGACGAGCAGGAGTTATGCTTGGGGATGTTGATACATTGCAAATGTATCTATAATTTTTGATGTTCCATGCTTGGTTTCATCTACTTTCTTGTGTTTTGTTCCAACTTTGGAGTACTTTTCATATGATTTCTTGGACTAACCTATTAACAAGATGCCACAGTGCTAGTTGCCTGTTGTCTGTTGTGTTTGGTTCCAGGAAAGTCAGAAAATCAATATTCTTGGAATTGGACGGGACAAAAGCCAAAGTTCCTATTTTACCGGAAGACTCACGGATCCAGAATACGAGACGGAGGAGGGCCAGGGCCTGGCCACACCCCCCAGGCGCGGGCTAGCCCTACCCGCGCCACCAAGTGGTGTGGGCCCCCCTGGCACCCCCTCGGTCTCCCCTTTCGCCTATAAGAGCCTCCCGATACCAAAACCCTAAATCATCAAGCCTCAAGCCACGAAAAGTTCCACAGCGCCGCCGCCACCAAAGGGGAGATTCGAGGGACAGAAAGCCTCTGTTTCGGCACCCTGTAGGGACGGGGAAGTGCCCCTGGAGCCATCTCCATCGATCTCCACCACCATCTCCATCACCATTATGAGGAGGGAGTAGTTCTCTCTCGAGGCTAAGGGTTCTACCGGTAGCTATGTGTTCATCTCTCTCTATGCATGATCATATTGTGATCATGAGCTTGTAATCTATAGATCTACTTTGCTACTCAAGTGCTTTAATAGATCTCTGCTCTCCCCATGTGTGTGAAAGTGACAGCGTGCTCACCATGGTGGCACTTAGGCTAGAGATTACATATACTTGTTATGAGTTATATTTGGAGTTGGATGTCTTTATGAAATTGTGGTGTTTGTTGGACTCATCTAGTACTCAAGGTGACAGTGTGGGGTTTTCTAGATGGGAAAGGCTTACTTTGAGGTGCGCTGTTATAGCCCTACCGTTGATTAGAGTATCCAACCGGAGAGTAGTTAAGAGTAGTATCATAAAGAGAAGATATTTATATGAGAGTGTTCACTAGTGAAAGTATGATCCCTAGGCCTTGTTTCTAAGCACTAAAACTTCATTTGCTACTAGATCTGTTACATGTTTGCTTGCTTCCTTCTTTATTTCAGTTTGCCTTTAGTCTCTTCCACGTCATCAAAGTATTTTCTAGCACTGTTATCTTATATCCATACCACTTGTATTTCACTATCTCTTCGCCGAACTAGTGCACCTATACACCTGACAAGCGTATTGGGTGTGTTGGGGACATAAGAGTCTTCTTGTATCTTGATTGCAGGGTTGCTTGAGAGGGGATACCTTTGACCACTTCCTCCCTAGGTTCGATAAACCTTGGGTGATCCACTTAAGGGAAAACTTGCTGTTGTTCTACAAACCTCTGCACTTGGAGGCCCAACAACTGTCTACAAGAATAGAAGTGCGTAGACATCAGTGGTTTGTTTAAACATAATCTATGTGGCTTGTGCCGCATGCAAATGGCACAACCACAATTTATAAAGTGGAAGCACGTACACCCGGTTACTGGAGATCCGGGAACTTCGCTAGATGCAGGGGATGCAGGAGCAGAGAGGCCGTGAGATAGACTGGCTCAAGATTAGGCCAGAAAGTGGTACCGATTTCCTCCTAATCTGGGCATTATCGGTGAGAACATTGTTGTTTATGTTGCCATGTCGTTGTGTAGCATCTAAAATAAGTTGCTGCTTCGTGGAGTGTGGCAGCTTAAATAATTTATTTCTGTGTCACTTACATTCCGTCGTATTTGGAGACCTCCTGCCCCTCAGCAATCGTGGAACCGGTGGATTCTTGTTTTCAGATAGCAGTGGCACAATCACAATTTCAGATTCAACTACTAACTCGGGCGTTTCCAAACCCTAAGTCGTGGTACATTTTACTCAAAGAACGTGGGTAGATTGTTTCGCCCAGCAACGTGCCACACACAGAGCTCTAGAATTTAACAGAATTATATATATAGGTTCAAGTTCAACACATTACAATCTTCATTGCCAGCAGCCTTCTTCCGCAGCCTGGGTGCCAAGCCTTCACGTCCACCGGCTTCTTCATTTCCTGCCTTCTTCCTCTTCCTTGGTGCCAATTTTCTTAGCTTCACGTACTCTGCATTGTTGGGACAATGGGCACCAGAATCGTGTCCAGCATCATCTTTCCACTCGTTTTTAATTTCTTCGGGCAGCAAAATAACTGACCCGGCAGTCATGTTTCTAACCTTGCGACACTTCCTGTCAAAGAAACAAGACTGTTGCATAACTGCCCAATATCTACAGAGTAAATAAAATAAAAATTACAATTCAGCACAAACATGTGAACCCCAAGCGACCTTTGCTTACCAGGAGCTAATTGGGTTCAAGCAACCACCCTGTCCAAGAATAGAAGGGCGACTCCCAGTTGCAGTAGCTTCCACATCCAGTACATGACATTTCAGGTCAAACATGGCAGCCGAAGCATACCATTTCATCAATACAATTAGCTGACTGTCACACGTTATAGGAACCATGATGCCACGTTCATCCATGAAGTTGAACTTTGCTGTCTGCTTCGGCCATAATTCAACATGATTATGCAGAGCAGCAACCATACCAGATATAGTGTAGATATGCGCAGGCGCTTCTTCCATCGTGAAACAATGGATTCCATACCACTTGCCATTAGAGTCGTACCCGTAGAGGACTAACGTAACCAGGTAAGGGGGTCCGCGCAGATCCCACTTGACAGAAAACTATGGACAAAATATGTTTGTCAGCGTTGGGCTAATAAACAATTTGAGGTTTAGTACCTAGCTAGCAGTTATAATTAGTGCGAATAGCAAAGAGAAGGGTAGCTCACCGAATGTCTTAACCCGCAGTGCGATGCCGAATGTAATCTCTGGTACATGCAGTGCCCCATGATATGCATGTGGGTTGTTGAGCATCATATGCTGCAGCGGGTTATGAGACAGTTTGGTTTGTATCAGTCTACCCCTCCGGATTGGCAGGACACCGACATCAAGCTCCACCGGTAAGAATTGCTTCTATACATGTTTCCCAATACGATGTATGATAGTTGTTTGTGCTAAAAAAAATTACGATTTGTTCATACACAGGTTGGATAGGCTCAAGAGCAAGAAGACGGACTGGGACAAGATTCACTAGAAGCACGTGTCTCGGTTTCTCATTTGTGTGAAAGAAGCTAAGAAATCAAAAAGAATGATCGCACAACCCCATTGTGAGGATGCTTTCAGCGAGTACCTCCGCTGGTTTCTAGACAACACTCGTGTTAAGATCCTACCGGATGCCTATCCAGAAGACATTTTGGAAGAGCCGCTGCCTGGTTTTGACGACCTAAGCAACCTTGAGTACAACCAGATTGTCAGAGAAGGGCGACAAACCTCCTTTGCTCCCGTGATCAACTTTGCGGTAAGTCGGGTAGTTTTTATTCATGTTACCACCTCAACAAAATATATAATCCGTGTCTTCATTTCCTTGCATGTCAGCGCACGGAGGTCCAGAAGCAAGCGGATGAATTGGAGGGCGCTTTAGAGTTTCCAAGGAACGAGGAGGGCCATAACAAGTTAAGGGAATTCGTTAAGCGGCAGGCACAAAAGTTTTGTCGCCTTGCGAATTTGCTTGGTTGCCGGGACCCCGAGGTTGCGACGTCGTCCAAGCAACGGGCCAAGTCGACATCAGAAGAGGAAGGTAGCCCCGAAGAACAGCAATCTACTACGGTATGACATAATATGACCGATGACATCCTTTAATGAATTGCCATGTATCACAAATCAACTGAGATCATTGTTCTCATTCTAAAGGCGGAAGATGAAGATGAGGCCGTGCCAGACAACATGCTATTGGAGAGGTACCGAGTACAAGCCCGCAATCAAACTAAGCCCAAGGTACGGTCCGCAATCAAGCTTAGGCCAAGGAACCCTCCAATTATCAAGTCCGAGGATGATAAAGAGCCGCGCCAGAAGATGGCTCCGAGAAGAGGAGGCAAGAGTAAGCGTGCGAGAAAGTAGTGAACTTGTTGGAAGTTGACTTTTTAGAAGTGAACTTGTTGGAACTTGAATCTGTCAGTATGTTCGTGTGTATTTGTGTGAACTTGAATCTGTCAGTATGTTCGTGTGGATTTGTGTGAACTTGTTGAATCTGTGGAACTTGTTGAATTTGTGCCAACTTGTTGAATCTGTGGAACTTGTTGAATTTGTGCCAATTTGTGCCAACTTGTTGAATTTGTGCCAACTTGTTGAATCTATGGAACAAGTGGCCTCTGGTGCAGCGCCAGCCCGTGTGGCGCGGCAGACTGAGGTGCAACGCCGGTTCGCACGGCGCCGCAGCCTCCAGGTCATAAGCCCCGGCATACTGACCCGATCGATACCGCGCCTGGGGCAACGATGGTGTTGCACCTCTCCAGGTGTGCCGCGTCGGCCACCACGGCGCCCCACCTCTTCAGGTGTGCCGCGCCAGCCACCATGGCGCCGCACGTCTCCAGGTGTGCCACGCCAGCCACCACGGCTAAGCACCACCAGGCATTTTTTAGCGACCAAGACAGACGGTTTCGCTGCCATGCTGTTGGCCAATTCGGTGCCGCAGCGATTGATGCAGCGCCACTACGCATGGCGCCGCAGCCACTGATGCAACGCCACCCCGCACGCCGACACAGCCTCCAGGTCATAAGCCCCGACATACTGACCCGATCGATGTTGCGCCTGGGGCAACCGTGGCGCTGCGCCCGCACGTGCTGTGCTGGCCACCACGGCGCCACACCTCTCCAGGTGTGCCGCGTCGGCCACCACGACGTTGCACCTCTCTAGGTGTGCCGCGCCAGACACCACGGGGCCGCAGCCACTGATGCAGCACCACCCCGCACGGCGCCGCAGCCTCCAGATCATAAGACCACTGGCAGGCGCCTTCTAGCTTTGTGTTGCGCCTCTCGCCTCTCGCCCTAGTGCTGCATGCAATACACATAGTTCACATAGTTAAGAATTATCTAAGGGGGCTCAAATTCCTTTGATAGTTCTCCCATCCAATACACATAGTTCTCACATAGTTCTCCCATCCAATACACATAGTTCTCAAAATAAGTTTAGCTAAGGTTCACACATCGCATGATGAAATAGTTCATCCCGAGCCTCATCGTCTACAAGTCTAGAACACGAGGCCATCTCCCCTTCTTCTTGCGCTTCTCGTCTTCCTCCTAGGAGCGCCACGCCGTTTGACGCTTCCTTTCCCTCTCTGCATCCCGAGCCTCCTTAGCGATGCGCTTCTCTTCCTCCTCTTGCTTGCGACGCTCGTCCTCATGTTGCTTGCGCCTCGCTGCCATCTCCTCGTTACGCACAGCTTCTTGGTACTGACGTCTAACTATTGCATTGTCGATCTCATGTATAGCCTTCGTAGCTTCAGATTGCTCGAGGTCTATCTAAGTGTAGTACCTGCATACTGGAGGGGGATTCTACAAGATAATAGAGCATGTTATTAATATGATATGGAATAGAGGTTCTTTAATTAAATTGCTTTGTACATACCGGTGGATTCTCATACGGGTTGCGGGTACGCACGGGAGAGCGAGCGTAGTTGGCACACATGAAGAACTTTCTTCCCCAAGTATCGGAATTGTAGTCGATGGACTCCTTAACAATGCAATCATATTCGCACCAACAAGTTGGAACCTCCTTTCCATGGGCCATGGATCATGGATGTACGTTATGCCCTCCGTGGCCTTTCCGCTTGATCGGCGCAAGGTGGCCTAGCGTCGGACCTCCTCTTCCTCTCCTCATCTTCCTTCTCCTTTTTCTTCTTCATCTCTTCCTGTTCCTTCTCTTTTTTCCTCTTCTTATCTTCCTCTTCCTTCTTCCTCTTCTTCTCCTCTGCTTCATCCTCCTTTTTCCTCAAGTCGCGAGCAAGTTGAACCACCGACTCAAATTCACAAGCAAATGTCTCCTTCTGCTTCCTCTCTTCCTCTTCCTCAACTTACTTCCTCTTCCTCTTCTCCTCTTCCTCTTTCTCCTTCCTCTCTCTCACCACTACCAAAGCGTCCGCCCACAACTTCGAGTAGTTCACATCATCCCCATCTTTGTTCTTGTTGGCCATACCTAGAATAAGAAAAAAGGTGAAAGTTAGTTAAGTAAGCATGAATGTGAACAATAGTGGTTTGAAAAATATAAGCATGAAAGATAGTAAAGTAAGCATAAAAGTGTGATCATTTTTTTCGCCATACCTCTGTGCATACGGATTTGGTCCCGCCAAATAACCTAACATACTAGCCGGATTTGGTCCATGCCCTCTTCCTCTACCAAGCCCAAGTGATCAACCTCTTCCTCTACTAAGACCAAGTGATCGACCTCTTTGTTGCCTAGGAGCTTGTTGCCTACGAGCATGTTGGCTACTCCTCCCTTGGCCTGGCACTTGTTGGCTACTTGTCCCTTGGCTAGGAATTTGTTGACTTGGACCATTTTGTTGGCTAGGATTTTGTTGACTTGGACCATTTTGTTGGCTACTTCTTGGTTGGTGATACATTGCAAATGTATCTATAATTTTTTATGCTCCATGCTTGGTTTTATCTACTTTCTTATGTTTTGTCCACACTTTGGAGTACTTTTCATATGATTTCTTGGACTAACTTATTAACAAGAGCCACAGTGCCAGTTGCCTGTCTTCTGCTGTTTTTGGTTCCAGGAAAGTCAGAAAATCAATATTCTCGGAATTGGACGGGACAAAAGCCAAAGTTCCTATTTTACCGGAAGACTCACGGAGCCAGAAGCAGAGACGGAGGAGGACAAGGGCCTGGCCACACCATATGGTGGCGCGGGCTAGCCCTGGACACGCCACCAGGTGGTGTGGGCCCCCTGGCACTCCACCGACCTTGCATCCTTCGCCTATAAGAGCCTCCTGATACCAAAACCCTAAATCATCAAGCCTCCAGCCATGAAAAGTTCCGCAGCACCGCCGCCACCGAAGGGGAGATTCGGGGGACAGAAAGTCTCTGTTCCGGCACCCTGTCAGGACGGGGAAGTGCCCCCGGAGCCATCTCCATCGATCTCCACCGCCATCTCCATCACCATTGCTGATTCCCATGATGAGGAGGGAGTAATTCTCTCTCGAGGCTAAGGGTTCTACCGGTAGGTATGTGTTCATCTCTCTCTCTATGCGTGATTTTATTGAGATCATGAGCTTGTAATCTATAGATCTACCTTGCTACTCAAGTGCTTTAATAGATCTCTGCTCTCCCCATGTGTGTGAAAGTGACAGCGTGCACACCATGGTGGCACTTAGGCTAGAGATTACTAATACTTGTTATGAGTTATATTTGGAGTTGGATGTCTTTATGAAATTGTGGTGTTTGTTGGACTCATCTAGTACTCAAGGTGACAGTGTGGGGTTTTCTAGATGGGAAAGATGAACTTTGAGTATTGCTGTTATAGCCCTACCATCGATTAGAGTGTCCAACCGGAGAGTAGTTAAGAGTAGTATCATAAAGAGAAGATATTTATATGAGAGTGTTCACTAGTGAAAGTATGATCCCTAGGCCTTGTTTCTTAGCATTGATACACCGTTTGAAACTAGATCTGTTACATGTTTGCTTGCTTCTATCTTTATTTCAGTTTGCCTTTAGTCTCTTCCACGCCATCAAGCTATTTTCTATCACCGTTACCACTTATAATTATCCATACCACTTGTATTTCACTATCTCTTCGCCGAACTAGTGCACCTATACACCTGACAAGTGTATTGGGTGTGTTGGGGACACAAGAGACTTCTTGTATCTTGATTGCAGGGTTGCTTGAGAGGGAATACCTTTGACCACTTCCTCCTTGAGTTCGATAAACCTTGGGTGATCCAGTTAAGGGAAAACTTGCTGCTGTTCTACAAACCTCTGCACTTGGAGGCCCAACAACTGTCTACAAGAATAGAAGTGCGTATACATCAAGCTATTTTCTGGCGCCGTTGCCGGGGAGGTAAGGTAAAAGGTATTCACAGTGGAGGATTAAAGAAGAAGAACCTCCCACGGCAAACGCCTATTTTCTGGCGCCGTTGCCAGGGAGGTAAGGTAAAAGGTACTCACATCCTCCGGTGTGAGTGCTCGAAGTTATTTCCTTTAGATTCTGCATTTTTGTCTTTTTGTTTCTTGTTTTCACTAGTTAGGCTTAATGGAAAACAACAAAAAAATTAGAGAGCTTTATAGTATTTATCTTGAGTTAGGACATGAAGTGTTTGAAGAGAAAATTAAAAAAACCTATGGAACTTTATTTGCATGCTAATAAATGTTGTTAGTATGAATTCTTTGGACACCATTATTGCTAATGCTATGGAAAATTCTAAGCTTGGGGAAGCTAGTTTTTATGAAAATGATCTTTTTAGTTCCCCATCTTTGGAAGATAGCTATTCTATTGCTTATGATGATACCAAACCTCCAATATACGATGATTACAATGATGAGTATGATATTTTCAGTCCACCTACTATTGAGGAGAAAATTAATTATGATTACAATATGCCTCCTATATTTGATGATTATGGTGATGAGAATAATAATGATAGGTATTTTGTTGAATTTGCTCCCACTATAATTAATAAGAATAACTATGCTTATGTGGAGAGTATTAATGATTATATGCATGTGGCTCATGATAAGAATGTTTCTTATGATAGTTATATTGTTAATTTTATTCATGTTGCTACTGAAGCTATTATGAGAGAGGGAAACATGGTTTCATGCATCTCAATAATATTAAGTTTCCCCTCTTTATGTTGAAAGTCTTGAAGTTGCACTTGTTTTGCTTTCCTATACTTGTTGCTTTGTGCTTTCATGACTTGTTTCTTTACAAGATTATTTTTCATAGGAAGTGGGTTGTACTTAAAGGTGTTTTGAATTTGCTTCTTGATGCTCTCTTTTACTTCAATTCATATTTCTTGTGTGAGCATCTTCTAAAACTATCATGCCTAACTTAAAAGCGTGAAAGAAAAGTACTTATTGGGAGATGACCCAGAAATTTTAGATGAGTCTTGGAATTTATTACTTCAGTAATAACCGCTCCTTATCCTTTTTATTTGCTTTTTGTGCCAAGAGTAACCTCTAATGAGAGAGAAGTAATGATTGGGAAAGTTGCTGTCCCGAAACAGATTTATGTGCTTCACCGTAAAAATTCGTGTAAAATCTCTGAACGTCCTTTTGAGGCGTGAATTTTTTGCTTCTTTCCTAGGTTGTTATCTAACTTTCGTTAGTTCAACACTTTCTTATTTGAGCAACAGAAGGTCTTCAAAAAAATTTGTCTTTACCTGCTGGTCTGTTTTGACAGATTTCTGCCATTTTCTGCATTTGCTTCATGTTGGATCCTTTTTGAGTTCTTTTAGGGAATTGAGCTTTTCGAGGGAAGTGCTACAGTATCTAGTGTTCTAATGAAAGTTTATTTGGTGTTAGAACTGAACCTTAATATTTATTTATCTTCAATGCACTAATGTTGCTAATAAAGATTGTGTGAAGTTTTGTATGAAGGAAAAATTCCAGGTGTATGGAAGGAATGAGTAATGAGATGAAGGATAGACTAAATCTCAAGATTGGGGATGCCACGTGTGTCACCCCAAGAAATATCCAAGAAGTACAAGCGTCAAATCTTGGGGATGCCCAAGGCATCCCCTTCTTCATCAATAAAAATCCCAGGTTTCTTCCAAACGCTTCATTTTTATTGTCTCATGCAGAGTTGTGTTGTCCTTGGAGCGTCTTCTTTTTCGTTTTCGTTTTGGTTTTTGTTTTATTGGTTTTCTTAGTTTGCTTGAATAAATTGGTTGTACCCCCTCTTTCATGCCTTGGTTTGCAAATAGTTTGGTTTGGAAAAGAGTAGGAAAGTTCATGCTTATGTGGTAAAAAGAGCTCGTTTTTGACTGTGTCTATGCTTTGTCATGCCATGCTTGATATTGTTTTGGCTTTATGCTTAGTATTCTTAGTTGTAGCATGACTTGTTATAAACAATTGAGATTGCTTAATGTGCCTAGGATGAATCATGTGTTGTTTTAGCATATTAAAGCATAGTATAGTGGTATTCTCCTTTGATGCTTTATTTGGGTTGACTTGGCGCATGCTCACACCATGTTATGACAGTCACAAGTCACCATAGCCTTTATGATCCTTTAGTTTTCAACTTATAGTATCACTTTATGCTTTGATCAATGATGTTTTGTCGCTCTGCATGATTATGGCCATTATTGCTCTCTTAGTTTGTCGCTCCCAGTCTTTTGCTAGCCTCCGTAATCAAGTATGAGTTCCACTCATGCATCCAACACCCTAAACCAAGTTATTCTGAAGAGTCCACCATACCTACCTATTTCTTATGCTATTCCAAGTATATTCATGCTTTTGTTTACCTTCCAAATTAAACTTGTTATGAGAAAACTAGTGATTAAAGCTCTCACGAACTTGATGGCACACTTTACTTTTCTTGCCCTTAATAAACTTGAACCATTGTGTCGTATATGTTGTATATGCTTGCACTTATTTGTTGGGGATTAGCAGAACCATGCTTTCATGGGGAACGCTTTCAACATTGCACTTGGTACTTGTACCTAGTTGATATCATGCTCTTTTGTATATGGATGTCGTCGGTGTGAAATGAAAGGGGAGCTTGTAAGTCCATGGAGTTATGTATATGTGTTAGAGAAACGCCTGGGCCGCTGGTCTAATCCATGCTGACATGGTGGAAACCTGCAGCGTAACCATAATGAGCTGTCTATGAAGCATTCTTCTTATAAAAAAGAGTCCTATATTGAGAAAAAAGAGAAGAGAGAAAAAAAAGATACTATGAAAAGAGGAAAGAGAGGAAAAAGCACCATATTCCCATGGTAAATAAGAAGAATGATGAGATGCTCGTTGTCTGCTTGCCTTGTCATTTTGATATGGGGATTCTTCCGTATCATCGGGCAAGGGGTACCCCTTTGGCGGTTCTCTATGATACACATGTACTTACGATGACAAGAACTTACCGGTGACTAAACTTGAGTAGCATGAGGAGCGGCCCTCGTATACAAGGGACATGAGATTTCTAACTTATACTTCGTCAAGCATGTACACCATAGTTTGTTCACTTTAACCTTAATCACTTCAAGATGCTTATGATAGGGGCAATGAGAGCTGAAAGCTAATAAGTACCATAATTTTTGGAAGCTCTTTATGAGACTTGAATCCCTGCTTCCTTCTATGAAGGCCTTTCTTCCACCATTATATTGAGTCTCCACCTTCTATCTTTATGCATCTACTTTGAGAGCATAGTGGCCATTCTTAGTTCTATGTGCATTGTCCCAAGACTTGTTGATTGATGCATACCTTGATATTGCTTGCTTTAAACTATTTGTATCTAGTCACTCTTATGAACTTTGAAGGTGTCCTATGCATTTATATTTGCTACTCTATGAGGGACAAGCTGAATACTACTATGCTATGTTTTCTTTATGTGAAACAAACAAACGTCTTGCAAAGCATTGTTATTCATGAATCTTTTGTTTGTGCTTTTTCATGTTGCATCATAGATTCTTTGTCTTATTGCTAGACCTTTGTCTTTCATGTTATGATTGAAGTACTATGATCCCAGCTTTGAATGTTTTACAAATACTTTGATCAAGTCTTTGATGGTGCATGTCACCTCCAAAATTATTCTTTATTTTTATCACTTACCTACTCGAGGACGAGCAGGAGTTATGCTTGGGGATGTTGATACATTGCAAATGTATCTATAATTTTTGATGTTCCATGCTTGGTTTCATCTACTTTCTTGTGTTTTGTTCCAACTTTGGAGTACTTTTCATATGATTTCTTGGACTAACCTATTAACAAGATGCCACAGTGCTAGTTGCCTGTTTTCTGCTATTTTTGGTTCCAGGAAAGTCAGAAAATCAATATTCTTGGAATTGGACGGGACAAAAGCCAAAGTTCCTATTTTACCGGAAGACTCAGTGATCCAGAATACGAGACGGAGGAGGGCCAGGGCCTGGCCACACCCCCCTAGGCGCGAGCTAGCCCTACCCGCACCACCAGGTGGTGTGGGCCCCCTGGCACCCCCTCGGTCTCCCCTTTCGCCTATAAGAGCCTCCCGATACCAAAACCCTAAATCATCAAGCCTCCAGCCATGAAAAGTTCCACAGCACCGCCGCCACCGAAGGGGAGATTCGGGGGACAGAAAGTCTCTGTTTCGGCACCCTGTAGGGACGGGGAAGTGCCCCCGGAACCATCTCCATCGATCTCCATCACCATTATCAGGAGGGAGTAGTTCTCTCTCGAGGCTAAGGGTTCTACCGGTAGCTATGTGTTCATCTCTCTCTCTATGCATGATCATATTGTGATCATGAGCTTGTAATCTATAGATCTACTTTGCTACTCAAGTGCTTTAATAGATCTCTGCTCTCCCCATGTGTGTGAAAGTGACAGCGTGCTCACCATGGTGGCACTTAGGCTAGAGATTACATATACTTGTTATGAGTTATATTTGGAGTTGGATGTCTTTATGAAATTGTGGTGTTTGTTGGACTCATCTAGTACTCAAGGTGACAGTGTGGGGTTTTCTAGATGGGAAAGGCTTACTTTGAGGTGTGCTGTTATAGCCCTACCGTTGATTAGAGTATCCAACCGGAGAGTAGTTAAGAGTAGTATCATAAAGAGAAGATATTTATATGAGAGTGTTCACTAGTGAAAGTATGATCCCTAGGCCTTGTTTCTAAGCACTGAAACTTCATTTGCTACTAGATCTGTTACATGTTTGCTTGCTTCCTTCTTTATTTCAGTTTGCCTTTAGTCTCTTCCACGTCATCAAAGTATTTTCTAGCACTGTTATCTTATATCCATACCACTTGTATTTCACTATCTCTTCGCCGAACTAGTGCACCTATACACCTGACAAGTGTATTGGGTGTGTTGGGGACACAAGAGACTTCTTGTATCTTGATTGCAGGGTTGCTTGAGAGGGGATACCTTTGACCACTTCCTCCCTAGGTTCGATAA
This sequence comes from Avena sativa, assembly GCA_916181665.1. Classification (NCBI taxonomy): domain Eukaryota; kingdom Viridiplantae; phylum Streptophyta; class Magnoliopsida; order Poales; family Poaceae; genus Avena; species Avena sativa. Next base: position 76,417,677 of record OV702292.1, on the reverse strand, counting down.
ACCTTGGGTGATCCACTTAAGGGAAAACTTGCTGCTATTCTACAAACCTCTGCACTTGGAGGCCCAACAACTGTCTACAAGAATAGAAGTGCATAGACATAAGTGGTTTGTTTAAACATAATCTATGTGGATTGTGCCGCATGCAAATGGCACAACCACAATTTATAAAGTGGAAGCACATACACCCGGTTACTGGAGATCCGGGAACTTCACCAGATGCAGGGGATGCAGGAGCAGAGAGGCGGCGAGATAGACGGGCTCAAGATTAGGCCAGAAAGTGGTACCGATTTCCTCCTAATCTGGGCATTATCGGTGAGAACATTGTTGTTTATGTTGCCATGTCGTTGTGTAGCATCTAAAATAAGTTGCTGCTTCGTGGAGTGTGGCAGCTTAAATAATTTATTTCTGTGCCACTTACATTCCTTCGTATTTGGAGACCTCCTGCCCCTCAGCAATCGTGGAACCGGTGGATCCTTGTTTTCAGATAGCAGTGGCACAATCACAATTTCAGATTCAACTACTAACTCGGGCGTTTCCAAACCCTAAGTCGTGGTACATTTTACTCAAAGAACGTGGGTAGATTGTTTCGTCCAGCAACGTGCCACACACAGAGCTCTAGAATTTAACAGAATTATATATATAGGTTCAAGTTCAACACATTACTATCTTCATTGCCAGCAGCCTTCTTCCGCGGCCTGGGTGCCAAGCCTTCACGTCCACTGGCTTCTTCATTTCCTGCCTTTTTCCTCTTCCTCGGTGCCAATTTTCTTAGCTTCACGTACTCTGCATTGCCGGGACAATGGGCACTAGAATCGTGTCCAGCATCATTTTTCCACTCGTTTTTAATTTCTTCGGGCAGCAAAATAACTGACCCGGCAGTCATGTTTCTAACCTTGCGGCACTTCCTGTCAAAGAAACAAGACTGTTGCATAGCTGCCCAATATCTACAGAGTAAATAAAACAAAAATTACAATTCAGCACAAACATGTGAACCCCAAGCGACCTTTGCTTACCAGGAGCTAATTGGGTTCGAGCAACCATCCTGTCCAAGAATAGAAGGGCGACTCCCAGTTGCAGTAGCTTCCACATCCAGTACATGACATTTTAGGTCAAACATGGCAGCCGAAGCATACCATTTCATCAATCCAATTAGCTGACTGTCACACGTTATAGGAACCATGATGCCACGTTCATCCATGAAGTTGAACTTTGCTGTCTGCTTCGGCCATAATTCAACATGATTATGCAGAGCAGCAACCATACCAGATATAGTGTAGATATGCGCAGGCGCTTCTTCCATCGTGAAACAATGGATTCCATACCACTTGCCATTAGAGTCGTACCCGTAGAGGACTAACGTAACCAGGTAAGGGGGTCCGCGCAGATCCCACTTGACAGAAAACTATGGACAAAATATGTTTGTCAGCGTTGGGCTAATAAACAATTTGAGGTTTAGTACCTAGCTAGCAGTTATAATTAGTGCGAATAGCAAAGAGAAGGGTAGCTCACCGAATGTCTTAACCCGCAGTGCGATGCCGAATGTAATCTCTGGTACATGCAGTGCCCCATGATATGCATGTGGGTTGTTGAGCATCATATGCCGCAACGGGTTATGAGACAGTTTGGTCTCTATCAGTCTACCCCTCCGGATTGGCAGGACACCGGCATCAAGCTCCACCGGTAAGAATTGCTTCTATACATGTTTCCCAATACGATGTATGATAGTTGTGTGTGCTAAAAAATTGCGATTTGTTCATACACAGGTTGGATAGGCTCAAGAGCAAGAAGACGGACTGGGACAAGATTCACCAGAAGCACGTGTCTCGGTTTCTCATTTGTGTGAAAGAAGCTAAGGAATCAAAAAGAATGATCGCACAACCCCATTGTGAGGATGCTTTCGGCGAGTACCTCCGTTCGTTTCTAGACAACACTCGTGTTAAGATCCTACCGGATGCCTATCCAGAAGACATTTTGGAAGAGCCGCTGCCTGGTTTTGACGACCTAAGCAACCTTGAGTACAACCAGATTGTCAGAAAAGGGCGCCAAACCTCCTTTGCTCCCTTGATCAACTTTGCAGTAAGTCGGGTAGTTTTTATTCGTGTTACCACCTCAACAAAATATATAATCTGTGTCTTCATTTCCTTGCATGTCAGCGCACGGAGGTCCAGAAGCAAGCGGATGAATTGGAGGGCGCTTTAGAATTTCCAAGGAACGAGGAGGGCCATAACAAGTTAAGGGAATTCGTTAAGCGGCAGGCACAAAAGTTACGTTGCCTTCAGAATTTGCTTGGTTGCCGGGACCCCGAGGTTGCGACGTCGTCCAAGCAACGGGCCAAGTCGACATCAGAAGAGGAAGGTAGCCCCGAAGAACAGCAATCTACTACGGTATGACATAATATGACCGATGACATCCTTTAATGAATTGCCATGTATCACAAATCAACTGAGATCATTGTTCTCATTATAAAGGCGGAAGATGAAGATGAGGCCGTTCCAGACAACATGCTATTGGAGAGGTACCGAGTACAAGCCCGCAATCAAACTAAGCCCAAGGTACGATCCGCAATCAAGCTTAGGCCAAGGAACCCTCCAATTATCAAGTCCGAGGATGATAAAGAGCCGCGCCAGAAGATGGCTCTGAGAAGAGGAGGCAAGAGTAAGCGTGCGAGAAAGTAGTGAACTTGTTGGAAGTGGACTTTTTAGAAGTGAACTTGTTGGAACTTGAATCTGTCAGTATGTTCGTGTGTATTTGTGTGAACTTGAATCTGTCAGAATGTTCGTGTGGATTTGTGTGAACTTGTTGAATCTATGGAACTTGTTGAATTTGTGCCAACTTGTTGAATCTGTGGAACTTGTTGAATTTGTGCCAATTTGTGCCAACTTGTTGAATCTATGGAACAAGTGGCCTCTGGTGCAGCGCCAGCCCGTGTCGCGCAGCAGACTGAGGTGCAGCGCCGGTTCGCACGGCGCCGCAGCCTCTAGGTCATAAGCCCCAGCATACTGACCCGATCGATGCCGCGCCTGGGGCAACGATGGTGTTGCACCTCTCCAGGTGTGCCGCGTCGGCCACCACGGCATCGCATCTCTCCAGGTGTGCCCGCCAGCCACCACGGCGCCGCATGTCTCCAGGTGTGCCACGCCAGTCACCACGGCGCTGCACCACCAGGCATTTTTAGCGACCAAGACAGACGGTTTCACTGCCACGCTGTTGGCCAATTCGGCGCCGCAGCGACTAATGCATCGCCACTACGCACGGCGCCGCAACCACTGATGCAACGCCACCCCGCACGCCGACGCGGCCTCCAGTTCATAAGCCCCGACATACTGACCCGATCGATGTTGCGCCTGGGGCAACCGTGGCGCTGCGCCCGCACGTGCTGCGTTGGCCACCACGGCGCCACACCTCTCCAGGTGTGCCGCGCCGGCCACCACGACGTTGCACCTCTCTAGGTGTGCCGCGCCAGACACCACGGGGCCGCAGCCACTGATGCAGCACCACCCCGCACGGCGCCGCAGCCTCCAGATCATAAGACCACTGGCAGGCGCCTTCTAGCTTTGTGTTGCGCCTCTCGCCTCTCGCCCTAGTGCTGCATGCAATACACATAGTTCACATAGTTAATAATTATCTAAGGGGGCTCAAATTCCTTTGATAGTTCTCCCATCCAATACACATAGTTCTCACATAGTTCTCCCATCCAATACACATAGTTCTCAAAATAAGTTTAGCTAAGGTTCACACATCGCATGATGAAATAGTTCATCCCGAGCCTCGTCGTCTACAAGTCTAGAACACGAGGCCATTTCCCCTTCTTCTTTCACTTCTCATCTTCCTCCTAGGAGCGCCACGCCGTTTGACGCTTCCTTTCCCTCTCCGCATCCCGAGCCTCCTTAGTGATGCGCTTCTATTCCTCCTCTTGCTTGCGACGCTCGTCCTCATGTTGCTTGCGCCTCGCTGCCATATCCTCGTTACGCACAGCTTCTTGGTACCGACGTCTAACTATTGCATTGTCGATCTCATGTATAGCCTTCGTAGCTTCAGATTGCTCGAGGTCTATCCAAGTGTAGTACCTGCATACTGGAGGGGGAGTCTACAAGATAATAGAGCATGTTATTAATATGATATGGAATAGAGGTTCTTTAATTAAATTGCTTTGTACATACCGGTGGATTCTCATACGGGTTGCGGGTACGCACGGGAGAGCGAGCGTAGTTGGCACACATGAAGAACTTTCTTCCCCAAGTATCGGAATTGTAGTCGATGGACTCCTTAACAATGCAATCATCTTCGCACCAACAAATTGGAACCTCCTTTCCATGAGCCATGGATGTACGATATGCCCTCCGTGGCCTTTCCGCTTGATCGGCGCAAGGTGGCCTAGCGTTGGACCTCCTCTTCCTCTCCTCATCTTCCTTCTCCTTTTTCTTCTTCATCTCTTCCTCTTCCTTCTCTTTTTTCCTCTTCTTATCTTCCTCTTCCTTCTTCCTCTTCTTCTCCTCTGCTTCATCCTCCTTTTTCCTCAAGTCGCGAGCAAGTTGAACCACCGATTCAAATTCACGAGCAAATGTCTCCTTCTGCTTCCTCTCTTCCTCTTCCTCAACTTACTTCCACTTCCTCTTCTCCTCTTCCTCTTTCTCCTTCCTCTCTCTCACCACTGCCAAAGCGTCCGCCCACAACTTCGAGTAGTTCACACCATCCCCATCTTTGTTCTTGTTGGCCATACCTAGAATAAGAAAAAAGGTGAAAGTTAGTTAAGTAAGCATGAATGTGAACAATAGTGGTTTGAAAAATATAAGCATGAAAGATAGTAAAGTAAGCATAAAAGTGTGATCATTTTTTTCGCCATACCTATGTGCATACGGATTTGGTCCCGCCAAATAACCTAACATACTAGCCGGATTTGGTCCATGCCCTCTTCCTCTACCAAGCCCAAGTGATCAACCTCTTCCTCTACTAAGACCAAGTGATCGACCTCTTTGTTGCCTAGGAGCTTGTTGCCTACGAGCATGTTGGCTACTCGTCCCTTGGTCTGGCACTTGTTGGCTACTTGTCCCTTGGCTAGGAATTTGTTGACTTGGACCATTTTGTTGGCTAGGATTTTGTTGACTTGGACCATTTTGTTGGCTACTTCTTGGTTGGTGATACATTGCAAATGTATCTATAATTTTTGATGCTCCATGCTTGGTTTTATCTACTTTCTTATGTTTTGTCCACACTTTGGAGTACTTTTCATATGATTTCTTGGACTAACTTATTAACAAGAGCCACAGTGCCAGTTGCCTGTTTTCTGCTGTTTTTGGTCCAGGAAAGTCAGAAAATCAATATTCCCGGAATTGGACGGGACAAAAGCCAAAGTTCCTATTTTACCGGAAGACTCACGGAGCCAGAAGCAGAGACGGAGGAGGGCAAGGGCCTGGCCACACCATATGGTGGCGCGGGCTAGCCCTAGACGCGCCACCAGGTGGTGTGGGCCCCCTGGCACTCCACCGACCTTGCCTCCTTCGCCTATAAGAGCCTCCCGATACCAAAACCCTAAATCATCAAGCCTTCAGCCACGAAAAGTTCCACAGCACCGCCGCCACCGAAGGGGAGATTCGGGGGACAGAAAGTCTCTGTTCCGGCACCCTGCCAGGACGGGGAAGTGCCCCCGGAGCCATCTCCATCGATCTCCACCGCCATCTCCATCACCATTGCTGATTCCCATGATGAGGAGGGAGTAATTCTCTCTCGAGGCTAAGGGTTCTACCGGTAGCTATGTGTTCATCTCTCTCTCTATGCGTGATCTTATTGAGATCATGAGCTTGTAATCTATAGATCTACCTTGCTACTCAAGTGCTTTAATAGATCTCTGCTCTCCCCATGTGTGTGAAAGTGACAGCGTGCACACCATGGTGGCACTTAGGCTAGAGATTACAAATACTTGTTATGAGTTATATTTGGAGTTGGATGTCTTTATGAAATTGTGGTGTTTGTTGGACTCATCTAGTACTCAAGGTGATAGTGTGGGGTTTTCTAGATGGGAAAGATGAACTTTGAGTATTGCTGTTATAGCCCTACCATCGATTAGAGTGTCCAACCGAAGAGTAGTTAAGAGTAGTATCATAAAGAGAAGATATTTATATGAGAGTGTTCACTAGTGAAAGTATGATCCCTAGGCCTTGTTTCTTAGCATTGATACACCGTTTGCAACTAGATCTGTTACATGTTTGCTTGCTTCTATCTTTATTTCAGTTTGCCTTTAGTCTCTTCCACGCCATCAAGATATTTTCTATCACCGTTACCACTTATAATTATCCATACCACTTGTATTTCACTATCTCTTCGCCGAACTAGTGCACCTATACACCTGACAAGTGTATTGGGTGTGTTGGGGACACAAGAGACTTCTTGTATCTTGATTGCAGGGTTGCTTGAGACGGAATACCTTTGACCACTTCCTCCCTGAGTTCGATAAACCTTGGGTGACCCACTTAAGGGAAAACTTGCTGTTGTTCTACAAACCCCTGCACTTGGAGGCCCAACAACTGTCTACAAGAATAGAAGTGCGTAGACATCAGTTGGCTAGGCTCATTTTGATGGCTTGGATCGCTTGTGCTTGCTTCATTTCCTTTTGCTCTCTTCCTTTGTGTACAACTCCTAGCATTGTGCCCTTCACCACTACACCTGCCACAACGAGATCTCTCACGAGGCTCTTGAAATTGGCTGTTTCCCGATTCCCACACACCAGTACAGCCCCATCCGTCCATGTCACTTCTAAAACGCTTTGTCTTGCGTCTACCACGTTTAACCACCTTTCATTCCGGATGAGGCCATAGTTGCAATCCATGGTACTCCGGCCATTGTGATTGGTCAAGGTATGCATGAAATCGAGGAGCCCAAGTCATCTTAGTCTTTGTGATAGAGAACTCGGACTCTCTAACGATGCGCTCATGATTATAATCAACATGGCACTTCCGAGACGTACATAGCAAGTGAGAACAAGCGAGATGAAGCAACAATGGCCTTCCGCATGTGCAATCACAATTCCTTAGGGAGACTTTGAAGGCTCAGCCTCCGTGTTGGACACCATCCGAAGTGGTTCCTCCAGGCTCGACCACTTGGTAAACGAGATCGTCGTTATCAAAAACCGTGGCAACTTGGGAGTCCGCCTTCCATGACTGAAATGTCATCCAATCGTCAACCCTGGGTGGGTAGTTGTACTTGTACTTGTTTTTGTTCTATCTCGCAATTTGCTTATCCGTTTCAAGTGAGTAGTTCAAACAATAACTATTCAACTTGTCGAATGTGTATCGAACTATTGCAGTGATGGGCAATGCACGGACACCCTTAAGCACCTTGTTGAAGGCCTCTGCCATGTTGCTTGTCATTTGACCATACCTCTGGCCACCCTCATCATAAGCTCGTGCCGACTTGTCCCGGAGTTGAATGTGCCTACAGAGAAACTCTTGACCCTTCGAATCAAGTTTTTTGTTGTTCAACAATCTGACATATAAGTTTGTGAAACGTCGGTCCATGAAAGCAAGACAACAATCTTGAAGATCATCAGACAACTCCTTGCTCTTACATGCCCTATAGAAGTTGGAAACAAAATGTCTCGTGCACCATCAGTGATGCAAAGGAGGATAACCGGGAATGTCAATCGTCACCGCATTGAGAATTCCTTGATGGCGATCCGAGATGACACATATTTCCCTATCAAGCGGTAATACCTTGGTTCTCAAAAGACGTAAGAACCACTCCCAATTAACATTGTTCTCCGCCTCAACCAAAGCAAAAGCCAAGGGAAGCAACCGGTTATTTGCATCATTTCCAATTGCAATCAAGAGTGCCACGGAACTGCCCGGTCAAGAAGGTGCCATCAATGGAGATTACCGGCCTACAATGTTCAAAGCCCCTTACACATTGCTCGAACGCCCAAAAAGCACGCCCAAATACTCGAACATTTCTTCCGGTACGAACCATTGTTTCAGGGCCATATGGCTCGACCACGTGAACCATGCCCGGGTTAGCATTGGCCATTGCTAACAACAACCTAGGGATTCAGCTGTATGATTCATCCCAACCATCATACAACATCCTGAATGCGGCTTTCTTCACCTTCCAGGCCTTCCCATACTTCACCTCATAGTTAAATAGAGCTTCTACAATCTCTATGACCATCTTGATGGTCATTGTAGGAAGTGATGAAATTTGGTTAGAAAGCCTATAGGCGAGGAACTCGGAGGATAGCTGGCGGTGCTCGTGCTTCACATCTTTGCCATCCACCCTTTGGCCATGGCACATGTATGTTGACACACAGCTTGAAATGCGCCAATCGGGCCCTCCCTTGTATGGTCTTGTCCGCACAATCCAAGGGCATCCATCATCCTCGCATTTAACAATGTAACACTTCTTCACATCCGAGTGTACCACCGTGAATGGTTGATGATACCTAATAGAGAAGTCCATGATCCATTGCTTAAGTTCCAACAATGTGGCAAACCTAAGTCCTTTTGAAATCCCGTTCTTCTCGTGGCTACCATCCCGGTACGAAGTTGGCCTTGGTCCAAGCACTACACCTTTGCCACCGTCAACCGTGGCTTCATCCGCTAGACTGAGATCGCACATCAAGGGTATCCGAGGATCCTTTCCCAATACCTTCTCGTGCACTTCGGCCTCATCCTTCGTGAAACCCTCTTCATCAACCTCTTGATCAGGGCCATCCTCATCCGAGTCTGATGCATACATTCGAGAATATGGGATGTCGTGATCCATGTTCTCTTGTGTAAGATATAGGTCCAAATCTCCAAGAGTGTTGTCATTGAGCTCCACCTCGTCCTCACGGTCCTCATACTCATCATTGTCCTCTCCCACTGCTTCATCTTGGTTGTTGGAATGGGGCTCACACATGTCATCACTTTATGTTGTTGGGTCAAAGGAGGCTCAATAAATTCCTCTTGGTTAATGGGTGGAGGACTCCGAGCTTCATATGGGGAGGCAACTTGTATGATACTCTTTTGCATATTAGTATCAACCTTTTTTGTGGCAAATAGTTCAAGAGCTTTGTCTTGTGATTCAGCCACCACTTCCTTATATGCAACCCAACGTTGCTTAGAGCTAATACGCATTGTCTTCCAACGATTGCGCATCCCAAATCCAACATTGTGCCTACCTTCCAACTCAACAACATCATTAGGATCAACCCAATTCAAATCTACTCGAACTTGGTGCAACACCTCGGGATAGGTAGGACTATGCTCGAAACTAGGTCAATCTCATCCGGGTCCGGCTCAATATTGCCTCTCAAGAATCCGTATTTGTCCGTATGATGAACATGGACAATTCTAGCCATACCTAAAACAAGTATAACAAAACAATGGTAATAAATTCAATAAGTACCTATACCAAATTTTGCACTAACAACATGCTCACAAAACCAAAACCAAAACCTTACCGTTATCTTAACTCTAACCCTTATCTTAACCCTAACCCTTATCTTAACCCTAACCCTAAAAATCTTAGCTACCTACACAAGAAGGCTTACTATACCAATCCTATACCAATACTAACTCTAGATATCTACCAAACATACCATTGCTCCATACAAATTTACATATCCAATGAGGTTCTAGATTTGGACGAATTTTGCAAAATATGAACAAATAACTTAAAATTTGTGGGTGAATTTGAGGGAAGTAGAGGAGAATACCTTGGGGAAGCGATTGGGAAAGAAATCCTCCGAGTTTTCCTTCGAATCTTGTGTTTTTGGTGGAGATTGGACTAGGGGAGAGAGAGAGCCACCGCCACCACCTTCTTGCTCGAGTGAAAATGGGAAAAGAGGAAGAAGAGGGTCGGGCTGGGCCGAGCCCAGCACGTCTTAGTGCTGCTGCTTGTGCGGCGCCGTGCACCGCGGCGCGGTAGGCTAGGGTGCAGCGCCGGCCTGAGTGGTGTGGCACTAACGCTGCAGGGGGCCCACGCGCCAGCGTGCCACGGGCTGCCGCGCCGCACCGACGGGAGCAGCAGCGGTTAGTGCGGCGCCACAGTGGCTGGCGCTGCAGGGTCGAGCCAGCGTGCCGGGGCTAGCGTGGCCTCTGTGCGGTGCCGTCGGTGGTGGCGCCGCAGACTTGTGTGCAGCGCCGCGCGGGCGGGAGTGGCAGAAAAGGGTTACCCCTGTGAAATAGTTTTGGGATAGGTTTATTATTTAAAACTGTTTCTATTTTGGGTTATTTTTATTTAAATTACCTCAACTTTTGCCATGTCTCTGTATCCCATATATCATCATGATAAAGTACCTGCAGAGTAGTTTAATGAACAAAATATATTACATAATAACTTTTTGTCCAGAATTTTATACTGAATGCATTACTACATATTTTCGGTCATAACTCTATATGTTGTCTGTTGGAATTTGAGGTATTTTAGTGCTTTGGCCCATTACAAATACAAATTCTGAAATTCACTTTGATCTATTAGTGTAGCATCCCATCTGTCTAACATATGTAATGCTACATGGTTTAGTAATATAATGGCTACTTCCTACATATAATTGTTGCATCATAATTATATCATGCTCATGTCATCATGCCACCTTGCATTTGAGCATCATATAAAACCCTTTTCCATTTGGCTCTTCTCTCATATGCATTGGTAATTGTATTTGGCTATTGATATATTGCATTTGGGGTCTTGATAAATGCTTGATAACCAAGTTGAGTTGGGGGCATATCTTTTATTCCACTCCACCACCTTTCTTTGTCACCACCTTATAATTCCACCATCCTAATTTCCCATGAGTTCTTACTTTCTTTCGGCTTTTACTCTAGCTCATGTGGGTTGGGATGAATCCAATTATATTTCCTTTAGATTGGCCTTACTCCATATTTTGGAATGCATGTGTATAAATGCCATATTCATTATTTTGTTTTCACAAGATAAAACCTAGCATTTAATACCCATGCATGGGCCATGCAAATCACCATCATTCTATCCCTTGGGTTTTACTTGGAATTTTGGGTGGAGTCTTTTACTTAATCTAGATCCTCACCACCTTTTTCTTTTCTCCCTTCCACCCTCATCATCCCTCTCTTGTGTATGCTTCCGTGCACATGATCATGCATTACCAAAACCCTACCCCTACCCTACCTCTCCATCTCACCACCTTTTCTTGTTTGATCTAACTTGGACCATGCTAAACCCTAGAACTCTACCACCCTACCCTGCTTATCCTTATCCATCTTCACCCCTCCATCTTTGCTTGATTTTGGAGGGTCATCCCTAAACCCTACCCTCTCTCTCTTTTCCCTCTCTTACACCCTAACCACCCCATCTACCCTAACCAGCTACCCTATCTACCCCCTCTTTTAGCCTAACCCTAACCCGAGCCTCACTCTAACCCTAGCTTCCAACCGAGCCTGCCCCTCTCCTTTTCCCTCTCTCCTTGCCATGCTGTCCCCACAACCGCGCCTCCACCTCGCCTGGCCCACCTGCAGCGGCCTGCCTGGCCTCCCCATGCTCAGCACGTGAGGAAGGAGGGAAGGTGGCCGAGCCACCTTTTTACTCCACCGATCCCCCACGGCCTCGCCCTCTCTCCCTGTCCCTATCTACTCCCTCTCCCTCGTCTGGTAGCAGCCCAGGTCCATCCCCAGGGCCTTGCCCTCCCCTCTCCTTCTTCCCCTGATGCCACACTCTCTCTCTGTTCCCCGGCAGCCTCACCGTCGGCGTCCACCACCTACACCGTATCCAGGAGGAGGGCGTGGAGTTTGGGTTGTCGAGGAAGTCAGCGAGGACCCCTGCGTCGACCCTGAAGGAAATATGCCCTGAGAGGCAATAATAAAGTTGTTATTATGTATTCCTTGTATATGATAGATGTTTATTTTACATGCTATAATTGTATTGATAGGAAACATCAATACATGTGTGTTTAATAAACAAAAAGGGTTCCTAGTCATGCCTCTCTTATAGACTAGCTTGTTGATTAACAAGATGATCAAGGTTTCCTGATCATGGACATTGAATGTTGTTAATAACAAGGTCACACCATTGGTGGAATTATGTGATGAACATTCATCCGAAGTATAGCATTACGATCAAGTCATTGTGTTTATATTGCTATAACATCATACGAAGTAATCTTTATCCTTAGACCATGAGATCATGTTAATTGCTAACACCGGAAGAGTATCTTGATAACATCAAACGTCACACCGTAACAGGGTGACTATAAAGATGGGTTCAGTGCTACGAAGGTGTTATGTTGAGTCTCATGGATCAAGAGTGGAATTTCTCAATCCAGATGACGGATAGATATACTCTGGGCCCTCTCGGTGATATCACATTAGGATAGCTTGCAAGCAAGTGATGTGATCACTAGAATGTTATATCACGGGAACGAGAAAAGAGTGCATGTCAGTAACGAGATCAAACTAGGTATGGAAATACCGATGATCGAATCTCGGACATGTAATATATCGAGAGACAAAGGGATTTAGTTACAAGCGTTAAAGGTTCTCACGATCACAGGAGTCATCGTTGAATGTGTAGGAGTCAGTACGGATCTCCAGGTCCCGTTGCTGATTATTGATCGGAGAAGGGTCTCGATCATGTCTGCATTATTCGCGAACCATAGGGTGGCACACTTAAGAGTTACCGGACACCATTTTGGAGCACATATGTTTCAGACGAAAGAATTGCAAAGCGCAGGAATTGTTTCAGTAGAAACCGGAAATTGTTTCGGGTGAAATTGCAGAAGGTGGTTCTGCATGTGATATTGAAATATTGCAAGGGGCTATATGTGAATGTTTGTTAATTAAAGTAATTAACAAAATTCTGAATAAATTTAATAAAAGAGTTTTATTAAATGAGAGAGCATTAAATTTGGAGAAACTTAATGCATTTAAAGTGGAGACTTTAAAAGGGAATGTGAAGAGGCATTTTAATGTGGAGGAGTTACCACCACATGAATGGGGGAGGTGAGGGGTCACCCCCCCATGCGCCATCCATGGAGAGAGGGGGCACCCCCCCTCCTCCTATAAAAGGCCACCCATTCCCTCCTTCATCCTCGCACCTCCTTGTGAAGGATCTCTCTCCCCCTCTAGAATTATTCCCCCATGGTCTCGGATTAGCGAGATACATGTTACCGGTGGCATTTCGTCTGGAAGGAGTTGCTGCTTCCACTGGATCGCTGGAGCGAGGAGGTGGAGGTTGTCCGGTGGCTTGAACGTGTGTGCGAGTGCGGATGCGCTGCTGAGTTGCGGCGCTCGGACTTCCTCACGATCTTGAGATCGACAAGTGTACGACTACATCAACCATGAGTTCCTACTCGTTAACAAAGCTCGTTGTCTTCGAGGGTAAGTTCTCTATGGATGTATGTCCACCCGTTTGCTTTGTACCTAGTAGATAGATCTTGGCGTGTAGTTCACACCGTAGGAAATTTTTTGTTTTCTATGTTGCGGACCCAACAGTGGTATCAGAGCCTGATCTATGCGTAGGTGCTTTGCACGGGTAGTACACATATGTTTATATGTGGGCGATGATGATCATGTTATTGCATCTTCTATGTACTTTGGATATTGGTTGCATAGTGGGATGAAGCGGCCCGGACCAACCTTACATGTCATCGTACATGAGACCGGTTCCACGACTGACATGCAACTTGTTTTGCATAAGTGGCTGGCGGGTGTCTGTCTCTCCTACTATAGTCAATATCTGATTTACAACGAGTTGCTAATAACTTGGTTATCCTCGTTGTGGTTCATGTTCGTAGGTTAGACAGGTTCTATCTCCGAAAGCCCTAAGCCACGTAAAACTTGCAATTGATAAATTAGAGGCGTCTAGTTTAGATCATTGCTGGGCTAGTGTTTTGATATGGTATTGTTGTAAGTAGATGTATAATAGATACTCTTACAACTCACTTAACGTGTAAGTTCCATAGACCTTGGCCTTACACACAAAGGAATGATAGAGATCATACCACGATGCAAATGATAGAGATAAAATGCATGGACCATATCACCTCACTTCACACATTAGATGTTAGCATCTTATATTGCTAGTTTGGCGCATTTGGTAGCATTATAAGATGATCCCTCATTTAGATATCAAGATAAAATGTGTTCTTCCTTAAGTATGCACCGTTTTATGGATCGTGTTTTGAGGCATCACGTGATGATCGGGTGTTCTCAACTCTACGCTTTCATACAACGGGTGTAAGACAGTTTTACACACGCAAATACTAAGGTTCTTACTTGACGAGCCTAGCATGTACAGACATGGCCTCGGAACACGGACCGAAAGGTTAAGCATGAGTCATATAGTTGATATGATGCCCATATAGATGCTCGCCTTTGAAGCTACACCGACTCACGTGATGATCGGACTTGGTGTAGTGGATTTGGTTCATGTAATCACCAAAAGGACACGAGGGATGTCGTTTTTGAGTGGGAGTTCATTAGTAATTTGGATTAGTTGAACTCAATCTATCATAAACTTAGTCTAAATATACTTTACAAATTCTGTTGTAGATGGCACCACCTGCTTTTAATTTCAATGTGTTCATGGAGAAAGAGAAACTTGCTGCGAATGGTAGCAACTTCACCAACTGGGCTATGAATTTGAGGATTCTCCTCACTGCTGCACAAAAGCAATATGTGCTAGATGCGCCGCTAGGCCCCCCACCAGCTCCTGATGCCCCTGACGAGGAAAAGAACGTCTATATAACTCGTCAGGAGGACCACAACTTAGTTCATTGCGGCATACTGTATGGGCTAGAGCCAGAACTTCGAAAGCGTTTCGAAAATGGCAATGCCTTTGATACCATGGGAGAATTGAAAATGATTTTTGATACCCATGTTGCCGTAGAGAGTTATAATGCTACAGAAAAGTTCTTTAGCTGCATGATGGAGGAAAACAGCTCCGTTAGTGAGCACGTACTCAAAATGTCTGGGTACGCCGATAAGCTTGTGTCCTTGGGAATAACGATTCCCATTGACTTAGGCATACATCGTGTTCTCCAATCTCTGCCACCTAGATACAAGAGCTTCGTGATGAACTATAATATGCAGGGCATGAAGAAGTCTCTTCCCGAGCTTCTGTCAATGCTTAAGACTGCAGAAGTGGAGATTAGGAAAGAACATCAAGTGTTGATGATCAATAGGACCACCGGTTTCAAGAAGGACAAGAAAGGCAAGCACAAGGGAAAGAAGGGTGGCAAGTCTATTGCCACGCCTGAAAAGAAACCCCGAGCTGGCCCTAAGTCTGACACCGAGTGCTACTATTGCAAGGGGACTGGCCATTAGAAGCGCAACTGCCCCAAGTATTTGGCGGACAAGAAGTCCGGCAAGGCAAACAAAGGTATATGTGATATACATGTTATTGATGTGTACTTGACTAGTACTCGCAGTAGCACCTGGGTATTTAATACAGGATCGGTTGCTAATATATGTAACTCGGTTCAGGGGTTGTGGAACAGGCGACAACTAGCAAGGGATGAGGTCACGATGCGGGTCGGCAATGGATCAAGAGTTGATGTGATCGCCGTCAGAACGCTGCCTCTCCATATGCCATCAGGATTAGTTATAAACCTAAATAATTGTTATTTGGTGCCTGCACTGAGCATGAACATTGTATCCGGATCGTGTTTGATGCAAAGTGGTTATTCATTTAAGTCTGAAAACAATGGTTGTTCGATTTATATGAATAATATCTTTTATGGTCATGCACCTATGTTGAATGGTTTATTTCTGTTGGATCTCGATAGCAGTATTACGCATATTCATAATGTTGATGCTAAAAGGATTAAACTTGATAATGATATATCTACATATATGTGGCACTGCCGTCTAGGTCATATTGGCGTTAAACGCATGAAGAAACTCCATTCTGATGGAATTTTGGAATCACTTGATTTTGAATCATTTGATACATGTGAGCCATGCCTTATGGGCAAGATGACTAGAACGCCGTTTTCCGGTTCAATGGAACGGGCGATAGATCTATTGGAAATCATACATACTAATGTGTGTGGACCAATGAGTGTGTCGGCGCCAGGTGGATATCGTTATTTTGTTACTTTCACGGATGATTTGAGTAGATATGGGTATATCTATTTGATGAAACACAAGTCTGAAACTTTCGAAAAGTTCAAAGAATTTTAGAATGAAGTGGAAAATCATCATAACAAAAAGATCAAATTTCTGCGGTCCGACCGTGGAGGAGAGTATCTTAGTTACGAGTTTAGCACACATATGAAAGACTGTGGAATAGTTTCACAACTCACGCCTGCCGGAACACCACAACGCAATGGTGTGTCAGAACGTCGTAATCGTACTTTATTGGATATGGTTCGATCTATGATGTCTCTGACTGACTTGCCACTGTCATTTTGGGGTTATGCACTGGAAACAGCTGCATTCACTTTAAATCAGGCACCATCTAAATCCGTTGAAACGACATCGTATGAATTATGGTTTGGAAACAAACCTAAGCTGTCATTTCTTAAGGTTTGGGGATGCGATGTTTATGTGAAGAAACTTCAACCGGATAAACTCGAACCCAAAGCGAAAAAATGCGTCTTCATAGGATACCCTAAGGAAACGATTGGGTATACCTTCTATCACAGATCCGAAGGCAAGGTCTTTGTTGCCAAGAATGGATCCTTTCTTGAGAAGGAGTTTCTCGCGAAAGGTGTGAGTAGTCGGAAGGTAGAACTCGAAGAGGTTATTGAACCTTCTCTTCATGAAATGGCGAGTAGCGCAGCTCCAGAAGTTGTTTCGGAGTTGACTTCACCTAATGAAGAGAGAGCTAATGATATTGATCATGAAACTCCGAAAGAGGACACTACCGAACCTCGTAGGTCAAGCAGGACACATGCAGCTCCTGAACTGTACGGCAATCCTGTTATGAATTTCATGATTGATGAAATGGATGACCCTGCGACGTATGAAGAAGCGATGATGAGCCCGGATTCCAACAAATGGCTAGAAGCCATGAAATCCGAGATGGAATCCATGTACAAAAACCAGGTTTGGGCCTTGGTGGACTTACCTCACGACCGAAAGGCCGTTGAGAATAAATGGATTTTCAAAAGGAAAACTGATGCTGATGGTAATGTGACCATCTATAAGGCTCGACTTGTCGCAAAGGGGTTTCGACAAATTCAAGGAGTTGACTACGATGAGACATTCTCTCCCGTAGCGATGCTTAAGTTGGTTAGGATTATGTTAGCAATTGCTGCATATTTCGATTATGAAATATGGCGGATGGATGTCAAAACTGCGTTCCTCAATGGTAAGACTGAAGAAGAGTTGTATATGATACAACCTAAGGGTTTTGTCGATCCTAAGGATGCTAATAAGGTGTACAAACTTCAGCGATCCATCTATGGACTGAAGCAAGCATCACGAAGTTGGAATCTCCGCTTTGATGAGGTGATCAAAGAGTTTGGATTTGTCCAAACTTATGGAGAGGCTTGTATTTACAAGAAAGTGAGTGGGAGCAATGTGGCATTTCTGATATTATATGTGGATGACAAATTATTGATTGGAAATGATTTAGATCTTTTAAACAGTGTCAAAATTTATCTAAACAGCAAATTTTCGATGAAGGACCTTGGTGAAGCTTCATATATATTAGGCATTAAAATCTATAGAGATAGATCAAGATGCCTAATTGGTCTATCACAGAGTACATACCTTGATAAGATATTAAAGAAGTTTAATATGGACGGAAGTAATAAGGGGTTCTTACCTATGTTGCAAGGCAAGACATTGAGTAAGACTCAAAGTCTGGCTACGGCGGAAGAAAGAGAGATAATGGATAGGATCCCCTATGCCTCAGCCATAGGCTCTATAATGTATTCCATGCTATGTACAAGACCGGATGTGGCACATGCTATTAGTTTGACTAGTAGGCACCAATCTGATCCAGGTTCGGAACACTGGATAGCGGTCAAGAATATCCTTAAGTACTTGAGAAGAACTAAGGATATGTTTCTTATATACGGAGGTGAAGAAGAGCTAGTCGCTAAGTGTTATGTCGATGCTAGCTTTGACACTGATCCGGATGACTCTAAGTCTCAATCCGGATACGTATTTCTCTTGAATGGAGCAGCAGTTAGTTGGAGGAGCTCCAAACAACCTGTGGTGGCTGGATCAACAACGGAGGCGGAATATGTTGCTGCTTCACAAGCAGCGCAGGAAGCGGTTTGGATGAAGGAGTTCATAACGGAACTGGGTGTGGTTCCTAGTGCGTTGGACCCGATGGTGATCTATTGTGACAACAATGGAGCCATAGCCAATGCAAAGGAACCAAGGTCTCACAAGAATTCCAAGCATATTAAGCGCCGGTTTCACTCCATCCGCGAGCATGTCAAGGATGGAGATATAAAGATTTGTAAAGTGCACACGGACCTGAATGTAGCAGATCCGTTGACTAAAGTACTCCCTAAGGCAAAACATGATCAACACCAGAACTCCATGGGTGTTAGATTTATCACTATGTGAACTAGATTATTGTCTCTAGTGCAAGTGGGAGACTGAAGGAAATATGCCCTGAGAGGCAATAATAAAGTTGTTATTATGTATTCCTTGTATATGATAGATGTTTATTTTACATGCTATAATTGTATTGATAGGAAACATCAATACATGTGTGTTTAATAAACAAAAAGGGTTCCTAGTCATGCCTCTCTTATAGACTATCTTGTTGATTAACAAGATGATCAAGGTTTCCTGATCATGAACATTGGATGTTGTTAATAACAAGGTCACACCATTGGTGGAATGATGTGATGAACATTCATCCGAAGTATAGCATTAAGATCAAGTCATTGTGTTTATATTGCTATAACATCATACGAAGTAATCTTTATCCTTAGACCATGAGATCATGTTAATTGCTAACACCGGAAGAGTATCTTGATAACATCAAACGTCACACCGTAACAGGGTGACTATAAAGATGGGTTCAGTGCTACGAAGCTGTTATGTTGAGGCTCATGGATCAAGAGTGGAATTTGTCAATCCAGATGACGGATAGATATACTCTGGGCCCTCTCGGTGATATCACATTAGGATAGCTTGCAAGCAAGTGATGTGATCACTAGAATGTTATATCACGGGAACGAGAAAAGAGTGCATGTCGGTAACGAGATCAAACTAGGTATGGAGATACCGATGATCGAATCTCGGACATGTAATATATCGAGAGACAAAGGGATTTAGTTACAAGCGTTAAAGGTTCTCACGATCACATGAGTCATCGTTGAATGTGTAGGAGTCAGTACGGATCTCCAGGTCCCGATGCTGATTATTGATCGGAGAAGGGTCTCGATCATGTCTGCATTATTCGCGAACCGTAGGGTGGCACACTTAAGAGTTATCGGACACCATTTTGGAGCACATATGTTTCAGACGAAAGAATTACAAAGCGCAGGAATTGTTTCAATAGAAACCGGAAATTGTTTCGGGTGAAATTGCAGAAGGTGGTTCTGCATGTGATATTGAAATATTGCAAGGGGCTATATGTGAATGTTTGTTAATTAAAGTAATTAACAAAATTCTGAATAAATTTAATAAAAGAGTTTTATTAAATGAGAGAGCATTAAATTTGGAGAAACTTAATGCATTTAAAGTGGAGACTTTAAAAGGGAATGTGAAGAGGCATTTTAATGTGGAGGAGTTACCACCACATGAATGGGGGAGGTGAGGGGTCACCCCCCCCATGCACCGGCCATGGAGAGAGGGGACACCCCTCCTCCTCCTATAAAAGGCCACCCATTCCCTCCTTCATCCTCACACCTCCTTGTGAAGGATCTCTCTCCCCCTCTAGAATTATTCCCCCATGGTCTCGGATTAGCGAGATACATGTTCCCAGTGGCATTTCGTCTATAAGGAGTTGCTGCTTCCGCTGGATCGCTGGAGCGAGGAGGTGGAGGTTGTCCGGTGGCTTGAACGTGTGTGCGAGTGCGGATGCGCTGCTGAGTTGTGGCGCTCAGACTTCCTCACGATCTTGAGATCGACAAGTGTACGACTACATCAACCACGAGTTCCTACTCGTTAACAAAGCTCGTTGTCTTCGAGGGTAAGTTCTCAATGGATGTATGTCCACCCGTTTGCTTTGTACCTAGTAGATAGATCTTGGCGTGTAGTTCACACCGTAGGAAAATTTTTGTTTTCTATGTTGCGGACCCAACAGACCCCGTACATAGCAGCAAGGAGGAGGAGGTCCAGTACACGCTGTCCCCGACGAGCCAACGCAAAACCCTAGCCGCCGGCCGTCTGCAACACCGTCGGCCTGCTGCTCCTCGTCCCGATCTGAGCCCTCCGTCGAGCCCGCGGTGAGCCCCTTTGCCCCCAGACATCCTCTACCCCGCCGTAATCTTCTGGCCTCGCCGGACGTTGCGCCGAGCACACTCGGTGCAGCGGCAGGCACTGGCGTCTGGCCGTCGCCGCGCTGCGACACGCCTGAGCTAGCCCCCGTCCGCCCTCCTGTCAACATCCTACGCCCTACCGCACTGGTTCCGCCCCGCTGCGCGCATGCTGCAGGTCGCGGGTTCGATCCCCGCGCCGCGCTCTGTCCCTGCCGATCACCGATCGGTCGTCAGTAGGTTCAGAGAAGAACAACAGTACCGCGTGGTACTTTTCCAGAAAACCCCCCACCCTTTTTAGTTCCTTAACCCGCGCTTCCTTTGGGCCCACCAGTCAGCCCCTCTAACTCTTTAGCAGAAAAGCCCCCCAGGTTCCAAAAGCCCTAACCCGCAGTCCCGGATCCACCACGTGTCGCCCACCTGTCTGTGGCTGGGTCTAGGTCTGGCTGGGTACAAAAACCTTTTTCGATTATCTGTTTAATAAAAATGATTCTGGAAAATGTTTAAATACAAATTCAAATCTGTTTTAAATAACTTTAAAATTATAATTCCAAATAACACAAATAATATATGTTTTTGAATCAGAAAAATGTGAGGAATTCAAATATGCCATGCAAAACATTATTTGAGCACTTTAATTTTCGAGATGACTAAAATTACAAGAAATTGCCCTTTTCTTAATTAATTAATAACTTTAGTTTTATAACTCCAAATTCGACAAATAATATGTCTAAATCGATCAGCGCGAAGAGCCCATTCTAACTATGCACTCCTTGTTCTGAATTGCAGCATGCATCATATAAATATAAAGTATACAGCAAGTATTATGAGAGCAAAACATGACTAAAACTTAATAAAATGCTTTACTCTTGTACCCCACACCTCACCCATGCCATGCTACTTTATTGCTATGCAAATTGTGCATCATTCATCATGGCATGCTTGTTTGCTTGTCGCATTTTTAATTCATATACTTGTGCACTTTATTTATGTTGGTCCTTGTTTGTTTGGTTCTTCTTCGAATAGACGCTGAGCAGGGGATATATCAGGAATCCCAGGAGCACTACCCAGATCCTTCTCTCGCTTCAACTGAGCTGCCAGGAAAGCACTACCACATGCTTGCATACATATAATACCTATTTCCTCTACCTTATTCTTGCATCATTGAGTCGCGATTGCATTAAATTGAATCCCAAGTACTGCATAGCCTTTACTTTTAAACCCCACCGAAGCTTGTTCCTCCATCCCATGAGCCATTACTAGAGGAGTTGTTTGAGCCATGCGAGTCGTAGAACAACATGTGTAGGGTATGTGAGTGTCTGATGGATAACGAGGTACCTAAACAACTTAACCGGAGTAGTAATGGGATAACTAATGAAAGTGGCGCCGGTGAGCAATATCTGCTATTTGGTTCTTCATGCTCACTTGTGTCCCATAGGACCCCGAGTACTTGATTCCTGTTCCTTGACTATTCGCACTATCCACATCCGGGAGGCCTTATGGACCCCCCTGAGCCAAAGCTTGATTCATTCTTATTTCTTGGGGCCACAAAGTAGCTTGGGGCTTTATTACTATCCTGTACTTATGCCATGCTTTACTGCTTTATTTAAGATTGTGCGAGGAGCACCTGTACTGTTTAGGATTGCGGAGTGTTTTCACGGTATCGACAAGCCCAGTCACATTTTCGGGTTCCCAGTCGTTTACAGCCATTGGCGCAAACCTTGGGTCCGTCTCGGAGCCGGCCAACTTCGTTGCGGGTAGCTTAATGGGGTGGCCCCCTGAAATATTTCTGAATCCTGTGATCGCTTTGTCGTGAATGCCTCGTTGGGTTTTGATTTGGTTTTTCCGAGGTTGATCGAGTGTGTGTTGCTATTTGTGCACCCCTGTAGGGTAAATCTTTCTGAAAGCCGTGTCCGCGGTTATGGACGACTTGGAGCACAGATTCTCGATCATAGACAAGTATAACTAAAGTACCGCTTTTAATTTGACTAAGTACTTGACTAGTAAATAGTGCAATAATCATGGAATGGTTAATAAAACTGCCAACGGATGGGTTGTTCGTCCGCTTTCTCGTTGGTAAGCGAGAAGGAGGATGGATCTGTTAATTATACTGTTGTTACTAATTAACGGACATCCGTCTATCATTTGGTTAGGCGGATGGTTAGCGAGTATCTATAGACTTGTTAGTTATTATCTTTTGCTGCAATTGCATCACCCCAGGTTATGTTTCCTTTAGAGGCATAAAGACTTGCTGAGTACTCCTAGGGTCTCACACGATAAATTGTTTGATTCAGATGAACAGGTGTATTCGCAAGATGGATACTGGGTGGAGGAGACGGACGATGTTGGCAACGATCACTCGGTGTAGAGATTCCGGGAACGGGGATCCGTGAGATCTGTGGGCGGGATGTGTTTATTTATGTGGCATCTTATGCCGATTTGCTTCTTATCCATACTCGGATCTTGTCTTCCGCTTCCGCCTGATACTCTGATGTTTGATGTATGAGGAGCTATCCTAAATTATTATCTCTATCTAGGATATTTGGATCTTGCCGTATGGCGTTGCAATATTTCTATTTCTTTTAGATGGAATGGCTCTGAGGACTGTTGTATGTGGCTTGCATACATACTCACTTGTATATGTAGTTGATCCCTTCGCCTGCCGATTACGCCGCTCGTTCTGTTCCCGATGTTCTGAAAATGGTTAGGACGGCCGAAAGGTCTACCTGTGAGTGGCCCTTGGCCCCACCGTACTATTTTAACCATTTTCGCTCATCCAGGCATGTAACTAAGAGCGTAATTCACCGAGGTAGTTACAATTAGTACATGGCAGCATGTGCCTATGTAGTGGAGCTAAAATTTTAGTCCCACATTGCTAGTTGGGAGAAAGTTGCACCATTTTATATAGGAGGTTGTTTTAGCACTACTAAGTGAGTGAGAAGAGAAGAAGCTCTCGTGCACTCCTCTAACGCTACGCCATGTCTCGTCACAATACGACGCGGGTTGTAGGAATCTCGCTGATCCGAACTTTATTTTTGCTCATCGGGAAAATTAATTATGAGTCATTAACAGACGTTAATTAGCTAGACCTTTTGATCATGGGCTGTGTTGACTTGGACGTGGGTTGTGCCCATTACCTACCCGACTGGCACTATATAAACTACCCGCAAACCCTACGCGACTACAACTCATCGTACGCACATCTTTCTAGTACATTGATCAACAAATAACCCTAGTGTGCACAATAAGTACCCCCTTAAGCACACCAAGTAGATCCTTGAAAAAATATCGCCCTGCCCTTTCCCCCTTCCTCTACTTCTAGTTCACAAGTTTGAGATAGTTATATATATCCTGTCGATTAGAAGATACACATGAAGAAAATAATAATTAACATAACTCACGCAGAACGGTAGGTACTTCACTACAACTAGTATGGATGAACAAAGTAATCAGCAAGGTCATTAAATCAGCAACAAGTAATTTCAAGAAATACATACCACATTCTTTTTCATCATCCGGGGCCCAATATCTCAATAGCACCCTTGTCTAAAGCTTCGAATGAGACTGAATATCCGAAACGTAGGAACGATCTGACTAGAAAGTCATTCAAAACTTGATCGAAGAACCAGCGTTTATTGAAGAAGCTATAGGTAGTTCCGTCGGGAAAGAAGAATATCTCGTCATACCAATTATATGCTTTGTTCATGTCTGTCATTTCGTTTATCATAGAGGCGCGCATCGAAAACGTGTCCAAGAAAGAGGTAAGGCTTTCCATGATTCAGAAAGAAACCTTCTTACTAGCAGGTTGTCCTCTCTTCGCCTATTCATTCTATCTAAGACTGGATTCGTCGGCGCAAGAGTGCTCGATCAGTGACCTACGCACTGCTGGCTTTGGGCATGAAAAAGTGGCTTTCTTGGTGGACGAAGTTCGGCTACCACCAGGTGATCCATTACCTAGTGCCGATGTCGGATCTGGCAGCTCTGACCATAGACCGATCTCTCTGTTAGCTTCTGATTATGGAGCTGTACGACCTTTCGGGTCAACGAATGAAATAAAACAACAGCCTCTCCCTCTCCCGTCCATCAAAAAGTGTTATTTCCTCCAGCTCCCCACTCCGCTTCTCCCTCCGCGTGTGTGTTGTCCTCCAAGAAAAATAAAGAGGCATAGAAAGAGTGACAAAGCTCAATCCAAAACATGAAAGCGGAATATCTTTAAGAACATAGGGCGCTGGATGTAGATCAGCATTCTCAAATACATATTTACTTGCAAAGCCGAGCACAGGAGAAAAGTAAACGTTTTGTCCATCAGTACACCGTTCTTTTGAATCCATTCAGCTACGAGGCCCAACACTATGCAATCGATAAAGCACAGCAATAATATTCTTCCCCGAAGATTATCATACCCATTAATACAAATGATCAACAGATTAAATCGACAATAGAGTTTGCAGGTAAGTTGCAGTATAGTGCATCTGCACATCGGTGGTGAATTGGAAACCACGGAAAGGATGTGCGTTCAGAGGAATACCATTTGATTAACAGGGTCGCGGGGGGCACAGATTGGTGGTGCAGATAAGCGACAAGACGACGTATAAAGGGGTGGGGCGATGTCAAATCCTCTCACTCCTCTCCATCCTCAGCTCCTTCGTGCAATGGGGACATAGGTGCGGGATACGGCATATCCTGGTCTCCTAGATGGTATGGGAGAGGGGAGGGCTCCCCATTCACACGTACCCCAGCAATCTGATTCTCCACGACCGAAAAGAAGCACACGAATTGGGCGACCTCTTCGAGCAAGATTGGCAGACATCTGCTACCTTCGCGTCGCCGGTTCATCACCAGCACGAATCGGTTAGGCCTCGTTTTGCAGGCCGGTATCGGCAGGTTTTCCAGATTATTTAATGGGCCACCCTGAGATCCCCAAAATTCCCACTATCATGTTTTGCAGGCCGGTTTTGCACGGGCTAATCCCTAAATACCCCGACAAAACACTCGGATACCCCTGGAAACAGAAAAGCGATCCTCCCCTAGCGTTTTGGACTCTCACGCCTCGACGCCGTCTGAGTTCAGGAGGCACAGTCAGCTCGCCCTGGCCGCGTTTTGAAGAGGGGAATTGAAAGGGATTAGCAAGAAGAGTGTTTGAGGGGATTAGGTGAAGGAATCATTCCACCAAATCCCTGGGGGATTAACCTAGCTAATCCGCTGGAAAACACCGGTACAAAACAAGGCCTTACAGATCTGAGCACTGATGAGGCAAGGGGCGGGCGGGAGGGGAACGACGTGCGACCAGGGAGAGGGGACACACTTTTTTTTAAAGCTGGAAACACTTCTTCTTTTACTCCACGAGAGAAGAATAGAAATGGCTCGATCGGTATGGCCCATATGATTGTTTTGCGGCCAATTAACCAGGAGTGGGCTTGCTTGTTCTGTGGAGCAGCAGCCCAGCAACGAGATTGGACTCCTCCACGCCACAAACGAAGCAGTCCGTTGATGTAAGGACGTTTCAGCTCTAAGTTAGTCGCTGCAGACCATTAGATGGACAGGTCGTATGGTCTAGATTCCAAATCGTTGTGGAGGCTTTTAAGTAGGCAACTTATATTGTTTCTTAATGTGTTCCAAATGAGCTCCAAAGCTACGGTAAACATCCCTATTTCTAAGCAAGTTTTTTTTTCGACCATGTCTATATCAGCACAAAAATTGACCTATATAGTGTCTATGCAAAGTCTCACTATTTATTGAATTAATCTTCATATTTTTTTGAAAAACATGGTTTAATACAAAATCATGTCGCCGGTAGGCTTGGGCCGAGTGAGGAGAGAGACAGAGTGAGTGAGGGAGGGCCAAGATGATCCCTCCAGTGAGGAATGCACCCCTTATGGCTTGCAGCCGTTGGGACTGTGCAGATGTCCAGGGATTTCTATGGCCTGGATTGCGAGGCTAGCACCCCGACTTGTCAGGGACATGACACCACAAACCATGAAAGGTCATACAGGAGGGAGGTTGGGGTCTTCAGATCTAGCGCGCCGGTAGCTATCGGAGGAGCACCAACAGCACGACCAGCACTCTTCCCGGTTCCATGCCGTCCACATTGCTGAGAAAGCTAAGTTTGAACACATGGCCAACCGTTTTACTTCATACACAAGTAGTGAGGAATCCCCTAAAAAGTAATATGTTTATTAGTTTACAGGAAAAAGTAATGACTAGGAATATTGGCATACTTGCATATCTTACATCTCGAATGAACAAATAACACGTATATAAATATGGTGACTGTCCTTTGGGTATAAACTGAAATTGACATATTTACGATATATCATTCCTTCTCCTTGACAGCATTGTTTAGGATATTTGATCGTTATCAAATTCTGCGGACGACGTAGGGTTGCGAGCGGGATCTCTCGTAATTCCGGTTTCTAGTTCATCTGGGAATTTTCTGGTTCAACTTTTATCAAAAAATTGATAATAAAAGTTGAACTAGAAAATTCTGAAACAAACTGAAGGCAGGACTCTCACGGGACTCCGCCTGCAACCCTAGAACGGCGTCGTAGATGGATGATCTTCATGCTTTTCTCCCGGAGAAAATGCATGAGGCACCGCGTGCGGCCCGCGAGCGCTGCACGAGACGTACACAGTATAATAAGCACCTGATAAAGATAAGATCTTTCTGCAGCAAATGCACTAGATTAAATGACCATAGCCAGGGAGGTGACACCTGTCGGCAACGTCTAGGTGCGCTTGTGGGCCGCCGGTGGCATGGAGCCGCTCGTCTTCGTCGGTATACACGGACTGCCTGAAATGCGCCGTCACCGTCGACGCTAGCAGCAGCAGCACCACCACCGTCACAAATGCAACGGGGCATGCGCTACTCCTACTCGTTGCCATCGATCTTAACATGATTGACTGCTACTACTTGGATAGAGGAGTGCTCATGTACTTTTCGTCTTTTTTTTTGGCACGCTTTCTGAATGTATCAATCTCTGCCTACTCTGCTACGCATGTCCCATATATACGCATGTTAACATGATGGTCTGCCTATATATGTCCGCCGGAGGTCACGCATATGCCTAATTAACGGTTGGTTACAAACGGTGAATACTAAATTTGCTTGCCACATGCAGGCAGGCATTCTGACTTTGATGAAAATTATCCATTTCTGTTTGTTAACGTCAGAAACTGTACGCACCTTTCACTTGATGTAAAATTGGCGCCCTCGCCACGGCTGCCTCCTTGCTCCATCGGCATGCACACCTCCAATTTACTCTACCACCTTCATCACAGACCCTGGCGGGCAAAATCCCTAAAAATGTTTAAAATGGCGCTCTAGCATATCCCTGAAATGTCTTCCAATCCTCTAAAACTACTCACAGTACCATGCAAGATAGATGATAATATGCATACCACCTTGGCAAACAAAATGATGTGCTAAGTAATTAATGAGGAGAGAGACAAATAGAGTATAACATAATATGTTAGGCTAACCATAGTGGGAGTATCTATCTAGTAGTATATATCATGCATATGATATTATCTCTATAGTGCATTATATCATGAACTAATACCATAGTACTAATATATTTATTATTTGTAGAATCTTATGTAAAATTATGTACAAGATTTACTTGTCATTGGGATTTCCACATTTTTTTCTCACATCACAATTTTGCCAACATGGCACACATGATACTAGATATGATACTCCCACTCGGCTACACTCAGGCCCGTCGCGCAAACTCTAAAGAACTTTAAAAATAACAAAAAAAAGCATAATAAGCTAGTACAATGGTAATAGTAACATATTTGAGTCGAAGTAGAACAAACAAACGTATCAATAATGAAGCTTTAATGCAATCTAGAAGTTCCAGGCAATGGCCAAATTTTCTTGTTCTTGCTCTTGCTGTGCAACATTTGGACTTTCATGGGTGCTTGGTTTAGAGTTATTTCCGCTCCCTCCTTATGCCTCTTTCTCTTGGTCTTGATGCGATAAAAAAATTAGTTTCGTCGTGGGTCTTGGTTTAGAGCCATTACCACTAGCAAGGGGCACAAAATATCTCTTCAAACCCGCAACTGAAAATACGAAAAGTTAGTTTCTGCAGACTTTAAACCAAGTAGAAACAAAGAAAAAAATTAGTTATGTTTTCTAAGGATATATTTACTTCATGTAGTTCAAGTGGTGACTGTATTGCAGTTTGCACGAGAAATTGTGGATTACTTGTCCAACTCCAATCTCCATCATGAAACTGACTAAGTTACACAAGGACCTACTGATATACTTAGTTATACTCAGGATCTCTACTTATGTTTTATGGCAAGAGAAGGATACCTGGTACTTCTCAGTTCGAAAATATAAGACATTTTAGCTTTGTGCAATGAGTGTCTAAACACCTTTTAGTGTATAGTTTCACTCCGAATCTCTACGAACCTATACACTAAAACATGTCTAGATACATTCGATTTACAAATCTAAAACGTCTTATATTTTTAAACGGAGGGAGTAGTTCAGAAGTGCGGGCACCGTGAAGTTTGTGTCAATTAGCGTAGACCACGCCATCATCTTTTTTCACCGCTGGAGTGCTGGTATAATATCATTGGACAGTGGTCTAGCCAAACCAAGTCTATCAATCAAGCTTTTCTTGGGACCTGAAAAAACTTGGTATGGGATCTAAAATCTCACAGAACATAGAAGAACCAAAAATGAGTAACATATCAACGAGTACTATACTTAGTAATCTGGAGTTTGGAGCGAGGACTAGGGGAAGGTGGGGCGGTGGGGGGGAATCGCGATTAGGTGGGATCCCGGCCGGCGCCGGCGGCAAGGCTCCATCGTCCGTCCCCTGAGCCTGTTCGAGGTGCTAGGTCGATCGGGCCTGGACCAGAAAAATGGACGGTCGAGCCTGGTGTCCCGATTGAGAGGAAAGGCACGCGATCGACCACGGGTACACGGTGGACGCACGGGGTTATTCGTATCCTCCGCTCGCGGCCCAGTTAGGTAGAGCAGGCCTAGGTTCGCGGGAGCTCCTCCGAGCGTGGCCTTTCTTCATTCTTATTTTCTTCAGAATACACACACATGAATGTTTGTATGTGGAGAAATGCATACCTATATTCGACTTTTTGCCAAAAATCAAGGTGCGGCAGACAATCAAGTGAGTTTTAATAAATGCAACACGTACGCGTCTAGTCGCCGCCTCTCTTAACCTAGCAGCCGCCTCCGCCTCCGCCTCTACCATGGTTGGTTCCCCCTCCTCCGGTCGGTCTCTCCGGCATCGGGAGGGGTGGGGAATCCGATCTATGGGTAGAAGTTTCAGTAAAAGTAGTGTTTTCAGAAGATTAGATTAGGGTTTTGGTAGACATCTTCTTGGCGTCTACGTCAATGGAGATGGCATCATTCGTAATAAGTGATCTTCAGTTCTTCCTTCGACGACGAGATCTTTCTGGCGTCAATGGTGGTGCTGTCAGATTAAAGTTCTATAGATACGGTTTTTTAGATCTTGCTTCGCCGGATCGAACTTGGATTTTTTTTCATGGTTGCCGCGAGGAGGATTATCCTTGCAAGATTTGTCCCGGCTGCTACGTCCTCGACAATGGAGACTCTCTTGACTCCCCTATGGCGTCGACTAGGCTGTTCGGTTTCTTTTCCATGGAATACTGGTGGTGGTACTCTTGCCGATGTTGATGAATTACTCTAATGGCTGCGGGTGCGCACGTAGCCTTGACACTGTGGCTCAAATTAAAATTATGGGATAACCCCTCTCATTGGTATTTACAGATTTATGGTTTGATATTTATGTCATGTTTATTGGGCTGCCTTCAGACAAGTACAAGATTGTATCACGGAAAAAGAAGATTTTAAGACCTTCACGATTTGCTCGTTTTCTTTTAGATTTTATTTTGTAGTCATTGAAAACAATTTATCTTTCTCTATCATGTACTATTTGTTACTATGAATATATGTGGTATTGATTGTTAAAAAAAAAGATAGGGCAGACGCCATACCTTGCCCATAGGGAGCTTCGCCTCTAACTCGTGGCCAGAGTCGTCGGGATCTTGTGTCCGGCGGCAGCCTCACAGAGTTTTGCGAGATTAGATGGATCTGTAGTCTAGGGCCCGAGATGACAGCGTGTGATAGAAAAAAGAAAGACTGTAGAAGACTCGAGGCTTTAATAGGCAGTTCGGATGCGGTATATCTACAGAAGAATCAGAACCGGAAGTTGCAAGCGACACGTTGTAAGTTTTTTCTCTTTGAGAACTCACACCCATTTATTCATATAAGTTCATTAGTGTTTACAAACACCCTAGGGTGGAGATAGAAACCACACATGCCGGCCTAAACCTCTGGCAATTGAACCCCTTGCCAAGCAATGCGCGTCGAAGTTTGCCGACTTCCCATCGTGAACAAACTGAGCCTCCTGAAACTCCGTCGCCTCTTCTTTATCTCCTGTACGACGTGGCCATACCAGCCCTTTCCCTCTCCTTCGATGCTTCGAAGGTTCGGTTGGGGTGCCTATATGGGCTGATGCATATAAAGAATCCGACGTGTGTTTTGGCTCCTAGGTGCAAATGGAACTATTACGAAAAATACATAAAAATATAATTTAAATTGCTAAAAAAATCTAACAAAAAGTGCACATATATAAACATGTTTAGACATGTTGGAGTACTGATATTTGTTATTTTTACATGGGATATCTAAAAAAAAAATCCCGCAAACTTGTGTATGAATATTCCGGATGTAAATGCAAACATTGTTTTCTAATTTCTTTGACATTTTAAAATGTGTTTTCACATAATCACGACGGGCAAGTATTTTTCTTTTTTGCAAGGAAGAGAGTTTTATTAATTTAAGACAGAGTCTCACTGAGTTTATGATCTCAGCAATCTCCGGTGAAATTTCTAAGCGTGTTCTATCTTGCACTCTACCTAATTTGGCCATTCCATGGCTGCCCGATGGACCTTGGCCACTTTTATTCCTCTCTCCCTTAGAATCACGACGGGCTAGTAGTAGTAGTACTGCCATTGAAAAGAAAAGAAGTTCAAAAATGGATTTCCGAGAAGTATACCTAGAAGCACGGCATGCATGCACGTGCATGTGTATAGTACTAAATTTAAATAGAAATTAAGATAGAACCAAATTTAAAATGAATTGTCAATCCAAATTTAGATGCAAAGAGCAATGCTAGAATATTAATCTATCAATTCATTTATTAAAGTAATTTCACATAATTTGGAATTAATTTCTAGCAATTTCAAATAAAATACTCCCTTTCACTTTATCTAGATATGGATGTATCTAGACGTATTTTAGTACTTAGATACATTTGTATATACCTGGACGAGGCTAACTCGATCCAGAGAAAAGCTCGAGCTTTTCCGACCGAGCCCAAGCCAGCTCGAAGCTGTAGGTGAGCCTCCAAATGGAGCTCGGCCTGAGCTTCCCCCAAACTCGGTCTAGCTCAGCCTGGCTCGCGAGCCTGGCGGCAATAGACACTAACGGGTAGGGCCATCTTCTTGGGCAGCGTTGCAAGGCTGTGGCAGTACGTGGCGGCGTGGCGGCAGCGGTGCAGGGTGGCGCTAGCACGGCGCTGCCAAGAGACAAGAAGCGGCAGTGAGGGGCGGGGCTAGCATGGCGGCGGTGGCAGGGCGGGGCTAGCATGGCGGTACTGCAGGGCTAGCACGGCGGTGGCTGCGTTGAGGAAGACGATGTGCTCATATCTATACGTACAACGAGTCTCATTCTATAGATGGAATGGAGCAGGCCTCTTCTAAAACCAGCCCAACTCCTCTCAATTCGGAAAATAAAATGGCGAGCTGACGAGCTAGAACGGACCGAGCCCGAGCCATCCCGACATGGCTGCGGTCTAGCATCGCGAGCTTGGCTCGGTCCAGCAGCGCCAGCAGGCTGAGCCTAGCTCACCTGGAGCCGACAAAACTCGGGCCGGGACTATTTCATCGAGTTTGACGTCCAGGTATACATGTGTATCTAGACAAAGTGAAGTCAGTTAATTTGGGACGGAGGTAGTATTATTTTATTTTATTCCGTTGCAACATTCTTTGCTTAAAGAAAATTTAAATGCGTAAAAATCAAGAGTTTACGATGGAAAAAAGGTGGTA
Source organism: Avena sativa (assembly GCA_916181665.1). NCBI lineage: Eukaryota > Viridiplantae > Streptophyta > Magnoliopsida > Poales > Poaceae > Avena > Avena sativa. Next base: position 76,385,234 of record OV702292.1, on the reverse strand, counting down.
TTGTGATCACCTTATTGAAACCATTGCATCCATGGTCTTTGTTGCATCATTGCTTCTTCTCTCGAGAGTAATTCCGATAACTTTTTCATTGTATTAGTTTCTTCTCTTATCGACCTAGTTCTGAGAAAATATGCCCGTAGCTTTTGCAAATTATCCCATAAGGCCTTGAGTTGTTTCCTCACGGATCCAAACTCCTCGCTGCTCTATCCCACCAAGAGCTGGCTGCCATAGAGACGACACTACCTCACTGTATCAATGTGGCGGCCACATATTTCCAGATCGAAAAGGTTTAGCACCAGCTCCTCCTTGTAGCCAATCTGATTTGTTGACTATAATAAGAAGGACACAATGATGTGACTATGTCGTATGTATGTGCCTAACTGCCGAGTTATCAAAAACTTCAAGGAACCGATCATGTCGGCCCCGATCTAGTCTAACCTTGATATTTCTGACCCCTTGTTGTATGTTATCCCAAGTGTAGGGTAATCTGGCTCGGCGTCACGCTCGTCTGGTTCAGCGCCACTCCGGCCTATGAAGCGGGAGGCGGCGTCGCCACTGCGCACGCGTTCACGTGGCGACGTCGTAAACGAACGCCGTGCGTCGCCGCCGCCGACCGACCACCTTTGGCTGGCAAGGCCGAAGCTACGCGCGTCGAAAAAGGAGCCAGCGGATTGGGCCTTGCCTGTCGACGAGGATGCGTTCCTCCTGAAGATGGCGATGAAGGCGTCGCTCAACGACATGCTGCCGATGCAGACCCCGACGCCTGTGCCTGGTCCAGGGCGGACTGGGAGAGGGAGGAGGCCGAGCGCATCCGGCGGCTGCACGAGCAGGCCGAGGGCCAGACCGCACGCGAAGTTCGCCGACAAAGCGCCTACCATGGCGCCGCTCGTCGTCCTCGACGACGATGACGAAGATGAGACCCGACCCTCGGCGCAGCCGTGGCGTAGCGGCGGCACCGGCCAGGACATCTCCCGGCCACCCCAGCCCCGAGCGACGACGGCGACGATGATGGGACCCACGACGCCGACTACACGTCCTTCTACCGCCACTTCGGCATGTGATCGGCGCGCCTCGTCGGCATCTGCATCGGCATGGGCATCGGCTAGTTTAGTTATTTTGATGTTTTTTAAAGTTTTTCTTAGCCTGCTGCAGTCAAATTCGGATATATATCCGAATTTGACATAATAAGTACGAACTCGCTTATATTTTACAACAATCGAATTTCTAAATTTCGCCGTGTTTATTCAAAATTTGGCCAAATCCGGGAACTCGAACTGAGAACACGAGTGGAAACTAGCCATTCTCAGGCCGAATATTTCATCCGTCCGGCGCTAGATTTGGTCTCGAAAACGCCGAACGAGTGAAGATGCTCTTAAACCCTCACTTTTAAGACCGACGAGTTTCCCAAAACCAAAACAAAATCGGAGATTTTGCGACCTCTGTTGAGACATTTTTGTTTCTGAAAGTAACACCAAACTGCACACTTCATTACGGCGCCCATGTAATCGCCATGGGCGAGATAACGCTCGGTCAAAATAAAAACGAATCAAACAACTTCCCCGTCCCAGTTTATCTCGTCAGGTTAGTCTCAACTCATTTTCTTTTTCTCTCATAAAAAGAAAAACTCTTTTTTTTTACATAACAGATTTTTTGACATAACAGGTTAATCTCAACTCTCTCGTTGTATAGGGTAGTACTCCTTGATCTTATATGACACGTGGACCCATTTTAGATAACCACAATTTGAGCAGGTTAAAATTGCACCGTGACGACGCTGCATTCACAGAGGAAGCATGGAACAATTGCACCACCTAGCAACGACTATAGACATTAGCGCGATCCGAAGGTATGCCGTCATCCTCACACTTCTATTACCAGAGTCGGACAAAACTTGTCGTAATAAGCTTGTTGTAGTAGACAACTAGGAAATCGTCGTGTTAAGACCCCACAAAACCAGCGCACCAAACAGTAACGTCACCGAAGATGACAACCTAGATCGGAAAAGAGTAACCTCAAACCACACCAACGGATACGGAAACCGACTGGATCCTAAGAGATACGCTGGACACATGACTCCACTTACCATACGCCAACACTAAACGTACCACCGAAGCGAGGACAGGACGGGAAGAACATTATGCTAACTTTAAGACACAGTCATCGTCTCAACATACCGAAGAATACACTAAAAAAAATTACACAAAGAATGGAACCCTCCCGCCCGACGAGAGGTCTTGGTCTGCCACGCATCCAACCCCAACACTACCGGAGGCAAAGCGGACCAAAGCGGACCGATGGTGTCACCGGAGAGGAGACGGAATCTTAGATGTATTTACTCTCTGTCGCCTTCCGATCGCCTGCCTTGGGCGTGGTCTCACCTACCAGTTCGCTCAAAAAATCGTTTTCAACTCCTATTTATTCAGAAAATCGGGCGAACCTGTTCTAAACAAAGATCAGAGTAGTGAGTCACCAAGACTCCGTTTAAACGCAGGACAATGCTTAACCAGAAAATTATATTACGAAAATGACAAGACATTTATCCCGTTCAATAATGCAAATAAGAAATACAATAAAAGTACAATCCTCGCACTGGTCATGGGGTCTGAACCGCGAGGTTATTCAATCTTATCACAACAGCAGCATGCTACCTTAACTAGCAGCTTAACTACAGGACTTGTGGTGACAATTATAAAATTCCGATACAATGCTTATTTCGAATTATTGATTTGATCATTTCACTGTCTCTTAGAATTCAAGTTAAAACCCACCGGCGAACTTGGATTTGAGCAGTTCCACGACCCCGGCGTCCACACGGAGCGCCTTGGTGAGCACGGGCGTCGGGATCGGTGGGTTGGAACCGAAGACCGTGAGCGGCACAAAGACGATACCAGGGTTTTGGCTGTTGAATGACACGACCATGGATGCCTCTGTCTTGCCGACGTTGAACTGGAAGTGCATGAGCCCGCGAGGGATGAGGAACGTCTCCCCGGCCCGCAACACCTTGGAGTAGAGCTTGTTGCCGGAGTCGAGGCTGCCGATGATGCCGATGAGGAGCTCACCTTTCATGACGATGCCGATCTCGGTGGCGCGCGGGTGGATGTGGGGCGGGTTGGTGCCTCCGGGCGCGAAGTCAACACGGTTCATGGACACGCCTAGCGTGTTGGTACCGGGCCACTCTGCCACGTCCAGCTCCGTCACAGCCGAGCCATTTGGGGTGGACGTGTTGCCGGCATTGGCCAGCTTGGAGGAGAAGAGGAAGTCTTCGCCGGCCTCTGACATGGGCTTGCACGGGTGCCCATTCACGGACACCGCCTTGCCGTCGAGGTCAGCCACACAGAAGTCCTGGAGAGGGTCCGGGTCGGTGGCCAGGACGGATGGAGCAAGGAACATCATGGTGAAGATGCCAGCAGCTAGGGTTTTGGAGTACGCCATTTGGAGCTCACTATGAAACACGCTGCTTAGCTAGGCTGATCAGCTAGTGTTGGTTAAAAGTGTCCAAGGAAGTGAGGTGTGGTGGATGAGTTAGTCTGTGAGCAATGGAGTCCTTTATATAGGGGTGCGCGCAGGCATGCATGCATGGAGCTAACTGCTAGCTATGTACATGTCGTCACAGCATGCATGTGCTGCATATGTGTGAACACAGGAAGCATAGCATATTATTGGCGTCGAGATCTCACCTTGTGATCATAAATTGGACCTGCGCTCAAGCTCTGCAGTCAAGTCCATACCGGCTGCTAAGGAACGGGACAACGAAGAGCTTATCTCAATGGATTATTGCGCTTGGAGACAGATGTCAATAACATTCGTGAACACCTCTCAAGTCAGGGATCTTTCATGATCTCCAGCAGGCAACAACCACAGGAGGATGTAAGGAGAGACTGTGAGAAAGAGAACGGCAATCATGTTGAAATGGCTTGAAGAGACGACTATCTGTTGGTGTTCAAAATACGTGCTATAATTATTCTAAATTTTACCGAGAGAAAAGATAGTGAAAAACTATACTTCGTGTCATGGAAAAAAAAAGAACAGAAGATCTGCTTATGATTGTTGTTCAATCTCTAAAGACATATTGGAGAAAAGTTTTTTCCCGAAATGGAGGTTGAGACTCCTGGGCTATGCATCCAAAGGATGAACGCATCATTTTTATTAGATTATTTACCAAAGCTTTACAAGAGGAACGCCTCTCAGTAACAGCTCGCTACATATTGGAGAAAAGCACACAAGATACTTAGAACAACACAGAATTGAGCGGTGCCACTGGGTAAAGAAAACCACTACTACTGGAGATTAACGTTTTAGACAGAACACATCAATGCACCTTAAAGGTTACCAATAGTGGGGCCTATATATGAGCACTAGTAATCGAAATGAAGGGAGATGAAAATGCTGAATTGCAATACCATGCCCACCCTTGTTCTTGCAGGATTATCTCTACAATAAAGTTTGTGTGGTCGCACTATATGGGAAAAAACATACAAACTTTTATCAAATAGATAATAATTTTCTGTGAAATATAGTGCAAACAACTATAATCCTTTTGAAGAAGATCATTATAGGATTCAATCATTCAAATTATATGTGCGTGCGTGCGTGTGTATGTGTGTGTGTATACAAACACATATCGAATATATATACATATATGTTTATTAATACCCAGCATTTGATTAAGAGAACCATTTCAATCAAAGAGTCATTAAGCTTCAGATCTTGTGCACCTGCTCGCGCTCATGGTACAATCATAGGTACTACTCCCTCCGTCTAAAAGAATAAATTTACATGTATCTATATGCTAAAATACGTTTATATGCATGTGAACCTAAACAATCTGCAATATCCTTTTTGGGACGGATGGGGTACTTCTAATTTCTGGTGCTCGCGCTCATAGGAACATGATCATCTCAATACAAAAATTCAAGAAAACTGCTACTCCGCTCCTTGCAATATCCTTCTAATATCCGGTGCAGAGAGTCCAGTGAAGATAAAATTGTCTATCTTATCTTGTGCGTCATCTCATGCATTGTAAAATTGACTCCAAGAAAACATGGCCATGCCTATCAGGCCGCCGGCTAACGACTAAAAACACTCCCACGTACCCAAATTTCTTTGGGCTGACTTGGTTGCGGAAGCAGGAGGGCCGCGCAAATCACCATCGAAATACATATATATAACTTGTCCTTGCACGCTGTGCCAACGTGACGTATCTCTGCCTGGCCGCCTCATGCAGGTTCACAACTTGCTGTCCCTCCGTACGTACAACTTCCTACGGCTTTTGTTGAGTTGAGAAGCAGAACGCCTCGACGACTGGACGGCGACGCGCGGGAAACCTGGGAACCGGGGGAGGTGGCCGCGAGAGTGAGAGAGCGACTGGCATTGGATCGATTGTACGATGGAAAAGTTTGACTTCCAACAGCATCGTTGATTGTCAAACACACTGTGCTACCGACTTGTTTCTGTTGTCTAGGTGGCGTCTCGGTATGATCAGCAAGGGGAATGTAGTGTGGGCAGCGAGGAGGATAGACAGCCATATCCGCATTTGATTTCATCACTGAACACGCACGCACATAGCCAACCAATCAGAATCAGTTCTCTGCTGAACGTGCCTTCTGCCACAACGAGACGAAAACAGTTTTGGCACACCATCAGATTTCCGTTTCCGACAAATGATGAGTCGTCTATATTTGCTGTAATGTCTTTTCAGATAAACCGGCAGAGACAAGTCGATCTGGACTGTGACAGCCCAACGCCCTACCCTCTGCAGATTTGCACGTTGCTAGGTTCAAATAGCAGATGCACATCCCCCAGACAAACCACGCCGCTAGATGCGATAAATCGATTATCGACATGGAAGGTGGAAAATGGACGAAGGAAATGTGCTCTGAGCCTCCTCTGACAATTGTTTATGTATCTTCAAAACCAGCTTATTCGACCATTCAATTTGAAGATATGTATTACTTCAAGTCATTTATTTCAGAACGGAGGGGGTACTAGATAACAAACATTCAGTGAAAATTTTGGCTGCTAAAAAAAATATGAAACAGAAAGCAAGAGCACTGAGTGTCACTCGAACCAAACATGTAGAGTGTATTAACTCCTTATGCCACAATATTTTTCTGTGGTATCAAGGTAGGTGCTCTGCCATTCGATAGTATCATAAATCTTGTACACAATTTCACATTAAGATTCTATAAAACAATAAATACACTAGTAGTATCATAGTCTTAGTGTGTTTATTGTTTTGTAGAATTTGAAGGTAAAATTGTGTACAATATTTATTTGAGATTATTTTTTTAGTTCCATATGCTCGATACCGTGTCTAACATGATACCATCACAATCTCTTTAATCATTGATTGCAATGACACATAAGCATTTTGCATGCATGATACCACATATGATACCCTCATTGGGGCTAGTCTGAAGAAAGTAGTGGATGCGGTTGATTTGGAGGTCCTCCTAATCCCCTCCGGACGCAACATGCATTGGCCTAGAACAACCCGGCGATGCTTTGTCTTCCTCGTCACTACAGTGTCTCTCCTAGATCGGTTAGGTTAGTTGGAATTTGGGGAGTCGGGTTCTTAACACATGAAGTTGGTCAAGTGTTGCCTCCCGCCCCCATTGGAGCTAGTCTAAATGAAGTAGTGGATGTGGTTGATTTGGAGGTCCTCCTGATCCCCTCCGGCCACCACATGCATTGGCCTAGAACAACCTGGGGAGGCTTTGTCTTCTCGTCACTATAGTGTCTCTCCTAGATCGGTTAGGTTAGTTGGAATTTGGGGGTCAGGTTCTCAACACGTGAACTTGGTCAAGTGTTGCCCCCCCCCCCCCCCACCCCAACCAGGGCTATTTGTTTCCCCTCCCCTTCACTTTCTAATTCGACCCAATCTAAGACATAAGATCAAAAAAATCTGAAACACAATGAGCTCATTACAATGCCATGTACACCGTTTGAGAGCAAAAGAGGTATTTGCCCCGCATGGATGGACTTTAGTCTTTGACGGTCCTCCAACACGTTAGATTGCCTTATTTTTATTGGGTATTGTCATTTTATTTCGATTTTTGATTTGGACCTTGTTTGGTTCTGTGTATAAACTGTATATACGTTATGTACATGCCAAGTGTGAACTCTCAAAAGGTTTAGCGTCTTCCTACGATGTTTGAGTTAACAAAGATCCTGTTATATCCAAAAAAAAATACAGGGGAAACCACAACAACACATACGAAAATAATATATTCCATTCAATGCAAAGAAGAAATAATACAATAATAGTACATTCCTCACATTGGTCCTATAGGCTGAACCGCGAGGTTATTCATCTTATTACAACATGTTATATTCGCCAGAGTATACAACTTCTGGTGAGATTTGATACATATCGCTAGGACGCATACATGAAATTAAATATTGATCATCTTGCATTCACATAATTGAAGTTAGAAACCACCGACGAACTTGGACTTGAGAAGTTCCACGACCCCGGCATCCACACGGAGCGCCTTGGTGAGCACAGGCGTCGGGATGGGCGGGTTGGAACCAAACACCGTGAGTGGCACGAAGACAATTCCTGGGTTCTGGCTATTGAAGGACACAACCATGGAGGCCTCGGTCTTGCCGACGTTGAACTGGAAGTGCATGAGCCCACGCGGGATGAGGAACGTCTCCCCGGCACGCAACACCTTGGAGTAGAGCTTGTTCCCAGAGTCAAGGCTACCAATGATGCCGATGAGGAGCTCACCTTCCATCACGATGCCGATCTCGGTGGCACGTGGGTGGATGTGCGGCGGATTGGTGCCTCCCGGCGCAAAGTCGACGCGGTTCATGGACACGCCGAGGGTGTTGGTGCCTGGCCACTCAGCGACATCCAGCTCCGTCACCGCTGAGCCGTTGGGTGTGGACGTGTTACCGGCCATTGCCAGCTTGGATGAAAATAGGAAGTCTTCGCCAGCCTCTGACATGGGCTTGCAGGGGTGCCCGTTCACCGAGATCGCCTTGCCATCGAGATCGGCGACACAGAAGTCCTGTAGAGGGTCAAGGTCGGTAGCCAGAATGGATGGAGCTAGGAGCAACATGGTGAACATGACAGCCAGGATTTTGGAGTATGGCATTTTTTCAGCTCTCTATGCAACAATCTTGGCAGCTTTAGCTAGTTAGGACTGGTTAGCTAGACTTTGGTGAGAGTGTCTAAGGCAGTGGTAGATAACTGTGTTCGATGAGTTGGTTTGTGAGCGATGGAGTCCTTTATATAGAAATGCGCGCAGACAAGCATGCATGGAGCTTGCTATGTACTTGTCGTCACTACATGCGGGATGTTTGAACAGGCGAAGAGTGAGTTTATTGAATTATTGGCGTCGAGAACTCACCCTCTGAGAAAAACCACTACGACAGAAGCTAAAAACGCCGACGGCCTAATCCTACGCCGACGGCCAAATGTCAGGACCGTCGGCGAAGGTTCCCGGGCTCGTCAGCCCGGCAAAGAGGCCGTCGGCGTAGAAACACCGTCGGCGTAGAAACACCGTCGGCGTATATCAAAATCCCTGACAGCCACCGTCGGTGTAAATATACCGTCGGCGTATGCATACTATAGCCCGACGGTTGCCGTCGGCCTTCCCTATACCATCGGCGCAGGAGGACACGTGTCCCCAGTTAACGGCCCACCTGACGGGGCGGTCCGCGGCGTTAGGCGCGTAGCTACGCCGACGGCCAGGCCGTCGGCCTAGCGAGTCTATCCCCCTACGCCGACGGCAATGCCGTCGGCCTAAGTCTTTTTTTTGTTTGGGTACAGTTGTTTTATTTTTTCCCACTAAAATTTTAATGTATATGTAATTTATAAATAAATTGGTGATTGTAAAATAACCACGCGAATCTTCGGCATCCTGCCACACCCACATAAAATAACGACGCGCACACGCCGACAGTAAATAAATTGGCTTGGAGATTACCTGCGGGCGGCTTTGAGCTGCCGAGGGGCTCCGGGTGGCGGCGGCTTCGGGCGGGCGGTGGCTTCGGGTGGCGGCTGCTTCAGACGGGCGGTGGCGGCGGCTGCTTTGGGTAGGAGGAGTAGGAGGCAGCGGAGTGGAATGAAAGAAGAGGGGGTATTTAACCTAAACAATCGGGCGGTGGCGGCGGCAGCTCTGGACATGCGTTAACACTTAGCGAAATCCTGGATCTGTACGTGGAAACTCCCGCAGCGGGACAACCGGGGCCTAAAATGTGGCAAAGTTGGACCAACCATTGCTCTCCATGTATATATGTACTAAACAAACCAAAACAAATAGAAAGGTCCACCGGGCTACCCTCGTACAGAGATAGCTATAGGGGTAGACGATCCGGGGCCCCCGATCTAGGGTTTCGCCGGAGGAAGACCACCGGAGCGTCGGAATCACATGAAAACTTGCATGTGCCCCTAGCATATGTGTGTGAGAGTGGTGCAAGGTTGGTAGGTGCCATGTGTAGGCGCCAGGTGTGACCCCCTTTCCGGACATGCGTTAACACTTAGTAAAATCCTGGATCTGTACGTGGAAAGTCCCGCTGCGTCACAACCGGGGCCTAGAATGTGGCAAAGTTGGCCCAACCTTGGCTCTCCATGTACATATATCCTAAACAAACTAAAACAAGTAGAGAGGTCCACCGGGATACCCTCGTACGGAGATAGCTATATGGGTAGACGATCCGGGGCCCCCGGTCTAGGGTTTCGCCGGAGGAAGACCGCCGGAGCGTCGGAATCACATGAATACTTGCATGTGCTCCTAGGATATGTGTGTGAGAGTGGTGCAAGGTTGTTAAGTGCCATGTGTAGGCCCCATGTGTGACCCCCTTCCAGGACATGCGGGGCCACCATCGGAGTAGCTATAGGGGTAGCCTTGCGGGGCCACCGTCGACATAGGGGAAACCCTAGATAGAGTCAAAATATTAAAGCATTTAAAAGAGTAAATATATTAAAGTATTTAAAATAGTAAACATATTTACTTAAATAGGTTGAAAACTAAAAAAGTAGAAGGGCTACACCGACGGCCACCGTCGGCGTAGGTGCACCCTAGATCTAGTGAACCAGATAAGAATAAAAAAAGTCAAACCTACGCCGACGGTTGCTATGAAAATAAAAAAGAAAAATAAACGCTACGCCGACGGTGGCCGTCGGCGTAGCTCTAACCCTAAATTAGGTGAAAGGGGCCGGCCAAACCGGACCAGCCCCTAGCTTAGCCACTTTCTCCCCACGTTCCCGCCGCTGCCGCTGGCCCTCCCTCTCCCCCGCGTCGCTGCACCCCGCCCCTACACCCCGTCGCTGCCGCTGGCCCTCCCTCTCCCCGCCGCCCTACACCCCGCGAGCCCGCCGCCACTGCCACCGCGCCTCTCCTCACCTCCCTCTACCGCCGCGTCGCCACCTCGCCTCCCTCTGCCGCCGCGCCTCTCCTCGCTTCCCTCTGCCTCCCTCTTCCGCTGTGCCTCTCCTCGCCTCCCTCTCCCTCGCGCGAGCCCGCCACCGCTGCTCCACTCTCCTCGGTGCAATCCCGCCGCCGCTGCACCCCGTGAGCCCGCCGCTGCTGCACCCAGCGCGAGCCCGCCGCCGCTGCTCCTCGCCTCCCTTTGCTGCCGCGCCTCTCCTCGCCTCCCTCTGCCGCCGTGCCGCCAGGGCCTGCACCGCATCCACCTTGTCACGGCTAAGCTCTGGTGAGTAGAAATAAGAGTAGCTAGAAATGTATGAAATAGGAGTAGAAATGCTAGAAATAGGAGTAGAGAAATAGGAGTAGAAATGCTAGAAATAAGAGTAGCTATGATTGTTTGCTATAATTGTTAGATGATTGTTTGCTATAATCGTCCATATATGAAAAATATGAATGGAATAGCAAATCTTTCATATCCCTGACTAGTGTAGAATCTCCTGTGATAGTGCTCCATGTTCCATCCTGCATTTCAATTTCGCTGCTCATATAAAACTAGTATTTAGAATTTTAGAAACCCACTTTTGAACTTTACAAAATCGTAAGAAAGAGCTTTAGAATATAATGGAATGGTAGTCGTTTTGTACACCATATAACCCACTTATTATTGGATTGAGTTTTTTGAATGGGCATAAATATACATGTTGTGAATAAAGTGTTGTCTTTATATTTCTTCGTGTAGGTTTCTCGGAGCTCCCATCGTCTCAGAGCCCCCCGCCGTCTCGGAGCCCCCTTCGTCTCGGAGCCCCCGCCGTCTCGGAGCCCCCGAGGGTGAGCTAAAACTCCGTCTCCTCCCGCACATTTGTTATGTTACTAGATTCCATTTCCACGTCAAGTGGCGTCACTTAGGTGTCATTTCCCGTCCGCGAGCGTTACGCGGATAAATATGCATTAGAGGTCGGCATATTATGAATCGTAACACTTGCGGCATTTACGGGACAGTCGGCGGATGCGTAGTTGGGTATGTTTTCCATGTTCTGCTCTGGTCCGAGTCAGGATTTCGGCAGCACCTCCCCGTTGTTCTCCGGATGCACATCCTCTCGGCTTTTTGCCGAGACGTGTATCGGGAGAGAAGCGGGGAGGTGCTACCAAAATTCTGTCTCGGAGCGGGGTAGAGCATGGAGAACGTACCCAATCTACGGATCCGGCAGCTGCTAGGAACCTCTATGCCTATTAGAGATGTAGGTTATGCGTGTTGCCCCGTAGAGAAATAAAAAATATGATGCATTTAGTTTCATGCTATTATTTGATATGAAATGCCATGTTTATTGTTTGGCTCCCAATAAAGTAGAGGATGGCTGATAATGGGTGGATGTACAGTGGCCGTAGTAGTGTTGTTGACAAAACAGAGGAGTGGCTATGGAAGACCGATATCTTAGTGAAGGAGTTATCGCGCGGTTCTAGGGCAGGCCTACTTCCAACTTGCCCTTGCGCTCGTTGTAATAAGCATCAACGTCAGTCCAAGGATGATATGAAAAAACACCTTTTGAAATCTAGGTATATGCCGAACTTCGTCACGACGATCGACTTTACTCAGTACGACCGTGACAGAGGCGAGGTGATGCGGCAGCGGATCAATGGCAATGAGGGCGATGGGATTAGGAACTTGCTAGATGATCTCCGTGATGCAAACATGGTAGATTCGCCACCTTCAGGTGAACCAGAGGAACCACCAGAACCGGAAGAACCACGTGAACCGGAGGAACCAGAGCCAAGCGCGAAGGCCTTCTATGATATGATGGCCTCGGCTAAGAGGCCTCTGTACGAGGGTTCAAAGATTTCTCAGCTCGATGCCATCTCGCAAGTACTAACTAAAAAGCTCCAGTACGGCCTTACCCGTTCATGCTTTGAAGATCATCTGCAGACATATGGTAACATGTTGCCCGAAGGGCATTGTCTGCCTAAAACCATGTACGAAGTGAAGAAAATAGTGCAAGCGCTCAACATGGAATACGAAAAGATAGATTGTTGTCCAAAAGGCTGCCTCTTGTTTTGGAAACAGTTTGTGGGTGACAAGTACTCTAGCAAGTGTGGGGCCTCTAGGTATCATGAGGTAAAGGGAGCCTATGGTCAGATGACACAGTCAAAAGTCGCAATGAAGATTCTTCGTTATCCCCCGTTTATAAAAAGAATCCAGCGGCTTTACATGACCAAGGAGTCTGCCACACAAATGACATGGCACAATACGGGGAAGAGATACGAGGACGAGCACGGACGGGTAAAGATGGGACATCCATCTGATGGTAAGGCATGGAAGAACTTTGATAGAGACCACCCCGATGAGGCAGCAGAGGCTCGGAACGTCAGAATTGCGATTGCAACCGATGGATTCAATCCATATGGTATGTTGACTGCCTCGTATAGCTGCTGGCCCGTATTTGTTATTCCACTCAATCTCCCTCCTGGAGCCCTAATGCAAAGGAAGACCATATTCCTGTCGCTGATCATTCCAGGGCCTGAATACCCGGGGAAGAATTTGAGTGTCTACATGCAGCCGCTTGTGGAAGATCTGAACCACTCTTGGCACCACGGGACGTTGACATACGACCGTGCATCGAAGAAAAACTTCTACATGAAAGTTTGGTTCCACTATTCCATGCACGACATGCCCGGGTACGCCCTATTCTGCGGATGGTGTACAGCTGGTAAGTGGCCATGCCCAGTGTGCAGGCACCTACTTGAGTTCCTTTGGCTAAAGGCGGGTAAAAAGTATTCCGCATTTGACACGCATCGACCGTACCTCACAAGAGAGCATTGATTCAGACAAGACAAATAAAACTTCATCAAGGGCAAAGTTGTGCTTGAAGAAAAAAAGATACCAACGTTCGATGGTGTAGCTGTTGATGCCGAGCTACGTGCTCTCGTGCGTACTGAGTCCGGTGTCCCACAATTTGCAGGATATGGTGTAACGCACAACTGGACTCACGAGGCAGGCATAACGAAGCTTGCGTATTACAAGGACCTCGAACTTCCCCATAACATCGATGTGATGCACACCGAAAAGAACGTTGCAGAGTCCCTCTTTTACACAGTCCTGAACATTCCTGAGAAGTCAAAGGACAATTTCAAGGCTAGAGTCGATGTTGAGGAGCTATGTGATAGGAAGAGACTACACATGCAACCTCCTAAACGCAATCGGAAAAATTGGTTCAAGCCGCATGCCAACTACTGTCTTGATGGCCTCCAAAGGAAGGAGTCATTACAGTGGCTCAAATTCGTCGTGATGTTCCCTGATGGTTATTGTTCGAATATGAGCAAGGGATTCAATCTTTCAACTGGAAAAGTCACCAGGCTCAAGAGTCACGACTATCATATATGGATTGAGCGGCTGATGCCGGTGATGGTTCGAGGGTATCTCCCTGAGCATGTCTGGAGAGTGCTTGCAGAGTTGAGCCATTTCTTCCGCACGCTCTGTGCTAAGCAGATATGTCCCCTGATTATTGAGAAGCTGCATGCTGTAGTGCCGGAGTTGCTATGCAAGTTAGAGAAGATCTTTCCGCCTGGATTCTTTACTCCGATGTTACATCTCATTGTGCATCTCGCAAACGAGGCACTCTTGGGTGGGCCGGTGCAGTTTCGTTGGCAGTTTTGTATTGAGAGAGAGTTTAAGTATATTAGATACAAATGTGGAAACAAAAGTGCTATTGAAGCCAGCATAGCTGAGGCAACTATCCTCCAGGAGATAACAAACGCCACGACAACGTATTATGACGATGATGTTCCCACTATGCATAACCCGGTGTGTTGGTACAATGTCGACGAGCCCAAGCATGACCCCAAGCTCCTCCTCTTCCAGTGTCCCGGTGGCAAGGCCGGTGGCGCAACCATTTATACCTTAAAAAAGGAAGAGAAGGATTGCATAATGCTCTATGTGCTTATGAACATGAAGGAAGTGGTCCGCGGTGAGAAGGAAGAGGAGGATGAAGAAAATAAAGTGCTTAGTTTCCTTAGGTAATATGGTGAACAAATTACTTTGCAAATAATAACTCGGTTTCGGTCTAATATGAATTTTCTCATTTTAGCCAATTCACGGATGAAATGTGGTCGGGAACGACAGATCCCTCTGATGCGGAGTTGGACACTCTTCTGAAAGAGGGTGCCCCCGGAAAGAAAAATTTCACGTCTTGGTTCTATGAGAAGGTAATTTTTAACCTGTCCCTCTTACCCGGCAATCCGCGGCTTGTCCCTCTTACTACACGTAACTAATGCACAATTTGTACTGAACTTGTAGGGAGCCGATCCCAACGTTGAGATGTCGGATGAGTTGAGATGTGTCTCCCAGGGTTGTAATCGTCGAGTCAAGATGTATGAGAAGTATGATGTGAATGGGTATCGCTTTCATACAGAGTCTCACCAGAACCGTCAGCCTAATGCAAAAACTATAAATACCAGGGTCTTCACAAGAGGTGCTGATGACTTTGATTACTACGGAAGGTTACAAAACGTATACGAGCTGACGTTCAATAATACACCCCTAGAACTCAAGCTCGTTGTGTTCAAGTGCCACTGGTTCGACCCACACGATGGACAGAGAAGTACCCCTTCCATTGGGTTAGTTGAAGTACGGCCTTCAACCACTTATAGCGGATCTGATGTCTATGTTGTGGCTCAACAAGCCAAGCAAGTTTATTATTTGCCCTACCCATGTCAGAAAGAGGAACTCAAGGGCTGGGAAGTCGTGTTCCAGGTATCGCGACATGGTAAGCTACCCATGCCCTCCGACGACGATTACAACAACATTGACCCTAGAACATATGAGGGAATTTTCTATCAAGAGCAAGAGAACTTTGGGGATTTTGAATTACAAGATCTTGAGGACCTCGAGAACGATGGTCAAACTCGTGGTGAGGTAGTCACGAATATAAAGGACATAAATATGCTCAGCAAGTTACATTCGGAAAATGGCAACGATGATGAGCCTACACCGTGCGATGAGCCTCCAACTTTCGTCTCACGTGATAGTGATGTTGATAGTGCTGATGAGAACCCAAGACATAATGATGAGAGTGATGATGAGTGGTGAGGGTCTTTTATGTCTTTTATGTCTTTATTTCATCTTTTATGTCTTTATTAGGTCTTTATGCTTCTTAATTGGATCATGTCCTTAATTATGTCCTTAATTGCATTGCGTCTTTATTTTTCTTAATTATGTCTTTATTTTTCATCTTTATTATGTCCTTAATTGCATTGCGTATTTATTTTTCATCTTTATTATGCTTAATTGTTTACCTCTTCTCAATGCAGGTGATTGACCAATATGAGCCAAGGCAAGGAATCATCGTCCTCTTTGCTTAAGGCGATGAAGCAGAAGAAGGTTACCAAAAGTGGAAGAGCACCATTCCGAACTCGCGTTACACTGACGCCAGTGAGAGAGGAGGAGGTGCAGGACGAGGTGCAGGACGAGGTGAGGGAGGAGGGGGGCTTCCCCCGAGGGGAGGAC
This sequence comes from Avena sativa, assembly GCA_916181665.1. Taxonomy (NCBI): domain Eukaryota; kingdom Viridiplantae; phylum Streptophyta; class Magnoliopsida; order Poales; family Poaceae; genus Avena; species Avena sativa. The sequence continues at coordinate 76,369,358 of OV702292.1, read as the reverse complement.
GAGGTGGAGGACGAGGTAGAGGACGAGGTGGAGGACGAGGTGTACGCCTTCTGAGTGACCTACCCTCCGCTTCTGGCGACGTGGCTTTCCAGTCTGCTTACTCGGAGTCTCTTGACGAGGAGTCTCGAGACTTGTAGGGGGAGTCTCGAGACTTGGAGGGGGGGTCTCGAGACCAGGAGGGGGGTTCTCGAGACCAGGAGTCGGGGACGTCTGCGCCGCCGAAGAAGCCAAAGATTCGTGGGGAATCAGGTGTCCCTGAAGAAAAATATGAACCGCGATCCGAGGAGGAGAAACCCATCATTACGCCTAACGGCATTGAGTAAGTGGCATGTAATTTCATTTTGGTCATAACAATTTGGCATGTACTAATATTTGATTATTGTGCAGCAATTGGACATTTCCTCCGGGTACCCGTGCGCCTAACACCTTAGTTGGAGCTCTAATTAGGAAGTTTTGGCCGGGCTTCTACACTCCCGTCCCCAACGGCGAGAGGAAGCTAGCCACGCAGTGGGCACACTATGAGGCCGCTGAATACCCGGGCTATGGGAAAGCTTCTGATGCCGTGATCACCAAGTTTTGGGTAAGGCAAACTTTTTGAGTTTTGTTCATAGTTGATGACCCCACCATGCTAACTTTTCGAGTTTTGTTCACAATTTTTTATGCATGATTGAAGAGATTCTATAGGGTGCTTCCAGAGGAGCAGGACAGGGCAGACAAGACCTTGCGGGGGGCTTGTACGAGGTTGACACGGCAACAGTTCTACAATCAGAAGCATACCACCACCAATCTATACAGCTGCCAGAAGTTGGGCAAGAAGGCGCCGAAGCATGTGATTGTGAAGGAACAACCAACATTGTCCGAGGAAGATTACGCCGGGGTAAGTAAATTGTCAATGAGATTCTATGTTGTTGCTAAGTTGCAATTGCATTATCCGTTCTTCAAACGAGTATTGATTTTTCAGGTTATGCCCGCGTGGGCCGATGGTAAGAATGATGCATGGGCGGCGTTGACAGCGAGGTGGCGCGGGGAAGACCCTGAGTTCAACGCCTTGAGCGAGCGGAACAAGGCAAACCGCAGCTCCGGGGGGACACATTGTGCGGGAAACCTCAACCATGATCGCTTCAAGGCCAAAATGGTATACATGCAACAACCTGCATTTATTTCCCCTCATGTTCCTACTTGATACGCATAACACTTCTTTGGTGATGCAGGAGGCAAAAGCTGGGAGGCCTGTTTCCGACTATGAAGTCTGGGAAAGGATGAAGCAGAAGAGGCCCGATCTGTCCTAGCCTCAGCCCTCGCTTCCCGAGTTCTACGGCACTGCCAAGGTGGATGGTGCTAACTACCTCGAGGCGTTCAGTGGTTTTCACCCGGAGGTGGAAGACCCTAGGTATGAGGAGACCGATGTGAGAGCGTTGGTCGTGGCAGGGCGCGGCCGGGAGCACGGCCGTTTGAAGGTTCTCGATAGGATGACCCCGCGAACTCCTGCTTTGAGCCTCACGCGTGTCAAGGCTACCCTCACCGCCGACGACCCCGCTATTCCGCCTCGTCGACGGCCTTCCCAAGCGAACGCCGATGTAAGTTCTTCTTATTTCCATCCTCTTTCTGACATTTGTTCCCGAGTGGCTAAGTTGACGAGATTCATTATTTTTGAAATTGTAGCCGGCTTTGGACGCGGCCTACAAGGCCGCTCATATGGAACATGTGGTGGCGCTTGAGGCGTGGAAGCAGACCCGAGATGCCTACGAGGTGTGGGCAGAGTGTCGAGATGTTGTAAGTTTCAACCTTTTTTTTGCAATAAATGACAAGTCCCGCTTTCCCTAGTTTAAACATTTAATTCTGCAACGCTTGACACCAAAACTTTCTTGCAGGCCGACGAGAAGTTTTATGCCACTGGAGAGCGGGATATGCTACCGCCACGGCCAGCTAGGCTGGGGTTGCAGCCAATCTTCCCATCGAAGGACGAATTCGCTTTGACCTTCTACTTAGGGACTCCGGTAAGTTATTTGCCAACTACGTCATTATCGCGCAACTGTGTCTTGGTGGTTGCTAACTCTGGCTCAAACGTGTAGGGAGCGGGATCCTCCACCATGGTACCCTTTGGTCGAGCAGCCGCCTCGCCGACTTTCTCGCGCACGATGACACCGGTTCATACCGGCTGTGGTTCTCCTGGTGCTTCCGGTGGTGCTTCGGGTGGTGGTGATTCTACTCCTGATGATGATGCTTCTCCTTCTACCCGTCGTGGCGGTGGTACTCCTCCTTCTTCCGGTACTGGTTCGACGGCGGTTGTTCCACGTCGTCGTACGCTTGACTTCACGCGGGGAGACATGGGTCTCTCTAGATCTCCGGATTTGTAGGGAACTTTTGTATCGATACTACCTATGTGGATGATCTACCTATCATGTACCTACATGATATTTTGATGATGATGACCTTATGTTTGCCTTTATGTGTATCTGTTGAATGCTCTGCCTGGAATCTGGGTTGCGGGAGTTTTAAACGTGCAGGAAATGAAGCAAAACAGACCCAAATAAATAAAACCGGGCAGACTCTATGCCGATGGCATTGCCGTCGGCGTACCGTCCTGCGTGGCCCAGCAAGCCAGCCTGGGCCGACGGCATTGCCGTCGGTGTAGGGTCCTGCGTGGCCCAGCAAATCAACGTGGGCCGACGGCATTACCGTCGGCATAAGGACCACGCAGGAGCTGCAGGGACGGACACGTGGCGTGCTGGGCCGACGGTGAGGCCGTCGGCGTCTAGAGGAGGGAGCTGACGGACGTTACCTGCGCCAAGTGGGCCCCGCGGAGCCTACGCCGACGGCGCGTGCACCGACGGCTCTAACTTCCCGTCGGCCTAGGTTATACGCCGAAGGGTTTTCGTACGCCGACGGGATCCGTGTATACGCCTACGAGGTGCTACGCCGACGGGTTTACGCCGACGGCCACCGTCGGCGCAGCCTACCCTGACGGTATACTGGATGTACGCCGACGGGTTCCGGCCGTCGGCGCTAGGCTCATTTCCTGTAGTGCGGAGCTGGGCTCAAGGTCAGAAGTCGTGGCCGTACCGGCTGCTAAAGAACGGGGCCTACGAACAGAGACACCGATCGAGGAGTTTATTCCGATGGAGTATTGTGGTTGGAAACCGAGATGTTAATAAGATTCGTGCACACCTCTTCTCAGGGCGCTTCATGATTTCAATTGACAACTACAAGGGGGGTGTTAGAAGAGATTGTTTGATACTCCAGCGGTTTCGAAATATAATATGTTTTAGCCTTTGCTGCAACACATGTATATAGGTTCACGTATTTTGCTCCAAACCTACACAATAAAATATGTTTAGATACATGTATTTCAGAAAAGGCCAGAACATCATTTTGAAATGGAGGGACTAGATCGGAACGATGGTAATGTTGAATTGGCTAGTAGAAATGACTATCTATTGGTGTTCGAAATATGTGCAAATTTATATAAAATTTGATGAAAAATAACATATAATGAAAAACAATACTTCCGCCCTATCACGGCAGCCTTCAGCTTTGGACAGTTACATAGTTCTCAAGATGTAACTTTGACCATAATTTATATTTACAATATATGTATAACTTAAATAGTATCATGAAAACTGGTTGTTTTGGACATGTCTTCAGTCAAACTTTTAAGGCTTTGTACCAGAGCTTAGGGTTTTGATAGAACACATCAGTGGACCTGAACGAATACCAATAGTGAGAGTTCTTCGGGCAAATACCCAGAAATAAGTAAGCTGGATAACTCAAGATTGCAAGCTCCATGCATGCTTGTCTCAGAGGGTGAGATTTTTCCTCAGAGCTGGGCTCAAGGATTGCAAGCTCCATGCATGTACGTACACCTGAATTTTTATTGGATTATCTGGCCAACAAAGTTTGTTTAGTTGCCCTACATAGAAAAAAGTGAGATCTTTTCTATGAGGTTATATTTAAGGAAAACGCTAGGCGTCCCCCGGACGATGGGGGCTTCCCATCGTCCTCCTCTCCGCGCGCCACGTGTCCCTCCAAATCCCGCTTTCGCTGTAGAACACGCCGTTTTTGCTACATATGTTCCCGCTTTTGCTTCCGAAGTAAAAAAAAGGTTCGTTTCAGAAATAGAACGTCTCGCCGGAGATTTCACCGGAGACCTCGCCGGAGACCATGCAGCAAAATAATTGTACTAATGTAGCAAAACGACTTCGCCGGAAACATCATGGAAAAAAACTCGCCGGTGACTCTCGCCGGAGACCTTGTAGCAAAAAGTTGACACTGTTGTAGCAAAACTATAAGACGGTTGTAGCAAAGAAAGTATGATAATATGTAGCAAAACATATTAGGAAATGTAGCAAAAACTTTATTAAATGTAGCAAAAATCAGACTTCGCCGTAGACATCACCGGAGACATTGCAGCAAAAAAGGTGCTATCTAGCAAAACGACTTCTCCAAAGACTATCGTCGGTAATCTTGTAGCAAAAATATTGTGCGAAAGTAGCAAAAAGTATATGAATACATAGAAAAATAATACGCTAAGGTAGCAAAAACGCTCGTAGCAAAAACAAAAATAAAAATATCGTCGGTAATCTTGTAGCTCCCATGGCTGTAGGGGAGCGGCGGCTCTCCCATGGCTGCAGGGGAGCGGCGGCTGGGGAGGCGGGGGCTGGCGGCGCGAGTTGCAGGGGTGTGTGGCGGCTCCCATGGCTGTGGGGGAGCGGTAGCTCTCCCATGGCTGCAGGGGAGCGGCGGCTGGGGAGGCGGCGACGGCGCACGCGCGATGGGGGGCTGGCGACGCGAGTTGCAGGGCTGGGTGGTGGCTCCCATGGCTGTAGGGGAGCGGCGGCTCTCCCATGGCTGCAAGGGAGTGGCGACGGCCGCGGCTGAAAAGGGAAGTGGCGGAGGCGGCAGCGAGGCCGCGGACGAGGAGGGGGCAGGGCCAGGTCACGGGTCACGAGTGGGGCCGCAGCGAATGGCGAGGGATGCTCGGGAGGGAGGCGAGGAGAGGTGCAGAGGCGGGAGGGGATGCGACCCGGACGATCATCGTCCGAGGGATCGGCATCATTTTCCTATAGTCAATGAGTAATTTTTGATGAAATATAGTCAAAATGAATACTTAGAAAAAAAAATATAGAAGTATAACGTGCTGGTTTTGGCAAGCTGTCGATCTTTAGAATTTTCGGTTTGGGTTGACACTTGACACACCGGCTGCGTGGCAGCGCGGGAAGGCGCCTGGAGAAGCGAAAGCCTCAACGATTGGACGGTGACGCGCCGGAAGCCTGAGAATCGGGCAGGGGGAGGTGCATTCGCAACAGTATCGTTGATTGTCAAACATGCTGACAGTCTTGTTTCCGTTGCCTAGCTAACGTCTCGGCATATCAGGAATGGGAATGTAGTGTGTGGACAGCGAGGAGGATAGACAGCCATATCCGCATCTGATTTCATCACTGAACACGCACGTAGCCAATCAGAACATGCTCCCTGCGAAAGGTATGTATCATTGGCATGTCATCGTCACAGCCACGAGGAAGCTATTTTCAGGGTAGGTAGAACGCTCTGAGTGTCATTTTCAGATTCCTATTTCCAATGAGGGATGAGTTTGCCTCATTTGCCAGGGCGTGTTTGATTGGTTGTTTTTCTGTTTCTCGCACCGGGCCAGAAGTATAAACCCATTTGTTATCCTGGGTCGCACGGATTTCTTACACCGCATGAGATTTAAAGCAACCTAAAACTTGGCCCGCAGGAAACGTCCAAATCGAGCGTTTCCACGGGGACAGGCCGTGCTGGTGCAAAAGCGGGGAAAAAGTGCGCAGCCCGTGCGAGCTCGGCGATGGCGCGAGCTGCAGGTTTCCCCCAAAAGCTGGCGAGAGAAATTTCGTCACCGCACGCGGAAGCGCGGCGGTATATATCACCACGCGCCTGGAGAAAATAACTCAGTAGTTAGTTGGATGGGTAGTGTATGGCTGTACTACTAGCCAATTAGATTGAACCCCGGGTTTGACACATTGTGTTATTCATCAGCGTATTGTTTTCGGTGGGTGGCGATGTTCTAATCAGTAGCGGGAGATTTATGCCGACTTGGTCAATCTTGAAGCTCCATGTGTTTGACTACACTTTTCAATGGAGCTTGTGTAGACATTATGTGATTGCTGGCGGAGAACCTTATTGGCAGTCTTCTTGTTGTTGTCAATGGTGGAGGTTGTCTTCTGCGGCAAACTGCTGATCCCTTTGGTGGGTCTATTTATTTCATTATATTATATTTTTCCTTTTTTTGATATCGCATTTACGTCAATCATATCGCGTTTACGTGACCCATGAGGCCATGACCCCTGAGGCCAAGCATAAAATCATTGGTCGTAGCCGCCGTGAAGCAGAATCTGGGAAGCAACGTCGATCACCGTTGAAGTATATAACTTGTCGATCTTGCATGCTGTAGAATTTTGGGTTTGAATTGACACACCGGCTGCGCGGCAGCGCGGGAAGGCGCCTGGAGAAGCGAAAGCCTCGACGATTGGACGGTGACACGCCCGAAGCCTGGGAACCGGGCAGGGGGAGGTGCATTCGCAAGAGTCTCGTTGATTGTCAAACATGCTGATGACAGTCTTGTTTCTGTTACCTAGCTAGCGTCTCGGCATATCAGGAAGGGGAATGTAGTGTGGACAGCGAGGAGGATAGACAGACAGCCATATCCGCATTTGATTTCATCACTGAACACGCACGCACGCACGCAGCCAATCAGAACATGCTCCATGTGAGCGTATGTATCAAAGACACGAGGAGTACTTGCTATTTTCAGGGTAGGTAGACCGCCACGAGTGTCATTTTCAGATTCCTATTTCCGACGAAAGATGAGCTCGCCACATTTGATGATGTCTCTCCTGAGTGATTGCAGATAAACGGGCAGAAAAGTCTGGACCGTGACAGTCGAACGGCTACGGCCCATGCAGACTTGCACGTCCCTGGACAGACGACGGCGAAAACGGGAAGCGCACAGCCGAAACACGCCACTCAAATGGTCACGGTCATCTTGAGTATAGTAGGAACGTGCAAAAGGGAAAAACATACTCAACGGATATTTTTTATCCTTAAAACGGGCTTCCTGCCATTTATTAATAAAAGATGCCGCAAACTATAGTTTGGAACATGGGTAGTACTACTTACATCTTGTTTGTGATTTTATGTGGTGCTTCGATCATTTATTTTTTCTGTCAGATATTACCCCGAACTCGTGATAATGCGTCAAGTTTTATGCCATTCATGTATTGGAAGCTTATATTCGATCGATCGAAGTATTTTCTTCTCACCCATTTGACCCGGCTATGTAACCTACCCGGGATGCACCTAGAACCAGCATCACCCGTGACTTGAGAAAGAGAAGAGCAAGAGAGAGAAAAATCAGTCAAGTGAATTTGCTTTCAAATCCTTAACTAGCAACAGAGAAAACCCTAGCCGCCGCCGTCCTCGTCCCGCGTCACCCCCCGTGCGGGCGACGGGGACGACCTCCAATCGCCGCCGCCAGCCAGCCCCAACCCCTCTCCCTCCTCCTCCCCGCCGCCGCCGCCGATGGCGTCGCCAGGCAAAGCCTGGGCGCTGGCGGCGGGGGGGCCCCCTTCCCCTGCTCATGGAGGCGACGGCGCGGGCCGGGTGGCCATGGCGGGCGGCCTGCTCGGTGAGGGGCACGCCGGCGTGGCTCCTGCTGCGCGGAGACCTTGCGCCGGAGTGTGGACGGCGGTTGCCCCCGACAGCGGTGGTGATGGCCTGAGCTCTGCTATGGTTTTCGACTCTGCCGTGGAGCTTCGAGAGTCGGAGGGATGTTGTTGTTGTTGTCTTCCCCTCGGTCGGCCGTGATGGCGAGGGAGTGGAAGGGGATGGGTGCGAGGGGAGGAGGCGACTCGACGTGGCGTCGATGGTTGGGACCTTCTGCTCGGGGATCTTGGATTGGAGGTACTGCCTGGTCTTCACCATCTCCTGTCTGCCCGATGGTCTGGAAAAGTCTCTTAGCTCTCACCCCTCGGGGTGGGCACTCCTGCGGTGTTCAAAGCCCAATGTGGCGAAGGTGGCGGCGGTGATTCGATGGTGGCGGAAGATGTGTTGCTTCTGGTTCCGATCCCGGTACTTGGGTGGTGACGATGAGGACGATGGGCTTGATAGCGATTTGGAAGTACGGTGTGTGGTCTTCTGGGTCCATGTTGTATTTTCCTTTTTTTCTGGAGTCGTTTGTAACCGGTTTCGCCATTGCTGAAATTCCATCGGTTGTTATCTCAAAAAAATCCTCTAAACTCTGATCATGGCAATGATCCATTTTCAAATGGAATTTAACCTTCTGAACATGATAATTCTTGGCAGCTCGATGGATGCTAATTGCCGGCCGGTATGGGTTGGCTGGGAATGGATCCGGTCGAACGGGTGGAACATCAGACACCTAGAACAAATACACTCTAATATATGTGGTGACTAGCAATGACAGGTGGGCCATGCTAGCAAAATGGCGGGCAAATGGCTAAATGGGTTAACTTGACATAATGTCTAAAGTTCAATTTAAAATGTGGCATAAAATAAATAGGAGATCATTGTCACAATATCAGAACAAGGAGGTAGATTGGCAAATTCAATTTAAAAATATATATGATTGATGACATATCATGCACGATAAAGAATATTTCTTCGATACAGAATATAACAGGTGGGCCATGCATCAGATACCAAGATCTCATGGTGTGCCCTACATCGGTGTAGCACTCACTGGAAAGTCGTCTAGATGGTTGATGTGGCGATTCAACACCTACCCGATACGGATTGGGCTCCTGGTCCGCAGCGTGGCATCACTGACCTCAGTGCACGGTGGGGAATTATCTAGAGTTGCTTCACACTTCACAGTGTGTGATGCGTGCACACTGTTTTGATTACAAGGCGTTGTCCACGTCAAACCCATTTGCTTGGCGACTATGAGCATGGGGATCAAATTAGCACTCATTGATTTCTGTTTTCGAGATTTGTTGCTCGCTTTGGCAGGATTTTTTTCTTTTCTAGTTCAACAATTTTGATGTGTATCGTTGCTGTCTCAACTAGGTATTGGCATTGTGATGTTGCATGGTAATTGGCATAATCAGATATTAATATATTGCTCTCTATTAAAAAAAATACTAAACTGACATTTATTGAAATCATACTCATCGCATTGGCCCTGAAAACCGCGAGGTTATTACACATCTTATTACAACTGCATACTACCTTAACCAGAAGCTTGATGGGACTTCTGTCGTACATGAATTATCAAATTGTTACACAATACGTTGCAATATATTGAGTTCTTTTGATCATCTGGCATTCTTAGATTTGACTTTAAAACCCACCGGCGAACTTGGACTTGAGAAGTTCCACGACCTCAGCGTCCACACGGAGCGCCTTGGTAAGCACGGGCGTGGGGATGGGTGGGTTGGAACCAAACACCGTGAGCGGCACGAAGACAATTCCTGGGTTCTGGCTGTTGAAGGAGACGACCATAGAAGCCTCGGTCTTTCCGACATTGAACTGGAAGTGCATGAGCCCACGCGGGATGAGGAACGTCTCCCCAGCACGCAACACCTTGGAGTAGAGCTTGTTCCCGGAGTCGAGGCTGCCGATGATGCCAACAAGAAGCTCACCTTCCATAACGATGCCGATCTCGGTGGCACGCGGGTGGATGTGCGGCGGGTTGGTGCCCCCTGGCGCAAAGTCGACGCGGTTCATGGACACACCTAGCGTATTGGTGCCGGGCCACTCGGCCACGTCCAGCTCAGTCACAGCCGAACCGTTCAGGGTGGACGTGTTGCCAGCCATTGCCAGCTTGGACGAAAAGAGGAAGTCGTCGCCGGCTTGTGACATGGGCTTGCACGGGTGCCCATTCACCGAGATTGCATTTCCATCGAGGTCGGCCACGCAGAAGTCCTGCAGAGGGTCAGGGTCGGTGGCTAGGATTGATGGAGCAAGGACTAGCATGGTGAACAAGATCACTAGGGTTTTGGAGGATGCCATTTTGGAGCTTGCTACGGAAGAAACTTAGTTGTAGCTAGGCTGATCAGCTAGAGTTTGTTGGAGTGTGTGAAGAATAGCTGTGGTGGATGAGTAAGTTTGGGAGCAATGGAGTCCTTTATATAGGGATGTATGCATGGACACGCGAGGGTGTGTTCATTGAGGCGTTGCTATCAAAGTCAGCAGTCAAGGCCATCCTGGCTGCTAAGGAGGGACATACGGACAGACAACGATGAGTCCATGAGTTACATCTAAAATGGAGTATTGCGCTTGGAAACAGATGTTGATTATATTCGTGTGGACCTCTACGTACTCATCGTCTCATCCTCGATCTCATCTCTAGGCTAGGTTCTAGGCTTCTACTTTCCTAGTGGCAATATGAGATGGAAGCTAGGCTCACCTCCAGAAATTCAGACTAGTATATATGTGCTCGCTTTAGTACTCCTACATTGTTTTCTGGTTTGTTACCACTTTCTACTTCGAATAACCACTGCCTCTCCAACCAACGGCCACGGAGGGATTTTTTTTGGGGGTCTGCTCGATTATTGTCGATAGTCTACATGAATACTTTGATCATAATCTAACGTGTTTAACCAATAGCTATGAATTAAATCTTGCAAATTCCATCTCTCCTTGTTTTTTTTTCATGCAAACTAGCCGCCGCTACGTAGTAGTGAAATGCCACTTCGACATCGTTCAAACCCTCATTGCAACAACTTGATGGACAAATTATGAGTGGTTGTTTGAGAGCTTAGGGACAAATGATTTTCTTTGTTTTGAAATTCAGAGACCGATCATCATAGGTTAAAGACAAAATTGTGTGTGTGTTGGGGGGGGGGGGGGGGGAGGGGATGTAGTCACGGATCGATACCCATCATCTTTTTTTGCGGATCAATACCCATCTTTTTTTGCGAATAAAATCTGTGTTCCTTTTTTTCGGAAGTGGGGAGCGAAGCCCCGGCCTCTGCATCAATAGATGCAGACATCCTTCTTTATTACACAGTTCATATTGCTCAAGTTATAACAATCATGGATCAGAGAGGGTTGAGACATGTATCAATCATCGAAAAATGAACAGCAACCAGAAATTTGTGTTACTTAAGTCAGAGGATTGTAATCCTCATTACAGAGTTTAGGTACATCAGCTTGACCTGAGCGAAGCCACACCGCCGACGCCGTCCTAGTTTCAATTTGGTTCGGCCAATATTGGCAAGAGCATGGCTCACCAAGTTCTGCTCACCCTGGATATAAACAACCATATACTCTGAATTTCCAAGAAGACACTTGATTTCATGCATGCATGATAAACATAGAAGATGACCTATCATCCGTATCACTTTTTGATCATAGTCACCGCCTCCAGATCGACAATCCATCTCGACCATTAAAGGTTTGTTCCACCACTGCTGGGCCAACGCCACTCTCTCCATGCATGCCGAGAGTTCCGCCTCCAGCGGGGAAGAGCACACCCGCAAAAACCTACAGGATGATGATGAGAAGATGATCTCCCCCTGTCTTCTCCTCAATATTGAACTATCCATGCATCTACGTTCAATTTTGCCCGGATCGATACCCATCATCTTGACTCGACCGCATGTTCGGAACAGGTTCTTCGTTGATCTTCACAGTGTAGTGACAGCCATGCTTTCGTTGTTTCGCTAGTGTCTCCGTTTCGGCGAGGGAATAAGCCTCGAGGACAGAGGGCCAGCCATGCCGGTATTATGTGCATTTTTTTTTGCGAAATATATTCTGTGCATTTGCTTTGCTCAGTGATCACGTACGCATGCAGCCATTCAGAATCCCGTCGCCTCGTTCTCCGAGAATTATTGACAAGTCTAGCCGCAAAAAAAAAAGAGAATTATTGACAAGTCAGCGCAGCCTACAGGAAGGAAGAGACAGAAAAAAAAAAGAGCGCGAGAACTATTGCCCATGCAATGATGAAAATCCTTAGTCCTCTAGCTAGCCAGGCGAGCTGAGTATGTTGTAGCTGCGCTGTTTTCGATCCTGCTTCCCGGCCGTGAGATCTCCGAGCGACGATTCGTTGCCTGACTACATTTTTGGCCATGAGCTAAACGTTCTATTCTTGCACACGTTTGCTACGACCGACAGGCAGCTCCTTCCCTGCTAGGCCCTCTAGCCCAACTAGCCCTTCACCGGGTTCCCTGGTGTTGACGGGTACATTTCGGTCGGTTGAAGTATGATCCAAATTTATTATAAGAAGACTAATTTCTGACGAGCAGAGAGATATCCATCGTTGGGTAGGCTAACGGAGCGTAGATTTCCACCATTATATCTTTTAAGCCATCGAATAGGATAATTAAGTTGCATATGTGAAATCACAGCATTGTGTAAATACTACCCGTATAGTGAACTTTTGTTGGCTCATGCCTGTAAATTTTTTTCTCTTTGTTGGAGAGAGTTTTCATGTTAAAATCATGTGTTCATATGTGTTCTTGTTTTTGTTATTCGTTTTTTGCATGTCGCGTCTATAACACGACGCCACAAAATCATGTGAGTTTGGCTAAGATACACGGCTGACTGATTGCTCTCAATTGTTTTGCTCTCGCGGAATGGAGCCGCCGCTTCCACAAATAAAACCTAGCCTCCTCCTTCTCCTCATTCATAGATTGGCTCCCCCTCCTCCGGTCGGCCTCGCCAGTACCAGAGAGGTGGGAACCCGTTCTATGAGTTGAGTTTTTAATAAAAATAGTGGTTTCCATAGAATAGGTTAGGGTTTCAGTCGTCTTCTTTTGGCCTCCGTCTCAATGGAGATGACATCGACTAGAATAAATGATCTTTGGTACTTCGCTTGGTGACGAGATGGTTTGATTATCCGGGCATATCAGGCTACTAGGCTAAAATATCATCCTACAATCTCTGTGATGGTTTGATCATCTATACTGTCGGCACATGGGCAGAAAACTTTAAATCATGGTGGATGGGGCTATGCCTCCACAACTGCACCACTCTGCAAAATAGCGGTTCTGCCGTACCACGTGTTGTTTATATATAGATAGAGTTCAATTTGTAGAACAATTTTTCCTCCATATTTTTCAATTCCATATCGCCCAAAAAAGAAGAGCTAGATCCTAGAGTTACTACTACCACACTTTGAGAAACAAGGTGATATGACATTCATAAGGTACCTATCTAACAATCCCATGCCAGTTTCCCTGCTGGCCTGGTGCGGCTTCCCCGTATCACATTCTGCTGCTCGCTCAAGCGCCAGCTAACAAATCATGGAGATCTTCACTGGGTAATAGCATCACGTTCCAGTTCGCTCTCGATCTCCGTATAGTCAACAAGCCTTTCTTCCCGTGGTGCTTCTGTGCCAAACAATGTGTCGGCAACCATGTGGGTAATAAAAATTATCCCTGCAATCCTGAAGCACTCGTTGATCGTTTTCCCTCGTCGGTATGAGCGCCTACAGGTTCATTAGTTACAAGAAACAGAGTTGTAAACCATTATTGTAGATACAAAGAACAAAAGGACAATGATATAATATGCAAATGTTTGACATATACCATTGGGGGTCATTGGGTCTAGGGCTGACTTGCACAGATAGATACTCCATCAGCCCCTGGTTTTCTGACACCAAGCTGTCAACAATGGTGTTCTTCCGTTCAGTCTCGGCAAGCGCACTGTACAGCTCATCTTTCATCTTCTGGATGGTAGCGCATTTTCCCTCTTCGCTGGTGAGGCTCTGCAGCAGGCAGGAGGAGAACGCACAAGAGGAAATTAAGTTTGTACTACTAAACATTAATTGGATAATATGCATGATTCCTTTTGTCAAATTCATGGAAGATTAGTTGCTAATCAAGGATGGGGTTGACTGCATACATAAAATAGCTTTGCACGCAGAACGAGTTGGGTAATGTGATTCATCTTTTTTTGCTGCAGGCTACAAGATCAGGGTCAAGAAATTAAGAGACCTTTTTGTTGCTGATGCTTGCGGTCCGAGGGTAAGAGAGAGGCTTGCCGCTATGGATGAGCCTCCGGGTTGGCTGAAGTGCGCCGCCTCCGATTGTCCTCCTCGCCGCCGCGTATCGAAGCGCCGCCGCTGACATCGCCGACTATTGTTCTCTTTCTCCGATCCTCGCGTGTACTATGTACTACGTGTGCACCACTATTTTCTTCAGGGTATACGTCGTGTTATACCTATGGGCCTGAGTCCGACACGACAACGTGTTCATTTCCGTTTCCGTTTGGCTATAAGTTTGGGTTGGGCTTTATTCTTTTCTCCAAGACAAAGGCCTAGTACTGAAAAGCACAAGAGGCGTCCTTTTGTGACAAAAGGCTTGTTGGAATTGCTCGTCAAACCCAGCCCAGTTACAACTTGACGCGCGTGCCAGAGCATCCGGCCCGTCGACCCGGGCTAGTAGTTCAACGGCCGATGATCAGTGAATCGCATAGGCATTGAGTGTTTTTGTGCTGCCCAATCTATATTATCTATTACGAAAATTCTACCATTTTTTTAATAAGCAGTATAAAGAGCCTCAGAAATTATAAATATATCACTGGACCAGCTAACGACGACAATAGACACTAGCGTGAGTGGAAGGCATGCCACTGTCCTCGTTGTCCATCACAGTAGCTGGATAAAACTTATCGTAATAGATCTTATTATAATAGATAGATGAAAAGTTATCATGCTAAATTTTATTTTAAAGGATTAGCCCACCAGAGCAGTAAATAGGACAAACCTAAATCGGAAGAGATTGAACCGAACCCACACCAATGAACATGCAAAATGACAGGATCCTAAGAGATTAGTCGGACACACGACTCCACGGTGCTCTCCCTCAGTGCTAGGCGCACCACCACAGTAATGGTAGGACTTGTTGTAGTAGAGCTTGTTGTAGATGCACTGAAAGATTCATGTAACCCAGCATGTTATGCATAGAAATAAAATGTTCACCTCAAACTAAAAATATGTTCCTATATAGTAAAAGAAACCCCCTTCATCCCAAATTAATCAACGCATGTACCATATGTCGTTTGCAGAGCTTAACTTGCACTCTAATTTTCACGCAATTTGTCCATCTCCATCGCCAGAAAATCAAGTCCGTTTGAAGTGTCCAAATCCATGATTAGTTTGTTCTTAACCTTACCACTAGACCAGCGATATGGGACATGAGAGAGGCGGCGGCATTGTAAAAACCACCTAGGGTTCCGTTGCTACAGGGCGTCGAGAGCCAGGTTCCTATGCCAACGGCCAAATGTCGGGGCCCTTAGCGTAGGCCCCTCCCTAGGCCAGCCCACCAGCCCGGCCTCGCCGTAGGTTTGGCCGTCGGCGTAGCCCAGATGGGCCGAGGGCAGCCCTCGGCGTAATATTGGGCATCGGCGTAGCCTTGATGGGTCGAGGGCGGCAGTCGGCGTACCCCTGATAGGTCGAGCGTGACTCTCGGCATACGAACAGCCCCATTACGGCCTTCGCGATGACGTTAGGCAGGCCAGGCCGTCGGCACAAACTTTTTTCTTTTCAATTTAATTTAGCCATATATTTATACTCATTTATTTATTAATTAGTCTCAATAATTTCAATGTGCTTTTGTTTTTTAACCAATTGTAGGAAATCGTACCCTCCGAATAGCGGTCTCCACCCACACAAAATGACATCGTGATTCTCATCGCTGGAAAATGACCACCGAAGCGCTGAGATCCCACGAAAACTGGCGTGTAGCCCTAGCATACATGCACAAGTGTGGTGGAAGCTTCCTAGATGCAATATATAGCTCCCAAGTGCAAGAAAGTACGCGCACATACGATAACACTTAGAAAACTACTCGACCTCTCGTAGGAAACTCCCGCTACGGGTCAAGCAGAGGGCAACCGGTGGAATCATGGTTCCAACCTTGGTTTTCCATGTAGATATGACCTAAACAAATCTAAACCAACAAAAAGTACATTGTTGGAACCTCATACAAAGAAAGCTACAGGGGTAGATCGTCGGGGGCCACCACCTACGGTTTCGCTGGAAACGATCCGCCGGAGTGCCGGAATCCCACAAGAAGTTGCATGTGGACCTAGGATATGTGTCAAAGTATGGTGGAAGTCCCATAGATTCAATGTCTAGCTTCCCGGTATGACCTTCTTCACATGTGTGCGATAACACTTTGCAAAATCCTAGACGTGTAAGCGTAATGGTCCTGCTGCGGGTATACCCAGAGCTACAATGTTTTACAAGGTCCCAACCTTGGTTTCCGTGTAAATATGACCTAAACAAACCTAAACCAACAAAAAAGTACATTGGCCAATTCTCGTATGGAGAAAGCTATATGGGTAGACCTACAGGTCCCACTGCCTAGGGTTTCGCTAGAGAAGGACCACCGGAGCGCCGGAATCCCACGAGAACTTGCATGTGGACCTAGGATATGTATCCAAGTGTGGTGGAAGGTCCATAGATGCAATGTCTAACTCCCCGGTGTGACCTTATTCACATGTGTGCGATAACACTTAGCAAAATCCTGGACGTGTAGGTGTAACTGTCCCGTTGCGGGTATACTGGGGGCTACAATGTGTTAGAAGGTCACAACCTTAGTTTTCCATATAGATATGTTCTAAACAAACCTAAACCAAAAAAAAGTACATTGTTGGAACCTCGTACAAAGAAAGCTATAGGGGTAGATCGCTAGGGCCCACTACCTAGGGTTTTGCTAGAGAAGGACCACCGGAACGCTAGAATTCCACAAGAACTTGCATGTGGACCTAGGATATGTGTTCAAGTGTGGTGGAAGGTCCATAGATGCAATGTCTAGATCCCCGGTGTGACCTTCTTCACATGTGTGCGATAACACTTTGCAAAATCCTGGACGTGTAGGTGTAACGGTCCCGCTGCGGGTATACCGAGGGCTACAATGTGTACTGTAGGGGTTCCGCGTATGAAAACAATAAAATTTTACCCTACGCCCCTGAACCCCTGAAGCTGCCAGAACCTATCTATTAGTAATACAGTAACGGGAGGGGATTTTCGCGAACTTACCCTTGAAGACCAAAAAGAGTTGTCAACGCTCAGGAGAGCGTGGTTGATGTAGATGAGCTGAAGCCGACCTCAAGGTCGTGATGAAGTCCTTGCGCTCCTTGGCTCCAACGACTTGAGTGCATCAAGTGCGACACCTCGCGGGGAGTTACACACGTTCGGTGCCTGACGATGACTCCCGCTTCCCCGATCCAGCAGCAGTTGCGGAAGTAGAGCTCTCAGATCCGAATCCCGCAGCACGACGATGCTCCGCGGTGAAGATGTCTCTCGCTCGTGCAGTCCAGACTTGGGACCACGGTCATGAGAGAGAGGGGGAGAGACAAAATATCAACTGGAGGTCCTCCCAAAAGTGAGAAGACCCTTTTTGATTATTGGTGTATTTAATTTGGCCAAATACCCCCACTATATATAGGGGGGTACTACCTCCCTCAAAGTCCCGGGGTGGGACTAAAGGAGAGGAAGGGGACGAAAGGCCGCCGGCCACCCTAGTGGGCCCCGCGCGGGGGTCTAGGCCCAGCCGGCCAGCCCCTTGCCCCTTATCCCTCTCTCCTTTCCCCTAATGGCCCCTCTCCCTCCGGAAATTGGCCCATTAAGCCTTTGACCATTTTAATTGATTTTCTCTTTATTAAATAATTACGAATAAATGATTAAATCAACATTTAACATTCATTCACACATTATTCAATCTCCGTGGCTATGGAACACCTTCCACCTCCACTCCGGACATCCTCCGGACTTACCGAAACCCTTCCGGTTTTCTCTCTACTATTCTTCGGTGATTCCACCGATCCTATAAACATTCTCTAAGCATCATCAAGCCCTTAAGCGTGATACCCCATGGTTCGGGAACACTCCAGACATGGTCGGGACACTCCCGCACCAATGATCAACAGAGGGACCTGGATGGCCATGTGACCCATGTGTGTTCCACGAAGATCTTTCGTCGTTTGGACCGGGACAGTCGTGTCTTATTCCCTTTGTCACTCGATACTTGCATTGCTCGAGATCTGATCAATGACATCACCATGTCGTGTTCAATCTCATTACTGAACAATGCTACTTGACTCATTCACCCCTTTTCCACTATGGCTTTGCAGTCATTTGGGAAAATTCCAAGTAACCCCTTTTACTTGTGAGATTCAGCAACGAATTGCTTTCTAATCTCAAGGGAAGTTTGCTTCTAGGATTTCTCATAATTTTAGTTTACCATTATTTCCTTAGTAGTTCGTAGGTATGTCATATTCCAAGAATCATGACAAATGATTCACAAATGTCTCCATACAAGATATGGATTACATTTTGAATCCTACTTCATGTAGTGAAAATACTAGTGGAGGAAAACACAATGATCAATATCATTGATTCTTTCCTTCTATGAAGAGAATCGTTCAAGAACGTTGTCCGTTGCGCTTCTCTACACTCTGATGCAGGGTTTTGAATCCTCATCGTGTTTTACACTAATTTCCATTTGCTCCATAATTGAGAAACATCACTAAAAGTGAGCTTTCTCAAGAATGTACCAAAATCCAAGCAATAGAAGTTTTGCTTCTCTTTTGGTTTCAGCTATGGATTTCATATTCAAAGTTTCCAATGAATACTCTACAAGGACTTTATTCGCTATTGTTTTGGTTATATCGAATAACCCCAAAACTATCACAAATTCAAATGGTTCACTACAATCTAATTGAGTGCTAACTATTTCTAACTAATGGTCTCTACATCTACACTACAATGATTTATTTGGTGCCTTCTATTCACCCCCTTTGATATCTAATATCACATTGTGATGCTCTGCATTTTGACGTTTCAAAATGCTTTGCATTTCATAATTTATTTTTGTGCTATTCTTATAAATTCGAATTCCATTACTATTGATCAAATCATAATTAGATTCTCTTTTATCTTTATACCCTTTGTCGATGAAACACTTTGATCATATCAAATAGTTTCATATTCATGTTTCCTTTGGTAAACTTATTTACACATTTAAACAATCATATAATGATAATTACCATTTTCGTTAAAACCCAATACATCGAATATGTATTTACTTTTAACAATTCTTTAAACACTTTGTATTCAAATAATACATGGTGTTCAAGTTATTTTGCCGAACTTAGGCATGATTTATATGTGATAAGAAATCGAATGACTTTCACATATTATCATTATAACTTTGAATTTAAACAATGGTTTCATTCATTAATGAAATATCATTAATTTGGATATTTTAACAAGGCATTTTAATATTTTACAAATGTTCATGCATTATCAAATAGTTTCAAACAACAAGGATAATTCACACATAATCAAACAAGATATGAACACGAATAGAAATCATTCATAAAAGTAGAACAACTGTTTGTTACAAACTCATATGAATAACCGTCTCACGAAGTGTGAGACACACTAAAGAAGTTCACAATCTCTTGATTACAATAATCATCCTAAAACATAAACGAAATGATAAATGTCGAGGGAGAGTGTCGTCGGCCATCATCTTCATGCTCGCCATCAACACGCAACGTCACCTCCTCTCCAGCAAGCACCTCTCATGCAGAAGGACCTGTTTTCAGCAAAACAGAATAAGTATCATATATATTTAACACTGCAAATGTGTCTGCAAGATTATAACATTTATAAAACTGTATATAAAGTATATACCTTTGTCATTGATGACCTCTAGCGACCTCGAGTTCATCCACCACATTTCTGAAATGCGATATGAACTCAAGGAAATCCAGTGTTTCTGTGCCACCTCTCATAATGCAGATCCTGACCTGTGCTTGGAAGCTTGGTGGAAGCGACCGCAACACAACTCCCATTGCAAAAGAGCTTGAGAACCAGTTGTCCAGGTAGTATGCCAGACTCATATATGCATCATATATGCTCAATAAGTGCTCGTCTAGTGAGGAGCCCTCCTCCATCTTTATGGAGAGGAAGTCCCCCATCAGCTCATACTCCCACATGCGCACTTGTTCCATGAAATGCGATCTCATATGTGCCATGACCACTCAGGGTTTAAGACTTCCAACCATTGGCCATAGCCCATCCTCCATTCCGAGGCGCATCGTTACTGATATGAATGTGGCCATCACACGATAACGGCAGCGCAGATCCCGCTACTCCAGGGTCTCATGAGAATAGGGTGGATCCAAATACATCTCGCTGGTCATGTAGTCAGCTACATTGTTCTTACCAAGGAGATCAAACAGGCGTATGACCCATGCAGAAAAGTTGGATCCATCTAACTTGATCTTTTCTCCTTTTAACCAATTGTCGATAGGGAAGGTAATCTCGGGGAGAGCCATTTTCTACATTTATAATTGCAAAAGGAATTTAGACTAAGTTTATAATTAAATGAGTTAATAATAACTCCACTCAGAAACACCTATCCCCAGAAGGGTTCCTAGTGATAACACGACCCCTATCGGCCACATCTCCCCTAATCGTCACGGCCATCAATGTGGGTTCAAGGGTGGATGCTAAACGTCGGTCACATCATTCGTGCGACACGTGCTCGATCTTTCGACCATCCATGTTCCGAGGCCATGTTTGGACATGCTAGGCTCGCCAACTCAACCTTAGTGTATTCGCTGTGCAACATGGCTTACACCCACTGTGTGCGAACATAGAGATGTCTGACACCCAGGCCTGTACCCTGGATCGCCTCATACCGAAGAACTTTCTTGATGGTGCACACTAAGGGGGAACATAATCGTTGGTAATTTAACAGGGATCATCTTATTAGGCTACCGTCGAGTATCTAATACTAGCACACAATAAGATATACAAATAATAACATTGAATGTAAATGCAATGTGATATGGTCCTTCACATCGTGATCTCCATCCGTCGTCGCCGGATTCCGGCGCCAGGGTTCCGGCGCCGTAGACACCAGGGTACCGGTGTCATTCCGGCGTGGTAGTCCGTCACCTCCGTGACTATCTACTACTACGTATCACAAGGTAATTACTTTACCTTTGCCAGAACCATATCACAAAGCAACGCCCCCCTGAAAAACAAAGTTAGACGCCTCTACTTTATCTTTGCATGTTTTACGTGACTGAATGGGCTTTCGCACAAGAACCGTTCTTACCTATGAACTTTCAGCACAACGCTGATCAAGTAGTTGTCTCTACTACACCCCTTTCGGGGCCCTCCATTGCAAATGGCATACCAACTAATGCGAGAGAGACAGAAACCCCCCTAAGCCACTTTATACGGTACAAGTCGTATGTCAAGCGTGGACCAGTCTCGTGAATGAACGCGTAAAGTTGGTTGGGGGCCGCTTCATCAAGCATTACTGCGGTATGCACAAGTTTACGTGGGAGGGTAATAACTAAAAGATCAACGCCCACATGCTACATCTCATGTGTTTTACCCGTACTAGCATTACTACGCATAGATCTAGCTCTGATACCACTGTAGGGGTTCCGCGTATGAAAACAATAAAATTTTACCCTACGCCCCTGAACCCCTAAAGCTGCCAGGACCTATCTATTAGTAATACAGTAACGGGAGGGGCTTTTCGCAAACTTACCCTTAAAGACCGAAAAGCGTTGTCAACGCTCAGGAGAGCGTGGTTGATGTAGACGAGCCGAAGCCGACCTCATGGTCGTGATGAAGTCCTTGCGCTCCTTGGCTCCAACGACTTGAGTGCCTCAAGTCCGACACCTCGCGGGGAGTTACACACATCCGGTGCCTGACGATGACTCCCGCTTCCCCGATCCAGCAACAGTTGTGGAAGTAGAGCTCCCGGATCCGAATCCCGCAGCGCGACGGCGCTCCGCGGTGAAGATGTCTCTCGCTCGCGCAGTCCAGACTTGGGACCACGATCACGAGAGAGAGAGGGAGAGAGAAAATATCAACTGGAGGTCCTCCCAAAAGTGAGAAGACCCTTTTTGATTATTGGTGTATTTAATTTGGCCAAATACCCCCACTATATATAGGGGGAGGAGAGGTACTACCTCCCTCAAAGTCCCGGGGTGGGACTAAAGGAGAGGAGGGGAGGGGAGGCTACCGGTCACACTAGTGGGCCCTGCGCGGGGGGCTAGGCCCAGCCGGCCAGCCCCCTTGCCCCTTCTCCGTCTCTCCTTTCCCCTAATGGGCCCTCTCCCTCCACAAATTGGCCCATTAAGCCTTTGACCATTTTAATTGATTTTCTCTTTATTAAATAATTATGAATAAATGATTAAATCAACATTTAACATTCATTCACACATTATTCAATCTCCGTGGCTATGGAACACCTTCCACCTCCACTCCGGACATCCTCCGGACTTACCGAAACCCTTCCGGTTTTCTCTCTACTATTCTTCGGTGATTCCACCGATCCTATAAACAGTCTCTAAGCATCATCAAGCCCTTAAGCGTGATACCCCACGGTTCGGGAACACTCTAGACATGGTCGGGACACTCCCGCACCAATGATCAACAGAGGGACCTGGATGGCCATGTGACCCCTGTGCGTTCCATGAAGATATTTCGTTGTTTGAACCGGGATAGTCGTGTCTTATTACCTTTGTCACTCGATACTTGCATTTCCCGAGATCTGATCAATGACATCACCATGTCATGTTCAATATCGTTACTGAACAATGCTACTTTACTTGTTCCGATAAGTGATATCCCCATGATCAAATTACACGCTGCGCAGCTATTGGATATAACCTCTTCGAGTGGGCCCTTGAGTATCTTCCCGTCACATGGACGGACAAATCCCGCTCTTGACATATATTGCCTCTACGGTTTCCTCTAAGTACCTGAACACACCTTTATAACCATTGTATTATCAAGTGGCGTCAGATGATATCTAAGCACTCTCGGGAGACAGTGATTGATATAGACTCACAATCTACGGAATAGTCTATGAGGATCCATTTCTAATCATCGTAACTTGAACTTCGTGACATGATCGGGTCATGATGTTTAGGTTGGGTATTGGTTCATCATCTCATTCTCGGAATGAGTTGACTCCATTTCCAACTGGCATAAATGCCACATGATCAGGAAACATGATCATCTGTTGAACAATGAACCAGTGACTAGAGTTCCACTGGGAACCCCTGGTTGTTTGTATATCACACGTGTATTGATGTTTCCACTCAATACAATTATAGCATGATATAAAACTTAATCATAAACTATAAGAAATATGATAATAGTCCTTACTACTATTTGTCTCTAGGGCATATTTCCAACATGTGCAAGGTCCCAACTGTCGTGGTGGTGTCACGGCAGATGCCATGGATAGGCTAAAGGTGGGGACTAATACACGCTAGGGGAATCCAGGGAGGTATAGTGGAGTGATTCTCCATGCAAAAGCTTTGTATTGATGTTCTATCTCAATGATTACAAGTGCTCCTCAAGCTGTATTGACAAGAGGAGGAAGAAGAAACTCTCTTACTCTTGCCTCCTATCTAGCCCAAGAACCCTAGATCCACTAGTGCTCAACCAACTAGAATTCTGCCAACCCCCTCTACCAGAACCCTAACCCCCCTTATATAGTGGTGGTTCGGTCCTAGCCTAGGGCATACGTGGAGGCATATTCCTAAGAATATGCCCCTCCCAAAGTAGTAACCCGACAGGGGTGCTTTTCCCCCGCGTCACATTTTCTTTAGCGACGTAGCCTCTGCGGCGCCCGCGTCAGCCGACGTGAGCGTCGTCACCCTTGTCAGCCACGATCCGGTGGTCCTTCCCTTGCTTTATTCGCTCATCCAGTACGTACCGGACCTTCTTTTTTGACCAGAGAGATTCCTTCCTTCTCCTAGAAGCCAAGCGAGGATCCGGATCACAGTAGATCCGGCCACACCTGTTCCTGCATATAAGTTAGACAAGCATTTCCGACTTACTCCTTAAGTCGGATGAGACAACATTAGGCGTCCCCCCTGGCCCAGGTTACTCCGTGATCCGGCCTGCCTTGAGGTGATTCGGCCAGCATCCGCTTTGACCTTGCCGACCCTCGGCTAACTCGGCCCTTATACCCCGGAGTGACCCTACCCGGGGGTATCCTCCCAACATTAGTCCCCGAAGCTGGTGCGGTCTTAGCGGCTTTGGTCGCTAAGGCCACATCAGGTTCATTCATATTCGAGCCTCGGACGTTTAGTTCAGGGTTAACTTCTTGTCTCGGATTATATGGATTTACGTTCCCTTCGCACGCTCCAAGTTTTCACTTGTCGGCCGTGTTACCACTTCGGCTCGGATCCTATGGTTTTACTTTCCCTCTGCACATTTCAAGTTTTCACTTGCCGGCCGGGTTACCATTGTGGCTCGGATCCGGGCCTTGCTTCCTTCTCTCATACGCCAACCCACGTAAGGGTTAATCATTACGTTGCCTCATTTTAAGGGCCTGCACAGTAACCGCCGCAGTAACTGTCAGTGATTACTGTGCGTGGGTTACGTCACGCCTGTCTCCTCGTTTACCGCAACTGCACGTCGTGTCATGGGATCATATTTACTCTGTGGCCCCCGGTGTGGCTTCTCTCTGATTGGCTGATGCCGGTGATACACGGCCACACCGTGTGGCTCTCCGGCGCAGCGCGATCCCACTCATCGATCACTAGGGGCAGTTAAATAGGGGAAGGGCGCGTCCCTTAGCACTTTTCCATCTCCGTGCCCCTTTGCCCGTTCCTCTTCTTCTTCCTCGCGACCGCGCCGCTGCCAGTGCCTGTTGCAGCAGCACCGCCGCCGCACCTTATCCACGCCTCCGCACCGCAGCCACCGCTGCACAACTGCTTAGCCACAGGTCCTCGTCAATCTAGACCACGGAGCCCCGCCGCCACTAGTTCCAGCGAGGACAGCGGATTCGAGATGACGGAGGAGGAGCTCATCGTCGTCGAGCAGGAGATGGAGGAGGACACCGGCGCGGCGGACCGCGGCGCGTGGGCCGGTTTGTGGGTCTGCCAGGACGACCTCGACTGGCTCTACCGGACCCGGCGTATTCCCGCCGGCGTCGCCGCTCGTCTCCCCTCCTCGGAATTGGCCCCCTCACCCAATCCGGGTGAGTTCGTTGTTTTCCTATCCCACTTCCAACGGGGATTTGGTCTTCCGGTGAGTGATTTCTTCCGGGACTGGGTCCGAACCTATCACTTGCAACCACATCATCTCCCGGCGAACATCATCACCTCTCTGTCTGCTTTCGTCTCTACGATCGAGGGCTACACCGGACTATGGCCCACGAAGGAGCTGTGGATCCGGTTCTTCGGCCTCCGTCGCAACATCGTCCCCAACATCAACGTTGAGTCAGAGGACAAGCAGCTTACTCAGTTTAGAGCTGCCTCGATCTCGCCCCGGAGATTTTCAATCTTTCCTCGAGTCACCGGGCTTGACTCCTGCAAAGGATGGGCCCGGACCTTCTTCTACGTCCGGAACGAGGGTACCAAAGACTTGATTCGGTTGCTGCCCTACGCTCCGGGTCCCCCGGACACGGATTTCTGGGAGGAGGTCGCCAAAAAACCTACAGCTCTGGCCAACCAAGTCCACAAAAGGTTCGCGGAGCTGAAGAAGCTCGGATTGCGCAACGAAGATGCCATGATCACATTCGTGCGCAACCGAATCTCTCCCCTCCAGCGGCGCACTCACAAGTTGTGCCACATGAGCTTCAGCTGCGACCCCAACCGAACCTCCTCGTTCGAGTTGAGCAATACGGAGATCTTCCGCCAGGTCAAGGCTCTTTTCACCACCCATAAGGATTTCTCCACCGAATGGACGTGGGGAATCGAGCATTACTGCCGTGACAGGCTCCCTCCCGCGGTAAGCTTCGCGGGGTAAACTTATTTCGGATCAATTACATGTAGGTTCTTATCATATTTTTGACTCTGCTCTTTGTGCTTTTTTCTCAGCTGTTTCTCTAGCAAACCCTCGAGGATGGTACAGATCCGACCCTTAAGTGGGCCCCGGACCGAGAAATCCCGGATGAGGAGGAGCCGGACCAGGAGATGTTCCTCCCCATGACCGACGCCACCAAACGACCCAGCGGTAAATTGTCTTCTCTTAGAGATTGGCCTGATGATGAGGATGACTCGGATATCGACATGATTGAACCCGTTGAGGCTGTCCCTCTTTCTTTTGCCTTCCCGGCATCAGCTAACCCCGGTGGGCATATCCACGAGGATCCTCCACTTGCCACGGGCGAGCCTGTTCCGGTGGCGTCGAAGAAGAAGCGCGGATCCGCGTCAAGTTCTTCTTCTGAACCTTCTCAGCCTACCAAAAGGCAAAAGAAGGCCGGAGACAAGACTGCCTCCAAACGGGAAGGCAAAGCCCCGGCACGGAGGGCCCGGAAACCTAAGGAGGCCGAGACCTCGGATGCGTAAGTCATTCTTCACTGCGCAACACACTTCCCCCTGCATCGGGGTAATTTCACTCCTGACATCATTTTCTTTTGCAGGGCTCCTGTGGAGGTCCCTCAGAGCGGATCGAGCATCTCTTCTCCCCTTCGGTCCGGTCCTTCCCCTCCTCATGACGATGAGTCACGCCCGCTGAGCCCTATTCCGGAGGGCTCTACGGCTGCTCCGGGTTCCGCAGTACCTCCTCAAGAGGAACGCGACCTCGGATCGGGAGGGGTCGGTTCGGACGAGGCAACGGCGTCCGCCACTTCGGCATTGCCGCAACCAACAACCACTAAGTCTACCGCAACTCCAGCACCACCAGCAGCTCCAGTACCAGCCACCAAACCAGCGCCTATCTGGCTCCGAAGAAACCAACAGCAGCTCCCAGTCCTGCTACCAAAGCTCCCGTGCCAAGTTCCTCTGCCTCGTCCGAGTCATCCCAAGCTCGGCGAGGAACCACTCCAGCAGCTCCCAAGGGCAAATCCACTATGGTCACATCCTCCCAGCAAGCTAAAGGCAAGAAGGCTCCGGATGCTGCCAAATCTACCTCCATCGAGGCCGGGCAGCGAACCTTGTCGTCAATGCTTCCAAAGAAGTCACCAGGAGCGACGGATCCTCCTGCCGAGCCAACCTATGCGCAGCAGATAGTTCTTCACACCAGCCCAACTCTTGCCCTGATTGAGAGGAAGGAAGCTCATGCAAAGGGCTTGGTGGCACCCCACATGCCCATTGGCGAACGGTACCCTCCGAGCCTTATCGAGTTCATCATGAACTGGAATAAGGCGGAGTTCGTCTACAACGACGATCTCCTAGAAAAGTTCGGCCCCGCAGAATTTTCCACCCAGATGAATACTGCCGCTAAGGCAATTAACCTGGCGGGGCGAATGATGGAGGTATGTCGTTTCTCCTTTACATGCTGTAGATAATAACCATTAGTCCCCGAGCCTCCGGTGGAGTGACTTGTTACTCGGCCGGATGCTCATTAGAAAACTAAAGCAGCTACATGTAAACATCAAATATGCACACACCTAGAGCCGGGTTAAGTTCCGGTTGGCCCGGATCTTGTACTCTTCGAATATGCACACACCTAGAGCCGAGTTAAGTTCCGCTTGGCCCGGATCTCGTACACTTCGAATATGCACACACCTAGAGCCGGGTTAAGTTCCGCTTGGCCCGGATCTCGTACTCTTCGAATATGCACACACCTAGAGCCGGGTTAAGTTCCGCTTGGCCCGGATCTCGTACACTTCGAATATGCACACACCTAGAGCCGGGTTAAGTTCCGCTTGGCCCGGATCTTGTACACCTCGAATATGCACACAGCTAGAGTCGGGTTAAGTTCCGCTTGGCCCGGATCTTGTACACTTCGAATATGCACACACCTAGAGCCGAGTTAAGTTCCGCTTGGCCCGGATCTTGTACACTTCGAATATGCACACACCTAGAGCCGGGTTAAGTTCCGCTTGGCCCGGATCTCGTACACTTCGAATATGCATACACCTAGAGCCGGGTTAAGTTCCGCTTGACCCGGATCTTGTACACTTCGAATATGCACCAAACTAATTTTACACTTCTGTACCTTTGTCAGGTAACTACCAATCATCGGAGCGCCGAATTTTAGCGCCTGCTTGATACCCACAAGATCTTGCGTGCAAAACATGTTGCACTTGGCACAGAGCATGAAAAGAGGGGTAATTTTCTCCCTCAGCACCTCTCCGTTTCACTTGTTTCTGCTGAACTAACCTCCTCATTTGGTTTTTTGCAGCTGGGGTGGAGGCTGAGAACAAAATTATGCGGAAGAACTTGGAGGAAATCCGAGGTATGTCCTCTTTCACCCAACCTTGTTGTGTTTTCCATTTCTCCTTCTCCTTGGCTCGGCAAACATTCACTCCTCGGCTTTGCCGGGTCAACATACTATTTCAGCATCGCTTGAGGATAGTGTGCCCGTGCCTGATATGATGCTGCATTTTCTCGAACAAGCAGGACAGCATCAAGTTGAGCTGAAGAAGAAGAATGATGAGCTTGCCCTCCTCCGGACCAAGGACAACGAAATAGCCAAACTCAAGGCCGAGATGGAGAAGATGAAGGCCCAGCACAAAACCGAGCTCCAAAAAGTTGGCCAGAACTTCATCGAAGAGCGTGAGCGCTTGACCCTTCAGATCTCCAAGGACCAGGACCTGCTTAAGGAATCCGAGGTCCAGCTTGGGTCGGCGCTTGCTGAGCTTGAACAACTTCACCAGAGACGCGACAGTTGTATCAAGGAGTTGACCCGGATCCATCGCCATATCTCACGTAAGTTTCTTCCCCTTATCCGACATAGTTTTCCGGGTTAGCTCATATGCCTTTGCTTCAGCATCTTCCCTTTCCTTATTTTCAGATCACTTTCCGGAGGGTACTTCCATCGCCAGTGCTGCCGTTGCCAAATTCCGCCGAGAGAGGGGTACTCCCGTCGCTCCTGATGGTGAGAGCACCCCCTTAGACATGGAGGACCTGTTGGTCAGCGTGTCAGCTCGGGTGGAAACCATCAAGAACTATGGGAAAGATCTCCTCGACGTTGCGGTCCGGATCTACAACACTTTCTGGCCAAGCGAGAGCGCTCCAAAAAGGATCACACTCCTTGCTGAGAAGCTATTGGAAATCGAGACACAGCTTGATCTCTGGAGAGAATCCGCCGGGCGTGCCGCAGCAGATACCCTCCTCCATCATATCCTTACATGGTACGAGAAGATCGACCTGAGCCTCCTCACACGCCGGCGCACCGGATCCAAATGGACCGATGATCCGGAGTGGGTAGCTCGGCGCCAGGCTTGCGCCTATAGCCTTGTCGAATATTCTCCCATCCATGACTGGGTTGAGGGGCCGAGCTTTCTGGAGTCCGGCGAGGAGGAGCATATGGAGAACGTGGAGGATGGATCGGGTGAGGATGGAGAAGATACTTCTTTAGATATTGAAGACAGTGATGACGACGCCGAACTTCCTCCTCCTGCCGCTCCTTAGTGGAAAAAACTTGAAAATTTATCAGATCCCCGGTATGCCGGGTGCAATTGTATGCTGAATACATGATATTTTGCTACTATGCTTGTATGCCGGATTAACTTGGGCGTAGTCCCCGAGTTTCATTTTCTTGTTCGTCCAATTCTCCGGCTCGATCCGTGTCTACCTTGATTCGGTTTTACAACTTACGAATCCGAGCTTCAAGAATCGTTTTAACAATACTGAGAAACTTTGAGGCTTGGCTCAAAATAATTCAACATAATAACTTGAAAGTAAATATGGGGTTAGTCCGAAAAAAAAAACGTTAGCTGGAATAAGTTCGTTTCCTTAGTGATTTTTCATGTGCTACGCAATTCCAAACTTGTTCCCTTGCTTGCCATGAAGCCAATTCTTGTTGGACAGCAGCAAGTCGAAGGGTTGGGTTTCTGGTGCTCACACATTACTAATCCGGGTTAAGCGAAACGAGTCATTCCAGCTAACGCATAAAAGTAACAACAATTGTTTATTAAGGCAGTCCCCGAGTTACTGCTCGAGGCTCCGCTATTTCATTGATAAGCTCATTGCCGACATACATACCGACATATGAGATGACTCGGATACATACACATCTTAGCTAAGTGTAGAAGGGACGAAGTAGTGCTACATTCCACGGTCGCTTCGATTCCTCTCCGGACCTGTCCGCCTTGTTCTTTTCCTGTGGCTTCGCATCTATAAGATAGTAGGAATCATGGTGCAACGCTTTGCTCACAATAAATGGTCCTTCCCATGGGGGGGATAATTTATGCATGCTAGTGGTACGTTGCACCAACCTGAGCACCAGATCGCCTTCCCGGAAGACTCGGGGGCACACTTTCCGGCTATGATAGCGTTGGAGATTTTGCTGATATATGGCGGATCTGGACAGTGCCAGTTCTCTCGCTTCTTCCAGCAGATCAACATCATTTTGCCGGGCTTCTTGCACTTTGGCTTCTGTGTATTGGGTGACCCTAGGCGAATCATGCTCTATGTCGGCTGGTAATACAGCTTCTGCCCCATATACTAGAAAGAATGGCGTGTAGCCTGTTGATCGATTCGGAGTTGTTCTTAAACTCCACAATACCGCTGGTAGTTCTTCTATCCAGCACCCCGCTGATCGTTGCAGCGGCTCAATGAGCCGGGGTTTTATCCCGGATAGCACTAATCCGTTGGATCTTTCCACTTGTCCGTTCGATGCGGGGTGGGCTACCGAGGCTACGTCGAGTCGGATTTTCTTGTCTCGGCAAAAGCGCGCAAATGCTCCTTCCGCGAAATTTGTTCCATTGTCAGTTATAATGCTGTGTGGATAACCGTATCTCAAGATGATGTCTTTGAGAAATGTCACGGTCGTAGCTCCATCGCATTTTCTTATAGGCTTCACTTCGATCCATTTTTTAAACTTGTCCACCATGACCAAGATGTGTGTCATGTTTCCTCTTGCTGGTTTGAACGGGCCAACCATATCCAAGCACCACACAGCAAATGGCCATGTAATTGGTATGGTTTTGAGTTCCGACATAGGCATATGTGTCTTGGTGGCGTACCTTTGACAACCATTGCATTTTCTCACCAGATCTTCTGCTTGCTCCAAGGCACTTGGCCAGTAGAATCCATGTCGGAACGCCTTTGCCACTAAGGCCCGGGATGAGGCATGATGCCCGCATTCTCCTTGGTGTATATCTCGGAGGATGTTAAGTCCTTCTTCCGGGTCAACACACCGCTGGAGGACATTGGTTACACTCCGTTTGTACAGCTCAGAATTGATGATTGTGTAAGCTTTGGCTCTCCTCTGAGTTTGCCTGGCTAGCACTTCCTTAGTGGGTAAGGTTCCATCTTTCAAGAATTGGTATATAGGCAGTGCCCAAGCTGGTATCGCTCGTGTAGGGAACATCTCCTCATCAATTTCCATCTGATCCACCGGCATAACTTCAGCCGGATCACGCTGAACAGTCCCCGGGTCTAGAGAGGTAGCCCTCGGGTCTACTGAGGTAGTCCCCGGGTTTGCCTAGGCAGTCCCCGGGTTCGGCGTGCTACCTCCCATGTTAATGTCCATGGGCTCAGCTCCAGATTCCGTGTTTTCCGGGACATAGATTGAGTCGGTTCCTAGGGACGGCCTGATAGATGGTTTTCTGAGGTGCTCCAATGCTACGCCCGGTGGAATTGCCTGTCGGGTCGATCCGAGCTTTGACAGCATGTCGGCAGCTTTGTTTTCCACGCGAGGTACATGGTGAAATTCGCATCCCTCAAAATAACCCGAGACCTTCTGCACATGAAATCTGTATAGTGCCATGTTTGGATCCAGGGCGTCCCACACTCCGGACACTTGCTGTATTACTAGATCCGAGTCGCCAAAGCATATTATCCGACGTATGCCAATCTCCTTTGCCACTTTGAGACCATGCACCAGAGCCTCGTACTCGGCGATATTGTTTGATGCCGCGAAATGGATCTGTAATACGTACTTGAGCTGATCCTTCTTTGGCGAGGTAAGCACAACGCCGGCACCTAACCCGGTTTTGGTTTTTGATCCGTCAAAGTGCATCCTCCAGTAGTTCGGATCTCGTGGCGGTGGTTCGTATTGCACCTCAGCCCAATCTACGAAAAAGTCTGCCACAGCCTGAGACTTGATTGCTTCTCTTCTATCATACTGGGGTGCGTAAGGTGCTAGCTCAATTGCCCATTTCGCAATTCTGCCATTCGCATCTTTGTTACCCATTATCTCGGATATGGGGGCTTCACATATCACTTTGATGGGATGCTCCTCAAAGTAGTGCTTTAACTTCTTTGCCGCCATATAAACACCGTATGCCACCTTCTGAAAGTGCGGGTAGTTCTGTTTTGAGGCAGACAATACCTCGCTCAAGTAATACACTGGCCTCTGCACCGACTTACCTTCTTCCTCGCGCTCCACTACAATCACTGCACTTACAACTCGGTTGGTTGCGGCTATGTAGAGCAACATTGGCTCCTTTGATAGTGGAGAAGCTAACACCGGTGCAGTAGCCAACATCCTTTTTAAGTGGGCAAAAGCTTCATCGGCATGTGGCGTCCAAACGAACTTATCTGACTTTTTCATGAGTTGGTAGAGAGGCAGTGCCTTTTCTCCCAACCAACATACAAACCGACTCAACGAGGCCAAGCATCCAGTGAACTTCTGGACATCGTTGAGACACTTCGGCAGCTCCATTCGTTCGATGGCTCGGATCTTAGTTGGATTAACTTCGATACTCGGCTGGAGACGAGAAATCCGAGTAATTTCCCAGCCGGGACACCGAAGGTACATTTCTCCGGATTAAGCTTCATCCGGAATCTCCTCAAGTTCGCGAATGTTTGCCTTATGTCGTCAAGGAGCGTTGTGCTTTCCTTGGTCTTAATAACCACATCATCTATGTAGACTTGTACGTTTTGACCTATTTGATCGTGCAAACATTTTTGCATACATCTTTGGTACGTTGCACCTGCGTTTCGTAAACCAAACGACATAGTGCGATAGCAATAAGCCCCGAACGGGGTAATAAACGCAGTTTTTATTTGATCATCCGGGTTCAGAGGTATCTGGTGGAAACCAGAATATGTGTCGATGAATGACAACAGTTCACATCCCGCGGTTGAGTCGATAACCTGATCTATCCTCGGCAGTGGAAATGTATCTTTTGGACACGCCTTGTTCAGGTTCGTGTAATCGATACACATACGCCAAACCACTGCTACGTTCGGATCATCCTTCTTCTTTTCTACTAACACCGGATTAGAGAGCCAATCCGGATACAGCACCTCCATGATAAATCCAGCTGCTAGCAACCGAGCTATCTCGTCACCAATGACCTTTCTCCTA
This sequence comes from Avena sativa, assembly GCA_916181665.1. Classification (NCBI taxonomy): domain Eukaryota; kingdom Viridiplantae; phylum Streptophyta; class Magnoliopsida; order Poales; family Poaceae; genus Avena; species Avena sativa. The sequence goes on along the minus strand of OV702292.1, from coordinate 76,336,204 downwards.
TCCTCGGCGAAGCGTCGGAGTGGCTGCTTCACCGGCCTTGCTCCGGGTCTTACGTTCAAAGAGTGCTCGGCCAACTCCCTCGGAACACCTTGCAAGTCCTGTGTGGACCAAGCAAAAATATCTCGATTCTCACGGAGGAAGTTAACGAGCTTGCTTTCCTATTTGTCAGTTAACCCGGCACCAATTGTTACGGTACGCTCCGGAAACATGTTATCCACTGGAATCTTCTTGGTATCCTTTGCGGCTTGAAATGAAATGCTACCATGCGGGTTACTTAACGCCGGCATATACTGCTACGCGGACTGAGCTAATGCCGCCACCTCTTGGATTTTTCTTTTCTCTTGCGCAATTACGAGTGACTCGGCTAGGTTGGACCCGGCTGAGGCGCACTCAATAGAACGTCGGAAATCCCCAGCGATAGTAATTGCTCCATTTGGCCTGGGCAACTTCATCTTCAGATAACTAACGTGGCAACTTGCCATGAACTTGCTCAGTGCTGGTCTCCCGAGTAATGCATGATACGCGCTTTCCAAGTTCACCACCTCAAACTCCAGATTCTCAGTTCAGCAGTTATCCCTCGTGCCGAATAGCACGTCGACCCAGACTTTGCCTATGGGTTCACAGGAGATGCCTGGTACGATGCCATGGAAAGTTGTTCTTGTAGCATGGAGCATGTTCTCCGAGATGCCCAACTTTTGCATCGTATCCGCATACATGATGTTAATGCTACTGCCATTGTCGATTAGTACCTTGGAGAACCTCACATTAATGTTCGGTCCAATGAATGTTGGATCTAACACTAGCGCATACGAGCCTGGACTTGGCATAAGCTTGGGATGATCTTTGACGCTCCAGGTGATTTCCTGGTCCGACCAAGGCATGTACCTCGTCACTGCAGGCATAACCGCGTTAACCTCCATATGTCGGTGTTGCAAGCTTTTCCTATCTGTTTCCTCTGTTGTGAACACACAATAGCTCTGGTGATGTTCCCTGTACTCATTCCTTCCTTCGTTTCCGGAGTATCTCTGATTCGGTTGTTGCTGGTTTTCCACCTGATGCACTGCATCCCTTCTCTCATTGTTGTCATACCTCGGCGGAGGGGGAGGAAACATTAGTTGTTGCGTGTTTGCTCTGGAGAGCAATTGCTGCTGGGGTAACTCCTGCCGAGGTAGATCATTCCGGGGTGCCTGAGCATTCCCCAAACCACCTTGTTCTATCTTACGCATCCACTCACATTGCCTTGCTGTGTGACCCGCTGGGCTGTTCGGATTTGGCGTGTGAAACTTACACGGCTGGTCCAACATTGACTCATAGGTATACCTCGGACGGTCTTTCTTTTCTTGCCATTGCTTCTTCTGCTCCGGAGTCCATGTTTTCTTGCCATCGTTTCGAGGAGTCCATTGCCCACCCGTTTTCTGGCGTTGGTTGCTCCCTGCTCCGGTTGATCTTGATTCACAGCTGCAACTTGTTGTGAACTATACCGATGACCCGGTCTATCGTCTCTCCTTCTTCCCCTGTAATCGTTCCTCCGGGATGACCTGGCTCCGTCCCTCTGATAGTACTCCTCATTTGACTCGTTCGACGCGATCCTGGGTTGAGTCGGGTCACCCAAAGCATATGAATCCGCAATCCGGATCATCTCTGCCAACGTGACTGGCATTTTCCTTTGCAATTTCATCCACAACTCGCTGCCATATCTGCACCCTTGTGCGAACCATGCTATAGCCTGTGACTCTATGACTCCCTCACACGAGTTTCTCACGGTACACCACCGGGTCAAGAATTCACGATCTGTTTCGTTAGATCTCTACTTGCACATCGCCAGGGTCTGCGGTCTATTCGGTCTCTGATATGTACTTGAGAAGTTGCTGATAAACATTTCTTCAAAATCTATCTAGCAATTGATGCTTCTGGGTGGTAAATTATTGAGCCATACCCTAGCCGGACCTTCCAACATCTGGGGGACGTATCGTACAGCCTATCTCAAGTTGCCAGTTGCAATTTTCACAGCTGTTGCGTAGTTTATCCGCCAATCCTCCGGCTTGGTACTGCCGTCATACGTCTTCGTGCCCCTGGGTAGTTGGAAGTTGGGTACTGGCGGTTCCTTCATGATCCGGGGTCCAAAGCACGCTGGACCCGGAGGACCTTGACATTCGATCTGTTCCGACCTATACAGGCGATCCAGCTTTAACCTGGCGTCATCCGGCATCAAATCCCTGCTTCCCAATCTCGACCCTATCACATGATTGTCCGGTCTTGCGTATCCCGCATTCATCATCTCCGAGTCTCCGTCATTGTATCGGTTTTGCTCTCATTGTGCTCCTCTCTGTTGCATACCTCGGCCAGCACTTTGCTCTTGCCTTGGTATATTCCGCTGCTGCGGTTGACCTGCTCCTGCCGAGTTTCGCTGTCCGGCATTGCCGTTGGCAGCATTCCCTTGACTGGCATTGCCTTGGTCGTGATTACCTCGGCCAGCTTCACCTCGGCTCACACTTCGTCGATCGTCGTTTTTCTGCATCTCTTTTTCTTTTCCCGCACGCGTTGGGTCGTACGGGACGATCTGCTTGTTCCGTCTGGCCGAGGTTACTACCTCTTCTCTCATTGGGCCACCATGAGGCGACGACGCGGCTCCAGCGGATTTCTCCGGGTTACCCATCGCCGAATGGACGATCTTAGAAGCTCCAACTCTCTCCGGGTTACCTCTCAGCAGCTCCTCGTTCTGCCTGTTCGCGATCCGAACCATCTCGTTAACCCGGTCTTGCTGCCTCTGACGGGCCTCACCCGTCAGACCCTCTAGTTTAGACGCTGCGGCATCTGCTGCTCTAAGGTTCTTCGCCGGGGTACTATACTTCGGCAACCCCACAGACAGATAATTTTCCGACCCTTCTGGTCCATCATCACCTTCTCTGTTCATCTCGTTTATGAGATTTCTCCCTTTTACTTTTACCGTGTCAACTTTGTTTGCCTTTGCGTATTCACGCAGCGTCATGTTCAATGACTGCTGAGCCGCTGCTATTTTCTTTGCACCCTCTAGTATCTTTTGCCGGGTTTCCTCTAGCTCGGCCTGTGCCTGAGCCGAATCTACCACTGCTGCCACCGGGTTTGCCAAGCTATCCATAGCTTCCCTCAGCACGTTCTCAGGCCTCTCTAATGGAGGACCCCTAGCTTTCCTCGGTGCCTTAGGTGTTACCTCCGGGTCTGGCGCTGGATCCTTGCTCATGCCCGCGCCTGGCGCAGTCATCATCACCTTTGCATGGTCTGGGGAGCGAGCGATACGCGCCCCGCGAGCCACAGTGAGGGGTGGTTCTCCCGCATCGATGACGCGACGCGGATGAACGCAAGACACGTCCACGGCAACGTAGACCTTGTGTGCACCGAGCTTGACGAAGATGCCGTTGCGCGGAAGGGAGCGCGTGCCGAAGCAGCCAGCGTTGTCGCTGACGTAGTCCAGCGCTCCAAAGCGCTGAACGAGCCCGGAGACGATGCGTTTGCCGGTGCCGATGAGGTTTCCCGTCCGGATCTTCACCCCTGCTAGCGCCGCTAGCCCCACGGTGGGCGCCAACTGTCGTGGTGGTGTCATGGCAGATGCCATGGATAGGCTAAAGGTGGGGACTAATACACGCTAGGGGAATCCAGGGAGGGATAGTGGAGTGATTCTCCACGCAGAAGCTTTGTATTGATGTTCTATCTCAAAGATTACAAGTGCTCCTCGAGCTGTATTGACAAGAGGAGGAAGAAGAAACTCTCTTACTCTTGCCTCCTATCTAGCCCAAGAACCCTAGATCCACTAGTGCTCAACCAACTAGAATTCTGCCAACCCCCTCTACCAGAACCCTAACCCCCCTTATATAGTGGTGGTTCGGTCCTGGCCTAGGGCATACGTGGAGGCATATTCCTAAGAATATGCCCCCTCCCAAAGTAGTAACCCGACAGGGGTGCTTTTCCCCCGCGTCACATTTGCTTTAGCGACGTAGCCTCTGCGGCGCCCGCGTCAGCCGACGTGAGCGTCGTCACCCTTGTCGGCCACGATCCGATGGTCCTGCCCTTGCTTTATTCGCTCATCCAGTACGTACCGGACCTTCTTTTTTGACCAGAGAGACTCCTTCCTTCTCCTAGAAGCCAAGCGAGGATCTAGATCACATTAGATCCGGCCACACTTGTTCCTGCATATAAGTTAGACAAGCATTTCCGACTTACTCCTTAAGTCGGATGAGACAACGTTAGGCGTCCCCCTGGCCCGGGTTACTCCATGATCCGGCCTGCCTTGAGGTGATTCGGCCAGCATCCGCTTTGACCTTGCCGACCCTCGGCTAACTCGACCCTTATACCTTGGAGTGACCCTACCCGAGGGTATCCCCCCAACACCAACCTTAGTTTAACATATAGATATGACCTAAACAAACCTAAATAAACAAAAAAAAGTACATTGGATAGCCCTCACACGGAGAAAGCTATAGGGGTAGACCTGCGGGTCCCACTGCCTAGGGTTTCGCTAGAAAAGGACCGCCAAAGTGCCGGAATCCCGCAAGAACTTGCATGTGGACCTAGGATATGTATCGAAGTGTGGTGGAAGGTCCATAGATGCAATGTGTAGCTCTCTGGTGTGACTTTGTTCATATGTGTGTGATAACACTTAGCAAAATCCTGAACATGTAGGTGCAACTGTCCTGCTGCGGGTATACGGGGGGCTACAATGTGTTATAGTATTCCAACCTTGGTTTTACATGTATCTATGTCCTAAACAAACCTAAACCATCAAAAAAGTAAATTGGTCAACCCTCATTTGAGGCTGGTCAAAGGGGTAGATCTGCAGGTCCCACAGACTAGGGTTTCATAGGAAAGGACGGCCGGATTAGGGTTGCGCTAGCAAATGAACGATGGAGCGCCGAAATACCGCAAAAGTTGCATGAGACTCTAGCATATGTTCACAAATATGGTGGGAAATATTTAAGCAGTATAAAATAATAAACAAACTGAATAAATAATTGTGATAGAATAAGTTAAAAAATAACTAAAAACTTACTATATATTTTTTGCGCCGAGGGCAGCCATCATCACACTTCGGGCCATCAGCGTAGCTCCTTTCAGGGTGGGAAAAAACAGGGCCCACTCCACGCCCCGTGCCTCTCCCCCAAACCCCTCTCCTCCATGCCACGTGTAGCTTCGGCACCCTGTCGCTGCCCGCCTTCCCCGCACCACCGCACGCCTGCCCCCCCCCCCCCCCCCCCGTCGTTGTTCACCCTCTAACCCGCCCCGAGCCGTCGTGCTCTCCTTGCGTCGACGTCCTTTCCTCGTGTTGCTGCCACTAGTGCGGCTCCGCACATCCCGAGCGGACCAAGTCTGACTGCGCCGCCCTGCCCCTGCTCTCTACCGCCCGTGCCGCCCCACCCCACCTCTACTTGCCACTGGCCCGCCCGCTTGAGCTTAGCCCCGGCCTCCGCTCCGCCCCTGTCTCTGCCTCGCCCATCACCCTACCTCTGCCACGCCCCTTCTGTCGGCCTGCCCTACCTCCGCATCGCCCCATCCCTGCTCTCCATTGTTTGTGCTGCCCCACCCCACGTCTGCTCGCCACTGGCCCACCCGCTGTCGGCTCCTCCTGCAGGTAAGGTTAGTGTAGGTAGAAAAATAGTTTTGGTTTAGATATTTTAGATTAGGATTTAGAGCAGTGATAAAAAAATAGAAGTGGGATTTAGTTTCAGTGTAGAAATAGGATTTAGGGTACAAAATAAAATAGAATTAGGATTTAGGGTAGAAAATAGGATTTGGGGTTTAGTGTAGAAATATATTTAGGGCAGAAATATGATTTAGGGTTTATTGTAGAAACAAGATTTAGTTTTGCTTGACTAATTTTTTATCGCTATGCAAGATATGCTTCGAGGTGGATACTAGTCCCTGTGTGACCACATCACGGATCCGATCCCGACACCGTCCCGGAGGTCACCGTTAGAGAGGTCGATGTCCCGCTACTCGGCCTTCTTTGCTGATTCGCTCACACTTCGAGGGTATAAATATTGCGCCCATCTTGCAATGTGCCTAGGTTTTTATTTTTGTGGCTAGATCACCAAGTCAGTCATGAAACCAAGGCGTTTCCCATTCGAAAGGGTTACGCGAATAAATATGCACTCAATTGCATATTTAAAATTGTAACTATTTCGAATTGTCCATGTTTTTTGGATAGCCAGAGGATGTATAGATTGGGTATGTTTTCCATGATCTACTTTGTTCCAAGATAGGTTTTTGGCGGCGCCTCCTAGTTGTTCTCCGGATGCACAATCCTCTCAGCATTTTTGCCAAGACGTGTATCGGGAGAACAATGGGGAGGTGCTGCCGAAATTTTGTCTCGATTCGTGTTAGTCCATGGAGAACGTATCCAATCTAGACATCCTCAGGTGGGATTAGGACCTATCTTTTCCTATTAGACATATTAGGTGTATGCATGGAGTTTCTCTTCAACCCAGAATAAAAATGTAAAATTTATCTATTTAATTTGATGCCATTAATTAATATAAAATGTTATATTTGTATTGTGGCTCGTGATGAAGAAGAGGATGGCTAATAATGGTTGGATGTATAGTGGATGTATCAGTTTCACTGAAAGAACAGAGGAGTCAGAATGGAAGACTAATTTACTGGTGAAGGAGTTAACGCGTGATTCAAACGCAACCGTTCGTACAAGTTGTCCTTGTGCTTGTTGCAACCGGCATCATCGTCAGGGAAAGGATGATATGACTAAACACCTTTGGTTGCATGGGTATATGGCTAACTACGACATGTCGGTCGACTTTTCTCAGTACGAACATGACATGGGTGAGGTGATGCGGCAATAGATCGATGGCAATGAGGACGATGGGGTTAGATACTTGCTAGATGATATCCATGATACCGACATGCCAGATTTGCCACCTCCATAGGAGCAACCGCTAGAACCGGAGCCAGCCGTGAAGGCCTTCCTTGATATGATGGCCTCAGCTAAGAGGCCTCTATACAAGGGTGCTATAATTTCTCAGCTCGAGGCCATCTCGCAAATCCTAGCTGACAAGGCCCAGTACGCCAGCACCTAAGCATGCTTTTAATGTAGTTTGATTACATGTGGTAACATGTTTCCTAAAGGGCATTGTTTGCCTAAAAGCATGTACGAAGCAAAGAAAATCATGAAAGCACTCAACATGGAATATGTAAAGATACATTGCTGTCTAGCTGGCTGCCTTTTGTTTTAGAAACACTTTGCGGATGAAAAGTACTATAGGAAGTGTGGGGCCTCTAGGTATCATTAAGTAAAGGGACATGATGTTCAGCTGACGTAGACAAACGTCCCCAAAGGGACATGAGGTAAAGGGACATGATTCTTCGTTATCTCCCATTCATAAAAATAATCCAGTGGCTTTACATGACCGAGGAGTCTGCCACACAGATGAAGTGGCACAAGACGGGGAAGAGATTGTTGTCGGATTGATGACAAGTACGCCATGAGGGAGTCCTCGAGGCGTGTGGAAGAGAGGGGTGTGAGACGTATGGTGTTCCGGGATGGTGAGCACACAAGTTTACCCAGGTTCGAATCCATCGGCTTTGGACGGATCCTACTCCTGCTAGCAATCCAGTAATATGGTAGAGCCGGATATGGGTTATAGGGTTTCGCCTATGTGAGTTGAGATTGTAGACAATTGTGAGGGTGCCCTAAAGGCTCTCCCTAGGACGGTTTATATAGATATCCGGCCTAGGTTTTACAGGAGACACCTATCCGGCTACGACTAAGAGTTGGTTACAGAGTAGATCTTGAACTACAAGTAACACTATGGGCCTATGTCGGTAAGTCATCTGGGCCTTCCCGTAGCCGGATTGGACTCCGTCTCTTCTCCTTGACTAGGCCGCCCGTGAAGCAATGCTCTAACCTGAAGTAGGCCACCCTGGTCAGTGAAGCACAGGGAGGATACCTAGAAAGTATATCCCCAACAGTAGCCCCCGAAATCCTCCAAGATCCAGAGTCGGATTTCAGCATCGCGTAGCTTGATCTTTGGCTTGCAGAATCTTGAAGGGTTCCTGAAACTTCAAAAGAAAGGATAGGATCCAAGGCTCAAAACGAGTCGGACCCGTTAATACATTGTTCGGGTTTCTAGCTCGAAATTCGAACTAAGCCAGAACTTGATCTCTGACGTAACCTGACACTAGTCAAGGTCAAGTCACGTCACTGCCAGACCTTCCTGACACCACGACCGTTGGTGGGTCCGCTTCGTGCGGAACCGAGGCGTCATTTTAATGCGTGCACGGAGATCGAGGCGGCATAATCCTCGCGAGGATGTTACCCAGCTCCTTCCATGACGCGTGGCACGTTTCACTGTTGCATTTACACGAATCTTGGCGCGGGTAGAGGATATAAGTGGTTAGGATTCTCCTTCCCATCTTGTTCACTAGCACTTGTGCCGCTTCCTTCCTCCCAACACTTCTCACGAAAACAGAGCTCCTCTGCCTCCCCAGAATCCTCCAGCGCCGCCCATTCCAGGTCACCGACCCACAAGAAAATGGCTTCGACCTCATCTTCCGGCGCGGCGGCGACGGCAGCGACGGCTTCGGCAGCAGAGAAGGAGAGTAACCGCGGGGTCTGGATCCTGTGCATCCTTGACGATGCCAAGCTCCGTCTCGTGGAGAACGAAGGTCTGCTCCGTGCCGGCGACTGGAGGAGCAGCTACAGCCAAACCGTCTCTACTCCTCGCACCGACGAGCGAGTGCACTTCGGCACCCACCTCGACAGAGGTTTCAGTTTCCCACCCTTAGATTTCTTTTCTGAGGTTATAGATCACTACGGAGTTCAACTCCATCATCTTCCCCTGAACTCTCTCTTAGAGATCAGCGCATATGCTTCTTTGTGCGAGGGGTACCTCGGCATTAGGCAGAGTCTCACTCTTTTACGGTTTTATTTTCATATCCGGAGAAATTCCATCACTGTCGGTAATCCATACATTACCATAACCATTAGTTTTTCCGTTAGGAGAGAGCATGTTTATCCTTGGATTAAGGCCAGTGAGTCGGTGAAACGGTGGTCATCCACGTTCTTCTATCATAAGGACAGACTGGCTCCCGGCAAAGCTACGACATTACTGGCTTTTGTCGATGGCGCCACCACGCCCCAAGAATCCTGGGACGCGGATGCTCTAGCTCTCACAGACGATCTACTTCTTGCAAAGAGGCGGATTGAATATCTGATGAAGCACAACGATATGAAAGGATCCAACTTAGTTCACTGCTGGCTGGCGCACCGGATCCAGCCTCTCCAACACCACGATGATCGGCTCATGCACACCATTACAAGATCAGGTCGGACTCTCTTTGTATCTGCTCCACGCCATATCCGGAAAAGGAATATCAATCCCGAATCAAATGGCTGATCAAGGAGCGGGTCGAGAGGAAAATTCCGGACTTGTCATTGGACATGCACACAGCTGACGATCCTGTAACACCAGTAAGTTTTCCAGCAGTAACTCGAACTATGTGTCCATCTTATACATTGTTTTGCAATACTGAGATTCCATTTTCCTTTTCAGCTTGCTGACCTCCCCGAGTCGGAGCTTGCTCCTATCGAGGGATATCCTCCTGAGTTATCTCAGGATGACAGAGAGTTGGTTCCACTGCTGGACACAATTACTCGGAAGCGTAAGGCTCTGACAGTGTCTATCGGCACAAAGGTGGTGCCCGTTGTGAAGAGGTAACTTTCCTCCAAGGTCTTTATATTTTATGTCTTATTGTTTCTGAAGTGTAACGATTTTTGTTATATTACCTCTTTAGAGCTAGATAGATCACCAAGGGCAAGGGGAAGGGAGCCTCGTCAAAGCCCCTGCGCCAGTCAAAACTTAATTTGACTTCTCCTGGCGCAGCGCCTTTGACTCCTGCCCCACAGCCTTCCGCAGTGCCAGAGACTACTCCATCTCCACCCATTGCGAAAGATCCAGCTCAACCAGCAGAGCCAGCGATCCTTGGGTCGCAAACTAACGTCACCATGGGTGACTTAAGTTTTGATAAGGGTGAACCCTCTTCGGGTAATGATCCCTCGGTAGAGGTCTTCGCTAAAAACCTCCTCAACAATCTTGGTCTTGCCAAGCTTGGCATTACTCGGAAATCTGTGGAGGATATCCAACGGCTAGCCCAGCAATGCTTGGAAATCTGGAATATTACTGCCGAGGAAGAGGAACAATAAGCGGAGGACGTCAAGTACTCCGAACTTCTCGAGCAGATCCGTCTTCGTGACAAGGGGTTGAGAACTAGTGTGCTTCCACCACCTCTAGTAATCCCGCTGACCCTCGCCAAGAAGGTTAGCACCGAGGTGTCTATGATCTTAAGAAAGCTCACCCATGAACATCATGTAAGTCGAATTCCAACTTACCGTTTTTACTATATTTCATATCATATCCTCTAGCCCCCAAGCTTGAAGTTGGATAGATAATCCGGATTTATGCTTCCTTAGGATTCCAAAGAATGAACTAGTGTAGCTCCCAAGGCTCATGCTGATATTAGTAAAAATATTAGCCCAGGTCTTTAGTAGACTTCTGACTCTGAGTATTCTGACTTACAGAAAGTTAATTCATATAACCAGGAATTGTTGAAGAATATTTGCAACAAGCGGAGAGAAATCAGATCTCTCTGGATTGAAAATGCTCAATTCAAAGTGTCAAGGGATGAGGCTGAAGCTAAGCATTCCAGTACTCAAACCTTGCCCTTTATTTCATAGTCGAATTTTTATTCAACTGTTGTTATTTTGACTATAGCACTGGTAAAGCAATCATGTGCTATGATTGAAGAAGCCGAGAATCTGAAGACCCTGGAGGTGGAAAACGCTGACCTACGCCGAGAGCTGAATAAGCTCAAAGCGGATCATGAGAAGAGCATTGCTCAACTTCTCGAATCCTCCTCCATGGCCACTGAAGAGCGCGATCGTAAGATCGTGCTCCAAGATAAGAAAATCTCGGATTTCGGCAGTGAACTGTTCAGAGAGAAGGACATTACTGAGGCACTCCGGGCTGAACTCCAGAGCCTACGTGAAGAGAAGACCAAAGTTGACGATGTCATCTTCGGTATGTTTCCCCCTTTCTGAATTTCTGCCTTTTCCGACTTTTGGAATTCGGATATATTTGCTTAACCTTTTGCATTATATGCGCAGGTCCTCTGAACTTACTGGATTCTGCCTCCACCGAGTCTCGCACCAACTGGCTTACCCAAGTCGGCGATTTACTTCATGATTTCCGCCAATCCTTTGAGGATATTGATACATTGCAAATGTATCTATAATTTTTGATGTTCCATGCTTAGTTTTATCCACTTTCTTGTGTTTTGTTCCAACTTTGGAGTACTTTTATTATGATTTCTTGGACTAACCTATTAATAAGAGCCACAGTAACAGCTGCCTGTTTTCTGTTGTTTTTGGTTCTAGAAAAGTCAGAAAATGAATATTTTCGGAATTGGACAGGACAAAAGCCCAAGTGCCTATTTTTCCGGAAGGGATCAAGTGCCAGAATACGAGACGGAGAGAGCCTAGGGGGCGGACACACCACCTGGCCGCGCGGCCAGGCCTGGCCCGCGCCAGGGGGTGGTCTGGCCGACCCCAGCACCCCCTCGACCTCTCCTTCCGCCTATAAGTTGCCCTCGGGACGAAAACCCTAAGGACCCGATCAAAAATCCACGAAAGAGTCTATAGCCGCCGTCATCTCCATACCTAGATCAGGAGGGATCTGAAGCTCTTCCCGGCACCCTGCCAGAGAGGGGAATTCACCCTGGAGGCCTTCTTCATCACCATGCAAGCCTCCGGTGTGATGCGTGAGTAGTTCATCCTTGGACTACGGATCCATGTAGTAGCTAGATGGCTGGTTTCTCCTCCTTTGTGCTTTCATGTTTAGATCTTGTGAGCTCCGTTCATGATCAAGATCATCTATTTGTAATTCATACATGTTGTGTTTGCGGGGATCTGATGGATATTGAGATGCTATTTCAGATTGATTATTGATTCTATCATGTCTTTCTTATTTGAGATCTTGCATGCTTTCCGTTGTTAGTAGCTATCTTGGCCAAGTAGATGCTAGCAACTCCAAGAGTTAGTATTTATGCTCGATAGTGGGTTCATGCCTCTGGTAATCTGGGGAAGTGACAGAAATCTCTAAGGTACTAGATGTGTTGTTGCTACTAGGGAGAAAACACCGATCTTTTGTTCATAGAACAATTGTATTGTTTACTTTACACGCAGTTCGTAAAGCAATAATCTGTTGCTTGCAACTTAATACTGGAGGGGGTTCGGATGATAACCTGAAGGTGGATTATTAGTCATAGATGCAGTTGGATGGCGGTCTATGTATTATGTTGTAATGCCCAATAAAGTCTCAGAGGAGTCAAGGTGATTAGTATATGCATGTATTGCTTTCTCGGTGTTTGTCAATTGCCCCGTTGTAATTTGTTCACCCAGCATGTTATCTATCTAAGGAGAGCCACCTCTAGTGAACTATGGATCCCGGTCCTTGTCTTTTATATACAATCTACAATCTTTTACTGCTTTGTGTTTACTTTCTGCAAACTTTTACTTCTTTCCATTCGATATGTTTAATCCTTTGTTTTCCACAAAACACGGTGAGATTGACAACCTCATCGCAAGTTGGGGACAAAGTTCTGTGGTTGTGTTGTGCAGGTCTCCACGTTGCTACTAGCACCGGTAGTGCGCTCTGCCAAAGCTCAGCTAGTAACACCTTTGGGGTGTTTCCTTACTTCTACTGGTTCGATTAAACCTTAGTTTCATAACTGAGGGAAACTTGCTGCTGTGATCATCATACCTTCCTCTTTGGGTTCCCAACGAGCTCTACATCAACACCACACACCAAGCACTTTTCTAAGCGCCGTGTATTGAGCCATCAAGCGATTTTCTGGTGCTGTTGCCGGGGAGTCAAGGACATCTTCACAAGGGGAGTCCCTCATAACCAATCTCTTTACTTTGTTGTTTTTGTTTTGCTTTGTTTGATTGTTCTGTTCTTCAAAAATCCAAAAAAATTAGTTTTACTTGTTTGCTTTCTTATTTGAAAACCCAAAAAAAATGACTACTCTTGAAAACACTAAGTTGTGTGACTTCACTAGCACCAACAACAATGATTTTATGAGCACTCCTATTGCTCCACCTATGGCTGAAAATACTTTCTTTGAGATAAAACCTGCTTTGCTCAATCTTGTTATGAGAGAGCAATTTTCGGGTATTGGTAATGAAGATGCTGCTTCCCATCTAAATAACTTTGTTTAACTTTGTGAGATGCAAAAGCATAGGGATATAGATGGTGATATTATTAAGCTGAAATTGTTTCCGTTCTCTTTGAGAGGAAAAGCTAAAGAATGGTTGAATTCCTTAACTAGGAATAGTATTGATTCTTGGACTAAGTGCAAAGATGCTTTTATTGGAAAATACTATCCTCCTGCTAAGATTATATCCATGAGAAGTGAAATAATGAAGTTTAAACAACTTGATAATGAGCATGTTGCCCAAGCTTGGGAAAGAATGAAATCTTTGGTAAAGAATTGTCCCACTCATGGACTGACTGCTTGGATGATCATCCAAACTTTTTATGCAGGATTGAACTATTCTTCAAGGAACCTATTGGATTCAGCTGATGGAGGTAAATTTATGACCATCACTTTGGGTGCTGCAACAAAATATTGGATAATATGATGGTTAATTATTCTGAATGGCATACTGAGAGAGCTCCACAAGGTAAGAAGGTAAATTCTGTTGAGGAAACCTCTTCCTTGAGTGATAAGATTGATATTATTATGTCTATGCTTGTTAGTGGGAAAGCCCATATTGATCCAAATAATGTTCCTTTAGCCTCTTTGGTTGCTCAAGAAGAGCAAGTTGATGTGAACTTCATAAGAAATAACAACTTTGGCAACAATGCTTATGGTAATAATGCTTATAGGAACAATTTTGGTAACAACAATTATAAGCCATATCCTCCCAACAATGGTAAATCTGAATTACCTAGTGAAGGTAGAATTTTGGAAGTTGAAAGAGCCACTAAAAACTTTATGCAAATGCAATATGAGCAAAATAGACTATTTACTAAAACAATGAAGGAGCAATCTATCATTTTGAAGAACATTAGCCATCAACTTGAGAGTCTAAATAGGGAAATTCCTAGTTTACAATTGAAACTCTCTAATGCTGAAAGAAATATATCATCTTTGTCTGAAGCTCAATCTTCATTGATTAATAAAATGGCTGCTAAACCCAAAACTAATGAGAATCCCTTTGCAGCCACTAATGCTATACAAGTAAGAATTGATGAAAATGTTAGACTATTAGCTGAATTACATGCTAAGTGGGAAAGAGAAGATGAAATTGCTAGAAACATTAGTGTTTCTACTATTACCACCACTAGTATTGAGGCTAGTAATAGTTCTACTACTTTAGATGATAAAGTTGATTTTGATCTTGATGGTTGCAACATCTCTGAAGTTATTAAGTTCCTACAAAAGCTTGCTAAAAGTCCTAATGCTAGTGCTATGAACATGGCTTTTACAAAATACATTACTGATGCTCTCATAAAGATTAAAGAAGAAAAGATGAAACATAAAGCTTCTATTCCTATAAAGCAAGAAGATGGTTGGGAACCCATCATTAATATGAAAGTGAATGACTTTGATTTCAAAGCTTTGTGTGATCTTGATAGTAGTGTTTCTATTATGCCTAGAAGGATTTATGATATGCTTGATTTGCCTCCTCTTGAAGATTGTTATTTGAATGTCCCACTTGATGCTAATGCTAAAAAGAAACTCATGGGGAGTCTTAATGATGTTCTTATTATGGTTAATGATTCCTATGTCCCCGTTGATTTCTATTTTTTGGATGTCAAATACAATGCTTCTTGTCCTATTACTTTGGGAAGACCTTTTCTTAGAACTGTTGGTGCCATCATTGATATGAAAGAAGGCACCATTAATAATCAACTCCCACTCAAGAAAGGTATAGAACACTTCCCTAAAAATAGAGAAAAGATTTTTTTTTTGCTTCTCCTATGAAAACAAAATTTGGTCTTAATGCTTCTTCATTCGAGAACACTTGATTCTTTCTTTGGTTCTTATGCCTAACTTAAAGGCGTTAAAGAAAAGTACTTGTTGGGAGATAACCCAAGAGTTTTAGATGAGTCTTGGAAGTTATTACCTCTGTAATAACCTCTCCTTATCCTTTTTATTTGCTTTTTGTGCCAAGAGTAACCACTAATGAGAGTGAAGTAAT
This sequence comes from Avena sativa, assembly GCA_916181665.1. Lineage (NCBI taxonomy): Eukaryota > Viridiplantae > Streptophyta > Magnoliopsida > Poales > Poaceae > Avena > Avena sativa. The sequence continues at coordinate 76,320,957 of OV702292.1, read as the reverse complement.
GATTGGGAAAGTTGTTGTCCCGAAACAGATTTCTGTGCTTCACCGTAAAAATTCCTGAGAGAGCTCTTTACGTCGGATTGAGCTGTAATTTGTTGTGCTTCTGCCCCAGTTTGTTATCTAACTTTCGTTACCTCAACACTTTTTGATTTGAGCAATATAAGGTCTTGGAAAAAATTTGTCTTTACCTGCTGGTCTGTTTTGAAAGATTTCTGCCATTTTCTGCATTTGCTTCTTGTTAGTTCCTTCTTGAGTTCCTTTGGGGAATTGAGCTTTTTGAGGGAAGTGATACAGTAGCTAGTGTTCTAATGGAAGTTTATTTGGTGTTAGAACTGAACCTTGAGACTTATTTATCTTAAGTGCACTAATGTTGCTAATGAGATTGTGTGAAGTTTTGTATGAAGGAAAATTTTCAGGTGTATGGAAGGAATGAGTAACGAGATGAAGGATGGACTAAAGATCAAGCTTGGGGATGCCACGCTTGTCACCCCAAGAAATATCCAAGAAGTACAAGCGTCAAAGCTTGGGGATGCCCAAGGCATCCCCTTCTTCATCAACAAAAATTCCAGGTTTCTTCCAAACGCTTCATTTTTATTGTTTCGTGCACAGTTGTGTTTCTCTTGGAGCATCTTCTTTTTGTTTTTGTTTTGGTTTTTAGTTTGCTTGGTTTGTTTAGTTTTCTGAATAAGTTGGTTGGACCCCCTCTTTCACACTTTGGTTTGCAAATAGTTTGGTTTGGTTTGGAAAAGAGTAGGAAAGTTCATGCTTATGTGGTAAAAAGATCTCGTTTTTGACTGTGGCCATGCTTTGTCATGCCATGCTTGATATTGTTTTGGCTTTATGCTTAGCATTCTTTGTTGTAGCATGACTTGTTATAAACAATTGAGATTCCTTAATGTGCCTTGGATGAATCATGCATTTTTTTAGCATATTAAAGCATAGTATAGTGGTATTCTCCTTTGATGCTTTATTTGGGTTGACTTGGCGCATGCTCATACCATGTTATGACTATGACAAGTCGCCATAGCCTTTATGATCCTTTAGTTTTCAACTTGTAGTATCACTTTATGCTTTGATCATAGATGTTTTATCGCTCTGCATGATTATGGCCATTATTGCTCTCTTAGTTTGTCGCTCCCAGTCTTTTGCTAGCCTCCACAACAAAGTATGAGTTCCACTCATGCATCCAACTCCCTAAAACAAGTTTTCCAAAGAGTCCACCATACCTACCTACTAGCTTATGCTATTCCGAGTATATTCATGCTTTTGTTTACCTTCCTCTTGTTATGAGAAAACTAGTGATTAAAGCTCTCACGAACTTGATGGCATACTTTACTTTATTGCTTCTAATAAACTTGAACCATTGTGTCTTCTATGTTGTATATGCTTGCACTTATTTATTGGGGATTAGCAGAACCATGCTTTCATGGGGAACGCTTTCAACATTGCACTTGGTACTTGTACCTAGTTGATATGATGCTATTTTATATATGGATGTCGTCGGTGTGAAATGAAAGGGGAGCTTGTAAGTCCATGGAGTTATGTATATGTGTTAGATAAACGCCTGGGCCACTGGTCTAAACCATGCTGACATGGTGGAAACCTGCAGCGTAACCATAATGAGCTGTCTATGAAGCATTCTTCTTATAAAAAAAAGAGTCCTATTGAGAAAAAAGAGAGAAGAAAAAAAAGAGATACTATGAAAAGAGGAAAGAGAGAAAAAAGCACCATATTCCCATGGTAAATAAGAAGAATGCTGAGATGCTCGTTGTCTGCTTGCCTTGTCATTTTGATATGGGGATTCTTCCGTATCATCGGGCAAGGGGTACCCCGTTGGCGGTTCTCTATGATACATATGTACTTACGATGACAAGAACTTACCGGTGACTAAACTTGAGTAGCATGAGGAGCGGCCCTCGTATACAAGGGACATGAGATTTCTGACTTATACTTCGTCAAGCATGTACACCATAGTTTGTTCACTTTAACCTTAATCACTTCAAGATTCTTATGATAGGGGCAATGAGAGCTAAAGCTATAAGTATCATAATTTTTGGAAGCTCTTTATGAGACTTGAATCCCTACTTCCTTTTACAAAAGGCCTTTCTTCCACCATTATATTGAGTCTCCACCTTCTATCTTTATGCACTTACTTTGAGAGCATAGTGGCCATTCTTAGTTCTATGTGCATTGTCCCAAGACTAGTTGATTGATGCATGACTTGTTATTGCTTGTTTGAAACTATTGTATCTAGTCACTCTTATGAACTTTGAAGGTGTCCTATGCATTTATATTTGCTACTCTATGAGGGACAAGCTGAATACTTTTATGCTATGTTTTCTTTATGTGAAACAAACAAATGTCTTGCAAAGCATTGTTATTCATGAATCTTTTGTTTGTGCCTTTTCATGTTGCATCATAGTTTCTTTGCTTATTGCTAGAACTTTGTCTTCCATGTTATGATTGAAGTACTATGATCCCAGCTTTGAATGTTTTGCAAATACTTTGATCAAGTCTTTGATGGTGCATGTCACCTCAAAAATTCTTCCTTTTTATCACTTACATACTCGAGGACGAGCAGGAGTTAAGCTTGGGGATGTTGATACATTGATAATGTATCTATAATTTTTGATGTCCCATGCTTAGTTTTATCCACTTTCTTGTGTTTTGTTCCAACTTTGGAGTACTTTTATTATGATTTATTGGACTAACCTATTAACAAGAGCCACAGTGCCAGCTGCCTGTTTTCTGTTGTTTTTTGGTTCCAGAAAATTCAGAAAATCAATATTCTCGGAATTGGACGGGACAAAAGCCCAAGTGCCTATTTTTCCGGACGGGATCAAGTGCCAGAATACGAGACGGAGAGGGGCCAGGGGCCGGCCACACCACCTGGCCGTGCGGCCAGGCCTGGCCCGCGCCAGGGGGTGGTCTGGCCGACCCCAGCACCCCCTCGGCCTCTCCTTCCGCCTATAAGTTGCCCTCGGGACGAAAACCCCAAGGCCCCGATCAAAAATCCACGAAAGAGTCTGTAGCCGCCGTCATCTCCATCCCTAGATCAGGAGGGATCTAAAGCTCTTTCCAGCACCCTGTCGGAGAGGGGAATTCACCCTGGAGGCCTTCTTCATCACCATGCAAGCCTCCGGTGTGATGCGTCAGTAGTTCATCCTTGGACTATGGATCCATGTAGTAGCTAGATGGCTGGTTTCTCCTCCTTTGTGCTTTCATGTTTAGATCTAGCTCCATTCATGATCAAGATCATCTATTTGTAATTCATACATGTTGTGTTTGCGGGGATCCGATGGATATTGAGATGCTATTTCAGATTGATTGTTGATTCTATCATGTCTTTGTTATTTGAGATCTTGCATGCTTTCCGTTGTTAGTAGCTATCTTGGCCAAGTAGATGCTAGCAACTCCAAGAGTTAGTATTTATGCTCGATAGTGGGTTCATGCCTCTGGTAATCTAGGGAAGTGACAGAAATCTCTAAGGTACTGGATGTGCTGTTGCTACTAGGGAGAAAACAACGATCTTTTGTTCATAGAACAATTGTATTGTTTACTTTACACGCAGTTCGTAAAGCAATAATTTGTTGCTTGCAACTTAATACTGGAGGGGGTTCGGATGATAACCTGAAGGTGGATTATTAGTCATAGATGCAGTTGGATGGCGGTCTATGTATTATGTTGTAATTCCCAATCACGTCTCAGAGGAGTCAAGATGATTAGTATATGCATGTATTGCTTTCTCGGTGTTTGTCAATTGCCCCGCTGTAATTTGTTCACCCAGCATGTTATCTATCTAAGTAGAGACACCTCTAGTGAACTATGGATCCCGGTCCTTGTCTTTTATATACAATCTACAATCTTTTACTTCTTTGTGTTTACTTTCTGCAAACTTTTACTTCTTTCTATTCGATACGTTTAATCCTTTGTTTTTCGCAAAACACGGTGAGATTGACAACCTCATCGCAAGTTGGGGACAAAGTTATGTGGTTGTGTTGTGCAGGTCTCCACGTTGCTACTAGCACCGGTAGTGCGCCCTGCCAAAGCTCAGCTAGTAACACCTTTGGGGTGTTTCCTTGCTCCTACTGGTTCGATTAAACCTTGGTTTCATAACAAAGGGAAACTTGCTGCTGTGCTCATCATACCTTCCTCTTGGGGTTCCCAACTAGCTCTACATCAACACCATGCACCAAGCACTTTTCTGGGCGTCGTGTATTGAGCCATCAGATATTGGCGAAGTTCTCAAGGTTCTGGACATGCATAGAATGTCCGGTTTTGAAGTGTGAGATAAGGCCAAGGAGATGCCTCAGCTCATCCAGGACTAGAACATGTCCTACACGCGGACCGCAGCACAGAACGCTCTCACCATGGTTATGAGCCACCATGGAAGGATGGAAATGTGGCAAGTAACCAGAGGGTATTCGACCGTGGATGAAGACGGACAGGAGCAGGACATCAAAGTAATCATGGACTCCTATGCCAGATATGGGTGCCACGTAGCTGACTTGACTAGCTACGACACTCCTTTCTTCACTCGCGTAGAGACGCCGCCTTCGCCCGCCAAAGAAACTGGTGAAGTTTCCGACGACGAACAAACCATTTCGGATTTGAACGTCTCGGAAAGATATCGAGGCGAGGCCGATGTCTCTAGTGAGCCGGTAGCTCCTACCTCTCCCCCTACATCGTAGAGTATCCGAAAAAACAATGTGTTATTCTGAAAACAATTCAGGTTGTAAATAAGTAGTATAATACTTTTTGCTAGTGCTAAGTTTTACTATATCTATTTAGCACTTTTGGCTTTTATATTTATCGCGTCTGAAATGTTTACATAAGCACTTATGTTTTTTGTCTGTGCTCGTTTATATGGCTTTCTGCCTCATCCCTTTTGTGAGCCGGCCAACCTTCAGCACGGAAACTTTGCCGAGCAACGGAGCTCAATTGCTAAACCAGTTTAAATTCAGAAACAAAGCCGGCTTCTAGTACCAACAATTCACTACTCAGAAAATACCTGCATCCGGCAATCAGATAAATAACCAAAGTATAGACTAGAAAATTTTATACCCAAAGGTAGCAATTTTAGAATCGGAAATCTAAACCAGAACAAACATGAGCATAAAGTACTTTCAAGTATTCTGGGATTTTCGACTACGACATGATCATTCGGAAATAAGATGGTGATATAAAACTTCTCAGAAAAAATGAGGCAACCAAACTTTATTTCTCATTGAACATGTACACATATATGATTACAAAGAAAGATAAACTAAGAATAAAAGGGACGTAGCTGAGCAATATTCCATGGTCTATCTAATTCTTCTGTGTCTGTACTGCCTCCAGCTCTCTTTCTTTTCTTAGTAGCAGGTCTTTCTTTGACTGGGCACATATCAGTTAGATAGTAAGAACCATTGTGCAATACTCGGCTAACTAAAAAGGGCCCTTCCCATACTGGGAAAAGTTTGTGCTTTCTTTTCTGCACAAGCCTGAGAACCAAATCGCATTTATTGAAAGACCGGTTTCTAACTCTCTGGCTATGATATTTGCGTAACTTCTATTGATAGGCTGTTGATCTCATCTCAGCAACGACGCGAACTTCTTTGACTAAGTCGAGATCATTTTGTCGAGAAATTTCAGCATCCTCTTCAATATACGTGGCAACTCTAGGAGAAGTGTGTATCAAATCACTAGGAAGAACTGCTTCTGCACCATAGACCAAGAAGAAAGGTGTGTATCCAGTTGACCTGTTCGGAGTTGTTTGCAAGCTCCATATTATATAAGGTAATTCCTCTGCCCAAGCCCCCACAACACGTCATAGTGGTGCTTCGAGTCTTGGGTTTAGGCCTTGTAGGATTAAACCATTTTCTCTTTCAACTTGTCCATTAGCCTGCGGATGTGCGACTAACGCAATGTCAAGCCGGAAATTTTGTTCGTTGCGGAATTTGGCAAGCTCTCCCATAGAGAAGTTACTCCTGTTGTCCGTGATAATGCTATGCGGATAACTGTATCGGATTATGACATCCTCGACAAATCTTCTGGCTGTTGCTCCATCACAACTGGTGACGGATTTAGCCTCAATCCATTTTGTGAATTTATACACCATCACTAAGAGATGAGTAAATCCACTTGGAGCCCGTTTAAACGGTCCTACCATGTCAAGCCCCCAGACCATGAAAGGCCATGTTATAGGTATTGTTCGCAGCTGATCAGCCGGAACATGAGCTTGCTTAGCGTACTTTTGGCAGCCTTTGCACGTCTTGACTAGCCGTTCGGCATCTGCCTTGGCTGTAAGCCAAAAAAACGTGCCGGAAAGCTTTTGCCACTAGAGATTTGGCTGCAGCATGGTGACCACACTCGCCTTTGTGGATTTATCGTAAGATATCCACTCCTTCTTCTAGAGATACACAGCGCTAAAAGACCCCAGACGTGCTCCTCTTATAGAGATCACCACTAATTATAGTATAGGCTTTTGCTCGTCGAATGATCTGCCGGCTCATAACTTCGTCTTTAGGTAATTTGCCATCTACCAAGTAATCAAGGTAGGGTTGAGTCCAGCTAGGAATTACAGCCAGAACTGCTACTAAAGGTGAGTCGGATTTGGTCAGATATTCCTCGTCTACTCCTTTTATTGAAGGAACTTTGAGGTGCTCTACAAAAGCGCCATCCTAGACCTTTTTCCGTGCAAAGCCTATTCGAGATAATGCATCTGCCTCCTCATTTTCTGTTCGAGGAATGTGTTGAACCTCAAACCCTTCGAATGATTTAGATAGTTCATCCACGACAGCTCTATATGCTATCATGTGTTTATTCGCATTACAGATATCTAACACTTGTTGGGCAACAAGATCCGAATCTCCATAACACATCAAACGTCAAATGCCGATATCCTTAGCAATCCGGATTCCATGCAGTAGTGCTTCATACTCAACAATGTTATTCGTCGACGTGAAGTGGATCTACAACACATATAAAAGTTGATCTCCTTGGGGTGATTTGAGCACCACGCTAGCCCCCGAGCCCCCGAGCGCCTTAGACCCGTCAAAATGTAAGGTCCATTATTCTGACTCTGGTAGGGTCATATTTTCCATTGTCTCTGTCCAATCAGCGACAAAGTCGGCAAGGATTTGGGATTTGATTGATGTACGAGGTTTATACTCAATGTTGAAAGTTAAAAGCTCTATGCCCCATTTTGCGACGCATCCTGTAGCATCGCTATTGTTGATTATATCTCTCATGGGAGGTGTGCTCACCATGGTAATTGGATGTTCCTGAAAATAATGTTGTAACTTACGAGATGCAAAAAACACACCATAAGCCAGGTTTTGATAGTGCGGATACCGCTATTTTGATTCATTTAGGACCTCGGTGAGATAATAAGTCGGACGCTGCACCAGGTGTTCTTGATTTTCCTCTAGTCTCTCCACCACCATGACGACACTGACGACTCTGTTTGTCACAGCGAGATAGAGCAACATCGGTTCTCGTGGTTTTGGTGCTGCAAGGATAGGAGCAGATGAGAGTACTTCTTTCAGGTCTTGTAGTGCAGCTTCAGCTTCATCAGTCCAAACGATTTTTTTGGTCTTTTTCAGGAGCTTGTAGAGTGGTACGGCTCTTTCTCTGAGCCGGCTTACAAACCGACTGACTGCATCAATACAACCAGTTAGTCTTTGAACGTCCTTCAGGCGAGTCGGCCTAGAAATATTGAGTATAGCCTTAATCTTGTCTCAGTTCACCTCTATGCCTCTTTGAGACATGATGAAACCTAACAATTTTCTGGCTGGTATTCCAAAGAAACACTTCTTCGGGTTAAGCATTATGTTGTATTTTCGTAGATTGGTGAACATTTCCTCCAAGTCGAAAATTAATGTTTCCTTCTTTTTGGACATCACCGCAATGTCATCCACGTATGCATGTATATTGCGTCCGATTTGGTCATGGAGGCAACGATGCATAGTGCGCTGGTACGTAGCTCCTACGTTCTTGAGGCCAAAGGGCATCGTAACAAAACAGAAGGTTCTGAAGGGGGTTATGAATGAAGTTTTGACTTTGTCTAACTCCTTCATCCGAATCTGGTGATAACCGGAATATGCGTCGAGAAAATATAGGAGTTCCAAGCCTGCCGTAGAATCGATGACTTGATCAATTCTAGGAAGAGCAAACGGATCTTTGGGACAAGCCTTGTTCAAGGCAGTATAATCAACACACATCCCTAAATCAGTGGTGTCCTGTTTAGGGACCATTATAGAGTTGGCCGACCAATCAGTATGGATGACCTCTTCTATGAATTCGGCTAACTCGAGCCGGGTTAGTTCCTTAGCTATTGCCTTACGCTTTTCATCGCCAAAACGTCGTAGGGACTGTTTGATGGGTTTAGTGTTCGGGTGTACATTTAGAGAGTGCTCGGCAAGTTCCCTAGGTACTCCAGTCATGTCAGATGGCTGCCATGCGAAGATATCTTGATTTGCTTGGAGGAACTTGACGAGCGCGCTTTCCTATGCACTATCTAGGCCTACACCTATCTGGGTCACCTTGGAGGGGTCATCATCCTTCAATGGCATCTTCTTCGTCTCTTCCGATGCCTTGAACTCCAGATTCGGCTTTGTCACCTCCTTTTTTGTTGCGGGCATCTTGGACAGATCAATGGTCTTCTTGATCTCCTGGTACTCCTAGGCGTGCAGCACGGCTTCAGCAAAGGCGGCATTTCCGTCCTCGCACTCTCGCGCCTTCTTAGGGTCTCCCCTAATGGTGATCACGCCTTTGGGACCTAGAATTTTCATCATATTGTAAATGTAACACAGACGAGCCATAAAAGCCTAGTAAGCCGGACGTCCAAATATAGCGTAATACGCGCTTTTGAACGGGACCACTTTGAAGGAAAGTGCCTCTGTCCCATAGTTCTTTGGAGTTCCATGAAGGAAATATGCCTTGAGAGGCAATAATAAAGTTGTTATTATGTATTCCTTGTATATGATAGATGTTTCTTTTGCATGCTATAATTGTATTGATAGGAAACATCAATACATGTGTGTTTAATAAACAAAAAGGGTTCCTAGTTATGCCTCTCTTATAGACTAGCTTGTTGATTAACAAGATGATCAAGGTTTCCTGATCATGGACATTGGATGTTGTTAATAACAAGGTCACAACATTTGTGAAATGATGTGATGAACATTCATCCGAAGTATAGCATTACGATCAAGTCATTATGTTTATATTGCTATAACATCATACAAAGTAGTCTTAGTCCTTAGACCATGAGATCATGTTAATTGCTAACACCGGAAGCGTATCTTGATAACATCAAACGTCACACCGTAACAGGGTGACTATAAAGGTGGGTTCAGTGCTATGAAGGTGTTATGTTGAGGCTCATGGATCAAGAGTGGAATTTGTCAATCCCGATGACGGATAGATATACTCTGGGCCCTCTCGGTGATATCACATTAAGATAGCTTGCAAGCAAGTGATGTGATCACTAGAATGTTATATCACGAGAACAAGAAAAGAGTGCATGTCGGTAACGAGATCAAACTAGGTATTTGGATACCGATGACCGAATCTCGGACATGTATTATATCATGATACAAAGGGATTAAATTGCTGACGTTAAAGGTTCTCACGATCATAGAAGTCATCGTTGAATATGCAGGAGTCAGTATGGATCTCCAGGTCCCGCTTCTGATTATTGATCTGAGAGGAGTCTCAATCATGTCTGCATTATTCGCGAACCGTAGGGTGACACACTTAAGGGTTGCCGGACACCATTTAGGAGCACATATGTTCTAGACAAAAGGTTTGCAAAGCGCAGGAAATGTTTCGATAGAAACAGGAATTGTTTCGATAGAAATCGGAATTGTTTTGGGTGAAATTGCAGAAAGTGGTTCTGCATGTGATATTGAAATGTTGCAAGGGGTTTTATGTGAATGTTTGTTAATTAAAGTAATTAACAAAATTCTGAATAAAATAAATAAAAGAGTTTTATTAATTGAGAGTTGCATTTAATTTGGTGGAAATTAAATACATGTGAGTGGGATTTTGGGTGGAGGCCATGTTTATGTGAGTGGAGGTTCACCACATGAATGAAAGAGGGGAGGAGTCCCCCCCCCTCATGCGCCAGCTATGGGAGGGGAGGGGTCTCCCTCCCTCCTATATAAAGACCCCCTCTCCCCTCTCACAAACCACACCTCCTCGTGAAGGATCTCTCTTCCCCTCTAGATATTCCCCCATGGTCTCGGATTAGCGAGATACATGTTCCCGGTTGTCTTGCGTCTGGAAGGAGTTGCTGCTTCTGCTGATTCGCTGGAGCGAGGAGGTGGAGGTTGTCTGGTGGCTTGAACGTGTGTGCGAGTACGGATGTGCTGCTGATTTGCGGCGCTCGGACTTCCACACGATCTTGAGATCGGCAAGCGTACGACTACATCAACCACGAGTTCCTACTCGTTAACAAAACTCGTTGTCTTCGAGGGTAAGTTCTCCATGGATGTATGTCCACCCGTTGCTCTGTATCTAAGTAGATAGATCTTGGCGTATAGTTCTCATCGTAGGAAATTTTTTGTTTTCTATGTTGCGGACCCAACTGTGGTATCAGAGCCTGATCTATGCGTAGATGCTTTGCACGGGTAGTACACATATGTTTATATGTGGGCGATGATGATCATGTTATTGCATCTTCTATGTACTTTGGATATTGGTGGCATAGTGGGATGAAGCGGCCCGGACCAACCTTACATGTCATCGTACATGAGACCGGTTCCACGACTGACATGCAACTAGTTTTGCATAAGTGGCTAGCGGGTGTCTGTCTCTCCTACTATAGTCAATATCTGATTTACAACGAGTTGCTAATAACTTGGTTATCCTCGTTGTGGTTCATGTTCGTAGGTAAGACCGGTTCTATCTCCAAAAGCCCTAAGCCACGTAAAACTTGCAATTGATAAATTAGAGGCGTCTAGTTTAGATCGTTGCTGGGCTAGTGTCTTCATATGGTATTGTTGTAAGTAGATGTATGATAGATACTCTTACAACTCACTTAACGTGTAAGTTCCATAGACCTTGGCCTTACACACAAAGGAATGATAGAGATCATACCACGATGCAAATGATAGAGATCAAATGCATGGACCATATCACCTCACTTCACACATTAGATGTTAGCATCTTATATTGCTAGTTTGGCGCTTTTGATAGCATTATAAGATGATCCCTCATTTAGATAACAAGATAAAATGTGTCCTTCCTTAAGTATGCACCATTTTGTGGATCGTGTTTTGAGGCATCACGCGATGATCGGGTGTTTTCAACTCTACGCTTTCATACAACGGGTGTAAGACAGTTTTACACACGCAAATACTAAGGATCTTACTTGACGAGCCTAGCATGTACAGACATGGCCTCGGAACACGTACCGAAAGGTTAAGCATGAGTCATATAGTTGATATGATGCCCATATAGATGCTCGCCTTTGAAGCTACACCGACTCACGTGATGATCGGACTTGGTGTAGTGGATTTGGTTCATGTAATCACCAAAAGGACACGAGGGATGTCGTTTTTGAGTGGGAGTTCATTAGTAATTTGGATTAGTTGAACTCAATCTATCATAAAATTAGTCTAAATATACTTTACAAATTCTGTTGTAGATGGCACCACCTGCTTTTAATTTCAATGTGTTCGTGGAGAAAGAGAAACTTGCTGCGAATGGTAGCAACTTCACCAACTCGGCTATGAATTTGAGGATTCTCCCCGCTGCTGCACGAAAGCAATATGTGCTAGATGCGCTGCTAGGCCCCCCACCAGCTCCTGATGCCCCTGACGAGGAAAAGAAAGTCTATATAACTCGTCAGGAGGACCACAACTTAGTTCATTGCGGCATACTGTATGGGCTAGAGCCAGAACTTCGAAAACGTTTCAAAAATAGCAATGCCTTTGATACCATGGGAGAATTGAAAATGATTTTCGATACCCATGCTGCCATAGAGAGTTATAATGCTTCTGAAAAGTTCTTTAGCTGCATGATGGAAGAAAACAGCTCCGTTAGTGAGCACGTACTCAAAATGTGTGGGTACGCCGATAAGCTTGTGTACTTGGGAATAACGATTCCCATTGACTTAGGCATACATCGTGTTCTCCAATCTCTGCCACCTAGCTACAAGAGCTTCGTGATGAACTATAATATGCAGGGCATGAAGAAGTCTCTTCCCGAGCTTCTGTCAATGCTTAAGACTGCAGAAGTGGAGATTAGGAAAGAACATCAAGTGTTGATGATCAATAAGACCACCGGTTTCAAGAAGGACAAGAAAGGCAAGCAGAAGGGAAAGAAGGGCCGCAAATCTGTTGCCGCGCCTGAAAAGAAACCCCGAGCTAGCCCTAAGTCTGACACCGAGTGCTACTATTGCAAGGGGACTGGCCATTGGAAGCGCAACTGCCCGAAGTATTTGGCGGACAAGAAGGTCGGCAAGGCAAACAAAGGTATATGTGATATACATGTTATTGATGTGTACTTGACTAGTACTCGCAGTAGCACCTGGGTATTTGATACGGGATCGGTTGCTAATATATGTAACTCGGTTCAGGGGCTGTGGAACAAGCGACAGCTAGCAAGGGATGAGGTCACGATGCGGGTCGGCAATGGATCAAGAGTTGATGTGATCGCCGTCGGAACGCTGCCTCTCCATATGCCGTCGGGATTAGTTATAAACCTGAATAATTGTTATTTCGTGCCTGCACTGAGCATGAACATTGTATCCGGATCGTGTTTGATGCAAAGTGGTTATTCGTTTAAGTCTAAAAATAATGGTTGTTCGATTTATATGAATAATATCTTTTATGGTCATGCACCTGTGTTGAATGGTTTATTTCTGTTGGATCTCGATAGTAGTATTACGCATATTCATAATGTTGATGCTAAAAGGATTAAACTTGATAATGATATATCTGCATATATGTGGCACTGCCGTCTAGGTCATATTGGCGTTAAACGCATGAAGAAACTCCATTCTGATGGACTTTTGGAATCACTTGATTTTGAATCATTTGATACATGTGAGCCATGCCTTATGGGCAAGATGACTAGAACGCCGTTTTCCGGTTCAATGGAATGGGCGACAAATTTATTGGAAATCATACATACTGATGTGTGTGGACTAATGAGTGTGTCGGCGCGAGGTGGATATTGTTATTTTGTTACTTTCACGGATGATTTGAGTAGATACGGGTATATCTATTTGATGAAACATAAGTCTGAAACCTTTGAAAAGTTCAAACAATTTCAGAATGAAGTGGAAAATCATCGTAACAGAAAGATCAAATTTCTGCGGTCCGACCATGGAGGAGAGTATCTTAGTTACGAGTTTAGCACACATATGAAAGACTGTGGAATAGTTTCACAACTCACGCCTGCCGAAACACCACAACGTAATGGTGTGTCAAAACATCGTAATCGTACTTTATTGGATATGGTTCGATCTATGATGTCTCTGACTGACTTGCCACTGTCATTTTGGGGTTATGCACTGGAAACCGCTGCATTCACTTTAAATAGGGCACCATCTAAATCCATTGAAAAGACATTGTATGAATTATGGTTTGGAAACAAACCTAAGCTGTCATTTCTTAAAGTTTGGGGATGTGATGTTTATGTGAAGAAACTTCAACCGGATAAAGTCGAACCCAAAGCAGAAAAATGCGTCTTCATAGGATACCCCAAGGAAACAATTGGGTATACCTTCTATCACAGATCCGAGGGCAAGGTTTTTGTTGCCAAGAATGGATCCTTTCTTGAGAAGGAGTTTCTCGCGAAAGGTGTGAGTAGTCGGAAGGTAGAACTCGAAGAGGTTATTGAACCTTCTCTTCATGAAATGGCGAGTAGCGCAGCACCAGAAGTTGTTTCGGAGTTGACTTCACCTAATGAAGAGAGAGCTAATGATATTGATCATGAAACTCCGAAAGAGGACACTACCGAACCTCGCAGGTCAAGCAGGACACGTGCAGCTCCTGAACTGTACGGCAATCCTGTTATGAATTTCATGATTGATGAAATAGATGACCCTGCGACGTATGAAGAAGCGATGATGAGCCCTGATTCCAACAAATGGCTAGAAGCCATGAAATCCGAGATGGAATCCATGTACGAAAACCAGGTTTGGACCTTGGTGGACTTACCTCACGATCGAAAGGTCGTTGAGAATAAATGGATTTTCAAAAGAAAAACTGATGCTGATGGTAATGTAACCATCTATAAGGCTCGACTTGTCGCAAAGGGGTTTCGACAAATTCAAGGAGTTGACTACGATGAGACATTCTCTCCCGTAGCGATGCTTAAGTCGATTAGGATTATGTTAGCAATTGCTGCATATTTCGGTTATGAAATATGGCAGATGGATGTCAAAACTGCGTTCCTCAATGGTAATATTGAAGAAGAGTTGTATATGATACAACCTAAGGGTTTTGTCGATCCTAAGGATGCTGATAAGGTGTGCAAACTTCAGCAATCCATCTATGGACTGAAGCAAGCATCCCGGAGTTGGAATCTCCGCTTTGATGAGGTGATCAAAGAGTTTGGATTTGTCCAAACTTATGGAGAGGCTTGTATTTACAAGAAAGTGAGTGGGAGCAATGTGGCATTTCTGATATTATATGTGGATGACATATTATTGATTGGAAATGATATAGATCTTTTAAACAATGTTAAAAGTTATCTAAACAGCAAATTTTTGATGAAGGACCTGTGTGAAGCTTCATATATATTAGGCATTAAAATCTATAGAGATAGATCAAGACGCCTAATTGGGTTATCACAGAGTACATACCTTGATAAGATATTAAAGAAGTTTAATATGGACGGAAGTAAGAAGGGGTACTTACCTATGTTGCAAGGCAAGACATTGAGTAAGACTCAAAGTTCGGCTACGGCGGAAGAAAGAGAGATAATGGACAAGATCCCCTATGCCTCAGCCATAGGCTCTATAATGTATGCCATGCTATGTACAAGACCGGATGTGGCACATGCTATTAGTTTGACTAGTAGGTACCAATCCGATCCAGGTACAGAACACTGGATAGCGGTCAAGAATATCCTTAAGTACTTGAGAAGAACTAGGGATATGTTTCTTGTATACGGAGGTGAAGAAGAGCTAGTCGCTAAGTGTTATGTCGATGCTAGCTTTGATACTGATCCGGATGACTCTAAGTCTCAATCCGGATACGTATTTCTCTTGAATGGAGCAGCAGTTAGTTGGAGGAGTTCCAAACAACCTGTGGTGGCTGGATCAACAACGGAGGCGGAATATGTTGCTGCTTCAGAAGCAGCGCAGGAAGCGGTTTGGATGAAGGAGTTCATAACGGAACTAGGTGTGGTTCCTAGTGCGTTGGACCCAATGGTGATCTATTGTGACAATAATGGAGCCATAGCCAACGCCAAGTAACCAAGGTCTCACAAGAATTCCAAGCATATTAAGCGTCGGTTTCACTCCATCCGCGAGCATGTCAAGGATGGAGATATAAAGATTTGTAAAGTGCACACGGACCTGAATGTAGCAGATCCGTTGACTAAAGTACTCCCAAGGGAAAAACATGATCAACACCATAACTCCATGGGTGTTAGATTTATCACTATATAAACTAGATTATTGTCTCTAGTGCAAGTGGGAGACTGAAGGAAATATGCCCTGAGAGGCAATAATAAAGTTGTTATTATGTATTCCTTGTATATGATAGATGTTTATTTTGCATGCTATAATTGTATTGATAGGAAACATCAACACATGTGTGTTTATTAAACAAAAAGGGTTCCTAGTTATGCCTCTCTTATAGACTACCTTGTTGATTAACAAGATGATCAAGGTTTCCTGATCATGGACATTGGATGTTGTTAATAACAAGGTCACAGCATTTGTGAAATGATGTGATGAACATTCATCCGAAGTATAGCATTACGATCAAGTCATTATGTTTATATTGCTATAACATCATACAAAGTAGTGTTAGTCCTTAGACCATGAGATCATGTTAATTGCTAACACCGGAAGAGTATCTTGATAACATCAAACGTCACACCGTAACAGGGTGACTATAAAGGTGGGTTCAGTGCTACGAAGGTGTTATGTTGAGGCTCATGGATCAAGAGTGGAATTTGTCAATCCCAATGACGGATAGATATACTCTGGGCCCTCTCGGTGATATCACATTAAGATAGCTTGCAAGCAAGTGATGTGATCACTAGAATGTTATATCACGGGAACGAGAAAAGAGTGCATGTCGGTAACGAGATCAAACTAGGTATTTGGATACCGATGACCGAATCTCGGACATGTATTATATCATGGGACAAAGAGATTAAATTGCTAACATTAAAGGTTCTCATGATCATAGAAGTCATCGTTGAATATGCAGGAGTCAGTATGGATCTCCAGGTCCCGCTTCTGATTATTGATCTGAGAGGAGTCTCAATCATGTCTGCATTATTCGCGAACCGTAGGGTGATACACTTAAGGGTTGCCGGACACCATTTAGGAGAACATATGTTCCAGACAAAAGGTTTGCAAAGTGCAGGAAATGTTTTGATAGAAATAGGAATTGTTTCGATAGAAACCGGAATTGTTTCGGGTGAAATTGCAGAAAGTGGTTCTGCATGTGATATTGAAATGTTGCAAGGGTTTTATGTGAATGTTTGTTAATTAAAGTAATTAACAAAATTCTGAATAAAATAAATAAAAGAGTTTTATTAATTGAGAGTTGCATTTAATTTGGTGGAAATTAAATACATGTGAGTGGGATTTTGGGTGGAGGCCATGTTTATGTGAGTGGAGGTTCACCACATGAATGAAGGAGGGGAGGAGTCCCCCCCCCCCCTCATGCGCCAGCTATGGGAGGGGAGGGGTCTCCCTCCCTACTATATAAAGCCCCCTCTCCCCTCTCACAAACCACACCTCCTTGTTAAGGATCTCTTTCCCCCTCTAGATATTCCCCCATGGTCTCGGATTAGCGAGATACATGTTCCCGGTGGCCTTGCGTCTGGAAGGAGTTGCTGCTTCCGCTGATTCGCTGGAGCGAGGAGGTGGAGGTTGTCCGGTGGCTTGAACGTGTGTGCGAGTACGGATGCGCTGCTGATTTGCGGCGCTCGGACTTCCACACGATCTTGAGATCGGCAAGCGTACGACTACATCAACCACGAGTTCCTACTCGTTAACAAAACTCGTTGTCTTCGAGGGTAAGTTCTCCATGGAGGTATGTCCACCCGTTGCTCTGTATCTAAGTAGATAGATCTTGGCGTATAGTTCTCATCGTAGGAAAATTTTGTTTTCTATGCTGCGGACCCAACATTCCAAAGGTAACATCCAAAGTGATCTCTCACAGGGAATTTGCTTGTCTTCCTGGGACAACTCCGTGAAAGATCACAGAGCTGTGATTCAGCTGGTCTCCGAGATCCGCATCCAGTGTAGCGTTTCGACATACAGAATATTAATGTTGCTGCCGTTGTCCATGAAAGTATTGGAGAAACCATAGCCATCAATAAGTGGGTTGACGACTAAGGCGTATTTTCCTCGCCTGTGCAACTTAGGCGGATGATCAGCACGGTTAAAGGTGATTGCCACTTCCGACCAGTCCAGGAATTGTGGGACGAGCGGAACAGTTGCGTTGAGCTCATGCAGAACTACTTTCTTGACCTTAGTTGGTTGAGATCCGAGGAAGGTGACGTAAGTGTATTTCTTTGTTGGGAAGTTTTTCTTTCCCTCCGACTTGGGATTTGAAGGGTCATCTTCCTCCATGTAGGAATCTTCCTTGGTCTCTTTATCTTTTTCGGGATTCTTCTTTCCCTTCTTCCGCTTATCCTTGTAGCCAGTGGTATCGTCTTTCTTGATTTCGTCATTAAAACGACACTCGGGGTTTGTGTGAGACGAGCCCACACTGGCATCTAAGTGATGCACACATGGTTTGTTGGAAATGTCGGCACAGGAATAGGTTTTGCTAGGTTGCGAGTCTCCTCTACCCTAGACTCTTGATGTCCCACGACCACGTCTATGGCCACCGCCGCGCCCTCCTCATCCTCCCGAGTCGAAAGTAGCAGTGACCACTGATGTTTCCACGTTGGGTTTTTCTTCCGAGGTGGTCTTGTGCTTCTGAGCTTGCTGCTTTGGTTGTTTTGCCGACTGTGGCACAGCTAGGGCATTCAGTAATTCCTCTGTGTCATTGCTGACTCGTGTATAACGAGCTCATTGGGGAACCCCAAGAGGAAGGTATGATGAGGACAGCAGTAAGTTTTCCCTCAGTTATGAAACCAAGGTTATCAATCCAGTAGGAGCAAGGAAACACCCCAAAGGTGTAGCTAGCTGCACTTTGGCAGGGCGCACTACCGGTGTCAGCAGCAACGTGGAGACCTGCACAACACAACCATAAAACTCTGTCCCCAACTTACGATGAGGTTGTCAATCTCACCGGTTTTGCTGAAAACAAAGGATTAAACGTATCGAGTGGAAGAAAGTAATAGTTTGCAGAAAGTAAACACAAAGCAGTAAAAAGTTGATTGTAGATTGATAGTAAAAGAAAGAACCACTAGAGGTGGCTCTCCTTAAGATAGATGACATGTTGGGTGAACAAATTACAGCGGGACAGTTGACAAACATCGAGAAAGCATACAAGCATATACTACTCATCTTGACTCCTTTGAGATTCGATTGGGCATTACAACATTATAAATAGACTGCCATCCAACTGCATCTATGACTAATAATCCACCTTCAGGTTATCATCCAAACCCCCTCTAGTATTAAGTTGCAAGCAACGAATAATTGCATTACGAATTGCATGTAAAGTAAACAATATGATTGTTCTATGAACAAAGGATTGTTGTTTTCTCCCTAGTAGCAATAGCACATCTAGTACCTTAGAGATTTCTGTCACTTCCCCAGATTACCAGAGGCATGAACCCACTATCGAGCATAAATACTAACTCTTGGAGTTGCTAGCATCTACTAGGCCAAGATAGCTACTAACAACGGAAAGCATGCAAGATCACAAATAACAAAGACATGATGGAATCAATAATCAATCTGAAATAGCATCTCAATATCCATCGGATCCCCGCAAACACAACATGCAGAATTACAAATAGATGATGTTGATCATGAACGGAGATCATAAGATCTAAACATGATAACACATAGGAGGAGAACCAGCCATCTAGCTACTACATGGACCTGTAGTCCAGAGATGAACTACTCACGCATCACACCAGAGGCTTGCATGATGATGAAGAAGGCCTCTAGGGTGAATTCCCCTCTCCGGCAGGGTGCCAGGAATAGCTTCAGATCCCTCCTGATCTAGGGATGGAGATGACGGCGGCTACAGACTCTTTCGTGGATTTTTGATCGGGTCCTTAGGGTTTCCGTATCAGAGGCAATATATAGGCGGAAGGAGAGGCCGAGGGGGTGCCTGGGGCGGCCAGGCCACCCCCTGGCGTGGGCCAGGCCTGGCCACGCGGATAGGTGGTGGTCTGGCCGCCCTAGGCACCCCCTCAGCCTCTCCTTCCGCCGCGCGGCCAGGTGGTGTGGTCGGGCCCCAGCCCCTCTCTGTCTCGTATTCTGGCTCCAGGTGTCCCTCGGTGAAAAACTGACTTTGGCTTTTGTCCCGTCCAATTCCGAGAATATTAATTTTCTGACTTTCCTGGAACCAAAAATAGCAGAAAACATGCAGCTGGCACTTTGGCTCTTGTTAATAGGTTAGTCCAAGAAATCATATGAAAAGTACTCCAAAGTGTGGACAAAACATAAGAAAGTAGATAAAACCAAACATGGAACATCAAAAATTATGGATACGTTTGCAACGTATCAACATCCCCAAGCTTAACTCATGTTCGTCCTCAAGTAGGTAAGTGATAAAAAGAAAGAATAATTTTTGAGGTGTCATGCACCATCATAAACTTGATCAAAGTATTTGTAAAACATTCAAAGCTAGGATCATAGTACTTCAATCATAACATGAAAGACAAAGTTCTAGCAATAAGACAAAGAAACTATGTTGCAACATGAAAAGGCACAAACAAAAGATTAATGAATAACAATGCTTTGCAAGACATTTGTTTGTTAAACATAAAGAAAACATAGCATAGTAGCATTCAGCTTGTCCTTCATAGAGTAGCAAACATAAATGCATAGGACACCTTCAAATTTTATAAGAGTGACTAGATACAAATAGTTTAAAACAAGCAATATCAAAGCTATGCATCAATCAACAAGTCTTGGGACAATGCACATAGAACTAAGAATGGCCACTAAGCTCTCAAAGTAGGTGCATAAAGGTAGAAGGTGGTGACTCAACAAAAAGAAGTAAAAGAAAGGCCTTCATAGAAGGAAGTAGGGATTCAAGTCTCATAAAGAGCTTCCAAAAATTATGGTACTTAATAGCTTTCAGCTCTCATTGCCCCTATCATAAGCATATTGAAGTGATTAAGGTTAAAGTGAACAAACTATGGTGTATATGCTTGACGAAGTATAAGTTGGAAATCTCATGTCCCTTGAATACGAGGGTCGCTCCTCATGCTACTCAAGCTTAGTCACCGGTAAGTTCTTGTCATCGTAAGTACATGTGTATCATAGAGAACCGCCAACAGGGTACCCCTTGCCTGATGATACGGAAGAATCCCCATATCAAAATGACTAGGCAAGCAGACAACGAGCATCTCAGCAATCTTCTTATTTACCATGGGAATATGGTGCTTTTTTCTCTCTTTCCTCTTTTCATAATCTCTTTTTTTTCTCTTTTTTCTCAATATCTGACTCCTTTTTTTAAGAAGAATGCTTCATAGACAGCTCATTATGGTTACGATGTAGGTTTCCACCATGACGGCATGGATTAGACCAGCGGCCTAGGCATTTCTCTAACACATATACATAACTCCATGGACTTACAAGCTCCCCTTTCATTTCACACCGATGACATCCATAGACAAAAGAGCATGATATCAACTAGGTACAAAGTACAAGTGCAATGTTGAAAGCGTTCCCCATGACAGCATGGTTCTGCTAATCCCCAACAAATAAGTGCAAGCATATACAACATAGACGACACAATGGTTCAAGTTTATTAAGGGCAATAAAAGTAAAGTTTGCCATCAAGTTCGTGAGAGCTTTAATCACTAGTTTTCTCATAACAAGTTTAATTCGGAAGGTAGATAAAAACATGAATATACTTGGAATAGCATATGATAGTAGGTAGGTATGGTGGACTCTTTTGAAATAACTTGTTTTTAGGATTTGGATGCATGAGTAGAACTCATACTTGGTTGTGGAGGCTAGCAAAAGACTGGGAGCGACAAACTAAGAGAGCAATAATGGCCATAATCATGCAGAGCGACAAAACATCATTGATCAAATCATAAAGTGATACTACAAGTTGAAAACTAAAGGATCATAAAGGCTATGGTGACTTGGGATAGTCATAACATGGTGTGACCATGCGCCAAGTAACCCAAATAAAGCATCAAAGGAGAATACCACAATACTATGCTTTAATATGCTAAAACAACGTATGATTCTTCCAAGGCACATTAAGCAATCTCAATTGTTTATAACAAGTCATGCTGCAGCAAAGAATACTAAGCATAAAGCCAAAATAATATCAAGCATGGCATGACAAAGCATAGGCCACAGTCAAAAACAAGCTCTCTTTACCACTTAAGCATGAACTTTTCCTACTCTTTTCCAATCCAAACCAAACTATTTGAAAACCAATGTATGAAAGAGGGGGTCCAACAAATTTATTCATAAAACTAAGCAAATTAAAAACCAAAATGAAAACAAAAAAGAAGACGCTCCAAGAACAACACAACTGTGCATAAAACAATAAAAATGAAATGTTTGGAAGAAACCTGGGATTTTTATTGATGAAAAGGGGGATGCCTTGGGCATCCCCAAGCTTTGACGCTTGTACTTCTTGGATATTTCTTGGGGTGACACATGTGGCATCCCCAAGCTTGAGCTTTAGTCCATCCTTCATCTCATTACTCATTCCTTCCATACACCTGATATTTTTCCTTCATACAAAACTTCACACGATCTTTATTAGCAACATTAGTGCACTCAAGATAATAGGTCATTTAAGTTCAGTTCTAACACCAAAAAAACTTCCATTAAAACACTAGCTACTGTAGCACTTTCCTCAAAAAGCTCAATTCCCCAAAAGAACTCAAAAAGGAACCAACAAGAACCAAATGCAAATAATGGCAGAAATCTGTCAAAACAGACCAGCAGGTAAAGACGAATTTTTTCGAAGACCTTCTGTTGCTCAAATCGAAAAGTGTTGAACTAACGAAAGTTAGATAACAACCTGGGGCAGAAGCACAAAAAATTACACCTCAAAAGGATGTACAGAGATTTTACAAGAATTTTTACAGTGAAGCACATAAATCTGTTTCGGGACAGCAACTTTCCCAATCATTACTTCTCTCTCATTAGAAGTTACTTTTGGCACAAAAAGCAAATAAAAAGGATAAGGACAGGTTATTACTGAAGCAATAACTTCCAAGACTCATCTAAAACTTTTGGGTTATCTCCCAATAAGTACTTTTCTTTAACGCCTTTAAGTTAGGCATAAGAAGCAAGAAAAAGAATCAAGTGTTCTCAAATGAAGAAGCATTAAGAGCAAATTTTGTTTTCATAGGAGAGGCAAAAGAAATCTTCTCTATCTTCTTAGGGAAGTGTTCTATACCTTTCTTGAGTGGGAGTTGATATTTAATGGTATCTTCTTTCATATCAATAATGGCACCAACAGTTCTAAGAAAAGGTCTTCCCAAAGTAATAGTACAAGAAGCATTGCATTCAACATCCAAAATATAGAAATGAACGGGGACATAGGCATTGTTAAACATAATAGGAACATCATTAATACTCCCCATAAGTTTCTTTTTAGCATTATCATCAAGTGGAACATTCAAATAACAATCTTCAAGTGGTGGCAAATCAAGCATATCATAAATCCTTCTAGGCATAATAGAAACACTACTATCAAGATCACATAAAGCTTTGAAATCAAAATCATTCACTTTCATATTAATGATGGGTTCCCAACCATCTTCTTGTTTTATAGGAATATAAGCTTTATGTTTCATCTTTTCTTCTTTAATCTTTATGAGAGCATCAGTAATGTGTTCTGTAAAGGCCATATTCATAGCACTAGCATTAGGACTTTTAGCAAGCTTTTGTAGGAACTTAATAACTTTAGAAATATTGCAACCATCAAGATCAAAATCATAATTATCATCTAAGGTAGTAGAGCTATTACTAGTGGTAGTGATAGTAGAAACACTAATGTTTCTAGCAATTTAATCTTCTCTTTCCCACTTAGCATGCAATTCAGCTAATAGTCTAACATTTTCATCCATTCTCACTTGTGTGGCATTAGTGGATGCAAAGGGATTATCATTAGCTTCAGGTTTAGCAGCCATTTTATTAATCAGAGAGGATTGAGCTTCAGATAAAGATGATATATTTCTTTCAGCATTAGAAAGTTTCAATTGCAAATTAGGAATTTCCCTATTCAAATTCTCAAGTTGATGACTAATATTCTTCAAAATGGTAGATTGTTCCTCCATAGTTTTAGTAAATAATTTGTTTTGTTCATATTGCATTTGCTGAAGTTTTTAGTGGCTCTTTCAACTTCTAAAATTATTCCTTCACTAGGTGTTCCAGGTTTGCCATTATAACCATAAGTATTATTAGGAGGGTAAGGCCTATAATTGTTATTACCATAAGCATTGTTGCCAAAATTATTATTTCTTATAAAGTTCACATCAACTTGCTCTTCTTGAGCAACCAAAGAAGCTAAGGGAACATTATTTGGATCAATATGGGATTTCCCATTAACAAGCATAGACATAATAACATCAATCTTATCACTCAAGGAGGAGGTTTCCTCAACAAAATTTACCTTCTTACCTTATGGAGCTCTTTCAATATGCCATTCGGAGTAGTTAACCATCATATTATCCAGAAGTTTTGTTGCAGCACCCAAAGTAATGGTCATAAAGGTACCTCCAGCGGCAAAATCCAATAGATTTCTTGAAGAATAGTTCAATCCTGCATGAAAAGTTTGGATAATCATCCAAACAGTCAGTCCATGAGTGGGACAATTCTTTACCAAAGATTTCATTCTTTCCCAAGATTGAGCAACATGTTCATTATCATATTGTTTAAACTTCATTATTTCACTTCTCATAGATATAATCTTAGCAGGAGGATAGTATTTTCCAATAAAAGCATCTTTGCATTTAGTCCAAGAATCAATACTATTCCTAGTTAAGGAATTCAACCATTCTTTAACTTTTCCTTTCAAAGAGAAAGGAAACAATTTAAGCTTAATAATATCTCCATCTATATCCTTATGCTTTTGCATCTCACAAAGTTCAACAAAGTTATTTAGATGAGCAGCAGCGTCTTCATTACCAATACCAGAAAACTGTTCTCTCATAACAAGATTGAGTAAGGCAGGTTTTATTTCAAAGAAAGTAGCTTCAGGAACAGGTGGAGCAATAGGTGTGCTCATAAAATCATTGTTGTTGGTGCTAGTGAAGTCACACAACTTAGTATTTTCAAGACTAGTCATTTTTTGTGTTTTAAACAAAGAAAGCAAACTTGTAAAACTAATTTTTTTGTGTGTTTTTGATAAAGAAATAAGCAAACAAAGCAAAAGTAAACTAAGGAAAACAAAAACAACAAAGTAAAGAGATTGGTTATTGGGGACTCCCCTTGTGAAGATGTCCTTGACTCCCCGGCAACAGCGCCAGAAAAAGTACTTGCTGACTCGTGTATTAACGAGCTCGTTGGGGAACCCCAAGAGGAAGGTATGATGAGCACAGCAGTAAGTTTTCCCTCAGTTATGAAACCAAGGTTATCAATCCAGTAGGAGCAAGGAAACACTCCAAAGGTGTAGCTAGCTGAACTTTGGCAGGGCACACTACCGGTGGCAGCAGCAACGTGGAGACCTACACAAGATAACCACAAAACTCTATCCCCAACTTACGATGAGGTTGTCAATCTCACCGGTTTTGCTGAAAACAAAGGATTAAACGTATCGAGTTGAAGAAAGTAATAGTTTGCAGAAAGTAAACACAAAGCAGTAAACAGTTGATTGTAGATTGATAGTAAAAGAAAGGGTCGGGGTCCATAGTTCACTAGAGGTGGCTCTCCTTAAGATAGATGACATGTTGGGTGAACAAATTACAGCGGGGCAATTGACAAACATCGAGAAAGCATACAAGCATATACTACTCATCTTGACTCCTTTGAGATTCGATTGGGCATTACAATATTATACATAGACCGCCATCCAACTGCGTCTATGACTAATAATCCACCTTCGGGTTATCATCCGAACCCCCTCTAGTATTAAGTTGCAAGCAATGGATAATTGCATTATGAATTGCGTGTAAAGTAAACAATATGATTGTTCTATGAACAAAGGATTGTTGTTTTCTCCCTAGTAGCAATAGCACATCTAGTACCTTAGAGATTTCTGTCACTTCCCTAGATTACCAGAGGCATGAAACCACTATCGAGCATAAATACTAACTCTTGGAGTTGCTAGCATCTACTTGGCCAAGATAGCTACTAACAACGGAAAGCATGCAAGATCACAAATAACAAAGACATGATAGAATCAATAATCAATCTGAAATAGCATCTCAATATCCATCGGATCCCCGCAAACACAACATGCAGAATTACAAATAGATGATCTTGATCATGAACGAAGCTCACAAGATCTAAACATGATAGCACAAAGGAGGAGAACCGGCCTAGCTACTACATGGACCCGTAGTCCAGAGATGAACTACTCACATATCACACCGGAGTCTTACATGATGATGAGAAGGCCTCTAGGGTGAATTCCCCTCTCTAGCAGGGTGCCGGGAAGAGCTTCAGATCCCTCCCGATCTAGCGATGGAGATGATGGTGGCTACAGACTCTTTCGTGGACTTTTTGATCGGGTCCTTAGGGTTTCCGTATTAGAGGCAATATATAGGCGGAAGGAGAGGCCGAGGGGGTGCCTGTGGCGGCCAGACCACCCCCTGGCATGGGCCAGGCCTGGCCGCGCGGCCAGGTGGTGTGGCCAGGCCCCATTCCCTCTCCGTCTCGTATTCTGGCTCTAGGTGTCCCTCGGTGAAAAACTGACTTTGGCTTTTGTCTCGTCCAATTCCGAGAATATTCATTTTCTGACTTTCCTGGAACCAAAAACAGCAGAAAACAGGTAGCTGGCACTGTGGCTCTTGTTAATAGGTTAGTCCAAGAAATCATATGAAAAGTACTCCAAAGTGTAGACAGAACATAAGAAAGTAGATAAAACCAAGCATGGAACATCAAAATTTATGGATACGTTTGCAACGTATGAGTCATCGTCAGCATCTGCATACTTGCTCGTTGTTTCTATCATCTCTTCCAGATCAGTGACCTTGTCACACTTCAAGCAATGTCATAGTAAACCAATTGGGAGTCCTGCAATGAAAGCTTCAATCATAGTTTGGTCATTTACTCCTTCACAGGAGTTCTTGGTGTCGATCCATCGTTTGAGGTAATCTCGGCAAGTTTCTCTGACTTTTTGGGTGCAACGCTGTAGGTCTCCTACCGTACAGGCCTCTGATATGTGCCTTTGAAATTCCGAAAGAATGTGCTTTGCATGTCATACCAGTTGTGGATGGTGTTCTCCGGAAGGTCATTGAGCCATGATCGTGCCGTCTTTCGCAACATAAGTGGGAGATATTGGGTTGCGACCAAGCTGTTTCCGCCTTTGGCGATGCAACAAGCCTGGAAAAAATCCTGGAGCCAAGTATCTGGCCAGGCTACACCATCGTAGGCTTGGATGTGTCTTGAGATAGCAAATCCTTCCGAGAAGTGTGTTTGTCGAAATCGTGGTCCGAAGCATTTTGGGCCCACGTATATATCATTGTTTTCATAGCGTCGCGCCTCTATTTTGGAGTTAATCTGGTGTCTCGCGTCACTTGGTGACAGGGAACGCTGTCTTGGTTGTTCGCTATAGCTACGGTGCCTTGGAGCTAGACTTCGGCTTCTCCCACCACCTCCTCCGCCTCGATGCCCTCCTTAGCCTCCTTGAGAGCCGTTGTGATGGCTACTTGGTGGAGAGGGTGGAGCAGCTAGACTGTTTCCGGTTTGTCACCGGCCTCCGTCCGGAGCTGTCACATCCCAAGATTTTCCAAATCTTGTAATGTGAAAAATAAATTAAACAAAATAAAATTTTGTTGAAAATCAGGGTGAAAAGAAACTTCTGTTTCTAAAAGGAAAACTTTAGCCAAAGTTTGTTAAAGATGGGATTCTAAAGTTTGAATTCAACAAATCCAAATCAAGGGAAATGCATTCCTCAATGAATGTATCTGGAAATTTGAACACTAGGAAAGTAAATCAAAATCCCTAAACC
The DNA here is from genome assembly GCA_916181665.1 of Avena sativa. Taxonomy (NCBI): domain Eukaryota; kingdom Viridiplantae; phylum Streptophyta; class Magnoliopsida; order Poales; family Poaceae; genus Avena; species Avena sativa. The sequence goes on along the minus strand of OV702292.1, from coordinate 76,293,544 downwards.
CTAATGGAAGGAAATAATTTTCCAAAGTATCTCCAAATCTATGGATTTGATCCATACCAAATATGATCAACAAATAATCACAAAGGATCAAGAAAGACCTTAGAGATTGGTTTCACTTAGTTTGGAACCATAGACAAAATCTTGTGAATATAATAAGATAAGGAAATTGAATTTCCAAAAGCTAATAAAGCCCTTACCAAAGCCCATACGAATTGGTGATCAAATAATCCTAAAGGGATTAAAAAAAGATAAACATTTAATAAAGGAAAAATAAAATTGTTTTGGAAATACTATTTGGATCTTTTGATAAAAGACTTTGTTTTCAAAGGAAAAGGTGAGCCAAATTAATTTTGGCCAAGCTTTTGTAATAAAATATTTTGTTTTGATAAAATGAGTAAAGGTTTATTTAAATAAAATAATAAGGATTTAAATATCCAATTTTATTTAAGTAAAGGCTTTTCCCATTTTAAATGAACACCAAGTATTTTATTACTACTTGAAATCTTTTATTAAAAGGTTTTGCTTTGATTAAAATGAGTAAAGGATTATTTAAATAAAATAAATAAGGATTTAAATATCCAATTTTATTTAAGTAAAGGCTTTCCCATTTTAATTAAACACCAAAACTTATTTATTTATTTAAATAAGTTTCCAAGTATTCTTTTATTTTTCAAATAAAACCTTCTGGTTTGGTTTTGAAAATAATTGGATTTCAAATGGAAATTTTATTTAAATAAATCAAACACTATTAAACAACTAAAGATCCATTTTATTTAATTATTAAATGGATCCTAAATTAAATAAAAATAATATTTCATTTTGAGATTTGGATTATGTTGCCAAACAGAACCAAATTCAAAGCGAAGTTGAGTGATTGTTTGAATTGATTTGAGTGTTGTTTGATTGTTTGAATAATTGTTTGAAAATTCAAAACAGAATTAGATTTAGAAAAAGAAAAAGGTTTAGACAGAAAAAAATAGAGCAAACAGACCCAGCCCAATTTGGCCCAACAGCAGCCCAATCCAGCCCAACCTTTCACTGCCCGAAGAAAATGTTTCGTACCAAATAACAGACCCACTGAGCCAATAACAGCCCGGACCCACTCCTCCTCTCTCTCACTCGCTGACGAGACGACCCCACCTCCTCTTATTCCGCCCCCGAACCGTTTTCTGCACCGCGGAAGAAACTCACACAGAAGCTGGCAAGTGGACCCCGCTTCCTCTCCCTTTCCCACTGACCGCTGGACCCCCTTTCCACTGTTCTCCTTCCCCACCCGCGCGACCAGTTCTCCCCCTCCTCCGTCGCTGTTTCTGGCCAATGAAGGCACCATCAATTCGCTTAAACCCCGCCGTTAATCGACCCTGCGACGATGCCTACTTAAACGCCATCGCCTTCTCCTCCATTTCCCTCAGACCCCTTCCCCAAGCTCGCCCCCAGGCCGCCTCAATTCCTCCTCGAACGCCCTCTGCTCCGACGAGCTGTCACAGCAATTCCGGCCAACTCCGACCACCCCTCTGCCTCTACTTCACGCGAGTGGACTCCTCTCGACCTCACGCATCTCCTAGTACTCCTAGTTCGCCCGCGGGAGCACCAGAACCCCGACTCCAACAAGCCCCGAGCCAGCGCCGCCGTCTGCTCCAACTACGGCGACATTGCCCGGTAAAACCAGACCACCCCTCTCCTCCTTCTTCACACTCGCATCACCGTTGTACCTTTGCGCGTCTTACAGTGCTTTTCGTTTGCCTTCTCGTGGACCACAGCAACGTCTCCGACACGAACAGAGCAGCCCGACGCTGCTCTCAACTCCGGCGACGTCTCCCAGGTGAACCAGACCGCCCCGCGCCTTCTCGTTCACGCCCACACTTTCGCCGTGCCTTTGCGCGTTTAACAGTACCCTTGGTTCGCTTCCTTGTGATCTGCAGCATCGTCCCTGACCTCAACCAGAGACAACCGCCGCCGTTCCCAACTCCGACGAGGAATTGCGACTGCTCCTGAGCGCCCCTTGTCAAGCCAGCAGTACCTTGAGCTTCGCCGTGACCCCCTGAGCCTGGTGAGCAACTCCTCCTTCTCCCTCACCCCCTGTAGCGTCGCCTCCGTCGACGACCGACTGCTCCGCCGCCGGTAGCCACCGTCAGCGCCGCCAGTTCCTGGCAAGCGTCTGGTAGACGTAGGATCTGGATCGAACGGTCACGATTAGTTCACTTAAGCCGCGAAGAGGTACGCGCCCTGCGCCGTGTGATCTAACTAGATCCTGCGGTCCACGTTGCCGATCCACACCGAACCGGTACGGGCGAATAATATTAAGACGCGTGGCACTAGATCTGTTTAAAACAGAAATTGAAAACAGAAACTTTTGCCATTTTCAAACCCATGTATCTTTTGATCCACACGTCCAAATTTTACAAATTTGATGTCGTTGGATTCAGCAAGACAAGCTCTAACCAACCCTGCCCTTAGTTTAGCAAATAGTATCTGTTAACTTGTTTGATTTTGTAGATTCTTTTGTGTGCTTACTAACATTAGAAAAATCATTTAAAAATGATTTTAGGGTTAAAACCTTTGCAAATTAGTTTGTTGTGACCTTACTGACCATAGGGACCAACCCATAGTTTGGAAAGTGATTTTGGAAAAGAATAGGATGGATTAATTAATTTAGTCCATTTCTAGCTAACTAAAACTATTTGTTTTGTTTATGAAAATGCTTTCATAAAGAAAACTTTGGAGAAAATGTTTTGAACCAAACCTACTAACCCAAAACACCAAGTTTTGCAATAGCAACTCATTTGGTGAAACCTATAGGTTAATACCCTAGTAGAAATATTTCTACACCACATAGAATGACCCTTTGTTTTGCAAATGGTTTTATAGTGAAACCTTTTGCAAATGACTTAGCCACTTCACAAAATGACCATTAGGTGTACTCCAATGCCTATGACCCATTAGGAACCACTTTTTCAAACAAAACAAAGCTTGGCATGCTTGCATGCATTACTTTAACTTTGCCACTTTGGTAAATGACCATTTTGGATCTTACAAAGTTTAGGAATCTATTAGAGACCCTCTTTGCAAATGACTTTGCCATTTTGGTAAATGACCAATTTGGAACTTACAAAGTTATAAGCCTAGTGAAGACCATCCTTACAATAGAACCAACCTTTGCATGCTTATGCATGACTTAGATCCCATTACTTTGTGTGTGAAAAATTGTTTGTTTGACTTTGTTATTTTATGTGTGTAGTTTTGCTTGATTGGTAGTTTAAGTTTGTGCCTTGCTTGATTGAATTGTAGTGACTTGAAGAGTGTGAGTGTTGCAAGGACAAGGAGTGAACCTATACCCTCTACCAAAAAGGCAAGTGATATCTCCATGAATATTCCATTCCTATATTTTAAACATGCATTAGATATATTTTGTTAGGACTTGCATGCTACTTTTGTCAATTGATGATGGGAAATCCTATTTAGAATAGAATGCTAGAGTTGCTAGGAAAATTCCCTAAGGATAAGTTGCCATGCCATGCTTAGCCTAGCTACTAGAAAACAAGGGTGGTTTATATATTCACATTATTGAAAAATATTCTAAGTCTGAGGACTTGTGTTTTATTTAACAAAAACAACTAAATTAATGAATTACCTGGGTGGAATGGAAGGAAGGGATTATGTTGAGTGGTTCACAAGGCCATGGACTTGGCTTGTGTATCTCACTTGTGGATGGCCACCCAGGAACAAAGAGATTTGAGATGTCAAATGTTGATAAGCTTCAAGTGCAACCACTTGGCATTATGGGCTCTGCCATGATCTTAGGATGCTAGAACTTAGTCTTTTGGACAGTGGGTGGTAGATGGGTTGATAGGTTGGAACGCGTCCATTTGACTAAGGAAAGGCTACTGAAGGATCATTTCTTGGGAAACCAAGGCTTGTGGGGAAAGTGCACCACCTCTGCAGAGTGTAAAACCTAAGTAGTTAGCCATGTCCCTGGTAAAGGACAACTTGAGCATCAAGACATGGAAACTTCAAGAATCTCATCACTCCAATTTCTAAATAAAATTTGTGGGTGAACAAGGGCTAAAAGGATCTTCAGTCATTGATTGGTAGATGCCCTGAGTGGATCTGGAGTCTTTGATTGATAGATGCCTTGGGTGTTTTTGCCAAACAAAACTTAGTGTTTTCAAAAGTTAAGGAAAAATCTATTTTGAGCAATGCAAGCCTAAGCTCCACCAGCCAAATGCATATAGTATTATAGTCCACTTAAAATATACTAAGGTATCACTTGCCAATACTATTCCAATGTATTGACCCTTGTGGCTGTAACTTATGATGTTGCAGGTTTGATTGATTTAGTGAAGATTGATTGATTAGGATTACAAAGTCTACAACCAACATCTGCCTGTGGCACTTTGAAGATGAAGGACCCATGACTATAGTTATTCCGCTGCAATGTAGTGTAATAGCCTAATGAGCTATGTATTGATGTAATAAAATTATGTTATTCCTGGTTATAAAGTTGTATATGACCTTTGTTTCTTGATATTACATCTAAACTGTGGATGCTAGCTATTGATCTAGGGACTAGCATTGTAAACACAGGGGACTCAATCTTATTAAAGGTTGGGGACCTTACAGGAGCGTCATTATTCCGGTTCCGGGGAGGGTCTTCATTACGACGAGCTCGCTACCGGCTTGACTCGGCATGGTGTCCGTCGTTCCTTCATCCATCACTCCCACCGCCATGGGGTTCAGCCGGACAGCTTGTATGTCTAGGAGGTGGCATTTTTTGACGGTCCTCATCCTGACATTTCTCCTTGTCTTATTCCCTGCGATCGTTCGACTCTCGACGCGGAGGATTTCTCGGATACAGTGCAGCAATTGCCTCTTGCTCTGTGGCTAGGGCAACATTGCGCCAGTCACGGGCAGTTCTGTGGTGCTGTCCTGAAGATCCGGTTCTTGAGTAGTTGTCTTCCCGATAGTCGAAGCGGTGATGCTGCTCCGGAACCCGTTGGGGCCTTACATCATTCCAGGCTAGATCCGTGCAGCATTGGTCAGATTGAGAGGCCAGTTTTCCGCTTCCGGACTTAGCGACCTTCTGCTGCTCCAGACCCTTGGTGAGTAGCTTAATGCCCAATCGGACTTGTTCTAGGCCTGGATTATTTGCCAGGATATCTCGAGCCACAGAGGTGTTCTGTACTAGTGTTGGGTACACCAGATCTCCATTATTGTCGAGCCAAGGCATCCCAGATCTCCCTCAAAGAGAACCTTGTGTACTTCTAGAAATTTGTCGGCCCATACGTGGCCTTTTCAGGTCTTCTAATATTGCAGAGAGATGAGCTTCTCCGCAGTGGCCATGCACTTATTCTCTTCCTCGATGTTTTTGGCTTCATCCAGGAGTACTTGGCGACGCACTTCTAGGGCCTGGGGCCTTTCTTCCAATTCCGCAGTAGTGAGTTCTTTCGCAGTAGGGATAGGTGTAGACTGTAGTTAATGCAACATCGATGAGTTTACGGGCACCTGCGGTGATCACGTGTCCATCCAACGAAGCTTCTTTGGGCTCGTCTGGGAAAAGCTCTCCATCCGAGTCTTCCTCATATTCCTCGGCAATCACCTCCTCTGTCGGAAGATCTTTTGTCGGGGTCTTGTTCTTCTTCTTTGCCTTCTTGGCAGCACCGATAGCAAAGACGGCTTTGGGTCCGTTTATCGGAGTCAAGCTCTGGGCGGTACTTTTGGACATCGTGATTATCTCCGAGATCCATGTCATCCTGCGCTTTGGAGAGTTTTCTTTGGATCCTTCATCCATGGCTTGTCCTTCTTCTGTAGCTTTAGAGTTGAACTCCTCTTCATATTCCACGGAGAACTTCCGGAAATCCGCCGACGTCATCGAGTCATCCGAAGATGCGGGTAAGTCGGTGTTTGTTCCGATCGCCTCCAACACCGAGTCTTTGTTGTCTCCAGCATCGGTAGAGCCGAATCCGGATCCAACGTATCCGACAAAGTGCGATGTGTGGGTCTTGAGGTAGTTGCGGATTTCCTCGTGGGCTTCCTTGAAAATCCTGATGGTTTCGAGAACCTCATCCACGTTTGCGCCTTGCAGCAGCATGCGCCTCAACGTATGCCTCAGGAAAGGTTGGTCTGTTCCAGCATTAGTAGAGCCGTAACCAAGGTTATTGTCCTTCCTGAAGGAAATATGCCCTGAGAGGCAATAATAAAGTTGTTATTATGTATTCCTTGTATATGATAGATGTTTATTTTGCATGCTATAATTGTATTGATAGGAAACATCAATACATTTGTGTTTAATAAACAAAAAGGGTTCCTAGTTATGCCTCTCTTATAGACTAGCTCGTTGATTAACAAGATGATCAAAGTTTCCTGATCATGGACATTGGATGTTTTTAATAACGAGGTCACAGCTTTTGTGAAATGATGTGATGAACATTCATCCGAAGTATAGCATTACGATCAAAGTCATTATGTTTATATTGCTATAACATCATACGAAGTAATCTTAGTCCTTAGACCATTAAATCATGTTAATTGCTAACACCGAAAGAGTATCTTGATAACATCAAACGTCACACCGTAATAGGGTGACTATAAAGGTGGGTTCAGTGCTACGAAGGTGTTATGTTGAGGCTCATGGATCAAGAGTGGAATTTGTCAATCCCGATGACGGATAGATATACTCTGGGCCATCTCGGTGATATCACATTAAGATAGCTTGCAAGCAAGTGATCTGATCACTAGAATGTTATATCACGGGAATGAGAAAAGAGTGCATGTCGGTAACGAGATCAAACTAGGTATTTGGATACCGATGATTGAATCTCGGACATGTATTATATCATGAGACAAAGGGATTAAGTTACTAGCGTTAAAGGTTCTCACGATCACAGAAGTCATCGTCGAATGTGCAGGAGTCAGTATGGATCTCCAGGTCCCGCTTCTAATTATTGATCTGAGAGGAGTCTCAATCATGTCTGCATTATTCGTGAACCGTAGGGTGACACACTTAAGGGTTGCCGGACACCATTTAGGAGCACTGATACGTCCAAAACGTATCTACTTTCCCGAACACTTTTGCTATTGTTTCTCCTCTGTACTTGTGTGATTTGGATGCAACTAATGCAAACTGACGCTGTTTTCAACAGAATTGCCTTGGTGTCTACTTTTTGTGCAGAAAATCAACTATTAGGAAAAATTCCGGAAAATATGCCAAAAATCCTATTTCACCCGAAGACTCCAGGAGCCAGAATACGAGACGGAGAAGAGCCCTGGGGTGGCCACACCACCTGGTGGCGCGGGCCAGGCCAGGCCGCGCCAGGGGGTGGTGTGGGCCCCCTAGGAACCCCCTCGGCCTCTCTCTTCGCCTATAAGGAGCCTTCTGACCTAAAAACTTCGAGGGGTTCGATGTTTTTCCAGAAGGAGTTCCGCTCCGCCGCCACCACCAGATTCCACGAAACAGCACCAGAAACTCCGTTCTGGCACCCTGCCGGGACAGGGAATTGGAGGAGATCATCGCCATCATCATCACCATCACTTCTCCATCGACCATCCATGTTTCCCCCATCTATGAGTGAGTAATCCCCCGCTGTAGGCTATGGGGATGGTAGGGATTGGATGAGATCATTCATGTAATGGCATCAGATTGTTAGGGCATGGTGCCTAGTATCTTCTATTAGTGCTTTATGACTTTGTTGCGACTTGTTGTGCGTAATGCTTGTCACTAGGGCCCGAGTTCCATGATTTCAGATCTGAAATTAGTATTGATTCATAATGATAGTATTGTTTTGGGTCTTATCTGCAAGTTGTATACACACGTCGTTGTCCGGAACCTATGGCCCCGAAGTGACAGAAATCGGGATAACCGGAAGGGAAAGGATTTGATGTGAGGATCACGTGTGTTCATGGAGTGTTAATGCTTTGCTCAGGTGCTTTATTAAAAGGAGCACCTTAATTGCCAGTAGTTCCCTAGAGGCCCCGCTGCAAACGGGCTGGCAGGACAAAAGATGTTGTGCAAGTTCTCATTGCGAGCACGTATGACTATATATGGAACACATGCCTAGGATTGTCTAGTACTTGGGTGCTTTATCTTATTTATCTGCAATTGCCCTATGTTCTGATTGCTATGTGAATTGTCTTGTCCATGCAACGCCCGTCCATCCATCCCTATGCCTACCGCACTCGAATCCCACTGTTACTGCTTTTGTTACTACTGTCTTTGCTTTGCTACTGTTGTTACTTTACTATTCCTACTACAAAACTGTTGCTACTCATAAACTGCTGTGAGCAAGATTGTTTCCAGGTGTAGCTGAATTGACAACTCAGTTGTTAAGGCTAATAAATATTCTTTGGCTCCCCTTGTGTCGAATCAATAAATTGGGTTTCACTTCCCTCGAAAATACTGCGATACACCCCCTATACTTGTGGGTCATCAAGACTATTTTCCGGCGCCTTTGCCGGGGAGCATAGCTTTACTTATCGAGTTCACTTGGATTCTCTATTGTTCGCTGATATTCATCCATCATGGGTAAGCCTCGTGATGGCAAGGTTCCTATTTTACCATCCACTACAAGAATAGGTACGGTTCTGAACACCTCTGCTGCTCTTGATTCACCATCTGTTATAAGTAAGCTCGTTACACCACCACATACACATGCTACACACACCGCTACTACTGCTGAATCTGAAACTTCTGATGCTTATGATGCTGCTTCTACTGTGCTTGATAAGAGTGGTTCATTAGGTCCTTTCCTAGATGCTACGATTGCTAGAACTATAGCTGGAAATACCGAAACTCCTAATGAAGACACTACCACACCTGTTAGCTCACCTGAGTCTAGTGAGAGTTATGATATTGAAGAAGATTATGTTGAGATGACCGATGAGTTTATTAAAGAATGTAAGAACACCAATGATAGGAGCGCTGCTAAGAGCCTCCTTGAGAGGCGTACTATTAGACCCAAATTATATCCTGCTGCTAAGTTTGCTGCTTCTCCCATAAACATTATAGATGAAGATTATGATTTCTCTCTCGATCTATCTTACATAGCTATTGTCAAGAAAGAACCTTTTTGTGGGACTAAGAATGAAAGTGCGGTAGCACATATGAATGAACTTTCTACCAGTAGTGGCTTGTTTTCTGATGATATTAAGATGCGTACTTACTTTGTTGCTAAGATTTTTTCCTTTTTCACTGAAAGGAGAAGCTAAAACTTGGTTTAGTAATTTACCTCCTGGATCTATTGATAGCCCTGAGTGCTTGATTAGTACTTTCTTGCAGAAATATTTTCCTCCCAGTGCTAGACATGCTATTTTGCAGGAATTTTTTGATTTTAAACAGGGAGAAAAAAGGTATTGCCTGAATCTTGGGCAAGGTTTTGTGCTTTGATTCATGCACAGGCTGGAAGTCCATTACCTAAGAATGAGCTTCTTGATATATTTTATAATGGACTAACCGAGGAATCTAGGACATACCTAGATAGTTGTGCTGATTGTGTTTTCAGTAACAAGACTCCTAAGGAAGCTGAGGAATTAATGGCTAAAATAAGCAAGAATTATGAAGATTGGACTCCTCCTAAACAAGCTATACCTGAAGTAATTGTACCTGAACCATCTATTCATGTGCCTATTCCAACACCAAAGAAGAGGGGAGTTATTGAATTAAATGATGAAGTGATGAAGGAAGCTAAGAAATGTCTTAAGCAGAAGGGAATTAAAGCTGCAGATGTCAAGAATTTACCTCCTATAGAAGAATTATGTAAGCCTATTTCCTACTCATCCACTATTGAGGTACACTCTCTCCAACACTTTGATCAAGGTGATATCCCTTACTTGAAACCTCCTGATCAATGCTTAGAAGAATTTGATATCTTTATTGTTAAGCAAGATAACTTTAATAAAAGGGTGCAAAATCATCTAATGGAAAACACTAGAGCTATTGTTGAGTTGAAAAATATTGTGGAAAGAACCTCTAATGATGTTAAAATGATTGTTAAACACTTTCAAATGGTTCAAACTCAAATAGATCAACTCATTAAAGTACAAAAAGACTTGCTAGTTAATGCTGCTAAAGAAAAACATGCTTATGAAATTAGAACTAGAAGTGGTGCTGCTACCCAGGATCCTCTATATCCTGAGGGGCATCCCAAAAGAATTGAGCAGGATTCTCAACAAGCTAAAAATAGTGGTTCTACTCATAAGAAAAGGAAAAAGAAACATAAAACTGTTGTAGAACCCTCTGAACCTACTATAGATCCTAATAGTATATCTATCTCTGATGCTGAAACTGAAAGTGGTAATGAAGAAAATGAAGTTCCTAATGAAGAAAAAGTTGAGGAAGAACCGAAAACCACACTAAGACTACTAAATACACCAAAGAAGATTTTATTGCTAAGAAACATGGTAGTGAAAGAGAACCTTGGGTCCAAAAACCTATTCCTTTCCCCGATAAGAAACACAAGTCAAAGGAAGATGAACACTATAATAAGTTTTGTGAGTGGATGAAGCCTTTATTCTTGCAAATCCCTTTGACTGATGCTATTAAGTTGCCTCCTTACTCAAAGTATATGAAGGACATTGTCTCGAATAAAAGGAAGATCCCTAATGAAGAAATCTCTGCTTTGCTTGCTAATTATTCTTTCAATGCTAAGGTTCCTAAGAAACTTGGAGACCCAGGGATTCCAACTATCCCTTACTCTATTAAGAACAGTTATGTTAGAACTGCTTTGTGTGATTTGGGAGCTGGAGTTAGTGTTATGCCTTTCTCTCTCTATAAGAGGTGTCAGCTTGAAAAAATGATACCAACTGATATATCCTTGCAAATGGCTGATAAATCTACCACTATTCCTATGGGTATATGTGAGGATGTACCTGTTCAGGTGGCACATAATTGCTTGATATTAACTGATTTTGTTGTGCTTGAAATGCCTGAAGATGATAATATGTCTATTATTCTTGGGAGAACTTTTCTTAATACTGCAGGAGTTGTTATTAATTGTAATCAAGGAAAGGTGACCTTCAATGTTAATGACAAGGAACATACTGTCTATTTCCCCAAGAAGATTGAAAGGACTTATGGTTTGAATTCAATTGAACATGTTGAAGGCATTCAAGTTGGAGAAATATATTGTCCCATACCACGAGAAAAAATTGAAACTATTATGATTGGGACCATTGCTATCAAGGTTGAGGTAACATAATCATTAGTGGGATACAAAGTTTTGTCTCATATGCAATTGTTTTGGTAGCAAGACTTGATCAACCTTGCTAACAAAAGGATTCCATTGAACAAAACAATGTTTTCATTATGATTATCTCTGTTTATTTCTATCCTTTGCATTTTAGTTTTTGTTTTTGTTTAGTTTTCTTTGTGTTGTTAGTTGCTTGCATGTAGAACTTCTGTAGTTCTAGCCTTGTTTTGTCCTTGCATATTTTTTCCAAAAAAAAATTGTCTGTCAGAAAATCTTTCTTCCTCTTAAAAATGCCCAAAAATAAAGTGTCTCGAAAAATTCCAAAAAATTCATATTAAATTTTTACGTGAAAAAGGGGCAGAGGAGTACCTGGTAGGTACTAGGGGGCCCACCAGGCAGGCACACCATGTGGTGGCGCGGCCAGCCCTGGGTGGCGCCATGCCCTGGTGTGGGCCACCCCTGGCCCCCCACTAACTCTCTCACCTGCCACTTTCTTCTCTCTCCCGAGTAAGCTCTAGTTCATAGCTCAAAATCGCGTTCTTGCTGTGCTTGCTCTCGATTTTTTTGATCTCCTTGCCCAGCCCATCTTTCTTGCTAAAATTTGGAGCATTTGTTCCCTGGTATGTGACTCCTCCCCTTGTCCAAGTAGATTTGTGTTTAGTGGATTATATGTTGAGTATTTTGCTGCTATAGGTGACTGGTTATGAGAGCTTGTAAGCTTGTTTGATGCTTAGAGATATAGTTTTGATTCATGTTTAGGCCTCTTGCAAGTCCCTATGAGTAGAATCCTTCATTATATTTACTTTGCAATCACTTGTTTAATAGGTGTTTAAATTTCAGAATAGAAGATGAGTGAACACCACCTAAACCAACATGAGCTTTGGGTGCCTGAGGTCATGAAGGTCCACCGGGAGGAGGAAGTTTTTCCCTCCATTTATCCATGCCCTGAGTTCATGAGAGCTGCAGGAATTCTACAAGATTTCCACACTTTGGTTTCTAATGCAGGGTTAGAGCGTTTCATGGAAGATGAACCTTGTCAATTTGTGAAGCTAACCATGTCTGTGGTGCAGGATTTCCAATTTAGTCACTCTTTGCCTAACCCCATGGTCCATTACAAAATCCGGGAAAATATATGGAAAATCCTATTTTTCCAAAAGACGAAGGAAGCTAGAAGGAGGGCTGGAGATGGGCCACAGGGGGCCCACACCATCCCCTGGCGCGGGCCAGCCTAGGCCGCGCCACCAGGTGGTGTGGCCACCCTGGTCTACCCCTGGCACTCCCCTCTGGCGTATATTATCCTCCCGAAACCCAAAGACTCGAGGAGCGACCACAGAAAGATTCCGCCGCCTCTACGGGGCGGAAAACACCGAGAGAGAAAGATCTCTCCGGCAGACAGATTTCTGCTAGGGGAATTCCTTCCCGGAGAAGGGAGATCGTCGCAATCAACACCACCATCAAGCTGGACTTCATCGGGATCATCATCATCATCACCACCATCATCACCATCAGCACCCTCATCACCATCTCCATATTGTTGTAACAATTGGGTTGAATCTTGCATAGTTCATAGGGGAAACTTTCCCAGTGTTGATTACTCTTTGTACTTTATGCTATTGAGTGAACCATTGAATTATTGTTTATGTTCAGATTGTTATACATCATTATTCCATCTCTGATCATGATCCATATGATGTCTTGTGAGTAGTTTGTTTTGTTCTTGAGGACGTGGGAGAAGTCATGTTGTTAGTAGTGGAGTTGTGTTGAGAAAGATTCAATAGTTTGATACTTAAGTTGTGGTGTACTTCTTCTAGTGGTGTCATGTGAACATCGACTAAATGACACTTCACCTATATGGGCCTAGGGGAATGCATTGTTTATTTGGCTACTAATCGTAGGGGTTGCCGGAGTGACAGAAACCTGAACCCCCGTTAGGAAACCATTGCACAAGGGGCGTAAGGCTCTTAGAGTTTAAAGCTGTGGTTAGGTTTCTACCTTAATTACTTTCTTGTACTTACGGATGTTTGCAAGGGGTATAATCACAAGTATGTATTAGTCCTAGGAAGGTCGGTACATTAGCACAGGTTCACCCACACAACACTTAGCAAGCTAAAGACGATTAATCAACTATATGAAGCGAAAGCACTTGACAGTCTTCCCATGTGTCCTCGAGAACGTTTGGTCATCTTAAGTAATACAACCGGCTTGTCCTTTGTTGCATAAAGGATTGGGCCACTTGCTGCATTTTTTCCTACTGTCTTTTATTTACTCATACTTTGTTTACTTGCTTTATCAAAAACCCCTAAAAAAGGATATCTTCCTTTTCGGAGGGATTGCGAGTCTTTTTAATCCTCTATTCGGTCCGTTTGCTAAGTATTTGCAGAGAATTCCTGATCCATACCACTAGCCAGCACCTTCTGCTCCTCGTTGGGTTCGACACTCTTACTTATCAAAAATATTGCGATACACCCCCTATACTTGTGGGTCATCAAGACTATTTTCTAACGCCGTTGCCGAGGAGTGAAGTGCTATTGGAGAGTGGAACTGGTAAAGGAAACTTCTACTGTGAGTATTATTTACTTCTAATAGTTGCTTTATTTTCGTTATGAATAATTTGCTGATTTTCTTATTTGGTAATGCTACTACCACTGCTAAGGTAGTAGATAAGCCACCACCTGCTGAGAATGATGTTTTTAAAATACCTACAAGAATTATTGATTGTGTTATGGATAACTACTATGTTGGGGATGGAACTGTCCATCCCGGTGATCATTTGCTCTTTATACACGAATTATGCGGGTTGTTCAAGTGTGCAGGTATTACTACAGATCAAGTTAAGAAGAAGTTATTCTCATTATCACTGAAAGGAAGAGCTGAGGAATGGTATGAGCTGCTGAAGAATGGTCAAGCTCTAGAATGGGAGGAAATAGTGCCTCTCTTTTATTCAAAGTTTTATCCTCCTAGTGAGATTCATAAAGATCAGAATCAAATATACAACTTTTGGCCTCTTGATGGAGAGAGTACAGCTCAAGCTTGGGGGATATTGAAGTTATTAATGCTCAAATGTCCCATTCATGAGCTCCCCAACAATATTATTATCAATAACTTTTATGCAAGGCTTTCTCTTCATGATAAGGATTTATTGGATGCTTCTTGTGCTGGATCATTCACTCGCATGGAAGAAGAAGCTAAATGGGATCTTCTGGACCGTTTTCAAGACATGCTGAAGCATGGGAGAATGACAAAGGTAGAAAGTCAGGTATAAATTATGATTATGAATGCATTGAATCTTTTATGGGCACTAATGACTTTCAAAATATTAGAAATGCTTATGGTCTAGACTCTCAAGCTATTGCTTCTTATTTTAAGGCTTTTGCTTCCTATATTGAAGTGCCTAAAAAGAAGTGGAATAAGTATCATGAACCTTATAAATATATTGCTAAGAGTGTTCCTACAAGAAATACTGAAGTTTATACCGCTAATCATGTTTTACCTGAACCTTACATTGAGAAAATGCCTTTCCCAGTTAAGATAAAGGAACATTCTATGATAGCTAGTATGGTTAATGAAAGTACAAATAAAGCTGTTGAACCTGATAAACAAATGGTTGATGAACCTATTATAGCAAATGTGAAAGACTTTGTTACTAAATATGAAGAAGAGGGACACACTATCCTTTGTAAGGATACCTCTAATATTGTCTCACAAAGTAGTGTTATGAGAGCTAGTATTCCTGTGTTTTCTGTTAGAATAAGCGATCATTGCTATGATGGCCCTTGTGATAGTTATATTGTTAAGTTTATGCATGATACTGAAAGTTACTATGAGAGAGGGAAAAGTGTTCTTATGTATCTCAATAATATCAAGTTTCCTCGTTTTATGCTGAAAGTTTTTATGTTGCACTTCTTTCGCCTTCTTATGTTAGTGGTCTCTGGTCTCAACAACTTGTTTGTTTACAAAATTCCCTTGCATAGGAAGTGGGTTAGACTTAAATGTGTGTATTTTTTCTTCTTAATGCTCTCTTTCACTTCAATTCATATTCCTATGTGAGCATCCTCAAGATCATCATGCCCATCTTAATGGCTATAAAGAAAGATCTTTTGGGGAGACAACCCAATTTGTTTTTGCTTTCAGTTTGTTTTTGTTTATTTGAGCCTTGGAAGTTATTACTTCGGTAATAACCGCTCCTTATCCGTTTTGTTTGGTTTTTGTGTCAAGATCAACCTCTAATGAGAGAGAAGTAATATTTGGGGAAGTTGCTGTCCCGAAACAGATTTTTGTGCTTCACCGTAAAAATTCGTGAGAGATCTCTGTATGTCGGATTGAGCTGTAATTTTTTGTGCTTCTGCCCCAGGTTGTTATTTAACTTTCGTTAGTTTTGCACTTTTTTATTTGAGCAAGAGAAGATTTTCGAAAAAATTGATCTTTACCTGCTGGTCTGTTTTGACAGATTTTGCCACTCTTGCATTTGCTTCTTTATTCGATTTCCTTTTTAAATTATTTTTGGGTTTTCAGAAGGAGTTGCTACAGTAGCTTATGTTTTGATCGTTTTCAGTTGAAAATGGACTCAAAAGGTTTTATCACTTCATATATACTAATGTTGCTAATGAGAACTGTGTGGAGTTTTGTGTGAAAGAAATTTCCAGGTAGTGGAGATAATGGTGTAATAAGGAAGAGAAGGGTTTTATGACTCAAGTAATAAGTGTATGAGGATAAAGATATCGATGATATTCAAGTGGTGACTCCGGAAGAATCTACTAGATACCAAATTCAGAGACCTGAAGAGTCCGTTTTCAAATAGGTAACAGTTCTGGTAAGAAAAGTTCCACGAAAACACTATCCAACTATATTTTTGCAGTTTTTAGTCAATAAGGAAAGCTACGAAGCGAAAAAGGGATGGAAACGGAGCCAGGATGGCTCACACCACCCTGTGGCACGGGCCCACCCCTGGCCGCGCCACCAGGTGGAGAGTCCACCCCGGACTCCGCCTCCGACCCATTTTTCGCCCAGTACCTTCCTTTTGTTATAAAACTTCGTAATATATAACCCCCGGATCTCCTGAAGTTCGTATATTGTGTTTTCGATCTATTTCTGCCAGAAAATACTCTTTGAAGGTTTAGAAGCACAATGGTGTCCGCCAGGGATAAAGGGAGGAGCCTATGGAGGAAGACCTCCAAGACCCCGGGAAGGAGAAGGAGATCAAGAGTGAAGATGAAGAGGAGCAAGGCCAATATCCGCGCACTGGCACTACCATTGCAAGCATTGGAATGGTGACAAAACCTGCCAGGGTTAGAAGGACCGCGCGGATGCAGACTAGGGGGAAAGCTCCTCATCACTGCTTGGCTCCACGGTAACTTTCTCCATGCACCAAGAATCCTTCCCATACTCTTATCCATGAGCATCAATACCAGAATATGCCCAAGGGGAAATTACCCTCCAATTGGGATTTTCCTCGTTCTAGCTATGCAGGGAAAGAAGACTTCAAGGAGGAAGAGTGGGGAAAGAATCACAAGAGCTGGAATTCTCAACCCGACATGATCATGAACCGCACTGAGAAAAACTCACAGCTGATTCGTAATCTCACCCTCGAGATTGAGGACTTGGGGAAACTTATCAGAGAGCTCATCGAGAGGATACCACCACCACCGAAAGAGTAATTCGTCATCAGGTTTGGCATCCCCTTGGTTTGTTCCAAGCTTGGGGGAGTGCCGCGGTATCACATCACTATCTTCTATCTTTTTACCTTATTAGTAGAGTCATATCATGAATAGAGAAGTTATTATGTAGGATGGTTTGCATTATGGAAGTGTCCCCTCTCTCATTAGATATGTATCCCTTGGTGTGAGTTGCCATTATGGATTATTAATGAGAAGTTCTATCATTCACTCTTTTGCATAGTTTATATTAGTTTGCAATTCGTGGTTATATGATTGATCTTATTGTTAGTATTGGTATCACTTTGGGATCATTGAGTTAATTTAGTTGGTTTTGGCAAACCTGGCTTGGTCGGTAGCAACACTATTTTTGAGATTTGAATGAAAAAGATAAAAGTACTCTAAAGAAATATAATTTCATCATCTTTCTTTCTTGATTTGCTCATAAGTCTAGTATTCTCTAGTTAAGATCTTTTGTGCTTCCAAGGAAGATTGCATGTTTGTTTTTATCACTTGTATGTTTGTTTGTTTCCTTCAACTCTTGTACTTGCTACCCAGCCTTGCTAGCCAAAAACCTGTACTGAGAGGGAATTCTTCTCGTGCATCCACTTCCTTAAACCAAAACCTTTGCCATTTGAGTCCACCATACCTACCTAGTAGCACTATTGCCATTCCAAGTAAATTCTTGTTTTATCTACCTCCCAAATTAAACTTGTTATGTGAAAAGTAGTGATTAAAGCTCTCACGAACTTGATGGCAAACTTTACTTTCTTGCACTTAATAAACTTGAACCATTGTGCTCACCTATGTTGCGTATATGCTTGCGCTTTGTAAGTTATGAATTAGCAGAACCATGTTGTCATGGGGAATGCTTTCAACATTGCACTGGTACTTTGTACCTATTTGATATCATGTTCTTTTGTCTATGGATGTCGTTGGTGTGAAATGAAAGGGGAGCTTGTAAGTCCATGGAGTTATGCATGTGTGTTAGAGAAACGCCTGGGCTGCTGGTCTAATCCATGCTAACATGGTGGAAACCTGCAGCGTAACCATCACGAGCATCTATGAAGCAGTCTTCTTATATAAAAAAGAGAGATAGAGATTGAGAAAAAGAAAAAAAGAAAAAAAGAGATATTATGAAAAGAGGAAAGAGAGAAAAAAGCACCATATTCCCATGGTAAATAAGAAGATTGCTGAGATGCTTGTTGTCTGCTTGCCTTGTCATTTTGATATGGGGATTCTTCCGTATCATCGGGCAAGGGGTACCCCGTTGGCGGTTCTCTATGATACACATGTGCTTAGGATGACAAGAACTTACCGGTGACTAAACTTGAGTAGCATGAGGAGCGGCCCTCGTATTCAAGGGACATGAGATTCTCAATTTACAACTTGTCAATGCATATCCTCATATTTGATCACTTTAACCTTAATCACCTAAAGATGCCTATGATAGAGGCAATGAGAGCTGAAAGCTAGTAAGTATCATAATTTTTGGGAGCTCTTTATGAGACTTGCAGTCCCTGCTTCCCTCTGCGAAGGGACTTTCTTTTACTTTGTAGTTGAGTCAGTAAACCTATTCCTCTCTATCTCAGCAAGTATTTTGAGTTGTTGTGTTTCATTCATTCATATGATGATTTATTCAATCATGTTTCTTATGTTCCTTGTTTTGCACATTGCTCTTATCTTGATGTTTACTACTTTGAAAGCTATCATTGAAAATTAGTTATTTGTGAACTCCAGCAAATTATCAATTATTCTTCGACCAAGAGCTAAGTTTGCCATTACCAATTATGATTTTATTTATGTATCTTTATTGTGTTTCCTTTACTCATTGCAAGTTGAGTTTTATAATAGTGAGTTGTCTTCTATTATGATCTATGTATTTGATGAATGTGATGCTTCTTGTCCGTATTCTTTTATCGACTCTTCACTCCATAAACCTGAGGCCATGTTTATTCAGCTCAGTTTCGCTTGGGGACAAGCAAAGTCTAAGATTGGGGGGAGTTGATACGTCCATTTTGCATCACTATTCTATGTCATAATTCACTGTTATTCATTGATATATTTCGTATTGAGAGGTGATACTTATGTTATTTCATCTGTTTTTGCATGGTTGATGACTTTTGGAGCATGGACCGCTGCAGTCAGGATTCTGATGGAAAAGGTGCGGTTTGGAGGCAAAATTCGCGAAGTTCAAAAAATCCGGGAAAATATACGGAAAATCCTATTTTTCCAGAAGACAAAGGAAGCCAGAAGGAGGGATGGAGATGGGCCACAGGGGGCCCACACCACCCCCTGGCGCGGGCCAGCCTAGGCCATGCCACCAGGTGGTGTGGCCACCCTGGTCCACCCCTAGCACTCCCCTCTGGCGTATATTATCCTCCCGAAACCCTAAGACTCGGAGAGCGACCACAGAAAGATTCCGCCGCCTCTGCGGGGTGAAAAACACCGAGAGAGAAAGATCTCTCCTGCAGACAGATTTCTGCCGGGGGAATTCCTTCCCGGAGAGGGGAGATCGTCGCCATCAACACCACCATCAAGCTAGACTTCATCGGGATCATCATCACCATCTCCATATTGATGTAACAATTGGGTTGAATCTTGCTAATTCAATGGGGAAACTCTCCCGGTGTTGATTACTCTTTGTAGTTGATGCTATTGAGTGAACCATTGAATTATTGTTTATGTCCAGATTGTTATACATCATTATTCCATCTCTGATCATGATCCATATGATGTCTTGTGAGTAGTTCGTTTTGCTCTTGAGGATATGGCCTCGGAACATAGGCCGAAAGGTTAAGCATGAGTCATATAGTTGATATGATGCCCATATAGATGCTCGCCTTTGAAGCTACACCGACTCACGTGATGATCGGACTTGGTGTAGTGGATTTGGTTCATGTAATCACCAAAAGGACACGAGGGATGTTGTTTTTGAGTGGGAGTTCATTAGTAATTTGGATTAGTTGAACCCAATCTATCATAAACTTAGTCTAAATAAACTTTACAAATTCTGTTGTAGATGGCACCACCTGCTTTTAATTTCAATGTGTTCATGGAGAAAGAGAAACTTGCTACGAATGGTAGCAACTTCACCAACTGGGCTATGAATTTGAGGATTCTCCTCACTGCTGCACGAAAGCAATATGTGCTAGAGGCGCCGCTAGGCCCCCCAGCAGCTCCTGATGCCCCTGACGAGGAAAAGAATGTCTATATAATTCGTTAGGAGGACCACAACTTAGTTCATTGCGGCATACTGTATGGGCTAGAGCCAGAACTTCGAAAGCGTTTCGAAAATGGCAATGCCTTTGATACCATGGGAGAATTGAAAATGATTTTCGATACCCATGCTGCCGTAGAGAGTTATAATGCTTCTGAAAAGTTCTTTAGCTGCATGATGGAGGAGAACAGCTCCGTTAGTGAGCACGTAGTCAAAATGTCTGGGTACGCCGATAAGCTTGTGTCTTTGGGAATAATGATTCCCATTGACTTAGGCATATATCGTGTTCTCCAATCTCTGCCACCTAGCTACAAGAGCTTCGTGATGAAATATAATATGCAGGGCATGAAGAACTCTCTTCCCGAGCTTCTGTCAATGCTTAAGACTGCAGAAGTGGAGATTAGGAAATAACATCAAGTGTTGATGATCAATAAGACCACCAGTTTCAAGAAGGACAAGAAAGGCAAGCAGAAGGGAAAGAAGGGCGGCAAATCTGTTGCCGCACCTGAAAAGAAATCCCAAGATGGTCGTAAGTCTGATACCGAGTGCTACTATTGCAAGGGGACTGGCCATTGGAAGCGCAACTACCCCAAGTATTTGGCAGACAAGAAGCCGACAAGGCAAACAAAGGTATATGTGATATACATGTTATTGATGTGTACTTGACTAGTACTCGTAGTAGCACCTGGGTATTTGATACGAGATCAGTTGCTAATATATGTAACTCGATTCAGGGGCTGTGGAACAAGCGACAGCTAGCAAGGGATGAGGTCACGATGCGGGTCGGTAATGGATCAAGAGTCGATGTGATCGCCGTTGGAACGCTGCCTCTCCATATGCCGTCGGGATTAGTTATAAATCTGAATAATTGTTATTTGGTGCCTGCACTGAGCAGGAACATTGTATCCAGATCGTGTTTAATGCAAAGTGGTTATTCCTTTAAATCTAAAAACAATGGTTGTTCGATTTATATGAATGATATCTTTTATGGTCATGCACCTGTGTTGAATGGTTTATTTCTGTTGGATCTCGATAGTAATATTACGCATATTCATAATGTTGATGCTAAAAGGATTAAACTTGATAATGATATATCTGCATATATGTGGCACTGCTGTCTACGTCATATTGGCGTTAAAAGCATGAAGAAACTCCATTCTGATGGACTTTTGGAATCACTTGATTTTGAATCATTTGATACATGTGAGCCATGCCTTATGGGCAAGATGACTAGAACGCCGTTTTCCGGTTCAATGGAACGGGCGACGGATTTATTGGAAATCATACATACTAATGTGTGTGGACCAATGAGTGTGTCGGCGCGAGGTGGATATCGTTATTTTGTTACTTTCACGGATGATTTGAGTAGATACGGGTATATCTATTTGATGAAACATAAGTCTGAAACCTTTGAAACGTTCAAGGAATTTTAGAATGAAGTGGAAAATCATCATAACAGAAAGATCAAATTTCTGCGGTCCGACCGTGGAGGAGAGTATCTTAGTTACGAGTTTAGCACACATATGAAAGACTGTGGAATAGTTTCACAACTCACGCCTGCCAGAACACCACAACGTAATGGTGTGTCGAGACGTCGTAATCGTACTTTATTGGATATGGTTCGATCTATGATGTCTCTGACTGACTTGCCACTATCATTTTGGGGTTATGCACTGGAAACCGCTGCATTCATTTTAAATCGGGCACCGTCTAAATCCGTTGAAACGACACCGTATGAATTATGGTTTGGAAGCAAACCTAAGCTTTCATTTCTTAAAGTTTGGGGATGCGATGTTATGTGAAGAAACTTTAGCCGGATAAACTCAAACCCAAAGTGGAAAAATGCGTCTTCATAGGATACCCTAAGGAAACGATTGGGTATACCTTCTATCACAGATCCGAGGGCAAGGTTTTTGTTGCTAAGAATGGATCCTTTCTTGAGAAGGAGTTTCTCGCGAAAGGTGTGAGTAGTCGGAAGGTATAACTCGAAGAGGTTATTGAACCTTCTCTTCATGAATTGGCGAGTGGCGTAGCACCGGAAGTTGTTTCAGGGTTGACTTCACCTGATGAAGAGAGAGCTAATGATAATGATCATGAAACTCCGAAAGAGGATACTGCCGAACCTCGCAGGTCAAGCAGGACACGTGCAGCTCCTGAACTATACGGCAATCCTGTTATGAATTTCATGATTGATGAAATAGATGACCCTGTGACGTATGAAGAAGTGTTGATGAGCCCTGATTCCAACAAATGTCTAGAAGCCGCGAAATCCGAGATGGAATCCATGTACAAAAACCAGGTTTGGACCTTGGTGGACTTACCTCACGATCGAAAGGCTGTTGAGAATAAATAGATTTTCAAAAGAAAAACTGATGCTGATGGTAATGTGACCATCTATAAGGCTCGACTTGTCGCAAAGGGGTTTCGACAAATTCAAGGAGTTAACTACGATGAGACATTCTCTCCCGTAGCGATGCTTAAGTCGGTTAGGATTATGTTAGCAATTGTTGCATATTTCGATTATGAAATATGGCAGAGGGATGTCAAAACTGCGTTCCTCAATGGTAATATTGAAGAAGAGTTGTATATGATACAACCTAAGGGTTTTGTCGATCCTAAGGATGCTGATAAGGTGTGCAAACTTCAGCAATCCATCTATGGACTGAAGCAAGCATCCCGGAGTTGGAATCTCCGCTTTGATGAGGTGATCAAAGAGTTTGGATTTGTCCAAACTTATGGAGAGGCTTGTATTTACAAGAAAGTGAGTGGGAGCAATGTGGCATTTCTAATATTATATGTGGATGACATATTATTGATTGGAAATGATATAGATCTTTTAAACAGTGTTAAAAGTTATCTAAACAGCAAATTTTCGATGAAGGACCTTGGTGAAGCTTCATATATTTTAGGCATTAAAATCTATAGAGATAGATCAAGGCGCCTAATTGGGCTATCGCAGAGTACATACCTTGATAAGATATTAAAGAAGTTTAATATGGACGGAAGTAAGAAGGGGTTCTTACCTATGTTGCAAGGCAAAACATTGAGTAAGACTCAAAGTCCGGCTACGGCGGAAGAAAGAGAGATAATGGATAGGATCCCCTATGCCTCATCCATAGGCTCTATAATGTACGACATGCTATGTACAAGACCGGATGTGGCACATGCTATTAGTTTGACTAGTAGGTACCAATCTGATCCAGGTTCGGAACACTGGATAGCGGTCAAGAATATCCTTAAGTACTTGAGAAGAACTAAGGATATGTTTCTTGTATACGGAGGTGAACAAGAGCTAGGCGCTAAGTGTTATGTTGATGCTAGCTTTGACACCGATCCGGATGACTCTAAGTCTCAATCCAGATATGTATTTCTATTGAACGGAGCAGCAGTTAGTTGGAGGAGTTCCAAACAACCTGTGGTGGCTGGATCAACGATGGAGGCGGAATATGTTGCTGCTTCAGAAGCAGCGCAGGAAGCGGTTTGGATGAAGGAGTTCATAATGGAAGTAGGTGTGTTTCCTAGTGCATTGGACCCAATGGTGATCTATTGTGACAACAATGGAGCCATAGCCAACGCCAAGGAACCAAGGTCTCACAATAATTCCAAGCATATTAAGCACCGGTTTCACTCCATCCGCGAGCATGTCAAGGATGGAGATATAAAGATTTGTAAAGTACACACGGACCTAAATGTAGCAGATCCGTTGACTAAAGTTCTCCCTAGGGCAAAACATGATCAACACCAGAACTCCATGGGTGTTAGATTTATCACTATGTAAACTAGATTATTGTCTCTAGTGCAAGTGGGAGACTGAAGGAAATATGCCCTGAGAGGCAATAATAAAGTTGTTATTATGTATTCCTTGTATATGATAGATGTTTATTTTGCATGCTATAATTGTATTGATAGGAAACATCAATACACATGTGTTTAATAAACAAAAAGGGTTCCTAGTTATGCCTCTCTTATAGACTAGCTCGTTGATTAACAAGATGACCAAAGTTTCCTAATCCTGGACATTGGATGTTGTTAATAACAAGGTCACAGCATTTGTGAAATGATGTGATGAACATTCATCCGAAGTATAGCATTACGATCAAAGTCATTATGTTTATATTGCTATAACATCATATGAAGTAATCTTAGTCCTTAGACCATGAGATCATGTTAATTGCTAACACCGGAAGAGTATCTTGATAACATCAAACGTCACACCGTAACAGGGTGACTATAAAGGTGGGTTTAGTGCTACGAAGGTGTTATGTTGAGGCTCATGGATCAAGAGTGGAATTTGTCAATCCCGATGACGGATAGATATACTCTAGGCCCTCTGGGTGATATCACATTAAGATAGCTTACAAGCAAGTGATGTGATCACTAGAATGTTATATCACGGGAACAAGAAAAGAGTGCATGTCGGTAACGAGATCAAACTAGGTATTTGGATACCGATGATTGAATCTCGGACATGTATTATATCATGATACAAAGGGATTAAGTTACTAGCGTTAAAGGTTCTCACGATCACAGAAGTCATCGTTGAATGTGCAGGAGTCAGTATGGATCTCCAGGTCCCACTTCTGATTATTGATCTGAGAGGAGTCTCAATCATGTCTGCATTATTCGCGAACCATAGGGTGACACACTTAAGGGTTGCCGGACACCATTTAGGAGCACATATGTTTCAGACGAAAGGATTGCAAAGCGCAGGAATTGTTTCGATAGAAACTGGAATTGTTTCGGGTGAAATTGCAAAAAGTGGTTATGCATGTGATATTCAAATTTTGCAAGGGGTTTTATGTGAATGTTTGTTAATTAAAGTAATTAACAAAATTCTGAATAAAATAAATAAAAGAGTTTTATTAATTGAGAGTTGCATTAAATTTGGTGGAAATTTAATGCATGTGAGTGGAATTTTGGGTGGAGTCAAAATTGATGTGAGTGGAGCTTCCACCACATGAATGAGGAAGAGGTGGGGGCACCCCTCTTGGCCGCCAACCATGGGAGGGGAGGAGCCCCCCTCTCCTCCCTCACAAAGCACACCTCCCCGTGAAGGATCTCTCTCCCCCTCTAGATATTCCCCCATGGTCTCGGATTAGCGAGATACATGTTCCTGGTGGCCTTGCATCTGGAAGGAGTTGCTGCTTCCGCTGATTTGCTGGAGCGAGGAGGTGGAGGTTGTCTGGTGGCTTGAACGTGTGTGCGAGGACGGATGCGCTACTGATTTGCGGCGCTAGGACTTCCACACGATCTTGAGATCAGCAAGCGTACGACTAAATCATCCACGAGTCCCAACTCGTTAGCAAAACTTTGTTGTCTTCGAGGGTAAGTTCTCTATGGATGTATATCCACCCGTTGCTTTGTATCTAGTAGATAGATCTTGGCGTATAGTTCTCATTGTAGGAAATTTTTTGTTTTCTATGCTACGAACCCAACACTGCTCCTCCTGGATTTCGACCTTGGCGGGTAGATCAATCTGGGATTCGGCCTCGCTATGGAGATCCACTCCAGTTTCGACTTGAACTGCAAGACCTGCTTTAGGTTCGGATTTCTCCACTATCTCCGGAACGGGTGCGGGCTGGGTGGGATTAGGGTTCTCCGAGATCCCGAACTCTGCCGCCTTCATGGACAAAGTGGACCCAGAGATTTCTTCTGCCTCTATCATCACCGCTGGGGTGGGTGGGACAGGTTCAGTGAAACCGATGTACACATCGATCTCGCCAAAGGACATGATGGTGTAAGAAGTCACGGCCTCCCTATCCAGAATCCAGGTCTCGTCGAGAACGACGAGAGGGACATCGCTGGTGTAGAGGACGCAACCGATGGCAATTGTCTTGCCGATTCCGATTCTTGTAGATTCTACTCGGAACGCAGATCCGAAGCTCACTTGCCCCACTATGGGCGCCAACTGTCGTCGAATTGATGACAAGTACGCCATGAGGGGGTCCTCGAGGCATGTGGAAGAGAGGGGTGTGATATGTACGATGTTCCGAGACGGTGAGCACACAAGTTTACCCAGGTTCGAATCGGTCAGCTTTGGATGGATCCTACTCCTGCTAGCAATCCATTAATACAGTAGAGCCGGATATGGGTTACAAGGGTTTCGCCTGTGCGAGTTGAGATTGTAGACTATTGTGAGGGTGCCCTAAAGGCTCTCCCTAGGACGGCTTATATAGATATTCGGCCTAGGGTTTACAGGAGAGACCTATTCATCTATGACTAAGAGTCAGTTATAGAGTACATCTTGAACTACAAGTAACACTATGGGCCTATGTCGGTAAGTCATCTGGGCCTTCCCGTAGTCGGATTGGACTCCGTCTCTTCTCCCTGACTAGGCCGCCCGTGAAGCAATGCTCTAACCTGAAGTGGGCCACCCTGGTCAGTGAGGCACAGTGAGGATACTCGGAAAGTATATCCCCAACAGAGATGCAAGAACGAGCATGGATAGAAAATGATGGGACATCCATCTGATGGTAAGGCATGGAAGAACTTCGATGAAAAACACTTCACACTAGCACAAGAGGCTCAGAATGTCAGAATTGTGATAGCAACCAATGGATTCAATCCATATGGTATGTTGACCGCCTCATACAGTTGTTGGCTCGTGTTTGTTATTTCTCTCAATCTCCCTCCTGGAGTCCTAATGCAAAATAATACCATATTCCTATTGCTGGTCATTCTAGGGCCTAAATACCTGGAGAAGAATTTGAGTGTCTACATGCAGCCGCTTGTGGATGATTTGAACCACTCTTGGAACCACGGGACGTTAACATATGAACAAGCATCGAAGAAAAACTTCCTCATGAAAGTTTGGTTCCACTATTCCATCCATGACCTACCTAGGTACGCCTTATTTTGCGGATGTGTACAGTCGGTGAGTGGCCATGCCCAGTTTGAAGGCACCGACTTGAGTTCTTTGGCTAAACGCGGGTCACATGTATGTCGCCTTTGACAAAAATTGACCGTTCCTCAAAACAGAGCATTGGTTCAAATGAGACAAAAAGAACTTCATGAAGGGCATAGTTGTAGATGAAGAAAAAGATATACCAACGTTCAAAAGCCGGTGGTTCGACCCACATGGTGGACAGAGAAGTACCCCTTCCATTGGTTAGTTGAAGTTAGGCCTTCAACCACCTATAGTGGAGTCGAAATCTATGTAGTGGCTCACCAAGCCAAGCAAATTTATTATTTTCCCTACCCATGAAAGAAAGAGGAACTCTAGAGTTGGGAAGTCGTGTTCCAGGTATCTCCACATGGTAAGCTACCTAGGACCAACACCGACGATTACAACAACATTGATCCTGTAACATACGAGGAAATTTTCTATCAAAAGAAAAAGAACTCCGGGGTTTTGACTTACAAATGGGTGGTCTTGAGGACCTCGAGAACGATGCACAAACTTGTGGTGAGTCAGTGATGGATTTAAAGGACATAGATATGCTCATAAGTTTCATGAGGAGAATTTCAACAATGATGATCCTCCACCGTGCGAATAGCCTTACTACTCACGTGATAGTGATAGTGA
The DNA here is from genome assembly GCA_916181665.1 of Avena sativa. Taxonomy (NCBI): domain Eukaryota; kingdom Viridiplantae; phylum Streptophyta; class Magnoliopsida; order Poales; family Poaceae; genus Avena; species Avena sativa. The sequence continues at coordinate 76,265,968 of OV702292.1, read as the reverse complement.
AAATGAGAATGTGATGCACCACAACCCACTACTTTATGATAGTAATGACTATAGGTGAGGGTATTCTGTGTCTTCATGCTTAGTATTTATTTTTCAACATGCTTCTTAATTGCATTATTTTTATGTCTTCATGCTAAATTGTTTACTCTTTCTCAATGCAGGTGATTGATCAATGCCTTAGCAAGTCAAGGAATCAAGGGTCTCCTTGCTTAAGACTATGAGACAGGAGAAGGTTACCAAAAGTGGAAGAGTACCTCGTCCCAACTAGCGCTACCGGGCAATCATCAGGGAGGGAGGAGGGGGATTGGAGGATCTACTTCCCCTGCAGGAAGGAGGAGGACAAGGAGCCTAGGGTACGGACTCATGATACGTTGCTAACGTATCTATAATTTTTGATGTTCCATGCTTGTTTTATATCTACTTTCTTATGTTTTGTCCACACTTTGGAGTATTTTTATACACTTTCTTGGACTAACCTATTAAAAAGATGCCACAGTGCCAGCTACCTGTTTTCTGCTGTTTTTGGTTCCAGGAAAGTCAAAAAATGAATATTCTCGGAATTGGACGGGACAAAAGCCAAAGTCAATATTTCACCGAGGGGGACATGGAGCCAGAAGATGAGACGGAGAGGGGCCAGAGGCCGGCCACACCACCTGGTCGTGCGGCTAGGCCAGGCCCATGCCAGGGGTGGTGTGGCCGCCCAGGGCACCCCCTCGGCCTCCCCTTTCGCCTATAAGATGCCTCCGATACAGAAATCCTAAGTACCCGATCAAAATTCCATGAAAGAGTCTGTAGCCGCCGTCATCTCCATCCCTAGATCGGGAGGGATCTAAAGCTCTTCCCGGCACCCTGCCAGAGGGGAGAATTCACCCTGGAGGCCTTCTTCATCACCATGCAAGCCTTCGGTGTGATGCGTGAGTAGTTCATCCTTGGACTACGGGTCCATGTAGTAGCTAGATGGTTGGTTCTTCTCCTTTGTGCTACCATGTTTAGATCTTGTGAGCTCCATTCATGATCAAGATCATCTATTTGTAATCATACATGTTGTGTTTGCGGAGATCCGATGGATATTGAGATGTTATTTCAGATTGATTATTGATTATATCATGTCTTTGTTATTTGTGATCTTGCATGCTCTCCGTTGTTAGTAGCTATCTTGGCCAAGTAGATGCTAGCAACACCAAGAGGGAGTATTTATGCTCGATAGTGGGTTCATGCCTCTAGTAATATAGGAAGTGACAGAAATCTCTAAGGTACTAGATGTGTTGTTGCTACTAGGGAGAAAACAGCAATCCTTTGTTCATAGAACAATCGTATTGTTTACTTTACACGCAATGCTTAATGCAATTATCTGTTGCTTGCAACTTAATACTGGAGGGGGTTCGGATGATAACCTGAAGGTGGATTACTACTCATAGATGCAGTTGGATTACGGTCTATGTATAATGTTGTAATGCCCAATCAAATCTCATAGGAGTCAAGATGATTGGTGTATGCATGTATGCTTTCTCGATGTTTGTCAATTGCCCCACTGTAATTTGTTCACCCAACATGTCATCTATCTTAAGGATAATCACCACTAGTGAACTATGGACCCCCATCCTTTCTTTTACCATCAATCTACAACTATTTACTGTTTTCTATTTACTTTCTGCAAGAAATTACTATCTTCCACTCAATACGTTTAATCCTTTGTTTTCAGCAAAACCGGTGAGATTGAGAACCTCACTATAAGTTGGGTGCAAAGTTCTGTGGTTGTGTTGTGCGGGATTCCAAGTTGGAAACAACACCTTGGAGGTGTTTCCTTGCTCCTATTGGTTCGATAACCTTGGTTTTATAACTAAGGGAAAACTTGTTGATGTTCTCATCATACCTTCCTCTTGGGGTTCCCCAACGAGCTCGATATATTTTGGTCCATCAACTCACCTCCCCCGCGTCTTTACGCATTACGTATTTATGCCTAGTGTCTACATTTTTTATGTCTTCATGCTAAATTGTTTACTCTTTCTCAATGTAGGTGTAGGACAAGGATGACTCGGTTCAGAGGATACAAACTCGTCTCCCCCACGGCGTCTAGCTCGTCTGTCTGACTTACCCTCGCTTCTAGCGACATGGCTTCACAGTTCACTTAGTCAGAGTCTACTGAGGTGGAGGTGGAGGTGGAGGCGGAGTCTAGAGACACTCATATAGAGAGTGAGGCGGCACCGAAGAAGTTGCGAACTCGTGTGGAAGAGGGTGTCCCTAGGAACGAGCATGCTATCGAGGAGGCTAATACTACGATTAAGCCCAACGCCATTGAGTAAGTGGTTATACTAATTTGCTATCTCATGCTTCTACTCACCATCGTGCTAACTCATGCTTTTGGTCATAACAATTTGGCATGTACTAATGTTTCTTTATTGTGCAGCAATTGGACGTCTCCTAAGGGGACCCGTAATCCAAACAACTTTGTTGGAGCTCTGCTTAGGAAGTATTGGCCGGGCTTCTACAAGGTGGTCCCCAACGGCGAGAAGAAGCTAGCCACCTATTGGGATGACTATGAGGTTGCCACTTTCCAGGGCTTCGAGAAAGCTTATGATGATATGCTCACCAAGTTTTGGGTAAGGCATACTTTGGTATATCATGCTTTTGCTCACCATTGTGCTAACTCATGCTTTTTCACAATTTTTTATGCATGATTGAAGGCCTTCTATAAGGTGGATCGGGAGGATGAGGACTCGGCTAAGAGGACTTTGTTGGGGGCTTGTCGGAAGTTGACACCCTAGCATTGGTACAATCTCAAGCATATGTTGGTCAATCACTTTGAGTCTAACCATGGCAAGAGGGCACGTAAGCATGAGAGTTTCAAGGAAATGCCAGAGATGACGGTGGGAGATTTTGTGACGGTAAGTAAATTGTCAATGAAATTGTATGTTGCTGCTAAGTTGCCATTGCATTATCTGTTCTTCAAATGAGTATTGGGTTTTCAGGTTAGGCCCCTCTGGTGCGATGGCAAATAAGACGCATTTGAGGCGTTGGCTAGGAGGTGGCTCGGGCAAGACCCCGAGTTTGAGCTCGTGAGCCAGTGGAAGAAGGTAAACCATGGCCACGAGGGAACACACGACGGGGGAAACTGCAACCATGATCGCTTCAAGGACCACCTAGTATATATATACATGGAACAACCGGTATTTATTTTGCCTCATGTTTCTAGTTCACACGCATAACATTTATTTGGTGATGTAGGAGGCGCAGGAGTAGGAGGCTGATAGCCAGGTTACCGACATGGTCGTGTGGCAGATCATTAAGAGGAAGAAGCCTGATCTAGAGAAGCCTCAGCCCTAGCTTGTTGAGTACTACGGCAAGGCCAAGGCTACCCTCGACCTCTACTGCGAGAAGTTCGAGGGTTTGCATTCGCAAGTGGATGACCCCATCCAGCATGAGGTTGATGAGACTGCGGTGATCTTGGCGTCCCGCGGCAAGCCGCATGGCCGTTACAAGATGCTTAATGTGGTGCTCAAGCCTACCACGAGCCTCACGCGTATCAAGGCTACCCGCACCGCCGATCACCCCCTATCGCACCTCATTCTCCGCCTCATCGATCCACCACCACCATCGATGTAAGTGTTTCTCATTTTCATCATCTTCCCACAATTCGCTCATGAATGGCTAAGTTGACGAGATTCATTATTTCTGAAATTGTAGCCTGATTTCGAGGAGGCCTACAAGTCCCTTAACGTAGATTATCAGTCGGAGTATGATGCATGGTCTGGCCATAAACATGCCTTTGATGAGTTCCAAGGGTTGCTTAATGATGTAAGTTTCAACCTTTATTTTTGCAAAAGATGACAAGTCCCACTTCCTCTAGTTTGAACTTTGTTTCTGCAACGGCTGACATCTAACTATCCTGCATGTGATGACACACTTTTTGTCCACTGGAGAGCGGAGGGCGATACCAGATGACTAGTTAGCCGCCTTGCTTCTTATCGAAGGAAGAATTTGTTGTCACATACTACTCAGGGACCCTAGTAAGTTCTTTGCCAAACCACTTGTCACCGCTTTCGTGTGCCTCACAAGTTTCTAACTCTTGCTCAAACATGTAGGGAACGGGATGTTCTAGGGACCGACCCTTTGGTCATGCTTCTTCCACGCCAGGTTCATCACCCGAGATTACACCGCTTCATTCCAGCCGTGAGGCTCAAGGTTCTTCTATCGGTGCTTCTCCAGGTGATGGTTCTACTTCCTCGATGCACCGACGTTCGACATCTGAGCTCGGGTCGGGATCCCTCGGGCTCCATGGCTAGAACTAGAGCTAGATAAGATGTAGGGATGTTTGCATGTATGGACTTGTGATGATCTTTGTGTTTTGTTTTGATGATGTCATCGTGTTTGAATGATGATGGACTTGTGATAATGTTGATGTGTGTGTGTATTGTCTTGTGAATGCTTTTGAATTTTTGCTGTGAATTTTTGCTGCTGAATTTGAAATTTTAATGCAAAAAAAATGGTATCATTGTTGTCGGCACATCAGCTGCATGCTCTAGGCGGCGGTGCTGGGCTGGGCCAAATGGCAGGACTGTGTCGACAGAAATGCCCTCGGCATAGATCCTGGGTCAGTGCCACGAGGCGAGTTGTGGGTTGGGCTAGCAATGGGCATGTGTCAACGGCAAATCCGTCGGCGCAACAGCGCTCCAGGCTAGACGGTCATTAACTGACCCACGGGTCCCACCTAGCATGTGCCGATGGCTAGACTGGGCCATCCACGCCGACGGCCGAGGGAGCTATGCTGATAGTGCCTTGTGTCGAGGGGGCTACGCCGACGGCTGCCCTCAGTACAGCATGTGCTGACAGCAAGTCGAGGTTGTGGAGAGGACAGCCTGCCCTTGGGGCCTGGCAGTTTTCCTGTAGTGCGTCCCTCTCTCCAGTGATATTGCCGGTCCATCCGGTCTCTGGTGGCATGTTGTCTTGTAGGTGTGGCGGACCAAGGCATCTCGCTAGCGGGAAGGTTCACATTCCTTGTGTAGACTGTTTTCAGTGTCTTCTTTAGGATGTTGAGGCGATGGCTATGTCCGCATCGTCCCATCCTCGCTCCGGCGGTGCGTCTAGCTCTGGCAGAGGACGCGTGGAGTCATGTGTCGGATGGATCTCTCGAGATCCGGTCTTTTTTCTATTTGTTGGTGTGGTTTGAGGCCAGTCTCTTCCTTTCTAGGATTGTCATCTTTGGTGATGATTGCTTCTCTGGTGCGCTGGTCCTTGGGGCCTTAACAGGTTGACTTGATGTCCGTGTACTACAACAAGCTTTAGTATAACAAACTTTGTCAGGTTCCGGTGATGGACAGGCGAGGACGGAGGCGCGCCTTCGACTTGTGCTAGTGTTTGTAGTCGTCTCTTGGTGTTGTGAACTATTTGTAATTTTTATTATTTTTAGCTTTTATATAGTATTGTTCATGATTATTCATAAATCGGCGGAATTTTGAAAAAAAAAACCTTAGCACTGGGCCCAAAGTCCGTATGGGGTGTTCACATCCATGAATAGCTGGTTCTCCAACTTAGCGCTAGAGGTAGAGCCTAGAGTTATCACTTTCGAAAAAAAAAGTGATAAGAGCATCTCCACTCGGAGTCTCTAAAGCCCCCTTTAAGGGCTATCGGGGGGTGTCAGCGCAGAAAATCACGCCCAGCCCACCCCCCAAATCTTATTTCACGTCGGCGCAGTCCGTTTAGTTATTCAGTGCCTCTAGGTTGTACCCAACCCATAGGGGGTCTAGCGGGGGCGCCTGATGGAGCTGAAAACGACGCGGGTCATCCCTGGCAGTGAGATAGGTTCTTCGTTTCCAGAGCCGACAGGTCCCGTCATCTGGCCACGCAGTGGCGCGCCCTTTCATTCCCGCCCAGGTTTCCCGTCATTTCCTGCTATATCTAGGGCGGCCGCTATTGCCAACCACAGATCCACAATGCTCTCTCTCGCCACCCCACACTGGGCCTATCTCACCCTCGAGGAGACGGATGCGTTGTGTGCCTCCAGCTACCCATGTCCGCCGGGCTACGGGATGCCCCCGACTAGATGCTGAGCGCCGGAGGGGTGCATGTCCCTCCTGTGCCTCGTGGTTCCGCCCGCCAGGCGGCCATCACGAGCGACTACTACCTCGAGCTCATGCTGGAGCAATGGATGGATCCCAATTGGTGCCTCGACAACACTGCGACCTGGACCGGCTTCTTCGCCAATCGGCGGGAAAGAGAGCTCGCAGGTACGAGGGCGATGGCCCACCTCCGGTGAACCACAACGAAGCCGGCCGACGGCTGTGGTGAGCGAACCGGACTCTCGCCGGTGTGATGCGCCACATCGCCGACGGGGACCACCCTCGCCTGCGGTACCCACACTTTCAGCCACCGCGGAGTCCAAGTAAGGGCAATAGCGGCCGCGGCGTGGCGGCGTCGCCAACCGGGGCACCCCACCTCCGGACATCCTGCCTCCGAGGTCGGTGTGGCAAGTTCCTCCGGAATACGCTATGGCCGCACGCCAGCTTGGACGCACCGACGATCCGGAGGAGTTCCCGAGGCCGGCTATGTGCGCCTCCTTGTACCACGCAGAGGACGGCACGAAGGGTTGTTGCAGCAGCTGCGGCCGCCGGTCCCCTCAGTCTGCACTGATCGACGATCTCCGCTACCCGCATCAAACCGCGGAAGAACGCAGGTTCCTGCCGCGCGTACCAAGCGACGGCAACGGCCTCGAAGCCGTCTACTACAGGACTAGGCGGGACTACGACTAGTTTCATTTTTCGAGCATATAAAAAAACACCGAATAATAAAATTTATAATTTTACGGGCGAACGACTGGGAGCCAGAGCTCGTGAGCTTACCCGATGCCCCTCCATACGGTCCAAAATCAAGCGACGCCGGATGCCGTAGGAGGGGTCGAGTGGAGATCCTCTAAGAGTTCCACTGGCATCGTCTACGTACGTACCTACCTAATCTCATGCCACTTTGCCACTGTCCCGCTGCGACATACCACATTCTCTGGTCGCTGCAACCCCAGAACCACCATTTTTCCAACTAAAGAACCCACGGCGCTACACCAATCTAAAGTACTCAGTTCCGACTTCCGAACGAACAGAAACTGACGGTGACATCGTCGAGTGCGAGGACACATGAACCGGCCGGCGTAGTGCCCGTTTGAAGCTACCGTGACCCGGAACGGAAGTTGGCAGCTGGGGGCTGCATCATCATCAGGCCGATCGAAGCTAGTTCGCCAACCCCATCTAACGTGGGAAAAGGGCAAGGGGAAGCTAAGCTGAAGCAGAGTCTTCTTGATCAGGCTGGGGGGCCGTGCGCTCGTTTTCCTACCTAAAAGCTCCCTCGATCAGGCGGGCACAACTACTGAACCAGAGTCTTCTCGCCTTTATCTTTCCCCGCACGGCCCCATATGTGCTTAACGGCTTTGATCAGACGAGGTTCCACAATCGTTTTTAAAATGGTGATGGTGATGACAAAAGTGTTGACAGAAAAATATACTCTGATGGAAGTGGATTTTAGTAGGAGTACTAGTACTAGCTATGACCACCAACTAGTAGCTCACTTCATATTAATCGCAAGCCGTTCGATCATATAATACTCCATGTAGTCTCAGTTTCTTTTGTCGCTCTAGTTTCCTGCTTTCTTGGGCTAATTTTTAGAGCATCTTCGATGTGTGGAATTTACAAAAATGTAATGCTCGTATGAACTCCAGGGAACTGAATTTGCACGAAATAAGCGTTTGATCGCAACAAGTAAAACTGAAAAAACATTTGCACAGAACTTGAGGCAACAGATACTAATTTTCTACGTCTACGAATATATAGGGGAAAGAATAGACTCCGAAACATTTCATCCAAAGACTTTCTGTACCAAGTTTGAAAGTCTTTGGATCAAAAAACAAAGAGGTCCCTGTGCACCGGCCGTGCACCATCCAGTTCATTCATCCAGCACACTGGTATAAAAAACTGAAAGCAGAAGAAACAAAACAGGTGGCTCATCCACTGACGGAGACGTCGTCCTAAAGCGCACACCTGACCGCGCGCGGTAGAAACCGACGCCGCAGCGCGCACGATGAAACGCACGCACGGACGGATGAAGAAGCGGGGGGAGAGAGACCGGCAGGCAGGCAGGCAGGCAGCTACATAAAGGAAGGCGCGCCTGCGTTTCTCCTCCCACAGCCGCTCTTCATCAGTGCCACTGCAAACCGACCCCGACCGGCTCCTTTCGTCTTCCTCTGCCTGCCTGGTCGGCCGATCGATCGGCGCCCGGCAGCAGTCATGCCGGTGAAGGCCGAGGACCTGGTGCCGCACCCCTGCAAGGAGCAGTTCGGCGGCCTCGACTACTGCATCACCAGCCCGCCGCCATGGAGGACGTGTGTACTTAGCGATCAACGGATGGATTTGACTGCTGAAATCTGTATATATGTAATAACGTCTCTGCTTTCGTGGATGGATGCAGTCACCACGGTGGTCGTCGGGTTCCAGCACTACCTGGTGATGCTCGGCACCACCGTCATCATCGCCACCATCCTCGTCCCGCTCATGGGCGGCGGCCATGTCAGCTCTCTTTCTTGTTCCTTCCCTTCAGGAATATGTCACACTGTCCGCCTGTGCTTCTCTTGGTGACAGCTCAATCATATGCATTATCGCAGGAGGAGAAGGCGGTGGTGATCCAGACCATCCTGTTCCTGTCCGGGATCAACACGCTGCTGCAGGTCCACTTCGGCACGCGCCTCCCCGCCGTCATGGGCGGATCATACACCTACATCTACCCCGCCGTCGCCATCATCATCAGCCCAAGATACCTCATCATCATAGACCCATTCGAGGTTTCGCCCTTTTCCGCTCCACCTGTATCCTCTGCCCTGCACCTGCTCCTGCTCTGCACCAGTCCAGTGAGTGGCAGTACGACTGAATCCGAATGACTGATGGATCGATGGCTTCGTCTTTTCAGAGGTTCGTGTTCACCATGCGGTCGCTCCAGGGCGCGCTCATCATCGCCGGGGTCTTCCAAGCCGTCATCGGCTTCTTCGGCATATGGCGGGTCTTCATCAGGTTCCTCAGCCCCCTCGCCGCCGTCCCCTTCGTCACCCTCTCCGCCCTCGGCCTCTTCTACTTCGCCTTCCCAGGGGTCGCCAAATGCATCGAGATCGGACTCCCCACGCTCGTGCTGCTCATTATATTCGCTGAGGTTTCATTCTACCTTATCAGTACCACTCTGCATCGTTCCAGAATCTCTCTTCTCAACATTTGTCACTGAATGAGAACTTGTGTGTTGCAGTACGCCTCTCACTATTTCGCGGCAGGGAGCTTCGTCTTCGGCCGGTGCGCCGTGCTGGTCACCGTGATCATCGTGTGGATCTTCGCCGAGATACTCACGGCGGCGGGCGCCTACAACGAGAGGAACCCGATAACGCAGTTCGCCTGCCGCACAGACAGCTCCGGCCTCATCCACGCCGCGCCCTGGTATACATTATTTACACGACCAAACACCCTCTGACGCGTTACTTCTCAGTCTTCTTGCTCCATCTCGAGTGGCTCACATATCCAGCGTCTTGCTGCTTCTGCCATGAGCAGGGTCAGGTTCCCTTACCCGTTCCAGTGGGGATACCCCATCTTCTGCGCGCAGGACTGCTTCGCCATGATGGCCGCTTCATTCGCCTCACTCATCGAGGTACTACTGCACTTCATGCTATCTACACACACATGACACATGCTTTCATCGCTGCCATGTAGCACTCGTTTTTCAGTCTGGTTTGCACATCAGCAAAGACAATGCCTATAATCCATGTGGCCGAGCAGGCGCAAAACTATTTTCACATGAGCAAATCTGATCATCTAAAAGTCGATAGGTTAACAACTGAAACTCGTCTTCGACGTTGTTTCAGTTTCTTCCAACTTTGACATGCCTGTGTGGATGTGCAGATGTCCAACCCAGATATAAATAATGCTACTAGTAGCATAAGCCTCAACGTAGTTTTAATATAAGCTAAAATGTCCTCATAAAGACATTGCTTTAATCACAAAACTGTATCTAGCAGAGTGTGTTTCAGCTTCTTGGATAACAGCCTACTGAACTGAAGCTCAATAATTAACATGTCATACGTAAAAAGAAAAGATACCATTAGGTATAAGTATAACATGTGTATGTCTTGGGTTTATTCTGACAAACAATCCTACTTTCAGTCTACCGGCACCCTAATTGCGGTGTCAAGGTACTCTGGCGCAACATGGGTTCCACCTTCAGTTTTCGCTCGTGGAATTGGCTGGCAGGTACCTGAATAATACAGCTAGACAGCTTAATTCTTCTTCACATGAATCTTTTGCTAGGAGTTCACTCACTATAATGCAACTTCCGAATTACCAGGGCATATCTATCATACTGGACGGGATGTGCGGTACGTTGACAGGCACAGCAGCTTCAGTGTAATGATCTCCACACCTATTCCAGTACTATAGTATGCTAAGGACAACTGCTAATAAGCTGCCTAAATGAAAAACTACCAACTAATTTTGCTCCTTTGGTTGTATAGTGAGAACTCGGGTCTGCTGGCCTTGACACGAGTTGGAAGCAGACGGGTTATAAAGATTGCAGCCTTGTTCATGATTTTCTTCTCACTGTTTGGTACTGCTCCCCTTCTCTGAATCTTTCACTGCTATCAGTGATCACTATTCATAGTTAGCGACTTCAGTTAGCTGACATGGCTTCACAATCAACAGGAAAATTTGGGGCAATCCTTGCATCTATTCCATTGCCAATTTTCTCTGCACTTTACTGCGTTCTGTTTGCTTATTCAGGTGAGACATGCATGCATACATAAGAGTTTCAATGGAATCAAAGTCTTGAATGCTCATAACACTTTTGTTCTGCTGATCTTGTTTCCTGCCTGAAACAGCTGCTGCTGGCCTCTGCTACCTTCAATACTGCAACCTTAACACCCTGAGAACCAAGTTCATACTCAGTATCTCCTTGTTCCTGGGGCTGTCCATACCGCAGTACTTCCGGGAGTTCGAGACATTCTACGGCTTTGGACCAGCTCACACACGATCATTGGCGGTATGTATACTCGACCACAGGGTGACACAACTTGTTCTTATATCTTTCACACCGATCATTACCTGAACCCTATTATCCTATTCTTGAAATCTCAGTTCAATGTCATTGTCAATGTGATATTCTCCTCACCGGCGACTGTTGCTGCAATACTTGCCTACCTTCTGGATTGCACACACCTCTACTGGGAACCCCATGTGAGGAAGGACAGGGGCTACCTGTGGTTGGAGAAATTCAAGTCCTACAGGCATGATGTCAGAAGTGAGGAGTTCTACGCTCTTCCGTATGGCATGAGCAAGTACTTCCCCTCGCTTTAGGATATGTGACAATGCGAGGATGAATCAGTGGGAAGTAGAAACTAGAAGATGATTCAGGGGATTATCTGTATATGCAGCAATATGTGATGTTTCGGTTCTTGCTTGTAAAACATTTTGGATGAGAAATGTAGCATACTTACAGTGAGATTCAGATGAGGATAATGTCATCATCAACCAAGGAGAGCTTGCAATGCTTCTAACACCAGTTTTGCTTTGGTCTTGTCTCTGATGCAAAACTGCAGAAAACAAACCGCCTCTATTACTTGATTTTATCTCCGATTGGGAACAGCAGAATGTAAACGCTTCACGAGGAACTGTATTTAGAAAAACAGGCTTCAATTCTTTCCCAGTTAAACTCTAAACCAGTCAGTAAATTTCCACAATTATCACTGAATAAACTGCACATACAAGCCAATTCTAATTCACCATCCTCACCTGTAATGCCACTTTTTTTGTATGCAACCTGTTCGGAACACACGAATCTTGTTGGAATTTTACCAAAGTATGAACTGATTTAATTGCAGCAGGAGTCTACAGAGATTACCGTATTCCTCCAAAACCATTTTAGGTAAACCAATTAGGCAGCCTCAATTTATACATAGGGTTTAGCACATTATGGGTAGTAAATCTACAATTCAGCACATGTTATCACATATTGCTACCATATATTGCAGCAGGAGTCTACAGATATTACCATATTCTTCCAAAACCATTCTAGCAAACCAATTAGGCAACCTCAAAGCCTAATTTATACATAGGGTTTAGCACGTTAATGGGTAGAAAATCTACCATTCGGCACATGTTATCACATAATGCTACCATATATACACCAATATTCTATGGAAATTTTCCGACTATGGCATTGTCCGGCACAGCAGCAGCCTTGGGCACCCAGACCCGGCCATGATGCTCTGTGCTGAAGTTCACTCGGTTCCCGCCAAGCCGCTGCCTACCGGAGTTCCTCATATCCCGTGGCTTCAGCTGAGCTGTGGTTCTCAACTCCACCACACGCTGCTTCTCCTCGGAGCCCTTGGATTTTGCCGCCTGGATCATCCCTTGATCACCGCTGCTTCTTAAATAGCTACTGCTCTCAGCAACCAGTTTCGGTTGTACGTTCACCTCCACCACTGTCTGCTTTTCCTGAAGGCCCTCCGTTTTTGCCTCCCAGGTGGCTCCTTGACCACCATTGCTCCTGTGGCTGCCCCTGCCCTCAGCTGCCGGATAGGGCTGACCCTTCATCCCTGCCATGCCTGTGTGCCTGCCTCCTGAGGATTCCTTCTCCCCTTTGTTCTCTGACTTGAAGCTCTCGATTGGCATTCTAGCAAAGGCTGCTTCTGTGCCCTGCTCAATCAATCCCTTGTTCCCCTTGATCTCCAAATTAACACATCCCGGTACTGATGCGTCTACTGCCTTGCTGGCCACAATGGTTGTGGCTGTTTGTGTGCCCCAGCCATCTAATCCCTTCTTCCCCTTGCGCTTGTACACTGGCCTGAGGGGCATACAATATGATGCATCGGCCTGCTCGCCTGGTGAACTGCTCACCCCAGATGTTGTGCTCTCACCTTCTGAGGCATCCACCTTCTTACCATCTGGCAAATCACTGGTCGGTGCTGTGCTTGCCTGCCTGCCCCCTGAGGGTTTCTTCTTCCCCTTGTTGTCCGACTTGACACCTCGCAGCGGTGATGTCTCAGTTGCCTTGCCCGGCATACTGGCCGGGGCTGTTTCATTGCTCCGGTCACCCGATTGACTCTTCTCCTTGTTCTCCAGATTGACTACTGGCTGTGGTGATGCCTCCACCGCCTCAGCAATCGAGCAAGTCATAGATGTTTCTCTACTCCGGCCATCCAAACCCTTCTTACGCTGGTGCCTGTGATTCGGCCTGGCCGGGCCTCGATATGATTGAATGTCCACCTTGGCCAGCTCGCTCAACGTACTGCTGGTCCGAGCGGCCTCCCCCTTCCTCTTTTCCTCTGGCTTGCCTCCTGTAGCAGAATCAGTCTTCGCGGCAACACACTCCCCGCGCGGCGGCGGCGGTGGCGGTCGATCCGCCACGACCACCTGACGCGGCCCTCCGCGGGCCCTCTCTCTATTCCGGAAGGAGGAAGCACTCGACGACGACGAGGCCCTCACCTCCGGCCTAGGAGCCGGCGGCGGCGGCGCCGCCGCCGCCGCATCCCTAGCCCTTCTCGCCGCGGCCTCCTCCTCCCGCCGCCGCCGCTCCTCAACAAACCTCCTCGCCGCGGCCTCCTCCTCCTCCTGCTGCCGCTTCCGCTGCTCCTCCCTAACCCTCCTCGCCTCGGCCTCCTCCTCCTCCCGCCGCCGCTGCTCCTCCTTCTCCCTCAGACGGAGCTCCTGGAGGTCCCGGAGGCTGACGTAGTTGGGAGGGACGAGAGGCCTGCCCCGATTCGGCTTCGCGCGCCGCGATGCCGCCGCCGCCGCCTCCATCCCGTCCCCTCCACTTCGGCGATCGCCGCAAAGGGGGAAGGGTAACGCTTCTGGAAGAAGATAAAACTGGCTTTACTCGTGAGAAAAATATGACCCAGGCAGGACCCCTCTGGCTTGTGTACTTATACAGCGGCCCCCACCGGGCTTCCGTTCAGAAAGTTCTAGAGGCAACCCCACATCCACAGGATCCAGGCCTGGTACAACACCACACTTTGGCTTATCTCACGCCTTCTGTTCCGCAAGCTTTTCTTACCAATGTCGTGTTTAACATATGGTAATTAAACCTTCACACTGAACACCGTGGAAAGGTAAAAAGAAAGAGTTGTGTTCAGTTGTTGACTGGATGGGTATTCAAATTCTAGTGCACGATGTTAGGTTAAACAAAGTTACCTGGGACGAGCCCTGCTAAAAAAATCAGCTGCCTATCAAATTTGTGTCATTGTCTGGCTTAGTTGGTTGTATGGATGTTCATCCCTCCCTCTCACTCTCGCATATTTTTGCCAAATAGTTGGTCAATAGGGGTGGAGTATTCTAAGGCCGGTGTGGGTACCAAAACACACTTGTGGACTTCCATTACATATGGGCATGGAGGTATAGCCATGGAGCATAACTGTATTTTTTTGCCAAATCTGACATTTTCGCGAAAGTTCAACCAAATTTGACCTCTGGGCGAAACTAATTCGGAATCTGACCCCTGGGGTCGGTGCCATTTAAAACAGCGTCGAAGTTGTGCAGGTCGGCGCCATCTTGTAGCAGCTGGGAGGCAGACCAAAGAGGTCGGCGCCAAGTGATATGGCGCCTAGGGGTCAGATTTGGTTGAACTTTCTCAGTTTGGTCAGATTTGGCAAAAAAAATCCAGCATAACTCTACCCACCACTTCCTAGCTCAGACATGTAATTTCATGTGCCCGATAGTAGAGATGAAAACGTAGCGAAGGCTGGTAGCTCTAGATCTAGCAAGGCGGTTGGTTGCCTCTAGTTGGACAAGGCAACCAGGGACAAGCGCAAGAAGGTGGGTGCTGGCCGCCACTCTGGCATTCTGAAGGATAGGTATTTCAAGGTAAAAAGCAAGAGGAGTGGTGCCTCAAAGAAGTCATCCGCAATTCACTAATGAATATCTCATCTTCGCGGTTGTCGTGTTCGGTGTCTCTATTGATGAGTCTGATGTCCTTTTTGTCGTCTTTTAGGTTAGTCCATGTGTTAGGGTTTTGATAGTATGTTGAGGCGGTTGTGGAGTTTCGTGCCGCGGAAGTAATCTGCATGTGATTTTATTGTAACTGTTTTCGCTTGGTCTTTGTTAATTAACTGGGAACTTTTCTTATCTTTAGTAAATGGATGGGACCAAACTTTTGCCTCCGTTTGGGAAAAAAGGGGCGAAAATTTCCCGCCATTATCTACATAGAGTGGAAACGGACATAAATATGGAAACAGGAACAATAACAGCTTATAGAACAAAATAAAAAACGCGAAGTTTCACGGAATAGATATGGAAACAAGACCACATCTTCACCAATGAAAAAAAAGGTAGAGAGGTATAGTTGCGTGACATAACTTGAGTCACCTGCTAGGGTTCAAATTAATTATATATGATTCTCTTGTGCATGTGATTGTGTTCTTTGTTGAAATATCAAGGTTTATCTACTAGAGGAGAGTGAATATGGGATCGTAAAAGTTACTAAAGCTCAAGTGACAAAATGTAAACTACATCTAGCAACAAGATGCAATAAAAGTAACACAAGAAGTAAAATCTAGATAGGGAGACACCAAACATATCCCCAAGTTCGAGTTGTTGCAACAACTCCTCGTCTCCGTTGGATATGCTAGGCATTAGACACAAAAATGGGGGCCAAATCAGAGGTGCAAACTAATGGCACATTGTTTCTCTAAATTTTGTGAAAGTGGATATGAATATAAACCAATATAGAGAAAGAAAATGCTAGAAATAAATATAGACCAAAATATGGTGTGAATATAGATACGAAAAGCGGATATTTGCTGGGACTACGATACCCTTGAAAATTATGTAAGAAAAAAACAAGCGAACTTAGGTTTTTCCTCTGTGGCGCCAGCTCAATTAGAGCTGATGGGTTGATAGGTTTACCACTTGGGTTGGGCTCTTTTTGTGAGCTTGGCAATGGTATAGTAAATTAAGCCAACTAAACCTATACTTAGAACCGAAATTTTCGTATTTATGGAAAAGGAAATTTCAATTTCAGCAAGGGTGCGGTAAATTCTGACTGTTCTAAGAAAACATCGTACTACCATTTTTGCAAAAAAAATATGTATTCATTTCCTTCCGCAAAACCATGTTCCTATTTCCATAGTTCCTCACCTTTTCAATTATTCCACAGAAAGTCTGAAATATTCCGCTCAGGTTTCATCCTTACTAGGCACGAGGCCCTAAGACCTCGACATAGCCTCATTCTCCTTGAGCTCAAGTTTCAGGGTAGACTTTTAGGTGACCGCCAAATCGTCACAAATTTGCTAGGCGTATTCGATGGGTCGGAAGCTGTCAAATTTCCGAGAGGATCAAGTGAAGATATATATGCTAGACAGTCTATGCTTGTTGTAGAAATGACAAAGTAGGGAATGTCTTCCCTTAGAGCATCTCTAACAAAGACTATAAACACCCCAGAACTATAAAATAGCCGCTCCTTTTTCGTCTCTGCAGAAAACTGTTGCTCTAGCGATACCCGTAAAAGGTGACGGAACTGTAAACAGGTTTACCGTCCGCGGAGAAACTGCTTGCCAAACCCTACATTTCCGGGTGTGCGAGGCCGGACCAAGTGAGCCCTGTATTGCTAGATCCATGCATTCACACGGGAGGGATATTTCACCTTTCCCCTTTCCTGCTTCCACATTGCCGCCGCCGTCGATCCCCTCCCCCCACTCACTCTAGGACGCCGCTTCTGGGCTGATGGACCTCACAGAAGTTCCGCTAGTCGCCGCCGAGGTCACGCCACCACAACCAAGCCCCGTCGCCGCTCGATTTGGATCTGGTTCACCCGCATGTGATTGTGTTCTTTTACTGGTGCATGTGATTGTGTTCTTTGTTAAAATATCAAGGTTTATCGACTAGAGGAGAGTGAATATGAGATTGTAAAAGTTACTTCAATAGAGTAACTAAAGCTCAAGTGACAAAATGTAAACTACATCTAGCAACAAGATGCAATAAAAGTAACACAAGAAGTAAAATCTGGACAGGGAGACACCAAACATATCCCGAAGTTCGAGTTGTTGGCAACAACTCCACGACTTCATTGGATATTCTAGGCATTAGAGACGAAAATGGGGACCAAATCAGAGGTGCAAACTAATGGCACATTATTTCTATAAATTTTGTGAAAGCGGAGATATGAATATAAACCAATATAGAGAAAGACGATGCTAGAAATAAATATAGTCCAAAATATGGTGTGAATATAGATATGAAAAGCGGATATTTGCTGGGACTACGATACCCTTAAAAATGATGTAAGCAAAAACAAGCAAACTTAGGTTTTGCCTCAATGGCGCCAGCTCGGTTAGAGCTGATGGGTTGATAGGTTTACTAGTAGGGTTGGGCTCTTTTGTGAGCTTGGCAATGGTCTACTAAATTAAGCCAATTAAACATATACTTAGAACCAAAATTTCCGTATTTATGGAAAAGGAAATTTCGGTTTCACCAAGGGCGCGGTAAATTCTGGTCGTTCTGCGAAAACGTCGTACTACCATTTTTGCAAAAAGAAATATGTATTCGTTTCCTTCCGCAAAACCATGTTCCTATTTCCATAGTTCCTCACCTTTTCAATTATTCCACAGAAAGTACGAAATATTTCGCTCAGGTTTCATCCTTACTAGGCACGAGGCCCTAAGACCTCGACATAGCCTCATTCTCCTTGAGCTCAAGTTTCAGGGTAGCTGATAGCTCAAAATGTATCGAGCTTGTTGGGGAACTCCAAGAGGAAGGTATGATGAGCACAACAGCAAGTTTTCCCTCAGTTATGAAACCAAGGTTATCAAACCAGTAGGAGCAAGAAAACACCTTCAAGGTGTTGTTTCCAACTTGCAATCTTGCACAACACAACCACAGAACTTTGCCCCCAACTTACAGTGAGGTTGTCAATCTCACCGGTTTTGCTGAAAACAAAGGATTAAACGTATTGTGTGGAAGATAGTAATTGCTTGCAGAAAGTAAACAGAAAATAGTAAATAGCTTGTAGATTGATGGTAAAAGAATGGACCGGGGTCCATAGTTCACTAGAGTTGATTCTCCTTAAGATAGATGGCATGTTGGGTGAACAAATTACAGCGAGGCAATTGACAAACACCGAGAAAGCATACATGCATATACTAATCATCTTGACTCCTATGAGATTTGATTGGGCATTACAACATTATACATAGATCGTAATCCAACTGCATCTATGACTAATAATCCACCTTCAGGTTATCATCTAAACCCCCTCCAGTATTAAGTTGCAAGCAACAGATAATTGCATTAAGCAAAGTGTGTAGAGTAAATAATACGATTGTTCTATGAACAAAGGATTGTTGTTTTCTCCCTAGTAGCAACAACACATCTAGTACCTTAGAGATTTCTGTCACTTTCCTAGATTCCTAGAGGCATGAACCCACTATCGAGCATAAATACTCCCTCTTGGAGTTGCTACATCTACTCGGCCAAGATAGCTACTAACAACGGAAAGCATGTAAGATCACAAATAACACAGACATGATAGAATCAATAATCAATCTGAAATAGCATCTCAATATCCATCGGATCCCCGTAAACACAACATGTAGGATTACAAATAGATGATCTTAATCATGAACGGAGCTCACAAGATCTAAACATGGTAGCACAAAGGAGGAGAACCAACCATCTAGCTACTACATGGACCCGTAGTCCAGGGATAAACTACTCACGCATCACACCGGAGGCAGGCATGGTGATGAAGAAGGCCTCTAGGGTGATCTCTCCCCTCCGGCAGGGTGCATGGAAGAGCTTCAGATCCCTCCCAACCTAGGGATGGAGATGGCTGCGGCTATAGACTCTTTCGTGGAATTTTGATCGGGTACTTAGGGTTTTCGTCCCGGGAGGATTTTATAGGCGAAGGGGCAAGGTCAGTGGAGCGACAGGGGGCCCACACCCCCTGATGGCGCCCCCTCCCCCAGGCCGCATCGCCACCAGGTGTGGCCGCCCTAGTGCGCCACTTCGTCTCCCCTCCGGACTCCGTGTTGCTTGGGGTAAAATATTGACTTTGGCTTTTGTCTAGTCCAATTCCGAGAATATTTCCTTACTAGCTTTTATGAAATCAAAAACAGCAGATAACAGGCAACTGGCACCGTGGCATCTTGTTAATAGGTTAGTTCCAGAAAATGTGTAAAAATACTCCAAAGTGTGGACAAAACATAAGAAAGTAGATATAAAACAAGCATGGAACATCAAAAATTATATAGATGTTTGCAACGTATCAACATCCCCAAGTTTAATTCATGCTCGTCCTCGAGTAGGTAAGTGATAAAAAGAATAATTTTGAGGTGACATGCACCATAATAATCTTGATCAAGGTATTTGTAAAACATTGATAGCTGGGATCATAGTACTTTAACATAGCATGAAAGACATAGTTCTAACAATAAGACATAGCAACTATGTTATAACATGAAAAGGTACAAACAAAAGATTCATGAATAACAATGCTTTGAAAGATGTTTGTTTGTTTCACATATAGAAAACATAATGAGAATGTATTCAGCTTGTCCCTCATAGTGTAGCAAAACATAAATGCATAGGACACCTTCAAAGTTCATAAGGATGACTAGATACAAATAATTTAAGAACAAGCAATATCAAAGTTATGAATCAATCAACAAGTCTTGGGACAATGCACATTAAACTAAGAATGACCATTATGCTCTCTCAATAGGTGCATAAAGATAGAAGATGGAGACTCAACATAAAAAGTAAAAGAAAGGCCCTTTATAGAAGGAAGCAGTGATTCAAGTTTCATAAAGAGCTTCCAAAAATTATGGTACTTATTAGCTTTCAGCTCTCATTGCCCCTATCATAAGCATCTTTAGGTGATTAAGGTTAAAGTAAAACAATATGAGGATATGCTTGACAAGTCATAAGTTGAAATCTCATGCCCCTTACTTATGAAGACGGAACCTCATGCTACTCAACTTTAGTCACGAGTAAGTTCTTGTCATTGTAAATACATGTGTATCATAGAGAACCCGCCAACGGGGTACCCCTTTCCCGATGATACGAAAGCATTCCCATATCAAAATGACAAGGCAAGCAGACAATGAGCATCTGAGCGATCTTTTTATTTGCTATTTGCATAGGTTTTTATTAAGGATGCTTCATAGATTGCTCATTATGGTTATGCTGCAAGTTTCCACCATGATTAGGCATGGCTTAGGCTAGCGGCCCAAGCGTTTCTCTAACACATATACAAACTCCATGAGCTTACAAGCTCCCCTTTTATTTCACACTGCCGGGATCCATAAGCAAAAGAACATGATATCAACCAAATAAAGTGCAATGTTGAAAGCGTTCCCCATGATAACATGGTTTTGCTAATTCATGACTTATAAATTGCAAGCACATACGCAACATAGATGGGCACAATGGTTCAAGTTTATTAAGTGCAAGAAAAATAAAGTGTGTCATCAAGTTTGTGAGAGCTTTAATCACTAATTTTCACATAACAAGTTTAATTCGGAAGGTAGATAAAAACATGAATATACTTGGAATAGCAAATGCTAATAGGTAGGTATGGTAGACTCTTTGGAATAACTTGGTTTTATTTGGAGTTGGATGCATGAGTGGAACTCATACTTGGTATGGAGGCTAGCAAAAGACTGGGAGAGACCAACTAAGAGAGCAATAATGGCCATAATCATGCAAAGCGACAAAACATCATTAATTAAAGCATAAAGTGATATTACAAGTCGAAAACCAAATGATCATAGAGGCTATAGTGACTTGGTATAGTCTTAACATGGTGTGAGCATGTGCTAAGTCAACCCAAATAAAATGTCAAAGGAGAATACCACGATAATATGCTTTTATATGCTAAAACAATGCATGATTCTTTCAAGACACATTAAGCAATCTCAATTGTTTGTAACAAGTCATGCTACAGCAATAACCACTAAGCATAAAGTCAAAACAATATCAAGCATGACATGATAAAGTCTAAGTCACAGTAAAAAAAACTAGCTCATTTTATACCACTTAAGCATGAACTTTCCTACTCTTTTCCATTCCAAATCAACTTATTTGAAAACTAATGTATGAATGAGGGGGTCCAACCAATTTATTCAAGCAAACTAAGCAAAATAAAACTAAAAACAAAATGAAGACGCTCTAAGGACAACACAACTGTGCATGAAACAATAAAAATAAAGTGTTTAGAAGAAACCTGAGATTTTTATTGATGAAGAAGGGGATGCCTTGGGCATCCCCAAGCTTTGACGCTTGTACTTATTGAATATTTCTTGGGGTGACACGGGTGGAATCCCCAAGCTTGAGCTTTTATACATACTTCATCTTATCACATTACTCTTCCCTACACTTTAAAATTTCCTTCATACAAAACTTCACACAATCTTCATTAGCAACATTAGTGTACTCAAGATAATAAGTCTTTTTGGTTCAGTTTCAACACAAGTAAAACTTCCACTAAAACACAAGCTACTGTAGCACTTCCTTTAAAAAGTTCAAGTGATCAAAGATAACTCAAAGAGAAAGAGATTAAGAAGCAAATGCAAATAATGGCAGAAATCTGTCAAAACAGACCAGCAGGTAAAAACTGATTTTTCCGAAGACCTTCTGTTGCTCAAATCGAAAAGTGTTGAACTAACGAAAGTTGGATAACAACATGGGGCAGAAGCACAAAAAATGACAGATCAAACCGACATACAGAGATTTTTCACGAATTTTTACAGCGAAGCATAAAAATCTGTTTCGGGACAACAACTTTCCCAAATCTTACTTCTCTCTCATTAGAGGTTACTCTTAGCACAAAAACCACACAAAATTGATAAGGAGAGATTATTACTGAAGCAATAACTTCCAAGACTCAACAAAAGACTCCTAACTAAATTTGGGTTATCTCCCAATTTAACGCCTTTGAGCTAGGCATAAGAAGCAAGAAAAGAATCAAGTCAAATGAAGAAGCATTAAGAGCAAATTTTGTTTTAATAGGAGAGGCAAAAAGAATCTTCTCTCTCTTCTTAGGAAAGTGTTCTACGCCTTTCTTGAGTGGGAATTCATATTTAATGGTGTCTTCTTTCATAAGAAAAGGTCTTCCCAAAATAATAGGACAAGAAGCATTGCATTCAACATCCAAAACATAGAAATCAACGGGGACATAGGCATTGTTAACCATAATAACAACATCATTAATACTCCCCATGAGTTTCTTTTTAGTATTATCATCAAGTTGGACATTTAAATAACAATCTTCCAATGGTGGTAAATCAAGCATTTTATAAATCTTTCTAGGCATAATAGAAACACTACTATCAAGATCACATAAAGCTTTGAGATCAAAATCATTCACTTTCATATTAAATGATGGGTTCCCAACCATCTTCTAATTTCATAGGATAGAAGCTTTATGTTTCATCTTTTCTTCTTTAATTTTTATGAGAGCATGAGTAATGTGTTTTGTAAAGGCCATATTCATAGCACTAGCATTAGGACTTCTAGCAAGATTTTGTAGGAACATAACTACTTCAGAGATATTGCAACCATAAAGATCAAAATCATAATTACCATCTAAAGTAGTAGAGCTATTGTTTCCCATATTTCGAAGAATTTCAACATTTTTATTAGAAAATGTTCCATTGGTTTTAGGCATTGTTGCAAAAGGGATGGGGACTTCATGTGGTTTGCTAGCATCAACATTAGTGGTGGTGATAGTAGAAATACTAATATTTCTAGCAATTTCATCTTCTCTTTCCCACTTAGCATGCAATTCAGCTAACAGTCTAACATTTTCATCAATTCTAACTTGTATGGCATTAGTAGCAGCAAAGGGATTTTCAATGGTTTCAGGTTTAGCAGCCATTTTATTCAAAGAAGATTGTGCTTCATACAATGATGCTATATTTCTTTCAGTATTAGAGAGTTTTTCCTCAATAGTTTCATTGAAGGCAGTTTGTTTACTAATAAAATCTTTAAGCATGACTTCAAGTTCAGAGGGTGCACTTTTATTATTGTTGTAGGAATTTCCATAAGTATTACCATTATTAGGAGGATATGGCCTATAATTGTTATTACCAAAATTATTCTTGTAGGAATTGTTGCTAAAATTATTATTTCTAATAAAGTTCACATCAACTTGCTCTTCTTCAGCAACCAAAGAAGCTAAGGGAACATGATTTGGATCAATATGAGCTTTCCCATTAACAAGCATAGACATAATAACATCAATTTTATCACTCAAGGAGGAGGTTTCTTCAACAGAATTTACCTTCTTACCTCATAGAGCCCTCTTACTGTGCCATTCAGGATAGTTAACCATCATATTATCTAGAAGCTTTGTTGCAGCACCCAAAGTAATGGTCATAAAGGTACCTCTAGCAGCAGAATCTAGCAGATTTTTTGAAGAATAATTTAGTCCTGCATAAAAAGTTTGGATAATCATCCAAGCAGCCAGTCCATGAGTGGGACAATTCTTTACCAAAGATTTCATTCTTTCCCAAGCTTGAGCAACATGTTCATTATCAGATTGTTTAAATTTCATTATTTCACTTCTCATAGATATAATCTTAGTAGGAGGATAGTATTTTCCAATGAAAGCATCTTTGCATTTAGTCCAAGAATCAATACTATTTCTAGTTAGGGGTAGCAACCATTCTTTAGCTTTGCCTCTCAAAGAGAAAGGAAACAATTTAAGCTTAATAATATCTCCATCTATATCCCTATGTTTTTGCATCTCATAGAGTTCAACAAAGTAATTAAGGTGAGCAACAGCATCTTCAGTACCAACACTAGAGAAATGTTCTTTCATAACAAGATTAAGCAAGGTAGGTTTAATTTCAAAGAAAGTAGCATCAGGAACAGGTGGAGCAATAGGTGTGCACATGAAATCATTGTTGTTGGTGCTAGTGAAGTCACACAACTTAGTATTTTCAAGAGTAGTCATTTTTTTGTGTTTTTAATATAAAGAAGCAAACTAGTATAACTATTTTTTGTGTTTTTGATAAAGAAAACAAGAAAACGAAGCAGAAATAAACTAAGCAAAACAATAAAACAAAGTAAAGAGATTGGTTATGAGGGACTCCCCTTGTGAAGATGTCCTTGACTCCCCAGCAATGGCGCTAGAAAAAGTGCTTGATGGCTCAAAATGTATCGAGCTCGTTGGGGAACCCCAAGAGGAAGGTATGATGAGCACAGCAGCAAGTTTTCCCTCAGTTATGAAACCAAGGTTATCGAACCAGTAGGAGCAAGGAAACACCTCCAAGGTGTTGTTTCCAACTTGGAATCATGCACAACACAACCACAAAAATTTGGCCCCAACTTACAGTGAGGTTGTCGATCTCACCGGTTTTGCTGAAAACAAAGGATTAAACTATTGTGTGGAAGATAGTAATTGCTTGCAGAAAGTAAATAGAAAACAGTAAATAACTTGTAGATTGATGGTAAAAGAATGGACCGGGGTCCATAGTTCACTAGAGGTGATTCTCCTTAAGATAGATGGCATGTTGGGTGAACAAATTACATCGGGGCAATTGACAGACACCAAAAAAGCATACATGCATATACTAATCATCTTGACTCCTATGAGATTTGATTGGGCATTACAACATTATACATAGATCGTAATCCAACTGCATCTATGACTAATAATCCACCTTCAGGTTATCATCTAAACCCCCTCCAGTATTAAGTTGCAAGCAACAGATAATTGCATTAAGCAAAGTGTGTAGAGTAAATAATATGATTGTTCTATGAACAAAGGATTGTTGTTTTCTCCCTAGTAGCAACAACACATCTAGTACCTTAGAGATTTCTGTCACTTTCCTAGATTCCTAGAGGCATGAACCCACTATCGAGCATAAATACTCCCTCTTGGAGTTGCTACATCTACTCGGCCAAGATAGCTACTAACAACGGAAAGCATGTAAGATCACAAATAACACAGACATGATAGAATCAATAATCAATCTGAAATAGCATCTCAATATCCATCGGATCCCCGTAAACACAACATGTAGGATTACAAATAGATGATCTTAATCATGAACGGAGCTCACAAGATCTAAACATGGTAGCACAAAGGAGGAGAACCAACCATCTAGCTACTACATGGACCCGTAGTCCAGGGATAAACTACTCACGCATCACAACGGAGGCAGGCATGGTGATGAAGAAGGCCTCTAGGGTGATCTCTCCCCTCCGGCAGGGTGCATGGAAGAGCTTCAGATCCCTCCCAACCTAGGGATGGAGATGGCTGCGGCTATAGACTCTTTCGTGGAATTTTGATCGGGTACTTAGGGTTTTCGTCCCGGGAGGATTTTATAGGCGAAGGGGCAAGGTCAGTGGAGCGACAGGGGGCCCACACCCCCTGATGGCGCCCCCTCCCCCAGACCGCATCGCCACCAGGTGTGGCCGCCCTAGTGCGCCACTTCGTCTCCCCTCCGGACTCCGTGTTGCTTGGGGTAAAATATTGACTTTGGCTTTTGTCTAGTCCAATTCCGAGAATATTTCCTTACTAGCTTTTATGAAATCAAAAACAGCAGATAACAGGCAACTGGCACCGTGGCATCTTGTTAATAGGTTAGTTCCAGAAAATGTGTAAAAATACTCCAAAGTGTGGACAAAACATAAGAAAGTAGATATAAAACAAGCATGGAACATCAAAAATTATAGATACATTTGCAACGTATTAGTAGACTTTTAGGTGACCGCCAAATCGTCACAAATTTGCTAGGCTTGTTCGATGGGTCGGAAGCTGTCAAATTTCCGAGAGTAGCAAGTGAAGATATATATGATAGAAAGTCTATGCTTGTTGTAGAAATGACAATGTAGATGATGAAACAGTGCTAGGAGGAACTAGACACTTTTTAATATAGTATAAGTGGGTCAGCGTGAGAATTCCAAAAATTTGTCCCTGACAGGGATCGAACTCCGGTCACTGGGATGCGCCAACTGTGACCCAACCACTAGGCTACTGCCCCATTCTCGGAATGACAAGGAAGGGAATGTATTCCCTTAGAGCATTTCTAACGAAGACTGTGAACACCCCGGAACTATAAAATAATCGCTCCTTTTTCGTTTCTGCAGAAAACTGCTGCTCTAGTGATACCTGTAAAAGGTGATGGAACTATAAACAGGTTTACCGTATGCGAGAAACTACTCTCCCAAACCCTACATTTGCGGTGTGCAAGGCCGGACCGAGTGAGCCCTGTATTGCTAGAGACATTCACACATGAAGGATATTTCGCCTTTCCCCTTTCCCGCTTCCATGTCGCTGCCGCCGTCGACCCCCTACCCACTCGCTCTAGGGCATCGCTTCTGTGCAGATGGACCTCACAGAAGTTCCGCTAGCCGCCGTCGAGGTCTCAGCACCGCAAGGAAGCCCCACCGCCGCTCGATTTGGATCTGGTTCACCCGCATGTGATTGTGTTCTTTTATGGTGAACAACTGGTGCATGTGATTGTGTTCTTTGTTGAAATATCAAGGTTTATCGACTAGAGGAAAGTGAATATGAGATTGTAAAAGTTACTTCAATAGAGTAACTAAAGCTCAAGTGACAAAATGTAAACTACATCTAGCAACAATATGCAATAAAAGTAACACAAGAAGTAAAATCTAGATATGGAGACACCAAACATATCCCCAATTTTGAGTTGTTGGCAACAACTCCACGTCTTCGTTGGATATGCCGGGCATTATAGATGAAAATGGGAGGAAATCAGAGGTGCTAACTAATGGCACATTGTTTCTATAAATTTTGTGAAAGCGGATATGAAGATAAACCATATAAAGGAATATAGAGAAAGACAATGCCAGAAATAAATATGGACCAAATATGGTGTGAATATAGATACGAAAAGCAGATATTTGCTAGAACTACGATACCCTTAAATCATGTAAGCAAAAACAAGCAAACTTAGGTTCGCCAGCTCGATTAGAGCTGATGGGTTGAGAGGTTTACCAGTTGGGTTGTTGGCAATGGTCTAGTATATTAAGCCAACTAAACCTGTACTTAGAACGGAAATTTTTGTTTCAGCAAGGGTGCGGTAATTCTGTTTGTTATGCGAAAACGTTGGTGTACCATTTTTTGCAAAAAGGAATACGTATTTGTTTCCTTTCGCAAAACCATGTTCATGTTTTCATAGTTCCTCACATTTTCAATTATTCCACAAAAGGCTAAAATATTCTGCTCAGGTTTCATCCTTACTAGGCACGAGGTCCTAAGACCTCGACATAGCCTCATTCTCCTTGAGCTCAAGTTCAGGGTAGACTTTTAGGGGCAATTTGGACAAAAATAACCCTTTTTTTAAACAATTTCACAAAATGAACTCTCGTCAGAAAAAATTCACGGGACTAACCCTTTTTGCAACGCCCTCAACAGTGGCGCCGCACCCTGAAGCGCAACGCCATAAGCAGTGGCGCCGCACAAGCTACCAGTGTGGCCCCGTGGGTGATACATTGCAAATGTATCTATAATTTTTGATGTTCCATGCTTGGTTTTATCTACTTTCTTGTGTTTTTTCCACACTTTGGAGTACTTTTCATATGATTTCTTGGACTAACCTATTAACAAGAGCCACAGTGTCAGTTGCCTGTTTTCTACTGTTTTTGGTTCCAGAAAGTCAGAAAATGAATATTCTCGGAATTGGACGGGACAAAAGCCAATATGCCTATTTTTCCCGAAGACTCACGGAGCCAGAATACGAGACAGAGAGGGGCCATAGGGTGGCCACACCACCCCTAGGTGTGGGTCCCTCTTGGCTGCACTAGGGCATGGTGTGGGCCCCCTGGCCGGCCACCGACCTTGCCTCTTTCTCCTATATATCTCTCCCGATGCAAAAACCCTAAATCGTCAATTAGAAAGCCATGAAAAGTTCCGCAGCACCGCCACCACCGAAGGGGAGATTCGGGGAATAGAAAGTCTCTGTTCCGGCACCCTGCCGGGACGGGGAAGTGCCCCCGGAGCCATCTCCATCGATCTCCACCACCATCTCCATCACCATTGTTGATTCCCATGATGAGGAGGGAGTAGTTCTCTCTCAAGGCTAAGGGTTCTACCGGTGGCTATGTGTTCATCTCTCTCTCTATGCATGATCTTATTGAGATCATGAGCTTGTAATCTATAGATCTACCTTTCTACTCAAGTGCTTTAATAGATCTCTGCTCTCCCCATGTATGTGAAAGTGACAGCGTGCACACCATGGTGGCACTTAGGCTAGAGATTACAAATACTTGTTATGAGTTATATTTGGAGTTGGATGTCTTTATAAAATTGTGGTGTTTGTTGGAACCATCTAGAGCTCAAGGTGATAGTGTGGGGTTATCTAGATGGGGAAATCAGACTTTGAGGTGTGCTGTTATAGCCCTACCATCGATTAGAGTGTTCAACCGGAGAGTAGTTAAGAGTAGTATCGTAAAGAGAAGATATTTATATGAGAGTGTTTACTAGTGAAAGTATGATCCCTAGGCCTTGTTTCTAAGCATTGAAACACCGTTTGCTACTAGATCTGTTACATGTTTGCTTGCTTCCTTCTTTATTTCAGTTTGCCTTTAGTCTTTTCCCACGTCAACCACACGCCAGCAAGCTATTTTCTATCACCATTACCACTTATAATTATCCATACCACTTGTATTTCACTATCTCTTCGCCGAACTAGTGCACCTATACACCCTACAAGTGTATTGGGTGTGTTGGGGACACAAGAGACTTCTTGTATCTTGATTGCAGGGTTGCTTGAGAGGGGATACCTTTGACCACTTCCTCCCTGAGTTCGATAAACCTTGGGTGATCCACTTAAGGGAAAACTTGCTGCTGTTCTACAAACCTCTGCACTTGGAGGCCCAACAACTGTCTACAAGAATAGAAGTGCGTAGACATCAAGCTATTTTCTGGCGCCGTTTCCGGGGACTGAAGAAGAAGAAGCTCCCACGTCAACCACGCGCCAACAAGTATTTTCTAGCGTCGTTGCCGGGGAGGTAAGGTAAAAGGTACTCACATCCTCCGGTGTGAGTGCTCGAAGTTATTTCCTTTAGATTCTGCAATTTTGTCTTTTTGTTTCTTGTTTTCACTAGTTAGGCTTAATGGAAAACAACAACAAATTAGAGAGCTTTATAGTATTTATCTTGAGTTAGGACATGAAGTGTTTGAAGAGAAAATTTAAAACCTATGGAACTTTATTTGCATGATAATAGCAATATTATTAGTATGAATTCTTTGAACACCATTATTGCTAATGCTATGGAAAAGTCTAAGCTTGGGGAAGCTAGTTTTTATGAGAATGATCTTTTTAGTCCCCCAAGCATGGAGGAGAAAATTTACTTTGATGATACCAAACCTCCAATATATGATGATTACAATAATGAATATGATATTTTCAGTCCACCTAGTATTTAGGAGAAAATTAATTATGATTACAATATGCCTCCTATATTTAATGATTATGGTGATGAGAATAATAATGATAGCTATTTTGTTGAATTTGCCCCCACTACAATTAATAAGAATGACTATGTTTATGTGGAGAGTATTAATTCTTTTATGCATGTGGCTCATGATAAGAATGTTTTATGTGATAGTTATATTGTTAATTTTATTCATGATGCTACTGAAAGTTATTATGAGAGAGGAAAACATGATTTTATGCATCTAAATAATATTAAGTTCCCCTCTTTATGTTGAAAATTTTGAAGCTGCACTTGTTTTGCTTTCCTATGCTTGTTGCTTTGTGCTTTCATGACTTGTTTCTTTACAAGATTCCTATGCATAGGAAGTGGGTTAGACTTAAATGTGCTTTGAATTTGCTTCTTGATGCTCTCTTTTACTTCAATTCATATTTCCTATGTGAGCATCTTCTCAAACTATCATGCCTAACTTAAAGGCGTTAAAGAAAAGTACTTATTGGGAGATAACCTAAAAGTTTTAGATGAGTCTTGGAAGTTATTACTTCAGTAATAACCGCTCCTTATCCTTTTTATTTGCTTTTTGTGCCAAGAGTAACCTCTAATGAGAGAGAAGTAATGATTGGGAAAGTTGCTGTCCCGAAACAGATTTCTGTGCTTCACCGTAAAAATTCGTGTAAAATCTCTGAATGTCCTTTTGAGGCGTGAATTTTTGTGCTTCTGCCCCAGGTTGTTATCTAACTTTAGTTAGTTCAATACATTTTGATTTGAGCAACAGAAGGTCTTCGAAAAAATTCGCCTTTACCTGCTGGTCTGTTTTGACAAATTTCTGCCATTTTCTGCATTTGCTTCTTGTTGGTTCCCTTTTGAGTTCTTTTGGGGAATTGAGATTTTTGAGGGAAGTGATACGGTATCTTGTGTTGTAATGGAAGTTTTATTGGTGTTGGAACTTAACCTAAATACTTATTATCTTGAGTGCACTAATGTTGCTAATAAAGATTGTGTGAAGTTTTGTATGAAGGAAAAATTTCAGGTGTATGGAAAGAATGAGTAATGAGATGAAGAATGGACTAAAGCTCAAGCTTTGGGATGCCATGCGTGTCACCCCAAGAAATATCCAAGAAGTACAAGCGTCAAAGCTTGGGGATGCCCAAGGCATCCCCTTCTTCATCAATAAAAATTCCAGGTTTTTTCTAAACGCTTCATTTTTATTGTTTCATGCATAGTTGTGTTATTCTTGGAGCATCCTCTTTTTCGTTTTTGTTTTGGTTTTTCGTTTGCTTTGTTTTCTTAATTTTCTTAATAAATTGGTTGGACCCCTCTTTCATACATTGGTTTTCAAATAGTTTGGTTTGGATTGGAAAAGAGTAGGAAAGTTCATGCTTAAGTGGTAAAGAGAGCTTGTTTTTTACTATGGCCTATGCTTTGTCATGCCATGCTTGATATTGATTTGGCTTTATGCTTAGTATTATTTGTTGTAGCATGACTTGTTATAAACAATTGAGATTGCTTAATGTGTCTTGGAAGGATCATGCATTGTTTTAGCATATTAAAGCATAGTATTGTGGTATTCTCCTTTGATGCTTTATTTGGGTTGACTTGGCACATGATCACACCATGTTATGACTATCCAGCAAGCTATTTTGTATCACCGTTACCACTTATAATTATCCATACCACTTGTATTTCACTATCTCTTCGCCGAACTAGTGCACCTATACACCTGACAAGTATATTGGGTGTGTTGGGGACACAAGCGACTTCTTGTATCTTGATTGCAGGGTTGCTTGAGAGGGGATACCTTTGACCACTTCCTCCCTGAGTTCAATAAACCTTGGGTGATCCACTTAAGGGAAAACTTGCTGCTGTTCTACAAACCTCTACACTTGGAGGCCCAACAACTGTCTATAAGAATAGAAGTGTGTAGACATCAGTGGGCCCTGGCTCTGTGAGTCTGGCGCCATAGCTTACGGTGTCGCACTGTGTAGTGCAACACCATCGCATGTGGCACCGCACTTTACATCTAGGATTAACAGCACGCGCCCGACCCTGACCCTGACCCAACCTCATTCCCCACCCAGCCATGAACAGAGATGGTCCATGGCGGCTAGGGTTCGGCTCCTCCATTGATTTGGCCCAATCAAATCTGCCAGATCTGTGGGATTACTCCAAGGATCTCCATCCCACTATTTTCCCTCAGGTTTGCTCTCTCAGTCTTCTCAATTTCATCGATACATTTCAATCCTTTGTCCTCTATTTTGCAAATAGCCTTTAAAACCCTAGATTCTATTAGATTTTGAAATTGATATGCATCATTGGCATGTTATCTTGTATGTTTAGGTTTAGGAATAGCATAGTACTCATTGGTAAAACAATAGCTAGAGTACATGTTAGGTTAGTTGTTCATATTTGCAATTCACTTTCATTATGTTAGATGCTAGAACTATAGGTAGAGTAGCAAGCCATTATTTGTTCATGTTACAATTATAGGTAGAGTAAGATAGGCTTTTTGTAATGTTAGAACTATAGTTAGAGTAAGATGGAACATATGTTATAACTATAGTTAGAGTACGATGGGATTTTTGTAATTGTTCTTATTGTTTCTATTGTTTTGAATATGTAGGATGGAACTTCTCAATCCTCACTAAGATGTTCAACACCGTGCCTATAAGTTGTCCGAGAAGACAGAGGTACTAAAAACTCACATGCTAGTTCATATTGTTTCGGTATGTTGAGATGGAAATCTAACCTTGGCCATTGTATGTTTGCAGGAGCTTCTACCCCTTCGACTTAGGTATCACGAGGTCTTGTCCGACAAGATGCTTTACAATGAGAAATACACTCCGTACATTGAGAAGCTATGACTCCTCCCCTTTATCCACATGGTCACTCGGTCCATACCAAACTTCAACCCGCTGCGATCACCGCGCTTGTCGACCGGTGGAGGCCGAAGACACATACTTTTCACCATAGGACCGGTGAGATTATGGTGACTTTGCAGGACATGAGCATGATCCTAGCACTCCTAATTAAGGGAATCCCTATGTGTATGAGCACAGATTGTGAGGCGCCACTACTTATGGCGTTGCGCTTTAGGGTGCGGCGCCACTGTTGACGGCGTTGCAAAAAGGGTTAGTCCCGTGATTTTTTTTCTGGCGAGAGATCATTTCGTGAAATTGTTTTAAAAAAGGGTTATTTTTGTCCAAATTTCCAATTTTAGGTGACCGCCAAATCGTTACAAATTTGCTAGGCTTGTTCTATAGGTCGGAAGCTGTCAAATTTCCGAGAGTAGCAAGTGAAGATATATATGCTAGACAGTCTATGCTTGTTGTAGAAATGGGAAAGTAGGGAATGTCTTCCCTTAGAGCATCTCTAATGAAGACTATAAACACCCCGGAACTATAAAATAATCGCTCCTTTTTCGTCTCTGCAAAAAACTGTGGCTCTAGCGATACCCGTAAAAGGTGACAGAATTGTAAACAGGTTCACCGTCCGCGGAGAAACTGCTCGCCCAAACCCTACATGTGCGTTGTGCGAGGCTGAACCGAGTTAGCCCCGTATTGCTAGAGCCATTCACACGGGAGGGATATTTTGCCTTTCCCCTTTCCCACTTCCACACCATGGCTGTTGATCCCCCCACTCGCTCTCCGGCACCGCCGTCCACTAGATCTGGGCAGATAGACCTCACAGAAGTTCTGCTAGCCGCCGCCGAGGTCATGCCACCGTAGCCAACCCCCATCGCCGCTTGATTTGGATCTAGTTCGCTCGCCGCCGGAACCATACCCAGCCACCCCGGAGTTGGCAAAGCTTTGAAGAGGAAGAGGCTGGGGAATACCGGCCAGTCATTGCCCGCTGTTGCGCACAAAAAAAGCGCGCGTGCGGGGGACAAGAAGAAGACCACCCTGACCAAGCAGGTCATGCACCGTGCAGGCCTCCCTCCCGTGACCGCCAACCTCCTCCTGTCGCCGATGCGACCGCAATGTATGACCACCATCTTTTCCCCGATGCTTTGCTTGCAATTACTTGCAGCACATGACGCCTGCATCCGACGTAGCTACAATGCTCACGCGGGCCGGAATGCGTTTGTGGATCTGCTCAATGCGGCTGAGGTAGACATCACGGACAACCATGTTCCATTTGGCGATGAGGCGGACGTCGGTGAGGAGGCGAAGGAGGAGGCGGGATTGGAGGAGATCGAGGAGGAGGTCTTCGATGCTGACCAAGACAAGAATACAAAGAAGAAACGCGCGGTGAACTACACCGAGATCGAAGACACTTTCTTGGTGCGGGCATGGTCACAAGTGTCCATGGACGCGGTGACCGGCACAAACCAAACTGACAAGCTCTATTGGCAGTGCATCGAAGGTAAGTTCTTCCAACTTATGCCTCGTGCTGCACAACCGGTGTATCGATCATATTGGTCTCTACAAGGCCGATGGGATGTGATGAAACCGGCTTGTAGCCGTTGGTCCGCATATATGGCGCAAGTGCGTCTCAATCCTCCAAGTGATGTCAATGCCGATGAATATGCGAGATCATTTATTCCTCTTTTTTATTACCTAGTTGAGCCTATTCCTAGCTAATTGATCATCGCATTGTGCATGTTAGGAACATTATGCCAGGGAGAAGTACAAGGCAATGAATGGATCAAATGGGAAAGCTTTCACCCTTGACCATTGTTGGAAGTTGCTTGAGCATATTCTAAAATGGACTTTGAGAGACCAAGAAGTGGCTCCGAAGAAGGATAAGATGAAGGACATGGATGATGATAGTGATAAGGAAGATGGAAGAAGGAACAAGAATAAACCGGAAGGCAACAAGAAGGCAAAGGAGAGAATCAAGCTTGATGCCAAATCATCATCATTGAGGGATAAGATTGATGACATGGTGAAGTCAAAGGAGGTGTTGATGACCAAGACGTTGGAGATGAAGATGATGATGCATGACAAGAAGATGGTGACGAAGCATTCAAGGTGGGAAGCAATTCGAAGCAATTCCAAGTACAAGACCGAGCTAGAGGAGATGAGGCTCAAGATAAAGGAGGAGCTCATGGCGGAGGAGAAGGAGATCATGCTGATGGGCACCACGAAGATGAGTGGAGCACAATTGGAGTTGCATCAATTGATGCTTGCCGACATCTTGTAGAGGAGGAAGCAAGCACGCCAAGGCGGTGGTGCATCGTCAAGTGGCCTAAGTGAGTCTCCTAAGAGTGGTGGTGGTGGTGATGGTGGTGGTGGCGATGGTCGTGTGCACGATGATGAGCTCGCCGGCGATGATAGGGCTTGATGATCTCTTGCATTCATCATGGCAGATGTTTATTTTGGATTGTATGGTTTTTTGAAGGAATGCATGGTGACCTTTATTAATACGATAAAAGAGTTACATCATTTATTACATAAGGTAGAATAAACTCCGGTGGATCACCATCCCACACCCGGGTTCCCTTCGAGACATAAGCAAATTTTGCTAATTCATGCGCTACCTTATTAACATTCCTCGGACAGAACTTAAAAGAGATTCCAGCCATTGTACTTGCCTTCATCGTATGGTTGAACATTGCCCAATCTATATTTCGGTAGCTATGCTCATGACAATTTGATGTAAAAACTATGATAGATTGCATCGTTTAATTATCTAGTATTCATCACCGTTGTTTGAAATTGACACATACACACTTTTTACCGTTCGAAATGTCACGAGTTTAAGTCTTCGTTAGAGATGCTCTTATGTAGATGGAACACAATATGACAGAGGGCATGTACTAGATCTTATAGTGAAGGCTGTCATACACTAAGAAGTTTCACACCTATGTTTTTTGAATAGCTTTCATACTACCAGAGATTTGTAATAACAAGTTATATTTCATAATATTTTTACTACTGTATGATATTCACATCACAAGTACTGACCAAAATTTGCATGTTTGAGGCTCTGCTCACGTCCATAATGCAGTCTATTTACGAGCAAAGGGCATACTACCATATATCATGGCGGAAGCATTCCTGTTTGCACATGGGCAATCGCTCCATCAGCCATATGATGCCTGAATTACTATGCACATATCATATGCACCAGCCGCAGAATCAGAGAAACCTTGTACTCTATAATTACTAAGTACCATAAAAATTTTACAACAATTTATGATCAATTTGTCCACGATCCAAGAAAGAAAAACATTCTAAGCATAGCCATAGTTGGCCAAACGATGGTTCGATTAATAAATTCCACCATGATTGACTACATGTTCAACATGAAGCACCCATGTACTTTTTGCTGCTAGCAACCTTCTGTAGTATGATGGAGTGTCACTGAAACGCCCATTGAGATATGCTCTCACTGACCCCTGCACAAAGCAAATACTCTTCAATAAATATATCCAAAAATGTGATTCATACAGCATGAATTACACATTTGTGCACATTTCGGCCTAAGTCTTTCATGGGGATGATGTCTGTAATGTTTTTTCAACAAAATATAAATATCACAAACTATGTACATCAGCCGACTTGTTGAACTACATCATAATGCAAATGCTGAATAGGGGCTCCATAAACAGAGCACGTAAACTTACACAACTGAATTTTATCGTTTGGGCAAAGTGCAAACAACAGCACATAAACAGAGCACGTTAAGGACCTCCCTACTAAAATGGAATTATACTTTTTTGTTCCTCACATAAATATCCCTGCTGTGGTGCGTGCTAATCACATACATGCTATGCTTTTACACAAAGGTGAGAAATTATGGCATGCTTACATAATCAGCAGCATCAACTTTCTAAATCAGTAAATGCTAGCAGGTTTGTCCATTACTCCTCGCACACAATGCATTAGCATGTATCTGGAAGCAATACTAAGCTACATAGATATGGCACCCAGTAATCATGAGGCCAAACGTTTGGTCTCATGGTCTGAACATAACTACATATATGCAATATCATCGTGTTATCTGATTATCTCAGATGTGCGATCAGAATGCAGAAGAATGTGTCATAAAGTTTTCTTTGATGATGCATCAAATAACCAAAAACCACGTAAAAGCAGCAACACATCGCATACTCTAGAAACTATGCAATTACTCAACAGTAACCATAAGCAAACATATAATGTTATACTGTATCAAACTGGTTCTCTGGATTACTATCGGTGCAACCTCGATTTGAATCAATAGCGTTTCGTTTGAGATTCTCCACCAATTTATTTCATCAAGTAACTTTCACAATTATTGTTGTACGGCCTCTAAATGATCAGAGTTAATATCTCAAAGCAAGCATAGGAATAGCAATTCAAATATTACACACCCATGACCCAACTGCCTTATTAGGAATCAATGGTGTGCATCAGGCAAAAGTAGTGGATGATCAAGCTGCAGCTAAGCAGAAAGTGCTAGTTCAGCCTGGTCTGCTCAGTAAAGTGCAATTGATCTCAGGAATTGGTTCTGGATTACTTTCTAACACTAGCCATCAACTTAATTTAACCTCATCTCAGACAAAAATAGGTCAGGGTTAGATTTTTTATTAATTTTACTAGGATTTTAGTTTTTATTTTGTTCTGCGCGCATTTATTTAAAATAATAGTAAATGAAAAATAACAGCCGTTCTACTCCTCACGCAACTCACAAGTTGTTACATGTTTTGCATGATGATATTCGTTGTGCTCATGTCATCGGAAAATGTAACACTTCATAATTCACATTAGCTTACTTTACAGTTGATACAGTTCATTAATCATCACATTAGCATATAGAAAATTTGCATTGCAACGCACAAAAATATGCATTTTATAGATCTTATGTAACCATTTCAGTTAAATATCAGATGTTCATGTCATAGGCTCATCACTGATGCCAACACACACAGAAGTGGACTTCCATGAAATACCATGTTAACTAACACAACTTCTGTGGAGTTATTTATAATCAAGTAATACTGAACTTGTAAATTAAACCAACATTCAAGGGCAATACAAACATTTTTAATTGTTATAAAGTGAACAATCTATTATTCCCTCTACTAGATTATAAGTTTGTGGATCATGGACCTTCCATGTTCTCTTTTCCTGATATGCATCACATTTAACAAACAACAGTCATAGGAATACCAATATGACTGTCTGTAGATATCTAATCCGACGCCAGCCTAATTCACTGTACCAATTAACAAAATCTTCTAAATGCCCAACGACCCATAGCTTCTAGTACCGTAGTAAGTGCATATCTATTGCTCACACTTTGCCACAAGATGTTAAATTCCATTTGTATATCAGGTTCTTACAACATTTTAATCTCTCAACCATTTCATCAAGCATGTACCACACACAGCCTAACTGACATCCTTGTTTGCAAAACTCCTCTAGTTTCACAGGGGCTGGCAACTAGCAAGGCGCGAAGCATTTCGTCGAGCAGTAGGAGGGCACCAACAAAAGTCCCCCTTGTTCCTCACCACAACCCACTAGTAACTTAACTTCGATCCAACAGGAAAACCGCGATAACTAGCAACCAGCACACCGGTGTCGTACTAGTAGCAGGCCAAAAGTGGTGGGAGGAGGATGGCATGGCAGTCACTGACCTGATCTTCTTGATGAGGATCTCGCGGAGCTTCTTGCCGAGCTCCTGGGAGCGGACGCGCGCCATGAGCGCCTTGTGGGCGAGCACGCGCTTCTCCGAGTTCTTGACGTGGTGCTCCGTCCGGCGCTTGATCAGCCGCTCGATGCCGCTCGACCGCATCTTGCGCTCCATCACCTGGAGCGCGCGCTCCAGGTTGCCGTCCCTCACCTGCACCACGATCCCCCGCGACGGCTGCACCTGCACGCAGTGTCCCCTCCCGGCCGCGGCCGCCGCCGCGGCTGCCGGCCAGAGCCCCCGCGCCGTCCGTGCCAGCGCCTGCATCGCTCGCTTGTTTCGTCGCGCCGCCGCGGCCGAACGAACTGTTCTGGCTTGCGCTGCGTTGTGTTGTGCACGCCGCGCGGAGGATCCGGGACGCCCATTTCAGTCCGTATGTTTTCAGTTGGACCCCTGCACTCTTCTGAATTCGTGTGTTGGTTCTGTAGGGCAAATTAGCTCACTGCCTCTTCAGTCTCCACCCATCCCGACGGGAACGCCGCCGCCGCCGCCGACATCAATCGAATAGGCACAGCCACCCAGTCTCTCCCGTTCGTTCCCGACTCTCACGAACCCCTCGCCCTCCCGTCCCGCGGCCAGGGACACCGGCGGCAACCAACCTCCAACTCCGTGTCCCTCTCCGCCGTTCCCTCTGTCTTCGCCCCTCTCCGCCGCGTCCCTCTACGCTCGCGACCATCCCTCCGCCCGTGAGAAGCCCTGGCAGTGGCGCATCCCGGGGCGGCGTCTCAAGGTGAGTCTTCCCCGCTTCTTACACCCCTCCTCTTCCTCAATACATCCTCTAATTGAATTGTGTTCTCCCTCTGGATAATCCTAGAAGATAACTCCAAGGAACAAGAAAAATAACTAGCAGCGAGATTGCTTTCGGTCATTTTTGTGAGATGTGGAATCACTAGACCACTTGCTCCACTCGTAGCCAAAATGTCCATTCAGATTTTCACCGGAATTTCGAATTGCCCAGAAAAATCTGAAAAAAAACTACGTAAAAACAAGCATATTCTTGTGATTCGACCGGTCAAGTTTCAGCTCATTCTAATTTACGGTTCAGGAAAAAAACTAGCATCTGACGTTTCTGCACATTCAAATTTTCGCCTAATTAGCGAATCTCTCAGAGAAGTCTGAAAGAATTATCTAAGACTAAACACACTCATGTGAGTATACTGTTCAAGTTTTAACCAAGTCGAAGATGAAAAGAACTCAGCCCTGAGAGTGAGAGAGGAGCCAAGAAAGAGTGATCCTATGCGATTAGCATGAAGGGGCATCCCCTTCTCTGGGTTGCATGATGCTACTAGTTATTACATATTCTTGTGGAGAAAACAGTTGATGCTTACTATGTTATGATGATTTTGTCAGGAGTGTAATCTCATTCACAAGGGTAGGCAATGTAGGTCTTAATCAGTTCAGGGTTTTTGTATCAAACATATTCAGAAATTTGGGTATCCCCTTGACCTCAAAGAAGTTTGAAAGTGTGTCTAGTTTATAGAACTAGAAGTGAAGGTCTAGTGTGTGCTGTTCACTGCTTGTTTGTACAAAGCAGTGTGTACCTGATAGTGTGCGTAGTGTGCTAGACCATATATTCTCTCTGTATTCTTTGAAGAAGCAGTTTGCAACCCGTTCCCCATGCCCAACTGTTTTGTGGTATGGAAGAAAAGAAAGGTAGCATTAAAAAGATAAGATGCCTACCTGATACAATCTTCCTAGAGTAAAATTGTCATTTCCTGCTTGTGGTATTGTTAGCAAGTTCTGCAAGTCTCAAATGATAAGACAGCTGCATCACTGTTTGTGTTTACATAAGTGGATTTAGTGCAGCTTCCAGTTATGTTTTGTTGAGGAGAACACTCCTTGTTTGTTTTCCTGCACATAACAAGGTTTTATTTATCTTATTGTGATCTTGTCAGGGGGTTTCCCTGGAATGATGTATTTGTGATGGCAGTGCAACATGTGTTAGCTTTAATTGAGTGATTTTTGGTGTTGAATGTCTTGGTGGAAGTTTGAGTTTGTAGTATATCTTTTAGCTATCAATCCCTGTATATGCAAGATACATAGCAATTTCAAACAATTTGGCCATGATCAACTGTTTATGCTGCGGAAGAAAAGAATGGTGGCAATTAAAGGACAACATGCCTACCTGATACAATCTTCCTAAACTAAATTTGTCATTTCCTGCTTGTGGTATCGTAGGAAGTTCTGCAAGTCTCAAACGACAAAACAACCACGCTAGATTTGTTTTGACATTCCCTACAAAGATGTTTGGCCATTTTAATAATTCCTTTGTCTATATAGTAGTAGTAGCATTTTCACCTTTGCTATTAGTTCCTGATGATTCAGTCGTTGGAGTATGCCAATTTGTTTAAACGATATGTGTTAAGGTCTGAACATAAGCTTTAGGACAAAAAGGTTGAATGTGTGACCAGCCATTGTGTTGTGGGCTCTTAACACATATTGTACTTTATGTCTCAATAAAAGCTTTAGGAGAGAAAGGTTGAATGTGTGACCATCTATTGTGTTGTGGGCTTTTAGCACATCTTGTACTTTGTGTCTGTATTATGTATTCACATACCAGTAACCTAAATGGTACTACTAAAATTCTTGTTTCATGGTTATGTTTTGATTACTATTTACTGGATCACTTTGTGAACATATCATACTAATGATACTTCACTAATCACTAATGTAAGACCTTCTAGCTTTTTTTTGGAAATGCATGTATCTAGACATGTGTTAGTGTTTACGTTCATCCATTTTAGTCCGAATCTAGTCTACTTTGAAATATCTAGAAGGTCTTACATTAGTGAACGGAGGGAGTAATAACTTCCCAGCTGTTGAAAATTTGTTTTTGGCCATGATTGTGCTGCTTCTGTGAAGACTAGTGCGAAAGCTCACTGTTTGTTGTGATGAGTGGGGGCCTTGTATCTGTATTCGGATCAGCTCTTTAACATAGTTCCCTGCTTGAACCCTGGCTGGGAGCTGGGAGAGGTGTCCCACTACAGGTGGAAATAAACCATTTGACCTTTCAATGGAAAGGAAACAAACCACTCAATAATCGGTAGAAATTCCTCCTACTGAACTGAGCCAATCTCTCTCCTTTTGTCTAGTTAGCCGGTTCAGATTGCAGCTTGCTGCAAGGATAGTGAACTAGATGTAAACTATCTCATGCTTAGTTGCTTACCCTGGATTGAACTGACGACAACCATCAAACGTGGGGATGCCCTTTGTACAGAATATTATATATGTATATGAAATCCTGGATTTAGAATCTGGAACATATAGCTATATTTCTTGTGTTCTCA
Organism: Avena sativa; assembly: GCA_916181665.1. Lineage (NCBI taxonomy): Eukaryota > Viridiplantae > Streptophyta > Magnoliopsida > Poales > Poaceae > Avena > Avena sativa. The sequence continues at coordinate 76,224,657 of OV702292.1, read as the reverse complement.
CATATCCTTGTCCACTGTGCAGTTTCCAGAAACACTGGATGTGTTCTTGGCTAATTCTCTTTTCCAATTTCTTTTCTTGACAGATCAGCTTAACTAGTCAACATGGTTATTCCTCCACCAGCTAGGGCACCTGCAATCACCAAGTTCCTAAAGCCCTATGTACTGAAGATGCACTTCACAAACAACTTTGTGAGCGCCCAGGTTATCCACACCCCATCATCGACCATCGCATGCGCAGCGAGTTCGCAGGAGAAGATCCTCCGGCCAAGCGTGGAGTCGACGCGAGACGTTGCCACGGCTGCCAAGATTGGGAAGCTGCTCGGCGAGCGCTTGCTGTTCAGGGGCATCCCTGCGGTGTCTGTCTCCATGTCAAGAGACCAATCGTACCATGGCAAGGTCAAGGCTGTCATGGATTCTCTTACAGCTGCCGGTGTGAAGTTACTGTGAATGATGGTAGTAGCTGATTTCCACCAGCTTTTTAGTTCTTGATGAAGTGAATTGCAGATAAAAGTAGTGCCAGGCTATGCTGTTTTCAGTTTAGCTTCCCTGTTCTTGATTTCAACTTCTCGAATCTGTAACGGTCCATGCACCAGAATACAGAACAATACAACCCTGTTCAGAACACTGGAATTTTCCTGGATACTGCTGGAATGTCCCTATGTTGGTAATGCATGAAGTATTACTGTACTGTCCAAAGAAGAAGAATGTTACTTGAGAACCACGTTTTTGGGATTCTCAGTTTATAATGACACGACCACAGTTCCATGACTGTGCAGTGTGGTGAAGTCTCCCATGTCAAATATAATATGAGACCCTGAAACTTGACAGCCACGGAATCACGTTAGCAAGTACCGTCAGCTTGCACTAATGATAAAAAAGATTTAGAAAAGCAGCTATCAGTCCAACCAAGGTCAAACTTCATCTCTATCTAATGATCTGTTAGTCCCCACCTCCCCCCTTGGCTCCTATATAAACCACATCATTGGTGCCGAGGAAGTCAGAGAGGATCACCCGCAATTCGATCGAGAGGCCTTGTTCATCCTACAGGAGAATCTGACGAGTTCAGAGTGAGTTGTGATCCTGCTCTTCACTTGAATCGTGTTCATGTTCTTGTTCTGGACATGCCTACAGCCTATTCTTCATTCGGTGCTGATGCAGGAGCTGAAAAACAGAGAAGGGGAAGCAAGTGGAGCGGTTGATGGAACAGGGAGGGGAAAACATGGTATGTTAATCATCACCTGCACTTCTCCTTTTCCTTGTTTGTTTAGGTGTTTGTAAGTCCCGATAATATGTTCACTAGATTATTAGGGTCAGGCAAACAAATTTCCACTTTGATTGTTTCATGGTCTTATAGTCCTCTGAATTTTCTATTTCAATTATTTGTTTAGATGCACTGCACAGATGGGCACCACCCCAAATCTTTATCTTGGTTGGTCACATCTGCTATTTATCTTATCAGGATCTAGCTGGGGGTGGCATGCAGGCACAGAACGGCCCTGCAGGGGATGGTGATGAAACGGATCCCACTGTCAGTTCTCCAAACCATCGACAGCAAGAACATATATATCTTCTTGGATACAACGGGTTTCCGATTTTGTTTCTTGCTGCAGCAATACTTTGAAAATAGGCTGCGGATGCTCGATTCGCTTAGAAGGACAGGCAACGACCCGTATCCACACAAGTTTGACGCCGGTATCTCAATCACGGACTATGTAGCCAAGTACAACAGCTTGGATTCTGGTGAACATTTGCTAACTGTCACTGAGAGGTTGGCTGGTATTGTTTCTATAGGAAAGTAACTGTAGTTAGCTCTGCTTAATGGAAGTTTTCTTCTCCCTGAAATCGTTTGCTTGTGCCTGCAAGGGAGAGTCATGAGCAAGAGAGCTGCCTCATCCAAACTCTTCTTTTATGATCTCTATGGCGATGGAGTGAAGGTTCAAGTCATGGCTGGGGCCAGGTATCAATTACACTGGTTGGATCAAGTATTTTAATTAGCATATCATCTGCTCATTTGCTTTCTCGTTATAGCAGCTCTATCCTTATAATTTTGTCTTGCATTACCAAATTGCATTATGTGATTTCTAGGTTTTTATTTCTCTTTTAGCTGCTCAGAGTTGGGCGAAACAGAATTCTCTGAATGTCACAGTGTTGTGAAGCGGGGTGATATTGTTGGCATAATTGGATATCCAGGTTAGCTATCTTGTCTACTAGTCAAATTTAGCACTTCCTGAATGAGGATTATATCTTTTCTCTGTCTGAGTCTAAAGTCTAAACAATGTTAGAGAAGTCCATGAAATTGATCAAACATAAATTACCATAGGTTTTATTAAAGCAATGCCATAGGGATATGTCAAATGATTAACTCCACAACATTTCGGAGAATTTTTTTTCTCAGAGTAAAGAACTATTACCTTTAAAGTAATATTTGTACTACTGTAAGTTTTATGAAAAAAAGATGTGGTACCGGGTGTGGTGCCAAGCTGCAAGTTGGCATAAATAAGAAATTTTTGGAAAGCTTTCATCTAATTTCTTCTATGCTTTCTTAGTATTGTGGTAAATGAAGACACAGTTTGTTGAATGTGTTGTTGTAGTAGACAAAGTACAAAAAGGTTTGGGATCTCAGTTTTTTTTTTTCACTCAAACCATAGTTGATAACTTGATATCTAGGATTGCCAAATGTTACCACAAACTTGATACTTGATAGGATGCTTGTTCTTTCAGCTACTTTTTTCTGGCATATTAACTCTATTTTTTATGCATATCAGGTAGGAGTAGCAGGGGCGAACTTAGCATATTTGCTAGAAGTTTAATATTGCTCTCTCCATGCCTCCATATGTTACCCAACCAGAGAACTGGGCGTTGTACTGCTGTTGCTGGGAAGGTGAGATGGAATACTAAACAGATATCAGTTCTTGATCCTTGATATGATTGTCATATTTGCGTTAGAAGAAACACTTAGAAAGTACCAAAAAGTACAAACCCACCAACGGTGGCAAGTATCAAAAATAAACGTCCAAACAAAAGAATCATCACTGAACAACTATGAATTCATGCTAGCTTTAGATATTTCTCTGAACAACTATGAATTCGTGCTGTTTTAATGATACATCATGCGGCATGTCAAAAAAATATCATTTGGGAAATTTCTCCCATACTTCTCCAAAAGTAGATGTGTACCAATTTAATTGTGTACAGTTTGGAATTTATGTAACCTCTTTGGGAGAGTATTGTTCTGTCACGCCACATCATTTATGAGAATTAAAAAAATATGAAAATAATCTAGATAATGTTTATGACTTAAACATATTCTCTGATCACACTGAAGCATTGTTAGCCATATGTGTATGTGCTCACTAAGACATGTAAAAGAGGACAAATAAGAAAATGCAGTCCACTTTTACCTTAGAAATACCAATGCTGGTTCCATTTATCTCAAATTTTACTTCTGATGAAAAACAGTAGAGCATGCTATCCATGATATTCAGTAAAATCGATGGATTACACCCTTTTAGTAAAAGATGTGAAAATGTTGTATTGTTTTTCAGACCACAAGAGCAAAGGCAGGTGCTGATTGCTGGGTTCCAGGAATAGGAAGGAACACTGAAACTTATGTTTTAAAGGATCAGGTTAGTGTTTCCCTGATCCCTGACCGCCGAAACTCAGTTGAGTATTGAAATTTCGTTTGAAACACTTTGTATTTTGTTGAGAGTTTATGTCTGTCCTATAAAAATGTCGACCATTTTCTACTACTCGATTATAAGTTCACAGCTCCGTTTTCTCGAAAAATAAGTTCACAGCTCCAACGATTTATCATCATCTATTGCTAGGAAACTCGTTACCGCCAGAGATATCTCGACCTCATGGTGAACCATCAAGTGAGACATATCTTCAGAACACGGTCCAGGGTCATTTCCTTCATCAGGAAGTTCCTTGATGAACACAATTTTTTGGAGGTGTGCCTTGAACCATTATGGATACTATTTGAAGCTTCTTTAGAAGAAACCATTCTCTTACTTGGCTAAGCGGTTTCCTATCTTTGCTGTTCTCCAGGTTGAGACTCCAATGATGAACCTGATTCCTGGGGGAGCATCTGCAAAACCTTTTGTTACACATCACAATGAGCTAAACATGGATCTATACATGAGAATTGCTCCTGAACTCCATCTGAAGCAGTTGGTCATTGGTGGCTTGGACCGTGTTTATGAGATAGGAAAGCAATTCAGGAATGAAGGGATTGATTTAACTCACAATCCTGAATTTACGACATGTGAGTTTTATATGGCTTATGCAGACTACAATGACCTGATGGAGCTTATGGAAACCATGTTATCGAGTAAGTACTTAATTTAGTGGTGCATAATTTTATCTCGTGTTCACAAGCTAGACAGATAATGCCGAACGTTGGGTGCTGCACTTAGGCTACCGAGTACTTTGCACTCTACCTAATTAATGCATCCATTAACCACTTTGATGAGATTTTTTTCATTTGATTGCACGCATGGGCCAAAGAAAACGTCATACAAAATGTTTGTGAATTTCGTATTTGAAACTTTTATGACATGTAATGTTTATCTAACCTAAAGTAACTATGACAGGTATGGTGAGAGAGCTGACAGGCAGTACTAAGATAAAATACCATGCCAATGGAGCTGATAATCCTCCGATAGAGATTGATTTCACACCTCCTTACAGGTAGTAGATATGTCCGCTCAACAGAATGAATGCGCCTGTAAAATATGAAATATGTTTTGATATTGTTTGAGTTGTTTGCTGACATAGGTTCTTTGACACTTCTTTGTTTTTTTTGAAGTATTTGACACTTCTTTGTTATTATAGAAGGATAGACATTATGCAGGAACTGGAATCTGTTGCTGGGCTTAACATTCCAGTAGATTTATCAAGCGACGAGGCGAACAAATATCTCGCAGCGACATGTACGAAGTACGGAGTCAAATGCTCACCACCTCAAACAACAGCACGATTGCTTGACAAGGTTCTTATTCCTATTTCTCAAATGACAGTTAGAAACTACTTACTTGAGTTCTGTCGCATGGTGCCACTGCCCATACTGTTCATATTTCTGATATTGTTTTTGTTTCCACAAAATAGATATCACGTTGGCTTAGAAACAAATGTTGGCATATCGTGCAGTTTACAGTTTCTCTAGTCCATGGAATGTATTCAACTAAACATTACATAATTTGTATTAAGTATACTAGTTTCTTTACCAGGTAATTGGGCATTTTCTTGAGGCCACATGTGTGAACCCGACTTTTATCATGAACCATCCGGAGATAATGGGCCCGCTGGCCAAGTGGCACAGGTCTCGGTCAGGACTCACAGAAAGGTTCGAGTTGTTCATCAACAAACATGAGGTAAAAACTCTGCTATCCTCTAAAGAATGCATCGATGCTGAACCATTTGCCCCTAATTTTTAAAGTGTATTATTTTCGCGTTGCCTCCGTAACCTGATAGGTATGCAATTCCTACACTGAGTTGAACGATCCATTGGTGCAAAGACAGCGATTCGAAGAGCAGCTGATGGTACGTAACCAGAAACTGAGACATCGTTGACACTGCAATGCTGCATTTCTACAACGACATTCTCTGAAAACCTATCTGCCATCCTGTGAAACCCCACTCCCCCAGAACCGGCAATCAGGAGACGATGAAGCGATGGCGCTCGACGAAGCGTTCTGCACCGCTCTCGAGTATGGTTTGCCGCCGACGGGCGGTTGGGGCCTGGGGATCGACCGCGTCGCGATGCTGCTGACGGACTCGCAGAACATCAAGGTTTGCGCATCCTCCCATCTTTGTGTTTCTGTTCTTTGCTCTGCAGTGCAGCATTTCTCTGCTCGAGGATGCCCAGCTTTCTGAAGCTACCTTGCCCTGCCCTGTGTGGTACTTTTCAGGAGGTTCTTCTGTTCCCAACAATGAAGGCCCAGCTACCTGGGTAGTACTCCAGCAGTTCAGATGGTATTTCTATTAAAGAAGGGGGGAGAACAAACAAAAAATTACAGTAGTAGTACATACGTATATGGAATTAGGAATAAGTGCTCCAGTGGTCACATCGTCACTTGGACAGATGGTGGTGTAAACCATGTGAGCAATGTCTATTTGGAGAATTATGATTGACCAGTAAATCTTCTCCCTGCTGATGTCCTCCAGTTCAGAGCTGCTTTTCTGCCCTGAGTTGTATCGGTAGCAGCGTGTGATCAAGGCCTGGCCGTTGAGTTGTAAATACGCATCTCTCTTATTAATGCATAAAAGCAGTGCTCACTCCTGCTGTTCACGTAAAAAAAAAAAACTTTGGCCACTCCAACGTTGGCCAAACATCACTTTTTTTGTTTTTGACGATCAACCGGAGGGGGTCACCCCCTACCTGAAATTTTATTGAAAACACCAAGAGCTGAGCCAGCTCCCCAGAAAACAGTCCGGAGATTACAAAGAGGGGGTAGAAGCAAACAGAAGAAAAGCAAAAGAAAACACCAAAGAGGAAAAAGAAGAAGAGGAGAGCACAACAAGGTGCTGACAACTAATTTGGCCAGTCTTCAACCCAACGCTGGAAGGCAATCTTCTCTTCAAATATGGCTCTACGAGCCCATAGATTATAGGTTTCCATACTTTGTTTGGCAACGACATGAGTTGGGGTTTCAATGTCATAAAAAACTTTCTTATTCCTTGAAAGCCACATGCTCCACAGCGACCCGATAGTTACTAGGTCCCAAGCTTTACTTTTCGCCGCACAACAGTTTCGTTTAGCCTCATCAAAGATGTTTGTAAGGTCATGAACATCAGCAAGATCAATCCCAAGAATCGAGAGGATTTGTTTTGTTCGGCTGCACTCAAGCACAAAATGCTCAACCGTTTCCTTTGTGTTGCAACCAAAGGGACAGTTTTCATCATCCACAATATTCTGTTGAAATAAAACCGATCTTACATTGAGTCTCCCCCTAATCATCAACCAAGCAAAGATTTTTCCTTTTTTCAGCGCTGCACACTTCCATACCGTGTCTGCACAGATGCTTTTAACCCCTCCCCAATTCATGATCCTATAGAGATTCTTAACAGAGAAGGTGTCAGTCATATCCATTCTCCAGCCTCTTTTATCATTTTCAAAAAGTTGAGCTCACAAGTGTTAAGGAAGGACATAAGGGCGTCCTTTTCCCTCTCTGCTTGGTTAGAAGTAATATGGTTTGGAGGGATAGACCATTCTCCATCCACCAAGCAATCAGCGACATAAATGTTTGGCCTGCTAGTGTGTGAAAAAAGAGCTGGGAATTGGGAACAGAGAGGTCCATTAGTGGTCCATTTGTCTCTCCATAGCGAAGTGGTTACTCCATTACCGATTTGCACACAAGTGGCATTTGTAAGTTCAAATTATATCAGGTTAAAGGGCAAATGAGTACTCCCTCCGTTTCAAAATATAAGATGTTTTAGCTTTGTGAAAAGAGTGTATCTAGACCCCTTTTAGTGTCTAGGTTCATTCCAAACCTAGATGAATCTAAACATTAAAAGAAGTCTAGATACACTTCATTCACAAAGATAAAACATCTTATATTTTGAAACGGAGAGAGTACTTAGTTGATTCTTGTCCAGTTGTCAGAAACACACATTCTCTAGAAGGTACAGATACTAGAGTCAGAACACTCTCTACTTTCGATGATCGTTCTTTTTGTAGTCTATATGGATGGATAAGTTTTTTCGTTGAAGTTTTTTCCTACTCCCTCCTATCTAAATTAATATTCTCAGGTTTATCTAGATTCGGATGTATCTAGTACTAAAACTTGACTAGGTACATCTGATTCTATACAAATTTGAGAATATTAATATGAATCAGAGGAAGTAGTTGGTTTTATCTGAACTGTTTTAGATTTAATACATGCAACAACAAACCATGTGAACTCTCTTTATTCTTCTTACAATTTAGCCATTCGTTATTTTAAGAAAATCGGTACCACCTTTTTCTGTATTGTTTTTTTTTCAAAAAACAATTCTTAAATAAGATGGTATCAAGTGCATAACATGAAGTTTCCGAGCAAGCAAGAATGGAAGACCTGCCTAATAAGCGGCTTGTTCTTTTTTTTTTTTACAATCAATACCACATATATTCATACTAATAAATAGTACATGCTAGAAGTACATAAATTGTCTTCAACGACTACAAAACAAAATCTAAAAGAAAACAAGTAAATCTCGAAGGTCTTCAAAATCTTCTTATTTCGTGACACAATCTTGCACTTGTCTGACGGCAGCCAATAAACATGACACTGATGTCAAATCATAGACCTGTAAATACCAGCGAGGGTTCTTCCATAATTTTAATTTGCCGCAGTGCCAATGCTACGTACACGCGCGCTGCCATTAGAGTAATCCATCAACATCGGCAAGAGTACCACAACCAGTATTCTAGAAAAAAGAAACCGAATAGCAGGGTCGGCGTCGTAGGAGAGTTGAGAATACGAATCTCCATTGTTGAGGACATAGCAGACATGACAAATATTGCCAGGATAATTCTCCTCGCGGCAACCATGAGAAAAAAATCCAAGATCGATCTGGCGGATCAAGATCTGAAAAACCATACCTATAGAACTTTAATCTATAAAACCACCATTGACGCCAGGAAGATCTCGTCGTCGAATGGAGAGCTGAAAATCACTTATTGCAGGCGATACCAACTCCATTGACATAGACACCAAGAAGATGGCTACCAAAACCCTAACCTAATCTTGCAAAAACACTACTTTTATTGAAAACTTCACCCATAGATCGTGTTCTCCATCCCTCCTGACGCCGGCGAGACCAGCCGAAGGAGGGGGAACCGATGTATGGAGGAGGTGGAGGTGTTGGCGGCGGCTTGGTTGAGGCGACGGCTGGTCTAGGTCACGTACGGGGCAACAATTTTTCTAATATAAGCGGCTTGTTCTTGTTTAGTTCCAACACGTTCTTTAGTGTTGCTTTTATCCTAAAAGAACATTACCAAGCATAAAGTTCTTGGTGAGGAGAGCGTCAATTTGGCTCCTGGGCTCCTAATCCTTTTTTTAAAGTTCAAATTAACGATTAAAAAAATTAGAAAAATACCTGGATGTAGATAATAGTTTATGATATGCTCGTGCAAAAACTCACACGAAAATAACTTGTATTCTAGGCTCGGCAGAAAAAAGAGAGAATTGCAGATCTGCTCATGAAAAGTTAACTTTGAATGGACCAACCTATTCTCTAAATTTGTCTTTTTTGTTGTGCCAAAATATAAGGTATTTTCTATTGAATTTTGTAGACTTGTAGTGCGTATTGATGGCTACACGTAGCTATATTTTTTGAAAATATTTGATGCTTTAAAAAAATTCAAAATGGTCTCTAGTGAGCCCGTGCTCCAAATTGCTTTTCCATCTTGGTGAGTGGTATCATAGGGAACCACTTCTTAAAGTAAAATCCTGAAATTCAAGTTATGGACCGTCGGAGAAAAATATACCCCCTCCATCCCAACATAGATGTCGCAAGTTTTTAAAAATTTAAATGTATCTATGCTTAATAGTGTGTCTAGATACATTTAAATTTAGACAAATTTGCGATATCTATATTAAGGTGGAAGAAGTATCATTTTTATGCACAAACGCATTGATGGTGTTTTACCAAGGTTTAAGCGAGCTTTCGTTACGGTTTTAAATAGTTTTCAATAATCTTAAGATGTGGTTTGGCAGAAACCCGAGCGGATGCCCATCCCTTGTGTTGTCCTCTTTTCTGTGATCCAAGGCCAAACCATACCCCCGTTGCTAGTCCCCCGCCAACCCATCCACTTGCCACGGTCCTCGCTTGCGCCACCATCCGCTCTGTCCGCTGTGGTGGCGGACCCATTTCCAAAGGAACGTGGGTCCTCTAGCCGGTAGTAGAGCACACGATATTATCTACTACTCCCTCTGTTTTAAATTACTTCGTCGTCGCGCTTATATAGGTGAACTAGTACTCCCTCATTTTTTATTCAAAAAATCTTCGAATTTTTAAAATAGATAGTATGAAATATGTACTACGTATACCAAAAATTTTAAGAATTTTTTGGTGAAAAATGAGAAAATACTAGGCCACCTAGATAAACGTGCGCGCGGAGTAATTTGAAACAGAGGGAGTATCTGCTGTGAGGTCAGCTGCGGCGCGCGCTGTGGCTGTCAGTGTTTTTCTTTTTGAAGCTTACAAAATTTTGTATTTGAAGATCCAAAAAACATGAAAAAAATACCAACATGTAGACAATGATATACAATAAGAGCATGTCAAAAATCGTGTGAAAATACTTTGTATATTGGGCTCAGCGAAAAAGAGAAATTTTCGGATCTGAGATTTGAATAGTACACTTACGAAACTTGTCAAATTTCTTTTTTTTCTGCTCCAAAAATACAAGTAAATTTTCATTCACACTTTGCAGATGTGTAGTGCATGTCGTTAGCTACATGCACATATTTGTTTCGATTTTTTTGAAGCATTCATGAAAAGCTTAAAATCGATCTAAATAGAAATGGACGAACATGATTAAAAGCTACATTTAGGCCGGAATCCGTTAGTCTTATTCTCTCTCCTTCCCTGGTATTTCCCAATTCTTCTTGTTCCTTTCTTGACCTCACGTCTCAAAGCAGTTGTCGTGCTCGACGACCTCGAGAAATACGGGGCCGGCGACAATGTGGATGTCGATGCAGAAGCGGAAGGACCAGAGCAGCACGGCGGCCTTCCTGCGATCTCCACGGCGGCGTCCTGCTCCATGTGCTGATGCACGGCCTCGGCGAGGATAGCCCCGTGTGGTGCAAGAGCTCCAGGGCGTTGACCTAGCCAGGAGGTGGAGCAAGCGGCATGAGGTCGTCGGCTGCCCACCGGCATCAATCCGTGCGGTGCTGAAGCACGCAACGCCATAGAGGATGGAGACATTGGAGGCGCTATACTACACTGTGGGTTGGTGGCATGGGCGGTGAGGGTGAGCCCGATGTCCAGGCATCCAGTGCCACCAGGGGATAGAAGTGGAAGGTGGACAAACTCGTGGTGGTAAGCCTATTGCTGAAATTTTCTCGGCAGCTGGAGAGAGGGGTGTTGTATTAAGAGGAAGACAGAAAGACATTACCAAAGAAAATAACAAGGCAACTAGGATCCGGTTTAAGGATGATAAGGTGTCTAGGATTGGATTTGATTTCAGATCAGATCACTTAGACATGGTTATCAGAAGCTAATGTATGTTGCATTTGTGATTATCATAGAGGAACTCAAAACCCCCTTCCATGTGGTATTTGAGAGCTAAGGTATGTATAGCTATTTGTACTGTATTTCTTCTTTTGGTCTGTATTGATATTTTCATAGAATCAATACTCGACTCTCGAGTTCTTCGGAAGAAAGCCCGGTGAAGGGAAAATAAATGTACATACAAGTGCAACAATTTTGATGCGGACTGTAGATTTATTGATTAAAATAAAGCACGCGTTAATATCGCACAGCGAAACGCGCGTGTTCGTTTAGTATATCGGTAACATGGGAGGTGCTTGTGGTTTTTTTTGAACGGGGGAGGTGGTTGGTGTGGATGCCGCGGTGGCCATCTCTAGAGATGTTGGTGGCCTGCTGATCCGTTTAATGGCTTGGGCCACGGAGCTCCATCGTTTATCGTGACAACCCATGTCGTCAGGTGCGTGTTGGCGGGCTTGTGAAGAAGGCGGGGGTGCAAGGAGACGAGGTTGTGTCGTCGATCTGGAAAGCTGCTCGACACATATTCCGCTAGCGGTCCCTCCGTTCCATATGTTTTAACTTTACGAGAAGAGTGTATCTAGATTTTTTTAGTGTGTATGTTCACCTCTAAATCTAAATTAACCTATTCACTAAAATGAGTCTAGATATACTCCTTTTACAAAGCTAAAGTATCTTATATTTTAAAACGGAGGGAGTAGGTGGGAGACGACATCTAGCAATCTGTTGTTCAAGTCGATAGGAGATGCCCCTTTTCGGTGGATAGAGGACAATACGACAATGATCGAAAGTTAGTAGCGAGGACCTCAAACTTCTTATGGTGTCTTATCTAGCGGCGTGTGAGTGTCAACTCTCCCGACATTGGGATCCGGCTAGCGAGAAGTCGTCCGCCGGTAAAAGGTTCCTAAAGGTTTTGACGACAAGTATGCATGTACCTGGATGGAAACACAGAATCTTCGATCAGCAATGTCGACCCACATGCATTGTGCCTTTACCAAATGTGGTGACTTGAAGCTCAACCTTTGTTGGTTTTGTCTCTGTTTTGATGTTTCTGTATTTCTGCACGCCTTCTCCCAGATCGTCCAAGTGGGTCTTTTTAGGTAAAGAATTCGAGTCTAAGATGAAGATGGACGACTGCGGAGGCTCGAGGAGAGAATGGGCCCTAGTGGCGCGGCCTGGTAGTGTGGTGGTGCCATTGGGCCTCGTTTCGGCCTCATGGCTCTTCTCCCGAGGTTCTGGTGCTTCAGCTGCTTCTCTTCGCAAAAAATACTCCTCAAAAAATCTCTAGGCCATTTGACTTCGTTTAGGGTCCTGAAAAATAAAAATACATAAAACAAGGTTTTCCTGTCCTACAGAGTTATAAATCAATAAAGAGGATCATTGATAAATCCCTATAAATTAATATAAAATATGGATATAACATTACATACGTTGTAAATATGTACAAATAAACTATAAAGTACTATAAAGTTTATGTATACATATTACATGCATGAATAGTTTTTTTTCCAACAATGAAACTACGACAAGTCTCACCTAAAAGCCATATGAAATTTACATTAATAACACGAGCGTAAAACTCCACCAGAACATATGCAAAACCTACCTGTAACACCATCAAGACTCTGCATCAAATGTTTCAGTGGAGTTTCATAACATAAAATAGAAAAAACACATTTAAAATTACTGTAGTTTTGTTTGAAAGATAACGTGTCCCAGATAGAAATAGGACATCCGATTAAGAATGTACTCCGGTCTTTTCTAGTTTGGACAAGAAAATGAAATGATATGATCGATGGGTGATTGGGTGGAGACGTGGAGTGCGATAGAGAAGTGGGCCGTGGGATTGATTTCGACAATGGGCAGTGTCCTGAAAAGCCTCGAAATGATTTGGACCAAATATATTTGCATCTACGCTCGGACATCCCCTCAAAAAAAAAAAAAAAAAAAAAACTACGCTCGGACAGTCACGACGGCACGGCTCACTGCGCTAGTAGTACTTTTTTTTGAACTAAACGCTAGTAGTACTTGGGTAGAAGAAGAACGTTACTGGCCTCCGCCTCCCCGAAGACGACGGCGCTCTGCCTCCCCTGAGGACGAGGATGGGGAGTTGGAGCTCGACCAGTTCCTCCTCCCGCGAGGATTAGCAGTGGGATCGCGGCCGCCTCTGCCAGGGATCGTGCCTGCCATGGATAGCGGCCCCCGGGGATCACGGGCGCCGGAGATCGCGAGCGCCGGGGATCGTGCCTGCTAGGGGTCACACGCGGTCACCGGAGATCGCGGGCGCCGAGATCACGGCGGCCTCCCGCCCGGGATCTGCCTACCAGGGATCGCACACGGCCAGAGATAGCGACCGGACGCTGGGATTTTAAAATTTGGATCTTGTCAATTTGTAACGTTTTAAAACTATCTGGGTTTGTTTGTAAAATTATGTTTGTACAGCGCGTGCGAACAATAATTCGGGCCAGAGGAAGTACTATGTTTTCAGACCACACAAGCATAGCCGCCGACACCACCACCGCACCGGCCATGTCCGTGACAAAGCAAAGCTGGCACAACCACCGCACGGCAGCTAGTTAACCACGTCGCCGACTTCCTCGCGTCGGACGTCAACGCCGGCACACAAAACAGCCCCTCACAGATGGCGCCTCTGTGGCGGCTGTCTACTCCTCACCGCGTCCACCGTTCACCGGCTGCTTCCTCGCCGCGTCCTCCGTTCTGGCGCGTGCACGGAGTACCACTCGCCTCGCATGGATCAGCAACGCCGCACCACCGAAGTGTTGCTCGCCTCGCTAGGGCCAGTCCTGTGATTCCCGGGGCCCGGGGTGAAAGTAAAAAATGGGCCCCATAACTAGCGAAATAGTGAATTACCAATAAATAGTTAAAGTGCATTCAAAAGCAATACTTGTAAGAAATAAAATATTCATACTATCTTAAGTTTTGTTCCAGATTTTTTAGATGCAACAACACTGGCGAGTATGCCAATATTAATCTCACCGATTATCACGTTGGCTTCGCCTAGAATTTCACCGTCTTGGTGGCTATTGTAGTAGTGCGGTCTCCTTTTGGCGTATCGGCTTATTACCTCTTGGTATTGCCGCATGAGAACGATCGATCAACCGGGCACATGATGCACATTAGAGGGACAATTAGAGTCGTACCTAGCCATGACCCTACAGTTCCATGTTTGCAAGCATCAAGAGAAATCAATGGGTATAGAAAAGAGAAATGATACCATGTATGCTACATTTCTTGGATAAGTCCTTGTCTCGGTACTTTATTTTTTGACGAAAAATATTGCTACTTATATTACTTCAGAAGATAAGTTCACTGAGATCTCAACGCCATCTAGCCGATTAACTGGCCAAGTACAATGACTTAAACCAGCATAACGGCCATTTTGAGCAAGTCTATGCAATTCTTTATTTATCTCACACTTCTAACACTTCTGTGCTTAAAATTGAGAGATTTTATTTTAAGATAGGCACTTCTCAAAATAAAAAGTTAAGCTTGGAAAAAATCAATTCCATCAAGGAACATCAAAGGCTTTTTTTCAGATGACCAAAAGCAATTGATATCGGGTGATGTGGCATAGCGTAATACATAGGCCCCACCCCTACTTAATCCCATCATAGATTTATTGCGAACTAAAGAGAACAAGGCCCATGCTAATGAAAGGGCTAAAAGCCTAACTAATAGAGAAAGAAAAAGGCCCAAATTAAGCGGCACTAAGCAGCCTAGCATAACTCTTCGTTCTCGTCCATAACCGTACCGGAGAAATATCTTCAAACTGCTCTAATGGCGTCGCCGCGTCGATGAGTTCCGCTGCCTCTTCCTATGGCTTACGTAAACTGGATTTGGGGCCCCTTGGCGTCGGGGCCCGGGGCGGCCGCCCCTCCTGCCCCCCCCTCAGGGCCGGCCATGCGCCTCGCATGGATCAGAAACACGGGCGAAACGTCAACCCCTACGCCGACGAGCTAACTATGCGTGCCATCGCGACGTCGCTCAATGCCGACTTTTCTCTGGGCTGGATCGATGATACATCATCCTGCGTCAATGGCTAGATCGGCGTGGTGTGAAACATGCACAAGAGGGTGTCAGCGATCACGCACACACAATGCAAGTCTGAACAACACCCTGTCTCAGGATTTTGGAAATCTGCAATCACTCGATGAGCTCGACCTTCGTGACAGTACATCTCGAACCCTATGCGTCATTTCGCTACTGGCGCCGCCGCAGCCAGGGGCGCTCTACGGATTTTGAGGGCCATAGGGCAAACACAACACGAAGGACCCCTTGTTTAAAGTGGTAGAGAATCCTTAGGGTCAAGGGGGGCCATTGCCCTCCTACTCCAGAGACTTTCTCAAAGATATCTCAAATATTAGATCAACCAATATCGACGCGCATGCATTGTGCCTTTTCTAAAGGTGGTGTCTGGAAGCTTAACCTTGGACATGTAAACCCCAAGTTTGACCTTTGGTTAGACTAGTCAGCGTCGACAAGCCGTGCAATAGACCCTTTTAAAAGCTTTGTTTAATAGCTGTGTACTTTTCGTTATTAGGTCACATGCAAAGGGTTTGTGGTGGGAATGTCAAGATACCGTGGAGCCAGGCGTTCCATTTTGAATGACCTAAGGATTTTCTTTATTTTTTGAGTAAATTCTATTTTTTAACGTCTAGCTTGTCGTTTGTGACAAAAAAAAAAAACCATCTAACATATACCCCATTTAGATAAAGTTGTGCCAAAATTTACCCTTTTTAAGATTTGAGAGCACTCCGTCGGTTATGTCTTGGTCATCGACCAGGGATGTCCTGGTCATCGATCAGGGTACTGTGAGTGCAACATTGATCTATGTGGGTTGATTGAGTTAAACTATGTGGAGGAATGGACAAGCAAACAACGACATGGTCGATGCAAAGTAGGATGAAATGCACGAGGTATATGTGCGCACATCCATAAAAACCCGGTCGGTGCTTGTTCACCGGCTGGTTCTTTCCTTCTGGCGTGTTTTGTTATTTATGCATGCATCGTCTCCTCTGATGGGAATATTTCACAACTAGTTGCGTGTGCACTCCTTTATTATCGGTTATGTTGTATCTCGTGCATCTGCTAAATTTTGTCTCAAAATATGATCATATATGACCTGTTTAAAAAAGAAAAGAACTAAATGAATAGTATCCTGTGTTATGCATACAACATTTTTTTATTTTATGTAAGCCATACCATGTCATATTTGGGATGAAAATTTGCAGATACACAAGATACAACATAATCTATGTTCATGATATATTTTACATTTTTTTAAACATGGAAGTGCGGCATGCAACATGGGGATGCGGGTGCAACTAGTTGCGAACTTTAATTTCCCCGTCTTTGAATACTCTCTAAGTAATATGCACATATTGGTTTCATTTAGAGGTGTAGGGAGCGAGTGCTGATCAACTGTACGACAAATTAAAACGTCTCCATGAAGCATGCCACAGTCATAAAAAAAGATCAGGTCTTGCTTGACATAACATTTTTAAATCTTAAAAGGGGCAAAATCTGGCAGAAGTTACAGTAAATGGGATAAGCTGGGAGAATTTGTGTTAAATGAGGGAATTTCAGTGTACAAATGGTGACTAAAGAGTAAAAATATAAATTGACTCTTATTTCTGTTAGCCGTTTTGTTCGGTATTGATGTCTGGTTTGGCTTGGTATTCCATGGCCATACCTAGTCCCAATTTTCTTGGACGCCAGTACTAGCTATTGTGTTATAATTTTCAGTTACGACAGTCGATCTGGTCAGTGCAAATACAAAAACAAATTTCTGGAGAAGAACTTCAGAATTTAGAATGCATTCTCTTTTCAAGTTCAGAATTCAGAATGTGTTCTCTTTTCCAGTATATTAAGTATATCAATTATGTCTACATTCACGTATCTATGAGTCTGAAATAATTATAAAAATAAACCACCCACTTGATCTTGGTAACACTGTAGAACAAAAACACCAGAGCTAACCACCCACACAGATAACCTGTCTGCATCCAGGTAGCCATCGGTCCGTATATATGGTAGTGGAATGTGATTAATACAAACTTGTTTAAATGTCACATAGCACATCAGAAACTACTGGTATAAATAGCTTGATAATATGTCATAGGGTTCTGACAAAACTAAAAAGACCACTATAAACATGAGAGTTAATCAAGTGTGGACAAGGCGCAAAATTAAATGAGATCCCCTGATGGTCAAGAATAGCTTCGAAAGTGACAAAACCCTGACTGAACATCAAAATGCGAATGGATTAGCTACATCCAAATTATGGACATCCTTGACAATCCAAACCTCACACACAGATTTATCAGTTGTAAGCTGAAACCTAGTGCCTCATGAAGCCGTGTTCTCTAGATGAAGCTTCCTCCATTCTCTGCCAATAACTCCTCATTGTAGTTCTCCACAAAAATGCAAGTGTCTAGGCCTCTCACATTCAACAAAAAGAATGTCAGAAAAGTTAACATGCCACCAGATGTTGGAGTGCGTTTTAAACAATATTTTCTTCAGCCGAATGTCATGACATCTAATCAGGTTCTTGTGTTTATGAATCCACAAATTCTTTGGGCCTAATTTAAATGTCTGAAAATAAACAAAGAAAAATTAGCAACTTCAAAATAGCAGTAGACAAGAAGAAACTAAGAATGAAGAATCAGTATCTGCATGTACAACTTCTCCAAGCATGGAAATGTAAGAAGATCAGAAAGTAAGTGGTGTACTTTTGTTTAACTTTTCAAAGGTTTATTGGAAACCTGAATACTTCCAATGGTACACAATGATAAAACAAAGAACATGGTATATTTCAAACCTAGCATGTTTGATATGTTTTACGCCTGTTGCAACGCACATGCACTTTGCTAGTTATGAATAATACTACTTTGCGTATCAACCCACAGAGAGACCTGTGGTCATCCCCTTTCTGGAAAAAAAGAAACTTGAGTTGAAATTAAACCAGCAACTCAAACTATGTGTTGCATGTATATGAAACAATTAAAGCACGACGAGTCTCACGCAAAACCATATGCAGTCTAGGTTAATAAGATGAGTGGAGCACTCCACTCAAACACATGCAAAACTATACCAAGCCGTATCAAAATTGTGGAACAATAAAATAATTGTTTTCGGAAAGTTTCATCCATGTTTGAGTGGAGTTTCATAACATAATTTCTTTCAAAAAAAACTAAATCCTATTTAATAATGGTCTCGTTTGAAAGATAGATGGGTTGACCGTAAATTGGTTTTGACAATTCCCAGGGTTCTTGATGCAAAAATAGCTAAAAATCATTTGGAGGGAATTTTTTTTTGTATCTGATGATATGTCGCTTGGTTTTCATTTTTTCACTAGAAATGTGATCTCATGGGATGTGTTTTCTCCGCAAAAGATCACGCAGCATGTGGGAAACACATATAGTTTGAGAACACATTGCTCGGGATATGGTCGGCCCGGTCACGACCGTACATGAACCTTCTTTTCAACCGTGACCGTGAGCAATCCTTGGGTAATGATTAAACGTCATTCGAGGCAGCGGAGCCTCAGTCCACAACATGGCCGATGGGACAGTTAGCTAGCCTGGTATAGCAAAAATAGTGGATAAGGCCTCCTTTGACGGCTAGTTTGATCATGCAGGCTCACTGGAAACGAAACATATGTACAGACAGAGTTTAATAATCGCCACTCCTTGGTGAAAATTTTTGCAGCATCGGCACTCTACAGCCACCGCGACTTGCTATTTTTGTTTCTAACATCAAGTTCTTTGGTGTCACCATATCCTATAAAATATTTACCTAAAATAAACTCCTTCGGGAGTGGTATCCCACTCAAAACATACAAAACAAGCTACGGACTGCCGGATAAAAAATATTCGACCCAAATCACACATTTGGCCTTCCACAGCTTTTATAGAACATGCCTTGCTAGCTGATGTTTCACTGAGAATTAATTGAGCTTTCATTGTGGTTTGGAATAGTTTTCCATAATCTTAAGGTGTGCTTGGATTGAAACCCGAGTAGATGCATGGCACTCGTGTCATCGGCCTCACGGAGACGGGCCAAACTCTTGACCCCTCCCCGGGGCATCCCCAACATATGCGTGCACACAACATCAGTAAATACGGCCATCATTGAGATAGCATACGTGTATGCAACTAATAAATAAGCCATTTTACCATTGACATAAACAAGTTACTACTCAAAACTAAACATAGAGACACAATAGATCATGGGAAAAACATATTGATGAAGGGGTTCGTAGCATGGAAAACAAAAATTTTCTATCGCATACAAACAAACAAGCCAAGATCTATCTACTAGATTGTAGCAACGAGTCGATGGAATAACTCACCCTCGAAGATTCCAAAGTGTTTAACGAGAGCAGATTCTCGTGGGTGATGTAGTCGTACTCTTTCCGATCTCAAGATCGTGTAGACGATCCTTCCGGCGCCACGTTCCAGCAGCGCCCCCGCAGTCGGTCACACGTTCGGTACTCGACGAAGACCTTCCTCTCCCTTGTTCCAGCAGGCAGCGGAGGTTGTAGCACTCTCCTCGCGATTCCGGCAGCACAACGGCGTGGTACCGGAAGTAGAGGGGAGATCCCGCAGGGCTTCGCCTTAAGCCGGTGCGAGTATGGTGGAGCTTATGAGAGAGGCTATTAGTGGTCTAGTAATTAGACACACCAATTAGAGGGCTCTAAACCAATTAGAAGGCTCTAAACCAAAATAGCTCTAAACCGGGGTTTTAGATCTAGGGTTTAGTTTAGAGGGTAGGAACTAGTAGTGTTGTGTAGAGAGGGGAGCCCTGCCCCTCCCTTTATAGGTGGGAGGGCCGGCGGCCAAGGGGAGGAGTTCCTCCCCAACTCGGCCTTGGGAGGTGCGCCGGCCAAGGGGAGGAACCCTCCTCCAACTCGGCCTCCACCTCTCCTCCTCTTTCTCCTCTTTCCGAAAACTGGCAGTTTGACCGAAAACTGGCAGTTTGACTTTTTCAATTAGGATTTGAATTAACCCTTTATTTCGGACAGCGAGAACACTTAGTACATGATGCAATCATTCCAACATGCAATGACACATTCATGTACCCCTTCCCTCCCGGAGTGCCGGACATTCCGGGACCTTCTAGAATGTTCCCGATGAAAACACCGGAATCATTCCCGAACTCCGAAACGGGACTTTCCTTATATGAATCTTATTCTCCGGACCATTCCGGATCACCTCGTGATATCCCGGATCCCATCCGAGACTCCGAACAACATTCGGTCTCTTTCTCATAATACCATAACTACTCAAACAACGTCGAATCCTTAAGTGTGTCTCCCTACGGTTCGTGAATTATGCAGACATGATCGAGACACTTCTCCGAACAATAACCAATAGAGGAATCTGGAAATTCATATGGCTCCCACATATTTCTACGATTACTTTGCGATCGAATGAACCACTTACATACGATACCAATTTCCCTTTGTCTCACGATATGTTACTTATCCGAGGTTATGATCTTCGGTATCTCTGCATACCTAGTTCAACCTCGTTACTGATAAGTACTCTTTTCTCGTTCCCGTGATATGTGATCCCTTGTGACCCAGTCACATGCTTGCAAGCTAATTGGATGACATTTCACCGAGAGGGCCCAGAGAATATCTATCCGTCATGTGGATGGACAAATCCCACTCTTGATCCATGTGTTTCAACCAATACTTTCCGAACACTCAATACCACCTTTATAGCCACCCTGTTACGGTGTGGTGTTTGATGACATCAAAGCATCCATCCAGTAAAGGTGATATGCATGATCTCATGGTCGAAGGAATTAGGTTACTATGTATCAGAAAGCATATAGCAATTGAACTATTGAAATGACTTGATCTTTATGCTACGCTTATCTATAGGAGTATGTCCACCATATCATTCTCCTAACGATATGATCTTGTTGTTGATAACATCTCAATGTTCATGACAAAGAAACCACATCATCAATCAACCAACAAGCTAGTGAAGTATAGAGGCTATACTAGGGACTTCAAATTAAGTTTACAATTCACACAAGTATTAATGGTTTCCTTGTTAATACTATTATAGCATGAATGCAAACATTTATCATAAACACAAAGATATAATAATAACTATATTTATTATTGCCTCTAGGGCATATCTCCAACAGTCTCCCACTTGCACTAGAGTCATCTAATCTAGATTACATGGTAATATACCGAACACCCATGGCAGTTTGGTGTTGGTCATGTTTTGCCCTCGGGAGAGGTTTAGTCAACGGATCCGCCACATTCAGATCTGTGTGTACTTTGCAAATCTTTATATCCCCATCCTGGATATGTTCTCGAATAGCGTGAAAACGTAGCTTGATATGCTTCAGCTTCTTGTGTGACCTTGGTTCTTGCGCATTGGCTATGGCGCCCATGTTATCACAGTAGATAGACATTGGGTCCAGCGCACTAGGAACCACACCCAGCTCTGTAATGAACTCTTTCATCCATATCGCTTCTTGTGAAGCCTCCGAAGCAGCCATGTATTCCGATTCAGTTGAAGATCTCGCCACAACGCTTTGCTTTGCACTCCTCCAGCTAACTGCTGCACCATTCAAAATAAATACGTATCCAGATTGTGATTTAGAATCATCCGGATCAGTGTTCCAACTAGCATCGGTGTAACCATTAACAACGAGCTGTTCATCACCTCCATAAGAAAGAACCATATCCTTAGTTCTTCTCAAGTACTTAAGGATGTTTTTGACCGCTGTCCAATGATCCACTCCTGGATCACTTTGATATTTGGCGTTTCGATCTATCTCTATAAATCTTTATGCCTAATATGTAAGCTGCTTCGCCAAGATCCTTCATTGAAAAACTATTATTCAAATATTCCTTGACACTATTAAGAAGGTCTACATCATTCCCAATCAACAATATGTCATCCACATACAGTATTAAGAATGCTACAGAGCTCCCACTCACTTTCTTGTAAATACAAGCTTCTCCATAAGTTTGTATAAAACCAAAACTTTTGATTACCTTATCAAAACGTTGATTCCAACTTCGGGATGCTTGCTTCAATCCATAGATGGACCGTTGAAGCTTGCATACCTTGTTAGCATCTTTAGGATCGACAAAACCTTTGGGTTGCATCATATACAACTCTTCATCAATGTCTCCATTGAGGAATGCTGTTTTGACATCCATCTGCCATATCTCATAATCATAATATGCAGCGATTGCTAACATAATCCTCACAGACTTTAGCTTCGCTACTGGTGAGAAAGTCTCATCGTAGTCAACTCCTTGAATTTGTCGAAACCCTTTTGCGACAAGTCGAGCTTTATAGACAGTAACATTACCATCAGCATCTGTTTTCTTCTTGAAAATCCATTTGTTCTCGACAGCCTTCCGGCCATCCGGTAAGTCCACCAAAGTCCATACTTGGTTTTCGTACATGGATCCAATCTCGGATTTCATGGCTTCTTGCCATTTATTGGAATCTGGGCTCATCATCGCTTCCTCATATGTCTCGGGGTCATCGGTGTTGTCCACCAACATGACATTCATAACGGAATCATACCAATCTGGAGTGGTACGAGTTCTCGTTGACCTCCGAGGCTCTGTAGCAACTTCAACCGAAGTTTCATGATCATCATCATTAGCTTCCTCTCTTATTGGTGCAGGCACCACAGGAACTTCTTCCGGTGCTGCGCTACTCGCAATTTCGAGAGAAGGTTCGACAACCTCGTCGAGTTCTACTTTCCTTCCAGTCACTTCTTTCGAGAGAAATTCCTTCTCTAGAAAGGATCCATTCTTGGCAACAAAGATTTTGCCTTCGGATCTATGATAGAAGGTATACCCAATAGTTTCCTTTGGGTATCCTATGAAGACGTATTTTTCCGCTTTGGGTTCAAGCTTGTCCGGCTGTAACTTCTTTACATAGGCTTCGCATCCCCAAACTTTAAGGAACGACAATTTAGGTTTCTTCCCAAACCATAATTCATACGGTGTCGTTTCAACGGATTTAGATGGTGCCCTATTTAAAGTGAATGCGGCTGTTTCTAATGCATAACCCCAAAATGATAGCGGTAAATCTGTAAGTGACATCATAGAACGAACCATATCTAAGAGAGTTCGATTACGACGTTCGGACACACCATTACGCTGTGGTGTTCCCGGCGGTGTCAATTGTGAAAGTATTCCGCACTTCTTTAAATGCTCGCCAAACTCGTAACTTAGATATTCACCTCCACGATCAGAACGTAGAAATTTAATCTTCTTGTTACGTTGATTCTCTACCTCACTTTGAAACTCCTTAAACTTCTCGAAAGTTTCGGACTTATGTTTCATGAAATAGATATACCCATATCTACTCAAATCATCCGTGAAGGTAAGAACATAACGATAACCACCGCGCGATGCTACACTCATTGGACCACACACATCGGTATGTATGATTTCCAATAAGTCCGTAGCTCGCTCCATTATACCAGAAAATGGAGTCTTAGTCATTTTACCCATCAGACATGCTTCGCATCTTTCAAGTGATTCAAAATCAAGTGATTCAAGAAGTCCATCGGAATGGAGTTTCTTCATACGTTTCACTCCAATGTGACCAAGACGACAGTGCCACATATAGGTCGAATTATCGCTTGATTTCAAACGTTTAGCTTCAATGTTATTAAGATGTGTATTTCTACTATCGAGATTCAATAAGAATAGACCATCTATCAAAGGTGCATGTGCGTAAAACATATTACTCATATAAATCGAACAACCATTATTCTCTGATTTAAACAAGTAACCGTCTCGCAATAAACAAGATCCCGATATAATGTTCATGCTCAACGCAGGCACCAAATAACAATTATTTAAGTATAAAACTAATCCCGATGGTAGATGAAGAGGTAGCGTGCCGACCGCGATCACATCAACCTTTGATCCGTTTCCCACACGCATCGACACCTCGTTCTTCGCTAGCTTCCGTTTATTCTGCAGCTCCTGTTTCGAGTTACAAATATGAGCAACCGAACCAGTATCAAATACCCAGGCACTACTACGAATACTAGTGAGATACACATCAATAACATGTATATCAAATATACCTTTCTTCTTGATGTTGCCGTTCTTCAAATCCGCCAAGTACTTTGGGCAATTCCGCTTCCAGTGACCTTCTCCCTTGCAGTAAAAGCACTCAGTTTCAGGCTTAGGTCCAGCCTTGGTCTTCTTCGTTGGCATGGTAACTTTCTTACCACCCTTCTTGAAGTGTCCCTTTTGCTTAGACTTGCCTTTCTTGAATTTGGTGGTCTTATTGACCATCAACACTTGGTGCTCTTTCTTGATCTCCACTTCTGCAGATTTTAACATAGCAAATAGTTCTGGCAACTCTTTGTTCATGTTCTGCATGTTGTAGTTCATCACAAAGTTCTTGTAACTTGGTGGTAGTGATTGGAGGATGCGGTAAACTCCCAAAGTATTAGGAATCACTATACCCAAACTTTGAAGTTTATTTGCGTGCCCAGACATCTTAAGCACATGCTCACTGACGGAGCTACCCTCTTCCATCTTGCAGTTAAAGAACTTTTCAGAAGCTTCATAACTTTCAATTGCCGCATGAGTCTCAAAAATTAATTTGAGATCCTCGACAATATCATATGGATCTGACTCTTCAAACCTTTTCTGAAGCTCCGATTCTAAACCATACAAGATAGCACACTGAACTATGGAGTACTGATTCTTCCGAGCGAGGTAAACATTCTTTACTTCATCGGTAGCATCAGCTGCAGGTGGGTCACCTAGCGGTGCATCCAGCACATAGGTCAAATTACCAGCTGTGAGGACAATCCTCAAATTGCGGAACCAATCCGCGAAGTTGCTTCCATTGTTTTTCAACTTTTCTTTCTCTAGGAACGCATTAAAATTGATGGTAGGGGCTGCCATTGATCTACAACATATTTGCAATAGTTTAGACTAAGTTTATGACAAATTGAGCTCAAATTAATTAATGAAATTAAACTAGGTGAACTCCCACTCAAAACAACATCCCTCACATTGTTTTAGTGATCACACGAACCAAAACTACTATATCAACACCGATCATCACGAGAGCCGATATAGTTTTAATGGCGAACAATCATCATGTTCATCATATCTACTATATGATTCATGCTTTGCCTTTCGGCGATCCGTGTTCCTGAGGCCATGTCTGTACATGCTAGGCTCGTCAAGATCAAACCTTAGTTACCGCATAAGCAAATCTGGCTTGCTTACGTTGTATTCACCCGCGGAATCAAAGACACCCGATCATCACGTGGTGCTTCGAAGCAACAAGCTTTGGCAACGGTGCATACTAAGGGTGAACACTTCAGAACTTGAAATTTATGTGCATGAGGGATCATCTTATAATGCTACCGTCGTCTACTAAGCAATACAAGATGCATAAAGGATTAACATCACATGCAATTCATAATATGTGATATGATATGGCCTTTCTTCTTTGTGCTTCCGATCTCCATCTTCAAGCACGAATATGATCTCCATCATCACCGGCATAGCATCAAGGTCAATGACGCTTCTTCATGGTTGTCGTCCACCAGCTTCAACTATTACAACTATTTTGAATAGACACGCAGGTCTTAACAGAAATTAAAGACAACCATATGGCTCCTGCCGGTTGCCAACTTACAATAAGGAACATTGCATACATCAAATATAATCACAATCATGGCCATATCACATCACTGCACACCCCTGCAAAACAAAGTTAGACGCTTCTACTTTCTTTGCATATTTTACGTGGTTTGGGGCTTTCCATAAGTGTCGTTCTAACCTACGAACAAGAACCACAACATTGATACTAGCATTGTTGATTACCCGTTGTAAATTGGATCTTTACTATGCTAGGAGAAACAGGCACCCGCAAAGCCACTTATGCAATACAAGTTGCATGTTAAGCGTGGAGCAAGTCTCATGAACGATGTCATGTAAGGTTAGCCCGGGCCGCTTCATCCCAACATACCGCAAGATGCAAAGTACACAAAAAGCAATCTACAATAAAAGCATCAACGCCCACAATGACCATTGTGTTCTACTCGTGCAACAGATCTACATATAGACACGGCTCTGATACCACTGAAGGGGTTCGTAGCATGGAAAACAAAAATTTTCTATCGCATACAAACAAACAAGCCAAGATCTATCTACTAGATTGTAGCAACGAGTCGATGGAATAACTCACCCTCGAAGATTCCAAAGTGTTTAACGAGAGCAGATTCTCGTGGGTGATGTAGTCGTACTCTTTCCGATCTCAAGATCGTGTAGACGATCCTTCCGGCGCCACGTTCCAGCAGCGCCCCCGCAGTCGGTCACACGTTCGGTACTCGACGAAGACCTTCCTCTCCCTTGTTCCAGCAGGCAGCGGAGGTTGTAGCACTCTCCTCGCGATTCCGGCAGCACAACGGCGTGGTACCGGAAGTAGAGGGGAGATCCCGCAGGGCTTCGCCTTAAGCCGGTGCGAGTATGGTGGAGCTTATGAGAGAGGCTATTAGTGGTCTAGTAATTAGACACACCAATTAGAGGGCTCTAAACCAATTAGAAGGCTCTAAACCAAAATAGCTCTAAACCGGGGTTTTAGATCTAGGGTTTAGTTTAGAGGGTAGGAACTAGTAGTGTTGTGTAGAGAGGGGAGCCCTGCCCCTCCCTTTATAGGTGGGAGGGCCGGCGGCCAAGGGGAGGAGTTCCTCCCCAACTCGGCCTTGGGAGGTGCGCCGGCCAAGGGGAGGAACCCTCCTCCAACTCGGCCTCCACCTCTCCTCCTCTTTCTCCTCTTTCCGAAAACTGGCAGTTTGACCGAAAACTGGCAGTTTGACTTTTTCAATTAGGATTTGAATTAACCCTTTATTTCGGACAGCGAGAACACTTAGTACATGATGCAATCATTCCAACATGCAATGACACATTCATGTACCCCTTCCCTCCCGGAGTGCCGGACATTCCGGGACCTTCTAGAATGTTCCCGATGAAAACACCGGAATCATTCCCGAACTCCGAAACGGGACTTTCCTTATATGAATCTTATTCTCCGGACCATTCCGGATCACCTCGTGATATCCCGGATCCCATCCGAGACTCCGAACAACATTCGGTCTCTTTCTCATAATACCATAACTACTCAAACAACGTCGAATCCTTAAGTGTGTCTCCCTACGGTTCGTGAATTATGCAGACATGATCGAGACACTTCTCCGAACAATAACCAATAGAGGAATCTGGAAATTCATATGGCTCCCACATATTTCTACGATTACTTTGCGATCGAATGAACCACTTACATACGATACCAATTTCCCTTTGTCTCACGATATGTTACTTATCCGAGGTTATGATCTTCGGTATCTCTGCATACCTAGTTCAACCTCGTTACTGATAAGTACTCTTTTCTCGTTCCCGTGATATGTGATCCCTTGTGACCCAGTCACATGCTTGCAAGCTAATTGGATGACATTTCACCGAGAGGGCCCAGAGAATATCTATCCGTCATGTGGATGGACAAATCCCACTCTTGATCCATGTGTTTCAACCAATACTTTCCGAACACTCAATACCACCTTTATAGCCACCCTGTTACGGTGTGGTGTTTGATGACATCAAAGCATCCATCCAGTAAAGGTGATATGCATGATCTCATGGTCGAAGGAATTAGGTTACTATGTATCAGAAAGCATATAGCAATTGAACTATTGAAATGACTTGATCTTTATGCTACGCTTATCTATAGGAGTATGTCCACCATATCATTCTCCTAACGATATGATCTTGTTGTTGATAACATCTCAATGTTCATGACAAAGAAACCACATCATCAATCAACCAACAAGCTAGTGAAGTATAGAGGCTATACTAGGGACTTCAAATTAAGTTTACAATTCACACAAGTATTAATGGTTTCCTTGTTAATACTATTATAGCATGAATGCAAACATTTATCATAAACACAAAGATATAATAATAACTATATTTATTATTGCCTCTAGGGCATATCTCCAACAATTGAATCAAACATCATGTTTATTACAGTGGGAATGATGAAAAGGTGTTGTATATGGTGATGGAGAGGTGCCTCCCCAAGGGAGAGAGGTGGCCACGGCGAGGAGGCGGCGTGGTGCCGGTGCAAGGGGCCCCTGCACGCCCAACCCTAGGGGAGCATCATCCCTTTGCCTCCTTCTTCCTTGGATATTATCGGTGATGTACATGAACCCTTCCCCTTGTATAAGGCAGCCGAGGGGGAGGAAAATTCATGGCTTTTGGTGGTGGTATCCAAAATTAGGGTTTGCCTCTTTATATTGACTTTGATCCAAGGGCTCTTGACCCTGGGATTGGTACCTCTTTGCTCCAAGGGCTCTTGGGCACATCTAGAACCTTCCTAGGCCTCCCCTATATCCCCATGATTCCATAGAGTCGAGTCTTGGTCGAATCCTAAATTATGGCAAGATTTGGAGTAAATCACGTCATCAACTTTCGAAATCTCAAAACTTCTTCTAGACTCTTTGGTGCCGGGGCTGTCATGGTTGCATAAGACCTCGGATAGGGATGATCTTCATATAAAAAATCATTAGCTTAAAATTTTCAAAAACTGTCACGTCAATTGTTGTTCTGTCTAACACCATATCCGGGTCGAGTCGTGGAAATCTTCGAAAACAGTTCTGTAGGGACATATTTCTAAAAATTCTGAATTTAACCATAATGAGGAATTTCTTTCTGTATTCACGTAATTCCTACACAATAAAGTGTAAAATAAGAGATTATGCACTTTCGCAACTATTAGTAAGTTAGTCCCAATAAATATAATAATATGATAAATAATAATTAGTTTATCACAATAAACTACAAAGTTTATGATGCATTTCACAGGTGTCTTGGCGTGGCCGATGTGGCACACAACTGTCTTACTGGGGTCGTTATGGCGACCCTATCCAACTGGGATATCTCAGTGTCAATTACACACAACTTACTTCAGGGTTCTGTACCGGAGATCGCGGATCATTCCATAGTGCACATAGGCTGCTTTGGATGAGAGCTTCTGTCGGCCAGAGCCTAGCCCGTGTGACAGACATATGCACTCCTTGTTCATGGTCGCTGGTGACTTTCTCTTCCTCGCGGATTTTGCAGCCAGTTTGAAGGGGGCAACTAATGTGATTGGTAGTTCGGTGTTTACCACGACAAGAGTAACATGATCGCCAGTGTGAACTTTGGCCGCCTCGGGCTCAAGGACACTCTTCATCTCGCTTTCGGTGATCTCAAGTCCTTGGTGATGATCATTCTCGCTGGCAACAACCTCACAGGTAATGTGCCTCAGTCGCTCACTGCATTGACTTCTTTGAGGATCCTCAACATCTCCAACAACTCAATGTCGAGCACCATGCCGATATTCAGTAGTGGCGTGACAATCTGGGCTGGACCTAACACTAACAAGAATTTCGCGGGATTCACTTATTTATACTAAACAATTGTACCTTCTATAGCTTGTCCATTTAACACAAGATCCTAACTAGTGCATACTTCATTATAGATAGGAAATTACATGTTCTTGAATATTAATATAGAATATATTTTGTCATAAAGTTCCAGCATGTTTTGCTACAATACTCTTAATGTACATCAAACCATATTTGCAGTGAAATATTTTATTATTACATTTTTTATTTTAGGTTGCTAATTTCTCCTAATAATAGTGTATTTATATATGTCATCCACACTTTTACATTTCAATTATCTTGGAAAAGAGCTGTCCAACAAATATCTTGTAATGAGAGGGTTGTAGAGTGCACGAATATGTATCATATGTATTAAGTGCCGCATGGTGACTTCACAATCTATAAATACATACTCCCTCTGTTTCAAATTAGTCCGCGCGCACGCTTACCTAGGTGGCCTAGTATTCTTTCATTTTTCATTAAAAAATTCTTAGAATTTTTGGTATACGTAGTACATATTTCATACTATCTATTTCAAAAAAATTAGGATTTTTTTGAATGAAAAATGAGAGAGTACTAGCCCACCTACATAAGCGCGCGGACGAAGTAATTTGAAACAGAAAGAGTATTAGTATGGAATGACGGGGAGGAGGGGTAGATGGCCATTCCCCCACTCCAGCGTCCGGTAAAGAAAATCTTATATTGGTTTTAAAATAATACAATGTCAAGTGTATAAAAGGAGTTCAGAGCAACAAGTATATTGCTTTTCTCAAAAAGGACAATCCTATCATTGCAATTGTTCTCGAGCATGGAAAGACTAGTATTGTACCGCTTTAAACCTTTTCGGGGGAGTTTGATTGATGATAACATTTTAGCACTATATAAAGGACAATGAATCTCCCATATATGCTGATCAAATGATTCTAAAAGTGAGATACCAGCCACCATGGGGGTGGAGGTACCAACCGTACAACACAACTTATGTGATCAAATGTTGGACGAGCTAGAGAGTATGCCATGGTATTTGGGAACTTAAGAGTCCACAAAGGTGCGTTAAGAACCAATCAAGTTGCACTAACAAAGGGTTTGTTTGCATGTTACTCCGAGTGTAAGAACGAACTTTGATGGGTAGCTCAATCAGATCCAAGTACATACGAATTTCGTTGAAAGTAGAGATATCAGTCATGTTCGCCCAGCTTTATAAATAAAGCAACCATCCATAAACAAAGGATCATCACTATATTCGATCTATTAAGCCCACGGATATTCCAAATTTCCTATTTTCCATGCAGCAAATAGTCCGGATTTGCTTCCCTAAATTAAATGCTCCCAAGTAGACTCCAACATTAACCGCTCCCAAAAATCACGGAGTACTTATCCTCACTTTTCCGTTTCAATTCTTGTTATTGGAAATTTTGTGTTGGACGATTTCTTCTTGTTTCTAATGCCCCGAAAATTTGTTTCCATTGCGCGGCCAATCTGGTTGGATAAAAATTCATTTGTTCCTAACGTAGAATTCTATCTTGTTTCCAATGTGGCAAAAACTTGCTTCCGTTCAAGGATTGAAGCTGATACAAATGTGGAGACTCATTCATAGGTTGGGACAGATCGTCATTGCCAGCAATCCGAGGATTGGGCTCCCTTCCATTCAAGTGTACTCATGCACTGTCAGATCAGAAGAAACGAAACAGTACCTCCGAGTAGCACAAAAGTGACTCGAGGCGATGACATCTACCTTGCGGGAAGGCAAAGCCACCATCTTTGTTCTTCTCGCTGCCCCGGAGCATTGTTGGGAAAAGCCCGGGCGGGGATGATGGCGGCGGCGGGACATTCCTCTAAGGCAGCTATGGGGCGTGGCTGCGGTGGATCTCGTGCAGGTGTCCTGACGTGGCATGTGTGCGGTACGTCATCGGCGGTCCAACATTTTGGCCCCCTTGGCTTCGACAGCCTACCCTGGTGGTGCAGCAGAATCCTGGTTGTGATGGATCTGTTGCGGCTTTGGCCGGGCCGGATGATTCCCGACGGCATTTCGGACGCTCCCGTGGAGCATTGTAGAAGATGGTGTAGGAGTGACCGGTGGTCCAGCCGGTGACTTGTGCGAGTCAGCCAACGAAAGCTTGTTTCGGCCGTGGGCATCATTACCTCATTGGAGGCATTGTGGGACTTAATCCCGTTGCTTATGTGCTTTAGGGGAAACCCTAGATTCGGGCTTCCCAGAACGGACGGTGGTGATGTTCCTTATTGTTTCCCTCTTAGGAACATCATCATATTTGAATTTGTACATTGGCTAGAGGTGAGTAGTGGATGGATGTTGAGTGCATGTCTCCGTGTAATTTTTGTGCGGTAACCAAGGTGGAGCGACGTGGAATTTACCGCATCGAAGACGACAAGTCTCGATGGCAAGGTGCAACAGGGTTTCGGTGGATGACGCATGTTGATGGACACGGGCAAGGCAGTGTTGCTGTCCAGCGTCATGGTGGCATCGGTAGGAAGCTTGACAAGGTCAATGTGTTGATCGTCCTGAAGATGGCTTGGCAAAAGATGACGGCAGCTACTAGAGCGGGCACATACGGTGTGCGCTGAGGATTGCTGGACCGGTTTGTTCTCCTGGATTGTCGTTGGGCAGCCCGGTGAGGCCTCAGATTTAGATGATGTGCGTGTGAGTGAGGTTAGGGCACATGACCCTTATCATGTACACACCTATCATTAGGCTTGTTGGTGTAGCGGAAGTTGTCGTTAGGAAAGTGGCTTGAGGTTCATCGGTGTATTATTTCTGCCAGCTTTATTGAATAATATAAAAAATAGATTTTATGCAATATTTTAATATAGAGGCAGGGCATCCGCCTCCTTTTCGAAAAAATGCACATGCATTGTCCGTGAATGACAAAGTAAAAATAGGAGATGAATTTCAATACCTAACAACACCCAACATGACTAAGATCAATCCATACAGATGAAAATACAAAGCCTAATAATACAACATGAGGAAGACTGATCCAAACCAATGCGGACATGATAAATCCATACAATTGCGAGAATATCGAACGCGAAAGAAAGCCCAACACAAAGACAATCCATATAAAGAACATGGATAAAAATGTCAAAATGTGAAATCCAATGTGAAGAAGATGAACCCTGATCAAACTAAAACTTGATTAACAATGGAAACCTAAGAACCAAATGCAAAGAAGAAGTCCAAAATAAAGAAGAAATGTCAAAATCCGAAACCCAATGTGTAAAAAGATGAATCCAAATAAATCAAAACACGACGAAGAGTCAAAAATATCAAAGCTCAAAGGCAAATAACATTAAACCGAAGATAAACAATGTAAATAAAATCAAACTAAAGGCGAAATGGACTAAACACGATCCATCAAATTCTGGAACCAAACTCAGAAGCTCAAACCAAGGCGAGGGTTCATGGGGTTGGTCATGATTCACGAAGGCGATGGTATTAATGTACCATGGAGGCGGCGGTAGTAGTCCTAATTTATTTTGACCCCCCTCGTTTTTTTATCTCATTTAGTTTTCAAAATCCATCTAAGTCCATGATAAATATAGGGTGATGAACACGATAAATGCATGTTGCAGTCTTAAGATAGTGGTTTTATGGCTCAGGATACGTTGAGCTCATTGGGAACACCAAGAGGAAGGTATGATGAGCACAACAAGTTTCCCTTAGTTATGAAACCAAGGTTATCGAACCAGTAGGAGCAAGGAAACAACTCCAAGGTGTTTCTACTAACTTGGAATCCTGCACAACACAACCACAGAACTTTGCCCCAACTTACAGTGAGGTGGTCAATCTCACCGGTTTTGCTGAAAACAAAGGATTAAATGTATTGTGTGGAAGATAGTAATTGCTTGTAGAAAGTAAACAGTAAATAGTAGATGGTATAGCAATGATAAAAGAATGGACAGGGTCCATAGTTCACTAAAGGTGATTCTCCTTAGGACAAGTAGCATGTTGGGTGAACAAATTACAATGGGGCAATTGACAGACTCGAGAAAGCATACCATGCATATACTAATCATCTTGACTCCTACGGGATTTGATTGGGTATTACAACATTATACATAGACCATAATCCAACTGCATCTATGACTAATAATCCACCTTCAGGTTATCATCCGAACCCCCTCCAGTATTAAGTTGCAAGCAACAGATAATTGCATTAAGAAAAGTGTGTAAAGTAAACAATACGATTGTCCTATGGACAAAGGATTGCTGTTTTCTTCCTAGTAGCAATAGCACATCTAGTACCTTAGAGATTCCGGTCACTTCCCTAGATTACTAGAGGCATGAACCCACTATCAAGCATAAATACTCCCTCTTGGAGTTTCTAGCATCTACTCGGCCAAGATAGCTACTAACAACGAAAAGCATGCAAGATCACAAATAACATAGACATGATAGAATCAATAATCAATCTAAAATAGCATCTCAATATCCATCGGATCCCTGCAAACACAACATGTAAGATTACAAATAGATGATCTTGATCATGAACGGAGCTCACAAGATCTAAACATGATAGCACAAAGGAGGAGAACCAACCATATAGCTACTACATGGACCCGTAGTCCAGGGATGAACTACTTACGCATCACACTGGAGGCAATCATGGTGATGAAGAAGGCCTCTAGGGTGACCTCTCCCCTCCGGCAGGGTGCCGGGAAGAGCTTCAGATCCCCCCGATCTGGGGATCGAGATGGCGGCGGCTACCGACTCTTCCGTGGATTTCTGATTGGGTCTTTGATCGGGTACTTAGGGTTTTCGTCCCAGGAGGCTTTTATAAGCGAAGGGGCAAGGTCGGTGGAGGTCCGAGGGGCCCACACCATGTGGCGGCGTGCCTAGGGCTGGCCGTGCCACCCTTGGGTCTGGCCGCCTCGTGGCCCCTCTTCGGCTGCCCTCTAGACTCCGTGTTGCTTCGGGTAAAATATTGACTTTGGCTTTTGTCCGGTCCAATTCCGAGAATATTTCCTTACTAGCTTTTCTGAAACCAAAAACAGTAGAAAACATGCAACTGGCACTGTGGCATCTTGTTAATAGGTTAGTTTCAGAAAATGTATAAAAATACCTCAAAGTATGAACTAAATATAAGAAAGTAGATACTAAACAAGCATGGAACATCAAAAATTATAGATACGTTTACGACGTATCAACATTCCCAAGCTTAACTCCTGCTCGTCCTCGAGTAGGTAAGTGATAGAAAAGAATAATTTTTGATGTGACCCGCACCATCATAATCTTGATCAAAGTATTTGTAAAATATTGATAGCTGGGATCATAGTAATTTAACATAGCATGAAAGATATAGTTCTAACAATAAAACATAGCAACTATGTTGTAACATGAAAATGTACAAACAAAGTGTTCATGAATAACAATGCTTTGAAAGACATTTGTTTGTTTCACATATAGAAAACATAATGAGAATGGTATTCAACTTGTCCCTCATGGTATAGCAAAACATAAATACATAGGACACTTTCAAAGTTTATAAGGGTGACTAGATACAAATAATTTAAGAGCAAGCAATATCAAAGTTATGAATCAATCAACAAGTTTTGGGACAATGCACACTAAACTAAGAATGACCACTATGCTCTCTTAATAGGTGCATAAAGATAGAAGATGGAGACTCAACATAAAAGTAAAAGAAAGGCCCTTCATAGAAGGAAGCAAGGATTCAGGTTTCATAAAGAGCTTCCCAAAATTATGGTACTTATTAGCTTTCAGCTCCCATTGCCCCTATCACAAGCATCTTTAGGTGATTAAGGTTAAAGTCAACAAATATGAGGATATGCTTGACAAGTTATAAGTTGTAAATCTCATGCCCCTTGCTTACGAGTATCGAACCTCACGCTACTCAACTTTAGTCATGAGTAAGTTCTTGTCATTGTAAGTACATGTGTATCATAGAGAACCGCCAACGGGGTACCCCTTGCCCCATGATACAGGAGCTATCCCATATCAAAATGACAAGGCAACATACAATGAGCATCTTAGTGATCTTTTTATTTGCTATTTGCATAGGTTTTTATTGAGGATGCTTCACAGATTTCTCACTATGGTTATGCTGCAAGTTTCCACCATGATTAGGCATGGCTTAGGCTAGCCGCCCAGGCGTTTCTCTAACACATATACAAACTCCATGAGCTTACAAGCTCCCCTTTTATTTCACACCACCGGGATCCATAAGCAAAAGAACATGATATCAACTAAATAATGTGCAATGTTGAAAGCGTTCCCCATGGTAACATGGTTCTGCTAATTCACAACTTATAAAGCACAAGCATATATGCAACATAGATGGGCACAATGGTTCAAGTTTATTAACTGCAAGAAAGTAAAGTGTGCCATCAAGTTTGTGAGAGCTTTAATCACTAATTTTCACATAACAAGTTTAATTCAGAAGGTAGATAAAAACATGAATATACTTCGAATAGCAATAATGCTAATAGGTAGGTATGGTGAACTCTTTGGAATAACTTGGTTTTATTTGGAGTTGGATGCATGAGTGGAACTCATACTTGGTACATGCGGAGGCTAGCAAAAGACTAGGAGCGACCAACTAAGAGAGCAATAATGGCCATAATCATGCAAAGCGACAAAACATTATTAATTAAAGCATAAAGTGATATTACAAGTCGAAAACTAAATGATCATAGAGGCTATGGCGACTTGTATAGTCTTAAGATGGTGTGAGCATGCGCCAAGTTAACCCAAATAAAGCATCAAAGGAGAATACCACAATATTATGCTTTTGTATGCTAAAAAAACACATGACTCCTTCAAGGCACATTAAGCAATCTCAATTGTTTGCAACAAGGCATGCTACAACAATAATCACTAAACATAAAGTCAAAGCAATATCAAACATGACATGATAAAGTCTAGGCCGCAGTCAAAACAAGACTCCTTTTATACCACTTATAAGCATGAACTTTCATACTCTTTTCCAATCCGAATCAACGTATTTGAAATTATGTATGAATGCGGGGGTACAACCAATTTATTTACGCAAACTAAGCAAAAGAAAACTAAAAACAAAACGAAGACGCTCCAAGAACAACACAATTGTGCATGAAAAAATAAAAATGAAGTGTTTGGAAGAAAAACTGAGATTTTTATTGATGAAGAAGGGGATGCCTTGGGCATCCCCAAGCTTTGGCACTTGTACTTCTTGAATATTTCTTGGGGTGACACGGGTGGCATCCCCAAGCTTGAGCTTTTGTCCATACTTCATCTTATCACATGATTCTTCTGTAACACCCCAAAAATATTAATCAAGTTTATCAAGTTCAAATCACCCAAGTTTAGGGTTAATAAAAACTTTTATTACTAAATCTAATATGAGTGTATGTGTGAATTGCATTAGTGTATGAATGAGTGCAATTGCCATGTTTGATTGCTGAAAATGATAAGTAATGGTTTAAAGATGAATACTACATCATCTAGGCCATTTACAAACAAAATCAAAAGAAAAGAAAATCAAATATGAATCAAATAAGCAAATGGTCATTTTGACCAAAATTATCCACTAGACCACTTTGAGTGTTTCTAGTAAAAGATTTCTAATAGAAACTTTCCCAATTCTTATCACCCCTTGCTAGACCAAGTAAAAGTGAACCCAAGCCCACCTTACAAACTAACATAAACAAATTCCAAATATATTTAAAGGACATTGCAAAATTGAATCAAGTTCATATGCATAGATCACCATTTTTCAAAAACCACCCAAATCAATTCACCTTGGAAAACCCAAGCAACCATAGACACCCAAGCATGTGACAAACACACTCACCAAAATTCATCCAAAAATTCAAACTTTGAATTCATGCGGCCATTTGGTCGAGCACCTGGCAGACACAATTAACCACTGCCCAACTTCTACTGTTTTGAGCAGTAATTTCCTCACCAATGTGCCCCATTTCTCTCTCTGGTCTCCCCTAGTACCCAGCATTGCAGTGGACACGCTCCCCTTTGCTGTTCACACCTGTGCCGTGCCGCCCGAGCTCACCATGCCGGTCGACCAAGCACCACTCGCCACCGACCGTGCTGCCCTCTCCCACGAGGCCTAGGAGACAGGCGACACACCACCGCCACCCTCTGTCCACCCCTCGACCCAAAACTGGCCATGGACCAGCCGTGTTCGCCGCGCCTACTTCTCTATCTGCCATTCCGAGAGCGCGCCAGAGCGCTGCAGCCGACACGCGCACACACGCTGCGCCTTGCCCTCACCGTGCGTTCCCGCACTCACCGTGACCCCAGCTATCCCCCAAACACGCCCGTTCACCGCCGCGCGAACCGTGGACACTATG
The DNA here is from genome assembly GCA_916181665.1 of Avena sativa. NCBI lineage: Eukaryota > Viridiplantae > Streptophyta > Magnoliopsida > Poales > Poaceae > Avena > Avena sativa. The sequence goes on along the minus strand of OV702292.1, from coordinate 76,186,632 downwards.
CGCCATCTCGAACGCCGCCGTTCCCGCACAAAGCACGTACCGCTCCCGACCATTCTCGACCGCCCCTTGCCGCACCATCACGCGCATGACAACCGCCCTGAAGCACTGCGTCGACCCCTACCCTCAGCCATGCCGATAACCCTCTGTAACGCCATCGCCGGAGGAGCCCGACCATGCCACGTTGTCCCTCTCGCCTGTGTATAAATAGAGGCCACCCTAGCTCCAATTTGCCACACCATCTCGCTCCCATCTCTCGTAGACACCTCCCACACCTCTCCCCGGAGCAAGGCGATGAAAAGAGAAATCAGAAGCTACATAGCCAAGTGTGATATTTGTCAGAGAGTCAAGGCGGAACATCAGTGACCCGCAGGACTTTTGTAACCATTGCAGATTCCAGAATGGAAATGGGATTCTATCGGAATGGATTTCATCACCGGTTTGCCTACATCTAGTAGGGGAAATGACTCTATTTGGGTCATAGTTGATAGACTATCCAAGGTAGCCCATTTTATACCTGTCAAGACCACCTACCAGAGTTTGAAGCTAGCAGAGCTGTACATTGCTAGAATCGTCAGTTTGCATGGAACCCCTAAGACCATAGTATCAGATCGAGGAAGCCAGTTTACCTCAAGATTTTGGCAGAAAGACAAGAAGGATTAGGAACCAAGCTGAACTTCAGCACAACTTATCACCCGCAAACCGATGGATTAACTGAAAGAGTCAACCAAATCTTAGAATATATGTTGAGAGCTTGTGTGCTAGAATATGGATCAAAATGGGAAGATTGTCTGCCTTTCACGGAATTCTCATACAACAATAGTTATCAAGCCAGTTTGCAAATGGCCCCATTTGAATTTCTGTATGGAAGGAAGTGTCGTACTCCCTTGAATTGGTCGCAAGTAGGAGAGAGTCAGATTTTCAGACCCTACATCCTACGAGAAGCCTAAGAGGAGGTTCACAAAGTTCGTGAACACCTCAAGACCGCCCAATCCAGATAGAAGAGTTATGCTGACAAGAGACGTCGAGACCTGACCTTCAATGTCGGAGATTTTGTGTATCTCAAAGTATCACCCTTGAAAGGAATGAAACGTTTTCAACTGAAAGGGAAGTTAGCCCCCAGATATATTGGACCCTTCAAGATTTTGAGTCGCCGAGGAGAAGTATCATATCAACTGGAACTGCCAAAGGAGATGTCATCCATACATAATGTGTTCCATATCTCGTTACTTTGCAAATGCTTAGAAGTTCCGGAGAAGACTGAAGTTTTCAAGAATATCGATCACCGAGCCATAGATATAAACAAGGATCTAACCCATCGTGAAGTACCCATTCATATTTTGTAAGAAGCCTTCAGGACCACCAGGACCTAGAGTATCAAGTTTCTCAAGATCTAGTGGAGCAACCATACTGAAGAAGAAGCTACTTAGGAGCGAGAAGATTATATTAGGACTGAGTTTCCAAATCTCTTTAGTTCCTAGTTTTTCTTAAATCTCGGGACGAGATTTTGTTTAAGGAGGGAAGGTTTGTAACACCCCAAAAATATTATTCAAGTTTATCAAGTTCAAATCACCCAAGTTTAGGGTTAACAAAAACTTTTATTACTAAATCTAATATGAGTGTATGTGTGAATTTCATTAGTGTATGAATGAGTGCAATTGCCATGTTTGATTGCTACAAATGATAGGGAATGGTTTAAAGATGAATACTACATCATCTAGGCCATTTACAAAAAAAATCAAAAGAAAAGAAAATAGAGGCCACCCTAGCTCCAATTCTCCACACCATCTCACTCCCCTCTCTCTCAGACACCTCCCACACCTCTCTCCGGAGCAAGGCGAGCACCACATCGCCGGAATTTCACCGGAGCCCGTCGCTGTAGAGGAGAAGAGGAACTGGAGCTAGGAGCCGTCCTAGGAGCCACCACAACCACCATTCGACGCACCGTCCATGACAACCTCATTCGCCCCCCTCGCCGACCTTAGCTGGAGCCCAGGTGAGCCCACACGGACCCCCACCATCGCGTTAGGGTTCAGTCTCGCCGGAGCTGTGCGACGGAGACGACGATGCTCAGCCATTGATCGCACTCTAATCGCACGACCCAGATTGAAACTTACCGCTTCGTGTTAGCTGATTCGCTGACGAGTAGGACCCGCATGTCAGCAGCCCGCTGCACGCGTGCCGCATAGCTGGGCCGGCCCAATTAGGCCGGCCCGGCCCAATTAGTTTCCCGCGCAGAGCCGTTGATTCAAATAAACCTTTTCCATTTTATTTAAAACTAGATTCTGGCAATAGATTCAAAAATCAATTCAAAGAGATTCACTAAACCAAATTGCATGATTCCAATTTTGTTAGAAAGGTATTCAAAATATCTATCCAAGCCCGTTCGATTCAAACCATTTGAAATTATAGATCACTAATACCAAACATAACAATACAAAGGCTTTTGCCACTTCAAACATTTTGCAAAAATCAACCATAAATGCTTTTGAGTTGATTCCAACTCTCAAAATTCACATTTGACAAGATCTAGAATATGTAAAAATATGTAGGTTTACATGCACTGATATTGGACTAGTACCAAAAGAATGCTACATAGGCATTTCTAGTCACTTTAATTGTATTAAATAGTAATTTTAAACTTTATAAAATAGGACCACCACTTTAAATCACATTCCCAAGTATTAGAATATGTGGTAATGACATGTGTCAACATGATCCCATATTTTAATTGGAGAATATTAAATCTTAAGTATTTTCAATAAGTAGAAATTACTTTTCCAAAATAAGGTAAATAGGACTAGGTCTTTATTTCATGCGATGATTGTGATGATGCTAGATCATCTAGTGTGAACCTTTGTGTGCTAAATAGAAGTAGTTAAGTATTGTTTGGTGATTTTGTACCTCGTATTCACTTATAGATGATAATACTGACCTGGGATATGAGGAGGAGGAGTAATACTACTACGAAGAAGAGAACTTCAACCACTACACTACTCAAGGCAAGCTAACACTTGCAAGCTTCATACCTATGCAAGCCATCACTAATTGCAAGATAACCTATGCAAGATGTATTAGGCATGCTTTGGTTATGCAACCTTGATTATACCAATTCCAAGTTTTACTTGCAAGCTTTATTCTTTTAATTTTACCAAAGTACTTTACCTTTAGTTAGTAATTTGTGAGTATTAGAAAAATAGGATAGATACCATAAAGAGTATAAAACTAGGCCTAAGTAGTTATAATTAGATGCCATAAAAAGCATAAAACTAGAGTTGGATAGTTACACTTGATTAGCACCCCTTAATAGTGACACCCTCATTGCTAGTTGCTAGTGCTAAACTACTACTGATCACTTAGATAGGAATACTTGGAGAAAATGATTATGAAAACCTTGTAATGATGGTTCATTCTATTGAAATGTTTTGACATGTGTTATGAACACAAAATGAGTTGATGGTGAAACTTCTTGAGGCATGAGCCTTAGTTTGGATAAAAACCTGATGGTTGGGTTCGGATGCGATACCATTCCAATTTTACCATACAACCACAATACCTGAATTGGGTAGGGCTTAACTCAAAGTTTATATGCCTTAGTATGGGTTCCCTTGCGGAAAGAGGTTGAGCTGAGGCTACCTCGTGAGTGCGAATGTCCACCTATGTAGTGCCCAGAATGGCAGATGGCCATGGTTGGGAGGCCAAGCTCATAGGGGAGGTGCCTATACTAGAGTGTGTAATTGAAAGGTTAGGATTGATTATCCGCATACTAAGTATGATGATTCAGGGTTATCCCTGACAGATGTATCAAATTTTGTGGTGAAAGTGTACCACCTCTACAGAGTGTCAAACTATTCGAATAGCCGCGTTCGCGGTTATGGACAGTTGGAGTGGCCATACTGTTCCGTTGTCAGATGTTTTCAAAAATGACTTGTGAATTGAACTATGACCTTGACTTGACCACAACAGGGTTATGGACATGAAAACTAGGTTCCCACTTAGGTGATGTAGAAAATTAAATTAGGTTCTTTACTTTTGAACTCTGAAATAAACCTGGCTTTTTGCAACTAAACCTAGAGCTTAAAATTCCTACTAGAACTACCTTACTTGTTAGTGATAGTTTGCGAGTACTTAAAGAGTACTCATGGCTTTGTCCCTGGCTATTCCCGTGGCCAGACTATGAGGAGGACTACCAGGAAGACGGATGACGACCCACAAGTATAGGGGGTGTATCGCAGTATTTTTGATAAGTAAGAGTGTCGAACCCAATGAGGAGCAGAAGGTGTTGAAGAGTGGCTTGGAGCAGGAATTCTCTGTAAATACTTAGCAAACAGATTTTTAGGGGTTTTTGATAATGCAGATAAATAAAGTACGAGTAAATAAAAGACAATAATAAATGCAGCAAGTGTCCCAATCCTTTCTTTAGCAAAGGACAAGCCGGTTGTATTACTTAAGATGACCAAATATTCTCGAGGACACACGGGAATATCATCAAGTGCTTTCGCTTCATATAGTTGATTAATCTTCTTTAGTTTGCTAAGTGTTGTGTGGGTGAACCTGTGCTAATGTACCGACCTTCCTAGGACTAATACATACTTGTGATTATACCCCTTGCAAGCATCCGCAAGTACAAGAAAGTAATTAAGATATAAACCTAACCACGGCTTTAAACTCTAAGATCCTGACATCCCTTGTGTAAAGGTTTCCTAACAGGGGTTCATGTTTCTGTCACTCCGGCAACCCCTACAATTAGTAGCCAAATACACAATGCATTCCCCTAGGCCTATATAGGTGAAGTGTCATGTAGTCGACGTTCACATGACACCACTAGAAGAATAACACCACAACTTAAATAACAAACTATTAAATCTTTCTCAACACAATTCCACTACTAACAACATGACTTCTCCCATGTCCTCAAGAACTAAACGAACTACTCACAAGACATCATATGGATCAAGATCAGAGATGATATAATGATAAGTAACAATCTGAACATAACAATAATTCAACGGTTCCACTCAATAGCATCAACTACAACAAGTAATCAACACCAGGAAAGTTTCCCCTAAGAACTATGCAAGATTCAACCCAATTGTTATAGAGGTATGGAGTGGTGATGATGGTGCTGGTGGAGATGGTGATGGATATGATGATGATCCCGATGAAGTCCAGCTTGATGGTGGTGTTGATGGCGACGATCTCCCCTCTCCGGGAAGGAATTCCCCCGGCAGAATTCTGTCTACCGGAGAGATCTTTCTCTCTGTAGTTTTCCGCCCTGTAGAGGCGGCAGAATCTTTCTGTGGTCACTCCCAGGTATTAGGGTTTTGTGGGGATAATATATGCCAAAGGGGAGATCTAGGAGTGAGCCAGGGTGGCCACACCATCTGCTGGCGTGGCCAAGGGTGGCTCGCGCCAGGGGGTGGTGTGCCCCCCTGTGGCCCGTCTCCACTCCCCCTTCTAGCATCCTTCATCTTCTGGAAAAATATAATTTTCCATGTATTTTCCCGGATTTTCTGATCTTCGCGAATTTCGCCTCCAAACAACACCTTTTCCATTAGAATCCTGACTACAGCGGTCCATGCTCCAAAAGTCATCAACCATGCAAAAATAGATGAAATAACATAAGTATCATCTCTTAATATGAAATATATCAATAAATAACAGTAAATTATGATATAGAATAGTGATGCAAAATGGACGTATCAACTCCCCCAAGCTTAGACTTCGCTTGTCCCCAAGCGAAAACTGAGCTCAATAAACATGACCTCAGGTTTATGGAGTGAAGAGTCGATAAAATAATACAAACAAGAAGCATCACATTCATCAATACACAAATCATAATAGAAGACAACTCACTATTATATAACTTTAACTTGCAACAAGTAAAGGAAACATAATAAAGATACATAAAGTAAATCATAATTGGTAATGGCAAACTTAGCTCTTGGTCAAAGAATAGTTAACAATTTTGCAGGATAGCTTTCAAAGTAATAAACACTAAGATAAGAGCAACGTGCAAAACAAGGAACATAAGAAACATGATTGAATAAATCATCATATGAATGAATGAAACACAACAACCCAAAATACTTGCTGAGATAGAAGGGAATAGGTTTACTGACTCAACTAAAAAGTAAGAGTTTGGCCCTTCGTAGAGGGAAGCAGGGATTTCAAGTTTCATAAAGAGCTTCCAAAAATTATGGTACTTATTAGCTTTCAGCTCTCATTGCCCCTATCATAGGCATCTTTAGGTGATTAAGGTTAAAGTGATCACATATGGGGATATGCTTGACAAGTTGTAAGTTGAAAATCTCATGTCCCTTGGATACGAGGGCCGCTCCTCATGCTACTCAAGTTTAGTTACCGGTAAGTTCTTGTCATAGTAAGTATATGTGTATCATAGAGAACCGCCAACGGGGTATCGCTTGCCCGATGATACAGAAGAATTCCCATATCAAAATGACAAGGCAAGCAGACAACGAGCATCTCAACAATCTTCTTATTTACCATGGGAAAATGGTGCTTTTTTTCTCTCTTTCCTCTTTTCTCATCTTTTTTTTTCTTTTTCTCTTTTTCTCAATCTCTATCTCTTTTTTTATAAGAAGAATGTTTAATAGATTGCTCATTATGGTTACGCTGCAGGTTTCCACCATGATTAGACATGATTTAGACCAGCGGCCCAGGCATTTCTCTAACACACATACATAACTCCATGGACTTACAAGCTCCCCTTTCATTTCACACCAATGACATCCATAAACAAAAGAGCATGATATCGACTAAATAAAGTGCAATGTTGAAAGCGGTCCCCATGACAGCATGGTTCTGCTAATTCACAACTTACAAAGCACAAGCATATACGCAACATAGATGGGCACAATGGTTTAAGTTTATTAAGTGCAAGAAAGTAAAGTTTGCCATCAAGTTCGTGAGATCTTTAATCACTAATTTTCACATAACAAGTTTAATTCGGAAGGTAGATAAAAACATGAATTTACTTGGAATAGCAATAGTGCTAATAGGTAGGTATGGTGGACACAAATGGCATAGGTTTTGGTTTTAAGGATTGGATGCACGAGAAGCATTCCCTCTCAGTATAGGTTTTTGGCTAGCAAGGCTGGGTAGCAAGCATAAGAGTTGAAGGAAACAAACAAACATACAAGTGATAAAAACAAACATGCAATCTTCCTTGGAAGCACAAAAGATCTTAACTATAGAATACTAAGCTTATGAGAAAATCAAGAAAGAAAGATGATGAAATTATATTCTTTAAGAGTACTTTTATATTTTTCATTCAATTCTCATAATAGTGTTGCTACTGACCGAGCCAGGTTTGCCAAAACCGACTAAATTAACTCAATGATCCCAAACTGATACCAATACTAACAACAAGATCAATGATATAACATGAATTGAAAACTAATATAAGATATGCAAAAGAGTAATGATAGAACTTCTCATTAGTATTCCATAACGGCAACTCACACCAAGGGATACATAGATATCTAAGGAGAGGGGGGACACTTGCATAATGCAAACCATCCTACATGATAACTTCTCTTTTCATGATATGACTCTACTAAAAAGGTAAAAAGATAGAAGATAGTGATGTGATACCGCGACACTCCCCCAAGCTTGGAACAAACCAAGGGGATGCCAAAACCTGATGACGAATTACTCCTTTGGTTGTGGTGGTGTTCTCTTGATGAGCCTTTCAATCAATTTCCTCAAGTCCTCAATCTCGAAGGTGAGAGTATGGATCAACTCTGAGTTTGCTCAATGTGGTTCATGATCATGTTGGGTTGTGATTTCCAGCTCGTACGATTCTTTCCCCACTCTTCCTCCTTGAAGTCTTCTTTTCCTGCATGGTTAGAACAAGGCATATCCCAATTGGAGGGTAGTTTCTCCTTGGGCATATTCTGGAATTGATGCTCATGGATAAGGGTATGGAAGGGATTTTTGGTGCGCGGAGAAGGTGACCGTGGAGCCTAACAGTGACGCGGAGGCTTCCCTCCAGTTGACATCCGTGCAGTCCTTTTGATCCTGGCAGGGTTTGCCAACACTCCAATGCTTGCAATGGTAGCGCTAGTGTGCAGATGCTGGCTTTTCTTTGCCTCCTCTTCATCTTTACTCTTGATCTCCTTCTCTTGCCCAGGGTCTTGGGGATCCTCCTCCGCATGCTCTTTTCCTTTATCCTTGGCGGAGACCATTATGCTTCTAAACTTTAAGAATAGTTCCTGGCAGAAATAGATCGAAACAAAAACACAACGAGAACACGATATATGAACCTCGGGGGATCCGGGGATTATATATTACAATTTTTTACAACATAAGGAAGGTACTAGGATAAAACGGGTCGGAGAAGGAGTCCGAGGTGGCCACACCACCTGCTGGCATGGCCAGGGGGGCCCGCGCCAGGGGGTGGTGTAAGCCACCCTGGCTCCGTTTCCGTCTGCAAAAATATAACTTGACAGATTTTTCGCGGAACTTTTCTTACCAGAATTGTTACCTATTCGAAAAATAGACTCTGCGGGTCTCTGAAGTTGGCATTTAGTAGATTCTTCCGGAGTCACCGCTTGAATAACATCAATATCTTCATCTTCATACACATATTGCTCGAGTCATGAAACCTTTCACTTTCTTATTACACCATTTTCTCCACTAACCTGGAAATTTCTTTCACACAAAACTTCACACAATTCTCATTAGAAACATTAGTATAAGCGAGGTAATAAACCTTTTAAGTTCAATTTCAACTGAAATCCATCAAAACATAAGCTATTGTAGCAACTCCTTCCGATATCACAAAAGGAATTCAAAAAGGAAATCGATTTAAGAGGCAAATGCAAGAGTGGAAAAAATCTGTCAAAATAGACCAGCAGGTAAAGATCAATTTTTTCGAAAATCTTCTTTTGATCAAATCAAAAATTGCAAAACTAATTAAAGTTAAATAAAAACCTGGGGCAGAAGCACAAAAAATTACAGCTCAATCCGACATACGGAGATTTTTCACGAATATTTACAGTGAAGCACAAAAATCTGTTTCGGGACAGCAACTTCCCCAAATCTTACTTCTCTCTCGTTGGAGGTTGATCTTGACACAAAAACCAAACGAAAAGGATAAAGAGAGGCTATTGCTAAAACAATAACTTCCAAGACTCAAAGAAACAAAAACAAACTGAAAGCAAAAATATATTGGGTTGTCTCCCAAAAAGCTCATTCTTTATAGCCATTAAGATGGGCATGATAATTTCAATGATGCTCACATAAGAATATGAATTGAAGTGAAAGAGAGAATCAAGAAGCAAAAATATACATGTTTAAGTCTAACCCACTTCCTATGCAAGGGAATTTTGTAAGCAAACAAATTGTTGAAACCATAGGCTGCTAGCATAAGAAGGCAAAACAAGTGCAACATAAAGACTTTAAGCATAAAACGAGGAAACTTAATATTATTGAGATGCATTAGAACCATCTTCCCTCTCTCATAATAACTTTCAGTATCATGCATAAATTTAACGATATAACTATCACAAGAACCATTGTAGCAATGATCACTTATGCTAACAGAAAACACAGGAACACTAGTTCTTATAACACTACTTTGTGAAACATTATTAGAAGTATCCTTACAGAGGATAGTGTGTCCATCTTCTACATATTTAGTAACAAAGTCTTTCACCTTTGCTACTACAGGTTCAACAGCTATTTGTTCATCAGGTTCAACATCTTTATTTGTACTTCCATTAACTATACTAGCTATCATAGAATGTTCCTTTATCTTAACTGGGAAAGGTATTTTCTCAATGTAAGGTTCAGGTAAAACATGATTAGCAGTATAAACTTCAGTATTTCTTGTAGGAACACAATTAGCAATATCTTTATGTGGCTCATGATACTTATTCCATTTCTTTTTAGGAAATTTAATATAGGAAGCAAAAGCCTTAAAATAAGTTGCAATAGCTTGAGAGTCTAGACCATAAGCATTTTTAATATTTTGAAAGTCATCAGTTCCCTTAAAATATTCAATGCATTCATAATCATAATTTATACCTGACTTTCTTCCTTTATCATTCTCCCATGCTTCAGCATTGTCTTGAATACGGTATAGAAGATCCCATTTAGCTCCTTCTTCCATGCGTGTAAATGATCTAGCACAAGAAGCATCCAATAAATCCTTATCATGAAGAGAAAGCCTTGCATAAAAGTTATTGATAATAATATTGTTGGGGAGCTCATGAATAGGACATTTGAGCATTAGTAACTTCAATCTCCCCCAAGCTTGAGCTGTACTCTCTCCATCAAGAGGCCAAAAGTGGTATATTTGATTCCGATCTTTATGAATCTCACTAGGAGGATAAAATTTTGAATAAAAGAGAGGCACGGTTTACTCCCATTCAAGAGATTGGCCATTCTTCAGTAGCTTATACCATTCCTCAGCTCTAAATTTCAGCGATAATGAGATTAACTTCTTCTTGACTTGATCTGTAGTAATACCCGCCCACTTGAACAACCCGCATAATTCGTGTATAAAGAGCAAATGATCACCGGGATGGACAGTTCCATCTCCAAAATAGTAGTTATCCATAACACGATCAACAATTCTTGTAGGTATTTTAAAAGTATCATTCTTAGCAGGTGGTGGTTCATCCACTACCTTAGCAGTGGTAGTAGCATTATGAAATAAGAAACTAAGTGAATTATCCATATTGAGAATAAAGTAACTAACAGAAATAAACAATACTCATAGTAGAAGTTTCCTTTACCAGTTCCACTCTCCAATAACGCTTCACTCCCGGGCAACGGCGCCTGAAAATAGTCTTGATGACCCACAAGTATAGGGGTGTATCGTAGTATTTTCGATAAGTAAGAGTGTCACACCCAACGAGGAGCAGAAGGTGTTGACGACTGGCTTGGAGCAGGAACTCTCTGTAAATACTTAGCAAACGTATTTTTAGGGTTTTTTGACAATGCAGATAAATAAAGTACGAGTAAATAAAAGACAATAATAAATGCAGCAAGTGACCCAATCCTTTCTTTAGCAAAGGCCAAGCCGGTTGTATTACTTAAGATGACCAAACGTTCTCGAGGACACACGGGAATATCGTCAAGTGCTTTCGCTTCATATAGTTGATTAATCTTCTTTAGTTTGCTAAGTGTTGTGTGGGTGAACCTGTGCTAATGTACCGACCTTCCTAGGACTAATACATACTTGTGATTATACCCTTGCAAGAATCCGCAAGTACAAGAAAGTAATTAAGATATAAACCTAACCACAGCTTTAAACTCAAAGATCCTGACATCCCTTATGCAAAGGTTTCCTAACGGGGGTTCAGGTTTCTGTCACTCCGGCAACCCCTACGATTAGTAGCCAAATACACAATGCATTCCCCTAGGCCCATATAGGTGAAGTGTCATGTAGTCGACGTTCACATGACACCACTAGAAGAATAACACCACAACTTAAATAACAAACTATTGAATGTTTCTCAACACAATTCCACTACTAACAACATGACTTCTCACATGTCCTCAAGAACTAAACAAACTACTCACAAGACATCATATGAATCAAGATCAGAGATGATATAATGATAAGTAACAATCTGAACATAACAATAATTCAATGGTTCCACTCAATAGCATCAACTACAACAAGTAATCAACACCGGGAAAGTTTCCCCTAAGAACTATGCAAGATTCAACCCAATTGTTACAGCGGTATGGAGTGGTGATGATGGTCCTGGTGGAGATGGTGATGGATATGATGATGATCCCGATGAAGTCCAGCTTGATGGTGGTGTTGATGGTGACGATCTCCCCTCTCCGGAAAGGAATTCCCTCGGTAGAATTCTGTCTCCCATAGAGATCTTTCTCTCTCTGTAGTTTTCTGCCCCGCAGAGGCGGCGGAATCTTTCTGTGGTCTCCCCCAGGTATTAGGGTTTCGTGGGGATAATACATGCCAAAGGGAAGAGCCAGGAGTGGGCCAAGGTGGCCACACCACCTGCTGGCGCGACCAAGGGCGGTGTGGTGTGGGCCCCCTCTGGCCCATCTCCACTCCCCCTTCTGGCGTCCTTCGTCTTCTGGAAAAATAGAACTTTTCATGTATTTTCTCGGATTTTCCGATCTTCGCGAATTTCGCCTCCAAACAACACCTTTTCCATCAGAATCCTGACTGCAGCGGTCCATGCTCCAAAAGTCATCAACCATGCAAAAAACAGATGAAATAACATAAGTATCATCTCTTAATATGAAATATATCAATGAATAACAGTAAATTATGATATAGAATAGTGATGCAAAATGGACGTATCAATGGACAACAGGAGGTCTATGACAACTAGGATCATCTCCCATCGTCAGCATTGCCTGTGACTCTGAAGATGGAGCCCCTACTACGTTTACTTTCCGCTGCTTTGATTGTATTAAGAGTGGATCATGAGATCCTTTATTTGTAAGACCTTTATTATGGTTTGTAATGGATGATGTACTGTGGTACCAATCTGTTATGTCTCGCAAAAATGCTAATCCTGGGATTGTGATGTATGGCATAACAGGCATCTGGGATTAAAAATCCGGGTGTTGACATCTTCCCTACACTTTAAAATTTCCTTCATACAAAACTTCACACAATCTTCATTAGCAACATTAGTGTGCTCAAGATAATAAGTCTTTGGGTTTAGTTTCAATACAAGTAAAACTTCCATTAAAACACATGCTACTGTAGCAATTCCATCTAAAAGCTCAAGTGATCAAAGAGAACTCAAAGAGAAAGAGATTAAGAGGCAGATGCAAATAATGGCAGAAATCTGTCAAAACAGACCAGCAGGTAAAAACTGATTTTTTCGAAGACCTTCTATTGCTCAAATCGAAAAGTGTTAAACTAATGGAAGTTAGATAACAACCTGGAGCAGAAGCACAAATAATTACAGCTCAATCCGACATACAGAGATTTTTTAAGAATTTTTACAGCGAAGCATAAAAATCTGTTTCGGGACAGCAACTTTCCCAAGTCTTATTTCTCTCTCATTAGAGGTTATTCTTGTTATATGTTGATCCAAATTCTACAAAGTAAAGGCCAACTTCTGACGGAGCGGAGCGAGGCCCGCCGCCGAAGGCTTGGACCGATATATAAACCTCTTGTAAGCCGCCGGCTGGGACAAGTTGCATCTGTGAAATCCCCGGCGTTGTGTAAACACTCCCCATTATAGTGAAGATTCGTGATACGTTGCTAACGTATCCATAATTTTTGATGTTCCTTGCTTGGTTTTATCTACTTTCTTATGTTTTGTCCACACTTTGGAGTACTTTTCATATGATTTCTTGGACTAACCTATTAACAAGAGCCACAGTGCTAGTTGCCTGTTTTCTACTGTTTTTGGTTCCAGGGAAGTCAAAAAATCAATATTCTCGGAATTGGACTGGACAAAAGCCTAAGTCGATATTTTACTGGAAGACTCATGGAGCCAGAAGACGAGACAGAGAGGGGCCACAGGGTGGCCACACCATATGGTGGCACGGGCTAGCTCTGGCCGCGCCACCAGGTGGTGTGGGCCCCCTGGCCACCCACCGACATTGCCTCTTCGCCTATAAGATGCCTCCCGATGCATAAACCCTAAATCGTGAAGCCTCCAGCCATGAAAAGTTCCGCAGCGCCGCCACCACCGAAGGGGAGATTCGGGGGACAGATAGTCTCTGTTCTGGCACCCTGCCGGGACGGGGAAGTGCCCCCGGAGCCATATCCATCGATCTCCACCGCCATCTCCATCACGATTGCTGATTCCCATGATGAGGAGGGAGTAGTTCTATCTCGGGGCTACGGGTTCTACCGGTAGCTATGTGTTCATCTCTCTCTCTATGCATGATCTTATTGAGATCATGAGCTTGTAATCTATAGATCTACCTTGCTACTCAAGTGCTTTAATAGATCTCTGCTCTCCCCATGTGTGTGAAGTTGACAGTGTGCACACCATGGTGGCACTTAGGCTAGAGATTACAAATACTTGTGATGAGTTATATTTGGAGTTGGATGTCTTTATGAAATTGTGGTGTTTGTTTGAACCATCTAGTGCTTAAGGTGACAGTGTGGGGTTATCTAGATGGGGAAAGCAAACTTTGAGGTGTGCTGTTATAGCCCTACCTTGGATTAGAGTGTCCAACCGGAGAGTAGTATCATAAAGAGAAGATATTTATATGAGAGTGTTCACTAGTGAAAGTATGATCCCTAGGCCTTGTTTCTAAGCACTGAAACACCATTTTCTATTAGATCTATTACATGTTTGCTTGCTTCTATCTTTATTTCAGTTTTATCTTAGTCTTTTCCCATGTCAACCACACGCCAGCAAGCTATTTTCTGGCACCGTTACCACTTATAATTATCCATACCACTTGTATTTCACTATCTCTTCGCTGAACTAGTGCATCTATACACCTGACAAGTGTATTGGGTGTGTTGGGGACACAAGAGACTTCTTGTATCTTGATTGCAAGGTTGCTTGAGAGGGGATACCTTTGACCACTTTCTCCCTGAGTTCGATAAACCTTGGGTGATCCACTTAAGGGAAAACTTGTTGCTGTTCTACAAACCTCTGCACTTGGAGGCCCAACAACTGTCTACAAGAATAGAAATGCGTAGACATCAAGCTATTTTCTGGCGCTGTTGCCGGGGAGGTAAGGTAAAAGGTACTCACATCCTCCGGTGTGAGTGCTCGAAGTTATTTCCTTTATATTCTGCAATTTTGTCTTTTTGTTTCTTGTTTTCACTAGTTAGGCTTAATGGAAAACAACAACAAAATTAGAAAGCTTTATAGTATTTATCTTGAGTTAGGACATGAAGTGTTTGAAGAGAAAATTAAAAAACCTATGGAACTTTATTTGCATGCTAATAGCAATGTTGTTAGTATGAATTCTTTGGATACCATTATTGCTAATGCTATGGAAAAGTCTAAGCTTGGGGAAGCTAGTTTTTATGAAAATGATCTTTTTAGTTCCCCAGCTTTGGAAGATAGCTATTCTATTGCTTATGATGATACCAAACCTCCAATATATGATGATTACAATGATGAATATGATAATTTCAGTCCACCTACTATTGAGGAGAAAATTAATGATTACAATATGCCTCCTATATTTGATGATTAAGGTGATGAGAATAATAATGATAGCTATTTTGTTCAATTTGCTCCCACCACAATTAATAAGAATGACTATGCTTATGTGGAGAGTAATAATTATTATATGCATGTGGCTCATGATAAGAATGTTTTATGTGATAGTTATATTATTAATTTTATCATGATGCTACTGAAAGTTATTATGAGAGAGGGAAACATGGTTTTATGCATCTCAATAATATTAAGTTTCCCCTCTTTATGTTGAAAGTCTTGAAGTTGCACTTGTTTTGCTTTCCTATGCTTGTTGCTTTGTGCTTTCATGACTTGTTTCTTTACAAGATTCCTATGCATAGGAAGTGGGTTAGACTTAAATGTGCTTTGAATTTGCTTCTTGATGCTCTCTTTTACTTCAATTCATATTTCTTATGTGAGCATCTTCTCAAACTATCAAGCCTAACTTAAAGGCATTAAAAAAGTACTTATTGGGAGATAACCCAAAAGTTTTAGTTGAGTCTTGGAAGTTATTATCTCTGTAATAAGCTTTCCTTATCCTTTTTGTTTGGTTTTTGTGCCAAGAATAACCTCTAATGAGAGAGAAGTAAGATTTGGAAAAGTTGCTGTCATGAAAACAGATTTCTATGCTTCACCGTAAAAATTCGTGTAAAAGCTCTGTATGTCCTTTTGAGGTGTGAATTTTTGTGCTTCTGACCCAGGTTGTTATCTAACTTTCGTTAGTTGAACACTTTTCGATTTGAGCAACATAAGGTCTTCGAAAAAAATCGTCTTTACCTGCTGGTCTGTTTTGACAGATTTCTGCCATTTTCTGCATTTGCTTCTTGTTGGTTCCTTTTTGAGTTATTTTGGAGAATTGAGCTTTTTTAGGGAAGTTCTACAGTACCTAGTGTTTTAATGGAAGTTTTATTGATGTTAGAACTGAATCTAAAGACTTATTATCTTGAGTGCACTAATGTTGCTAATAAAGATTGTGTGAAGTTTTGTATGAAGGAAAAATTTCAGGTGTATGGAAGGAACGAGTAATGAGATGAAGGATGGATTAAAGCTCAAGCTTGGGGATGCCACACGTGTCACCCCAAGAAATATCCAAGAAGTATAAGCGTCAAAGCTTGGGGATGCCCAAGACATCCCCCTCTTCATCAATAAAAATCCCAGGTTTCTTCCAAACGCTTCATTTTTATTGTTTCATGCACAGTTGTGTGGTTCTTGGAGCGTCTTCTTTTTCGTTTTCGTTTTGGTTTTTCGTTTGCTTGGTTTTCTTAGTTTTCTGAATAAATTGGTTGGACCCCCTCTTTCATACATTGGTTTTCAAATAGTTTGGTTTGGTTTGGTTTGGAAAAGAGTAGGAAAGTTCATGCGTAAGTGGTAAAGAGAGCTTGTTTTTGACTGTGGCTTATGCTTTGTCATGCCATGCTTAATATTGTTTTGGCTTTATGCTTAGTATTATTTTCTATAGCATGACTTGTTATAAACAATTGAGATTGCTTAATGTGCCTTGGAAGAATCATGTGTTGTTTTAGCATATTAAAGCATAGTATTGTGGTATTCTCCTTTGATGCTTTATTTGGGTTGACTTGGTGCATGCTCACACCATGTTAAGACTATACCAAGGCACCATAGCCTCTATGATCCTTTAGTTTTTGACTTGTAATATCTCTTTATGCTTTAATTAATGATGTTTTATCGCTTTGCATGATTATGGCCATTATTGCTCTCTTAGTTGGTCGCTCCCAATCTTTTGCTAGCCTCCATAACCAAGTATGAGTTCCACTCATGCATCCAATTCCTAAAACTAAGTCATTCCAAAGAGTCCACCATACCTACCTATTAGCAATTGCTATTCCAAGTATATTCATGTTTTTATCTACCTTCCGAATTAAACTTGTTATGAGAAAACTAGTGATTAAAGCTCTCACGAACTTGATGGCACACTTTAATTTTCTTTCCCTTAATAAACTTGAACCATTGTGTCGTCTATGTTGTATATGCTTGCACTTATTTGTTGGAGATTAGCAGAACCATGCTGTCATGGGGAACGCTTTCAACATTGCACTTGTACTTTGTACCTAGTTGATATCATGCTCTTTTGTCTATGGATGTCGTCGGTGTGAAATGAAAGGGGAGATTGTAAGTCCATGAAGTTATGTATATGTTTTAGAGAAACGCCTGGGCCGCTGGTCTAATCCATGCTGACATGGTGAAAACCTGCAGCGTAACCATAATGAGCTGTCTATGAAGCATTCTTCTTATAAAAAAAAGAGTCAGATATTGAGAAAACCAGAAAAAGAAAAAAAGAGATATGAGAAAAGAGGAAAGAGAGAAAAAGCACCATTTTCCCATGGTAAATAAGAAGATTGCTGAGATGCTCGTTGTCTGCTTGCCTGTCATTTTGATATGGGGATTCTTCTGTATCATAGGGCAAGGGGTACCCCGTTGGCGGTTCTCTATGATACACATATACTTACTATGACAAGAACTTATCGATAACTAAACTTGAGTAGCAGGAGGAGCGGCACTCGTATTCAAGGGACATGAGATTTCCAACTTATACTTTGTCAAGCATATACTCCATAGTTTGTTCACTTTAACCTTAATCACTTCAAGATGCTTATGATAGGGGCAATGAGAGATGAAAGCTAATAAGTACCATAATTTTTGGAAGCTCTTTATGAAACTTGAATCCCTACTTCCTTCTTTGAAGGCCTTTCTTTTACTTTTATGCTGAGTCTCCACCTTCTACCTTTATGCACCTACTTTGAGAGCGTAGTGGCCATTCTTAGTTCTATATGCATTACCCCAAGACTTGTTGATTGATGCATAACTTGATATTACTTGTTTTTAAACTATTTGTATCTAGTCACTCTTATGAACTTTGAAGGTGTCCTATGCATTTACGTTTGCTACTCTATGAGGGACAAGCTGAATTCCACTATGCTATGTTTTCTTTATGTGAAACAAACAAACGTCTTGCAATGCATTGTTATTCATGAATATTTTGTTTGTTCCTTTTCATGTTGCAACATAGTTGCTTTGCCTTATTGCTAGAACTTTGTCTTTCATGTTATGATTGAAGTACTATGATCCCAGCTTCGAATGTTTTACAAATACTTTGATCAAGTTTATGATGGTGCATGTCACCTCAAAAATTATTCTTTCTTTTTATCACTTACCTACTCGAGGACGAGCAGGAGTTAAGCTTGGGGATGTTGATACGTTGCTAACGTATCCATAATTTTTGATGTTCCATGCTTGGTTTTATCTACTTTCTTATGTTTTGTCCACACTTTGGAGTACTTTTCATATGATTTCTTGGACTAACCTATTAACAAGAGCCACGGTGCCAGTTGCCTGTTTTCTGCTGTTTTTGGTTCCAAGAAAGTCAGAAAATCAATATTCTTGGAATTGGACCGGAAAAAAGCCAAAGTCGATATTTTACCGGCAGACTCACGGAGCCAGAACACGAGACGGAGAGGGGCCATAGGGTGGCCACACCATATGGTGGCGCGGGCTAGCCCTGGCCGCGCTACCAGGTGGTGTGGGCCCCCTGGCCGCCCATCGACCTTGCCTCTTCACCTATAAGATGCCTCCCGATGCATGAACCCTAAATCGTGAAGCCTCCAACCATGAAAAGTTCCACAGCGCCGCCACCACCATTAAGAGCAAATTTTGTTTTAATAGGAGAGGCAAAATGAATCTTCTCTCTCTTCTTAGGGAAGTGGTCTATAGCTTTCTTGAGTGGGAATTGATATTTAATGGTGCCTTCTTTCATATCAATAATGGCACCAACAGTTCTACGAAAAGGTCTTCCCAAAATAATAGGACAAGAAGCATTGCATTCAACATCCAAAACATGGAAATCAACAGGGACATAGGTATTGTTAACCATAATAAGAACATCATTAATAATCCCCATGAGTTTCTTTTTAGCATTATCATTAAGTTGGACATCTAAATAACAATCTCCTAATGGTGGTAAATCAAGCATTTCATAAATCCTTCTAGGCATAATAGAAACACTAGTATCAAGATCACATAAAGCTTTGAGATCAAAATCATTCACTTTCATATTAATGATGGGTTCCCAACCATCTTCTAATTTCATAGGAATAGAAGCTTTTTGTTTCAATTTTTCTTCTTTAATTTTTATGAGAGCATTAGTAATGTGTTTTGTAAAGACCATATTCATAGCACTAGCATTAGGACTTTTAGCAAGCTTTTGTAGGAACATAATTACTTCAGAGATATTGCAACCATCAAGATCAAAATCATAATTACCATCCAAGGAAGTAGAGCTATTGTTTCCCATATTTCAAAGAATTTCAGCATTTTTATTGGAAAAGTTCCATTGGTTTTAGGCACTGTATCAAAGGGAGTGGGGACTTCATGTAGTTTGCTAGCATCAACATTGGTGGTAGTAATTGTACATATACTATTATTTCTAGCAATTTCATCTTCTCTTTCCCACTTAGCATGTAATTCAGCTAACAATCCAACATTTTCATCAATTCTAACTTGTATGGCATTAGTAGCAGCAAAGGGGTTTTCCATAGTTTCAGGTTTAGCAGCCATTTTATTAATCAAAGAGGATTGTGCTTCAGACAAAGAGGATATTTTTTTCAGCATTCGAAAGTTTTCCTCAATAGTTTTATTGAAAGCAGTTTGTTTATTAATAAAATCCTTAAGCATGACTTCAAGTTCAGAGGGTGCACTTCTATTGTTGTTGTAGGAATTTCCATAAGCATTACAATTATTGGGAGGATACGGCCTATATTATTTTTACCAAAATTATTCCTATAGCCATTGTTGTTAACATTATTGTTTCTAATGAAGTTCACATCAACTTGCTCTTCTTGAGCAACCAAAGAGGCTAAAGAAACATGATTTGGATCAATATGAGCTTTTCCATTAACAAGCATAGACGTAATAACATCAATTTTATCACTCAAGGAGGTGGTTTCTTCAACAGAATTTACCTTCTTACCTTGTGGAGCTCTCTCAGTGTGCCATTTAGAATAGTTAACCATCATATTATCAAGGAGCTTTGTTGCAGCACCCAAAGTAATGGTCATAAAGGTACCTCCAACAGCAGAATCCAGTAGATTTCTTGAAGAATAATTTAGTCCTGGATAAAAAGTTTGGATAATCATCCAAGCAGTCAGTCCATGAGTGGGAAAATTCTTTACCAAAGATTTCATTCTTTCCCAAGCTTGAGCAACATTTTCATTATCAAATTGTTTAAATTTCATTATTTCACTTCTCATAGATATAATCTTAGCAGGAGGATAGTATTTTCCAATGAAAGCATCTTTGCATTTAGTCCAAGAATCAATACTATTTCTAGTTAGGGAGAGCAACCATTCTTTAGCTTTTCCTCTCAAAGAGAAAGTAAACAATTTAAGCTTAATAATATCTCCATATATATCCCTATCTTTTTGCATCTCACAAAGTTCAACAAAGTTATTAAGGTGAGCAGCAACATCTTCAGTACCAACACCAAAAAATTGTTCTTTCATAACAAGATTGAGCAAAGCATGTTTAATTTCAAAGAAAGTAGCTTCAGGAACATGTGGAGCAATAGGTGTGCACATGAAATCATTGTTGTTGGTTCTATTGAAGTCACACAACTTAGTGTTTTCAAGAGTAGTCATTTTTTGTGTTTTTGATATAAAGTAGCAAACTAGTACAACTAACTTTTTTGTGTTTTTTATAACAGAAACAAGCAAACAAAGCAAAAATAAACTAAGAAAAACAAAGTAAAGAGATTGGTTGTGAAAGACTCCCCTTGTGAAGATGTCCTTGATTCCCCAGCAACGGCGCCAGAAAAAGGCTTGATGGCTCAGGATACGTTGAGCTCGTTGGGAACCCCAAGAGGAAGGTATGATGAGCACAACAGCAAGTTTCCCTCAGTTATGAAACCAAGGTTATCGAACCAGTAGGAGCAAGGAAACAACTCCAAGGTGTTCCTACCAACTTGGAATCCTGCACAACACAACCATAGAACTTTGTCCCAACTTACAGTGAGGTTGTCAATCTCACCGGTTTTGCTCAAAACAGAAGATTAAACGTATTGTGTGGAAGATAGTAATTGCTTGTAGAAAGTAAACAGTAAGTGGTAAATAGTAGATGGTATAGCAATGGTAAAAGAATGGACCGGGGTCCATAGTTCACTAGAGGTGATTCTCCTTAGGACAAGTAGCATGTTGGGTGAACAAATTACAGCGGGGCAATTGACAGACTCGAGAAAGCATACCATGCATATACTAATCATATTGACTCCTATGAGATTTGATTGGGCATTACAACATTATACATAGACCGTAATCCAACTGCATCTATGACTAATAGTCCACCTTCAGGTTATCATCCGAACCCCCTCCAGTATTAAGTTGCAAGCAATAGATAATTGCATTAAGCAAAGTGTGTAAAGTAAACAATACGATTGTCCCATGGACAAAGGATTGTTGTTTTCTCCCTAGTAGCAACAACACATCTAGTACCTTAGAGATTCTTGTCACTTCCCTAGATTACTAGAGGCATGAACCCACTATCGAGCATAAATACTTCCTCTTGGAGTTGCTAGCATCTACTCGGCCAACATAGCTACTAACAACGGAAAGCATGCAAGATCACAAATAACATATACATGATAGAATCAATAATCAATTTGAAATAGCATCTTAATATCCATCGGATCCCCGCAAACACAACATGTAAGATTACAAATAGATGATCTTGATCATGAATGGAGCTCACAAGATCTAAACATGATAGCACAAAGAAGGAGAACCAACCATCTAGCTACTACATGGACCCGTAGTCCAGGGATGAACTACTCACGCATCACACCGGAGGCAGTCATGGTGATGAAGAAGGCCTCTAGGGTGATCTCTCCCCTCCGGAAGGGTGCCGGGAAGAGCTTCGGATCCCCCTGATCCGGGGATCGAGAAGGTGGCGGCTACTGACTCTTCTGTGGATTTCTGATTGGGTCTTTGATCGGGTACTTCGGGTTTTCGTCCCTGGAGGCTTTTATATGCGAAGGGGCAAGGTAGGTGGAGGCCCGAGGGGCCCACATCAGGTAGCAGCGGCCTATGGCTGGCCGCGCCATCCTAGGGTGTGGTCGCCTCGTGGCCCCTCTTCGGCTGCCGTCCGGACTCCGTTTTGCTTCAGGTAAAATATTGACTTTGGCTTTTGACCGGTCCTATTCCGAGAATATTTCCTTACTAGCTTTTCTGAAACCAAAAACAGCAGAAAACAAGCAACTGACACTTTGGCATCTTGGTAATAGGTTAGTTCCATAAAATGTATAAAAATAACTCAAAGTATGGACTAAACATAAGAAAGTAGATACTAAACAAGTATGGAACATCAAAAATTATAGATACGTTTACGACGTATCATGATTTGCCGGATTTCAAAATAAATGGACGTTGCAATCTTTGAAATTAGAAAGAATTGATTTTTGGAGCATGTATTAATTGAATAGAGTATTGAGACTAGTCATAGCAGGGACTAGTGTCATGCCTGTGCCTAAACTAAGTTACCACCTTAATAGTGCATAGTAACTAGTCTCATGGATGACTACTTTAATTAGTTTATAGACTCATTTTGTCTTGAAAAGTGTGATGCTATACTATTACTTCCTCCATGCAAGATTGTTGGGATAATAAACATTTTGGAGAGATACCTATATATTAGGCTAACATGTGCATTAATTGCCCCGAATTACTCTCCAAAAATTATTACCACGATTTATGGATAGAAACTGACCAATGCATCATGCACCGATTTTTCATGGGAAAGAAGATGAGAGTGGTCATGCATGGCTTCCGGTTTTAATTTTGACATCAATCAATGTAAACAATAGTCTATCTCTCCTTTTTCATAGTCAATCAATGGGCACCTTAGTTATAGAGTTTTGCTAATTCAGTCCAATAATCCGGTATGGAGTGAGTAACATAGTTAGTTAACACAATCATCTCTCTTAATTAAATAACATGACATGTCATCAAAATGCTTACTTGGTATTGCATATAGTTGCATGTTACTACCTGTGTTACTCACAAGTCACATTGTAGAAAATTTATATGTACAAAGGATATGTAATCGCGACTGACTCAATCACTTTGATATCAAAACTTACTGAATTGCACGCCATAATTCCAAGGGATGCCTGCGCATGATTTTTTTGCGGGTAAAACCAGGACTTTATTATGCAGGAAGGATTACATAATGATCATCTAGCAACTGAATAGCATCATATGGTCCAGATCTCAACCAAGTCACAATACTGCCTTGCACTCTCGCAAAGTTAGCAAGAGAGTCACTTAACCCTAACCTGCATACAATCAACTTTTACAAAGGTACAATCTCTATCTTGACTAGCTAAACTTCTAATCTCATTTATCGAATGAACAAAAGGGGATCTATCAATGGATGAGGAGTTAAGTGCCTCGACAAGAATAGATCAATCTGACTGCATGATGATAGGAAGCTAAGAGAACTAAAGTGAAGATAGTAGACCCTCCAAACAAGCACGAACTTCCACTTCTAGAGGAGCTTCACAATTTATAAGGTGGCTGCATGACATGAAGATTGAATTGCCCTCCTCATCTCTCAAGACGATTCTAGCCCCTATCGAGCCATTGCTAGCATTAAAGGAACCATCGACGGTGAGCTTAACCCAACCGGCCTTTGGGCTAGACCATGGTTTATTAGGGAGATTCTTTGGGATCCATTGCTTCGCACAAAAGATATCAAACATATCTTAATTTAATAGAGTGTAATTTCTATAGATGTAATTGGCTAAAATATATGATACGTGCAGGAGTATTATTGGTAGCAGATCACATGCCAGAAATACCATGGCGACATACTTGCCATCAATTGCCTCGCATCTATGATGTACTATAAATATGCGGCTATAAAGGGCGTTCTCTCGCCAAGTAAGAGGAGAGGCAGAACCCTGAGAAGTTGTCTCTCTTCAAGGAGCAATGATGATCCGGGGGTGGACCACTGCCCTTGCTTGATCTTTTTGCCCAAGGGAAGCATCTTCCCCTTCCACAAGCTAGAAGTGGCTGACAAGCACTGCCACTAGGGGGACCACCCCCCTCTCTAAGGAGGAGAGAGCACAACCACAGCGACCGACCACACCCTGATACGGGCCACACACCGCGGGAAAAGTACCTTACCTGCTCACTCCCTTGTCGCCATGTGGAAACTCTTCCCGCCAAAGGCGCAGGAAGAGGACCGGGGCACCTATAAAAGGATGGGTAAGGCCTCAGAGCAGGGAGACTCTTTTTCCACCTCGGAAACCTAGAGTTCTCCTTCTAGGATCTCTAGAACTGATCGCACAATCAGCCCCTTGTATCTATAACCTCGCCAAGCGATACAAGTAATACAACAAAGCAGGAGTAGGGTTTTAAACCTCATGATGGCCTGGAACTGGGTAAACTCGCAATGTTCCTCTTGCCATGATTTTACTATTTCTCACCATATCCACAGATAGGTTTGGAGAGATTGTGTTCAGCCCCCTACATTCGATACTTTCCTACTTCGCGAGATACCCTATCGGGACAATCTCCGACAGAATACTATTAGAGTTGTAATACCGTATGTGTACAGTATGGTGTACTACACCATACCTCCGAGGATGTGCTTCCCCATGTCTACGGTCTTCACCATGCCATTGATGTGTGGAACGCCTTGTTCTCCATGTACTCCACGCAGTCCAAGTCTCGGGTCTCCAGTCTCTGTGGTGCCCTCATAAACACCAAGAAGAACGAGATGACTGCTCTACAATATATCACCAAGATGAAAGGGTTTGCCTCGGAACTTGCCGTGACTGGAAAAGGTGATGATGATGACACATCCATAGAAACAAAAGGTGCCTATGGAGTTGATAGAAACTAGGTCATGGATACTGGAGCTACAAATCACACAACTAGACAACTCAACAAACTTCAAACTCACGAAGCATATTAGGGTCATGATCAAGTTCACAATGCTAGTGGACAAGGTATGGAAATTGCTAACATTGGTCATTCAGTTTTGCACACCCCACATTGCAATTTACAACTCAAAAATATTCTTCATGTTCCTTATTCCAATATGAACTTACTTTCTACACACAAACTTACCCTAGACAACAATGCCTTTATTGAAATTCACCCATTCTTTTTCTTGATTAAGGACAAGGCCACACAGCACATCATGTTTAGAGGCCCTTGCCATGGTGGTCTCTATCCCCTCATTCCTGTTTCAACGGGGTCATCACATGCTCTTATCACCATCAATCCTTCATCCTCCACATGACATCATCGTCTAGGGCATCCGTCCTCCTTTATTGTTCAGCAAGTGCTTAGGAAAAATAAGTTGTCATACACTCCTGAAATAAACTCTTATATATGTGACCCATGTCAGTAGGCCAAGAGTCATCAACTACCATACCCTGTTTCCACTAGTGTTTCCAAAGTTCCTTTGGATCAATTTTTTTCTGATGTATGGGGTCCAACTCCTCTTTCTGTAGGCAAACATGCATACTATGTAAGTTTTATTGATGATTTTAGCAAATATTCTTGGATCTATTTGCTTAAGAAACATTCTGATGTGTACCAAGTGTTTCTTGATTTTCAACAATATGTTGAATGCCAGTTTGATAGAAAAATTCTCACCATGCAAACTAATTGGGGTGGTGAGTATGAAAAATTGAATAGCTTTTTCCAGCGTGTAGGCATTGTTCATCATGTTTCATATCCCAATGCTCACCAACAAAATAGTTCAACTGAGCGAAACCATCGTCATATAGTGGAAGTAGGTTTTGCCTTACTTGTAAATGCTTCCATGCCTTTAAAATATTGGGATGATGCGTTCCTTGTAGCCACTTTTCTCATCAATCTCCTTCCAACAAAGTTCTCAATCTTGATACTCCTAGAGAAAGACTCCTGGAAGTAACACCCAACTATGATTCTCTACGTGTTTTTGGTTGTGCTTCCTGGCCTAATCTTCGTCCCTACAACAAACAAAAACTCTCTTTTTGTTCCAAATGATGTGTTTTTCTTGGCTATAGTTCAAAACACAAAGGAGTTAGGTGTCTTGGCGTCTCCTCAGGACGTGTTTATATTTCTCGTGATGTTGTCTTTGATGAGAATATTTTTTCTTTTTCTAAACTTACTCCTAATGCTGGAAAACATCTTCAAGAAGAAATTCTTCTTTTTCAACAGAATGATCCTAATCTTACACGCAATGATGGGGCTGTAAAAACTAATGATCATTTTTTGCAAGTTATTCCTGTTTTTGATCCTCCATAGGTTGACGCGCATCACGCTGCTGAAAACATCAGGGAAAATTCAAGTCCAAGAGCTGAAGAAAGCGGTGCAAATCACACTCAAGACAATACGTTCAACCAGGAGAATACAGCAGAGCATGGCGCTGATCACGAGGCTGATCCTGATCCTGTATCTACCTCGGAATCCACCCCGCTAGACTCGTCCGTGTGCTGCGCTATGTCTCCTCCTGACGCGAGTCTGCACCCATCGGCGGGTGCCACGTCGCCCTCGGTCTCCGCGTCCCCTGCGCTAGGATCAATGCCGCCCCACTACTCCACGCCCACATCATCGCGGGATTCCTTCCCGCCGTCATCGCATGTGCCTGGGCGCATGTCGCTGTCTCCCGACAGGACACCCGACAGCAGCACAGAAAACAACGTCGATTCGGCTGCTGTCTCCTCTCCTGGTGATGCGCATGACCAGGACTCTCCAGGATCTTCTGTGCCATCTATACCTACATCTCCCACTGCTCTTGGGGTACAAACTGCCTACAAAAAGGTATTCAACAGCCAAAAATTTACATGCTTACCGACATATGCCTTTTGGTTTATGTAATGCTCCAGCTACTTTTCAAAGATGCATGACTGCTATTTTTGCTGATTTTATAGAACTTATAATGGAAGTATTTATGGACGACTTTTCTGTCTACGGAACTTCGTTTACTAGTTGCTTGGATAATCTCAAAAGAGTTTTGCAGCGTTGTGAAGAAACCAATCTTGTTCTAAACTGGGAGAAATGCCATTTTATGGTCAAAGGAGGCATAGTCCTTAGACACACGGTATTAGGTAAGGGAATTGAAGTTGATAGAGCTAAGGTTGAGGCAATAGAGAGAATTCCAGAACCTAGGGATATTAAAGGAATAAGAAGTTTTCTTGGTCATGTGGGTTTTTATAAAAGGTTCATTAGAAATTTCTCTGGAATATCTAAACCTTTGACTAACCTCCTACAAAAGGGAATAAGATTTAATTTTGATGATAAGTGTCTTGAAGCCTTTGATAGACTCAAAAATGCTTTATCTCGTGCTCCTATTATTAAACCACCTATCTAGGATACAACCTTTGACTTAATATGTGAAGCTGGTGATGATGTTGTAGGAGTAACTCTCGGACAACATATTGGTCGTAGATTTAATATTATACATCATGCTAGTAGAACTCTTAATGGTGCTCAAAAGAATTACCCTAAGGAAGAAAATGAACTTTTTGCTATATTTTTCTCTTGTGATAAATTTCGTTCCTATATAGTTGATGTAAAGGTAAGAGTTCACACGGATCGTGATGGCTTAAAAGGACTCCTCAAAAGGAAAGACCATAAGCCAAGACTGATCCGTTGGATTCTTTCACTTCAAGAATTTGAGTTGCAGATTATGCAAAGGCAAGAAATAAAGATGCTGGATACAGTATCCATGTTTGCTCAGCAGGACACTAATCTTATTGAGAGGAACTTTGGTCCTGGTGATTTTCGTTTACAAGAATTACTCAATGAACTAAGGTCAATTCCTTTAAGAGAGAAGAAGTCTTTATTGTTGGAGGAACTTTTCATCCCCGAATAAACAAGTGGTAAGTGCAAGGTAAGTGTTCTTACCCAAATAAGTGATTTGTTTTCACAATTTTTACTTTTGAAAATTCTGCCTTTGAATTCCTTGTGTTTTTCTGAAGTTTTAGAGGGTTTTACCAACTATACGGGCGGAGCTATACGACCGGAGAGGAAGCTCCCGCCGCATAGTTGGTCGTTAAACTCTCTATATCATCTTTGTGAAATTGTTTTTGATATCTGAGCCTATACGATCGCAACTATATGGCCAGAGCTAAAATTCCGGCCATATAGTTAGTCGTTAAACTCTCAGATAGTTTTGCTTTTTGGTGTCTGAATCTATACGGTCGCAACTATACGACCGGAGCTAAAATTTTGGCCATATAGTTGGTCATTAAACTCTCATGCACTTTTGATTTTCGGTGTCTATATCTATACGATTGCAACTTTATGTCCAGAGCCAAAAATTCCAGCTGTATAGTTGGTTGTTAAACACTTAGACACTTTTTTCGTTTTGACCTTTCATTTATTCATCTAAAAAAATGTTATTGTCTATTCTGCGTCATGATTTAATCGACCTAGACTCGAGATATTTGGAAATATCTGCCCGGAACCAACTATTCGGCCGGAGCTATACGAGTCGCGCCCGTATAGTTGGTCATTACGCGGCAGGAAACTTCTAAATCCATGATTTCTTTCCCTGTTTGGTTTAGATTCTTTTCTTAGGCGATAATTTGGTGTTCTCGTGAGTTTCACCGACCTCTAGCCCCCTTATATACTGCCATTGCCTCTCTCTCTAATCATAATCTCGAAAAATCAATCTACCTCTTATTTGCATGTAAGGGCTCTCGACCGAGGGATAAAAGTCAAGAAGAGAAGCTCCTATGGAGATCGGCCGAGGGATAAAAGTCAAGAAGAGAAGCTCCTATGGAGATCGGAAGCAATAGCGAGCAAGGCAAGGAGATCAAGACCATCCCTATAGAGTTCCTCGACGCCGACCATGGGTGTCGGAAGAGGGATTTGAAGGCCCTGGAGCTAAAGATTGAAGAGTTGGACAAGGAGAAGCCAGGGACACCTAAACACCTTCGATTGCTGTGACTTTATCTTGATAAACTTGATGAAGATATCAAGCGGACAACTGAAGGAGGTTTTTCTATGAGTCTTAAGGTGCTACAAAAACTTCAGGATAACAATGAGTTCATTAAAGAACAAGTGAATGTGCTAGAGAGGAACAATCTTTTCTACAAGCTGCGTGTTAAAGAATTAGAAGCTGTCAATCAATCCCTCCGCCTTAGGCTAGCCCGTGAGGAGAAGATACCGCGTGCCATGGCACCACAGTGATCTACGACAATTACGGTATCAAATAATCGCAAGGGATTATTTGATCCTGCCTGGCTCGATTCCAAGCTTGGGGAGATCTTTAAGACCTTGTAATCTATCCTATAAGTTTTCATTACTATTTTCGCATTACTTTAAACTAGCAATAAAGTTTGCTTTATTAGAATTCCCTTTAGGAATAGTCGATCCCTTTTATGAAATTCCGAGTTTATTATTATATATGGAGCAATATTGAGTTTGTGTTTGCTTTAATTGATATATGAATGGCTTGAGTATAATTTTACTTGCACTTGATGATAGAAATAGGAGTCTTCCACACCATTGGTATTAATGAATCACCTAAAGATAATTTGGTCAATATGATCTAAGTCTACGGTTTGATTTACAAATAAAAATTATCTATACAGTTAAGTTGAAAATAAACCTTGAATAAAGGAAAATGAAAGTGCCATCAAAATAGAGTGAGATCAAGTCGAGGTAGAATCTTCAAGTCATAAGAATGCTTCATATACAATTGGAATTTGATAATTGAGATCGTTAAACTTTGAATTCCTACATGAAGTGGAATGTATGGTTGGATCCTTTGCACATCACTTAAATAAAAGTGTGAGCATATATACAAAAGAAAAGAAAAGAAATAATAAAAAAGGGCGAGTGTGCAAAGAGAAAGTATGCATATACCATTGTATTGTAGTATGACAAAGAGACACTTCTGATATTTTTGAATCCCAAGTGAATACGTTGATCCTAAAACACTTGGGATTACCTCGCTAACTCATTCGGTTGAACCGGATACTTTTACCTTTATGTTGAGATTCATATTTATGAACTGTTGACCACTAAGGTGTGGAAGCCTGCTAATACTATTCAGATGGTCCGAGTAACATACTATTCATGAACTTATTCATATGTATCGTATATGATAAACACATGCTGCAACTGCCTCATTTATTTTATCGACTCAACTTCATGAATATGAGGATCACATCCATTAAGCTAAAACTTGGTTGGGACGAGCAAGAGTCTAAGCTTGGGGAAGTTGATGAGTGCATATTTGCATCATGTTTTACATTACTATTTTGCATTGTAGATGTAGGATCTTGGTATTTTACGGCGCTCGCGCGCACATTTTATGTCTGTTTTCACCAGGATTAGGACAGATGATGGATCCAATGGATACAATTCTTGGAGTAGTTGTACTATGGAGAAAAGGAGTCAAAAACAATGTAAATCGCTTATTTGGGAAATATTAATAATACCAGAAGAAAACTAGAAGAGAACAAGGGAGGCAGAGAGTTCAACGACCAACTATACGACTAGAGCAACTTTTCCGGCCGTATAGTTGGCGCCGCCTCCGTCTCGTCAAATAGTTTCACCCTGTGCAATTGGTTCGAGGAGAAGACATACAGAACACCTAGAAATTGCAGAAACCTCACCTCAGGAAGGCATCTGGAGGGGGAACTCATCCACAAGGGATCCATCTTCGCCCTGCGAAGATCCGGGAGGCTAAGGCATCAATCTTCATCATCCACCGCTGCATCACCACCATCTCCATCCATCCCATCTACATCTTCTCTAGATCTTGTTGTAATTTCCGTACTCGTGATGGATTTATACAAGTACTATTCATCTATGATTGTTTCCATTACCACTGCCATGATGTTGATTGCCTCCATGTCTGAGTAGATCATTAGTTCTTGGAGAGATGGAGAAACCCTAGTATGAGATTGAAATAAGGTAAAGTCTATTATGATATTCATCGTTGTGACCATGTGTTAAATTTTCTACATCTTGATGTTGAGAGAAGTCGACCTCTCAATCTTTTCCTCTCATGGGGACTTGATGGAGGAAACTACTTGTTGGTAGACGGAGGTGTACTAGCACTTACAGTGACTATAAAGCTGTTGGCACCCCTTACATATCAACTTGGGAAACCGAGGAAACTCACGGAACACTATCCATGCCATGGGATACATCCTACGGGATTACGTCCCTTAATAGCACAGTAATATGATTGATGTCAATTGCTGACTGCGGTGGTTATGAGGATGATGTGAGAAGCGGTTGCTGCCTATTCGTCCAAATACGGAGTTCATCCCACACATACATAGATGAGAATGTTCATGATGATAATCTTTATCTTATATCCTTATAATACTAGTGGTGTATCCGCTACTCCCTGAGAACGCTTTTCCCCTACTGCAGTTCCAATATCTCTTACATACGCAATACTTACCTTCTGCATTCAATTGTTTTAATTTACTTTATTATTGCTCTTATACCTAAAACACAAAAACACCTTTTACACAATACTCGCATTTTATCTTGTCACTTAGAACTTTATCTAGCATTTCTATCGTAATATTTATTTCAAGAGTTATTAGACTTCAGACTCCTGCTTCCCGTGGGATCGATATCTTTATTTTGAAATGAGCTACAAACGATCTGTGCACTTGCAGTAATCAATGATGATGAGCTGAAGGACTACATCCTGAACGGACTTGATGGCACGTTTAATTCACTGGTGGCTGCTGCCAATGCTATTCCATGAACTACTCTCAATGATATGTGTTCTCAGCTGCTAGCATGTGAAAACCATGATGCAATGCTCCTCTCCATGGGACAAAACACCAGGAGTTTTACCTCTTCTGTCAATGCTGCCACCTGGCGTCCGCCAATGCACTATGACACTACCTACACCCCACGTCCACCGCCACCATCCCACATCCATACATGCCTCCTACGCCACCACCACCACAACCCTATATGCCTCCACAACCAACCTATCAACCACAACCCTATGTTTACCCTCCATACACCCCTCCGCCTACCTATTATATGCCCCCATATAATCCACTACCATACATCCCTCCACATCAACGCATGCCACCACAACCACAGCACCCACCTCGTCCTCCTCCACAATACCGTGGTCCTCCTCAGCCACCACAATAGAGCGCCAACCGAAAGGGGGGCGCCCCAAGAACCATGATCGTGGCTGAATTGCTACTCCTTGGCAGGAAGGTGTGACATGCCAGATATGCAAGAAGGAAGGACACCCCGCCAGCGACTGTTGGTGGCGCTATGGTGATGATGATGATGACACATCCACAGAAACAAAAGGTGCCTATGGAGTTGATAGCAACTGGGTGATGGATACTGGAGCTACAAATCACACAACTAGACAACTCAACAAACTTCAAACTCATGAAGCATATCAGGGTCATGGTCAAGTTCACAATGCTAGTGGACAAGGTATGGAAATTGCTAACATTGGTCATTCAGTTTTGCACACCCCACATCGCAATTTACAACTCAAAAATATTCTTCATGTTCCTTCTTACAATATGAACTTAATTTCTCCACACAAACTTACCCTAGACAACAATGCCTTTATTGAAATTCACCTATTCTTTTTCTTGATTAAGGACAAGGCCACGCAGCACATCATGTTTAGAGGCCCTTGCCATGGTGGTCTCAATCCCCTAGTCCTGTTTCAACGGGGTCATCATCCAAGCATGCTCTTATCACCATCAAGCCTTCATCCTTCATGTGGCATCATTGTCTAGGGCATCCGTCCTCCTTTATTGTTCAGCAAGTGCTTAGGAAAAATAAGTTGCCATACACTCCTGAAATAAACTCTTATATATGTGACCCATGTCAGCAGGCCAAGAGTCATCAGCTACCATACCCTGTTTCCACTAGTGTTTCCAAAGTTCCTTTGGCTCAAATTTTTCTGATGTATAGGGTCCAGCTCCTCTTTCTATAAGAAAACATGCATACTATGTAAGTTTTATTGATGATTTTAGGAAATATGCTTGGATCTATTTTCTTAAGAAACGTTCTAATGTGTACCAAGTGTTTCTTGATTTTCCACAGTATGTTGAACGCTAGTTTGATAGAAAAATTCTCACCATGCAAACTTATTGGGGTGGTGAGTATGAAAAATTGAATAGCTTTTTCCAGCGTGTAGGCATTGTTCATCAGGTTTCATGTCCCCATGCTCACTAATAAAATGGTTCTGCTGAGAGAAAACATCATCATATTGTCGAAGTAGGTTTTGCCTTACTTGCAAATGCTTCCATGCGTTTAAAATATTGGGATGATGCGTTCCTTACAGCCACTTTTCTCATCAATCTCCTTCCAACAAAAGTTTTCAATCTTGAGACTCCTATAGAAAGACTCCTGCAAATAAAACCCAACTATTATTCTCTACGTGTTTTTGGCTGTGCTTGCTGGCCTAATCTTCGTCCATACAACAAACAAAAACTCTCTTTTTGTTCCAAACGATGTGTTTTTCTTGGCTATAGTTCAAAACACAAAGGAGTTAGGTGTCTTGACGTCTCCTCGGGACGTGTTTATATTTCCCGCGATGTTGTCTTTGATGAGAATATTTTTCCTTTTGCTAAACTTACTCCTAATGCTGGCAAACATCTTCACGAAGAAATTCTTATTTTTCAACACAATGATCCTAATCTTCCACGCAATGATGTGGCTGTATAAACTAATGATCATTTTTTGCAAGTTATTCCTATTATTGATCCTCCATATGTTGATGCACATCACGCTTCTGAAAACATCAGTGAAAATTCAAGTCGAAGAGCTGAAGAAAACGGTGCAAATCGCACTCAAAACAGTATGTCCGACTAGGAGAATACAACATAGCAGGGTGCTGATCGCGAGGCTGATCCTGATCTGGTATCTGCCTCGGAATCCACCCTGCCATACTCGCCTATGCAGTGCGCTGCGTCTCCTCCTGATGCAAATCTGCACCCGTCGGCGGGAGCCACGTCGCCCTCGGTCTTCGCGTCCCTTATGCCAGGATCATTGCCGCCTAGTACTCCACGCCCATGTCACCATGAGATTCCTTCCCACCCTCCTCGCTTGTGCCTGGGCGCATGTCGCTATCTCTCGATAGGACACCCGACAGCAGTGCAGCAAGCAGCACCGATTCGGCTGCTGTCTCCTCTCCTGGCGATGCGCATGACCAGGACTCACCAGGATCTTTTGCATCTATACCTGCATCTCCTCCTACTATTGGGGTACAAACCTATCTACAAAAAGGTATTCGACAACCCAAAATTTACACTGATGGTACTGTTCGCTATGCCCTGCTTACTGTCACAGGAGAACCAAAGAATCTATCTGAGGCTCTTGCAAGTGAAAATTGGAAAAGTGCAATGCAAGATGAATATGATGCTCTTCTTGACAATAATACCTGGCACCTTGTTCCTCCAAGTCCAAACAAAAATGTTATTGACTGTAAGTGGGTTTATCGTATCAAGAAAAAGTCTAATGGTACTATTGACGGGTATAAAGCTAGGTTGGTTGCCAAACATTTCAAACAAAGGTATAACATAGACTATGAGGATACTTTCAGTCCTATTGTTAAGGGTGCTACTAATAGAATTGTTCTGTCTATCTCTATTTCTCGAGGGTGGAGTTTAAGACAACTAGATATGAAGAACGCGTTTTTACATGGTGTTCTGGAATACGAGGTATACATGAAACAACCTCCAGGTTTTTAGTCTCCCGCTACTCCAAATTACATCTGCAAGTTAGACAAAGAAATTTATGGTCTCAAATAGGCCCACCGAGCTTGGTACTCTCGTCTTAGCTCCAAGTTACAAACCCTTGGTTTTGTTCCATCAAAGGCTGATACCTCCTTATTTCTCTACCACAAGTTTGGTATCACTATGTTTCTGCTAATTTATGTTGATGATATAGTAGTGACAAGCTTGTCCGATTCAGCTATTTCAACTCTCCTGCATAATCTACAGAAAGAGTTTGCTCTTAAAGATCTTGGAGACCTTCATTTTTTTGTGCCTTGAAGTTCACCGACAGTCTAGTGGTTTATTGTTGAATCAGGAAAAATATGCATCAGACTTGTTGACTCGTGTTGGCATGAAGGATTGTACATCTTGTCCAACACCTCTATCCACACATAATAAACTTTCTTTGATAGATGGTTCTCCCCTTGGACCTAAGGATATGACTTTACAGGAGTATTGTAGGTGCTCTTTAGTACTGAACACTGACCAGACCTGATATTTGTTTTTCAGTTAACAAAGTTTGTCAGTACCTTCATGCTCCTACTACTGCACATTGGACTACTATAAAAAGGATTTTAAGGTACATACATGGTACATGAAAGGTAGGTCTTACATTTCAAAGGTCGAATTCCACCTTGCTTAGTGCCTATTCAGATGCAGACTGGGCAGGAGATCTTGATGGCCGTCGCTCAACTGGTGGCTTTGCTATATTTTTTTGGCTCCAATCTTGTTTCTTGGAGTGCTAGAAAATAGCCTACTGTGTCCAGGTCCAGTATAGAGGCTGAATATAAGGCTCTTGCAAATGCTACTGCTGAGCTGATTTGGGTTGAAGCTCTTGTTCGAGAACTTGGTGTTTTGCTCAAGGAGAAACCAAGTTTGTGGTGTGATAATCTTGGTGCCACCTACCTGTCTACTAATCATGTTTTTCATGCTCGTACCAAACATATCGAGATTGGTTTTTGCTTTGTCAGAGAAAGAGTTGCTAGCAAGCAACTTGATATACGGTTTATCTCTAGTAAGGATTAGATTGCAGATGGTTTTGCCAAAACTTTGTGTTCCCAGAAACTAGATGAGTTTAAGCATAATCTAAACGTCTCCAAGGTCTAGATTAAGGGGGGTATTAGAGTTGTAATACCATATGTGTACGGTATGGTGTAGTACACCAACTGTACACATACCCAATCTTTGTATATGCCATGTGAGGGGCTTTCCCTCACAATATAACACGCAATCGGTACCTCGAAAGAGGTAACACCGTTCTACCCTAACACAGTTGGTGTACTACACCATACCGTACACATACGGTGTTTCCTTTTTGCTTCAGGACCGCTGATTTGCAATGTCGAACCCTTCCTCGTCATCATCTGCGCTGGGCTCACTTGGCATGCCGCCGACCATGAAGCTCACCCGCGAGAATTTTCTCTCATGGCAAACCTAGGTGCTGCCCACTGATACATTGCAAATGTATCTATAATTTTTGATGTTCCATGCTTGGCTTTATCGACTTTCTTGTGTTTTGTTCCAACTTTGGAGTACTTTTCATATGATTTCTTGGACTAACCTATTAACAAGAGCCACAGTGCCAGCTACCTGTTTTATGCTATTTTTGGTTCCAGGAAAGTCAGAAAATGAATATTCTCGGAATTGGACGGGATAAAAGCCAAAGTGCCTATTTTTCCGGAAGGGTTCAAGTGCCAGAATACGAGACGGAGAGGGACCAGGGGGCCACCACACCACCTGGCCGCACGGCCCAGCCTGGCCCGCGCCAGGGGGTGGTGAGGCCAGCCCTGGCACCCCCTCGGCCTCTCCTTCCGCCTATAAGTTTCCCTCGGGACGAAAACCCTAAGTACCCGATCAAAAATCCACGAAAGAGTCTGTAGCCACCGTCATCTCCATCGCTAGATCGGGAGGGATCTGAAGCTCTTCCTGGCACCCTGCCGGAGAGGGGAATTCACCCTGGAGGCCTTCTTCATCACCATGCAAGCCTCTGGTGTGATGCGTGAGTAGTTCATCCTTGGACTACGGATCCATGTAGTAGCTAGATGGCTGGTTTCTCCTCCTTTGTGCTTTCATGTTTAGATCTTGTGAGCTCCGTTCATGATCAAGATCATCTATTTGTAATTCATACATGTTGTGCTAGCGGCCCAAGCGTTTCTCTAACACACATACAAACTCCATGATCTTACAAGTTCCACTTTTATTTCACACCGCCGGGATCCGTAAGCAAAAGAACATGATATCAACGAGGTACAAAGTACAAGTGCAATGTTGAAAGCGTTCCCCATGAAACATGGTTCTGCTAACTTCAACTTATAAAGCGCAAGCATATACGCAACAAAGAAGGACCCAATGGTTCAAGTTTATTAGAGACAATAAAGTAAAGTGTGCCATCAAGTTCGTGAGAGCTTTAATCACTAGTTTTCTCATAACAAGTGGAAGGTAAACAAAAGCATGAATATACTTGGAATAGCATAAGCTAGTAGGTAGGTATGGTGGACTCTTTGGAATAACTTGGTTTAGGGAGTTGGATGCATGAGTGGAACTCATACTTGGTGGTGGAGGCTAGCAAAAGCCTGGGAGCGACAAACTAAGAGAGCAATAATGGTCATAATCATGCAGAGCGACAAAACATCATTGATCAAAGCATAAAGTGATACTACAAGTTGAAAACTAAAGGATCATAAAGGCTATGGTGACTTGAGATAGTCATAACATGGTGTGAGTATGCGCCAAGTCAACCCAAATAAAGCATCAAAGGAGAATACCACTATACTATGCTTTAATATGCTAAAACAACGCATGATTCATCCAAGGCACATTAAGCAATCTAAATTGTTTATAACAAGTCATGCTACAGCAAAGAATACTAAGCATAAAGCCAAAACAATATCAAGCATGGCATGACAAAGCATAGCCACAGTCAAAAACGAGCTCTTTTTACCACATAAGCATGAACTTTCCTACTCTTTTCCAAACCAAACCAAACTAATTGCAAACCAATGTACGAAAGAGGGGGTCCAACCAACTTATTCAGAAAACTAAGCAAACCAAGAAAACTAAAAACCAAAACAAAAACGAAAAGGAAGACGTTGCAAGAACAACACAACTGTGCATGAAACAATAAAAATGAAGCGTTTGGAAGAAACCTGGGATTTTTATTGATGAAGAAGGGGATGCCTTGGGCATCCCCAAGCTTTAACGCTTGTACTTCTTGGATATTTCTTGGGGTGACACGCGTGGCATCCCCAAGCTTGAGCTTTAGTCCATCCTTCATCTCATTACTCATTCCTTCCATACACCTGAAAATTTTCCTTCATACAAAACTTCACACAATCTTTATTAGCAACATTAGTGCACTCAAGATAAATAAGTCTTAAGGTTCAGTTCTAACACCAAACTTCCATTAGAACACCAGATACTGTAGCACTTCCCTCAAAAATCTCAATTCCCCAAAAGAACTCAAGAAGGAACCAACAAGAAGCAAATGCAGAAAATGGCAGAAATCTGTCAAAACAGACCAGCAGGTAAAGACGAATTTTTTCGAAGACCTTCTGTTGCTAAAATCAAAAAGTGTTGAACTAACGAGTAGGAAATTACAGCTCAATCTGACGTACAGAGCTCTCTCAGGATTTTTTTATGGTGAAGCACAAAAATCCGTTTCGGGACAGCAACTTTCCCAATCATTACTTCACTCTCATTAGAGGTTACTCTTGGCACAAAAAGCAAATAAAAAGGATAAGGAGCGGTTATTACATAGGTAATAACTTCCAACACTCATCTAAAACTCTTGGGTTATCTCCCAACAAGTACTTTTCTTTAACGCCTTTAAGTTAGGCATAAGAACCAAAGAAAGAATCAAGTGTTCTCAAATGAAGAAGCATTAAAACCAACTTTCTTGCCCTTACCTCTCTTATTTTTATTCTTATCCTTTGGGAAAATGTGATTGTTTGGTGGAGAAGAAAGGTTCATGGTCCCCTTTCCCACATCTATTATTGCTCCAAGGAGTTCTAATAGGGACCTTCCAAGTGTAATTTGTCCTTTTCCTGCACATTCAATAACAAGATAATCAGTAGAAATCATTTTCCTAAGGATCTTTGTAAACACTCCTTCAGCTATTCCAATAGGTAATATGGTAGCATTATTAGCAAGAGATATTTATTTTCCTCCTTTAGTAAGCCCCCAAAGATTCAAATATTCATAAATATCCTTGGGCATAAGGCAAAATTCAGACATGATATCACAGCGGGCTTGAAAAGTTTCAGTGTTTATCTCAATCTTTTCTGTAGGGAGCCACTTTGATGGTTCAGAATTTATTGGAACATAATTGTGATGCTCCCTAAGCGTATTATAGCACCCTTCTAATCTAGTAGTGCTAGCCTCAAGAGTATCCAACCTAGCAAATATTTTTGCGAAGGAAATATCAGTTTGGCTAGGCATGTTGTAAGTGAGGATCAATTTCTTTATAGCATTAATAGCATCATCCTCATTACATTGGAGGAAATATCCTCCCACAATAGCATCTAGGGCATATCTATAGCAAAGAGCAATCCCAAGGTAAAAACTGCTAAGGAACAAGCTTTGAGTCATTTTAGGCTCAGTTTTTTCATGTAGATCAGAGATTCTAGACCAAGCTTCCTTAAAACTTTCCTCAATTCCTTGTTTAATAGTGAAAATCATTTCCTCGGGTGACATAGTGATTGGAGCAACGCTAGACATAGTGGCAACTCAAGATAGGAACTAATTTTTTTGTGTTTTTCAAATAAGAAAGCAAACAAGTAAAACTAATTTTTTTGTGTTTTTTGAAGAGCAAAACAAGCAAACAAAGCAAAACAAAAACAACAAAGTAAAGAGATTGGTTATGAGGGACTCCCCTTGTGAAGATGTCCTTGACTCCCCGGCAACGGCGCCAGAAAATGTCTTTTGATAGCGTGTAGTTGACGTGGGAGTTTCTTCTTCTTCTTCAATCCCCGGCAATAGCGCCAGAAAATGTCTTGATGCACTCGACGATCGACGTAGAACTCGTTGGGAACCCCAAGAGGAAGGTATGATGAGCACAGCAGCAAGTTTTCCCTCAGTTATGAAACCAAGGTTTAATCGAACCAGTAGGAGTAAGGAAACACCCCAAAGGTGTTACTAGCTGAGCTTTGGCAGGGCGCACTACCGGTGCTAGTAGCAACGTGGAGACCTGCACAACACAACCACAGAACTTTGTCCCCAACTTGCGATGAGGTTGTCAATCTCACCGTGTTTTGCGGAAAACAAAGGATTAAACGTATCGAATGGAAAGAAGTAAAAGTTTGCAGAAAGTAAACACAAAGCAGAAATAGTTTATAGATTGTATGTAAAAGACAAGGATCGTGATCCATAGTTCACTAGAGGTGGCTCTCCTTAGATAGATAACATGCTGGGTGAACAAATTACAGCGGGGCAATTAACACTTTTTGATTTTAGCAACAGAAGGTCTTCGAAAAAATTCGTCTTTACCTGCTGGTCTGTTTTGACAGATTTCTGCCATTTTCTGCATTTGCTTCTTGTTGGTTCCTTCTTGAGTTCTTTTGGGGAATTGAGATTTTTGAGGGAAGTGCTACAGTATCTGGTGTTCTAATGGAAGTTTGGTGTTAGAACTGAACCTTAAGACTTATTTATCTTGAGTGCACTAATGTTGCTAATAAAGATTGTGTGAAGTTTTGTATGAAGGAAAATTTTCAGGTGTATGGAAGGAATGAGTAATGAGATGAAGGATGGACTAAAGCTCAAGCTTGGGGATGCCACGCGTGTCACCCCAAGAAATATCCAAGAAGTACAAGCGTTAAAGCTTGGGGATGCCCAAGGCATCCCCTTCTTCATCAATAAAAATCCCAGGTTTCTTCCAAACGCTTCATTTTTATTGTTTCATGCACAGTTGTGTTGTTCTTGCAACATCTTCCTTTTCGTTTTTGTTTTGGTTTTTAGTTTTCTTGGTTTGCTTAGTTTTCTGAATAAGTTGGTTGGACCCCCTCTTTCGTACATTGGTTTGCAATTAGTTTGGTTTGGTTTGGAAAAGAGTAGGAAAGTTCATGCTTATGTGGTAAAAAGAGCTCGTTTTTTACTGTGGCTATGCTTTGTCATGCCATGCTTGATATTGTTTTGGCTTTATGCTTAGTATTCTTTGCTGTAGCATGACTTGTTATAAACAATTTAGATTGCTTAATGTGCCTTGGATGAATCATGCGTTGTTTTAGC
This sequence comes from Avena sativa, assembly GCA_916181665.1. Classification (NCBI taxonomy): domain Eukaryota; kingdom Viridiplantae; phylum Streptophyta; class Magnoliopsida; order Poales; family Poaceae; genus Avena; species Avena sativa. The sequence goes on along the minus strand of OV702292.1, from coordinate 76,145,538 downwards.
ATATTAAAGCATAGTATAGTGGTATTCTCCTTTGATGCTTTATTTGGGTTGACTTGGCGCATGCTCACACCATGTTATGACTATCTCAAGTCACCATAGCCTTTATGATCCTTTAGTTTTCAACCTGTAGTATCACTTTATGCTTTGATCAATGATGTTTTGTCGCTCTGCATGATTATGACCATTATTGCTCTCTTAGTTTGTCGCTCCCAGTCTTTTGCTAGCCTCCACCACCAAGTATGAGTTCCACTCATGCATCCAACTCCCTAAACCAAGTTATTCCAAAGAGTCCACCATACCTACCTACTAGCTTATGCTATTCCAAGTATATTCATGCTTTTGTTTACCTTCCACTTGTTATGAGAAAACTAGTGATTAAAGCTCTCATGAACTTGATGGCACACTTTACTTTATTGTCTCTAATAAACTTGAACCATTGGGTCCTTATTTGTTGCGTATATGCTTGCACTTTATAAGTTGAAGTTAGCAGAACCATGTTTCATGGGGAACGCTTTCAACATTGCACTTGTACTTTGTACCTCGTTGATATCATGTTCTTTTGCTTACGGATCCCGGCGGTGTGAAATAAAAGTGGAACTTGTAAGATCATGGAGTTTGTATGTGTGTTAGAGAAACGCTTGGGCCGCTAGCCTAAGCCATGCCTAATCATGGTGGAAACTTGCAGCATCACCATAATGAGCACTCTATGAAGCATCCTCAATAAAAACCTATGCAAATAGCAAATAAAAAAGATCGTTGAGATGCTCATTATCTGCTTGCCTTGTCATTTTGATTATGGGAAAGCTCCCGTATCATGTGCAAGGGGTACCCCGTTGGCGGTTCTTAATGATACACATGTACTTACAATGACAAGAGCTTACTCGTGACTGAAGTTGAGTAGCATGAGGATCGGTCTTCGTAAGTAAGGGGCATGAGATTTCGGTTTATAACTTGTCAAGCATATCCTCTTAGTTGTGTCACTTTAACCTTAATCACCTTCAAGATGCTTATGATAGGGCAATGAGAGCTGAAAGCTATAAGTACCATAATTTTTGGAAGCTATTTATGAGACTTGAATCCCTACTTCCTTTTACAAAAGGCCTTTCTTCCACCATTATATTGAGTCTCCACCTTCTATCTTTATGCACTACTTTGAGAGCATAGTGGCCATTCTTAGTTCTATGTGCATTGTCCCAAGACTAGTTGATTGATGCATAACTTGTTATTGCTTGTTTGAAACTATTGTATCTAGTCACTCTTATGAACTTTGAAGGTGTCCTTTGCATTTATATTTGCTACTCTATTGAAGGACAAGCTGAATACTATTATGCTATGTTTTCTTTATGTGAAACAAACAAACGTCTTGCAAAGCATGTTATTCATGAATCTTTTGTTTGTGCCTTTTCATGTTGCATCATAGTTTCTTTGCTTATTGCTAGAACTTTGTCTTTCATGTTATGATTGAAGTACTATGATCCCAGCCTTGAATGTTTTGCAAATACTTTGATCAAGTCTTTGATGGTGCATGTCACCTCAAAAATTATTTCTTTTTATCACTTACCTACTCGAGGAAGAGCAGGAGTTAAGCTTGGGGATGTTGATACATTGCAAATGTATCTATAATTTTTGATGTTCCATGCTTGGTTTTATCCACTTTCTTGTGTTTTGTTCCAACTTTGGAGTACTTTTCATATGATTTCTTGGACTAACCTATTAACAAGAGCCACTGTGCCAGCTGCCTATTTTCTGCTGTTTTTGGTTCCAGGAAAGTCAGAAAATGAATATTCTCGGAATTGGATGGGACAAAAGCCAAAGTGCCTATTTTTTTTGGAAGGGATCAAGTGCCAGAATACGAGACGGAGAGGGACCAGGGGGCCACCACACCACCTGGCCACGCGGCCCAGCCTGGCCCGCGCTAGGGGGTGGTGAGGCCAGCCCTGGCACCCCCTCGGCCTCTCCTTCCGCCTATATGCATGTATTGCTTTCTCGGTGTTTTTCAATTGCGCCGCTGTAATTTGTTCACCCAGCATGTTATCTATCTAAGGAGAGCCACCTCTAGTGAACTATGGATCCCGGTCCTTGTCTTTTACATACAATCTATAAACTGTTTCTGCGTTGTGTTTACTTTCTACAAACTTTTACTTCTTTCCATTCGATACGTTTAATCCTTTGTTTTCCGCAAAACACGGTGAGATTGACAACCTCATCGCAAGTTGGGGACAAAGTTCTGTGGTTGTGTTGTGCAGGTCTCCATGTTGCTACTAGCACCGGTAGTGCGCCCTGCCAAAGCTCAGCTAGTAACACCTTTGGGGTGTTTCCTTGCTCCTACTAGTTCGATTAAACCTTGGTTTCATAACTGAGGGAAAACTTGCTGATGTGCTCATCATACCTTCCTCTTGGGGTTCCCAACGAGCTCTACGTCGATCGTCGAGCGCATCACCCACCCTTCGTGGAGCTCGGTCATGGGCCTCTTTGAGGGGACTGATCGTGAGCCTGCTGAGAAGATTGAGGCCGAGGATGGAAACAATAATAAGATCTCCATCCCAAACCCTGACTATGATGCTTGAATCATCAAGGACCAGCGGGTGGTCAACTTCCTCATCAACTCCCCCTCCGAGGATGTGCTTCCCCATGTCTACGGTCTTCACTATGCCTTTGATGTGTGGAACGCCTTGTTCTCCATGTACTCCACGCAGTCCAAGTCTCAAGTCTCCACTCTCCGTGGTGCCCTCACAAATACCAAGAAGAACAAGATGACTGCTCAACAATATATCACCAAGATGAAAGGGTTTGCCTCGGAACTTGCTACGGCTGGAAAAAGTGTAGATGATTGATGAATGCATATTTGCATCATGTTTTACATTACTATTTTGCATTGTAGATGTAGGATCTTGGTATTTTAAGGCGCTCGCGTGCACATTTTATGTCTGTTTTCACCACGATCAGGACAGATGATGGATCCAATGGATACAATTCTTGGAGCAGTTGTACCGTGGAGAAAACGAGTCAAAAACAATGTAAATAGCTTATTTGGGAAATATTAATAATACCAGAAGAAAGCCAGAAGCGAACAAGCAAGGCAGAGAGTTCGACGACCAACTATACGACTGGAGCAACTTTTCTGGCCATATAGCTCCGGCCGTATAGTTGGCGCAGCTTCTGCCTCATTAAATAGTTTCACCCTATACAATTGGTTCGAGGAGAAGACATAAAGAACACCTAGAAATCGCAGAAACCTCACCTCCTGAAGGCATCTGGAGGGGGAACTCATCCAAAAGGGATCCATCTTCGCCCTATGCAGATCCGGGAGGCTAAGGCATCGATCTTCATCATCCACTGCTACATCACCACCATCTCCATCCATCCCATCTACATCTTGTCTAGATCTTGTTGTAATTTCTGTACTCATTGTGGATTTATACAAGTACTATTCATCTATGATTGTTTCCATTACCATTGCCATGATGTTGATTGCCTCCATGTCTGAGTAGATCATTAGTTCTTGGGGAGATGGAGAAACCCTAGTATGAGATTGAAATAAGGTAAAGTCTATTATGATATTTATCGCTGTGACCATGTGTTTGATTTTCTACATCTTGATGTTGACAGAAGTCGACCTCTCAATATTTGCCTCTCATGGGGACTTGATGGAGGAAACTACTTCCTGGTAGATGGAGCTATGCTAGCACTTATAGTGACTATAAAGCTATTGGCACCCCTTACATATCATCTTGGGAAACTGAGGAAACTCACGGAACACTATCCATGCCATGGGATACGTCCTACGGGATTTTGTCCCTTAATAGCACAGTAATTCGATTGATGTCGACTGTTGACTGCCATGGTTATGAGGATGATGTGAGCAGCGGTTGCTGCCTATTCGTCCAAATACAGAGTTCCTCCCACACATACATAGATGAGAATGTCCATGATGATAATCTTTATCTTAGATCCTTATAATACTAGTGGTGTATCTGCTACTCCCTGAGAACGCTTTTCCCCTACTGTAGTTCCAATCTCTCTTACATACGCGATACTTACCTTCTGCATTCAGTTGTTTTAATTTACTTTATTATTGCTCTTATACCTAAAACCCAAAAACACCTTTTACACAATACTCACATTTTATCTTGTCACTTAGAACTTTATCTAGCATTTCTATCGTAATATTTATTTCAAGAGTTATTATACTTCAGACTCCTGCTCCCTATGGGATCGATATATTTATTTCGAAACTAGCTACAAATGATCTATGCACTTGCAATCATCGAGCTATTTTCTGGCACCGTTGCCGGGGAGCTAAGCGCTGTAGGTCTTTTAGTTTTTGCTTATTTATTATTGTCTTGCTAAATTCTGTTTTTAGTTATAGGTTTCCACAAACATGATGGAGTCTGAGCATATGACTAACCCACTTAACCACTTTGGGAAGCCCTATGATATTTATAAAAGAGACAACTCCAATGAGAAGACAAGGGGGTTTGAAATAAATCCTCTACTACTTAGTATTCTACATAAGAAGCAATTTACTAGAGATGAAGAAGATCCTGATCCATATGAGGATATTGCATGTTTCAAAGATATATGTGGCACTTTTCTATTGACGGGATATACCGCTGATGAGGTAAGGGTTAAACTTTTTAGTCAGACTTTGACAAGTACAACTCTCTCATGGTATAGATCTCTACTACCTAAAGCCATTGCTACTTTGGATAATCTAGCCTATGAATTTCTAGCAAAATATTATCCGTTATCAAAATCTTTTGGAATTGGGCGTCTTATAATGACTTGGAAGAATCGTTCGAATGAAGGACTAGTAAGAGCTTATATTAGATTTAAAGATTTACTACGTCTATGTCCTCATCATGATTTGCCTTAATGGTATTTACTACATATCTTTTATGGCAGTTTAATTAAGCCTAATAAAATTGAACTAGACTCTTTCACGGAAGGAGCCTTTATGAATCTTCCTATACCTAAAGCTTGGGTTTTACTTAATAGAATTCATGATCATAGAGTTTCATGGAATTTCGGTCTAGGAAGTGAAGGAGGCGAAGAAATAGAACATGATTGTATTCATGACTACAATAAAAAAGGCCATGTTAAAGAATTATCTAAAGAACTTTATTTAGATTCAGATCTTGTGTTGCAAGTTGTTAAAGCTTTTACTGAACATATCAAAGCTCCAAAGGAGGGTCTAGACATGTATGATCCACCACCCGAACCTGAAAAGAAGAGAGAAGATAAAGCAACACTGGCCTCCCTAGAACTAATGCATGAATTACCTTTCCCTAACACTGCACAAAAGTATATTCTTGAGTATGAACAGGTCAAAGCAGTACAGGAGAAGAAGGAGGAGGAAAGTATACCAGAAGTCGTTGAACATCTGGAAGAAACCAAAGATGAAGACGTAACCAAGGAAGCAATTATGGCTATGTATGCACATTATAACATAGTTGAACTTTATGAAGAGACTTCTATATTGGTTGAAGGTAAAACAAAGGTAAAACATGTGGGTAAGCCTATTCTACCCTGCATATTTAAAGAAACCTCGCATTACGGTTTATGTGATCTTGGCACCAAAGTTAATGTTATATCTTATGACTTTTACTTAGAAATAAAAGAAGAAATAGAACCTGCTACAATTGAAAATACTGATATGACAATTATGTTAGCCAATAAGAATCTTAGAATTCCAATGGGAGTAGTTGAAGATGCAACTGTCACAATTGGCAAAAAAAACTTTCCTATCGATTTTGTGGTTGTTCATTGCCAATTGACACTCTTTGCCCAATTATATTTGGAAGGAACTTTTTGGGTGATATAGGTGCTTATGTTAATTTCAAGAAGGAGATTGTGTCTCTTAAGCTTGGGGGAACGGAAAATAAATTCCATTTTTCCAAATTTAAAGACAGGCCTCCACAAATACGAGAAGAAGATGAAGAGAGAACTATTGAGGAAATGGCGGCTCTTTTCTTTAGTAATCAAGAAGAAGAAATAAATGAAGATCCAAATTATGAAGAAATAGTTATGGAGGACAAGTCCCTAGGAGAACTAGAAGATCAATTCGATTCACTTCCTATTATGGGACCTCCAACGATGAGGATTTTGAAGAGCCAGAAGAGAGAGGGGATGAGGAACTACCACCCCTGGAGTTGAAGTCTTTACCAAAAAATCTTAAATACAGGTTTTTAGATGATACAAATAAATTTCCTGTTATTATTAGTGCTAAACTTTCAGGAGAAGAAGAAGAACTCATGAAGATACTTAAGGAGCATCGCAAGGCCTTTGGGTACTCAATGGATGACTTGAAGGGCATCAGTGCCATGATAGTCGTCCATCGAATATTCAGAAACAAGGTGCTAAACCAGTTGCAGAATTTAATAGAAGATTGAAGCCTGAAATGAAAGAAGTGGTAATAAAAGAAATTGTACACCTACTGGACGCAGGTATAATCTACCATGTTAAAGAAAGTGAATGGGTAAGTCCTGTTCATTGTGTCCCTAAGAAGGGCGGTTTCACTATTGTTCCTAATGAAAACAATGAATTGATACCTACTAGAACTATTGCTGGGCATAGGATGTGCATAGACTTCAGAAAATTAAATAAAGAGACTAGGAAAGATCACTATCCATTACCGTTCATATATCAAACTTTAGAAAGGTTAGCAAACCATAGTCATTTTTGCTACTTGGACGGATACTTTGGTTTTTCTCAAATAGATGTTCATCCGGATGACCAACTTAAAACAACTTTCATTAGTCCTTATGGTTTGCATGCTTACCAACGTATGCCTTTTGGTTTATGTAATGCTCCAACTACTTTTCAAAGATGCATGACTGCTATTTTTGCTGATTTTATAGAACTTATAATGGAATTATTTATGCATGACTTTTCTGTCTATGGAACTTTGTTTACTAGTTATTTGGATAATCTCAAAAGAGTTTTGCAGCGTTGTGAAGAAACTAATATTGTTCTAAACTGGGAGAAATGCCATTTTATGGTGAAAGAAGGTATATTCCTTGGACACAAGGTATCAGGTAAGGGAATTGAAGTTGATAGAGCTAAGGTTGAGGCAATAGAGAGAATGCCACAACCTAGGGATATTAAAGGAATAAGAAGTTTTCTTGGTCATGTGGGTTTTTATAGAAGGTTCATTAGAAATTACTCTGAAATATCTAAACCTTTGACTAACCTCCTACAAAAGGGAATAAGATTTAATTTTGATGATAAGTGTCTTGAAGCCTTTGATAGACTCAAAAATGCTTTATCTCGTGCTCCTATTATTAAACCACCTATCTGGGATACAACCTTTTACTTAATATGTGAAGCTGGTGATGATGTTGTAGGTGTAACTCTGGGACAACATATTGGTCGTAGATTTAATATTATACATCATGCTAGTAGAACTCTTAATGGTGCTCAAAAGAATTACCCTAAGGAAGAAAATGAACTTTTTGCTGTATTTTTCTCTTGTGATAAATTTTGTTGCTATATAGCTGATGCAAAGGTAAGAGTTCACATGGAGCATGATGGATTAAAAGAACTCCTCGAAAGGAAAGACCATAAGCCAAGACTGGTCCATTGGATTCTTTCACTTCAAGAATGTGAGTTGCAGATTATGCAAAGGCAAGAAATAAAGATGCTAGATACAGTATCCATGTTTGCTCAGCAAAACACTAATCTTATTGAGAGGAACTTTGGTCCTGGTGATTTTCGTTTACAAGAATTACTCAATGAACTAAGGTTAATTCCTTCAAGAGATAAGAAGTCTTTGTTGTTGGAGAAACTTTTCATCCCTGAATAAGCAAGTGGTAAGTGCAAGGTAAGTGTTCTTACCCAAATAAGTGATTTGTTTTCACAATTTCTACTTTTGAAAATTCTTCCTTTGAATTCCTTGTGTTTTTCTGAAGTTTTAGAGGGGTTTTACCAACTATACGGGCGGAACTATACGACTGGAGAGGAAGCTCCCGCTGCATAGTTGGTCGTTAAACTCTCTGTATCATCTTTGTGAAATTGTTTTCGATATCTGAGCCTATACGGTCGCAACTATATGACCGGAGCCAAAATTCCAGCCTATAGTTAGTCGTTAAACTCTCAGATAGTTTTGCTTTTTGGTGTCTGAATCTATACGGTCACAACTATACGACCGGAGCTAAAATTTTGGCCATATAGTTGGTCATTAAACTCTCAGGCACTTTTGATTTTTGGTGTCTATATCTATATGATCGCAACTATACACCTGAAGCCAAAAATTCCGGCTGTATAGTTGGTCGTTAAACTCTCAGACACTTTTTTCGGTTTGACCTTTCGTTTATTCATCTAACAAATTTTATTGTCAGTTCTGAGTCGTGATTTAATCGACCTGGACTCGAGATATTTGGAAATATCTGCTCGGAACCAACTATACGGCCGGAGCTATACGAGCCACGCATGTATAGTTGGTCGTTACGCGGCAAGAAGCTTCCAAATCCATGATTTCTTTCCCTATTTGGTTTAGATTATTTTCTTGGGCGATAATTTTGTGTTTCTCGTGAGATTTACCGACCTCTAACCCCCGTTATATACTGTCATTGCCTCTCTCTCTAATCATAATCTCCAAAAATCAATCTACCTCTTATTTGCATGTAAGGGCTCTTCACCGAGGGATAAAAGTCAAGAACAGAAGCTCCTATGGAGATTGGAAGCAATAGCAAGCAAGGCAAGGAGATCAAGACCATCCCTATAGAGTTCCTCGACACCGACCATGGGTGTCGAAAGAGGGATTTGAAGGCCCTGGAGCTGAAGATTGAAGAGTTGGACAAGGAGAAGCCAGGGACACCTAAACACCTTCGATTGCTATGACTTTATCTTGATAAACTTGATGAAGATATCAAGCGGACAACCGAAGCAGGTTTTTCTATGAGTCTTAAGGTGCTACGAAAACTTCAGGAAAACAATGAGTTCATTAAAGAACAAGTGAATGTGCTGGAGAGGAACAATCTTTTCTACAAGCTGCGTGTTAAAGAATTAGAAGCTGTCAATCAATCCCTCCGCCTTAGGCTAGCCCGTGAGGAGAAGATACCGCGTGCCATGGCACCACAGTGATCTACGACAATTACGGTATCAAATAATCGCAAGGGATTATTTGATCCCGCCTGGCTCGATTCCAAGCTTGGGGAGATCTTTGAGACCTTGTAATCTATCCTATAAGTTTTCATTACTATTTTTGCATTACTTCAAATTAGCAATAAAGTTTGCATCATTAGAACTCCCTTCAGGAATAGTCGATCCCTTTTATGAAATTCTGAGTTTATTATTATATATGAAGCAATATTGAGTTTGTGTTTGCTTTAATTGATATATGAATGGCTTGAGTATAATTTTACTTGCACTTGATGATAGCAATAGGAGTCTTCCACACCATTGGTATTAATGAAACACCTAAAGATAATTTGGTCAATATGCTGTAAGTCTATGGTTTGATTTACAAACAAAAATTATCTAAACAGTTAAGTTGAAAAAGAAACCTTGAATAAAGGAAAATGAAAGTGCTATCAAATAGAGTGAGATCAAGTCGAGGTAGAATCTTCAAGTCATAAGAATGCTTCAGATACAGTTGGAATTTGATAATTGAGATCATTAAACTTTGAATTCCTACATGAAGTGGAATGTATGGCTAGCTCCTTTGGACATCACTTAAACAAAAGTGTGAGCATATATACAAAAGAAAAGAAAAGAAAGAAGAAAAAGGGCGAGTGTGCAAAGAGAAAGTAGGCATATACCACTGTATTGTAGTATGACAAAGAGACACTTGTGAGATTTTTGAATCCCAAGTGAATACGTTGATCCTAAAACACTTGGGACTACCTCGCTAACTCATTCGATTGAACCGGATACTTTTACATTATGTTGAGATTCATCTTTATGAATTGTTGACCACTAAGGTGTGGAAGCCTGCTAATACTATTTAGATGGTTCGAGTAACGTACTATTCATGAACTTATTCATATGTATCGTATATGATAAACACATGCTGCAACTGCCTCATTTATTCTATCGATTCGGCTTCATGAATATGAGGATCACATCCATTAAGCTAAAACTTGGTCGGGACGAGCAAGAGTCTAAGCTTGGGGAAGTTGATGAGTGCATATTTGCATCATGTTTTACATTACTATTTTGCATTGTAGATGTAGGATCTTGGTATTTTACGGTGCCCGCGTGCACATTTTATGTCTGTTTTCACCAGGATCAGGACAGATGATGGATCCAATTGATACAATTATTGGAGCAGTTGTACTATGGAGAAAAGAAGTAAAAAACAACGTAAATCGCTTATTTGGGAAAATTAATAATACCAGAAGAAAACTAGAAGAGAACAAGGGAGGCAGAGAGTTCAACGACCAACTATACGATCGGAGCAACTTTTTCGGCCGTATAGCTCCGGCCATATAGTTGGCGCCGCCTCCGCCTCATCAAATAGTTTCACCCCGTGCAATTGGTTCGAGGAGAAGACATACAGAACACCTAGAAATCGTAGAAACCTCACCTCCGAAAGGCATCTGGAGGGGGAACTCATCCACAAGGGATCCATCTTCGCCCTACGTAGATCCAGGAGGCTAAGGCACCGATCTTCATCATCCACCACTACATCACCACAATCTCCATCCATCCCATCTACATCTTGTCTAGATCTTGTTGTAATTTCCATACTCGTTATGGATTTATACAAGTACTATTCATCTATGATTGTTTTCATTACCATTGCCAGAATGTTGATTGCCTCCATGTCTGAGTAGATCATTAGTTCTTGGGGAGATGGAGAAACCCTAGTATGAGATTGAAATAAGGTAAAGTCTATTATGATATTCATCGTTGTGACCATGTGTTAGATTTTCTACATCTTGATGTTGAGAGAAGTCGACCTCTCATTATTTGCCTCTCATGGGGACTTGATGGAGGAAACTACTTGTTGGTAGACGGAGGTGTGCTAGCACTTACAGTGACTATAAACCTGTTGGCACCCCTTACATATCAACTTGGGAAACCGAGGAAACTCATGGAACACTATCCATGCCATGGGATACATCCTATGGGATTACGTCCTTTAATAGCACATTAATTCGATTGATGTCGATTGCAGACTGATGTGGTTGTGAGGATGATGTAGCAGCGGTTGCTGCCTATTCGTCCAAATACGAAGTTCCTCCCACACATACATAGATGAGAATGTTCATGATGATAATCTTTATCTTAGCTCCTTATAATATTAGTGGTGTATCCGCTACTCCCTGAGAACGCTTTTCCCCTACTGCAGTTCCAGTCTCTCTTACATACGCGATACTTACCTTCTCCATTCAGTTGTTTTAATTTGCTTTATTATCGCTCTTATACCTAAAACCCAAAAACAGCTTTTACACAATACTCGCATTTTATCTTGTCACTTAGAACTTTATCTAGCATTTCTATCGTAATATTTATTTCAAGAGTTACTAGACTTCAGACTCCTGCTCCTTGTGGGATCGATATCTTTATTTCGAAACGAGCTATAAATGATCTATGCTCTTGCAGTAATCAATGATGATGAGCTGAAGGACTACATCTTGAACGGACTTGATGGCACTTTAATTCACTGGTGGCTGCTGTCAATGCTATTCCATCAACTACTATCAATGATATGTGTTCTCAGCTGCTGGCTTGTGAAAACCATGATGCAATGCTCCTCTCCATGGGACAAAACACCGGGAGTTTTACCTCTTCTGTTAATGCTGCCACCAGGCATCCGCCAGTGCACTATGACACTACCTACACCCCACGTCCACCGCTGCCATCACCATAGCCATACATGCCTTGTTGGGGATATACTTTCCGGGTATCCTCACAGTTCCTCACTGACCAGGGTGGCCCATTTAGGGTTAGAGCTTTGCTTCACGGGCGGCCCAGACAGGGAGAAAAGACGGAGTCCAATCCGGCTACGGGAAGGCCCAGAAGACTTACCGACTTAGGACCATAGTGTTACTTGTAGTTCAAGATGTACTCTGTAACCAACTCTTAGTCGTAGCCGGATAGATCTCTCCTGTAAACCCTAGGCCGGATATCTATATAAGCCGACCTAGGGAGAGCCTTTAGGGCACACCACAATAGTCTACAATCTCAACTCGCACAGGCGAAACCCTTGTAACCCATATTCCGGCTCTGCCGTATTACTAGATTGCTAGCAGGAGTAGGGTTCGTCCAAAGCCGGCGGATTTGAACCTAGGTAAACTTGTGTGCTCACCGTCCCGGAACACCGTACGTCTCACACCCCTCTCTTCCACACGCCTCGAGGACCCCCTCATGGCATACTTGTCATCAATCCGACGACAGTTGGCGCCCACCGTGGGGCAAGTGAGCTTCGGATCTGCATTCCGAGCGGAATCTGCAAGAATCGGAATCGGCGAGACCATCGCCATCGGTCGCATCCTCTACGCCAGTGATGCCCCTCTCATCGTTCTCGACGAGACGTGGATTCCGGCTAGGGAGGCCGTGACTGCCTACACAATCATGTCTTTTGGCGAGATCGATGTTTACATCGGTTTCACTGAACCTACCCCACCCACCCCAGCGGTGATGATAGAGGCAAAAGAATCTTTTGGGTCCCCTTTGTCCATGGAGGTGCCAGAGTTCCGGATCTCAGAAAACCCTAATCCCACCTAGCCCGCACCAGCTGCGGAGATAGTGGAGAAATCCGAGCCTAAGGAGGACCTAGCGGTTAAAGCCGAATCTGGAGTGGATCTCCTCGGAGAGGCCGTATCAAAGATCGACCCACCCGCGGAAGTCGAAATACAGGAGGAGCATATCAACGACACTGATTCCAACTCTGATGACGCCGGGACAGACAGGCCTTTCCTGAGGTCCACACTGCGACGTATGATAATGCAAGATGCAAGCGAAGATGCAATTCTCGAGACCATCAAAAGTTTCGACATGGCTGATCGCGAGAGCCACATGTACCTCAGGAAGCACGCGTCGCACTTCGTCGGGTATGTGGGATCCGGATCCGGCTCTGCCGATGCTGGAGAAAACACTGACTCTGTGCTGGAGGCAATTGGAACAAACGCCGACGTACTCGCATCCTCGGATGAATCGATGACGTCCGCGGAATATGAAGAGGAGTATAACTCAAAAGCTGCAGAGGAAGGAGAAGCCATGGATGAAGGATCCGGGGAACACTCTCCCAAATTGCAGGATGACATGGAAGTCGGAGACAATTCCGAAGTCCATATGTCCAAAAGTACCGATCAAAGCTTGACTCCAGGAAACGGACCCAAAGCCATCTTTGCTACCGGCGCTGCCAAGAAGGCAAAGAAGAGGAACAAGAAGAACAAGATCCCGACAAAAGACCCTCTGACAGAGGAGGTGATTGCCGAGGAATACGAAGAAGACTCGGATGGAGCACTTATCCCAGACGAGCCAAAAAAGAAGAATCGATGGATGGACACGTGATCACTGAAGGTGCTCGTAAACTCATCGATGCTGCATTAACCACACCTATTCCTACAGCTGCGGAGCTTACCGCTGAAGAACTGGACGAGAGGGCACAAGCCCTAGAAGCGTGTCGTCAAGTACTCCTCGATGAAGCCAAAAACATTGAGGAGGAAAAGAAACGCCCAACATCTATGGAGAAGTACAACTCGAGGCAATACCAGAAGATCAGGAAGCGTCATACCAATGACAACCAATTCCCATAGATCCACGCCATCCTTTTGGGAGATGAGACGGGGAAGCCTCAGAAAGATAGTAAATCAGATTGGGTATATCCAACCCCAGTACAGAATACCGTGGCAGCCTGAGAAATTCTATCGGCTAATCCAGGACCGGAGGAAATCCAGTTGGGAATCAAACTACTCAACAAGGGACATGAGCAGCAAAAGGTCGCCATGTACGGAAGCCAAAAACTAGTCTTGGATTCCGACCAATGTCGCACAGATCCGGCATGGGCTGACGTAAGACCCTAGCATGTTCCGGAGCAGCGTCATCGCCCCGAGCGCCGGTAAGACAATTATTCGAGAAACGGATCGTTAAGACAGCACCGCAGAACTGCGCGTGACTGGAGCAACGTCGCCGCAGCGGCTGAAAAAGAGGCCATTGCTGCAATGTATCTGAGGAATCCTCCTCGACGAGAGTCGAACGATCAAAGGGGAGAAGATAAAGAGAAACGTCGGGAGGAGGATCGTCAAAAAATGCCACCTCCTAGACATGCAAGCCGTCCGGCTGAGCCTCGCCGTAGTGGGAACAACGGACGAAGGAACGATGGAAACCATGCCGGTATAAGCCGGCAGGGGGCTCGTCATAGTGAAGACCCTCCCCGGAACCGGAATAATGACGCTCTGGATGGAGGCCGGTGATTAGCCGGAAACAATCCAGCTGCCCCACCCTCTCCACCAAGTAGTCATCACAACGGCTCTCAAGGGGGACAAGGAGGACGACGTGGCGGAGGAGGTGGTGGCAGAAGCTGAAGTCCGGCTCCAAGGCACCGCAGCCACAACCGACATTCGGGACGATCTCTATCCCCGAACGACACAAGGCACAGGATCAACTCCAACGTAGAGGCGCGGCGCTACGAGAACAATGATATCTACGTGGGCCCAAAGTGCTTTGGACCACGCATCAGAGCTACAAAATTCCCGGAAGGATTTGCTATCTCAAGACACATTCAAGCCTATGACGGCATTGCTCGGCCAGATACCTGGCTATAGGACTTCTTCCAAGCGTGCTGCATCGCCAAAGGCGGAAACATCCTGGTCGCAACCCGATATCTCCCACTCATGTTGCGGAAGACGGCACGATCATGGCTTAATGAACTTCCGGAGAACACCATCCACAACTGGGATGACATGCAAAGTGCGTTCTTTCGGAATTTCGAAGGCACATATCGGAGGCCCTGTATGGTCGGAGACCTACAGCGTTGCACCCAGAAGGCCGGAGAAACTTGCCGGGATTACCTCGGACGATGGATCGACACCAAGAACTCCTGTGAAGAGGTAAACGATCAAACTGCGATTGAAGCTTTCATTGCAGGTCTCCCAATTGGTCTACTACGCCATCGCTTGAAGTGTGACAAGGTCACTGATCTGGGAGAGATGATAGAAACAGCGAGCAAGTATGCAGATGCCGACGACGATGCAGAGGGATTACTCAATGCCCTAGCTGTGCCAGAGTCAGCAAAACAACCAAAGCAACAGGCTCAGAAGCGCAAAAATACCTCGGAAGAAAAACCCAACACGGAAATGGCAGTGGTCACTGCTACTTTCGGGTCTAGAGGAGGAGGAGGACGTGGTGGAGGCCGCGGGCGTGGGCGTGGAACTTCAAGAGTCCAAGGTAGAGGAGACCAACAACCAGGCAAAACCTACTATTGGGCCGACATTGCCAATAACCCATGTGTGCATCACCTAGACGCCAATGGGGGCTCGTCCCACACCAACGCCGAATGTCGTTTCAATGACGACATCAAAAGAGATGACACCGCGGGCTACAAAGCTAAGCGGAAGAAGGGAAAGAAGAATCCCGAAAAAGAAAAAGAGACCAAGGAAGATTTTGACATGGAGGAAGCTGATGCTTCAAATCCCAAGCCGGAAGGGAAGAAAAAATTTCCGACCAAGAAAGACACTTACGTCACCTTCCTCGGATCTCAACCAGCAAAGGTCAAGAAAGCAGTTCTACATGAGCTCAATGCAATAGTTCCGGCTGTCCCCCAATACCTGGACTGGTCGGAAGTGGCAATCACATTTGACCGCGCTGATCATCCGCCTAAGTTGCTCAGGCGAGGAAAACACGCCTTAATCGTAAATCCACTTATTGACGGTTATGGTTTCTCCAAGACCCTCATGGACGGTGGTAGTAGTATCAATATTCTCTATGTCAAAACGCTACGCTGGATGAAGATCTCAGAAACCCAGCTGAACCATAGCTCTGTGATCTTTCACGGAGTTGTCCCAGGAAGACAAGCCAATTCCTTGGGAGAGATCTCTTTGGATGTTACCTTTGGAACTCCAAAGAATTATCGGACGGAGGCACTTTCCTTCGAAGTGGTCCCGTTCAAGAGCACATACCACGCTATATTCGGACGTCCGGCTTACTGGGCTTTTATGGCTCGTCCGTGTTACATTTACAATATGATGAAAATTCCAGGTCCCAACGGCGTAATCACTATCAGGGGAGACCCGAAGAAAGCACGAGAGTGCGAAGATGGAAATGCCGCCTTTGCCAAAGCCGTGCTGCACGCCCAGGAGTACCAAGAGATCAAGAAGAGCATAGATCCGTCCGAGATGCCCACAACGAAGAAGGAGGTGACAAAGCCAAATCCGGAGTTCAAGGCATCAGAAGAGACAAAGAAGACGCCATTGAAGGATGATGAACCCTCCAAGGTGACCCAGATAGGCGTAGGCCTAGATAGCACATAGGAAAGCGCGCTCGTCAAGTTCCTCAAAGCAAATCAAGATATCTTCGCATGGCAGCCATCTGACATGACTGGAGTACCTAGGGAACTTGCCGAGCACTCTTTAAATGTATACCCGAACGCTAAACCCGTCAAACAGTGCTTACGAAGTTTCGGCGATGAAAAGCGTAAGGCAATAGCTAAGGAACTAGCATGGCTCGAGTTAGCCGGATTCATAGAAGAGGTCATCCACACTGAGTGGTTGGCCAATCCTATAATGGTCCGATTATATTGCCTTGAACAAGGCTTGCCCAAAAGATCCGTTTGCTCTGCCTCGAATTGATCAAGTTATCGATTCTACGGCAGGCTCGGAACTCCTCTGTTTTCTCGACGCATATTCCGGTTATCACCAAATCCGGATGAAGGAATCTGACAAAGTCAAAACTTCATTCATAACCCCCTTTGGAACCTTCTGTTTTGTTACGATGCCCTTTGGGATGAAGAACGAAGGAGCTACGTACCAGCGCACGATGCAGCGTTGCCTCCATGACCAACTCGGACGCAATGTACATGCATACGTGGATAATATTGCGGTGATGTCCAGAAAGAAGGAAACGCTGATTTCCGACTTGGAGGAAACATTCGCCAATCTACGCAAATACAACATCATGCTTAACCCAAAGAAATGTTTCTTCGGAATACCAGTCGGAAAATTGTTAGGTTTCATCGTGTCTCAAAGAGGCATAGAGGTAAACCGGGACAAAATCAAGGCTATGCTCAATATTTCCAGGCCAACTCGCCTGAAGGACGTACAAAGACTAACTGGTTGCATTGCCGCAGTCAGTCGGTTGGTAAGCCGGCTTGGAGAAAGAGCCGCACCATTATATAAACTCCTAAAAAAGACCAAGGATTTAGTTTGGACTGACGAAGCTGAAGCTGCACTACAAGACCTGAAGAAAGTACTCTCATCTGCTCCCATCCTTGCTGCGCCAGAACCACAGGAACCGATGTTGCTTTATCTTGCCGCGACAAACAAGGTCGTTAGTATCGTCATGGTGGTGGAGAGACCGGAGGAAAATCAGGAACACCTGGTACAACGTCCAACTTACTTTGTCAGCGAGGTCCTGACAGAATCAAAACAGCGATATCCGCACTATCAAAAGTTGGCTTACGGTGTTTTTCTAGCATCTCGTAAGTTATGACATTATTTTCAGGAGCATCCAATTACCGTGGTGAGCACAGCTCCCATGAGAGATATAATCAATAACAGTGACGCGACAGGACGCGTCGCCAAATGGGGCATAGAGCTTTCAGCTTTTGATATTGAGTATAAACCTCGGACAACAATAAAATCCCAGATCCTTGCTGACTTTGTCGCTGATTGGACAGAGACGAAGGAGAACATGATCCTCCCTGAGTCGGAATATTAGACCCTCTATTTTGATGGGTCTAAGGCTCGCGGGGGCTGGCGTGGTGCTCAAATCACCCCAAGGAGATAAACTTCTATATGTGTTGCAGATCCACTTCACAGCGGCAAATAATATTGCCGAGTATGAAGCACTGCTACATGGAATTCGGATTGCTAAGGATATTGGCTTACGACGTTTGATGTGTTATGGAGATTCGGATCTTGTTGCTCAACAAGTGTCGGATATTTGTAATGCAAATAAACACATGGCAGCGTACAAAGCTATCATGGATGGTCTATCTAAATCGTTCGAAGGGTTTGAAGTTCAACACATCCCTCGAGCAGAAAATGAGGAAGCAGATGCACTATCTCGGATAGGTTCTACGTGGAAAGAGGTCCCGGATGGCGCTTTTTAGAGCATCTCAAAGTTCCCTCAATAAAGGGAGTAGATGAAGAATATCCGGCCAAATCCGACTCACCTTTAATAGCGGTCCTGGCTATAATTCCCAGCTGGACCCAACCCTACCTTGATTATCTGGTAGATGGCAAATTACTCGAAGACGAGGTTCTGAGCCGGCAGATTATCCGACGAGCGAAAGCCTATACTATTGTTAAAGGTGAGCTCTTTAAACGGAGTGTTTCTGGGGGTTTTCAGCGCTACGTATCTCCGGAAGAAGGAGTGGAAATCTTAAGGGAAATCCATGAAGGCGAGTGTTGTCACCACGCTGCAGCCAAATCTTTAGTGGCAAAAGCTTTTAGACACGGATTTTTCTGGCTTACAGCTTAGGCAGATGCCGAACGATTAGTCAAGACGTGCAAAGGCTGCCAAAAGTACGCCAAACAAGCTCATGTTCTAGCTGATCAGTTGCGAACAATACCTATAACATGGCCTTTTGCGGTCTGGGGGCTTGATATGGTAGGACCATTTAAACAGGCTCCAAGTGGATTTACTCACCTCTTAGTGATGGTGGATAAATTCACCAAATGGATTGAGGCTAAACCTGTCACTAGTTGTGATGGAGCAACAGCCAAAAGATTTGTCGAGGATGTTATAATCCGGTATGCTTATCCGCATAGCATTATCAGGGACAACGGGAGTAACTTCTCTATGGGAGAATTGGCCGAATTCTGCAATGAGCAAAATATCCGGCTTGACTTTGCATTAGTCGCACATGGTTGAAAGAGCAAATGGTTTAATCCTACAAGGCCTAAAACCGAGACTCGAAGCACCAGTACGGCGTGCTGCGGGGGCTTGGGCAGAGGAATTACCCTCTGTAATATGGAGTTTACGAACGACCCTGAACAGGTCAACCGGATACACACTTTTCTTCTTGGTCTATGGTGCAGAAGCAGTTCTTCCTAGTGATTTGATTCACACTTCTCCTAGAGTGGCCGCGTATATTGAAGAGGATGCCGAGATTTCTCGACAAAATGATCTCGACTTAGTCGAAGAAGTTCGCGTCATTGCTGAAATGAGATCAATAGCATATCAGCAGAAGTTACGCAAGTATCATAGCCAGAGAGTCAGAAACAGATCTTTCAATAAAGGCGATTTGGTTCTCCGGCTTGTGCAGCAAAGAAAGCACAAACTTCCCCAGTATGGGAAGGGCCCTTTTTGGTTAGTCGAGTATTGCACAATGGTTCGTATTACTTAACTAACATAAGGCCAGTCAAAGAAAGACCTGCTACTAAGAAGAGAAAGAGAGCTGGAGGCAGTACAAATCCGGATGAGTTAGACAGACCATGGAATATTGCTCAGCTACTCCCTTTTATTCTTAGTTTATCCTTCTTTGTAAACATATATATGTACATGTTCTGTGAGAAATAAAAGTTTTGTTTGCCTCAAGTTTTTCTGAGAAGTTTTTACCATCTTATTTCTGAATGATCATGTCATAGTCGAAAATCCCCGAATGCTTGAAAGTACTTTATGCTCATGTTCGTTTTGGTTTATATTTCCGATTCTAAAATTGCTACCCTCGGGTATAACTCTAAAGTTTCTAGTCTTTACTTTGGTTATTTGTTTGATTGCTGGATGCGAGCATTTTCCAAGTAGTGAATTGTTGGTACTGGAAGCCGGCTTTGTTTCTGAGTTTAAACTGGTTTAGCAATTGAGCTCCGTTGCTCGGCAAAGTTTCCGACAGAAGGTTTAGCCGGCTCACGAAAGGGACGAGGCGGAAAGCTAGATAAATGATGAGTATAGACGAAAAAATACAAGTGCTTATGTAAACATTTTAGGCACACAAAAAATTTAAAACCAAAAGTGTTGAATAGATCAAAAGCTTAGCACTAGCAAAATTATAGTACTGCATATTTATAGACCCATCATGTTTTTCAGAATAATACAAATTTTTCTGGCAATCTATGATGCAGGAGGAGAAGAAGGAGCCGCCGGCTCGCTGGATATGTCGCCTTGATATCGTTCCGAGATGTCCACATCCGATACGTGTGGTCATCGTCGGAAACTTCTGCTGATTCTTCGGGAGGCGGAGGCGGTGTGTCCACGCGGGAGAAGAAGGGAGTTTCATAGCTGGTCAAATCAGCCACGTGACACCCATATCCAGCACAGGAGTCCATGATGGCCTGGATGTCCTGCTCCTGGTTGTCTTCATCTACTTTGCAGTACCCTCTGGTCACTTGCCATATTTCCATGTTTCCATGGTGGCTCATGACCATGGTAAGAGCGTTCTGCGTCGCAGTCCGTGCGTAGGACATGTTCCAATCCTGGACAAGTTGCGGCATCTCCTTTGCCTTGTCCCGCACCTGAAAATCCAACATGCTATGCATGTCCGGAATCTTGAGAGCTTCACCAATGTCCTCAAGGGATTGGCGGAAGTCATGAAGCAGGTCACTGACTTGGGTAATCCGGTGGGTGCGAGGCTTGGTGGAGGAAGAGTCCGTCAAGTTCAGAGGACCTATACACAAAACAAGTTAAGAAAATCTAACATTGAAAGAAGTCGAAGAAAGTGGAAAAGTCAGACAGATGGAACGTACCGAAAATGACATCGACAATTTTTGTCTTCTCTTCCCGAAGACTCTGGAGTTTAGCCCGGAGCGCCTCGGAAAGGTCCCTCTCACTGCACAACTCATTGTTAAGGTCCGAGATTTTCTGCTCTTGAGCAGCAATCTTGCGATCACGCTCATCAGTAGCCATGGAGGAGGACTCGAGAACTTGAGCTATGGTCTTCTCATGATCCGCCTTGAGCTTATCCAGCTCTTGGCGAAGTTCCTTGTTCTCCACCACCAAAGTTTTGAGGTTCTCGGCCTCTTCAATCATGGCACAGGATTGTTTCACCAATGCCGTAAGTCAAAAAGAACAACAGTTCAACGAAAAAATTCGACTATGAAAACACAAATACAAGGTTTGAGTCTCGGAATGTTTACCTTTGGCTTCATCCTTGGCAACTTTAAGTTCAGCATTTTTAAGTTGGAGAGCTTTGATCTCTCTCCTCTTATCACAGACATTCTTCAACAAATCCTGGTTATAGGAATATACTTTCTGTAAGTCAAAATACCCAAAGTTAGAGAGCTACTAAAGACTCGGGCTAATATTTTCACTAATATCAGCACGAGCCTTGGGGGCTACACTAGTTCATTCTTTGGCATCCTAATGAAGCATAAACCCGGATTATATATCCTACTTCATGCTTGGGAGGATATGATATGAAATAAAGGAAAAACAGGAGTTAGAATTCCGACTTACATATTGTTCGCGAGTCAGTTTATCCAAACTCGCATTCACTTCAGCAGCAACCTTCTCAGCGAAAGTCAGGGGGATCACTGGAGCTGTTGGAAGCTCACCGGTCCGTATCCTCTCGTTGCAAAGACGCACTTGTTCAAGAAGGTCAGAGTGCTTGATGTCCTCTGCCTCTTGCGCTTCTTCTTCGGCATATAAGTTTCTTTTCTCCAGGCATTGCCTGGCCAGCCGCTAGATCTCTTTTAGCGGATTTCTGGGACAGGCCAAACTTGGCAAGTCCCAGATTGCTGATAAGGTTTTCGGCAAAGGTTTCTGCCGAGGGATCATTACCCAAGGAGGGTTCACCCTTATCTAAACCTGACTCACCCATGGTGACGTTAGTTTGTGATTCAAGGATCACATGCTCCGATGAAGGAGCCGGATCTTCTGCGGCATCCAGGGAAGGAATGATCACCGGTGTTGCGGAAGGTTGGGGGGCAGGAGTCTGAGGAGCTACGGCAGGAGAAGCCATGGAAAGCTTTGTCTGTCACAGGGGCTTCGAAGAATTTCCCTTCCCCTTACCCTTGATGAGTTGCTTAGCTCTGAGAATGTAATAAAGTCAAAAATGTTACATCTCGGAAGAGAATTCGAATAAGGTACAAAGGCGGAAATTGTGTTGAAATATTACCTCTTTACAATGGGCACCTCCTTTGTGCCAACAGCCACTGTTGGAGCTTTGCGCTTCTTGAGCGCAATGTCCGGCAATGGGACCATCTCTGTCTCCTGAGAAAACTCTAGAGGATATCCTTCGAGCGGAGCAAATTCTGACTCGGGGAGGTCAGCAAGCTGAAAAGAAGAAAACATATCAGTATTGCAATGTAATTTAAAGATTGAAACACATGAAAAGGTTTACTATTAAAAGCCTACCGGCACTACGGGGTTTTCCACCGTATGGATATCGAGAGAAACCTCCGGAATCCTCCTCTGGCTTATATAGCCTTGCGTGGTGTAGGCTCTGGGGCTGATGCGGAGGGAGTCTTTCTTGGATGACGTGATGGAGTGCATCAGTCGGTTTCCGTGGTACTGAAGGGGCTGGATCTGGCGTGACACCCAGCATTGGACCAAGTCGGATCCCTTCAGTCCTTTGTGTTTGATCAGATATTCGACCCGCCTCTTAGCGAGGATCAGATCGTCACTGAGAGTCGGAGTGGCCTCGTCCCAAGATGGTTGGGCCGTGGCAGCTCCGTCAACAAAAGCCGGCAAAGCGGTAGCTTTGTTGGGAGCTGGAATATCCTTATGATAAAAGAATGTGGCTGTCCACTGTTTGACCGAGTCACTAGCTAAGATTTTGGGATATGCGCGCTCGCGTCTAAGTGAAAAACTAATGGTACCGGTGATATAAGGAACACCGGTAGTGACAGAGTTTCTCCGAACATGAAAGTAATACCGGAATAAGGTTAAACTCGGCCTAATGCCGAGAAATCCCTGAAACAAAGAAGCATAAGAGCTCATCTCTAAAAGAGATTTGGGAGGAAGATGGTGGAGATGAACACCATAATGGTCAATCACCTCGGAGAAGAACTCCGAGGGAGGAAACGACAAACCTCTGTCAAGGTGGGTGCCGAAGTGGACCCGCTCGCCGGTGCGTGGGTTGGGGATGGTTTCCCTGAAGCCGCTCCGCCAGTCGCCGGCATGGAGGAGCCCTTCTGTCTCCATGTTCTGGAGCTTCTCGTCGTCGAGTACGTAGGGGATCTAGACCCCGCGAAAGCTTTCCTTCTCCGCCACCGCTTCCGTCGCTGCCGTCGCCGCCGCTGCCGCCAAGCCGGAAGAGGATGACGAAGCCATTTCTCCGGTGCTCCGGTGAACTAAGATGGACGGCGCTAGGAGTTTTTTGGGGGAAAACAGAGGAGCTCTGTGCACGCGGGGGAGATTTGGAGGAGAGGAAAAGGCAAAGGGAACAGGTGAAGAAAGAAGGAGGAAATCCTAACCTCTTATATCCACCTAACTATGCCAAGATTCGTGCAAATGCTACAGTGTAACCGCCACGCGTCGTGGAAGGAACTGGGAAGGACCCATGTGATGATTATGTCACCTCGATCTCTGCGCACGCATTGAAACGACGCCTCGGTTCCGCAAACCGCGGACCCACCAACGGTCGTGCTGATAGGATGTCTGCCAGATGACGTGACTTGACCATGACTTATGTCAGGTGGCGTTAGAGACCAAATTCCGGCTTCGTTTGAAATCAAGCTGGAAAATCCGAGTAACCTGTTGATAGGTCCGACTTATTTTCAAGACCCGGATCGTATTTTTTGTTGTGAAGTTTCAGGAACCCTTAAAGATTCTACAAGCCGAAGATCAAGCTAGACGATGATAAATCCGACTTTGGATCTTGGAGACTTCCGGGGGCTGCTGTTGGGGATATACTTTCCGGGTATCCTCATAGTTCCTCACTGACCAGGGTGGCTCATTTAGGGTTAGAGCTTTGCTTCACGGGCGGCCCAGTCAGGGAGAAAAGACGGAGTCCAATCCGGCTAGGGGAAGGCCTAGAAGACTTACCGACTTAGGCCCATAGTGTTACTTGTAGTTCAAGATGTACTCTGTAACCAACTCTTAGTCGTAGCCGGATAGATCTCTCCTATAAACCCTAGGCCGGATATCTATATAAGCCGACCTAGGGAGAGCCTTTA
This sequence comes from Avena sativa, assembly GCA_916181665.1. NCBI lineage: Eukaryota > Viridiplantae > Streptophyta > Magnoliopsida > Poales > Poaceae > Avena > Avena sativa. The sequence goes on along the minus strand of OV702292.1, from coordinate 76,121,371 downwards.
GGGCACACCACAATAGTCTACAATCTCAACTCGCATAGGCAAAACCCTTGTAACCCATATTCCGGCTCTGCCGTATTACTGGATTGCCAGCAGGAGTAGGGTTCGTCCAAAGCCGGCGGATTCGAACCTGGGTAAACTTGTGTGCTCACCGTCCCAGAACACCGTACGTCTCACACCCCTCTCGTCCACACGCCTCGAGGACCCCCTCGTGGCGTACTTGTCATCAATCCGACGACATGCCTCCTACGCCACCACCACCACAACCCTATATGCCTCCACAGCCAACCTATCAACCACAACCCTATGTTTACCCTCCATAAACCCCTCCGTCTACCTATTATATGCCCCCATATCATCCACTACCATACATCCCTCCACATCAACGCATGCCACCACCACCGCAGCGCCGACCTCCTCCTCCTCCTCCACAATACCGTGGTCCTCCTCAGCCACCACAGCTGCAGCGCCGACCAAAAGGGGGGCGCCCCAAGAACCATGATCGTGGCTGGATTGCTACTCCTTGGCGGGAAGGTGTGACATGCCAGATGTGCAAGAAGGAAGGACACCCCGCTAGTGACTGTTGGTGGTGCTATGGTGATGATGATGATGACACATCACCGAAACAAAAGGTGCCTATGGAGTAGATAGCAACTGGGTGATGGATACTGGATAACTCAACAAACTTCAAACTCATGAAGCATATCAGGGTTATGGTCAAGTTCACAATGCTAGTGGACAAGGTATGGAAATTTCTAACATTGGTCATTCAGTTTTGCACACCCCACATTGCAATTTACAACTCAAAAATATTCTTCATGTTCCTTCTTCCAATATGAACTTACTTTCTGCACACAAACTTACCCTAGATGACAATGCCTTTATTGAAATTCACCCATTCTTTTTCTTGATTAAGGACAAGGCCATGCAGCACATCATGTTTAGAGGCCCTTGCCATGGTGGTCTCTATCCCCTCGTTCCTGTTTCAATAGGGTCATCATCCAAGCATGCTCTTATCACCATCAAGCCTTCATCCTTCACGTGGCATCATCGTCTAGGGCATTGATACATTGCAAATGTATCTATAATTTTTGATGTTCCATGCTTGGTTTTATGCACTTTCTTGTGTTTTGTCCACACTTTGGAGTACTTTTCATATGATTTCTTGGACAAATCTATTAACAAGAGCCATAGTGCCAGCTGCCTGTTTTCTGCTATTTTTGGATCCAAGAAAGTCAGAAAATGAATATTATCAGAATTGGAAGGGACAAAATCCAAAGTGCCTATTTTTTCCAGAAGTCATCAGATGCTAGAATACGAGACGGAGAGGGGCCAGGGGCCACCACACCACCTGGCCACGCGGCCCAGCCTGGCCCATGCCAGGGGGTGGTCTGGCCGCCTCCGACACCCCCTCAGCCTCCCCTTTCGCCTATAAGATGCCCTCGGAACGAAAACCCTAAGTACCTGATCAAAAAAATCCACAAAAGAGTCTGTAGCCGCCGTCATCTCCATCCCTAGATCGGGAGGGATCTGAAGCTCTTTCCGGCACCCTGCCAGAGAGGGGAATTCACCCTGGAGGCCTTCTTCATCACCATGCAAGCCTCCGGTGAGATGCGTGAGTAGTTCATCCTTGGACTACGGATCCATGTAGTAGCTAGATGGTTGGTTCTCCTCCTTTGTGCTTTCATGTCTAGATCTTGTGAGCTCCGTTCGTGATCAAGATCATCTATTTGTAATTCTGCATGTTGTGTTTGCGGGGATCCGATGGATATTGAGATTCTATTTCAGATTGATTATTGATTCTGTCATGTCTTTGTTATTTGTGATCTTGCATGCTTTCCGTTGTTAGTAGCTATCTTGGCCAAGTAGATGCTAGCAACTCCAAGAGTTAGTATTTATGCTCGATAGTGGGTTCATGCCTCTGGTAATCTGGGGAAGTGACAGAAATCTCTAAGGTACTAGATGTGTTGTTGCTACTAGGGAGAAAACAACAATCCTTTGTTCATAAAACAATTGTATTGTTTACTTTACACGCAGTTCATAAAGCAATAATCTGTTGCTTGCAACTTAATACTTGAGAGGGTTCGGATGATAACCTGAAGGTGGATTATTAGTCATAGATGAAGTTGGATGGCGGTCTATGTATAATGTTGTAATGCCCAATCAAGTCTCAAAGGAGTCAAGATGATTAGTATATGCATGTATTGCTTTCTCGATGTTTGTCAATTGCCCCGCTGTAATTTGTTCACCCAGCATGTTATCTATCTAAGGAGAGCCACCTCTAGTGAACTATGGATCCCGGTCCTCTTTCTTTACATACAATCTACAAATTGTTTACTGCTTTGTGTTTACTTTCTGCAAACTATTACTTCCTTCCATTCGATACGTTTAATCCTTTGTTTTCAGCAAAACACGGTGAGATTGATAACCTCATCGCAAGTTGGGACAGAGTTCTGTGGTTGTGTTGTGCAGGTCTCCATGTTGCTACTAGCACCGGTAGTGCGCCCTGCCAAGGCTCAGCTAGCAACACCTTTGGGGTGTTTCCTTGCTCCTACTGGTTCGATTAAATCTCAGTTTCATAACTAAGGGAAACTTGCTGCTGTGCTCATCATACCTTCCTCTTGGGGTTCCCAACGAGCTCTACATCAACACCGCACCAGCATTTTTCTGGCGCCGTCAACACTGAGCCATCAAGCATTTTTCTGCGCCGTTGACAGGGAGTCAAGGACATCTTCACAAGGGTAGTCCCTCATAACCAATCTCTTTACTTTGTTATTTTTGTTTTGCTTAGTTTCTTTTTGCTTTGTTTGCTTGTTTCTTTATCAAAAACACAAAAAAAATAGTTTTACTAGTTTGCTTTCTTATTTCAAAAACACAAAAAAATTAGTTCCTTTCTTAAGTTGCCACTATGTCTAGCCTTGCTCCATTCATTATGTCATCCGAGGAAATGATTTTCACTTTTAAACAAGGAATTGAGGAAAGTTTTAAGGAAGCTTGGTCTAGAATCTCTGATCTACATGAAAAAACTGAGCCTAAAATGACTCAAAGTTTGTTATAGATATGCTTTAGATGCTGTTGTGGGAGGATATTTCCTCCAATGTAATGAGGATGATGCTATAAATGCTATAAAGAAATTGATCCTCACTTACAACTTGCCTAGCCAAACTGATATTTCTTTCGCAAAAATATTTGCTAGATTGAACACTCTTGAGACTAGCACTACTAGCTTAAAAGATTGCTATAATACGCTTAGGGAGCATCACAATTATGTCCCAATAAATTCTGAACCATCAAAGTGGCTCCCTACAGTAAAGATTGAGATAAACACTGAAACTTTTCAAGCCCGCTGTGACATCATGTCTGAATTTTGTCTGATGCCCAAGGATATTTATGAATCTCTGAATACTTGGGGGCATACTGAAGGAGGAAAAGAAATATCTCTTGCTAATAATGCTACCATATTACCTATTGGAATAGCTGAAGGAGTGTTTACAAAGATCCTTAGGAAAATGATTTCTACTAATTATCTTGTTATTGAATGTGTAGGAAAAGGCCAAATTACACTTGGAAGGTCCCTATTAGAACTCCTTGGAGCAATAATAGATGTGGGAAAGGGGACCATGCACCTTTATTCTCCACCAAACAATCATATTTTCCCCAAGGTTAAGAATAAAAGTAAGAGAGGTAAGGGCAAGAAATTTGGTTTTAATGCTTCTTCATTTGAGAACACTTGATTCTTTCTTGCCTCTTATGCCTAGCTTAAAGGCGTTAAAGAAAAGTACTTATTAGGAGATAACCCAAAAGTTTTAGATGAGTCTTGGAAGTTCAGTAATAACCGCTCCTTATCCTTTTTATTTTCTTTTTGTGCTAAGAGTAACCTCTAATGAGATAGAAGTAATGATTGGGAAAGTTGTTGTCCTGAAACAGATTTCTGTGCTTCACTATAAAATTCGTGTAAAATCTCTGAACGTCTTTTTGAGGCGTAATTTTTGTGCTTCTGCCCCAGGTTGTTATCTAACTTCCGTTAGTTCAACACTTTTCGATTTGAGCAATAGAAGGTCTTCGAAAAAATTCTTCTTCACCTGCTGGTCTGTTTTGACAGTTTCTGCCATTTTCTGCATTTGCTTCTTGTTGGTTCCTTTTTGAGTTCTTTTAGGGAATTGAGATTTTTGAGGGAAGTACTACAGTAGCTAGTGTTTTAATGGAAGTTTTATTAGTGTTAGAACTTAACCTAAAGACTTATTATCTTGAGTGCACTAATGTTGCTAATAAAGATTGTGTGAAGTTTTGTATGAAGGAAAATTTTCAGGTGTATTGAAGGAATGAGTAATGAGATGAAGGATGGACTAAAGCTCAAGCTTGGGGATGCCACGCGTGTCACCCCAAGAAATATCCAAGAAGTACAAGCGTCAAAGCTTGGGGATGCCCAAGGCATCCCCCTCTTCATCAATAAAAATCCCAGGTTTCTTCTAAACGCTTCATTTTTATTGTTTCATGCACAGTTGTGTTGTTCTTCGAGCGTCTTCTTTTTCGTTTTTGTTTTGGTTTTTCGTTTGCTTTGTTTGCTTAGTTTGCTGAATAAATTGGTGGGACCCCTTCTTTCATACATTGGTTTGCAAATAGTTTGGTTTGGTTTGGAAAAGAGTAGGAATGTTCATGCTTATGTGGTAAAAAGAGCTCGTTTTTGACTGTGCCTATGCTTTGTCATGACATGCTTGGTATTGTTTTGGCTTTATGCTTAGTATTCTTTGCTGTAGCATGACTTGTTATAAAAAATTGAGATTGCTTAATGTGCCTTGGATGAATCATGCGTTGTTTTAGCATATCAAAGCATAGTATAGTGGTATTCTCCTTTGATGCTTTATTTGGGTTGACTTGGCGCATGCTCACACCATGTTATGACTATCTCAAGTCACCATAGACTTTATGATCCTTTAGTTTCAACTTGTAGTATCACTTTATGCTTTTATCAATGATGTTTTGTCGCTCTGCATGATTATGGCCATTATTGCTCTCTTAGTTTGTCGCTCCCAGTCTTTTGCTAGCCTCCACAACCAAGTATCAGTTCCACTCATGCATCCAACTCCCTAAACCAAGTTATTCCAAAGAGTCCACCATACCTACCTACTAGCTTATGCTATTCCAAGTATATTCATGCTTTTGTTTACCTTCCAAATTAAACTTGTTATGAGAAAACTAGTGATTAAAGCTCTCACGAACTTGATGGCACACTTTACTTTTCTTGCCCTTAATAAACTTGAACCATTGTGTCGTCTATGTTGTATATGCTTGCACTTATTTGTTGGGAATTAGCAGAACCATGCTTTCATGGGGAACGCTTTCAACATTGCACTTGGTACTTGTACCTAGTGGATATCATGCTCTTTTGTATATGGATGTCGTTGGTGTGAAATGAAATGGGAGCTTGTAAGTCCATGGAGTTATGTATATGTGTTAGAGAAACGCCTGGGTCGTTGGTCTAATCCATGCTGACATGGTCGAAACCTGCAGCGTAACCATAATGAGCTGTCTATGAAGCATTCTTCTTATAAAAAAAGAGTCCTATATTGAGAAAAAAGAAAAAAAGAAAAAAAGAGATTATGAAAAGAGGAAAGAGAGAAAAAACCACCATATTCCCATGGTAAATAAGAAGATTGCTGAGATGCTCGTTGTCTGCTTGCCTTGTCATTTTGAAATGGGGATTCTTCCGTATCATCGGGCAAGGGGTACCCGGTTGACGGTTCTCTATGATACACATGTACTTATGATGACAAGAACTTACCGGTGACTAAACTTGAGTAGCATGAGGAGCGGCCCTCGTATACAAGGGACATGAGATTTCTAACTTATACTTCGTCAAGCATGTACACCTTAGTTTGTTCACTTTAACCTTAATCACTTCAAGATGCTTATGATAGGGGCAATGAGAGCTGAAAGCTATAAGTACCATAATTTTGGAAGCTCTTTATGAGACTTGAATCCCTGCTTCCTTCTATGAAGGCCTTTCTTCCACCATTATATTGAGTCTCCACCTTCTACCTTTATGCACCTACTTTGAGAGCATAGTGGCCATTCTTAGTTCTATGTGCATTGTCCCAAGACTAGTTGATTGATGCATAACTTGATATTGCTCGTTTTAAACTATTTTTATCTAGTCACTCTTATGAACTTTGAAGGTGTCCTATGCATTTATATTTGCTTCTCTATGAGGGACAAGCTAAATACTATTATGCTATGTTTTCTTTATGTGAAACAAACAAACGTCTTGCAAAGCATTGTTATTCATGAATCTTTTGTTTGCGCCTTTTCATGTTGCATCATAGTTTCTTTGTCCTATTGCTAGAACTTTGTCTTTCATGTTATGATTGAAGTACTATGATCCCAGCTTTGAATGTTTTACAAATACTTTGATCAAGTCTTTGGTGGTGCATGTCACCTCAAAAATTATTATTTCTTTTTATCACTTACCTACTTGAGGACGAGTAGGAGTTATGCTTGGGGATGTTCATACATTGCAAATGTATCCATAATTTTTGATGTTCAATGCTTGGTTTTATCCACTTTCTTGTGTTTTGTTCCAACTTTGGAGTACTTTTCATATGATTTCTTGGACTAACCTATTAACAAGAGCCACAGTGCCAGCTGCCTGTTTTCTGCTGTTTTTGGTTCCAGGAAAGTCAGAAAATGAATATTCTCGGAACTGGACGGGACAAAATCCAAAGTGCCTATTTTTCCGGAAGTCATCAGATGCCAGAATACGAGACGGAGAGGGGCCAGGGGCCACCACACCACCTGGCCGCGCGGCCTAGCCTGGCCCGCGCTAGGGGGTGGTCTGGTGATGACCCACAAGTATAGGGGGTGTATCGCAGTATTTTCAAGGGAAGTGAAACCCAATTTATTGATTCGACACAAGGGGAGCCAAAGAATATTTATAAGCCTTAACAACTGAGTTGTCAATTCAGCTGCACCTGGAAACAATCTTGCTCATAGCAGTTTATCAGTAGCAACAGTTTTGTAGCAGGAATAGTAAAGTAACAGTAGTAGTAACGCAAAGACAATAGTAACAAAAGCAGTAAACAATGGGATTCGAGTGCGGTAGGCATAGGGATGGATGGACGGCTGTTGCATGGACATGACAATTCACATAGCAATCAGAACATAGGGCAATTGCAGATAAATAAGATAAAGCATCCAAGTACTAGACAATCCTAGGCATGTGTTCCATATATAGTCATACGTGCTCGCAATGAGAACTTGCACAACATCTTTTGTCCTGCCAGCCCGTTTGCAGCGGGGCCTCTAGGGAACTACTGGAAATTAAGGTGCTCCTTTTAATAGAGCACCGGAGCAAAGCATTAACACTCCGTGAACACATGTGATCCTCACATCAAAGCCATTCCCTTCCGGTTATCCCGATTTCTGTCACTTCGGGGCCATAGGTTCCGGACAACAACATGTGTATACAACTTGTAGATAAGACCAGAAAAAATACTATCATAATGAATCAATAACATGTTCAGATCTGAAATCATGCCACTCGGGCCCTAGTGACAACCAGTCGCAACAAAGTCATAAAGCACTAATAAAAGATACTAGGCACCATGCCCTAACAATCTGATGCCATTACATGAACGATCTCATCCAATCCCTACCATCCCCATAGCCTACAGCGGGGGATTACTAACTCATAGATGGGGGAAACATGGATGGTCGATGGAGAAGCGATGGTGATGATGATGGCGATGATCTCCTCCAATTCCCCGTCCCGGCAGGGTGCCAGAACAGAGTTTCTGGTGCTGTTTCGTGGAATCTAGTGGTGGCGGCAGAGCGGAACTCCTTCTGGAAAAACGTCAAACCCCCTCCGAAGTTTTTAGGTCAGAAGGCTCCTTATAGGCTAAGAGAGAGGCCGAGGGGTTGCCTGGAGGGCCCACACCACCCCCTGGCATGGCCTGGCCTAGCCCGCGCCACCAGGTGGTGTGGCCACCCCTGGCTCTTCTCCGTCTCGTATTCTGGCTCCTCGAGTCTTCGGGTGAAATAGGATTTTTGGCATATTTTCCAGGATTTTTCCTGATAGTTGGTTTTCTGCACAAAAAGTAGACACCAAGGCAATTCTGCTGAAAACAGCGTCAGACCGCATTAGTTGTATCCAAATCACACTAGTATAGAGGAGAAACAATAGCAAAAGTGTTCGGGAAAGTAGATACATTTTGGACGTATCAACTCCCCCCAAGCTTAGCTTATTGCTTGTCCTCAAGCAATTCAGTTGAAAACTGAGTGCGATAAAAGAACTTTCACGAACACATTTGCTTCATATGATGTAAATATTCTCAGCAATGTGATCAACTACTTGGACAATTCATAATAAAGAATATGCAACTGAGTCTACTTAATAGTCATTGCAAGCTATGAAGAGATTCCAACTCAAGAATAATAAGTAGCATGAAGCACAAACATAAGCAACATTACAATGCTCATAAAATGGTATGATAGACTGGTATCTCGCTTGCCTTTGATTATGAATGCCAAGGCACCTCTGAAGTTCAAGTGATGACTAGAAGTAAAGATATCAAGGATACAAGCATCAAAGTCATAACACAAATAATCAAGTAATGGAACAAACACAAAGAATGACAACTATGCTCTCAAGAAGGCGCTCAAAGAAAATGTGGAGACTCAACAAGTAGAAGAAAAAGGTTTTGAATAATTTTGAAAAGCTTCCAAATGTTGAAAGTATGGTACTCATTAGCTTTGATCTCTCATTGCCCCTATCATAAGCATCTTTAATGTGGTTAAGGTGAAAGTTACACAACTAAGAGGATATGCTTGACAAGTTATAAATCAAAGTCTCATGCCCCTTACTTACGAAGACCGATCCTCATGCTACTCAACTTCAGTCACAAGTAAGCTCTTGTCATTGTAAGTATATACGTATCATAGAGAACCGCCAATAGGGTACCCCTTGCACATGACACGGGAGCTATCCCATAATCAAAATACAAGGCAAGCAGACAATGAGCATCTCGGCGATCTTTTTATTTACTATGTGCATAGATTTTTATTGAGGATGCTTCATAGAATGCTCATTATGGTTATGCTGCAAGTTTCCACCATGATTAGGCATGGCTTAGGCTAGCGGCCCAAGCGTTTCTCTAACATACATACAAACTTCATGATCTTACAAGTTCCACTTTTATTTCACACCGCCGGGATCCATAAGCAAAAGAACATGATATCAACTAGGTACAAAATACCTATGAAGCGTTGAAAGCGGTCCCCATGATACATGGTTCTGCTAACTTCAACTCATAAAGCGCAATCATATGCACAACAAAGAAGGACGCAATGGTTCAGGTTAGTGTGCCTTCAAGTTCGTGAGAGCTTTACTAACTAACTTTCTCATAACAAGCAAACATTTTATTCGGAAGAAAACAAGGCATATTGAATATGCACGGAGGTAGCAAATGATGCTAATGGGTAGGTATGGTGGACACTTTGGAAATATTTGGTTTAGGGAGTTGGAAACTTGAGTAAAATATACTCAGAAAAAGTGAAGGCTAGCAATAGTAAGGGAGCGGCAAACGAGAGAGCAATAGCTGTCATTATCATGCTTGCAACAAAACAGGACTACTCATGGCATGAAAGTGATTCAAGATCCTCATGGCAAAATAATTCATCGAGGCTTAACTGATTATTACAGTCATGTGCATGCGTGAACATGTGCCAAGTCAATCAAATGAAACATTCAGAGGAGGATACCACGGTGTCATACCAATTTATGAATAGAGCAATGCAAGCAAACATTCATAAGACATGCTACAAACTATTAGCGAGCTGGAGCTAATCATAAGAAAGGAAGAACTATTACGCATCCAAAGAAAACATACACTCTACATGAACGGACTAAGCTTGCCCAGAGTGATGAGTATATGTACAAAAATGAAAAAAATAGAGTTCGTTAACAGCCTCTTACCACGCCTCAAGTTGTCATTGATCCTCATTATTGCTCTTCACTTGTGTGGCTTGAATAATAATATGAAACCAATATCCACTGAGGACTGCCGAACCCTGAAGCAAACTCGCAAAAACCAAAGAAGAACGACAAATATTTTTGGTGTTTTCTATTTTTAAATAAGAACCAAAAGAGAGAAACAAGCAAAGCAAAATCTTTTTGGGTTTTTCGAATAGTTCAAACAAAGCAAAATGGGAAAAAACAAACCAAGGCAAAAAAGAAGAAGCAAACCAAAGAGAAACAACAGAAATATTTTTGGTCTTTTTGTGTTTTTAGAAAGCAAAAGCAAAGAAGAACGAAAACTAAAAAGAGAACGAAAACATGAATATACAAAGTACCGACGCAACATGATATGGAGATGAGTGCGGTGTTGGCGTACCTCCCCCCAAGCTTAGGTTTTTGGCCTAAGTGGGTATCAATCCCAAGCTGGCCAGGATGAAGTGTCACCCTGGTACGACAAAGAGGTCCCCTCATCCTGGTGCGAACTCGAGTACGTCCCTCCGTAATGCGTGGAGTAATCATAGGAGGGCACATCCTCCTGGTGCTGCTCGTGGAAACCCAGCAAGCGAAGCTACTCGTCCACCTCCTCCTTGGAGCGCGACCACGGTCTCCTGTGAACACTAACCAAAGCAGGCTATGGCAAAAGGATCCCCCTTTCATCCCCGTCAGTGAAAAGCATCCTATATACTAGATTGTTCAAATCGGAGGTAGCAGTGACAAAGTGATGAGTTTTCATGGAAACAAGGTCAAGCCTCTGTGGTGCTAGCATAGCATCATAGGGATCCACTGAAATACCTAATGCATTGACTATACGCGAGGCAATGATGCCCCCATAGATAGGCCCCCTAGCAGCTAGGCAGCGAGCAATAAGCGAGCCAAGATTGTACCGAGTATCATTGTTGAGCGCAGAAGCAAGGAAAGCTAAATGATAGTTGGAGATATTACTTGTGTTCTCCCTACCCAGTACACTAGTAGCAAGATAATATGCAAAGTATCTAAGAGCAGGGAGTTGGATATTTCTTATCTTTCCGTGCTGCGCCACACGGTCATCATCATTGGTCACCCCTCGGTAAAGTTACAACAAATCAGCGGGTCGCCCTTGAATTTTCTTCATGGTCCCTGTCATGCGCACACCTACAATACTGCAAAATCTCTCCAAAGGCATGGTGAAGGGCAGATCATAGATTTTAAAAGAGACAGTAGACTGATAGGGTGTGTTAGTAAACATGAAGCTCTCAACAAAAGTTTTGGTGAGCATAGCGTATTGCGCACTCTCATCTTGCATATATGAGGTCAAACCAACCCTCTCAATCAGTAGCAAGAAATCATCAAGAATACCTGCAGCTTGTAAGAAAGTAAAACAAGGAAAAGAGGATGGGTGAGCATCCCCATCACCCCTTTCACTACCAATACGAGTTGCGATGAGATCTTCATTGTATGATGGCCTAGCTTGAGAGGCTGTCCTCTAGGGCCTCGACCTCCTAGGTGCATCATTCTCAAATATCTCTCCAAAGGTATGGTTGTTCATGCTTGGTATTCTGAAATTTAAACACCTACTAAACAAGTGATTGCAAAGTAAATATAATGAAGGATTCTACTCACAGGGACTTGCAAGAGGCCTAAACATGCATCAAAACTATATCTCTAAGCATCAAACAAGGTTACAAGCTCTCATAACCAGTCACCTACAGCAGCAAAATACTCAACATATAATCCACTAAACACAAATCTACTTGGACAAGGGGAGGAGTCACATACCAGGGAACAAATGCTCCAAATTTCAGCAAGAAAGATGGGCTGAGCAAGGAGATCGAAAAAATCGAGAGCAAGCACAGCAAGAACGCGATTTTGAGCTATGAACTGGAGCTTACTCGGGAGAGAGAAGAAAGTGGCAGGTGAGAGAGTTAGTGGGGGCCAGGGGTGGCCCACACCAGGGCATGGCGCCACCCAAGGCTGGCCACGCCACCATGTGGTGTGCCTGCCTGGTGGGCCCCCTAGTACCTCCCAGGTACTCCTCTGCCCCTTTTTTCACGTAAAAATTTAATATGAATTTTCTGTAATTTTTCGAGACACTTTATTTTTGGGCATTTTTCAGAAATAGAAGAATGATTTTTCTGATAGACAGAGATTTTTTTTCTTTTTGGAAACATGATGCAAGGATAAAACAAGGCTAGAACTACAGAAGTTCTAACATGCAAGCAACTAACAACAAAAAGAAAACTAAATGAAAGCAAAAACTAAAATGCAAAAGATAGAAATAAACGGAGATAATCATAATAAAAACATTGTTTTGTTCAATGGAATCCTTTTGTTAACAAGGTTGATCAAGTCTTGCTACCAAAACAATTGCATATGAGACAAAACTTTGTACTCCACTAATGATTATGTTACCTCAACCTTGATAGCAATGGTCCCAATCATAATAGTTTCAAATTTTTCTCTTGGTATGGGACAATATATTTCTCCAACTTGAATGCCTTCAACATGTTCAATTGAATTCAAACCATAAGTACTTTCAATCCTCTTGGGGAAATAGATAGTATGTTCCTTGTCATTAACATTGAAGGTCACCTTTCCTTGATTACAATTAATAATAGCTCCTGCAGTATTAAGAAAAGGTCTCCCAAGAATAATAGACATATTATCGTCTTCAGGCATTTCAAGCACAACAAAATCAGTCAATATCAAGCAATTCTGAGCCACCTGAACAGGTACATCCTCACATATACCCACAGGAATAGTGGTAGATTTATCAGCCATTTGCAAAGATATATCAGTTGGTATTAATTTTTCAAGTTGAAGCCTCTTATAGAGAGAGAAAGGCATAACACTAACTCCAGCTCCCAAATCACACAAAGCAGTTCTAACATAACTGTTCTTAATAGAGCAAGGGATAGTTGGAATCCCTGGGTCTCCAAGTTTCTTAGGAACCTTACCATTGAAGGAATAATTATCAACCAAAGTAGAAATTTCTTCATTAGGGATCTTCCTTTTATTCGAGACGATGTCCTTCATATACTTTGAGTAAGGAGGCAATTTAATAGCATCAGTCAAAGGAATTTGCAAGAATAAAGGCTTCATCCACTCATAAAACTTATTATAGTGTTCATCTTCCTTTGACTTGTGTTTCTTATCAGGGAAAGGCATAGGTTTTTGGATCCAAGGTTCTCTTCTACCATGTTTCTTAGCAATAAAATCTTCTTTGGTGTATTTAGTATTCTTAGTGTGGTTTTCAGGTTCTTCTTCAACTTTTTCTTCATTAGGAACTTCATTTTCTTCATTACCACTTTTAGTTTCAGCATCAGAGATAGATATACTATTAGGATCTATAGCAAATTCAGAGGGTTCTACAACAGTTTTATGTTTCTTTTTCCTTTTCTTACGAGTAGAACCACTATTTTCAGCTTGTTGAGAATCCTGCCCAATTCTTTTGGGATGCCCCTCAGGATATAGAGGATCCTGGGTAGCAGCACCACTTCTAGTTCTAATTTCATAAGCATGTTTTTCTTCAGCAGCATTAACTAGCAAGTCGTTTTGCACTTTAACGAGTTGATCTATTTGAGTTTGAACCATTTCAAAGTGTTTAACAATCATTTTAACATCATTAGAGGTTCTTTCCACAATATCTTTCAACTCAACAATAGCTCTAGTGTTTTCCATTAGATGATTTTGCACCCTTTTATTAAAGTTATCTTGCTTAACAATAAAGATATCAAATTCTTCTAAGCATTGATCAGGAGGTTTAGAGTAAGGGATATCACCTTCATCAAAGTGTTGGAGAGAGTGTACCTCAATAGTGGATGAATAGGGAATAGGCTTACATAATTCTTCTATAGGAGGTAAATTCTTGACATCTGCAGCTCTAATTCCCTTCTCCTTAAGACATTTCTTAGCTTCCTTCATCACTTCATCATTTAATTCAATAACTCCTCTCTTCTTTGATGTTGGAATAGGCACAGGAATAGATGGTTCAGGTATAATTACTTCAGGTATTGCTTGTTTAGAAGGAGTCCAATCTTCATAATTCTTGCTTATTTTAGCCATTAATTCCTAAGCTTCCTTAGGAGTCCTATTCCTGAAAACACAATCAGCACAACTATCTAGGTATGTCCTAGATTCCCCGGTTAGTCCATTATAAAATATATCAAGAATCTCATTCTTAGGTATTGGACTTCCAGCTTGTGCATGAATCAAAGAACAAAACCTTGCCCAAGATTCAGGCAATACCTCTTTTTCTCCCAGTTTCAAATCAAAAAGTTCCTGCAAAATAGCATGTCTAGCACTAGGAGGAAAATATTTCTGCAGGAAAGTACTAATCAAGCCCTCAAGGCTGTCAATAGATCCAGGAGGTAAATTACTAAACCAAGTTTTAGCTTCTCCTTTCAGTGAAAAGGGAAAAATATTAGCAACAAAGTAAGTACGCATCTTAATAGCATCAGATGACAAACCACTCATGGTAGAAAGTTCATTCATATGTGCTACCGCACTTTCATTCTTAGTCCCACAAAAAGGTTCTTTCTCGACAATAGCTATGTAAGATAGATCGAGAGAGAAATCATAATCTTCATCTATAATGTTTATGGGAGAAGCAGCAAACTTAGCAGCAGGATATAATTTCGGTCTAATAGTATGCCTCTCAAGGAGACTCTTAGCAGCGCTCCTATCATGGGTGTTCTTACATTCCTTAATAAACTCATCGGTCATCTCAACATAACCATCTTCAATATCATAACTCCCACTAGACTCAGGTGAGCTAACAGGTGTGGTAGTGTCTTCATTAGGAGTTTCGGTATTTCCAGCTATAGTTCTAGAAATCATAGCATCTAGGAAAGGACCTAATGAACCACTCTTATCAAGCACAGTAGAAGCAACATCATAAGTATCAGAAGTTTTAGATTCAGCTGTAGTAGCAGTGTGTGTAGCATGTGTATGTGGTGGTGTAAGGAACTTACTCAAAACAGACGGTGAATCAAGAGAAGCAGAGGTGTTCAGAACCGTACCTCTTCTTGTAGTGGATGGTAAAATAGGAACCTTGCCATCACGAGACTTACCCATGTGGATGCATAGCAGCGAAGAATAGAGAATCCAAGTGAACTTGGTAAATAAAGCTATGCTCCCCGGCAACGGTGCCAGAAAATAGTCTTGATGACCCACAAGTATAGGGGGTGTATCGCAGTATTTTCGAGGGAAGTGAAACCTAGTTAATTGATTTGACACAAGGGGAGCCAAAGAATATTTATAAGCCTTAACAACTGAGTTGTCAATTCAGCTGCGCCTGGAAACAATCTTGCTCACAGCAGTTTATCAGTAGCAACAGTTTTGTAGCAGGAATAGTAAAGTAACAACAGTAGTAAAGCAAAGACAATAGTAACAAAAGCAGTAAACAGTGGGATTCGAGTGCGGTAGGCATAGGGATGGATGGACGGCTGTTGCATGGACATGACAATTCACATAGCAATCAGAACATAGGGCAATTGCAGATAAATAAGATAAAGCATCCAAGTACTAGACAATCCTAGGCATGTGTTCCATATATAGTCATACGTGCTCGCAATGAGAACTTGCACAACATCTTTTGTCCTGCCAGCCCGTTTGCAGCGGGGCCTCTAGGGAACTACTGGCAATTAAGGTGCTCCTTTTAATAGAGCACCAGAGCAAAGCATTAACACTCCGTGAACACATGTGATCCTCACATCAGAGCCATTCCCTTCCGGTTATCCCGATTTCTGTCACTTCGGGGCCATAGGTTCCGGACAACAACGTGTGTATACAACTTGTAGATAAGACCAGAAACAGTACTATCATAATGAATCAATAACATGTTCAGATCTGAAATCATGGCACTCAGGCCTTAGTGACAAGCATTAAGCACAACAAGTCGCAACAAAGTCATAAAGCACTAATAAAAGATACTAGGCACCATGCCCTAACAATATGATGCCATTACATGAACGATCTCATCCAATCCCTACCATCAACATAGCCTACAGCGGGGGATTACTCACTCATAGATGGGGGAAACATGGATGGTCAATGGAGAAGCGATGGTGATGATGATGGCGATGATCTCCTCCAATTCCCCGTCCCGGCAAGGTGCCAGAACGGAGTTTCTGGTGCTATTTCGTGGAATCTGGTGGTGGCGGCGGAGCGGAACTCCTTCTGGAAAAACGTCGAAGCCCCTCCGAAGTTTTTAGGTCAGAAGGCTCCTTATAGGCGAAGAGAGAGGCCGAGGGGGTGCCTGGGGCCCACACCACCCCCTGGCGTGGCCTGGCCTGGCCCGTGCCACTAGGTGGTGTGGCCACCCCTGGCTCTTCTCCGTCTCGTATTCTGGCTCATGGAGTCTTCTGGTGAAATAGGATTTTTGGCATATTTTCCAGGATTTTTCCTGATAGTTGGTTTTCTACATAAAAAGTAGACACCAAGGCAATTCTGCTGAAAACAGCGTTAGTCCGCATTAGTTGTATCCAAATCACACAAGTATAGAGGAGAAACCATAGCAAATGTGTTCGGGAAAGTAGATATGTTTTGGACGTATCATCTGGCCGCCTCCGGCACCCTCTCGGCCTCCCCTTTCGCCTATAAGATGCCCTCGGGACGAAAACCCTAAGTACCCGATCAAAAATCCACGAAAGAGTCTGTAGCCGCCATCATCTCCATCCCTAGATCGGGAGGGATCTGAAGCTCTTCCCGGCACCCTGCCGGAGAGGGGAATTCACCCTGGAGGCCTTCTTCATCACCATGCAAGCCTCCGATGTGATGCGTGAGTAGTTCATCCTTGGACTACGGATCCATGTAGTACCTAGATGGTTGGTTCTCCTCCTTTGTGCTTTCATGTCTAGATCTTGTGAGCTCCGTTCATGATCAAGATCATCTATTTCTAATTCTGCATGTTGTGTTTGCGGGGATCCGATGGATATTGAGATGCTATTTCAGATTGATTATTGATTCTATCATGTCTTGTTATTTGTGATCTTGCATGCTTTTCGTTGTTAGTAGCTATCTTGGCCAAGTAGATGCTAGCAACTCTAAGAGTTAGTATTTATGCTCGATAGTGGGTTCATGCCTCTGGTAATCTGGGGAAGTGACAGAAATCTGTAAGGTACTAGATGTGCTGTTGCTACTAGGGAGAAAACAACAATCCTTTGGTCATAGAACAATCGTATTGTTTACTTTACACGCAATTCGTAAAGCAATAATCTGTTGCTTGCAACTTAATACTAGAGGGGATTCAGATGATAACCTGAAGGTGGCTTATTAGTCATAGATGCAGTTGGAGGGCGGTCTATGTATAATGTTGTAATGCCCAATCAAGTCTCAAAGGAGTCAAGATTATTAGTATATGCATGTATTGCTTTCTCGATGTTTGTCAATTATCCCACTGTAATTTGTTCACCCAGCATGTTATCTATCTAAGGAGAGCCACCTCTAGTGAACTATGGATCCCAGTCCTTTTTCTTTACATACAATCTACAAATTGTTTACTGCTTTGTGTTTACTTTCTGGAAACTATTACTTCCTTCCATTCGATACGTTTAATCCTTTGTTTTCAGCAAAACACGATGAGATTGACAACCTCATCGCAAGTTGGGGACAGAGTTCTGTGGTTGTGTTGTGCATGTCTCCACGTTGCTACTAGCACCGGTAGTGCGCCTTGCCAAGGCTCAGCTAGCAACACCTTTGGGGTGTTTCCTTGCTCCTACTGGTTCGATTAAACCTTGGTTTCATAACTGAGGGAAACTTGCTGCTGTGCTCATCATACCTTCCTCTTGGGGTTCCCAACGAGCTCTACATCAACACCGCACCAGCATTTTTCTGGCGCTGTCAACACCGAGCCATCAGTCATCCATCCTCATTTATTGTTCATCAAGTGCTTAGGAAAAATAAGTTGTCATACACTCCTGAAATAAACTCTTATATATGTGACCCATGTGAGCAGGCCAAGAGTCATCAGCTACCATACCCTGTTTCCACTAGTGTTTCCAAATTTCTTTTGGCTCAAATTTTTTCTGATGTATAGGGTCCAGCTCCTCTTTCTATATGCAAATATGCATACTATGTAAGTTTTATTGATGATTTTAGCAAATATGCTTGGATCTATTTTCTTAAGAAACGTTCTGATGTGTACCAAGTGTTTCTTGTTTTTCCACAATATGTTGAACGCTAGTTTGATAGAAAAATTCTCACCATGCAAACTGATTGGGGTGGTGAGTATGAAAAATTGAATAGCTTTTTCCAGCGTGTAGGCATTGTTCATCAGGTTTCATGTCCCCATGCTCACCAACAAAATGGTTCTGCTGAGAGAAAACATCATCATATTGTCGAAGTAGGTTTTGCCTTACATGCAAATGCTTCCATGCCTTTAAAATATTGGGATGATGCGTTCCTTATAGCCACTTTTCTCATCAATCTCCTTCCAACAAAAGTTCTCAATCTTGAGACGCCTACAGAAAGACTCCTGCAAATAAAACCCAACTATGATTCTCTACGTGTTTTTGGCTGTGCTTGCTGGCCTAATCTTCGTCCCTACAACAAACAAAAACTCTTTTTGTTCCAAACAATGTGTTTTTCTTGGCTATAGTTCAAAACACAAAGGAGTTAGGTGTCTTGACGTCTCCTCAGGACGTGTTTATATTTCCCGCGATGTTGTCTTTGATGAGAATATTTTTCCGTTTACTGAACTTACTCCTAATGCTAGCAAACGTCTTCAAGAAGAAATTCTTCTTTTTCAACACAATGATCCTAATCTTCCACGCAATGATGGGGCTGTACAAACTAATGATCATTTTTTGCAAGTTATTCCTGTTGTTGATCCTCCAGAGGTTGATGCGCATCACGCTGCTGAAAACATCAGTGAAAATTCAAGTCCAAGAGCTAAAGAAAACGGTGCAAATCGCACTCAAAACAGTACGTCCGACCAGGAGAATACAGCATAGCAGGGTGCTGATCGTGATGCTGATCTTGATATGGTAACTGTGTTGGAATGTACCCCGCCATACTCGCCCGTGCGCTGCGCTGCGTCTCCTCCTTACGCGAGTCTGCACCCGTCGGCGGGTGCCACGTCGCCCTCGGTCTCCGCATCCCTTGCGCTAGGATCAGTGTCGCCCCACTACTCCATGCCCACGTCACCGCGGGATTCCTTCCCGCCCTCGTCGCATGTGCCTGGGCGCATGTCGATGTCTCCCGACAACAACGCAGCGAACAGCGCCGATTCGGCTGCTGTCTCCTCTCCTGGTGATGCGCATGACCAGGACTCATCAGGATCTTCGGTGCCATCTATACCTGCACCTCCTGCTGTTGGGGTACAAACCTTTCTACAAAAAGGTATTCGACAGCCCAAAATTTACACTGATGGTACTGTTCGCTATGCCCTGCTTACTGTCACAGGATAACCAAAGAATCTTTCTGAGGCTCTTGCAAGTGAAAATTGGAAAATTGCAATGCAAGATGAATATGATGCTCTTCTTGACAATAATACCTGGCACCTTGTTTGTCCAAGTCCGAACAAAAATCTTATTAACTGTAAGTGGGTTTATCATATCAAGAAAAAGGCTGATGGTACTATTAACCGGTATAAAGCTAGGTTGGTTTCCAAAGGTTTCAAACAAAGGTATGACATAGACTATGAGGATACTTTCAGTCCTGTTGTTAAGGCTGCTACTATTAGAATTGTTCTGTCTATCTCTATTTCTCGAGGGTGGAGTTTAAAACAGCTAGATGTGAAAAACGCGTTTTTACATGGTGTTCTGGAAGAAGAGGTATATATGAAACAGCCTCCAGGTTTTCAGTCTTTCGCTACTCCAAATTACATCTGCAAGTTAGACAAAGCAATTTATGGTCTCAAATAGCCCCCCGATCTTGGTACTCTCGTCTTAGCTCCAAGTTGCAAACCCTTGGTTTTGTTTCATCAAAGACTGATACCTCCTTAATTCTCTACCACAAGTTTGATATCACTATGTTTCTGCTAATTTATGTTGATGAATAATAGTGACAAGCTCACCTGATTCAGCTATTTTAGCTCTTCTGCATAATCTAAACAAAGAGTTTGCTCTTAAGGATCTTGGATACCTTCATTTTTTTGGGCCTTGAAGTTCACCGACAGTCTAGTAGTTTATTGTTGAATTAGGAAAAATATGCATCAGACTTGTTGACTTGTGTTGGCATGAAGGATTGTACATCTTGTTCAACACCTCTATCCATGACTGAAAAACTTTCTTTGACAGATGGTTCTCCCCTTGGACCTGAGGATATGACTCGTTACAGGAGTATTGTAGATGCTCTTCAGTACTTAACACTGACCATACCTGATATTTGTTTTTCAGTTAACAAAGTTTGTCAGTACCTTCATGCTCCTACTACTGCACATTGGACTGCTATAAAAAGGATTTTAAGGCATGGTACACGCAAGGTAGGTCTTACGTTTCAAAGGTCAAATTCCACCTTGCTTAGTGCCTATTCAGATGCAGACTGGGCAGGAGATCTTGATGACCGTCGCTCAACTGGTGGCTTTGCTATATTTTTTGGCTCCAATCTTGTTCCTTGGAGTGCTAGAAAACAACCTACTGTGTCTAGGTCCAGTACAGAGGCTGAATATAAGGCTCTTGCAAATGCTACCGCTGAGCTGATTTGGGTTGAAGATCTTGTTCGAGAACTTGGTGTTTTGCTCAAGGAGAAACCAAGCTTGTGGTGTGATAAGCTTGGTGCCACCTACCTGTCTGCTAATCCTGTTTTTCATGCTCGTGCCAAACATATCGAGATTGATTTTTGCTTTGTCAGAGAAAGAGTTAATAGCAAGAAACTTGATATAAGGTTTATCTCTAGTAAAGATCAGATTGCAAATGGTTTTACCAAAACTTTGTGTTCCTAGAAACTAGATGAGTTTAAGCGTAATCTAAACTTCTCCAAGGTCTAGATCAGGGGGGTAATTAGAGTTGTAATACCGTATGTGTACGGTATGGTGTACACCATACCGTACACATACCCAATCTCTGTATATGCCACGTGAGGGGTTTTTCCTCACCATATAACACGCAACTGGTGCCTCGAAAGAGGTAACATCGTTCTACCCTAAAATCCTACAAGTACCTCGTAGAGGCAAGTTAACATCCAAAGAAACCACCAATTCAATACCTCTTGGAGTCTTATGATCACCACTGTAGGGAGTGACGGCAATAAACGGAACATCAGCAGATTGCGATGAAGAATGTACCGTGCTCCCCTGACCTTGAAGAGGCGAACTCGAACTCTTGTTACTAGCCACCTTTGGAGGAGGAGCATGTGGTTCCGATGTGTCCATAACATCAGCATCAGTCTTGTGACTCTCCCATCGTCATCAGTGCCATCTCCATTACGTCTCCAGACAGAAGGAATAAAGTCCGACTCGAAAATATGATTTTCTGGTTCCTTCTGAACCGAAATTCATACCCCTTCAATTTGACCACAGCGTCAGAAGTAATATACACTACAGGAATAAACAGAGGCGCCGACGGCCTGCCCCCGTCGGCACAACGCCATTTTGCCGTCGGCACAGGATGTGCCGACGGTGGCCGTTGGCGTAGTCCCCTCAGCGTAGCTACTTGTCGGCGTAGCCCCTCGGCCATCGGCATAACGGTTCCCCCTCGACATAGTCTTGAAGTGGGCCCCACGATGTCAGACGACGGCCGTTGGGTAACGGCCTAGCTCTGGAGCTACGCCGACGGCCAGGCCGCCGGCACAGACCTTGATAACTGCCCAGCCCTGGAGCTACGCCGACGTCCAGGCCGTCGGCACAAGCCTAGATTATTTCAATTTTTTAAATTATTTAACTCATTAATCTCAGAGGAACATTTTTAGTTCTAAGTATACTTAATCTTAAGTCAAATTACACTCGTAGTCAAACTTCTCAATCGGTCACCCATCCTAACACTACTCTAGTCCTAGCACGCTTAACTTCTAAGTTCCTTCCACATGACCTTCCAACAAAGAAATTAGAACTTGTTGTTAATACTATGATATCTATCCTATTAACCATTAGACTATAACGTTAGACGTCATTATTTTTTTATATTCCATACAATTATTTAAGTAAACAACAATGAATTAGTAATAATAATCTTGAATACAAATAAAAATATTTTTTTTATTTATTTTGCCTTTTTTCCATTTAATATTGAATAATTCATATATACAAATCTATAAATCGTAATTCGACAAATAATATATCTAAATCGATCAGAAAAATGAGAGGAATAAAAATATTATATTCCTATCATCTAATTAGTTATGTATCATATCTTTTTAATACTAGACCAACCGAAACTATGTCAGGATTCATGAAACACTCATTTTTGGCACTCGGAAAATAGAAAATGGTTTTTTGGTGAGACGAAAAGGAAATCTTCCTCCTAAAACATTGTTTGTCATCCCATAATGCACATGTATGCACAATATGGACAAATTATCACAAACTATGCCTTCATTCTAGCCATAACATTGGTCATTTGACCCGAAAATCAGGAAACCTCGAACGAGATAGGTCATTTTGTGAAAGTTTTTTTGAGACATAATCAATATACCAAGTTTAATATTTTTCTTCTAACTATGCACATAATATGACACCACGCGAAGATTTCACATTGTTTTGATTGTTTTTGAATTTCTTATGCCCGTTTTAATCTATCGTCAAACTTTTTCGAACGGCGGACATGAAGATTCTTAGCTCAGGGTAGAGATTCGCTAAACTTGAAGTGAATCTGTGATGAAACATCATATTGTGAACCTAAAAATGATTTTTATAAAAAAGCATGAGCATCCGATCATGTACCTGTAGTTCATATCTGACCCACTTTCTACCGATTCGGCAGGAATTTGTCTTTTTCACAAGGGATAGACAGAAAGGTTTGAGATCCTCCTGTTAGCACATTGTCCATGTAAGGTGGTATAGTATTTTAAAAAATATGGTGATAGCATTTTGAATCAGCCATTTGGTAGTTGCTTAACAAAACTGCTCGGTTTTTGCACTCGAAAAATGGAAAATAGCTTTTTGGTGCGACAAAAAGAAAACTTCCTCCTGAAACATTGTTTGCCATCCCATGATACACATGTATTCATAATATGGACATATTATCACAAACTATGCCTTTATTCTAGCAATAATATTGATCATTTGACTCGAAAGCCAAGAAACCTCGAACGAGATAGGTCATTTTGTGAAGGTTTTTTTGAGACATAATCAATATACCAAGTTTGATATTTTTTATTCTAACTATGTCATATAATATGACACCACGCGAAGGTTTCGTATTGCTTGGATCGTTTTTGAATTTCTTATGCCGTTTTAAACTATCGTCAAACTTTTTCGAACGACGGGCATGAAGATTCTTAGCTCGAGGCTGAGACTCGCTAAACTTGAAGTGGATCTCTGATAAAACAGCATATTGTGAACCTAAAAATAATTTTTGTAAAACATCATGAGCACCCGATCATGTACTTGTAGTTCATATCTGACCCACTTTCTACCGATTCGGCAGGAATTTGTCTTTTTTGCAAGGGATAGACGGAAATGTTTGAGATCCTCCTATTAGGACATTGTCCATGTAAGGTGGTCTAGTATTTTTGAAAAATGTGATGGTAGCATTTTGAATTAGCCATTTGGTGGTTGCTTCATAAAACCGTCTGCTTTTTGCACTTGGAAAATGAAAAATGGCTTTTTGGTGTGATGAAAAGGAAAACTTCCTGCTGAAACATTGTTCGCCATCTCATGATATACATGTATGCATAATATGAACACATTTATCATAAACTATGCCTTCATTCTAGCCATAACATTGGTCATTCGACCCGAAAGCCAAGAAATCTCGAACGAGATAGGTCATTTTGTGAAGGTTTTTTGAGACATAATCAATATACCAAGTTTGATAGTTTTCCTTCTAACTATGTCACATAATATGACACCAGGTGAAGGTTTCGCATTGTTTGGATCGTTTTTGAATTTCTAATGCCCGTTTTAAACTATATATAATATTTTATATTTCATTAATTTTTATTAACAAATATGTAATATTTGAGTGTATATAGATAGATCTTATTTTTCTGCAAATTTTGATATATTATTTGTATTTTTCTGAATTAGAATGATTTAGTTATGATTTTTTAAAAATTAATGAGGTAAAAGGAAAATAGCTATGGCTAAAATTAAATGGAAAAAAATCTGGAGGCTAGACCGTCGGCATAGACCAAATAAATTTTTCCAAAGAGCTGTGTCGACGGCCAGGCCGTCGGCACAGCCTGGCTACCTAACGCCGTTTCTGTCGCCGTGTCTGAACTGGGACTACGCCGAGTGCCGTACCTACGCCGATGGCCACCGTCGGCACAGCCCTCTCTACTACGCCGACGGCCACGCTACGCCAAGGGCTACCCTCGGCACCGTCATCTACGCCGACGACCGTCCTTACGCCGATGGCCGGGCTGGTCTGCTGGCCGGGGCAGCCGTCGGCGCCTCAGTTCTTTCCTGTAGTGATATAGTAACCAATTGAATCCTTCTTTTTCATCAGAGGTTTGGTATCAAACATGGCAACAAGAATACGGACAACTCACTGACTTCGCAGATTTACCATGGTTTATCTGGGAGTTTCTTTTGAATCCATTGCTCCGTAGAAAAGATATGGAACATATCTTAATTTAATAGCGTGTAATTTCTGCAGATGTAATTGGCGAAAAGATATGATACGGGCAGGAGTATATTACTGATAGCAGATGACATGCCACAAATATACCATGGCGCCATACTTGCCATTAATTGCGCGCATCCATGACGTGCTATAAATACATATGCCGCTAGAGGATCGTGTAGTCAGATCGTATCTTGAGATCTCGATCCAATTGTGTACTACCAGATGTGGACGATACGAGTGCTTGTCCTGGTCGTCGTCCTCTGCGGCGGCGTCCCCTGGGGCGCAATCTGCGTGCCGGCCGCCAACCCCATAGACGCTGCGGCCATGCAAGCCATCGCCAAGTCGATCGGGTGGGCCGTTCAGTCCTCCGACCCGTGCACCTGGGCGGGCGTGAGCTGCAACGAAGTTGGCCGCATCACCTCCATCGTCGCCAGCCACGCCGGCCTCCACGGCAAGCTGGACGGCGCCGATCTAAGCAAGCTCACGTTCCTGTCCAACCTCGACCTCAGCTTCAACGGGCTCTCCGGCAGCCTCCCCGTGCTGCCGACGCCATTACAGTTCCTCCGCACCATCGATCTCGGCTCCAACTCCTTCTTCAGACTCCCCGAAGAATTCTTCGCCGGCCTACCTGCGCTCGAGACAATCGTACTCGACAACAACGACCTGACGATAGCAACGATCCAGCAGGGGGACATTGTCCCCTGCTCCCACCTACGGAGCTTCTCCGCCAACAACGCGTCCATAAACGACGGCTTCCCGAACTTCTTCGGCAACGCCACCTTGTTCCCGGCTCTCGAGAGATTGTCTCTGGCGTGGAACCTGTTCTCCGGGATCGTGCACCGCGGTTTCGGGGCTGACAGCAAAATAAGTTATCTTGATATCGGTGACCAGAACTCCGCAGATAAGCTCACCGGGGGACTTGACTGGTTCATCCCCGGCATGGTGAACCTTGTGGAGGCTCACTTGGATCACAATGGCTTCATGGGACCCCTGCCGGATGCCACCAAGCTTGCGAGCCTGCGTGTCTTCGATGCATCCTACAACGACCTATGTGGAAATCCCCAATTCCCCCTCGGGACGGTTGTCGACCTTACTGGAAATCCAAATGTCGGCGATGGTTGCTAGTTATGTTTGATCGTATGTACTCACACCGTTTATCAGTAACAGTTTCGTCTATTGTTAAACTCTCTACTAGGGAACTGAGGCGCCCGTGCAGCGATTGTGAGCCGAAGAAGAGTTCAAAGAGGTAGACATTATTGTAACATGCTGCTAGACTTGCCAACTCGATCCTCTCTTGATGCATAGATGTGTGGAACAGATGTAGTTTTATGTTGGGAGGATTCGATCTTCTCCAAACGTATTTCGTTCTTTTGCTCTTGGAAAGCCTGAGGATCTTGTAACTGTTCGTGTGAGCCGTGTGTAGTTTTTTGTTATTTCTTTGTCTCGGATGTACAGCCCAGTTTTCAAAAACAATTTGAATTTACTGTTGCTGATGGCCGATCCCAGTCGTCTCTAACCGGCATGGCTATAAACCTGCGGAACACCATCCTCTTTGTACATCTCCTCTCATCCACCTTATCTATCAAAACGGCCGTCTCTCCCAATTACAATGCCTTCCATCAGCAAGAAGCACATCCTTGACCCACCGTGCTAGGTTGTCCTAATAACATGATTACAACGCGATTTGTCGTGATGACGCCGTTAGCAGAGCAGACCTGGCAGAGGTTGTTGACACTACATCACAGAAGGAGCATAGTCACAGGAGGCGGAGGTTGTGACGGTAATATGCTCTTGAAAGCTAACATCCTTACACTATTGTCAATGACATAGTGATCAACAAATACTATATATAATCAGAAAATCTAATATAAATATCCGTTGAGCCTAAATATTGGCTAACAGACATGACTGTAAATAGTCAATAATGGTGTCCTCGAAAGAAGCCCTATGAAGTGCACCTCCCATAAGAAAAATACTAGTCAACAATGGTGTCCTCGAAAAAAGCCCTATGAAGTGCAGTTCGCAGGAGCGGGTGGTCACTCGCGGAGAAAAAACACGACCCGTCCCCTCCCCCCCCCCCCCCCCGAGGGCGACAGGGGCCTGCACCTTCCTCCGGCTGACCTCCCTCTCACCCCTTCTCTCCCTCATCGCTGCCATCAGCAGGGTCCGCCGGGTGCGGCCCAGGTGGTGCCGCCAGTGGCGATATGTCCTCCCCCGTGCAGTAGAAGGCGGGGTTGGGGACCCTTCTCGACCGGTGGCGATGCTAGTAGGGTGACACGACGGTGGTCGGGCCAGTTCGAGGCGGCGGCGCGGTTGCAGGCTATGGGGTGGCGCGGCAAGGAGCAGGTGACTGTTGCTGGCCAGGCCCAACCGGTCCAGATCTGGGCCCTTAGGGACACAGATAGGTTGGGGACGGGCCAGCCTGCCATGTGGCCCCCGGATCTGTAGGAAAGATGGCGATCTGGCTAGTGTAGGGTGCAACGGCGACAATGACCGGCCGGTTGCAGCGTGGTTGTGGGCTTTACAGGCCTGTCGGGGCCCGGTCAGACCCTCTTGAGTTCGGTGTGCCCCTGTCGGGGATTTACGGGTCTGTTTGACCTGGCCAGACTTGACTGGGACTGGTGTGCCAGCGGCTGCATCCAGTCGACTACCTCCCTTGGCGGTGGAGGTTGTTCCCTCCCACATGTTGCGGTTCTGCTGACCCGAATTCGAGCCACTTCTAACCTCTGTCCTTCAGACCTTGCAACGATAATCTCGGTGAGAAGATGATGGTGGCTTCGTGATCGTGGTGGTGCATGTTCGTGGATAGCCAGTTTGGTGGTGGTGAGGCCTCTACCTTGCAAGGCTCCTTTGCAACGGTTCACTCGGGGTTTGTGGGGAGGGCATCAGGAGAAATCCTTGTCGTCTCATCTGACATCGACGCGTGGTGCCGCCCTCGGGTGGAATCCTGCCTCTGTGGAGGGTGTCGGGGGCTACCCTGCCCCCACTTCCTGCTATGTGCCGTGGGAAACACTAGGACCGGTCTCTGGTCTGGACAACAGGGATTTCTTGCCCTCTTGAGGGCGTTGCTTGGTGCTTGACGAGTTGCTACAAGGAGCATGATGGGAATTCCCCGGAGGGCACAGCGGTTGCGGGTCATCCTCATTTAGTTGATCTGCCTCTGTCTCCATTTTGTTTCTTATTTGTTTCTTTTGGGCCCTGTGTCTGTTGCTGCCCCCAACATTTTGTTTCGTTTCGAAACTATCATGATTGTGTCGTGTGGTTGCTATATTAATATAGAGAGACGAAAGCCTATTTTTAGGAGTGCAGTTCGCATAGGATAAAAGAACTACATTGACATTGGTGATCTGTTTTAGAAGGCTTACCTTGCATAAGTGAAGTAGATATTCCTTCTAGCAGTCCCCTTCGAGCCGCCCACAGGCGACTCCGGCGGCTCCTGGGGCCTCCACTCCTTCCACCCCTAGAAACCCCTAGCCCTCACCGCTTGATGACTGCAAGTGCACAAATCGGTTGTAGCTAGTTTTGAAATAAGAGTATCGAACTCACAGAGAGCTATTTGGTTAAGGTCTTTATGCCCCTCGTCACCGTCTACCAAAGGATACTTGTAAGATGCCTTTGATTTCGAGTGAAGGGTGTTTGAAAGGTTTTTGGTTCAATGCGGAAAATTAAATAAAAACAAGTAAAAGAAAGCACGTAACGAATGCGTTGGGAATGGTGTTTGTACTCAATAGGGCTAAAGCGTTCTCGAAGATGTAGGATACACCACCACTAGCATGTTGTAATTAATCATAATTAGGATAACCTATTTCTTGTGTCATGACATGTGTGGAGAGTGTTCCATAATAAGATGTTCACCACAAGGATCGTAGGCAGCCTCTTTCTTGAGCTAGGTAATGAGATCATCTCTAAATAACCACTGCGATGCCTCAGAATAACAACTTATAAGGACCACCACAATTAAGGTTTTTCCCATGGATATCGTAATTAGCTTAGTGAATCTATCTTTATTCCTCCTTAGAAAGTGCAGGTTATAAGCCAATGCTTGTAGTCACGAGTAACAGTGGACATAATCCCATACACGTTCTTAGGATTTCACCCTCTCTTTAGTCCCGAAGGCAAATGGTATGTGGGTGACTACACATATCATCTAAAGAGAGAGAGATCTAACACAATATCATAAATCAATAGATCATGAACACAAGTAATAGATCATCTTTATTTCATTTTATAATAGTGCTAGGGTTTCTTCATCTCCTCAAGAACAAATGGAACTACTCACACATGGAAGCAATCAACGACATCATCATAATCAAATGGATGGGTAAAACTACGGGGATTAATCTAGTGGAAACTACAATTGAACCTAGAATTACAACAAGATCTAATGTATGGAAGATGTGAATAGCAATGGTGATGGAGATGCAGCGGTTGATGATGAAGGGGATGATGTGATGTCCTCCAGTGATCCGTGAAGCAACAAGGATTTTTTTCCTTCTCCAAGTTCCTAGCGGGGCCCGAGTTGATTTTAATCACCGCGATTCGAAAAGTTGAGGTGCCTATTGTTGAGAATGGTATTTCGAGTAAACGGTGACCGAACCAAATATTTTTAAATCGCGCCCGTTATGTCAGGATATTCCGTTACACTAGTTCCTGTCGTGCCTCTTCTTAGTCGGGTTCTTGTCACGCCCCGAGACCCGGCTCGGTAGAATGACAGCCGCCACGTGTATATAGACCTGGAGGCCTATATATCCGTAAGGCTAAAAATATGGCGTAAGCCGGTACAGTGGATCTCGAGAAGCTCAAAACTATTTTTATTACAATATTATTTTATATTTACAAAAGAATACAACTAGGTTCTCTAATTCGCTTCCTGTCCACATGTCCAACTTAATCTTCCGAACGTCGACATCTTTAGCAGCGCAACTCTGATAAGCAAACTAATCATACAGACAATCATATAAATTGTAAAATATACTTTGCTTTCAAAAAACATGTGAATAAAGATATTAAGCAAATTAAAAACACATGGTGCCACACATGAAAGTAAGCATTCCCAAACCCGTTTACACTCTGCAGAGGGGTACTACGACGTTGACAACCTCAACTAGAACCACACATGCCTCTAGAAGAGCAGAGTCCTTTTACCCACTAGAACCCGGACACCTGAATTTACTTGTGTCGATCGCTCCTACGAATCCATCACCGACACATTCCGTTTCAGAGCCGTCCCCAGCGGAGAACTCAGCTAGTCCCGTATCTGGACTATAACCGGTACAATACGGTTACCTTCGTAGCACCAAATTTTATTTATAAAAACATTGATATTAAATATCATGGTATTTCCCAATTCATATCCACGCTAGATGTCCCGTGCGTATTTCCAGACAAAACCTAAATTACTAAATATATGAGAGGGTATAGATTAGCTTGCCTGAAAAGATATCCAGATTCATAATATTTCCACCGGTTAATAAATCCCGCCATCGTATGAAATCCATAGCAATGCAAACACCAATCTACGCCTGGTCCTCTATATTTAAGCAGCGCCTCCACTAAATATCACCGGCATCTCCTCGACAATTTAGCAATGCCTCCGGCTACGCTCCTCACTCAAGATACATATGCCTAAATATACGCCGTAAGATCCTCCATCCGCTACAATGCATCAACACTTCAGCAGCGCCTCCCCTTCATATTTTCTATTCATGCATATTTCTAAAAAATACCCATCGACACCTCCATCTAAACTAGCTGCGATTCTCTCTCACACTCTCTCCTTTTTGTTGCTCCCTTGCTCTCAATTGATGTGGGTAGCACCAGAGACGTTGTGCCTATTTATAGGAGCCTTCACCGTCTAAACCAATCTAAATATCTAAGATGCACCGGCCCTTGCCACTTGAGCTGGCAGCGTATCCTCCAACCTGGCCAACATGCAGTGAGTCCACACCCTTTCCCTATTGCCAGCGCATCCTACACCCTCTAACACAATGACACGTTGCACTCTATTGCTAAAATATCTAATAGTACTAGGACATGCACAAAACACCTTGCCGACTAACTGTGCCAAAATATCCTAGCTTCCTATGGTATGCAAGTCTCAAGATGCAAGGGGTGCGGTCCGGTTTGGACCTGTTATCGGACCTCTGCACCCGTAGCCAAATTGCAGGTTAAAGGGTCGGCCCTGACCTCACCTGTCAGGGTAACGGGTAACCCTAGGTTCGGTCCTAATTTAATTTGGCTTACTGTTGTGCTGATGATGACTAGTGAATCAGCTTGTTGTTGGATCAACTACTGGTGTTCCGTCTCAAAACAAATGTCAAAGATTGTTTAGATTCGCATTTATCTATATATTAAAACACGTCTAGATACATATAAATCTAGACAAATCTCCCACATTTATTATTGGATCAACTACTGGCGCTCCTCATCTGCGAGCACCTCCCGCAGCGTTCCAGAAGCCAGCGACTTGCCCTGCTCCGCGTCTGCGAGCGCCTCCCGCAGCGTTCGGCGGCCGGCGACTTGACCTTCTCCTGATGCGGCGCGGCGGCGGCGGCCGTCTGGTCGCTGAGGGGAGGAGGTCCGGTTAGAACCTAGGTTCGAACGGGTGAGGTTTGCCTTGGACCTTGCTTTTTGCGGGTCGGCCCCTTCACCTAATGGTAACAAAAACCAGGTCCGGTCCAGCGGGTCGGTGGCCCGAACCAGACCCATCGCATCACTATGCAAGTCACGGTTGATTTTTAATGATTACCAAGTACCTGGTACTAGTACCACCTGCATGCATGGTCGATTGCAAACATCCACATGTGCATGCACGTAGCTTAGCTACAACTACACATTATAGTATCTGGCTGAAAAAATAGATACTGCATTTTGTTATACTAGAGAATAGTGGAATCGGTAAATAAATCATCTTAGAATCTAATTTCTTTTCAACTCAAAATTATTGATAGCCTAAATATTCGGGTTATCACAGTTCTCTTCTTAGCCACCCTACACATGTCGTAGGGGCAAATCCAATATTGTACTTTTCTAACTTCCAACACTAAATCTGGCTGTGGTGGCGGCGGTCCTTTTTATTCTCTTCCCCGACACTGAATCTGGCGGCGGCAGAGGTCCTTTTTCTCCCTCCCTTGACACTGAATCCGGCGGAGGCGGCGGCCCAGGATGTCTTGCAAGTCGAATGTGGTAGCTACGTCGGTGACTGATTTGGGTCCGTCGGAGCCAGAGTCTCGGGCTCCACGCGAAGCAGCGACGAGGTCATCCAGAAGCATGCTCCCAAGGTACCTACGAGCAGCGGGTTCAAGAGAAAAGCAGGGCCGGAGGCGGATTGTCCGACGGCGGTGGCGGGACGCGATACCCAGATCTCGAAGAAAAAAACCCGAGAGAAGAACGAGAGGTAAATTTTTCTTATATATGCCTCATTTTACTAGTAGATAAGTTATTGTGTAATAGAATCGAATAAACTAAAAAGTCTGCTTTTTAATCAAATTAGGCACAACTTCAATACAAGAGACCTATATAAGTCACAGTTCATATCCACCAGTACACTGCTAAACTATATTTTGGTTGCGAGAGGGTTGTGTTCGGGCAGGATGTGCATCTTTTTGTGAATTGCAAAGAGATTGTGTATGTTTCACAACTGGTAGATATGCTTCATACTAGGATTCCCTGGGGTTCTAGACAGAGGACAAAATTGATGTGGCGCAACATCAATGATACCTATATGCAAATTGATCACCCCATGAGCTTCAGATGGTTTGGGAGTGTTGTGCAGCTGATCGTAAGGTGAAAGTTGAAGCGATGATTGATGATATGTATGCAGATGTTGGGGATCTTCCTACCAGAGCTTCGGCTCCTAGAGACTACGGACCAATAGATGCTGATCTAGATAAGTTCAGTATACACTTAGAGGTGGATTCATACATGGCAAAACTTGATGAGGGAGTTAATAAGCCAGTTTCGTCATGTACTATGGAAATCACTGTCGATTCTAAAAACATAACTCTTGATGAAATGAGAGAGATGACCGGTAAGGAAATCAGTATTGGCCCTAAGAAAATGGCACGAATCCGGTGGTGGCATCATAAGAAGCAGGAATTCATAGAGGTTTTGGATACTTAAGATCTTATGGAGATTATGCGATGAAAGAAGCAAACTAGGAAATTGTTCTTCCTGGGTACCATTTCTGATGTTGTTGAACATGTTACAGTGGATGTAGAGGCCCCTGTAGCGGCTGAACAGAACGAGGTGATCGACGTTTATGAGATCTGATGAGAGCTGCTACCCTAGGCATGTCATATGGACCGCGGGGTTCTCCTACCTGTATTTGTAACATTGACTGATGTTGCATTTAGACCGTGTTTCTATGATTATATTTGTGTGAGAGATTGTGATATAATGTTGTGCGAGCTGTTGAGATTTTCGGACATATCACTCACTGAAACCATCGTTGTTGTAATAAGACATAAGTACATTGTAGTTGACATGATTATGTTTCTTGAGATGATGTACTGTACTTGTTTCTGTGATTATGTTTGTTGAGAGATTGTAATGTAATGATTTGTGAAACCATGACTAGACAAGTGATGCATAAGTACCTTGTACTTGACATGATTTTGTTTCTTGAGATGATGTAGTGTACTTGTTTCTGTGATTATGTTTGTTGAGAGATTGTAATGTAATGATTTGTGAAACCATGACTGGACAAGTGATGCATAAGTACCTTGTAGTTGGCATGATTTTGTTTCTTGAGATGGTGTAATGTACTTGTTTCTATGATTATGTTTGTTGAGAGATTGTAATGTAATGATTTGTGAAACCATGACTGGACAAGTGATGCATAAGTACCTTGTAGTTGACATGATTATGTTTCTTTAGATGATGTAATGTAGTGATATGTTGCTATTAGTCAAATAAATTGGGATGGAGGAAGTATATGTTTAATATTTGAAATAAGAATGCATGAAGAGAAAACCTATTAGGTAGGAGACAGTAATCGAGGGAAAGGGCATGTTATCCATTAAACTAATGTAACATGCCAAATTAGTCATTGTTGCGACGGTGACTGATGACTACAAGTTCATATATCAATTGTAGCTAGTTTCGAAGTAAAGATATCGAACTCACAGAGAGCTATTGGTAAAGGTCTTTATGCTCCTCGTTACTATCAACCAAAGAATACTTGTAAGTTGTCTTTGATCTCAAGTAATATAAAGGGTGTTTGAATGGTTTGTAGTTGTTTACAGAAAAGTAATTAAAACAAGTAAAAGAAAACAAGGAACAAGATTGTATGAAAGCGTGGTTGAACTCGATAGGGCTAAAACATTCTCGGGGGTGTAGGATACACCACTAGCATAGTACTTTTATTATATGTAATCAAGATAACATAATTCTTGTTCATGATATGTGTGGAGAGAGCCCCATAATAAGATGTTCACGACAAGGCTCATAGGAAGCCACTTTGTTGAGCCAAGTGTGAGGCACCTCTAAAAAACCACTGCAATGCCTGAGAGTAATCACCCATACAGGCCACTGCAATTAAGGGTTTCCCCACGGATATTATAATTAGCTTAGGGAGTCCCTCTTAATCCCCCTTTGACCGTGTGGGTTACAAGCCGACGCTAATCTGTCACGAGGCACTCGAGGTATGCTTCCACAACATGTCCAAAGGGTTTCTTCCTCCCTTTAGTCTCGAAGGAAAATTATACATGGTCGACTTCACATATCACGTAATGAGAGAAATCAAACACAAGTCATAATTATATCATAGACAAGCAAGTCATATGGACACAAGAATAGATCATCTTCATTACAAGTTTATAGTAGTGCTAGGATTTCTCCATCTCCCTAAGAACAAAGGAGCTACTCACTCATGGAAACAATCAACAACATCATCATAATCAAATGGATGGATTAAAGTACGGATGTAGATCTAATACAAACCACAATTGGATCCAGAATTACAAATAGATCTAATAGATAAAAGATGGGTAATGGTTGTGATGAAGATGAAGCGATTGATGGTGATGGGGATGATGCGTTGTCCTCCAATGATCCACGAAGCGGTTAGGATTTTACCCCAGCCAAGTTCCTCCTTCGGATCCCTTTCAGATGTGGTGTTTCGCGGTTTCTGGTGGCTGTGAATGTTGGATCTCCCTCTCGTCTTCCCCAGGAGAAACTATTTGACGAGGCGGCCCCGATGGCGCCTGGTACGGGTGGGCTCCGCCCGTACTAGTGGTCGTTATCGGTGCTGATGCCTCCTCCTTATTTGTTCTTCTTCCATGTGCGAAGGTAAATTCATAAAATGGCTTTATCACTTAGAAATATCATATATTTACACAATATGACAGTTCTAATTGATAAGTTCATCTAGGAATCCATGATTTGGGATCCTGTTGATACAAGAACGAAATAGCGCGCGTAGGCGCAGTGAAATACAAAAATCCCTACTCTATTTATGCAAAAACAAGAGGTAAAAATGCTTCAATTTCGGACTCATCAACTCCCCCAAGCTAGGTTCTTGCTCGTCCCCGAGTAAGGTGGTGGCTTATGGACAATATCATCATGTTCATGAGACACGAGACGTTACAATAAATGAGGCAAAAATTGAAACAAGAATATAACATTGGATGTAAAGATACATCGGAGGTATTACCATACCCTTACACATTACATAACTTAGAGGCTTCCACACTCTTTTTCTAGTATTAATGAAATTATAAGAAGCTACTAGTGATTCAACATATCATATAATCACGGAGTTTAGAGATTTATAGATCTAAGTTTAATACTGAATATTCATGATAATTTTCTTTTTCTTCTTCCTCTCTTTTATATGCTTGATTCTTTTGATAGCTGCTTTCTTTTTATTTTTCTATACTTGTATGTCTATGCTTTTCTTGCTCTCCTTTTCTCTTTTTCTTTTTAGCAAGCTATATGATAATGCTCACTACTTCAATGGCTTTAGAAAAATCTTAATCATAATATGCTACCAGAATTCTTCTTCTCATAACTTAATCAATACTTCTAAAGGTGTGGAAGTCCCTAAAATTATGATAGCTATACAAGTATCATAATACTCAACCTAGTTCAATCATCTAATATAATAATCATGAACCAAACACAACTTCAATTATCATAAAGTCTCATAACTCAACAGATATAATTCTTCTCTTGAACAAAGGGAACTCGAAGTTGATGCAACTAATACAAAATCAGGAATTTAAACCTAACCATGCGTGTAGGAAAAGTAAACATGTTAAAACTATAAGATAGATTACAAGGTTCTCACGGATCCCCCCAAGCTTGGTGTCAAGTCGGGTGGATCAAATAATCCCTTGCGATTATTTACTCCTTTTTGGGAGTAAAGAAGTTATCGGCTTCCTCTTCTTCATCTGCATTGAGGTTGTAGGCTTGAGAAATACACGCAAATCGTATAGACATCTCTATGATGCCAGTGCGTAATTCCTTGATTACTTTGTTTAAAGTTTTTCTATCATCTGCCATCTCCATAATGATCTTGGTGAGTAGTTGTACCCTACCGCCGATGTCATCTACCTTCTTTTTAAGGTCTTTGCCCATCATCCAGCAAGAGTCAACCCCTTTCCCAATGGTCTCAACATAAGCCTTAGAAATCTTTTCAAGGTTCTTGATCTTCTCTCGAATATCATCTCGGTCTCTCTTTTTCTTGGAAGAGGTTTTCGGAGGTGATTTAAGAGAAGATCCATGAAGGTTATACCTATAGGGGTTGAGAGGAGATTCTTCTTTGTTCCTTCCTTGCTCCACGTGCCTGAGCATCTCCAATTTATGTCGAAACATATCTTCCCAATTGGAGACTGGAACCACACGTGGAAGCTTGAGGTTTGAGGAAGACGAAGTATCCCCTTCGGATCCCTCCTTGACTCGTCCTTCAGCGGCATGCTCCTTCTTGGCCTAGATCTGCTTGATATGAAAAGGTTGTACGGACCTCGAGTAACCAAGTAAGATCAGAGGTTTCATTATAGAAGGACAGGGAAAAAATTCTAGATCTGAAATTGGATGGAGAAAAGCATCGAAGAGAAAAAAGTGCAGATACGAAAACAAAATCAGGAGTTTCAAGGGACCAGAGTCGGTCGCGGGCTATGGTACGGGCGGGCTCCCCCCGTACCGCGTTCCCGTACGGACTACTTGCCGACTTCAAATTTTTTTATGAACACAAGAATAAATTTTTCGTGAAGGAAACAGTACTGGTGACAACCACCGGTACGGCGCATCAGCCCGTACCGTCCGGTCGTACCATATTGAGAAAATCGGAGCCGGTACTCCGAATGGTTAACGACTAGTGGTACGGGCGCATCCGACCGTACAGGCGCATCCGACCGTACGGTCCGCCCATACCAGGTCGAAAAACCATTCAGAATGACTAGAAAAACCAGACGAGTTCAGAACGAAAAATAGAATAATTCAAAAGGCTTTCAAAGAAACAGAACTTAAGTAATTTATACTTTGTTACCTAGCCTTCGCTTGTTGTGTTCTTCAGCTGGGAGCACGGAGATCAATTACACAATGTTTACTTCGCCAACTCTATAATGCTTCAGTCACTATCCATTAACAATCCAGGATGAGGAAGAGGGTGTAGTATTTTTCAGTCTCACCACTCCCGATGGATATGCTGCTTCAACATCGTATGGTCCTTCCCACCTAGATTTCAACTTTCTTGCAAAAGTCTTAAGCCTAGAGTTGTAAAGTAAAACTTTATCTCCAGTTTTAAATTCCTTGCCTTCTAACTTTCTGTCATGCCATTTCTTAACTTTTTCTTTAAATATTATGGCATTTTCATAAGCCTCATTCCTTAGTTCATCTAAAGCATGAATGTGTAAGAGTCATTTTTCACATGCAGTTTTAGAGTCAAAATTCATAGTTTTGATAGGCCACCGAGCCTTATGCTCGAGTTCTAGTGGAAGAAGACAATTTTTACCGTAGACCATTTTGTATGGTGTCATTCCCATAGAATTCTTGAATGTTGTTCGATATGCCCACAGTGCATCATTAAGCTTTAGAGACCAGTCTTTTCTTGATATGTTCACCATTTTCTAGAGTATGGTCTTGATTTCTCTGTTTGATAATTCCACTTGCCCACTGGTTTGAGGATGGTAAGGAGAAGCTACCTGGTGGTCTACTCCATATTTTTGAAGTATCTTATCAAAAGTTCCTTTCATAAAATAAGTTCCACTGTCAGTAATCAAAAATCGAGGTACTCCAAACCTAGGGAAGATGACGTCGTTGACCATCTTGATAGAGGTGGCTGCATCTGCATGAGCTATAGGTATAGCTTTAACCCATTTAGTAACATAATCAACAACAAGAAGAATATGCGTATATCCATTAGAGGGAACAAATGGTCCCATAAAATCATTCCCCATACATCGAATGGCTCTATTACTAAGTTATACTTCATATTATATCTTGTCTTTTTTCTATATTACTCATATGTTGACAGGCAACATAATTTTTAACATATTTATGAGAATCTTTGACTAAGGTAGGCCAGTAGAAACCTGACTGTAAAACTTTGGATGCAGTGCGATTAACGGCGTGATGCCCACCGTAAGAACTATCGTGACAGGCTTTAAGGATGTCTTTAATCTCATGCTCGGGCATGCTCTGTATCCCTACATGCTCTTTGCTTTCTCTTTTCTGTTGCGTATACCGGTATCGCTTGAGTAAACACCCATCGGCATCCACTCACTCCAGCTCGTGGAGGTTGCCGACAATGTGGGACTCGTCCCAACATCGATGGTCTCAATGTGCCTACCTTAGTAGGTCGCAACATTGTGCTTCATCTCTAATATGCTATGAAAAAATGCAAGAGCGACTGTAAACTTTGATGTATCACTTCATCTCCACACAACTAACCAATATATGGCAACTAAATAAAGAACAAGTGCTAGAAAATAAAAGTTGAGTGAGGGAAATCATGCAAAGTATATTATCCCGATATGCACTTGCCTCAACTGTGGGGCACAAACTGTGACTTGAAGGTTTCGGAATCGGGAGTTTCGAGACCTGTCATCAAACATATATAACACTCAATAACAAGCATGGATGCATACATCATCATACATAACTTGGAACCTCCCTATGCGTTAAAAATCCCCAAGCCATCTCACTATCAGTTACAGTTACGTATTCATTTGTAAGATATCCTCCCAAGTACTCTTATCGCAACCTATATAGGTGAACTTAGTAACAAGATACAGATTAGCTACTAAAACTACATCCTGTCATGCTACAGCTAGTATACCAACGGCTTGTAGCATTATACTGTCCTCCGTACTGAGAACAACCTCTGAATTATTCTCCCAACCTATAGTTTTAACTAATAGAAAAACCAGTCAGGAAGCTGCCATTAAAAACTTCGGCTTAGATAACAGTAATAGGTGCAGATAACGGACACCAAAATTTCCACAATTAATAGATTCATCTGAAAACATCCTATATCACTCAATGTCTTTTAGATTAGACTCTGGAATCAAAAGGAACAAGCACGACTCAGCTCGTTTGCTTCTAAACTACAATTCAAACTAAAACTGTTGTCTCGTTTATGATAGTAAAAGAGGGACTTTCAACAGAAATGGCACTGGACACGACCTAGATGAACACTCGTCGAGAGCATATAGACGGATGAATCACAAACCTCACAACTGCAGGTCTGCCATCAAACCCAAGGCGACAACACTCGATTTAGACGACGACAACCAAGTGCGGCAGCATGGAGCGGAACCAGCTCGTGTGGGCAAGGAACACTCGATTTAGACGACGACAATACTGTAGGCGTTCAAAAAAATAGGTTGTGAGTTCAAGCTCTAGTACACGGTATTTCCTTTCTTTTGTCTTTTTTTTTTCCTTTTCTCCAACTTTATATTCCCAAATCAAACTTAAATATCCTCAAGGTCCTATATATTTTTCTTAAATAGGCATAAAAAGCTAGCACTAAAATTTGGGGTATTACATCCATATTTGGTGATTTCTCTTATTCAAATTCTACTTGATTTGTAGTGTTTAGGATTATCATAAAACAATCTTAGTTAAGTCATTATGCCTGAATATCAATCATCAATGAGGAAATGAAAATGTTCATTTCCAAATAATGGACATGAGTTTTGGAAAGGTTTAATAATAGACTCATATCTATTATGGATATGGATGAAGATTAAGAGCTAGGATAATTTGCCTTCATGTCTTGTGGCCATGGATAATAACGCAACTTAGAGTGAGCTATTGAGATTGCTTTACTAAAGTGATCTTGATGGTATATGAGACTAGGTCTTTATTAGAGTTTAAGACAATCAGGTGGCAAGGCTTTTAGCAATACACTCCCTCAACTGGGATTCTAATTATCTCTTAGAAGTTTCATTTGACTAAGAGTTATTTTTCAATGGTTGCCTAAAAATAGGAATTGGTTCCACTACTAACATAATTCTAGGGTTCTGGACAAAGAGGTAGACATGGTTCTGTCATGCCTTGATATACTGTTGGTTAAAGGTTTTTCAAGCACTCCTACCTTAATATCTCACTAAGCTTATCTTTAGATAAGGAATTCCTTTTCTAAATATACTCTATCAATCTCTCTTATCTTATTCACAAAGATCACATCTTCCTGAATAAGTCAATGATCTGACTCCACCATATCCATCATCATATGATGACATGGTCATGTCACTTCAGCAATACTCATTCTCCATTATTTACTCTAGTATATAACTTTCATTATTTAACTACCCTTGATGAATCCATCAATGTAGCTACTTCTAATTCCACCCATTAACTCTTTTTATATCCACCTTGCATTTGAAGGGGATCCGCAGCAGAAAACAAAAAAATTCCTACGTTGGAACCCCAAAACTGCCTACGATCTATCTATGTAGTAATGCGGTAACGGCCAATGCGTAGAGAATACATACCCTTGTAGACCGTACACGGTTAATGTTCCTCGAGGAGCGTGGTTTAAGTATTCGTACTCGTAGCCGACCTCAAGGTCGTGAAGCTCCTCGCAGGTTACCCCTTGCTCCTTCTTCATCGTGTAGCAGCTCCGGCTCACGACATTTAAGCGCCCCAAGTGTTGCGCCTCGTGTCTTCGTACACATCCGGTGCACGATGAGACCTCTGGCTCCTCGATCCCGCCGGAGTGCGGAAGTTGATATTCGGCTAGGAATCCCTGCAGTGCAACGGCGTACTGCAGGTGTGCCTCGATCGCACAGCCCAGACTTGGGGCCATGGTCACAAGGGTTAGAGAGAGAGGGAAGGAGGAAGTCAACCAAAGGACTTCTCTAAATATTGGGTGTGTTTAATCCCACCCATGTGCACCCCTTTATATAGGCGGAGGGGGTGTGCCCTTCCCATTAGGTTAGCCATGTGGGACTAAAAGTCAAAGGAAAAATACCAGGATTTTCGTCCCAACCGAATGGGTTGTTTTCAGCTCAGCCCAAAAGCCAACAGGTAGCTGACCAGGTGGGCCTGGGCGCCTCCAGCCCGGCCCAACGTGC
The DNA here is from genome assembly GCA_916181665.1 of Avena sativa. NCBI lineage: Eukaryota > Viridiplantae > Streptophyta > Magnoliopsida > Poales > Poaceae > Avena > Avena sativa. Next base: position 76,080,194 of record OV702292.1, on the reverse strand, counting down.
CAACCAGGAGCTGCTACTGCTACCCCGCCCAGGTGGGCTGGCCCCGGCGCACGCCCACGCGGCCTAGCTCGGAGGCTGGTGACCAGCGGTGATTGCGACTGGGCGGGTCGGTGCCCCCCCGCGGCCCAGCAGCACGGCGGCCTGCCAGCGACGCCCGCGGCGCGGCCCGACTCGCCTGCCCGCCAGCGACCCCGCGCGGCGCGCGGTTATCCGTCGCCCGCGTGGCCGGCTGTCCGTCGGCGCCCGCCCTTAGTGGGCCGCCTAGCCCATAGAGGCAGCACCTGGTTTTTCTGCCTTTCCTTTTTCTTTTTCTGCAGCTTTATTTCTAGGCTATTTCCCTCCGGGGATTTGGCCTAATATAAAAGTTGCTATTATAAATCTTAATCTAAATATTATTTAGAATATATTAAATCACAATTAACATATAATAAATATATATTTAAATTCCCATTTATCCGAAAACACTTTTCCTGGTCTTTTTCTTTATTCTTTCTCCGAACAACTTCGGATCTCTCTGCGGAACGATTCCGTCTTTCTCTTTCTCTACTGTGATTCCGTCTTACGAATGATCACTCTTATCGTACTCTTAAGTGTATCCTCTCACGGCTCGGGAATGCTATAGACATGATCTGTGATCAATAGAGGGACCAGGGATATCCATGTGACCCCTATGCATTCCTGATAACAATGTCATTTGAACCGCTAAATGTAGCATCCAATTCCTTTTGTTTCTCGATACGACTTGTCCGAGATCCGATCATTGGTATCCCATACCTTGTTCAATCTCATTCACAACAAGTTCTATTTTCTTGTTGCCGTGATATTACATCCCCGTGACTGAGTCACATATTGCAACATTTATGGATATAATCTCACCAAGCCGGCCGTATGTATCTTTACCCGTCATGTGGGTGAACAAATCCCGGTCTTATAGTCACATGTCATCTACTATTCCTTCGGAATACCCAATGTACACCTTTATAACCACTGTATTACCAAGTGGCGCTTGATGCAGTCTAAGCAGCCTCGGGAAACAATGAGTAATATGAGCTCACGGTCAAAGGAAATGGAGTCTAGGTATAGCTGTTGCAACAATGAACTATATGACTTGATCATGTTGCAATCCTTCGAGGAATGTCCAATCATATCATTCTCCAATGATATGATCTCGTTGTCAATTGGCATAAATGCCCATGATCTTGAAACCCAGATCATCCTCATGACCAACGAACTAGTATGAACAGAGGCTACTAGGGACTTTGTTGTTTCATACCACACATGTACCAATGTTTCTACTTGGCATAGTTATAGCACAATATGAAACTATTATAAACTAATTGAGATATGACAATAAAAACCTATTTATTATTTGCCTCTAGGGCATATCTCCTTTAGTCTCCCACTTGCACTAGAGTACAAATAACCTAGCTCGCATTTTACTTATATAAACCATATACCATATGCGTTTACAGATCATGCATGCTCATGGGAAACGTCATGTCCATGTTCTGTTTTACCAGATCATTATGTCTTTTGCAAATCGTTAATGTCTTTCTAATTTTGACATTCACACCATTATAGTATAATGGGTCGAAGTATTTGTTTGGCGACAAAGTGAGACTTTGTTTCTAGTGTTTATGATGACGATTGTTTTCACTGTTGTCATCTAAACTTCGAAACACACTTTGCTATCCTTTGTATATATACTGTAGTCATGGCAGCAGAACGAGGCCGGATTCCAGGAGATTACAGTGACTTTAGATCAACCTCGAGGGCTTTCTCATGGGCACTGGGCCCTGGGACACACCATTCTATGTTAAAAGCGAACTAGCCCCGCCATAACATTATACATCACATCAGATGGAGCTTTTATACTTCTATATCTATGTAGATCATAGTGCATGAAATGCAACTATGCCACTTACTTTGCTTCTTGTCATTTAAGTACAAACTTAATTCTGGTTTAGTGATCAACTCAGGAATCACTTAAAGACATGTTCTTACAGTTAAGACTTTGTCCTATCAACCAGAACTTCGGGTCACATTACGTCGAGTATACAACATGGTTATATGGAAGAACCTCTGACTGATGCATAGAAGATGCAACGCATCTCTTTCTTTCAACCATAGTTGCAATACTAACTCAATACTTCATATAGTAAGAACTTCTTTCTTACCTAGTTCCATTCTGAGCTACTTTAGAATCTTGTCTTAGGACATTCTGAACATCTTTCAGAATCAAGTCCAGGAAGCATTTGACATTCAGTGTTTATTAAACTCACCAATCTATCTCGATAGATTTTCTTGTTTCATAACTTCAACTTCATCCTTATTTATCTAACTTAAATATTATTAATACCAACCACATCATTCACATATATCGTCCACATATCCCAGAATGATTTCACGCTCCCACTTAAATATGACATTCATGTTTGAGATCCACGGATTTCACTTAGCTCCCACTCAAAATATGTCAGCTATATATTAGATTTAGCCAAGCTAATTTTCTCCCACTTAAAGCCAGGTCCTCTCGATAATCTTGGACATTCCAAAATTCCTTGATCACCATCAAATCGAGAATTCCACTAACGAGATTTCAATGACCATTCATTTCTCGTACTTAGGTCCATCACGCTTCTTTGTAATTCGTAGGTATGTCTTGTTCAAAACATGACAAGTGGATCAACAATATAATTCCACAAACTTGTAGAATATATAGTTGAATCCTACTTTATTTAGTAAAAGTATTCACTAAAACTTTATGATCATTATCATTGGTTTCTCCTCTATTTGCAGAGTTTGGATTCACGAAACAAATTCCGCTGCGCCACTCAACAATCCAGAGGTAAGGTCAAATACCTTGTTTTGATCTTTTACTTTCTTCCAACTGTATCTTCATCAAGACATGTCAACTTTGGACAACAGCAGGTTTGCCCCTTTTCTGGAAGATGCATTCATAGCTTCCTAAGAATGCTCTACAAAGACTTGTTTATTCGCCATGATTTCGACTTGTCGAAATCTCCAGAAACTCGAACGTGCCATAACACTTATGGTGTTGTTTCCACAAATCTTTTAGATGTTCCTTTGTATTTCAAATGAGTGTTTGCTTATTTTGATCTTTAACTCTAAACGATAACTATAACCCCGATAAGAGATAATATGTATCTAATACAAAATGATTATAATGTTTAGACATTTCAACACAATTTGAATTCATCCAATTATCATAATTTGTGAAACATCTTTGACAAGTCCCTTTTATGCTAAACTTAACTTGAATACTTTAGTCATGTCGATCAAATCGAAAGGACTTGTTAATTCAATATCCTCCTTTGTTGTGAACTTATTTGAACAATTCAAATCATTTCAAACTTATGTTTCATTAAGTAAATACGCTTATTCACTTAAGTCCACAATTAACTAACGATTTCCACTACTTGTTGAAAATACGATACATCACTATGTATAAGATTCAACATTTCTTTGCATATCACCGTTTTAACAGAATGTGGAGTTTTAGGCATTCTGCCCAAGAGGCATGGTTTTGTAAAGTCTCTAGATTGAGCATCTAGGACCCCGATCTTCATAAAGAACATGCAACAACCAAAATGACTTAAACTATAGTGTCATTTCATTATTAAACTTTGGATATCTTTTAGCATTCTAATCCTTTATAAATGTTTAAACTATTATTATTAACATAGTGATGAGAATAACTTGTTTGTAATCATAATGTGACCATAATGGTATTGTTCATAAGAATAGTACAAACTGGCTTGTAACTTATTCATATGAATAATCGTCTCGCCAAAAGCAAGACACACAAACAAGGATTACAAATTATATTTAAGTCCACTCCAAATGACAAACTTTGAGGAAAGAGGTGATGTCGACCATCAACTATTTTGCTTGCCGTCATCAAGTCACGCTGCCTAAAAAACAGTAATTCTCAAGCAGATTCTCCTGTTTTTACAAAACGGGACAAGTATCAAATACTTTGCAAACTGCAACGAGTTTTGCAAGAACCACATTTATAACTTTGTATATCTTACATATACCCTTTTTATTCATGACCTCCTATTGTAATCAAGCCCTTCTAAGAGTTCTCAACTCTAATGCAAGATCGCTAAGTGTTTTTCCAAACATTATGGAGTCATCGAATTATCTCCTAATGGTTATTGTATCAAGGAGAGAAGATCACCTTTTACGAGGATATCCCTCAAGCGTGGGTATTAACCTATGAAGTTGTACCCTTTTGCTAAGTTCCAAATTAAGCAATATATTCCCATGGACGCAAAGGACCTCAATGGGATAGGCTAAGATCTACTAAAATATTTGCAAACAGACATCTAGACTAAGTTTATAATAAGAGAACAATTTATAATTGGTCTCCACTTAAATTGTCATCCCCTGGACGATTTTAGTGATCACATGATCCCTATCCTCTGCACCTCCCCCGATTGTCACGGCCATCAGTGTAGTATCAAAGGTAGACATTCAACAATGTCAATCACATCATCCATGTGACTGATGCTCGATATTTTGATCTCTTGTATTCCGAGGCCATGTTTGCACATGCTAGGCTCACCAAATCTAACTTGTGTGTATTCGCTGTGCAACATGTCTTACACCCACTATATGCGAATGTAGATATGTCTGACCCCTACTCACCGCAGGGCGCCTCATAACGAAGAACTTTCTTGGTGGTGCACACACAAGGGGAACACGGGACATTGGAATTAAATAGGGATTATCTTATTTGCTACCATTGGGTATCTAATACTAGCACACAATAAGATGTAAAACATGTATCAACATCATATGTATAATGTGATATGATATGGTCTTTCTTGCGCCTTGATCTCCATCGAGCGCTCCAGCATGATCTCCATCGTGCCCTTGGTTTGATGCCAAGTCTACGACGCCTCCACCAGGTCAACCATCGGAACGATGACTATTACTATACTATTTAGTAACAGAAAAGTAAACTATTTTACCTTCGTAACGACTATTGCCATATCATAATCACATGCCCCCTGCAAAATAAAGTTAGACGTCTCTACTTTATCTACTACAAGTTTTACGTGGTTGTTAGGGCTTTCCCAATAAAACTGTTTCTAATCTACGAACTTTCCAACCACAACATGGATCTAATAGTTGTCTCTATTACACCCCTTTCGGGGCCCTCCGTTGTAAATGCTATATCAACTATCGAATGAGAGACAGACACCCGCTAGCCACTTATACGGTACAAGCCGTATGTCGAGCGTGGAACCAGTCTCGCGTATGAATACGCATAAGGTCGGGTCGGGCCGCTTCATCAAACAATACAGCGATATAAACAAGTACACGTTAGAGGGTAACAACTAAGGGATAAATGCCCGCACAATACTTATGCGTACTTGCCGTACATCACTCCTACGCATAGATCGGCTCTGATACCACTGATGGGGATCTGCAACAGAAAACAAAAAAATTCCTACGTCGGAATCCCAAAACTGCCTAGGATCTATCTATGTAGTAATGCGGTAACGGCCAATGCGTAGAGAATACATACCCTTGTAGACCGTACGCGGTTAATGTTCCACGGGGAACGTGGTTGAAGTAGTCGTACTCGTAGCCGACCTCAAGGTCACGAAGCTCCTCGAGGTCACTCATTTCTCCTTCTTCATCATGCAGCAGCTCCGGCTACGACATTTAAGCGCCCCAAGTGTTGCGCCTCATGTCTTCGTACACATCCGGTGCACAATGAGACATGGCTCCCCGATCCCGTCGGGAATGCAGAAGTTGATATCTGGCTAGGAATCGCTGCAGAGCAACGGCGTACTGCAGGTGTGCCTCGATCGCACAGCCTAGACTTGGGGCCATGGTCACAAGGGTTAGAGAGAGAGAGGGAAGGAGGAAGTCAACCAAAGGACTTCTCCAAATATTGGGTGTGTTTAATCCCACCCATGGGCACCCCTTTATATAGGCGGAGGGGGTGTGCCCTCCCCATTAGGTTAGCCATGTGGGACTAAAAGTCAAAGGAAAAATACCAGGATTTTCGTCCCAGCCGAATGGGCTGTTTTCAGCTCAGCCCAAAAGCCAACAGGCAGCTGACCAGGTGGGCCTGGGCGCCTCCAGCGCGGCCCAACGCGCCAACCAGCAGCTGCTGCTGCTACCCCGCCCGGGTGGGCCGGCCCTGGTGCACGCCCACGCGGCCTAGCTCGGAGGCTGGTGACTAGAGGTGGTTGCGACTCGGGTGGGCCGGTGCCCCCCTCCCCCCCCCCCCCCCCCCCCCCGCGGCCCAGCAGCACGACGGCCTTCTAGCGACGCCTGCGGCGTGGCCTGGCTCGCCTGCCCGCCAGCGACCCCGCGCGGCCAGCTGTCCGTCGGCCCCGCCTTAGTGGGCCGCCTGGCCCACAGAGGCAGCAACTGGTTTTTCTGCCTTTCCTTTTTCTTTTTCTGCGGCTTTATTTCTAGGCTATTTTCCTCTAGGGATTTGGCCTAATATAAAAGTTGCTTTTATAAATCTTAATCTAAATATTATTTAGAATATATTAATTCACAATTAACATATAATAAATATATATTTAAATTCCCATTTATCCGAAAACACTTTTCTGGGTCTTTTCATTTATTGTTTCTCCGAACAACTTCGAATCTCTCTGCGGAACGATTTCGGCTTTCTCTTTCTCTACTGTGATTCCGTCATACGAATGATCGCTCTTATCGTATCCTTAAGTCTATCCTCTCACGGCTCGGGAATGTTCTAGACATGATCTGTATCAATGATCAACAGAGGGACCAGGGATATCCATGTGACTCCTATGCATTCCTGATGACAATGTCGTTTGAACCGCTAAATGTAGCATCCAATTCCTTTTGTTTATCGATACGACTTGTACGAGATCCGATCATTGGTATCCCATACCTTGTTCAATCTCGTTCACAACAAGTTCTGTTTTCTTGTTACCGTGATATTACATCCCCGTGACCAAGTCACATGTTGCAACATTTATGGATGTAATCTCACCAAGCCGGCCGTATGTATCTTTACCCGTCATGTGGGTGAACAAATCCCGGTCTTGCAGTCACATGTCATCTACTGTTCCTTCGGAATACCCAACGTACACCTTTATAACCACTGTATTACCAAGTGGCACTTGATGCAGTCTAAGCAGCCTCGGGAAACAGTGAGTAATATGAGCTCACGGTCTAAGGAAAAGAAGTCTAGGTATAGTTGTTGCAACAATGAACTATATAACTTGATCGTGTTGTAATCCTTCGAGGAATGTCCAATCATATCATTCTCCAATGATATGATCTCGTTGTTAATTGGCATAATTGCCCATGATCTTGAAACCCAGATCATCCTCATGACCAACGAACTAGTATGAACAGAGGCTACTAGGGACTTTGTTGTTTCATACCACACCTGTACCAATATTTCTACTTAGCACAGTTATAGCACAATATGAAACTATTATAAACTAATTGAGATATGACAATAAAAACCTATTTATTATTTGCCTCTAGGACATATCTCCTTCAGCATTTACTTCCAAAGCTTCCAAGATTACAATCCTCTCTATATCACATGTGATGTCAATCCTCTAAAAGAGATATGGTACTACTCCCATAATACAAGTTTGTTCTTGTATTAGCTTGGTTAAACTACTATGCCTTCAACTGCTCCATAAAACTTATATTATACACTTCATCATACTCTAGCTTGACTTCTCATGATCAAGCTAGATGATTCAACTTGCTAGGGTTCTGCCTAATTTGGTATACTCACAACTCTTCTTCAACACCTAGTCATCTATTCTCAAATGACTTGAGAATAATGATCACCAACCCTTGATCATGCTTAGCTTAGGCTTCTAATTATCTGATCAAGATCCATTAACACTAAGCAGTAGACTTGTACTAGTCTCACTATAGGCTTATCTTGTTAAGGAAACTTTCTTTAGGTTTGTACCTACTTGGCTTAACTAAATCATCATTGGATACTCTAATACTACTAGCTTTATCATAGCTTCATAATTACTATCTAAACTCTTGGGTTTAAATACTTCTTCTAGTTAACTCATGAGTGGGTTAACTCCTCCAACATCCAATGGTTTGATCTCCACTAAGGATCACATTCCATTGATGATGGCACACTCTACCATATCTAGTTCCTTCTCCTTATTAATTTACTTAAGGTCTTTGGAAGGTTATTATAATAGGTCAAAGATAAGGATCAATAATTTCTAGGTCAAGAATTGATCACTCAACATTGAAGATCAATAGACACTAGGACTTGGTTAAATAGGAATGTTACCTCTTATTATGATATTAAGGGTATGTGCTGGATGGTCTTGGCTTGACTTCCCTTTCTACTCTATTTGCAATAAGAGTTAATGTTTAAGAACTACCATGATACCCATGGTAGGAATAACTATGGCAAGCAAGTGTATCAAGTTTTAGTTATGATATTTCTTTACTTAAGGTATATACTTAACTTGGTATTCAGGGTTTGTTGTACATAATACCTTGATATAATCTTTAGAAGTTTATGTATTCATCCTTGAGTGGTTGTATGGAATACCATGTTATGATCTTCAAAAGATCCAGTACTCCTTATTAAGTAGTGTGTTGTGACTTAGTTTTATTACATTTGATCTACCCTTAGATCAAATTATATTACCCAAATATAAGGTTTTAGCAAAGGTCATATTGAAACTTATTGCAGTCAACTTCATGATCTACTTCAGTTCCACCAAGTTAAGAGAAGCTTCAATCACTTTGGCAAGTTTTATTTAAAACCGCGAAAATTATACGGATTTTCTATGCATGAATGCAATGCACACACCTTATCTCAGCTTATTTCTAAGCTCTAATGCTGGGATGTTACAGCAATTCGCTATCCTAGTAAGGTCACTAGAGACCTTGTTTTTAGTTTTATTTTTGTTTGTATTTTGTATTTTGTTATTAGTTTACTTTCTGTTATCTATTGAACCCCCTCCCCCCCAAAAAAATACCTGTTTATTTGTTTCTCTTATTCCAAAATACCAAAACGAAGAGCCATGGCTCAGAAGAAACTTGGGGAGTGTGCTACTCCCGCTGTTGATTTTATTCGTGGACCTATTACTCAACCCGTTGTTGATGCGGAAAATTATGAAATTAAATCTAACATTATTTGAGTTTGGTTCAACATAACCAATTTGGAGGCTCATCTGTTGAGGACTCGGGTTTGCACTTAAACACTTTTACTGAAATTTATGACATGATGCGCATTAAAGATGTTGACCCCAATGCAGTCAAATTACGTTTATTTCCTTTCTCTTTAAGAGGAAAGCCTAAGGAATGGTTGCTGATACGTCCATTTTGCATCACTATTCTATGTCTTAATTCACTATTATTCATTTCGTATTGAGAGGTGATACTTATGTTATTTCATCTGTTTTTGCATGGTTGATGACTTTTGGAGCATGGACCGCTGCAGTCAGGATTCTGATGGAAAAGGTGCTATTTGGAGGCAAAATTTGCGAAGATCAGAAAATCTGGGAAAATATACGGAAAATCCTATTTTCCCAGAAGACGAAGGAAGCCAGAAGAGGGGCTGGAGATGGGCCAAGGGGGCCACACCACCCCCTGGCGCGGGCAGCCCTAGGCCACGCTAGCTGGTGGTGTGGCCGCCCTGGCCCACTCCAGGCTCTCCCCTCTGGCGTATATTATCCTCCCGAAACCCTAAGACTTGGGGAGCCACCATAGAAAGATTCCGCCGCCTCTGTGGGGAGGAAAATACCGAGAGAGAAAGATCTCTCCGGCAGACAGATTTCTGCCAGGGGAATTCCTTCCCAGAGAGGGGAGATCATCGCCATCAACACCACCATCAAGCTGGACTTCATCGGGATCATCATCATCATCACCACCACCATCATCACCATCATCACCCTCATCACCATCTCCATATTGCTGTAACAATTGCATTGAATCTTGCATAGTTCATAGGGGAAACTTTCCCGGTGTTGATTACTCCTTGTAGTTGATGCTATTGAGTGCCTCTCTTTTATTCAAAGTTTTATCCTCCTAGTGAGATTCATAAAGATCGGAATCAAATATACAAATTTTGGCCTCTTGATGGAGAGAGTACAACTCAAGCTTGGGGGAGATTGAAGTTACTAATGCTCAAATGTTCCATTCATGAGCTCCCGAACAATATTATTATCAATAACTTTTATGCAAGGCTCCCCCTGCATGACAAGGATTTATTGGATGCTTCTTGTGCTGGATCATTCACTCGCATGGAAGAACAAGCTAAATGGGATCTTCTGGACCGCATTCAAGACAATGCTGAAGCTTGGGAGAATGACAAAGGTAGAAAGTCAGGTATAAATTATGATTATGAATGCATTGAATCTTTTATGGAAATTGATGACTTTCAAAATATTAAAAATGCTTATGGTTTAGACTCTCAAGCAATTGCTTCTTATTTTAAGGCTTTTGCTTCCTATATTGAAGTGCCTAAAAAGAAGTGGAATAAGTATCATGAACCTTATAAAGATATTTCTAAGAGTGTTCCTGCAAAAAATACTGAAGTTTATACTGCTAATCATGTTTTACCTAAACCTTACATTGAGAAAATGCCTTTCCCAGTTAAGATGAAGGAACATTCTATGATAGCTAGTATGGTTAATGAAAGTACAAGTAAAGCTGTTGAACCTGATAAACAAATCGTTAATGACCTATAATAGCAAATATGAAAGACTTTGTTACTAAATATGAAGAAGAGGGACACACTATCCTTTGTAACGATACCTCTAATTTTATTTCACAAAGTAGTGTTATGAGAGCTAGTATTCCTGTGTTTTCTGTTAGAATAATTGATCATTGCTACGATGGTCCTATGATAGCTATATTGTTAAGTTTATGCATGATACTGAAAGTTACTATGAGAGAGGGAAAAGTGTTCTTATGTATCTCAATAATATCAAGTTTCCTCGTTTTATGCTGAAAGTTTTTATGTTGCACTTCGTTTGCCTTCTTATGCAAGTAGTCTCTGGTTTCAACATCTTGTTTGTGTACAAAATTCCCTTGCATAGGAAGTGGGTTAGACTTAAATGTGTGTATTTTTGCTTCTTAATGCTCTCTTTCACCTCAATTCATATTCCTATGTGAGCATCTCCAAAATTATCATGCCCATCTTAATGGCTATAAAGAAAGAGCTTTATGGGAGAGAACCCAATTTGTTTTTGCTTTCAGTTTGTTTTTGTTTCTTTGAGTCTTGGAAGTTATTACTTCGATAATAACCGCTCCTTAACCGTTTTGTTTGGTTTTTGTGTCAAGATCAACCTCTAATAAGAGAGAAGTAAGATTTGGGAAAGTTGCTATCCCGAAACAGATTTTTATGCTTCACCATAAAAATTCGTGAGAGATCTCTGTATGTCGGATTGAGCTGTAATTGTTTATGCTTCTGTCCCATTTTGTTATTTAACTTTCGTTAGTTTTGCACTTTTTGATTTGAGCAACAAAAGATTTTCGAAAAAATTGATCTTTACCTGCTGGTCTGTTTTGACAGATTTTGCCACTCTTGCATTTGCTTCTTTATTCGATTTCCTTTTTGAATTCTTTTTGGGTTTTCGGAAGGAGTTGCTACAGTAGCTTATGTTTTGTTGGTTTTCAGTTGAAATTGAGCTCAAAAGGTTTTGTCACTTCACTTATACTAATGTTGCTAATGAGAATTGTGTGAAAGAAATTTCCAGGTAGTGGAGATAATGGTGTAATAAGGAAGAGAAAGGTTTTATGACTCAAGAATGAGTGTATGAATATGAAGATATTGATATTATTCAAGTGGTGACTCCGGAAGAATCTACTAGATACCAAATTCAGAGACCCGCAGAGTCTGTTTTCAAATAGGTAACAGTTCTGGTAAGAAAAGTTCCGCAAAAATACCATCCAACTATATTTTTGCAGTTTTTAGTCAATAAGGAAAGTTACGAAGCGAAAGAGGGACGGAAACAGAGCCAGGGTGGCTCACACCACCCTGTGGCGCGGGCCCACCCCTGGCCGCGCTACCAGGTGGTGAGTCCACTCCGGACTCCGCCTCCGACTCGTTTTCTCCCAGTACCTTCCTTTTGTTGTGAAACTTCGTAATATATAATCCGCCGGATCCCTCGAGGTTCGTATATTGTGTTTTTGTCGTGTTTTCGTTTCGATCTGTTTCTACCAGGAATTATCTTTGAAAGTTTAGAAGCACAATGGTGCCCACCAAGGATAAAGAGAAGGAGACTATGGAGGAGGATCTCCAAGGCCCCAAGCAGGGGCTGGTACCTTTAGTCACTTGCCCTGCATCAACGGAAGCCCTATGGGTCACTAAGGAGTTCTGCGATAAGTACCGAGACTTGAGGAGGAAGGTGGACATGCTTCAATGGGAGAATAATAGGCTTCGCAAGATGCTGGAAGATTTACTCACGTCAACTAAGGAAATAATACCACCACCACCGAAGGAGTAATTTGTCATCAGTTTTGGCATCCCCTTGGTTTGTTCCAAGCTTGGGGGAGTGTCACGGTATCACATCACTATCTTCTATCTTTTTACCTTATTAGTAGAGTCATATCATGAATAGAGGAGTTATTATGTAGTATGGTTTGCATTATGGAAGTGTCCTCTCTCTCGTTAGATATGTATCCCTTGGAGTGAGTTGTTGTTATGAAATATTAATGAGAAGTTCTATCATTTACTCTTTTGCATAGCTTATATTAGTTTTCAATTCGTGGTTATATGATTGATCTTGTTGTTAGTATTGGTATCACTTTGGGATCATTGAGTTAATTTAGTTGGTTTTGGCAAACCTGGCTCGGTTAGTAGCAACACTATTTTTGAGAGTTGAATGAAAAAGATAGAAGTACTCTAAAGAAAAATAATTTCATCATCTTTCTTTCTTGATTTGCTCATAGGTCTAGTATTCTCTAGTTAAGATCTTTTGTGCTTCCAAGGAAGATTGCATGTTTGTCTTTATCGCTTGTATGTTTGTTTGTTTCCTTCAACTCTTATACTTGCTACCCAGCCTTGCTAGCCAAAAACCTGTACTGAGAGGGAATTCTTCTCGTGCATCCACCTCCTTTAAACCAAAACCTCTGCCATTTGTGTCCACCATACCTACCTAGTAGCATTATTGCTATTCCAAGTAAATTCTTGTTTTATCTACCTCCCAAATTAAACTTGTTATGTGAAAATTAGTGATTAAAGCTCTCACAAAATTGATGGCACACTTTATTTTCTTGCATTTAATAAACATGAACCATTGGGTCCTTCTTTGTTGCGTATATGCTTACACTTTATCAGTTGAAGTTAGTAGAACCATGCATCATGGGGACCGCTTTCAACACTTCATTGGTACTTGTACCTAGTTGATATCATGTTCTTTTGCTTATGAATCCCGGCGGTGTGAAATAAAAGTGGAACTTGTAAGATCATGGAGTTTATATGTGTGTTAGAGAAACGCCTGGACCGCTAGCCTAAGCCATGCCTAATCATGGTGGAAACTTGCAGCATAACTATAGTGAGCATTCTATGAAGCATTCTCAATAAAAACCTATGCATATAGCAAATAAAAATATCGCTGAGATGCTCACTGTCTGCTTGCCTTGTCATTTTGATTACGGGATAGCTCCTGTGTCATATGCAAGGGGTACCCCGTTGGCGGTTCTCAATGATACGCATGTATTTATAATGACAAGAGCTTGCTCGTGACTGAAGTTGAGTAGCATGAGGCTCGGTACTCATAAGTAAGGGGCATGGGACTTCAATTTATAACTTGTCAAGCATATCCTCTTAGTTGTGTCACTTTAACCTTAATCACCAGAAGATGCCTATGACAGGGGCAATGAGAGCTGAAAGCTAGTAAGTATCATAATTTTTGGGAGCTCTTTATGAGACTTGTAATCCCTGCTTCCCTCTGTGAAGGGCCCTTCTTTTACTTTGTAGTTGAGTCAGTAAACCTATTCCCTTCTATCTCAGCCAGTATTTTGAGTTGTTGTGTTTCATTCATTTATATGATGATTTATTCAATCATGTTTCTTATGTTCCTTGTTTTGCACATTGCTCTTATCTTGATGTTTAGTACTTTGAAAGCTATCATTGAAAACCAACTATTTGTGAACTCCAGCAAATTATCAACTATTCTTCGACCAAGAGCTAAGTTTGCCATTACCAATTATGATTCACTTTATGTATCTTTATTGTGTTTCCTTTACTCATTGCAAGTTGAGTTATATAATAGTGAGTTGTCTTCTATTATGATCTATGTATTTGATAATTGTGATGCTTCTTGTCCGTATTCTTTTATCGACTCTTCACTCCATAAACCTGAGGCCATGTTTATTGAGCTCAGTTTCGCTTGGGGACAAGCGAAGTCTAAGCTTGGGGGGAGTTGATACGTCCATTTTGCATCACTATTCTATGTCTTAATTCACTATTATTCATTGATATATTTCATATTGAGAGGTGATACTTATGTTATTTCATCTGTTTTTGCATGGTTGATGACTTTTGGAGCATGGACCGCTGCAGTCAGGATTCTGATGGAAAATGTGCTGTTTGGAGGCAAAATTTGCGAAGATCAGAAAATCCGGGAAAAAATACGGAAAATCCTATTTTTCCAGAAGACGAAGGAAGCCAGAAGGGGGGCTAGAGATGGGCCACAGGGGGCCCACACCACCCCCTAGTGCGGGCAGCCCTAGGCCGCGCCAGCAGGTGGTGTGGCCGCCCTGGCCCACTCTAGGCTCTCCCCTCTAGCGTATATTATCCTCCCGAAACCCTAAGACTCGGGGAGCGACCATAGAAACACCGAGAGAGAAAGATCTCTTCCCGAAACCCTAATTCCTTCCCGGAGAGGGAAGATCGTCGCCATCAACACCACCATCAAGCTGGACTTCATCGGGATCATCATCATCATCATCACCACCATCATCACCATCAGCACCCTCATCACCATCTCCATATTGCTGTAACAATTGCGTTGAATCTTGCATAGTTCATAGGGGAAACTTTCCCGGTGTTGATTACTCCTTGTAGTTGATGCTATTGAGTGAACCATTGAATTATTGTTTATGTTCAGATTGTTATACATCATTATTCCATCTCTGATCATGATCCATATGATGTTTTGTGAGTAGTTCGTTTTGTTCTTGAGGACATGGGAGAAGTCATGTTGTTAGTAGTGGAGTTGTGTTGAGAAAGATTCAATAGATTGTTATTTAAGTTGTGGTGTACTTCTTCTAGTGGTGTCATGTGAACGTCGACTACATGACACTTCACCTATATGGGCCTAGGGGAATGCATTGTGTATTTGGCTACTAATCGTAGGGGTTGCCGGAGTGACAGAAACCTGAACCCCCGTTAAGAAACCATTGCACAAGGGACGTAAGGGTCTTAGAGTTTAAAGTTGTGGTTAGGTTTCTATCTTAATTACTTTCTTGTACTTACGGATGTTTGCAAGGGGTATAATCACAAGTATGCATTAGTCCTAGGAAGGTTCGTACATTAGCACAGGTTCACCCACACAATACTTAGCAAGCTAAAGAAGATTAATCAACTATAAGAAGCGAAAGCACTTGACAGTCTTCCTATGTGTCCTCGAGAACGTTTGGTCATCTTAAGTAATACATCCAGCTTGTCCTTTGCTGCATAAAGTATTGGGCCACTTGCTGCATTTATTCCTACCGTCTTTTATTTACTCGTACTTTGTTTACTTGCTTTATCAAAAACCCCTAAAAATCTGTTTGCTAAGTATTTGCAGAGAATTCCTAATCCATACCACTAGCCAGCACCTTCTGCTCCTCGTTGGGTTCGACACTCTTACTTATCGAAAATACTGCGATACACCCCCTATACTTGTGGGTCATTAGTTGCTAGCTTTGCCTAAAGGCACTATTACATCTTGGGAGGAATGCACTAATATTTTTATGACTAAATGTTTCCCTCCAGGTAAGACTATGCAGCTAAGATCCAACATTACCAGCTTTAGACAAGAAGATCGCGAGCCACTAGCGCTTGCTTGGGAGAGAATGAAAGAAGCTGTAATGAACTATCCTAGTCATGGATGGAGGAATGACTTATATTACATTTATTTTATAATGGTCTTAACTTGTCTAATGTCTAATTTTATTTTTGGATGAACACAAGGAGTCGTACACGTGTGGTGACTGTAGAGCAAGCCACACCACCGGTTGATGTGCTAACCCCCGAGCCATTTGGCACCGAGTTCACCTAGAAGTTCCAACTCACTCATTTCAACTGTCTCAAGAACCGAGAAATCAAGTCCACCAAGTGTGTGTCCTTATATCCTTAAACAAGTAGGCATTCATCATGATTTTGTTTTACTTTGCAATAATCTTGGTTTGTATCACTTTGTCTTTCAGGATGCCGCTACATATCGCCGCTTGACACTTGAGTTTCTTAGTACCTTGACACATACGGTGGGTCCACACTACTGCCTCGAGGAGTATAGTCCAGGAATTGATCGCATCAATTTCCTGCTTATGAACCTTGAGTATACCTTGACACTCGATCAATGGGCTCATCATTTTGGGTTTGCCAATAACACCACCGACATATGCTCCACCAAATTTGTCTTAATACTACACCCTTGGAGTACTTTAAGAAAATGAGAATCCATGGAAACAACCCAAGGGAAATCAAATTGATCATCATGTTGTTCGTTATTTGTTCTATGTTATTGCTAAACACTTTGCAGGCATGTGGTGACTTTACTAGAGCGAATGAAGAGGACATGATAATCCTCGCAAGAGCTTCTATTCAAACTGTAACTTGACACCAAATTTGGGTGCCCTTCTCGTGTTTTATCTTAATCATCAAGCTTTTCAATCCTGTGGTCCCATATGTGGATGAGGAGTTATTACCGTTCTTGCTCGAGCACTTCACGTCAACCTAGGTAACATCCAACCGTTGGCAGGTATTCGCCATCTCGATTTCGCTACTCTAAGATCTCGTGGAATGGTTTTTAAACCCAATGGTAGATACTTTCTTGATATACTTGGAGCTAATCACTTGATCCCAACTCATTTGCCTAATGGTTTGTTCTCTATCGAGGATAGACGTTTGCATTTTTATGCACATGTTGAAGCAAGTCTACCCAAACAAGAAGTACTCGTGGTGAAGGAGAAGATGAAGAAGTAGAGCAAGAAGGACCCAAAAAAGAGCAGCAGCCACCAAACTACTACACCACTGATAACTACAAGTGCACAAATCAATTGTAGCTAGTTGCGAAATAAGAGTATCGATCCCACAAAGAGCTATTGGTAAAGGTCTTTATGCCCCTCGTTACTATTCTCTAGAGTACTTGTAGGTTATCTCTAATTCTAAGTAATGGTGTATAAAGAGTGTGTTTGAATAAGTGCTAAAGTAAACAAGAACAAAGTAAATAACAAAAGTAAACTAAAGCAAGAGAGTGTCTATGAAGTGTTGTCTGATGTGGTTGAGGGGTTCTCAAGGAGTGTAGGATTCACCACTAGCATGGAAAATTATAAATGATTAGGATAACCTATTTCTCGTGTCATGATATGTGTGGAGAGAGCTCAATAATAAGATGTTCACCGCAAGGCTCGTAGGCAATCACTTTGTTGAGCCAAGGATGAGGTCATCTCTAAATAACCACCGCGATGTCTAAGAGACGTCACCTATATAGACCACTGCAATTAAAGGTCTCCCCGTGGATGTCGTAATTAGCTTAGTGAATCTCTATTTATTCCTCCTAAGACCATGTGGGTTATAAGCCATCGCAAGTCACAATAACATTGGGCATATGTCCAAACACGTCCTAAGGATTTTCACCCTTTTCTTTAGTCCCGAAGGCAAATGATATGTGGCCGACTACACATACCATCTAAAGAAAGAGATCAAACACAATATCATAAAAACATCATAGACCAATAAGTCAATGGACACAAGTATAGATCATCTTTATTTCAATGCATAATAATACTAGGGTTTCACTATCTCTCCCCAAGAACAAGAAAACTACTCATACATGAAGGGGATAAACATCATGGCAATAGTATGGATGAAATATGAAGGTACAATTGAATACAAGTGCAAATCCACAATAGAGATTGGATCACAACAAAGTAAACAAAGGGGATCGAAGTTGGAGACGATGTTGATGAAGATGGTGATGAAGGTCGATGTGTAGCCCTTCAAGATGCAAGTATCCTCTCTCCCTTGAATGGTATGGTGGTGTAGATATTGTGGGCGGCGGCTATGAAGGCGGCAGAGCGGCAGGGCTCCGCCCCTATGGCGTGTGTGGACTCCCCTCTCTCTTCTAGGGTTTCCCCTCTTTAAATAGGCATTTGGAGGTTGGTTTTGCGAACTGGCGGAGCTAGGGGCCAAATATGCCCATTGGCCCTTCACAAATGTTTTTCCGGTTGACGAAACAAAGCCATCGGTGGGTGGTACGACTGGGCTCCGCCCCGTACCAGTGGTCGTTATGCCCTCAGTACTCTACAGTGTTTTGGTCGTCATTTCTTCATATGGATTCCGATTGAGGTGTTCTTTGACTCATTGGATTCGTATGGATGAGATATACAACACCATGGCCTTGGATCTTTATTCGGAGTCGATGGAGAAATTCACTTCTTTCTCTCCTCAAATGGCTAAGTCTGGTGCCTGCAGCTCCTCCATATTGCATCCTCTCGGCTCCTTTTATCATATGCTAAGGGACCACAAGCTAGGTGAGGCACGGGAACGTGACCATGAAAGCTTTCCAAAGTAAGTGCAGATATAACTTGAATTTTATTCATAGAATAAATAGATAAACATTACAGAGTTAATCTAACACACTAGAAATTTTGCATCTAAGAAAAACAAAGCATACATCCATGAATCTGCTGGACTCTCTTTTCTAAGGAGGCTAAAACAAATAGATCTTCATAAGTGAACCTAAACTGGTAAAAGCAAGTAGATGGTATACCATTGTTTTAATAAAAACATGTTTCTTAATTCAAAACACAATAATGTAAAAAGAGAGATACACTAAATAGTTTATGTAACATTACTTTACCATTATTTTGGTGAACCCTCATCATTATGGTGTTGTTTTAATGCTATAAAAGTCGATCGCCCACTATTTAAATATGTTTCTTTCATGAATATATTTTAGCATATCATTTATGGTGACCCTATGACTATTATAATATAATACGAGTATGCACAAAATAATAAATATATTTCAACATACTTTCAATTGACTAAACATGATGCTCTCGCATTTGCGAGGATCACCGTACTAGTTGCTTAAAATTAAATTTTATGTTTATTGTGGTAATGGGCTAAATTCATAGCCTAAGATGAGTTTGGTTACATTTCACAACAAAGTTGTGTACAGTTCACAACTAAATCCATAACCCAATACAGTACGTTCTTCCACCCTCAGATATCCTCTGTTTCTTCTAAAAAGAATTCCTCTCTTCCTCGCTCCTTCCACGCCCCAGTCCTTAATCTCTCTTTCCCAGTGATGGCTGACAAGTGACAAGCCCCTCTACCTGCCGCCGGTGACGAATTTCACGCCGCTCCTCCGACCGTGGCACGAGGCGTTCGGACATGGCCTGCCCATCCCAAAGCTGCTATGCAGATCCTCTCCCTGCTAAAGGAGAAGCTCCCGCCCTCCACTGTCGCCGCCGTCGATGGGCAAGTGGGTGCCGTGGCGCTCGCCGAGGCACTGGAGGTATGGTGGAGACCAGGCGACTCTCGCGCTTGGCATGCTCGCCGCAGGCGAGGGACCTCGTCTCCACCGGATCCGCGGTCGCGGCGACCGCCCATGCGTTGGAGGACTCCACAGCGCCAGCCTCCCCGAGCGGCCCAAGTACCGCTACAGGGTACGTGATGACACGAGGTTTTAGCACATAACACCACTTGTTGGGACATGTTTTGCACAAAACCACAACCCTAGCTTTTCTTTGCACAAAACACCAATGTTTGTTGTATGTGTTGCACAAAACACATATCTCATCATTAACAGCCTTGATAGCCGATTATTTAACTGGACCCATTGCCGGGAGTTCCAGCGTGTCCTAAGGTAATGCGGCGAGGGCTAGGCTCAGAGTGGTCGGGCGTGCGACCCAGTGAGGCTCGGTATGGTTTTGAGCGGGGTGGGCCACGCGCGCAGGGAGCAAGCAGGAGCGACGACGCACGATGGCGTGGGTTGACGGGTGGCCCGGACAGACGGCGACAATGCATGCTAGAAGACAGCGGCGTTCGCCCGGAAACGAGAAAGACGGAGACTGTGGCACTGATTTCAGGAGCTGCGGTCCAATTATTTCCGCAGGGAGGATGAGAGCGATGAGGTAGGCACAGATTCGAGCCTCTGGGTGGCCTGAAAAGGCAACGTTATGGGCGGTGATTATGGAGGTGACGGGTGCGCGCTTGGCGTTCAGCAGAGGGGGGTGAGAGAGGAAATCGATACACAGGAGCAGTGCGTGTCTCAGGAAGGCCTCGGAGTGGCTTGATCGCATGCCCTGCCACCATTGCCGATCACTGGTTGGCACGGCCTGAAAAACTTGGACGGTGACACAAGAACCATGCAAGAATACAAAAAAGAAGCCAATTTCGTGCCTTCACTGTTGCTACTTATGCCCTCTCCTATTTGTTTATTCAACAATATAAACATAAAAGTAGACATTTTTTCTTTAAATAACTACTCTCTCTGTTTCAAAATATAAGATGTTTTAGATTTGTGAAAGGAGTGTATCTAGACTCTAGTGTCTAGGTTCACTCCAAAAATCTAAATGAACCTAGATACTAAAAGAAGTCTAGATACACATCATTTACAAAGCTAAAATATCTTATATTATGAAACGGAGGGAGTAGTATACTAGTACAACTTGGATGTCTGATTTTGACGGTCATTATTTCGGCCCTCCTATGTTGAGGGTACTTTGGGTATGTCAAAATATGCAAGAGCAGCAAATGATACATCATTGCATACGGATTTTGGTAAATGTCAGAGAAGAGTAGGTTTGGCCTTGGGCTATTCTTGTTTCGGTAAGCCAATTTTATTGGGTATGAGTGTTTGAATTTGTTTGACATCGTTTAGTACTACCTTCGTTTCAAAATGTAAACCTTTTTAGAAAGCTAAACTAGTTGTCTAAAAAGGCTTATATTTTAAAACGGAGGTAGTAAGTAGTAGTATATGGCTGCCCACAGCAATTGACATGGAGGCCAGAGATTATTCTCTCTTTTTAATAATGAAAGCAAATACAGTACTACTAGAAGGTGTTGGAGGGGAGGGAGGCAGAGCCTACTAATGTATCCCAAAAAAACGTAGCGGCATCCCCGTCTATGTGGTGGGTACAAAGTGTGTGATAGAAGTACTGGAGGATCTTCACTAATGATCACTTTCCAGAGAGCTGAGCGACAGTCAGACAGGTCCTACCTAGCTAGCCTATCCCAAACTACTCCACTAGCGAGTCGTTGCTTGCGTCTTGCTTGCTTGACTGCTTTTCCAGAGTACAATTTTCTAATCTTCTTGAGCAATTCTAGGAGACATCGCATATCAGCCCGCATATGGCAGTTTGGGCTGATATGCAGGTTTATGATGTTTTTTGGGTTAGACCAGACACCGCATCGGTGGTGTGGTCTGGCCTAGATAGTTTTTTCGGGCCCAGACTAAAACCTGAATCCGCCTCTATATATCCTGCACGAAGATCTCGATGCGGGTCAAACCCCATCTGCACCGCCACCGCGTCCACCTCCCCGCCCATGAGAAATCCACGCACCTCCGGCGAGCAATCGATGCCCGCGCGTAGTTCCACCGCCGCCGCATCGCCATGGTGTCCGACGGAGGTCGAGGAGGCTGCGGCAGAGGAAGAATGGGCAGCGGCGGATCCCCTTCCGCCCGCGCCCGTGCGCTCTCTGCCGCCGAGGAGCTCGAGCGGCAGCGTCGGGCCTCCGACGCGGCGCGCATTCGCGGCTCGTACCGCTACCTCGGGCAAGGCTGTAGGCCTCCGGTGGCATTCGAGCGGCACGAATCGCGGTACTATCGTGATCTGCAGCCGTCGAGCTCCCGCGATCTGTCGCCGCGTCGCCTCAGCTTCAGCGAGGCGCCGAGCTCGAGCACGCCGCTCCCGGTGCCGCGGTTCAACCCGAGGGACTATTTGGACGACGCCGACATCCCGATGCTCGTCGCCGAGCTCGAGCACGCCGCCCCCACGCTGACGGACGGCGACTTCGTCCCCGACTCCGCCCTGGGCGCCTTCACCGCGCTGGTGGAGGAGAAGACCCGCCGCAACGCCGAGAAAGAGGCGGATTGGCTCCGCGAGCAGGCGGCGCAGGACGCTTGCTACATCAAGCTCTCCGACTCCAACGAGGAGGAGTGAGCTGCAACTAGCTCTGCCACCGCGACACGTAGCTCCGGTGAGGTATCCCGGGCTAGATTTTGGTAGTCATCAGTGGCAGCGGCAGCAGCCGCGCCATTAACCTAGAAAGCGGAGCACTAGGCTCCGATATTCATCTCTTTTCTTTGAATGTACTAAATAATATGGCGCGAATGTATGTTTCAAATTATGCAGTTTATTTTCGAGTATCTAGTCTGTCTGCTTGTTTTTCAGCCCGCAAACATCGTTTGGGGTGGCCTCCATGAGCGTATTTGGGATTTGCGGTTTGGGTTCTGTTAGAGTTGCTCTTACTGATTTTAGTTGTGCCCTGTCTTCAAAAACAGTACTCCCTTCGATTCAAATTAATTGACTTAAATTTATCTAGATTCGGATATATCTAGTACTAAAACATGTTGAGATATACCCGAGCTTAGACAAATCCGAGTCAATTAATTTGGATCGGAGAAAGTACTTCACCAGTAGATAACGAAACGGAAAGAGTGTGGCAACACGCTACTGCGACGCCCATGTCTTCCTCGGATCCTCTTTCCTCTCCCATGCGCCATGGCTTGGCCCTGCTGCCTCGAGGATCGTATACCTCCTTCCCCCGTCCCGTGCGTGACGCGCTGCTACTGCTAGCTAGCTGGCGCCCGCGGTGTCGACTTGTTTCTCCCACGCCCGCGATTTGTTTTCTTCAGATGTTACACAAGATTTGTTTTCTTCAGATGTTGCGGGATTACGAACATAGACAAACAGCTGGTTAGCAGCGTGACAACCGCTCAAGCTTTGTAGTATGTTGAGAGCGCAAATCAGCCAACCGATCCAGCAATGGATCCGTCTACGTGGCATGCCATCTTGCTACGACGCCCTTGCCATCTCGCCCAATAATAAAGGACCAAATGTTTCTTACGGATTCCATGTTTTTGGACGATTTTACCCCCACTAACATAGGTACATTACCTAGGTGCCACCGGTAAAGAAAAAACAGTTCCATACGAAAAAGCGTCCACCTGCCGTGAGGCTATCGCACAGTATCCAGACGCGTGTTCATCAGCCCAACCACCTGTGCGGCGCTCCAGTCCCCTGTTGGACCTCAACTACGCCTCCGCCGCACGGTACGGCTTCTTCCACTTTCTCCTCCCCTCAGCCTCGGGAAGAGCAGACGGGACGAGGCGTAGGGACGCTTCTCCTGATGTGTTGTGTTGCTGCTGCCGACAACCAATTCCATCGCCGCAGGCTGGCCTGGCGCGCAGATAGCACCGGTGGTGGCGTTCGTGGTGGATTCATGTCCACCGCCTGAGTTTCCCATGTACCAATCCATCGATCCCCAGGTTCTAGCAGATAAATCCTTATTTCCTTCTAAAGTGTTAGAATATCTAGAAGCATCACTCCGGCCATCATTAGGACTGGCTACAGGCATAATTGACCCAAATTTTTATAGCCTCCAGAGAACACCATCACTTTATGCCTCGGAGATGATTGCGGTGGTGGATTTTGTGCAATTGTGGAATAACAATTCAAAGAAAATCTTGCGTGTAGAGTGTTGTTTCCAATAATTGCACGATTAGTTGCGCTTTGCGCATGGGTCATCTACAACATCATTCGGTGATTAGTTAGAGTTTAGGGATGTGACCAATCAATTCAGAGTACTCCTTCAGTATCAAAATAGATGTCGAAAATTTGACTGAATCTAGATGCTAAATAGTGTCTAGATACATCTAAATTTAGATAAGTTTGAGACATCTATTTTGAGATGGAGGGAGTTTTTTTTTCATGAAGATAGTATCATCCAGCTGTCCAAAGTTGACTCTTTATTTTTTTCGCTTACCCACACAGTATAATTATATAAACCATTTGTGTTGTCAGTTGCACGGAGTTTGTCGCACTTTCCCATCCACACCAGAATTTGTCAAAAAAGGCTAAGGCCTCGTCGATGGTTGAGTCTATGATCACTTAAAAAAAAAATTCCGGTGCAACGCATAAATATGTTTCCTAGTCTATACCTAATAATAAAGGACGGATTGTTTCTTCCGGTCCAACACTTTTTTGTCAGATTTGCCCTCCCACCAAATCCCATATTACTAACAACGCCATCGGTAAATAAATAAAAAAACTTGCGGTGAGTGAAAAACTTGTGGGCACATTGGCTCAAGGCCGCTCCTATCCGACTACGTGCGGCTGGCTTGCGAGCTGGGCTCGATAGATACCAACAATAAAGAGCTGGGCTCGATGCCAATATTTGTCCACGCCTGATCAGCACAGGATGAACCAGCTAGCTAGCAGCCCAGCACGTACACCAACAATAAACTAGGCCGCCTACCATCACGTGGAATTAATATTAATATTCGGTAAGAAAGTTTAGTCCCACCCCGCTTTCTTACATCAAGTTTTACTGATTTATATATGTTTCTAAATTGGTTAGAGTATCAGCAAGCACACCATGAATAAACAAGTTGCCGCCGCTGTTTGGTTTGGAGATGGATCGTTGCCTAATTGGGATTGGGGTTGTGGGCATAGCTGGCTGCGCATGGGATTATAAAGGGTGTGTGCCTTGAGCTAAGTAATCAAGGATTGTGGGTGCAATATTAAGGCTTGTGATGTGAGCTAAATAGTGGGGATCGTGGGCTGCTGCAATATTAAAGGCGTGTGTGATTAGGGGGGTTGCTGCAAAAAATATTAAGGCTCGTGTGTGGATTTGGGGACACGCGTGCGTGTGTGGTGCACATGGTGCAAAATTAAAGGCGTGTGTGATTAGGGGGTTGCTGCAAAGTATTAAGGCTTGTGTGGATTTTGAGGGGACACAATCCTTTTAATAACATGACTGACCAAATCTGCATCTAAAAAAAAAAATTATAGGTCAATCTCATCCGGCTACTCCCCAACAATAAATCCAATTTTCTCCGGTTCTTCTATTCTTCTACCCCGAGGGACAGAAAGGCTCCTGACATTGACACACATGTACCCGATGGTCTAGCCAAGCGGAAGGTGAGGCAGTGTCAGCGCTCTAACCGTGCATGTGCTAAAGACACACCGACACATATTTTCTCTCCCGTCGTAACACACGGACATGTTTCCTATGAATAGAAAGGAAGGGCGGGATAGTAAGCCAGGGCCGGTGCGTCGGTTGCCGGGCACTAGGATGAGGGATGAAGTCATCAGGTCCATGGAAAAAATAAAATCCAAAAAAAATACTATAACAGATCTATTTTACGGTAAAATTTGAATTATTTTGGCTTCTTATCGATTTTTTCTTCCGGTGCAACGCAGGGGCAAGTTTCCTAGTTCAAACTAAAAACATAAAAACGTTCAAGTTTGGCTGACACCTCTTCATGCCTCCGAACCGATGGGCTATGGTTCAATCTTGGCCATCTTGTGTTTTTAGTTTCGTAAATTTGGGGGCAAAGGGAGACACCGAAGCAAAACCTCCCATCACACCCGAAAATTTATAATAAGAATAAATAAGATCTATTGTGATGTGAATTTTAGAACCAACAAAAACTTTTCTTGATAAATAAGATGAATTAGATTTCTACACATGATTGACATGATTGCCTTGCTTGTGTGTTTGAAGTGTTAAAGAAGATCATGTCGATAAGTTACTAAAACTATTTACCAAAAAGAATGTCTTGGCTACATTTACTATTTTCAATGGTTTGACTATTCCAAAGAAAAAGAGCCAGCATATATTTTACAAAACTAACTATTTATCGAAGAAAAGTATTTGCAAGCATATATGGGGACCTATAAGATATTGTCTCCACATTTTGCAAAGTTACAATTTCCAAAATATTTGCAGAAAAGGTTTTCGAAAACATCTTTCAAAAGCTAGAAGAAAAGAGATGTAATATCTCCAATTTATTTTTATGGAAAGGAGTTTACCAAAGCTCGACTTTCATATTTGAAATCTTTTGGAAGACTAAATTTATAGAATGACATGATCATCCTCGATCGAGACATATGTTCTTAAGTGATGATTGACTTGTTGTCTCTATGTTGACTTTGTTTGACTTGTCAACCTTGCTTGTATGAATAACTTTCCAATCCTGGGCATTGGAATCAATTCAAATAGCCATCTCGTGAACCGAACGGGTACTGACGAGGGTTTAACTCATCAGTGCCCATTGTTATGGACTTAGGTTCGAGGAAGAGGGATGCACTGGAAGTCTCGATCGGCTAGCAAACAAGCATACAGGGAGACTCGAAGATTTACCCAGGTTCAGGCCTCGTAGAGGACCTACTCCTGCTTGTCTGCTCTTGATTGATAATGATCCGAAGGATTACAAGGTCGCCGACGGCAGTGTCGTGCAGATTGGATCTGGCGTATGTGCGAGAGATTGATGTCTAGATCTATTGTCTATTGTGGCGATCTATTGTAGGAGTCGCGATTGCCTTCTCGTTGGACCCTCCTAGCCTTTATATATGGGGAGGCTAGGTCTCAGGTACCAATACGAGTTGGTTACAAGTTAGATTCAAACTCTAGTATTGAGACTTCTTTGTCTTGTGCGTTTGGGAGTCCGTGTCCATATGGGCTTCATACCACTCGAACCGTCATAGGCGTCATGGACCTTGGCAATTCGTCGAGTGGGCCTTCCGTCGAGCCACATCAGGTAGGACAATAGTAGGTGCCTGTAGGGCATACCTATGTCAGTAGCCCCCGAGTGTCCATGCGAATCATAGATTCGGGTGGAGACTTAGAAGTCTTGAGTCTTGCATTAGGATGTCGGATTTGACAATTGTGTCGAGTGCGAAGCACTCACCCGGAAGTTCGTCGGGTCAGCCAAATTTGTAGTAGTTCATAGGGATGATGGTAAACATGCTTGGTGCGTTCGATGGATCGGGATCAATTAATTTCTCTAGGGCAAAAACAATGCTACCTACTCAAACTCGAGTCCCCGGACTCGAATTCGGAAATGTGCTGGTGTGATTCGACTCAGGCCACGGAAGTCTTATAGAGTCGAATCCCAGTGTGTAAACGTGAGCACTCGACGCGTCCGTCAAGGCTTATTCATCGTACCTGTAGGTACGGATTATTTTTGGTAGAGCGCAGCAGATGCGTTGCCAAGCCTTATTCAGGTCTTATCTTCACGTTGTAAGCGCGGCATCTGAATTTTGTCATCACAGAGATGATTTGGGTGACCCAGGAGACACAGTCTCTTTGCAGGGAAAATATGAGGCGGAGTCGTCGAAGCTTTCGAGTGTGGATGTTATCGACACACAGTACGATGTACAAGAATAAATAATCATAGGGTGCGCGACCAGCGCTCCCTATGGGAGTAGCCCCTGAGTGCCTATTCGGGTCGCAGACTCGAGTGGGGACTAAAAATATTTTGCGACTGCTGTCGCCTTTTGTTGCTTGTTTCAGTCGAATGTGCTTTCAGCGCTTCCTATGGGAGTAACCCGTATTCCACAATCGAATCGTTTGAATGGTTTTCGTGAAGCTTGTATTTCTGCATAAATAATTCTTTTGGGTGCGCGGCCAGCGCTCCCTATGGGAGTAGCCCCCGAGTCCTTAGTCGAATCGTAGATTCGAGTGAGGATTCAGAGCGTGTCACATCTTATATATGCACGACCAGTGCTCCAGTTTGGAGTAGCCCTCGAGTGTCTAGCGGAGTCGTAGACTCAGACAGAGACTCGAGTCTTGTATCTTACAGTGGTAGTCGAAAATCATGCGAGGAGAAACCACTGACCCGGAAGTGCATCGAGTTAGTGTGTCATGCATAAGGAGCTTGAATTGTCGATGCAGTTGGACTTGACACAGTCACTTCTGTCGGGTGCGTCGCTAGCACCGTGTCTTTGTAGCATCAAGCGATGCAACCATCCGAGGAGGAACTCAACTCGGGTCTTGAGTGTATGGCGCAATCAGTTGTTTCGTCGACTCCTATTGGAGGACTCAATAGAATAGCTCGGTGTAGTCTGGCATCCTTGTAAGCTGCATAAAACATTAAGAATTGTGAAGTACTTGTATCTTGTAAAGAATATTTGCATGTCGATTTGCAAAGTAAAATTCTGGTGCCAATCGAGTCGACACTTTTGCACTGCATGCTAGGCCTTTTCGTTAGCCTGATTACCCTTAGTCTCAGTATCTTGCCGAGGTACTCGGAGTTCAAGGATTCGACGATCAGGCAGAATCAGCTACTCGGGCTATCGCGTATGAGGTGCTCGAGTGCGCGAAGAAATCGATGGCACATTAGGTTACTCGAAGAGGGCGCAGCCCCCGAGTGTTTCGAGTGCGAGTTAAAATAAGAAAGAAATCATCTGTGAGTAGAGAACTTAGCTTTATGGGTAGTTGTCATGGACGAAATTGATGTGGTCGTAGACATAATCGACGCGACAGCGGGTCGCATGGCGGAGTCGAAGATTGTAGCAGGTCGCCACACCCGATGGTGGCAACTGGTTGCCCAATCGAAAGAGGCAGCGTGTCGCCGGGGTTAAAGACCGTAGCGGGTCGCTGGAGCCGAAGACCGTAGCGGGTCACTGATATTGAGGGAGCCCCCGAGTCGCTGAAGCTGAAGACCGCAGCGGGTCACTGCAGCCGAAGGCGGCAATGAAGCTCTCGGTGGAGTCGAAGACCATGGCGGGTGCTCAGAGATGGAGATCATAGCGGGTCACCGGAGACGAAGACTGCAACAGGTCGCACGACAGAGTAGAAGGCGCCCCCGAGTGTAGGGTCGATGTGGTTGATATAGTCGAGGTCAATGGGTCTCACAGCAAACTCAGCACAGCCCCCGGGAATAGAGTCAATACAATCGGATGTAGTCGTTACGGCGGACGTGTGCTAGAGGTCGACACAGTGGGCGTGTAGTCGAGGCCGTGAGCCTATTCGGTGAAGCTGCGTCCAAGAAGATGTAGTCCATAGCAGTGGCGAAGCCAATCGTGATGAATTCGAAAAATCAATGATGACGAAGCTGGTCGTGTAGACCGTCACGACCGAAACGAAACCGAACTGCCGGTAACAGCCACATGCGGATTGAAGCTTCGAGGAAAATTATTCCTTTATTTGGAGATCAACACACGATCGATTTTGCTTTTTCTCTTCTCGTGAAGTTGCACTAGACGTGGCCTTTCCTTGGAATTTGTGGGCATCCAATTATTACGTATCCACCTTCTGCATTGGGATTTGATTGGCCTTTAGGATCGCCTAATGAAACCAGTGTTGTTTCAGGCCGTGTGTGGCGCGCTTCCGCCGACACGCCCTCTTGGTCCGCACGTAGCGATTTGATTGTCCACAAGTCAGGCTTGGGACTCATGTCGGAATTGATTACATACTGATAAACTCGATGTACTCTTTCCAATCTGAATTTCATGTATCCTTTTCCTTTAGCTTCTTTGGTTGTTCTTGCTGGCAGAAACTGATCTGATTGATGCATTTGCTTCGTTCTTCTTTCCTTGTGTGAGGCGCACTCGCTCCTTACATCCTTTCTGTAATTTAGAACACGGCGGCTGGTGACTGATATGTTGCAAACATATTCATAATTTTTGATGTTCCATGCTTGGTTTTATCTATTTTTTTATGTTTTGTCCATACTTTGGACTATTTTTCATATAATTTCTTGAACTAACCTATTAACAAGAGACACAGTACCAGCTGCCTGTTTTTGGTTTCAGGAAATTCAGAAAATAAATATTTTTGGAATTGGACGGGACAAAAGCCAAAGTCAGTTTTTCACCGAGGGACACCTGGAGCCAGAATACGAGACGGAGAGGGGTAGGGGCCTGGCCACACCACCTGGCCACGCGGCCAAGCCTGGCCCACGCCAGGGGGTGGTCTGGCTGCCCTAGGCACCCCCTCGGCCTCTCCTTCCGCCTATATATTGCCTCTAATACGAAAACCCTAAGTATCCGATCAAAATTCTACGAAAGAGTCTGTAGCCGCCGTCATCTCCATCCCTAGATCGGGAGGGTTCTGGAGCTCTTCCTAGCACCCTGCTGGAGAGGGAAATTCACCCTGGAGGCCTTCTTCATCATCATGCAAGCCTCTGGTGTGATGCGTGAGTAGTTCATCTCTGGACTACGGGTCCATGTAGTAGCTAGATGGCTGGTTCTCCTCCTTTGTGTTATCACGTTTAGATCTTGTGAGCTCCGTTCATGATCAAGATCATCTATTTGTAATTCTGCATGTTGTGTTTGCGGGGATCCGATGGATATTGAGATGCTATTTTAGATTGATTATTGATTCTATCATGTCTTTGTTATTTGTGATCTTGCATGCTTTCCGTCGTTAGTAGCTATCTTGTCCAAGTAGATGCTAGCAACTCCAAGAGTTAGTATTTATGCTCGATAGTGGGTTCATGCCTCTGGTAATCTGGGGAAGTGACAGAAATCTCTAAGGTACTAGATGTGATGTTGCTACTAGGGAGAAAACAACAATCCTTTGTTCATAGAACAATCGTATTGTTTACTTTACACGCAATTTATAATGCAATTATCCGTTGCTTGCAACTTAATATTGGAGGGGTTCGGATGATAACCCGAAGGTGGATTATTAGTCATAGATGCAGTTGGATTACGGTCTATGTATAATGTTGTAATGCCCAATCGAATCTCAAAGGAGTCAATATGAGTAGTATATGCTTGTATGCTTTTTCGATGTTTGTCAATTGCCCTGCTGTAATTTGTTCACCCAACATGTCATCTATCTTAAGGAGAGCCATCTCTAGTAAACTATGGACCCCGGTCCTTTCTTTTACTATCAATCTACAATTAATTGTTTACTGCTCTATGTTTACTTTCTGCAAACTATTACTTTCTTCCACTCGATACGTTTAATCCTTTGTTTTCAGCAAAACCGATGAGATTGACAACCTCATCGCAAGTTGGGGACAGAGTTCTGTGGTTGTGTTGTGCAGGTCTCCACGTTGCTGCTGGCACCGGTAGTGCGCCCTGCCAAAGTTCAGCTAGCTACACCTCTGTGGTGTTTCCTTGCTCCTACTGGATTGATAACCTTGGTTTCATAACTGAGGGAAACTTACTGTTGTGCTCATCATACCTTCCTCTTGGGGTTCCCCAACGAGCTCGTTAGTACACGAGTCAGCAAGTATTTTTCTAGCGCCCTTGCCGGAGAGTCAAGGACATCTTCACAAGGGGGTCCCTCATAACCAATTTCTTTACTTTATTTTTTTTTTGCTTAGTTTCTTCTTGCTTTGTTTGCTTGTTTCTTTTTCAAAAACACACAAAAAAATAGTTTTACAAGTTTGCTTTCTTTATTAAAAACACAAAAAAATGACTACTCTTGAAAACACTAAATTGTGTGACTTCACTAGCACCAACAAAAATGATTTTATGAGCACACCTATTGCTCCACCTGTTCCTGAAGCTACTTTCTTTGAGATAAAACCCGCTTTACTCAATCTTGTTATGAGAGAACAATTTTCTAGTATTGGTAATGAAGATGTTGTTGCCCATCTAAATAACTTTGTTGAACTTTGTGAGATGCAAAAGCATAGAGATATAAATGGAGATATTATTAAGCTTAAATTGTTTTCTTTCTCTTTGAGAGGAAAAGCTAAAGAATGGTTGAATTCCTTAACTAGGAATAGTATTGATTCTTGGACTAAATGCAAAGATGATTTCATTGGAAAATACTATCCTCCTGCTAAGATTATATCTATGAGAAGTGAAATAATGAAGTTTAAACAATCTGATAATGAACATGTTGCTCAAGCTTGGGAAAGAATGAAATCTTTGGTAAAGGATTGTCCCACTCATGGACTGACTGCTTGGATGATTATCCAAACTTTTTATGCAGGATTGAACTGTTCTTCAAGGAACCTATTGGATTCTCCTGCTGGAGATACCTTTATGGCCATTACTTTGGGTGCTGCAACAAAGCTTCTGGATAATATGATAGTTAACTACTCCGAATGGCATACTAAAAGAGCTCCACAAGGTAAGAAGGTAAATTCTTTTGAGGAAACCTCCTCCTTGAGTGATAAGATTGATATTATTATGTCTATGCTTGTTAATGGGAAAGCCCATATTGATCCAAATAATGTTCTCTTGGCCTCTTTGGTTGCTCAAGAAGAGCAAGTTGATGTGAACTTTATAAGAAATAATAATTTTAGCAACAATGCCTACAGGAATAATTTTGGTAACAACAATTATAAGACATATCCTCCCAACAATGGTAATGCTTATGGAAATTCCTACAACAACAATAGGAGTGCTCCCTCTGAACTTGAAGTTAAGCTTAAAGACTTTATTAGTAAACAAACTGCTTTCAATAAAACTATTGAGGAAAAACTGTCTAATGCTAAAAAAAATATAGCATCTTTGGCTGAAGCTCAATCTTCTTTTAATAAAATGGCTGCTAAACCTGAAACTAATGATAATCCCTTTGCGGCTACTAATGCCATACAAGTAAGAATTGATGAAAATGTTAGACTATTAGCTGAATTGCATGCTAAGTGGGAAAGAGAAGATGAAATTGCTAGAAACATTAGTGTTTCTACTATCACTACCACTAGTGTTGAGGCTAGTAATATCTCTACTACTTTAGATGATAATTATGATTTTGATCTTGATGGTTGCAACATCTCTAAAGTTATTAAGTTTCTACAAAATCTTGCTAAAAGTCCTAATGCTAGTGCTATGAACATGGCCTTTACAAAACACATTACTGATGCTCTCATAAAGATTAAAGAAGAAAAGTTGAAACATAAAGCTTCTATTCCTATAAAACAAGAAGATGGTTGGGAACCCATCATTAATATGAAAGTGAATGATTTTGATTTCAAAGCTTTATGTGATCTTGATAGTAGTGTTTCTATTATGCCTAGAAGAATTTATGATATGCTTGATTTGCCACCACTTGAAGATTGTTATTTGAATGTCCCACTTGATGATAATGCTAAAAAGAAACTCGTGGGGAGTATTAATGATGTTCTTATTATGGTTAACAATGCATATGTCCCCGTTGATTTCTATGTTTTGGATGTTGAATGCAATGCTTCTTGTCCTATTACTTTGGGAAGACATTTTCTTAGAACTGTTGGTGCCATTATTGATATGAAAGAAGGCACCATTAAATATCAACTCCCACTCAAGAAAAGTATAGAACACTTCCCTAAGAAGAGAGAGAAGATTTCTTTTGCCTCTCCTATGGAAACAAAATGTGCTCTTAATGCTTCTTCATTTGAGAACACTTGATCCTTTTTCTTGCTTCTTATGCCTAACTTAAAGGCGTTAAAGAAAAGTGCTTATTGGGAGATAACCCAAAAGTTTTAGATGAATCTTGGAAGTTATTACTTCAATAATAACCGCTCCTTATCCTTTTTATTTGCTTTTTGTGCTAAGAGTAACCTCTAATCAGAGAGAAATAATGATTGGGAAAGTTGCTGTCCCGAAATAGATTTCTGTGCTTCACCATACAAATTCGTGTAAAATCTCTGTACGTCCTTTTGAGGAGTGAATTTTTGTGCTTCTGCCCCAGGTTGTTATCTAACTTTCGTTAGTTCAACACCTTTTTATTTGAGCATTTGCTTCTTGATAGATTTCTGTCATTTTCTGCATTTGCTTCTTGTTGGTTCCTTTTTGAGTTCTTTTGGGGAATTGAGCTTTTTGAGGGAAGTGCTACAGTAGCTTGTGTTCTAATGGAAGTTTTATTGGTGTTAGAACTGAACCTAAAGACCTATTATCTTGAGTGCACTAATGTTGCTAATAAAGATTGTGTGAAGTTTTGTATGAAGGAAAAATTTCAGGTGTATGGAAGGAATGAGTAATGAGATGAAGAATGGACTAAAGCTCAAGCTTGGGGATGCCACGCGTGTCACCCCAAGAAATATCCAATAAGTACAAGCGTCAAAGCTTGGGGATGCCTCCCTCTTCATCAATAAAAATCCCAGGTTTCTTCCAAACGCTTCATTTTTATTGTTTCATGCACAATTGTGTTGTTCTTGGAGCGTCTTCTTTTTCATTTTCGTTTTGGTTTTTCGTTTGCTTTGTTTTCTTAGTTTTCTGAATAAATTGGTTGGACCCCCTCTTTCATACATTGGTTTTCAAATAGTTTGGTTTGGTTTGGAAAAAGAGTAGAAAAGTTCATGCTTAAGTGGTAAAGAGAGTTTGTTTTTGACTGTGGCCTATGCTTTGTCATGCCATGCTTGATATTGTTTTGGCTTTATGCTTAGTATTCTTTGATGTAGCATGACATGTTATAAAAAAATTAGATTGCTTAATGTGCCTTTGAAGAATCATGCGTTGTTTTAGCATATTAAAGCATAGTATTGTGGTATTCTCCTTTGATGCTTTATTTGGGTTGACTTGGCACATGCTCACACCATGTTATGACTATCCCAAGTCACCATAGCCTTTATGATCCTTTAGTTTTCAACTTGTAGTACCACTTTATGCTTTGATCAATGATGTTTTGTCGCTCCGCATGATTATGGCCATTATTGCTCTCTTAGTTTGTCGCTCTCGGTCTTTTGCTAGCCTCCGTAACCAAGTATGAGTTCCACTCATGCATCCAACTCCTAAAACCAAGTTATTCCAATGAGTCCACCATACCTACCTACTAGCATATGCTATTCCAAGTTTATTCATGTTTTTGTCTACCTTCCGAATTAAACTTGTTATGAGAAAACTAGTGATTAAAGCTCTCACGAACTTGATGGCACACTTTTTTGCATTTAATAAACCTGAACCATTGCGTCCATCTTTGTTGCGTATATGCTTGCGCTTTATAAGTTGAAATTAGCAGAACCATGTATCATGGGGAATGCTTTCAACATTGCACCTGTACTTTGTACCCCGTTGATATCATGTTCTTTTGCTTATGGACCCCGACGGTGTGAAATAAAAGGGGAACTTGTAAGATCATGGAGTTTGTATTTGTGTTAGAGAAACGCCTGGGCCTCTAGCCTAAGCCATGCCTAATGATAGTGGAAACTTGCAGCATAACCATAATGAGCACTCTATGAAGCATCCTCAATAAAAACCTATGCAAATAGCAAATAAAAAGATCACTGAGATGCTCATTGTCTGCTTGCCTTGTCATTTTGATTATGGGATAGCTCCTGTATCATGTGCAAGGGGTACCCCGTTGGCGGTTCTCTATGATACATATGTACTTACAATGACAAGAGCTTACTTGTGACTAAAGTTGAGTAGCATGAGGTTCGGTCTTCGTAAGTAAGGGGCATGAGATTTCGGTTTATAACTTGTCAAGCATATCCTCTTAGTTGTGTCACTTTAACCTTAATCACCTTCAAGATGCTTATGATAGGGGCAATGAGAGTTGAAAGCTATTAAGTACCATAATTTTTGGAAGCTCTTTATGAGACTTGAATCCCTACTTCCTTCTATGAAGGCATTTCTTTTACTTTTATGTTGAGTCTCCACCTTCTACCTTCATGCACCTACTTTGAGAGCATAGTGGCCATTCTTAGTTCTATGTGCATTGTCCCAAGACTTGTCGATTGATGCATACCTTGATATCTAGTCACTCTTATGAACTTTGAAGGTTCCCTATGCATTTATGTTTGCTACTCTATGAGGGACAAGCTGAATACTACTATGCTATGTTTTCTTTATGTGAAACAAACAAACGTCTTGTAAAGCATTGTTACTCATGAATCTTTTGTTTGTGCCTTTTCATGTTGCAACATAGTTTCTTTGTCTTATTGCTAGAACTTTGTCTTTCATGTTATGATTGAAGTACTATGATCCCAGCTCTGAATGTTTTACAAATACTTTGATCAAGTCTATGATGGTGCATGTCACCTCAAAAATTATTCTTTCTTTTTATCACTTACCTACTCAAGGACGAGCAGGAGTTAAGCTTAGGGATGTTGATACGTTGCAAATGTATCCATAATTTTTGATGTTCCATGCTTGGTTTTATCTACTTTCTTATGTTTTGTCCACACTTTGGAGTAGTTTTCATATGATTTCTTAGACTAACCTATTAACAAGAGCCACAGTGCCAGCTGCCTGTTTTCTGCTGTTTTTGGTTCCAGGAAAGTCAGAAAATGAATATTCTCGGAATTGGACGGGACAAAAGCCAAAGTCAGTTTTTCACCGAGGGACACCTGGAACCAGAATACGAGACGGAGAGGGGCTAGGGCCTGACCATACCACCTGGCCGCGCGGCCAGGCCTGGCCCACGCCAGGGGTGGTCTGGCCGCCCCAGGCACCCCCTCGGCCTCTCCTTCCGCCTATATATTGCCTCTGATATGGAAACCCTAAGTACCCGATCAAAATTCCACGAAAGAGTCTGTAGCCGCCGTCATCTCCATCCCTAGATCGGGAGGGATCTGGAGCTCTTCCCGGCACCCTGCTGGAGAGGGGAATTCACCCTGGAGGCCTTCTTCATCATCATGCAAGCCTCCGGTGTGATGCATGAGTAGTTCATCTCTGGACTACGGGTCCATGTAGTAGCTAGATGGCTGGTTCTCCTCCTTTGTGCTATCATGTTTAGATCTTGTGAGCTCCGTTCATGATCAAGATCATCTATTTGTAATTCTACATGTTGTGTTTGCGGGGATCCGATGGATATTGAGATGCTATTTCAGATTGATTATTGATTCTATTATGTCTTTGTTATTTGTGATCTTGCATGCTTTCCGTTGTTAGTAGCTATCTTGTCCAAGTAGATGCTAGCAACTCCAAGAGTTAGTATTTATGCTCGATAGTGGGTTCATGTCTCTGGTAATCTAGGGAAGTGACATAAATCTCTAAGGTACTAGATGTGATGTTGCTACTAGGGAGAAAACAGCAATCCTTTGTTCATAGAACAATCATATTGTTTACTTTACACGCAATTCATAATGCAATTATCTGTTGCTTGCAACTTAATACTGGAGGGGGTTCGGATGATAACCTGAAGGTGGATTATTAGTCATAGATACAGTTGTATTACGGTCTATGTATAATGTTGTAATGTCCAATCAAATCTCAAAGGAGTCAAGATGAGTAGTATATGCGTGTATGCTTTCTCGATGCTTGTCAATTGCCCCGCTGTAATTTGTTCACCCAACATGTCATCTATCTTAAGGAGAGCCACGTCTAGTGAACTATGGACCCCGGTCCTTTCTTTTACCATCAATCTACAACTGTTTACTGTTTTGTGTTTACTTTCTACAAACTATTACTTTCTTCCACTCGATATGTTTAATCCTTTGTTTTTAGCAAAACCGGTGAGATTGACAACCTCATCGCAAGTTGGGGACAGAGTTCTGTGGTTGTGTTGTGTAGCTCTCCACGTTGCTACTGGCACCGGTAGTGCGCCCTGCCAAAGTTTAGCTAGCTACACCTTTGGGGTGTTTTCTTGCTCCTACTGGATTGATAACCTTGGTTTCATAACTGAGGGAAACTTACTGCTGTGCTCATCATACCTTCCTCTTGGGGTTCCCCAACGAGCTCGTTAGTACACGAGTCAGCAGTGACTCGGCCACGTGCTCGCGGTGAAGGCGGTATGTGCCATGGCAGACTTGTTGATGACGATGCTGAGCACGCCGGCGCATACAAATCGACCGGACATGATCCGATCGCTGGTTGATGATGAGAGAGTCGAATTAGATCTGACCTCCAATAAACAAGGAATCGTAGATCGCTGGTGATGGGGCCGTCGAGATCGCAACATCAACGCTCCCAGTTCCCACAGACGGTGCCAATTGACGAGGGTTTAACTCATCAATGCCCATTGTTATGTACTTAGGTTCGAGGAAGAGGGATGCACTGGAAGTCTCGATCGGCTAGCAAACAAGCATAAAGGGAGACTCGAAGATTTACCCAGGTTCAGGCCTCGTAGAGGACCCTACTCCTGCTTGTCTGCTCTTAATTGATGATGATCCGAAGGATTACAAGGTCGCCGATGGCAGTGTCGCGCAGATTGGATATGGCGTATGTGCGAGAGATCGATGTCTAGATCTATTGTCTATTGTGGCGATCTATTGTAGGAGTCGCGATTGCCTTCTCGTTGGACCCTTCTAGACTTTATATATGGGGAGAATAGGTTTCAGGTACCAATACGAGTTGGTTACAAGTTAGATTCAAACTCTAGTATTGAGATTTCCTTGTCTTGTGCGTTTGGGAGTCCGTGTCCATATGGGCTTCATACCACTCGAACCATCATAGGCGTCATGGACCTTGGCAATTCGTCGAGTGGGCCTTCCGTCGAGCCGCATCAGGTAGGCCAATAGTAGGTGCTTGTAGGGCATACCTATGTCAGGTACGTACGAGAGAAGAGAAGGAGAGGCGGCGACAAACCCATCTATGGTTCCTTCCCTCCGCCGGCGGAGCCACCGGTCCGTCCCATCTCCGGCGGCCTTACGGCCTTGGAGGCGTGGCGGACCATGGCCTCTCGCTGGCGGGAGGTTTCAGTGTTTTGTTTAAACTATTTTCAGTGTCTTCTTCAGGATGTTGAGGCGACGGCTACGTCATGAGGTCAGAATAAGGTCCTTCCCACCTTATCCTCGCTCTGGTGGTGCATTTAGCATCAGTGGTGGGCGCGTGGAGTCATGTGTCCGACGAATTCCTTGGGATCCGATCGTTTTTCATATATGTGTTTTGAGGTCAGTCTCTTCCGATCTACGTTGTTCATCTTCGATGATGGTTGTTGTTCTAGTGCGATGGTCCTTTGGGGCCTTAGCACGACGACTTCCCGTCTGTCTATTATAACAAGCTCTACTACGACAAGCTTTGCCCGGCTCCGATGATAGAGGGGCGAGGACGACTGCGCGCCTTTGGCTCATGCCAGTATTTGTAGTCGTTGCTAGGTGGTCCAATGACCTATTTATAATACTTTTGGGACTCTTTGTACTACTGTTGATGATTATTAATAGATCGGTAGAATTTCACAAAAAAAAAATTCAGTCCAAATAAAGATCAACCAAATGACTATGTCAAGTGGGGAAATGTTAAAAGTACCTATATACCATTTTGTTTGATCAAAACCTATTAAATGGTTTTGTTTCAAAAATCTCTACATGTTTGTTCTTTCAAATAAAGGTTTTATTTTCAAAACACAAAGTTTCTAAAGGAGCTCTACATTATGTGGAACTCATTTATTTTGAAAATAAAAATTACTAAAGGTATTTTTATAAAACAATTTATTTATTTTCTTATCCAAAAACTTCAAAACCTCTCTTATTGATAAAAGATTGTTTTTGTACATATTTTTTTATTTAAGGTCATATTTAATACCTATATTATGTTTCCTCTCATCCTACTTCAAAAATAATTCTTTTATCCTATTTTCTTTTATGGAAGGAATAGTAAAATGTATGTTTTAATTACTTTTATTCAACTATAAATCTTGGGAAATTTACCCAAGGTATATTTTGGTATCTGTTGCATATTTCATCAAAAAACCCACTTGGTCAAGTTCAAATTTTCAATTTAAATCCATACAAACATATTCTGGTCAAATTGAATATGTGACAAAATAACAATAAAAAATAGTTGGAAAAATACCAAATAAATTCCAGAAATGCAACTATGACCCCCTCTATCAAATTGACCTCTTATCCCATCTTTTCATGCTCGTATTTTTCATCCCAACTCAACAAAACCATCTCTGGTCATTTGGAAAATGTGGCCAAACACCATCATGAAATCATCTAGAAAATACAAATTAAAGCTTTAAGATGCTCCTAACCATCATCTATCTACTGGACATCATAAAACCCACCAGATCATCCAGATCTCTTGACCACTTGAATCCAAACCTTGTCTTGAATAAAATCCTATATGCAATATACTTGACCAAAACCTAGAGCTACTCATCTCTCTATTCTCTCCCTTGCTATATCTCACTTACCAGTGGACCCTAGTCCATTTGACAGCCAGTCTGCATCCTGGACATCTCTCTCTCCCTCTCTTTATTTCCCTCTCCTTCCCAATGCCATTGAATGGCATGGGCACATGCCTAAATAATCTAGGCCTACATCCCTCCACCCTAACTTTGCCCTAACGTGTCATCTAGGTTCCTGGATCTCCTCTCGAGCAATACCGCATGCTTTAGCGCCCTCCACCGTCCAGGAGAAGTGAGCCGACCGCCATCGAGCACCTGGCATGCGCGCACCCCGTCTCCACCCCACAACGAATGAGAGGCCGATCTTACTTGTATCGGTGAACTGAGCATTGATTTACAGCTCGTACCGCGCCATATCCAGCTGCCGATCTTCTCTGTTCCTCGCGTCCGAGCCCGGATCAAACGGACGAGCACCCTGCATGCACCGTGAACCTCGAGCTCTCCCCTGTATTTTGCTTCGTCCCGAGGCCTCCCCATATTGGTTCCGTTGCTGTCCGAGCTCGCTTGCACCTCCGCCCACATACTGCATTGCGCCAACTGTCCGCTCCCTTCCTTAATGGCGTTGCTCGTTTCTCCCGCGCATGACCGCGCCCGCGCTGCCCTAGCTCACTTCCCGGCTATAAAAGGAGCACCCCAAACCCCATTCCAAGTCACAGTCACACTCCCCTCTCTCCTTCCTACACCAAGGGCAAGTTTGTACAGTATCTATAATCATACTTAGTATCAT
Organism: Avena sativa; assembly: GCA_916181665.1. NCBI lineage: Eukaryota > Viridiplantae > Streptophyta > Magnoliopsida > Poales > Poaceae > Avena > Avena sativa. The sequence goes on along the minus strand of OV702292.1, from coordinate 76,039,356 downwards.
ACAGACAATTGGAAAATTCTAGATCTAGGCAGGACAACTAATCAATAAAATATTCAGTAAAATAAATTCAAGCTTCTTATAATGGTTTTTGAAATATGTGTTATTAAAATTAAAATTTGTGTATATGCTTATATATGAATTTTGAACTTCTAACGGTGACCCATGCGGATGCACGGGTTGCTGCCTAGTGTATATACAAACTTACAGAGTCTAACATCCATAAGGCATGCCACATAGTCATAAATATCAGCTCTTGCTTGACACACCACTTCTAAATGCAAGTGCAAGTTACACTAAATGGGGTACATTAATAACACGACCGTAAAACTCCACGGGAACATATGCAAAACCTACATGTAACACCATCAAGACTCCGCATCAATAAAAAAAATTGATTTTAGAAAGTTCCATCAAATGTTTTACTGGAGTTTCATAACATAAAATAGAAAAATGCATTTGGTATTAGTTTTGTTTGGAAGATTACGTGTCCCGGATAGAAATAGGACATCCGATTCAAAATATACGGTCCTTTTCTAGTTTGGACAAGAAAATGAAATGAGATGAACAATGGGCGGAGACATGGAGTGAGATAGAGAAGTGGACCGTGGGATTGATTCCCACAATGTGTGGTGTGTCCTCCGGCGAACAAATAATCATTAAGACCTGCTCTTTCCGGATAAGACATACAAAGAGACCTCCCAACTGTCTTTTTAGTGAATCTTTGAAAGATAGATATTATGATTAGTTCTTTTCTTTACTATCTATCATTCTTCTATTTTTTTAGTTATTCACTGAAGCAATTATATATTGAAGACAATCCGAGGCAAGTGTTCGGATCTATTATGACATAAAGATTAGGTGCCTAATGGACATTGTTTGTCTTACAGAGTGTGCAACAGGTGCGGGAGGGTGTCGGCGATCCACGCACGCATCGCAAGTTTCAACGGCACCCTGGCTCAAGATATTGGAAGTTCACAATTGCTCGATGAACTCGACCTTCGTGGCAACTCCATCATCGGAGACATTCCGAACGTTGTCTGCCTCGACATGATGAGGCTCTAGCTCGGTAATAAATTCACGTCCATCCGCGTCAATTTCTTGTGAGCCGCGAGGTCACTGTAGATGGACTCCAGAGCTGGGAGCTACCGATCAATAGAAATAAGTAGTTTCGAATGTCTCAAAGACCACAGATCTATCAAATGTACAATTTTTTTAATTTGCTATTGCATTACGATAAGACATATCTTGGGGAATGCACTTTTTTTATTCTTTCATGTGTGAACAAGTGGCAAAGCTCGACATAATTGTTGATAGGCCCAAGAACGCTAATCATGCTTAAACTTTGAGCAATCTTAAAAATTTGGCATAAATGTGAAAGATACCTTTAAGGAATTTTCCGGAGAAGGAGGGGCCATTGCCCCCCTTAACCCCAAGGAAGCTCTGCCACTTTAAACAAGGGACCTTGGTGTCGTGTTGCCCTATGCCCTAAAAATCTGTGGGTCAACCCTGGCTCGGTGTCTACTGCGACAAGAGAGGGATGATCACTGGTGTGAACTTTGGCCACCTTGGGCTCAACGACACTTTCCATCTCGCTTTTGGTTCTAGTGCTTGCTTGATTAGCTGATTTGCCGCCGCAGCCATACTTAGTGCTTTTATTATTTAGCTTCTAAGCTATGCTATGTTATTCTAGCTATCCTATTGTGGTTGTGCTGGAACTTAGCATTGTGTGGTCTGAATTGCTAAGAGAAGTAGAACAACTGTTTGTTTGCCAATATTTGTGAAATCATGGGATTATTTGCATTCCCATGTTTATTGTTTATCCATCCTTTATTCTGCTTGTGAGAATGGTTTCTAGGGTTCAAGGTGTTGAGCCTGAACTTGTAAACCTTACTCTGCAGCATTTCAGGCAATTGCCATTTTCATTTAGATGTAGCTTCAGTTATTGTGTCAGTTAGCAGAAGCCCTTCTTCAGTTAGCTGAATAAACAATCAGTTTGTGAGCCTCTTCTTGAGGTGACCAAGTAATAGGCAGCCTTGTCAGCTTTGCGACAAGTAAATAACAAAAAAGTAAAAGAAATCGTAGCAATTGGGACACAGATTTAACGTGAAAAAATCTCTCCAACAAAGAGAGAAAAAAACCACGGGCGCCAGCCAGTGAAACTTTACTATAATGGGAAGTGTTTACACAACGCCGAGGATTTTCACAGATGTAACTTATCCCAGTCGGCGGCTTACAAGAGGTATATATAACGATGGAAACCTAGGTCTTCAACGATCCGTACCGCGGGGGGAGGGGGGGGGGGGGGTGCTTCGCCCCCCGCACCCCCCTAGGCGTCCCTGTTGGACACGGTATATGATTCCAAAATATATTACCTGACAAGTAACAGCAATTCGACATAATTTGGTGTTGACGGTCCCATTGGATTCAAGTTCAGCATGAAGTTCTTATAGCTCTAGTATTGAGTACAAAGCCTGACGACTGATGGCACTAGAAGCGTTTTCAGCGTTGTTCTTTTTGCAGACTGGGGTCTCTCACTGTTGTAGCATAGAAATATACATTTTAGCCCATTTTTACTTTCCGATGTGATGTAAAATACGTACTCAGTGTTCAGGCTACTGAAACCTGGTCACTTCTTCAGCATTCGTTGTGATGGCAGGTATGTAAGACTCTGGGTTTAAGATAACGAGTCAATGTTCTCAATTGTTATTCTCAGCATAAATTGATGAATTCTCCTCGAATCGAGCTTTCGTCCAGCTATATTAATATAGCAACCGTTTGAGACCGTTGCTGGGCCAGCAGCACAACGCCCAAAAGAAAAACAAAAAAACAGAGAAGAAAAAAAAAATAAAACAAAGCCGACAACAGTGGCTCGACGAAACTAAGATGAACCGCAATCGCTGCGCTCTCTGGAGAATTTCCACCACATCCTAGCATTACGAAGCATCGTGTATCAAGCAACACCTCCAAGAAGAAAAGCGACGACAACGACGCTGCTGCTCAGACTAGACCTAGGGTTTTCCCTGATACGCGACGGGAGGTGGGGAAGCAGGCCCTGTCCTGAGGCAGGGCTGGCGGGGCAGCCGCCCCGGGCCCGGGGCCCAAATACGTATTAATACTACAGCTTTGTACTTGGCCTGGCCAGCATAGGAAGAAAACTAGCAAGCCCGATGCCATAGCCTGACAGCCGCACGAGCAAAGGGCCACAACCACAAGTATTCAACGAGCGTTGCCTAGCTGGGCAAAACCGCAAGGACTCGTCCAGCATTGACTAGCTAGGCAGATGGCGCCGTTGTTCGCTCCCCGTTTCCATTCATCTGCGTACACGACTCAGCCAAAAACTCCTGCTTCATGGCCCTGCCTGTTCGCCGGCTCGCTGAGTTCTTCGGCAAAACGGCGACCGCTTGACCCTACTGCGGCACCAGCCCACGTGCACCCTAAGCGCTGATAGAAGATCGTCAAATCGGCCACCACTACGGCACCACTGTCTACATGTATGCCAATAATTCTCTACTTTTTAGGAGGTCTTATGCCCTAATTACACCATGATGTTTGATTGATCATTGATTCATAAATTTTACAAATGATGGGTAATTGGTAACCAATTGATTAATTGTTGTTTAGGGATCGTCTATGATTTGTGAGTTTGACACGATTATTGGTTAGATCTTCTTGTGTTCATCTAGTAGATTGTATCTTTACGAACGTTTTCGATCAATAATTAGTTTCTTTAAATATCGACAATGTCATGTATGTAGAACGTCTCCATTGATCTAGTGGTTAGAAAAAGAAAAGGAGAAAATAGATGAATGTGATCTGGGAAACATTTCACGTCTATACACATGTTTATAATTTTGATACTTATATTGACAGTTTTGAACTCACTAAACTCTTCAGCTATTGGATGTTGACACGCAGAAAATATTGCAGTTGCATTGTGGTTGCAATTTATTTTTCTTAGTTATACTATGATTGCAACTGATTTTTTTCAGTTTTACACACTGGTTCTAACCCATTATTTTTATTTTAGATTGAAATTTTTAAGTTGCACATTGGTTTGCAGTTGGATATCTTTTTTGGCTACGTTTTAGTTCCCATCGAAATTTTCTCTTCAATGTGAAGCTAGTTCCCATTCCAATGAGCTCCATGAGATCCATTGTATTAAGGGGCCCCGAGTTCTAATTTCGCCCTGAGCCCTCGAAATCTCAGGACCGGCCCTGTGGGGAAGAGATACACCCGATGCCCTTCAGGAAGGACGACGATACCCGCAGGCGTTGCCATGTCGGTGCCAAGATGACAAGGATTTTTCCTGACCCCTCAAAAAACCACACTCCTAGACGCTACGAATTGCTCCACCAAGCTCGCCGCCCACCAACACATGCCACCACGGTCTTGTAGTCACCACCATCATCTCACCATGGCCCATGATGTGAGGCTGGTACGACCGAAAAGAAGCAACTTCGGCGCAGGTCGGCGGTACAGTGACACGCGGGAGGGAACAACCTCCACCGCCGGAGGGCGATAGCCGACCGGATGTAGCAGCAAGGACAAACCAGGCCCTCTCAGGCCCGATCGAGCCCAAAAGGACTCGTGAAGCCTCGCCGCCACACTGCATCAAGGGTGTCACCGTCGCCGTCAACCGTAACACTAGTCGCTACTCCTCTGTCCACCAATGAGTCCGCCGCCACCGCAGAGCCCCACCACCAAGTAGCAGCGCCATCCCCACCGTGGTCACCTGGACCTGCTGGACCGCTGTCGGTCTGAGGTACAACATGCTGCTCGTGGAGAAACGCACACCGATGCCCGGACGACTCAACCAAGGAAGCCAACCCTTGGTCCATACCCGCCTGGTCTAGACCTGCCGAGGATCTGGATACATAGGGAACATGCCATGGCAGGGGGGACGCCGGCGGTCACCGGATCTGGGCCTGCCTGAACTGGATCTGGTGTCCTAGCTGCAGCTAGGAGGCGGGCCGAGGCCACACCCCCACATCAGCAGCCCCCTACATGTTCAGATCGGACCCAGATGGGCCCAAATCTGGGCCACGCCGCCCCACTGCCTCCCTGCCTCCACCAACCTGCTTCCCCAGTGCCACCAAGCAACCGACGCCGCACCCCACCCGACCAGCCACACCACCAACCCAGCACCGTGCCGCCCTCCACCTAGCGTTGCAGAGGGAGCCGCCTATGGCCAGCGTCGTCCTCGGCCCTCGCCGCCCAAGCCAGCAACCGCCAGCTCAGGACACGACTGCCACCTCGCCGCCCGTCGCGTCGCTGCTGCAGTTGCATGTGCAGGCCACGCAGTGCCGCCAGGTACCCGACGTCAGCACCGTGCTCTGTCCTGGAAAGGTCGGCCCCGTGCGCGCCCGCCTGGGAGAGAGGATGAGAGAGCCCTGCCGCCGCTGGCGCCGGCCGGGCTTCGCCCAGGCGCGCCCTCTTGGCGGTAGCGAGGAAGGGGGAGGGGGAGAGGGGCGGCGGCGGCGCTGAACGCTAGGGTCCCCCCCTCTCGCCACGCGGGGGCGACGAGGGAGGACGAACCGATATAAATTGAGGAATTCTTGAATATGCATTTTTCTTGGCAGAAGATATGCTTGGCCCCTCAAGCCTCTTCGTGGTTAATTAGCATATTTATAAGTTCATTCAAGGTCAACAGTCGGTGTACACTAGAAGTCAGGGGATGTGGAGTATCCTGAATTAGGGCTAGGGTTTCAGCATGAAGAACAAAATTCTGTTCTTCATGTTGCAAAGACTGACTTTGCTAGGCGACATCTGATTTCGCCCCCACCAACCCGATTTTGGCCACCATCTAATCTATCGGTGCTCCCAAACGAGTGGTGTTGTAGGGGCACACGCTCGATTGCTGCAAAGGGCTTGCTCCGAGCACGGCGACACTATTCCGAGCAGTGGTCGGAAGTGCTACCATCGGCAGCATCGATGCTACAGGCCGCCCCGGGTTGCTACCACCAGGTCCCGATTTTGCATCATAGGGGAAAATTTTGTGCTACAACCGTTTTTGGATTTTAAATCATAGGAAGAATTTTTTGCTTGAAACTTTATATGATTTCGCATCAGATGAAGATTTTTTTTGCTACAACCGTTCTACGATTTTGCATCTCGCCAGAATTTTGTTTGCTACGATGTCAAATTGTTTTGCTACAATCTCTATGGTTTTTCGTTGCTAAGGGAAATTGCTCTTTTCAAGGTCAATTTTTCTATCACTTCAAGCCACCTAGGGCAAAAAGTAAAGAAAAATGGAGGGTTTCTATTCTTTGTTTGGCCCTTTTGAGTGTCTTTTCGGATATTCAGGAGGCGACTATGTCTTCACGTCAAAATAATTAATGTCCTCCCCATGCTATCTTTTCTCTGGTGGTGCACCGGTTGATGGCGCGTGGAGTGGTGTGTTCGATAGATCTTTTGGACCCGGTCGTTTTTTCTATTCATCGGTATGGTTTGAGGTTCTGATCTACGGTTGTCATCTTTGGCGATGGTTGCTGTCCTGGTGCACTGGTCCTGTGAGGCCTTAGCATGACGACTTCCCGTCTATCTATACTACAACAAACTCGATTACGACAAGCTTTACCGGGCTCCGGTGATAGCGGGGCGAGGACTCTGACGTGCCTTCGGCTCGTGCTAATGTCTGTAGTCGTCGTTAGATGGTCCAAAATTCTATTTGTAATTTGTATTACTTTTGAGCCTCTTTGTACTGCCTTATATACATGGATTAATTCTTGGTGCAAGACAAATCTCGGAAAATTTGCGTGCCTTATACATTGGAACCAAGAGAGTATTGACTTCTTATTTGTGCTACTTTGAGGGAGTAACGGTTAGAAAATTTGTTCTTGTTGATATAATTATTTCTAGATTTACTACGTGGAAAAGGTTTTGGCTATGCACGTACGTTTGGTTAAAATATAATCACAAGCCATAACTTGGAGATCTTGCTAAAGTAAATAATTTGAATGAAAGTAGGAGTATATTGCCATTTATTTATTGATTACTTTAATCAGTGCAGATTGCAGAATATATGGTATTTCTTGATTCGATAGCAGCCCATATACCATAAATTTTTGTAGATCGACTATATAAGTCATCGAGGCTGCGAGGGCCCAAAATAGTGGGGCCACGGATATCCGCCAATTTCGAACAATCATGGTGATCAACGTCATCCAGAGGATATTCGCCAAGGTCTGCGCCATTCGTATCGCCCCTGTCATGGAACGCTTGACCCATCCGTTGCAGTTTGCCTTCCTAAAGAGATGCCTGATTCATGATGGGGTTCTAGCGCTACATGAAATCATTCATGAAGTAAAGGTTTGCCATCAGAAAGTGGTATTCCTGAAGCTGGACTTTCAGAAGGCTTACGATAAACTGGACTAGGAGTTTCTTAGACAAGTCATCGAGCGTCGAGGCCTTGATGACATGGTGATCTCTTGGATTATGCAGTCTGTCATGAGTGGCTGCACGACAATCAATGTCAACGGGGTCGTGGGTCCATATTTTCGACCCTCCTGTGGAGTTAGACAAGGGGACCCGATCTCTCCCCTTCTCTATAACTCTGCGGTGGATGCCCTAGCAGGGATCTTGGCTTTATCCAAGATCGCTGGCCACATCACGGGTGTGGTAGGGCATCTGATCCCCGGAAGTGGTATCTCCCACCTCTAGTATGCGGACGATACCATGATCATGGTGCAGGGGTCGGAACTTGACATTATTAACCTCAAGTTCCTACTACTGTGCTTTGAGTCCATGTCGGGCCTCAAGATTAACTTCGACAAGAGCGAGGTTATGATCTTCGGTTTCCCCGAGGAGGATAGGCAACACATCGTAGACCACCTGAATTGCCGCTTGGAGGAATTCCCTATTACTTACCTGTGTATGCCCATGCAAGACTCTCGGGTGTTGATCAGGGACCTTGCCCCCATGGTCGCGAAGGTTCGGTCCAAAGCCAAACCTTGGCGAGCGCGCCTCACGTCCAAGGGTAGCAAGATCATACTGATCAACTCCTGCCTGTCCAGCCTCACCATGTATCAGATGAGCCTCTATCGGCTCCCGGAAGGAACCCATGCAGACTTTGCTAAAGAGTTGTCCAGGTTCTTTTGGGCAGCAAGAGATGGGCACCAGAAGTATCATATGGTGAAGTGGGCAGATATTTGCACCCCCAAAATTCTTGGGGGTTTAGGAGTCCTTGACTCACGCCGCTTTAATGTGGCCCTGCTGCTAAAGTGGGTTTGGCTGATCCTCCAAGATGATGGAGGCCTCTGGCTCCAACTCATTAAGGAAATATATGTCAAGAGCGGGATTTGTCCGTCCACGTGACGGAAAGATACTCAAGGGCCCACTCGGAGAAGTTATATCCAATAGCTGCGCAGCGTGTGATTTGATCATAGGGATATCACTTGTCGGAACGAGTCAAGTAGCATTGTTCGGTAACGAGATTGAACACGACATGGTGATGTCATTGATCAGATCTAGGGAAATGCAAGTATCAAAAGACAAAGGGAATAAGACACGACTGTCCGGTTCAAACGACAGAAGATCTTCGTGGAACGCATAGGGGTCACATGGCCATCTAGGTCCCTCTGTCGATCATTGGTGCGGGAGTGTCCCGACCATGTCTGGAGTGTTCCCAAACTATGGGGTATCACGCTTAAGGGATTAATGATGCTTAGAGAGTGTTTATAGGATCGGTAGAATCACCGAAGAATAGTAGAGAGAAAACTGGAAGGGTTTCGGTAAGTCCGGAGGATGTCCGGAGTGGAGGTGGAAGTGTTACATAGCCACGGAGGTTGAATAATATGTGAATGAATATTAAATATTGATTTAATCATGTATTCACAATTATTTAATAAAATAGAAAATCAATTTAAATGGTTAAAGACTTAATGGGCCAATTCTAGAGGGAAGAGGGCCCATTAGGGAAAAGGCAAGAGGGAGAAGTGCCAAGAGGGGAGGCCGGCGCCCTAGTGGGCCATCCCCCCGCACGGGGCCCATGGGGTGGCCGGTGGCACCATCCCCTCCCCCTCCTCTCCTTTAGTCCCACCCCGGGACTTTGAGGGTGGTAGTACCTCCCCTTCCCCTATATATAGTGGGGGTATTTGGCCAGATAAATACACACAATATTCATTAAAGGTCTTCTCACTTTTGGGAAGACCTCCAATTGATATTTTTCTCTCTCTATCTCTCTCGTGACCGTGGTCCCAAGTTCGGAGTGCGTGAACAAGAGACATCCTCACCACAGAGCGCCGTCGTGCTGCAGGATTCGGATCCAGGAGCTCTACTTCCACAACTGCTGCTGGATCGGGGATGCGGGAGTCATCGTCAGGCACCAGACGTGTGTAACTCCCCACGAGGTGTCACACTTGAGGCACTCAAGTCGCTGGAGCCAAAGGAGCGCAAGGACTTCATCACGACCTTGAGGTCGGCTTCGGCTCGTCTACATCAACCACGCTCTCCTGAGCGTTGACAACGCTTTTAGGTATTCAAGGGTAAGTTCGCGAAAAGCCCCTCCCGTTACTGTATTACTAATAGATAGGTCCTGGCAGCATCAGGGGTTCAGGGGCGTAGGGTAAAAATTTATTGTTTCATACGCGGAACCCCTACAGTGGTATCATAGCTAGATCTATGCGTAGTAATGCTAGTACGGGTAGAACACACGAGATGTAGCGTGTGGGCGTTGATCTTTTAGTTGTTACCCTCCCACGTGTACTTATGTATACCACAGTAATGCTTGATGAAGCGGCCCCCAACCGACTTTACGCGTTCATTCGCGAGACTGGTCCACGCTTGACATACGGCTTGTACCATATAAAGTGGCTTAGGGGGTGTTTGTCTCTCTCGCATTAGTTGGTATACCATTTGCAACAGAGGACCCCGAAAGGGGTGTAGTAGAGACAACTACTTGATCAGCGTTGTGCTGAAAGTTCATAGGTAAGAACGGTTCTTATGCGAAAGCCCATTCAGCCACGTAAAACATGCAAAGATAAGTAGAGGCGTCTAACTTTGTTTTGCAGGGGGCGTTGCTTTGTGATATGGTTGTGGCAAAGGTAAAGTGATTACCTTATGTTACGTAGTAGTAGATAGTCACGGAGGTGACAGACTACCACGCCGAAAAGACACTGGTACCCTGGTGTCTACGGTGTCAGAATCCGGTGACGACGGATGGAGATCACGACGTGAAGGACCATATCACATCGCATTTACATTCAATGCTATTGTTTGTATATCTTATTTTGTGATAGTATTAGATACTCGAAGGTAGCCTAATAAGATGATCCCTGTTAAAATTATCAATGATTGTGTTCCCCCTTAGTGTGCAGCACCAAGAAAATTCTTCGGTATGAGGCAGGCCATGATGATCGGGTGTCAGACATATCTATGTTCGCATACAGAGGGTGTAAGCCATGTTGCACATCGAATACACTAAGGTTGAGTTAGCGAGCCTAGCATGTACAGACATGGCCTCGGAACACGGATGGTCGAAAGATCGAGAACGAGTCGCATGAATGATGTGACCGACGTTTAATGTCCACCCTTGAACCCACATTGATGGCCGTGATGATCGGGGGAGATGTGGTTGATAGGGGTCGTGTTATCACTAGGAACCCTTCAGGGGATAGGTGTTTCTGAGTGGAGTTATTATTAACTCATTTAATTATAAACTTAGTCTAAATTCCTTTTTGCAATTGTAAATGTAGAAAAGTTCTCCCTGATGCTACCTTTCCTGTTGACGGTTGATTGGTTAGAAGGAGAGAAGCTCAGATTAGATGGATCAAACTTCTCTATATGGGTTACGCGTCTCCACGTTCTCCTTAGGGAGAATGACGTGGTCGACTACATACTCGACGGGATGGATTTGGATCATCCCATTGACTTAGATACCCCAGAGCAACGGCAAGACCGCTATCTCCATCGGGAAATGGCCTCCTTCATTTTAGTTACAATGTGTTTCGGAATGGTGGACGAGCTGTGGCCTTTCGTGGGTGATGTCAACCCTCGTACGGTAATGCTACATCTTAGGGGTCTGTTCGTCTGCGGTGCCAAAGTTCACAGGCCAGCGCACCACGGTACCTAAGTTGCCTGAAATTGCCGCGTTTCGAAATGTTGGGCCACCAACTACTAAGAGGGGCCATTTCGAGGCAAACTCATCTCACCCCTGCCAAATTCAAACATTCTGTTAACCTGCCCCGTGAAGTAGACGGTCGGGACCCTCATGTCGGTCATCTGTCCGTGACGCGAGCGCCAACACGGCAACCTCTTAGGCAAATCGAGTAACTAAGTGGATTGGATGCGTTAACCAATTTCACAAATCCATTCCTACCTTTCCCCTAGCACCGACAGCGTCAGAATCCACCCTCCAGGCAGGACGATCCCTTCGGACATTTGACTTCTGGCGCCAAGTTGCTGCGCCTAGTTGCTGCGCCCAGTCGCTAATCCTGAGCTCCAATGGTGCATGTCGTAGCCACCGTTGCGAGGCTCTAGCCTGCCTCCGCCGCCGACGAGCCGAGCAGCTCGGAGGATGGCAGATCCTACTACCAAGGAAGAAGAAGTTCTGGCTACAAGCGGGTGAGCTACCCTTCTCTTTGCTATTCGCACTAATTATAACTGCTAGCTGGCTACTGAACCTAAAATTGTTTGTTAGCCCAACGCTGACAAACATATTTTGTCCACAGTTTTCTTTCAAGTGGGATCTCCACGGATCACCCTTACCTGGTTATGGTAGTCCTCTTCAAGTACGACTCTAAGGGCAAGTGGTATGGACACCATTGTATCACGATGGAAGAAGCGCCTGCGCAGATCTGCACTATATCTGGTATGGTTGCCGCTCTGCGTAATCATGATGAATTATGGCTGAAGCAGACTCCAAAGTTCAGCTTCATGGATGAACGTGGCATCATGGTTCCTCTAACGTGTGACAGTTAGCTAATTGGGTTGATGAAAATGTATGCTTCGGATTGCATGTTTGAGCTGAATTGTGATGTACTGGATGTGGAAGCTGCTGCAACTGGGAGTCGCCCTTCTATTCTTGGACGGGGTGATCGCTCGAACCCAATTAGCTCCTGGTAAGCAAAAGTCTCTTGGGGTTTGCATGTTTGTGCTGAATTGTAATTTTTGTTTCATTTACTCTGTAGATATTGGGCAGTTATGCAATAGTCCCGTTTCTTTGACAGGAAGCGCCGCAAGGTTAGAAACATGACTGCCGGGTCAGTCATTTTGTTGCCCAAAGAAATTAAAAACGAGTGGAAAGATGATGCTGGACATGATTCTGGTGCCCATTGTCTCGGCGATGCAGAGTACGTGAAGCTAAGAAAATTGGCACCGAGGAAGAGAAAGAATGCATGAAATGAAGAAGCTAGTGGACATCAAGGCTTGGCACCCAGGCTGCGGAAGAAGGCTGCTGGCAATGAAGATGCATAGTAATGTGTTGAACTTGAACCTATATATGTAATTCGGTTAAATTCTGGAGCTCTGTGTGTGGAACTTTGCTGGGCGAAACAATCTACACACGTTCTCTGAGTAAAATGTACCGCGACTTAGGGTTTGGAAACGCCCGAGTCAGTTGTTTGAATCCGAAATTATGATTGTGCCACTGCTATCTGAAAACACACAGCACCGGTTCCACGATTGCTGAGGGGCAGGAGGTCTCCAAATATGACGGAATGTAAGTGGCACAGAAATAAATTATTTAAGCTTCCACACTCCATGAAGCAGCAACTTATTTCAGATGCTGCCCAACGACGTGGCAACATAAACAGCAATGACAACTGATAATGCCCAGACACTTGAGGCCGTCTATCTCACCGCCTCCCTGCTCCTTCTTCCCCTGCGTCTGGCGAAGCTCCCGGATCTCCATTAATCGGGTGTACGTGCTTCCACTTTATAAATTGTGGCTGTGCCATTTGCATGCGGCACAATCCACGTAGATTACGTTTAAATAAACCACCAATGTCAGAATACCACCATGATCAGACAAAAGGAAATGATGCAGGGTTAAGACAGACTAACAGGAGAGCAATTTTTTTCCTCCCAGGACTCCGGGACCACTAGTTTAGACCTCTAGGTCAACAAGTACTACTATTACAACTTAAAAAGGCACGGAGCTCAAGCTAAATAGAACTAGTTATCACACATCTCCTTGATCTTCCTAATCTTAGCTCGATGCGCATCTTCCTGCGAGAGCAAGGATAGATTCGTCTGCTCCTTCCTTTTAGCATCTTCCTTGCACAACTTCAATTGTTTCTCTGTATTTTTCCTCATGCACTTGTCAAATACTCATAGTTGTGAACTGCAGGACTTTGGCCTGGTGAAGATCATTCCTTGTTTGAGTCAGTTCTTGCTCTGCTTTAGCCTTTAGGGCCAACGCCACGTCCCTTTCCTTCTCGACTTTGCTAACCTTGTCTTACATCCTCCTGAGATCTCGGTTAAGCTTGGTCGTGTCAACTGGGTCCCATAGCTTCATCTCAACACTGTCAAGAAGTGAGCTGCCTACGGATTCTTTCAACTCAACAGTCATATCCCATAGTTTGTCCAACATTTTCTGCATTGATTTGGACCACTCTGGATCTACCCATTTGACAACACCGCAACTTCCGCCTTGCATCATTGCACGATGTCCTTGACACCGTAGAAACCTCCTGCCTGCGTTTTGTCCTTCGAACGATACAAATTTAGCAGGCACATGTCCATGTTTACATAGCAGAGGACTGTCTTCATCCACTAAACAGTGATAGTCAGAGTCATACATCGTCTGGTTGGCCTAACACATCATACACGCATGAGTAAATAGAGTAGATCTAGCTCAAAAAATAGATAACTGGCCACAGATGATAGAGATAGAGATGAGACGACTCACATCGAAATCACCGTCCCTGTTGTCACGACGCATTTCCTCGCCGTCTCCCCTTGAACCCATGGCGAGAGGGGAGGGGGGTGGCTGCCGGAGAGGGGATTGGGATGGAGGAACCGTCGGCTTGCGGCTACGGCAGGATGGGAGTGAAGTGGGGAAAGTGGCTTCAAGGGGAAGGAAGATAAGTACGGGGAGGAAGAGAAGTAATGGGGACGTGACACTGGGATATGGCCCACTCAACTCGTGAGTCGTGACACTCGCAACAAGGGAGCACCTGGTGTTGCCAGTTTGTCCAAAGAAAGCGTGGCCAATCATGCCATAGAACAGCCTACTCGCGAATCGCTCTCACGAAGACCATCCCAATCGTCCAAGCACACCGATCGAACGGTATGTAACAATCATCAAGCAGAACAACTGTGTTAGGGCGTGGCTTCTAGAAGACTCGGTCTAACGGCCACCCATTGGGGGGCTAAGATAAGGTTAGGTCTCTCCTAAGGTTAGGATCCATATGTGGTTTATGAGAGGAACGGACATGCAATGACACTGGGTGTGGTTCATGAAAATAACAAACATGCAATGACACTGGTGGATCCATATGTTGTTTGTGAAAAGAATAGACATACAATCACACTGGGTGGATCCATGTGTGGTTCATGAAAAGAACACACATGCAATGACACTAGTGGATCCATGTGTGGTTTGTGAAAAGAACAGACATGCAATGACATTGGGTGTGGTTCATGAAAAGAACACACATGCAATGACACTGGTGGATCCTTATGTGGTTTGTTTAGAAGAACACACATGCAATGACTCTAGCTGTGGTTCATGAAAAGAACACACATGCAATGACACTAGTGGATCCATGTGTGGTTCATGAGAAGAATACACATGCAATGACACTGGGTGTGGTTCATGAAAAGAAAAGACATGCAATGACACTGGTGGATCCATATGTGGTTTGTGGAAGGAACATACATGCAATGACTCTAGCTGTGGTTCATGAAAAGAACAGACATGCAATGATACTGGTGGATCCATATGTGGTTTGTGGAAAGAACAGACATGCAATGACTCTAGCTATGGTTCATGAAAAGAACAGACATGCAATGACACTGGTGGATCCATGTGTGGTTCATCAGAAGAACACACGTCCAATGACACTGGTGGATCCTTATGTGGTTTGTTTAGAGGAACATACATGCAATGACACTGAGTGTGGTTCATGAAAAGAACAGACATGCAATGACACTGGTGGATCCTTATGTGGTTTGTTTAGAAGAACACACATGCAATGACTCTAGCTGTGGTTCATGAAAAGAACACACATGCAATGACACTGGTGGATCCATGTGTGGTTCATGAAAATAACAGACATGAATGACACTAGGTGGATCCATATGTGGTTTGTGGAAAGAACAGACATGCAATGACTCTAGATGTGGTTCATGAAAAGAACAGACATGCAATGAAACTAGTGGATCCATGTGTGGTTCATGAGAAGAACACACATCCAATGACACTGGTGGATCCATGTGTGGTTTGTTTAGAGGAACATGCATGCAATGACACTGGCTGTGGTTCATGAGAAGAACACACATGCAATGACACTGGTGAATCCATGTGTAGTTTGTGAGAAGAACACACATGCAATGACTCCAACTGTGGTTCATGAAAAGAACACACATGCAATGACACTGGTGGATCCATGTGTGGTTCATGATAAGAACACACATGCAATGACATTGGGTGTGGTTTATGAAAAGAACACACATGCAATGACACTGGTGAATCCTTATGTGGTTTGTGAGAAGAACATACATGCAATGACTCTAGCTATGGTTCATGAAAAGAACACACATGCAATGACACTGGTGGATCCATGTGTGGTTTGTGAAAAGAACAGACATGCAATCACACTAGGTGGATACATGTGTGGTTTGTTTAGAGGAACAGACATGCAATGACACTGGGTGTGGTTCATGAAAAGAACAGACATGCAATGACACTGGTGGATCCTTATGTGGTTTGTTTAGAAGAACACACATGCAATGACTCTAGCTGTGGTTCATGAAAATAACACACATGCAATGACACTAGTGGATCCATGTGTGGTTTGTGAAAAGAACATACATGCAATCACACTAGGTGGATCCATGTGTGGTTTGTGGAAAGAACAGACATGCAATGACACTAGCTGTGGTTCATGAAAAGAACAGACATGCAATGACACTGGTGGATCCGTGTGTGGTTCATGAGAAGAACATACATGCAATCACACTGGGTGTGGTTCATGAAAAGAACACACATCCAATGACACTGGTGGATACATGTGTGGTTTGTGGAAAGAACAGACATGCAATGACACTGGGTGTGGTTCATGAAAAGAACACACATCCAATGACAGTGGTGGATCCATGTGTGGTTTGTGGAAAGAACTGACATGCAATGACAATGGGTGTGGTTCATGAGAAGAACACACATCCAATGAAACTGGTGGATCCATGTGTGGTTTGTTTAGAGGAACATACATGCAATGACACTGGTTGTGGTTCATGAGAAGAACAGAGATGCAATGACACTAGTGGATCCATGTGTGGTTTGTGAGAAGAACACACATGCAATGATTCTATCTGTGGTTCATGAAAAGAACAGACATGCAATGACACTGGTGGATCCATGTGTGGTTTGTGGAAAGAATAGACATGCAATGACACTAGGTGTGGTTCATGAAAAGAACATACATGCAATGACACTGGTGTATCCTTATGTGGTTTGTGAGAAGAACACACATGTAATGATACTAGCTGTGGTTCATGAAAAGAACACACATGCAATGACACTGGTGGATCCATGTGTGGTTCATGAGAAGAACACACATACAATGACACTGGGTGTGGTTCATGAAAGAACAGACATGCAATGACACTGGTGGATCCTTATGTGGTTTGTTTAGAAGAACACACATGTAATGACTCTAGCTGTGGTTCATGAAAAGAACAGACATGCAATGACACTGGTGGATCCTTGTGTGGTTTGTGAAAAGAACAGACATGCAATCACATTGGGTGTGGTTCATGAAAAGAACACACATCCAATGACCCTTGTGGATCCATGTGTGGTTTGTGGAAAGAACAGACATGTAATGACACTGGGTGTGGTTCATGAAAAGAACACACATGTAATGACACTGGTGTATCCTTATGTGGTTTGTGAGAAGAACATAGATGCAATGACTCTAGCTGTGGTTCATGAAAAGAACACACATGCAATGACACTGGTGGATCCATGTGTGGTTTGTGGAAGGAACAAACATGCAATGACTCTAGCTGTGGTTCATGAAAAGAACAGACATGCAATGACACTGGTGGATCCATGTGTGGTTCATGAGAATAACACACATCCAATGACACTGGTGGATCCATGTGTGGTTTGTTTAGAGGAACACACATCCAATGACACTGGGAGAAGGGCCAAGAGGGGAGGCCGGCGCCCTAGTGGGCCAGCCCCCCCCCCCCACGGTGCCCATGGGGTGGCCGGCGGCGCCACCCCTCCCCCCTCCTGTCCTTTAGTCCCACCCCAGGACTTTGAGGGAGGTAGTACCTCCCCCCCTATATAGTGGGGGTATTTGGCCAGATAAATACACACAATATTCAATAAAGGTCTTCTCACTTTTGGGAAGACCTCCAATTGATATTTTCTCTCTCTCTCTCTCTATCTCTCTCGTGACCGTGGTCCCAAGTTCGGATTGCGCGAACGAGAGACATCTTCACCGCAGAGCGCCGTCGTGCTGCGGGATTCGGATCCAGGAGCTCTACTTCCACAACTGCTGCTGGATCAGGGAAGCGGGAGTCACCGTCAGGCACCGAACGTGTATAACTCCCTGCGAGGTGTCACACTTGAGGCACTCAAGTCGTTGGAGCCAAAGGAGCGCAAGGACTTCATCACGACCTTGAGGTCGACTTCGGCTCGTCTACATCAGCCACGCTCTCCTGAGCATTGACAACGCTTTTCAGTCTTCGAGGGTAAGTTTGGGAAAAGCCCCTCCTATTATCGTATTACTAATAGATAGGTCCTGGCAGCATCAGGGGTTCAGGGGCGTAGGGTAAAAATTTATTGTTTTCATACGCGGAACGCCTACACTACCTCCCTCAAAGTCCCGGGGTGGGACTAAAGGAGGAGGACAGAGGGGGGGGGCGCCGCCGACCAGCCCTAGTAGGCTCCGCATGGGGGGGGGGGGGGCTTGGCCTAGCCGGCCACCCCCTTGCCCCTTCTCCCCTCTTGCCATTCCCTCATGACCCCTCTTCCCTCCGGAATTGGCCCATTAAGCCTTTTGACCTTTAAATTGATTTTCTCTTTTATTAAACAATTATGAATAAATGATTAAATCAATATGTAACATTCATTCACATATTATTCAATCTCCATGGATATGGAACACCTTCCACCTCCACTCCGGACATCCTCTGGACTTACCGAAACCCTTCCGGTTTTTTCTCTTCTCTTCTTCGGCGATTCTACCGATCCTATAAACACTCTATAAGCATCATCAAACCCTTAACCATGATACCCCACGGTTTGGGAACACTCCATACATGGTCAGGATACTCCCGGACCAATGATCGACAGAGGTACATGGATGGCCATGTGACCCCTATGCATTCCACGAAGATCTTTCGTCGTTTGAACCAGGACAGTCATGTCTTATTCCCTTTGTCTCTCGATACTCGCAATGCCTGAGATCTGATCAATGACATTACCATGTCATGTTCGATCTCGTTACCAAGCAATGCTACTTGACTTGTTTGACAAGTGATATCTCTGTGATCAAATCACACGCTACGCAACTATTGGATATAACTTCTCTGAGTGGGCCCTTGAGTATCTTTCCATCACGTGGATGGACAAATCCCGCTCTCGGCATATATTGCCTCTACGGTTCCTCCGAATACCTGAAAACACCTTTATTGTCACTGTATTACCAAGTGACGTTTGATGCTATCTAAGCATTCTCGGGAGAAAGTGATTGATATAGCCTCATGGTTTAAGGAATAGTCTATGAGGATCCATTTCTAATCATTGTAATTTGAACTTCATGACATGATCGGGTCACGATGTTTAGGTTGGGTATTGGTTCATCATCTCATTCTCAGAATGAGTTGACTCCATTTCCAACTGGCATAAATGCCACATGATCAGGAAACCTTTATCATCCGTTGACCAATGATCTAGTGACTAGAGTTTCACCGGGAACCCCTGGTTGTTTTTATATCACACGTGTATTGATGTTTCCTCTCAATACAGTTATAGAATGATATAAAACTTAATCATAAACTTTATGAAATATGATAATAATCCTTATTATTATTTGTCTCTAGGGCATATTTCCAACAGTCTCCCACTTGCACTAGAGTACAAATAAACTAGCTGCATTTGTTCTTAATCATGGGCATTGTGCCCTGGGACACATCACCTACGTTAAAAGCGAACTAGACCCGCCATACCATTATACAACACTTTAGATGGTACCCTTATATATTATAAATGTAATCATCGAAACACGAGTGCACTTTGTGCAACTTTCGATGTTTTGTTCACCTAGCTTCCTACTTGACTTTAGTTGGTATTACAGGAGTTTTCAACATATTCCCTTATAGCATAACTCTTTATGCTTTAAGATATGCCATCCTTTATGGATTTGGAAAACATGTCTACTGTTCTCTATCAAACACTGCGGACAAATTAGCTCAACATTCAGTGATTCAAACTTAATCACTTTTCAAACGTTTCTTCTTGGATCATATATTATGTTAAGTTACTATCATGGTTTGCTATGATAGAACCTATGTCTCAACATAGTGGATGATGATCATCCTTTTCTTTCTTTCAACCATTGATGTTAAACTTAATACTATTCCTAATTCGAGTTATTAAGGACCAGTTCCTTAATTTGTTGGAATTATGCCCTAGAGGCAATAATAAAGATGTTATTATTATAATTCTTGTTCATGATAAAGTTTATATTCCATGCTAGAATTGTATTAAGCGGAAACATTAATACTTGTGTGGTTTGTGAACAACACCGTGTCCCTAGTACGCCTCTATGGACTAGCTCATTGATCAATGATGGTTAAGGTTTCCTAACCATAGACATTAGTTGTCAATTGATAATGAGATCATATCATTGGGAGAATGATGTGATGGACAGACCCAAACTAAGCAAAGCAATTAGATCGTTTCATCGTGTTCATCTTTGCGAAGCTTTTCCTATGTCAAATATTGTATTCCTTAGACCATGAGATAATGCAACTCCCTGGTACCGGAAGAAAGCTTTGAGGTCATCAAACGTCATCCTATGAGAGGGTGATCATAAAGGTGTCTCTCAGGTGATCGGAAAGTATCTGTTGGGTTGTATGTATCGAGATGGAATTTGTCCCTCCCAAGTCGGAGAGATATACTTCGGGCCCACTCGGTAATCGATATCAACACCGCTTGCAAGCATGTGGTTAAGGAGTTAATCACAAAGTGATATCGGATTACGGAACGAGTAAAGTACTTGCTGTGAACGAGATTGAACTAGGTATGACGGTACCGACGATCGAATCTCGGGCAAGTAAAATATCGCGAGACGAAGGGAATATATATATGGGATTGATTGAATCCTGGCATCGTGGTTCATCCGATATGATCATCGATGAATGTGTGGGAGTCAATATGGGTGCCCATACCCCGCTGTTGATTATTGATAGAAGATCATGTCTGCATATTCTCGAACCCGCAGGGTCACACACTTAACGTATCTCGACGCTAGGATAGATTGGATACTTGGTTTATGAATTTTTGTTCGGAGTCTCGGATGGGATCCGGGACATCACGAGAGGTTTCGGAGTGGTCCGGAGAATAAGATTCATATAAGGCAGTGCAGTTTTTGGAGTTCGGGATTGTTCCGGATTAATCGGTATTGTACCGGAAGCTTCTAGAACCTTCCGGAAGGGGGCCAACGTGGTCCCACCTTCCGGGAGGGGGCATGGGCCTATGAGGGAGTGTCCTGGCCACATTGGGCCAGGGGCACAAGGCCCCATAGGGCCCAGCCGATCCTAGATAAGTTTAAACTCGTTTAAATTAGAGATAGGGTTTCTAGATAAGGGAAAGTTTAAATCGTTTAAACTAGAGATAGGCTTGGAGGATGGGCAAGGGCTGGCCGCACCCCCCCTCTATATATAGAGGGCTGGTGCGCCCCCTCCCTACACACATCTCCCTCCAAGCCCTAGTAGCCCTGCTGCCTTCCTCTCTCCCTCCCGACTGTTTGTAGGCGAAGCCCTGCTGCAGAAATTCTCCACCATATACACCACGCCGTCGTGTTGTAGATCCAATCCATCTCTCCACCATACTTGCTGGTCCAAGGAAGGAGGAGACGTCGAGGTGCCGCACGTGTGCATCTCACGGAGGCACCGCCACTTGTGGTGCTAGATCGGATCGGATCGCGAGGAGGAGAAGCGAGTACGACTACATCACCCACGTTCCGACGAACGTTCCGCTGTGCGAATCTTCAAGGGTATGAAGATCTAATCCAATCTCTCTTGTTTTATGCATCTCCTATATTAGATCTTGGCTTTCCCTCCGTTCGCTTCCGTAGAAAATTTTGATTTACTATGCTGCGAAACCCTTCAGTGGTATCAGAGCTAGATCTATGCGTAGATGTGAGTCACGAGTAGAACGCAACATGGTTGTTGCAGGCGTTGATGTTTTCTATTGCAAGCCTCTTGTTTGTGTTCTTCTTATGACGCGGGATAGTGAGATTGAAGCGGTCCAGGCCAACCTTACGCGACGTCGTTCGCGAGACCGGCTCCGCACTTGACGTGTGGCTTGTACCACACATGCGGCTGGTGGATGTCAGTTTCTCTCACTATAGTTGTCATGGGATTAACACCGGAGTTTGGCAACCATAATATCACCGTTGTGGCTTTCCGTAGGTAAGAATCGTTCTTAGCATCTACTCCCATGAGCCACGTAAAACATGCAACAACAAAGTAGAGGCGTCTAACTTGTTTTTGCAGGGAGTGTTTTCTGTGATATGGTATGGCCCAAGATGTGATGTGTATATTGTATGCGCTGATCATGTTTTGTAATGTTTCACGACTTGCATGTCGATGAGTACACAACCGGCAGGAGCCATATGGTTGTCTTTATAATTGTGTATGACCTGCGAGTCAACTTCTTATACGCCATGTAATAGCTTTACTTTATCGCTAAGTAGTTAGCAATAGTTGTAGTTGCTATTCGTGGTGGAGGCAATCGTGGTGAAGTGATGGAGATCATGCCGGAACACACAAGATGGAGATCATTGCGCAAAGATTGGCTATACCATGTCACATAAAGTTATATGCATGTGATGTTTATCCTTTTATGTATCTTATTATGCTTAGATCGCGACGGTAGCATTATAAGATGATTCCTCACTTAAAGATCAAGATAAAAACTGTGTTCTCCTCAAGTATGCACCGTTGCGAAAGTTCGTCGTGTCCAAGCATCACGTGATGATCGGGTGCTATAGACTCGACGCTCACATACAACGGGTGCAAGCCAGTTTTGCACACGCGGAAATACTTGGGTCTAGCTTGACGAGCCTAGCATGTACAGACATGGCCTCGGAACACAAGAACCAAAAGGTTAAGCATGAGTCATATGAATGATATGATCGACACTTCGTTGTCCACCATTGAAACCACATCTCTTCTCGTGAAGATCGGATTAGGTGTGGTGAATTTGGATCGTGTTCACTAAACAACTTGAGGGATGTTGAATTTAGTGGGAGTTCATCTAGTAATTTGATTAAGTTGAACTATTTATCATGAACATAGTCTAAATTGTACTTGCAAATACTGTAGATCACATGGCCAAGTCCAACTTCAACTTCAACGTTTTTGCTGAGAAAGAAAAGCTTAGAAACAATGGGTCTAACTTCACCAACTGGTTCCGCAATCTAAGAATCATTCTGTCTGGCGGACAAAAGGACCATGTCCTTGAGAAAGCGTTAGGTAACCCCCCTGCTGCAACTGCGCCGGCTGATGAGAAAGCTGTCTATCAGTCGCGCAAAGATGATTATGGTGTGATTAAGAGCACCATGTTGTTTGCTATGGAACCAGAACTTCAAAATCGTTTTGAAAACTATTCCGGGCCCTTTGACATTCTCGAGGAGCTGAAAACCATGTTTCAGACTCAGGCCCGTTCTGAGAGATATGAGATCTCCGAGAAGTTCTTTAACTGCAAGATGGAGGAAGGGAGTTCTATTAGTGAGCACGCCATTAAGATGTCGGGCTACACTCAACGCCTTGAGCAACTGGACTGCAAGATTCCAGAGGAGCTCAAGATTGACAGGGTTCTGCAATCACTCCCTCCCAGCTACAAAAGTTTTGTAGTGACTCATAATCAGATTGGTTCCACTGATACGATCACCGAGCTCTTCGCAAAGCTGAAGGCTGCGGAGGTGGACATCAAAAAGGATAATCATGTGTTGATGTTCAACAAGCCCTCCTTTAAGAAAGGTAAGGGTGCAAAGAAGCCCTTCAAGAAAGGAGGCGGCAAACGCGTTGCCCCTGCTGAGAAGAAGCTCAAGTCTGGACCCAAGCCGGAAACTGAGTGCTTCTATTGCAAGGACAAGGGTCACTAGAAGCGCAACTGTCCGAAGTACTTAGCGGACAAGAAGGCTGGCACCATCAAAGGTATATTTGATATACATGTTATTGATGTTTTCCTTACTAGCCCTCGTTGTAGTGCCTGGGTATTTGATACTGGTTCGGTTTCTAATATTTGCAACTCGAAACAGGAGCTACGGAATAGACGGCGTCTTGCGAGGGATGAGGTGACGATGCGCGTTGGCAACGGATCAAGAGTTGATGTGATGGCCGTCGGCACGCTCTCCTTAGTTTTACCTTCGGGATTAGTTTTAAACCTTAATAAATGTTATTATGTGCCTGCGTTGAGCATGAGCATTATTTCTGGATCGTGTTTATTGCAAGACGGTTATTCATTTAAATCGGAGAATAATGGTTGTTCTATTTATATGAGTAACATCTTTTATGGTCACGCACCTACTGTGAATGGTTTATTTCTTCTAAATCTCGAAAGGGATGAAACACACATCCATAACATTGAGGCTAAGAGATGCAAAGTAGATAGTGACAATACTACTTATTTGTGGCACTGTCGTCTAGGTCATATTGGTGTAAAGCGCATGAAGAAACTCCATTCTGATGGACTTTTGGAGTCTCTTGATTTTGAATCATTTGACACATGCGAACCATGCCTCATGGGCAAGATGATCAAAACCCCGTTCTCCGGTATGATGGAGCGAGCAACGGACTTGTTGGAAATCATACATACCGATGTATGCGGACCGGTGAGTGTTTCGACGCGCGGTGGATATCGCTATTTTCTCACTTTTACCGATGACTTAAGTAGGTATGGGTATATCTATTTAATGAAACATAAATCTGAAACGTTTGAAAAGTTCAAAGAATTTCAGAATGAAGTGGAGAACCATCGTAACAGAAAGATTAAGTTTCTACGATCCGATCGTGGGGGCGAATATTTGAGTTATGATTTTCTCACACATCTCAAAGCAAGTGGAATCGTTTCACAACTCACGCCACCCGGAACACCACATCGCAATGGTGTGTCTGAACGCCAGAATCGAACTCTATTAGATATGGTCCGATCGATGATGTCTCTTACTGATTTGCCGTTATCATTTTGGGGTTATGCATTAGAAACCGCTGCATTCACTTTAAATAGGGCTCCATCTAAATCCGTTGAGACGACACCGTATGAACTATGGTTTGGTGCTAAACCTAAGTTGTCGTTTCTTAAAGTTTGGGGATGCAAAGCTTACGTCAAGAAGTTGATGCCGGACAAGCTCGAACCCAAAGCGGAGAAATGCGTCTTCATAGGATACCCTAAGGAAACTATTGGGTATACCTTCTATCACAGAACCGAAGGCAAAGTGTTTGTCGCAAAGAACGGTTCCTTTCTTGAGAAGGAGTTTCTCTCGAAAGAAGTGAGTGGGAGGAAAGTAGAGCTAGACGAGGTTATTGAACCTTCTCTTGAATTGGAGAGTAGCGCAACACCTGAAATTGTTCCAGTGCCGCCTGCACCAACAATAGAGGAAGCTAATGACAAGGATCATGAAGCTTTGGACGATGCTGCTACTGAACGTCGCAGGTCGACAAGGTCGCGTGCCCCTCCTGAGTGGTACGGCAACCCTGTCTTGACTGTCTTGTTAGTAGAAGACAGTGAACCTACGAACTATGAGGAAGCGATGATGAGCCCAGACTCTGAGAAATGGCTAGAAGCCATGAAATCCGAATTGGGATCCATGAGCGAAAACCAAGTATGGACTTTGGTGGACCCTCCTAGCGATCGAAAGGCCATTGAGTGCAAATGGATCTTCAAGAAGAAAACGGACGCGGATGGTAATGTTACCTTCTATAAAGCACGGCTTGTTGCGAAAGGTTTTCGACAAGTTCAAGGTGTTGACTACGATGAGACTTTCTCTCCCTTAGCGATGTTTAAGTCCATTCGGATTTTATTAGCAATTGCTGCGTTTCATGATTATGAAATATGGCAGATGGATGTCAAGACTGCTTTCCTTAATGGCAACATTGATGAAGAGTTGTATATGATGCAACCCGAAGGTTTTGTCGATCCTAAGGATGCTGATAAAGTATGCAAACTTCAGCGTTCCATTTATAGACTGAAGCAAGCATCTCGGAGTTGGAACCTTCGTTTTGATCAAGTGATCAAGAGCTTTGGATTTGTTCCAAATTGCTACGAAGCTTGCATCTACAAGAAAGTGAGTGGGAGCTCGGTGACGTTTCTGGTACTATATGTGGATGATATATTGATTATTGGAAATGACATCAACATGCTTAACGATGTGAAGAGCTATTTGAACAAGTGTTTTTCAATGAAAGACCTAGGTGAAGCTGCTTATATATTGGGCATCAAAATCTATAGAGATAGACAAAGACGCCTGATAGCTTTAAGCCAAAGTACATACCTAGACAAAGTTCTGAAAAGGTTCAGAATGGATAAGGCATTGAAAGGTTCAGTGCCTATGTTGTCAGGTACGATATTGAGCAAGTCTCAGTGTCCAGCTACGGTAAATGATAGGGAAGCTATGAGCAAAGTGCCTTATGCCTCGGCCATAGGTTCCATCATGTATGCCATGCTGTGTACTAGACCGGATGTGTCCAATGCTCTTAGTTTGACGAGCAGATATCAAAGTGATCCAGGAGTGGAACACTGGACAGCCGTGAAGAACATCCTAAGGTACCTAAATAGGACTAAAGAAATGTTCTTAGTCTATGGGGGTGATGAACAGCTCGTCGTAAAAGGTTACGTCGATGCTAGTTTCGACACCGACAAGGATGATTGTAAATCTCAGACAGGATACGTGTATATTTTGAATGGAGGAGCTGTGAGCTGGAGAAGCTGCAAGCAAAGCGTGATCGCGGGATCTACAGTAGAAGCGGAATACATGGCTGCTACAGAAGCGTCAAGTGAAGGAGTTTGGATCAGGAACTTCATCACTGAGCTTGGCGTGGTTCCAAGTGCATTGGACCCACTGGAGATATTGTGTGACAACACTGGCGCCATAGCACTCGCTAAGGAACCAAGATATCATCCAAAGACCAAGCATATCAACCGCAAGTTTCATATAATCCGAGATTATATAGCAGATGGAGATCTGAAGATCAGCAAAGTACATACAGATCTGAATGTCGCAGATCCATTGACTAAACCTCTTTCACGTGTAAAACATGATCAGCACCTCAGTGCCATGGGTGTGAGATTGTTGCCAAATGTAAACTAGATTATTGACTCTAGTGCAAGTGGGAGACTGTTGGAATTATGCCCTAGAGGCAATAATAAAGATGTTATTATTATAATTCTTGTTCATGATAAAGTTTATATTCCATGCTAGAATTGTATTAAGCGGAAACATTAATACTTGTGTGGTTTGTGAACAACACCGTGTCCCTAGTACGCCTCTATGGACTAGCTCATTGATCAATGATGGTTAAGGTTTCCTAACCATAGACATGAGTTGTCAATTGATAATGAGATCATATCATTGGGAGAATGATGTGATGGACAGACCCAAACTAAGCAAAGCAATTAGATCATTTCATCGTGTTCATCTTTGCGAAGCTTTTCCTATGTCAAATATTGTATTCCTTAGACCATGAGATAATGCAACTCCCTGGTACCGGAAGAAAGCTTTGAGGTCATCAAACGTCATCCTATGAGAGGGTGATCATAAAGGTGTCTCTCAGGTGATCGGAAAGTATCTGTTGGGTTGTATGTATCGAGATGGAATTTGTCCCTCCCAAGTCGGAGAGATATACTTCGGGCCCACTCGGTAATCGATATGAACACCGCTTGCAAGCATGTGGTTAAGGAGTTAATCACAAAGTGATATCGGATTACGGAACGAGTAAAGTACTTGCTGTGAACGAGATTGAACTAGGTATGACGGTACCGACGATCGAATCTCGAGCAAGTAAAATATCGCGAGACGAAGGGAATATATATATGGGATTGATTGAATCCTAGCATCGTGGTTCATCCGATATGATCATCGATGAATGTGTGGGAGTCAATATGGGTGCCCAGACCCTGCTGTTGATTATTGATAGAAGATCATGTCTGCATATTCTCGAACCCGCAGGGTCACACACTTAACGTATCTCGACGCTAGGATAGATTGGATACTTGGTTTATGAATTTTTGTTCGGAGTCTCGGATGGGATCCGGGACATCACGAGAGGTTTCGGAGTGGTCCGGAGAATAAGATTCATATAAGGCAGTGCAGTTTTTGGAGTTCGGAATTGTTCCGGATTAATCGGTATTGTACCGGAAGCTTCTAGAACCTTCCGGAAGGGGGCCAACGTGGTCCCACCTTCTGGGAGGGGGCATGGGCCTATGAGGGAGTGTCCTGGCCGCATTGGGCCAGGGGCACAAGGCCCCATAGGGCCCAGCCGATCCTAGATAAGTTTAAACTCGTTTAAACTAGAGATAGGGTTTCTAGATAAGGGAAAGTTTAAATCGTTTAAACTAGAGGTAGGCTTGGAGGATGGGCAAGGGCTGGCCGCACCCCCCCTCTATATATAGAGGGCTGGTGCGCCCCCTCCCTACACACATCTCCCTCCAAGCCCTAGTAGCCCTGCTGCCTTCCTCTCTCCCTCCCGACTGTTTGTAGGCAAAGCCCTGCTGTAGAAATTCTCCACCATATACACCACGCCGTCGTGTTGTAGATCCAATCCATCTCTCCACCATACTTGCTGGTCCAAGGAAGGAGGAGACGTCGAGGTGCCGCACGTGTGCATCTCACGGAGGCACCGCCACTTGTGGTGCTAGATCGGATCGGATCGCGAGGAGGAGAAGCGAGTACGACTACATCACCCACGTTCCGACGAACGTTCCGCTGTGCGAATATTCAAGGGTATGCAGATCTAATCCAATCTCTCTCGTTGTATGAATCTCCTAGATTAGATCTTGGCTTTCCCTCCGTTCGCTTCCGTAGAAAATTTTGATTTACTATGCTGCGAAACCCTTCATAATTAACTTCTATTCTAAAACCCTTTTCAGAATCCTTTAAGGAATACTACATAATATCATAATGCACTTATTATCAACTTCTACCCCTTATAAATCATTATTTATCTGTACTTGAACTTTTATTCTTAATGTGTCGAATACACACTTAGGAATCACTCCTATAAACTCCCACTCAAAATATGTTCCCAACATATTTGGGTATGAGTCATTACTCTTACTCAAACTATGTTCTTACATATTTGAATTTGAGACTTATATTGCTCCCACTCAAAAATATGTCATTCACATATTATTTTAGGAAGACTTTTATAACTCCCACTCAATTTCATGCAAATTGCATATCCACTCACTATTTTGAACGATTTCAAAATCCTTTGATCAAATATCAAACTTGGAGATTTACTATGAGATACTAGTACTTTACCAGTTTTAAATCCACTAAACATTCAGCACACTTGAATCAAATTCATTTAATTCGTCCAATGCTTGAAAAATTGTGCTTTTGTCATCCACCCCCTTTTTCCACTATGGTTTTGCAGTCATTTGGGAAAATTCAAGTAACCCCTTTACTTGTAAGATTCAGCAATGAATTGCTTTCTAATATCATGGGAATTTTGCTTCTAGGATTTCTCATAATTCTAGTTCACCATTATTTCCTTAGTTTTTGTAGGTATGTCATATTGTAGTAATCATGACAGACGATTCGCAAATGTCTCCATACAAGATATGGGATGCATTTTGAATCATACTTTATGTAGTGAAAACACCAGTGGGGAAAACACAATGATCATTATCATTGATTCTTTCCTTTGTGAAGAGTATCGTTCAGGAACGTTTTCCGTTGCGCTTCTCAACACTCTGATGCAGGGTTTTGAATCCTCATCATGTTTTTCACTATCTTCCATTTACTCCATAATCGAGAAATATCACTGAATGTGAACTTTCTCGAAAATGCACCAAAATCAAAGCAATACTAGTTTTGCTTCCCTTTTGGTTCTAGCTATGGATTTCGTATTCAAAGTTTTCCAATGAATACTCTACAAGGACTTATTCGCTGTTGTTTTGGTTATATCGAATAACCCCAAAACTTTTACCACGATCCATACTAGATATGGAGCCGATCTCACGAATTCAAATGGTTCACTATATATATTCTAATTGAGTGCTAACTATAACTAATGGTCTCTACATCTACGCTACACCGATTTATTTGGTGCCATCTATTCACCCACTTTGATATCTAATATCACATTGTGATGCTTTGCAATTTTGACGTTTCAAAACACTTTGCATTCCACAATTCTTTTATGCCATTCTTATAAGGTCGAATTTCATTACTATTGATCAAATCATAGTAATTAGATTCTCTTTTATCTTTAATACCCTTTGCTGATGAAATAATTTGATCATATCAAATAGTTTCATACTCATGTTTCCTTTGGTAAACTTCTTTACACATGTAAACAATCATATAATGATAATCACCATTTTGTTAAAACACAATACATCGAATATGTATTTACTTTCAACAATTCATCAAACACTTTGTATTCAAGCAATACACGGTGTTCAAGTTACTTTGCCGAACTTAGGCATGATTCATATGTGATAAGTAATCAAATATTATCACATAACTTTGAATTTAAACAATGGTTTCATTCATTAATGAACATATCATTAATTTAGGTATTTTCAAGGCATTTCAATATTTTACAAATGTTCATGCATTATCAATTAGTTTCATAACAAGGATAATTCACACATAATCAAACAAGATATGAACATAAATAGAAATCATTCATAAAAGTAGAACAACTATTTGTTAGAAACTAATATGAATAACTGTCTCACAAAGTGTGAGACACACTAAAGAAGTTCATAATATTTTGATTACAATAACTATCCAAAACCATAAACTAAATGATAAATGTTGAGGGAGAGTGTCGTTGGCCATCATCATCATGCTCGCCATCAACACGCAACGTCACCTCCTCTCCAGCAAGCACCTCTATGCAGAAGGACCTATTTTTAGTAAAACATAACAAGTATCAAATATACTTAACAATACAAATGTGTTTGCAAGATTATACCATTTATAAAATTGTATATCAAATATATACCTTTGTCATCGATGACCTCAGTGACAATGGGTTCAACCATCACATCTCTGAAATGTGATATGAACTCGTGGAAATTCCGTGTTTCCGCATCGCCTCTCATAATGCAAATCCTGACAAGTGCTTGTTAGCTTGGTGGCAGCGACCACAACAACATGCCTATTGCAAAAGAGCTTGCGAACCAGTTGTCCAGGAAGTATGCTAGACTCATGTATGCATCATATATGCTTAACACGTGATCGTCCAGTGAGGAGTTCTCCTCCATCTTTATGGAGAGGAAATATCCCATCAGCTCATACTCCCATATGTGCACTTGTTCCACGAAATGTGATATCAGATGTGCCATAACCGTTCGGGGATTAAGACTTCCCACAATCGGCCATAGCCCATCTTCCATCCCGAGGCGCATCGTCACTGATATGAATGTGGCCATCACACGATGACAGCAACAGTGATCCCGCTGCTCCTAGGTCTCATGAAGATAGGGTGGCTCCAAGTACATCTCGTAGATCATGTAGTCGGCCACTTTGTTCTCGCTAAGGAGATCATGAAGGCGCATGACCCACATAGAAAAGTTAGATCCACCTAACTTGAGCTTTTCTCCTTTTAACCAATTGTCAATAGGGAACGTAATCTCGGGGAGAACCATTTTCTACATTTATAATTGCAAAATGAATTTAGACTAAGTTTATAACTAAATGAGTTAATAGTAACTCCACTCAGAAACACCTATCCCCTGAAGGGTTCTAGTGATAGCACGACCCCTTTTCCCCACATCTCCCCTGATCATCACGGCCATCAATGTGGGTTCTAGGCTGGACGCTAAACGTCGGTCACATCATTCATGCGACTCGTGCTCGGTCTTTCGACCATCCGCGTTCCGAGGCCATGTCTCTATAATTTGCTAGGCTCGCCAACTCAACCTTAGTGTATTCGCTGTGCAACATGGCTTACACCCACTGTATGTGAACGTAGATATGTCTGACACTCGCTCATCACGACCTGCCTCATATCGAAGAACTTTCTTGGTGCTGCACACTAAGGGGGAACACAATCATTGGTAATTTTTAACAGGGATCATCTTATTAGGCTACCGTCGAGTATCTAATACTAGCACACAATAATATATCAAACAATAACATGGAATGTAAATGCGATGTGATATGGTCCTTCACGTCGTGATCTCCATCTGTCGTCACTGGATTCCGGCGCCAGGGTTCCGGCACCATAGACACTAGGGTACTGGTGTCTTTCCGGCGTGGTAGTCCGTCACCTCCGTGACTATCTACTACTACATAACATAAGGTAATAACTTTACCTTTGACACAACCATATCACAAAGCAACGCCCCCCTGCAAAACATAGTTAGACGCCTCAACTTTATCTTTGCATATTTTACGTGGTTGAATGGGCTTTCGCACAAGAACCGTTCTTACCTACGAATTTTCACCACAACGCTGATCAAGTAGTTGTCTATACTATACCCCTTTCGGGGCCCTCCGTTGAAAATGGCATACCAACTAATGCGAGAGAGACAGACACCCCCTAAGCCACTTTATACGGTACAAGCCGTATGTCAAGCGTGGACCAGTCTCGTGAATGAACGCGTAAAGTCGGTTGGGGGCCGCTTCATCAAGAATTACTGCGGTATACACAAGTACACGTGGAAGGGTAACAACTAAAAGATCAACACCCACACGCTACATGTCGTGTGTTCTACCCGTACCAGCATTACTACACATAGATCTAGCTCTGATACCACTATAGGGGTTCTGCGTATGAAAATAATAAAATTTTACCCTACGCCCCTGAACCCCTGATGTTACCAGGACCTATCTATTAGTAATGCAGTAACGGGAGGGAATTTTCGCGAACTTACCCTTGAAGACCGAAAAGCGTTGTCAACGCTCAGGAGAACGTGGTTGATGTAGACGAGCTGAAGTCGACCTCAAGGTCGTGCTGAAGTCCTTGCGCTCCTGTGGCTCCAACGACTTGAGTGCCTCAAGTGTGACACCTCGCGGGGAGTTACACATGTCCGGTGCCTGACGATGACTTCCGCTTCCCTGATCCAGCAATAGTTGTGGAAATAGAGCTCCTGGATCCGAATCCCACAGCGCGACGGCGCTCCGTGGTGAAGATGTCTCTCGTTCTCGCAGTCCGAACTTGGGACCACGGTCATGAGAGAGAGACAATATCAATTGGAGGTCTCCCCAAAAGAGAGGAAACCTTTATTGAATGTTGTGTGTATTTATCTGGCCAAATACCCTTACTATATAGGGGGAGGGGAGGTACTACCTCCCTCAAAGTCCCAGGGTGGGACTAAAGGAGGAGGAGAGGGGGGCGCCGTCGACCCGCCCTTGTAGGCCCTGCATGGGGGCGGGGGGGGGGGGGGGGGGGAGGGCTTGGCCCAGCCGGCCACCCCCTTGCCCCTTCTCCCCTCTTTCCTTTCCCTCATGGGCCCTCTTCCCTCCGGAATTGGCCCATTAAGCCTTTTGACCTTTAAATTGATTTTCTCTTTTATTAAATAATTATGAATAAATGATTAAATCAATATTTACCATTGATTCACATATTATTCAATCTCCATGGATATGGAACACCTTCCACCTCCACTCCGGATATCCTCCGGACTTACCGAAGCCCTTCCGGTTTTCTCTCTTCTCTTCTTCGGCGATTCTACCGATCATATAAACACTCGCTAAGCATTATAAAACCCTTAAGCGTGATACCCCATGGTTCGGGAACACACCATACATGGTCAGGACGCTCCCGGACCAATGATCGACAGAGGGACCTGGATGGCCATGTGACCCATGTGCATTCCACGAAGATCTTTTGTCGTTTGAACCAGGACAGTGGTGTCTTATTCCCTTTGTCTCTCGGTACTCGCAATGCCCGAGATCTGATCAATGACATCACCATGTCGTGTTCGATCTCGTTACCGGACAATGCTACTTGACTTGTTTGACAAGTGATATCCCTGTGATCAAATCACATGTTGCGCATCTATTGGATATAACTTCCCCGAGTGGGCCCTTGAGTATCTTTCCATCACGTGGACGGACAAATCCTGTTCTCGGCATATATTGCCTCTACGGTTCCTCCGAATACCTGAACACACCTTTATTGTCACTGTATTACCAAGTGATGCTTGATACTATCTAAGCATTCTCGAGAGACAGTGATTGATATAGCCTCACGGTCTAAGGAATAGTCTACGAGGATCCATTTCTAATCATCATAACTTGAACTTCGTGACATGATCGGGTCACGATGTTTAGGTTGGGTATTGGTTCATCATCTCATTCTCAGAATGATTTGACTCCATTTCCAACTGGCATAATAGTCACATGATTAGGAAACCTTGATCATCTGTTGACCAATGAACCAGTGACTAGAGTTTCACCGGGAACCCCTGGTTGTTTATATATCACACGTGTATTGATATTTCCTCTCAATATAGTTATAGCATGATATAAAACTTAATCATAAACTTTTTGAAATATGAAAATAATCCTTATTATTATTTGTATCTAGGAAATATTTCCAACACTTTTTGCTATTTGCGCAGATCCCTCGATGTCAGTAATTGAGGTAATCCGGGAAGGCCACTGGAACATCCCGTTCCAAAGGACCTTCAACGATGCAGAGGCTATTGATTTCCTGAGTTTTTGGGGCTCCTTGCCCCTATCTCTCTCAGCTGAGAGGGATCAGGTGACTTGGAGCCAGTCTCTCTCGGGAGCCTTCTCGGTTAGCTCAGCCTATCGGACCCTCTTCTAGGGCCTAGAATTACCTTGGACGTCGCACCTTGGGAAGTCCCCCTACCCCTGAGCCTCCGGATATTTGTGTGGCAATTTCTGCGTGATCGTCTGCCTTCGAGGGTGGAGGTCTCAAAACGCAATGGCCCGGGCAATGGGCAGTGCCTGCTATGTGGGACGCTGGAGACGTGCACTGATACGTCTATTTTGCATCACTATTCTATGTCTTAATTCACTATTATTCATTGATATATTTCGTATTGAGAGGTGATACTTATGTTATTTCATGTCTTTTTGCATGGTTGATGACTTTTGGAGCATGGACCGCTGCAGTCAGGATTCTGATGGAAAAGGTGCTGTTTGGAGGCAAAATTCGCGAAGATCAGAAAATCTGGGAAAATATACGGAAAATTCTATTTTTCCAGAAGACTCGGGATGCCAGAAGATGGAGTGGAGGTGGGCCACAGGGGGCCCACACCACCCCATGGCACGGGCAGGCCTAGGCCGCGCCAGGGAGTGGTGTGGCCGCCCTGGCCCACTCCAGCCTCTCCCCTCTGGCGTATATCTTCCTCCCGAAACCCTAAGACTCGGGGAGCAACCACAGAAAGATTTTGTCGCCTCTGCGGGGCGGAAAACACCGAGAGAGAAAGATCTCTCCGGCAGACAGATTTCTGCCAGGGGAACTCCTTCCCGGAGAGGGGAGATCGTCGCCATCAACACCACCATCAAGCTGGACTTCATCGGGATCATCATTATCATCACCACCATCATCACCATCAGCACCCTCATCACCATCTCCATATTTCTGTAACAATTGTGTTGAATCTTGCATAGTTCATAGGGGAAACTTTCCCGGTGTTGATTACTCTTTGTAGTTGATGCTATTGAGTGAACCATTGAATTATTGTTTATGTTCAGATTGTTATACATCATTATTCCATCTCTGATCATGATCCATATGATGTCTTGTGAGTAGTTCGTTTTGTTCTTGAGGACATGGGAGAAGTCTTGTTGTTAGTAGTGGAGTTGTGTTGAGAAAGATTCAATAGATTGTTATTTAAGTTGTGGTGTACTTTTTCTAGTGGTGTCATGTGAACATCGACTACATGACACTTCACCTATATGGGCCTAGGGGAATGCATTATGTATTTGGCTACTAATCGTAGGGGTTGCCGGAGTGACAGAAACCTGAACCCCCGTTAGGAAACCATT
Source organism: Avena sativa (assembly GCA_916181665.1). Classification (NCBI taxonomy): domain Eukaryota; kingdom Viridiplantae; phylum Streptophyta; class Magnoliopsida; order Poales; family Poaceae; genus Avena; species Avena sativa. The sequence goes on along the minus strand of OV702292.1, from coordinate 76,003,807 downwards.
GCACAAGGGACGTAAGGGTCTTAGAGTTTAAAGCTGTGGTTAGGTTTTACCTTAATTACTTTCTTGTACTTACGGATGTTTGCAAGGGGGTTTAATCACAAGTATGTATTAAGTCTTGGATGGGACGGTACATTAGCACAGGTTCACCCACACAACACTTAGCAAGCTAAAGAAGATTAATCGACTATATGAAGCGAAAGCATTTGACAGTCTTCCCATGTGTCCTCGAGAACGTTTGGTCATCTATAGAAATACAACCGGCTTGTCCTTTGCTGCATAAAGGATTGGGCCACTTGCTGCATTCATTCTTACTGTCTTTTGTTTACTCGTACTTTGTTTACTTGCTTTATCGAAAACCCCTAAAAATCCGTTTGCTAAGTATTTGCAGAGAATTCCTGATCCATACCACTAGCCAACACCTTCTGCTCCTCGTTGGGTTCGACACTCTTACTTATCGAAAATACTGTGATACATCCCCTATACTTGTGGGTCATCAAGACTATTTTCTGGCACCGTTACCGGGGAGTGAAGCGCTATTGGAGAGTGGAACTGGTAAAGGAAACTTCTACTATGAGTATTGTTTACTTCTGCTAGTTGCTTTATTTTTGTTATGGATAATTCGCTGAGTTTCTTATTTGGCAATGCTACTACCACTGCTAAGGTAGTAGATAAGCCACCACCTGCTGAGAAAGATGTTTTCAAAATACCTACGAGAATTATTGATCGTGTTATGGATTACTACTATGTTGGGGATAGAACTGTCCATCCCGGTATCATTTACTCTTTATACACGAATTATGCGGGTTGTTCAAGTGTGCATGTATTACTACAGATCAAGTTAAGAAGAAGCTATTCTCATTATCACTAAAAGGAAGAGTTGAGGACTGGTATAAGCTGTTGAAGAATGGTCAAGCTCTAGAATGGGAGGAGATAGTACCTCTCTTTTATTCAAAGTTTTATCCTCCTAGTGAGATTCATAAAGATTGGAATCAAATATACAACTTTTGGCCTCTTGATGGAGAGAGTACAACTCAAGCTTGGGGGAGATTGAAGTTACTAATGCTCAAATGTCCCATTCATGAGCTCCCCAACAATATTATTATCAACAACCTTTATGCAAGGCTCCCTCTACATGACAAGGATTCATTGGATGCTTCTTGTGCTGGACCATTCACTCGCATGGAAGAAGAAGCTAAATGGGATCTTCTGGATCGTATTCAAGACAACGCTAAAGCTTGGGAGAATGACAAAGGTAGAAAGTCAGGTATAAATTATGATTATGAATGCATCAAATCTTTTATGGGAACTGATGACTTTCAAAATATTAGTAATCTTTATGGTCTTGATTTGCAAGTTATTACAAATTGCTTTAGAACTTTTGCTTCCTATATTGAAATTGCAAAAAGGGGATGGAACAAATACCATGCACCTTACAAAGATATTGATGACTATGCCCCTATTGGAAGTGCTGAGTATTGCATCATCGACCCCATTTTACCTGAACCTTATATCGAGAAGATTCCCTTCCCTGAAAAGGTAAAGGACCATCCTATGATAACTGATGTAATCACTAAAAGTGAAAAAAGAACTATAAAACCTGATGAACAAATAAACATTGAACCTGTGGTAGCAATTGTGAAAGACCTTGTCACTAAAAGCGTAGAAGATGGGCACATAGTCTTTTGTGAGGATGCTTCTAATATTGTGTCACATCCCAACAGAACTGAAAAGGCTAGTGTTCCTGTGCTTTCTGGTAGAATTGGTGATCATTGCTATTATGGCTTATGTGATATTGGTGCAAGTTCCAGTGCTATTCCTTATGAGCTTTACAAAGAAATTATGCATGAGATCAGTCCTTGCGAGTTGGAAGAGATTGATGTGGTTATTCACCTTGCTAATAGAGAGACCATATCTCCAATTGGTATTGTGCGAGACGTGGAAGTTCTTTGTGGTAAGATTAAGTACCCTGCTGATTTTCTAGTACTTGGTTCAGCTGCTAGTAAAACTTATCCTATCATTTTTTGTAGACCTTTCTTGAGTACTTGTGGAGCTATTATTGATTGCAAGAGGGAGAAAATCTTGACTAAGTTTGATGGGGAATCTTATGAGTTTAATTTTTTGAAATTTGCTAAAGAACCTTGCGAAGAGGAGACCCATAATGAGGATTTTAGGGTTGAACAACTTGCTTCTATTTCTCTTGCTCCTAACAATGCTTTGCAGCAATTTATGGAAGAACATGAAAGTGAAATCTTCATGGAAGAAAGGAACGAGATTGACATGATTCTCCGAGATCAACCTATGATGCTTAAGCACGACTTGCCTATAAAAGACTTGGGTACTACGATGCCACCTAAAAAGGATCCAGTTTTCGATCTAAAACCTCTCCCTGATGATCTTAAATATGCTTTTATTGATGATAAAAAGATATATCCTGTTATTATTAGCGCTAAACTTTCAGGGGAGGAAGAAGAAAGATTATTGGAGGTTTTGAGGAAACACCGAGGAGCTATGAGCTATACTCTGGATGATTTGAAAGGGATTTCACCTACTATATGTCAACATTCTATCAACATAGAACCAGATGCGAAGCCAGTAGTGGAGCACCAACGACGTTTAAATCCTAAGATGAAGGAAGTGGTAAGGAATGAGGTATTGAAACTCCTTGATGCTGGTATTATTTACCCTATTGCTAATAGTGAATGGGTTAGTCCTGTTCATTGTGTTCCTAAAAAGGGAGGTATTACCGTTGTCCCTAATGATAATGATGAGCTTATCCCTCAAAGAATAGTGGTAGGCTATAGGATGTGCATCGATTTTAGGAAAGTCAATAAAGTTACTAAGAAAGACCACTACCCGCTTCCTTTTATTGATCAAATGTTGGAAAGGTTGTCTAAAAAGACCCATTTTTGTTTTCTTGATGGTTATTCTAGTTTCTCTCAAATTGCTGTTAAACAACAAGATCAAGAAAAAACTACTTTTACTTGCCCTTATGGAACTTATGCTTATAGACGTATGCCTTTTGGTTTATGTAATGCTCCTGCTACTTTCCAAAGGTGCATGTCTGCTATCTTTCATGGCTTTTGTGAGGAAATTGTAGAAGTGTTCATGGATGACTTTTCTGTCTATGGAACTTCTTTTGATAATTATCTGCACAACCTTCATAAAGTTTTGCAGAGATGTGAAGAAACTAATCTTGTTCTTAATTGGGAGAAATGCCACTTCATGGTTAATGAAGGGATTGTTCTTGGTCATAAAGTTTCTGAAAGAGGCATAGAAGTTGATAGAGCTAAGGTTGAGGCAATTGAGAAGATGCCATGCCCAAGAGACAACAAAGGTATTTGTAGTATCCTTGGTCATGCTGGTTTCTATAGAAGGTTTATTAAAGACTTTTCTAGGATATCAAAACCCCTTACTAATCTTCTTCAAAAAGATGTACCCTTCGTTTTTGATAATGATTGTAAGGAAGCTTTTGAAACTCTTAAGAAGGCTTTAACTACAGCCCCTATTGTTCAACCACCTGATTGGAGTTTACCCTTTGAAATAATGTGTGATGCTAGTGATTTTGCTGTAGGGGATGTCCTTGGGCAACGTATTGATAAAAAGTTAAACGTTATCCATTATGCTAGTAAGACTTTAGACGCTGCTCAAAGGAATTATGCTACTACTGAAAAGGAATTTCTAGCTGTTGTTTTTTGCTTGTGATAAGTTTAGGCCCTATATTGTGGACTCAAAAGTAACCATTCATACTGATCATGCTGCTATTAAATATCTTATGACAAAGAAGGACGCTAAGCCTAGGATTATTAGATGGGTACTGCTTTTACAAGAGTTTGATCTACATATAGTAGATAGAAAGGGTGCTGAAAATCCTGTAGCTGATAATTTATCTCGCTTGGAAAACATCTCTTTTGATCCTACGCCTATTAATGATAGTTTTCCAAATGATCAATTAGCCGCATTAGGGGTGAACTCACGAGGAAGCCCTCGGTATGCGGACTATGCTAACTTTATTGTCTCCAAGTATTTGCCTCCAACTTTTACAGCTCAGCAAAGAAGAAAGTTCTTTTATGATTTGAGGCATTATTTTTGGGATGACCCACACTTATACAAAGAAGGGGTTGATGGTATTATGCGAAGATGTCTTCCAGAGTATGAACAAAAAGAAATATTGCGTAAATGTCACGGGAGCGCTTATGGAGGACATCATGCAGGAGATAGAACTGCACAAAAGGTACTACAATCAGGTTTCCACTAGCCTACCCTTTTTAAAGATGCAAGAAAAATTGTTTTATCTTGTGATGAATGTCAACGTGTTGGTAATATTTCTAGACGCAATGAAATGCCTATGAATTACTCTCTAGTTATTGAACCTTTTGATTGTTGGGGATTCGACTTTATGGGGCCTTTCCCTCCTTCGAAGGGTTACACTCATATTCTTATTGCCGTTGATTATGTTACTAAGTGGGTAGAAGCCATTCCTACAAAAAGTGCTGACGGGGAAACCTCTCTAAAAATGCTTAAGGATGTTATCTTTCCTAGGTTTGGAGTGCCTAGGTATCTCATGACTGATGGGGGTTCTCATTTCATCCATGGCGGTTTTAGGAAGACGCTCGCTAAGTATGATGTTAATCATAGAATTGCTTCAGCTTATCACCCCCAAACTAGCGGGCAAGTAGAGTTATCAAATAGAGAAATTAAATCTATCTTGCAAAAGACTGTTAATAGGTCTAGAAAAAACTGGGCTAAGAAGTTGAATGATGCTTTATGGGCTTATAGAACTGCTTATAAGAATCCCATGGGAATGTCTCCTTATAAAATGGTTTATGGGAAAGCTTGCCACTTACCCTTAGAATTAGAACACAAAGCTTACTGGGCAGTGAAAGAATTAAATAAAGATTGTAAGCTAGCTGGTGAGAAAAGCCTTTTTGATTTAAGCTCTTTAGATGAATGGAGGAGTGAATCCTATGAGAATGCTAGGCTCTTTAAAGAAAAAGTTAAAAGATGGCATGCCAAGCGAATACTTAAGAGAGAATTTCATGTTGGTGAGAAAGTTCTATTGTATAGGTCTCGTCTCAGATTTTTTCTAGGTAAGCTACTATCAAAATGGGAAGGACCTTTCATCATTGAAAAAGTATACCGTTCAGGAGCAATAAAAATTTCTTCTCTAAAAGATAATACTACACAAGTAGTAAATGGACAGCGACTCAAACACTATATTGCTGGAGATTCTTACAATGAGGATGTTGATGCCTTTCAAGTTATAACTCCAGATAAATTCATTGAGGACCAAATTCGGAGACCTGTAGAGTCCGTTTCCAACTAGGTAACAGTTCTGGTAAGAAAAGTTCCGCGAAAATACAATCCAACTATATTTTTGTAGTTTTCAGTCAATAAGGAAAGCTACGAAGCGAAAAAGGGACGGAACCGGAGCCAGGGTGGCCCACACCACCCCATGGCGCGGGCCAACCCCTGGCCGCGCCACCAGGTGGTGAGGCCACCTCAGACTCCGCCTCCGACTCGTTTTCTCCTAGTACCTTCCTTTTGATATGAAACTTCATAATATATAACCCCCGGATCCCTCGAGGTTCGTATATTGTGTTTTCGTCGTGTTTTTGTTTCGATCTATTTCTGTCAGGACATACTCTTTGAGAGCTTAGAAGCACAATGGTGTCCGCCAAGGATAAAGGGAAGGAGCCCATGGAGGAAGACCTCCAAGACCCTAGGAAGGAGAAGGAGATCAAGAGTGAAGGTGAAGAGGAGCAAGGCCAACGTCCGCACACCGGCACCACCATTGCAAGCATTGGAGTGGTGAAACCTACCAAGATCAGAAGGACTGCACAGATGCCGACTAGGGGGAAAGCTCCTCATCACACTTTGGCTCCACGGTCACTTCCTCCACGCACCAAGAATCCTTTCCATACCCTTATCCATGAGCATCAATACCAGAATATGCCCAAGGAGAAATTACCCTCCAATTGGGATTTGCCTTGTTCTAGCCATGCAGGAAAAGAAGACTTGAAGGAGGAAGAGTGGGGAAAGAATAGCAAGAGATGGAATTCTCAACCCGACACGATCATGAGCCGCATTGAGCAAAACTCGCAGCTTATTCGTAATCTCACCTTCGAGATTGAGGACTTGGGGAAACTGATCAGAGAGCTCATCGAGAGGGTACCACCACCACCCAAGGAGTAATTCGTCATCAGGTTTGGCATCCCCTTGGTTTGCTCCAAGCTTGGGGGAGTGCCACGGTATCATATCACTATCTTCTATCTTTTTACCTTATTAGTGGAGTCATATCATGAATAGAGGAGTTATTATGTAGTATTGTTTGCATTATGGAAGTGTCCCCTCTCTCGTTAGATTTGTATCCCTTTGTGTGAGTTTCCGTTATGGAATATTAATGAGAAGCCATATCATCCACTCTTTTGCATAGCTTATGTTAGTTTTCAATTCGTGGTTATATGATTGATCTTGTTGTTAGTATTGGTAGCACTTTGGGATCATTGAGTTAATTTAGTTGGTTTTGGCAAACCTGGCTCGGTTAGTAGCAACACCTTTTTGAGAGTTGAGAAGAAAAAGATAGAAGTACTCTGAAGAAAAATAATTTCATCATCTTTCTTTCTTGGTTTGCTCATAAGTCTAGTATTCTCTAGTTAAGATCTTTTGTGCTTCCAAGGAAGATTGCATGTTTGTTTTTATCACTTGTATGTTTGTTTGTTTCCTTCAAATCTTGTACTTGCTACCCAGCCTTGCTAGCCAAAAACCTGTACTGAGAGGGTACTCTTCTCGTGCATCCACCTCCTTTAAACCAAAACCTTTGCCATTTGTGTCCACCATACCTACCTAGTAGCATTATTGCTATTCCAAGTAAATTCTTGTTTTGTCTACCTCCCAAATTAAACTTGTTATGTGAAAATTTGTGATTAAAGCTCTCACAAACTTGATGGTACACTTTACTTTCTTGCATTTAATAAACTTGAACCATTGGGTCCTTCTTTGTTGCGTATATGCTTGCGCTTTATGAGTTGAAGTTAGCCGAACCATGTATCATGGGGACCGCTTTCAACACTTCATTGGTACTTGTACCTAGTTGATATCATGTTCTTTTGCTTATGGATCCCGACGGTGTGAAATAAAAGTGGAACTTGTAAGATCATGGAGTTTATATGTGTGTTAGAGAAACGCCTAGGCCGCTAGCCTAAGCCATGCCTAATCATGGTGGAAACTTGCAGCATAACTATAGTGAGCATTCTATGAAGCATCCTCAATAAAAACCTATGCAAATAGCAAATAAAAGGATCGCTGAGATGCTCACTGTCTGCTTGCCTTGTCATTTTGATTATGGGATAGCTCCTGTGTCATGTGCAAGGGGTACCCCGTTGGCGGTTCTCAATGATACACATGTATTTACAATGACAAGAGCTTGCTCGTGACTGAAGTTGAGTAGCATGAGGATCGGTACTCATAAGTAAGGGGCTTGAGATTTCAACTTATAACTTGTCAAGCATATCCTTTGAGTTGTGTCACTTTAACCTTAATCACCTAAAGATGCCTATGATAGGGGCAATGAGAGCTGAAAGCTAGTAAGTATCATAATTTTTGGGAGCTCTTTATGAGACTCGCAATCCCTGCTTCCCTCTGCGAAGGGCCCTTCTTTTACTTTGTAGTTGAGTCAGTAAACCCTTTCCCTTCTATCTCAGCAAATATCTTGAGTTGATGTGTTTCATTCATTCATATGATGATTTATGCATTCATGTTTCTTATGTTCCTTGTTTTGCACATTGCACTTATCTTGAAGTTTACTACTTTGAAAGCTTTCTTTGAAAACTAGCTATTTGTGAACTCAGCAAATTATCAACTATTCTTCGACCAAGAGCTAAGTTTGCCATTACCAATGATGATTTACTCTATGTATCTTTATTGTGTTTCCTTTACTCATTGCAAGTTGAGTTGTATAATAGTGAGTTGTCTTCTATTATGATCTATGTATTTGATGAATGTGATGCTTCTTGTCCGTATTATTTTATCGACTCTTCACTCCATAAACTTGAGGCCATGTTTATTGAGCTCAGTTTCGCTTGGGGACAAGCGAAGTCTAAGCTTGGGGGGGTTGATACGTCCATTTTGCATCACTATTCTATGTCATAATTCACTATTATTCATTGATATATTTCATATTAAGAGGTGATACTTATGTTATTTCATCTATTTTTGCATGGTTGATGACTTTTGGAGCATGGACCGCTGTAGTCAGGATTCTGATGGAAAAGGTGCTGTTTGGAGGCAAAATTCACGAAGATCAGAAAATCCGGGAAAATATACGGAAAATTCTATTTTTCCAGAAGACTCAGGATGCCAGAAGATGGAGTGGAGGTGGGCCACAGGGGGCCCACACCACCCCATGGCACGGGCAGGCCTAGGCCGCGCCAGGGAGTGGTGTGGCCGCCCTGGCCCACTCCAGCCTCTCCCCTCTGGCGTATATCTTCCTCCCAAAACCCTAAGACTCGGGGAGCGACCACAGAAAGATTCCGCCGCCTCTGCGGGGCGGAAAACACCAAGAGAGAAAGATCTCTCCGGCAGACAGATTTCTGCCGGGGGAATTCCTTCCCGGAGAGGGGAGATCGTCGCCATCAACACCACCATCAAGCTGGACTTCATCGGGATCATCATCATCATCATCACCACCATCATCACCATCAGCACCCTCATCACCATCTACATATTGCTGTAACAATTGTGTTGAATCTTGCATAGTTCACAGGGGAAACTTTCCCGGTGTTGATTACTCTTTGTAGTTGATGCTATTGAGTGAACAATTGAATTATTGTTTATGTTCAGATTGTTATACATCATTATTCCATCTCTGATCATGATCCATATGATGCCTTGTGAGTAGTTCGTTTTGTTCTTGAGGACATGGGAGATGTCTTGTTGTTAGTAGTGGAGTTGTGTTGAGAAAGATTCAATAGATTGTTATTTAAGTGGTGGTGTACTTCTTCTAGTGGTGTCATGTGAACGTCGACTACATGACACTTCACCTATATGGGCCTAGGGGAATGCATTGTGTATTTGGCTACTAATCGTAGGGGTTGCCGAAGTGACAGAAACCTGAACCCCCGTTAGGAAACCATTGCACAAGGGACGTAAGAGTCTTAGAGTTTAAAGTCGTGGTTAGGTTTTACCTTAATTACTTTCTTGTACTTACGGATGTTTGCAAGGGGGTTTAATCACAAGTATGTATTAAGTCTTGGATGGGACGGTACATTAGCACAGGTTCACCCACACAACACTTAGCAAGCTAAAGAAGATTAATCGACTATATGAAGCAAAAGCACTCGACAGTCTTCCCATGTGTCCTCGAGAACGTTTGGTCATCTATAGAAATACAACCGGCTTGTCCTTTGCTGCATAAAAGATTGGGCCACTTGCTGCATTCATTCTTACTGTCTTTTGTTTACTCATACTTTGTTTACTTGCTTTATCGAAAACCCCTAAAAATCCATTTGCTAAGTATTTGCAGAGAATTCCTGATCCATACCACTAGCCAGCACCTTCTGCTCCTCGTTGGGTTCGACACTCTTACTTATCGAAAATACTGCGATACACCCCCTATACTTATGGGTCATCATGCACCCACATTATGTTCACTTGCCCCGCCGCTCAATTTCTGTGGAGCTTCATCCGAGAAGCTCTTGGGCCTGCTTGGCAGGCCCAGGACCTCGGCGAGTTCGTGGAGACCGAAGCAAACCGTACCAGAAGAAGGCACCACCTCTTCTGGTTTGTGTTCGTGGCCATTACCTGGACGCTTTGGAATATTAGGAATAAGATGGTGATTGAGCGAATCTTTCCTCGCCGGGCTTCTGACTCTGTGTTTTCTTTGCTTGCCTACCTTCAGCAGTGGTACCCTCTGGCTAGACATCGGGACCAGGAGAGCGTGGATGACATCTTGCAGGCGCTCAGGGTGTCAGCGCAACGCTTCATGGCTCCTGCTGCGGCTTCTGCGGCCTTGTAGTGGGAGTTCTCTGGACGCTTCCCTTTCATCTTTTCCTTTTTGTTGCCTAGGGCGTGTTGTGCTGTGGCCCCAGCAGACTTATTTTCTTTTCATTTGATGCCTGGGCGTCGTTGACTCGCTTGTATGCTGGATGACTGTCGCTTTATTTATAAAGCTGGGCGTAAAGCCTATTTCGAGGCTACGAGGGCCAGATGTGATCGTATCGAAGAATTCCTTGGTATCTCCAGAGATATTATTCTCGTAGTAACAATGTCAATAGCAACGATCCTCTTCCTCGTGACGCTGCTGGTCATCTCTCGTGTCTCGGCCGCTGCGCCCACGGACGCCACAGACATCGCGTCCATGCAGGCCATCGCCAAGTCAACCGACGCCGACAGGACACTGGGCTGGGGTGTCAAATCGGCTGATCCATGCGACGACACCTGGTCAGGCCAATCTAGGCTGCGAGGCCGATCTGGCTAGATGGGTTCAGCCACGGTCGGGACGGAGGGATCTGGCGGTTCCTCGGATAGCCGGTACCTGCAGCCTTGCGTTTGGACTGCCTCTTTCGTCGCTTGTCACTCCGATATGGAGGTGACTGGCGGCGTGGGGGCTTGCTAGTCTCGCGAATAATGGTGGCGGTCCTAAGATTTCTTTTATCTCCAGGATGATAATCTGCCGATGCTTGTCCCCATCGATCTAGCGGAAGTGGAGTGTTTAGGAAGGCTCCGTCGGCAAACTCCCATGGGCGAATAATGCTTGGAGATTGCTGGATTGGAGGGATTCGGTCGTGCGCACCCATATTTTACTCTGACCGTCTCAGAGGAAGCGCTTCAAAGCTCTCTTGGTTGTTAATATCATTGAGGCATGTTCTCGTTCCATGGTGCTGAGGAAGAATTTCATGGAGATCGAGATCTGAGGACTGACAATGGAGGTTCGAGTCTGGGTGGTGATGAGGAATTGGCTTGGTGACTCGTGACTTGGTGCAGTGGCATATGCAAGTGGGTGCGATTGCACAAGAGTGATTCACAGTTCTACCTTTCAAGGTGAAAACCCAGCAGGGTCTAGCCTTAATTGGTTGTGCATGACCATGGTCTTGTTGAAGGTATTGTTTTGAGAGCGTGGACTTTTTTCAGGGTGAAAACCTAAGATCTATGATCGGCGATGGCAGTGTTTATGCACCGTTCCTTCTTGGAGGTGTCGCTTTTGGAGAAGCTAGACTTCTGGTGTTGTTTTGGTGGTGGTAGTACCGCTGTTTCAATGAATGGGTCACTGTAGCGGGATTTTTTTTTCAATTCTTCTTTCTTTTTATTGGTTGTGTGCATCCGTATGGCCGCTAGGACAATGTGTTGTTGCAGAACGTTGTAATTGGTATCTTCTGATATTAATATATGCTTCCTTCAAAAAAAAATTGCACGTAAGTTTGTTTAGAAAAAATAGTCACAAGCCATAACTTGGAGGTAATTTGCATGAAAGTAGCAGTATATTACCATATATATATTTTATTATACCTTAATCAATGCAGATTGCAGAATACTCCAGAGTATATAGTACTGTAGACGTATTTCCTGATTCACTAGCTGTCAATGCCATAAAAAGATATGCAATAATTGATGCAGCGTGGTGCCATCCTGGAATGGAACCGATGGACTATATGATCATCGAGGCTGCGAGGGCCAGATGCGATCCTATCGAAGAATTCCTTGGTATCTCCAGAGATATTATTCTAGTAACAATGTCGATCCTCTTCCTGGTCACGCTGCTGGTCGTCTGTCGTGTCTCGGCCGCTGCGCCCACGGACGCCACGGAGGTCGCGGCTATGCAGGCCATCGCCAAGTCAACCGGCGCGGACAGGTCGCTCGGCTGGGGCGTCAAGTCGGCCGATCCATGCGACGGCACCTGGTCAGGCGTCCAGTGCGACAAAGATCTGGGCCACGTCACGGCCATCAGCGCCAGCCGTGCCGGCCTCGTCGGCACTCTCTCCGGCACCGACCTCGTCGACCTCGGCTTCCTCTCGAATCTTGATCCCAGCTTCAACATGCTCGGCGGCGACCTTCCCATCCTCCCAAGGCCGCTAAACCTCTTGACAAACCTCAACTTACGGTCCAACTCCTTTTTAAATATGCCGAAAGGCTTCTTCCGCTCCTTCCCTTTTCTCGAGACCGTCGTCCTCGACGACAACATGGTTATCCTGGGGGACATCAGGGAGGTGCCGCCCTGCCCCGCCCTCAGAAGCTTCTCGGCCAACAACGTCACCATCTCGGGAGAACTCCCGGTCTACTTCGGCAATTCAACACTTTTTCCGGCCCTCGAGAGCCTCTCGCTCGCCAGGAACCAGCTCGCGGATGGAATCCCTCCCTTCTTCGGCAAGAACAGCAACATCAAGTTCCTCGACATCAGCAGAGAGGACGATGATGGCTACACCGAGAAGCTCACCGGCCGTCTAGATTTCGTCTCGGGTATGACTGGACTCGTGGAGATCCATGTCGCTGGAAATACTTTCTTGGGGCCACTGCCGGATGTCTCCGGCCTTGTCAATCTCAAGGTGTTTGATGCCGCCGACAACCAGCTCTGCCGTCCGGTCAAGTTTCCTCCCAGTGTTGCCGTGAATGTAAACGGAAACCCCCAAATCGGCAAGAGCTGCACATAGGCCATCGTGCCACAATAAAGTTGTCGTTTCTTATTTACCAACAAGGGTCATTTTATTTTCGACCACTTTATTTCGACTTCGTAGCCAGAAAAAAGAAGATATACTCCCTCTATCTCAAAATAAATAACTTGCATTTATCTAGATACGCATGTAGATACATATGATTCGCGGATGGAATCCCTCCGTCCTCGGGTACTTTGGGGATTGGAGGTTATACATGATGATGTGAAAACAATTTTTTCGTGGAACCTCCGGAACGAAGCGATCGCGTACAGACCAAGTTAAACCAAGTTAGAAGGAAGCTCTTAGATTAAGATAGTCATATTGGCATGCCTATGTTACTTGCTTATGATCTCTTTTGTAATATAACTCTTGGTAGTGTTGGATTGAAAACCATAGATTGGTGCAACCTACAAATCACCTTTCTTATTGTTTCACCACAACTAGCCAGTTCTTATGGTAGTTGTACTATAGTTATGTTCATCTGTTTATGAACATATATAGAGCACAATTCTTATGATAATATTCCTTTCTTTGACTCTTGATATTATATACCATGTGACTATGTATAGCTCGACTATTGTCTGCTACTCTGCTATTTTCTCTTCCTCAGTCTACTCATCCTAAACATTCAAAACAAACAATAATGTCGAGACAACATGGCCATATTTCAAGGTAAAAAAAGATTGTATGATAAAAATGAGGTTGTCGATCTAAATTTTCCCCTCATTCCCACTTCGTCGTCTCGACCACGATAAAGTACTTCTCCTGTCGCCCTTTCAGAAATCCACATCGTGTTGTTAATCTAGGCTAGATAGCCACGTCTTGTCATTAAGCTAAGTTGTTGAAAATTTATAAGCTAACGAAGATCCATCAACCGTGATCTTCTTGACGCATCACTTATTCGCTCAGACCAATTTTCGCCCTCTCGGTTCGCAAGTACAATGGAGTAAAAACTTACATATAGGAGATTCTTATTGGTGGAATTTTGTGTTTTATTTCAGTAGTGCTCATTGATGTATGGTGGGTACCAGTGGGATTTTCATCTACGTTTTCAGTATCGATGTACTGCTCTCTCGTACGATGTTCTACTTGTACTTCTCTCTCACACTATGTTCTACTAATATATTGTAAAGTATTAAAGTATGATTAGATTAAGCACTTCTTTATCCGAAATCCACTCGAATGTTTTCATCGATTCTTCATATCGGGCAAGCATGCGGCAAGCCGCATGTCCCTACCTATAGTAGTCCAACATTTCTCCCCATAAACTTGACGATCAGATCGAACCTCCATGAAGCCAAGCTTTAGTCTCATCTCGATGAACTTGACTCGGCCCAGCACCTTGGTGAGAATATCGGCAAGCTAGCCGTCGATACTGACATGATCGATTTCCACACTACCCTCTTCAATGCGAGGAAGTGATACTTGACATCGATATGTTTTCTCCGATCATGGTGGACTGGGTTCTTGCTGAGAGCTATCACGAACATGTTGTCGATGCGCAGCTTTACCTTCAGCGGAGCATTGCCAATCAGCTCCCCAAAAGGTTGCAGAGCCACACTCCTTGACATGCCGTAGATGCTGCCTCCATGTATGCTGCTTCACATGAGAGAGAGAGAGAGAGAGAGAGAGAGATTGCCTGATGCGTCTGTGAAGACCACGAAATTGCGCTGGATCCGAGGAAGAACACAACTCATGTGGTGCTCCGGCGATCGTCGATGTCACCGGCATAGTCACCGCCACTAAACCCTATCAGCGCAGGTGCTCCTGCTCCACACTTATAGTAGCAGTCGTATGCCACAATTCAGCTAATATAGCGGAGGATCTACTTCACCGCTGCCCAGTGCGGTGCCGCCGGTGCCTCTAGGTACCCGTTGACAATACCAACAACAAACATGATGTTGGGTCGCGTGTTGCAGAGGTAGTGGAAGCTACCAATGATGGAGAGGTACAATGTTGCATCCAGAACTGCTCTAGGATCTTCCTTACCCAGCTTAAGGAGGTTATCCCTCGACGTGTGCGTGTCTTCACCCTTTTGCACAACCTCGATGTTGAGGTAGTAGGGGAGAAGCCCAAGATCGCTCATGGCAAACAAGTGATGCATATCCTCCTTGAACATGTCAATGTCGTTGTCGCTTGATCCAGTGATCACCATATCATCCACATACACGCCAATGAGAAGTGTCGTGGCACTGGTGTTTCTCCTATACACCGTGTGCTCGAGTGGGCTGCATTCGAAGCCTAGGGACAGGAGAGATGCATCCAGTTTGGTATTCCAAGCATGTGAAACTTGTCGCAGCCCGTAGAGCACCTTGCACAGGCACATGGCAGCGTGTGCATTGCCGTCTTTGATGTACCTAGGCAGTTGGTCCACATAGACTTCCTCCTGCAGATCACCATTCAAGAACACGCATTGACATCCATACGGTGGACAGACCAGCCACGGCGTGCGACGATTACGAGCAGCAGTTGCATGGTCTCCATGTGCACTACCGGAGAAAATACCTTGTCGAAGCACATGCCTTGCCTCTACATGTACCCTTTCTCAATGAGTAGTGCCTTGTGGTTCACGACGTTACCTGCAGGATCCTTTTTTAGCTTGTATACCCATTTAAGCACGATGGCTCGATGTCCAGGCGGGAGCACGACATGCTCCCAAGTGTTGTTGTCGCGGATTTCTTTGAGCTCTGCTCTATGGATTCTTTCCATCATCGCTCAGCTAGAGCTTCGTCAATGCTTGCTAGTTCTTTTCAGCTAATCGAGGATGTGCTTCATCTTGCGTGTACCACGATGGGGTGTGGTCCGGATCGTGGAGTTTGTGCTTGTCACTGGGCGGCGTGGCCTAGCCATTCTCTGTCGGCATAGGAGAGGGTGTCTGTGGCATGATCATAGACCACTCCACACATGTCGACCATGGTGTTTCCATGGCCTTGTCTAGTGCGGTGGCCGCAACTGGGGACATGGTACTACCCGTCATGCTCTTGCTCATCGATGTTCCAGCTTGAGAGCTAGGTGCCGAAGACGCGGAGGTGGTAGTCGCGGGCTTATCGGAGTAGACTCCCACTAGCTGATTGTTCAGGGATATCGTAGCTCCACTCGCCAATCTTGTCCAGTCCCACCTCCTCTGCTCCTCAAACTTCACATCACATGTGACGCGAACCGTTTTTGTGGCTAGGTCATAATCCATGTACCATTTGAGCCCTCATCATACCCAATGAAGATCATTTGCGTCAATCGATCAGCGAGCTTGTCGATGCCGGGCTCAAGAGGCTTCACATGGGCGATGCAGCCAAAGGTGCACATATGTTGTATGATAATTCTCTATAATAGGGAATCTATGTAGCACAATTCGATAAGTATTTGAGTGTAAAACCCACGAGGAGGTGAAGGTAAACTATCTATTCTCTAAAGCCCTATAACCAACTTATATGGCATTTCGTGCAATGCAATGAACTAGAAAGTGTCAAGTATTTTTCTTCTAACTAGAAAACTATAAAGTGCTGAAAGTAAATACAGAAAGTAAACTAGTGCCAATAAAGTAAAAACAGGTAAAGATAAAGTAGGTGAAGTGAAAGAAAGTAACTGAAGGGATAAAGTATTCTGGCAAGTTGTTTGTTTTGGCTGTCACAATTAGTGAAGCACATCATGTTTTATATCAGCCAGATGTATAAGTACTAAATACCAAGAAGCATAAATAACTCGATGATTAAAATCCTCTGGCCCAGCCTAATGGGATTAATTAATGAAAAGTACATCTTTAGGAGGACAATATCATCATCATATAGCTTGAATGGAATGCTCAAGGCAAATGTATGATCTTGATAGGTTTTCTCTTTTACCGGTCTTATGTTGTTAGTGTGGATACTGGGTTATAGGATAGATAGTCGTACTATCAAGAGGGGCTTTCACGTAAGTAGCTTGATCGTTTCCTTTGAGATCAAAGCCTTGCATAATTGCATCATATTTATTGGTTGTTATTTGTATCTTATCCATGTGTGGTTTTAGAGCTTGTGGTTATCTTCATAACAAGCTCTAGTTCATCAAAAACAGATTTTGGATGAATATCTTGTTGCGTTTTGATATTGAAGGTTTTACTGGCTCTTCACCTTGGGAGGTTCTCACCTCTTTTTATTGTATACTATACATCATTATCTTTCTAGCAAATTGGTTTCATTCCATTCAGAGTCCAGGTGGAAAAGTTATTGGAATTTTGGTGTTATGGATTTCTCTATTTTACAAACAAAAGGAAAAAAGAAAGGGAGCCTAGAGTGGTCAAGGGCTGGGCCATCCTACCAACATTGCACTGCCTCCCGCCAAGCCTCCCATCCCGGACTAGGTTAAGGCTTGGTCATCCTGCCAACCGCTAGGCGCAACCCACAACAACCCGCCAGGATTGCCCATTCAGAGTCAGTCGGGGCTAAGCCGACCCACTCTCACATGCCATCCTCTACTGCTCGCCCAAAGTCCTTCCTAGAGTGGTATGTGTGTGGGCTTCTAGCCCATCCGTTTCCGCTGCTGCTCCCCAGCTAATATCACGGACTTGACCAACGCGGTCCAACCGGTCGGACTACTTCGGCCTAGGCCAGCCTGCTCTCGCGCCTAGGTCACCCAACGACTCCTTTCAGCACATTTTCCCCCCCTTTATAATTGCCCCTCCTTCTTCCTAGGGAGTTGTTGCTTGCTTTGCTCTCTCTCTCTCCTCTAGTGATTTTTCTTCCAAGAGCTTGCAAATCCTCTCAATCCCTCTCATATTGCTTGAATCTTTTTGGGGGATTCGAAAGGGAAGATCTAAATCTATAACTCCACTAATCCATCTCTTCTCTAAGTGCGGGAAACATCTTGGGATCGAGATATTGGGGACTTTTGTGGTTTTCCTCTTGTGTTGTTTCTCTCTTATTCCCCCAATAGCGTTCATAGATTTGGTGAAATTTGGGAGAGAAGTACTTTGAACTTGTGTTCTTTCCATTGCATTAGGTGCATTGATTTGAGTTCTCTACGGAGGATCAGTTGGTGAAATGAAAAGAAGCTTGTTACTCTTGGGTTATTGGAACCCTAGATGGTGTAGTGTACTTGGTGCTGATTCTTTGGGCCTCAAATTAAGTTGTGGAGCTTCCTCAAGCTATAGGAATTTGTGGTTATTTCTTGGGAGTCTCTAATTAAGTTGGGGAGATTTCCCCAAACTTTTACGGGTTTAGTGACCGCCCTCATGTGTCCCATAGTGGATCGGGTGCTTGATGTGCGGCTAGTGCTTAGGAGAATAGGGTGAGGGATCTTGTGGTGTTCGTGGTCTTAGTATCTCCCACCCCTCTGCTGACTCATGGTTGATGTCGAGCTCGTTGGGGAACCCCAAGAGGAAGGTATGATGAGCACAACAGTAAGTTTCCCTCAGTTATGAAACCAAGGTTATCGAACCAGTAGGAGCAAGGAAATACCTCCAAGGTGTTGTTGCCAACTTGGAATCCTGCACAATACAACCACACAACTTTGCCCCCAACTTACAGTGAGGTTGTCAATCTCACCGGTTTTGCTGAAAATAAAGGATTAAACGTATTGTGTGGAAGAAAGTAAAAGCTTGGAGAAAGTAAACAGTAAACATTTGTAGATTGATGGTAAAAGAAAGGACCGGGGTCCATAGTTCACTAGTGGTGGCTCTCCTTAAGATAGATGACATGTTGGGTGAACAAATTACAACGGGGAAATTGACAAACATCGAGAAAGCAATCATGCATATACTAGTCATGTTGACTCCTATGAGATTTGATTGGGCATTACAACATTATACATAGACTATAATCCAACTGCATCTATGACTAATAATCCACCTACAGGTTATCATCCGAACCCCCTCCAGTATTAAGTTGCAAGCAACAGATAATTGCATTACACATTGTGTGTAAAGTAAACAATACGATTGTTCTGTGAACAAAGGATTGCTGTTTTCTCCCTAGTAGCAACAACACATCTAGTACCTTAGAGATTTATGTCACTTCCCCAGATTACTAGAGGCATGAACCCACTATCGAGCATAAATACTCCCTCTTGGAGTTGCTAGCATCTACTCGGCCATGATATCTACTAACAACGAAGAGCATGCAAGATCACAAATAACAAAGACATGATAGAATCAATAATCAATCTGAAATAGCATCTCAATAACCATTGGATCCCTGCAAACACAACATGTATGATTACAAATAGATGATCTTGATCATGAATGGAGCTCACAAGATCTAAACATGGTAGCACAAAGGAGAAGAACCAACCATCTAGCTACTACATGGACCCGTAGTCCAAGGATGGACTACTCACGCATCACACCGGAGGCTTGCATGGTGATGAAGAAGGCCTCCAGGGTAAATTCTCCCCTCCGGCAGGGTGCCGTAAAGAGCATCAGACCCCTCCCAATCTAGGGATGGAGATGACGGCGGCTACAGACTCTTTCGTGGATTTTTGATCGGGTACTTAGGGTTTCTGTATCGGAGGCATCTTATAGGTGAAAGGGGAGGCCGAGGGGGTGCCCTAGGCGGCCACACCACCCCCTGGCACAGGTCAGGCCTGGCCGTGCGGCTAGGTGGTGTGGTGCCCCTCTGGCCCCTCTCCGTCTTGTATTCTGGCTCTGTGTCCCCCTCGGTGAAAATCTGACTTTGGCTTTTGTCCCGTCCAATTCCGAGAATATTCATTTTCTGACTTTCCTGGAACCAAAAACAGCAGAAAATAGGCAGCTGGCACCGTGGCATCTTGTTAATATGTTAGTCCAAGAAAGTGTATAAAAAGTACTCCAAAGTGTGGATAAAACATAATAATGTAGATAAAAACCAAGCATGGAACATAAAAAATTATAGATACGTTTGCAACATATCAACATCCCCAAGCTTAACTCCTCGTCCTCGAGTAGGTAAGTGATAAAAAGAAAGAATAATTTTTGAGGTGACATGCACCATCATAAACTTGATCAAAGTATTTGTAAAACATTGATAGCTGGGATCACAGTACTTCAACATAACATGCAAGATAAAGTTCTAACAATAAGACATAGCAACTATGTTGCAACATGAAAAGGCACAAACAAAAGATTCATGAATAACAATGCTTTGTAAGACGTTTGTTTGTTGCACATAAAGAAAACATAGCATAGTGGCTTTCAGCTTGTCCCTCATAGAGTAGCAAACATAAATGCATAGGACACCTTCAAAGTTCATAAGAGTGACTAGATACAAATAGTTTAAGAACAAGCAATATCAAAGTTATGCATCAATCAACAAGTCTTGGGACAATGCACATAGAACAAATAATGGCCACTATGCTCTCAAAATAGGTGCATAAATATAGAAGGTGGAGACTCAACATAAAAGTAAAAGAAAGGCCTTCATAGAAGGAAGTAGGGATTCAAGTTTCATAAAGGGCTTCCAAAAATTATGGTACTTATTAGCTTTCAGCTCTCATTGCCCCTATCATAAGCATCTTTAGGTGATTAAGGTTAAAGTGACACAACTAAGAGGATATGCTTGACAAGTTATAAGTTGAAATCCATGCCCCTTACTTACGAAGACCGAACCTCATGCTACTCAACCTCAGTCACAAGTAAGCTCTTGTCATTGTAAGTACATATGTATCATAGAGAACCGCCAACGGGGTACCCCTTGCACATGATACAGGAGCTATCCCATAATCAAAATGACAAGGCAAGCAGACAATGAGCATCTCAGTGATCTTTTTATTTGCTATTTTCATAGGTTTTTATTGAGGATGTTTCATAGAGTGCTCATTATGGTTATACTTCAAGTTTCCACCATGATTAGGCATGGCTTAGGCTAGCGGCCCAGGCGTTTATCTAACACAAATACTGACGAGGGTTTAACTCATCAATGCCCATTGTTATGGACTTGGGTTTTGGACAAGAAGGGAGCGCTGGAAGCATCAATCGGCTAGCAAACAAGCACACAGGGGACTCATCAATCTTGTCCAGTCCCACCTCCTCTGCTCCTCAAACTTCACATCACATGTGACGTGAACCGTTTTTGTGGCTAGGTCATAATCCATGTACCATTTGAGCCCTCATCATACCCAATGAAGATCACTTGCGTCAATCAATCAGCGATCTTGTCGATGCCAGGCTCAAGAGGCTTCACATGGGCGATGCAGCCAAAGGTGCACATATGTTGTATGATAATCCTCTACAATAGGGAATCTATGTAGCACAATTTGATAAGTATTTGAGTGTCAAATCCACGAGGAGGTGAAGGTAAACTATCTATTCTCTAAAGCCCTATAACCAACTTATATGGCATTTCGTGCAATGCAATGAACTAGAAAGTGTCAGGTATTTTTCTTCTAACTAGAAAACTATAAAGTGCTGAAAGTAAATAGAGAAAGTAAACTAGTGCCAATAAAGTAAAAGCAGGTGTCGTGGTGGTGTCACGGCAGATGCCATGGATAGGCTAAAGGTGGGGACTAAATGCACTAGGAGAATCCAGAGAGGGATAGTGTGGTGATTCTACACACAGTAGCTTTGTATTCGATTCACTCTCACAGATTACAAGTGCTCCTTGAGCTGTATTGGAGAGAGGAGGAAGAAAGAACTCTCTTACTCTCACCACTAGCTAGCTCTCAGTTACTTGCTAGAACATAACCTCAACCCAATAGAGATCAACCCTTTCTACAGAGGCCCTAGCCCTCCTTATATAGGGGTGGCCAGGTCTCCAATTAGGGCATATGTGGAGGCATATTCCAGGGAATATGCCTCCTCCCAAAATAGTAAGCCGACCGGGTCGTTTTCCCCCGCGTCATCCATGCAGAGGCTACGTGAGCCACTGCGGTGCCCGCGTCAGCCGACATTGGCGTCGTCACCTCTGTCGGCCACGCCTCGGTGGTCCTGCCTCTTTCCGCTTCGCTCAGGCTCAGCATACAGGGGTCACCTTTGACCAGCGAGATACCTTCCTTATCCTATAAGCTTGATATGACCCGGATCGTACATAGTTGATCCAGCCACACCTGTTCTTGCATACAAGTTAGATTCATCCATCCGACTTACGGCTTAAGTCGGTTGAGACCCAGTTAGGTGGACATCCCCTGGTCCAGGTTACCCCGAGATTCGGCCTGCCTTGAGGTGACTCGGCCAGCATTCGCTTTGACCTTGCCGTACCTCGGCTAACTCGGCCTCTATACCCCGAAGTGACCCTACTCGGGGGTATCCCCCCAACATTTTCTTATTGGCTTTACTTCAATCCATTTTGTAAACTTATCCACCATGACCAAAATGTGAGTCATATTTCCCCTTGCTGGTTTGAACGGGCCAACCATGTCCAAACACCATACGGCAAATGGCCAAGTGATTGGTATGGTCTTGAGTTCCGACATCGGCATATGTGTCTTGGTAGCATACCTCTGACAACCGTTGCATTTTCTTACCAAATCTTCTGCTTGTCTAAGGCACTTGGCCAGTAGAATCCATGCCGGAAAGCTTTTGCTACCAAAGCTCTGGACGAGGCATGATGCCCACATTCCCCTTGATGTATATCTCAGAGGATGTCAAGCCCTTCTTCCAGGTCAACGCATCGCTGGAGGACATTGGTCACACTCCTTTTGTATAGCTCGGAATTGATGATCGTGTATGCCTTTGCTCTCCTCTGAGTTTGCCTGGACAACACTCTTCAATGGGTAAGGTTCCATCTTTTAGGAATTGAAATATGGGTAATGCCCAAGCTGGTATTGCTCGTACAGGGAACACATCCTCATCAATTTCCATCTGATCCACCGGCATAACTTCAACCGGATCACGCTGAGCAGTCCCCGGGTTCGCTGAGGCAGTCCCCGGGTTTTGCGCACCACCTCCCATGTCAATGCCCATGGGCACAGCTCCAGACTCCGGATCCTCCGGGACGTAGATTGAGTCGGTTTCTGGGGACGGTCTGATGGATGGTTTTCTGAGGTGTTCTAACTCTACACCCGGTGGAATTGCTTGTCGGGTTGATCCGAGCTTCGACAATACGTCGGCAGCCTCATTTTCCACCCGGGGTACATGGCGAAATTCGCATCCCTCAAAATAACCAGATATCTTCTGCACATGGAATCTGTATAGTGGCATGTTTGGATCGAGAGCGTCTCACAACCCCGACACTTGCTGAACTACTAAATCCGAGTCGCCAAAGCATTGGATACGACGTATCCCAATTTCTTTTGCCACTTTGAGCCCATGCACAAGTGCTTCATATTTAGCGACATTGTTCGACGCTGCGAAATGGATCTGTAGCACATACTTCAACTGGTCATTCTTTGGCGAGGTAAGCACAACTCTGGCGCCTAACCCGATTTTTGTTTTATACCCATCAAAGTGCATTCTCCAGTAGTTCGGATCTGGTAATGGCGGTTTGTATTGCACCTCGACCCAGTCCACAAAAAAGTCAGCCACAGCCTGAGACTTGATCGCTTCTCTTCTGTCATATTGTGGCGCATAGGGAGCTAGTTCAATTGCCCATTTTGCAATTCTGCCACTTGCATACTTGTTACTCATTATCTCGGATATGGGAGCTTCACATATTACTTTGATAGGGTGCTCCTCAAAATAATGTTTCAGCTTCTTTGCCGACATATACACTCCATACGCCACTTTCTGATAGTGCGGATAATTTTGCTTTGACGCTGATAATACTTCACTCAGATAATACACTGGCCTTTGCACTGACTTACCCTCTTCGTCGCGCTCTACCACAATTACTGCACTTACAACTCGGTTGGTTGCGGCTATATAGAGCAACATTGGCTCCTTTGATAGTGGAGAGGCTAACACTGGTGCAGTGGCTAACATTTTCTTTAATTGGATAAAGGCTTCATTGGCTTGCGGCGTCCAAATGAACTTGTCCGACTTTTTCATGAGTTGATAGAGAGGCAATGCCTTTTCTCCCAACCGACATACAAACCAACTTAACGATGCCAGGCAACCAGTGAACTTCTGGACATCATTAAGACACTTCGGCAGTTCCATTCGCTCAATGGCCCAAATTTTAGTTGGATTGACTTCGATACCTCGGCTGGAGACAAGGAATCTAAGTAATTTTCCAGCCGGGACACCGAAGGTACATTTTTCCGGGTTAATCTTCATCCGAAACCTCCTTAGGTTCGCGAACGTCTGCCTGATATCGCCAAGGAGCGTTTTGCTTTCCTTGGTCTTGATAACCACATCATCCACATATACTTGTGCGTTTTGACCAATTTGGTCGTGCAAACATTTTTGCATACATCTTTAGTACGTTGCCCCTACATTACGTAAACCAAATGGCATGGTGCGATAGCAATAAGCCCCATACGGGGTGATAAATGCAGTTTTTATTTGATCATCCGGGTTTAGAGGTATCTGGTGGAAACCAGAATGTGCATCAACGAATGACAACAATTCACACCCATCAGTTGAGTCTATGAACTGATCTATCCTTGGCAGTGGAAATGGATCTTTTGGACACGCCTTGTTCAGGTTTGTGTAATCGATACACATATGCCAAACCACTGCCACGTTCGGATCATCCTTCTTCTTCTCCACCAGCACCGGATTAGATAGCCAATCTGGGTAAAGAACTTCCATGATAAATCCTGCAGCTAGTAACCGAGCTATCTCATCTCCAATGACTTTTCTCCTATCCTCGGCGAAGTGGCGGAGAGGTTGCTTCACCGGCCTTGCTCCGGGTCTCACGTTCAAAGAGTGCTCGGCCAACTCCCTCGGAACACCTTGCAAGTCCTGTGTGGACCAAGCAAAAATATCCCGATTCTCACGGAGGAAGTTGACGAGTTCGCTTTCCTATTTATCATTTAACCCGACACCAATTGTTACGGTGCGCTCTGGGAACATGTCATCAACATGCACTTTCTTGGTATCCTTTGTGGCTTGGAATGAAACACTACCATGCGGATTACTCAACACCGGCATATACTGCTGTGCGGACTGAGCCAACACCGCCACTTCTTGGATTTTTCTTTTCTCTTGCGCAATCACGAGTGACTCGGCTAGGTTAGACCCGGCTGATGCACACTCAATGGAACGTCAGAAATCTCCAGCAATGGTAATCACTCCATTTGGCCCGGGCAACTTCATCTTGAGATAGCTGATGTGACAACTTGCCATGAACTTGTTCAGTGCTGGTCTTCCGAGTAACGCATGATATGCACTTTCTAAGTTCACCACTTCAATCTCCAAATTCTCAGTTCGGCAGTTATCTCTCGTGCCGAACAATACGTCAACCCGGACCTTGCCTATGGGCTCACAAGAAATGCCTGGCACAATGCCATGGAAAGTTGTCCTTGTAGCTTGGAGCATGTTCTCCGAGATACCCAACTTGCGCATTGTATCCGCATACATGATGTTAATGCTACTGCCATTGTCAATCAGTACCTTTGAGAACCTCACATTGATGTTAGGCCCAATGAATGTCGGATCTAGCACCAGCGCATACAAACCAGGACTCGGCATAAGCTTGGGATGATCTTTGATGCTCCAGGTAATTTCTTGGCCCGACCAAGGCATATACCTCGTCACTGCTGGCATTACCGCATTGACCTCCATATGTCGGCGTTGCAAACTCTTTCTATCTGTTTCCTCAGTGGTAAACACACAGTAACTCTGATGATGCTCTCTGTACTCATTCCTCCCCTCATTTCCGGGGTACCTCTGATCCGGCTGATGCAGGTCTTCCACTTGATGCACTGCATCCCTTCTCTCATGGTTATCATACCTCGGCGGAGGGGAGGCAAATTAGCTGTTGCGTGTTCGCTCCGGAGAGCAATTGCTGCCGGGGTAACTCCTGCCGAGGTTGATCATTCCGAGGTGCCTGAACATTCCTCGAACCACCTTGTTCTATCTTACGCATCCACTCACATTGCCTCGTTGTATGACCCGCTGGGTTACTCGGATTTGGCGTGTGAAATTTACACGACTGATCCAACGTTGACTCATAAGTATACCTCGGACGGTCCTTCTTTTCTTGCCACTGTTTCTTTTGCTCTAGCGTCCAAGTTTTCTTTCCATCATTTCTCGGTGTCCATTGTTGGCCTCCAGTTTTCTGACGTTGATTGCCCCCTGCTCCGAGCTGATCTTGATTCAAAGCAGCAACTTGTTGCGAATTGTACCGGTAATCCGGTCTATCATCTCTTCTTTTACCTCAGTAGTCATTCCTCTGGGATGACCCGACTCCATCTCTCTGGTAGCACTCCTCATTTGACTCGTTTGACACGAGCCTAGGTTGAGTCGGATCACCCAAAGCATACGAATCAGCAATCTAGATCGTCTCTGCCAATGTAGTTGGCATATCTCTTTGCATTCTTTGCCACAACATGGTCGCATATCTGCATCCTTGCACAAGCCATGCTATGGCCTGTGACTCTATCACACCCTCACACGAGTTTCTCACGGTACACCACCGGGTTAAAAACTCCCGGTCCGTCTCGTTCGGTCTCTGCTTACACATAGCTAGGGTCTGTGGCCTATTTGGCCTCTGATACGTACTTGAGAAATTGCAGATAAACATTTCCTCAAAATCGATCCAGCAGTTAATACTTCTGGGTGGCAAATTGTTTAACCATACCCTCGCTGGCCCCTCCAACATCTGGGGTACGTATCTCACAGCCCATCTCAAGTTGCATGTAGCAATTTTCACAGCTGTAGCATAGTTTATCAACCAATCTTCCGGCTTTGTACTGCCGTCATACGTCTTTGTGCCTCTAGGTAACTGGAAGTTAGGTACAGGAGGCTCCTTCATGATCCGGGGCCCAAAACATGCAGGACCCGGTGGACCTTGACATTCAATTTGTTCCGACCTATACAGCCGATCCAATTTTAATCTGGCATCATCAGGCATTAAATCCCTGCTTCCCAATCTTGACCCTATCACATGATAGTCCGGCCTTGGGTATCCTGCGTTCACCATTTCCGAATCTCCATCGTTATACCGGTCTTGCCCTCTTGGAGCATCTCTCTGTTGCATACCTCGGCCGGCACTTTGCTCTTGCCTTGGTATATTCCGCTGCTGCGGTTGTCCTGCCGAGTTGCGCTGTCCGGCATTGCCATTTACAACATTTCCTTGACCGGCATTGCCTTGGTCACGGTTACCTCAGCCATCTTCACCTCGGCTCACACTTCGTCGATCATCATTTCTCTGTACTTATTTTGCTTTCCCTGCCCTTGTCGGGTCATACGGGACGATCTGTTTGTTCCTCCTGGCCGAGGTTACTACCTCTTCTATCCTAGGACCACCATGAGGAGACGATGCAGCTCCAGCGGATTTCTCCGAGTTACCCATCGCTGAATGAATGATCTTGGAGGCCCCAGCTCTCTCCGGGTTAGCCCTGAGCAACTCCTCATTTCGCCTGTTCGCGATCCGAACCAACTCATTGACCCTATCTTGCTGTTTCTGACGGGCCTCACCCGTTAGACCCTCTAACTCGGACGCAGCTGCATCCGCTGCCTTGAGGTTTTTTGCCGGGGTACTATACTTCGGCAGCCCCACGGATAAATAGTTCTCTGACTCCTCAATCCTAGTATCACCCTCTTTGTTCATTTCACTCATGAGATTTCTCCCCTTCGCTTTTACAACATCTACTTTATTTGCCTTTGCATACTCACGCAGTGTCATGTTCAACGACTGCAGAGCCGTGGCTATCTTTTTCGCACCCTCTAGAATTTTTTGCCTAGTTTCCTCTAGCTCGGCCTGTGCCTGAGCCGGATCTACCACTGCTGCTACTGGGTTTGCCAAGCTATCCATCACTTGCTGCAACACATTTTCCGACCTCTCTAGTGGAGGACCTCTACTTTTCCTCGGTGCCTTAGGCGTTACCTCTGGATCTGGTGCCGAATCCTTGCTTGCGCCTGCATCAGGCATAGTCATCATCACCTCAGCACGGTCTGGCTCGTGAACCACGCTAAGGGGTGGCTCCAATGCCTCGACGACGTGCCGCGAATGAATGCACGACACATCGACAACAACGTAGACCTTGTGCGCGCCGAGCTTGATGAAGAGGCCATTGTGCGAAAGTGGGCGTTTGCCGAAGAAGCCAGCGTTGTCGCTGACAAAGTCCAGCGCTCCAAAGCGCTGAATGAGCCCGGAGACGATGCGTTCGCCGGTGCCGATGAGGTTTCCCATCCGGATCTTGACCCCTTCTAGCGCCGCTAGCCCCACGGTGGGCGCTAACTGTCGTGGTGGTGTCACGGCAGATGCCATGGATAGGCTAAAGGTGGGTACTAAATGCACTAGGGGAATCTAGGGAGGGATAGTGTGGTGATTCCACACACAGTAGCTTTGTATTTGATTCACTCTCACAGATTACAAGTGCTCCTTGAGCTGTATTGGAGAGAGGAGGAAGAAAGAACTCTCTTACTCTCACCACTAGCTAGCTCTCAGTTACTTGCTAGAACATAACCTCAACCCAATAGAGATCAACCCTTTCTACAGAGGCCCTAGCCCTCCTTATATAGGGGTGGTCAGGTCTCCAATTAGGGCATACGGGTGGAATATGCCTCCTCCCAAAATAGTAAGCCGACCGGGTCGCTTTTCCCCCGCGTCATCCATGCAGAGGCTACGTGAGCCTCTGCGGCGCCCGCGTCAGCCGACATTAGCGTCGTCACCTCTGTCGGCCACGTCTCGGTGGTCCTGCCTCTGTCCGCTTCACTCAGGCTTAGCGTACAGGGGTCACCTTTGACTAGCGAGATACCTTCCTTCTCCTATAAGCTTGATATGACCCGGATCGTACATAGTTGATCCGGCCACACCTGTTCCTGCATACAAGTTAGATTCATCCATCTGACTTACGGCTTAAGTCGGTTGAGACCCAGTTAGGTGGACATCCCCTGGTCCGGGTTACCCCGAGATTCGGCCTGCCTTGAGGTGACTCGGCCAGCATTCGCTTTGACCTTGCCGTACCTCGGCTAACTCGGCCTCTATACCCCGGAGTGACCCTACCCGGGGGTATCCCCCCAACAGCAGGTAAAGATAAAAGTAGGTGAAGTGAAAGAAAGTAACTCAAGGGATAAAGTATTCTGGCAAGTTGTTTGTTTTGGCTGTCACAATTAGTGAAGCACATCATGTTTTATATCAGCTAGATGTATAAGTACTAAATACCAAGAAGCATAAATAACTCGATGATTAAAATCCTCTGGCCCAGCCTAATGGGATTAATTAACGAAAAGTACATCTTTAGGAGGACAATATCATCATCATATAGCTTGAATGGAATGCGCAAGGCAAATGTATGATCTTGATAGGTTTTCTCTTTTACCGGTCTTATGTTGTTAGTGTGGATACTGGGTTATAGGATAGATAGTCATACTATCAAGAGGGGCTCTCAAGTAAGTAGCTTGATCGTTTCCTTTGAGATCAAAGCCTTGCATAATTGCATCATATTTATTGGTTGTTATTTGTATCTTATCCATGTGTGGTTTTACAGCTTGTGGTTATCTTCATAACAAGCTCTAGTTCATCAAAAAATAGATTTTGGATGAATATCCTATTGCGTTTTCATATTGAAGGTTTTACTGGCTCTTCACCTTGGGAGGTTCTCACCTCTTTTTATTGTATACTATACGTCATTATCTTTCCAGCAAATTGATTTCATTCCGTTTAGAGTCCAGGTGGAAAAGTTATTGGAATTTTGGTGTTATGGATTTCTCTATTTTACAAACAAAAGGAAAAAGAAAGGGAGCCTAGAGTGGTCCAGGGCTGGGCCATCCTACCAGCATTGCACTGCCTCCCGCCCAGCCTCCCATCCCGGACTGGGTTAAGGCTTGGCCATCCTGCCAACCGCTAGGCGCAACCCACAAACCCCCCCCCCCACGATTGCCCATTCAGAGTCAGCCGGGGCTAAGCCGACCCACTCTCACATGCCATCCTCTACTTCTCGCCCAAACTCCTTCCTAGAGGGGTATGTGTATGGGCTTCTAGCCCAGCCGTTTCCGCTGCTGCTCCCCAGCTAATATCACGGACTTGACCAACGCGGTCCAGCCGGTCGGACTAGTCCGGCCTAGGCCAGCCTGCTCGCGCGCCTAGGTCACCCAACGACTCCTTTCAACACATTTTTTTCTCCCCCTTTATAATTGCCCCTCCTTCTTCCTTGGGAGTTGTTGCTTGCTTTGCTCTCTCTCTCTCTCTCCTCTAGTGATTTTTCTTCCAAGAGCTTGCAAATCCTCTCAATCCCTCTCATATTGCTTTAATCTTTTTGGGGGATTCGAAAGGGAAGATCTAAATCTATAACTCCACTAATCCATCTCTTCTCTAAGTGCGGGGAACATCTTGGGATCGAGATATTGGGGACTTTTGTGGTTTTCCTCTTGTGTTGTTTCTCTCTTATTCCCCCAATAGCGTTCATAGATTTGGTGAAATTTGGGAGAGAAGTACTTTGAACTTGTGTTCTTTCCATTGCATTAGGTGCATTGATTTGAGTTCTCTACGGAGAATTAGTTGGTGAAATGAAAAGAAGCTTGTTACTCTTGGGTTATTGGAACCCTAGATGGTGTAGTGTACTTGGTGCTGATTCTTTGGGCCTCAAATTAAGTTGTGGAGCTTCCTCAAGCTATAGGAATTTGTGGTTATTTCTTGGGAGTCTTTAATTAAGTTGGGGAGATTTCCCCAAACTTTTACGGGTTTAGTGACCGCCCTCATGTGTCCCATAGTGGATCGGGTGCTTGATCTGCGGTGAGTGCTTAGGAGAATAGGGTGAGGGCTCTTGTGGTGGAGAATATCATTTTGTGGCCCGAAAGTTGGGGTGTCCAGGCAGTGCGGTACCCGAGTTCCCTGAAATCATCCGCAATGACTACAGTTGGTGTGCCAAATACTCAGAGGGTCTTTTTCGGCACGAATTCAACTTTACGTTTCAATACAAAAAATCAGGCTAATGGCTGTCAAGTTGGGCCCCTCCTGTCAGTTCTCGCCGTTATGTCGCTCCTGTCACTCCTGTCGCTTAGGTGTCAATTAGGCTTGCAGCGTTGGCGCCTGCGTCCATTACGTGTCTTCTTCTTCCCCAGAGCGGCAATCTATGGGGCGTCACAGCCATGGCGGAGAGCTGGGACGTGGATGAACCTGCTTGGCCCAGCTCTCCTCCCTGTAGGCTTGCATCATTGGCGCCTGCATCCATTACGCGTCTTCTTCGCCGGAGCGGCAATCTGTGGTCGCGGCCATGGCGCAGAGCTGGGAAGTGACGAAGTTGCTCGGCCCCGCTCTCCTCCCCATCCCGAGTCGGAGCTCGCCCTCACCGTGGACGCACCCATGGCACGGTCGGGGACGAGAATTGGTTCCCGGTGAGATCTATCACCATGTCGACCATGCTCGGTTCTGTTTTCCTCCTCTAGAATCCGAGCTCGCCGTCGCCATGGTTGCACCCACACCAATTCTGCCACCTTTGCTGAGGTCTCTATGGTAGCTCAAGTTCCGGGGCTCTCCAAGTTCTGCCATGTTGGGCCTGTAAGTGTTGTTGTATGTTAAACTAGCAAATCTCTTTTGTTCAAATCTCTTGGGCTGTACCAACTTCATTGTGTTTAATTATGAAAGACAAAATAGAAATGACTTCTCTCAATTTCTCGCATAAAAAAATGCACAACTAATTTCATATTCTCGCAGGAATTGGCCCCACTTGTTGAACCGGTAGCACTGCCACGATCTCCACGTAACCACGGTGAGTTCTCGAATCGAAAGTTGCAGTTACCACGTTTCTTCTGCAGTCATTCCTCTTCCTCAGTCATTCCTCTGCAGTTTTTCCTGGGCGCTTCTTCTTCCTCTGTTCTAGAACCGTCGGTTCATCTTCTTCTTCCTCTCGCAGGCAGTTCCTTGCAGGCAGTTCCTTTCACCCATTTCTTTGCAGGCATGGACGATGGGAAACACACAACAGAGACCCACTTGGTCCTTGACCATGGCACCACGACTTTGACAGTGGTGTACACAAATGATGAAGCGACTGTGGAGACAACTCTCGCCAGGTTTGAGCAATTGCTTGAGAAAGAGAAGCACAAGTTTGTGGGGCTAGACTTGGAGTACACCCGTGTAAATAAGCGAAAAAATCCTCCACAAGAGATCACTGTCGTGAAAATCGCCATACATGAGGAGGTCCTCGTTTTCCACTTCTGCATGTATGTGAAATTTAAATTTGAGATCACCACTTCTGCATCCCTTGTTCCCTTACATCCCTAGAACCATCTAAGTGCAGGAGTAAACCAACTGAGATGCGTTGTCCGGCTCTGGTCGAGTTCTTGTGTAGGAAAGGGATAACTTTCACTAGCGTGGATATCACAAATGACACAATTATGCTTTCTCGTGCGTTGATAAAAATCCTAGAGGGGCACCACATCGACATCCAAAATCTGTACAAGATCAAATCATACCCAGCGAAGGATGGCATGGGTAATCTGGCAGCGGAAATCATCGATAAATCCTATGAAAAACTGAAGAAATTGAAGCGACTCGATCACGACTACTGGGAGTGGAAGCCGATGAGCAAGGTGCACCTCGAGTATGCAGCCAAAGACGCCTACATGGCGTA
Source organism: Avena sativa (assembly GCA_916181665.1). NCBI lineage: Eukaryota > Viridiplantae > Streptophyta > Magnoliopsida > Poales > Poaceae > Avena > Avena sativa. Next base: position 75,971,660 of record OV702292.1, on the reverse strand, counting down.
TGAGTTGTATAGTAAGCTCATTACCATGAAAGATGTGATGGTTAAGGCGGGGTTTTTCGCGAGAGAGCTATGCCCTGGTTGCAAGCTAGCCCAGGAGAAGAAGCGCGAGGAGGACATAAAGCGGTTTCAGGACGAGCAGGGATCTTGGGACGGTGGCGACATCAAGCGGCTGAAGGGGAAGCAAGTCAAGGACAACAACAAGTGGTGGTGATACATTATGTGTTTGAACTAGATTTTAGTTACTTCAATACAAAATTTCGACCAATTTAACTTGTTGATGTATTTCTTGAAAATTATAATATAATCGAGCACTAGAAATATTTTGTAGTGTGCATGAGCATGATCAGTAAATATAATTGAACACTAGAAACTTTAAGGCATTCCATATAAAGGAGTAGATTAATATATAAGGTACACTAGAGACACCATGGATATATTGTCTTACATGCAACACACAGGTAATAATTAACTAGAACAAAATAAAAGCAGGGGCTGCAGCAGGAGGACGGGACACGGAGACGCCTAGCAGGGCAGGGGTTTATCATCAGGAGGCAACGACAGCCTAGTCGATGGGATACAGGCCAGTCCTGACAAACTCTCGGAGGAATTTGCCATAGGCTGCGTGCCGTGCCAAGGTAATCGGCCTATGGCTTCTGACTCTGCCTCTGCCAACACCCTCCGCGTGCTGGATCATGCTGTTGAGGTCCACGTTGGTTGCTCTGCCACAGAATGGGCAAACCAGTCTCCCCTACGGTGGAAACGGATTAGCCCATACCGTAACTGCCTCAGCACGTAGCGGCTCTTGTTGTCCCTAGATACCTTGCTATCGTCCACTTCATCATCATCCTCCTGTTGATTTTTAAGAACATAACTTAGAACTCGTACATATGATTGAATTGTATTACAACTCAAGAATTGACAACATGTATATGTAGGACAATATATCCGTGGATATCAAAGATAAAGCATCTCAGCAATAGTTTGATCGGTTCATATATCATTTCATCTCAACACAATGACAAATAATTGCATCAGATTGTGGACTCATAAGTTTCTTCAGGGATGGAGTCAGCGAACCAAGTAACAATTGCACAACCTGTAATGTTGTTGTACATCGCCCCCGGTTCACTAACTCATCCCTGAAAAAATCTGATACCAATGTGTCTACCTCTCTTTTGGGACAAATTTGAATCATTGGCCACAATAAGAAATTGAAATGTAATCGTACAAAACATTATTCAGGGATATACATAGTCAGGTACAAAACCAAGCCTAAATATTGTAATTATAAATAAAAAACCAAACAATTAATCTTCAGGTGCATGTTAAAAATACTTATGATCAAAACCATTCATATACATATGCATCATACCAATCATTAAAAGATCAGAAACAATTCAAGGATCATATATGTAGTTCCGTATGAGAATAAATCTAGGGCCTCATAATTTGTTTAGAGATGGAGTTGGCGAACCAAAGTACCAACAGCACAACCTATATTGTTTGTGTGCATTGCTGCATCAGGTTCACCAACCCATCCCTAAAACACGACACCATCATACGTGTCTCCCCTTGAAATATTTTGGGGCAAATTTCAATCATCGGCCTCGGTGACAAACTAAAATGTAATTCTTATACACTATGAATGCATGGAATAGATTATTTGAATATCATAGTTCTATAAATATAGAATAAAGATTGCAGCCTCATAAGTTTATTCAGGGATGGCGTGAGTGAACCAAGTAACAATTGCACAGCTTATATTGTTATTGTACATCGCCCCAGGTTCACTAAATCGTCCCTGAAAAAAATCAGACACCAATGTGTCTGCCTCTCTTTTGGGGAAAATTTGAATCATTAGCCACAATAAGAAATTGAAATGTAATCGTACAAAACATTATTCAGGGATATACATAGTCAGGTACAAAAACAAGCCTAAATATTGTAATTATAAATAAAAAACCAAACAATTAATCTTCAGGTGCATGTTAAAAATACTTATGATCAAAACCATTCATATACATATGCATCATACCAATCATTAAATGATCAGAAACAATTCAAGGATCATATATGTAGTTTCGTATGAGGATAAATCTAGGGCCTCAAAATTTGTTTCAGAGATGGAGTTGGAGAACCAAAGTACCAACAACACAACCTATATTGTTTGTGTGCATTGCTGCCTCAGGTTCACCAACCCATCCCTAAAACACGACACTGTCATACGTGTCTCCCCTTGAACTCTTTTGGGGCAAATTTCAATCATCGGCCTCGATGACAAACTAAAATGTAATTCTTATACACTGAATGCATGGAATAGGTAATTGGAATATCATAGTTCTATGAATGTAGAATAAAGATTATGGTCTCATAAGTTTCTACAGGGACGGTGTAAGTGAACCAAATAACAATTGCATGGCCTATATTGTTCTTGTACATCGCCCTAGGTTCACTAACTCGTCCCTAAAAAAATCTGACACCAATGTGTCTACCTCTCTTTTGGGGCAAATTTGAATCATTGGCCACAATAAGAAATTGAAATGTAATCGTACAAAACATTATTCAGGGATATACATAGTCAGGTACAAAAACAAGCCTAAATATTGTAACTATAAATAAAAAACCAAACAATTAATCTTCAGGTACATGTTAAAAATACTTATGATCAAAGCCATTCATATACATATGCATCATACCAATCATTAAAAGATCAGAAACAATTCAAGGATCATATATGTAGTTCCGTATGAGGATAAATCTAGGGCCTCAAAATTTGTTTCAGAGATGGAGTTGGAGAACCAAAGTACCAACAACACAACCTATATTGTTTGTGTGCATTGCTGCCTCAGGTTCACCAACCCATCCCTAAAACACGACACTGTCATACGTGTCTCCCCTTGAACTCTTTTGGGGCAAATTTCAATCATCGGCCTCGGTGACAAACTAAAATGTAATTCTTATACACTGAATGCATGGAATAGGTAATTGGAATATCATAGTTCTATGAATGTAGAATAAAGATTAAGGTCTCATAAGTTTCTGCAGGGACGGTGTAAGTGAACCAAGTAACAATTGCACAGCCTATATTGTTCTTGTACATCGCCCCAGGTTCACTAACTCATCCCTGAAAAAATCTGACACCAATGTGTCTGCCTCTCTTTTGGGGCAAATTTGAATCATTAGCCACAATAAGAAATTGAAATGTAATCGTACAAAACATTATTCAGGGATATACATAGTCAGGTACAAAAACAAGCCTAAATATTGTAATTATAAATAAAAAACCAAACAATTAATCTTCAGGTACCTTTTAAAAATACTTATGATCAAAACCATTCACATACATATGCATCATACCAATCATTAAAAGATCAGAAACAATTCAAGAATCATATATGTAGTTCCATCTGAGAATAAATCTAGGGCCTCAAAATTTGTTTCAGAGATGGAGTTGGGGAACCAAAGTACCAATAGCATAACCTATATTGTTTGTGTGCATTGCTGCCTCAGGTTCACCAACCTATCCCTAAAACACGACACCATCATACGTGTCTCCACTTGAACTCTTTTGGGGCAAATTTCAATCATCGGCCTCGGTGACAAACTAAAATGTAAATCTTATACACTATGAATGCATGGAATAGATAATTCAAATATCATAGTTATATGAATGTAGAATAAAGATTGCAGCCTCATAAGTTTCTACAGAGATGGCATGAACCAAGTAACAATTGCACAGCTTATATTGATCTTGTACATGGCCCCAGGTTCGCTCACTCATCCCTGTAAAAATTTGACACCAATGTGTCTGCCTCTCTTTGGGGCAAATTTGAATCATTGGCCACAATAAGAAATTGAAATGTAATCGTACGAAACAATATTCAGGGATATACAAATGCATCATACAACGCATTCATAGATCAGAAACAATACAAATATTATATATTTAGGTTCCATATGAGAGAAAAAATTAGGGCCTCATTTTTTCAGCGATGGAGTCAGAGAACCAAAATACCAACAACACAACCTATATTGTTTATGTGCATTGCTGCCTCAGGGCCACTAACTATCCCTAAGAAAACGACACCATCAGATGCCCTTGCACTATTTTGGGGAAAAATTGAATCATTGGGCTCAGTAAGGAATAGAAATGTAATGTTATAGACCTGCTGTGTATCAAAACCAACACTTAACTAGATGGCAGATGAGCAGATTGGGGTTTTGTGACTAGACAGATTGGGGTTTTGTGACTAGATGGCAGATGCATCAATCAACCGATCGAATCATATAAATACTACCCTACTTCAAGAGCAAAAGAATCTGTACACGATTGAGCAAATCCTATGTATGAACAGTGAAAACTGCGGCTGCGACTAGAGAAGCTAGCAATGTAGTACCTCAGACTCCTCATCAGGGACCTCCTCCTCGAACTCATCATTCTCCGCGATTGCGTCGAAGATTTCTTGAACGGCGATGGGGTCGTCGATGTAGATCACCGGATTGCCTCCGCCTCCCGCCTGCCCCCCATCTAGATCTGCCGTTGGCACCACGACGTTGTCGGCCACCTGCTGCTCGACGGTGATGGCTACTACCTGCTGCTCGGCGGCGACGGCTACTGGCTGGACGAATGAGTTCGCACCCTCGACGGCGCAGCGACGAGCGGCGTTCGTGCCTGGAGAAGACACCTCCGTCTACTTGGCGACGACCAAGCCATCTACTGCTGCGCCTTCAACTGGCTTCACCTCCGGATCTTCTCCACGCGTACGCTTTATGGCGCACCAAGGGAAGGAGGTAGTGCAAACGAGGGAGCTTCGGCACACACGACAGGTGTAGATTGGGGTCTTGGGACTAGACAGACTGGGGGGAAATGACACGAGCTCATGGAAGAAGAAGCTTGACGGGGGTTATAAACACCGGACCGTTCGTAGTCCTCGAGTGGACACGTGTGGTGGGCGGGGGCGGGGGGGGCTACCACGATCTCCACCCTTTTTTTCGGTTCCCTTTTTTTGAAACAGCCACGATCTCCACTTTAGAGCTGCATTGAAAACATGCTCATGGCAGACCTCGATTCCACTGCATGCAAGTGGCGCGGAACTAATTTCTAGCAACGTTAGATCTACTCGAGGGGGGCCCTTGACTCATGGAATTTACTAGCGGTAGGGCCCAGTTGGAAGTGAGATTGAGAGCGCTGCATAAAAATTGGATATGTCTGATTAAAATCAAGTGGCAATAAATTGCAGCGTCCCATCGACAACCGTGCACTCGATGACCCCGTTTCCCTGTGCATGAGTTGTAGTAGCAGTAGTAGGCTTTTCAGACTTGATTAAACTTGACATGACCGCTCAACGACTTTTTCCATGGACGGCATCGTGTTCCTTCCTGTAGAAGTCTCGCGGAGGGAGACGCCCGTGCTGTCTCATGCTGGACTGTGAAGGGCACGGGGTGTGCAACGATCATCGTTGGATCGCACAGAATCAACGGTTGGTGCGCAAGATCCGCGTGACAACTGTGACAACCAATCAGGGAGTAGCAGACAGGGTGAGCATAGTTTTGGGCTTCTACAAAAGATAGAGAGGGGGGTGGGCAAAACTAAGTAGTACCACATAAAACCAAGGGCAAAACTGAGTAGTATAAAAATGGAAAGTGTCTTGTACAATAAAATACATCGTGGAATACATCAAATTATGCCAAGATAGGTCCACTAGAGTTCATTGGACGTGTGTTCTTCTCATAAACCACACATGGATCCACCAGTGTCATTGCATGTGTGTTCTTATAAACAAACCACATAAGGATCCACCAGTGTCATTGCATGTCTGTTCTTTTCATGAACCACACCCTGTTTCACTGCATGTCGGTTCTTTTCATGAAACACATAAGGATCTACCAGTGTCATTGGATGTGTGTTCTTCTTATGAACCACACGTGGATCCACCGGTGTCATTGCATGTCTGTTCCTCTAAACAAACCACATAAGGATCCACCAGTGTCATTGCGTGTATGTTCTTTTCATGAACCACACCCAGTGTGATTGCATATTTGTTCCTCTAAACAAACCACATAAGGATCCACCAGTGTCATTGCGTGTCTGTTTTTTCATGAACCACACCCAGTGTCATTGCATGTGTGTTCTTCTAAACAAACCACATAAGGATACACCACTGTCATTGCATGTATGTTCTTTTCATGAACCACACATAAGGATCCACCGGTGTCATTGCATGTCTGTTCTTTTCATGAACCACACCCAATTTAATTGCATGTGTGTTCTCCTGACAAACCACATATGGATCCTCTAGTGTCATTGCATGTCTGTTCCTCTAAACAAACCACATAAGGATCCACCAGTGTCATTGTGTGTCTGTTCTTTTCATGAACCACACCCAATGTCATTGCATGCGTGTTCTTTTCATTAACCATAGCTAGAGTCATTGCATGTCTGTTACTTCCATAAACCACACGTGGATCCACCGATGTCATTGCATGTCTGTTCTTTTCATGAACCACACCCAGTGTCACTGCATGTCAGTTCTTTTCATGAACCACATAAGGATCCACCTAGTGTCATTGGATGTGTGTTCTTCTTATGAACCACACCTAGTGTCATTGCATGTGTGTTCTTCTAAACAAACCACATAAGGATCCACCAGTGTCATTGCCTATCTATTCTTTTCATGAACCACACCTAGTGTCATTGCATGTGTGTTCTTCTAAACAAACCACATAAGTCATTGCATTTTTGTTCTTTTCATGAACCACACTCGGTGTCATTGCATGTCTGTTCTTTTCATGAACCACAGCTAGAGTCCACCAGTGTCATTGGATGTCTGTTCTTCCCATGAACCACACATGGATCCACCAGTGTCATTGCCTATCTGTTCTTTTCATAGATCACAGGTAGAGTCATTGCATGTCCATTACTTCCATAAACCACATATGGATCCACCTAGTGTGATTGCATGTCTGTTCCTCTAAACAAACCACATAAGGATCCACCAGTGTCATTGGATGTGTGTTCTTCTCATGAACCATACCCAGTGTCATTGCATGTGTGTTCTTCTAAACAAACCACATAAGGATCCACCAGTGTCATTGCCTGTCTGTTCTTTTCATGAACCACATAAGGATCCACCAGTGTCATTGCATGTCTGTTCTTTTCATGAATCACAGCTAGACTCATTGCATGTCTGTTACTTCCATAAACCACATATGGATCCACCTAGTGTGATTGCATGTCTGTTCCTCTAAACAAACCACTTAAGGATCCACCAGTGTCATTGCGTGTCTATTCCTTTCATGAACGACATCCAGTGTCATTGCATGTGTGTTCTTCTAAACAAACCACATAAGGATCCAGCAGTGCCATTGCATATCTGTTCTTTTCATGAACCACACCCAGTGTCATTGCATGTCTATTCTTCTAAACAAACCACATAAGTCATTGCATGTCTGTTCTTTTCATGAACCACACCCGGTGTCATTGCATGTCTATTTTTTTCATGAACCATATCTAGAGTCCACCAGTGTCATTGGATGTCTGTTCTTCCCATGAACCACACATGGATCCACCAGTGTCATTGCCTGTCTGTTCTTTTCATGGATCACAGCTAGAGTCATTGCATGTCTGTTACTTCCATAAACCACATATGGATCCACCTAGTGTGATTGCATGTTTGTTCCTCTAAACAAACCAAATAAGGATCCACCAGTGTCATTGGATGTGTGTTCTTCTCATGAACCACACCTAGTGTCATTGCATGTGTGTTCTTCTAAGCAAACCACATAAGGATCCACCAGTGTCATTGCCTGTCTGTTCTTTTCATGAACCACATAAGGATCCACCTATGTCATTGCATGTCTGTTCTTTTCATGAATCACAGCTAGAGTCATTGCATGTCTTTTACTTCCATAAACCACATATGGATCCACCTACTGTGATTGCATGTCTGTTCCTCTAAACAAACCACATAAGGATCCACCAGTGTCATTGCATGTCTGTTCTTTTCATGAACCACACCCAGTGTCATTGCATGCGTGTTATTTTCATTAACCATAGCTAGAGTCATTGAATGTATGTTCTTTTCATGAACCACAGATAAGGATCCACCGATGTCATTGCATGTCTGTTCTTTTCATGAACCACACCCAGTGCCATTGCATGTGTGTTCTCCTGACAAACCACATATGGACCCACTAGTGTCATTTCATGTCTGTTCTTTTCATGAACCATAGCTAGAGTCCACCAGTGTCATTGGATGTCTGTTCTTCCCATGAACCACACATGGGTCCACCAGTGTCATTGCCTGTCTGTTCTTTTCATGGATCACAGCTAGAATCATTGCATGTCTGTTACTTCCATAAAACACATATGGATCCACCTAGTGTGATTGCATGTCTGTTCCTCTAAACAAACCACATAAGGATCCACCAGTGTCATTGGATATGTGTTCTTCTCATGGACCACACCCAGTGTCATTGCATGTGTGTTGTTCTAAACAAACCACATAAGGATCCACCAGTGTCATTGCCTGTCTGTTCTTTTCATGAACCACATAAGGATCCACCAGTGTCATTGCATGTTTGTTCTTTTTATGAATCACAGCTAGAGTCATCGCATGTCTTTTACTTCCATAAACCACATATGGATCCACCTAGTGTGATTGCATGTCTGTTCCTCTAAACAAACCACATAAGGATCCACCAGTGTCATTGCATGTCTGTTCTCTTCATGAACCTCACCCAGTGTCATTGCATGTGTGTTCTTCTAAACAAACCACATAAGGATCCACCGGTGTCATTGCCTATCTGTTCTTTTCATGAACCACACCAGTGTCATTGCATGTGTGTTCTTCTAAACAAACCACATAAGTCATTGCATGTCTGTTCTTTTCATGAACCACACCCAGTGTCATTGCATGCGTGTTCTTTTCATGAACCATACCTAGAGTCATTGCATGTCTGTTACTTCCATAAACCACACATGGATCCACCGATGTTATTGCATGTATGTTCTTTTCATGAACCACACCCAGTGTCACATCATGTCATTTCTTTTCATGAACCACATAAGGATCCACCCAGTGTGATTGGATGTGTGTTATTCTCATGAACCACACGTGGATCCACCGGTGTCATTGCATGTCTGTTCCTCTAAACAAACCACATAAGGATCCACCAGTGTCATTGCATGTCTGTTCTTTTCATGAACCACACCCAGTGTCATTGCATGCGTGTTCTTTTCATTAACCATAGCTAGAGTCATTGCATGTCTGTTACTTCCATAAACCACACATGGATCCACCGATGTCATTGCATGTCTGTTCTTTTCATGAACCACACCTAGTGTCATTGCATGTATGTTCTTTTCATGAACCACAACTAGATTCCACCAGTGTCATTGGATGTGTGTTCTTACCATGAACCACACATGGATCCTCCAGTGTCATTGCATGTGTGTTATTCTAAACAAACCACATAAGGATCCACCAGTGTCATTGCATGTGTGTTATTCTAAACAAACCACATAAGGATCCACCAGTGTCATTGCATGTCTGTTCTATTCATGAACCACACATAAGGATCCACCAGTGTCATTGCATGTCTGTTCTTTTCATGAACCACACCCAATGTCATTGCATGTCTGTTCTTTTTCATGAACCACATAAGGATCTACCAGTGTCATTGCATGTCTGTTCTTTTCAGGAACCACACCCAGTGTCATTGCATGTGTGTTACTTCCATAAACCACATATGGATCCACCTAGTGTGATTGCATGTTTTTTCCTTCCATAAACCACATAAGGATCCACCAGTGTCATTGCCTGTCTGTTCTTTTGATGAACCACACCTAGTGTCAGTGCATGTCTGTTCTTTTCATGAACCACACCCAGTGTCACTGCATGTCAGTTCTTTTCATGAACCACATAAGGATCTATCAGAGTCATTGGATGTGTGTTCTTCTCGTGAACCACACATGGATCCACCGGTGTCATTGCATGTTTGTTCCTCTAAACAAACCACACAAGGATCCACCAGTGTCATTGCGTGTGTGTTCTTTTCATGAACCACACCCAGTGTCATTGCATGTGTGTTCTTCTAAACAAACCACATAAGGATCCACCAGTGTCATTGCATGTCTGTTCTTTTCATGAACCACATAAGGATGGGCCCACCAGTGTCATTGCATGTCTGTTCTTTTCATGAACCACACCCAGTGTCAGTGCATGTCTGTTCTATTCATGAACCACACCCAATTTCACTGCATGTCTATTCTTTTCATGAACCACATAAGGATCGACCAGTGTCATTGGATGTGTGTTCTTCTCATGAACCACATATGGATCCACCTAGTGTGATTGCATGTCTGTTCCTCTAAACAAACCACATAAGGATCCACTAGTGTCATTGCGTGTCTATTCTTTTCATCAACCACACCCAGTGTCATTGCATGTGTGTTCTTCTAAACAAACCACACAAGGATCCACCGGTGTCATTGTCTGTCAGTTCTTTTCATGAACCACACCAAGTGTAATTGCATGTGTGTTCTTCTAAATAAACCACATAAGTCATTGCATGTCTGTTCTTTTCATGAACCACACCTGGTGTCATTGCATGCGTGTTCTTTTGATGAACCATAGCTAGAGTCATTGCATGTCTGTTACTTCCATAAACCACACATGGATGCACCGATGTCATTGCATGTCTGTTCTTTTCATGAACCACACCCAGTGTCACTGCATGTCAGTTCTTTTCATGAACCACATAAGGATCCACCCAGTGTCATTGGATGTGTGTTCTTCTCATGAACCACACGTGGATCCACCGGTGTCATTGCATGTCTGTTCCTCTAAACAAACCACATAAGGATCCACCAGTGTCATTGCATGTCTATTCTTTTCATGAACCACACCCAGTGTCATTGCATGCGTGTTCTTTTCATTAACCATAGCTAGAGTCATTGCATGTCTGTTACTTCCATAAACCACACATGGATCCACCGATGTCATTGCATGTCTGTTCTTTTCATGAACCACACCCAGTGTAATTGCATGTCTGTTCTTTTCTTGAACTACAGGTAGAGTCCACCAGTGTCATTGGATGTGTGTTCTTCCCATGAACCACACATGGATCCACCAGTGTCATTGCATGTGTGTTCTTCTAAACAAACAACATAAGGATCCACCAGTGTCATTGCATGTATATTCTTTTCATGAACCACACATAAGGATCCACTAGTGTCATTGCATGTCTATTCTTTTCATGAACCACACCCAATGTCATTGCATGTCTGTTCTTTTCATGAACCACATAAGGACCTACTAGTGTCATTGCATGTCTGTTCTTTTCATGAACCACACCCAGTGTCATTGCATGTGTGTTACTTCCATAAACCACATATGGATCCACCTAGTGTGATTGCATGTTTGTTCCATCCATAAACCACATAAGGATCCACCAGTGTCATTGCCAGTCTGTTCTTTTCATGAACCACACCTAGTGTCAGTGCATGTCTGTTCTTTTCATGAACCACACCTAGTGTCACTGCATGTCAGTTCTTTTCATGAACCACATAAGGATCTACCAGAGTCATTGGATGTGTGTTCTTCTCATGAACCACACGTGGATCCACCGGTGTCATTGCATGTTTGTTCCTCTAAACAAACCACATAAGGACCCATCAGTGTCATTGTGTCTGTGTTCTTTTCATGAACCACACCTAGTGTCATTGCATGTGTGTTCTTCTAAACAAACGACATAAGGATCCACTAGTGCCATTGCATGTCTGTTCTTTTCATGAACCACATAAGGATGGGCCCACCAGTGTCATTGCATGTCTGTTCTTTTCATGAACCATACCCAGTTTCACTGCATGTCTATTCTTTTCATGAACCACACCCAGTTTCACTGCATGTCTATTCTTTTCATGAACCATATAAGGATCTACCAGTGTCATTGGATGTGTGTTCTTCTCATGAACCACATATGGATCCACCTAGTGTGATTGCATGTTTGTTCCTCTAAACAAACCACATAAGGATCCACCAGTGTCATTGCGTGTCTGTTCTTTTCATGAAACACACCTACTGTCATTGCTTGTGTGTTCTTCTAAACAAACCACATAAGGATCCACCGGTGTCATTGGCTGTCTGTTCTTTTCATGAACTACACTCAATGTCATTGCATGTAAGTTCTTCTAAACAAACCACATAAGTCACTGCATGTCTGTTATTTTCATGAACCACACCCGATGTCATTGCATGCGTGTTCTTTTCATGAACCATACCTAGAGTCATTGCATGTCTGTTACTTCTATAAACCACACATGGATCCACCGATATCATTGCATGTCTGTTCTTTTCATGAACCACACCCAGTGTCACTGCATGTCAGTTCTTTTCATGAACCACACAAGGATCCACCCAGTGTCATTGGATGTGTGTTCTTCTCATGAACCACATGTGGATCCACCAGTGTCATTGCATGTCTATTCCTCTAAACAAACCACATAAGGATCCACCAGTGTCATTGCATGTCTGTTCTTTTCATAAACCACACCCAGTGTCATTGCATGCGCGTTCTTTCCATTAACCATAGCTAGAGTCATTGCATGTCTGTTACTTCCATAAACCACACATGGATCCACCGATGTCATTGCATGTCTGTTATTTTCATGAACCACACCTAGTGTCATTGCTTGTTTGTTCTTTTCATGAACCATAGCTAGAGTCCACCAGTGTCATTGGATGTGTGTTCTTCCCATGAACCACACATGGATCCACCAGTGTCATTGCATGTGTGTTCTTCTAAACAAACCACATAAGGATCCACCAGTGTCATTGTATGTCTGTTCTTTTCATGAACCACACATAAGGATCCACCAGTGTCATTGCATGTCTGTTCTTTTCATGAACCACACCATATGTCATTGCATGTATGTTATTTTCATGAACCACATAAGGATCTACCAGTGTCATTGCATGTCTGTTCTTTTCATGAACCACACCTAGTGTCTTGCATGTGTGTTACTTCCATAAACCACATATGGATCCACCTAGTGTGATTGCATGTTTGTTCTTTCCATAAACCACATAAGGATCCACCAGTGTCATTGCATGTCTGTTCTTTTCATGAACCACACCTAGTGTCAGTGCATGTCTGTTCTTTTCATGAACCACACCTAGTGTCACTGCATGTCAGTTCTTTTCATGAACCACATAAGGATCTACCAGAGTCATTGGATGTGTGTTCTTCTCATGAACCACACGTGGATCCATCGGTGTCATTGCATGTCTGTTCCTCTAAACAAACCACATAAGGATCCAGCAGTATCATTGCGTGTGTGTTCTTTTCATGAACCACACCCAGTGTCATTGCATGTGTGTTCTTATAAACTAACCACATAAGGGTCCACTAGTGTCATTGCATGTCTGTTCTTTTCATGAACCACATAAGGATGGGCCCACCAGTGTCATTGCATGTCTGTTCTTTTCATGAACCACAGCTAGTGTCAGTGCATGTTTGTTCTATTCATGAACCACACCCAGTTTCACTGCATGTCTATTATTTTCATGAACCACATTAGGATCTACCAGTGTCATTGGATGTGTGTTCTTCTGATGAACCACATGTGGATCCACCGGTGTCATTGCATGTCTGTTCCTCTAAACAAACCACATAAGGATCCACTAGTGTCATTGCGTGTCTGTTCTTTTCATGAACCACACCCAGTGTCATTGCATGTGTGTTCTTATAAATAAACCACATAAGGATCCACCGGTGTCATTGCCTGTCTGTTCTTTTCATGAACCACACTCAGTGTCATTGCATGTGTGTTCTTCTAAACAAACCACATAAGTCACTGCATGTCTGTTCTTTTAATGAACCACACCCGGTGTCATTGCATGTGTGTTCCTCTAGACAGACCACATAAGGATCCACCGGTGTCATTGCATGTCTGTTCCTCTAACAAACTACATAAGAATCCACCGGTGTCATTGGATGTGTGTTCTTCTCATGAACCACACGTGGATCCACCGGTGTCATTGCATGTCAGTTCCTCTAAACAAACCACATAAGGATCCACTAGTGTCATTGTGTGTCTGTTCTTTTCATGAACCACGCCCGGTGTCATTGCATGCGTGTTCTTTTCATTAACCACAACTAGAGTCATTGCATGTCTGTTACTTCCATAAACCACACATGGATCCACCGATGTCATTGCATGTCTGTTCTTTTCACAAACCACACATGGATACACCAGTGTCATTGCATGGGTAGCCGTTCGATTGGGGCGCTTGGACGATTGGGATGGTCTTCGTGAGAGCGATCCGCGAGTAGGCTATTCTGCGGCATGATTGGCCACGCTTGCTCTGGACAAACTCGCAATACCGGGCGCTCCCCTGTTGCGAGTGTCACGTCTCACGAATTCAGTGGGCCACATCCCAGTGTCACGTCCCCATTACTTCTCTTCCTCCCCATACTTCTCTTCCTTACCCTCGAAGCCACTTCCCCACTTTACTCCCATCCTGCCGTAGCCGCAAGCCGACGACGCCTCCATCCCAATCCCCTCTCCGGTAGCCACCCCCCACCCCTCTCGCCATGGGTTCAAGGGGAGACAGCGAGAAAACGCGTCGTGACAACATGGACGGTGATTTCGATGTGAGTCGTCTCATCTCTATTTCTATCATCTGTGGCCAGTTATCTATTTTTTGAGCTAGATCTAATATGTTTACTCATGCGCGTATGATGTGTTAGGCCAACCAGACGATGTATGACTCCGACTATCACAGTTTAGAGGATGAAGACAGTCCTCTGGTATGTAAACATGGATATGTGCCTGCTAAATTTGTAGCCTTCGAAGGACAAAACGCATGCAGGAGGTTTCTACAGTGTCAAGGACATCGTGCAATGATGCAAGGAAGAAGTTGTAGTGTTGTCAAATTGGTAGATCCAGAGTGGCCCAAATCGATGCAGAAAACGCTAGACAAACTATGGGAAATGACTGTCGAGTTGAAAGAATCCGTATTCAGCTCACTTCTTGACAGTGTTGAGATGAAGCTATGGGAACCAGTTGACACGACCAAGCATAAGCGAGATCTCAGGTGGGTGCAAGACAAGGTTATCAAAGTCGAGAAGGAGAGGGACGCGGCATTGGCCCTGAAGGCTAAAGCAGAGCAAGAACTGACTCAAGCAAGGAATGATCTCCATCAGGCTAAAGTCCTGCAGTACACAACTACGAGTATTGACAAGTGCATGAGGAAAAATGCAGAGAAACAATTGAAGCTATGCAAGGAAGATGCTAAAAGGAAGGAGCAGACAATTCGATCCTTGCTCTCGCAGGAAGATGCACATCGGGCCAAGATTAGGAAGACCAAGGAGATGTGTGATAACTAGTTCTATTTAGCTTAAGCTCCGTGCCTTTTTAAGTTGTAATATTTGTACTTGTTGACCTAGCGGTCTGAACTATTGGTCCCGGATTCCAGGGAGGAAAAAATTGCTCTAACCCTGCATTAATTTGGGGAAGAATTTGTGATTTAGATCAATTTCTGCCTCGATTTAGATCTCTGTCCCGGA
Source organism: Avena sativa (assembly GCA_916181665.1). NCBI lineage: Eukaryota > Viridiplantae > Streptophyta > Magnoliopsida > Poales > Poaceae > Avena > Avena sativa. The sequence continues at coordinate 75,956,087 of OV702292.1, read as the reverse complement.
TTGGGAACGTAACCGTGGACCAAAGACACATTTTCTACTAGTGTATTCTAACATTGGTGGTTTGTTTAAATGTAATCTATGTGGATTGTGCCGCATGCAAATGGCACGACCACAATTTATAAAGTGGAAGCACGTACACCCGGTTACTGGAGATCCGGGAGCTTCGCCAGATGCAGGGGACGCAGGAGCAGAGAGGCGGTGAGATAGACGGGCTCAAGATTAGGCCAGAAAGTGGTACCCATTTCCTCCTCATCTGGGCATTATCGGTGAGAACATTGTTGTTTATGTTGCCACGTCGTTGTGCAGCATCTAAAATAAGTTGCTGCTTCGTGGAGTGTGGCATCTTAAATAATTTATTTATGTGCCACTTACATTCCGTCGTATTTGGAGACCTGCTGCCCCTCAGCAATCGTGGAACTGGTGGATCCTTGTTTTCAGATAGTAGTGGCACAATCACAATTTCGGATTCAACTACTAACTCAGGCATTTCCAAACCCTAAGTCGCGGTACATTTTACTCAGAGAACATGGGTAGATTATTTTGCCCAGCAACATGCCACACACAGAGCGATCAGAATTTAACAGAATTACATATATAGGTTCAAGTTCAACACATTACTATGCATCTTCATTGCCAGCAGCCTTCTTCCGCAGCCTGGGTGCCAAGCCTTCACGTCCAATGGCTTCTTCATTTCCTGCCTACTTCCTCTTCCTCGGTGCCAATTTTCTTAGCTTCACGTACTCTGCATCACCGGGACAATGGGCACCAGAATCGTGTCCAGCATCATCTTTCCACTTGTTTTTAATTTCTTCGGGCAGCAAAATGACATCTTTCCACTCGTTTTTAATTTCTTCGGGCAGCAAAATGACTGACCCGGCAGTCATGTTTCTAACCTTGCGGCGTTTCCTGTCAAAGAAACAAGACTGTTGCATAACTGCCCAATATCTAAAGAGTAAATAAAACAAAAATTACAATTCAGCACAAACATGCGAACCCCAAGAGACCTTTGCTTACCAGGAGCTAATTGGGTTCGAGCAACCACCCTGTCCAAGAATAGAAGGGCGACTCCCAGTTGCAGCAGCTTCCACATCTAGTACATGACATTTCAGGTCAAAGATGGCAGCCGAAGCATACCTTTTCATCAACCCAATTAGCTGACTGTCACACGTTATAGGAACCATGATGCCACATTCATCCATGAAGCTGAACTTTGCAGTCTGCTTTGGCCATAATTCAACATGATTACACAGAGCAGCAACCATACCAGATATAGTGTAATCTGCACAGGCGCTTCTTCCATCGTGAAACAATGGTGTCCATACCTCTTGCCCTTAGAGTCGTACCTATAGAGGACTACCGTAACCAGGTAAGGGGGGTCCGCGCAGATCCCACTTGACAGAAAACTGTGGACAAAATATGTTTGTCAGCGTTGGGCTAACAAACAATTTGAGGTTCAGTAGCCAGCTAGCAGTTGTAACTAGTGCGAATAGCAAAGACAAGGGTAGATAACCTGCTTGTAGACAGAACTTCTTCTTTCTTGATAGTAGGATCTGCCATCCGCCGAGCTGCTCGGCTCATCGGCAGCGGAGGCGGGCTAGAGCCTCACAACGGCGGCTACGGCATGCGCCATTGGAGCTCGGTATCAACGACTAGGCGCAGCAACTGGGCGCAGCAACTTGGCCCCAGAAGTCAAATGTCCGAAGGGATCGTCCTGCCTGGAGGGTGGATTCCGACACCGCCAGTTCTAGGGGAAAGCTGGGAATGGATTTGTGAAATCGGTCAACGCATCCAATCCACTTAGCTGCTCGATTTGCCTAAGAGGTTGCCGCGTTGGTGCCCGCGTCACGGACAGATAACCGACATGTGGGTCCCGACCGTCTACTTCACGGGGCGTTTTAACGGAATGTTTGTATTTGGCAGGGGTGAGATGAGTTTGCCTCGAAATGGCCCCTCTCAGTAGTTGGCGTCCCAACTTTTCGAAATGCGGTAATTTCAGGCAACTTAGGTACCGCCATGCTCTGGCCTGCCAACTTTGGTACCGCAGACGAATAAGCCCCTTGGGGTGTTCGTGGTCTTAGTATCTCCTACTCCTCTGCTGACTCGTGGTTGATGTCGAGCTCGTTGGGGAACCCCAAGATGAAGGTATGATGAGCACAACAGTAAGTTTCCCTCAGTTATGAAACCAAGGTTATCGAACCAGTAGGAGCAAGGAAATACCTCCAAGGTGTTGTTGCCAACTTGGAATCCTGCACAACACAACCACATAACTTTGCCCCCAACTTATAGTGAGGTTGTCAATCTCACCGGTTTTGCTGAAAATAAAGGATTAAACGTATTGTGTGGAGGAAAGTAAAAGCTTGGAGAAAGTTAACAGAAAACAGTAAACAGTTGTAGATTGATGGTAAAAGAAAGGATCGGGGTCCATAGTTCACTAGTTGTGGCTCTCCTTAAGATAGATGACATGTTGGTTGAACAAATTACAACGGGGCAATTGACAAACATCGAGAAAGCAATCATGCATATACTAATCATCTTGACTCCTGTGAGATTTGATTGGGCATTACAACATTATACATAGACTGTAATCCAACTTCAGCTATGACTAATAATCCACCTACAGGTTATCATTCGAACCCGCTCCATTATTAAGTTGCAAGCAATATATAATTGCATTACACATTGCGTGTAAAGTAAACAATACGATTGTTCTATGAACAAAGGATTGTTGTTTTCTCCCTAGTAGCAACAACACATCTAGTACCTTAGAGATTTATGTCACTTCCCCAGATTACTAGAGGCATGAACCCACTATCGAGCATAAATACTCCCTCTTGGAGTTGCTAGCATCTACTCGGCCAAGATATCTACTAACAACGGAGAGCATGCAAGATCACAAATAACAAAGACATGATAGAATCAATAATCAATCTGAAATAGCATCTCAATAACCATCGGATCCCCACAAACACAACATGTATGATCACAAATAGATGATCTTGATCATGAACGGAGCTCACAAGATCTAAACATGGTAGCACAAAGGAGAAGAACCAACCATCTAGCTACTACATGGACCCGTAGTCCAAGGATGGACTACTCACAGATCACACAGGAGGCTTGCATGGTGATGAAGAAGGCCTCCAGGGTAAATTCTCCCCTCCGGCAGGGTGCCGGGAAGAGCTTCAGATCCCTCCCAATCTAGGGATGGAGATGACGGTGGCTACAAACTCTTTCGTGGATTTTTGATCGGGTACTTAGGGTTTCTGTATCGGAGGCATCTTATAGGCAAAAGGGGAGGCCGAGGGGGTGCCCTAGGCGGCCACACCATCCCCTGGCACGGGTCAGGCCTGGCCGCGCGGCTAGGTGGTGTGGTGGCTCTCTGGCCCCTCTCCGTCTTGTATTCTGGCTCTGTGTCCCCGTCGGTGAAAATCTGACTTTGGCTTTTGTCCCGTCCAATTCCGAGAATATTCATCTTCTGACTTTCCTGGAACCAAAAACAGCAGAAAATAGGCAGCTGGCACTGTGGCATCTTGTTAATAGGTTATTCCAAGAAAGTGTATAAAAAGTACTCCAAAGTGTGGAGAAAACATAAGAAAGTAGATAAAAACCAAGCATGGAACATCAAAAATTATAGATACGTTTGCAACGTATCAACATCCCCAAGCTTAACTCCTGCTCGTTCTCGAGTAGGTAAGTGATGAAAAGAAAGAATAATTTTTGAGGTGACATGCACCATCATAAACTTGATCAAAGTATTTGTAAAACGTTGATAGCTGGGATCATAGTACTTCAACATAGCATGCAAGATAAAGTTCTAACAATAAGACATAGCAACTATGTTGCAACATGAAAAGGCACAAACAAAAGATTCATGAATAACAATGCTTTGCAAGATGTTTGTTTGTTTCACATAAAGGAAACATAGCATAGTGGCATTCAGCTTGTCCCTCATAGAGTAGCAAACATAAATGCATAGGACACCTTCAAAGTTCATAAGAGTGACTAGATACAAATAGTTTAAGAACAAGCAATATCAAAGGTATGCATCAATCAACAAGTCTTGGACAATGCACATAGAAATAATAATGGCCACTATGCTCTCAAAATAGGTGCATAAAGATAGAAGGTGGAGACTCCACATAAAAGTAAAAGAAAGGCCTTCATAGAAGGAAGTAGGGATTCAAGTTTCATAAAGGGCTTCCAAAAATTATGGTACTTATTAGATTTCAGCTCTCATTGCCCCTATCATAAGCATCTTTAGGTGATTAAGGTTAAAGTGACACAACTAAGAAGATATGCTTGACAAGTTAGAAGTTGAAATCTCATGCCCCTTACTTATGAAGACCGAACCTCATTCTACTCAACCTCAGTCACAAGTAAGCTCTTGTCATTGTAAGTACATATGTATCATAGAGAACCGCCAACGGGGTACCCCTTGCACATGATACAGGAGCTATCCCATAATCAAAATGACAAGGAAAGCAGACAATGAGCATCTCAGCGATCTTTTTATTTGCTATTTGCATAGGTTTTTATTGAGGATGCTTCATAGAGTGCTCATTATGGTTATGCTACAAGTTTCCACCATGATTAGGCATGGCTTAGGCTAGCGGCCCAGGCGTTTATCTAACACAAATACTGACGAGGGTTTAACTCATCAATGCCCATTGTTATGGACTTGTGTTTTGGAGAAGAAGGGAGCGCTAGAAGCATCAATCGGCTAGCAAACAAGCAGACAGGGGGCTCGAAGATTTACCCAGGTTCAGGCCTCGTAGAGGTCCCTACTCCTGCTTGTCTGCTCGTGGAATTAATAGAGGAAGCGAAGATTACAATGGTGCGCAGATGCAATCTGGCGAGGGGTGTGGAAACTAGGGTTGCGTGTGTCCTCCTCGCCGCCCCTCCTAGCCTTTATATAGATAGGCTAGGTCTCGGGCACCAGGTCGAGTCGGTTACAGGTTAGGGTTTCCCTTTAAACTTTCTATCTTTAGCTTCTTCTTGTTCCACAAGCAATTGAGAGTCCATAGCTTCTTCTTCTTCATTTGGGCCTTGGCAACACCATGGGCTTCCGCTGTATTCGGGCCGTATATACCAATCTCGAGCACCTGTAGGGTATACCCATGTCAGTAGCCTCCGAGTGTCCAGTGGAATCACAAATTTGACTAGGGACTTTATGAAGCCTTTCGAGTGCACGAATGAGTATATTTTCGACAGCTCTGTTTGTGTCATAGGTATTGTTGATGTGCGTGCCTGATTTAACCGATGTATCGGTATCAGTTAACTACCTTAGGGTAAAACAACGCAATCTACTCGAACTCGAGTCCCCGAACTCGAATTCGGAAAAGTGCTGGCGTAATTCGACTCAAGCCGCGGAGGTCTTACATGAGTCGAATTCCAGTATATGGGCGTGAGCACTCGACGCGTCTGTCAAGGAGTGTTCATCGTACCTGTAGGCACGAATATATTTCTGGTAGTGCACAGCGAATGCATTGCCAGACCTTATTCAGGTCTTATCTTCACGCTGCAAGCGCGGCATCCGAATTTTATCATCGCGGAGATGATTCGGGTGACCCTGGAGACGCAATCTCTTTGTAGGGAAACATTATGAGGCGGTGTCGCCATAAGCTTCGAGTGTGGATGTTATCGACACATAGTACGATGTACAAATAATCATAGGGTGCGTGACCAGCGCTTCCTATGGGAGTAACCCCCGAGTGCCTGGTTGAGTCGAAGACTCGGGCAGGGACTAAAGAGCTTTTACGACTGCTGTCGTCTTTTGTTTGCTTGTTTCGGTTGAATTTATTTCCGGCGGTCCCTATGGGAGTAACCCATGTCCATAGTCGAATCGTGGATTCGAGTGGTTGGGTATGCTTTGAATGTCCATATTCCTGCAGAAGAGAAAAAGAAAAAAATCATAGGGTGCGCGACCAACGCTCCCTATGGGAGTAGCCCCCGAGTGCTTGGTGGAGTCGAAGACTCGAGCAAGGACTAAAGTAGTCGAAGTCTTCTACTGCTCAATTTTGGATGACATCAGTGCTGACGATGTGATGATCTCAGTTGCCCGCGTGAGCGGGTTTGACGGGACGTGACGAGCGGTGGGTCCCATTTTCCGACTCTGACTTTACCGGGCATGTGTAATCTGTATTTTAACTGCGCCTCCTCGATTTCCACGCGTAATGGGGGTAGTGGGGGACGGTTCGCGCTTCGGGTCCTCCACGTGTCGATCATGATGGATGCCACGCGTCTGATAGGATTTTTGCTGGCCATTGGATTACATCTTCCAGAGGGTTAAGTAGCAGTGCTGCGATGGTAATTTTTCCCATCTGCTCGTTTCTCTGCCTTTGCCTCCGTCGCCATTGCTGCTGCTCCTCTGCTTCCTAGAGTTCATCTTTCTCGCGGCACTGGACCAGCTCCGTGTATTCCCTAGTTACTTCCTCTGGTTGCATTGCCACTGCAAGATGGGGAAGAAGAAGGGAGGTGCCGCGGCTGAATCTGCCGCCGCCACTGTTGCTGCCAAGAAGAAGGGCGGCTCCGCCGCTGCGGGCACCAGCACCGCCGTTGCTGGGAAGAAGAAGGGCACGGGCACTCACGTTACCAATGGCGCGTGGCGCGCGTCCGTGATCAAGTCATCTGAGCTCCGTCTCCTGTGCCAAGATGGAGTTCTGTCCTCCGTGGTCGCTGACTCGCGAGTCCCAGGTGGTGAGGTAACCACTTGTCCTCCTGCCGGTTTTCGGGTGATGTTCCTAGCGTTCATCATCCGTGGTCTATCGCTGCCCCTGCATCCTTTCTTCAGGGGCCTTCTCTGCTTCTATGGGCTCCAGCTGCACCAGCTGTCCCCCAACTCCATCCTCCATGTAGCTTGCTAATTTACACTTTGCGAGTGCTGGCTCGGAATCGAGCCACACTTTGGTCTCTTCAAACGTCTCTTCAAGATGAAGCGCCAGTCGGCGTCTGGCTCCATAGTCTATGATGTAGGATGCTGCGGTATCCACGTCGACTCCTCCGTCACGTACTTCGACATCAAACTCATGGCTTTCGTCCAAGGGTGGAGGGACAAGTGGTTCTACATCCGCGACCAGAAGGCCGACGGAGACCACTTTGGACTCGCGCCTTTTGATCCTGCGACGTCATGCAAGAGGAGGCGCTCCTGGAAGAACGTAGTGATGCCCGACGAGTCCGCAGAGACATATGTGTTGTACGAGCGTGTCTGTGACCTCGAGAGTCGCATGGGTAAAGAAGAGGGAGGATGCGCCCTTATTCGCACGTGGTTGCACCGTCGCGTCCAGCCCCTGCAGGCCAGAGTCCACCCTATGTTCCAGTGGGCTGGCGCAGACGATGTCACTCGCGTATCTGCCGATGGCATTTCCTCGAGTGAAGTAGATAAGAGGGTGCGACTGCTCACCAAGTACACCGCTAAGGATGTGCTCCCCAGTGAACCAGTCATACCTCCGTTCAATGCTGCTAATTCTCCTCCGGAGGTACTGTTGTACTATGAAGTAGCTTTGTTTGTCGAATGCTTCTTTTTCCTTGACTTGCGCTAACTTGTTTCCCGTATGCAGGATTGGAGGGTGTCACCCTGTATGCCCCCTCTTCCTGAGGGGATTATTCCTCGTGAAGCCTTAGCAGAGGACGAGTCGGAGTCGACTGTCCCATCTGATGTGCAGGAGGAAGCCCCCGAGTCGAGCAGTCCAGACACTCACAAGCGTTCGTGCAACGAGGATTTGGATGCATCATCTTCTTTGACTCCGGAAGGCGCAGCTATTGGTGCAGAGTTGCCGATACATGTCGTTCCTGTGAGTGTTGTGGCATGATGTCTACGCACTTCTATTCTTGTAGACAGTTGTTGGGCCTCCAAGTGAAGAGGTTTGTAGAATAGGAGCAAGTTTCCCTTAAGTGGATCACCCAAGGTTTATCGAACTCAGGGAGGAAGTGGTCAAAGGTATCCCTCTCAAGCAACCCTGCAATCAAGATACAAGAAGTCTCTTGTGTCCCCAACACACCCAATACACTTGTCAGGTGTATAGGTGCACTAGTTCGGCGAAGAGATAGTAAAATACAAGTGGTATGGATATAAGACAACGGTGCTAGAAAATACTTTGATGGCGTGGAAGAGACTAAAGGCAAACTGAAACAAAGATGGAAGCAAGCAAACATGTAACAGATCTAGTTGCAAATGGGGTTTCAATGCTTAGAAACAAGGCATAGGGATCATACTTTCGCTAGTGAACACTCTCATATAAATATCATCTCTTTATGATACTCCTCTGAACTACTCTCCGGTTGGACACTTTAATCGATGGTAGGGCTATAACAGCACACCTCAAAGTAAGCCTTTCCCATCTAGATAACCCCACACTGTCACCTTGAGCACTAGATGATTCAGACAAACACCACAATTTCATAAAGAGATCCAACTCCAAATATAACTCATAACAAGTATTTGTAATCTCTAGACTAAGTGCCACCATGGTGTGCACACTGTCAACTTCACTCACATTGGGAGAGCAGAGATCTATTAAAGCACTTGAGTGGCAAGGTAGATCTATAGATTACAAGCTCATGATCTCAATAAGATCATGCATAGATAGAGAGATGAACACATAGCTACCGGTAAAACCCTTAGCCTCGAGAGAGAGAACTACTCCCTCCTCATCATGGGAATCAGCAATGGTGATGGAGATGGTGGTGGGGATCGATGGAGATGGCTCCAGGGGCAATTCCCCGTCCCGGCAGGGTGCCGAAACAGAGACTTTCTGTCCCCCGAATCTCCCCTTCGGTGGCGGCGGCGCTGTGGAACTTTTCATGGCTAGAGGCTTGATGACTTAGGGTTTATGCATCGGGAGGCTCTTATAGGCGAGAGGGGAGACCGAGGAGGTGCCGGAGGGGCCCAGACCACCCCCTGGCGTGGCCTGGCCTGGCCCGTGCCACCAGGTGGTGTGGCCACCCTCTGGCCCTTCTCTGTCTCGTATTCTGGCTCCAAGTGTCCCCCGGTAAAATAATAACTTCGGCTTTTGTCCCGTCCAATTCCGAGAATATTCATTTTCTGACTTCCTGGAACAAAAAACAGCAGAAAATAGGCAGCTGGCACTATGGCTCTTGTTAATAGGTTAGTCCAAGAAATCATATGAAAAGTACTCCAAAGTGTGGACAAAACATAAGAAAGTAGATAAAACCAAGCATGGAACATCAAAAATTATAGATACATTTGCAATGTATCAACATCCCCAAGCTTAACTCCTGCTCGTCCTCGAGTAGGTAAGTGATAAAAAGAAAGAAATTTTTTTGAGGTGACATGCACCATCATAAACTTGATCAAAGTATTTGTAAAACATTGATAGCTAGGATCATAGTACTTCAATCATAACATGAAAGATAAAGTTTCAGAAATAAGACAAAGCAACTATGTTGCAGCATGAAAAGGCACAAACAAAAGATTAATGAATAACAATGGTTTGCAAGACGTTTGTTTGTTTCACATAAAGAAAACGTAGCATAGTGGCATTCAGCTTGTCCCTCATAGAGTAGCAAACATAAATGCATAGGACACCTTCAAAGTTCATACGAGTGACTAGATACAAATAGTTTAGAACAAGCAATATCAAAGCTATGCATCAATCAACAAGTCTTGGGACAATGCACATAGAACTAATAATGGCCACTATGCTCTCAAAGTAGGTGCATAAAGATAGAAGGTGGAGACTCAACATAAAACTAAAAGAAAGGCCTTCATTGAAGGAAGCAGAGATTCAAGTTTCATAAAGAGCTTCCAAAAATTATGGTACTTATTAGCTTTCAGCTCTCATTGCCCCTATCATAAGCATCTTGAAGTGATTAAGGTTAAAGTGAACAAACTATGGAGTATATGCTTGATAAAGTATAAGTTGGAAATCTCATGTCCCTTGAATACGAGGGCCACTCCTCATGCTACTCAAGTTTAGTCACCGGTACGTTCTTGTCATCGTAAGTACATGTGTATCATAGAGAACCGCCAAAGGGTTACCCCTTGCCCGATGATACGGAAGAATTCCCATATCAAAATGACAAGGCAAGCAGACAACGAGCATCTCAGCAATCTTCTTATTTACCATGGGAATATGGTGCTTTTTTCTCTCTTTCCTCTTTTCATAATATCTTTTTTTCTTTTTCTCTTTTTTCTCAATATAGGACTCTTGTTTTATAAGAAGAATGCTTCATAGATAGCTCATTATGGTTACGGTGCAGGTTTCCACCATGTCAGCATGGATTAGACTAGCGGCCCAGGCGTTTCTCTAACACATATACATAAGTCCATGGACTTACAAGCTCCCCTTTAATTTCACACTGACGACATCCATAGACAAAAGAGCATGATATCAACTAGGTACAAAGTACCAGTGCAATGTTGAAAGCGTTCCCCATGACAACATGGTTCTGCTAATCCCCAACAAATGAGTGCAAGCATATACAACATAGACGACACAATGGTTCAAGTTTATTAAGGGCAAGAAAAGTAAAGTGTGCCATCAAGTTCGTGAGAGCTTTAATCACTAGTTTTCTCATAACAAGTTTAATTTGGAAGGTAGATAAAAACATGAATATACTTGGAATAGCAAATTCTAATAGGTAGGTATGGTAGACTCTTTGGAATAACTTGGTTTAGGGAGTTGGATGCATGAGTGGAACTCATACTTGGTTGCGGAGGCTAGCAAAAGACTGGGAGCGACAAACTAAGAGAGCAATAATGGCCATAATCATGCAGACCGACAAAACATCATTGATAAAAGCATAAAGTGATACTACAAGTTGAAAACTAAAGGATCATAAAGGCTTATGGTGACTTGGCATAGTCATAACATGGTGTGAGCATGTGCCAAGTCAACCCAAATAAAGCATCAAAGCAGAATACCACAATACTATGCTTTAATATGCTAAAACAACGCATGATTCTTCAAAGGCACATTAAGCAATCTCAATTGTTTATAACATGTCATGCTATAGCAAAGAATACTAAGCATAAAGCCAAAACAATATCGAGCATGGCATGACAAAGCAGAGGCCACAGTCAAAAACAAGCTCTCTTTACCACTTAAGCATGAACTTTCCTACTCTTTTCCAAACCAAACCAAACTATTTGAAAACCAATGTATGAAAGAGGGGGTCCAACCAATTTATTCAGCTAACTAAGAAAACAAAGCAAACAAAAAACCAAAATGAAAACGAAAAAGAAGACGCTCCAAGAACAACACAACTGTGCATGAAACAATAAAAATGAAGCGTTTGGAAGAAACCTGGAATTTTTATTGATGAAGAAGGGGATGCCTTGGGCATCCCCAAGATTTGACGCTTGTACTTCTTGGATATTTCTTGGGGTGACACGCGTGGCATCCCCAAGCTTGAGATTTAGTCCATCCTTCATCTCATTACTCATTCCTTCCATACACCTGGAAATTTTCCTTCATACAAAACTTCACATAATCTTTATTAGAAACATTAGTGCACTCAAGATAATAAGTCTTTAGGTTCAGTTACAACACCAATAAAACTTCCATTAAAACACAATCTACTGTAGCACTTCCCTCAAAAAGCTCAATTCCCCAAAAGAACTCAAAAAGGAACCAACAAGAAGCAAATGCAAATAATGGCAGAAATCTGTCAAAACAGACCAGCAGGTAAAGACGAATTTTTTCGAAGACCTTCTGTTGCTCAAATCAAAAAGTGTTGAACTAATTAAAGTTAGATAGCAACCTGTGGCAGAAGCACAAAAATTCACGCCTCAAAAGTACGTACAGAGATTTTACACGAATGTTTACGGTAAAGCACAAAAATCTGTTTAGGGACAACAACTTTCCCAATCATTACTTCTCTCTCATTAGAGGTTACTCTTGGCACAAAAAGCAAATAAAAAGGATAAGGAGCGGTTATTACTGAAGTAATAACTTCCAAGACTCAACTAAAACTTTTGGATTATCTCCCAATAAGTACTTTTCTTTAACGCCTTTAAGTTAGGCATGATAGTTTGAGAAGATGCTCACATAGGAAATATGAATTGGAGTAAAAGAGAGCATCAAGAAGCAAATTCAAAACACATTTAAGTCTAACCCACTTCCTATGCATAGGAATCTTGTAAAGAAACAAATCATGAAAGCACAAAGCAACAAGCATAGGAAAGCAAAACAAGTGCAACTTCAAGACTTTCAACATAAAGAGGGGACATTTAATATTGTTGACATACATAAAACCATGTTTCCCTCTCTCATAATAACTTTCAGTAGCATCATGAATAAAATTAACAATATAACTATCACATAAAACATTCTTATCAGGAGACACATGCATATAATAATTATTACTCTCCACATAAGCATAGTCATTCTTATTAATTGTAGTTGGAGCAAATTCAACAAAATAGCTATCATTATTATTCTCATCACCATAATCATCAAATATAGGAGGCATATTGTAATCATTAATTTTCTCCTCAATAGTAGGTGGACTGAAAATATCATATTCATCATTGTAATCATCATATATTGGAGGTTTGGTATCATCATAAGTGATGGGGATATGCCAAAGGGGGTATGCCCAGCAGGACGTTCCGAGTGGGACGAAAGGCCTACGAGTGCGTCTGGAGGATAGCGACTGGATTGCAAAGGAAGGAGAGGCCGATCGACTGGCGACTGGAAGCCCAGAAGCGTAGCAGAAGCCCAGTCGGATTAGGTCAAAAGTCCCTGGATCCTAATCCTGTTCGGGGACGGCTTGTAAACCCTAGCGAGGTGCTTCATATATAAACCTCCCTTGGGTATCCTGAACCTTACGTTCCATCATACACCCCCCTCAAGCGACTCGCTGCCTAACCACCGAGCTCGCCACCCTGTAACTCGCTCTCTCATAATCTAATCTAGCAGGAGTAGGTCTTTACCCTCCCGGGGGCCGAACCTGGGTAAACCCATGTGCATCCGCCCCCACCTCGCACCGCAGATGGCCGCCAACTCTTCCTCATGAAACACTCAATCGCTGCCAGTGGCAGCGACTGCCGTGGCCATTTCCACGACAGTGGCGCCCACCGTGGGGTATAGCTGGACTGGCCTGAGTTCAGCGGCGAGACCCTATTTGCTGATTGGTCGGCCGCTCGCCACCGGCCGCATGATCGCCATCAGCGGGATCTTGCAGATCCTGCCCAGCAGCTACAACCCGGCGTCGCGCCCGGTCACTCATGCCGCGGTGATGCCGATCGGGTCCATCAACCTCTTCGTCGGCTTCACCGGCGTGGTCGATCCAGCCGTGATGGTGATTGTCGGCGGGTCGCCTCCATATCATGATCTGCTTTCGGAGGAGCAGGTCTGCTCCATCAGGGGCCTCGTCACCGAGTATGACTCGGCCGCTAGCGATGCGGCCGAGACTAACGATGCCCTAAACAACGACGCCGACTTCGTGACCCCTGCATCGGTCAACGGATCCATCACCGTCGCGCCACGGGAGGACTCCATCCCGCGAGTCTCCAACCCCGAGGATTTTGAGGACCCCTCCATCTTAGGATCTTCGACTCCGACACCGGCTCGGAATCCCCCGAGGATTTTCGCGCCAAATCCAATCGCTTCAACGCGATCTACATGGCGGGTAGCACGGCCGCCCCGCCAGACCCATTCTCCACGTCGATCCCGCCGACCGCGACGACCACGGAGGTAGAGCAAGCCCGCCTGTGGCTCCAGGAGGCGCAACGCAACGAACTCGCCGAGCCCGAGAAATACCTCCTCGAACGAGAGACGACGCGGGAGCTATCACTCTATCACTAGCGCCGCATCAGGACCCGCCTGAACCCTGATTTTCAGGGCCGCGTCCTGAATTTCAACGACGAGGGCAACCCCACACGTGCCGCCGAGCGCGAATACTGCGAGAACACGCCGCCAGGAGGGAGCCACCCCGTGAGACCACCACCTGGAGCGCCGGTGACTGGGGCCCCTCCACCACCCTTGGGCCGTGCGCCCCCACCAGACCAACCACGGATCATCATCTCACCTCAAGCCCGGGACGCCAACGGGCTACCACTATACTCCACCCCGATGGACAATGTCGTCGCGGCCGATGCCGCGATCGCCAACCTCGATGTCCAAGGCGATGGCGCACTACAGATCCAGTACGCCAAGGCCCTACTCGTCAGGGCCGTCGAGCAACAAGCTGCGGGAGTCGACCCGTGGGGGCGGATGTATTCCCGCTCGTCAGCAAGCAGGGCGACATCAAGCGGCCACCCCACCGTGGCTAATGCATTGGTTTGCCCACCACTCCAGCCCCTGGTGAACCAACCACGGGCCGCCAACCCCGCGTTGTCAACCAACGAGCCGCGTCTGGTGAACAACACGGTCGCTACCAACGGGCAGCTCCTCGATGCCCGAACGCACATCATCAACAATCAGGCGTGGCGGTCGCGCCAGCCCTATGACCTGTGGCACAACCTCACCAACTGCAGCGACCCGGAGCCAAGAGGCTCGCTCAGCCGAGTCGAGCCGCAATGCTTTGGACCAATGATTCATGGGAAAAAATACCCCGCCAATTTCAAGGCCCCCAAGGAAATTGAGAAGTACGACCCGACGTACGACCCCGCTGTTTGGCTAGACACATACCTCATGGCAATGGGGATCGCAGGCCACACCGACCTGCTCGCCGCTCGCTACCTCCCCCTGATTATGGAGGGTGCGACACGACAATGGATCAACACGCTACCCGCGGACAGCATCGATTCCTGGGAAGAAATGTGGGACGCCTTCGTTAGGCACTTCGTGGGCTCCTACACCCGCGCCACCACCATAGAGGACCTGGATCGATGCATCCAGGGACAACGTGAGTCGACCCGCCGGTGGATCCAAAGGTGGCAAGAATTGTGGATAAACGCCTCCGGCATCCACCCAGACACGGCGATACACTGCTTCAAGAACACGTGCCGGTATGAACCCCTCATCGCCAAGATCAAGAGGGTCTACCGGACGCTCGACAACATCCCCGACCTCCTTGAGATCGCCAAGCACTATGCGGAGGAGGACCCCAACCAAGATTATGACGACGAGTCAGGAGGAAGACGCCGCACTAGCATCCATGACAGCGGGCGCCTACACGACATGCGCTACAGCAACACCCGCATCACCGGCAAGCGCCGCACAGACGGGCGAGTCAACTTCGTCGCCAACGCTGGCAATGGCCAGCGTGACTCTAAGAACTACCGCCGCGACGGAGGGAACTACCATGACAGCGGGAACTACCGCGCCAACAACACGACGAGGCCGAAATTCGACCCCGCCGCCTTGCTCAACCAACCCTGCATCTATCATAGCAGGGAGGGAAAACCAGCCACCCACACCACCGCTGATTGCCACTCCCTTAAAGAGATTGAGAAGGCGAGACGCGCAAGGGAGGACGCCAACAACAACCCACCTCGGGACACCGGGAATGGCGGCGGCTTCGGCACTACC
Source organism: Avena sativa (assembly GCA_916181665.1). Classification (NCBI taxonomy): domain Eukaryota; kingdom Viridiplantae; phylum Streptophyta; class Magnoliopsida; order Poales; family Poaceae; genus Avena; species Avena sativa. The sequence continues at coordinate 75,940,650 of OV702292.1, read as the reverse complement.
GTCGGGTCGATACATACCTTCACCGGGCTCGGCACCAAGTGTGAGAAGAAGGTACTCACCCGCGCGGTCGCCCTCAATGCGGTGACGCAAGTCGACATCCCCCGCTTCCTAAACTGGTCCGAGCAAAGCATCACCTGGAGTCGCCAGGACCACGCGCCAAGAATCAAGTACCCAGGGCGAGTCGCCCTGGTGGTCAGGCCAAAGGTGGCCAACTACTGGCTGCCCAAGACATTGATGGACGGTGGGAGCTCCATCAACATCCTGTACCTCGACACGTTGAAAAGGCTCTAGCTCCCAGAAACAGCCATAAAGCCAACACTGACGACCTTCCACGGCATCGTCCCCGGTCGGAAGGCATACCCGATCGAGAAAGTGACGCTACCCATCACCTTTGGCACTCCGGCAAACTACCGCACGGAGAGGATCGTCTTCGAGCTGGTGAACTTCCGCAGTCCCTACCACTGCGTCCTGGGCCGCCAGGCATTCGCAAAGTTCATGGCGACCCCACATTACACCTACAACATGATGAAGCTCCCCGGGCCGAGCGGCATCATCACCGTCCATGGCGACCCCAATATGGCCGTGGAATGCGAGGAAAAAGGCGCCGAGCTCGCCGACGCCGTCATCGCCGCGGAGACTGACCACACGGAGGAGCTCGCAAAATACGCGGGCAACATCAACAAGGACGATCCCACCATCCTGAAGAAACCGATCGCCGCGAACTCCACGTTCGAGGCGACCACGCACACCCGCACCGTCGAGCTCATCCCAGGCGATTCCAGCCCGACGGTCACCATCGGGGCGCACATGAGCCCCGCATAGGAAAACACGCTCATCGGGTTCCTCCGTGAGAACCGCGACATCTTCGCATGGAAGCCATCTGACATGCCAGGTGTCCCGAGGGAACTCGCTGAGCACAAACTTAATGCCGACCCCAAAGTGCGACCAGTAAAGCAGTCACTACGACCCTTCAATGAAGAGCGCCACCGAGCAATCGCCGAAGAAGTCCAGCGCCTGCTAGCCGCAGGCTTCATCCGGCCAATCAAGTACTCCAAGTGGCTGGCAAACCCAGTCCTGGTTCTCAAAAAGAACAACACATGGAGAATGTGCATTGACTACACCAACCTCAACAGCGCCTGCCCAAAGGAGGAGTTCGTCCTACCGCACATCGATTAGATCATCGACTCGACCGCGGGGTTGGAGTCGCTCTGTTTTCTCGACGCTTACTCTGGCTATAACCAGATCAAGATGGCAGTCGAAGACGAGGAGAAGACGGCGTTTATCACGCCATTCGGCGCATTCTGCTACACGGCCATGACGTTCGGCCTCAAGAACGCAGGCGCCACATACCAGAGGTGCATGCAGGAATGTCTAGCGAGCCAAATTGGCCGCAACATTCACGTCTACATCGACGACGTGGTGGTAAAATCCACCCGCCAGGATGACCTGCTCGCCGATCTAGCCAAAACCTTCACGAACTTGCGGAGGTACAACATCAAGATGAATCCTGGAAAATGCACCTTCGGCGTACCCACCGGACAACTTCTGGGGTACGTAGTCTCCAAGCGAGGCATTGAAGCCAATCCCACCAAGATCGACACCATCGCGCGACTCAGGAAACCCGAGTGCCTGCGCGACATCCAAAAGTTGGCAGGGCGAGTCGCGGCCCTCAGTCGCTTCATCCCCCGACTAGGCGAGAAGGCAATGCCCCTCTACCGCCTGATGTGCAAGAACCCAATGTTCCAATGGGACGCGGAAGCCGATGACACACTCAATGCGCTCAAAGAAGTGCTACTCGTGGCGCCACTACTCGCCGCGCCACTCGACAAAGAGCCAATGCTCGTTTACGTCGCGGCCTCCAATCGAGTCATCAGCGCCGTAATGGTCGTCGAACGACCGGAAGAGGGCAAGGAGCGCCCCATACAGTGCCCCGTATACTACATCAGCGAAGTCCTAACGGACACACGACAACGCTACCCGCAATACCAAAAACTGGTGTACGCGGTATTCCGAGCACATCGGTGGCTCCCACACTACTTCCAGGAGCACCCCATCACGGTGGTATCCTCCGCTCCCCTGCAAGACATCATATGCCATCGCGAAGCGACTGGGCGAGTCGCTAAGTGCTCCGTCGAGATCGGCGTCCACAACATGAAGTACGAGCCCCGAAAAGCAATCAAGTCACAAGCCCTGGCTGATTTCCTCGCGGACTGGGAAGAAGCACAGCAGCCAGAGAAGCTCCCATACCTCCACTACTGGTCGCTCCACTTCGACGGCTCCAAGAACGTGTTATAAACAACACATTCACAACTTGCAACAGAATCACGACCAATACGGTCGGGCACCACGCTCGGGGACTCGCTCCTAAGTCAGTCCTACTCACGCTCGGGTACTCGCCACTCAGAAGACGTGAGGGACAATAACAATACGTAAACACAACAAATACACCAAAATGTACAATCGAGTTATACCCCTCTAAAAGGCGGACGCGCCCGGGGACTCGCTCCATCAAAAAAATTCATAGGCAAAACACAACGTACATTACTCATCAAAACACGAGTCGATCGGCCCCTCATGGCACATTCTGCAAAAACATCTTACAGTGTTCGCCACTCGGCATTTATCACAACTTGGCAAATTACATTGTCTACTCTGCAGGACCTGATGATGAAGCACCACCCCCCTTGACGCGCACAAAAGGCTGCCAAGGGTTCATCGGGTACGTCATTAGCGACTTCGACACCGACGACCGAAAGGGATGCTCCGACTTCATGTCGCGGTACTCTGGCTCGGGGTCGCCAAGCGCCAACATCGTCTCCTGATACGGCAGCAGGTCTCCCATCGCCAAGACACGATCGGCGTAAGGAGTGGCCTTCGCGGTCAACTTCAGCACTTCCGACATCTCCACCGTGTCGGTCGCTGAAGGATAGCCGCTCGTCATGTCGTCAAGATCGAAGTTGTCGAGGAAATGGGCGAGACCCAAGCTCAACGCTGTGGCGGCCCCGCGCCTGAACGCCGAGCGCGTCATCCACTCCACAACGGCGGGTACCTCCTCTAGATAGCGCCATACCTCCGTCAACCCCCCAGGGATAACCTCGGTGGGAGACATGCCCTGGAGAACCGCTTGGACGCACAACACCGAGGCCGTGGCTGCATTCACCATGGCAGTCACGCACTGCGAGGTGCTGTATGTCTACACAACCAGGTCGCTTTGGCCTACAACGGCTGCAAAGTCAGGCGTTAGTGAAACTATTAAATCCCCATAGCAGGGACCAGACGAAAGGGCCAAGCAAACACAAAGACTCACCAAGGAGTTTGCGGCAGTTCTCCTTGACGTGAGCCTCCAGGGCAGTCTGCTCGTTATGCAGCCCCACGATGATGGAGTCCGCGGCCATGCGTTCTTCTTCAGCCGCGGCGACGGCAGCCTTCGCCCGTTCCTCCGAAGAAATTGAGGCTGCCTTAGCCTCCTCCAAGTCCTTGACCAAGGAGGCTACCCGCCCATTCGCCGCATCTAGTTCGGCGAGTGGGACATACCCCTCAAGGGCTTTGGAGACCTCAGCCGAGAAACCATCTATAAGTGAAGATATCAGGGTAGTGCACATAACCAGCTCACACCAGGAAAAGAAGAACAAAAACAGACACTCACCAATTGTCTCCTGGGGCCGACGGTTCACCTCCTGCACTTCGCGCAAGTCGCGCTCCAAGCACTCTCGTGCAGCCTGCCGATCAGTCGACTCTCGTTGTAACCCTTGTAAACAAAGAAACCAACTCAGAATTGGAAGACAAACAATACCCAGTTCCCAGCCGCTGAAATTCAGCGACTAGGAACTCGGGGACTGGAGAGGAAGGAAAAGAAAACCCAGCTCCCAGCCGCTGAAATTCAGCGACTAGGAACTCGGGGACTAGAGAAGGAAGGAAAAGAAAAACAATTCATAATCGCTGAAAATTTCAGCGACTAGGAATTTGGGGACTGGACATACCTGAATAGCAGCGTCGAGCATCTTGTGAAGTCCAGCGGCGTCAATCGACGGGACCGTGAACGAGGTGCGTCCGCGGCGGGACCCAATGTCCTCATCCATGATCTCCGGACTTTGCGGAGATTGCGTGTCCGCAACGCCCGGAAACCCCTTCGCCATAAAACAAGGGAACGTCGCCGACGCCCTGGCAGGGGCGCTGGTCGCCGAGACCGGTGCCTTCGGCACGGACGCAGCTAGTGCTGGCTCTGATCGCGTCGTCGCCACCTCTTTGACGGCTGGTGCAGCAGCTGGCTCTGCGGCGCTCCCCTTGGTCGCAGCATCATCAGCACCCCCCTTCTGCTTCTTCGTGACTTCGGCGGCTGCAACAACTTCAGAGGCTTTCCTCTCCTTGGGTAGATCACCCTCACTAGAGGCCGGTGGAATCTTAGCTACTGATGGGCGACCAATCTTCTTAGCCCCCGACCTGCACGATCCCCTCCAATCAGCACAACCACAACACGAAAAAGACAAGGCAAATTGGGACGAGGAAGCACAACTTACTTGGCGACTGGAAGGACACGAAGCCCAATACTGATATGGGCGGGCTTGTCCAACTCGGGACCCAACTTACGGCTGAGCCCCCGCTCGAAGACGTCTGAAGCCCACGAAACCGAGGGCTTCCTTGACGATGAAGCTGCAGTCGCCGGGATCTCTGGCTCCGACGCTGTTGCCTTCGACGGCTGTGGCGACTTGGGCGGCGCCGCCTCAGCCGCTTCTTCGCTAGGGACCCTCGAGGTCGACGGCGCGATCGTCGCCAGGGGAACCTCTACCACCACCTTCGTGTCCTCGCCTTCCAACCCCTTCGTCGGGACTGCGTCCCTTGGGGCCTCGCACGAGACTTCGGGAGATCCTTCACCGTCGGAGTCGTTGTCCGACTCAAACACCACTGACGACCTGACCAGTGATGCAGGCCTTTTTGCTAGCGACTTGGGCCGGCGTGGGGGCTTCGACAGCGTAGCAGTGCGCCGGGACGTTTGCTCCTGGGCGACCTCGTCGCCTTCTTCGAACTCGTCTAGGCTGCGGCTCGCTTCGACCTCTCGCTGTTTCTGCATCCGGGTCTTGCGGGCCACAGGTGCTGGGAGAGGGACCTCTTCTTCCTCCCCGTCACTGTCGCAAGGGTCCTCCTCGGAATCTCCCTCCAGTTCCTGGGGAACCTCTTCGTCAAGCGGAGGGAGCCAACCCTCCAATACCTGAAAAAGCTGAGAACCACCACGAGTCAAAACACCCCTAGCGAAAAGACCAAAATTGAGATACGGACGCAGCGATTGGAAGGGAAACTTACTGTGGGGGCTTCATTCTTCACGGGGATATACAGGGCGACCCCGACCGCCGCGCCAGTAAACTCCATGCCGGTAATCTTCTTCAGGGCGGCCTTGTAGTCCTCGGCCTCCCATGACTCCTTGCTAGTTCAGGATGGATCGTGCTTCCCGCTGTACTCGTACATCCTGTGCGGTCGAGCCGCCAGCGAGACCAGGCGCCGCTCGAGCCAGCAATTGTAGAGATTGATCGGAATCAACCCCTGGTCCTTCAGCTTCTAGATCCGATCCATCATTTCTGCGACGGCCATCCGCTGATCTTCAGGAAGCTTCTTCGGAGCCAACCGATGGGGCTCGCTCCTCTCGGCGACGAATTCAAGAAGAGATACCTCGTCGGAGGGAGTGGCTTCCTTGACATAGAACCATCTCTTCTTCCACTCGCTGGCGGCTTTCTTTGGCAGGAGGAGCTTGACGAAATTGGCCTTCGGCTTCAACTGGAAGGTGACCCTGCCTGCGGCCAGCATCAAGCCACTGGACGCCTCGTGCCCAATGCGGCCGTGGAAGTGCTCCACCCACAATGGGAAGTATGGCCTGCAGCCAAGGTAGCATTCGCAGAAGGCGACGAAGATCGCCAGCTGCTCGATGCTGTGTGGACCAAGATCGGAGGGCTTGATCGCGTAGTATGCTCAGAAGCGGCGGAAGAAGAGCGAGGTAGGGAACCCTAAGCCCCTATCAAGATGACTGGTGAAGCAGATGAACTCGCCGGGTCGCGGTTTCAGCTTGGTCTCGGAGGAGGGGGGAATCCGCCAGTTCCCCTTGCGGAGCACCCCGCCGTCCTTGAAGGATCTAAGTTGGGTCATGGTGCACTTGGATTTCCCCCATGAGCCCTTGGGAGGCGCCATCGAGTGAGAAGTGGAATCGCGTGACGCGGGAAGAGTAAGTCGGGAGGAAGCAGAAAGGAAGAGCAAAAGAGGAAGGATGAGGAATGCGAAGAAGGATTGCGAAGCTGGTCCATCACTCCTCTTATATGGGAAACGTCACCCGCCAAAATCGGGATAGCCGTTGCCTATGGTAATTGCGCCGTAGTTACCGTTGGAAATTCCAACGGATAGTTTGACCAGGTTTTGACGGTCCAACTCCTGTGGTCTATTCGCCACCCGCCAGTCTCTCCTCTCGCCGAAACAACGACTGAGCGGCAGTGATGTTCATTGAAATGACGAGTGGAGTTGTGGGGAAATTATCCTCGGTTCTAATAAAGTCCACCGCCGACTCGACTGGACGCCCAAATTGGGCTCGCTTACTTCGAACGCTAAAAACACGCCCGCGCCTGCATCAACGATCGCCTCAGGGACTACTGATGGGGATATGCCAAAGGGGGCATGCCCAGCAGGGCGTTCCGAGTAGGCCGAAAGGCCTGCCAGTGCGTCTGGAGGATAGCGACTCGATTGCAAAGGAAGGAGAGGCCCATCGACTTGCGACTGGAAGCCCAGAAGCGTAGCAGAAGCCCAGTCGGATTAGGTCAAAAGTCCCCGGATCCTTATCCTGTTCGGGGATGGCTTGTAAACCCTAGCGAGGTGCTTCATATATAAACCTCCCTAGGGTATCCTGAACCTTACGTTCCATAATACACCCCCTCAAGCGACTCGCTGCCTAACCACCGAGCTCGCCACCCCTGTAACTCGCTCTCACATAATCTAATCTAGCAGGAGTAGGTATTTACCCTCCGGGGGGCCGAACCTGGGTAAACCCATGTGCATCCGCCCCCATCTCGCACCACAGATGGCCGCCAACTCTTCCTCACGAAACACTCAACCGCTGCCAGTGTCAGCGACTGCCATGGCCATTTCCACGGCAATAAGCAATAGAATTGCTATCTTCAAAGCTGGGGAACTAAAAAGATCATTTTCATAAAAACTAGCTTCCCAAGCTTAGATTTTTCCATAGCATTAGCAATAATGGTGTTCAAAGAATTCATACTAATAAAACTGTTATTAGCATGCAAATAAAGTTCTATAGGTTTTTTAATTTTCTCTTCAAACACTTCATGTCCTAACTCAAGATAAACACTATAAAGCTCTCTAATTTAGTTGTTGTTTTCCATTAAGCCTAACTAGTGAAAACAAGAAACAAAAAGACAAAATTGCAGAATCTAAAGGAAATAACTTCGAGCAATCACACCGGAGGATGTGAGTACCTTTTACCTTATCTCCCCGGCAACGGCGCCAGAAAATAGCTTGATGTCTACGCACTTCAATTCTTGTAGACAATTGTTGGGCCTCCAAGTGAAGAGGTTTGTAGAACAGCGGCAAGTTTCCCTTAAGTGGATCACCCAAGGTTTATCGAACTCAGAGAGGAAGTGGTCAAAGGTATCCCTCTCAAGCAACCCTGCAATCAAGATACCAGAAGTCTCTTGTGTCCCCAACACACCCAATACACTTGTCAGGTGTATAGGTGCACTAGTTCGGTGAAGAGATAGTAAAATACAAGTGGTATGGATATAAGACAACGGTGCTATAAAATACTTTGATGGCGTGGAAGAGACTAAAGGCAAACTGAAATAAAGATGGAAGCAAGCAAACATGTAAGAGATCTAGTTGCAAATGGTGTTTCAATGCTTAGAAACAAGACCTAGGGATCATACTTTCGCTAGTGAACACTATCATATAAATATCATCTCTTTATGATACTACTCTGAGCTACTCTCCGGTTGGACACTCTAATCGATGGTAGGGCTATAATAACACACCTCAAAGTAAGCCTTTCCCATCTAGATAACCCCACACTATCACCTTGAGCACTAGATGATTCAGACAAACACCACAATTTCATAAAGACATCCAACTCCAAATATAACTCATAACAAGTATTTGTAATCTCTAGCCTAAGTGCCACCATGGTATGCACACTATCAACTTCACACACATGGGGAGAGCAGAGATCTATTAAAGCACTTGAGTAGCAAGGTAGATCTATCGATTACAAGCTCATGATCTCAATAAGATCATGCATAGAGAGAGATGAACACATAGCTACCGGTAAAACCCTTAGCCTCGAGAGAGAACTACTCCCTCCTCGTCATGGGAATCAGCAATGGCGATGGACATGGTGGTGGAGATCGATGGAGATGGCTCCGGGGACAATTCCCCATCCCGGCAGGGTGTCGAAACAGAGACATTTTGTCCCCCGAATCTCCCCTTTGGTGGCGGCAGCGCTGCGGAACTTTTCGTGGCTGGAGGCTTGATCACTTAGGGTTTATGCATCGGGATGCTCTTATAGGCGAGAGGGGAGACCGAGGGGGTGCCGGAGGGGCCCACACCACCCCCTGGCGCGGCCTGGCCTGGCCCGCGCCACCAGGTGGTGTGTCCACCCTCTGGCCCTTCTCCATCTCGTATTTTGGCTCCAAGTGTCCCCCGGTAAAATAATAACTTCGGCTTTTGTCCCGTCCAATTCCGAGAATATTCATTTTCTGACTTCCTGGAACCAAAAACAGCAGAAAACGGCCAGCTAGCACTGTGGCTCTTGTTAATAGGTTAGTCCAAGAAATCATATGAAAAGTACTCCAAAGTGTGGACAAAACATAAGAAAGTAGATAAAACCAAGCATGGAACATCAAAAATTATAGATACATTTGCAATGTATCATGGCGTCGTCTTCCCGCAGGAAGATGCGGCTACCGAACGAGTCGTCGTCGGAGTCAGGGGACCAAACCTTCAATTTTTACAAGTTTGATTGGTAAGTATATGAGTCTTATTTTTTTGGTTCTTCTTTGGAGTTGCATTCTCATGATGTTGGTTTTGTTCTGCAGTCAGCCAGCATTGTTATCTTCTGGCGATGTCCAATTTTTGAAAGAATCTGGAGTCGTAACCTCCAAGGCCAAGAAAATGGCTGAGCGGACTCCTTCTCCTCCATTGGTGGCCCACTCCGGGCATAATTCATCAAGTTCTCCACACGATGTGGAGCATCAGATGGTTGTCCGGACGACTGCGCGGCAATCGACCTCAGAGTCATTGGAGGATCATGTATGTGTAATGTTGCTTCGTCTGATTTTTGCAGTCGAATGTATCGTCCCTATCACCTGCTAATACTTTGATGTTTCTTCTGTCGCAGCTTGTCGTGAAGGAAGCTGCTCGCTTGGCGGAGCAGGTGCTTGCGATGGGTCGCCAGCATGCAATGCTGGACAATCGCCATCGCGTGGTTGAAAGTGAGTGTTTTTGCTTCTTCTTCATCTTTGTGATATATTCGACTGACAGTCTATCTTTGTTTGTTTCACAGCGGAGCATAATGCACTCCTTTGCGACGCCGCTTCCCTCAAAAAGGCGCTCACCACGGCGGTGAAGAGTCGCGATGAGGCAATCGCAGCACATGACGAATCACGGAAACACGAAGAGGATCTGCACCTCCATCGTAGCTAGGGAGAAGGTGTTCGAAGAACAGCTTTTCTCGATTGCCAAGGCTCTCTCAGGTATTCCCTTCTCTGGATTTTTGCCGTGTCCTTTCTTTTGAATTTGTTGTTGTGCTTACTTTTGTGCCAATGCTTGATTCTTGTGTAGATGCCAGCGGTCTGAGCTTCGACGCCCAGGCACTTTGTCGTGATGATGCCTTGGCGGGTGCCATCTCGGCAGTCGAAGATCGCAGTGCTGCCGTTCAGGGGACGCTCACCAAGGCCAAGGGCATGCTCAGTCGCTTCCGTGAGGAACTGGCGCCCAAGGCTGAGTTAATCGAAAATATAGATGATCTGGTGGAGTCCCTTGCTGTAGGCATTCCCGCGGGCTTCAAGAACTCACTCCGTGCGACGGGCGCTTCGATGTCACTCGCAATGGTTCAAGCCCATGGAGTCGAGGTTGATCCTGCTGCGGTCTCCAAGGCGATGCCTATCAGCGCGGATGGCCAACAGGTAGTCTTTGCTCCTTTGCAGCTGCATGTGGCAAGTACGGGCCGTAGCTAATCAACACAGTTGCGAAGTACTCCGAGGAACTACAATGATCCAAGAAGGTGGCGAAGGCTGCGGCGTCAGGGGCCGGTGGGAAGTCTGTGGCATCTGATACTGCCACAGACTCAATGAGGCCCCCAAAACCGAAGTCTAAGTCGAAGAAGCTAGTTGCTCCTCAGTAGTCATGTTCTGTAATAGTTAAATAACATGTCTTCTTTTGTCTGGAACATGCCTTTGGTGAGTGTATTTGTTGATACTTTATTATGCTTGAATGCAATCGAGTCTTTTGTCTTCATGCATCGCCTTAGTCTTCTTATTATCTCTTGCTTGGCTTGTCATAGGGCACATCGAGTGGTCCTTCGAGTGAACCTCGGATTATGCCACCCACTGATGATACTTTGGCGCAGTCGCAGCTATCTCTGCTCTCGCAACTTCGTGATCGCGTGAAGCAGTTGGAGCGTGAACTACCTGTGCTCCGTGGTAATGCGGATGTATGGAAGTCGAGAGCAGAGAAGGCCGTCGCCCGAGAGCAGTATCTGCTAGGGGAGGTGACGCAGCTGGGCGACTAATTCAAGTGTTAGCTTTCTTCTTCCTTGTCTTTTCTTGTAGCCACTCGCGGTAGTTCATTTTCTTCATGCTCTTGCCTTTGCTTGCTATAGTTGTCAGTGCATGCCATCCGCAGGATGAGAAGGACAGGATTGCCATTTGTATGAATGATCTGACCCAAGAGCAGCTTCAGGCGAGTGGATACTTCTGGGTGGATCATGATCGTGCAATCGCACTTGCAACCCTGCAGGATCGTGCTTCGCGAGTGCTTCACTTCCTGAAGAAGTTGCAATCGTGCTTGAGGAATATTTATCAGACGATGTTCCCGCTAGACGTCGTTCCATCGAGCCTGCTGGCCCTTCTTGCCAAATTTCAAGACTTGAGTGCAGTCCCCGAGTGTGTACGGCAACAGTTAGTGCTGGTGCCAAGGCTGCTCTGTCGCTGGTGCGACTGCATAGGCCTGATGTGGATGTTGCAGCAGTTTCTGCCGGACCGCCATTGCCGCCAGCAGGTTCGACTTGGAACATGGTTCCTCACTACCAGGCGGTGGATCGCCCAGCGGAGGAAATCGTCGACTTCTTCGAGGAGCAGACAAACGTTCCTTTGTTGCAACAGTAGTTTAGTTTATATCATGCACATAGTTGCACCAGTGTTGCAAAGTTCATATATATATGCTGTGTATAATTGATTGACATTGATGTATATAGAGAGCTTGTTAGCATGTATGTTTTGCGAGTGCGTTGCACTATGCGATTCCTTTTCATTAGCCTGACTTGTGTTTATCTCAGCACCTTGCCAACCTGTCAGATGCGTTGCAACTAGGTTGGTGTTTGTCACGGGTTCGATTAGTACGTCAGCTACTGAGGATATCGCGTTGGTTCGTACAACAGTTGTGTATAGGGTGGCGCAGCGCCCGAGTGGATAATTTGCAAAATATAAAAAGAACACAGAGTTTTGGGACACTTAGCTTTATTTATTCGCAGGATAGTACGGGGTACAATATGTGGCTAAGTAGCCTTGTCTGAGTAGCCTTATTTGTAATGTAAAAATAAAAGACGACTAAGGGTAGAAGCGCCGCAGCTGCGCGACATTCTAGGAGTTGGAGTACGCGACTCCTGTCTCAAAATCTTTAAGGCAATAGGCGCCACCTAGGATTACTTCTGTAATCACATATGGTCCCTCCCAGGGGGGACTCGAGCTTGAGATGCCCTTGCTGTTTCAGTCGCAGGACCAGGTCTCCTTCGACGAAGGACCTGGGGCATAGCCTTCTGCTGTGGTAGTTGTGCAGGTTCTGCTGGTAGATCGTTGATCTTTCCGTGGCGATTTCTCGTGCCTCGTCAAGGAGGTCGACGGAGTTTTCGAGTGCAAGAGTTGACTCTTGCCCGCTGTAAGAGACCACTCGCGGTGCTTTGTATCGTACCTCTGCGGGTAGCACCGCTTCAGCACCGTGCACCATGAAGAAAGGGGTGTACCCCGTGGCACTGTTTGGAGTTGTGCGCAGGCTCCAGAGTACCGATTGCAGCTCGTTTGGTCAGCAGCCTGTGGCTTGTTCGAGTGGCCTGAGGAGTCACTTCTTGATGCCGCCGCAGACGAGTCCGTTGGCTTTTTCGACCTGACCGTTGGTCTGTGGATGTGCTACGGAAGCATAGCTTACGTTGATTCCTAGATTCTCGCAAAATTCTTGGAACTCCTTGGATGTGAAGTTCGTCCCATTGTCCGTGATGATGTTGTGTGGTACTCCGAAGCGATAGACGATGGACTCGAAGAACTTTACTATGCTGTATCCCGACTGGTTAGTCACTGGCATCGATTGCGCGATCCTCCGAGATATTTTCCCTGGAGTTCTTGATGATGGACCACCTCTGGATGTATGAGCGTAGCGATTCACCCGACCTTTGTTGGTAGCACCTCAGTTCTTCGATTGACGCGGGCCTTTTGTAGGTACCCTTGAAGTTGCGCACAAAGTTGTAGACCAGCTCTTCCCAACTGCGAATGGATCCGCGTGGGAGGTTGTTGAGCCATGCCCGGGCGGCGCCCTGTAGCTGTAGCTCCAGGCATTGCATGGCCGTGCTTCGACTCCCGCCGTGGAGCCTGACGGAGCAGATATGGTCCTCTAACCAGATTTTCGGGTCCTACAGACCGTCAAACTTTGGGTTCTCTGATGGGAGCTTAAACCCCTTGGGCATTCGATTTTGCCCGATGGCCCTTCTAAAGCATCTAGCGCCATGGAGCTCCACATCTTCATCTTCTGACTCAGTCGATCGGGCATGTCGCACCCTTGACTTGTCGATCTTGAGTTGTGTGATGTCATCACGCGCGTCGTAGTCGTGGTCGTGTCGCCGTGCGTGGCGGCATCGAGACAGGTCGTGACTGTCGTCGCTGGATGAGGGCGAGGAATAGCGTTTTGCCAGAGCCTTGCCTTTCTTCGGCTCCGGTGTCGGCTCTTTGTCGAGAGCGGCTTTGATTAACCCCAAGCTTGCGATTGTAGATCGGTGCATTGCAGCTCGAGGATCTCCGGCTGGCGGCTGGTTGTTGAGGAGGTACATGGTGGCCGCCGTTACCGTGGCTTGTGGCATTTTTGGAAGCACGTTGCCACGTGTATCCACCGTCATGGAGCCGAAGTCGAGGACCTTTGTGGCTTCTACACGCTCTTGTTCGGTGAGGTGGGCTAGTCGAGATCGCCTCTTGTTAGCGATGTACTCGTTGCACTTGGAGGAGGATCCTCCATGGGAGGAGAGCCTAGCTCGTCGGAGGCTCGACTCGTCTGCCACCTTTTTACGCACCTCGAGTTGTGCAATTGTTTGTAGTTGGCGTTTGTATTCTTCTTTCAGGAGCCAATGGTAGCCCATCAACAGTTCTTGCAGGGAGCCGAAAGGCAGAGGGTGGCCTCGTAGGGCTTCACGGCAGCGGGCCCACTCGAGATCGTTGAGCCTGATCACGACGCGTTCACCAGTTTGCTCGTTCACCATGGTGGGGGGTTCGGCTGCCCCTCCATTGTTGACGGGGGCGCCGTTAGTGGGGCCGCCGTTGGGTGGTCCACCATTGGGTGGTCCTCCATTGGGTATGCCGCCATTTGGCGGGTCGGTTCCATTGCTACCGTTTCCCGTGTTATCGCGGTTGGAGGAGGAGTCACCCGTGTTGATGACGGTGCACATGAACTGGTTGGGGAAGCTGCTACTCCCACAACTTTCAGATCCGGAACCATAGGCTCCATCTTTAGTTGCAAGATCGCCCAGATCGGATTCGCGACTGCTGTCGCTGGCCGTATTCTCGACTGTTGTCGAGGCATTGAGTTCACTGAGGGTGCCGATTGGAAGAGGGAACCACGATGCTGGATAAATCGATGGTGTTGTCGGCTGGTCAGGCATGCGAAGCGTGTCCATCTGACCAACTTGGAAGCGGAAGCTCCCGATCGCCAGGCTAATTCCATCGCCCACGGACTCAAAGGTTGGGCGAGTGGCCGGCGTGTGGACGGTGAAGTCGAACACGCCGAAGAGCTGGCGAATCTCCGTTGTTACGGAGTTGTAGATCGCAGTTGATGGGGCCAAAGAAGCCGCAACATCAGCACTGCCAATTCCCACAGACGGCGCCAATTGACGAGGGTTTAACTCATCAATGCCCATTGTTATGGAATTGGGTTTTAGAGAAGAAGGGAGCGCTGGAAGCATCAATCGGCTAGTAAACAATCACACATGGGACTCGAAGACTTACCCAGGTTCAGGCCTCGTAGAGGTCCCTACTCCTGCTTGTCTGCTCGTGGAATTAACAAAGGAATCGAAGATTACAATGGTGCGCAGATGCAATCTGGCAAGGGTTGTGGAAACTAGGGTTGCGTGTGTCCTCCTCGCCGCCCCCTCCTATCCTTTATATAGATAGGCTAGGTCTCGGGCAGCAGGTCGAGTCGGTTACAGGTTAGGGTTTCCCTTTAAACTTTCTATCTTTAGCTTCTTCTTGTTCCGCAAGCAATCGAGAGTCCGTAGGTTACTCGAGTTCTTCATTTGGGCCTTGGCGATACTGTGGGCTTCTGCTGTATTGAGGCCGTATATACCAAGCTCGAGTACCTGTAGGGTATACCCATGTCAAATACAAACTCCATGATCTTACAAGTTCCACATTTATTTCACACCGCCGGGATCCATAGGCAAAAGAACATGATATCAACTAGGTACAAAGTACCAATGCAATGTTGAAAGCGTTCCCCATGATACATGGTTCTGCTAACTTCAACTCATAAAGTGCAAGCATATACATAACAAAGAAGGACCCAATGGTTCAAGTTTATTAAATGCAAGAAAGTAAAATGTTCCATCAAGTTCGTGAGAGCTTTAATCACTAATTTTCACATAACAAGTTTAATTTGGGAGGTAGATAAAACAAGAATTTACTTGGAATAGCAATAATGCTAATAGGTAGGTATGGTGGACACAAATGGAAAAGGTTTTGGTTTTAAGGAGTGGATGCACAAGAAGAATTCCCTCTCAGTACAGGTTTTTGGCTAGCAAGGCTGGGTAGCAAGTATAAGAGTTGAAGGAAACAAACAAACATACAAGTGACAAAGACAAAAATGCAATCTTCCTTGGAAGCACAAAAGATCTTAACCAGAGAATACTAAACTTATGAGCAAATCAAGAAAGAAAGATGATGAAATTATATTTCTTTAGAGTACTTTTATCTTTTCATTCAACTCTCAAAAATAGTGTTGCTACTGATCGAGCCAGGTTTGCCAAAACCAACTAAATTAACTCAATGATCCCAAAGTGATACCAATACTAACAACAAGATCAATCATATAACCACGAATTGAAAACTAATATAAGCTATGAAAAAGAGTGAATGATAGAACTTCTCATTAACATTCCATAACGGCAACTCACACCAAGGGATACATATCTAACGAGAGAGGGGACACTTCCATATTGCAAACCATCCAACATAATAACTTCTCTATTCATGATATGACTCTACTAAAAAGGTAAAAAGATCGAAGATAGTAATGTGATACCGCGACACTCCCCAAGCTTGGAACAAACCAAGGGGATGCCAAACCTGATGACGAATTACTCCTTTGGTGGTGGTGGTATCCTCTCGATGATCTTCTTGATCAGTTTCCCCAAGTCCTCAATCTCGAAAGTGAGATTACGAATAAGCTACGAGTTTTGCTCAATGTGGTGCATGATCATGTCGGGTTGAGAATCCCAGATCTTGTGATTCTTTCCCCACTCTACCTCCTTGAAGTCTTCTTTTTCTACATTGCTAGAACGAGGCAAATCCCAATTGGAGGGTAATTTCCCTTTGGGCAAATTCTGGTATTGATGCTCATGGATAAGAGTATGGAAAGGATTCTTGGTGTGTGGAGGAAGTGACCAGGGATCTGAACAATGATGAGGAGGCTTCCCTCCAATTGACATAGTCCTGGTGGGGTTTTCCACCACTCCAATGCTTGCAATGGTAGTGTCGGTGTGCTTTGCCTCCTCTTCATCTTCACTCTTGATCTCCTTCTCCTGCCCGGGGTCTTGGAGGTCTTCCTCCATAGGCTCCTTCCCTTTATCCTTGGCGGACACCATTGTGCTTCTAAACCTTCAAAGAGTATGTCCTGGCAGAAACAGATCGAAACAAAAACACGACGAAAACACGATACACGAACCCCGGGGGATCCGGGGGTTACATATTACGAAGTTTCATATCAAAAGGAAGGTACGGGGAGAAAATGAGTCGGAGGCGGAGTCCGGGGTGGACTCACCACCTGGTGGCGTGGCTACGGGTGGGCCCGTGCCACAGGGTGGTGTGAGCCACCCTGGCTCGGTTTCCGTCCCTTTTTCACTTCGTAGCTTTCCTTATTGACTAAAAACTGCAAAAATATAATTGGATAGTATTTTCGTGGAACTTTTGTTACCAGAACTGTTACCTGATTGAAAGCGGACTCTGCAGGTCTCTGAATTTGGTATCTAGTAGATTCTTCCGAAGTCACCACTTGAATAACATCAATATCTTCATCTTCATCCACTTATTACTTGAGTCATAAAACCCTTCTCTTCCTTATTACACCATTATCTCCACTACCTGGAAATTTCTTTCACACAAAACTTCACACAGTTCTTATTAGCAACATTAGTATAAGTAAAGTGATAAAACCTTTTGAGTCCAACTTCAACTGAAAACCATCAAAAAATAAGCTACTGTAGCAACTCCTTCCGAAAACCCAAAAAGAATCCAGAAAGGAAATCGATTAAAGAAGCAAATGCAAGAGTGACAAAATCTGTCAAAACAGACCAGCAGGTAAAGATCAATTTTTTCGAACATCTTCTGTTGCTCAAATAAAAAAGTGCAAAACTAACGAAAGTTAAATAACAACCTGGGTCAGAAGCACAAAAAATTACAGCTCAATCCGACATACAGAGATCTCGCACAAATTTTTACGGTGAAGCACAAAAATCTGTTTCGGGACAGCAACTTCTTCAAATATTACTTCTCTCTCATTAGAGGTTGATCTTGACACAAAAACCAAACAAAACAGATAAGGAGAGGTTATTACCGAAATAATAACTTCCAAGACTCAAATAAACAAAAACAAACTGAAAGAAAAAACAAATTGGGTTGTCTCCCAAAAAGCTCTTTCTTTATAGCCATTAAGATGGGCATGATAAATTTGAAGATGCTCACATAAGAATATGAATTGAGGTGAAAGAGAGATTTAAGAAGCAAAAATACACACATTTAAGTCTAACCCACTTCCTATGCAAGGGAATTTTGTAAACAAACAAATTGTTGAAACTAGAGGCTACTTGCATAAGGAGGCAAAAGAAGTGCAACATAAAAACTTTCAGCATAAAACGAGGAAACTTGATATTATTGAGATACATAAGAACACTTTTCCCTCTCTCATAGTAACTTTCAGTATCATGCATAAACTTAACAATATAACTATCACAAGGATCATCGTAGCAATGATCACTTATTCTAACAGAAAACACAGGAATACTATCTCTCATAACACTACTATGTGAAACAATATTAGAGGTATCCTTACAAAGGATAGTGTGTCCCTCTTCTACACATTTAGTAACAAAGTCTTTCACATTTGCTATAATAGGTTCATCAATCATTTGTTTATTAGGTTCAACAGCTTTATTTGTACTTTCATTAACCATACTAGCTATCATAAAATGTTCCTTTATCTTAACTAGGAAAGGCATTTTCTCAATGTAAGGTTTAGGTAAAACATGATTAGCAGTATAAACTTCAGTATTTCTTGCATGAACACTCTTAGCAACATCTTTATAAGGTTCATGATACTTATTCCACTTCTTTTTAGGCACTTCAATATAGGAAGCAAAAGCCTTAAAATAAGAAGCAATAGCTTGAGAGTATAGACCATAAGCATTTTTAATATTTTGAAAGTCATCAGTTCCAATAAAAGATTCAATGCATTCATAATCATAATTTATACCTGACTTTCTACCTTTTTCATTCTCCCAAGCTTCAGCATTGTCTTGAATACGGTCTAGAAGATCCCATTTAGCTTCTTCTTCCATGCAAGTGAATGATCCAGCACAAGAAGCATCCAGTAAATCCTTATCATGTAGAGAAAGCCTTCCATAAAAGTTATTGATAATAATATTGTTGGGGAGCTCATGAATGGGACATTTGAGCATTAGTAACTGATACGTCCAAAACGTATCTACTTTCCCGAACAATTTGGTATTGTTTCTCCTCTATACTTGTGTGATTTGGATACAACTAATGCGGACTGAAGCTGTTTTCAGCAGAATTGCCTTGGTGTCTACTTTTTGTGCAGAAAATCAACTATCAGGAAAAATCCCGGAAAATATGCCAAAAATTCTATTTCACCCGAAGACTCCAGGAGCCAGAATACGAGACGGAGAAGATCCAGGGGGTGCCACACCACCTGCTGGCGCGGGCTAGGCCAGGCCGCGCCAGGGGGTGGTGTGGGCCCCCCAGGCACCCCCTTGGCCTCTCTCTTCGCCTATAAGGAGCCTTCTGACCTAAAAACTTCGGGGGGTTCGATGTTTTTCCAAAAGGAGTTCCGCTCCACCGTCGCCACCACCAGATTCCATGAAACAGCACCAGAAACTCCGTTCTGGCACCCTGTCGAGATGGGGAATTGGAGGAGATCATCACCATCATCATCACCATCGCTTCTCCATCGACCATCCATGTTTCCCCCATCTATGAGTGAGTAATCCCCCGCTATAGGCTATGGGGATGGTAGGGATTGGATGAGATCGTTCATGTAATGGTATCAGATTGTTAGGGCATGGTGCCTAGTATCTTTTATTAGTGCTTTATGAGTTTATTGCGACTTGTTGTGCTTAATGCTTGTCACTAGGGCCCAAGTGCCATGATTTCAGATCTGAACATGTTATTGATTCATTATGATAGTATTGTTCTTGGTCTTATCTGCAAGTTGTATACACACGTTGTTGTTTGGAACCTATAGCCCCGAAGTGATAGAAATCGGGATAACCGGAAGGGAATGGCTTTGATGTGAGGATCACATGTGTTCATGGAGTGTTAATGCTTTGCTCCGGTGCTCTATTAAAAGGAGCACCTTAATTGCCAGTAGTTCCCTAGAGGCCCCGATGCAAACAGGCTGGCAGGACAACAGATATTGTGCAAGTTCTCATTGCGAGCACGTATGACTATATATGGAACACATGCCTAGGATTATCTAGTACTTGGATGCTTTATCTTATTTATCTGCAATTGCCCTATGTTCTGATTGCTATTTGAATTGTATTGTCCATGCAACGCCCGTCCATCCATCCCTATGCCTACCGCACTCGAATCCCACTGTTTACTGCTTTTGTTACTACTGTCTTTGCTTTACTACTGCTGTTACTTTACTATTCCTACTACAAAACTGTTGCTACTGATAAACTGATGTGAGCAAGATTGTTTCCAGGTGCAGCTGAATTGACAACTCAGTTGTTAAGGCTTATAAATATTCTTTGGCTCCCCTTGTGTCGAATCAATAAATTGGGTTTCACTTCCCTCGAAAATACTGCGATACACCCCTATACTTGTGGGTCATCAAGACTATTTTTTGGCGCCGTTGCCGGGGAGCATAGCTTTATTTATCAAGTTCACTTGGATTCTCTATTGTTCGCTGCTATCCATCCATCATGGGTAAGTCTCGTGATGGCAAGGTTCCTATTTTACCATCCACTACAAGAAGAGGTACAGTTCTGAACACCTCTGTTGCTCTTGATTCATTGTCTGTTATGGGTAAGTTCCTTACACCACCACATACACATGCTACACACACTGCTACTACTGCTAAATCTGAAACTTCTGATGCTTATGATGTTGCTTCTACTGTGCTTGATAAGAGTGGTTCATTAGGTCCTTTCCTAGATGCTATGATTGCTAGAACTATAGCTGGAAATACCGAAACACCTAATGAAAACACTACCACACCTATTAGCTCACCTGAGTCTAGTGAGAGTTATGATATTGAAGATGGTTATGTTGAGATGACTGATGAGTTTATTATAGAATGTAAGAACACCCATGATAGGAGCGCTGCTAAGAGTCTCCTTGAGAGGCGTACTATTAAACCCAAATTGTCTCCTATTGCTAAGTTTGCTGCTTCTCCCATAAACATTATAGATGAAGATTATGATTTCTCTCTCGATCTATCTTACATAGCTATTGTCGAGAAAGAACCTTTTTGTGGGACTAAGAATGAAAGTGCGGTAGGACATATGAATGAACTTTCTACCATGAGTGGCTTGTTTTCTGATTATATTAAGATGCGTACTTACTTTATTGCTAAGATTTTCCCTTTTTCACTGAAAGGAGAAGCTAAAGCTTGGTTTAGTAATTTACCTCCTGGATCTATTGATAGCCCTGAGTGCTTGATTAGTACCTTCCTGCAGAAATATTTTCCTCCTAGTTCTAGACATGCTATTTTGCAGGAACTTTTTGATTTTAAACAGGGAGAAAAAGAGGTATTGCCTGAATCTTGGGCAAGGTTTTGTGCTTTGATTCATGCACAGGCTGGAAGTCCATTACCTAAGAATGAGCTTCTTGATATATTTTATAATGGACTAATAGAGGAATCTAGGACATACCTAGATAGTTGTGCTGATTGTGTTTTCAGGAATAGGACTCCTAAGGAAGCTGGGGGATTAATGGATAAAATAAGCAAGAATTATGAAGATTGGACTCCTCCTAAACAAGCTATACGTGAAGTAATTGTACCTGAACCATCTATTCCTGTGCCTATTCCAACATCAAAGAAGAGGGGAGTTATTGAATTAAATGATGAAGTGATGAAGGAAGCTAAGAAATGTCTTAAGGAGAAGGGAATTAAAGCTGCAGATGTCAAGAATTTACCTCCTATAGAAGAATTATGTAAGCCTATTCCCTACTCATCCACTATTGAGGTACACTCTCTCCAACACTTTGATGAAGGTGATATCCCTTACTCTAAACCTCCTGGTCAATGCTTAGAAGAATTCGATATCTTTATTGTTAAGCAAGATAACTTTAATAAAAGGGTGCAAAATCATCTAATGGAAAACACTAGAGCTACTGTTGAGTTGAAAGATATTGTGGAAAGAACCTCTAATGATGTTAAAATGATTGTTAAACACTTTCAAATGGTTCAAACTCAAATAGATCAACTCGTTAAAGTGCAAAACGACTTACTAGTTAATGCTGCTAAAGAAAAACATGCTTATGAAATTATAACTAGAAGTGGTGCTGCTACCCAGGATCCTCTATATCCTGAGGGGCATCCCAAAAGAATTGAGCAGGATTCTCAACAAGCTAAAAATAGTGGTTCTACTCGTAAGAAAAGGAAAAAGAAACATTAAACTGTTGTAGAACCCTTTGAACCTGCTATAGATCCTAATAGTATATCTATCTCTGATGCTGAAACTGAAAGTGGTAATGAAGAAAATGAAGTTCCTAATGAAGAAAAAGTTGAAGAAGAACCTGAAAACCACACTAATAATACCAAATACACTAAAGAGGATTTTATTGATAAGAAACATGGTAGTGAAAGAGAACCTTGGGTTCAAAAACCTATGCCTTTCCCTGATAAGAAACACAAGTCAAAGGAAGATGAACACTATAATAAGTTTTGTGAGTGGATGAAGCCTTTATTCTTGCAAATTTCTTTGACTGATGCTATTAAATTGCCTCCTTACTCAAAGTATATGAAGGACATTGTCTCGAATAAAAGGAAGATCCCTAATGAAGAAATTTCTACTTTGCTTGCTAATTATTCCTTCAATGGTAAGGTTCCTAAGAAACTTGGAGACCCAAGGATTCTAACTATACCTTGATCTATTAAGAACAGTTATGTTAGAACTGCTTTGTGTGATTTGGGAGCTGGAGTTAGTGTTATGCCTTTCTCTCTCTATAAGAGGCTGCAACTTGAAAAATTAATACCAACTGATATATCTTTGCAAATGGCTGATAAATCTACCACTATTCCTGTGGGTATATGTGAGGATGTACCTATTCAAGTGGCTCACAATTGCTTTATATTAACTGATTTTGTTGTGCTTGAAATGCCCGAAGATGATAATATGTCTATTATTCTTGGAGACCTTTTCTTAATACTGCAGGAGCTGTTATTAATTGTAACCAAGGAAAGGTGACCTTCAATGTTAATGACAAGGAACATACTGTCTATTTCCCCAAGAAGATTGAAAGGACTTATGGTTTGAATTCAATTGAACATGTTGAAGGCATTCAAGTTGGAGAAATATATTGTCCCATACCAAGAGAAAAATTTGAAACTATTATGATTAGGACCATTGCTATCAAGGTTGAGGTAACATAATAATTAGTGGAGTACAAAGTTTTGTCTCATATGCAATTGTTTTGGTAGCAAGACTTGATCAACCTTGTTAACAAAAGGATTCCATTGAACAAAACAATGTTTTCATTATGATTATCTCTGTTTATTTCTATCCTTTTCATTTTAGTTTTTGCTTTCGTTTAGTTTTATTTTTGTTGTTAGTTGCTTGCATGTTAGAACTTCTGTAGTTCTAGCCTTGTTTTGTCCTTGCATCATGTTTCAAAAAAAAAATCTGTCTGTCAGAAAAATCATTCTTCTATTTCTGAAAAATGCCCAAAAATAAAGTGTCTCGAAAAATTCTAGAAAATTCGTATTAAATTTTTTACGTGAAAAAAGGGGCAGAGGAGTACATGGGAGGTACCAGGGTGACACTTCATCCTGGCCAGCTTAGGATTGATACCCACTTAGGCCAAAAGCCTAAGCTTGGGGGGAGGTACGCCGACATCGCACTCATCTTCATATCATGTTGCGTCGGTACTTTGTACATTCATGTTTTCGTTCTCTTTTTAGTTTTCGTTCTTCTTTGCTTTTGCTTTCTAAAAACACAAAAAGACCAAAAATATTTCTATTGTTTCTCTTTGGTTTGCTTCTTCTTTTTGCCTTGGTTTGCTTTTCCCTTTTTGCTTTGTTTGAACTATTCGAAAAACCCAAAAAGATTTTGCTTTGTTTGTTTTTCCCTTTTGGTTCTTGTTTAAAAAATCGAAAACACCAAAAATATTTGTCGTTCTTCTTTGGTTTTGTGAGTTTGCTACAGGGTTTAGCAGTCCTCAGTGGATATTGGTTTCATATTATTATTCAAGCCACACAGGTGAAGAGCAATAATGAGGATCAATGACAACTTGAGGCGTGGTAAGAGGCTGGTAACGAACTCTAATTGTTTTCATTTTGTACATATACTCATCATTGTGAGCTTTCTTAGTCCGTTCAAGTAGGGTGTATGTTATCTTTGGATGCTTAGTAGTTCTTGCTTTCTTATGATTAGCTCCAGCTCGCTAATAGTTTGTAGCATGTCTTATGAATGTTTGCTTGCATTGCTCTATTCATAAATTGGTATGACACCACGGTATCCTCCTCTGAATGTTTCATTTGAATTGACTTGGCACATGCTCACACATGCACATAACTGTGATAATCAGTTAAGCCTTGATGAATTATTTTTCCTTGAGGATCTTGAATCACTTTCATGCCATGAGTAGTCCTGTTTTGTTGCAAGCATGATAATGACAGCTATTGCTCTCTCGTTTGTCGCTCCCTTACTATTGCTAGCCTTCACTTTCAGTGAGTATGTTTTACTCAAGTTTCCAACTCCCTAAACCAAATATTTCCAAAGTTTCCACCATACCTACCCATTAGCATCATTTGCTACCTTCATGCATATTCAATATGCCTTGTTTTCTTCTGAATCAAATGTTTGCTTGTTATGAGAAAGTTAGTTAGTAAAGCTCTCATGAACTTGATGGCACACTTTATTTTCTTGCACTTAATAAACCTGAACCATTGTGTCCTTCTTTGTTGCGCATATGCTTGCGCTTTATGAGTTGAAGTTAGCAGAACCATGTATCATGGGGACCGCTTTCAACGCTTCTTAGGTACTTTGTACCTAGTTGATATCATGTTCTTTTGCTTATGGATCCCGGTGGTGTGAAATAAAAGTGGAAATTGTAATATCATGGAGTTTGTATGTATGTTAGAGAAACGCCTGGGCCTCTAGCCTAAGTCATGCCTAATCATGGTGGAAACTTGCAGCATAACCATAATGAGCATTCTATGAAGCATCCTCAATAAAAATCTATGCACATAGTAAATAAAAAGATCGTCGAGATGCTCATTGTCTGCTTGCCTTGTTATTTTGATTATGGGATAGCTCCCGTGTCATGTGCAAGGGGTACCCCGTTGGCGGTTCTCTATGATACATATATACTTACAATGACAAGAGCTTACTTGTGACTGAAGTTGTGTAGCATGAGGATCGGTCTTCGTAAGTAAGGGGCATGAGACTTTGATTTATAACTTGTCAAGCATATCCTCTTAGTTGTGTCACTTTAACCTTAACCATTTAAAGATGCTTATGATAGGGGCAATGAGAGCTCAAAGCTAATGAGTACCATACTTTCAGCATTTGGAAGCTTTTCAAAAAAATTCAAAACCTTTTTCTTTACTTGTTGAGTCTCCATTTATTCTTTGAGCACCTTCTTGAGAGCATAGTTGTCATTCTTTGTGTTTGTCCCATTACTTGATTATTTGTGTTATGACTTTGATGCTTGTATCCTTGATATCTTTACTTCTAGTCATCACTTGAACTTCAGAGGTGCCTTGATATTCATAATCAAAGGCAAGCGAGATATCACTCTATCATACCTTTCTATGAGCATTATAATGTTGCTTATGTTTGTGCCTCATGCTACTTATTATTCTTGAGTTGGAATCTCTTCATAGCTTGCAATGACTATTAAGTAGACTCAGTTGCATACTCTTTATTATGAACTGTTTAAGTAGTTGATCGCATTTCTGAAAGTATTTACATCTTATGAAGCAAATGTGTTCGTGAAAGTTCTTTTATCGCACTCGGTTTTCAACTGAATTGCTTGAGGACAAGCAATAAGCTAAGCTTGGGGAGAGTTGATACGTCCAAAACGTATCTACTTTCCCGAACAATTTTGCTATTGTTTCTCCTCTATACTTGTATGATTTGGATACAACTAATGCGGACTGACGCTGTTTTCAGCAGAATTGCCTTGGTGTCTACTTTTTGTGCAGAAAATCAACTATCAGGAAAAATCCCGGAAAATATGCCAAAAATCCTATTTCACCCGAAGACTCCAGGAGCCAGAATACGAGATGGAGAAGAGCCAGGGGGTGGCCACACCACCTGCTGGCGCGGGCCAGGCCAGGCCACGCCAGGGGGTGGTGTGGGCCCCCCAGGCACCCCCTCGATCTCTCTCTTCGCCTATAAGGAGCCTTCTGACCTAAAAACTTCTAGGGGTTTGACGTTTTTCCAGAAGGAGTTCCGCTCCGCCGCCACCACCAGATTCCACGAAACAGCACCAGAAACTTCGTTCTGGCACCCTGCCAGGACGGGGAATTGCAGGAGATCATCGCCATCACCATCACCATCGCTTCTCCATCGACCATCCATGTTTCCCCCATCTATGAGTGAGTAATCCCCCGCTGTAGGCTATGGGGATGGTAGGGATTGGATGAGATCGTTCATGTAATGGCATTAGATTGTTAGGGCATGGTGCCTAGTATCTTTTATTAGTGCTTTATGACTTTGTTGCGACTTGTTGTGCTTACTGCTTGTCACTAGGGCCCGAGTGCCATGATTTCAGATCTGAACATGTTATTGATTCATTATGATAGTATTGTTCTTGGCCTTATCTGCAAGTTGTATACACACGTTGTTGTCCAGAACCTATGGCCCCTAAGTGACAGAAATCGGGATAACCGGAAGGGAATGGCTTTGATGTGAGGATCATATGTGTTTACGGAGTGTTAATGCTTTGCTCCGGTGCTCTATTAAAAGGAGCACCTTAATTGCCAGTAGTTCCCTAGAGGCCCCGCTGCAAACGGGCTGGCAGGAGAAAAGATGTTGTGCAAGTTCTCATTGCGAGCATGTACGACTATATATGGAACACATGCCTAGGATTATCTAGTACTTGGATGTTTTATCTTATTTATTTGCAATTGCCCTATGTTATGATTGCTATTTGAATTGTCTTGTCCATGCAACGCCCGTCCATCCATCCTTATGCCTACCGCACTCGAATCCCATTGTTTACTGCTTTTGTTACTACTGTATTTGCATGACTACTTCTGTTACTTTACTATTCCTACTACGAAACTGTTGCTACTGATAAACTGTTGTGAGCAAGATTGTTTCCAGGTGCAGCTAAATTGACAACTTAGTTGTTAAGGCTTATAAATATTCTTTGGCTCCCTTTTTGTCGAATCAATAAATTGGGTTTCACTTCCCTCGAAAATATTACGATTCACCCCTATACTTGTGGGTCATCAGTAACTTCAGTCTCCCCCAAGCTTGAGCTGTACTCTCTCCATCAAGAGGCCAAAAGTTGTATATTTGATACCGATCTTTATGAATCTCACTAGGAGGATAAAATTTTGAATAAATGAGAGGTACTATTTCCTCCCATTCCAGAACTTGACCATTCTTCGGCAGCTTATACCATTCCTCAGCTCTTCCTTTCAGCGATAATGAGAATAACTTTTTCTTAACTTGATCTGTAGTGATGAAGGAAATATGCCCTAAGAGGCAATAATAAAGTTGTTATTATATATTCCTTATACATGATAGATGTTTATTTTACATGCTAGAAATGTATTGATTCGGAAACATCAATACATGTGTGTTTAATAAACAAAAAGGGTTCCTAGTCATGCCTCTCTTATAGACTAGCTTGTTGATTAGCAGGATGATCAAGGTTTCCTGATCATGGACATTGGATGTTGTTAATAACAAGGTCACACCATTGGTGGAATGATGTGATGAACATTCATCCGAAGTATAGCATTACGATCAAGTCATTATGTTTATATTGCTATAACATCATACGAAGTAATCTTTATCCTTAGACAATGAGATCATGTTAATTGCTGACACCGGAAGAGTATCTTGATAACATCAAACGTCACACCGTAACAGGGTGACTATAAAGATGGGTTCAGTACTACGAAGGTGTTATGTTGAGGCTCATGGATCAAGAGTGGAATTTTTCAATCCAGATGACGGATAGATATACTCTGGGCCCTCTCGGTGATATCACATTAGGATAGCTTGCAAGCAAGTGATGTGATCACTAGAATGTTATATCACGGGAACAAGAAAAGAGTGCATGTCGGTAACGAGATCAAACTAGGTATGGAGATACCGATGATCGAATCTCGAACATGTAATATATCGAGAGACAAAGGGATTTAGTTACAAGCGTTAAAGGTTCTCACGATCACAGGAGTCATCGCTGAATGTGTAGGAGTCAGTACCGATCTCCAGGTCCCGCTGCTGATTATTGATCAGAGAAGGGTCTTGATCATGTCTGCATTATTCTCGAACCGTAGGGTGACACACTTAAGAGTTACCGGACACCATTTTGGAGCACATATGTTTCAGACGAAAGAATTGCGAAGTGCAGGAATTGTTTCAATAAAAACCGGAAATTGTTTCGGGTGAAATTGCAGAAGGTGGTTCTGCATGTGATATTGAAATATTGCAAAGGGCTATATGTGAATGTTTGTTAATTAAAGTAATTAACAAAATTCTGAATAAATTTAATAAAAAGAGTTTTATTAAATGAGAGAGCATTAAATTTGGAGAAATTTAATGCATTTAAAGTGGAGACTTTAAAAGGGAATGTGAAGAGGCATTTTAATGTGGAGGAGTTACCACCACATGAATGGGGGAGGTGAGGGGTCACCCCCCATGCGCCGGCCATGGAGAGAAGGGTGGCAAGTCTGTTGCCACGCCTGAAAAGAAACCCCGGGCTGGCCCTAAGTCTGACACCGAGTGCTACTATTGCAAGGGGACTGGCCATTGGAAGCGCAACTGCCCCAAGTATTTGGCGGACAAGAAGTCCAGCAAGGCAAACAAAGGTATATGTGATATACATGTTATTGATGTGTACTTGACTAGTACTCGCAGTAGCACCTGGGTATTTGATACCGGATCAGTTGCTAATATATGTAACTCGGTTCAGGGGCTACGGAACAAGCGACAACTAGCAAGGGATGAGGTCAGGATGCGGGTCGGCAATGGATCAAGAGTTGATGTGATCGCCGTCGGGACGCTACCTCTCCATTTGCCATCGGGATTAGTTATAAACCTAAATAATTGTTATTTGGTGCCTGCACTGAGCATGAACATTGTATCTGGATCGTGTTTGATGCAAAGTGGTCATTCCTTTAAATCTGAAAATAATGGTTTTTCGATTTATAAGAATGATATCTTTTACGGTCATGCACCTATGTTGAATGGTTTATTTCTATTGGATCTCGATAGTAATATTACGCAGATTCATAATGTTAATGCTAAAAAGATTAAACTTGATGATGATATGTCTACATATATGCACTGCCGTCTAGGTCATATTGGCGTTAAACGCATGAAGAAACTCCATTCTGATGGACTTTTGGAATCACTTGATTTTGAATCATTTGATACATGTGATCCATGCCTTATGGGCAAGATGACTAGAACGTCGTTTTCCGGTTCAATGGAACGGGCGACAGATCTATTGGAAATCATACATACTGATGTGTGTGGACCAATGAGTGTGTCGGCGCGAGGTGGATATCGTTATTTTGTTACTTTCACGGATGATTTGAGTAGATATGGGTATATCCATTTGATGAAACACAAGTCTGAAACTTTTGAAAAGTTCAAGCAATTTCAGAATGAAGTGGAAAATCATCGTAATAGGAAGATCAAATTTCTATGGTCTGACCGTGGAGGAGAGTATCTAAGTTATGAGTTTAGCACACACATGAAAGAGTGTGAAATAGTTTCACAACTCACGCCTGCCGGAACACCACAACGTAATGGTGTGTCGGAGCATTGTAATCGTACCTTATTAGATATGGTTCAATCTATGATGTCTCTAACTGACTTACCTCTGTCATTTTGGGGTTATGCACTGGAAACAGCTGCATTCACTTTAAATCGAGCAGCATCTAAATCCGTTGAAACGACAGCGTATGAATTATGGTTTGGAAACAAACCTAAGATGTCATTTCTTAAGATTTGGGGATGCGATGTTTATGTGAAGAAACTTCAACCAGATAAACTCGAACCCAAAGCGGAAAAATGTGTCTTCATAGGATACCCTAAGGAAAAAATTGGGTATACCTTCTATCATAGATCCGAGGGCAAGGTTTTTGTTGCCAAGAATGGATCCTTTCTTGAGAAGGAGTTTCTCGCGAAAGGTGTGAGTAGTGGGAAGGTAGAACTCGAAGAGGTTATTGAACCTTCTCTTTATGGAATGGCGAGTGGCGCAGCACCAGAAGTTGTTTCGGAGTTGACTTCACCTGATGAAGAGAGAGCTAATGATAATGATCATGAAACTCCAAAAGAGGACACTACTGAACCTCGCAGGTCAAGCAGGACACGTGCAGCTCCTGAACTATACGGCAATCCTGTTGTGAATTTCATGGTTGATGAAATGGATGACCCTGCGACATATGAAGAAGCGATGATGAGCCCGAATTCCAACAAATGGCTAGAAGCCATGAAATCCGAGATGGAATCCATGTACGAGAACCAAGTTTGGAACTTGGTGGACTTACCTCACGACCGAAAGGCCGTGGAGAATAAATGGATTTTCAAAAGGAAAACTGATGCTGATGGTAATGTGACCATCTATAAGGCTCGACTTATCGCAAAGGGGTTTCGACAAATTCAAGGAGTTGACCATGATGAGACATTCTCTCCTGTAGCGATGCTTAAGCCAGTTAGGATTATGTTAGCAATTGCTGCATATTTTGATTATGAAATATGGCAGATGGATGTCAAAACTGCATTCCTCAATGGTAAGATTGAAGAAGAGTTGTATATGATACAACCTAAGGGTTTTGTCGATCCTAAGGATGCTAATAAGGTGTGCAAACTTCAGCGATCCATCTATGGACTGAAGCAAGCATCACGAAGTTGGAATCTCCTCTTTGATGAGGTGATCAAAGAGTTTGGATTTGTCCAAACTTATGGAGAGGATTGTATTTACAAGAAAGTGAGTGGGAGCAATGTGGCATTTCTGATATTATATGTGGATGACAAATTATTGATTGGAAATGATATAGATCTTTTAAATAGTGTTAAAAGTTATCTAAACAGCAAATTTTCGATGAAAGACCTTGGTGAAGCATCATATATATTAGGCATTAAAATCTATAGAGATAGATCAAGGTGCCTAATTGGGCTATCACAGAGTATATACCTTGATAAGATATTAAAGAAGTTTAATATGGACGAAAGTAAGAAGGGGTTCTTACCTATGTTGCAAGGCAAGACATTGAGTAAGACTCAAAGTCCGGCTACGGCGGAAGAAAGAGAGATGATGGATAAGATCCCCTATGCCTCGGCCATAGGCTCTATTATGTATGCCATGCTATGTACAAGACCGGATGTGGCACATGCTATTAGTTTGACTAGTAGGTACCAATCTGATCCAGGTTCGGAACACTGGATAGCGGTAAAGAACATCCTCAAGTACTTAAGAAGAACTAAGGATATGTTTCTTATATACGGAGGTGAAGAAGAGCTAGTCGCTAAGTGTTATGTCGATGCTAGCTTTGACACCGATCCGGATGACTCTAAGTCTCAATCCGGATACGTATTTCTCTTGAACGGAGCAGCAGTTAGTTGGAGGAGTTCCAAACAACCTGTGGTGGCTGGATCAACAACGGAGGCGGAATATGTTGCTGCTACAGAAGCGGCGCAGCAAGCAGTTTGGATGAAAGAGTTCATTACGAAACTGGGTGTGGTTCCCAGTGCGTTGGACCCGATGGTGATCTATTGTGACAACAATGGAGCCATAGCCATCGCAAAGGAACCAAGGTCTCACAAGAATTCCAAGCATATTAAGCGCCGGTTTCACTCCATCCGCGAGCATGTCAAGGATGGAGATATAAAGATTTGTAAAGTACACAAGGACCTAAATGTAGCAGATCCGTTGACTAAAGTTCTCCCTAGGGCAAAACATGATCAACACCAGAACTCCATGGGTGTTAGATTTATCACTATGTGAACTAGATTATTGTCTCTAGTGCACGTGGGAGACTGAATGAAATATGCCCTGAGAGGCAATAATAAAGTTGTTATTATATATTCCTTATACATGATAGATGTTTATTTTACATGCTAGAAATGTATTGATTCGGAAACATCAATACATGTGTGTTTAATAAACAAAAAGGGTTCCTAGTCATGCCTCTCTTATAGACTAGCTTGTTGATTAACAGGATGATCAAGGTTTCCTGATCATGGACATTGGATGTTGTTAATAACAAGGTCACACCATTGGTGGAATGATGTGATGAACATTCATCCGAAGTATAGCATTACGATCAAGTCATTATGTTTATATTGCTATAACATCATACGAAATAATCTTTATCCTTAGACCATGAGATCATGTTAATTGCTGACACCGGAAGAGCATCTTGATAACATCAAACGTCACACCGTAACAGGGTGACTATAAAGATGGGTTCAGTACTACGAAGGTGTTATGTTGAGGCTCATGGATCAAGAGTGGAATTTGTCAATCCAGATGACAGATAGATATACTCTGGGCCCTCTCGGTGATATCACATTAGGATAGCTTGCAAGCAAGTGATGTGATCACTAGAATGTTATATCACGGGAACGAGAAAAGAGTGCATGTCGGTAACGAGATCAAACTAGGTATGGAGATACCGATGATCGAATCTCGGGCATGTAATATATCGAGAGACAAAGGGATTTAGTTACAAGCGTTAAAGGTTCTCACGATCACAGGAGTCATCGTTGAATGTGTAGGAGTCAGTACGGATCTCTAGGTCCCACTGCTGATTATTGATCGGAGAAGGGTCTCGATCATGTCTGCCTTATTCGCGAACTGTAGGGTGGCACACTTAAGAGTTACCGGACACCATTTTTGAGCACATATGTTTCAAACGAAAGAATTGCAAAGCGCAGGAATTGTTTCAATAGAAACCGGAAATTGTTTCGAGTGAAATTGCAGAAGGTGGTTCTGCATGTGATATTGAAATATTGCAAGGGGCTATATGTGAATGTTTGTTAATTAAAGTAATTACCAAAATTCTGAATAAATTTAATAAAAAGAGTTTTATTAAATGAGAGAGCATTAAATTTGGAGAAATTTAATGCATTTAAAGTGAAGTCTTTAAAAGGGAATGTGAAGAGGCATTTTAATGTGGAGGAGTTACCACCACATGAATGGGGGAGGTGAGGGGTCACCCCCCCCATGCGCCGGCCATGGAGAGAGGGGGAACCCCCTCCTCCTATAAAAGGCCACCCATTCCCTCCTTCATCCTCACACCTCCTTATGAAGGATCTCTCTCCCCCTCTAGAATTATTCCCCCATGGTCTCGGATTAGCGAGATACATGTTCCCGGTGGCATTTCGTCTGGAAGGAGTTGCTGCTTCCGCTGGATCACTAGAGTGAGGAGGTGGGGGTTGTCCGGTGGCTTGAACGTGTGTGCAAGTGCGGATGCGCTACTGAGTTGCGGCGCTCGGACTTCCTCATGATCTTGAGATCGGCAAGTGTACGACTACATCAACCATGAGTTCCTACTCGTTAACGAAGCTCGTTGTCTACGAGGGTAAGTTCTCGTTGGATGTATGTCCACCCGTTGCTTTGTACCTAGTAGATAGATCTTGGCGTGTAGTTCACACCGTAGGAAATTTTTTGTTTTCTATGTTGCGGACCCAACAAGTGATACCTGCACACTTGAACAACCTGCATAATTCGTGTATAAAGAGTAAATGATCACCGGGATGGACAGTTCCATCCCCAACATAGTAGTTATCCATAACACGATCAATAATTCTTGTAGGTATTTTAAAAACATCATTCTCAGTAGGTGGTGGCTTATCTACTACCTTAGCAGTGGTAGTAGCTTGTATTAGTGCTTGCTTAGTGTGCTTTTAGTAGTGCTTGCTTAGTGTGCTTGCAGTAGCACTTGCTTAGTGTGCTTTCAGTAGTGCATTATTGATGATCCACAAGTATAGGAGTGTATCGCGGTATTTTCGATAAGTAAGAGTGTCGAACCCAACGAGGAGAAGAAGGTGCTGGCTAGTGGTATGGATCAGGAATTCTCTACAAATACTTAGCAAACGGATTTTTAGGGGTTTTCAATAAAGCAAGTAAACAAAGTACGAGTAAATAAAAGACAGTAGGAATAAATGCAGCCAGTGACCCAATCCTTTATGCTACAAAGGACAAGACGGTTGTATTACTTAAGATGACCAAATGTTCTCTAGGACACATGGGAAGACTGTCAAGTGCTTTTGCTTCATATGGTTGATTAATCTTCTTTAGCTTGCTAAGTGTTGTGTGGGTGAACCTGTGCTAACGTACCGACCTTCCTAGGACTAATACATACTTGTGATTATACCCCTTGCAAACATCCATAAGTACAAGAAATTAATTAAGGTAGAAACCTAACCACAGCTTTAAACTCTAAGACCCTTACGTCCCTTGTGCAATGGTTTCCTAACCGGGGTTCAGGTTTCTGTCACTCTGGCAACCCCTACGATTAGTAGCCAAATACACAATGCATTCCCCTAGGCCCATATAGGTGAAGTTTCATGTAGTCGACGTTCACATGACACCACTAGAAGTACACCACAACTTAAATATCAAACTATTGAATCTTTCTCAACACAACTCCACTACTAACAACTTGACTTCTCCCATGTCCTCAAGAACAAAACGAACTACTCACAAGACATCATATGGATCATGATCAGAGATGTAATAATGATGTATAACAATCTGAACATAAACAATAATTCAATGGTTCACTCAATAGCATCAACTACAAAGAGTAATCAACATCGGGAAAGTTTCCCCTATGAACTATGCAAGATTCAACGCAATTGTTACAGTAATATGGAGATGGTGATGAGGGTGCTGATGGTGATGATGGTGGTGATGATGATGATGATGATGATCCTGATGAAGTCTAGCTTGATGGTGGTGTTGATGGCGATGATCTCCCCTCTCCAGGAAGGAATTCCCCTGGCAGAAATCTGTCTGCCAGAGAGATCTTTCTCTCTCAGTGTTTTTCTGCCCCGCGGAGGTGGCATAATCTTTCTGTGGTCGCTCCCCGAGTCTTAGGGTTTCAGGAGGATAATATACTCCAGAGGGGAGTGCCAGGGGTGGACCAGGGCGGCCACACCACCTAGTGGCGCGGCCTAGGCTGGCCCACGCTAGGGGGTGGTGTGGGCCCCCTGTGGCCCATCTCTGGCCCCCCTTTTGGCTTCCTTCGTCTTCTGGAAAAATAGGATTTTCCGTATATTTTCCCGGATTTTCTGATCTTCGCGAATTTTTCCTCCAAACATCACCTTTTCCATCAAAATCCTGACTGCAGGGGTCCATGCTCCAAAAGTCATCAACCATGCAAAAACAGATGAAATAACATAAGTATCATCTCTTAATATGAAATATATCAATGAATAACAGTGAATTATGACATAGAATAGATATGAAAAATGGACGTATCACCCGGCTGGCTTCTTGTCAAATATAAAGGGAATAATAAATATGGCAGAGAAAAATTCTAGAACCTGAAGTCTCATGATTGCCACGTGATTATGACGCAGTTGCTTCCGGTTGCATTGAGGGGGCTTCTACCGGAAAATGTTCGAGTACCCATTGTGAAGCTATGTGCATTCCTTAATGCAATATCTCAGAAGGTAATTGATGTCTACGCACTTCTATTCTTGTAGACAGTTGTTGGGCCTCCAAGTGCAGAGGTTTGTAGAACAGCAGCAAGTTTTCCCTTAAGTGGATCACCCAAGGTTTATCGAACTCAGGGAGGAAGTGGCCAAAGGTATTCCCTCTCAAGCAACCCTTCAATCAAGATACAAGAAGTCTCTTGTGTCCCCAACACACCCAATACACTTGTCAGGTGTATAGGTGCACTAGTTCGGCGAAGAGATAGTGAAATACAAGTGGTATGGATAATTATAAGTGGTAACAGTGATAGAAAATAGCTTGATGGCATGGAAAAGACTAAAGTAAAACTGAAATAAAGATGGAAGCAAGCAAACATGTAACAGATCAAGTTGCAAATGGTGTTTCAAAGCTTAGAAACAAGGCCTAGGGATCATACTTTCACTAGTTAACACTCTCATATAAATATATTCTTCTTTATGATACTACGCTGAACTACTCTCCGGTAGAACACTCTAATCGGTGGTAGGGCTATAACAGCACACCTCAAAGTAAGCCTTTCCCATCTAGAAAACCCCCACACTCTCACCTTGAGCACTAGATGGTTCCAACAAACACCACAATTTCATAAAGACATCCAACTCCAAATATAACTCATAACAAGTATTTGTAATCTCTAGCCTAAGTGCCACCATGGTGTGCACGCTGTCACTTCACACACATGGGGAGAGTAGAGATCTATTAAAGCACTTGAGTAGCAAGGTAGATCTATAGATTACAAGCTCATGATCTCAATAAGATCATGCATAGAGAGAGATGAACACATAGCTACCGGTAGAACCCTTAGCCTCGAGAGAGAACTACTCCCTCCTCATCATGGGAATCAGCAATGGTGATGGAGATGGTGGTGGAGATCGATGGAGATGGCTCCGGGGGCACTTCCCCGTCCTGGCAGGGTGCCGAAACAGAGACTTTCTGTCCCCTGAATCTCCCCTTCGGTGGTAGCGGTGATGTGGAACTTTTCATGGATTTCTAATTGACGACCTAGGGTTTATGCATCAGGAGGCTTCTTATAGGCGAAGAGGCAAGGTCGGTGGGCGGCCAGGGGGCCAACACCACCTGGTGGCGAGGCCAGGGATAGCCCGCACCACCACATGGTGTGGCCACCCTGTGGCCCCTCTCCGTCTCCTCTTCTGGCTCCGTAAGTCTTCCGGTAAAATATCGACTTTGGCTTTTGTCCGGTCCAATTCCGAGAATATTGATTTTCTGACTTTCCTGGAACCAAAAACAGCAGAAAACAGGCAACTGACACTGTGGCATCTTGTTAATAGGTTAGTACAAGAAAGTGTATAGAAAGTACTCCAAAGTGTGGACAAAACATAAGAAAGTAGATAAAACCAAGCATGGAACATCAAAAATTATAGATACATTTGCAATGTATCAGTAATCGATCGAGAAAGTCTGGAAAGGCTACAGAAGGATGTGGTCTAATGTCTTGTCAGTTTTGAGTTGGTGTTCCCCCCGTGCTTCTTCAATATTATGACGCATCTCTTAGTTCACCTAGTCGAAGAGACTTCCATTCTCCGTCCTATATTTCTGCACAATATGTTCCCGTTCGAGAGGTTCATGGGAGTCTTAAAGAAATATGTTTGTAACCATGCTAGGCTAGAAGGAAGCGTCTCCAAGGGCTATGGAATAGAGGAGGTCATTGGGTTCTGTGTAGACTTTCTTCCTGACCTTAAGCCGCTTGGTGTTCCTGAATCACGGTATGAGGGGAGACTAAGTGGAAAATTCACGCTAGGAAAGAAAGCAATGATATTTAGGGACGGGCATTCTTTGAATCAAGCACACTACACAGTTCTACAAAGTTCTACCTTCGTGGCTCCGTATATCGAGGAACACATGGATGTTGTATGCTCCAAGTTCTCGGGGAAGGATGACTACTGGATTAAAGAAAATCACATGGAGACTTTTGACACTTGGTTGCAATTACATCTCATGAATGACACCACTATTGGAGATCAGCTCTACTTG
The DNA here is from genome assembly GCA_916181665.1 of Avena sativa. Taxonomy (NCBI): domain Eukaryota; kingdom Viridiplantae; phylum Streptophyta; class Magnoliopsida; order Poales; family Poaceae; genus Avena; species Avena sativa. The sequence goes on along the minus strand of OV702292.1, from coordinate 75,903,625 downwards.
TTGGCCGCGACACCATCTACAACTGTATTGACTTTCCAAGGGTACGAGATAAATGGGAATACATTTTACACGATTGCCGAAGATAAAAAGAGCACCAACCAAAAAGTGGTGTCTGCTTTGATGCAACATGCGAGAATGGGAAAAAGGACACATACTATGGTTACATAGAGGAGATATGGGAACTTGACTATGGACCTACTTTTAAGGTCCCTTTGTTTCGGTGCAATTGGGTCAACATGAATGGAGAAGGGGTAAAGGTAGACCAGCTGTACGGAATGACAACAGTGGATCTCAAGAATCTTGGTTACAGAGACGAACCATTCGTCCTAGCCAATGAGTGGCTCAGGTTTTTTATGTGAAGGACATGTCCTCTAGACCGAAAAAAAGAAAAAATAAGGAAACGAATACATCATACGATGAGCCCAGGCGTCACATAGTTCTTTCAGGGAAAAGAAACATCGCGGGGCTCGAGGACAAGATAGACATGTCAGCAGATTATGATAAGTTTGATGAAATTCCGCCCTTCACCATGAAAACTGACCCAAGCATCCCGTTAATCAAAGAAGATGCTCCATGGTTTCGGCCTAAGAAGAGATCATAGGCAAGGGATCGACATACGCGACGAAGGATTCATACCCTAAACCCTATGTAAATCTATGTAATGCATGAAAATTTTATGTGATGTATGAAAACTTTATATGAGACCACGCGAAGGTTTCACATTGTTTGGATCATTAAATTTGAAGTGGATCTCTGATGAAATAGCATGTTGTGAACCTATAAATGATTTTTTTTAAAAATCACAAGCATTATATCATGTACTTGTAGTTCAAATCTGAGCAACCTCCTACCGATTCGGCAGGAATTTGTCTTTTTCATGAGGGATGGACGGAAAGGTTCCAGATACACCGGTTGGGAAATTGTCCATCTAAGGTGGTCTAGTATTTTTGAAAAATGGGTTGGTACCAATGCCAAACTTTAATTTGGTGGTTGCTTCACAAAACACCCCGATTTTGGCACCTCAAAAATGGAAATTGGCTTTTTCGTGCATCGAAAAGGAAAACTTCTTCCTGCAACATCGTAAGCCATCCCAAGATGCACATGTGTGCACAATATGGGCACATTATCACAAACTATGCCCTGATTCTAGCCATAAAATTGGTGGTTTGACCTAAATGCCATGAAACCTCGAACATGATAGGTAATTTTGTGAAGGATTTTTTATGATGTTTGCAATTTTTCAAGATCAATATTTTTCCTTGCAACTATGACACATAATATGACACCACATGAAGGTTTCACATTGTTTGGATCATTTTTGAATTTCTTATGCCCATTTCAAACTATATTCAAAATGACGGGCATGAAGCTTCTTAGCCCGGTGCCGAGCCTCGCTGAACTTGAAGTGGATCTCTGATGAAATAGCATGTTGTGAACATATAAATGATTTTTAAAAAATTCACAAGCATTATATCATGTACTTGTAGTTCAAATCTGGGCAAGCCCCTTCCGATTCGGCAGGAATTTGTCTTTTTATGAGGGATGGACGGAAAGGTTCTAGATACACTGGTTGGGAAATTGTCCATCTAAGGTGGTCTAGTATTTTTGAAAAATGGGTTGGTACCAATGCCAAACTTTAATTTGGTGGTTGCTTAACAGAACACCCCGATTTCGGCACCTCAAAAATTGAAATTGGCTTTTTCGTGCGTCGAAAAGGAAAAATTCCTCCTACAACATCGTAAGCCATCCCAAGATGCACATGTGTGCACAATATGGGCACATTATCACAAACTATGCCCTGATTCTAGCCATAACATTGGTGGTTTGACCTAAATGTCATGAAACCTCGAACATGGTATCTCATTTTGTGAAGGATTTTATATGATGTGTGCAATTTTTCAAGTTTAATATTTTTCCTTGCAACTATGACACATAATATGACACCACGCGAAGGTTTCATGACATTTATGAAATTGTGGTGTTTGTTGGAACCATCTAGAGCTCAAGGTGTTTGTGAAATTGTGGTGTTTGTTGGAACCATCTAGAGCTCAAGGTGACAGTGTGGGGTTATCTAGATGGGAAAGGCTTACTTTGAGGTGTGCTGTTATAGCCCTACCATCGATTAGAGTGTCCAACCGGAGAGTAGTTAAGAGTAGTATCATAAAGAAGAATATATTTATATGAGATTGTTCACTAGTGAAAGTATGATCCCTAGGCCTTGTTTCTAAGCATTGAAACACCGTTTGCTATTAGATCTGTTACATGTTTGCTTGCTGCTATCTTTATTTCAGTTTGCCTTTAGTCTTTTCCCACGTCAACCACACGCCACCAAGCTATTTTATATCGCTGTTACCACTTATAATTATCTATACCACTTGTATTTCACTATCTCTTCGCCGAACTAGTGCACCTATACACCTGACAAGTGTATTGGGTGTGTTGGGGACACAAGAGACTTCTTGTATCTTGATTGCAGAGTTGCTTGAGAGGGGATACCTTTGACCACTTCCTCCCTGAGTTCGATAAACCATGGGTGATCCACTTAAGGGAAAACTTGATGTTGTTCTACAAACCTCTGCACTTGGAGGCCCAACAACTGTCTACAAGAATAGAAGTGTGTAGACATCAATTGGTTATGAGGGAGTCCCCTTGTGAAGATATCCTTGACTCCCCGGCAACGGCGCCAGAAAATATGCTTGATGGCCCAAAATATATCGAGCTCGTTGGGGAACCCCAAGAGGAAGGTATGATGAGCACAGCAGCAAGTTTTCCCTCAGTACGAAACCAAGGTTATCAATCCAGTAGGAGCAAGGAAACACCCCAAAGGTGTAGCTAGCTAAACGATGGCAGGGCGCACTACCAGTGCCAGCAGCAACCTAGAGACCTGCACAACACAACCACAGAACTATGTCCCCAACTTGCGATGAGGTTGTCAATCTCACCGGTTTTGCTAAAAACAAAGGATTAAACGTATCGAACGGAAGGAAGTAATAGTTTGCAGAAAGTAAACACAAAGCAGTAAATAGTTTATATATTGAATGTAAAAGAAAGGACCAGGATCCATAGTTCACTAGAGGTGGCTCTCCTTAAGACAGATAACATGCTGGGTGAACAAATTACAGCGGGGCAATTGACAAACATCGAGAAAGCAATACATGCATATACTAATCATCTTGACTCCTTTGAGATTCGATTGGGCATTACAACATTATACATAGACCGCCATCCAACTCCATCTATGACTAATAATCCACCTTCAGGTTATCATCCGAACCCCCTCTAGTATTAAGTTGCAAGCAATAGATTATTGCTTTATGAATTACGTGTAAAGTAAACAATATGATTGTTCTATGAACAAAGGATTGTTGTTTTCTCCCTAGTAGCAACAGCACATCTAGTACCTTAGAGATTTCTGTCACTTCCCCAGATTACCAGAGGCATGAACCCACTATCGAGCATAAATACTAACTCTTGGAGTTGCTAGCATCTACTTGGCCAAGATAGCTACTAACAACGGAAAGCATGCAAGATAACAAATAACAAAGATATGATAGAATCAATAATCAATCTGAAATAGCATCTCAATATCCATCGGATCCCCGCAAACACAACATGCAGAATTACAAATAGATGATCTTGATCAAGAGCGGAGCTCACAAGATCTAGACATGAAAGCACAAAGGAGGAGAACCAGCCATCTAGCTACTACATCGATCCGTAGTCCAAAGATGAACTACTCACGCATCACACCGGAGGCTTGCATGGTGATGAAGAAGGCCTCCAGGGTGAATTCCCCTCTCCGGCAGGGTGCCGGGAAGAGCTTCAGATCCGTCCTGATCTAGGGATGGAGATGACGGCGGCTACAGACTCTTTCGTGGATTTTTGATCGGGTACTTAGGGTTTTTGTCCCGAGGGCATCTTACGGGCAGAAGGAGAGGCCGAGGGGGTGCCTGGGCTGGCCACACCACCCCTGGCACGGCCAGGCCTGACCCGCATGGCCAGGTGGTGTGGTGGCCCCCTGGCTCCTCTCCGTCTCGTATTCCGACATCTGATGACTTCTGGAAAAATAGGCACTTTGGCTTTTGTCCCGTCCAATTCCGAGAATATTCTTTTTCTGACTTTCCTGGAACCAAAAATAGCAGAAAACTGGCAGCTGGCACTTTGGCTCTTGTTAATAGGTTAGTCCAAGAAATCATATGAAAAGTACTCCAAAGTGTGGACAAAACACAAGAAAGTGGATAAAACCAATCATGGAACATCAAAAATTATAGATACATTTGCAATGTATCAACATCCCCAAGCTTAACTCCTGCTCGTCCTCGAGTAGGTAAGTGATAAAAAGAAAGAATAATTTTTGAGGTGACATGCACCATCAAAGACTTGATCAAGGTATTTGTAAAACATTCAAAGCTGGGATCATAGTACTTCAATCATAACATGAAAGACAAAGTTCTAGCAATAAGACAAAGAAACTATGATGCAACATGAAAAAGCACAAACAAAAGATTCATGAATAACAATGCTTTGCAAGACGTTTGTTAGTTTCACATAAAGAAAACATAGCATAATAGTATTCAGCTTGTCCCTCATAGAGTAGCAAATATAAATGCATAGGACACCTTCAAAGTTCACAAGAGTGACTAGATACAAATAGTTTAAAACAAGCAATATCAAGGTATGCATCAATCAACTAGTCTTGGGACAATGCACATAGAACTAAGAATGGCCAGTATGCTCTCAAAGTAGGTGCATAAAGGTAGAAGGTGGAGACTCAATATAATGGTGGAATAAAGGCCTTCATAGAAGGAAGAAGGATTCAAGTCTCATAAAGAGCTTCCAAAAATTATGGTACTTATAGCTGTCAGCTCTCATTGCCCCTATCATAAGCATCTTGAAGTGATTAAGGTTAAAGTGAACAAACTATGGTGTACATTCTTAACGAAGTATAAGTTAGAAATCTCATGTCCCTTGTATACGAGGGTTGCTCCTCATGCTACTCAAGTTTAGTCACCGGCAAGTTCTTGTCATCATAAGTATATGTGCATCATAGAGAACCGCCAATGGGGTACCCCTTGCCCGATGATACAGAAGAATCCCCATATCAAAATGACAAGGCAAGCAGACAACAAGCATCTCAACAATCTTCTTATTTACCATGGGAATATGGTGCTTTTTTCTCTCTTTCCTCTTTTCATAATCTCTTTTTTCTTTTTCTCTTTTTTTTCTCAATATAGGACTCTTTTTTTTATAAGAAGAATGCTTCATAGACAACTCATTATGGTTACGTTGCAGGTTTCCACCATGTCAGCATGGATTAGACCAGCGGCCCAGGCATTTCTCTAACACATATACATAACTCCGTGGACTTAAAAGCTCCCCTTTCATTTCACACCGACGACATCCATATACAAAAGAGCATGATATCAACTAGGTACAAATACCAAGTGCAATGTTGAAAGCGTTCCCCATGACAGCATGGTTCTGCTAATTCCCAACAAATAAGTGCAAGCATATACAACATACACGACACAATGGTTCAAGTTTATTAAGGGCAAAAAAAGTAAAGTGTGCCATCAAGTTCGTTAGAGCTTTAATCACTAGTTTTCTCATAACAAGTTTAATTTGGAATGTAAACAAAAGCATGAATATACTTGGAATAGCATAAGCTAGTAGGTAGGTATGGTGGACTCTTTGGAATAACTTGGTTTAAGGAGTTGGATGCATGAGTGGAACTCATACTTGGTTGTGGAGGCTAGCAAAAGACTGAGAGCGACAAACTAAGAGAGCAATAATGGCCATAATCATGCAGAGCGACAAAACATCATTGATCAAAGCATAAAGTCATACTACAAGTTGAAAACTAAAGGATCATAAAGTCTATGGTGACTCGAGATAGTCATAACATGGTGTGAGCATGTGCCAAGTCAAACCAAATAAAGCATCAAAGGAGAATACCACTATACTATGCTTTAATATGCTAAAACAACGCATGATTCATCCAAGGCACATTAAGCCATCTCAATTGTTTATAACAAGCCATGATACAGCAAATAATACTAAGCATAAAACCAAAACAATATCAAGCATGGCATGACAGAGCAGGGGCCACAGTAAAAAACAAGCTCTTTTTACCACATAAGTATGAACTTTCCTATTCTTTTCCAATCCAAACCAAACTATTTGCAAACCAATGTATGAAAGAGGGGATCCAACCAATTTATTCAGAAAACTAAGCAAACAAATCAAACGAAAAACCAAAACAAAAATGAAAAAGAAGACGCACCAAGAACAACACAACTGTGCATGAAACAATAAAAATGAAGCGTTTGGAAGAAACCTAAGATTTTTATTGATGAAGAAGGGGATGTCTTGGGCATCCCCCAGCTTTGACGCTTGTACTTCTTGGATATTTCTTGGGTGACACGCGTGGCATCCCCAAGCTTGAGCTTTAGTCCATCCTTCATCTCATTACTCATTCCTTCCATACACCTGAAATTTTTCCTTCATACAAAACTTCACACAATCTTTATTAGCAACATTAGTGCACTCAAGATAATAGGTCTTAAGGTTCAGTTCCAACACCAATAAACTTCCATTAGAACACTAGCTACTTAAGCACTTCCCTCAAAAAGCTCAATTCCCCAAAATAACTCAAACAGGAACCAACAAGAAGCAAATGCAGAAAATGGCAGAAATCTGTCAAAACAGACCAGCAGGTAAAGACGAATTTTTTCGAAGACCTTCTGTTGCTCAAATCAAAAAGTATTGAACTAACGAAAGTTAGATAACAGCCTGGGGCAGAAGCAAAAAAATTCACGCCTCAAAAAGACTTGCAGAGATTGTACACGAATTTTTACGGTGAAGCAAAGAAGTCTGTTTCAGGACAGCAACTTTTCCAATCATTACTTCTCTCTCATTAGAGGTTACTCTTGGCACAAAAAGCAAATAAAAAGGATAAGGAGCGGTTATTACTGAAGTAATAACTTCCAAGACTCATCTAAAACTTTTGGGTTATCTCCCAATAAGTACTTTTCTTTAACGCCTTTAAGTTAGGCATAAGAAGCAAGAAAAAGAATCAAGTGTTCTCAAATGAAGAAGCATTAAGACCAAATTTCTTGCCCTTACCTCTCTTACTTTTATTCTTAACCTTGGGGAAAATATGATTGTTTGGTGGAGAAGAAAGGTGCATGGTCCCCTTTCCCACATCTATTATTGCTCCAAGGAGTTCTAATAGGGACCTTCCAAGTGTGATTTGTCCTTTTCCTGCACATTCCATAACAAGATAATCAGTAGAAATCATTTTCCCAAGGATCTTTGTAAACACTCCTTCAGCTATTCCAATAGGTAATATGGTAGCATTATTAGCAAGAGATATTTATTTTCCTCCTTCAGTAAGCCCCCAAAGATTCAAAGATTCATAAATGTCTTTGGGCATAAGACAAAATTCAGACATGATATCACAGCGGGCTTGAAAAGTTTCAATGTTTATCTCAATCTTTACTGTAGGGAGCCACTTTGATGGTTCAGAATTTATTGGAACATAATTATGATGCTCCCTAAGCGTATTATAGCAATCTTTTAAGCTAGTAGTGCTAGTCTCAAGAGTGTTTAGTCTAGCAAATATTCTTGCGAAAGAAATATCAGTTTGACTAGGCAAGTTGTAAGTGAGGATCAATTTCTTTATAGCATTAATAGCATCATCCTCATTACATTGGAGGAAATCTCCTCCCACAACTCATCTAAAGCATATCTATAGCAAAGAGCAATTCCAAGGAAAAAACTACTAAGGAACAAGCTTTGAGTCATTTTAGGCTCAGTTTTTTCATGTAGATCAGAGATTCTAGACCAAGCTTCCTTGAAACTCTCTTCAATTCCTTATTTAAAAGTGAAAATCTTTTCCTCGGGTGACATAGTGACTAGAGCAAGGCTAGACATAATAGCAACTCAAGATAGGAACTAATTTTTTTGTGTTTTTGGAGTAAGAAAGAAAACCAGTAAAACTAATTTTTTTGTGTGTCTTTGATAAAGAAACAAGCAAACAAAGCAAAAAGAAACTAAGCAAAACAAAAATAACAAAGTAAAGAGATTGGTGATACATTGCAAATGTATCTATAATTTTTGATGTTCCATGCTTGGTTTTATCTACTTTCTTGTGTTTTGTTCCATCTTTGGAGTACTTTTCATATGATTTCTTGGACTAACCTATTAACAAGATGCCACAGTGCCAGTTGCCTGTTTTCTGCTATTTTTGGTTCCAGGAAAGTCAGAAAATAAATATTGTCAGAATTGGACGGGACAAAAGCCAAAGTTCCTATTTTACCAGAAGACTCACGGAGCCAGAATACGAGACGGAGGAGGGCCAGGGCCTGGCCACACCCCGCAGGCGCGGGTACCCCTAGGCCGCACCAGGGCATGGTGTGGGCCCCCTGGCTGGCCATCGAGCTTGCCTCCTTCGTGTAGCACCCCGCTAAAACCACTACTAGAAAATTGCTTGGAGTTTGTGCTTTGTGCATCATCATGACATCATCATGCATGTTTGATCATAAAAGTATCTTTGCAAAAACCCTATTTTGTTTTCTAATTAGCCTTGTTTTATTTCAAATTATAAAACTAGGTCTTCTTGGATATTTTATTTGCCTAAAAACAAATTACAAAAGTCTGTTTTAAAAATAAAATAAAAGTTTAAGTTTTGTTTTTTTAGGGGCAACCCAGCCGGCCAGGCCCAAGGCCCAGCTAGCCAGGCCACCCCAAACCCTAGCTAGACACACCCCAAACCCCAACCCTAACCGCCTCCTCCCTCTCTCCCTCACCCCACCGCCAGCTGCAGGAAGCACCACTCGCGCACGCCCCACCTAGCTCTACCTACCCCGCCACCTGCCGACACCCTGACCCCACCACACGCGCCCGTGAGCGACCCATCGTAGCCCCACGTCGCTCTCCCGCACTCGCACGGTCTCACCGTGTCCACCACCCCCGTTCATGCTTCCTCTCTCCTCGCCTGCCCCACCCCGACCGACACGAGCGCAACCCTACCTACCCGCATCATCTCCTCCTTCCCCTTCTTTTCCCGAGCCCCAAATCGCCTCAAACCCCACCGGGGGCCTCCCTTCCTGGCTCCTTCGTGTCCGCCCCCCCTATAGAGGCGCCGCCTGACGGGGTTCTCCCCGCGAACCCACGCCCCAGCGCTGCCGGACCAGACTCGGCCGCCGCCGCCTCCTACAGGACCTGTGAGATCCATCGCGGCCTCCGCTTCGGCCACCCCGGCACCATGTCCTTGATCCTCTCCACGACCCCGACGACTGGCATGACGCCGCCCGAGGGAGCTGCGATCTGGCCGCCGCCGCTCACGAGCTCCCCGGCCCCTCTGCTATAACCTCCGCGGCCCCTCCTCGCATCGCCTTCCACGTGCCCCCGCCTCTCCAGCGGCACCGTCCGGCCGCGGCCTCGACGCCGTCCGCTGTCCTTGACACCTCCTCTCCGCGGCACCCCTTGTAGCGCCCCGTCGCCGCACTCGCTCGGCTCTCTACAGCGTGCCGCCTGTGCCCCATGTCCTCCCCGAGTCCCTCACCTCACCGCCATGACCTTCACCGCGTGGTGCCCAGACCCACGCCTCGTCCTTCCGAGCTCGCCAGCATCCATGTAGATGACGCACCTGCACCTGCACCTGCCTCTACCTCAACCCTACGAACCCGGCCCTCCCATGCGGTGATGCTCATGTCCCAGTCGTTTGACGTAGCACTGGCTTTTGGTGCTCTCTGTGTTCATCCAAGTTGTTCTCTAGTATGTGTATGTGTTCCTGTGTTTTGGAGACGGTAGGACCGAACCAAGTATGAGATGACCGCGTGACCAAATCGAAGACACCGACGCCCACCATGTGAAGCCAGCGTGGTAATGTTGACACGATGCGAGAACTGCAACCCGATAACAAGATGGACACCGACAACAAACAATTTCAACTCGATGACCGATGCCGAACCAAGTTCTCCACGAACCCTCGAAGATGGAGCCCAGAACCACTCTGAGACCACCAAGATCTCCAATCGGAATCCGAGGACGTGGAGACCCTGGACAGAAAGTCTCCTTCCCGTAAGCATCGACACCGGTATGACAAGACCTTCTTCCCGCACCGATGCCCGAGGATCGGACGCCAAGTTCGTCGAGGACCCGGACGCCAAGGTCGCCGACACGGAACGCCAAGTTCTTCATCCCGGACGCCATGACCATCTACATGGACCCGAAGAACACCGCTACCCGATCCATTCAAGTTCGCCATCGATGACAAGGTCGACCGCTTGGAACCCAAGTTCTCTATCACGACACGACAAGTTCTCCATCTTGTATTCGAACCTCGCCGTTCCCATCAAACCCTAAGACCGGACCCCCGGGACCCAAGATCTTCCGAACCCAGATGTGTGACCCTAAGCCCCTATTTTTATAATATGACATTACCAACTATCGCATATTAAATTGTTCATGCATGCATACTTGTCTATGGTTTGGGGGCATTATGCCGATTCACCTCATAATTAAATATGGAGTCAATATGCGGGATACTTTTGTCTTATTCTGGACTCCATTTAAATTGGTATAGCGAACCGATGCCATGTTTCGCCCTGTTAATACAACATTTAAATTGTGGGGGTTCTAAATAACTTGAACCGTGTAATTAATTATCGGGACCCCGGTTCCGCTTAATATTGCCTAATTACACCGCATATGTGCCATGCCAAGCATCATATCATAAGCAAGCCGGATCTTCTGCCGTAGTATTAAATATTGCATCCGGTGTTTCTTCTAGTGTTTGCTTCTTCGCGAACTAGGCCGATGAGTTGATGCGAGTGTCGACCCGACCTCCGATGTATCTTCGGCAGTGTTTCCCAGGCGAGCATTCTCCCCCTTTCTACCTATTTTGCATTTATAGTCTTTACTTCCTCCTATTGATCTATTGCTATCCGTGTTGCGATGCTTTAGTTTCCGTGCACCCTTTATATTCCTTGCAGCCTCTATATTGCCTTGGACATATCCTATTGCCTATTGTTTGATAGATAGTCGGCCTTGCGAGTGGTAGTTGCTTGCTCAGGTGCTGCTTCGCGTCGTTGTCGTTCCACCGTTGATAACAGGTTGACACATGCTTAATGATAGAGATGCTTAATGGTGGAGATGATCATGGCTTTAATTACAACTTGATATTAAATTGCTAGATATAACTAATGCAGAGGCATCGGTGGGCAATAGATGTTATTTGGTTCTTCCACGCTCACTTGTGTCCCGTAGGACCCCAGGTACTTGATACCTGTTCCTTGAATATCGCACTATCCGCATATGGGACCATGAATCCCCTTAGCCAGAGCTTGATTCATTTCTTATTTATTGGGGCCACAAACTAGTTTGGGGCTTTATTACTATCCTGTACCTATGCCATGCTTTACTGCTTTAGTTACGATTGTGCGTGGAGCACCTGTACTGTGTTGGATCGTGACACGTTTTCGCTGTATCGACAAGCCCAGTCACATTTTCGGGTTCCCGGTCGTTTAGCGCCGTCCATACAAACCCTGGGTCCGTTCCGGAGCCGGCCAACTTTGTTGCGGGTAGCTTAGTGGGGTGGCCCCCTGAAATATTTTATGAATCATGTGATTGCTTTGTCGTGAAAGCCTCGTTGGGTTTTGATTTGGTTTTTACGAGGTTGATCATGTGTGTGTTGCTATTTGTGCACCCCTGCAAGGTAAATCTTTCTGAAATCCGTGTCCACGGTTATGGACGACTTGGAGCACAGTATCTCGATCATAGACAAGCATAACTAAAGTAGTGCTATAAATTTGACTTAATATGTGACTAGTAATCAGCTTCACTACAATGGAATGGATAATAAAAGTGCCAACAACTGGTGGACCTGGGGCGTATCGTGTCCTGTTATATCTGCCTAGTAAGTATCACAACTCCAATGGAATGAAATAAAAGTGCCAACAACTGCTGGGTTTGTGATGTCACATGCTAATTGTATCTGACTAGTAAGTACTGCAACTACAACTGAATGGTGAACTAAAACTGCCCACTACTTTTGCTATCAGGATGACCCATGCTTTCTATATCTGACTAGTAAGTGCTGCAACTATAATAGAATGAATAAAACTGCCAACTGTGTGAGTTCCTCGGTTTGACTTCCTCGTTTGGTCTCGAGGGGGAATACCAGGATGGGTATGATTGGTGTTAGTATAAGGTTGGTTCCGGATAGGTCTTTCTTATCCCTCTCTAATAGCCGACAGATGTATCGGGTCTCTATAGGTTGTTTAGTGCATGTTGCCCTGCCGCTTCAGTCCACCATACCTATGTAGGCGAGAGCCGCCGAATTCTAGCCTCGCCGTGTACTGGCCTCAGTACTGACGCTCCTCTTTTTCCTTTGCCCTTTGTCGGCACCCCTTTTGTTTTAGCAGGTGAGAGATCAATGTCGTTAGCAGGGTTGCCCTTCCGGCTTGGCCTGGGCAGGGTTATGGATGCCATTAGTTATTCTCCAGGGCTCTTAGCTCCATTTGCATCTTATCCGTACTCGGATGTTGTACCGTTTTCGAGGTGATTTGGATCTTTGTACTGTATATTTTTATCCTTTAATCGATGAGTCGTTGTTGTATATATATGTTCTGTGGGTCCCATTGTGGACTATTGTGTAATGATATTACTTCATTTTCCACCCGCACGCAAGTGCCTGGTGGGCGTCCTTGAATCGTTTCTATGCGGGTTTGGCGGGAAGCGCTAAAACTTGCATAGGGCTGTTTGGAGGGTGTTACAGTTCGCCTAGATATTCCTCCCGAGGCAGAAACCCTAAATCGTCAATCAGAAATCCACAAAAAGTTCCGCAACACCGCCGCCACCGAAGGGGAGATTCGGGGGACAGAAAGTCTCTGTTCCAGCACCCTGCCAGGACAGGGAAGTGCCCCTAGAGCCATCTCCATCGATCTCCCCCACAATCTCCATCACCATTGCTGATTCCCATGATGATGAGGGAGTAGTTCTCTCTCGAGGCTAAGGGTTCTACCGGTAGCTATGTGTTCATCTCTCTCTATGCATGATCTTATTGAGATCATGATCTTGTAATCTATAGATCTACCTTGCTACTCAAGTGCTTTAATAGATCTCTGCTCTCCCCATGTGTGTGAAAGTGACAGCGTGCACACCATGGTGGCACCTAGGCTAGAGATTACAAATACTTGTTATGAGTTATATTTGGAGTTGGATGTCTTTATGAAATTGTGGTGTTTGTTGGAACCATCTAGAGCTCAAGGTGACAGTGTGGGGTTATCTAGATGGGAAAGGCTTACTTTGAGGTGTGCTGTTATAGCCCTACCATCGATTAGAGTGTCCAACCAGAGAGTAGTTAAGAGTAGTATCATAAAGAAGAATATATTTATATGAGAGTGTTCACTAGTGAAAGTATGATCCCTAGGCCTTGTTTCTAAGCATTGAAACACCGTTTGCTATTAGATTTGTTACATGTTTGCTTATTGCTATCTTTATTTCAGTTTGCCTTTAGTCTTTTTCCATGTCAACCACACGCCACCAAGCTATTTTCTATCACTGTTACCACTTATAATTATCTATACCACTTGTATTTCACTATCTCTTCGCCGAACTAGTGCACCTATACACCTGACAAGTGTATTGGGTGTGTTGGGGACACAAGAGACTTCTTGTATCTTGATTGTAGAGTTTCTTGAGAGGGGATACCTTTGACTACTTCCTCCATGAGTTCGATAAACCTTGGTTGATCCACTTAAGGAAAAATTTGCTGTTGTTCTACAAACCTCTACACTTGGAGGACCAACAACTGTCTACAAGAATAGAAGTGCATAGACATCAAGCTATTTTCTGGCGCTGTTGCCGGGGAGGTAAGGTAAAAGGTGCTCACATCCTCCGGTGTGAGTGCTTGAAGTTATTTCTTTAGATTCTGCAATTTTGTCTTTTTGTTTCTTGTTTTCACTAGTTAGGCTTAATGGAAAACAACAACAAAATTAGAGAGCTTTATAGTATTTATCTTGAGTTAGGACATGAAGTGTTTGAAGAGAAAATTAAAAAACCTATGGAACTTTATTTGCATGCTAATACCAATGTTGTTAGTATGAATTCTTTGGACACCATTATTGCTAATGCTATGGAAAAGTCTAAGCTTGGGGAAGCTAGTTTTTATTAAAGTGATCTTTTTAGTTCCCCAGCTTTGAAAGATAGCTATTCTATTGCTTATGATGATACCAAACCTCCAATATATGATGATTACAATGATGAGTATGATATTTTCAGTCCACCTACTATTGAGGATAAAATTCATTATGATTACAATATGCCTCATATATTTGATGATTATGGTGATGAGAATAATAATGATATCTATTTTGTTGAATTTACTCCCACTATAATTAATAAAAATGACTATGTTTATGTGGGGAGTAGTAATTCTTTTATGCATGTGGATCATGATAAGTATGTTTTATGTGATAGTTATATTGTTAATTTTATTCATGATGCTACTGAAAGTTATTATGAGAGAGGGAAACATGGTTTTATGTATCTCAACAATATTAAGTTTCCCCTCTTTATGTTGAAAGTCTTGAAGTTGCACTTGTTTTTCTTTCCTATGCTTGTTGCTTTGCGCTTTCATGAATTGTTTCTTTACAAGATTCCTATGCATGGAAGTGCGTTAGACTTAAATGTGTTTTGAATTTGCTTCTTGATGCTCTATTTTACTTCAATTCATATTCCTTATGTGAGTATCTTCTCAAACTATCATGCCTAACTTAAAGGCGTTAAAGAAAAGTACTTATTGGGAGATAACCCAAAAGTTTTACATGAGTCATGGAAGTTATTACTTCAGTAATAACCGCTCCTTATCCTTTTTATTTTGTTTTTCTACCAAGAGTAACCTCTAATGAGAGAGAAGTAATGATCGGGAAAGTTGCTGTCCCGAAACAGATTTCTGTGCTTCACTGTAAAAATTCTTATAAAATCTCTGTAGGTCCTTTTGAGGCGTGAATTTTTGTGCTTCTGCCCCAGGTTGATATATAACTTTCGTTAGTTTAACACCTTTTGATTTGAGCAACAGAAGGTCTTCGAAAAAATTCGTCTTTACCTGCTGGTCTGTTTTGACAGATTTCTGCCATTTTCTGCATTTGCTTCTTGTTGGTTCCTTTTTGAATTCTTTTGGGGAATTAAGCTTTTTGAGGGAAGTGCTACAGTATATAGTGTTTTAATGGAAGTTTATTGGTGTTAGAACAGAACCTAAGGACTTATTATCTTGAGTGCACTAATGTTGCTAATAAAGATTGTGTGAAGTTTTGTATGAAGGAAAAATTTCAGGTGTATGGAAGGAATGAGTAATGAGATGAAGGATGGACTAAAGCTCAAGCTTGGGGATGCCACGCGTGTCACCCCAAGAAATATCCAATAAGTACAAGGGTCAAAGCTTGGGGATGCCCAAGGCATCCCCTTCTTCATCAATAAAAATCCCAGGTTTCTTCCAAACGCTTCATTTTTATTGTTTCATGCACAGTTGTGTTGTTCTTGGAGCATCTTCTTTTTCGTTTTTGATTTGGTTTTTCGTTTGCTTGGTTTTCTTAGTTTTCTGAATAAATTGGTTGGACCCCCTCTTTCATACATTGGTTTTCAAATAGTTTGGTTTGGATTGTAAAAGAGTAGGAAAGTTCATGCTTAAGTGGTAAAGAGAGCTTGTTTTTGACTGTGGCCTATGCTTTGTCATGCCATGCTCGATATTGTGTTGGCTTTATGCTTAGTATTGTTTCCTATAGCATGACTTGTTATAAACAATTGAAATTGCTTAATGTGCCTTGGATGAATCATGCGTTGTTTTAGCATATTAAAGCATAGTATTGTGGTATTCTCCTTTGATGCTTTATTTGGGTTGACTTGGCGCATGCTCACACCATGTTATGACTATCCCAAGTCACCATAGCATTTATGATCCTTTAGTTTTCAACTTGTAGTATCACTTTATGCTTTGATCAATAATGTTTTGTCGCTCTGCATGATTATGGCCATTATTGCTCTCTTAGTTGGTCGCTCCCAGTCTTTTGCTAGCCTCCACAACCAAGTATGAGTTCCACTCATGCATCCAACTCCCTAAACCAAGTTATTCCAAAGAGTCCACCATACCTACCTATAAGCATTTGCTATTCCAAGTATATTCATGTTTTTTTTACCTTCCGAATTAAACTTGTTATGAGAAAAGTAGTGATTAAAGCTCTCACGAACTTGATGGCACACTTTACTTTTCTTGCACTTAATAAACTTGAACCATTGTGTCGTCTATGTTGTATATGCTTGCACTTATTTGTTGGGGATTAGCAGAACCATGCTGTCATGGGGAACGCTTTCAACATTGCACAGGTACTGTGTACCTAGTTGATATCATGCTCTTTTGTCTATGGATGTCGTCGGTGTGAAATGAAAGGGGAGCTTGTAAGGACGAGCAGGAGTTAAGCTTGGGGATGTTGATACATTGCAAATGTATCTATATTTTTTGATGTTCCATGCTTGGTTTTATCTACTTTCTTGTGTTTTGTTCCAACTTTGGAGTACTTTTCATATGATTTCTTGGACTAACCTATTAACAAGATGCCACAGTGCCAGTTGCCTGTTTTCTGCTATTTTTGGTTCCAGGAAAGTCAGAAAATGAATATTCTCAAAATTAGATGGGACAAAAGCCAAAGTTCGTATTTTACCGGAAGACTCACGGAGTCAGAATACGAGAGGGAGGAGGGCCAGGGCTTGGCCACACCCCCCAGGTGCGGGTACCCACAGGCCGCGCCAGGGCATGGTGTGGGCCCCCTGGCTGGCCATCGACCTTGCCTCCTTCGCCTATATATTCCTCCCGAGGCAGAAACCCTAAATCGTCAATCAAAAACCCATGAGAAGTTCTGCAGCGCCGCCGCCACTGAAGGGGAGATTCGGGGGACAGAAAGTCTTTGTTCCGGCACCCTGCCGGGACGAGGAAGTGCCCCCGGAGCCATCTCCATCGATCTCCACCACCATCTCCGTCACCATTGCTGATTCCCATGATGACAAGGGAGTAGTTCTCTCTCGAGGCTAAGGGTTCTACCGGTAGCTATGTGTTCATCTCTCTCTATGCATGATCTTATTGAGATCATGAGCTTATAATCTATAGATCTACCTTGCTACTCAAGTGCTTTAATAGACCTCTGCTCTCCCCATGTGTGTGGAAGTGACAGCATGCACAACATGGTGGCACTTAGGCTAGAGATTACAAATACTTGTTATGAGTTATATTTGGAGTTGTATGTCTTTATGAAATTGTGGTGTTTGTTGGAACCATCTAGAGCTTAAGGTGACAATGTGGGGTTATCTAGATGGGAAAGGCTTACTTTGAGGTGTGCTGTTATAGCCCTACCATCGATTAGAGTGTCCAACCAGAGAGTAGTTAAGAGTAGTATCATAGAGAAGAATATATTTATATGAGAGTGTTCACTAGCGAAAGTATGATCCCTAGGCCTTGTTTCTAAGCATTGAAACACCGTTTGCTATTAGATCTGTTACATGTTTGCTTGTTGCTACCTTTATTTCAGTTTGCCTTTAGACTTTTCCCACGTCAACCACATGCCAACAAGCTATTTTCTATCACCGTTACCACTTATAATTATCTATACCACTTGTATTTCACTATCTCTTCGCCGAACTAGTGCACCTATACACCTGACAAGTGTATTGGGTGTGTTGGGGACACAAGAGACTTCTTGTATCTTGATTGCAGAGTTGCTTGAGAGGGGATACCTTTGACCACTTCCTCCCTAAGTTCGATAAACCTTGGGTGATCCACTTAAGGGAAAACTTGTTGTTGTTCTACAAACCTCTGCACTTGGAGGCCCAATAACTGTCTACAAGAATAGAAGTGCATAGACATCAATTGGTTATGAGGGACTACCCTTGTGAAGATGTCCTTAACTCCCCGGCAATGGCGCCAGAAAATATGCTTGATGGCCCAAAATATGTCGAGCTCGTTGGGGAACCCCAAGAGGAAGGTATGATGAGCACAGCAGCAAGTTTTCCCTCAGTACGAAACCAAGGTTATCAATCCAGTAGGAGCAAGGAAACACCCCAAAGGTGTAGCTAGCTGAACGATGGCAGGGTGCACTACCGGTGCCAGCAGCAACGTGGAGACGTGCACAACACAACCGCAGAACTCTGTCCCCAACTTGCGATGAGGTTTTCAATCTCACCGGTTTTGCTGAAAACAAAGGATTAAATGTATCGAATGGAAGGAAGTAAGAGTTTGCAGAAAGTAAACACAAAGCAGTAAACAGTTTATAGATTGAATGTAAAAGAAAGGATCGGGATCCATAGTTCACTAGAGGTGGCTCTCCTTAAGATAGATAACATGCTGGGTGAACAAATTACAGCGGGGCAATTGACATACATCGAGAAAGCAATACATGCATATACTAATCATCTTGACTCCTTTGAGATTCGATTGGGCATTACAACATTATACATAGACCGCCATCCAACTAAATCTATGACTAATAATCCACCTTCAGGTTATCATCCGAACCCCCTCTAGTATTAAGTTGCAAGCAACAGATTATTGCTTTACGAATTGCGTGTAAAGTAAACAATTGATTGTTCTATGAACAAAGGATTGTTGTTTTCTCCCTAGTAGCAACAGCACATCTAGTACCTTAGAGATTTCTGTCACTTCCCCAGATTACCAGAGGCATGAACCCACTATCGAGCATAAATACTAACTCTTGGAGTAGCTAGCATCTACTTGGCCAAGAAAGCTACTAACAACAGAAAGCATGCAAGATCACAAATAACAAAGACATGATAGAATCAATAATCAATCTGAAATAGCATTTCAATATCCATCGGATCCCCGCAAACACAACATGCAGAATTACAAATAGATGATCTTGATCATGAACGGAGCTCACAAGATCTAGACATGAAAGCACAAAGGAGGAGAACCAGCCATCTAGCTACTACATGGATCCGTAGTCCAAAGATGAACTACTCATGCATCACACCGGAGGCTTGCATGGTGATGAAGAAGGCCTCCAGGGTGAATTCCCCTCTCCGGCAGGGTGCCGGGAAGAGCTTCAGATCCCTCCCGATCTAGGGATGGAGATGACGGCGGCTACAGACTCTTTCCTGGATTTTTGATCGGGTACTTAGGGTTTTCGTACCGAGGGCATCTTATAGCTTTTGTCCCATCCAATTCCGAGAATATTCATTTCTGAATTTCCTGGAACCAAAAACAGCAGAAAACAGGTAGCTGGCATTATGGCTCTTGTTAACACGTTAGTTCAAGAAATCATATGAAAAGTACTCCAAAGTGTGGACAAAACACAAGAAAGTGGATAAAACCAAGCATGGAACATCAAAAATTATAGATACATTTGCAATGTATCAGCGGGAACACCAAAAGTTTGCGAAAAAGCTGAAAAAGGGATCAAACCGGGACCAATGACCCTAGGTGCACGCGCGCACGTGGCGGCCCCAAGAATGCTCCACCCCAGGCCATTCGTCCCGGTTCATCCCATCAACCAGGACCGACGCATCAAAGGTCCCGGTTGATGCGATGAACCGGGACCGATGGCTTGTACAATATACAGCGCCGGCCCTTCTTCCTCCCTAACTCCCCCAAATCACAGAGCACATCGACGCGGCTAAGGAAAAATTGCGGCAGAGCAAATTCACGCTGTCAGGCTGCCCAAATCTAGAGCCGCTTCACGCCGTCGACGCCCACCGCCGCCACGCCACCACCATCGATGGCTGGAATCGAGACGCTCTCCTCTGGCCGGAATCGAGCCCGAAGTCATCACCTTCCTGAGGTCCGGCCTCCGTCGATTCGCCTCTGTCTGGCCTCCCCTTTCTTCCCTGACCCCTCCATCGCAACCCCGGTGAGATTCCGGTGCCCATGCACCTCTCCGTCCTCTCCCTCGTGCTCTGGTTTGTGCTGCCGACGATGACCACCGAGCGCTGCCGCCAAACCTCG
This sequence comes from Avena sativa, assembly GCA_916181665.1. Classification (NCBI taxonomy): domain Eukaryota; kingdom Viridiplantae; phylum Streptophyta; class Magnoliopsida; order Poales; family Poaceae; genus Avena; species Avena sativa. The sequence continues at coordinate 75,883,611 of OV702292.1, read as the reverse complement.
TCGGTGTCGTCGCTCCAGCGACCTCCTGCAAGCAGCGCCGCCACTTTCTAGTTCCCTGCGACGACACTTTCCGGCGCTGCGCTACTTAGCACATATAGCTAAGGTTCAACAACCTTATCAAAGTTCTATTGTCCTCCCACTTAACTTTTCACGAAAAATTCCTTCTCAAGAAACTTGACGTTCCAAGTAACAAACTCTTTTGTCCTCGGTGTTATGGAGAAATTCCCAACAAATTCTTTGGGATAACCTACAAAGACGTGCTTATCCGACTTTGGTTGTAAACATTTTACTTATGCATAGCATACCAAAATTTAAGAAAAGACAATTCGGGTTTTATCCCAAACCATAACTCATATGGTGTCATTTCAATGGATCACGATGGTGCTCTTTTCAGTGTAAAAGCGGTAGTCTCTAAAGCTTCAATCCTTAAACATAATGGCAGTTTTATAAATGACACCTTTGATCTTACCATGTGAAACATGGTTTGATTTTATCTCTCGAATATGCCATACTCCTATGGTTTATCAGGAAACACAAATCATGGAACAATTCCTCAAGTCTTAGGAGTTTTTGCTAAACATGTAACTCAAATATCTTCCTTTATAATCGAATCATAAACTCTTTATTTTCTTGTTACAATGATTTTACACTTCATCTTGAAAGTCTTTGAACAATTTTCAAATGTTTCATACTTCTTCCTTGTTAAGTAAATATACAGATATATTCACTCAAATTTTCGGAGAAAGCATATGAAGCAAAAAGATCCATCACATATGGCTACACATAATGGGCTATGCACATCAGCATGCACAATTTCCAATAAGCTAGTCATCCGTTCCTCTCTGGCCTATGGACAGAGTTTCAATTATCTCGAGGAAAGTCTCACATGCGTCAATTGATCAAAATCAAAGACTCCAAAAATCCATCAACATGGAGTTTCTTCATGTTTTCTTTCAATTATAATTTAAACAGTGATGTCACTTCATAAGTGATCTTTCAATCATTTGTCTTGTGACATTTTAGCAATAGTGTTTATGGATGTGATTTCTCCAACTAGACTTGTAAAAGTTCATCCATCCTTTATGGAATACGGTAGTTATTTGAACAGCCATTGTTCTCATGATACCGGAACAAAATAACAATTATTTAAACAAATCTTGAAAGCTTGGTTTGAGGACAACGAAAAACACAATAACACTTTATTTGTTTTCGATGAACATCATCACTCATTCTCTTGCTGGTTACTTAGGCCATTGTAGTTCATGAATTGCGTTGTCCTGTATGACACTTCATACCAACCAATTCGGTATCCAATACCGGTATCCAATACCTAAGAACCACATTGTTTAACAAGCAAGGAATATAGCCATAACATGTATATCTTGTATATACCTAAGTTGGACATCTCCAACCTTTTATTTTCTGCCAAATATTTTATAGATTCTCTTTCAGCAATTCCTTTTCTTTTAAAAGAATCTATCAACATCAATAGTGGTGTCATCAACATGACACATGGTACAAAGCGTATATAGTCAAATACTAATACCTTTGGACTTGCACTTTGAAGTGGATCACCATCATCAAATGTTTGGTGTTCTTTCAAAAATCCATTCTTTAGTAATATATTAGTGTACTAAACATTTTACTTACATCTTCTATTCATCCTTATCATGACAACTTTCATGATCAAGCTACTATATCTTATAAGGAAGAATCACGAGTATAATATCAGTTCCCAAAACCTTTTTGGTAGATTCGGATGCCTAACATCTCCGTCCTTCACAAATTCTCATACAATATGAGAACATGTATTTTGCTAAATTATACTCTATCATAATGCAACCAAACACATTGTTTCAGATATCACAATATCTTTCACACATGATGGTTTCTGAAACAATTTCCAGCTCCAATATAATCTTGATATTAAAACAACTTTTTGAATATCAATAATCATGGAGGCAAACATGATACTTTAGATACTAACATTGGAATTCTTACTCTTGATTTAATACTACTTATTAAACTTCATGGAGTAAACAGAGTTTGTGGAAAGTTTGCAATAGAACTTATAAACTTTAAATTGACATTCAAAACAATACGATACCAGTTCGTAAAGTAAATATCCAGAATTCTATAGTTATATTATCTCAATTAAAACTAAGCATAAGGTAGTGAACAGATGCCAATGACTACAACAAATTATGCAAATTCACTTCGATTTAGTTTATGACAAATTGAGTTTGACTAATCCAAATTAGAAATGAACTCCCACTCAAAAACGACATCCCTCGTGCCTTTTTGGTGATTACATGAACCAAATCCACTACACCAAGTCCGATCATCAGGTGAGTCGGTGTAGCTTCAAAGGCGAGCATCAATATGGTCATCACATCAACTATATGACTCATGCTTAACCTTTCGGTCCGTGTTCCGAGGCCATGTCTATACATGCTAGGCTCGCCAAATAAGAACCTTAGTATTCGCGTGTGTAAAACCGTCTTACACCCGTTGCATGAAAGCGTAGAGTCGAGAACACCCGATCATCACGTGATGCCTCAAAACACGATCTATAGAACGGTGCATACTTAAGGAAGAACACATTTTATCTTGATATTTAAATGAGGGATCATCTTACAATGCTACTAAAAGCGCCAAACTAGCAATATAAGATGCAAACATCTAATGTGTAAAGTGAGATGATATGGTCCATGCATTTGATCACCATCATATGCATCGTGGTATGATCTCTATCATTCCTTTGTGTGTAAGGCCAAGGTCTATGGAACTTACACGTTAAGTGAGTTGTAAGAGTATCTATCATACATCTACTTACAACAATACCATATCAAGACACTAGCCCAGCAACGATCTAAACTAGACGCCTCTAATTTATCAATTGCAAGTTTTACGTGGCTTAGGGCTTTCGGAGATAGAACCGTTCTTACCTACGAACATGAACCACAACGAGGATAACCAAATTATTAGCAACTCGTTGTAAATCAGATATTGACTATAGTAGGAGAGACAGACACCCGCCAGCCACTTATGCAAAACTAGTTGCATGTCAGTCGTGGAACCGGTCTCATGTACGATGACATGTAAGGTTGGTCCGAGAAGCTTCATCCCACTATGCCACCAATATCCAAAATACATAGAAGATGCAATAACATGATCATCATCGCCCACATATCAACATATGTGTACTACCCGTGCAAAGCACCTACGCATAGACCAGGCTCTGATACCACTGTTGGGTCCGCAGCATAGAAAACAAAAAATTTCCTACGGTGTGAACTACACGCCAAGATCTATCTACTAGGTACAAAGCAACGGGTGGACATACATCCAACGAGAACTTACCCTCGTAGACAACGAGCTTTGTTAACGAGTAGGAAATCGTGGTTGATGTAGTTGTACACTTGCCAATCTCAAGATCGTGATGAAGTCCAGCAGGTCCGGCTCCAGCACGTCCATCAGATCCAGCTCCAGCACCACCAAGTCCAACACCGCAAAGCAGCGGTGCATCCGTGATCGCACACATGTCCGGTACCCCGAAAACCTCCGTCCCTCACTCCAGCAAAGCAGCGGAAGCAACAACTCCTTTCCAGATAAAGGCACTGGGAACATGTATCTCGCTAATCCGAGACCATGGGGAAATAATACTAGAGAGGGAGAGACATCCTTCACAAGGAGGTGTGTGTGAGAAGTGAGGAGGGGGTGGCCTTTTATAGGAGGAGGGGGGTTCCCCTCCTTCATGGCCGGCGCATGGAGGAGGTGACTCTTCACCTCCTCCATTCATGTGGTGGTAACTCCCTCCACATAAATTTGCCCCTTCACATTCTCTTTTAAAGTCTCCACTTTAAATGCATTAAATTTCTCCAAATTTAATGCTCTCTCATTTAATAAAACTCTTTAATTATTTTTATTCAGAATTTTGTTAATTACTTTAATTAACAAACATTCACATAAAACCCCCTGCAACATTTCAATATTACATGCAGAACCAATTTCAGCAATTTCACCCGAAATAGTTTCGGTGTCTATTGAAATAATTCTAGCGCTTTCTTAAATATTTATCTGAAACATATTTGCTCCAAATGGTGTCAGTATCCCTTAAGTGTGTCACCCTACGGTTCGCGACTAATGCAGACATGATCGAGACCCCTCTCCGATCAATAATCAGCAGCGGGACCTGGAGATCCATACTGACTCCTACACATTCAACGATGACTTTTGTGATCGTGGGAACCTTTAGCGCTAGTAACTAAATCCCTTTGTCTCGCGATATATTACATGTCCGAGATTCGATCATCGGTATCTCCATACCTAGTTTGATCTCGTTACCGACATGCACTCTTTTCTCATTCCCGTGATATAACATTCTAGTGATCACATCACTTGCTTGCAAGCTATTTCAATGTGATATCACCGAGAGGGCCCAGAGTATATCTATCCGTCATTGGGATGGACAAATCCCACTCTTGATCCATGAGCCTCAACATAACACCTTTGTAGCACTGAACCCACCTTTATAGTCACCCTGTTACGGTGTGATGTTTGATGTTACCAAGATACTCTTCCGGTGTTAGCAATTAACATGATCTCATGGTCTAAGGACTAAGATCACTTCGTATGATGTTATAGCAATATAAACATAATGACTTGATCGTAATGCTATACTTCGGATGAATGTTCATCACACCATTCCACCAATGGTGTGACCTTGTTATTAACAACATCCAATGTCTATGATCAGGAAACCTTGATCATCTTGTTAATCAACAAGATAGTCTATAAGAGAGGCATAACTAGGAACCCCTTTTTGTTTATTAAACACACATGTATTGATATTTCCGATCAATACAATTATAGCATGCAAAATAAACATTTATCATAAACATGGAATAAGATAATAACCACTTTATTATTGCCTCTCGGGCATATTACCTTCAATCTCCCACTTGCACTAGAGTCAATAATCTAGTTTGAAAAACTTTGCGTATTGAACACCTATGGCTTTCTGGTGTTGCATATACGCAATTGCTAGTGGTTAACATAATCTCCGGATCTGACAGTTTCAGGTCCGTGTGTATTTGCATGTCTTTGCGTCTCTACGCATCACTCATTCTCAAATGAGATGGCATTGTATAAATTTGGTTCTCTGGTGAGACCTTTAGTTTGTTCGGGTTAAAATATGTTGATATTATTGTCACACAATATATCTTCATAGTATTAGCCCACTTTGAACCACACCTAGTTTGATAACAAACTACTTAACACAAATGCCCTCCTATGCTGCTACTATAGCAGTCATATACGTAGCCTTTTGTTGTAGTATCCGTCACAATATCTCAACTTTGGAACTCATCCAAATCCATCATGGAACATCCTTTCCATTATATTGTGCCACCCATAGTCTAAATTGAGATAAATTTAATTTGTATCTTGTGACAAAACTAGTATCAATGTAACACTTTACAATGAACTACCTTTAACTATTTGTCACTTAAACATGATATATTCTTAGTTCTTCCAAAGCTCATAAGAATATCTTTACTATTGTCCAATGATCATCTTCTGAATCATTCTGGTATATGCTCATAACATTTAGAGCATAGGACATTCTGGATATATACATATCATGGTATAACCGATCAGAATCTTCATGTGATTTTACTCACCAAGTGTTGAAACACTTGAATCTGAATACAATTCTTTCCATGCAGCAAGAACCTTTCTTGTTGTTTCCATATTGAACCCTTTCAATATCTCATATTGAACCCTTTCAATATCTTATATATGTATGTCTGGCATAACCATATTAGCGCCTTAATATATCCATATAGATATTGATGCCTAATATTCTGGGTTTGCCCAAGTCTTTCATCGAAATCTTATTTTAATGAAATTCTTAACTTGTGTCAATTCAAGATACATCATTTCCAATCAACAATATGTCCTCTACATAATGTATTAGAAATATGTCTCAGCACTCCCACTTAATTTCTTGCAAATGCAAGCATCTTCATCATCTCCGATGAATTTAAACTCTTTTAATAGTTTCATCATGGTGAAGATTCCAACTCCGCTATGCTTACTTCAACTATTGAAGTTTACATGCCATTTTAGCACCCTTTGAATTAACAAAACCCTTCGGACCATGTCATGTACACATCCTAGGTTACCGTTCTATTAGAAGAACCTTGTTTTGTTTATTCAACTACCATATACCAAATTATATGTAGTGGTTGCTACATTAATCCGTCAAGACTATATATCGCTATGAAAGATCAAATCTTGTCATAGCCAACTCCTTGAACATTGTCGTAAACTTCTTTCCGACATGTTGACTTTTTCATAGCTGTTAGACATCCATGTCTTATTTCTTTATAGATCCAAACACGACCGATAGGCTTTACGCCTTTCCGGAGGGTCTTCCAAGTTCAGAAACTTGTTTTCTCGTGTATGGATACTATCACGGATTCTATGACTTCTAGTCATTTTATGGAGTCAGGGCCCATCATCGCTTCTTTGCATGTAGTCGGTTCATCATTGTCAAAACAATAACGACTTGCTTATCAAATCTTACTATTTGATTCTTACCGACCCACACGGTTCTATAGGAACTCTAATCTCTGAGATCACACCTTTTGTAATCACGAGAGCCATGAGCATTGTGGCCGCCACTGGGACACTTTCCGGCGCTGCGCTACTTAGCACATATAGCTAAGGTTCAACAACCTTATCAAAGTTCTATTGTCCTCCCACTTAACTTTTCACGAAAAATTCCTTCTCAAGAAACTTGACGTTCCAAGTAACAAACTCTTTTGTCCTCGGTGTTATGGAGAAATTCCCAACAAATTCTTTGGGATAACCTACAAAGACGTGCTTATCCGACTTTGGTTGTAAACATTTTACTTATGCATAGCATACCAAAATTTAAGAAAAGACAATTCGGGTTTTATCCCAAACCATAACTCATATGGTGTCATTTCAATGGATCACGATGGTGCTCTTTTCAGTGTAAAAGCGGTAGTCTCTAAAGCTTCAATCCTTAAAACATAATGGCAGTTTTATAAATGACACCTTTGATCTTACCATGTGAAACATGGTTTGATTTTATCTCTCGAATATGCCATACTCCTATGGTTTATCGGGAAACACAAATCATGAAACAATTCCTCAAGTCTTAGGAGTTTTTGCTAAACATGTAACTCAAATATCTTCCTTTATAATCGAATCATAAACTCTTTATTTTCTTGTTACAATGATTTTACACTTCATCTTGAAAGTCTTTGAAAATTTTTCAAATGTTTCATACTTCTTCCTTGTTAAGTAAATATACAAATATATTCACTCAAATTTTCGGAGAAAGCATATGAAGCAAAAAGATCCATCACATATGGCTACACATAATGGGCTATGCACATCAGCATGCACAATTTCCAATAAGCTAGTCATCCGTTCCTCTCTGGCCTATGGACAGAGTTTCAATTATCTCGAGGAAAGTCTCACATGCGTCAATTGATCAAAATCAAAGACTCCAAAAATCCATCAACATGGAGTTTCTTCATGTTTTCTTTCAAATATAATTTAAACAGCGATGTCACTTCATAAGTGATCTTTCAATCATTTGTCTTGCGACATTTTAGCAATAGTGTTTATGGATGTGATTTCTCCAACTAGACTTGTAAAAGTTCATCCATCCTTTATGGAATACGGTAGTTATTTGAACAGCCATTGTTCTCATGATACCGGAACAAAATAACAATTATTTAAACAAATCTTGAAAGCTTGGTTTGAGGACAACGAAAAACACAATAACACTTTATTTGTTTTCGATGAACATCATCACTCATTCTCTTGCTGGTTACTTAGGCCATTGTAGTTCATGAATTGCGTTGTCCTGTATGACACTTCATACCAACCAATTCGGTATCCAATACCGGTATCCAATACCTAAGAACCACATTGTTTAACAAGCAAGGAATATAGCCATAACATGTATATCTTGTATATACCTAAGTTGGACATCTCCAACCTTTTATTTTCTGCCAAATATTTTATAGATTCTCTTTCAGCAATTCCTTTTCTTTTAAAAGAATCTATCAACATCAATAGTGGTGTCATCAACATGACACATGGTACAAAGCGTATATAGTCAAATACTAATACCTTTGGACTTGCACTTTGAAGTGGATCACCATCATCAAATGTTTGGTGTTCTTTCAAAAATCCATTCTTTAGTAATATATTAGTGTAGTAAACATTTTACTTACATCTTCTATTCATCCTTATCATGACAACTTTCATGATCAAGCTACTATAGCTTATAAGGAAGAATCACGAGTATAATATCAGTTCCCAAAACCTTTTTGGTAGATTCGGATGCCTAACATCTCCGTCCTTCACAAATTCTCATACAATATGAGAACATGTATTTTGCTAAATTATACTCTATCATAATGCAACCAAACACACTGTTTCAGATATCACAATATCTTTCACACATGATGGTTTCTGAAACAATTTCCATCTCCAATATAATCTTGATATTAAAACAACTTTTTAAATATCAATAATCATGGAGGCAAACATGATACTTTAGATACTAACATTGGAATTCTTACTCTTGATTTAATACTACTTATTAAACTTCATGGAGTAAACAGAGTTTGCTGAAAGTTTGCAATAGGACATAAACTTTAAATTGACATTCAAAACAATACGATACCAGTTCGTAAAGTAAATATCCAGAATTCTATAGTTATATTATCTCAATTAAAACTAAGCATAAGGTAGTGAACAGATGCCAATGACTACAACAAATTATGCAAATTCACTTCGATTTAGTTTATGACAAATTGAGTTCGACTAATCCAAATTAGAAATGAACTCCCACTCAAAAACGACATCCCTCGTGCCTTTTTGGTGATTACATGAACCAAATCCACTATACCAAGTCCGATCATCACGTGAGTTGATATAGCTTCAAAGGCGAGCATCTATATGGGCATCATATCAACCATATGACTCATGCTTAACCTTTCGGTCCGTGTTCCGAGGCTATGTCTGTACATGCTAGGCTCGCCAAGTAAGAACCTTAGTATTCGTGTGTGTAAAACTGTCTTACACCCGTTGCATGAAAGCGTAGAGTTGAGAACACCCGATCATCACGTGATGCCTCAAAACATGATCTATAGAACAGTGCATACTTAAGGAAGAACACATTTTATCTTGCTATTTAAATGAGGGATCATCTTACAATGCTACTAAAAGCGCCAAACTAGCAATATAAGATGGAAACATCTAATGTGTAAAGTGAGATGATATGGTCCATGCATTTGATCACCATCATATGCATCGTGGTATGATCTCTATCATTCCTTTGTGTGTAAGGCCAAGGTCTATGGAACTTACACATTAAGTGAGTTGTAAGAGTATCTATCATACATCTACTTACAACAATACCATATCAAGACACTAGCCCAACAACGATCTAAACTAGACATCTCTAATTTATCAATTGCAAGTTTTACGTGGCTTAGGGCTTTCGGAGATAGAACCGTTCTTACCTACGAACATGAACCACAACAAGGATAACCAAATTATTAGCAACTTGTTGTAAATCAGATATTGACTATAGTAGGAGAGACAGACACCCGCCAGCCACTTATGCAAAACTAGTTGCATGTCAGTCGTGGAACCGGTCTCATGTATGATGACATGTAAGGTTGATCCGGGCCGCTTCATCCCACTTTGCCACCAATATCCAAAATACATAGAAGATGCAATAACATGATCATCATCGCCCACATATCAACATATGTGTACTACTCGTGCAAAGCACCTACGCATAGACTAGGCTCTGATACCACTGTTGGGTCCGCAGCATAGAAAACAAAAAATTTCCTACGGTGTGAACTACACGCCAAGATCTATCTACTAGGTACAAAGCAACGGGTGGACATACATCCAGCGAGAACTTACCCTCGTAGACAACGAGCTTTGTTAACGAGTAGGAACTTGTGGTTGATGTAGTCGTACACTTGCCGATCTCAAGATCGTGATGAAGTCCAGCAGGTCTGGCTCCAGCACGTCCATCAGATCCAGCTCCAGCACCACCAAGTCCAGCACCGCAAAGCAGCGGTGCATCCGTGATCGCACACATGTCCGGTACCCCGACAACCTCCGTCCCTCGCTCCAGCAAAGCAGTGGAAGCAGCAACTCCTTTCCAGATAAAGCCACCGGGAACATGTATCTCGCTAATCCGAGACCATGGGGAAATAATACTAGAGGGGGAGAGAGATCCTTCACAAGGAGGTGTGTGTGAGAAGTGAGGAGGGGTGGCCTTTTATAGGAGGAGGGGGGTTCCCATCCTTCATGGCCGGCGCATGGAGGAGGTGACTCTTCACCTCCTCCATTCATGTGGTGGTAACTCCCTCCACATAAATTTGCCCCTTCACATTCTCTTTTAAAGTCTCCACTTTAAATGCATTAAATTTCTCCAAATTTAATGCTCTCTCATTTAATAAAACTCTTTTATTATTTTTATTCAGAATTTTGTTAATTACTTTAATTAACAAACATTCACATAAAACCCCCTGCAACATTTCAATATTACATGCAGAACCAATTTCAGCAATTTCACCCGAAACAGTTTTGGTGTCTATTGAAATAATTCCAGCGCTTTCTTAAATCTTTATCTGAAACATATTTGCTCCAAATGGTGTCGGTATCCCTTAAGTGTGTCACCCTACAGTTCGTGAATAATGCAGACATGATCGAGACCCCTCTCCGATCAATAATCAGCAGCGGGACCTGGAGATCCATACTGACTCCTACACATTCAACGATGACTTCTGTGATCGTGAGAACCTTTAACGCTAGTAACTAAATCCCTTTGTCTCGCGATATATTACATGTCCGAGATTCAATCATAGGTATCTCCATACCTAGTTTGATCTCGTTACCGACATGCACTCTTTTCTCGTTCCCGTGATATAACATTCTAGTGATCACATCACTTGCTTGCAAGCTATTTCAATGTGATATCACCGAGAGGGCCCAGAGTATATCTATCCGTCATCGGGATGGACAAATCCCACTCTTGATCCATGAGCCTCAACATAACACCTTCGTAGCACTGAACCCACCTTTATAGTCACCCTGTTATGGTGTGACGTTTGATGTTATCGAGATACTCTTCCGGTGTTAGCACTTAACATGATCTCATGGTCTAAGGACTAAGATCACTTCGTATGATGTTATAGCAATATAAACATAATGACTTGATCATAATGCTATACTTGGGATGAATGTTGATCACATCATTCCACCAATGGTGTGACCTTGTTATTAACAACATCCAATGTCTATGATCAGGAAACCTTGATCATCTTGTTAATCAACAAGCTAGTCTATAAGAGAGGCATAACTAGGAACCCCTTTTTGTTTATTAAACACACATGTATTGATGTTTCCGATCAATAAAATTATAGCATGCAAAATAAACATTTATCATAAACATGGAATAAGATAATAACCACTTTATTATTGCCTCTCGCGCATATTCCCTTCATTATGTGATTGTTTTATTAATTGAAAATGCTGACAGGTGGGTCTAGCAGGTCAAGTTTTTATTCTTTTTGGAAATGTTTTCTGAAATTAATAAAAGTCTGACATGTGGGGCCAGATGGAAAATAATTTTAATAATTCCAAAAAGGTTTATTTATTTAAAAATGGATTAAAATTGGGAAAAATCATAACTAATTCATTTTAAATCAGAAAAATGTGTATAATATATCAAAATGTTCAGAAAAATGAGCTCTACCATTTAAAAATGTAAGCATTCATATTCATACAACTTTGAACCTTACTTTACATAGAGGAACACTGACACCCCCTAAGTACCATGGGTTCTTGTCCACCTAGGGCATTCCGAACCCATTAAGAAAATAAGTGCATAGTATTTTGTATTATTTGCATTATAGTAACTTGCAAATCTTAATTTGTAGATACTATGGATCCAACACACCAAGATACTATGAATCCAGAACATCAGGAAAACATCCTCCATGGAATGATCTGCGAAAATGAATTTATCGATGTCAACATAACCAAGAAGTTTCTGAACGAATCCGGGGAGGGAGATGAGTCTCTCAACTGAGAAGACCAATCTGGTGAGGTAGAAGGCGAAGCCTGGGATGGGGAGAAGCCGACGAGGGAGAAGGCGACGGCTCCGACGGAACCTTAAATCTCGCAAACTCCGGCGAGGTGTATATATGTATTTTTGTAATTAAAATGTTGTTGTCTATATATATACATGCATACGTTAACACTCTTTCTTCTTTTAGCCCTCTGGATCAAGAACTTCTTCCGTAAGAACGAAACGAGGCCCAACAAAAAAGTTGGATGACAGTGTGAAGTATAGGATCGAAGTGGTCGGTGTAGACAGCAAACCGCAAGCTCCTGATGATGTCGCAAAAAAATTTGTCAATCAATGTGGAGTTCTTGTGAGGGACTACATCCCGATCACCGTTCAAGAATGGAATCGGCCAAGCGGCGGTGGAGTCCCGTATGTCGGCAACGTCGCCAAAGATAAGCTTTTTGCCAAGCTCATGATTAATTTCCTCCTGCCGAGGCCAGATGTGAATCCAGATGAGGAGGAGAGAGCAAAAAGGAGCTTGTGCAAAGAGTCAAAAAGTTTGCTCTCATCAAGATGGCCGAGGTATTCAAGAACTAGAAGAAGAAACTATACAATAACTTTGTCAAGGTAGAGAAGACTCTGGATTTCAATAAAGGCGGATATGCTAAGTTAAGACACCAGTGAGCTGATTTTGTGAAGTAGAAGACATCGGAGAAAGCTTTCGAAAGGTCTAGAATAAATACGGACAACGCTGCTAAGAAAGTGTACCATCATAATATGGGGCCTGCTGGCTACGCCCATTGCATGCCTAAGTGGGATGCACTTGAGGTCAATTATATTGTTGCCAGGATCAGACCAGAGCCCACAACATGGATACCATGGGCGAGAAACTGGTTTTACGGCCATGGGGGCACGTTGGACAAAGAAGGGAGGGCAATATATAATCAGAAACACAAAGATCATCCCCTACTGCCCATCGATGATATTAGAAATGTAGTAGATGATGTTGCAGCGGGACGGTTCGTTCCTGATAGAGAGAACGATGAGCTCACACACGCCCTTAAAAATCCTGAACACAAAGGACGAGCACGAGGCACACTAGGCTCCAAGTCATGGAATGTTGCCTTCCCCGCAGAAATGAAGAGATATCCCGATAAAAGCCATCAGAGGAGAAAGGAAAGGGAAGAAGCTGAGAAAGCTGCTGCTGCAGACCGGCTATGTAATGTAGAAGAAGCATTAAAGCGGCACCAAGATCAACTCAACAGACTTAGCCAGCAAGGTATTAGCGGACAATCTCAGCGGCACATGGTATAAGTTGCATTCGATGGTACTGGTGCCCTATCGAATAACAAAAGAAGCATCGCTTCCACGCAGCTCTAGGATGTTGATGATGATGCATTGATGACGGCTCCTCCTAAACGCTACCCAGTGGATGATATCACGGAGAGCACAACTTGTGAGCTAAAGGTGCAAGTTATGAACTTAAGGGTGACGGCGGTGGTCGGCATGGCTGTACCAATTGCGCCTAACCCAACTTGCCATTGCAGACCGGTTCCAAAAGGGTACGATGTCGTCACGGTGGATGATGTGAAGCAAGATTTTGAGGAGCTGAAGCTGGACCACCCTGCAGGGGAAGATATGGAGCTGACTGAACTAGGAGAAGCCAAAGGAGGGACTGTTGTATGGCCAAAGGAGCACATCGTGCTTCCAAATTATGTGCTGCCAAGGCTACCCACTCCCCAGAGCAGCAATCCACCTTCGTCGACACCTCACCATTCTCCAGTGCAACCGTCGCCTTCACCACCTCACCACTCACCGCAGCCGTCTCCACCGCCGCCTCAGCCGTCTTCGTCCCCTGAGCCTCAGAGACAAAAACGGAAGTATACTAAGAGGGGCAGCAGCAGCAAGAGCACGTTCTGATCACCAAAACGTAAGCTATCGCCCCTCCCAAGAGTACCTCATAAGAATATGAAGAAGCTACCTTGCAAGAAGACAGATGAGAAAATTGCTGCGGCCGCAGATGCCCATTATGAAAAGTGGAAGATTGACATGGCTAACAAGAAAAAGCCGATAGAACCATTCTTCCTGGTCACGCAGAAGATAAAGCCAAAGCAGCTGCGCTTAAGATTCAGCTTCACCAACCCATAGCGCTCACATCAGACTATAATCGCTCTATTACCAAGTCGGCTGAGGCAAAAGAGCGGAGAGTCGGGAAAGAAGTTGCCCAGCTCGAACAATAGAAGAATCAATCGATCAAACCGCTCAAAGTGTATGATACCAATGAGTGGAGAGCCCAGGAGCGGCATGATCCGAACATTGATCCGGAGTTTATTCAACTGTACGGAGAAAATGCGAAATTATATGGACTATCTATTACTGAGTACATGAGATGTATGGATGAGTTCGAGGGGTACCAACAAATAACATACGTATACCGGCACGGGGCTCCTCTCGTCAAACCCGAGTTAGTCAAAGATCTATCAATAAAAATGCGAAGGTTGCATATCTCGTACATGCAAGCCTCTGTTGAATCCAAAAACTGGATCTATGCTAGATATAAACACCACCATTACAGTCATGGAGATGGCTTCCTACTGATTGAATTTTCAGAATTATTTCAGTTTTACCAACGAGACGCTCTTGACAAAACTATCGTTAGTGCCTAGTGTTTGTAAGTATTATTAATTTCTGTAATTAAGTCTTTCTAGCTCAGCTCATTCGTTGCTTGTATAATCTTAATCATCACTATACTAATTATATATGCAGAATGAAGATTCTCAAATGCAATAAAGGACAAATCTATGACCTTGGGTTTGTTGACTACAATTTCGTTCATGAAGTTACTCTAAAAACAAAACCCAAAGAGATAGAGGATAACTTGGTACAAGCATTGACGTATTTCGGCAATAGAAGGGAAATATTATTTCCTTACAACGCTTGGTGAGTGTTACTGTCTTGTACACATTCTATTTTTGCTTACTCGATGTTAAGCGTATAATTGACTCGTGTTATATTTTGTTAGTGTGTCTAGCTTTCACTATATTCTGTTAATCATTGTTGTTGACCAAAGATTAGTAAAAGTCATGGACTCGAAACGCACACCTTTAGAAAAGTGGGCAAACATGCAGGAATGCCTCCAGAAGGCTTGGAAACGGTTCACCGCCAACACTAGGATATTTGGAAGCCAGAGCTTATATTTCAACCATTGACTGTAAGTACTACTTGCTAGATCCATGCATCTCTTTGATTCTAGTTTCAATACCATTATCATGCTTGATTATTATTTTGATTGAACTCCGTTCTCGTAAAGTGCTTGAGGCAGGAAGCCGGGAATAACTTATGTGGATACTATGTCTGCGAGTTCATTCGCCAGACGGCCAAAGAGAAGGGCGCAGACCGGAACATCAAAAAAATTGAAGTACGAGAAACAATAATCACAAATTTATTTTATTACCACCAATTGTGTTTAGTTTCATTCATATATATTGATCCCCTTCTTTAAATTAGATCGAACAGATACGGGACGGTCTTCTATCACAAGAACGCGTGCAAGCAATTCAAGAGGAAATTGTCGGATTCTTATTAGAACATGTCATAGATCCGAAAGGAGAATACTATTACCTGGTTCATTTGGAAGGGTGAAGTGTAAAAAACAAGATTTAAATTAGATCAAATTCGTGTGAGTATCGTTTGTAATTAATATGTTTCGACCAAGCACGACGAATGAGACGGTGTATAATATATTCGTGACCATGATGTGTAATATATATATAGCATGGTTTTATTATTGCTGTATATATGTAGTACCATTAAATTGAACACAAAACACCAAATAAATAAATAGAAAAAAAAACAAAACCCTGCCGTGGTACAAAAATAGCCCGAAATGCAGAGACCAACGATCCCGGTTCGTGCCACGAACCGGGACCAATGATCCACCCCCCTCGTTGCGCGTGCGTCCACGTGGAGACCCATTGTTCCCAGTTCGTGCCACGAACAGGACCAATGATCCACCCCCCCCCCCCCCCCCCTCATTGCGCGCGCGCCCACGTGGAGACCCATTGGTCCCGGTTCGTGCCCGAACCGGGAGCAGCATTGGTCCCGAGTGATTGGTCTCGGTTCAAAAACTAGGACCCATGGCCCTTATGAACCGGGACCAAAGGGGGGCTTTTCTACTAGTGCTCCAAGGTGTTGTTGCCAACATGGAATCCTGCACAACTCAACAACAGAACTTTGCCCCCAACTTACAATGAGGTTGTCAATCTCACCGGTTTTGTTGAAAACAAAGGATTAAACGTATTGTGTGGAAGAAAGTAAAAGCTTGCAGAAAGTAAACAGAAAACAGTAAACAGTTGTAGATTGATGGTAAAAAAAAGTACCGGGGTCCATAGTTCACTAGTGGTGGCTCTCCTTAAGATAGATGACATGTTGGGTGAACAAATTACAGCGGGGCAATTAACAAACATCGAGAAAGCAATCATGCATATACTAATCATCTTGACTCCTATGAGATTTGATTGGACATTACAACATTATACATAGACCGTAATCCAACTGCATCTATGACTAATAATCCACCTTCAGGTTATCATCCGAACCCCCTCCAGTATTAAGTTGCAAGCAACAGATAATTGCATTACGCATTGCGTGTAAAGTAAACAATATGATTGTTTTATAAACAAAGGATTGCTATTTTATCCCTAGTAGCAACAGCACATCTAGTACCTTAGAGATTTCTGTCACTTCCCTAGATTACTAGAGGCATGAACCCAATATCGAGCATAAATACTAACTCTTGGAGATGGTAGCATCTACTCGGCCAAGATATCTACTATAAACAGAGAGCATGCAAGATCACAAATAACAAAGAGATGATAGAATCAATAATCAATCTGAAATATCATCTCAATATCCATCGGATCCCCGCAAACACAACATGTATGATTACAAATAGATGATCTTTATCATGAACGGATCTCATAAGATCTAAACATGGTAGCACAAAGGAGAAGAACCAACCATATAGATACTACATGGACCCGTAGTCCAAGGATGAACTACTCACGCATCACACATGAGGCTTGCATGGTGATGAAGAAGGCCTCCAATGTAAATTCTCCCCTCCGGCAGGGTGCCGGGAAGAGCTTCAGATCCCTCCCGATCTAGGGATGGAGATGACGGCACATACAGACTCTTTCGTGGATTTTTGATCGGGTACTTAGGGTTTCTGTATCGGAGGCATCTTATAGGCGAAAGGGGAGGCCGAGGGGGTGCCCTAGGCGGCCACACCACCCCCTGGCGCGGGCCAGGCCTGGCCGCGCGGCCAGGTGGTGTGGCGGCCCTCTGACCCCTCTCTGTCTCGTATTCTGGCTCCGTGTCCCCCTCGGTGAAAAACTGACTTTGGCTTTTGTCCCGTGTAATTCCGAGAATATTCATTTTCTGACTTTCCTGGAACCAAAAACAGTAAAAAACAGGCAGCTGGCACTGTGGCATCTTGTTAATAGGTTAGTCCAAGAAAGTGTATAAAATATACTCCAAAGTGTAGAGAAAACATAAGAAAGTAGATAAAAACCAAGCATGAAACATCAAAAATTATAGATACGTTTGCAACGTATCACCCTCCAACGGATACGTACTTCCCCTCAAAAGGAAGGAGCTTCAAGATAAATCTTTATATCTGCGTGTCTCAGTTATTTCTATACCCGAGCTTTTTTTCTTATGCACTTTACTTTGTGATAGCCTTTATTCTTGAAGTTATTTATCTTGCTATCACTGTAGGGGTTCGTAGCATGGAAAACAAAAATTTTCTATCGCATACAAACAAACAAGCCAAGATCTATCTACTAGATTGTAGCAACGAGTCGATGGAATAACTCACCCTCGAAGATTCCAAAGTGTTTAACGAGAGCAGATTCTCGTGGGTGATGTAGTCGTACTCTTTCCGATCTCAAGATCGTGTAGACGATCCTTCCGGCGCCACGTTCCAGCAGCGCCCCCGCAGTCGGTCACACGTTCGGTACTCGACGAAGACCTTCCTCTCCCTTGTTCCAGCAGGCAGCGGAGGTTGTAGCACTCTCCTCGCGATTCCGGCAGCACAACGGCGTGGTACCGGAAGTAGAGGGGAGATCCCGCAGGGCTTCGCCTTAAGCCGGTGCGAGTATGGTGGAGCTTATGAGAGAGGCTATTAGTGGTCTAGTAATTAGACACACCAATTAGAGGGCTCTAAACCAATTAGAAGGCTCTAAACCAAAATAGCTCTAAACCGGGGTTTTAGATCTAGGGTTTAGTTTAGAGGGTAGGAACTAGTAGTGTTGTGTAGAGAGGGGAGCCCTGCCCCTCCCTTTATAGGTGGGAGGGCCGGCGGCCAAGGGGAGGAGTTCCTCCCCAACTCGGCCTTGGGAGGTGCGCCGGCCAAGGGGAGGAACCCTCCTCCAACTCGGCCTCCACCTCTCCTCCTCTTTCTCCTCTTTCCGAAAACTGGCAGTTTGACCGAAAACTGGCAGTTTGACTTTTTCAATTAGGATTTGAATTAACCCTTTATTTCGGACAGCGAGAACACTTAGTACATGATGCAATCATTCCAACATGCAATGACACATTCATGTACCCCTTCCCTCCCGGAGTGCCGGACATTCCGGGACCTTCTAGAATGTTCCCGATGAAAACACCGGAATCATTCCCGAACTCCGAAACGGGACTTTCCTTATATGAATCTTATTCTCCGGACCATTCCGGATCACCTCGTGATATCCCGGATCCCATCCGAGACTCCGAACAACATTCGGTCTCTTTCTCATAATACCATAACTACTCAAACAACGTCGAATCCTTAAGTGTGTCTCCCTACGGTTCGTGAATTATGCAGACATGATCGAGACACTTCTCCGAACAATAACCAATAGAGGAATCTGGAAATTCATATGGCTCCCACATATTTCTACGATTACTTTGCGATCGAATGAACCACTTACATACGATACCAATTTCCCTTTGTCTCACGATATGTTACTTATCCGAGGTTATGATCTTCGGTATCTCTGCATACCTAGTTCAACCTCGTTACTGATAAGTACTCTTTTCTCGTTCCCGTGATATGTGATCCCTTGTGACCCAGTCACATGCTTGCAAGCTAATTGGATGACATTTCACCGAGAGGGCCCAGAGAATATCTATCCGTCATGTGGATGGACAAATCCCACTCTTGATCCATGTGTTTCAACCAATACTTTCCGAACACTCAATACCACCTTTATAGCCACCCTGTTACGGTGTGGTGTTTGATGACATCAAAGCATCCATCCAGTAAAGGTGATATGCATGATCTCATGGTCGAAGGAATTAGGTTACTATGTATCAGAAAGCATATAGCAATTGAACTATTGAAATGACTTGATCTTTATGCTACGCTTATCTATAGGAGTATGTCCACCATATCATTCTCCTAACGATATGATCTTGTTGTTGATAACATCTCAATGTTCATGACAAAGAAACCACATCATCAATCAACCAACAAGCTAGTGAAGTATAGAGGCTATACTAGGGACTTCAAATTAAGTTTACAATTCACACAAGTATTAATGGTTTCCTTGTTAATACTATTATAGCATGAATGCAAACATTTATCATAAACACAAAGATATAATAATAACTATATTTATTATTGCCTCTAGGGCATATCTCCAACAGTCTCCCACTTGCACTAGAGTCATCTAATCTAGATTACATGGTAATATACCGAACACCCATGGCAGTTTGGTGTTGGTCATGTTTTGCCCTCGGGAGAGGTTTAGTCAACGGATCCGCCACATTCAGATCTGTGTGTACTTTGCAAATCTTTATATCCCCATCCTGGATATGTTCTCGAATAGCGTGAAAACGTAGCTTGATATGCTTCAGCTTCTTGTGTGACCTTGGTTCTTGCGCATTGGCTATGGCGCCCATGTTATCACAGTAGATAGACATTGGGTCCAGCGCACTAGGAACCACACCCAGCTCTGTAATGAACTCTTTCATCCATATCGCTTCTTGTGAAGCCTCCGAAGCAGCCATGTATTCCGATTCAGTTGAAGATCTCGCCACAACGCTTTGCTTTGCACTCCTCCAGCTAACTGCTGCACCATTCAAAATAAATACGTATCCAGATTGTGATTTAGAATCATCCGGATCAGTGTTCCAACTAGCATCGGTGTAACCATTAACAACGAGCTGTTCATCACCTCCATAAGAAAGAACCATATCCTTAGTTCTTCTCAAGTACTTAAGGATGTTTTTGACCGCTGTCCAATGATCCACTCCTGGATCACTTTGATATCTGCTAGTTAAACTAACAGCATATGCAATGTCGGGTCTAGTACATAGCATGGCATACATTAGAGATCCTATGGCTGAGGCATAGGGAGTCTTACTCATCCTTTCTCTATCTTCTGCCGATGTCGGACTTTGAGTTTTACTCAAGGTCGTATTGGGCAACATGGGCAAGAACCCTTTCTTGCTATCTTCCATTCCAAACCTCTTTAGAACTTTGTCCAAATATGTACTTTGTGACAATGATATTTGGCGTTTCGATCTATCTCTATAAATCTTTATGCCTAATATGTAAGCTGCTTCGCCAAGATCCTTCATTGAAAAACTATTATTCAAATATTCCTTGACACTATTAAGAAGGTCTACATCATTCCCAATCAACAATATGTCATCCACATACAGTATTAAGAATGCTACAGAGCTCCCACTCACTTTCTTGTAAATACAAGCTTCTCCATAAGTTTGTATAAAACCAAAACTTTTGATTACCTTATCAAAACGTTGATTCCAACTTCGGGATGCTTGCTTCAATCCATAGATGGACCGTTGAAGCTTGCATACCTTGTTAGCATCTTTAGGATCGACAAAACCTTTGGGTTGCATCATATACAACTCTTCATCAATGTCTCCATTGAGGAATGCTGTTTTGACATCCATCTGCCATATCTCATAATCATAATATGCAGCGATTGCTAACATAATCCTCACAGACTTTAGCTTCGCTACTGGTGAGAAAGTCTCATCGTAGTCAACTCCTTGAATTTGTCGAAACCCTTTTGCGACAAGTCGAGCTTTATAGACAGTAACATTACCATCAGCATCTGTTTTCTTCTTGAAAATCCATTTGTTCTCGACAGCCTTCCGGCCATCCGGTAAGTCCACCAAAGTCCATACTTGGTTTTCGTACATGGATCCAATCTCGGATTTCATGGCTTCTTGCCATTTATTGGAATCTGGGCTCATCATCGCTTCCTCATATGTCTCGGGGTCATCGGTGTTGTCCACCAACATGACATTCATAACGGAATCATACCAATCTGGAGTGGTACGAGTTCTCGTTGACCTCCGAGGCTCTGTAGCAACTTCAACCGAAGTTTCATGATCATCATCATTAGCTTCCTCTCTTATTGGTGCAGGCACCACAGGAACTTCTTCCGGTGCTGCGCTACTCGCAATTTCGAGAGAAGGTTCGACAACCTCGTCGAGTTCTACTTTCCTTCCAGTCACTTCTTTCGAGAGAAATTCCTTCTCTAGAAAGGATCCATTCTTGGCAACGAAGATTTTGCCTTCGGATCTATGATAGAAGGTATACCCAATAGTTTCCTTTGGGTATCCTATGAAGACGTATTTTTCCGCTTTGGGTTCAAGCTTGTCCGGCTGTAACTTCTTTACATAGGCTTCGCATCCCCAAACTTTAAGGAACGACAATTTAGGTTTCTTCCCAAACCATAATTCATACGGTGTCGTTTCAACGGATTTAGATGGTGCCCTATTTAAAGTGAATGCGGCTGTTTCTAATGCATAACCCCAAAATGATAGCGGTAAATCTGTAAGTGACATCATAGAACGAACCATATCTAAGAGAGTTCGATTACGACGTTCGGACACACCATTACGCTGTGGTGTTCCCGGCGGTGTCAATTGTGAAAGTATTCCGCACTTCTTTAAATGCTCGCCAAACTCGTAACTTAGATATTCACCTCCACGATCAGAACGTAGAAATTTAATCTTCTTGTTACGTTGATTCTCTACCTCACTTTGAAACTCCTTAAACTTCTCGAAAGTTTCGGACTTATGTTTCATGAAATAGATATACCCATATCTACTCAAATCATCCGTGAAGGTAAGAACATAACGATAACCACCGCGCGATGCTACACTCATTGGACCACACACATCGGTATGTATGATTTCCAATAAGTCCGTAGCTCGCTCCATTATACCAGAAAATGGAGTCTTAGTCATTTTACCCATCAGACATGCTTCGCATCTTTCAAGTGATTCAAAATCAAGTGATTCAAGAAGTCCATCGGAATGGAGTTTCTTCATACGTTTCACTCCAATGTGACCAAGACGACAGTGCCACATATAGGTCGAATTATCGCTTGATTTCAAACGTTTAGCTTCAATGTTATTAAGATGTGTATTTCTACTATCGAGATTCAATAAGAATAGACCATCTATCAAAGGTGCATGTGCGTAAAACATATTACTCATATAAATCGAACAACCATTATTCTCTGATTTAAACAAGTAACCGTCTCGCAATAAACAAGATCCTGATATAATGTTCATGCTCAACGCAGGCACCAAATAACAATTATTTAAGTATAAAACTAATCCCGATGGTAGATGAAGAGGTAGCGTGCCGACCGCGATCACATCAACCTTTGATCCGTTTCCCACACGCATCGACACCTCGTTCTTCGCTAGCTTCCGTTTATTCTGCAGCTCCTGTTTCGAGTTACAAATATGAGCAACCGAACCAGTATCAAATACCCAGGCACTACTACGAATACTAGTGAGATACACATCAATAACATGTATATCAAATATACCTTTCTTCTTGATGTTGCCGTTCTTCAAATCCGCCAAGTACTTTGGGCAATTCCGCTTCCAGTGACCTTCTCCCTTGCAGTAAAAGCACTCAGTTTCAGGCTTAGGTCCAGCCTTGGTCTTCTTCGTTGGCATGGTAACTTTCTTACCACCCTTCTTGAAGTGTCCCTTTTGCTTAGACTTGCCTTTCTTGAATTTGGTGGTCTTATTGACCATCAACACTTGGTGCTCTTTCTTGATCTCCACTTCTGCAGATTTTAACATAGCAAATAGTTCTGGCAACTCTTTGTTCATGTTCTGCATGTTGTAGTTCATCACAAAGTTCTTGTAACTTGGTGGTAGTGATTGGAGGATGCGGTAAACTCCCAAAGTATTAGGAATCACTATACCCAAACTTTGAAGTTTATTTGCGTGCCCAGACATCTTAAGCACATGCTCACTGACGGAGCTACCCTCTTCCATCTTGCAGTTAAAGAACTTTTCAGAAGCTTCATAACTTTCAATTGCCGCATGAGTCTCAAAAATTAATTTGAGATCCTCGACAATATCATATGGATCTGACTCTTCAAACCTTTTCTGAAGCTCCGATTCTAAACCATACAAGATAGCACACTGAACTATGGAGTACTGATTCTTCCGAGCGAGGTAAACATTCTTTACTTCATCGGTAGCATCAGCTGCAGGTGGGTCACCTAGCGGTGCATCCAGCACATAGGTCAAATTACCAGCTGTGAGGACAATCCTCAAATTGCGGAACCAATCCGCGAAGTTGCTTCCATTGTTTTTCAACTTTTCTTTCTCTAGGAACGCATTAAAATTGATGGTAGGGGCTGCCATTGATCTACAACATATTTGCAATAGTTTAGACTAAGTTTATGACAAATTGAGCTCAAATTAATTAATGAAATTAAACTAGGTGAACTCCCACTCAAAACAACATCCCTCACATTGTTTTAGTGATCACACGAACCAAAACTACTATATCAACACCGATCATCACGAGAGCCGATATAGTTTTAATGGCGAACAATCATCATGTTCATCATATCTACTATATGATTCATGCTTTGCCTTTCGGCGATCCGTGTTCCTGAGGCCATGTCTGTACATGCTAGGCTCGTCAAGATCAAACCTTAGTTACCGCATAAGCAAATCTGGCTTGCTTACGTTGTATTCACCCGCGGAATCAAAGACACCCGATCATCACGTGGTGCTTCGAAGCAACAAGCTTTGGCAACGGTGCATACTAAGGGTGAACACTTCAGAACTTGAAATTTATGTGCATGAGGGATCATCTTATAATGCTACCGTCGTCTACTAAGCAATACAAGATGCATAAAGGATTAACATCACATGCAATTCATAATATGTGATATGATATGGCCTTTCTTCTTTGTGCTTCCGATCTCCATCTTCAAGCACGAATATGATCTCCATCATCACCGGCATAGCATCAAGGTCAATGACGCTTCTTCATGGTTGTCGTCCACCAGCTTCAACTATTACAACTATTTTGAATAGACACGCAGGTCTTAACAGAAATTAAAGACAACCATATGGCTCCTGCCGGTTGCCAACTTACAATAAGGAACATTGCATACATCAAATATAATCACAATCATGGCCATATCACATCACTGCACACCCCTGCAAAACAAAGTTAGACGCTTCTACTTTCTTTGCATATTTTACGTGGTTTGGGGCTTTCCATAAGTGTCGTTCTAACCTACGAACAAGAACCACAACATTGATACTAGCATTGTTGATTACCCGTTGTAAATTGGATCTTTACTATGCTAGGAGAAACAGGCACCCGCAAAGCCACTTATGCAATACAAGTTGCATGTTAAGCGTGGAGCAAGTCTCATGAACGATGTCATGTAAGGTTAGCCCGGGCCGCTTCATCCCAACATACCGCAAGATGCAAAGTACACAAAAAGCAATCTACAATAAAAGCATCAACGCCCACAATGACCATTGTGTTCTACTCGTGCAACAGATCTACATATAGACACGGCTCTGATACCACTGTAGGGGTTCGTAGCATGGAAAACAAAAATTTTCTATCGCATACAAACAAACAAGCCAAGATCTATCTACTAGATTGTAGCAACGAGTCGATGGAATAACTCACCCTCGAAGATTCCAAAGTGTTTAACGAGAGCAGATTCTCGTGGGTGATGTAGTCGTACTCTTTCCGATCTCAAGATCGTGTAGACGATCCTTCCGGCGCCACGTTCCAGCAGCGCCCCCGCAGTCGGTCACACGTTCGGTACTCGACGAAGACCTTCCTCTCCCTTGTTCCAGCAGGCAGCGGAGGTTGTAGCACTCTCCTCGCGATTCCGGCAGCACAACGGCGTGGTACCGGAAGTAGAGGGGAGATCCCGCAGGGCTTCGCCTTAAGCCGGTGCGAGTATGGTGGAGCTTATGAGAGAGGCTATTAGTGGTCTAGTAATTAGACACACCAATTAGAGGGCTCTAAACCAATTAGAAGGCTCTAAACCAAAATAGCTCTAAACCGGGGTTTTAGATCTAGGGTTTAGTTTAGAGGGTAGGAACTAGTAGTGTTGTGTAGAGAGGGGAGCCCTGCCCCTCCCTTTATAGGTGGGAGGGCCGGCGGCCAAGGGGAGGAGTTCCTCCCCAACTCGGCCTTGGGAGGTGCGCCGGCCAAGGGGAGGAACCCTCCTCCAACTCGGCCTCCACCTCTCCTCCTCTTTCTCCTCTTTCCGAAAACTGGCAGTTTGACCGAAAACTGGCAGTTTGACTTTTTCAATTAGGATTTGAATTAACCCTTTATTTCGGACAGCGAGAACACTTAGTACATGATGCAATCATTCCAACATGCAATGACACATTCATGTACCCCTTCCCTCCCGGAGTGCCGGACATTCCGGGACCTTCTAGAATGTTCCCGATGAAAACACCGGAATCATTCCCGAACTCCGAAACGGGACTTTCCTTATATGAATCTTATTCTCCGGACCATTCCGGATCACCTCGTGATATCCCGGATCCCATCCGAGACTCCGAACAACATTCGGTCTCTTTCTCATAATACCATAACTACTCAAACAACGTCGAATCCTTAAGTGTGTCTCCCTATGGTTCGTGAATTATGCAGACATGATCGAGACACTTCTCCGAACAATAACCAATAGAGGAATCTGGAAATTCATATGGCTCCCACATATTTCTACGATTACTTTGCGATCGAATGAACCACTTACATACGATACCAATTTCCCTTTGTCTCACGATATGTTACTTATCCGAGGTTATGATCTTCGGTATCTCTGCATACCTAGTTCAACCTCGTTACTGATAAGTACTCTTTTCTCGTTCCCGTGATATGTGATCCCTTGTGACCCAGTCACATGCTTGCAAGCTAATTGGATGACATTTCACCGAGAGGGCCCAGAGAATATCTATCCGTCATGTGGATGGACAAATCCCACTCTTGATCCATGTGTTTCAACCAATACTTTCCGAACACTCAATACCACCTTTATAGCCACCCTGTTACGGTGTGGTGTTTGATGACATCAAAGCATCCATCCAGTAAAGGTGATATGCATGATCTCATGGTCGAAGGAATTAGGTTACTATGTATCAGAAAGCATATAGCAATTGAACTATTGAAATGACTTGATCTTTATGCTACGCTTATCTATAGGAGTATGTCCACCATATCATTCTCCTAACGATATGATCTTGTTGTTGATAACATCTCAATGTTCATGACAAAGAAACCACATCATCAATCAACCAACAAGCTAGTGAAGTATAGAGGCTATACTAGGGACTTCAAATTAAGTTTACAATTCACACAAGTATTAATGGTTTCCTTGTTAATACTATTATAGCATGAATGCAAACATTTATCATAAACACAAAGATATAATAATAACTATATTTATTATTGCCTCTAGGGCATATCTCCAACAATCACCTAGTTTCTTGTCTATCTTAGCATAAGTTGTTGGTGGACATATGTGAACCCTAGTGTTTATAGGTTTTGTGCTTGACAAGTCAAATGTTAGTTTTATTCCGCACTTGTTCAAGCCTTTATCTTAAAAGTTTTAAACCGCCTATTCAACCCCTCTAGGTAACATTCATGATCTTTTAAACTTTCTCTCCTCTACCACTTCTTTTCTTGCATTCACAATAGCTTCCATAACTTTATGTCATCATCTCCTGACTTCTTCCCCTTTTCTTTTGCTTGTATTTTTCTAGATGGTCTTTTTCTCTTGGAAACTGAGTTAGGAGTAGGGCTTCTCTTGATATCATCACATTATGATTCATCATCATCTATGAGTGTTGCCTCCGTAGTTGCCTTATTGGCTTTTTTGGCACTTCAAAGACATCATGGTTCTTCTATTTCTCTTCATTCTCTAGCTCCCTATAAAAACGAGCCAATACAAATGACTTCCCTTGAACCATCTTTCCCTTCTTGCTCCTCTTTGGGTCTCCTTTGAATAAATTTTAGGCGAGCTACATTAACAAAAACTGTGAAGAAATAAGTCATGGAGAATACATAAGGAAGATCAAGAAATATCACAAAAGAATACAACTTACTCTATCTATTTTATTTGTGGCACATGGGTTAATTTTATCAACCTCTGCCAATACCACCGACCAATTTTGACAATCCGATGATATTGTAGACCAACAGGAAGAAAGAGATCTATCAGTACGCTCAATTCCACTTTTGTTGTTTTTATCGAAGAACTCTTTCATCCTAACCGAATAGGTGTCTCTAGTTTGATCTGTGCCAATAGATGGATCCATGCCCATATTGTACCATGTTGTGCATAGTAAAATGTCTTCCTCCAAGGTGTAGTTAGCCACCCTTCCTTTCGGTGCATCGATAAAAACCAAAACATCCTCGTCTATTTCATATTCATCATTGTCTTATTGAGATGTGTATTGTTTAGACCAATACTCATGTGAATAGTTAGACTAAACATTTATAGTTGACATAAATGTTTCATCAACAACACTACATTGTATGAAAGTGAACACACATCAAACTCTATTCAAATTCTTCATTTCTATTCATCTACCTCCAAACAACAAAAAATAAAAGCATCCATACCTTGCTGTCATTTGCTTGAACACATTGGGCGTAGCAGCCGACGCAACAAACTACGGAGTCGATGGTGTCTGGTGTGGCGGCGGTGGCTAGAATTGGCCGGCTACAGCCGCTTGCGGAGGTTGGACACGCCGGCCAGTGCCTGTCTTGTCCGTCTTGCCCTTCTTTTGGCTAGTCTCCACCACAACTGCCGACCGCTTGGGGACAACATTCCTTGTCTTTGCTGCTAGCGGGGACGGTGCAACGGAGCCTTGCGCATTCAATGGACGTGGTACCACAAAGAGACCGCGGGTCCGACGCTTGAGTTTGTTGTAGCGGCGGTGGCGGGAGGTGTTGCGAGCGGCGGCAGAACTATGTCGTGAGCGGTGGCCCTGGGGTCGCAGGAGTAGGAAGGGGATGTGGGGATGGTGGAGTAGCCGTCTATCGCCGTAATTTTGCCGGCGGCAGCGCGAGGCGGAATGCAGGCGGGCACGCGGAGGTTTCAGATCAATGGTTCATGCGTGGCCGAGTTTTCAAGCGCGCTATTATGCCGCGCCTACTGGAGCTCCGTTTTCTACCACTCACTCCCAAAAACGAAGATTTTTAGAGAGCGGTCGTGTTTTTGGGTGTCCGTTGGAGATGCTCTTATACATTGGAACCAAGAGAGTATTGACTTCTTCTTTGTGCTACTTTAAGGGAGTAACGGTTAGAAATTTTGTTATAGTTGATATAATTATTTCTAGATTTACTACGTGGAAAAGGGTTTGACTATGGATGTACGTTTAGTTAAAAAATAATCACAAGCCATAAATTGCAGATCTTGCTAAAGTAAATAATTTGAATGAAAGTAGGAGTATATTGCCATTTATTCTTTTGATTACCTTAGTGCAGAATGTATGGTATTTCTTGATTCGGTAGCAGCCCATACCATAAGTAGTTTTTTGCAATTGATGCAGCGTCGTGCCGTCATGGAAGGGAACCGATCGACTATATAAGTCATCGAGGCTGCGAGGGCCAGATGTGATCGTATCGAAGAATTCCTTGGTATCTCCAGAGATGGTAACAATGTCAATAGCCGCGATCCTCTTCCTGGTCACCCTGCTTGTCGTCTGCCGTCTCCCGGCCGCTGCGCCCACGGACGTCGCGGCCATGCAGGCCATCGCCAAGTCGACCGGCGCCGACAGGACGCTCGGCTGGGGCGTGAAGTCGGCCGATCCATGCGACGGCACCTGGTCAGGCGTCCACTGCGACAATGATCTGGGCCATGTCACCGCCATCAGCGCCAGCCGTGCCGGCCTCAACGGCACTCTCTCCGGCACCGACCTCGTCGAGCTCAGGCAGCTCGCGGAGCTCGATCTCAGCTTCAACTGCCTCGGCGACGACCTTCCCATCTTCGCGAGGCCGCTCAACCTCTTGACGAATCTCAACTTGCAGTCCAATTGTTTCCTGAGCATGCCGAAAGGCTTCTTCGGCTCCTTCCCTTTTCTCGAGACCGTCGTTCTCGACGACAACATGGTTATCTTGGGGGACATCAGCGAGGTGCCGCCCTGCCCCCGCCCTCAGAAGCTTCTCGGCCAACAACGTCACCATCTGGGGAAAACTCCCGGTCTACTTCGGCAACGCGACACTTTTCCCAGCCCTCGAGAGCATCTCGCTCGCCAGGAACCAGCTCTGGGGCGTGGTACCCCCGTTCTTCGGCAAGAACAGCAACATCAAGTTCCTCGACATCAGCGGACAGGATGATGATGGCTACACCGGCAAGCTCACCGGCCGTCTAGGTTTCGTCCCCGGCATGACTGGACTCGTCGAGTTCCACATGGCTGGCAATGCATTCTTCGGGCCATTGCCGGACGTCTCTCAATCTCAAGGTGTTTGATGCCGCCGACAACCAGTTGTGTGGTCCGGCCAATTTGCCCTCCGCCGTTGTCGTGAACCTAAACGGAAACCCCAAAATCGGCAACAGCTGCCCATAGGCCATCGTGCCACAATAAAGTTGTCGTTTCTTATTTACCGAGAGTCATTTTATTTTCGACCACTTTATTTCGTTTTGACGCCACAAGCAGTAATATTTTTTTTATGCGTGCCAGGCGTCCCCGGACAATGGCAACGTCCTGCTCCATTGCGCGACACGTGTCCCTCAGAATCGTCCCAAATCACGATTTCGCTGCTAGCGAAAAGTGCCTGTTTTTGCTGCAGTAGCAAAAAATGCCCGTTTTTGCTGCAGTATCAAAACACGGTTCGGTCCAGAAAATACAAAAACTACCCCCAATCCCGCTTTTGCTGCAGTAGCAAAAAAAATGTTTGGCCCAGAAAACTCGCTGAGAAAAATCTCACCGGAGACGACGTAGCAAATTTTTTAACCTATTGTAGCAAACCTAGTAAACGGCGGTAACATATTTTTTTGCTAATGTAGCAAAAAACCTATTTCGCTAGAGACCTCGCCAGAGACTTTTCTAGGCACCGCGTCGGAGACCTCACCGGGTATGTCATAGCCAAAAATGTGTGCTATTGTAGCAAAATCAGAGAACAAATGTAGCAAGAAAGTTATAATAGTGTAGAAAAAACGAAACCTCGCCGGAGACATCACCGAAAATCTCACTAGAATTCATAGTCAAAAACTTGTACAGAAATATCGTAGCACTTTGAGAACAACGATGTAGCAAAAGTCACAAAAAAATGGTAGCACAGATGTTGACGAGGCAACACCACTGTAGCTCCTCTAGGCCTCGCTCAGGGCAACACCTCCATGGCCCAAAGCTCTCCATCACGTGACAGCATTGTCACCGGCATGATTAGCACCAGCAAACTAGAGAAGTGAGCCCTTGTGAGGAGATCGAGGCCAGGCGACATCGGCTTCTATCTCCAGCGACTGGCTAGGTAGAAGGGAAGGGGAGAGGCGGCGGGAGCAGCAGAGGTGGTGTGGTGCCTTCGGGGGAGATCCATGGCCGCACATTACATCCCGACGTCGCCCATCGAAACACCCCCCACGAGGAAGCTGAGGACGAGTAGAAGAAGACTCCTCCGACCGATTCCGTCGGATGAGCGGTGGCAACGACGGCTAGCCCCGGCAGAGGAGCAGTGGCAGCGGCAACCACTTTAGCTAGCCCCTAGCGACCCAGACGCGACCTTCTTTGTGAGGAAAAAATCTGGGTAGCAAAGAGAGATAAGGTAGGGAAGTATGAGCTCAAAGAAGGACGCGTGGTTGCGGGACGACCCGGACGATGGGATGGTGCGATCCCCCGGGGGATCCTCATCATTTTCCTCTTTTTTGGAAGAAAGGGAAGGACTATGTCACTTTCGTTTAGGGATTGCATCTTGCCAAATAAAAAAAGAAAATGTTGGTGTACCGTCGAAGGTTGGCATCCTCAAGATTGTAGCAAAAAATGTAGTTGTTGCCAAACAAAAGGAAACCAACACCCGCATGGGTCCCATCACTCCCTTGACCCTTAACTTCTCCGTATGTCTTCTAGCGCAGCCTGCAGCCTTCTCATGCTACTGCACCGCCTTAGCCGCCGCACCGCCATCTCCGGCGGAAGTCACCATGCTCCCCCGACTTGCCACCCATTCTCCCCCACCGAGGGACGGGGCCTGCTGCTACTCCACTCGGACGCCTCCAACTGCTCACCACCATCAAATTTTTCAGGAACCGGTAAGTTCCTCGTGACGCTCGGCTATGCTTCACCTCCACCCCACCGTTGCATCCGTTCAGCTTCAGCGACATCTAATTCCGCCCCACCAACCCGATTTCGACCGCCATCCGATTTATAGGTGCTCCCAAACGAGTGGTGCTGCAGGGGCACGCGCTCAATTGCTGCAAAGGGCTTGCTCCGAGCATGGTGGTGCTGCTGCGAGTAGTGGCCGGAGGTGCTACCATTGGAAGCGTCGATGATATAGGCTGCCCCGGAGTTCCTACCACCATGTCCCGGTTTTGCATCATACGGTAAATTTTGTGCTACAACCGTTTTTTCGGATTTTAACTCACAGGAAGAATTTTGTGCTAGAGACGTTATATGATTTTACATCATATGAAGAAATATTTTGCTACAAACGTTCTACGATTTCGCATCATACGAGTCTCATTGGAGGATCTCGCTGAAATTTTTTTGCTCTGATGTCACAATGTTTTTGCTACAATCTCTATGTTTTTTGTTGCTAAGGGAAATTGCCCTTTACATGGTAAATTTTCAATCACTTCAAGCCACCTAGGGCAAAAGTTAAAGAAAAATAGACGGTACATGTTCTTTGTTTAGCCCTTTTTCAGTGTCTTTTTGGAATGTTGAGGCAACAACTACGTCTTGATGTTAGAATTATTGGATATCCTCCTCGTGTGGGCTATGAGGAGATGGTCTTATGAAATCGTTCAAGAAGCGCAAACAGGTGCAAGATTCGACCAACCTTTAGGGTTATGACCAAGGGTTATTTTAGACATTGCATATGAGGGAAGGGAGAGGATAAGCCTCCCATCTAGCCACCACAATGTGATGTGACGAAAATACAGGTTATCCTCCGTTGAAGAAGAAAACCAAGAGAGAAGGGAAAAGGAAAAAGTTGAAGGGAGAAGTTGAATCAAGCACCGGGCTATGCCCACAAGGTTGTCAAGACCCAGATCTACTACCTTGTCTCCTTCAAGCTGTGGCTTCACCATGTTTGGTGAGATTGTTCCAATCCCTAGATCTTGTGCCCCAAATATTATTACTGGCATTCAAAATCTGTGTGTGTCTTGATGTATGAGATCCTCTAGTTCTCTCTAGAGAATAACAAGTTGTATCCTCATTTGATAATAGTGGAAAAAGATTTGGGTGGCGTCGGCTCGTGGTTTTTTCTCTCAAGTTGAGAGGTTTTTCACATAAAAAAGATTGGTGTCCCTGTGTGTTGATTTTGTACAGTTGTTGTTGTTCTGAGAACCTCTCTCCTTACCATAGATATTGTCTAGGGTCAGGAGACACAACTTCTCACCAAAGGGGAGATACTGTCCCAAGTTCGGTGCGAAATTGGAAGTGTCTTGTTTCCTCCATATATGTTAGATGCATATGCTTCCTTCCGTGATTGAGCAATGATCCATGGATTTAGTACATGAGTGGTTGAAAGGGAATTTATACCCTTCATATTGTTTTGATGTTTGTTGACAACACTTGAATAGGTTTAATCTATTGTTAAATGTTTCAGGAGATATCAGCTACATTAGTGTAATTTGTACCTAAGAAAAAAGGACTCCCCAGGATCAAATCTGTGCAGAGACAAAGTCCTGCCGGACTGTCCGGCTGATGTGTGCCGAAGTGTCCGGCTCCACCGGACAATCCGGCCGGGTTTTGCCGGACTGTCCGGCCCTGCGGATTCGTCTCCTGGCTCGGACAATCTGTGAGCCACATCGGACACCACCCGGACTATGATCGGAAACTCTGCTAGACCGGAGTGTCCGGCTCGTCCGGACTGTCCGGCTGGTTTTTACCAGACTGTCCGGGGTAAGTGGCTCCCAACGGCTCTAATTCCAGGGGGCCTATATAAAGGCCCCTTCTTCTACCTTGGGAGCTGCTCATCCAGTTCAAGAACAGCATCACCATTTGAGCCACCAAATCCTCAAGATCTCTTCACTCAACCATCCAAAGTCATTGATCTTTGGAGAATCAAAGGAGGAGGCCTTAGTCTATAGCTTCACCAAGAGAGATCTTCATTTCCCCCTCATTCACTTGAGGGCCCCTTGCTCTAGTGTTTCTTTAGAAACCCTAGCTTGTGATTTTGTTCTTACAAGCTTGTCTTTGATTGTTTGACAGCTTTCTTATATTCGTGAGCCTCAAATTAGGTTGTGGATGTGTGCCTCAAACTTGTTGTAAAGGTGTCGACTTCCACCTCGAAGGTTGCCGATATAGTGGAAGAGGTGAATCGAACCCGTTGGGGTGAGATTCATTGGAGAACAAGGGAGGCCTCTCGTGGCATTGGTGGTTTGAAACCACCCCCTCTCCAAACGTAGATGTGCTTCCCCTCAAAAGGAAGGAACTACAGGAGAAAACCTTGTGTCTCCGCATGCTCCACTTTGGTTACTTCTATCCTTTGCCGCACTTCACTTATCCTGTTCTTGCTTTGTGTTTGTGCTAGAATGACACATACGTAAATTCACCAAAGTTGCATAATCTAGAGAATTTACCTTTTGTGTCAAACCCTAAGTTGAAAAGGAGAAAAATTTGAAGTAGCACCTATTCACCCCCCCCCCCCCCCTTCTAGGTGCCCATACGATCCTTTCAATTGGTATCAGAGCCTCGGATCTTTATTCAGGCTTAACTGCCTAAGAGACTATAGGAACCAAGGGGATGAGGGAGAGGGTGAGGCTAGCAACTCGGTGACCATGGTAGATCTCAAGAATTTGGAAACAAACTTGAGCTCTACCTTGGGCAATGAAATCTAACAGTTGCGTCAACTTGTTGAGCGAATTTTTATGGAAAAGTCGGCCTCACCACCTCCCTCTCAAGAGGAATCACCACCTAACCCTAAGGCAAATGCTCTGGCTAAGCCAATAGGTGAAGTAGTGGGGGATGAACATAATTCCATTGACTCGACCACCAAAAAGGGTGATGGGAAGGAAGAGAACCATGCGGTTCCCGGATGGTACTCTCCCGACCCTCCAATCCCTCATCCCCATATAAATAATAGGGGTAACCCACCTAAGTTAGCTGCACATACTTTTGCTCAATTGCAAGTTTTAATGAAATCTCATGTGCGCAGCTCTTGCATTGACTTGTGGAACATTATTGAAGAAGGACTCAAAATTGAGGATCCAACCAACTTGACAAGAAGAGAAGTGGTCAATAGCCAACTCAATGCGACCGCCTTGCACATGATCCAACTTGGAGTGGGGCCAAAGGATTTCCCCCACATTGAGCACTACAATACCGCCAAGAAAGCTTGGGATGCTCTCATTGACTTGTTTATTAGCAATGAGAGCATGAGAAGAAATAGGTATGATGCCTTAAGCAATGAGGCTGAAGGTTTCTTTATGAAGGATGGTGAGGATCATAAAGACATGTATCGAAGACTCAAATCCATAGCCACCGCCTTCAGGAATGTTGGCGCCTCTCACATTGATGATGCTTGGATCAAGAGGAGGTATGTGAGTGCACTCATGCCCTTCAAGCCCACTGACTTGAAGAGTCTCCAAGGAAGACACAACTACCATCTCATGACCTTCAATGAAGTTATTCAAGAGATGGCCGCTTTCAAGGTTGCTGCCAAGAATGCCAAATACGCCCATGCTCGTGCTATTGGAATGAGTAGTGGTGTCAATCTTTCCTTGAAGGCCAAGGTTGTGGAGTATGATGAAGAAGAAGGGTGTGATGATGCACTTTCAATGAGCCACCCCGAAGATGTCAAGGTTGCTCATGGTGAATACATGGCCTTCTATGCAAGAAACTTTTGGAAAGACCCCTCCAAGGCCAAGATAGAAATGCAACGAAGAAGCAACCCCAATGGGAGAAGAGACAATGTGTCTAAATTGAGAACTTGTTTCAACTGTGGTGACCGCTATCACTTTGTTGTCGGTTGTCCCTATGATAAAAGAGAAGATCATGGGGGTAAACTTGTGTTGAAGAAAACCTCCAAAGCTCCTTTCAAGAAACCCTTCATCAAGAGGAATCCCACCAACAAGAAGTCGGGTGAAATTGTCTTAATAACACATGAAGAATTCTCCTCTGACAATGATGATGATGAAGAAGAAGAAGAGGAAACATCAAGTGGTGTGGCTGCTCTTGCCACTACTTCTACACTGTGGCATCCCGAAAAACCACTACTAGAAAATCGCATTGTTTTTGTGCATTGCATCGTCATGACCGCATGCTCATGTCATCATGCCACATTGCATTTGAGCATCGTCATGTCATCATGCATTTGTTTGTCTGAAACTATTTTCTTAAAGCCTAGTTATGTTTTCTAAATATTCCTCGTCTTAATTTCAAATCAAAACTCCGGTCTTTTCCGGGTCTTTTATTTGTCTAAAAACTATTTACAGAAGTCTATTTTAAATTAAAAATAAAAGTTTAGTTTATTTTAGGAGGCAGCCCGCCAGGCCCGAAAGCCTGGCCGGCCACCTCCAAACCCTAGTCAAAAATATCTGGTTCTATTCCTAAATCTACCCAACCCTAATCTACCCAGCCCCCTCCACCTCACCCCATCCTATCACATCGCGCCACATCACCCTAGCCCAATCCCCACCCACTCACCTGTTGCCACCTCACCCCCAACTCCCTCCACTTTCCTCACACAGCCACCTGGTCCACTCTCCAGACAACCACCCATCGCCACCACCCGCACACCTCCCGCCTAACGCCCCACCTGGCCCCCCATGCACGCACACACGCACCCAGCGCGCGAAGTGCAGTCCGCCTGGCCCCACCCCGCACTGGTCGCCATCCCCTGGCCCCGCGCCCCAGGGCCACCAACCCGTCCCCGTCGCCCTCTCTCTCCCTACGACCCGTTCCTTCCCAGCCACCCTCTGCGTCTTCCTCCGCCTCCTGCCGTCGTCACCACCCTGACACGCTTGCCTGAGCTCCTCCACCGGCCTTCCTCGCGCCGCCCATGTCGCCCAGCCATCCTCCCGCAAGCCCCTCTCCGCCCGGCCGCCCCATGCCTCTACCGCGACCATGGCCGCCTCGCAGAGCAACACCGACCCGCTCCGGCAGCGGGCCCGCCTCTGTCGCCTTGGCCTCCTGCTCTCTGCTCGGTGCCCCACCACCAGTCATCGTGCCGCAGTCCGCCATCGACCTCCCCGTGCGTGCGAGGTGCTATTTTGCCCTGTGCGTGCCCACATGTATGTAACCAGCCTATTGCTACTCAGGTGTGAGCCTGCAGTGTTGTGGCTTTTTGGAGAGATGGGTACTGCCATTTGGTGTCAAGAACTTCCCAAGGGTCACAAGATCTTTGCAATCGGTGGCCTCCGTGTACTGGACCTGTCAAGACCTTCGGGGCCACAAAAATCGACATCCATATGGACAAAACCCTAGGGACCACGCCGAGACGCCAAGATCTTCTCCTCGGAACGCCATGATCTCCTTCACAGATCCGAAGACCCTGAACCCCGGAGTTCGAACCGCGCTTCCCGTCGAACCCTGAGACCGAACCCCCGGAACCCAAGATCTTCCGAACCCAGATGTGTGACCCTAAGCCCCTATTTTTATAATATGACATTATCACCTGTCGCATATTAAATTGATCATGCATGCATATCTGTCTGTGGTTTGGGGGCATTATGCCGATTCACCTCATAATTAAATATGGAGTCCATCTATGGGATATCTCCGTATTATCCCGGGCTCCATTTAAATTGGTGTAGCAAACCGATGCCATGTTTCACCCTGTTAATACAACATTTAAATTGCGGGGGTCCTAAATAACATGAACCTTCTAATTAATTGTCGGGACCCCGGTTCCGCTTAATACTGCATAATTGCACCACATCTGTGCCATGCCATGCATCATATCATAATCATGCCGGATCTTCTGCCGTAGTATTAAATATTGCATCCGGTGTTTCTTCTAGTGTTTGCTTCTTCGCGGATTAGGCCGATGAGTTGATGCGAGTATCGACAAGTTCTCCAGATATGAACCTTCGGCAGTGTTTCCCAGGCGAGCATCTCTTCCCCTTCTACCTATTTTGCATTTATAGTCTTTATTTCCTCCTGTTGATCTATTGCTATCCGTGTCGTGATGCTTTAGTTTCCGTACCCCAGTTATATCCCGTGCAGCCTCTATATTGCCTTGGACACCTCCTAATACCTTTTGTTTACAAGATAGCTGGTCTTGCGAGTCGTAGTTGCTTTGCTCCGGTGCGATCTCGTGTTGTCGAGTACCCCAGTTGTTGGAATGCTGGCAGATGTTTATGGTGTAGATGATCATGACTTTAAATACAACTATTAAAATGCTAGATATAACTAATGCAGAGGCATCGGTGGGCAATAGATGTTATTTGGTTCTTCACGCTCACTTGTGTCCCGTAGGACCCCGAGTACTTGATACCTGTTCCTTGACTATTCGCACTATCCACATCCAGGAGGCCTTATGGACCCCCCTGAGCCAGAGCTTGATTCATTTCTATTTCTTGGGGCCACAAACTAGTTTGGGGTTTTATTACTATCTTGTACTTATGCCATGCTTTACTGCTTTATTTACGATTGTGCGTGGAGCACCTGTACTGTTTAGGATCGTGACACGTTTTCGCTGTATCGACAAGCCTAGTCACACTTTCGGGTTCCCAGTCGTTTACAGCTGTCCACACAAACCCTGGGTCCGTTCCGGAGCCGGCCAACTTCGTTGCGGGAAGCTTAGTGGGGTGGCCCCCTAAAATATTTCTGAATCCTGTGATCGCTTTGTCGTGAATGCCTCGTTGGGTTTTGAGTTGGTTTTTCCGAGGTTGATCGAGTGTGTGTTGCTATTTGTGCACCCCTGCAGGGTAAAACTTTTTGAAAGCCGTGTCCGCGGTTATGGACGACTTGGAGCACAGTATCTCGATCATAGACAAGCATAACTAAAGTAGTGCTATAAATTTGACTTAATATGTGACTAGTAATCAGCTCAAGTATAACGGAATGGATATTAAAAATGCCAACAGCTGGTGGATCTTGTCGTATCGTGTTCTGATATACCTGCCTAGTAAGTATTGCAACTCCAATGGAATGTGATAAAAGTGCCAATAATTGCTGGGTTTGGGATTCCTCAGGACAATTATATCTGACTAGTAAATGTTTCAACTACAACGGAATGGTAATTAAAACTGCCCACTACTAATGCTTCAGGATGACTCATGCTATCCATATCTGATTAGTAATTGCTGCAACTATAATAGAATGAGTAAAATTGCCAACTATGTGAGTTCCTTGGTCCGACTTCCTCGTTTGGTCTCGAGGGGGAAATACCAGGATGGGTTTGTTTGGTGTTAGCTTCAGGATGGAACCGAATAGGTCTTTCTTATCCCTCTCTAATAGCCGCCAGTCTTGCTGAGTCTCTATAGGTTGTTTAGTGTTGCTGTGCTGCCGCTCTAGTCCACCATACCTATGTAGGCGAGAGCCGCTGAATTCTAGCCTCGCTGTGTACTGGCCTCAGTACTGACGCTCCTCTTTTTCCTTTACCCTTTGTCGGCACCCCTTTTGTTTTAGCAGGTCTGAGATCGACGTCGTTAGTAGGGTTACCCTTCCGGCTTGGCCTGGGCAGGGTTATGGACGCCATTGGTTATTCTTCAGGGCTCTTAGCCCCATTTGCCTCTTGTCCGTAGTCAGACGCTCTATCGTTTTCAAGGTGATTTGGATCTTTGTATTGTATATCTGTATTCTTGACCCGTGGAGTCGCTGTTGTATATATATATATCTATTCTGTGGGTCCCATCGAGGACTGTTGTGTAATGGTATTACTTCGTTTTCCACCCGCACGGAAGTGCCTGGTGGGCGTCCTTGAATCGTTTCTATGCGGGTTTGGCGGAAAGGGCTAAAACTTGCATAGGGACGATTTGAGGGTGTTACATACACCTACCTTCTCACTCTTCGACTCTCCAAATGATTATATCTCCAACAAGAACGTCACTTGCCTTATGGCAAGAGGAACAGAGGTATTATCATTGTCACACCCCACCTCCTTAGTTGATGATGAATATTATGATGAGATATCTCTTGAGGTTAAAAAGGAATTAGTTGCTTTTGATGTGTTTATGACTAACTTGCAAGGGGAGTACAAGAAACATTTTGTGGACCTCTTAAATCAACTTTCACACAGACAAGAGCTTCTTGATGAGAGATGTAAATTAGGAAGAGAGCACATGATTGAGGTAGAAGCTCTAAATAATACTCTAGAAGAAGAACAAGAGAGTAGGATGTCTCTTGAAACTAAACTTGAAGGGATTGATGAAGCAAATGACCTAATTATTAAATAAACTCATCAAGGAATGTGACCATGCTATTGCTAAATATAAAAAGGCTAAAAGGGACCAGATTGAGTTTGGCGTTGTTTATGAAAAACTTGCCGAGGAATTTAGGATGCTTGACAAGGCTCACAAGGCCTTGGATAGTGAACTCTTGTTACTCACAAAGTCTCGTGAAAAGATTCAAACTTAATTGACCAATATTTGTTCACCTAGTACTTTCATTCCTTCTAGTTGTACAAATATACTTGAAGAAAATGCTATGCTGAAGGGGGGCTAGGTAAGGCCACATTTCCCAAAGGAAACAAGTCAATTGATGACCTCTTGAGTAAGTAGAGGCCAAATGGTGAGAAAGGGGGCATTGGCTTTGTCTCCAAAGTCAAGAAGAAGAACAACAAGCAGAAGAAGGACAATCCCGCACAAGAAAAATACAAGGCCATTGTGGGTAGTAAGACCACAAGTGGCAAAACTATGTCTTATGATGACTTTGCGGGAGGTGCTAACCCTCACTATGTTTTAATGCGTGATTATAATGGTGATGTGTATGCACAATATGTTGGCCCATTTGATGGTTATATTGCTGGGTCTATTTGGGTTCCCAAGACCCTTGTTGCTAACAAAAGAGGACCCATTGAAAAATGGATACCTAAAAACTAGTTTGATCTTTTGTAGACCTATGCTTCTAGAGGATCAAAATGGGTGCTTGATAGTGGATGCACAAGTCATATGATCGGAAGCGCATCTAGTGTCAAGGAGTTGAGACCAAATGTTTATCAAATATCTGTGACATATGCCGACAAGTCAAAGTCTAAGGTAATGGGTTTCGGGAAGGTTGTGGTTGCCCACGTATTACTCTCATGGACGTCATGCTTGTTGAGACCCTTGGCTATAATTTACTTTCTGTCCGTGCTCTTGGAAAGATGGGCTTTGCCATCTTTATTGATAATGATATTGTGATCCTCATGTGGAGCAAGTCTCTAAAGGTCGCTTTCGTTGGGTACGTCGAAAATGACTTGTATGTGGTGGACTTTTCAGGGAAAACCACTACATGTGCGATGTGCTTATTCGGGAAGGCTGTTGTGGGTTGGTTATGGCATCACCGTCTAGCCCATGTCTACATGAGAACTTTGCAAAGTCTCCATAAGGATGGTCATATTGTTGGACTAAAAGAAAATGTTCATTTTGCCAAAGATCGTGTATGCAGGGCTTGTGTTGAAGGAAAGATGCACGATTCTGCCCACAAGCCAAAGAAGTACATCAAGTCCAAGAGGATCTTGGAGCTCCTTCACGTGGATATCTTTGTTCCTCCATCTCATGCAAGGCTTGGTGGGAATACATATTGTTTGGTGATTGTTGATGACTACTCAAGATACACATGGGTATATTTCTTCAAGCTAAAAAGTGAGACCCAAGAAAACTTCATTGACTTCATCAACATGGCTCAACATCAACACAATGTCCCTGTGTTGACAATAAGGAGTAACAATGGCACCGAGTTAAAGAACTACACCTTGAATGGATTTCTTAGTGATGAGGGGATAAAACACCAATATTCCGCTGCATATACCCCTCAACAAAATAGTGTAGCTGAGAGGAAGAACCAGACTCTTATTGATATGGCAAGGACCATGTTGGCGGAGTTTAAATCTCCATACAATTTTTGGGCCGAAGCAATCTCCACCGCATGCCATGCATCAAACCGGCTCTACCTCCGCAAAGAATTGGTCAAGACTCCATATGAATTTCTTACCGGTAACAAGCCCAACATTTCATACTTCCGGGTATTCGGTTGATGCCAAAGGAAGAATGGGTGCGGGATTCATCCGTCCTGTTGAGGAACCTCTTATGGCGGATCGAGAAGAACTATGCTCTACTCAAGTGGAGCCCTCATCTTCACAACATCAACGAGCTTCTATCGAGGAGGACAATGACCAAAGCCAAAAACAAGTTGTGGACCCTTAATGAGTTGATCAGGGAGAATCCTCTAGCCAGGAGGAGCTTGAGTCTCCATTTGCCAGAATGTCCAGTGCTGCTAAGTTTATTACACAAGGAAGATCTGTACAATCTTCCATTAGATCAGCTCAACGCCTGTCTAGAAGTGTTCCCTATCAAGACCAAGGTCAATCTTTGCCTCTCAATGAAGAGAATGATTACGATGATGATCAAGGTCAAGTTAATGGTCAAGACGAGGACCAAAATGCTGAAGAGATCCCCACAAGAAACAACAAGGAGATTGAAACTCGTCGCCAAGCTAGAATGGATAGAATGTTGGAATTAAGAGACCACACTCTAGAGAATGTGGTAGGAGATCTAAGAATAGGGATATCCACTAGAGCTCAATTGAAGAGTTTTGGTGAACACCAAGCACACATTTCCATGGTGGAACCAAAGGAAGTATGGGAAGCTCTTGAAGATTCAGATTGGTTGGAAGCAATGCACAAAGATCTCAACAACTTTGAGAGAAACAAAGTATGGAAGTTAGTTGAAAAGCCAAAAGATTGCCGCAATGTTATAGGCACCAAGTGGATATTCTTCAAGAACAAGCAAGATGAGCATGGAATTGTTGTGAGGAACAAGGCAAGATTGGTTGCACAAGGGTTCTCTCAAATTGAAGGCACTAATTATGGAGAGACATGTGCACCCGTGGCTCACCTTGAGTCCATCTGTATCCTTCATGCTTATGCGGCACATCATAACTTCAAATTACAACAAATGGATGTATAAAGTGCATTTCTTAATGGTCCATTGCATGAGTTGGTATATGTAAAGCAACCCCGGGGGTTTGAGGATCCCAACTTTCCAAACCACATCTACAAACTTGATAAGGCGCTCTATGGGCTCAAACAAGCCCCACACACGTGGTATGAGCACCTTAGAGAGTTGTTGTTAGACCGTGGGTTTGAGGTTGGGAAAATCGATCCCACTCTTTTTACTAAGAAGGTCAATGGGGAGTTTTTTGTATGCCAAATATATGTTAATGATATTATCTTTGGCTCATCTAACAAAGCTTTTAATGATGAATTCTCAAAGCTTATGACTAATAGGTTCCGGATGTCTATGATAGGGGAATTGAGAGTATTTCTTGGTTTTGAGGTCAAGCAAGTAAGAGGAGGAACATTCTTAAACCAAGCCAAGTATACTCAAGATATGCTCAAGAGATTCAACATGAAAGATCTAAATGGAGCTCCTACTCCCATGGCAACAAAGACCCATCTTGAACTAAACCCAAATGGTAAAGATGTGGATAAAAAGGTATACCGGTCCATGATTGGTTATTTGCTTTACCTTTGTGCATCTAGACCCGATATTTTGTTGAGCGTAGGAGTGTGTGCAAGATATCAAGCGGCTCCTAAAGAAAGCCATTTGATGGCGGTCAAGAGAATCTTTCGATATTTGGTTCATACCCCAAACTATGGTATTTGGTATCCTAGGGGCTCAACTTTCTTTCTTTGTGAATACACGGATTCGGATTGGGCTGGTGATAAGGATGATAGAAAATCAACCTCTGGGGCTTGCCAATTCCTTAGAAGGTCCTTGGTGTGTTGGTCTTCTAAGAAGAAAATTTGTATATCTCTCTCCACCAACGAAGCCAAGTATGTGGCAGCTGCTAGTGCTTGTACTCAATTGCTATGGATGAGGTAAACTTTAAAGGAATACGGTGTCCATTGTGACAAAGTGCCTCTTCTATGTGACAATGAAAGTGTTATCAAGATTGCCTACAACCTAGTGGATCATACAAGGACAAAGCATATTGAGATTCGTCATCACTTCATTAGATACCATGTTTCTTGAGGTCATATTGAGCTATCTTATGTGTCAACCAAAGACCAACTTGCCGACATTTTCACGAAGCCACTTGATGAAGCAAGGTTTTGTTATTTAAGGA
This sequence comes from Avena sativa, assembly GCA_916181665.1. NCBI lineage: Eukaryota > Viridiplantae > Streptophyta > Magnoliopsida > Poales > Poaceae > Avena > Avena sativa. The sequence continues at coordinate 75,839,750 of OV702292.1, read as the reverse complement.
ATGAACTAAATATCATAGATTCAAGGATCTTGACTTGATCACCTTGCATACTCACCTATGTCTTGACTCTTATTTGGTTTAGGTGTAGGCATGGAGATAGGGGGAGTGCGGTCCTAATACATTGGACTATCCCTCCCCCCATAATGCCAACATTAAGAAATTCAATTCTCTTAATATCATTTAGTGATATGTGAGCTTCATTGATGAGTAGTGGCAATGAACCCAAGGATAATTCTTTGCGGTGTCATGCGAGAAACTCTTACATGGTGGCCTTGGCCACCGCCCTCTTCTTACTGAAGAGTTGATTCTTGGTTTGATTGATTTGGAACTTAATTTGTCATCATCTTGAATATCTACATTTTCTTGGTTCTTCACAGTACATCTTCTGAATCCCAGGCCTATTCTCACCTCTAAACATGCTCCTCTTGCCACACATTTGTCCCCTACTTGAAACTGGGGTTTCTGGTCGCAGGGGGCTGGACTATCCACCCTAAACCAACCAGAGTGTCCGGCCAGTCCAGACTCTCTGCTTAATTCACTCCAGACATTCCGGTCGGGCCAGACACTCCGGCCCCAGCAGTTTTGAACTCGTAAAAGGGGTTGGGGAGAAGTGGATGGTTCAGTCCTCCTTCTCCTCCCCGACTCCCTCTTGCACACTGCCTGCTGCCCCCAACCAAGAGCTCCACCGGGAGGGCTCCTCTTCCCCGGATCCTGCCTTTGCTGCTGGCCATTGCCTTCCCTTTGCCTCTGGGATCCTTTCCCCTCCGGTGAAGGTCCCCATGGACGCTGGTATAGTGCCCCTCCCCTTCTCCATCTCTAGGGTTTTCTCTAGATGAATTTTTGTGGGCAATGTATTACCTAGATCCATGGGTACATCATATATGCGTGCAATACTCATCGTTGTAGTGGTTCTAGCAATCCCGACCTTCTCCGGTTGAACACTCTTGAACTGCCCGAAAATCATCAAGGCGCCAGCCGGAATGTCCGGCATGTACGGGTCGGACACTTTGGTCTAGCCGGAATGTCCAGCGCGCATGCCCTAGAATGTCCGGGCAAGGCAGAGTCTCCGAGGTGAATTTTTCGGACAGTTCGGGTGTTTTTAGCCAGTACAGCTCATGTATTACTTTGACTATGTACTGCTATGTGTTTGTATCTCCTAGACAAATGTTCTTACCCCATATGCTAGCCTTTTACTCGGATCTCACAGGTAGCTCTCGCCCTTGTCGGTCCAAGGCTACTCAAAAGGCTCATCCTATCAGGTTCCATGATGAAGAGAGTGACATTCATATATATCCTTCCATGGACAGACTTGTCGCTCATGACCGTGCTGCAGCAAAGCAACAAAAGATTAGAAAACTAAAAAGGGATGAAGCCAAGCGCATGAAGTTTGAAGCATTGACCACTCTAGCAGATTTGGGTACCAGGGAGTTTGGGGAGATGAGAGTCCAGCAGTTCTATTCTCTGCCACGCACCTCGGTTGATGATCGCTTCTAGAGAAATGAACAAGCCCTACTCTTTTCTAAAGTGTTTTGTGGATTCAGGACTCCTGTGTGCCCTATGCAGTGGTTGGATCTCGAGAAGCTCCGTGCTCACAGGTACTTTGAGGATGCTCTTTGGGTGACTGAGAAGATGGGGTTGCACACCATCTTTCAAGTAAGAAAAGACTACCATGTTGAGTTGGTCTAGCAGTTCTATGCCACTGTGGTCTTTGGGGACACTACGGATATTCCCCTTGAGTGGATGTCTGGCACTACTAGGTGTCGTTCCAGCATGGTTCAGTTTGCACACATTCTTGGATTGCCTTTCAATCCCAATGCTCCCATGGTCTCAGAATGCATGTACATGGTCAAGCATATGACAAGAAGAGGTTGGCCCCGATTTACTCTCAGTATGGTGTGGTTGGGAAAACCACCAACATCAAGCTCATCTACAACATTCTGCTTCGCATGTTTCGCCACACACTCACTCCCAAGGCAGGAAAAAGGATGAGATGAGAGGTGCAGAAATCAATCTAATGGCCCATGCTCACTCAGTGTATACTCATGGTCCAGACCATCCAGGTGGTGCTATAGATGTCATGGATTTCATCTATCGGGACTTGTACAAGTGCATCACAGACAAGAAGTGTCCTCTGTTTTCTCCTTATGTGATGAAGCTCATTGCTACTCAGACTCCAGCAACTCCATTGCTCTACAAATGATCTTGTTCCACATCTTGCTGCCAAGCTACAGAGGAAGGGTGCCCCCACCACCAAGGCTCCTCATGGCTACCCCCTGCTCAGGACATATTTGAGGATGATGAGATGGATGCAGATGCTTCTAACAGTGATGATGGGTCTGAGGAGGTACAGCAGGTTGTGACCCGTGGCCCTCGCATGAAGCATGCTAGCAACGCATATTGCTTCAACACCTCTAAGGAGGAAGTGCACAAGAAGGTGAAGAAGGCCTCTTGGTGGAAGAAGCTTCTCCTATGCCAGAACATTGACATTCTCCATGGATAGTATGATGCATACAAGGCTAACCAGAATGTCATGAAGGAAATCAAGCGGATCAACCAGCCCATGGATGTTGATCCTTCTCAGCAGTAGGCATCAGATGGCACTCTTTCCTATGGTCACTAGAGTCAGGGACATGTGGACTGGTCCATGTTTGAGGATGTGACTTCTTCTTCTCGCCCTCACGGCTAGAGCTCGACTCAGGATGATGATGATGATGAGGATGAGGACGAGTATGAGGATGAGGACGACGACGATGAATTCCGTGGCTAGAGTTGGCTTAGGGACACCTTCGTTGTGCTCTTTTCCCCTTTTTGGCGTCTCGATGCCAAATGGGGATAAGTAGCCCTTTTATTAGGTTGCTTCTGGGGTTTTCATGGGTACACGAGCTTCATGTTATTTTGATTTTCCTCTTTGAAGCTTCGTTTTTTATCTTATTTTTTGAGTACTATGTTGTGTTGAACTCCATGATGTGTGTTAATACATCCTTACCCGGTTACGTTAAAGACTATGATATGCCTAGCTTATAGATCTAGTCTTTGTCATAACCTGTTACCTACAAAATCTAGTGAGGATGTGATCCTAGGGTGTGTGGTCTTGTATTCAAATGCAAAGCTAAATGGTCACACATCTAGGGGGGCCTTACTAGATTTTGTAAATCTCCTATTATGAAAATTATTACCTATCGTATATGCAAATCCTTGGGTTGTCATCAAACACCAAAAAGGAGGAGATTGAAAGGGAATTTATGCCCTTAATATTGTTTTGATGTTTGTTGACAACACTTGGATAGGTTTAATCAGTTGTTAAATGTTTCAGGAGATATCAGCTACATTAGTGTAATTTGTACCTAAGAAAAAAGCTCCCCAGGATCAAATCTGTGCAGAGACAAAGTCCTACCGGACTGTCCGACTGATGTGCGCTAGAGCGTCTGGCTCCACCGGACTATTTGGCCGGGTTCTGCCGGACTGTCCATCCCTAAGGATTCGTCGCCCTGCTTGGACAATCTGTAAGCCACATCGGGCACCACCCGGATTCTGGCTGGACTCTAGCCGGAAACTCTGTGAGATCGGAGTGTCTGGTGGTTGTCACCCGGAGTGTCCGGCTCGGCCGGACTGTCCAGCTGGTTTTTGCCGGCCTGTCCGGGGTAAGTGGCTCCCAACGGCTCTAATTCTAGGGGCCCTATATAAAGGCCCCTTCTTCTACCTTGGGAGCTGCTCGTCCAGTTCAAGAACAACACCAGCATTTGAGCCACCAAATCCTCAGGATCTCTTCACTCAACCATCCAAAGTCATTGATCTTGGGAGAATCGAAGGAGGAGGCCTTGATCTATAGCTTCACCAAGAGAGATCTTCATTTCCCCTCATTCACTTGAGGGCCCCTTGCTCTAGTGTTTCTTTGGAAACCCTAGCTTGTTATTTGGTTTTGTATTCGGGAGCCTCCAATTAGGTTGTGGATGTGTGCCTCAAACTTGTTGTAAAGGTGTTGGCTTCCACCTCGAAGGTTGCCAATATAGTAGAAGAGGTGAATCGAACCCGTTGGGGTGAGGTTCATTGGAGAACAAGGGAGGCCTCTCATGGCGTTGGTGGTTTGAAACCACCCCCTCTCCAAATGTAGATGTACTTCCTCTCAAAAGGAAGGAACTACGGGAACCAAACCCTTGTGTCTCTGCGTGCTCCACTTTGGTTACTTCTATCCTTTGCTTCACTTTACTTATCTTGTTCTTGCTTAGTGTTTGTGCTAGAATGACATATAGGTAAATTCACCATAGTTGCATAATCTAGAGAATTTACCTTTTGTGTCAAACTCTAAGTTGAAAAAGAGTAAAATTTGAAGTAGCACCTATTCACCCCCCCCCTCTAGGTTCCCATACGATCCTTTCAGTGGTGATAAATTTTACATCTTATTCCATGAGTGGTATCAGAGATTGAGTTTCTAATCGAAGGTTGCTGCTAGCTCGCAATGGCTTTGGAAGAAAGCGCCACCACAAGTGGCATGTTAAAACTTGATTCTTCCAATTACTCATTATGAAAGCACATGATTGAAGCCATCCTTTATTGCAAGGATTTGTATGAGCCAATTGTGAAAGACAAGATACCGACAACCGGTGTTATAGAAGAAGAATGGAGAGTGCCTAACTGAAAGGCAGTATGTATGATTCGATTGTACATCAACCACAATATATTCCATCATGTGTCAAATGCCTGTGTATGAGATGTGGCAGAAGTTGGAGTCAATGTATGAGAGGAAGACAGCTATGAACAAGGCCTCTGTGATTAAAACACTAGTTAAGCTTGAGTATCGAGATGGTAGCATTGTTATTGAACACTTGAATGTCTTCCGATGCCATATAAATCAAGTGTCCTCCATAAATACCAACTTTGAGGATGAGGTGAAAGCATTGTTGCTGTTGAGTTCCATGCCTGATAGTTGGAACACACTTGTTGTGTCAGTTAGCAATTCAGATCTGGATGGGAAACTAACATTGGAGACAGTGAAGAATAGTATGCTGAATGAAGAAGCCAAAAACAAGGAGAAAGGTGATGCCTCCTCTTTTGACGCCTATGTGGATAAATCCCATGGCAAGAATGACAACCGTCCCTACAACAGAATCAGCTTCCGGTGACGGTTTTCCTCCATGGGCAGGCAACGGTTTTGGCTTCCCACTCCCGATGATAGTTGCTGATAAATTGGCTTTTTCCGAGTCGGTTAGCCCAACTGTCTCTGTAAGTATACACTAGACGGTTCATATAAAGGGACACCTCTATTAATACGATTTACGTGGACGGTCGAAACTATGAACCTATGACGTGCTGGGAGACGGGCACCCATACGAACCGGCTCCAGTAGGCTGGACTGTCTGCAATTGTCTAGACGGCCTAGGAAACTTGGTGACGGTTTACAGTATGAACCTACTCCAAGGGCTAGGAGACGGTTTCTAAGACAAACCTACTCCAACGGGTTAGGGTATGGTTAAAAATATAAACTGCCTCAGATACAACGGGATGTCTGGGTTTGTCCATTTGATCTAGGTTTTCGTTTTCATGCTCGGAGCATTCGGTATAAAACCCGGAGACTCCTGGTGTATTTTGCACAGGTGTTTCATTTCATCCAATTACTCATGAAACCGCATTACAAAGACCACATATTTCAACTAAAGAGCACTTAATTAAGCATGACCATAGTTCAACTCCCACGTTATTACACCAGCTCATAAAATGAGTAAATCATTGGACAAACCAATGTGAAATTATTGGATCAGAATACAGACTCATGGCAATCCAGTTGAAAGAGTAATTTGAAAATAATGGGACTCTCGCATCACCGGCTTGGAGTCCTTCGGCATCATCAGCACATTATTAACGATAAACTCACACACTTCCCACGAATCATAGACAGCTCCTTGTCCGACAGTGCCTTCACGTCAATGCGAGGATCCCGTAAATAATAATGATTACTAGGTACAAATCTAGAAGACTATGTTCGTGTAATAATAGAAGATGTTATAATACCTTCTTTGATAACTTCGGATACAAAATCCAAGCTGGTTAGAATAGGCTGCTGATGGCACTATGAAAAATAAAGTACAAAATACTTTCAGTATGTGCTCGAGGGGAAGAAAGTTAACCTTATTGGAGGTGTCCTGCTATTGCAGGAAACTAACCGGGGGATAACCAATGCGGTGGGCTATGTTTTCATAACATGCGATCGACTTTGACTTTGTGCTCACTTGTTAAGTAATAGTTGGAAACATATGTAAAGGCAATGATAATAACACTGGTATGTATATCATGTACATGATGTTTCCTTTGTGAACATATAAATGTATCTTGCGTACATGACAATAATCACTCACATGTCAAGAAGCTTGGTTACATCCATGTAATCTGTCTTACGGCTTAATTCAGAATCAAGATAATAGACAACACCATTCGCAAGTGAGATGCAGACAAGAATCCAGTGATAAATACAAAGAGTGAATTGATGTTGTGTCGGACTTTGAGCATGAACAAATTAATTCCTAACATATATAATGCATCATTAGTTTACCTTACATAACAAGGCCATATAATAAGATCCTTGGTAGTGCTCTTCATCATCAGGAAAATGATGTAATCCTCAACACTCCACATGTCTCTTCCCATGAGTTGCTGCGAACCATACTGAGGGTCACAGAATATTACATTTTCTTTAGCATGTATAGATAAACCTTATTTCCTACATAAGAAGATGCATATATTGCGAGACGTAGAATTTGAATTGCTAGAAAGGCTTATATTTTGGAACGAAGGTAGTATATCGGAAGATGTAAGGATAAATACTCACACTATGAGGCATTTTATGATGTTGTCACCCATGGAAGATAGTTTGAACATCTCTTACATCTCTGTGTAAGCGACTTCGAACTGGATGGAAGTGTTCAACTTACCACCAGGTCTGCACTTAACCATGATCCCTATGGACTTGCTATTCAAATTCACATTAACATGGCTCTTAAAATTTTCCAAAACACTAACCCGCCGTCTCACCATGCCTAAAGTTTAACATGGCCTTGACAAAAACTTTCCTCGTTGGAAGTCTTTTCTGGTAGGGGCACACTCCTTGGGGTTCTTCCTGCAGTGGGTTTGACATTGCTACCTGGTGCCTCCATCGACTCTTTTCCCCCACTTGGTGTGATGGGCTCTTTCTGCTCTCTTGCATAGGTAATTCCCTTCAAGTTTTCATCATCTTGTGGTGCAAGGGGTGCTTCAGATACCTTGGTGTCCATCATCTCCAACTCATTTCCCTCCCTTTGGACGGTACTTAATTTGATCTTGTCCGGGCTCATGACTTCAGTCTCTTCACCATGACGTTCAAGTTGTGGTGCAGAGGGAGGTGCTGCTAATATTTGTAGGGTTTTCATGATAGGGGGTGGGTTACTGCTTCTAAGCAGGACAATCTCGATTGGATCTGACGCTTCAACACGTATATCTGACTTTGGCCAATGGATGAAGGTGCCTCTTGCTTCATAGAGGGTGGTAACTTCGTCGTTGATGGGGATCGGGAGAAGGTTGCCATGGTAAGGAGATAAAACACTATTGACTTGTACCTTAGCATACAGAGAGCTAAAGGAAATGTTGTGTATGACCTGCACTTCACTTGCAGGATACACGATGTTGAATGCAGCATCCATGGGGTCCCCTGAGTTAGTGTCCATCACTATTAGCCGGCAATTTGTGGGAACCTACATGAGAAGTCCATGTAAGATAGGATTTTCATAATTCGATTTTCTTAAAGATGAAACAAAATTTGGTAGTTTACCTTCATGCCATCACATGGACACACACCCGTGTCATTGACATCGATGACTCTAGAGCCACAACTACTCCGACTTATATCGATGGTTGGCGGTGGCGAGGGAGGCGCTCGACGCTAGAGGCCAGTAACTCTTCTCTTAACTCTGCCAGTATTTCATCTTTAAGAGCATCTTGAAGAGAACATCATACTTCGTCTCTTGGTCAGGGCATTGTGATTTCCTCTGGCCAGGGCCAATATACTTATGGTTAGCACTCTTCGTTATGTGTCCAGCTATAACCGACAGCGAGGTAGTGGCACTCATGTAGCATAGAGATTCATGAGTAAATTCGAACAACTTCGATAATAAGGAAATGCCTATAACATAAATAGCTAATATGCTCTAGTTATTATGAATTCGAACATATATAATCACTAAATTAAATGATAAATCCCTGAATTGCCTATCAAGAAATTCACCAACTAAAATAACATGGGTTGGAGGAGCTTGACGGCATTGTCGTGGTGGTGTCACTTCCCTCGGTGTTGGTGGGGGCGCAGTCCTGTCTGTAGCACCCTTGGTGAGAGGCAGCATCCTGTCCCCAAAGGTGGTGGTGGTGGTCTGAGTCACCACCCATCCACCTCAGTGGTGGTGGGGAGAGGCATCATCCCATCACCGACGGTGCTGGTGGGAGGCACTGTCCCGTCCATGCCAGTGCTACTAGTGGGAGGCATCGCCCCATCCACGCTAGTGGTGGTGGTGGGAGGCACCGTCCCGTCCCCCATGGTGGTGGTGGGAGGCATCGTCCCGTCCCCCATGGTGGTGGTGGGAGGCACCGTCTCGTCCATGCCAGTCTCGGTGTGAGGCACCGTCCCGTCTATGCCCCTGATAGCGGGGTGTTACGCCATGCATTTGCAAGCGCACCATTCTTCTTCGCGGCCTTGGAGGGCATGTTCGGCGGGACGGGGGAGCACTAGCGGGAGAACAGCAGCGGGAGCGTAGGGATTGGGAGCGGAGAGGAATGGAGAGCCCAGAGAGGGGGTGGGATTTGGTGGCAGGAGCGGAGAGAGGGATTGGGAGCTGACGGCGGTGAAAGTGCGGAAAGATACAAAATTTGAAATTATTTGGAGGAAACGTGGCCAAAATCCCGCATCCGGTACCTCGTCTGGTACCAGACCGGTAGTACCGGTTGTTTCCGGTGCTACTGCTTCTGGTACCGGTAGTACCACTCGGTACATGCAGCAATGGGTATATTCCCTCCTTTGGGTATAAAAGGACCTTTCTTCTCCAACGAGAAGCTTGTCTCTTTTATCTCTCTCCTCCATTGTTCTTGAGCTATAATTTACCTAGATATCCGATGGCTGTGATATACAACACATTTTAGCAATATAAATTGTGTCATATGTTTATCATATCATGCCCCATCTAATTATTGCTATGTCAGATATGCATGATTACTTGTTTTTATTAAATTCAATATGAGCTTTGGACATTTAGTAGTTTAGGTAGAATTTTATCCCTCTTCCTTGTCTTTGACATGTGTGTAGGTGTTGATGATGATTATAGATCAAACAAAGGAAAAAACGAACAAAGAGAGCATAGTATGGAGAGCTGCAGGGACTAGACTTAGCCATTTGAGGTGTTGGAAAAGTGATTGTTTCCAACTCCTCAAAATAAATATCCAAGACCACAAGGTTGTATCCCTCGATGATACGAACTCAACGAGCCCAAAAACATCCAAAATGGAGTTCGTATGAAGAAATGGCGACCAAAATACTAAAGGGAACATACAATTTAACGAGCAACTATACAGCCGGAACAATAATTCCGGCCATATAGTTGTAAAAGGGTCAGAAACGACGGGATTTCGCCCCAGAAAAACTCTAGAACCTTCCCAAAGTCAGCTGGCGGTATTGGGCGAACCCTAGGGCACCTCCAAGGCCTATATAAAGGATGGAGGACCCAAGGAAGCCACAATATATACACAATACACCATATACAAGATCTAGATCCCATCTACCGCCTCCACGGCGGTGCCCTACCGCCGTGCCGCCTCCATATCCTCTACAACTCCACCAAGATCTAGATCTCCATCAACACCATCAAGCCATCCAAGCAAGAAGAGGAGGAGAAGGAAGATGCCGCCAGCACCACGCCGATGCCACCATCACCGTGCCGTCATCACCATCTCCATCGCCGCTACTCCTTCATCCTCCCCCATCATGATCTCCGTGATGGGTTGTAACATGGCCTGAACCCCCTTTTATTAATTTTATGATGATTTGAGTAATTGAAGTATGGTATGTTATTGTTAATTAATATGTTTGTGCTTTCTCTTTACATTGTTCTATTCATGATATTATTCTAGTGATTGGAGACGTCCAATCCATTGTTGATGAGTTTACTAGGGATTCACGGAGTGTCACAAAACTTATCATTATTCTCTACTCATTCCATGGGCCTGACAAGTCTGTTGGTAGAACTAATAGGCTATTTGCTATACGTGATTTACGGAGGCAATAGCAGCTTAGGATGCACCGCCCATTAAGATTTAATTTCCTCAAGATCACTCATGATATAGATAGGTATAGTGTTGCGAATTGCTTGACCCCAAAGTAACATACGGGATATCTTGTGACTAGCACACTTGCTTAGGAGTACGGTTTTCCATAGAACTTAATGCCTTTGCTCTAGTTTACCTTGATTTTTCGTGTTACCTTAATACACTATTCTCTTACGGATGACCCATGTCCGGAGAGGGTGTGGACAATTGAGTTATCTAGTTGCCACTTACCAACAGTGGGAGACAACCGTATATGAGGGACCGCCACAATTATAGTTAATAGCTATTCCATATGCACTTATCATGCACACCGGTATACACAACATTACTTGAGGAATCATAACATTAATATTTCATCTCATTGCATTCACCTATTTTTAGTTTTACTTTTGTTCTAGTTTTCTTCCAGTCTTAGTAGTAGTTATTACAAAACTTCTTAAAATTCATTTATCCTAGTAACTTATAGAATAGGCTATCTCCAAACCACGGTTTGGGTGCGAACATGGTTGCATTGACAACGCGGCTGCGAGGGTCGTGTTCGCCGAGTTCCCATTGGGACAAACTCTTTAAATATTTGTTGTTGCAAGTACTGCAATAGACATGTTTTGGTGCAGGAACCCCAGCCCATCAATCTCCTCCCATAGTGCTCCAATCTACTTGATTCTTTGGGATTTGGTGGAGGAGGTCTAGATCTTGGGTTTCACAAAAGCAAAGTTGATTCCCCCTTGTTTTCCTTTGTGGATCTTGTTACTCTTGGGTTCTTTGAACCCTAGACGGAAGAGGTCGGCCTTGGAGCTCAGGCATTGGTTGTAAAGCTTCGGGATCGTGTTGGGAGACTCCAAGTGTGATGGAGGTCTACTCAACAAGTTTGTAAAGGTTTTAGCCGCCGCCTTCAAGGTTGCCGCATAGTGGAACGGGTGCTTTCCATGAGCCGGGTGCTTGGGAGAATAGGGTGAGGCCTTCTGTGGCGCTGGTGGTCTTAGTATCACCCACCCCTCCAACGAAGACGTCCCCTCAAAAGGAGGGAACTTCGGGAAAACATCTCCATGTCTACTCTCAGTTATTTCTATTCTTTACTCTTTACTTGTTGTTTCTTGCTTGCTTGTCATATAAGTTCTCTCACATAGTGGCACATCTAGAGAACTTACTTTGTGTTAAACCTTAATTTGAAAAGAAGATAAAAATTGAGTAGCACCTATTCAACCCCCCTCTAGTCGCTTATACCGATCTTTCACCTGTGCTCGCGAGGTTCGTTGGAAATTCCTGGGTTCATCCTCTATGAAAACATAGAGAGTCACATGTTGATGCTTAAAGATGTGAACAAGGTCTTGGACATGGCTAGAGCATATCGTGCGTAGCGTCACCTGGATCACCTCCGAATCGAGGCAAACACTAGGATGCTAATAGAAATCAAGGTCAAACTTGGTTTGTTCACTGATGCCGACAAGGGTAAAGAGGAGGGCCAGCTGCACATCAGAATGGTGGGAAATACATCTGCCACTACTTCTAGAGAAGATGGAAAAGATGGTGAAGATGGAAAAGATGGAGAGGATGGAGAAGATGGTGGAGAGGAGGGAGAATATGATGGAGAGGATGGCAAAAATTGTGGAGAAGATGGAGAAGAGTCATCGCCTGCAACAGCATCCACTGATGATAATAGTGATGACAATGTCCATGGTGATTTCATATAACCTTATTTATGTATCAAACTTTATGTGTGTTTATGTTTATTTGCCAGACCCTCCGGATTACATTTTCCTAGTACTCCGATTTTATTCCCAAACACTCTGGATGTTGTTTTTAAGGAAAATCTCATCTGAGTTAGTGTTTTTAGTTGAACTCTAGTTGTACAGTTTAACCTTATCAAATACACAATAGTCCATACAAATTCATAGAAACCCATAGAATGTATCTGCAAAATACATTTATTACATCGTCATTCGGGATGAACACCGACTTTCTCTTCGTCTCCCTGAGTGACCAAGGTTGAAGTGCTAGTTGTCTCCTTGCTGTATTCTTCCTCAGAGATCACGCCGTCAACACCAACGATACTCCTTTTTGAGTCTATAACCACGTGTATATTCTTATTCTTCAGGTCAACACTATAGAGGACTTGATGAACTTGTTGAGCTAGTATGAATGACTTGTTGCTGAAAGCCACACCACCGAGGATCACTAGAGTATAACCCCCATCATTTGGTTTCACATAAGACTTAGGAACCCAGCGACAACAGAACAATGCAATTTGGGAATCCATATAGTCTAGTGATGTCTATGCACTTCTATTCTTGTAGACAGTTGTTGGGCCTCCAAGTCCAGAGGTTTGTAGAACAACAACAAGTTTCCCTTAAGTGGATTACCCAAGGTTTATCGAACTTAGGGAGGAAGTGGTCAAAGGTATCCCTCTCAAGCAACCCTGCAATCAAGATACAAGAAGTCTCTTGTGTCCCCAACACACCCAATACACTTGCCAGGTGTATAGGTGCACTAGTTCGGCGAAGAGATAGTGAAATACAAGTGGTATGGATAATTATAAGTGGTAACGGTGCCAGAGAAGAGCTTGACGGATAGGAAGAGACTAAAGGCAATCTGAAATAAAGATGGAAGCAAGCAAACATGTAAAAGATCTAGTTGCAAATGGTGTTTCAATGCTTAGAAACAAGGCCTAGGGATCATACTTTCACTAGTGAACACTCTCATATAAATATCATCTCTTCATGATACTACTCTTAACTACTCTTCGGTTGGACACTCTAATCCATGGTAGGGCTATAACAACACTCCTCCAAGTCCGCCTTCCCCATCTAGATAACCCCACACTATCACATTGAGCGCTGGATGGTTCCAACAAACACCACAATTCCATAGACACAACCAACTCCAAATATAACTCATAACAAGTATTTGTAATCTCTAGCCTAAGTGCCACCATGGTGTGCACGCTATCACTTTCACACACGTAGGGAGAGCCAGAGATCTATTAAAGCACTTGAGTAGCAAGGTAGATCTACTTGATTACAAAGCTCATGATCTCAATAAGATAATGCGTAGAGAGAGATATGAACACATAGCTACCGGTAGAACCCTTAGCCTCGAGAGAGAACTACTCCCTCCTCATCATGGGAATTAGCAACGGTGATGGATATGGAGGTGGAGATCGATGGAGATGGCTCCGGGGGCACTTCCCCATCCCGACAGGGTGCCGGAATAGAGACTTTCTGTCCCCCGAATCTCCCCTTCGGTGGTGGCTGCGCTGTGGAGGTTTTCGTGGAATTCCGATGGATGATTTAGGGTTTTCTCATCGGGAGGCTTCTTATAGGCGAAGGGGCGATGTCAAAGGGTGGACCAGGGGCCCACACCACCTGGTGGCATGGCCAGGGGGAACCCGCGCCACCACATGGTGTGGCCAGCCCCTGGACCCTCTCCGTCTCATCTTCTAGCTTCGTGAGTCTTCCGATAAAATATCGACTTTCGCTTTTGTCCGGTCCAATTCCGAGAATATTCATTTTATGGATTTTCTGGAACCAAAAACAGAAAAAACAGGCAACTGGCATCTTGTTGATAGGTTAGTTCCAGAAAATGTGTAAAAGTACTCCAAAGTGTGGACAAAACATAAGAAAGTAGATATAAAACAAGCATGGAACATCAAAAATTATATATACGTTTGCAACGTATCATCTAGCTCCCAAATATCTTCTATGCATCCATAGTAGAGACGTTTTACCCCGGTTTGTTCCTTTGCATATAAAATAACACCGTTGTTTTGTGTCTTCATTGTTGCATCTTTTGCTTTCGTAGAAAATGTTTACCCATTGATTTTGTACCCCTGAAACTACTTGGCTTGCCATGTTGGTCCTCTTGCTATACAAGTAAGAACAAGATCATCGGTATGGACTTTTCATAGTCGATCTTTGAACCAGTTTTTGAACTCATTCTTGTGGAGTTTGTCAATTGAACTTTTTGTCGAATGCAGTTCTTGTAAAATGCATTTGTGTTCATCCATGAACAGAGTGACAATATCGAAGTGTTTCAGCACGTGGAAATGTTCCTTACCATAATCATCTGCAGTTGGATTGATCCTCCTCTTTCCGGCCGTTCCGACACCATGAAGCTTTCCAGAATGGATAGAACGTGGCACACCTATCGGCTCAAGACGCTTCATGTAATCAAGGCAGAATTCAACGACCTCTTTGGTTACATAGCCCTCGATGATGCTCCCCTCTAGACGTGATCGGTTCCTCATGTAGTGCTTAAGAATTCCCATGTATCGTTCAAACGGGTACATGCTTCTCAGATAGATGGGACCACACATGCTTATCTCTTGCATAATGTGGACGATGAGATATACCATGATATCAAAGAACAATGGAGGGAATATCATTTTCAACCAGCATAGTGTCTCCACCACATCTTTTCGTAGGCTATCCAAATCATTAGGATCTATCACCTTCTGAGAAATTGTGTGGAAAAACTTACACAACTTCGTTAGGGCTTGACGAACATGTGGTTTCAAGACTCCCCTGATTGCAATAGGGAGCATCTGTGTCATCATAATATGGCAATCATGAGACTTCATGCCTGTTATGTTTTCTATCATTGAAATAAGCTTTCTCATGTAGTCGGCGTAGCCCACTTGAAATATCATGTCGTATAGAGATTCACAAACCCGTTTTTCCTCTGCTTTGGTATAAAAATATTCTACTAGTTCCTTCAAGTCGTGTATAGGTTCTTCGAGCTCTCCTGTGAGTTCTCTAACTTCTAGTCGTGCATTGACACTATCTTTTGTCTTTCCCTTCATGTTCAGCGACGTCCCCATTAAGCTATCACACACATTCTTCTCTACGTGAATCACATCGATGGAATGCTGGCATCGAGATCCTTCCAGTAAGGCAGGTCCCAAAATATCGATCTCTTCTTCCAGATGGTCTTTTCCTTTTGATTGGGAAGCTCTTCATCTGTAATTGTTTCTTTTCCTTTTCCCTTGCATTTGATGCCTTTTTCGTTCACCCTTTTCCTTTTACCAAGAACGACATTAACGTGTTGAACCATTGCATAGATCTGGGTACCGATTAAATCTGGAGGAGCCACATCTTTCTCAACTATATTATCAAACTTGTCGCTCATACTGAGATATTTATATTTCCTCCCCAGAAACCTACGATGTCGCATGTACACAGTTTTCCTACACATGCAAATATTGAGATGTTGTCTTGTCTATGAACTTGACACACCCATTGTTCCCTTTGACAATCTGCCCAGATGAGTTCCCTAATGCAGGATAATCATTGATGGTAATGAACAACATGCACCTCATCAGGGTAAAGTCTTGCTTGAGAAGACCCTCATATATTTTTACTCCTTGAATCCAAATAAGTTTCAAATATTCCACAAAAGGTGCAAAGTACACATCAGCATTGTTGCCAGGCTGCTTTGGTCCCTGGATTAGTATCGCTAGCAAGATGTGCTTTCGCTTCATGCACCACCATGGAGGAAGGTTGTAAATGCATAGATTCACGGGAAGGTGCTGTGGTTGGTACTCATGTTGTCGAATGGGTTCATTCCACTAGTGCTCACTCCAAACCTTACATTCCTAGGATCCTTTGTGAAAGTATCACCATCATCTTCCATAGGCTTAATCCTGTCAATGTTCCTCCACTATGGCGAGTCGGCAGGGTGTCTCTGCATTGAATCCTTAGTGACCTCCTCAACACGCCGATGCATAAGTTTTGATGTATCATGGTTTGCAAATAAGCGCTTCAAACAAGGAACAATTCGCAGGTACCAACAAGCTTTTATCAGAATGTCCTTTTTCTTATTTTTATTCTTCTTCTTCTTCTTTCCCGGATCCATTTCCATATCATCCTTGCTATCATTGTGGCGCCCCGCTAAAACCACTACTAGAAAATCGCGGTGTTTTTGTGCATTGCATCATCATGACCGCATGCTCATGTCATCATGCCACATTGCATTTGAGCATCGTCATCATCATGCATGGTTTTGTCTAAAATTATTTTCGAAAGGTCTAGCTTTTGTTTTCTAAATATCCCCCATCTTTATTCAAATACAAATACCGGTCCTCCGGATTATTTTATTTTGTCTAAAAACAGTTTACAAATGCCTCGTTTTTAATAAATAAATTTTTCATATTATTTTTTTAGGAGGCAGCCCGCCAGGCTCGAAAGCCCGGCCGGCCACCTCCAAACCCTAAAACCCCTAACCCTTTCCTAGTCTAACCCATCCCTGCCACCACCTTATCTCCCCACACCGACCAAACCCATCCCGATAACCCACCCGCTCCTGCAGCCGACCCCACCCGGCTCCCCTGTCCCGCATCGCCCGCTCCACCCGTGTCGTGCACCCCTCCCCAGCGTGCAACGCACGCACATAGCGCGCATGGTACAACCGCCAGCCACCCGGCCTCTGCACGCACGCGACGTGGTCGCCACCTACCGCCCGTCGCACCACTCCCCTGGCCCCACCCCCTGTGCGTGTACGCGCCGTGCACACACAGCACGCGCGGAAACGTGCCTCGCACCACCCCACCGTGTCTCTCTCATCGCCCCTGGTCCCACCACTCCTCCCGCGTGACCCCTTCCCAACCACCTATCGCACCAACACGCCACCCCCGCTTCCCTTGTCGCTATCTCCCTTGGTCCACCACCTGCCGCCCACGTGCCGCTCGCTCTCTCTCTCCCCGCTCTTCCTCTCTCCCGCTGCATCCCGCCGCGCGCCTCCCTTCCTCCCTCGCCCGGCTGCCGCAACGCGCCTCTGCCAAGCTCCACCCCGCCGCCATCGCTTCCAGGGCCGCCTCCAGGGGGCACCCCTCCCCCTCGCGTCCTCCTCCTTGGCCGGCCCGGCCTCCGCCTCGGCCGCCTCGCAAGCAACCGCCAGCGAGCTCCTCCGCCGTCCCCGCCAGCGCCTGCTCGTCCTCGCCGCTACGGGTACCCCTCCTTCCGCTCGACCTCGCCTCCCTCCGCCAGGTTCGCCGCTTCCCCGAGCGTCGCGACCACCTACCCCTGCCGCCGTCTCCTTCACGGTCTACTCCTTCGTTCCGTCCCTGTCGCCCAAGTTCCGCCGGCGCTTTTCCGCTCGGCCCTGGCGCCGTCTCTCCGACTCGACAGCGCAGCCGCGGGCCCCTGGCTTGCCGACCTTCCCCACCTCGACGGCCGCCTCGAGCCCATGCCACCTCGCAGATCCCGCCGGGGCTGCCCTCTCGCCTCTACTCCGGCCTTCCCGCACCGACGCCCTGCGAGCCTGCGACCCCCGCTGCATCTCCGTTCCGTTGGGGCCCAACCCCGTCGTCGCCGGTGCCCATCTGCCTCCACTCGTGTAGGTTCCCCTGTGTAGTACCATGTTGGTACTGTGTTTTCATTTTTGTTTGTAACCTCTTGAAAGATGTAGCAGAGCAGTGACCAGATCCTGTCATGCAGGCTGTTTGTTCTGCTCGACCAGGTTTGGGTTCCAGTTCGAGTTGTTGTACCCAATAGGTGCTCCACGTGATGTTTCGTCCCAGCTGCAAGGTCTCCACAATCTACAAGGATGCGACACCCTCTTCGTCGACAAGTTCTTCTACTAACCCGACCGTGGACGTTGGCAAGGCCTCCGAAGAGGGAACATGGTTCCACCCAAAGAACCACCGAGAAGATCTTCGGCCCGAGACAGCTAACTCTTCGGAACGCCTAGTTCTCCGTCACGGGATGACAAGTTCTCCACGGAGCCCGAAACCAAAGACCCCATACCCACATGGAACCGAAGACACGGTACCCCAAGATCACCTTCCCAGACCCGATGGCCAAGACCCTAAAGCTCGATCCCGAGGATCCGAACCCCGAAGACCGATCCCGCCAAGCCCGAACCCTATCGAACCCTCAGAACCCAAGATCTTCGGAACCACATGTGTGAACCTTTTCCCGAGCCCCTATTTTATAAATGCTATATATAAAACTTGTGCATATTAATTGTTCATCTCACATGCATATCATGTGGTTTGGGGGCATTATGCCGATTCACCTCATAATTAAATATGGAGTGTTTATGCGGGATATCTGTGTCTTATTACGGACTCCATTTAACTTGGTGTAGCGAATCGATGCCATGTTTCGCCCTGTGAATACAACATTTAAATTGCGGGGTAGTTAAATAACTCGAACTGTTTAATTAATTGACGGGACCCCGGTTCCGCTTAATACTGCCTAATTGCATCGCATCTACATCATATCATAATCATGCCGGATCTTCTGCCGTACTATTAAATATTGCATCCGGTGTTTCTTCTAGTGTCTTCTTCTTCGCGGATTAGGCCGATGAGTTGATGTGAGTATCGACAAGTTCTCGGGATATGAACCATCGACAGTGTTCCCAAGCGAGCATCTCTCCCCCTTCTTCCTATTTTGCATTTGTAGTCTTTATTTCCTCCTGTTGATCTATTGATATCCGTGTCATGATGCTTTAGTTTCCGTGACCAGTTATATCCCGTGCAGCCTCTATATTGCCTTGGACACCTCCTATTACCTGTGTTTGGTAGATAGCTGGCCTTGCGAGTCGTAGTTGCTTGCTCAGGTGCGATCTTGTGTTGTCGAGTACCACAATTGTTGGTATGCTGGCAGATGTTTATGGTGGAGATTCTTATTGGTGGAGATGCTTATTGGTGGAGATGATCATGACCTTAAATACAACTATTAAATTGCTAGATATAATTAATGCAGAGGCATCGGTGGGCAATAGATGTTATTTGGTTCTTCCACGCTCACTTGTGTCCCGTAGGACCCCGAGTACTTGATACTTGTTCCTTGATTTTTTGCATTATCCACATCCAGGAGTCCTTATGGACCCCCCCTGAGCCAGAGCTTGATTCATTTCTATTTCTTGGGGCCATAAGTAGTTTGGGGCTTTATTACTATTTTGTACTTATGCCATGCTTTACTGCTTTATTTAAGATTGTGCGTGGAGCACCTGTACTGTTTTGGATGCGGAGTGTTTTCGCGGTATTGACAAGCCCAGTCACACTTTTGGGTTCCTAGTCGTTTACAGCCATTGACGCAAACCCTGGATCTGTTCCGGAGCCGGCCAACTTCGTTGCGCGTAGCTTAGTGGGGTGGTCCCCTGAAATATTTTATGAATTCTGTGATCGCTTTGTCGTGAATGCCTCGTTGGGTTTTGCGTTGGTTTTTCCGAGATTGATCGAGTGTGTGTTGCTATTTGTGCACCCCTGCAGGGTAAAACTTTCTGAAAGCCGTGTCCGCGGTTATGGACAACTTGGAGCACAGTATCTCGATCATAGACAAGCATAACTAAAGTAGTGCTATAAATTTTACTTAATATATCTGACTAGTAATTAGCTTCACTATAACGGAATGGATATTAAAAATGCCAACCACTGGTGCACCTAGGTTGTTTTGTTATATCTGCCTAGTAAGTATTGCAACTCCAATGGAATGTGATAAAAGTGCCAACAATTGCTGGGTTTTGGGATTCCTTAGGACAATTATATCTGACTAGTAAAGGTTCCAACTACCACATAATGGTAATTAAAACTTCCCACTACTCATGCTTCAGGATGACTAATGCTATCTATATCTGACTAGTAAGTGCTTCAACTATAATGGAATGAATAAAACTGCCCACCGTGTGAGTTCCTCGGTTTGACTTCCTCGTTTGGTCTCAAGGGGGAATACCAGGATGGGTATGTTTGGTGTTAGTATCAGGTATGATCCGAATAGGTCTTTCTTACCCCTCTCTAATAGCCGCCAGTGATACCGAGTCTCTATAGGTTGTTTAGTGTCGCTGCGCTCCCGCTTCAGTCCACCATACCTATGTAGGCGAGAGCCACCGAATTCTAGCCTCGCCGTGTACTGGCCTCAGTACTGACGCTCCTCTTTTTTCTTTGCCCTTTGTCGGCACCCCTTTTGTTTTAGCAGGTTTGATGTAGGGGTTCGTAGCATGGAAAACAAAAATTTTCTATCGCATACAAACAAACAAGCCAAGATCTATCTACTAGATTGTAGCAACGAGTCGATGGAATAACTCACCCTCGAAGATTCCAAAGTGTTTAACGAGAGCAGATTCTCGTGGGTGATGTAGTCGTACTCTTTCCGATCTCAAGATCGTGTAGACGATCCTTCCGGCGCCACGTTCCAGCAGCGCCCCCGCAGTCGGTCACACGTTCGGTACTCGACGAAGACCTTCCTCTCCCTTGTTCCAGCAGGCAGCGGAGGTTGTAGCACTCTCCTCGCGATTCCGGCAGCACAACGGCGTGGTACCGGAAGTAGAGGGGAGATCCCGCAGGGCTTCGCCTTAAGCCGGTGCGAGTATGGTGGAGCTTATGAGAGAGGCTATTAGTGGTCTAGTAATTAGACACACCAATTAGAGGGCTCTAAACCAATTAGAAGGCTCTAAACCAAAATAGCTCTAAACCGGGGTTTTAGATCTAGGGTTTAGTTTAGAGGGTAGGAACTAGTAGTGTTGTGTAGAGAGGGGAGCCCTGCCCCTCCCTTTATAGGTGGGAGGGCCGGCGGCCAAGGGGAGGAGTTCCTCCCCAACTCGGCCTTGGGAGGTGCGCCGGCCAAGGGGAGGAACCCTCCTCCAACTCGGCCTCCACCTCTCCTCCTCTTTCTCCTCTTTCCGAAAACTGGCAGTTTGACCGAAAACTGGCAGTTTGACTTTTTCAATTAGGATTTGAATTAACCCTTTATTTCGGACAGCGAGAACACTTAGTACATGATGCAATCATTCCAACATGCAATGACACATTCATGTACCCCTTCCCTCCCGGAGTGCCGGACATTCCGGGACCTTCTAGAATGTTCCCGATGAAAACACCGGAATCATTCCCGAACTCCGAAACGGGACTTTCCTTATATGAATCTTATTCTCCGGACCATTCCGGATCACCTCGTGATATCCCGGATCCCATCCGAGACTCCGAACAACATTCGGTCTCTTTCTCATAATACCATAACTACTCAAACAACGTCGAATCCTTAAGTGTGTCTCCCTACGGTTCGTGAATTATGCAGACATGATCGAGACACTTCTCCGAACAATAACCAATAGAGGAATCTGGAAATTCATATGGCTCCCACATATTTCTACGATTACTTTGCGATCGAATGAACCACTTACATACGATACCAATTTCCCTTTGTCTCACGATATGTTACTTATCCGAGGTTATGATCTTCGGTATCTTCTGCATACCTAGTTCAACCTCGTTACTGATAAGTACTCTTTTCTCGTTCCCGTGATATGTGATCCCTTGTGACCCAGTCACATGCTTGCAAGCTAATTGGATGACATTTCACCGAGAGGGCCCAGAGAATATCTATCCGTCATGTGGATGGACAAATCCCACTCTTGATCCATGTGTTTCAACCAATACTTTCCGAACACTCAATACCACCTTTATAGCCACCCTGTTACGGTGTGGTGTTTGATGACATCAAAGCATCCATCCAGTAAAGGTGATATGCATGATCTCATGGTCGAAGGAATTAGGTTACTATGTATCAGAAAGCATATAGCAATTGAACTATTGAAATGACTTGATCTTTATGCTACGCTTATCTATAGGAGTATGTCCACCATATCATTCTCCTAACGATATGATCTTGTTGTTGATAACATCTCAATGTTCATGACAAAGAAACCACATCATCAATCAACCAACAAGCTAGTGAAGTATAGAGGCTATACTAGGGACTTCAAATTAAGTTTACAATTCACACAAGTATTAATGGTTTCCTTGTTAATACTATTATAGCATGAATGCAAACATTTATCATAAACACAAAGATATAATAATAACTATATTTATTATTGCCTCTAGGGCATATCTCCAACAGTCTCCCACTTGCACTAGAGTCATCTAATCTAGATTACATGGTAATATACCGAACACCCATGGCAGTTTGGTGTTGGTCATGTTTTGCCCTCGGGAGAGGTTTAGTCAACGGATCCGCCACATTCAGATCTGTGTGTACTTTGCAAATCTTTATATCCCCATCCTGGATATGTTCTCGAATAGCGTGAAAACGTAGCTTGATATGCTTCAGCTTCTTGTGTGACCTTGGTTCTTGCGCATTGGCTATGGCGCCCATGTTATCACAGTAGATAGACATTGGGTCCAGCGCACTAGGAACCACACCCAGCTCTGTAATGAACTCTTTCATCCATATCGCTTCTTGTGAAGCCTCCGAAGCAGCCATGTATTCCGATTCAGTTGAAGATCTCGCCACAACGCTTTGCTTTGCACTCCTCCAGCTAACTGCTGCACCATTCAAAATAAATACGTATCCAGATTGTGATTTAGAATCATCCGGATCAGTGTTCCAACTAGCATCGGTGTAACCATTAACAACGAGCTGTTCATCACCTCCATAAGAAAGAACCATATCCTTAGTTCTTCTCAAGTACTTAAGGATGTTTTTGACCGCTGTCCAATGATCCACTCCTGGATCACTTTGATATCTGCTAGTTAAACTAACAGCATATGCAATGTCGGGTCTAGTACATAGCATGGCATACATTAGAGATCCTATGGCTGAGGCATAGGGAGTCTTACTCATCCTTTCTCTATCTTCTGCCGATGTCGGACTTTGAGTTTTACTCAAGGTCGTATTGGGCAACATGGGCAAGAACCCTTTCTTGCTATCTTCCATTCCAAACCTCTTTAGAACTTTGTCCAAATATGTACTTTGTGACAATGATATTTGGCGTTTCGATCTATCTCTATAAATCTTTATGCCTAATATGTAAGCTGCTTCGCCAAGATCCTTCATTGAAAAACTATTATTCAAATATTCCTTGACACTATTAAGAAGGTCTACATCATTCCCAATCAACAATATGTCATCCACATACAGTATTAAGAATGCTACAGAGCTCCCACTCACTTTCTTGTAAATACAAGCTTCTCCATAAGTTTGTATAAAACCAAAACTTTTGATTACCTTATCAAAACGTTGATTCCAACTTCGGGATGCTTGCTTCAATCCATAGATGGACCGTTGAAGCTTGCATACCTTGTTAGCATCTTTAGGATCGACAAAACCTTTGGGTTGCATCATATACAACTCTTCATCAATGTCTCCATTGAGGAATGCTGTTTTGACATCCATCTGCCATATCTCATAATCATAATATGCAGCGATTGCTAACATAATCCTCACAGACTTTAGCTTCGCTACTGGTGAGAAAGTCTCATCGTAGTCAACTCCTTGAATTTGTCGAAACCCTTTTGCGACAAGTCGAGCTTTATAGACAGTAACATTACCATCAACATCTGTTTTCTTCTTGAAAATCCATTTGTTCTCGACAGCCTTCCGGCCATCCGGTAAGTCCACCAAAGTCCATACTTGGTTTTCGTACATGGATCCAATCTCGGATTTCATGGCTTCTTGCCATTTATTGGAATCTGGGCTCATCATCGCTTCCTCATATGTCTCGGGGTCATCGGTGTTGTCCACCAACATGACATTCATAACGGAATCATACCAATCTGGAGTGGTACGAGTTCTCGTTGACCTCCGAGGCTCTGTAGCAACTTCAACCGAAGTTTCATGATCATCATCATTAGCTTCCTCTCTTATTGGTGCAGGCACCACAGGAACTTCTTCCGGTGCTGCGCTACTCGCAATTTCGAGAGAAGGTTCGACAACCTCGTCGAGTTCTACTTTCCTTCCAGTCACTTCTTTCGAGAGAAATTCCTTCTCTAGAAAGGATCCATTCTTGGCAACAAAGATTTTGCCTTCGGATCTATGATAGAAGGTATACCCAATAGTTTCCTTCGGGTATCCTATGAAGACGCATTTTTCCGCTTTGGGTTCAAGCTTGTCCGGCTGTAACTTCTTTACATAGGCTTCGCACCCCCAAATTTTAAGGAACGACAATTTAGGTTTCTTCCCAAACCATAATTCATACGGTGTCGTTTCAACGGATTTAGATGGTGCCCTATTTAAAGTGAATGCGGCTGTTTCTAATGCATAACCCCAAAATGATAGCGGTAAATTTGTAAGTGACATCATAGAACGAACCATATCTAAGAGAGTTCGATTACGACGTTCAGACACACCATTACGCTGTGGTGTTCCCGGCGGTGTCAACTGCGAAAGTATTCCACATTTCTTCAAATGCTCGCCAAACTCGTAACTTAGATATTCACCTCCACGATCAGAACGTAGAAATTTAATCTTCTTGTTACGTTGATTCTCTACCTCACTTTGAAACTCCTTTAAACTTCTCGAAAGTTTCGGACTTATGTTTCATGAAATAGATATACCCATATCTACTCAAGTCATCCGTGAAGGTAAGAACATAACGATAACCACCGCGCGATGCTACACTCATTGGACCACACACATCGGTATGTATGATTTCCAATAAGTCCGTAGCTCGCTCCATCATACCAGAAAATGGAGTCTTAGTCATTTTACCCATCAGACATGCTTCGCATCTTTCAAGTGATTCAAAATCAAGTGATTCAAGAAGTCCATCGGAATGGAGTTTCTTCATACGCTTCACTCCAATGTGACCAAGACGACAGTGCCACATATAGGTTAAGTTATCGCTTGATTTCAAACGTTTAGCTTCAATGTTATTAATATGTGTATTTCCACTATCGAGATTCAATATGAATAGACCATCTATCAAAGGTGCATGTGCATAAAACATATTACTCATATAAATCGAACAACCATTATTCTCGGATTTAAACAAGTAACCGTCTCGCAATAAACAAGATCCCGATATAATGTTCATGCTCAACGCAGGCACCAAATAACAATTATTTAAGTATAAAACTAATCCCGATGGTAGATGAAGAGGTAGCGTGCCGACCGCGATCACATCAACCTTTGATCCGTTTCCTACGCGCATCGTCACCTCGTTCTTCGCTAGCTTTCGTTTATTCTGCAGCTCCTGTTTCGAGTTACAAATATGAGCAACCGAACCAGTATCAAATACCCAGGCACTACTACGAATACTAGTGAAATACACATCAATAACATGTATATCAGATATACCTTTCTTCTTGATGTTGCCGTTCTTCAAATCCGCCAAGTACTTTGGGCAATTCCGCTTCCAGTGACCTTCTCCCTTGCAGTAAAAGCACTCAGTATCAGGCTTGGGTCCAGCCTTGGTCCTCTTCGTCAGCATGGTAGCTTTCTTACCACCCTTCTTGAAGTGTCCCTTCTGCTTAGACTTGCCTTTCTTGAATTTGGTGGTCTTATTGACCATCAACACTTGGTGCTCTTTCTTGATCTCCACTTCTGCAGATTTTAACATAGCAAATAGTTCTGGCAACTCTTTGTTCATGTTCTGCATGTTGTAGTTCATCACAAAGTTCTTGTAACTTGGTGGTAGTGATTGGAGGATGCGGTAAACTCCCAAAGTATTAGGAATCACTATACCCAAACTTTGAAGTTTATTTGCGTGCCCAGACATCTTAAGCACATGCTCACTGACGGAGCTACCCTCTTCCATCTTGCAGTTAAAGAACTTTTCAGAAGCTTCATAACTTTCAATTGCCGCATGAGTCTCAAAAATTAATTTGAGATCCTCGACAATATCATATGGATCTGACTCTTCAAACCTTTTCTGAAGCTCCGATTCTAAACCATACAAGATAGCACACTGAACTATGGAGTACTGATTCTTCCGAGCGAGGTAAACATTCTTTACTTCATCGGTAGCATCAGCTGCAGGTGGGTCACCTAGCGGTGCATCCAGCACATAGGTCAAATTACCAGCTGTGAGGACAATCCTCAAATTGCGGAACCAATCCGCGAAGTTGCTTCCATTGTTTTTCAACTTTTCTTTCTCTAGGAACGCATTAAAATTGATGGTAGGGGCTGCCATTGATCTACAACATATTTGCAATAGTTTAGACTAAGTTTATGACAAATTGAGCTCAAATTAATTAATGAAATTAAACTAGGTGAACTCCCACTCAAAACAACATCCCTCACATTGTTTTAGTGATCACACGAACCAAAACTACTATATCAACACCGATCATCACGAGAGCCGATATAGTTTTAATGGCGAACAATCATCATGTTCATCATATCTACTATATGATTCATGCTTTGCCTTTCGGCGATCCGTGTTCCTGAGGCCATGTCTGTACATGCTAGGCTCGTCAAGATCAAACCTTAGTTACCGCATAAGCAAATCTGGCTTGCTTACGTTGTATTCACCCGCGGAATCAAAGACACCCGATCATCACGTGGTGCTTTGAAGCAACAAGCTTTGGCAACGGTGCATACTAAGGGTGAACACTTCAGAACTTGAAATTTATGTGCATGAGGGATCATCTTATAATGCTACCGTCGTCTACTAAGCAATACAAGATGCATAAAGGATTAACATCACATGCAATTCATAATATGTGATATGATATGGCCTTTCTTCTTTGTGCTTCCGATCTCCATCTTCAAGCACGAATATGATCTCCATCATCACCGGCATAGCATCAAGGTCAATGACGCTTCTTCATGGTTGTCGTCCACCAGCTTCAACTATTACAACTATTTTGAATAGACACGCAGGTCTTAACAGAAATTAAAGACAACCATATGGCTCCTGCCGGTTGCCAACTTACAATAAGGAACATTGCATACATCAAATATAATCACAATCATGGCCATATCACATCACTGCACACCCCTGCAAAACAAAGTTAGACGCTTCTACTTTCTTTGCATATTTTACGTGGTTTGGGGCTTTCCATAAGTGTCGTTCTAACCTACGAACAAGAACCACAACATTGATACTAGCATTGTTGATTACCCGTTGTAAATTGGATCTTTACTATGCTAGGAGAAACAGGCACCCGCAAAGCCACTTATGCAATACAAGTTGCATGTTAAGCGTGGAGCAAGTCTCATGAACGATGTCATGTAAGGTTAGCCCGGGCCGCTTCATCCCAACATACCGCAAGATGCAAAGTACACAAAAAGCAATCTACAATAAAAGCATCAACGCCCACAATGACCATTGTGTTCTACTCGTGCAACAGATCTACATATAGACACGGCTCTGATACCACTGTAGGGGTTCGTAGCATGGAAAACAAAAATTTTCTATCGCATACAAACAAACAAGCCAAGATCTATCTACTAGATTGTAGCAACGAGTCGATGGAATAACTCACCCTCGAAGATTCCAAAGTGTTTAACGAGAGCAGATTCTCGTGGGTGATGTAGTCGTACTCTTTCCGATCTCAAGATCGTGTAGACGATCCTTCCGGCGCCACGTTCCAGCAGCGCCCCCGCAGTCGGTCACACGTTCGGTACTCGACGAAGACCTTCCTCTCCCTTGTTCCAGCAGGCAGCGGAGGTTGTAGCACTCTCCTCGCGATTCCGGCAGCACAACGGCGTGGTACCGGAAGTAGAGGGGAGATCCCGCAGGGCTTCGCCTTAAGCCGGTGCGAGTATGGTGGAGCTTATGAGAGAGGCTATTAGTGGTCTAGTAATTAGACACACCAATTAGAGGGCTCTAAACCAATTAGAAGGCTCTAAACCAAAATAGCTCTAAACCGGGGTTTTAGATCTAGGGTTTAGTTTAGAGGGTAGGAACTAGTAGTGTTGTGTAGAGAGGGGAGCCCTGCCCCTCCCTTTATAGGTGGGAGGGCCGGCGGCCAAGGGGAGGAGTTCCTCCCCAACTCGGCCTTGGGAGGTGCGCCGGCCAAGGGGAGGAACCCTCCTCCAACTCGGCCTCCACCTCTCCTCCTCTTTCTCCTCTTTCCGAAAACTGGCAGTTTGACCGAAAACTGGCAGTTTGACTTTTTCAATTAGGATTTGAATTAACCCTTTATTTCGGACAGCGAGAACACTTAGTACATGATGCAATCATTCCAACATGCAATGACACATTCATGTACCCCTTCCCTCCCGGAGTGCCGGACATTCCGGGACCTTCTAGAATGTTCCCGATGAAAACACCGGAATCATTCCCGAACTCCGAAACGGGACTTTCCTTATATGAATCTTATTCTCCGGACCATTCCGGATCACCTCGTGATATCCCGGATCCCATCCGAGACTCCGAACAACATTCGGTCTCTTTCTCATAATACCATAACTACTCAAACAACGTCGAATCCTTAAGTGTGTCTCCCTACGGTTCGTGAATTATGCAGACATGATCGAGACACTTCTCCGAACAATAACCAATAGAGGAATCTGGAAATTCATATGGCTCCCACATATTTCTACGATTACTTTGCGATCGAATGAACCACTTACATACGATACCAATTTCCCTTTGTCTCACGATATGTTACTTATCCGAGGTTATGATCTTCGGTATCTTCTGCATACCTAGTTCAACCTCGTTACTGATAAGTACTCTTTTCTCGTTCCCGTGATATGTGATCCCTTGTGACCCAGTCACATGCTTGCAAGCTAATTGGATGACATTTCACCGAGAGGGCCCAGAGAATATCTATCCGTCATGTGGATGGACAAATCCCACTCTTGATCCATGTGTTTCAACCAATACTTTCCGAACACTCAATACCACCTTTATAGCCACCCTGTTACGGTGTGGTGTTTGATGACATCAAAGCATCCATCCAGTAAAGGTGATATGCATGATCTCATGGTCGAAGGAATTAGGTTACTATGTATCAGAAAGCATATAGCAATTGAACTATTGAAATGACTTGATCTTTATGCTACGCTTATCTATAGGAGTATGTCCACCATATCATTCTCCTAACGATATGATCTTGTTGTTGATAACATCTCAATGTTCATGACAAAGAAACCACATCATCAATCAACCAACAAGCTAGTGAAGTATAGAGGCTATACTAGGGACTTCAAATTAAGTTTACAATTCACACAAGTATTAATGGTTTCCTTGTTAATACTATTATAGCATGAATGCAAACATTTATCATAAACACAAAGATATAATAATAACTATATTTATTATTGCCTCTAGGGCATATCTCCAACATTTGAGATCGACGTCGTTAGCAGGGTTACCCTTCCGGCTTGGCCTGGGCAGGGTTATGGACGCCATTGGTTATTCTTCAGGGCTCTTAGCCCCATTTATATCTTGTCCGTAGTCGGACACTCTATCGTTTTTAAGGTTTATTTGGATCTTTGTATAGTATATCTGTATTCTTGACTCATGGAGTCATTGTTGTATATATATGTTCTGTGGGTTCCATCGTGGACTAATGTGTAAATGTATTACTTTGTTCTCCACCCGCACGAAAGTGCCTGGTGGGCGTCCTTGAATCGTTTCTATGCGGGTTTGGCGGAAAGGGCTAAAACTTTCATAGGGCCAATTCGAGGGTGTTACAGAGTGGTATCAGAGCCCAGCAGTTGCGATACCCCACAAGTCCAGCCTATAGGATATCCTAGCTAACGGCCGAAGTAGAGTGTCAAAACTATTTTCGAAAATCGGTTGGATAGATCTTATTAGGTCTGATTTTACTCCTTACCCCTCTGCCATTCTCCTCTTACTTCTGCGTGTTTTGGATCTGTTCTCTTATGTTTCTTCGAGTCCAGGAATTCTCGTGGTTGGGTATCCGTCGTACCTTCAGGGTTACGCTTCCTCCTTTGGTAACGGTGCTTCTACATCCGGTCTTCATGCTATCTGAGGAATCCTTCGTCTGTGGTACCATTATTTGTTCCTTGTTTGTGCCTTCCGGTGTTTTCCGACGCGACGACATCCGCTGCGCTAGATCTGATGCAGAGCCTGCATCATTCCTTTGTTCTTCGAACATTGCCTGTAAAGATCTTCAGTCTAATTCCAAGAGTTGGTTGCATAATTCTTCGATTCATGTGCAGAGTAATAGTTCGGGTGCGCGATGGACTGATCACCATCCGACTACTCTTATCATTCGCTCTTGTACATTGAATCGGTGGATCCAGCAATTTTACTCCGTCCACGGAAGCTAGAGGTGGCTTTATTTGTTGATACCTCTACCTTCGCCCTTTGTTCCCGGAGTGTTCTCTCGACGATCACGGACAACAACACCTTGTTGGCGGTGTTGCCGATTTCAAGATGGATCAAGAATCTTTGTTAGTGGTGTCGCGAGAATCTACACGAAGCGAGAAGATTCAGATCGCCAACCTTCTTCCCGGTACCATGAGGCGGATCTCGAGGGCGAGATCCATTGTTAGTGGTGTCGAATTGTGGCGCCCCGCTAAAACCACTACTAGAAAATCACGGTGTTTTTGTGCATTGCATCATCATGACCGCATGATCATGTCATCATGCCACATTGCATTTGAGCATCGTCATCATCATGCATGGTTTTGTCTAAAACTATTTTCGAAAAGTCTAGCTTTTGTTTTTTAAATATCCCCCGTCTTTATTCAAATACAAACACCGGTCCTCCGGATTATTTTATTTTGTCTAAAAAAAGGTTTACAAACGCCTCGTTTTTAATAAATAAATTTTTTATATTATTTTTTTAGGAGGCAGCCCGCCAGGCCCGAAAGCCCGGCCGGCCACCTCCAAACCCTAAAACCCCTAACCCTTTCCTAGTCTAACCCATTCCCGCCACCACCTTATCTCCCCACACCGACCAACCCCATCCCGACAACCCACCCGCTCCTGCAGCCGACCCCACCCGGCTCTCTTGTCCCGCATCGCCCGCTCCACCCGCGCCGTGCACCCCTCCCCAGCGTGCAACGCGTGCACATAGCGCGCGTGGTACAACCGCCAGCCAACCGGCCTCTGCATGCACGCGACGTGGTTGCCACCTACCGCCCGTCGCACCACTCCCCTGGCCCCACCCCCTGGGCGTGTACGCGTCGTGCACAGACAGCACGCGCGGCAACGTGCCTCGCACCACCCCACCGTGTCTCTCCCATTGCCCTGGCCCCACCACTCCTCCCGCGTGACCCCATCCCCACCACCTATCGCACCAACACGCCACCCCCGCTTCCCTTGTCACTATCGCCCTTGGTCCACCACCTGGTGCCCACGCGCCGCTCGCTCTCTCTCCCCGCTCTTCCTCTCTCCCGCTGCATCCCGCCGCGCGCCTCCCTTCCTCCCTCGCCCGGCCACCGCAACACGCCTCTGCCAAGCTCCACCCTGCCGCCATCGCTTCCAGGGCCGCCTCTAGGGGGCACCCCTCCCTCTCGCGTCCTCCTTCTTGGCCGGCCCGGCCTCCGCCTCGGCCGCCTCGCAGGCAACCGCCGGCGAGCTCCTCCGCCGTCCCCACCAGCGCCTGCTCGTCCCCGCCGCCGCAGGTACCCCTCCTTCCGCTCGACCTCGCCTCCCTCCGCCAGGTTCGCCGCTTCCCCGAGCGTCGCGACCACCTGCCCCTGCCGTCGTCTCCTTCGCGGGCCCCTCCTCCGTTCCGTCCCCGCCGCCCAAGTTCCGCCGGCGCTTTTCCGCTCGGCCCTGGCGCCGTCTCTCTGACCCGGCAGCGCAGCCGTGGGCCCCCGCCTCGCTGACCTTCCCCACCTCGACGGCCGCCTCGAGCCCATGCCACCTCGCAGATCCTGCCGGGGCCGCCCTCTCGCCTCTGCTCCGGCATGCCCGCACCGACGCCCTGCGAGCCTGTGACCCCCGCTGCGTCTCCGTTCCGTTGGGGCCCAACCCCGTCGTCGCCAGTGCCCATCTGCCTCCACTCGTGTAGGTTCCCCTGTGTAGTACCATGTTGGTACTGTGTTTTCGATTTTGTTTGTAAACTCTTGGAAGATGTAGCAGAGTAGTGACCAGATCCTGTCGTGCAGGCTGTTTGTTCTGCTCGACCAGGTTTGGGTTCCAGTTCGAGTTGTTGTACCCAATAGGTGCTCCACGTGATGTTTCGTCCGAGCTGCAAGGTCTCCACGATCTACAAGGATGCGACACCCTCTTCATAGATAAGTTCTTCTACTAACCCGACCGTGGACGTTGGCAAGGCCTCCGAAGAGGGAACATGGTGCCACCCAAAGAACCACCGAGAAGATCTTCGACCCGAGACATCTAACTCTTCGGAACGCCTAGTTCTCCGTCACGGGATGACAAGTTCTCCTCGGATCCCGAAACCGAAGACCCCGTACCCACATGGAACCGAAGACACGGTACCCCAAGATCGCCTTCCCGGACCCGATGGCTAAGACCCTGAAGCTCGATCCCGAGGATCCGAACCCCGAAGACCGATCCCACCAAGCCCGAACCCTGTCAAACCCTCGGAACCCAAGATCTTCGGAACCACATGTGTGAACCTTTTCCCGAGCCCCTATTTTATAAATGCTATATATAAAACTTGTGCATATTAATTGTTCATCTCACATGCATATCATGTGGTTTGGGGGCATTATGCCAATTCACCTCATAATTAAATATGGAGTGTTTATGCGGGATATCTGTGCCTTATTCCGGACTCCATTTAAATTGGTGTAGCGAATCGATGCCATGTTTCGCCTTGTTAATACGACATTTAAATTGCGGGGTAGTTAAATAACTCGAACCGTTTAATTAATTAACAAGACCCCGGTTCCGCTTAATACTGCCTAATTGCATCGCATCTACATCATATCATAATCATGCCAGATCTTCTGCCGTACTATTAAATATTGCATCCGGTGTTTCTTCTAGTGTTTGCTTCTTCGCGGATTAGGCCGATGAGTTGATGTGAGTATCGACAAGTTCTCCGGA
Organism: Avena sativa; assembly: GCA_916181665.1. Taxonomy (NCBI): domain Eukaryota; kingdom Viridiplantae; phylum Streptophyta; class Magnoliopsida; order Poales; family Poaceae; genus Avena; species Avena sativa. The sequence goes on along the minus strand of OV702292.1, from coordinate 75,806,807 downwards.
TATGAACCATCGACAGTGTTCCCAGGAGAGCATCTCTCCCCCTTCTTCCTATTTAGCATTTATAGTCTTTATTTCCTCCTGTTGATCTATTGCTATCCTTGTCGCGATGCTTTAGTTTCTGTGCACCAGTTATATCCCGTGTAGCCTCTATATTGCCTTGGACACCTCCTATTACCTGTGTTTGGTAGATAGCTCGCCTTGCAAGTCGTAGTTGCTTGCTCAGGTGCGATCTTGTGTTGTCGAGTATCATAGTTGTTGGTATGCTGGCAGATGTTTATGGTGGAGATGCTTATTGGTGGAGATGCTTATTGGTGGAGATGATCATGACATTAAATACAACTATTAAACTGATAGATATAATTAATGCAGAGGCATCAGTGGGCAATAGATGTTATTTGGTTCTTCCACGCTCACTTGTGTCCCGTAGGACCCCGAGTACTTGATACTTGTTCCTTGATTTTTCGCACTATCCACATCCGGGAGGCCTTATGGACCCCCCTGAGCTAGATCTTGATTCATTTCTATTTCTTGGGGCCACAAGTAGTTTGGGGCTTTATTACTATTTTGTACTTATGCCATGCTTTAACTGCTTTATTTAAGATTGTGCGTGGAGCACCTGTACTGTTTTGGATGCGGAGTGTTTTCACGGTATGGACAAGCCCAGTCACACTTTCGGGTTCCCAGTCGTTTACAGCCGTTGACGCAAACCCTGGGTCCGTTCCGAAGCTATCCAACTTCGTTGCGGGTAGCTTAGTGGGGTGGCCCCTTGAAATATTTTATGAATCCTGTGATCGTTTTGTCGTGAATGCCTCGTTGGGTTTTGAGTTGGTTTTTCGGAGGTTGATCGAGTGTGTGTTGCTATTTGTGCACCCCTGCAGTAAAACTTTCTGAAAGCCGTGTCCGCGGTTATGGACGACTTGGAGCACAGTATCTCGATCATAGACAAGCATAACTAAAGTAGTGCTATAAATTTTACTTAATATATCTGACTAGTAATCAGCTTCACTATAACGGAATGGATATTAAAAATGCCAACCACTGGTGGACCTGGGTTGTTTTGTTATATCTGCCTAGTAAGTATTGCAACTCCAATGGAATGTGATAAAAGTGCCAACAATTGCTGGGTTTTGGGATTCCTCAGGACAATTATATCTGACTAGTAAAGGTTCCAACTACCACAGAATGGTAATTAAAACTGCCCACTACTCATGCTTCAGGATGACTCATGCTATCTATATCTGACTAGTAAGTGCTTCAACTATAATGGAATGAATAAAACTGCCCACCGTGTGAGTTCCTCGGTTTGATTTCCTCGTTTTGTCTTGAGGGGGAATACCAGGATGGGTATGTTTGGTGTTAGTATCAGGCATGATCCGAATAGGTCTTTCTTACCCCTCTCTAATAGCCGCCAGTGATACCGAGTCTCTATAGGTTGTTTAGTGCCGCTGCGCTGCCGCTTCAGTCCACCATACCTATGTAGGCGAGAGCCGCCGAATTCTAGCCTTGTCGTGTACTGGCCTCAGTACTAATGCCCCTCTTTTTCTTTTGCCCTTTGTCGGCACCCCTTTTGTTTTAGCAGGTTTGAGATCGACGTCGTTAGCAGGGTTACCCTTCCGGCTTGGCCTGGGCAGGGTTATGGACGCCATTGGTTATTCTTCAGGGCTCTTAGCCCCATTTGCATCTTGTCCATAGTCGGACGCTCTATCGTTTTTAAGGTGATTTGGATCTTTGTATAGTATATCTGTATTCTTGACTCATGGAGTCGTTGTTGTATATATATGTTCTGTGGGTTCCATCATGGACTAATGTGTAATGGTATTACTTCGTTCTCCACCCGCACGAAAGTGCCTGGTGGGCGTCCTTGAATCGTTTCTATGCGGGTTTGGCGGAAAGGGCTAAAATTTGCATAGGGCTGAGTCGAGGGTGTTAGAGATCCAGGCACATGGCTTAATAGGATTGATAGGATACCCATATCAACAAGTTGCAACTTCTTTTCCGGAAGCTCATTCGAAAAGAACTCTAAGGTTAAGCGTGCTTGGCCTAGAGCAATTCTAGGATGGGTGACTGACCGGGAAGTGGGTAACCGGGTGCGCATGAGTGAGGACAAAGTGCGCAGAAAAGACTAGTGTTGGTCTGTGGGGCCAGTCTAGATATCATATTAAGCTGCCAGGAGTGACACCCCCCGGGCCCAGGAGTGGACGGGGTGTTACAGTCATCATCCATATCCTCATCCTTTCGTGGCTTGAATCTAGGATCTTTGCACACCAGGAATTCACACAGATTTTTATGAGCATCCCCATGGAACAACATACAATCATATTCACAAGCATCTATTTTCTCAACTTCCATTCCCAACAGACAAACGATCTGCTTAGCTCTGTAATAATTCTAGGGCACGTTGTTTCCCTCTAGAAGTAAGTCGTGTAAAAATTTCAGAAAGAGAGTTACACTTCGGTCTGACCACTTGAACTTCTCCTTCGTCTGCAACAGCTCCATCATAGTGGCCAACTTTGTGTGCTCTGGCTTACAATTTGTATACATTGGCATCTCTAAGTCTTTTAGCGTGCACGCAAATTTGTTGTGTTGTTTCTCACCCTTGCCGTTAAAGTATTTTTCAAATCTCCACAACATTTGGCTCAACTCTTGTTGTTCAACTGGGTTAGCAGTGTCATCTGCAGATGCATGCTCATCATATCCAAACTCTGTCAATGGGAACAAAATGGTAGGCTCACCATCATCCATTCATCATCTTCCTGTTCATCATCATCCCCCACTATAATTTGTTGTTCGCCGTGATTGCTCCAATATTCATACCCCATCATAAATCCCCTTGTGATCAAGTGTGCCTAGATCCTAGAAATGTATCTACAACGTATCTCGTTTTTGCAGTCCAAACATGGGCAACTGACCCACTGGTCATTCCTACGACCCCTATCTTCTTCAGTAGCTTCCAAGAAACCCGCAAGGCCATTGTTGAACGCCTCGGATCCACGATTTTGGTGGTACATCCACTATCGCTCCATCTACAAAATAAGGCACGTCAAAATTTATATATGGTTCTAAGAAAAATAAGGGCAAAAATAGAATTACAGGAACAAAATCAGAGAGAACAAAGCCCGGACCACCCGGGCGGATACACGGACACCCCGTATGTGCAGAATTCCGAATAATTCTGGCGTTTCTCCGAAATTCGACCATTAAAGACTGTACCCCGCATCGGGAAAGAATCAAATAGTAAGATTTGAAACACAAGTTGTTATTCTTTTTGACAATGATGAATCGACTACATGCAAAGAAGCGATGATGGGCCCTGACTCCATAAAATGACCAGAAGTCATTAAATCCGTGATAGTATCCATATACGAGAAATCAAGTTTTTGGAACTTGGAAGACCGTCCGGAAAGGCATGAAGCTATCGGTCGTGTTTGGATTTATAAAGAAATAGACATGGATGTTTGACATTTATGAAATAGTCAACATGTCAGAAAGGAGTTTATGAAAATATCCAAGGAGTTGACTACGACAATATTTAATCTTTCGTAGTGACATTTAGTCTTTACGGGTTAATATAGAAAGCACTACATATAATTTGGTATATGATAGTTGAACAAACAAAACAAAGTTATTCTAATAGAATGGTTACCTAGGACGTGTATATGACATGGTCCGAAGGGTTTTGTTAATTCAAATGATGCTAAAAGGGCATGCAAACTTCAATGGTTGAAGTAAGCATAGCGGAGTTGGAATCTTCACCGTGATAAAACTGTTAAAAGGTTTAATTTTATTGGAGACGATGAAGATGCTTGCATTTGCAAGAAGTTAAGTGGGAGCGCTGAGACATATTTCCAATACATTATGTAGAGGACATGTTGTTGATTGGAAATGATATATCTTTTATTGACACGGGTTAAGAATTTCATTAAAATTGGATTTCGATGAAGGACTTGGGCAAAACCAGAATATTTGGCATCAATGTCTATATGGATAGATTGAGGCGCTAATATGGTTGTGCCAGAAATACATATATGAGATATTTAAAGGGTTAAATATGGAAACGACAAGAAAGGTTCTTGCTGCATGGAAAGGATTGAATCAAGATTCAAGTGTATTGACACTTGGTGAGTGAAATCACATGAATATTTTGATCAATAATACTGTGATATGTACATATCCAGATATGTCCTATGCTCTAAATGTTCTGAGCATATACCAGAATGATTCATAAGATGATCATTTGACGATAGTAAAGATATTCTTATGAGATTTGGAAGAACTAAGAATATATTTTGTTTAAGTGACAAATAGTTAAAAGTAAGTGTTACATTGATACTAGTTTGTCAAAAGATACAAATTAAATTTATCCCAATTTAAACTATGGGTGGCACAATTTAATGGAAAGGAGGTTCCATGATGGATTTGGATGAGTTCCAAAGTTGATAGATTGTGACGGATACTACAACAAAAGGCTAAGTATATGACTGCTATAGTAGCAGCAAAGGAGGGAATTTGGTTAAGTAGTTTGTTTTCAAGTAAGGTGTGGTTCACAGTGAGCTAGTACTATGAAGATATATTGTGTGACAATTATATCAACATGTTTTAACTCAAAGGAACTAAAGGTCTCACCAAAGGACTAAATTTATACAATGCCATCTCATTAGAGAATGAGTGATGCATAGATATGCAAAGACATGCAAATACACGCAGACAAGGCCAAGTTTCCACGCCGCTACAAAAGGAAAACAGTAGATAGCTACACCTATACGTTGGCACCCGCGGGCTTCTTTGACTCCGTGGCAGCCTCCGACGTTGTGGCCTTCGCTGTGGTGGCTCCTGACGTTGTATCCCCTGCTACGGTGGCCCCTGACGTCGTGGCATTCGCCGCCTTCAGCCGTTTTCGCTCCACAGAGTACTTCGCGTGTGTCTCTATGAGCCGCGACCCATATTTATGACAGCAAGCAGCAAAGGGAGCAAAAACTACCTCCTAGCCCTCCGCAGTCATTGGCATCCTCGAAGTAATTCGGTTGACGTCCAGATTGGCACCGCAGGCCTGTGCCATCGCCAACCCCAAGGATGTGCTGGCTCCCTTTTGCGTGTTATTGAAGTCCACAGGCACGCCACCCGTGAAGGTCTCGACTAGGCAATCAAAATCTTCAACTAGCTTGGCCTTGGGGAGCATATCTTCACGAAGGAGTCCTAGAATGGCTCCGTCCTTCTTGAGGGCGTCTTGAGCAGAGGCACCACGATCTTCGACCACTGTCACAACATCAACCAAGGCGTCCCCATGGGCCAGAGCCTGGCGGTCGAAGCCAACACTGGAAGCATCTGAAATCGCATTCCATCAAGTTAGCAAGCATGACCAAAGAGGAAAATACAAGCATAATGAAAAATATTAGCTATACACATACCCGAGAGCACTTGTGCGACAGAGAAAAGTTGTTCCGCGAACCCCTTTTCTCTGTCGACTACAGCGGCTATCAGGTCATCCTCACGCTTCTTCGACTATTGTTTAAGGCGCTCGAGGACTTTGAGTGCCTCATCTCGCTTGGTCTGCCGCGCTCAGACCCTTCTCAAGAGAATTCACTTGACGAAGCAGATCATTGTTTTCCTTTGAATAACAAGGGAAACACGTCAAGCCCAGACAAAATGAAGATTCGGCAGCACAACACAGGTCGACTGGCTTACTTTGCAGCTGCTGGTTGTCAGTATCCAGTCGTGCATGCTGCCGGCCCAAGGTCACGATCTGCTCACCTAAACAAACAGCCTCCTACAGGATAGGCTATAGAGGATAACTGATGTCAAGGCAGAATTCGACAACGAATAAACTTTTGGATTGAAAAAGCTTCGAAACACTTACATGACCATCTAAAGACTCCGAAGGTATTCTCTTGGTGGGCGTCTGCACAAGAACCCTATGTTGCTCCATATGGGGCAAGCTTGAGGAACTCACGTTGGAGTTGGCCGCTATCTTCGGGGATAGTGCTGACTCCTCCGCATTCACACCTTTGGAGTCCACGACTCTGGCATCCTCCAGGAAGGAGCAGTCGTCCGACAATGATGATGATGCAGTCCTATTGCAGCAAGTTCACGAAAAGCATTGAGCACAAAGATAATTGCAAGACAGGAAAACCTCAACATTCCAGCAGAAGACTTACCTGTCAAAGTTGTCGAGGTCAAAATCCTCATCTAGCGGCTCCTTCAATTTCTTCAGTTTCTTTAGCAACGGTGGAGCCACGCTGCGGATAGGAACCGCTGGAATAGGACTGGTGGTACCCACCTCAAGCGAAGCATCCTTCGGCGCCTCTAGCGTAGACCCGTCAGAATCCTCGCTCCAAGAGCGCTTGCGAGTGCCATCCTCGCTAGAATCAAGGATTTTCTGTGTAGGCACAATCGACCCTGGTTCGTCATCCTCTTCGGCCTCGGAGGGTAGAACCTCCTTTGGCTGTGGTGGTACCAAAGTCGCCACTTTCAATTCCTGATACGAGGATCAAACTACAATCAAAGAAAGCCTTATGAGCAAACTGACAAGCAAAAGAAAAAGTTGATGATAAGTTACCTCAGGAGGGGAGTTACTCACGCAGAAAGGCAGGACGACTGAGTCTCCAGGAAGCTTATACTTAACAGTGTACTTGGTAAGCGCCCTGACCCTTTTGTCAACCTCGCCTGAAGATATGTTCTCCTTGGAGACGCGAGTGATGTCATCGAAATTGGTCCAGAGATACATCGGATGTGCTCTGGCCTGCAGAGGCTGCACCCACCGCTGCAAGAATGTGCGAATAAGGTCGACACCGGTGATTTCCTGGCCTGGGACAAGCTTAAGATCGCAGACGCGCTTGTACAAGACTTCGATTTCTTCCACCTCGGCAGGCATCACAACGTTCTTCCAGGACCTCTTCCTCCTCAGCTCAGCCTTGGGATCGAAAGGAGCAAGTCCATATCATTCGCCGTCAACATATTGATCGTGAATGTAGAACCATTTTTTCCTCCACCCTTGGACGGACTCGGTGATTTTTAGGCTGAAGTATTGGACATTGGGGTCCACGTAGATCCCACAGCCGCCAACATCATACACAACTGAGCCAGAACCAGACTGCTACTTCCGCTTATATAGCTTCTTGAAGGGACTGAAGTGTTGCTCGATTCCGAGCCAGCACTCGGCGAGGGTAATGTAGCACGCGATGTGCAGGATGGAGTTTGGGGTCAGCTGATGTAGTTGGAGCCCATAGAAACACATCAAACCTCGCACAAATTTATGGAGGGAGAGAGAAATACCGCGAAGGATGAATGCCAAAAACATCACCCGAAATTCAACAGGAGGATTGGAGATTGCCTCTAGACCCGGCATCTGGCAATCTGCTTCATTGGTGGGGAAAATATCGTCCTGGCGATGTGTGTGGAGCTCATGCTCCTTCAAGGAGGTGCGCCTCCATGACCCGTTGGTCACACGGGTCCCTGGACCCTTCTTCTTGGCAGTGGCGGCGACGCCAGACCCAGTGGTGATGGTGTTTTTCTTCTTCACCGCGGCGGCGGCAGCGGCAGATCCAGCGTCTACAAAAGGTGTCCTCTGTAATTTGTAACAAATAGGCACACATATATGCATGCGTAACATCTGATTGTGAATACATTTTTAACTGAATTTCTAGTGACATGTAGAACATAAATATTTTCCAATCCATCGGTTTCTAAACTATATGGAGTTTTTACTATAAATCTGAAATTTGGTTGTGACTATATGTTATAGTATATTTTTATTAATATGTAGTGCCTCCCTTCTTCTTCTCCATCTTTTGGCGGCGGAGGGACCGGAGGAAGTAACTGGGAAACGCTTTGAGAACATCCAGCGTAGCACGGATAGTGGACGCGATGAAGCAGAGAAGAATGGCAATAGAGGAAGTGCGCGAAGATGGAAGAAGATCAGTGCAAAAAATTTGCCGCACATAAACCCTACTTAAGCATCAGAAGAGTGCCATCCAACGGCTCGCAGACACACCCCCACACGTGGCGTACATCAATGGAGACACGTGATAGTGGTAACGTCGAACCGTCGTTGCATGTTCCCCACTGTGCGCGAGCATCAAGGAGGCGCAGTTAAACCCAAAGATTATGCATGACTGGTCAAATCTCGGTCAGATTTCGGGGCCCACCTTCATCACGTCCCATCAAACCGCGTATGCGGACAACTGACCACATCAGGTTGTCAGCACTGACGTTATCAAAGAAACCCACTCCAGTAGGAACTTTATATTCGACTTATCTAGTCCTCGGTCGATTCTGCGACTCGACCTAGCTCTCGGGGGCTACCCCTAATAGGAGCGCTGGCCGCGCACCCGAACATTACAAAAAGGGCACAAAACTGCCATGACAAACGTACAAGACATTTATATCTCACCTCCTCTATCGAAATTAACGATTCGATTGCGGTCTCCGGGGCTCCTCCCATAGGGAGCGCTACACATCAACAAAGATAAAACTAATGACAGCGGGTGACAATTGTTCAAAGTCCCCACTCGATTCTGCGACTCGAATAGGCACTCGGGGGCTACTCCCATAGGGAGTGCTAGTCGCGCACCCTATGCAATGAAAAAATATTTGTACATGGCAAAAGCGTTGACCACGTCCGTACCATAAGCATTTAAAGCATTTGGCGACTCCGCCTCACAATCACTGAACATACTCTTCAAAGAGACAACGTCTCCTAGGTCACCCGAATCACCTTCGTGGTGAATAAACTTTCGGATGCCGTGTTAACAACGTGAAGGTAAGACCTGCAAAAGGCCTGACAGCGCACTTGATGCACTCTACCAGAAATAATCCATGTCTACAGGAACGATGAAAAGCCTTGACGGACGCGTCGAGTGCTCACACCCAAGCACTAGAATTCGGCTCTATAAGACCTCCACGGTAGGAGTCGAATTACGCCAACATTATTCCAAATTCGAGTCCGGGGACTCGGGTTTGAGTAGATAACGTTGTATTAACTGAACCCAATCTGTTGGATGAATCGGGCACATATATCGACAATCCCTATGACATAAACTGTGGCACCCGAAAGAACTTCGGATGATCCTATATCTCATACACTCGAAAGACTTATAGTCTCCACTCGAATCTATGATTCAGCTGGACACTGGGGGGCTACTGTCATGGGTATAGCTTACAGTTACTCGAGATTAGCCTATACGGTCTAGCCCAAGAAGGAGTACATGGTGCGAACGCAACCCATTAAAGATTTCGGTGGCCCACAGGAGTTCTAATTTGTGAAGGACACGGCAAAGTATAGATAGAAATTTAAAAGAAAACCATAATCTGTAACCGACTCGACCTGGTATCCTAAGACGTAGCCTCTCTATATAAGGGCTAGGAGGGGGCAGCAAGGAGGACAATCCACAACCCCCATATACACCTCGCCAGATTGCATCTACGCACCCTTGTAATTTTTGACTCTCTCGTAATCAAGAGCAGACAAGCAGAAGTAGGGTCCTCTTCGAGGCCTGAACCTGGGTAAAACCTCGTACTACCTATGTACTTGTTTGCTAGCCGATCGATGCCTCCAGCGCTCCCTACTTCCTCGAACCTAAGTCCATCAACGATGGTCATTAATGAGTTAACCCCTCATCAGATACATCTCTAATTTATGATTTAATGATTGTTATGTCATTTATGGAAGTATTGTTTGAATGGTTTAATATATAGTCATTTGCACATGTCATTATATATAACAGTAATAAAGCTATGGTAATTTGATTCTCATTGTATCATCACACCCATTGATTTGAAAAGAGTAAATTCCTACCATTGGATTTCCTTACCAAATTCGAAGTAGAAATCGCTATTGTTTGGTTGTGCAATCGAGATTCATCCATCACATTTTCTAAAATATCTCTTCATGGAGTGATGTTTATTTTCTATCCACTAAACAATTCAAATATCTCAAATTGATGTTAACAAATATATTGCAATTTTAATATTTTAGAATAATTTACATTGCTTACTCGAAGGGACTCAATTTGGTGAATGTTTAAACGCTCCATGATCAAGTTGTTGTCTTTTAGTACTTTCTCTATTTGCATTGGGTAAGTAGGACATCATCATCTCCACAAAAACATATTCACACATATACAATTTGTTGATCATTATTTTGCATATATGGATGAACTCCATAAATGACCAAACTCTTTATCAGAATTTACCCTACACTCTAAGGTATCATTTTAGAAAATTTGAAATAGTATTTCAAAATATTGGATATTTGTGCATCTGTTTTCTTTATTATTATATAAATATGGACTTTGAGTTTGATCTTTAGTGTGCACGTATGTATAGATGTCATAATGCCACTTTGAAGGTCTTAAGTCTACAAAAAGGTGTCCTCTGTAATTTGTAAAAAATAGGCACACATATATGCATGTGTAACATCTAATTGTGAATAGTTTTTAACTGAATTTCTAGTGATATGTAGAACATAATTTTTTTCTAATCCATCGGTTTCTAAACTATATGGAGTTTTTACTATAAATCTGAAATTTGGTTGTGACTATCTTATAATATATTTTTATTAATATGTAGTAGGGTATGCTGCTACGGTTTTTGATTTTTAAATATTAAGAATCCAAATTCGTGTAAGGCGTAACACCACTCCCCTATCCAATTTGCCATGCTCGCATCTTTAATACAATCAAAGTAACGTGTTTTCGAAATACAAATGCAACCATTTTTATTTGTAGCATAAACCATATAGTATCTGACAAATTATTGTTCATGAAAAGCACACTATATATTTGGAAATGGAGGAGATATTTTTAAGGCCCATGCCTATTTTTTTAAAGTTTACATATGTTAGTTTAACCGTGGAAGTAATAATTTACATTTTGTTACACAACATAATGTCATCTTACGTTAGAGGCCACACGGTTCTATCAAAACATTCTTTTAGCCTAACCTGGTAAAACATTGACAATGGAAACAATAACCCATACTAATAATTGAATATTAAGAGGCAATCATATGGAATACACTATACTCTTGGATTTCTTATAAGGTTAATCTGGAGAAGCACACAACTTTTATTGTTGAGTGGTCGGCACTCAAACTATATTCTCCCTACACCTCCTTTCCCTAGGATACTACTGTATAATCCTCTCACTTATGATTCCTTTTGATCATTTTTGCTTAATTGGATGAATTGTAAAATATCTTGGCATGATATATGAGGTTGCATTTTAGCATGTCTTAAAAATCAACATGCAAAGTTTAAGAAATTATATTACTCTCTCTGTTCACTAATATAAGATGATTTTGCAAACTAAATAAGTTGCTAGAACAGTAGTTCATTTCTATCGTGAATGTGTTGGAGAAATACCTTTGTAAGATCTAGGAGTACGTCGCCCTAGATCGGTGAACCGTGGAAGTAGTACACTTCTATCATGAAGCTGCCAGACTGGTACCCGTCATGATTTCTGGCGTCGGGCACAGAGGTCGGAAGCTGCAGCTCGAGGAGTTCGTCAGAGAAGAGCCGCGCGTGGAGGCCCAAAGTAGCTGCCGGAGGAGCACGTTGGAAGAAAGATCTGGCAGCCGCCTCGTGCGCTTCTTCCTGCCACCAACAGGGGTTGTACGTAGTGCCCTCCTATAGATGATGCCATCTTGGATCGCGTAGACCGGGAAATAATTGTCAAGTTATTCTAATACACGTATCCAATTGAACATGTATATAACTTTTCAGCTAATGTACGTGTCCACATGGGGATTCCGGTTACTCCTTTTTGTGTTTTATGATTACATGTAAGTACGTGACAATAGTTATAGAGGTCAACGATCATTAATTGATGGAACGTGTCAAATCATATCATGGTGTTACGTAACAATTAATCTTATGTTAAATCCTAACCACGAATCTTAGATCCGACTATCAAAAATAATTTAGGTGATGTGGATCAACGTAATGCCTCGAAACACACCCTTATATTGCTTTTAGTATATAACTAGCAAGGTGGCTCTCGCAAATGCGAGGGCAACATCTTTAACATTTTGAAAGTGGTACGAAATATATTTATTTTTAGTTTAGAATATTTGAATATATATTTATCATATGTGATAAAAATACAATACAATTATGTGTTATGTAGTCGCCAGAAATTTATTAGAAAAGAACATCATTTGTGTGTTAAAATTTTGAATTTTATTTAAAATGGTAATATGATTTTTTTGATTGTCAAAATTTAGATAAATCTAGACATTATTTAGTATATAAATTTATCTAAATTTTGATGCGACGTCAATTTCGAGACGGAGGGGTACCAATTTTTTCAGAATTATAATTAAATAGTGGTCGAGACATTTTTTTATACTTCATCCAAACACCGTGTCCAGTTAATTTGTTTGTCACTCTTTCTGTGTTGGATTCAGCATAGCTAAGACCACACTTGATGCACTTAAAATAAAAGACCCCCTTCCCCTGAATAAACAATATTTTTTTCTCTCACTCCCTTTGTTTGTTCACACATATGAATCCCCAATATTGACTGTTCGTCTGTTCCACTTCGATTCATTTTTCTCCAGCTTTGACTCCAAATCCGCTCACTCCCGATGCCCCTAAAAATCAAATCGCTGGCTCTCTTGCTGTTCTCCCGAATCCACAACTTCATTTTGATGTGCCGCTGTAGTAGGGCCTTGCGCTTCGTTGGAGATTGAGCTGGATCCTGCAGTTCTTCATCTGTGTGGCCGGCGGACTGCGCGGCCGGAGGAAGGCGTTGGTGGCTGTTTTTTGTTGGATCCGGTTAGTCCATGACCATGAATTAGTATCGTTACTTTCAGTTTTTTTTTCTAATTTGTAGATCGAACTGTTTGGTGAGTTTGATTTTTTCATTTCCCAGATGTTTGTTTGAGGACATGTATTATACATAGATTTTTTTCATGTTTATGTTTTTCGAAATTATTAGTACAACTACTTCAGAGCAACCAACCGTCCAAAATATCTGAAACCCATCTGTAATTCCAAATGCACTATGAAACAACCGCGTGTTTCATGGATAATGCTGCTGGGCAGGATGAACACTTGGATTATGGCTAGGAGACGAAATTTCAGCATAGGAAATGAGTTCAGCTGCATGCTATGCAACTCAGCGAAGGATAAGACCAGAAAGCACCTGTTCTTCGATTGTGAATTCAGCAAGGAGTGTTGGATAGATCTTGGAATAGTCTGGAGTACTGATCTGCTCGTCGAACCAATGATTGACAAACCCAAGCACGATTGGGCTAGGCACCTCTTCACTGAATCATTAATTTTAGGGTCTTGGAACCTTTAGAAAATTCGTAACAGGGCTTACTTCGACAGTGTAAACTCTGAGAAGTCAGTCTAGAGGCAGCGGCTGGTTGATGACCTCAAAATCTTAGAGTGTAGAATTAGACCCGAGCACAAATAGGTGCTCGTTTGTATCATTCGATCTCTACACTTGTAATCCCTCCCTGGACATTCCTTAGGCATGGCCAAAATGGCCTAGCCCTGTACATACTCATGTAAATACTCTTGTATGTTTTATTAAAACACAGTAGGAGACTCTCCTGCTGTCATTCCTCAATAAAGAAATTATTACTTAATTCTTTTCACAGGATCGGACATTTCTGTCCGTCTAATGAATATAATATATTGTATTAATATTGTTACTGCTTATTAGCCACAGATCTTAACTTTTAATGCCCCCTCCACTTTTTTCCGGGCTTGGGACCGGCATCGGCAGTGTTAGGCCCCCCCCCCCCCACCCACGTTTATATCTAACAGTTTTAAGTACGCACTACATAGAAAGTAATTAGGATTCAGTAGATATAAAAAATGACATGCATTATAAATCTAAAAATATATGGTTAGTGTATAATCATGGAATATCAAGTAATATATATAATATCAGTGTTCATCGTAATATAAACACTTAGTTCAGATTTAAGTGTCTTTGTACCTAATTAATTAAATACTTTTGTATTTTCCAGCTCATTTGTAGTTCGTAGTAGAGCATATCCATCCTGCCATATAGTGCAAAACAATCAGATATTTTACAGCTATTAAATCACCATTTACTTATGCTTATCTTAAATGCAAGAAACATCATCTAAGAATCATGATACAAAAAGTGTTTAATGGGTTCGTACCTTTAGAAAATTTCTTTATATACTATGTTCTTGACTGTGTCGTCCTCTTTGCTATCTTCGTCGTCTACCATTACCCATAGTCCTTCCCTTTTTGTGACCCTTGAGAATGCTACATATAGCTGACCGTGTGTGAAAACTTGTTTAGGTAGATATAGTCCTACTCTGTTTAGTGATTGCCCCTGGCTTTTGTTTATTGCCATAGCAAAACAGACACTGATAGGATATTGTCTTCTTTTTAGCAAGAATGGCCATGGTGATTCAGTCGGTGACATGGTTATTCTTGGAATATACACCTTGTCACCTACACGGGTTCCTGTTATTATCTGGGCTTCCAAGCTGAGTTATTGTCATTCTTGTACCATTGCATAACCCAGCACTCTGTTTAATATTATGCATTAGCATCACTGGCAGTCCTATCTTTAGTCTAATCTCATGATTTGGAAGTCCAGGAAACTTTAGGCTGTTTAAGAACTCTTTTGAATATAGCATATCTATATCATCACTTAGAGTAACAGCCTTGCATACTGTGTCACAGCTACGGTAAATTGTATACTCACCTTGTAGCTGATCCATTATATAGTCATTGATCTCGCTTACTGTTTTGTTTCTTGGACATAAGATTGCTCTTTCTTCCAAGTATTCTCGGTCACGATATTTTTGTTGGAAATTTGGGTAGATGTTTTCCACTATTATTTTCTTTGGATCATTTCCCTTCTTCAATAGTATGTCACTTGGTATTTTTATCCACTCCTCGCCTTCTGGTGATGTTGTTGTTCCATTCCCAATATTCAAAATCCAGTCTGCAAATTCTGCTACATGTCTTTTCTCTGTCTCCTTATCTGTCATGCAAGTGAGTCGCATGTTCTTTTTGAGTTTCAATATTTCGAAGTGTTGCCAAAGATAGGACCTTTTAATGGATGCGGTGACTATGTTGTGTCTTCTTCCCTTCGGAAGAACGGGAAGAATCTAGCGGAAGTCCCCTCCTAGAACCACTGTCATGCCACCGAATGGCTTTTCGCTGTTGTTCTCATTCTTATGCCTTAATATATCTCTTAGGGTTCTGTCCAGTGCCTCAAAACATAATTTGTTTGCCATTGGAGCTTCATCCCATAGAATTAGCGATGTATGATTTATTAGCTCTGCCAAGTGTGTACCTTGCTTGATGTCACATGTTGACTCTTCTGTAAGTATTAGAGGGATATGGAACCTTGAGTGTGCTGTCCTACCTCCTTGCAGAAGTAGCGCTGCAATACCACATGATGCCACTGCTAGGACTATCTTTCCTTCGGAACGCAATTTTGTTGTGATTGCTTTCCATAGATATGTTTTCCCTGTACCACCATATCCATCCACAAAAATCTGTTTTCCCAAATTCTTGTCTACTGATTCGATTATGGAGTCAAATGCGTTTAGCTGTTTGGAGTTCAGATTACGAACAATACTTAGATGTTCATCTTTTAGTTCCTGTTTGTTGTAGTTCATCTCTTCATTGAGCAGCCTGTTTCCAAGTTCCTTTAGACCTGAAGAGTTTGGCAGTTCGATTCCTAGGTATTCCTTAAGTGTCTTTCCAGCCTCTCTCATGAGCTTTTCCATTTCCACCAATGTGTAATCTTTCTTTTGTTTTTCTGTTAAACACAATGTAGGATAGTTCAATATTTTTCTCTGTCTATACTCCATGTCTTCACTTAGAACTTCCCAACATGTTTCCCACACAACTTTTGGATCTGTAACCTCGCAGTGGCATAAGATGGTTGTGAAAAGTTGTCGTAGCTGATTTCCAGTTGCCCAGTTTGATGCCTCGTTGATGCAGTCAATCCACTCTTTGTCGTCATCAAGAAATCCTAATGCTTCACATGCTGCCTTGTATGATGTGTGGACAACTCCATTGACAGTTCTTATGTCTTCGAAAGACGTGCATCCTTTGACAACATTAAGTAGCATTCTCATGTAGTATTTCTCACCACTTGCTGGATGTGCATAATAAATCCTCCCAACAGATCTTCCCTTTTGTACGCTTGCTCCATTTTGTTTTTCCTTTGTTCCATACCCATTTTGAAGGGAACTCTGCATATGTCAATTTTCTTGCTTCTTCACACTGCTTGTTTGTCTCCATCCATTGTGTAAACTTAGTGATTCCCGTTCTTTCCTTTCTTACTATCTTTGTTAAGTCTGCAGAGTCTGAGAAAATGACATGTTGTTCATTCTACAGGTGGAAAGGCAACCTTTCAACACAAGGATCTCGGAAGTGCATTTCAAATTGAAATATTCGCCAACACGCATCGTGTGCTGAGATGTATGTACACTCGATGTAACTTTTGATCTCATCATTTTCTATCACAGCCGTAGCTTGGTCGTCACCCTTGTTTATGTATTTAAAGAGGTACTTTATTGAGAAAGATCGGTTGCATATCTCGACATTTATGTGTGCTTGGTACTTTACCAATAGATCTCTATTGTACGGGACCACATATCTGTTGTCCAACTTCACTTCTCCCTTCTCAATGTATCTGCCATCATCACACCTTCTGTATACTGGGTATCCATCTTCATCTATGGTTGTGTTGGTGTTAAATTGTCTAGGGAATTTTCTTATGCATCTGTTATCAACCATGCATGGTGAGTTAGTATTGGCCTGCCCACATGGTCCATGCATCATGAAGTTGTCGACTGCTGCATAACCTTCTGGATCTACTTCCTTATCCGGGATCTCCGCACTTGTTATCTTATCTACTTGCTCTGGTTCTGGATTTTTGTACTTCTTCTCTTTCTTGTCAAGGAATATTACTATGTGGGCGTGTGGGAGACTCCTTTTTTGGAACTCAATTGTGTATATAACTGCAATTAAAACAATAGCTGTTAGTTAATTTATATTTGAAATTTGGTAGTGTATAAGTTGGGTATCATTACTTGCGAGCGTTTTTCCAAAGTATTTCCTTTCCTTTATGTCTCTCATGAACTCCTTTAGTTTGATGTGGAATACTCGGTCAACAATGTCAGGTCTTTCTAATGCTGTTTGTCCTAACTCCTGCAACATTGATTGTATTTCTGGCCAAGCTGCGTTGCACGTGAACGTCACAAATAGGTCGGGGTTTCCGGCCCACCTACATATTGCCATTGCATCTTGGAAGTTTTGTTTTTTGTACCTCGGGCTATCCGTGATAGTGGATGGAAGTAGTATTCTCTTTCCTACCATGTCAGCTCTTGTATCTCCCCTTTCAACTGCATCCTGCAAGCCAGCATATAGATCCGTTCTTAGTTTTCCTTGATTTTTTTATCCATTCCAGCCTGTAGTGTAAAATGCATGCAAAGGCATCCACGATGAATTGCAGCGTTAGCTTTTTACACAACATTAAGTGCATTGACTGGTTCATACGCTGTTGTATCCGATATGCATAGTATTCTAGCATTGTGACATGCTTTCTCTTGCATGTTGCACCTTCTTTTAATATGTATGGTATTTTTTCTCTATATCCATCTTCACCATAGGGAAAGAGTAATGGATACTGCATGGACATAAACTTTGGATGCTTCTCGGATATTCTTCTAGGTTTCATGTCTTTGTACTGAACAATGATGTCACGTCCTTGTCTATTTTCTGTTGTATCATTGACAATGAGGGCTGCCACTTCTGATGCTGATGGCATGTTATACTGCCTGCCATCTCTTTGCCCTTTATTGATTATTTTCAGTTTCACGTCATGGTAGTCACCTTCTTTGAATGTATCCCTCGCCATTCTGAATGTTTTTGCAAGTATATTTTCTCTGTCCAACATATTTTTTAGGCCTTCAACGATGTGGGGATCTAAAGACTTCCTCTTATCTGTTGAAGCCGTGGATGCTTCTATCCTGTTTTTTACCTTGTTTTCCGTTTCATAGATGTATAGCTGAGCCCATCGTGGCTTGTCTCCTTCTTTTGGAAGTAGAGTTCCTATCCGATGGTAATTCAACCCATTCATTTTGAAAACATAAGGTCCACTTCCTTTGTTTATTTCTCTGTCAACCTTTCCTCCCATTGATGTGAAAGCAAACATGGAGTTGTACAATCTAATATTTTCCATGTAGTTGTTTGACCTCTTTCCATTTTTTTTCCTTAGCAATTTCATAAGGTAAGCTGGCGGCTCCTTTAAGGCTGGCAATTCCACCTTTCCATTCTGGCAGCATAGTCCAAATGTGGGGTTGCTGCTGCCTTTACCCTTGGTTCTTTCTTCATACCAGAAAATTGCTCCGCAACACTCACACTTGCAAGTTGGTTTTCCAAAGCTCCAAATGTTCATATCAGTCCTTTTTGACAACCTGTTTATTATTTAGCATCATGTATTACGTTATATATTAACGCTTGAGTATACAAATTATGCATCTTGGTATACATTACCTCTTTCTCTTGCCAGGCTCTTTTGGCAGTTCGTCTCCATTCGTAATTAGTTCAACTTTTCTTTTCCTACTTGGCCTCGTACTGTGCAATGTTGAACACATAATATAAAGTGTCTAATAAGTGTCTAATATAAATGCATGTACACTATAATATGATGAAGTGCGTGTATGCATGTTACCTCTCCTGGTTAGTAGTTTGTTCGTTTGACATATTACTGCATTCTGGCCCATCTCCATGTACTACTGTAGACTCTCTCTTTTTCTTGTCCTGAATTTTCTTTATCCTTGCCGATCTTGCCATTTTGACTGTGTCCCTATATTGTCACGTGTAATTATTAAAACTTCAATTTTTGCTAGATAGCATTATCAAAGTGAAGTATGAAATCATATAGTCTAGTGAACTGTATTTATGACAATCATGTAGTATTCTTTTTTACTTTTGTTCATATATAATTAATGCCATGAATTTTTTCCTTGTTACAATATTTGAAGCATAGGATATGTACCATAAACCTCAGACAATATGGCACGTACACTGTTGAAATCACTGTCTACCGCATGCATAATCAATATCAATGTTTTTAGTCTTACCAGAACCATAGTTAGCTTATCGGCCAGCGAACATATTAGCATTTATATGATTATACCAGATAAGAAGGTATGATTATTAGATATATCTATATATAACTTGATTAGCCTACTTGATTCAAAGCTTACTTATAATTTTTTAATGTAGGTCAATATGATCCATGCTTCAATTGGGAACCACGGGCGGATGCAGGATTGGAGTTTGGAGTGTGGGGTGGGGGAGACAGGCTAATCCTCTCAAATAGCCGTATCAAAGTTCTGTGATTACTAACATAATAATTACCTTGATAGATTGCATATTTGATCGATTTTGAGCATGTTGGCATTTTTCTTTGATGTCTTGGTACGCGCCTCGCCTTTTCTCTTCATTGATTATTCCTGTATGGCATTGAAAGTATAAATATAAATCTCTTTATTGATTAGAAAATATGAACTTGTAAAGATCACATACTCCCTCTGATTCAAATTAAAGAACTCAGATTTGTCTAGATGCAGATGTATCTAGTACTAAAACATGTCTAGATACATCCGAATCTAGACAAATCTAAGTCAATTATTTTGGATCAGAGGGAGTAGCTATTTAGATATATTTGAAAACACGGGCTGTTTGGCTTATTACCTTGTTCTTTTGTAGAGATCAATCTTTCAGACTTAATGAGTATGATCAAAGGTCTGGACAAGCAGCGTGGCAAACATGTACTTACCGTACAGGAATTATCTGTTGTGTGAATTTGGATCGTCCTTTCCTGGGATCTTGGTCCTCTTTTCTGCAAATCTTGTAGATCACGTCTTGATTTTAGAGAAGAGAAGAGATCCGAATTTTGTGGCGTAAAGTTGTATTATATAGTCAGTTCCCGAGTAAATTGCAACCCCTTTTATCTTTGGATAGGAAATCTCCTTTTAAAAGATTTTAGGTATCTCTCAAGACGTGTTGGACTCTTATAAGTCCTATATATTATTCTGTTTGCTGATTTTCCTTTTTCCACCTTCAGAAAATTAATTAATGCAATGCGTACATCAACATGTTTTAAATTTTTAAATATGTATGTGTATCTAATATTTAGACATGTCGTACTTATATGTTGTTTGGATTAGTGCTATAATCTTAGAAATTCTTAGTTCTCGGTCAACTGCAAGTCGCCTCAGTCTGTTGCTTAGGTGCATAAAAAATCTTGGAAGAAACACTTAATCTATCTATTTTAAGGGGATCAAGATTCTCAAAGCGCGGCTGCAGAGATTCCATCCGCACCAGCATCGGCAACTGAAAATATTTGGAGAAGATGCTATGGTTCAGATATCCAGGAAGAGAACCTCTGCACGGGCAAGCAGCAGGTGAGTGCCTGCTTTTTCTTAATTGTTCCAGTTTGTGAATACATACATGTACTTAGCTGGTCCTGCCTTGCTACAAATGGACCAGCTTTTGGGTGTAGAGCAAGCATTAGCTACGCCTCAAAAAATTGCGGTATATGATTTGAAGCAATTTTTATCTGCATAACTAAAAAAAGATTATCGAGACTGTCAAGATTCTCAAAGCGCGTCTGCAGAGATTCCATCCGCACCAGCATCGGCAACTGAAAAGATTTG
Source organism: Avena sativa (assembly GCA_916181665.1). Taxonomy (NCBI): domain Eukaryota; kingdom Viridiplantae; phylum Streptophyta; class Magnoliopsida; order Poales; family Poaceae; genus Avena; species Avena sativa. The sequence continues at coordinate 75,786,128 of OV702292.1, read as the reverse complement.
GAGAAGATGCTATGGTTTAGATATCCAGGGAGAGAACCTCTGCACGGGCAAGCAGCAGGTGAGTGCTTGCTTTTTTTTAATTGTTCCAGTTTGTCAATATGTACATGCACTTAGCTGGTCCTGCCTTGTTACAAATGGATCAGCTTTTGGGTGTGGAGCAAGCATTAGCTACACCTCAAAAAATTGCGGTATATGATTTGAAGCAATTTTTTATTTGTATAACTAAAAAAAAGATTACTGAGACTGTCTGTATGCACACAGATGGTAAAATTCGTGCTCTCATAGAGCTTACAATAATCACTACTAATTATATATAGAGTAGTTGTTCGAATTTATACTAAAGCAAAAGATAACAGTAAACTTCATATTTGAGTGATAAAGCTATTGTATTTGATCCTAGTATGTGAATCTATCGGGTGTTTTCCTAATCCTCTTTGGTCTATCCTCATTGAGAGTCAAGTCTACTATATTCTCCTTTTCTAAAGGCACTTTTCTCTTGTTTTTGTTATCACTATTTTTCTTCCTTGCCGTCCTTGCAATTTCTTCATTCAACTCTTCGGCAGATTCATCCGTGATGATGCAATCACTGCTCTCATCATGGTTGTTCTTGTCTCTATCAAATTGAAAAACAAACAGTGCTACTGTGAAAACAAAGAAGTTCAACTACATGGTACATGTCAAAGTTGTACATGATCAATTACCTTTTTACACTTTTTACTTTGTTTCATACAGATCTCATCCTTCCGTTCTTCTTTAACCTGTAAGATAGAATAGATTAGTAAGAGAATAGGATGGCATTTGATTTGTATTAAACTTAATATAATAAGTAACCACCTATTATTGATATTTCTCACTCTTAATACCTTTCTAAATTTATGATGGTATGTTTTTGTAGATGGTTTAAATTTTCCATGCAGTGAACATCATCAGTGACTCCAGCTTCTGTATTGGTTTCTCCATTTGTTTCAGTTTGTACCTGTAAGTTAGAATCCAATAATTTAGAATATAAGATAACTTTCGTATTAAGAATAATATACACTTTTTGAAGATACGGAACTTAGTTAATGTGTATAGATTATGAACAATCTGAACAGAATACCTCGTCATCTAGAAGTTTATTTTGCATAGTAACTTTTTCCCTATTTCTTGATGAAACTTTTTTGTCTCCTTTTTTACATATAACGTCTTGTCTCCTTTCCCCAATGTTATCCGAATTGTTTTTTAACTCCTGCATATTACTTTAATATCTTAACACAGAAATTTCTTGAGCTATAAAAAACAAAGCAATGTTAGTGTCAACTTTTAATCAAAAAATGGCTTACCTTGTTCTTCTGTTTTTCCCCTTTTTAACCTTTGTATGCTTCTTGAATGAAGATTTATTCACAGATGTATCTATATTTACGAACTCTTGATCTGAACCATCTATTATAATTAAATTTGCACTTGAAGTTTGACAATTGATTTGGTTATCTGTTGTTAATGTGTTTTTCTCATCTTCTTTCAACTCCTTCGAATCTGTCTCTGATGCTTCCTGCAATTTTTGGTGGTATATGACATAGAAAAAAGAGCTTAATGTTAATAGAAATAAGAATAAACATTATCATACCTCATAATCAGAAATTTGCATTTCTGAAACAGATTTCTTGCTCTTCTTGGAGCCAACCCTTGCCACTTTTCTGCTAGATCTCTTCCTTGATTTCTCTTCTTTTCCCTCTTGATAAAAGCTTGACTCTTTCTACATTATATTGGGTAACATATTTATGCCACAACAATGCATGTACTGATAAAAAGCCTTATACCTCGTCATGGCGATTACTTATGGAAGTAACCTTCATTTCATTTTTTAGGTCTTCTACTTTGTTTATTTTCACATGCATAGATTTTTTCAAATGATGTTTCTTCCGTCGTGGTATTGGAATAGAAATTTTCCTATGTAATAAAATGATAAAGCATAATACATTACGTGCAACCATATATTAGCATACCTGATTTTTTTGTTCATGCATAACAGAACTAATCGAGTTTCCACGTCCTTGATTGTCCAGTATGTCCTATAAAACATTTTCCATTGTGATTTTGTACGTCATTTGCCAAGAAAAGTAAATGAGAGGGGCATACCTTTTTAGCCTTTTCATTTGAATATTCCAGCTCTAGCTCGTTATTCGGCTCAAAGGTGTAATTCACTTTATAATTTTCCATGCACTCTTGCAGATTCCTTGAATTTAACTTCAAACGGAATATGAGTGTTCTTCCACAAAGGTTGGTAATAACTTCTGGGATAGTCGATAATCCATCTTGCTCTAGCAGGGTAGCAACTGACATATTTCCCAAAAGTCTTTGTGCCACCTCATTGAATATTGCACATGTTGTTGTTCCTGTGTCGTCACTTATCCTTATATTGATTATGTACCTAATATGATACTTTAGTGTTAATAGGTACCTCATAGTAGGATTTTTTGGTAATGAAATAGAATATGGAGTACTCTCACCGTAGATCTGCACTTTCTGCTATTTTGTTACATGATTTGCAAACAAAGTTATTTGAGTTCTTTTTTGCCGCACAATAGCAATGAATACATGCCATGTACCACCAACCTCTATCTGATATAATCTCATCAATTGTTGCTTTTGTTGTGCATATATATTCCTAATTTAAGTAAAAAGCAAAAGGTTAATAATGTAACAAAAAATATGTGAAACATACTTGAAATTAAGGGTATGAACTGACATTTGTTTTCACATCACTGTACCGCAATTCTGTGATCTCCCTTAAGGTTTTTCTGTTGTAGAACATCCGTTGTTCTATTGTTCCTTGTGTGCTTGCGTCAACTTCGATCATTGTTGGGAAGGTATCCACTGTACCATGCCTGTATATTAATGGTAACAACATCAAAATGCACTCATACATAAAAAGTGTCTATACTATTGCATTAATTTATATATCATATCTGTTGATGATTTCTTTTGTCTCTAGAATTTCCATGTCTAAATTGACCTTTGATGCATTTGTTGTTCGTAATGATAATCCTGGTTATAAATGAATCAGTACAATCATATTATGCAAAATAAGAGACTAAAATTCTCACCATAGAAATCTTTGACCATATTTGAAGTAACAATCACTATTGTTTGTTTGCCCAAGATATTCTCGTTCACCATATCTGCTAAATTGTCCCCCCATAAAGAGACCTTGATTTTCTCACCACCTCAGAAATTTAATCATGTAAAAGTAAATACAAATTATATGAGAACTAAAATCATAAAAAGGCGCTAAATATTGCTATAGCTTACTGGCTTACTCTAACAAAAGGATTTCAATTTCACGGATTTTTGCAGTTCGCTCCTTTGAGGTGTTTTTGGTTATTGTTTTTTGTTGTATTGGTTTTATCCCTTTAAGCAGGCCAATAACATCTGCATAAAGAAGTATAAATATTACTTAATTGATATATAGTTTTTTATTTGCATGAAGGATGTACATACCTGAGCATTGTGCATCATTACTTTCCCTACTCCATAAGGTAGTACTGTCAGCGAACTCAAAGTAATATTCCAGAAAGTTCTGTGATTCTTCTAGAACTTTCTTTACTGTTGTATCCGAAATAAAAATAATTTTTAAATTGTTCTTCAAAGGCCTATACTTGTCATATTCCCAAACATTGAAGTTCTTCAATATGTAGATGGAGTTTTCCTTAAACTTTGACTTAAACTTGCTGATCAGTTTAGTTCCAATAGAAGCATGGATTGTATTGCCCTATGTACAAATAATATATTAGTAGAATGCAAAATATGGAACACTGTTCAAATTATGCACATCTAATATTTGTACCTTCTTATCTGCTAAAATCATATCAGAACTAATAGCTTCATTAGTCGATAGGTTAATTGAATCCCAAAGTCTTAAAACCTTGACCTTGATTGTCCATGACTCGTTTCTTGTAGACAATGCACTTAGGAGTGTAGGTTTCATGTCTGTCAACACAAGGGAAATAGAAGAGCAAACATTAACATATAAAATTATACATGGATTATGATATTTATTACTGTCATAGAGAATATTTATAAGAGCTTAGGTCTAGGACTTATGTGTTTGTTCATTGCAAGGAGAAGGGGACAGAAAATTTTGAGCATATTGATGGAAGTTTACACATATTGACCATGATGTCACACCATCTAGCTAGTTGTAGTTGATTAAATTGATAAACAATAAGATCAAAAGACAATAATATTATAAAAGAGAAAAGGAAATTTACCTGTTATACAAGGATCATGTTATTTATTACTATTAGAGAGAATATATATAAGAGTTTAGATTTAAGATTTATGTGTTTCGTTCATTGCCTAGATCCGATGAGAAAAGGAGATGGCGATAGCAATTTTTTCCATACTTTATTACCTTTGATTTGAAGATAGAAAAGAAGATCCATCTTGATATTTAGATCGATAAACAGTAAGATGAAAAGAGAAAGAAAATTTACCGGTTCTCTGGAAATTACGGTCTTGGGGTGATGGATGCTAGATCTTGACGCTGATCTGGAAGTAGGGAATTGTGATCTGTAAGCAGGAAAGAAATTTGTGGGATACGTGCAAGAGCTTTTAAGAAAACTTTGGGATATGTAGCTTGTATTTAGATTGATAAACGTGTACGTGAAAAAGAGAAAGGAAATTTACCGGATCTCTCAGAAGTACGGTCTTGGTATGGGATACGTGAAAGAGCTTTTAAGAGATTTTAAACGTGTAACTCGTGTAGGAAAGGGACTCTATTTACTTGTATATTTTCTTGTTGCTCACGTGATGCTGAGGGCTCAGCTGATGTTGACGCTGGAGACCATCTCACGTGATGTTGACGCTGGAGACGTGTTGGAGTCGAGGCTGGAGACGTGTTGGAGTCTGACGCTGGAGACCATCTCACGTGATGTTGAGGCTGGAGACGTGTTGGAGTCGAGGCTGGAGACATATTGGAGTCGAGAGAAGTCGTACCTATTGGAATCCGTGTTGTACGTAATGCTAATTAAACCATAGTCATTAGTAATAGATCTAATGGTTAATATATTTTAGGTGATGTGGATCAACGTGGTGCCTCGAAATACAGCCTTATATTACTTTTAGTATATAATAGATAATAGATGTGCCAAAATATAATCATATGGACCAGATGCTAGTACTAAAAATAGTTAACCAAGTGTTTATAGTTTCCTTCTGTTGAATGTTTTAGTAAACTAAATTTCAGAATATTTGTATCATTTTTATGGCTTGGACACAAATTTGAAATATAGATGTATTTTGCCTACTTTTGTACACTCAACCATGCACATGTATAGACATGTATACTCAACTACGTATTAATTATTTATATTTTATTTTATTAATAGTTTAAGGCTCCATTTGGCACCGGAGTGTTTCCAAAACCGAAGTATTGTAAAAGCGTAGTATTTTGATGCCTATAACAAATACTGCAACTTTGGAAAATTTGCCTTAGCCAATTTTTTCTGTACTGCAAGATCAGTGCAGTATCACAAAATAAAATTTCAGTTTTTACTAACATCAAACACCTCATTTAAACCCCATGTATTTTCAGAATCAAAAAACAGAGTGCCAAGATGATCAGGGTAGTAAGATACGAAAAATAGATATTGCAGCTGCTCTACTCTTTTATTTACAAAGGACTCGACTATATGTTTTTCCTGCGAATGGACTTGGCTACGTGTTTTTTCTGCAAAAGGAGTCGGCTAGCTAGCTTGCTGGTCTACTCTACTCTTTCACTTTTAAACGGACTCAGCTTTTTTTTTGAGTGTTTAATAGACTCATGGGCTATTCCTAAGGGATAACCTATTCTCCCCAAAAGGAAAAAACTCTGCACGTATAGTTAATTACGAGAGTACACTTTGAAAAGGAAAAAAAGGACGCAAAAATACATAATCATATGGAAATGAGACGTGACAAATGGACCTACATGGTTACACAATTAACGATCTGTTATTAAATGTTAGCCCCACATCTATCAAAATAAATTTGGATGATGTGGGTTTAGTGCCTCGAAAAATACCCTATTGCTTTTAGTATATAATAGATTTCCAAAATCACGGCACAAGCGCATGATAGCATGCGAGCGGCATAATGTAACCACATCACCATGCAATCTCCATTAACAGAGTACCAAACTTGATTTTTCACGTAGATTTTATGAGCTGGTTTCTTTATGATCTGGCGATGCATGACCCATTACGTTATAAGACAGGGATTTTAACATTCACATTTCTGAAATTAGAAGTGTGTGGGTTGGTGGGGAAAACAGTTGAAGATGGTGAGAAGAGCTATATGCCTAGGGCTGCAAAGGCGAGCACTCTGTTTGACAACGCAGTACAGTCAAGACATTGTTCAGACAAAGATAGACAACATCAACTGATACACCGATATATCATGTAAGAGCATTTTATAAAATATTTTGAAGCATTATTATGTTTAAGTATTTTTATTGCCCGCAGCAATGCACAGATATTGGGCTAGTTTTATTTATGTTTGAAGCACGTCACGTGTAACTCTGAAGCGCTTATTTGATGGCAAGACATTGCGAAGGGGAGTAATAAAAAGTTTAAGAATGAACGAATCTGTTACTGATCGATAACCTCCGTGAGTACATCTGATCAAATATAACTAGCAACCTTCGCCGACATTTGGATTTCCAGTAAGGTCGACAACCGTCCCGACGAGGTTTTGGGATTTCCACGTAGGTCGTTGTAGGAGACATCGAAGCCAGTAAGCCACGCAGGCTCACAAGCTTGGTGGCATCCGACAGAGGTCCCATGAAGCCATTGTGATCCGTGCGTGAATTCTACTCGTGCCATTCCACGACACAACACAAAGCTGACTATTACTTGGTCAGCTCAAGAACAGGCTCACGAACTGATCCTTAAAGAAGGCAATGAGGTGATCAACCGAGGCACATTACCTATGAGGTTGTTGCACGTGAGAATGATCATCACTAGAGACTTGAGATCACCAAAGTTGTGATGGATAGTGCCGTTAAGCCCAAGACGGCCAAAGTTCACACCAGTGATCATCCCTTCGTTATTGTAGTAGACACCGACCAGAGGCCGACCCACGTATTTTTAGATATCTAGGCCAACATGACGTCAAGAGCCCCTTGTTTAATGTTGCACAGCTTCCTTGGGGTTACTCCATAAAGGTATCTTCAATATTTACGCTAAATTTTTAAATAGAGTAAATTCCACTTTTTACACTCTAAATTGACATTTATGGTGCTAATTACCCTATTTAACGAGTTTTCATGTTAATTACTCCATTTAGTAAAAATTATGCCAGTTTTTACGCCTCCTAATTTTTCTGTGTGATTCGTAGAGTGTCATGTACATGTAACGTGCCACGTAAATTGTTTTCACATACCGTGGTACAACTTAGTGGACCGCCGGACGACAGGTTTAGTAAAGATCCGTACATATTTTGAGCTTAGTTCACGACGGTCAGGCATTTCTGTTCATCCCATTCCCACTCTCTTCCACTATTCGCCTCCCATATGTGCGTGCTCATATGACGTGAGCTGTTGTGGCATGGCTACTCTGCTCAGTCCTGCCCATTTTTTTTCTTCGAAATTCTGCCCACTTCAGTTTCATTTCTATTTCCATGATATTTTCTGACCTTGGTCCAACGAAAACAACTCTGGAATGAATGACCGCAGTAGTGTCTTGGTGTGCATAATTTATGGATTGTATGTGTGTAAAATTTTTGAGGGGGTAAAGTTTGACATAATTTTTACTAAATGGGTAATTAGTGTCAAAATTATCAAACTAGGAGGGAAAAACTAGAATTTAATCTTTTAAATATTACTAAAAGTTTAAGCATAATTAACGTTCTTGCATGGAACTACAACAAGAACGGGCTATTTATGTCAAGTCGGCATATCATCTCAAGGCGCAGCTGAACTTTCTTCGTGCTGGGATACCGAGCTCCTCGGATTCTTGTGATGAATATAGAGGTTGGCTTGCTATAATTGTATTCTCTACTACTTTAAAAAAGCAAAGTGTTCCGTCTCCTGCCAGACCACGTTTCGCTCGTCGACGAAAGTTTCCCACTCCTTTTTTTTCTCTCCCTCGCAAACAGCGCCTCGCTAAAAATCGCTTAGTGTCAAATCGCCCTTCCCGCAAACAGCGCCTCGCTAAAAATTGGTATTCCTTTAGATTCGTTTCTTCTCCCACCCAGGCAAAACGCCCCTCCCATCGGCACGCCGTCCACGGATCTGGCTCCCTCATCCACCGCGCCGCCTTCGCCGTCCCTCTCCGCGCCATCTACTGCATCTCCAATCGCGCCCGCCATGGAAATCGCCTAGCGCACAGCCTGGATGCATTGCGTGGAGGACGGCCGACCGACAAGCAGCCCCTGCCCCATATCGAGCAATATTCGCGGCGCCGTCGCCGCCAGAGCGCCGCTTGGACATGGTGTAGTTGAGGGATCGAGGCCTGACACAGCCTGCACGAGGAATTAACCCCGCGCGTGATGTCTTTCCTCCTCCTACACACCCCGATGGCAAAGTGGTTGGATTCGGAGGAGCTACGCCGCCATTGATGAGGACATCTCCTCCTACACCGCCCAAATTTCCACCTTGAAGACGATCCACCACCAAGGCAAGCCTTCGACAGCCTCCCCGCATTCTTCTACTATAAGACCCATTTGGTTCTGGTTGAGGTGGTTTGACTCGTGGGAATATTGTGAAGTGACCAAATATCCGGTTTGGATTTTCGTTGTATATGCACGCTTTTGACATGGGATGGATAAATTTTTTTTTCATATCGTTGATCTGGTTTGCACTGTCAGTCTTCTTCACTTCTTTTGAGTTGGGCTGTTTACTAGGGAAGAAGTAATATCCCATTTATTTTTTATCCTAGAAAATCTTCGTTACACATATTTTAAAATCATGTAAAACTTTTAATCTGCGATTAACTGAATAAAAAGAAGCAGTTGTTGATGCTCTCTCTGTTCCAAATTTGGACCAGCACATCTTGGACTTTGACTATGTCAGAGAGGATGTTAGGGTTGTTCTATGCTAACAAGATGTTTTATTTTGCAAAATTCAGAGTAAAGGTGTCTTGTGGTTCTATCCTGCACATACATTCAGTCTCTAACGTCTGTAATATGCAAGGTGGCTTCTTGATGCACTATTGTGGATGTTGATGAACAAGAATCCTTCCTTCTCCACCTTTAGATGATGAAGGAGCATTCTTTGCACCTGAGACTACGGCCATCCGACTCTCCGAGGTATTAATATATTCATTTGAATGGTTTTAGTGTTGAACAACAGTCTAATTAACCAGCAATATTATTTTTCCTGGTCTAATTAGCAGCCTGAAGTTTTTTTACTAAATCCCTGGCGTCCGCTCGGGTCGGGGGGAGGTTGTGAAGCTCGTGGCCCAGCTTGAGGCCGAGAATCCCACCACCGTGCTCGTGGCCCAGCTCCAGGCTTCTCACTTCTTGCTTCCTGGTGTCAGCTATTATTTACTACTTACTCCATTCAATCTGTTATGCAAATATTTCAACAGAATTGAATTGCGAATAATATTGTACAGTTTAACAATTTGGAATTGTATGAAAATAGTTAGGCAGACTTTTCACCTCCGACTGATCCAGTGTCTTTGTTCATATTTTTCTTCCTACGGTAAATCCCACAGTTGGCTGACATGGAAGCATCTCTACCCCAGGTAGACGGAGGATGGAGGCGGCGCCACTTAACCTCACCGGATTTTCGTGATCTTCCTTAAGTTGACCATGGCTCAATGCAGCGGCATTAACACTATGTGACAATGGATTTACAGTTTGTACCCTTGTATGTTTGCTATCCACAATTGCAACAAGATTTCTCATTGTCTGATATTTAAATTAAGTGATAACATTATGGTGATATGCTTGGTCAGCACCATGAACTATTTGGTAGTTAGCACAGGGAATAGATGGTTCTCTGCTCTATAAATTTTCTGGTGGAGGGAAAATATATAGAGGTGTGCTTGCTCGTCTATATTTCTTTGTTTTGCTTGCATATGTGCTTACTTTTTTTTTCTTTCTGTAAGTTTTCCTCATTTTATTTCACAGATTGGCCTAGAAGTTTTCTAGAGGATGTGACATGTGAGCAAGGACACAGTTGGTACAGAGATATTCATTCATCCTTTAGAGCACATTCACCCTCTCTAATATGGCATGAAGTATGTTCAATTTAATTCCTAAGAGTAATAAAACCCCTTTAGAGCATATTGCTTGTTGTATAGGTCCACCGGTGTCATCTTCTCCTCGAAAAGGTCATACACTTTATTCTTGCTTAATGTCTATTTACTATAGCCGTTTTTATTAGTTCTGCTATAGTGAAATCACATGTATGTGAGATAGCTGAGAACTATGTTGACACTCCATAAATATGCTAGATTACCCCTTGACGTTTAAATTTGTAGAAATTCTTGTTTGTACCAGTTGATGATGAGTTGTACAGCAATTTCACTTTCTTGCTTATCATGGCAATTGAGGCCATGCCCTTCTAGGTAAGATATTTTGTGCAAGCTCCTTCCCATTTTACAAAGAGTAAATCTCAGCCACTTGCTTTTCATGTGCTGGTTGGATAAATGTATCCATGTCAGTCAGATTACTTGATCAGTTCAGAATTTTCTCGAGGTGTTCAATGGCTTGGTGATCTGTTCAGAATCTTCTTGGATATTATGTAGGAATACTTAGAAGTGTTGTCAAGGGAAGCATATTATCAGGAACTTTCCATGTATAGCTTTGGTTGACTGTGTTGTAAATAGAAGGAAACAATGTCATGGAAGGAGACTAAATGTTAACGAGCTATGCTAATGTTTTCATTCGGTTACCTTTTATATCTAGCTTTAGTCGGATGTAATCTTGTAAAGAATTTTTCAGACATCTGGATCTACATGGACCAATTGGTTGCAGCAGCATTTCAGGAGACATCCATGGAGCTTCATGATTGGTTTCTTCTGTTTCCTCGTACTTATAAATTAATAGATCTGAGGTTTATGCCTTCTTCAACTTTTAGTGATGTTTGTGAAATTAGGACATTCGGAAGACGACACTATCGCCCCCGTCTACAAGCTCTAGGTGATCTATGCGTTGCTGCATGCCTCCTACCCTCGCATAGTCAAGGAGATAGCCGACTCCGTCTCAAGCATTTCGACGGAAAGCGCCCCACTCCTTTTTTTTAGCGTGCTGACTGAAGGTAACAAAATGTTTGCCCTTTTATCCTATTCTCATGCGTCCGCTTAGTCTGAGCCAAAAAAATGGTGTTACAGTTCTTAAGTACACCCTATGTTCTCATACTGATATTAGTCAGTGTTATTTATCGATCTATGAGAGATTCATTGACATTTATAGAGAATTTCGTTCTATCTAAACGACACACTAATATTAGCACAACCAGCAAGGATATTGTTTGGGCACATAGATCACCGGTTGGTATTCCTAAAAGTTTGTGAATTTCTCTAAAAATCACCACATTCGGAAGACGACACTATCGCCCCCGTCTACAAGCTCTAGGTGATCTATGCGTTGCTGCATGCCTCCTACCCTCACATAGTCAAGGAGATAGCCGACTCCGTCTCAAGCATTTCGACGGAAAGCGCCCTATCGTCAAGCAGAATGTTGTTCGACCAGGAGGTTCTTACATTACTGTTGATCTTGAGGTATGTGGCTTTCTAATATTGTCTTCCATGTTGTATCCTGATGTGAGGCATGTACAGGAGTATTACCAAATGTGCCCAAAAAGCAAGCAGGTCCCGAGGCATATGTTCCCTTGTTTAATGTTCTTAGTTTGTGAAATTAGGACTCTTGTGCCATAAAAATCCTTTTGAGTATATCATGTTCACATGGGGCAAGCTATGCCATGCTAATATGCTATGATATTACACATTGATATGACTACTGAATAGGTCCTGTGATTAAAACTAACATTGAGTAAGAACTGCTTGGTTACAACATTTAGTGTTTTCTGCTGATAGTTCAAATTCAAAATGTTTCTCGATACAGACATCTAAGATAGAACATTAAAAAAATGGAGGCATGAGAGTCATTTACATTTGATCTGATTACTTTGGTTTGTCCCCATTGATACTCTATTTAGTTCAAATTCAAGATATTTTTCTAAATAATGGTTCGGCACAATCCAAGGGTCATCGTGGATCTATATTCCATCATGTTGTGACACATCATGGTTCTCTCGGGTAATTCCTAAAAAAATACTCTTATCTCATATACTAGCCAAAGTATTATTTATTATGGTTCCTTTTTTATGTTCCATATAAAAATCATTTTATTCATCGTTTGTTAAATGAATTCTTGACTATTATCATACTCCCTCTGTTTCCTAACAATATAAGACTTTTTAGCAAACTAAAACATGCAACTTACTTTCTTAGTTCGGTCCTAGACTCTCTTTCAATTAACTATCTTATTTCGCTTACATATCCTTGTATCTGAGCTATCCGTAGAGGTCGGGCAATATGTATAGTACAGTAGAGCTATAAGCAGTTGCTTTAGATGCATCGGTAGGGTATGCGACCTATTGTTTATACGTCTGTTCTTTTTTAGGACAATGAGGAGTACTATTCTTGATGAAAAAATGTTAATCATGAATTCTGTTACACTAAAGCAGAGCTTATCTGCACCTGTAATAGCCGTGGTGGCATGTCAATTTGATATTTGTAGGATACCATACTAGGATATCTCCTGATTGGGTGGCAAGTACAATTGATCCGGAGATTACCAAAAAAAAACTTTGGAAAAACTTTGTCTTCACATTTGATGTGCATGTTGTATATTAGCATAATTTTTTCGCCAAGTCAGATACTTGCATCAAATTGGGGGTTTTGAAAAATCTTCACATTGGTTTTATTTTATACAGGAGTGAGATCAGCTTTTCTTGAGGTTGCGGTTGAACATCACTGGTGTGGGACAACAGAGAGGCTAGGAGGATGGTGGGCGGTGAGCTCTAGCAACGGAAAGGCGTGGGGGTGGTAGAAGCAGCGCGTCCTCACTGGGAATATGTAAGAGGGGTTGAGAAAGCTTGAGTGGCGTGAGCAATACAACACGGTCATCGCTGGCGGCTACCGAAGCGAGGCATGGTGGCGGTGGTGCTCGAGAACAGGCGACGTGTCAGAAGGACGTTTTGGCTAGGGCCTATTTGAGCAAAAAAAAAGGAGAAATAGTGTAACAACATATGATCTCCACTTTAGCTCAATTAATTAATTTCTGGTTGCAAAGGAACATTATTTTGTTCCTTGTTCCACTACACGAAAGGTTACTTAGTTCTATTATTAGTATCAAAGATATTTTGTTCCACCACATAACAGATGTCTCTTATCACCGAAATTGACCAAAGATATAATAGGTTATTGATTAGCAAATAATAATCAGTCCTAAAAAAGCACCCCTTTTCATGCAATGGATTACGTCAAGTTATTGCATTATTAGCATCGTATGTTAGGGATAGTCAAATATGATAAGCTAACTTAGATCTTATGCACAATGGTGAGTGGCAAGTTCGAGTGGCGTGACTATGAAGTACAATGGCGGCTTTGTTGCAGTGCGGTGATTACAAAAATATAGTGGTTGCTCACTGATAAAAGAAAAAACTTAAAAACCCGTAGCAACGCACAGGCATTCAACTAGTGATTGAAAACGTTAATACATGTGTGTTTAATAAACAAATAAAGGGTTCTTAGTTATGCATCTCTTATAAAGTAGCTCCTTGATTAACAAGATGATCAAGGTTTCCTAATCATGGATATTGGATGTTGTTAATAACGAGGTCACAACATTGGTGGAATATTGTGATGAACATTCATCCGAAGAATAGCAATACGATCAAAGCCATTGTGTTAAAATTGCTATGACATCATACGAAGTAACTTTTATCCTTAGACCAAGTGATCATGTTAATTGCTAACACCGGAAGAGTACTTTGATAATATCAAACATCATATCGTAAGAGGGTGACTATAAAGATCGGTTTAGGTACTCCGAAAGTGTTATGTTGGGCTGGACCAAGGATACATCCCCATGTGTCTGATGGCTGGACCGGCGTGTTGTACAACATGCGGGGAAGGTGTCAGCAATCCACACACTCAACGCAAGTTTCAACGGCAACTTAGCTACAAATATTGAAAATCCGCAATTGCTAGATGAGCTCGACCTCCATGGAAACTCTTGTCATCAGTGACGTTCCAAACGTGGTCTTCCCTCGACATGATGAGGCTCCGGCTTGACGGCAACAAATTCACGTCCATCCCCGTCAATTTCTTGGGATCCACGAGGTCACTGCAGATCTTCGACATCAGCAACAGCTCGCAGCTCTGCTGCTAGGAGTTACCGCAAATAAGTAGTTTCAAATATCTCAAATACCATGGATAAATCAAATGTACAAATTCTTTAATTTGGTATTGCATTATGGTAATATATATCATGGATAATGCACATATTTTTAAGTTCTTCGCATGTGAACAAGCAGCGAAGTTTGACATAATCTTTGAGAGGACCAAGAACGTTAATTATGCTTAAACTTTGAGTAATATTTAAAAATTTACCGTAAATATTAAAGATACCTTTAAGAAGTTTTCTGGAGTAGGGGGCATCCCCCCCCCACCCCCCACCCCAAAGGAAGCTGTGCAACTTTAAACAAGGGGCCTTAGGGGTCGTGTTGGCCTAGATATCTAAAAATATGTGGGCCGGCCTTGGGTCGGTGTCTACTGTGACAAGGGAGGGATGATCACTGGTGTGAACTTCGGCCGCCTTGGGCTCAACGGCACTATCCATCACAATTTTGGTGATCTCAAGTCTCTAGTGATGATCATTCTCACGTGCAACAACCTCATAGGTAATGTGGCTCGGTCGATCACCGCATTACCTTCTTTGAGGATCAGTTCATGAGCCTGTTCTTGAGCTGACCAAGGAATAGTCAGCCTTGTGTTGTGTGTAGAATTCACGCACGGATCACAATGGCTTCATGGGACCTCTGTCGGATGCCACCAAGCTTGTGAGCCTGCGTGGCTTCGATGCCTCCTACAACGACCTATGTGGAAATCCCAAATTCCCCGTCGGGACGGTTGTCGACCTTACTGGAAATCCAAATGTCGGCGAAGGTTGCTAGTTATGTTTGATCATATGTACTCACACAGGTTATCGGTAACAGTTTCGTCTATTCTTAAACTCTCTATATGTCTTACCATCAAATAAGGGCTTCAGAGTTACACGTGATGACCTGCTTCAGACATTAAAAAAAACTAGCACAGTACCCGTGCCTTCGTGCGGGCAATAAAAAAAATACTTAAACATAATAATGCTTCAAAATATTTTATAAAATGCTTTTACATGATATGTCGGTGTATCAGTTGATGTTCTCTATCTTTGTCTAAACAATGTCTTGACTGTACTGCGTTGTCAAACAGAGTGCTCGCCTTCGCATCCCTAGGCCTATATATAGCTCTTCTCACCATCTTCATCTGTTTTCCCCACCAACCCACACACTTCAAATTTCTAGAATGTGAATGTTAAAATCCCTGTCTTATAACGTAATGGTTCATGCATGGCCAGATCATAAAGAAACCAGCTCATAAAATCTACGTGAAAAATTAGGTTTGGCACTGTGTTGATGGAGATAGCATGGTGATGTGGTTACATGATGCCGCTCGCATGCTATCATGCGGTTGTGCCTCAAATATTGATTTTTGGAATTTCAAAAATGCTGCTCCCTCTAACCCAAATTAGTCAACTTAAATTTGTGTAGATTCGATTGTATCTGCACATGATTTAGAAACTAGACACATCTGTATCTTCACAAATTTGAGTCAACTAATTTGCGCCGTAGGGAGTAACGTAACCAAATAATACTCTCACCTATTTAGACCGGACAAATTTACTAACAAGCACGGTATACAGAATTGTTGTTGCCAAATGGAATGGGTTTGAATGAAGAGTAGTTGCGAGCTTGTTTTTCCGAGGTCGATGTAAATGACATTTGAGAATTCCTGTTGGTCGTGCTGGAACAGAAGATTATCTTGCACGGAACTACAACAAGAACGGGCTATTTAGTGTCAAGTCGGCATATCATCTCAAGGCGCAGCTGAACTTTCTTCGTGCTGGGATACCGAGCTCCTCGGATTCTTGTGATGAACATAGAGGTTGGCTTGCCTTTGGGCGGCTGATGTCCCAGGCAAGGCTAAGGTTCAAACTGTCGGTTGATCAAAAATGGGCTAGCTGTTGGCCATGAATTGCATCCAGGGGCGAGTCCAGCAGGTAGGCGTCGCATGGCTTTAGCCTACCCTCAATTTTCGCCGGGATACACCACCTACAGATGTTGCAGCCATGGATTATCAGGTTGGGCGTCTCAGATTTAAACGGCCAGGAAGAAGCTCTTTTTCTGTCGACAGCTGTAGTGTGGACGAATGGCTACGCGGTCGGCAACATGGATTGTGGGCCTTGAGACTCCCATGCAGCCCGACATGGACATAGGCCGAGTATTGCTTTGTTTCATTTGTCAGAAAAAAGTCTAGGCGCATCCAACCAAATCTTCCGCAAATTTACTGAGTAATGGAAAAAACTGGTACTTCCTCCGTCTGAAAAGGATGTTTCAATTTTTCCTAAATATGCATGTGTCTAAACACATCTTAGTATACATGTATATTTAGACAAAGTTGAGACATTCTTTTTAAGACGGAGGGAGTATATTAAGATGAATATTATAGAGATAAAAACAATTAGATCGACAAGCTCATGTTATCACTAGTTTTCCTGATCATATCAGATAACACATCCAGTATATATTATTGTCGCAATAAGTATAAAGTTTAACACACTAACGTGCTCACAGCAAAGCTCGAGATATAGAATTTCATGTAACATATCGATGATTAATATTTAAAAACATATTTTAAAAAATGGTATAATTCTATATCCACTATACCACCATATGTGCTTACATTACTATAGAATCATATTGTAGATACTACTGAGTAACTTAAGTCGATTTAGTGAGCTAGCCTTTTGAGCCCACCCTCGATTTTCATCCTGGATTCGCCACTGATTGCATCGGATGAAAACTAACGAGGGGGTGCTCATTCGCATAAAAAAACGAGAGGGGGCGAAGTGTTGTCTGTCACCGAGATGAAACCCTGCTCCACATATTTTGGGCACTTCCTCATTCTGTCCGTGTGTGGGCGTTGCTGAGCAGACATGACTGTAGCTAGTAGGCTCACCACCTGCCAATGTACGGAATCAGCGTACCTTGCAGAGCTGGATGCTGGAGCGGTTTGGTACTTTGGCAGAGAAGGAGCTGAGGTATACTCAAATGGCACTATATCAGCTATGCTGTCTTGCCCAGAATGATGCAATGGACGCTGTTCAGATCGAGGACCCATTGTGCACGGCCAGAAGAATTTTCTTTCTGATGGACGAATGGAGTCTCAGACTGTGACAACGGGTAGTAGCTTAGTTGCTTTTTCGATAGTATTGCTACCTCCTGCACTAAACTGGACCAAGGTCAACGCCAATGGTGCGTTCTCCCATGATTAGGGTGTCAAGTAGGATCCAATCAAAATTCTAACTTTAGTTTATTTACTAAAATCTAGTTTAAATTTTAAGAAAAAAATTACACTAGGTTTTAGCAATTGAACTAGAAGTAGGATTTTGGTGGGATCCCACTTGATATCCTACCCAGGATTATGTACATGGGAGTGGACGTGTGGTTCTTCGCGACCACCATGGAGGCTTCTAAGCTGGAGCGTGCCATTTTTTTCCGTCTATGTCTGATCCAGAGTGAGCCGAGCAGTTGGCTTGTCGCCTATGAGTTGCCAGAAAGTTCTGCTGGAAACGGACTACTCGTGCATGGTTTCTAAACTTCTGAGCAAAGAGAGGGACAAATCTGTCCACAGAGCTATAGTGGAAGAAGGTGCGCCAATCTACCCAGTGCCTTGCACAAGGGAACCTCGTCGCTAGTCACGCTGATGACATGGTGGATTTGGAAGCAACGCAACACGGTCGTCGATAACGTCTCTCCGAACCTAGGAGGGCTTCTGGATATGATTCGATCCGAGGCTCGATCTTAGGCTGATGTTGGAGCGAGGGGGCTACATGCCCTGATTCCGGCCGCCTAGGTTTAGCGGGTTGAGTTGTACGGGGTCTCCGCTTGTAATAAGCGTGTAAATATTTGTAGGAACTCTCTCTTTTCTATCAATGCATCGAAACACGCGTTTTGCGTTTTCGCAAAAAAAAAGCTATAGTGGAAGAGATCAAAATTCCGCTCCTGGACTCTGATGAAGCGGAGCTAACGGAAAAGCATTTCTAAAGTTAACTTCATGTGAATTAGTCCTATCTATCTTCCCTTTTTGCTTTGAAATTAGTGCATTTGTCTAGTTTTTTTTCAGCCCGCACATGGATGCCGTCAGGCTGACGTCACTAATTGAAAGAGACTGAAACATTATTGAAACATTGAACCATATAATTGAAACATTGAAACAAGCTCTAAACAGTATAAAAATATTTCATAAGTTTCAAAAGTGAAACATTGAAAGAGTCTGTGTACAGTAAAAAATTTCATAAGTTTTAAAAATGTTTTAGCTTTTCTGGACAGCAGGTGACTGCTGACGTCAGCACAACTTCACATGAAGTTAATTTTAGAAAATCCTTGTTCGCGGAACTAAGGCATGTGCGGTGGTCTGGTATTGGGAGAAAAATGCAAAAAACGAACACAATTCTGGTTAGGGTTTCAAAAAAACTACTCCATATCACTTTTTAGATTTGGTGCAAAAAAAATTACCACTTCATGCTCTGATTTGGTTACGTGTTCCACCGGGGTACATTGTGAACATTTTGGCATCTGATTGTGCCGGTACGCAGTAAAGTCGCAGCAATTTGATCTAAAAAAAGTATATGCAAATTAGACCCTTAAAATTAACTCTAGATAGGTCCATATGGCTCATTATGTTGTGACAACTGACAAAGAACCTGCAAAATCGTCAGGGAGAAGCTCGATTCTTTCTCAGTTTCTATGCTATCTGTATAACACAACAACAGCACAACAGGACCCCGTGTGCTCTCTCATGCAGCAAGCACAACCAATCAAAATAAAATAATAAATCGGTCGATCATCTCTGCTCTGTCATGCAGGTGCAGCAAGCACAACCAAGAAAAAAAAATCTCACAGATTGGCTCAATCTTTCTGCCCTCAAGCTGTAGCATGCACGCAAAGCAGAATAGGATCTATGTACTTTGAGGTGTCTGCTCTCCAACAAAGCACCCAAGCAAAGTAGCTTGCGCTCTCGATCTCCCCGCTCGTGTTATCCCTCTCAAACAAGCACTAGCACAGTATCAGCCAGCATCATTTGCCATGACGGCCCCGACCACGTTGTTAGTGCCTATCTCACCGGGTATCGGTAATCTGATGAGCGACCTCCCCTCCTCCCATTGGCGTTGTTCTGCAGACCGGAGGCCCTTGTCTCCTTGGATTCCTTGCACATCCTCCGTCGCCGCCTCACTCGCCTGAGCAGGATCCACCCTTTGCTTCTTGGCATCGACGTTGGTCGCCTCCACCGGCTTGCCCTTCCTCTTCTTGGAAGTTTCTTCTTCTTCAGGCTTGGAGGGGCTTAGGCGGCTCTTCGAAATCTTGGCCACACCAGCAGGCTTCGCCTTCTTTGGCTGGCCCCTGAAAACACAATAATAGTTGAGTCAAATGTACTCGAATAGCAATGCACGAAAACACAACACACAAACGAAGATTACTACTTACTTGGTGACCGGGATTTTTCTCAGTCCCGTACTCGTGTGCATGGGTTTCTCCAATTCAGGGCCGAGGCAACGCGAGAGGCCCGTCTCCATAAGAGTCGCCTGCCTCTGTGACACGGATGCCATCTCCTGTTTCACCGCTACCTGCGAGGGGCTTAGGACCTTCTTGGAGCTATGCTCCCTGATTATCTTCAGCTTGATATTGTAGTCCTCCTCTTGGACACTACGGCTAGCTTCTTCCTCTTTGCGCTTCTACAAGCACGTCTTCCAGGCCACGGATAGGGGGTCAACCTCCGAATCGGTGGCCTCTCCCTCCTCCTCGTCTCCCTCTGAAACATCTACCTCCCCTTCCGCCAAGAGTTCCTCCGATAAGATCACTAGAATATTATATCACGGGAACGAGAAAAGAGTACTTGTCGATAACGAGATCAAACTAGGTATGGGGATACCGATGATCGAATCTCGGACATGTAATATATTGCGATACAAAGTGATTTAGTTACAAATGTTAAAGGTTCACACGATTACTGGAGTCATCGTTGAATATGTGGGAGTCAGTACGGATCTCTAGGTCTCGCTGCTAATTATTGATCAGAGAGGGGTCTTGATCATGTCTGCATTATTCACAAACCGTAGGGTGACACACTTAAGGGATACCGATACCATTTAGAAGAAAATATGTTTTAGATAAAGATTATGAAAGCGCTAGAATCATTTCAATGTAAACCGGAATTATTTCGGGTAAAATTGCAGAAACTGGTTCTGTATGTGTTATTAAAATATTGCAGGGGATTTTATGCGAATGTTTGTTAATTAAATTAATTAAGAAAATTCTGAATAAAAAAATAAAAGAATTTTATTAAATGAGAGCTTGCATTAAATTTGGTGGAAATTTAATGGAGGTGAGTAAAATTTTGAGTGGATGCATGTTTATGTGAGTGGGAGCTCCACCCACATGAATGAGGAAGAGGTGGGGGCACCTCCCTTGGCCGCCGGCCATGGAGAGGGTCTTCCCCCTCTCCCTATAAAGGCCCCCCTCTCCTCCTCTCATCTCACACCTCCTCGTGAAGGATCTCTCTCCCCCTCTAGAATTATTTCTCCATGATCTCGGATTAGCGAGATACATGTTTTCGGTGGCTTTGTCTGAAAGGAGTTGCTGCTTCCGCTACGTCGCTGGAGCGAGGACGCGGAGGTTGTTGGAGGACCGGACGTGTGTGTGATCACGTATGCGCTGCTGAGTTGCGGTGCTGGACTTCCTCACGATCTTGAGATCGGTAAGCGAATGACTACATCATCCATGAGTCCAACCTTGTTACTCTTTGTCGCTCTTTAAGGATATGTTCTCTATGGATGTATATCCATCCATTGCTTGTATCTAGGTAGATAGATCTTGGTCCTTAGTAGTTCACATCATAGCAAAAAATTTGTTTTCTATGCTGCGAACCCAACAGTGGTATTAGAGCCTGATCTACGCGTAGATGTTTTGCACGTGTAGAACACATATGAGTATGTGGGCGTTGATGATCATGTTATTGCATCTTCTAAGTATTTTGGATATTGGTAGCATAGTGGAATAAAGCGGCCCGAACTAACTTTAAATATCCTCGCACAAGAGACGTGTTCCACGCTTGACATGCTACTAGTTTTTCATAAGCTAGCGGGTGTCTGTCTCTCCTACTATAGTCAATATCTGATTTATAACAAGTTGCTAATAATTTGATTATTATCGTTGTGGTTCCATGTTCGTAGGTATGAACGGTTCTATCTTCGAAAGCCCTAAGCCATGTAAAACATGTAATTGATAAATTAGAGGCGTCTAGTTTAGATTGTTGCTGGGCAAATGTCATGATATGGTGATGTTATAATTTGTAGTATGGATTGATAATCTTGGAAATTATTAACATACCAAAGTTTAAGTTCCATAGACCTTGGCCTTACACATATAGGAATGATAAAGATCATACCACAATGTACATGATAGTGATCAAGTGCAAGAACCATATCATATCACTTTTTGCATATGATGTTTGTTTGCATTTTATATTGCTTGTTTGGTGCTTTAGTACCATTATAAGATGATTCCTCATATAAATATGAAGATAAGAATGTGTTCTTCCTTGAGTATGGACCGTTAAGAAAGTTCGTCGTTTCGAGACACCACCTGATGATCGGGTGTGATAGACTCTACATTGTATACAATGGGTGTAAGACAGTTTTACACACGCGAATACCAAGGTTAGCACGAACCGAAAGGTAAAGCAGGAGTCATATGGTTGATATGATGACTATCTAGATGCTCGTATTTGAAGCTGCACCAACTCACGTGATGATCGATCTTGGTGTAGTGGATTTGGTTCATGTAATCACCAAAAAGACACGAGGGATGTTGTTTTTTGAGTGGGAGTTTATTCGTAATTTGGATTAGTTGAACTCGATCTATCATAAACTTAGTCTAAATAAACTTTACAAATTCTTTTGTAGATGGCACCACCTGCTTTTAATTTCAATGTGTTCATGGAGAAAGAGAAACTTGCAACGAATAGTAGCAACTTTATCAACTAGGCCCTAAACTTGAGGATTCTCCTCACTTCTGCATAGAAGCAATATGTGCTATAAGCGGCGTTAGGCCCCCCACCTCCTAATGATGCCCCTGACGAGGTAAAGACTGGTTACTTGACTCGTCAGGAGGACCATAATATGGTTCATGAAGGAAATATGCCCTGAGAGGCAATAATAAAGTTGTTATTATGTATTCCTTATATATGATAGATGTTTATTTTGCATGCTATAATTGTATTGATCGGAAACGTCAATACATGTGTGTTTAATAAACAAAAAGGGTTCCTATTTATGCCTCTCTTATAGACTAGCTTGTTGATTAACAAGATGATCAAGGTTTCCTGATCATAGACATTGGATGTTGTTAATAACAAGGTCACAGCATTTGTGAAATGATGTGATGAACATTCATCCGAAGTATAGCATTACGATCAAGTCATTATGTTTACATTGCTATAACATCATACGAAGTAATCTTTATCCTTAGACCATGAGATCATGTTAATTTCTAACACCTGAAAAGTATCTTGATAACATCAAACGTCACATCGTAACAGGGTGACTATAAAGATGGGTTCAGTGCTACAAAGGTGTTATGTTGAGGCTCATGGATCAAGAGTGGAATTTGTCAATCCCGATGACGGATAGATATACTCTAGGCCCTCTCGGTGATATCACATTAAGGTAGCTTGCAAGCAAGTGATGTGATCACTAGAATGTTATATCACGGGAACGAGAAAAGAGCGCATGTCGGTAACGAGATCAAACTAGGTATGGAGATACCGATGATCGAATCTCGGACATGTAATATATCGAGAGACAAAGGGATTAAATTAGAAGCATTAAAGGTTCTCACGATCACAGAAGTCATCGTTGAATATGCAGGAGTCAGTATGGATCTCCAGGTCCCGCTTCTGATTATTGATCTGAGAGGAGTCTCAATCATGTCTGCATTATTCGCGAACCGTAGGGTGACACACTTAAGAGTTACCGGACACTATTTTGGAGCACATATGTTTCAGACGAAAGAATTGCAAAGCGCAGGAATTGTTTCGATAGAAACCGGAAATTGTTTCGGGTGAAATTGCAGAAAGTGGTTCTGCATGTGATATTGAAATATTGCAAGGGTTATATGTGAATGTTTGTTAATTAAAGTAATTAACAAAATTCTTAATAAATTTAATAAAAGAGTTTTATTAAATGAGACTTTAAAGAGGAATGTGAAGAGGCATTTTAATGTGGAGGGGTTACCACCACATGAATCGGGGAGGTGAGGGGTCACCCCCCCCATGAGGCGCCGGCCATGGGGAGGGCACCCCCCTCCTTCGATAAAAGGCCACCCTCTTCCTCCTTCTTCCTCACACCTCCTCATGAAGGATCTCTCTCCCCCTCTAGAATTATTCCCCCATGGTCTCGGATTAGCGAGATACATGTTCCTAGTGGCATTTCATCTGGAAGGAGTTGCTGCTTCCGCTGGATCGCGGGAGCGAGGATGTGGAGGTTGTCCGGTGGCTTGAATGTGTGCGCGAGTACGGATGCGCTGCTGATTTGTGGCGCTCGGACTTCCACACGATCTTGAGATCGGCAAGTGTACGACTACATCAACCACGAGTTCCTACTCGTTAACAAAACTCGTTGTCTTCGAGGGTAAGTAAATCGATGGATGTATGTCCACCCGTTGCTATGTACCTGGTAGATAGATCTTGGCGTGTAGTTCTCATCGTAGGAATTTTTTTTCTATGCTGCGGACCCAACAGTGGTATCAGAGCCTGATCTATGCGTAGGTGCTTTGCACGGGTAGTACACATATGTTTATATGTGGGCAATGATGATCATGTTATTGCATCTTCTAAGTATTTTGGATATTGGTGGCATAGTGGGATGAAGCGGCCCGGATCAACCTTACATGTCATCGTACATGAGACCGGTTCCACGAATGACATGCAACTAGTTTTGCATAAGTGGCTGGCGGATGTCTGTCTCTCCTACTATAGTCAATATCTGATTTACAACGAGTTGCTAATAACTTGGTTATCCTCGTTGTGGTTCATGTTCGTAGGTAAGAACGGTTGTATCTCCGAAAGCCCTAAGTCACGTAAAACTTGCAATTGATAAATTAGAGGCGTCTAGTTTAGATCGTTGCTGGGCTAGTGTATTGATATGGTATTGTTGTAAGTAGATATATAATAGATACTCTTACAACACATTCAACGTGTAAGTTCCATAGACCTTGGCCTTACACACAAAGTAATGATAGAGATCATACCACGATGCAAATGATAGAGATCAAATGCATGGACCATATCATCTCACTTTACACATTAGATGTTAGCATCTTATACTGCTAGTTTGGCGCTTTTGGTAGCATTGTAAGATGATCCCTCATTTAGATATCAAGATAAAATGTGTTCTTCCTTACATATGCACCGTTCTATGGATCGTGTTTCAGACATCACGTGATGATTGGGTGTACTCGACTCTACGCTTTCGTACAACGGGTGTAAGACAGTTTTACACACGCGACTACTAAGGTTCTTACTTGGCGAGCCTAGCATGTACAGACATGACCTCGGAAAACGGACCGAAAGGTTAAGCATGAGTCATCTAGTTGATATGATGCCCGTATAGATGCTCGCCTTTGAAGCTACACCGACTCACGTGATGATCGGACTTGGTGTAGTGAATTTGGTTCATGTAATCACCAAAAAGGCACGAGGGATGTCGTTTTTGAGTGGGAGTTCATTAGTAATTTGGATTAGTTGAACCCACTCTATCATAAACTTAGTCTAAATAAACTTTACAAATTCTGTTGTAGATGGCACCACCTGCTTTTAATTTCAATGTGTTCATGGAGAAAGAGAAACTTGCTGCGAATGGTAGCAACTTCACCAACTGGGCTATGAATTTGAGGATTCTCCTCACTGCTGCACAAAAGAAATATGTGCTAGAGGCGCCGCTTGGCTCCCCACCAGCTCCTGATGTCCCTGATGAGGAAAAGAATGTCTATATGACTCGTCAGGAGGACCACAACTTAGTTCATTGTGGCATACTGTATGGGCTAGAGCCAGAATTTCGAAAGCGTTTCGAAAATGGCAATGCCTTTGATACCATGGGAGAATTAAAAATGATTTTCGATACCCATGCTGCCGTAGAGAGTTATAATGCTTCTGAAAAGTTCTTTAGCTACATGATGGAGGAGAACAGTTCCATTAGTGAGCACGTACTCAAAATGTTTGGGTACGCCGATAAGCTTTTGTCGTTGGGAATAACGATTCCCATTGACTTAGGCATACATCGTGTTCTCCAATATCTACCACCTAGCTACAAGAGCTTTGTGATGAACTATAATATGCAGGGCATGAAGAAGTCTCTTCCTGAGCTTCTGTCAATGCTTAAGACTGCAGAAGTGGAGATTAGGAAAGAACATCAAGTGTTGATGATCAATAAGACCACCAGTTTCAAGAAGGACAAGAAAGGCAAGCACAAGGGAAAGAAGGGTGGCAAATCTATTGCCGCACCTGAAAAGAAACCCCAAGCTGGCCCTAAGTCTGACACCTATTGTTACTATTGCAAGGGGACTGGCCATTGGAAGCGCAATTGCCCCAAGTATTTGGCGGACAAGAAGTCCGACAAGGCAAACAAAGGTATATGTGATATGCATGTTATTGATGTGTACTTGACTAGTACTCGCAGTAATACCTAGGTATTTGATACGGGATAGGTTGCTAATATATGTAACTCGATTCAGGGGCTGCGAAACAGGCGACAACTAACAAGGGATGAGGTCACGATGCGGGTCGGCAATGGATCAAGAGTTGATGTGATCGTCGTCGGAACGCTGCCTCTCCATATGCCATCGGGATTAGTTATAAACCTAAATAATTGTTATTTGGTGCCTGCACTAAGCATGAACATTGTATCCGGATCGTCTTTGATGCAAAGTGGTTATTCCTTTAAATCTGAAAACAATGGTTGTTCAATTTATATGGATAATATCTTTTATGGTCATGCACCTGTGTTGAATGATTTATTTTTGTTGGATCTCGATAGTAATATTACGCATATTCATAATGTTGATGCTAAAAGGATTAAACTTGATGATGATATATCTACATATATGTGGCACTGCCGTCTAGGTCATATTGGCGTTAAACACATGAAGAAACTCCATTCTGATGGACTTTTGGAATCACTTGATTTTGAATCATTTGATACATGTGAGCCATGCCTTATGGGCAAGATGACTAGAACGCCGTTTTCCGGTTCAATGGAACGGGCGACAGATTTATTGGAAATCATACATACTGATATATGTGGACCAATGAGTGTGTCGGCGTGAGGTGGATATCGTTATTTTGTTACTTTCACGGATGATTTAAGTAGATACGTGTATATCTATTTGATGAAACACAAGTCTGAAACTTTTGAAAAGTTCAAGGAATTTCAGAATGAAGTGGAAAATCATCGTAACAGAAAGATGAAGTTTCTGCGGTCCGACCGTGGAGGTGAGTATCTAAGTTACGAGTTTAGCACACACATGAAAGAGTGTGGAATAGTTTCACAACTCATGCCTGCCGAAACACCACAACGTAATGGTGTGTCGGAACGTCGTAATCATACTTTATTAGATATCGTTCGATCTATGATGTCTCTAACTGACTTGCCACTGTCATTTTGGGGTTATGCACTAGAAACAGCTGCATTCACTTTAAATCGGGCACCATCTAAATCCGTTGAAATGACACCATATGAATTATGGTTTGGAAACAAACCTAAGTTGTCATTTCTTAAAGTTTGGGGATGCGATGTTTATGTGAAGAAACTTCAGCCAGATAAACTCGAACCCAAAGAGGAAAAATGCGTCTTTATAGGATACCCTAAGGAAACGATTGGGTATACCTTCTATCACAGATCCGAGGGCAAGGTTTTTGTTGCCAAGAATGGTTCCTTTCTTGAGAAGGAGTTTCTCGCAAAAGGTGTGAGTAGTCGGAAGATAGAACTCGAAGAGGTTATTGAACCTTCTCTTCATGAAATGGCGAGTAGCATAGCACCGGAAATTGTTTTGGAGTTGACTTCACCTAATGAAGAGAGAGCTAATGATATTGATCATGAAACTCCGAAAGAGGACACTACCGAACCTCGCAGGTCAAGTAGGACACGTGCAGCTCCTGAACTGTACGGCAATCCTATTGTGAATTTCATGGTTGATGAAATAGATGACCCTGTGACGTATGAAGAAGCTATGATGAGCCCGTATTCCAACAAATGGCTAGAAGCCATGAAATCCAAGATGGAATCCATGTACGAGAACCAGGTTTGGACCTTGGTGGACTTACCTCACGATCGAAAGGCCGTTGAGAATAAATGGATTTTCAAAAGAAAAACTGATGCTGATGGTAATTTGACCATCTATAAGGCTCGACTTGTCACAAAGGGGTGATGCGCTCGACTTTCGACGTAGAGCTCGTTGGGAACCCCAAGAGGAAGGTATGATGAGCACAACAGTAAGTTTTCCGTCAGTTATGAAACCAAGGTTTAATCGAACCAGTAGGAGCAAGGAAACACCCCAAAGGTGTTGCTAGCTGAGCTTTGGCAGGGCGCACTACCGGTGCTAGTAGCAACGTGGAGACCTGCACAACACAACCATAGAACTTTGTCCCCAACTTGCGATGAGGTTGTCAATCTCACCATGTTTTGCGGAAAACAAAGGATTAAATGTATCGAATGGAAAGAAGTAAAAGTTTGCAGAAAGTAAACACAAAGCAGAAACAGTTTATAGATTGTATGTAAAGAAAAAGGATCGGGATCCATAGTTCACTAGAGGTGGCTCTCCTTAGATAGATAACATGCTGGGTGAACAAATTACAGCGGGGCAATTTGACAAACACCAGAAAGCAATACATGCATATACTAATCATCTTGACTCCTTTGAGACTTGATTGGGCATTACAACATAATACATAGACCGCCATCCAACTGCATCTATGACTAATGATCCACCTTCAGGTTATCATCCGAACCCCCTCCAGTATTAAGTTGCAAGCAACAGATTATTGCTTTATGAACTGCGTGTAAAGTAAACAAT
Organism: Avena sativa; assembly: GCA_916181665.1. NCBI lineage: Eukaryota > Viridiplantae > Streptophyta > Magnoliopsida > Poales > Poaceae > Avena > Avena sativa. The sequence continues at coordinate 75,757,705 of OV702292.1, read as the reverse complement.
ACGATTGCTCTATGAACAAAGGATTGTTGTTTTCTCCCTAGTAGCAACAGCACATCTAGTACCTTAGAGATTTCTGTCACTTCCCCAGATTACCATAGGCATGAACCCACTATCGAGCATAAATACTAACTCTTGGAGTTGCTAGCATCTACTTGGCCAAGATAGCTACTAACAACGGAAAGCATGCAAGATCTCAAATAACAAAGACATGATAGAATCAATAATCAATCTGAAATAGCATCTCAATATCCATCGGATCCCCGCAAACACAACATGTATGAATTACAAATAGATGATCTTGATCATGAACGGAGCTCACGAGATCTAAACATGAAAGCACAAAGGAGGAGAAACCAGCCATCTAGCTACTACATGGATCCGTAGTCCAAGGATGAACTACTCACACATCACACCGGAGGCTTGCATGGTGATGAAGAAGGCCTCCAGGGTGAATTCCCCTCTCCGGCAGGGTGCCAGGAAGAGCTTCAGATCCCTCCTGATCTAGGGATGGAGATGACGGCGGCTACAGACTCTTTCATGGATGTTTGATCGGGCACTTAGGGTTTTCGTCCCGAGGGAAATATATAGGCGGAATGAGAGGCCGAGGGGGTGCCTGGGCTGGCCACACCACCCCTTGGCGCGAGCCAGGCCTGGCCGCGCGGCCAGGTGGTGTGGCCGCCCTCTGGCCCTTCTCCGTCTCGTATTCTGGCACTTGATCCCTTCCGAAAAAATAGGCACTTTGGCTTTTGTCCCGTCCAATTCCGAGAATATTCATTTTCTGACTTTCCTGGAACCAAAAGCAGCAGAAAACAGGCAGCTGGCACTGTGTCTCTTGTTAATAGGTTAGTCCAAGAAATCATATGAAAAGTACTCCAAAGTTGGAACAAAACACAAGAAAGTGGATAAAACCAAGCATGGAGCATCAAAAATTATAGATACATTTGCAATGTATCAAGGGGTTTCGACAAATTCAAGGAGTTAACTACGATGAGACATTCTCTCCCGTAGCGATGCTTAAGTCGGTTAGGATTATGTTAGCAATTGCTGCATATTTCGATTATGAAATATGGCAGATGGATGTCAAAACTGCGTTCCTCAATGGTAATATTGAAGAAGAGTTGTATATGATACAACCTAAGGGTTTTGTCAATCCTAAGGATGCTAATAAGGTATGCAAACTTCAGCGATCCATCTATAGACAGAAGCAAGCATCCCGGAGTTAGAATCTCCACTTTGATGAGGTGATCAAAGAGTTTGGATTTGTCCAAACTTATGGAGAGGCTTGTATCTACAAGAAAGTGAGTGGGAGCAATGTGGCATTTCTGATATTATATGTGGATGACATATTATTGATCGGAAATGATATAGATCTTTTAAACAGTATTAAAAGTTATCTAAACAGCAAATTTTTGATGAAAGACCTTGGTGAAGCGTCATATATATTAGGCATTAAAATCTATAGAGATAGATCAAGGCGCCTAATTGGGCTATCGCAGAGTACATACCTTGATAAGATATTAAAGAAGTTTAATATGGACGGAAGTAAGAAGGGGTTCTTACCTATGTTGCAAGGCAAGACATTGAGTAAGACTCAAAGTCTGGCTACAGTGGAAGAAAGAGAGATAATGGATAAGGTCCCATATGCCTCGGCCATAGGCTCTATAATGTATGCCATGCTATGTACAAGACCGGATGTGGCACATGTTATTAGTTTGACTAGTAGGTACCAATCTGATCCAGGTTCGGAACACTAGATAGCGGTCAAGAACATCCTCAAATACTTGAGAAGAACTAGGGATATGTTTCTTATATACGGAGGTGAAGAAGAGCTAGTCGCTAAGTGTTATGTCGATGATAGCTTTGACACCGATCCGGATGACTCTAAGTCTCAATCCGAATACGTATTTCTCTTGAACGGAGCAGCAGTTAGTTGGAGGAGTTCCAAACAACCTGTGGTGGCTGGATCAACGATGGAGGCGGAATATGTTGCTGCTTCAGAAGCGGCACAGGAAGCGGTTTGGGTGAAAGAGTTCATTACGGAACTAGGTGTGGTTCCTAGTGCATTGGACCCGATGGTGATCTATTGTGACAACAATGGAGCCATAGCCAACGCCAGGGAACCAAGGTCTCACAAGAATTCCAAGCATATTAAGCGCTGGTTTCACTCCATCCGCGAACATGTCAAGGATGGAGATATAAAGATTTGTAAAGTACACACGGACCTAAATGTAGCAGATCCATTGACTAAAGCTTTCCCTAGGGAAAAACATGATCAACACCAGAACTCAATGGGTGTTAGATTTATCACTATGTGAACTAGATTATTGTCTCTAGTGCAAGTGGGAGACTGAAGGAAATATGCCCTGAGAGGCAATAATAAAGTTGTTATTATGTATTCCTTATATATGATAGATGTTTATTTTGCATGCTATAATTGTATTGATCGGAAACGTTAATACATGTGTGTTTAATAAACCAAAAGGGTTCCTAGTTATGCCTCTCTTATAGACTAGCTTGTTGATTAACAAGATGATCAAGGTTTCCTGATCATAGACATTGGATGTTGTTAATAACAAGGTCACATCATTTGTGAAATGATGTGATGAACATTCATCCAAAGTATAGCATTACGATCAAGTCATTATGTTTACATTGCTATAACATCATACGAAGTAATCTTTATCCTTAGACCATGAGATCATGTTAATTGCTAACACCTGAAAAGTATCTTGATAACATCAAACGTCACACCGTAACAGGATGACTATAAAGATGGGTTCAGTGCTACAAAGGTGTTATGTTGAGGCTCATGGATCAAGAGTAGAATTTGTCAATCCTGATGACGGATAGATATACTCTGGCCCTCTCGGTGATATCACATTAAGGTTGCTTGCAAGCAAGTGATGTGATCACTAGAATGTTATATCACGGGAACAAGAAAAGAGTGCATGTCGGTAACGAGATCAAACTAGGTATTTGGATACCGATGATCAAATCTCAGACATGTATTATATCATGAGACAAAGGGATTAAATTACAAGTGTTAAAGGTTCTCACGATCACAGAAGTCATCGTTGATTATGCAGGAGTCAGTATGGATCTCCAGGTCCCGCTTCTGATTATTGATCTGAGAGGAGTCTCAATCATGTCTGCATTATTCGCGAACCGTAGGGTGACACACTTAAGAGTTACCGGACACCATTTTTGAGCACATATGTTTTAGACGAAAGAATTGCAAAGCGCGGGAATTGTTTCGATAGAAACCAGAAATTATTTTGGGTGAAATTGCAGAAAGTGGTTCTGCATGTGATACTGAAATATTGCAAGGGGTTATATGTGAATGTTTGTTAATTAAAGTAATTAACAAAATTCTGAATAAATTTAATAAAAGAGTTTTATTAAATGAGAGAGCATTAAACTTAGAGAATTTTAATGGATTTAAAGTGGGGACTTTAAAGGGGAATGTGAAGAGGCATTTTAATGTGGAGGGGTTACCACCAGATGAATGGGGGGAGGTGAGGGGTCACCCCCCATGAGGCGCCAGCCATGGGGAGGGGTGTTGGGGATCGGTGCGGAAAACAAAAATTTCCCTACGATGTAACCCCAAAACTTGCCTAGGATCTATCTATGTAGTAATGCGGTAACGGCCAATGCATAGAGAATACATACCCTTGTAGACTGTACGCGGTTAACGTTCCGCGGGGAACGTGGTTGAAGTAGTCGTACTCGTAGCCAACCTCAAGGTCGTGAAGCTCCTCGCAGGTCACCCCTTGCTCCTTCTTGATCTTCATCATCTTCATCGTGCAACAGCTCCGGCTCACGATATTCTAGCGCCCCAAGTGTTGCGCCTCGTGTCTTCGTACATATCCGGTGCACGATGAGACTTCCGGCTCCCCGATCCTATTGGGAGTGCGGAAGTTGATATCCGGCTAGGAATCCTTGCAGCGCAATGGCGTACTTCAGGTGTGCCTCGCTCGCACAGCCCAAACTTGGGGCCATAGTCACGAGGCATAGAGAGAGGGAGGAGGAGAAAGTCAACCAAAGGACTTCTCCAATTGTGTATTTAATCCCACCCATGGGCACCCCTTTATATAGGCGGAAGGGGTGTGCCCTCCCTATTGGGTTAGCCATGTGGGACTATTCATAAAAGAAAAGGCAGCAGATTTTCAGACTTGCCAATTAGGCCAAAAGAACTCAGCCCAAATAGCAAACAGAAATGTTAAATAAAAAGAAAAGGGAAAACAGCACGGGCTGGCCAGGTGGGCCTTGGCGTAGCCCACCCCGCGCTCAGCACTCCCGCTGGCAGCGGCCTCGAAGGGGAGAAGCCCCGGGTGGGCCGGCCACCCCCGGTGGCCCGCTGGCGCCCGTGACCCGGGTGGGCCGGCGCCATCCCACGCGGCCCAGCTCGCCCCCAGGCGGCGGCCTGTGCCCTGCCCAGCCTCGCCCGGGTGGGCCGGCTGGCAGCGGCGGCCTGCGGCGGCCTGGCGTCGCCTAGTTATCTGCCGCCCTGTGCGGTGGCGGTTATCCACCGCCCACAGGGCTGGCTATTTTGCCTTTTTCCTTTTATTTTCCTGCAGTTTTATTTCTAGGCCTTTTCCCTCTGGTATTTGGCCTAATATAAAAGTTGACTTTATAAATCTTAATCTAAATATTATTTATAATATATTGATTCATAATTAACATATAATAAAAATATATTTAAATTCCCATTTATCCGAAAACACTTTTGGGGGCTTTTCCTTTATTCTTTCTCTGAACAACTTCGGATCTCTCTGCGGAATGATTCCGGTTTTCTCTCTTTCTCTACTGTGATTCCATCTTACGAATGATCGCTCTCATCGTACCCTTAAGTGTATCCTCTCACGGCTCGGGAATGCTCTAGACATGATCTGTATCAATGATCAACAGAGGGACCAGGGATATCCATGTGACCCCTATGCATTCCTGATGACAATGTCGTTTGAACCGTCTAAATGTAGCATCCTCTTCCTTTTGTTTCTCGATACAACTTGTCCGAGATCCGATCACTAGTATCCCATACCTTTGTTCAATCTCGTTCACAACAAGTTATGTTTTCTTGTTACCGTGATATTACATCCCCGTGACCTAGTCACATGTTGCAACATTTATAGATGTAATCTCACCAAGTCGGCCGTATGTATCTTTACCCGTCATGTGGGTGAACAAATCCCGGTCTTGCAGTCACATGTCATCTACTGTTCCTTTGGAATACCCAACGTACACCTTTATGGCCAGCGCGTTACCAGATGACGGTTGATGCAGTCTAAGCAGCCTAGGGAAACAGTGAGTAATATGAGCTCACGATCTAAGGAGAAGGAGTCTAGGTATAGCTGTTGCAACAATGAACTATATGACTTGATCGTGTTGCAATCCTTCGAGGAATGTCCAACCACATCATTCTCCAATGATATGATCTCGTTGTCAGTCGACATAAATGCCCATGATCTTGAAACCCAGATCATCTTCGTGACCAACGAACTAGTATGAATAGAGGCTACTAGGGACTTGGTTATTTCATACCACACCTGTACCAATGTTTCTACTTGGCACAGTTCTAGCACAATATGAAACTATTATAAACTAATTGAGATATGACAATAAAAACCTATTTATTATTTGCCTCTAGGGCATATCTCCTTTAGTCTCCCACTTGCACTAGAGTACAAATAATCCAGCTTGCATTTTACTCATATAAACCATATTCCATATGCATTTACAGATCATGCGTTCTCATGGGAAACGTCATGTCCATGTTCTGTTTTACCAGATCATTATGTCTTTTGCAAATCGTTAATGTCTTCCTAATTTTGACATTCACACCATTATCGTATAATGGGTTAAAGTATTTGTTTGGCAACAAAGTGAGACTTTTGTTTCTAGTGTTTATGATGACGGTCGTTTTTACAGTTGTCATCTAAACTTCGAAACACACTTTGCTATCCTTTGTGTGTATACTATAGTCATGGCAGCAGAACGAGGCCGGATTCCAGGAGCTTACAGTGACGTGAGATCAACCTCGAGGGCTTTCTCATGGGCACTGGGCCCTGGGACACATCATTCTACGTTAAAAGCGAACTAGCCCTGCCACAACATTATACATCACATCAGATGGAGCTTTTATACTTCTATATCTATGTAGATCCTAGTGCATTAAATGCATCTATGCCACTTACATTGCTCCTTGCCAATTACGTACAAACTTAATTCTGGTTCAATGATCAACTCAGGAATCACTTAAGGACATGCTCTTATAGTTAAGACTTTGTCCTACCAACCAGAACTTTAGGTCACATTACGTCGAGTATACAACATGGTTATATGGAAGAACCTATGACTGAGGCATAGGAGATGCAACGCATCTCTTTCTTTCAACCATAGTTGCAATACTCAATGCTTCACATAGTAAGAACTATTTTCTTACCTTGTTCCATTCTGAACTTCTTCAGAATCTTGCTTAGGACATTCTGAACATCTTTCAGAATCAAGTCCAGGAAGCATTCGACATTTAGTGTTTATTAAACTCACTAATCTATCTTGATAGATCTTATTGTTTAATAACTTCAACTTCATCCTTATTTATTTAACTTAAACATTATTAACACCAATCACATCATTCACATATTTCGTTCACATATTACAGAATGATTTCACACTCCCACTCAAATATGACGTTCATGTTTGAGATCCAGGGATTTCACTTAGCTCCCACTCAAAATATGTCAGCTACATATTATGGATTAGCCAAGCTGATTTGCTCCCACTCAAGTCTAGGTCCTCTCGATAATCTTGGACATTCCAAAATTCCTTGATCATCATCAAATTGAGAATTCCACTAACGAGATTTCAATGACCATTCATTTCTCGTACTTAGGTCCATCACGCTTCTTTGTAATTCGTAGGCATGTCTTGTTCAAAACATGACAAGTGAATCAACAATATAGTTCCACAAACTTGTAGAATATATAGTTGAATCCTACTTTCTTTAGCAAAAGTATTTACTGAAACTTTATGATCCTTATCATTGGTTTCTCCTCTATTTGCAGAGTTTGGTTTCACGAAACAAATTCCGCTGTGCCACTCAACAATTCGGAGGTAAGGTCAGATACCTTGTTTTGATCTTTTACTTTCTTCCACCTGTATCCTCATCAAGACACATCAACTTAGGACAACAACAGGTTTGCCCCTTTTGTGGAAGATGCATTCACAGTTTCCTAAGAATGCTTTACAAAGACTTGTTTATTCGTCACGATTTCGACTTGTCAAAATCTCCAGAAACTCGAACGTGCCATAACATTTATGGTGTTGTTTCCACGAATCTTTGGATGTTCCTTTGTATTTCAAATGAGTGTTTGCTTATTTTGATCTTTAACTCTAAACGACAACTATAACCCTATAAGAGATGATATTATACCATATGTATCTAATACATAATGATTATGATGTTTAGACATTTCAACATAGTTTGAATTCGCCCAATTATCATAATTTGTGAAACATCTTTCACAGGTTCCTTTTATGCTAAACTTAACTTGAATATCTTAGTCATGTCGATCAAATCGAAGAGACTTCGTATTCTCGTTAATTTCAATATCCCATTTAGTTATGAACTCATTTGAACAATTCAAATCATTTCAAACTTCGTGTTTCATTAAGTAAATACACTTATTCACTTAAGTCCACAATTAACGATTTCCACTACTTGTTGAAAATATGATACATCATTATGTATGAGTTTCAACGTTTCTTCGCATATCACCGTTTTACCAGAATGTGGAGTTTTAGTCATTCTGCCCAAGAGGCATGGTTTTGCAAAGTCTCTAGATTAAGCGTCTAGGACCCCGATCTTTCATAAAGAACCTGCAATAACCAAAATGACTTAAACTATAGTGTCATTTCATTATTAAACTTTGGATATCTTTTAGCATTCTAATCATTTATAAATGTTTAAACTATTATCATTAACATAGTGATGAGAATGACTTATTTATAATCATAATGTGACCATAATGGTATTGTTCATAAGAATAGTACAAACTGGTTTGTAACTTGTTCATATGAATAATCATCTCGCCAAAAGCAAGACACACATACAAGGATTACAAATTATATTCAAGTCCACTAATCCAAATGATAAACTTTGAGGGAAGAGGTGATGTCGGTCATCAACTGTCTTGCTTGACGTCATCAAGTCATGTTGCCTCAAAACTAGCAATTCTCAAGCAGATTCTTCTGTTTTCATAAAATGGGACAAGTATCAAATACTTTGCAAACTACAACGAGTTTTGCAAGAACCACATTTATAATTTGTATATCTTACATATACCTTTTCATCCATGACCTCCATTCGCAATCAAGCCCTTCTAAGAGTTCTCAACTCTAATGCAAGATCACTAAGTGTTTGTCCAAACATTCCGGAGTCATCGAATTATCTCCTAATGGTTATTGTGTCAACAAGAGAAGATCACCTTTTACGAGGATATCCCTCAGGCGTGTGTATTAATCTATGAAGTTGGACCCTTCTGCTAAGTTCCATATTAAGCAATATATTCCCATGGTCGCAAAGGACCTCAATGGGATAGGCTAAGATCTACTAAGATATTTGCAAACAGACATCTAGACTAAGTTCATAATTAGAGATCAATTTATGATTGGTCTCCACTAAAACGGTCATCCCCTGGATGATTTTAGTGATCGCATGATCCCTATCTTCTGCACCTCCCCCGTGTTACACAGCCATCAGTGCATTATCAAAGGTAGACATTCACTAATGCCAATCACATCATCCATGTGACTCATGCTCGATCTTTCAATCTCTTGTGTTCCGAGGCCACGCTTCTGTGGCGTGCTAGGCTCGCCAAATCTAACTTGTGTGTATTCATTGTGCAACATGGCTTACACCCACTGTATGCGAACGTAGATATATCTGACACCCAGGCCTATAACCCTGGATCGCCTCATACCGAAGAACTTCATTGGTGGTGCACACACAAGGGGAACACGGAACATTGGAATTAAATAGGGATTATCTTATTTGCTACCGTTGAGTATCTAAATACTAGCACACGATAAGATGTAAAACAGGTATCAACATCATATGTATAGTGTGATATGATATGGTCTTTCTTGCGCCTTGATCTCCATCGAGCGCTCCGGCATGATCTCAATCTTGCCCTTGGTCTGACGCCAAGTCCATGACGCCTCCACCAGGTCGTTCATCGGAACGATGACTATTACTATACTACTTAGTAACAGAAAAGTAAACTACTTTACCTTCGTAATGACCATTGCCATATCAAATCACATGCCCCCTACAAAATAAAGTTAGACGCCTCTACTTTATCTATTGCAAGTTTTACGTGGTTGTTAGGGCTTTCGTACTAGAACCGTTTCTAAACTACGAACTTTCCAACCACAACATGGATCCGACAGTTGTCTCTATTGCACCCCTTTCGGGGCCCTCCATTGTAAATGCTATATCGACTATCGAATGAGAGACAGACACCCGCTAGCCACTTACACGGTACAAGACGTATGTTAAGCGTGGAACCAGTCTCGCGTACGAATACGCGTAAGGTCGGTCCGAGCCGCTTCATCAAACAATATCGCGATATAAACAAGTACACGTTAGAGGGTAACAACTAAGGGATCAATGACAGCACAATACTTGTGCGTACTGGCCGTACATCACTCCTACGCATAGATCGGCTCTGATACCACTGTTGGGGATCGGTGCGGAAAACAAAATTTTCCCTACGATGTAACCCCAAAACTTGCCTAGGATCTATCTATGTAGTAATGCGGTAACGGCCGATGCGTAGAGAATACATACCCTTGTAGACCGTACACGGTTAACGTTCTGCGAGGAACGTGGTTGAAGTAGTCGTACTCGTAGCCAACCTCAAGGTCGCGAAGCTCCTCGCAGGTCACCCCTTGCTCCTTCTTGATCTTCATCGTCTTCATCGTGCAACAGCTCTGGCTCACGACATTCTAGCGCCCCAAGTGTTGCGCCTCGTGTCTTCGTACACATCCGGTGCATGATGAGACCTCCGGCTCCCCGATCCCGCCGGGAGTGCAGAAGTTGATATCTGGCTAGGAATCCCTGCAGCGCAATGGCGTACTGCAGGTGTGCCTCGATCGCACAGCCCAGACTTGGGGCCATGGTCACGAGGTATAGAGAGAGGGAGGAGGAGAAAGTCAACCAAAGGACTTCTCCAATTGTGTATTTAATCCCACCCATGGGCACCCCTTTATATAGGAGGAGGGGGTGTGCCCTCCCTATTGGGTTCGCCATGTGGGAATATTCATAAAAGAAAAGGCAGCAGATTTTCGGACTTGCCAAATGGGCCAAAAGAACTCATCCCAAATAGCAAACAGAAAATGCTAAATAAAAAGAAAAGGGAAAACAACAGGGGCTGGCCGGGTGGGCCTTGGCGCGGCCCACCCCACGCTCAGCACTCCCGCTGGCAGCGGCCTCGAAGGGGAGAAGCCCCGGGTGGGCCGGCCACCCCTAGTGGCCCGTTGGCGCCCGTGACCCGGGTGGGCTGGTGCCATCCCACGCGGCCCAGCTCGCCCCCAGGCGGCGGCCTGTGCCCTGCCCAGCCCCGCCCAGGTGGGCCGGCTGGTAGGGCGGCCCGCGGCGGCCTGGCGTCGCCCAGTTATCCGCCGCCCTGTGCGGTGGCGGTTATCCGCCGCCCACAGGGCTGGCTCTTTTGCCTAATATAAAAGTTGACTTTATAAATCTTAATCTAAATATTGTTTATAATATATTGATTCATAATTAACATATAATAAATATATATTTAAATTCCCATTTATCCAAAAACACTTTTCGGGGCTTTTCCTTTATTCTTTCTCCGAACAACTTCGGATCTCTCTACGGAACGATTCCGGTTTTCTCTCTTTCTCTACTGTGATTCCATCTTACGAATGATCGCTCTCATCGTACCCTTAAGTGTATCCTATCACGGCTCGGGAATGCTCTAGACATGATCTGTATCAATGATCAACAGAGGGACCAGGGATATCCATGTGACCCCTATGCATTCCTGATGACAATGTCGTTTGAACCGTCTAAATGTAGCATCCTCTTCCTTTTGTTTCTCGATACAACTTGTCTGAGATCCGATCACTGGTATCCCATACCTTTGTTCAATCTCGTTCACAACAAGTTATGTTTTTTTGTTACCGTGATATTACATCCCCGTGACCTAGTCACATGTTGCAACATTTATAGATGTAATCTCACCAAGTCGGCCGTATGTATCTTTACCCGTCATGTGGGTGAACAAATCCCGGTCTTGTAGTCACATGTCATCTACTATTCCTTCGGAATACCCAACGTACACCTTTATGGCCACTGCGTTACCAGATGATGGTTGATGCAGTCTAAGCAGCCTAGGGAAACAGTGAGTAATATGAGCTCACGGTCTAAGGAGAAGGAGTCTAGGTATAGATGTTGCAACAATGAACTATATGACCTGATCGTGTTGCAATCCTTCGAGGAATGTCCAACCACATCATTCTCCAATGATATGATCTCGTTGTCAGTTGGCATAAATGCCCATGATCTTAAAACCCAGATCATCTTCGTGACCAACGAACTAGTATGAATAGAGGCTACTAGGGACTTGGTTGTTTCATACCACACCTGTACCAATGTTTCTACTTGGCGTAGTTCTAGCACAATATGAAACTATTATAAACTAACTGAGATATGACAATAAAAACCTATTTATTATTTGCCTCTAGGGCATATCTCCTTCAAGGGGCACCCCCCTCCTCCTATAAAAGGCCCCCCTCTTCCTCCTTCTTCCTCACACCTCCTCGTGAAGGATCTCTCTCCCCCTCTAGAATTATTCCCCCATGGTCTTGAATTAGCGAGATACATGTTCTCGGTGGCATTTCGTCTAGAAGGAGTTGCTGCTTCCGCTGGATCGCTGGAGCGAGGAGGTGGAGGTTGTCCGGTGGCTTGAACGTGTCTGCGAGTATGGATGCGCTGCTGATTTGCGGCGCTCGGACTTCCACACGATCTTGAGATCGGCAAGTGTACGACTACATCAACCACGAGTTCCTACTCGTTAACAAAACTCGTTGTCTTCAAGGGTAAGTTCTCGATGGATGTATGTCCACCGGTTGCTTTGTACCTAGTAGATAGATCTTGGCGTGTAGTTCTCATCGTAGGAAAATTTTTGCTTTCTATGCTGCGGACCCAACAATTCATTGCGACATACTATATGGGCTAGATCCGGAACTCCAAAAGCGTTTTGAGAATGGCAATGCCTGTGATACCATGGGTGAATGGAAAATGATTTTCGATACCCACGCTTCCGTAGAGAGTTATGATGCTTTAGAAAATTTCTTAGGTTCATGATGGAGGAGAACAACTCCATTAGTGAGCACGTACTCAAAATGTCTGGGTATACCGATAAGCTTGTGTCCTTGGGAATAACGATTCCCATTGACTTAGGCATACATCGTGTTCTCCAATCTATGCCACCAAGCTACAAGAGCTTCATAATGAACTATAATATGCAGGCATGAAAAAGACTCTCCCCGAGCTTTTGTTAATGCTTAAGACTGCCGAAGTGGAGATTAGAAAATAACATCAAGTGTTGATGATCAATGGGACCACTGGTTTCAAGAAAGACAAGAAGGGTAAACAGAAGGGCAATTTCAAGAAGGGCGGCAAATCTGTTGTTGCGCCTGAGAAGAAGACCCGGGCTAGCCCTAAGTCTAAGACCGAGTGCTACTATTGTAAGGGTACCGTCCACTGGAAACGCAACTGCCCCAAGTATCTGGCAGATAAGAAGGCCGGCAAGATGAACAAAGGTGTATTTGATATACATGTTATTGATGTGTACTTGACTAGTACTCGTAGTAGCACCTGGGTATTTGATACCGGTTCGGTTGCAAATATATGTAACTCAAATCAGGGGTTGCGGAACAAGCGACATCTAGCAAGGGATGAGGTCACGATGCGTGTCGGCAATGGATCAAAGGTTGATGTAATCGCCGTCGGAACACTGCCTCTCCATCTACCATCTAGACTAGTTATAAACCTAAATAATTGTTATTTGGTGCCTACGCTGAGCATGAACATTATATCTAGATCATGTTTATTGCAAAGCGGTTATTCGTTTAAATCCGAAAACAATGGTTGTTCGATTTATATGGATAATATATTTTATGGTCAAGCATCTGTGATACACATATTCACAACGTTGTTGCCAAAAGGATTCAACTTGATAATGATATATTTACATATATGTGGAACTGCCGTCTAGGTCATATTGGCGTAAAACGCATGGAGAAGCTCCATTCTGATAGACTTTTTGAAGCACTTGATTTTGAATCATTTGATACATGTGAGCCATGCCTTATGGGCAAGATGACTAGAACGCCGTTTTTTGGTTCAATGGAACGGGCGACAGATTTATTAGAAATCATACATACTGATGTATGTGGTCCAATGAGTGTGTCGGCACGAGGTGGATATCGTTATTTTGTTACTTTCAGGGATGATTAGAGTAGATATGGATATATCTATTTGATGAAACACAAGTCTGAAACCTTTGAAAAGTTCAACGAATTTCAGAGTGAAGTGGAAAATCATTATAATAGAAAGATTAAATTTCTGCGGTCTGGCAGTGGAGGTGAGTATCTAAGTTACGAGTTTGGCACACACATGAGAGAGTGTGGAATAGTTTCACAACTCACGCCACCGGAAGACCATAGTGTAATGGTGCATCGGAGCATCTAATCATACCCTATTGGATATGGTTCGATCTATGATGTCTCTGACTGACTTGCCACTTTCATTTTGGGGTTCATTGGAAACCTCCACATTCACTTTAAATCGGGCACCATCTAAATCCGTTGAAAATACACCGTATGAATTGTGGTTTGGAAACAAACCTAAGTTGTCATTTCTTAAAGTTTGGGATGTGATGTTTATGTGAAGAAACTTTAGCCTGATAAACTCTAACCCAAAGCGTAAAAATGCGTCTTCATAGGATACCCTAAAGAAACAATTGGGTATTCCTTCTATCACATATCCGAGGGCAAGGTTTTCGTTGACAAGAATGGATCCTTTCTAGAGAAAGAGTTTATTGAACCTTCTCTTCATGAAACGGTGAGTGGTGTAGCGTCGGAAACTATTCCGGAATTAATTTCATCGAATGAAGAAGAAACTAATGATAAAGATCATGAAACTCCAAAAGAGGACATTACCGAACCTCATAGGTCAAGCAGGACACGTGCAGCTCCTGAACTGTACGGAAATCTTGTCGTGAATTTCATGGTAGATGGAATTGATGACCCTGTGACGTATGAAGAAGCGACGATGAGCCTAGATTCCAACAAATGGCTAGAAGCCATGCAATCTGAGATGGGATCCATGTAGAAAAACCAGGTTTGGACCTTGGTGGACTTACCTCACGACCGAAAGGCCGTTGAGAATAAATGGATTTTCAAGAAGAAAGCTGACGTTGATGGTAATGTAACCATCTATGAAGCTCGACTTGTCGCAAAGGGGTTTCGACAAATTCAAGGAGTTGACTACGATGAGACTTTCTCACCCGTAGTGATGCTAAAGTCGGTTAGGATTATGTTAGCAATTGTTGCATATTTTGATTATGAAATTTGGCAGATGGATGTCAAAACCCCATTCCTCAATGGTAACATTATAGAAGAGTTGTATATGATACAACCAAAGGGTTTTTTCAATCCTAAGGATGCTAACAAGGTATGCAAACTTCAGCGATCCATCTATGGACTAAAGCAAGCATCCTGGAGTTGGAATCTCCACTTTGATGAGGTGATCAAAGAGTTTGGATTTGTCCAAACTTACGGAGAGGCTTGTATGTACAAGAAAGTGAGTGGGAGATCTGTGGAATTTCTAATATTATATGTGGATGGCATATTATTCATTGGAAATGATATATATCTTTTAAATAGTGTTAAAAGTTATCTAAACAGGAATGTTGGGGGGTGACCCCAGGTAGGGTCAAGCTGAGGTATAAGGACAAGGTCCAGCGAGGCATAAATCAGCCAAAGCATGAGTTAGCCGAGGTATATGAGGGTTCGTCGAGTTACGGCCTAAGCCGACAGCACTGACGAGACTCGGCCGACATATATGGTATGGTGGCACGAGGTTTGAGTTGTTTCATCTTTGCAGGTACAGTGTTGGCCTAGTCATCCGGACTGGGGCCGAGTCATGGGTTAGCGTGCTCAAGAAGGAGTGAGCCAACCCTAAGGTCAACGCTTTTCTCTCTCTCAAGGGAATCTAGGGAGAGACAAGTGCTAGCAACAAGGGACAGAGGAGTAGAGACAGAACATAGGGTCACGTACATGACAGTCTCTGACCCCAACAGTCAGATAGCGTGGCCTTTGAGCCATTGTCGTGCAGAGGCTAGCGATAGAGGAAAGGAGGGCGCCAAACTACTATTTCAGGACAGGCATCTTTGTAGAATATCCGGGGAACATAAGCCCTAGCTATAACTTGGCCACCCCTTTATAAGGTGAGCCAGGGCCTCCAAAGAGAGGGTCAGTCCATTTGTCTAAGGTAAAACCCTAGAGCGAGAAGAGAGCAGGAGCACTTCATCTCGTTCCTCTCGATATAGCTCAAGGAGCACTTGTATTAGTCCAGAGATCGTAATATAAGTTCTAGAGCAGGAGACGGGATTTTATCTCCATAGGAGAGCCTCAAACCTAGGTACATCGTGTGCTATGTTTTTGTGTTCTTCGTGTGCGGATCCACCGCACTATTTCCCTCCCAAGATACCACTAGTGCACATTGGCCTCATCTTTAGCCTACCCATGGCATCTGCCGTGACACCACCACGACAGTTGGCACCCACCATGGGGCCAGCAGTGATGCTAGCTGGTGTGTTCATCCGGACAGGAAACTTCATTGCCACTGGAGAGCGCATCATTTCTGGCCTGGTTCAGTGATTCGGCTCGCTGGACTTCGTCAGTGACAATGCTCGTAGCATCGAGAACCGCCCGCCTCCACGCAATAGCCTCTTCATCAACATCGGCACGCACAAGATCTACATCGGGGTCGACAACTCCTGCACGTACCCGTAGCAAGTCCTCGAGACGGGAGAACCTCCTCTCAGAGCGGCTCGTAATCCATGTATCACTCCCCCCGCCATCTGCACCGAGGTGATGATGACCGTGTCTAATGCTGGTGCAAGCAAAGATCCGGCCAGAGATGGGGAAACAAGTCCCAAGGTAACTCGCTCGAGGTTTCCTCCACTGGAGAGGCTGCAAAACATACTACAGAAAGCCATAGAGAGCTCGACCACACCTGTAGCTCCCATAGTAGATCCGGCTCAGGCATAGGCCGAGCTAGAGGAAACCTGGCAGAAAGTGCTTGAGGGATAGCAACTTAGCAGGCATTGAACATCACACTATGTGAGTACGCTAGGGCAAACAAGATTAGCACTAGTCCTACTCATATGGATGGTGTAAATATTAGGGGAAAGAACCTCATCAGTGAAATATATAAGGAATATGTGCCTAGGCCAGGGGATTCGGGTGACCCAATGTCAGCAGGTTTGCCGAGGTACAGCACCCCAACAAAGAACCTCAGGGCTGCACATGTAGTGGCAGCCGAGTTAGATGGTTTGACTGGTGAGGACCGAGAGAGGCAGCAAGAGAGAGTCATAGATTTGGTGCGCATCGCGAACCAACAAAATTAGGAGATACTCAGTACTAACCCGGCAAGGGCAGGGGGTTCCCGTGTGAAAGGGAAATGGACATCGCCTAGAGGGGGTGAATAGGCGTTTTAAAAATATTACGGTCTAGGCTCTAATAAATGCGGAATAAAACTTAACGTTTAATTTATCAAGCCAAAACCTATATCCACTAGTTTCACTAAGTGCACCAACAACCTATGCTAAGCAAGACAAGCAACAAGGTGATAGCAAGATATAGTACTTCAAGCACGAAGGCTATCACAATGTAAATTGCATAGGTAAAGGACTCGGTTGAGAGATAACCGATGGACGCGGAGACGATGATTTGTTTCCCAAAGTTCACTTCCAAAGAAGCTACGTCTCCGTTGGAGAGGTGCGGGGCGCAATGTACTTCGAACGCCACAAATGGCTCACCTCGAGGTGTGGTGGCTCGATGCTCACCCAACGCCACACAAGGCCTCACCAAGGATGCTAATCCACGCAACTCACCGACGCCACAAAAGGCTCACCCTATTCTCCCGTGAGATCGCCACAAAGGCCTACTCACGTTCCACTATGGGACACTTGAGGGCGGTCACTGAACCCGTACAAGGCTTGGGGTAATCTCCACAACTCAATTGGAGGGCTCCCAAGAAACGCCACAAAGGCTCCACAATGCCACAAAAGGCCAACAAGCTTGGGGGAACCTCCACAACTCAATTGGAGCCCCAAGAACAATGCCACAAAGGCTACAAAGCCACAAAAGGCAACAAGGCCACAAAAGGCTACAAGACCACAAAAGGTCAACTATCCAACCACACAACCGTCTAGGGTTACAAGAACCCAAGAGAAACAATCCCAAGGGATTGAACTCACCAAATCTCCGAGGAGAACACAAACCTATGCACCAAATGCAAGAGGCAAGTCCTTCACTCTCAAATTCCACCAAAGCTACAAAAGCTATTGGGGGAATAAGGGAGGAAGAACACAAGAGGAGAACACAAAACTCTCCAAGATCTAGATCCCAAGGATTCCTTCACAAAGAAGGGATTTTGCTTGGTGGGGCTTGTAGATCTAGATCTCCTCTCTCAAATCCCTCAAAAAGATGCAAGAATCATAGGAGGGAAAGGGGAGAGAGCAAGCTCTTCAAGGTCAACAATGGAGGAGAGAGAAAGCCAAAACCGAGAAGAACAAGTGTTGGGCGAAGGGGAAAGGGGAGCTCCTTTTAAAGGGCTCCCCGATCTGCCCGTTACCCACAGAATCGCACACGGCCGGTAGTACCGGTGGGTGGCCGGTACTACCGGTGGCACTCAGCCAACGGTCCAAAAACACGGTGCAAACGAACCCAAAAACGAGGCCGGCCGGTACTACCGGTGGGTCATCGGTACAACCGCCCAAGATTCCGACTGAAGTTCCGTCAAATAGCGCAGACCAGGCAGAGAGCATACTGAACCAAAAATGGGTTCACCGGAAGTTGGGCTGGTATTAACACCGGTACTACCGGCGGCATTTCTGCCCGAGCGGTACTTCCGGCGTCTGGCCGGTACTTCCGGTCAGAGAAACTTCAGAACCAGAAATGCCACAACTTTTGCATCCAAACTCCAAACGAGATGAAACCAATTTTGTTGGAAAGATAACGACGTGTAGAATCCAAAAGTCGAAATATTGGATATCACCAAGGGAGAAAATACCATGAATATATATGTGAGATACCTCCCAAGGTGTGGAGCCGGAAAACCCGCAAGATCAAAAGCGCAATAAGATATGCATGGGAAATCCGTTTTTGATGAACTAGAGCTTGTTATGAAGATAACCACAAGCTCTAGATCCTCACATGGACAAGAACCAAACAACAACCAAGAAAGATGATGCTATGTATGCAAAGGTTTGAGCTCTCTCCGAAAGATACGAACAAGTCACCCACTCGAGAGCCCCTCTTGATAGTACGGCTATCTATCCTAAACTCGGTCTCCCAACACTACAAGAGACCGGTAAAGTAGAAACCCTATCAAGATCATACCTTTGCCTTGAGCATCCCACTTGAGCTTGATGTAGACGATCTTGTCACCTTCAAGACGGAACACCTTTCTTGATTGCACTTGCTTGCACTTGCTTGATGAAGTCTTGAGACATGCTCCCCATACTCCATGGGGAAGCCTCTTCTTCGAACTAGTCTTCATCATTCCATGAATGCCGAGGATGGCAAGCTCCAAGCATGAGATCTTCTAGAGATGACGCATCTTGAGCTTGCACTTCAATTCTTGATGATGTCTTGAAGATAGCCATGAGGAACTTGATCTTCTTCTTCTTCTTCTTCTTCTACTTGATTCCAATAGGCACAAAGCCCTTGGACGATGCTTCTTCTTTTTCATCCTTGAAACCAACACATGGTCCAAGCGATGCCAATGGACAAACCTACAAGTGAAACTCAATTTGCACATTAGTCCATAGGGATTGTCATTAATTACCAAAACCACACATGGGGCATACATGCCCTTTCACCGTGCATTCGGCTGGGGGCACTCCTGCAAGAGCAGCTGAGGCAGCATCCTCACCTGGTGCTGGCCCAAGGAGAGAAGAAGTGGTAGCCTCAGGTACAAGGAACAAGCAGATGGTGCCATATGACCCGGCAGTGGCCGGGAAAGGCAAAGCAGCACATGGCAATGCTAACCGAGGAAGTGTCAGTCGAGGTAACGATGGTCAAGGG
Source organism: Avena sativa (assembly GCA_916181665.1). Taxonomy (NCBI): domain Eukaryota; kingdom Viridiplantae; phylum Streptophyta; class Magnoliopsida; order Poales; family Poaceae; genus Avena; species Avena sativa. Next base: position 75,738,298 of record OV702292.1, on the reverse strand, counting down.
AACCCTGGCCAAGGCAATGTCGGTCAAGGAAATGCTAGGCATGGCAATGCCGGACATCATAACTCGGCAGGAGCTAGACAATATCCCCCACAGCAACAACAACAACACTATATACCTCGACAAGAGCAAAGTGCGGGGCCAGCTATGCAGCAGCAATATGCTCATTTGGGGCTGAACAGATACAATGATGGTTACTCGGCTATGGCCAATGCTGGATTTCCCAGGCCGAATCATCATATGATGTGAAGTGCAATGAGATCAAGGCTGGGAAACAGGAACTTGCAGCCGGATGATGCAATGTTAAAGCTGGATAGAATTTATAGGTCGGAGCTATTGGAGGGACAAGGTCCTCTAGGTCCTGCATGTTTTGGACCTCGAATTATGAGAGAATCACATGCACCGAACTTTTAGTTGGCCAGGGGGACAAAGACGTATGATGGTAGCAGAAAGCCACAAGATTGGTTGATTGATTATTCCACAGATGTGCACATCACACAGGGAAACCTCAAATGGGCTGTGTGGTATGTACCTTAGATGCTAGAGGTACTAGCAAGGGTTTGGCTGAATAATCTGCCAGCACGAAGTATCAACCGTTGGTTGGATTTTGAGGAAATGTTCATCAGTAACTTCACTAGTACATACAAGAGTCCGAACAGGCCACAACACTTGGTAATGTGTAAGAAAAGGCCGAATGAGACTGACCGAGAGTTTTTGACTCAGTGGTGTACATTGTGGAACTCATGTAAAGGTGTGATCGAGTCACAAGAAATTGATTGGTTTGAACAAGGGTGTAGACATGCAAGTGTACTATGGCAAAGGCTACAGAGAGATATGCCAACTATGTTGGCCGAGACAACCAAGATTGTAGATTCATATGCATTAGGAGATCCGACCTAACCCCTGCTTTTGTCGGCTAAGCTGAATGAGGAGTACTACTCTAGGGACAGGGTCGGGTCATCCCGGTGGAATCATTTCTGGGGCAAAAGAAGAGATGAGAGGCCAGACTATCGATATGGGCTGAAATATGTCCCTGTGGTGAACCAAGATCAGCCTGGAGATAGGTGTAGCTAGCGACATAAGAACAGTGGCCAGCAACGGGCACAAAAAAGTGAAGGCAAGAAAACTTGGACCAATGAGCATAAGAAACAGTGGCAGGAGAGGCCTAGATACACTTATTAATCTATGTTGGATCAGCCATGTAAATTCCACACGCAGAATCCGAGTAAGCCGGCAAATCACACGACTCGGCAATGCACGTGGATGCAACATGCATTGGGTGATATGGGTCCGCCTCAGGAACCACCCTAGCCATAACTTATAGAGGGAAATGCACATCAGTTAGTTCTACCTCTGCCTCTGTCGAGGTATGAGGACCAAAAGAGAAGAGATGCAGTGCATCAAGTGAATAACCAGAACCAAGGGGAATATCGAAACTCTGGCAATGATGGCAGGAATGAGTATAGGGAGCATCACCAGAGCTATTGTGTGTTCACTACAGAGGAAACTGATAGGAAAAGTGTGTAGAGGCGACACATGGAGGTCAATGCAGTTATGCAGACAGTGCTGAAGTATATGTATTGGTTGGATCAGGAGATCACTTGGAGCATAAAGGATCATCCCAAGCTCATGCCAAGTCTTGGATCATATGCTTTAGTGCTTCACCCGATGTTTATTGGGCTGAACATAAATGTGAAGTTCTTGAAGGTACTCATTGACAATGGCAGCAGTATCAACATACTGTACAAGGACACAATGCATAAGTTGGGTGTCTCGAAAAACATGCTCTAGTCTACTAAGACCACCTTCCATGGCATTGTGTCGGGGTTGTCCTGTGAGCCAATTGGAAAAGTCTGGATCGATGTGTTATTCGTCACTAGAGATAACTGCAGAACAGAAAACTTGTTGTTCGAGGTTGTGGATCTGGACAGTTGTTACCATACATTACTGGGCAGGCTAGGACTTTCGAAGTTGATGGCTAGTGACCATATAAGCTATCTGGAGATGAAGATGCCATGCCCAATGGGGTCATCACCATTACTGGGGACTTTAGGCATTCCATGGAGTGTTCCTCGACCGGGTCAAACCTAGCCGAATCATTGGTCATTACGCAATAGAAAAGGAATCAAGAGGCTGTGGCATTGGCTCAGTCGGCTCAGCTGAATATGCCGGCGCTGGGTAACCCACATGGGAGTGTATCATTCTAACTGAATAAGGACACCAAGAAAGTTCAAATTGACGACTAGTTCCCAGAGCACACCATCACTATTGGTACGGGCCTATATGACAAATAGGAAAGAGAGCTCATCAGCTTCCTCCATGAGAATCAGGACATTTTTGCAAGGTGTGCTGAGAGAGCTGGCTGAGCACTCTTTGCATGTCAGGCCTGATGCAAGGCCGGTGAAGCAACCTCTCCGCCGCTTTGCCGAGGATAGGAAAAGATCATAGGGGATGAGATAGCTTGGCTCCTAGCAACCGGTTTTATCATGGAAGTGATTTATCCGAATTGGCTGTCTAATCCGATGCTGGTGGAAAAGAAAAAAGATGACCCGAATGTGGCAGTAGTATGGCGCATGTGCATTGACTATACCAACTTGAACAAGGCATGTCCAAAGGATCCATTTCATTTGCCAAGGATAGATCAAGTCATTGACTCGACAACTAGTTATGAGAAATTATCATTTGTAGATGCGCATTCTATAGAGATGGTTGTAGATTCGGCCTCTGCACCTGTGTTAGCTTTGCCACTATCGAAAGAGACGATGTTGCTCTACATAGAAGTGACCAACCGAGTCATAAGTGTTGTGGTAGTGGTGGATCATGACGAGGAGGGTAAGTCAGTGCAGAGGCTAGTTTATTACCTAAGTGAAGTACTTTCTACGTCGAAGCAAAACTACCCCCATTATCAGAAAATGGCATATGTCATCTATATGGCGGCCAAAAAGCTTAAGCATTACTTTGAGGAACACCCTTTAAAGGTGATATGTGAAGCACCAATATCCGAGATAATGGGTAACATAGATGCAAGTGGCCGAATCGCCAAATGGGCAATTGGGTTAGCACCATATGCTCCGCGGTATGATAGGAGAGATGCAATCAAGTCCCAGGCAGTGGCCGGATTTTTTGTTGATTGGGCCGAGATGCAGTATGAGCCGCCCTTACCTGACTCCAGTTTCTGGAGAATGCACTTTGACGGATCAAAACTAAAAGATGGGTTAGGTGTCGGGGTAGTTCTTACCTCGCCCAAAAAGGATCAGTTGAGATATGTGCTACAGATTCACTTTAGAGCATCAAACAATGTGGCACTTGTGCATGGCTTGAAAGTAGCAAATGAGATTGGAATACGTCGGATTTAGTGCTTTGGTGATTAGATTTAGTGATATAGCAAGTTTCGGGTCATTGGGATGCTTTGGACACAAATATGGCCATGTATAGATTTCACGTTCAAGAAATATGTGGGTACTTTGAAGGATGTGAGTTCCATCATGTACCTCGGGCTGAAAATGATGCAGCCAACGTGTTATCGAAACTTGGTTCATCTCGGAAAGCTATCCCACTAGGCATAGCTCTCGAGCACCTCAGAAAACCATCTATCAGCCCATCACCAGAATCCGAGTCAATCTTTATCCCGGCCAATTCAGCGTCTGAGGTTGTCCCAATGGACATTGATTGGGGGAACAGTTCGAGTAACCCAGGGACTTCCTCATAGAACCCGGGGACTGTTCAGCTTAACCTGGCAGAAATTATGTTGGTTGACCCAATGGGAATTTACGAAGTGATTTTCCCAGCGTGGGCACAGGCAATTTTTTGCTTCTTAAAAGATGGGAGTTTTCCAAGTGATAAAGTTCTCTCTAGACAAGTTCAGAGAAGGGCAAAGGCATATACCATAATAAATGCCGAGTTATATAAAAGAAGTGTCACAAGTGTCCTCTAGCGATGCATTGATCAGGCAGAAGGGCAGGCAATCCTCCAAGATATACATCTGGGTGAGTGTGGGCATCATGCATCATCCAGAGCCTTAGTCACCAAGGAATTTTGGCATGGATTTTAGTGGCCCAGTGCGTTACAAGAAGCCAAGGACCTTGGAAGAAAGTTCAATGAGTGTCAGAGATATTCGAGCAAGATACATATGCCATCCTCTGAACTCAAAACTATACCTATCACTTGGCCATTTGTTATATGGTGCTTGGACATGGTTGGGCCGTTTAAGCCGACACGAGGCAACATGAACTATATCCTAGTCATGGTTGACAAATTTACAAAGTGGATTAAGGTCAAGCCAATCAGAAAATGTGATGGAGCCACTGACGTGTCATTCCTCAAGGATATAAATCCTAAGGTATGGATACCCACATATCATAATCATAGACAATGGCACAAACTTTGTGGAGGGAGCATTTGCTTGATTCTGCCGAGATAAGCAGATAAGACTTGATGTTGCATCAGTCGCACATCCCACATCGAATGGGCAAGTGGAGAGATCCAATGGGCTAGTATTGTCCGAGATAAAACCCCGGCTCATTGAGCCGCTACAAAGATTAGCTGGGTGTTGGATTGACGAACTCCCGATAGTACTATGGAGCCTCAGGACAACTCCAAACTGATCAACTGGTTATACACCATTCTTTCTGGTATATGGGGAAGAAGCTGTATTACTAGCCGACATAGAGCATGATTCGCCTAGGGTCACCCAATACACAGAGGCCGAAGTGCAATAAGCCCGACAAAATGATGTTGATCTGCTAGAAGAGGCAAGAGAGTTGGCATTGTCTAGATCTGCCATATATCAGAAGAATCTCCGACGCTATCATAGCTGGAAAATAAACCCCTGTGTCTTTCGGGAAGGGGATTTGGTGCTCCGGCTAGTGCAACGCACTGCTGGCATGCATAAACTATCACCTCCATGGGAAGGACCATTTATCATGAGCAAGGCACTACACAATGATGCATACTATCTCATAGATGCTCAGCCGCAGGAGAAGAATAAGGTGACAGGTCGGGAGAAGAATCAAAAAGGCCATGGAATGTAGCACTTCTTTGTCCATTTTACACTTAGCTAAAGTGTATATATCTCAAACTCTCATATGTCGGATTATATGTTGGCAATGAGCTGATTAATGAAACCTCGGCACCTCGAGCAGTGACTCAGGGACTGCCTTAGTGGTAATTGTCGTTTTTTGTACTTACATTTCATATGTCGGATGGCTTAAATTTCTTACCCCTTAGGCCGAGTTAGTAATGTTTCGGCACCAAAGGCTAACTATTCGACTTGCTGCTGTCCAAAAGATTGTCTTCATGGCAAGCAAGAGAAAAAACTCGCGAATGCTAGACACATGAAAAATGACTAAGGAAGGGAAAATAATCGAGCCAACATTTGTTTTTGGGACTAACCCATGTATTTACTTTCTTTATTATTATGCTAAATCACTCTAAGCTAATTCTCGTGGTTTTAAGTATTGTAAATTTGATTTTCTGATCCTGGACATGTAAGTCAAACGCCGAAAAATGGTAGACGCGAGCCGAATCATAAGATTGAGCAAACAAGAAAATGGAACTCGGGGACTTCTCCCAAAAGGATTCGACATAACAGCATAGCAGTAGAAAAATAACTTCAACTGCTTTATACATATGCACCCGACATACCGGGGAATTAACCAAGTTCAAAGTTTATGTTCTTAAGGAGCAGTAGCTCGAGAAAGAACGGCAACTTCGGGGTTGGGAACCTCGGCTTCCGCTTCATCATCCGTGTAGCCTTGTGGTCGTTCGGGTTCTCTTCATCCTCGTCAGCGTTCTCTTCAACATATTCATCGTCGATCTTATCGAGGAAGCTCGACCCTTCGTTCCATGCATGCGTATTGGCATATTAGATCAGTTGGTAGGCTCGAGCTTGGCAGCATTGGATGTGCTCCGGGTCAGTTGTCCACCATGAACCAATGCGCAGGTTCCTAAGAACATCTAGATTGATGCTTGCATACCATGACAGCACAAAGGACAGGGTTGTGTCGGCACTAGCGCGGGCAGCAGATTCCCTCCACAAGTTGAGTTGTGTCTCGCAGTCCATCAGTTTCTCGGACAGATGTACGACTTTCTTGGCGGCGGTCTCCTCCGAATAGAGAACATGGAATGCTTAGATGGCAGCATCCAAAACCCAACCCTGAAGACCTTCATGGGTCCGAGGCTGGCCAAGAGGCCAACCAAGGAGTCATCAATGTCATATTCTTCAGGGAGGGGACTAGCCTCGGCTTTCTTCTCCTAGAACTTGCGGATAGAAGTGGCAGCACGAGCCTTGGATTGGGGGGAAATCACCTAAGAGGATAAGCAAAAAGAGTGAGTCAGATAGAACAATAAGAGCAAAAGGGAGACCTAGGTAGTAAAGGAAAAAAGTTAGCACAAGGAAACTCACGAGCTATAATGATGTTCATCCGGGTCAGCTCAGCTAACCAAGCAGCTTGTTTCTTTTGGAGGTCCTCGAGCGTGGTGTTCATCGACTCAAACTTGACCTCGGCCCCTCCTGGAGAAGTTCTTTGTCCTTCTAAAGTTGGTCGGTGAGTCAGCTCTTCTCCTCGGTGAACTCCTAATCTAGCTTGTCAACCTCAGTCTTCTGGAGTTGTTTCAGATTTTTGTTCTTGGCACCGAGCCGAGAGATCTCTTCGTCTTTCTCCTTCAATTGACCCTAGTGTTGTCCTGCTTGTTCGAGAAAATGAAGCATCAATTCAGGCATGGATATGCAATCTTGAAGAGACACTGCAAGGATTTTCACCCGGTCGAGCCGAGGTATAATTACAAGCCGAGCCAGAAGGGAGAGGTGCAAAGGATAAGGGACAAGAGGAAAAATACCTTCTAGCTCGGCCACGTGCTTCTACAGCTCATTATTCTGGGCCTCCACCTTGGCTGGAAAAATCTGAGTCATAAGTTAACTCTGCTAATCAAGAACAAAAAGCACCGAGGGCAATAAAGCAAACACTTACTTTTCTTCTCCAGCTCAAGGAACAATTTCTTGTGCTTGGGGGAGAGGGCCTTATGCGAGAAGAGGAGTCTCTGAAACTCGGCAGTGCACCTATTGTTTGAGATCTAAAAGAGACAATTGTTAGTCATTAAGAAAGCCAGATATTTGATGCTACTCAAGATTCGAACCGATTAAACTCGATCCAAATCTATGTGGCTGGATATTTGATGCTACTCAAGATTCAGGAAGAGTAAACTCGATCCGAATGTAGGGGCTAGATATTTGATGATACTCAAGATTTGAACCGAGTTTGTGGCTAGCTATTTGATGCTACTCAAGATTCGAACCGATTAAACTCGATCTGAATCTAGGTGGCTGAATATTTGATGCTACTCAAGGTTCGAACCGAGTAAACTCGATCCGAATCTAGGTGGCTGAATATTTGATGCTACCTAAGATTCGAACCGAGTAAACTCAATCTGAATCTAGGTGGCTGGATATTTGATTCTACTCAAGATTCGAACCGAGTAAACTCGATCCGAATCTAGGTGGCTAGATATCTGATCCTGAAGGGAATTTTGACTAAGCTAAAATGACTCGGCTAAATACCTCGGATATGCTAAGATCAAAAGTTAATTTTCTAAGTTTTAAACTAGAGGAGCATCCGGCCAAATAATATCTTACTCCCCCGGAGGCTCGGGGACTAATGGGTATGTATTATCTATTGCAAGTACAGAAATGCAGCCAAGATATTTACCTCCATCATCTTCCCAGCCTCGGCAATAGCATGGCTAGCAACAAACATCATGTCGCCAATCTGCGGCGGGCCGAACTTCTGAGGTATATGAGGATTGGTAGAGCTAACCTTGTTGTAATCATCATTGTTCCAGTTCTCGGCATACTCAGCTAGAGAGACGAGGCTCTCGCCACTGGGCATCTGAGTCAGGACTAGGCCTTTCCCGGCAGAGGCCTTCGGAGCAGCCATTGTAGCAGTTGGGCTCCTATGCAGCGTGAGTTGCTTGCCTGTGGCCGAGGTAGAGGGAGTAGCACCTTTCTGTAGCATCGTAGCAATATATGGTTGCGAGGATGCTTCTCCAGCCTTCTTCTTGGTCACCTTGGCGCCATCTCTTCCTTTCTTCTACTTAGCAGAAGGATTGGATTGTTGCTGAGAGGTAGTTGGTCGAGGCTCTATGGCCGAGGTTTGCTGAGGCTGAGATTGTGAAGTTTTCCGGGTCTTGGCCTATGGGCTTCGCCGAGGCAGGTCTTATGGTCGAGTCTTGGGAGACTCGAACAATGCTAGTGGTGGTTCTTGCTGCTGGGCTGAATATGAAGCTGAGGCATAGGCTAGTTGTTCTTGAGGTTGAGGTTTTGAGTTGGTGTCGGGGTTACCGATACCTCGGTAGAAACTGGTTCGGCGGTCGGTACTACTGGCGCCAGGATCTTCTCTCTCTGGGGAAGATGAGTCACCCCGTTGGTCTGGCATGGCCTCATCCTCCGGGGCACCACCTCCACACACGCTCACATTTTCACCCTCCCACCAAGGTGAATTGTGATCCGGCGCGGGAGGAGTGTTGCCTCGGATTCGGTTGGGAGCTTGAGTATCATCGTGGGGTGGGGGAGATGTCGGCCTAGGGATGGGAGAGGCCATGTTGGATCCGCTCTGAGGAATGTTCAGAGGATCGCTGCCAAGAGAAACAACAAGAAAATACAAATTAGATAAGGTTGAAAGAAATAAGAAATACAGAAAGAGAAAAATATCTAACACAGAGATGATCCGGCAGAGAAAACTTACGAGGAAACAGATGGAGGCACCTTTTTCTGGGGATCCCTCTTAGCGGATTTCTTAAACCTCTTCCCGGCTGATACCTCCAATCCGGATTATGGATGTAGTACAACATCTTTTTCCCTAATAGACCTAGGTTTATCGAATCCTTGGGAAGCAGATGCATAGTGAAGTTACTTTAACAGACCTTCAGGAGTTTTAGAATTCCTTTTGTGTTTTTACCGGACCTAGAGTTTGCATCTTTTGGTTGTTGTCGATGATGGAGAGAGAGGGCATAGGGCGTTCGGTTTCACCTGTAGCTGTGCAAAACATCTGATGGGAATAAAAGATAAAAGTAAAGTATGCATGTAATTGTTAGAGCAAGATAAATTATATGTGGGCAGAGCATCCATAATTGCTATTGCCTCCGCAACCGCTTATAGCAATAACCTACTAGTCTCATCCATAGAAGAAAAAGAACTAATGATATGCATAGTGATGTCATAGTTAATCCCAAGTAGATCCCTCACATATATTTGTACTACCCCTTTTGTCACTGGGGTTCCCAACCTGTAGATTAGTCATTACTCATACTCCCTATACCTGGCTCAATCCTCGGGGTCTTAGGTACCTAACAAGTCCTTATATTGAGGCAAGAGAGGATACAATAATCATCATGTCATACAAACTAATACATGATCCCATCTATGATAAATAACATGCACAAAAAGCTACATGGCTAGGCCGAAGCCCTTATCCCAAGGAGAATTACTCACACATAGAGATGAGATCAAAGATCATAAACATTGTAGTGGAAATCATGAGATTGATAGCAAATATTCTTACAATGTCGCCAATCAAAGAAGAGATCTACTATTACAAGTGGTGGAATATGGCTCTGGTGGTGGAGAGATTAGATTTAAGTATATTCCTCCGGCGGCTCGTTGGTGTTGTGGATGGATATCTGGGGGGTGGCTGATGGTTTTCTGGAGCGCCCTTTTCTCATCGCCCAAGGCTTCTTTATATAGGGGTCCGTTCACAAAAGTTGTTCTATTTGACCTAGTGGCGTTGATGGCAACTATACTACCGGAATTATATGGCCGAAATTTTGTTCTGGTCATATAGTTGGTCGTTAAAGCGTCTGCCTCCGACCCATGACTCCTGGTTTCTTGTGGTTGTTGGGAATCTCGTATCTTTGACTTTAATGTAGTGATTCCCATCATCAAACATCATTATCTGCGTAGGAAAAAATAGAAAGAAAGGATTGCATACCCCTTTGATTATTAGGCATTAGTGCCAGGGTTTAGAGAGATATTTCATCAAAAATATGAATAATATACAGTTTAAATGTGGATGGCTATATTTCAGAGCCATCACCGGCCCTGGAGGGTTCGGCTGATGGAGCCAAGGTCGCGGTGCGCTTCTTCGCCGTACCTTGGCCTCCCATGGCGAGGGGAGGTACATCATGCACCTGGACAGTCGGGTTAGCTGGAGTTAAGTCAGGCGGAAAGGCATATGAGAGTGGCATTGGGTCATATACCTCAAGAATCTCAACATCATCATCATCATCATCCAGCCAGTCCCATAAGATAGAAGTCTTACCAGAGGATCGGCCGGAGCTGGCGTCCGGGATGGGCATGAACTCCTCAGAGTCTGGCTCCTTCGGATCCGAGGTCTCATGATCATGGCCCCAAGTAAGGGCAGGATTTTGACTATTCTCGATGGTTTGCTTAAGAAATTTCTATACAAAGGAACATAAAGAAGTTAAATAAGAAGAAGTGTCGACATAATGCATAACTCGGCAAGGGTGACTCGAAGAACCTACCTTGGTTACAGGCTTATCTGGGCTGAAAGGGACCATGCCCCACTCCCATTCCTCTGTCAGATCCGTCTTGAATATGGACTTGGCCCGCTTGAAGACTTGGGCCTTGGATAGCTCGGCCGTACAAACACGGTTCGGATCGAGGGAGCCGCTCATATAGCAGATCTTGTGGCTGCGTTGTTGTAGGGGGCAAACTCGGCTGCTAATAAAAGTAGCCATCTGGTCATTGTCGGTTAACCCGACATCCTTCAACTCGAGGATACGCTTCACCGCAAGTTTGGCGAGAGGGTTGTCCTTCTTCCGGTCGAGGTCCCAATTGAGCTTTGTGGGGACACCGACTGAGAAGGCAGGGACCCGAATCATGTTGTTCGAGGTATTGTTCTTCACATAGAAGAACGTCCTCGCCCATTTCTTGCATGACTCGAGGCCTATGATCCGGGGAAAGATGGAGAATTTCCGAGGTGTAATGCTAGCAGCCCCGCACTAGGTCAGGGATTTCTCGCCGTGGCAGAGACCCTTATTAGGGACGATGTTGGCTCGAATCTGGAAGAACTTGGCCCAGATATGGATGATGGGCCAGAGGCCAAGGTATCCCTCGGTGCCAGAGATAAAAGTGGAAAGGGAGGCTACGGCGTTTCCCGGTAGATGGTGAGGCTGGAGGCCAAAAGTCTCGAAGAAATCTTTGGCGAAATTGCTAATAGGAAGGCTGAAGCCGCGAGTGAAGTGGGCCACAAAAACGATGAACTCACCCTCTTCAACAATGGGGATTAGCTTGTCGCCGGGGAGGCGGTAGGTAACCCCTGGAGGAATCTGGTGTGTGTGCACGAGCCAATCGATCTCCCGCTGGGTGACGTTGGAGCCATCCCAGGCTCCGCGCTTGAGGATGGCGCCACCCTCCTCGTGTTCATCGACGGCAACCATATCTTGTGGATCCACCTCTGGATCACTCCCCTCAGATGCGGAGTTTGCTTCGGGGCAAAGAGGCATATATTGGCGTGGCCCCGTAGCGGCGGTGAAGAATAGCACTGCGGTGAAGCGAGGGAGTGGAGAAAGCAAAGGGGCGACGCGATCGCTAGAGCAGAGAGCAGCGGCAGCGGTGGCAGCACAAGGAGGAAGAAGAAGAGGCGAGAGTGGAGGAAAGTGATTAAGGGTTTCCCCCACTCCCCTATTTAACCACACAAAGGATCGTGAGTAGTGGGATCGGTTATCCCCACTAGCCACACGATGTGTGCGTGTATCTAACTAACTGGCACGTAGGATCGTGCCACATGCACGGTTACACGGCGCGGAAGCGTAACCGCACATCATGGCCTCTGCGGGACTCGAGGAGGCATGCCATGATGGGACGCGCTATAGTAAAAACTGACAGCGCATGGCAGTGAATGCTTCCATGACCCTTAAAATGAGACAAAGGGGCAATGATTACTTTACATGTAGGATTCAGTGAGGAGTACACGAGAAGATAGGCATCTAAGAGGAATAACCCAGATGCGACATTATGACTCGGCCAACGAGATGTATCTCGGATAGAGGCAAGGAATGTCAAATTGAATACCAAATCACCAAGTGTTGCAGCTAAGTTAAACTTGGTATGGGCCGACATATATGTATCTCGGTGGGACAGACAAAGATCCGGATAGTTTGAACCTGTTGTGGCCTTTCTAGCTAAAGCTGCTAAGACCGCGCCAACTTTGGGGACTAATGTTGGGGGGATGACCCTAGGTAGGGTCAAGCCGAGGTATAAGGACAAGGTCCACCGAGGCATAAATCGGCCAAAGCATGAGCTAGCCGAGGTATATGAGGGTAGGCCGAGTTACAACCGAGTTATCCTAAGCCGACAGCACCGGCGAGACTCGGCCAACATATATGGTATGTCGGCATGAGGTCTGAGTTGTTTCATCTTTACAGGTACAGTCTTGGCCGAGTCATCTGGACTGGCCACTACAAGAAGACCCCCTCTACAACAACGCAGTTATGTGTATCTAAATGTCCATATAGACATTGCTAGCGACTTTACCAACGGATAAGAATGCGTTACGTTTTTGGGTGTTGCAAGGGTATAATGCAACACATATACTTGCGTTGGTAACCAATAAGATTGGCGTTGCAAAAATAGCTACAGAATTCAAGCAACATCTGTATGCGTTGGTAAATACACGCTATACGAACTGAAAATTCTTTTTCACAATTTTTTACCAGCTATGATTGCTTTAGATGATGGTTATTTTTTTCTTGGCGAGAGAACATAGTTCATCCAAGACATACCACGTCACATATAAGTTGTAGAATAAAATTGCATTGCGTGACAAAAAAAACAAGATAATTATTATTGGTATCACCATTTCATACATCAAATATTTTTCAAGAGTAGATAATTTACAATCATGAACGAAAATATAATATTCTGCCTATTCCTATATATATTGGTTTTACTATTCTGCCTAGCATGTCCAAAGTTGGTATCTGAGTATAGCAAGTCTTACTGATGTATGGGACCTTGTTGGGACCTGCAAACACAAAATTTCACGGTAAGTATATAGTTGCTAAGACAGCGTTAAGGTTATAGTGCATTCTGCTAAGTACTTATTAATAATTTATAGATAGCTAACGTTGGTGGCATGACTAAGCTAAGTCAGCAAGGCAAGAAATTATTCCTATCCATTACATCTGAAATAGCTCATCATACACACAATTCATAGTTGTGACTAAGGGGCCTTGTTATGACCACACACATGGAAATACGGGATCAAATCTGGATAAGAAATAACCATGACCGGAATAGGATCGAACGAAATCCATCAACCTGAAGTTCAAAATGCTTTAATTAATTAGAACGTCTACGCAGGAAATTATTGTGTCCTGTAACAAATATTACTAGTATTTCTATTTCTGTTTTGGTCATATATTATTCGTTCTTTGACCTGGTACACTGATTACTGAATTTATACACAATGACTTGATTGTGGAATCTATCTCCGCTAATATGGAACATATACTGTTTATTACCTATATTGCTACAGGAATAAGCAAGGAATATGTATAACTTGTTGTAGTTTATATATATTTGAGAAGACAAGGTCGAATATTAACTTGTAATATGTTCTCTGGAAACACATAATTTAGTTTCTGGAATTCCGGGAATAGAGGACTAATGGAAACCTCGATTTCAGAATTCAAATATGACATCTGTCTTTCAAACTTGGTGAAATTAAGTTAAGGTGTCGTGGTGGTGGCACGGCAGATGCCATGGGTAGGCTAAAGTTAGGGGCCAATGGATGCTAGTGGGATCTGGAGAGGGAAGATGTAGTGGATTCTACACACAGAAAGCTAACGCAAAGATCTGTATTTCTCCTTCCTTGAGTTACAAGTGCTCCTTAAGCTGTATACAAGGAGAAAGAGGGAACTTTACCAGCCTAACGGTCCCAAGAATGAGTCTATCTCCTCCTCAGGCTCCAAGCCTGCCCTTATAAAGGAGAGCCTTGGGTTCCTTTTTAGGGCTGATGTGGCAAGCATATTCGAGGAATATGCTTGTCCCAATATAGTAGTTCGGCGCCCCCCTTTCCCTATCGCTCCCCTAATGACGGCAAAGTTCCAGAGGGGCCCTCCTGTGTGCCTCGGGCTTCAGGACTGTCACCTCCGTGACCTCTTTCTGTCTCTCTGTCGCTCTGCACCTTTGTCCCTAGTGCTTGGCTTCGCTCAGATTCTCCCTAGCCTGCTACTAGAGTTCGACTTTAGGCTTCTCCTTCTCCTGCAAGCTTCGCATCATTCGGCCCTGCCTCGCGTAACTTCGGCTTGTCCTTCACCTGCATCAAGATTACTTGGGTAGCCCGGCCGACTTACGCTGTATCTCGGCCGGGTAATGCCTTGCCCTCACTACAAGGGTCCTGTCCTTTCCTATCTCGGCCGACCTCTACAGGATTCGGCCGACTCAGAGTGTAACTCGGAAACTAGACGGGGAACACCCTTTCATCTTTCCCCGTCTTTACCCTATCCGGGGTTACCTCCCCAACATTAGTCCCCGAAGCTGGTACGGTCCCGCCGATAACCTCGGCCGGGTCATATCAGTTTCACGACGCTCGTTATGTATTGTTTCCGAGTTATATTGTCGTGGTGATAACACCGTATTTAGTAGTGCATGCCTCGTCCCACGTGTCATTCTCATCATTGTTTCTCTAGTTTTTTGTTCCTCTAGAGCGTTTACTGACAAGCTACAGTTACTGTCGCGCCTGTCGCGCCGTTGCTGCGACGCCTCGTGCGCCGTTCTCGTTGGGGATCATGAGCTCCTTGGTCAATCGTGTGGCCTTCGGTGCGGTTCCGCCCAGCGACGTGTGGTCGTGCGGCGCACACGATCCGCGCCGCCAACTGCCACACCCACGATCCCACTACCTTGCCTGCGGCTAGGTTATAAAGAGGAGCGTGGCGCCTGGGAGTTTCTTTTTCCACTTCTCGCTCGCCCGCACCCTTCTTCTTCCTCGCGCTTCTGTGCTCGTTCGTGGTTCCGTCGCCGCACGCTCAACTGGTTCTGCGACGAGGAGGATTCCGCCGCGCGGCTCCGTCTGCCTCGTCGCCGCTTATTTGTTCCGGCGTCGTCGCCGGTGAGCTCTTTTCGGTCTTGCCGCCTAGGCTTTCCTCTAGATCTCTTCGTTTCCTCTTTGTTCGTGCGCTGCGGTTCAGTCATCGTTCCGCCGCCGTTTTTGCGTAGAATTGCGACGGGGCCTCGTAGCTCTAAGTTTTCCTCCGCCGCGAGTTGTTCCTCCGGCGATCTCTCCGGTGAAATCATGTCTAGTTCCTTTAGCGGTGCCCTGGTAGAGGATGATGATGCTGCCTCTGGGCCTGAGCGGGGCTCGTGGCAGGGCTCCTCAGTTACCCGGCGGGAGATCGAATGGCTCATCCGAACCCGGAGGATTCCCGCCGAGGTCTCTTGTCGTTTACCCGGCAACGAGTTATCTCCGGAAATTAGTGAGGGCGAGTACATAGTTTTTATGTCGCATTTCTCGCGCGGCTTCGGTCTCCCTCTTAGCGATTTCGCAAGAGAGTTTCTCGACTACTTCGGCCTTCAGCTGCATCATCTTCCTGTGAACGCCATCGCTTCTCTTTCTGCATTCGTCTCCGCCTCGGAGGGATACTTCGGCCTATGGCCGTCCGTGCACGTCTGGGCGAAGTTCTTCCAGATCCGTTCTAATGTAGTCCCTGACAAGTCTCTGCACCCTTCCGAGAAACTGCTTACTCAGTGCGGGGCGGCGTCCATTACACCTCGGAGGAAGTCTGTATTTCCTCGCGTCACCGGGTTAGAGTCGTGCAAGAAGTGGCACAAATCCTTCTTTTACGTCAAGAACAAAGGAACAGAAGACAAGATTCGGCTCCCTGCCTTCTCCATTGGTCCGCCTTCCAAGGTGAATTGGACTTACAATCCGAGGAGGAGCCACGTCTTGGCCGAGCTTTTCGAGACTCGGCTCAAAGAACTTATCCGGGCCGGATTACGCGGCGAGGACCTGATGGCTACCTTCATCAGCAGCCGAATCTGCCCATTCCAGAAAAGGACGCACAAACTTTGCTACATGAGTGGTCCACTTGACCCCAACCGAGTCTCTACCGTCGAACTGGACACCTACTTGTCTTCAAGCGCGTCCGAGCTATATTTAAGACGGAGATGCCTGAATATTGGACCTGGGGATTGAAACCGTTTACCCGCGAGCGTCCTCCTCCTGCAGTAAGTTTAACCCTCAATGCTTTGATTTTCTATTGTTTTCATAGCCTTTTTCCCTAACCTTCCTTCTTTTTCGCCTCACAGAGGTTCGCAGAGCAAAAGGACGAGGACGCCGAGGTTTTGTCACTTCCGTGGACTGCGGATCGGAATACCCCGGACGTTGGGGAGCCGGACTCCAAAGAATTCGTCCCTAAGTCGGATCCTGCTACGGCTCGCGCTCGTGGCAAAACTTCGGTCCATGAGGAGGAAGGTGATTCGGACGAGGTCCAAGCTCTTGAGGTAGTTGCCGCAATGCCTATTTCTTATGCATTTCCGGCTTCTACTTTCCCAGCTAATCCGGCCGGTCAGGTTCACGACGCCGAGCCTATTGCATCCCGGCCCCTAGTTACCTCGGGGAAACGCGGGGCTCCTGCTAGTGCTTCAGAGGCGGCCCCCAAGAAGCGAATGAAGAAGTCTGCTCCGGACCCTCCCAGGCGCAAGACCATGTCTGGGGTCGCAGGGTAAGTTCGTTTTGCTCGTATTTCTTGTTTCCCTGTTTCTGTTTTCCATCCTGACACCCTTTTTTCTTTCTTATTTTCGCAGTGCTCCGCTTTCCGTTAAGCCTGGCGGTCCTAGCATGACTAGCCGCCCGATTCGGCAGCCGTCTCCTCTGCCCGTTGAAGATACTAGGATTCCTAGTCCTGCTCGTGCTACGTCTCCTCCAGCTCCACATATGTCACCCCCTCGTCACGATGCGCCTGATATTCGTGTCTCCGAGATTTCTACTGAACCCGTTGCCCCTCCACTGAATCCGAGCATATCCACCGAGCCTCTTTCTACCTCGGTAGCTCCTACTGTAACCCCAGCCACATCCATGGCCGCTGATACCCCGGTGCCCTCAGCGCCTATGATCCCTCCTGCTTCTAAGGGCGCCGTTCCCATTGCCGAGGTATCAGCTTCTGCTGGTGCCTCCACAGTAAGAAAAACTGTTGCCACTAAAACTTCCACTTCCCAAAAAGGTCTTGCCGGCTCTTCTCAGCCGAGTATCGCCGACGTGCTGCGCAAAGGAATTGCGCCTACCAAAGCCTCTGTTACCTCGGCTGCCAGCACCCAGCTTGCTCTTCATACCAGCCCTGCGGCTGCAGTGGTTGCCCAACATGTCCGAGGTAAAGTCTTAACCCGGACGGCTAGTGGGAACAGCCTCGGCTCGCTGGTGGAGTATGCTCATAACTGGAATGCTGCTGATCAGCTTGAGGGCAATCGAAATAGTCAGCCGTTTCAACTTTCCGACATCAGCAGCCGTTTGGATCAAGCTGCCAAGATCATTCTGGATAGCAACAAGATGAACGAGGTAATTGCTACTTCTCGGGGTTTAGACTGATTCTCCATATGCTATTATATATACATTAGTCCCCGAAACTTGCAAACGAGTAACTTGTTATTCGCTTGGAAGTTTTTATTGTGCTATACTTAGCTCTACTTAATTTAGGGTTCGAGCCTATATCCGAGTAAATCTATCTTAAACTTTTGCTTAAATTTTATCTAGCTGTTCTTTGAATGTCTAGCCACATAGGTCTGGGTTAAGCTTTCGCCTGACTCGAATCTACTTTTGGCTTTGAATATCCAGCCACCTAGATCTGGGTTAAGTTTTTGCTTAACTCGGATCTATTTTGGCTTCGAATATCCAGCCACCTAGATCTGAGTTAAGTTTTCGCTTAACTCGGATCTGTTTTGGCTTTGAATATCCAGCCACCTAGATCTGAGTTAAGTTTTTGCTTAACTCGGATCTGGTTTGGCTTTGAATATCCAGCCACCTAGAACTGGGTTGAGTTTTCGCTTAACTCGGATATGGTTTGGCTTTGAATATCCAGCCACCTAGATCTGGGTTAAGTTTTTGCTTAACTCGGATCTGTTTCGGCTTTGAATATCCAGCCACCTAGATCTGGGTTAAGTTCTCGCTTAACTCGGATCTGCTTTAGCTTCGAATTTTCAGCCACCTAGATCCGGGTTAAGTTTTCGCTTAACTCGGATCTGCTTTAGCTTCGAATATCCAGCCACCTAGATCCGGGTTAAGTTTTCGCTTAGCTCGGATCTGTTTTGGCCTTGAATATCCAGCCACCTAGATCTGAATTAAGTTTTCGCTTAACTCGTATCTGCTTTAGCTTCGAATATCCAGCCACCTAGATCCGGGTTAAGTTTTCGCTTAGCTCGGATCTGTTTTGGCTTTGAATATCCAGCCACCTAGATCTGAGTTAAGTTTTCGCTTAACTCGGATCTGTTTTGGCTTTGAATATCCATTCATTGTTTGTTCTATTGCTCAGGTTGCACATGACCGGCGAACTGCTGAATTTCAAAGACTGCTTTTCTCGCACAAGAAGTTGGAAGAAAAATATGAAAAAGTTATACCTGTGGTGAAAAAAAGCAGGTATGCCGATCATTTTCCTTGTCATCTCTAATATTGCCATTGTTTTGTCTGTGGGATGCCGGCTTACTTTGTGGGTTAACAGGTAACATCAATAATCTCAATATTCGTCTTGAGAAGAAAGTCAAGAGCTTGGAAGGTTAGTTTTCCATCTACCTCGTACTTTTCCCTTTCTAAGACGTGCACTAAGTTTCTTTTACTTTGTTTGGCTTTGGTAAAGCCGAGATACGAACCTTTGCATCATCTTACCAAGATTGTACGCCCATGCCTGATGTAATGCTGCATTTTTTAGAACAAGGCGCCACTCATTCGGCGCAGCTAAAAGAAAAAGATGACGAGATAGCTCGCCTAAGCGCCGAGGTGGAGGCCCTTAAGCTTTCTCAGAAATCCGAGCTAGAAAAGGTCGATCAGGAGTTCTCCGAGGAGAAGAACCGGCTGGCTTTGGAATTGCAAAAGAATAAAGAGCTCTTTGAGGCTGCCGAGCTGAAAACTCGAGGAATGAGCGAGGAAATTGCTCGCTTTGAGAAGAACAAGATTGACTGGGCGAAGGACCTCCAGCTGATGATGAGTTACATTCATCGTAAGCATCTTAACATAGCCGGATTATCTTTCTTCCTTCTGACGCCTCCTGAATTGCACAGGTCATTTTCCTGAAGCTAAGCCCGTGAGCTCTAAAGCGGTCCTTGCTGCTCGTGCGCGCCGAGGTCTCCCTGTTGACGTGAATTTTGAATATTCAATAGAAGATTTCTTGGTTTCTGTTGGCGCTGCCCTTGGTCCGATGAAAATCATGGGCAGGGACTTGGTACTGGCAGCTATTCGAGCCCACCGTGCTCTCTGGCCGAATACTTCTGGGACTCCTAACATCAGCGAGATCGAATTGCTGGTGACTAGATTGAATGCCTCTGAAAAACAACTAAGTCTTTGGAGGGAATCTGCTGGGCGAGCTGGTGCTGATATGGCCCTCACCGTTATCATGTCATGGTACGAAGACATTTCTCTTGATATCCTGAGGAATTTTCGCACCGGTTCTCGTTGGGTTGAGGATCCCACCTTTGTTGCTCTTCGGCAAGCTCGCGCCATTCAACTCGTCGAGTATGCCGACGTGCACACCTGGAATGAAGGGCCGAGTTTCCTTTCAAACCCGGACGAGGAGGTCGTAGTCAAGGATGCATCAGATGATTCAGCTGAGCAAGGGGGAGACGAAGATGACTCGGCCACTTCTGGTGACTCCAGTTCGAGCTCGGATGACAACGGCGACGCGCGATCCTCCTCCAAGGGTACCGGGCATTCCACTGTGCAAATTGATGCTCCTCAGCAGCCTCAGGCTTCGGCCGAGGTTGCACCTAGGTCTGCGGAGGGCGAGGTAACATCGGCCGAAGTTCCTCCTACCTCAGAGTCCCCAGTCCCTGACCAGGTTGCCGCCTCTCCAGTGAAAAACGTTTAAGTCATTTCCTATCCCTGGTATGCCGGGCGTACGATGTCCGTGGAATACTTGTTAATTTCCTATATGACCTGAATCTCCTTTTGCCGTACATTGCTGCGACATATAAGTTTGCAGTTATTATAACTTTGCTTAAGTGGGTTCCCATCCGAATTCTTGCTTTGGTATCCTGCATATTTTGGTGTTAGGATGTATCTTTGTCTTTGTTTTCTCGTGTTTTAGTCGAGTAATCTGTGTGTGAGCTTCGAACATCATACGGGGTTGATCTGTTCTTATCCTGAGTGCCGAAGTGTGATACCCTTTGCGTATCAAAGATTGACTGCCACTTTGGAACAATACATGGCAGTCCCCGAGTGATTGCCTGTTCTGCTGAAGTCTAGTGCGTAAACTAAATCTCAGGAACAATATAAGACCACCGCCGAGGCGCTGCCCAGGGCGTCAAGGTTTGGTGCTCAACATAGCTCTGGGGCGGTATATGGTAGTTTTCTAGTTGCTGCTTTGACTGCCGAGGTTTAGTAGATAAATTGAAACTTCAAATATCTATAGCAGTCCCCGAGTCACTGCTCTGGATGCCGAGGTTTAATACCTAACATGAAATTGAAATAACATATGGCAGTCCCCGAGTCACTGCTCTGGATGCCGAGGTTTAGTACATAAATTGAAACTTCAAATATCTATAGCAGTCCCCGGGTCAGTGCTCTGGATGCCGAGGTTTAATACATATCATGAAGTTGAAATAACATATGGCAGTCCCCGAGTCACTGCTCTGGATGCCGAGGTTTAATACATAACATGAAATTGAAATAACATATGGCAGTCCCCGAGTCACTGCTCTGGATGCCGAGGTTTAATACATAACATGAAATTGAAATAACATATGGCAGTCCCCGAGTCACTGCTCTGGATGCCGAGGTTTAATACATCATTGGTCCTTGACCTTGAAATACTATGCTATGAGTAGAATGGACGAAGCAGGGCTACGTTCCATGGCCGCTTCGTTTCTTCGCCAGCTTTGTCTGCCTTGTCCCTTCCGGGGGATTGATCATCGATTAAATAATAGGCATCGTTATGTAATGCCTTGCTCACGATGAATGGTCCCTCCCATGGAGGTGACAGCTTGTGCATGCCGGCCATGCGTTGCACCAGTCTGAGGACTAAATCTCCTTCTTTGAATACCCTTGGATTCACCTTTTTGCTGTGATATCGTCGCAGGTTCTGCTGATAAATAGCTGATCGTGATAGTGCCAGTTCTCTGGCTTCTTCTAGCAGGTCTACAGTATCTTGCCGAGCTATTTCGTTTACTTCCGAGGTTGTATACTGAGTAACTCTTGGCGAGTCATGTATTATGTCGGCTGGAAGCACGGCCTCTGTCCCGTACACTAGAAAGAATGGTGTGTATCCTGTTGACCTATTTGGAGTAGTTCTGAGGCTCCATAACACGGCTGGGAGTTCCTCAATCCAACATCCCGCCGACCTTTGCAGTGGTTCAACAAGTCGTGGGTTTATTCCTGACAATACTAGTCCATTAGACCTTTCCACTTGCCCATTAGACGCTGGGTGAGCCACAGAGGCAATATCTAACCTTATGTATTTTTCTCTACAGAATCTGGCAAAGGCTCCTTCTGCAAAATTTGTGCCATTATCTGTGATAATACTATGTGGGTACCCATATCTTAAAATAATATCTTTGAGAAATCTTACTGCTGTGGGCCCATCGCACTTTTTTATTGGTTTCACTTCAATCCATTTTGTGAACTTGTCCACCATAACCAATATGTGGGTCATTCCCCCTCGGGCCGGCTTAAATGGTCCCACCATATCTAAGCCCCACACAGCAAATGGCCAAGTGATGGGTATTGTTTTTAACTCGGCCGATGGCATATGTATTTTGGTTGCGTATCTCTGGCAACCATTGCATTTTTCCACCAACTCTTTGGCTTCTTTCAACGCCGTCGGCCAATAAAATCCATGCCTGAATGCTTTGGCTACCAATGCACGAGATGAGGCATGATGTCCACACTCTCCTTGATGTATATCTAGGAGGATCTCCCGGCCTTCTGCCGAACTCACACATTTTTGCAATACGCGTGTGACACTTCTTTTATATAGCTCATTGTTTATGATCGTATAAGCTTTCGCTCTCCTTACAGTTTGTCTTGCTAATACTTCATTGCTTGGTAATACCGCGTCTTTAAGGTAAGAGAATATGGGTTGCGCCCATAGCGGTGTGACTTTTTCTGGTGTGGTCTCACTGTCTATTTCCATGTTTTCTGCCGACATATCTAGCTCGGCCTTCTCCATAATTGTGCTTACTTCTGCTGTCCTTCTCTTGGGGGGTTCCGAGTTACATTGCTGGTCTACCTCCATCGGCACGTTGTCTGCTGCCAAACTAGCCGGGATAAAGATAGATTCGGATTCTGGTGAAGGGATTATTGATGGTTTTCTGAGGTGTTCCAGGGCAATACCCGGTGGAATTGACTGCCGGGTTGATCCGAGCTTTGACAACGTATCTACGGCATCATTTTCTGCCCGAGGTATGTGGCTAAATTCACATCCTTCAAAGTATCCACTGATCTTTTGCACATGAAATCTGTATAAAGCCATATTAGCATCTAATGCATCCCAATTTCCTGAGACTTGCTGTACTACTAGGTCTGAGTCCCCATAGCATAAGATTCGGCGTATGCCAATCTCTTTTGCTACTTTCAATCCATGAACCAGTGCTTCATATTCGGCTACGTTGTTGGATGCGGCAAAATGTATTTGTAGCACATATTTTAGCTGATCTCTTTTGGGCGAGGTTAACACTATTCCCGCCCCCAAACCATTTCTTAGTTTGGAACCATCGAAATGCATCGTCCAATAATTTGGATCTGGTAATGGTGGCTCATATTGCACTTCGGCCCAATCCACGAAGAAGTCGGCGACTGCTTGAGATTTGATTGCATCTCTTCTGTCAAATTGTGGAGCGTATGGTGACAATTCGATTGCCCATTTAGCTATTCGGCCACTTGCATCTTTGTTGCTCAATATGTCGGATATGGGCGCTTCACAGATTATTCTGATGGGATGCTCTTCGAAGTAATGTTTAAGCTTTTTTGCTGACATGTACACCCCATAAGCCATCTTCTGATAATGTGGGTAATTCTGTTTTGAAGTGGACAACACCTCACTTAAATAATATACCGGCCTCTGTACCAACTTATTATCTTCAAGTCGTTCTACTACGACTACAACACTTACTACTCTATTGGTAGCCGCTATATAGAGCAACATAGGCTCTTTTGATAATGGAGAAGCCAAAATAGGTGTTGTGACCAACATTTTTTTCAACTCATGAAACGCGCTGTCCGCTTGTGGAGTCCAAACGAATTTATCTGATTTCTTCATCAGCTGATATAATGGTAGCGCCTTCTCTCCCAGCCGACATACAAATCGGCTGAGCGAGGCTAGACAACCCGTGAATTTTTGCACATCATTTAAGCATCTTGGCAATTCCATTCTTTCTACTGCCTTAATCTTTGTTGGGTTGGCCTCTATACCTCGGCTGGATACAAGAAAACCGAGTAATTTTCCTGCCGGCACGCCAAACGTGCACTTGTCCGGATTAAGCTTCATTCGGAACCTTCTCAAGTTCGCGAAGGTCTGCCGTATATCCTCCAGTAACGTTTTGCTTTCCTTGGTTTTAATGACTACGTCATCTACATATACTTGTACATTTTTTCCTATTTGCTCGTGTAGACATTTTTGCATGCATCTCTGATATGTTGCTCCTGCATTCCGCAGGCCGAATGGCATTGTGCGATAGCAATAAGCCCCGTACGGGGTAATAAATGCAGTCTTTATTTGATCGGCCGGATTTAACGGTATCTGGTGGAAACCAGAGTACGCGTCTACAAATGATAATAACTCACAACCAGTGGTCGAATCAATGACTTGGTCTATTCTAGGCAATGGAAAAGGATCTTTTGGACACGCCTTGTTCAGGTTCGTGTAATCGATACACATTCGCCATACAACGGCTACATTGGGATCATCTTTCTTCTTTTCTACCAGCACCGGATTCGACAATCAATCCGGGTACAGCACCTCCATGATGAACCCGGCTGCGAGGAGCCTAGCTATTTCATCCCCTATTATTTTTCTCCTGTCTTCGGCGAAGCGGCGGAGAGGTTGCTTCACCGGCCTTGCTCCTGGCCTTACATTCAAAGAGTGCTCAGCCAACTCCCTCAGAACACCTTGCAGGTCCTGAGTTGACCATGCAAATATGTCCCGATTCTCATGGAGGAAGTTGATGAGCTCGCTTTCCTATTTAGCATCCAAGCCTGCACCAATAGTAACCGTATGCTCCGGGTATTGCTCATCTATCTGAAACTTCTTCGTTTCTTTAGTCGGCTGAAAAGAGACACTGCCATGCGGGTTGGCTAGTGCCGGCATGTTCAGCTGCGCCGACTGAGCGAGGGCTGCTACCTCCTGAATCCTTCTTTTTTCTCTTGCTATAACCAATGACTCAGCCAAATTTGACCCGGCTGAAGCACACTCCATTGACTTCTTGTAATCCCCTGCAACTGTTATCACTCCTTGTGGTCCGGGTAGCTTCATTTTCAGATAACTTACATGACAGCTTCCCATGAATTTGGCCAGCGCTGGCCGTCCGAGTAAAGCGTGATAACAACTCTCTAGATCCACCACCTCAAATTCTAAGTTTTCTGCTCTGCAGTTATCTCTTGTGCCGAATAACACATCAACTCGGACCTTACCAATGGGTTCACATGAAAGCCCTGGTACTATCCCATGGAAAGTTGTCCTCGTGGACTGCAACATGTTCTGCGATATTCCAAGTTTATGCATGGTATCTTTGTACATGATGTTGATACTACTTCCACTGTCATTGAGTACCTTTGAGAATTTCACATTGATGCTTGGTCCAACAAATGTCGGATCCAACACGAGTGCATATGAACCAGGATTCAGCATTATCTTGGGATGATCCTTTATGCTCCAAGTTACTTCCTGATCAGACCAAGGCACATATCTCGGTATCGCCGGCATAACTGCATTTACTTCCATATGCCGGCGTTGTATACTCTGTTTGTCTTGCTGTTCCGTTGTGAACACGCAATAAGACTGATGATGTTCTCTGTAATCATTGCGTCCGGTAGTCGCCGGATTTGTTCTTCCATCCTGGACTTGGTTCATCACTTGATGTACCGCGTCTCTCCGATCCGAGTTATCGTACCTCGGGGGAGGAGGCGGTAACATCAGTTGATGTGCATTTGCTCCAGTCAACTGTGGCTGATGCTGCTGATGTACTTGATGGGGTGCCTGAACCCCTGCGGGGTTCCCCATTGCATTTTTCATCCACGCACATTGGCGGGTGGTATGGTTGGCTGGCCTGGATGGGTTTGACGTGTGAAATTTGCACGGCTGATCTAACATGGATTCGAACGTGTACTTCGGCCTCTCCTGCCACTGTTTCTTTTGTTCTGGGGTCCACTGCCTTTTTCCTTCATTTCTTGGTGTCCACTGTTGAGGACCATTCTTCTGCCGTTGAGTTGCTCCATGACCCGGTGGGTCCTGTGCTACCGCTGCCACTTGGGCCGAATTATATCTATAATCCGGCCTTTCCTCTCTTCTTCCTCTAAAATCACCGCGCCTGGATGACCCGGCCAAATCTCTTGCATAATGGTCCTGTTGCTCGCGATGATCTGCCGACATTAATTCTGGTTGCGTTGGGTCTCCTAATGCGTAGGATTCCGCTATTCTGATAGTTTCTGCCAGTGTGGTCGGCATATCTCTCTGCAAACGTTGCCATAATACGCCGCCATAACGGCATCCTTGCGCGAACCACGCTATTGCTTGCGATCCTATGACTCCTTCACATGAGTTTCTCAGGTTGCACCACCGAGTTAAAAATTCTCTATCTGTTTCATTCGGCCTCTGCTTGCACATGGCTAACTGTTGTGGCCTGTTTGGCCTCTTGTATGTACTGGTAAAGTTGCTAACAAACATTTCCTCAAAATCCAGCCAACAGTTGATACTGCCGGCTGGTAGATTATTCAGCCACACTCTAGCTGGTCCTTCCAGCATTTGTGGTACATACCGTACTGCCCATCGTAGGTTCCCATCCGCTATCTTTACAGCAGTGGCATAGTCAATTAACCAGTCTTGTGGTTTGGTACTTCCATTGTATGTTTTCGCGCCCCTTGCCAGCTGAAAGTTCGGCACAGGAGGTTCGCCCATGATCCGTGGTCCAAAGCATGCTGGCCCTGGTGGACCCTGTTCTTCCAACAACTCGGACCTGTATAGCCGGTCCAGCTTCACTCTTGCATCATTTGATGGCAAATCTCTGTACAGAACTCTGTCCTGTATTCCATAATGGTTGTTTCCGCCATGGATTGCATATTCCATTTCGGAATAACCATCATTGTATCTCTCATTAATTTGATTGTGGCGAGCTGGCCTTGGTTCTCTTTCCTGCCGGGGTTCATGCCTCGGTTGCGGGTTGAGTGGCAGTTCTCTCCTTACTTCGACTGGGGTATTGTTCTCATGATTGCCTCTCGCGGGCTCTCTTCTGCCGAGGTCTCCGTTGCTTCGGCTTCCGCCGTCTTTCTCCACACGGCCGTGGTTCCTCTCCCCACTGTTACCTCGGCTTGCATTGCCTCTGTTTTCATTTGCCTTTCCGGCCATTGCTGGATCATATGGGACAATCTGCTTGTTCCTCTTTCCCGAGGTTACTGCTTTGTCTCTTCGAGCATTATTTCCGGGTGAAGATGCTGCTGCCACAGACAAGGCTGGTGCTGCTCCTGCCGAATGAACCATTCGCGAGGCCCCCGGCCTCGCCGGGTTTGCTCTGAGCATTTCCTCGTTTTGCTGGTTCGCGATGCGCACCAGCTCGTTTACTCTTTCTTGTTGTTTCTGCCGGGCCTCTCCGGTCAACCCCTCTAACTCTAAGGCTGCGGCATTTGCCGCTCTTAGGTTTCTTGCCGGGGTACTATACCTCGGCAAGCCTAAATCCTCTGATTCTGCTTTATGAGCTTCATGCTCTTTATTGATGTCATCCATGAGGTTCTTCCCTCTCAATCTTAGTTTGTCCACCCGTTCGGGCGCGACGTCAAGCTTATTTGCTTTGGCATATTCTCGCAGGGTCCTGTTTAAGGACTCCCGCAAGGCCGACACCTTTTTTGCCTCTATCAGCACCTTTTGCCTGGTTTCCTCTAACTCTGCCTGAGCATTTGCCGGATTAAGTATCGGCGCTACAGGTGTAGTCAAGCTTTCTATGGTCGCCTGAAGAATATTCTCTGGCCTTTCCAGAGGTGGCCCTCTTACTCTTGGTGCTTTTGGGGTGATGTTCTGCACCTCGGTCGGGTTGGTTGCTGGTGGGATTACCTCGGAGGATATTGGTGCTGTCTGCCTGTGTGCGCCCTGTACACCGGTGGCGGGTTCCCTGCCTGATCCGGCAGCTTCTACTCCAGTTTGCACCCCGGCCACGACCATTACCTCAACGCTACCTGCAGGATGCGCTCCGGGCGGACGGCCTGCAGCGTTAAGAGGTGGATCTCCTGCAACAACAACTTGGTGAGGATAAACGCCGGAGATGTCGACGCCGACGTAAACCTGGTGCCCGCCTAGGTTAATGAAGACACCATTACGCGGGGGAGCTTTCCCCCTGAAGCTCCCTGCATTGTCGCTGACATAATCACAGAGACCAAATCTCTGGACCAAGCCAGAGACAACGCGCTCGCCGGTCTTGATGAAGTTTCCCGTCCGGATCATAACTCCAGCTAGCATCGCTGCTGGCCCCACGGTGGGCGCCAACTGTCGTGGTGGTGGCACGGCAGATGCCATGGGTAGGCTAAAGTTAGGGGCCAATGGATGCTAGTGGGATCTGGGGAGGGAAGATGTAGTGGATTCTACACACAGAAAGCTAACGCAAAGATCTGTATTTCTCCTTCCTTGAGTTACAAGTGCTCCTTGAGCTGTATACAAGGAGAAAGAGGGAACTTTACCAGCCTAACGGTCCCAAGAATGAGTCTATCTCCTCCTCAGGCTCCAAGCCTGCCCTTATAAAGGAGAGTCTTGGGTTCCTTTTTAGGGCTGATGTGGCAAGCATATTCGAGGAATATGCTTGTCCCAATATAGTAGTTCGGCGCCCCCCTTTCCCTGTCGCTCCCCTAATGACGGCAAAGTTCCAGAGGGGCCCTCCTGTGTGCCTCGGGCTTCAGGACTGTCACCTCCGTGACCTCCTTCTGTCTCTCTGTCGCTCTGCACCTTTGTTCCTAGTGCTTGGCTTCGCTCAGATTCTCCCTAGCCTGCTACTAGAGTTTGACTTTAGGCTTCTCCTTCTCCTGCAAGCTTCGCATCATTCGGCCCTGCCTCGCGTAACTTCGGTTTGTCCTTCACCTGCATCAAGATTACTTGGGCTAGCCCGGCCGACTTACGCTGTATCTCGGCCGGGTAATGCCTTGCCCTCACTACAAGGATCCTGTCCTTTCCTATCTCGGCCGACCTCTACAGGATTCGGCCGACTCAGAGTGTAACTCGGAAACTAGACGGGAAACACCCTTTCATCTTTCCCCGTCTTTACCCTATCCGGGGTTACCTCCCCAACATAAGGAATAAAGAGACTTATAGTGATACATATGCTCGGACATACGGAAAAAGATCTGAACAAACAGTTTTTCTGCTGGAGATTAAATACGTTCTATCGTGGTTGCTCACGTATTGCGGACTCTGTTTGGCAAAGAGTTTGTATCAAACTCGAAAGCATGTATTTTGTAAACAGCTATATATTCGAATTGCAATATAAATGCTGGTATTTACCTTCAAGCCTTCGGAAACTTTTTTGTGATATGCACCACGGGTCATCACAGAGGAATATAAAGTAGCTTGGACATCAATCTCCTTCAGTCTATGCAACGAGAGAGTACATATGTTGGGGCCTCGACAGAAAATCCAACCTTGTTCTTTGTGCAGTATTTCAGGCAAAGCTACTTTTTTGCACGACTAGAAGTAAGGCAGCCCCTAACCGCTGACCTTTGTCCCTTGGCTTAATTCCTGTAAAAGCAATCTGTTAGACTAAACAAAAGCTATTTAAACAATGATGATATTTTAGAGCCACCGTGCCTGGAGCTACTCTGAACATACGTGACAATTAGCGCCTAATTCTGCAGTGCATCAAACTTTTGGCTATAGCTCCAGCATCACTACCTTCATAAGATAACCATTAGAAGGCACTACTTCTTGATATACTCTACTACTTTTTGATAGAGACTCATCGCATGAAACCAAGAACAAGTGGGATGCTTCAGACTACATAACAATCTTGATAGCACTGCTGAACAAAAAGATTACAACCTGATCTTTTCTAGGTAAGACCGATTCTTGGCACCAAAATTAGAGACCCTCCCAGCTTTCACATGAATGGACAACGCACCTGCAGTAACAGGAAAAGAATTCCTGAACCTCCTCATCTCCTTGTCGAATTGTCCAGATCGACATTAATCATCATCGCAGAATTATCCAGATCGACATTAATCGCCATCGCAGAATTGTCTCCACTCTGATGAGGGCCAGCCTCTTCCACCGCGGCCAAAGGGGATCGGACTAGAACTCTTCCAGGGGCCGCTGTCGGGACATCCATGCTGCAATCCAGCCGCTAGTGGCTACCGGCGATGAAGACGTCCGCATCTTGATGTCCTGCAGAAGCAGAGGGCGGCTAGGTTTGGAGGAGGCCAGGAGTGGAACTGCAGGGTGCGGGTTCGTTTGTGGGTGGTGGGTTAATTACGTGAGCTTAGTGGGCTGGGCTAAGTTCTTTCACATGTGGCAATATGTCTAATGGACAACAGATCTGCGTGCAACACATACATGTGTATCTACGATAGAATTTTGCAACGAGTATTTAGAGGGTTGCCAGATATGCATTGCTATATGGGGTATGTTCTTGGGGCGGAGTCATGGGTTGGTGTGCTCAAGAAGGAGTGAGCCAACCCCAAGGTCAGCGCTCTTCTCTCTCTTAAGGGAATTTAGGGAGAGACAAGTAGGAGCAGAGACAGAACAGAGGGTCACGGACATGACAGTCTCTAACCCGAACGGCCAGATAGTGTGGCCTCTGAACCATTGTCGTGGAGAGTCTAGCAACAGAGCAAAGGAGGGCGCTGAACTACTATTTTAGGACAAGCATCTTTGTAGAATATCCGGCCACGTAAGCCCTAGCTGTAACCTGACCACGCCTTTATAAGATGAGCCAGGGCCTCCAAGGAGAGGGTCGGTCCATTTGGCTAAGGGAAATCCCTAGAGCGAGAAGAGAGCAGGAGCACTTCATCTCCTTCCTCTCCTTGATACACAAGGAGCACTTGTATTAGTCCAGAGATCATAATATAAGATCTAGAGCAGGAGAAGGGCTTTATCTCCATAGGAGTGCCTCGAACCTGGGTACATCGTGTGTTGTGTTTTTGTGTTCTTCGTGTGCGTATCCATTGCACTATCCCTCCCCGGATACCACAAGTGCACATTGGCCCCATCTTTAGCCTACCCATGGCATCTGCCGTGACACCACCACAACAAGAAAATTTTCGATGAAGGACCTTGGTGAAGCATCATAAATACTAGGCATCAAGATCTATATAGATAGATCAAGACGCCTAATTGGTCTATCACAAAGTACATACCTTGGTAAGATATTGAAGAAGTTTAGTATGGATGAAAGTAAGAAAGGGTTCTTACCTATGTTGCAAGGGAAGACATTGAATAAGACTCAAAATCTGGCTATGGCGGAAGAAAGAGAGATAATTGATAAGATCCCTTATGCCTCAGCCATAGGCTCTATAATGTATGCCATGCTATGTATAAGACCGGATGTGGCACATGCTATTAGTTTGACTAATAGGTACCAAACTGATCCAAGTTCGGAACAATGGATAGCGGTCAAGAATATCCTTAAGTACTTAAGAATTACTAAGGATATGTTTCTTGTGTATGGAGGTGAAGAAGAGCTATTCGCTAAGTGT
This sequence comes from Avena sativa, assembly GCA_916181665.1. Taxonomy (NCBI): domain Eukaryota; kingdom Viridiplantae; phylum Streptophyta; class Magnoliopsida; order Poales; family Poaceae; genus Avena; species Avena sativa. The sequence goes on along the minus strand of OV702292.1, from coordinate 75,707,213 downwards.
TATGTCAATGCTATCTTTGACATCGATCTGGATGACTCTAAGTCTCGATCCAGATACGTATTTATCATGAACGGAGCAATAGTTAGGTGAAGGAGCTCCAAACAACCTGTGGTAGTAGGATCAACAGCAGAGACGAAATATGTTGCTACTTCAGAAGCGGCACAGGAAGCGGTTTGGATGAAGGAGTTCATAACTAAACTTGGTGTGGTTCCTAGTGCGCTGGACCAAATGGTGATCTATTGTGACAACAATGGAGCAATAGCCAATGCCAGTGAATCAACGTCTCATAATAATTCCAAGCATATCAAGCGCCGATTTCACTCCATCTGCGAGCATGTCAAAGATAGAGATATAAAGATTTATAAAGTACATACGGATCTAAATGTGGCAAATCCGTTGACTAAAATTCTCCCTAGGGCAAAACATGATCAACACCAGAACTCCACGGGTATTAGATTTATCACTATGTAAACTAGATTATTGACTCTAGTGAAAGTGGGAGACTAAAGGGAATATGCCTTGAGAGGCAATAATAAAGTTGTTATTATCGTATTCCAAGTATATGATAGATGTTTATTTTGCATGCTATAATTTTATGGATTGGAAACGTTAATACATGTGTGTTTAATAAACAAATAAATGGTTCCTAGTTATGCCTCTCTTATAAACTAGCTCATTGATTAACAAGATGATCAAGGTTTCCTAATCATGGACACTGGATGTTGTTAATAACGAGGTCAGAACATTGGTGGAATGTTGTGATGAACATTTATCCGAAGAATAGCAATACCATCAAAGTCATTGTGTTAAAATTTCTATGACATCATACGAAGTAACTCGTATCCTTAGACCATGAGATCATGTTAATTGCTAACACCGGAAGAGTACTTTGATAACATCAAACGTCAAACTATAAGGGAGTGACTATAACAGTGGGTTTGGGTACTCCAAAAGTTTTATGTTGAGGCTCATGGATCAAGTGTGGAATTTGTCCATCCCAATGATGGATATATATACTTTGGGCCCTCTCAGTGATATCACATTGATGTAGCTTGCAAGCAAGTGAAATATCACCAGAATGTTATATCACGGGAACAAGAAAAGAGTACTTGTAGGTAAAGAGATCAATCTAGGTATGGGGATACCAATGATCGAATCTCGGACATGTAATATATCATGATACAAAGGGATTTAGTTACAAACATTAAAGGTTCACACGATCACTAGAGTCGTCGTTGAATGTGTGGGAGTCAGTACTGATCTCCAGGTCCCACTGCTGATTATTGATCGGAGTGGGGTATCGATCATGTATGCATTATTCGTGAATCGTAGGGTGACACACTTAAGGGATACCGACACCATTTAGGAGCAAATATGTTTCAGATAAATATTATGAAAGCACTGGAATCATTTTGATGGAAATCGTAATTGTTTCGGGTGAAATTGGAGAAACTGGTTCCGCAAGTTATATTGAACTGTTGCAAGGGATTTTATGTGAATGTTTGTTAATTAAAGTAATTAAGAAAATTCTAAATAAAATAAAAAAAGAGTTTTATTAAATGAGAGCTTGCATTAAATTTGGTGGAAATTTAATGGAGGTGGGTGGAATTTTGAGTGCGGGCATGTTTATGTGAGTGGGAGCTCTACCCACATGAATGAGGAAGAGGTGGGGGCACCTCTCTTGGCCACCGACCATGGAGAGGGGCTTCCCCCTGTTGGAAATATGCCCTAGAGACAAATAGTAGTAAGGACTATTATCATATTTCATATAGTTTATGATTAAGTTTTATATCATGCTATAACTGTATTGACTGGAAACATCAATACACGTGTGATATACAAACAAACCAGGGGTTTCCAGTGAAACTCTAATCACTGGTTCATTGGTCAACGGATGATCATGTTTCCTCATCATGTGGCTTTTATGCCAGTTGGAAATGAGGTCATCTCATTCTGAGAATGAGATATGAACCAATACCCAACCTAAACATCGTGATTCGATCATGTCACGAAGTTCAAGTTACGATGATTAGAAATGGACCCTCATAGACTATTCCTTAGACCATGAGGCTATATCAATCACTGTCTCCAGAGAATGCTTAGATAGCATCAAACGCCATCTAGTAAAATGGTGGTTATAAAGGTGTGTTCAGGTATTCGGAGGAAACTGTAGAGGCAGTATATGTCAAGAGCGGGATTTTTCCGTCCATGTGACGGGAAGATACTCAAGGGCCCACTCGGAGAAGTTATATCCAATAGCTGCACAGCGTGTGATTAGATCACGGGGATATCACTTGTCGGAACGAGTCAAATAGCATTGTTCAGTAACGAGATTGAACACGACATGGTGATGTCATTGATCAGATCTCGGGCAATGCAAGTATCGAGAGACAAAGGGAATAAGATATGACTGTCCCGGTTCAAACGACGAAAGATCTTCGTGGAACGCACAGGGGTCACATGGCCATCCAAGTCCCTCTGTCGATCATTGGTGCGGGAGTGTCCCGACCATGTCTGGAGTGTTCCCGAACCGTCGGGTATCACGCTTAAGGGCTTGATGATGCTAAGAGAGTGTTTATAGGATCGGTAGAATCGCCGAAGAAAAGAAGGGAGAAAACCGGAAGGGTTTCGGTAAGTCCGGAGGATGTCCGGAGTGGAGGTGGAAGGTTTTCCATGGCCACGAATATTAAATGATATGTGAATGAATGTTAAATATTGATTTAATCATTTATTCATAATTATTTAATAAAGATAAAATCAATTAAAAAGGTCAAAGGCTTAATGGGCCAATTCCGGAGGGAGAGGGCCCATTAGGGAAAAGGAGAAAGGGGAGAAGGGCAAGGGGGAGGCCGGCTGAGCCTAGCCACCCCGTAGGGCCCACTAGTGGCCGGCGGCCACCTCCTCCCCCCTCCTCTCCTTTAGTCCCACTCCGAGACTTGAGGGGAGGTAGTACCTCCCCTCCCCCTATATATAGTGGGGTATTTGGCCTAGAAAAATACACCCAATAATCAATAAAGGTCTCCCCACTTTTGGGAGGACCTCTAATTGTTATTTTCTCTCTCCCCCTCTCTCTCTCGTGACCGTGGTCCCAAGTCTGGATTGCGCGAGCGAGAGACATCTTCACCGCGGAGCGCCGTCGTGTGCGGGATTCGGATCCAGGAGCTCTACTTCCGCAACTGCTGCTGGACCGGGGAAGCGGGAGTCATCGTCAGGCACCGGACGTGTGTAACTCCCCGCGAGGTGTCGCACTTGAGGCACTCAAGTCGTTGGAGCCAGAAGGAGCACAAGGACTTCATCACGACCTTGAGGTCGGCTTCGGCTCGTCTACATCAGCCACGCTCTCCTGAGCGTTGACAACGCTTTTCGGTCTTCAAGGGTAAGTTCGCGAAAAGCCCCTCCCGTTACTGTATTACTAATAGATAGGTCCTGGCAGCTTTAGGGGTTCAGGGGCGTAGAGTAAAATTTATTGTTTTTATGCGCGGAACCCCTACAGTGGTATCAGAGCTAGATCTATGTGTAGTAATGCTAGTACGGGTAGAACACACGAGATGTAGCGTGTGGGCATTGATCTTTTAGTTGTTACCCTCCCACGTGTACTTGTGTGTACCGCAGTAATGCTTGATGAAGCGGCCCCCAACCGACTTTACGCGTTCATTCGCGAGACTGGTCCACGCTTGACATACGGCTTGTACCGTATAAAGTGGCTTAGGGGGGTGTCTGTATCTCTCGCATTAGTTGGTGTACCATTTGCAACGAAGGGCCCCGAAAGGGGTGTAGTAGAGACAACTACTTGATCAGCATTGTGCTGAAAGTTCGTAGGTAAGAACGGTTCTTGTGCAAAAGCCCATTCAGCCACGTAAAACATGCAAAGATAAAGTAGAAGCGTATAACTTTGTTTTGCAGGGGGGCGTTGCTTTGTGATATGGTTGTGGCAAAGGTAAAGTGATTACCTTTTGTTGCATAGTAGTAGATAGTCACGGTAATGACAAACTACCACGCTGGAATGACACCGGTACCCTGGTGTCTACGGTGCCGGAACCCTGGCACCGGAACCCGGTGACGGCGGCTGGAGATCACGACGTGAAGGACCATATCACATAGCATTTATATTCAATGTTATTGTTTGTATGTCTTATTGTGTGCTAGTATTAGATACTCAACGGTAGCCTAATAAGATGATCCCTGTTAAAATTACCAATGATTGTGTTTCCCCTTAGTGTGCACCACCAAGAAAGTTCTTCGGTATGAGGCGATCCAGGGTGACAGGCCTAGGTGTCATACATATCTACGTTCGCATACAGTGGGTGTAAGCCATGTTGCACAGCGAATACACTAAGGTTGAGTTGTTGAGCCTAGGACGCTAGAGAAGCGTGGCCTCGAAACATGGATGGTCGAAAGATTGAGCACGAGTCGCATGAATGATGTGACCGACGCTTAGCGTCCACCCTTGAACCCACATTGATGGCCGTGACGATCGAGGGAGATGTGGCTGATAGGGGTCGTGTTATCACTAGGAACCCTCACTGGGGATAGGTGTTTCTGAGTGGGGTTATTATTAACTCATTTAATTATAAACTTAGTCTAAATTCCTTTTGCAATTTTAAATGTAGATGGGCTCTTTCGTGTTGACAAATAAATGGTTAGAAGGAGAGAAGCTCAGATTAGATGGATCAAACTTCTCCATTTGGGTTGCCAGTCTCCATGTTCTCCTTAGCGAGAACGACATGGTCGACTACATACTCGACGGGATGGATCTGGATCTGTCCACAGACCTTGAGACCCTAGAGGAGCGGAAAGACCGCTATCTCCGTCGGGAGATGGCCTCCTATATTTTAGTTGTGATGCGTTTCGGAATGGTGTACGAGCTATGGCCTTTCGTGGGTGATGTCAACCCTCGTTCGATGATGCTACAGCTTAGAACACATTTCGTGGATCAGACACGCATTTCAGAGCATGAGTTGATGGGAGACTTCCTCTCCATTAAGATGGAGGAGAACTCGTCACTGGACAGCCACTTACAGCACATGCATGATGTGTACATGAGGCCAGCATACTTCCTAGACGTCTGGATTTCAGGCTCTTTCGCAAATGCTGTTGTGCTGCGGTCGCTGCCACCAAGCTACCAAGCACAAGTCAGGACTTGCGTAATGAGGGGCGACACGGAAATGGAGTTCCAACGGTTCATGACACATCTCAGGAATGTGTTGGTTGAACCAGATGTTGCTCAGGTCATCAACGACAAAGGTATATATTTGATATACAGTTTTATAAATGTTATAATCTTGCAAACACATTGCAGTGTTAAGTATATCTGATACTTGTTCTGTTTTGGTGAAAACAGGTCCTTCTGCATAGAGGTGCTTGCTAGAGAGGAGGTGACGTTGCGTGTTGATGATGAGCATGATGATGATGGCCAACGACACTCTCCCTCGACATTTATCACTTAGTTTGTGTTTTAGGATGATTTTTGTAATCGAGAGATTTAAACTTCTTTAGTGTGCTTCACACTTCGTGAGACGGTTATTCATATAAGTTTGTAACAAACAGTTGTTCCACTTTTATGAATGATTTCTATTCGTGTTCATATCTTGTTTGATTATATGTGAATTATCCTTGTTGTTTGAAACTAATTGATAATGTATGAACATTTGTAAAACATTAAAAATGCCTAGTTTAAAAATACCCAACTTAATGATATTTCATTAATGAATGAAACCATTGTTTAGATTCAAAGTTATGTGATAATATGTGAAAGTCATTCGATTTCTTTTCACATATAAATCACGCCTAAGTTTGGCGAAATAACTTGAACACCATGTATTACTTGAATACAAAGTGTTTAATGAATTGTTAAAAGTATATACATATCCGATGTATTGTGTTTTAACGAAAATGGTAATTATCATTAAATGATTGTTTAAATGTGTAAAGTAAGTTTACCAAAGGAAACATGAATATGAAACTATTTGATTTGATCAAAGTGTTTCATCAACAAAGGGTATAAATATAAAAGGGAATCTAATTACTACGATTTGATCAATAGTAATAAAATTCAACTTTATAAGAATGGCATAAAAGACATTGTGGAATGCAAAGTGCTTTGAAACGTCAAAATACAAAGCATCACAATGTGATATTGGATATCAAAAGGGGGTTGAATAGAAGGCACCAAATAAATCGTTGTAGAGTATATGTAGAGACCATTAGCTTAGAAATAGTTAGCACTCAATTAGAATGTAGTAAACCATTTGAATTCGTGAAAGTTTTGGGGTTATTCGATATAACCAAAACAATAGCGAATAAGTCCTTATACTGTATTCATTGGAAACTTTGAATACAAAACCCATAGCTCAAACCAAAAGGGAAGCAAGATTCGTATTGCTTGGATTTTGGTGCATTCTTGAGAAAGCTCACTTCTAGTGATGTTTCTCAATTCTGGAGCAAATGGAAAATAGTGTAAAACATGATGAGGATTCAAAACCCTACATCAGAGTGTTGAGAAGCGCAACGGACAGCTTTCCTGAACGATTCTCTTCACAGAAGGAAAGAATCAATGATTTTGATCATTGTGTTTTTCCTTCCACTATTGTTTTTCACTATAAGAAGTAGGATTCAAAATGCAAATCCATATCTTGTATGGAGACATTTGTGAATCATTTGTCATGATTTTTGGAACATGACATACCTACGAACTACAAAGGAAATAATGGTAAACTAGAATCATGAGAAATCCTAATAGCAAAATTCCCTTGAAATTAGAAAGCAATTAGTTGCTGAATCTCACAAGTAAAAGGAGTTACTTGGAATTTTCCCAAATGACTGCAAAGCCATAGTAGGAAAAAGGGGTGAATGACAAAAGCACAATTTGTCAAGTATTGGACAAATTAAAATGAATTTGATTCATGTGTGCGAAATGTCTAGTGGATTTAAAACTAGTAAAGTACTAGTATCTCATAATAAATCTCCAAGTTTGATATTTGATCAAAGGATTTTGAAGTCATTCAAAATAGTGAGTGGATATGCAATTTGCATAAAATTGAGTGGGAGCTATGAAAGTCTTCCTGAAACAATATGTGATTGACATATTTTTAAGTGGGAGCAATATAAGACTCGAATTCAAATATGTAGGAACATATTTTGAGTGGGAGCTTATAGGGGTAATTCTTAAGTAAGTTAAGGATGAAAGCGCAAATACATATAAATAATGATTTATAAGATGTAGAAGTTGATAATAATTGTATTATGATATTATGTACTGTTCCTTAAAGGATTCTGAAAGCTGTTTTAGAATAGAAGTTAATTGAGGAACCAGTCCTTAATAACTCAAATTAGGAATAGTATTAAGTTGAACATCAATGGTTGAAAGAAAGAATAGGATGATCATCATCCACTATGTTAAGACATAGGTTCTGTCTTAGTAAACCATGATGACAACTTAGCATAATATGTGATCCAATAAGAAACGTTTAAAAGTGATTAACTTCGAATCACAGAACGTTGAGCTAAGTTTGTCCACAGTGTCTATTAGAGAACTGTGAACATATTTTACAAATCCATAAAGGATAACATATCTTAAAAGCATAAAGAGTTATGTTATAAGGGAATATGTTGGAAACCCCTGTAGATACCAATTAGAGTCAAGTAGGAAGCGAGGTGAACAAAACATCGAAAGTTGCACAGAGTGCACTAGTGTTTCGATGAATACATTTATAATAATAGATAAGGGTACCATCTAAAGTGTTGTATAATGTTATGGCGGGGCTAATTCGCTTTTACTGTAGAATGATGTGTCCCAGGGCACAGTGCCCATGAGAAAGCCCTCGAGGTTGATCTAACGTCACTGTAGGCTACTGGAATCAGGCCTCGTTCTGCTGCCATAGCAACAATGCATACACACAGATGATGTCATGTGATGATAGAATATTAATTTCAATCAAAGTGACATTAGTAAGTTGCAAAGGATTTGGGACTGTAAAGTATAGACCCAAGACTCAACCTCTTCCATGAGCAAGCATGTTCTAGGCACCGGTTATATGGTACCAATAATTAAGAACAAATGCAGCTAGTGCATTTGTACTCTAGTGCAAGTGGGAGACTGTTGGAAATATGCCCTAGAGACAAATAGTAGTAAGGACTATTATCATATTTCATATAGTTTATGATTAAGTTTTATATCATGCTATAACTGTATTGAGTGGAAACATCAATACAGTGTGATATACAAACAAACCAGGGGTTCCCAGTGAAACTCTAATCACTGGTTCATTGGTCAGCGGATGATCATGTTTCCTGATCATGTGGCATTTATGCCAGTTGGAAATGAGGTCATCTCATTCTGAGAATGAGATGATGAACCAATAACCAACCTAAACATCGTGATTCGATCATGTCACGAAGTTCAAGTTATGATGATTAGAAATGGATCCTCGTAGACTATTCCTTAGACCGTGAGGCTATATCAATAACTGTCTCCCGAGAAAGCTTAGATAGCATCAAACGCCATCTGGTAAAATGGTGGTTATAAAGGTGTGTTCAGGTATTCGGAGGAAACCGTAGAGGCAATATATGTCAAGAGCGGGATTTGTCCATCCATGTGACGGGAAGATACTCAAGGGCCCACTCGGAGAAGTTATATCCAATAACTGCGCAGCATGTGATTAGATCACAGGGATATCACTTGTCGGAACGAGTCAAATAGCATTGTTCAGTAACGAGATTGAACACGACATGGTGATGTCATTGATCAGAGCTCGGGCAATGCAAGTATCGAGAGACAAAGGGAATAAGACACGACTATCCCGGTTCAAACGACGAAAGATCTTCGTGGAACGCAGAGGGGTCACATGGCCATCCAGGTCCCTCTGTCGATCATTGGTGCGGGAGTGTCCCGAACATGTCTGGAGTGTTCCTGAACCGTGGGGTATCATGCTTAAGGGCTTGATGATTCTTAGAGAGTGTTTATAGGATCGGTAGAATCGCCGAAGAAAAGAAGGGAGAAAACCGGAAGGGTTTCGGTAAGTCCAGAGGATTCCGGAGTGGAGGTGGAAGGTGTTCCATGGCCACGAATATTAAATGACATGTGAATGAATGTTAAATATTGATTTAATCATTTATTCATAATTATTTAATAAAGATAAAATCAATTAAAAAGGTCAAAGGCTTAATGGGCCAATTCCGGAGGGAGAGGGCCCATTAGGGAAAAGGAGAAAGGGGAGAAAGGGCAAGGGGGATGTCGGCTGGGCCTAGCCCCCCCGCGGGGCCCACTAGTGGCCGGCAGCCACCTCCTCCCCCTCCTCTCCTTTAGTCCCATCCCGGGACTCGAGGGGAGGTAGTACCTCCCCTCCCCCTATATATAGTGGGGTATTTAGCCTAGAAAAATACACCCAATAATCAATAAAGGTCTCCCCACTTTTGGGAGGACCTCTAATTGATATTTTCTCTCTCCCCCTCTCTCTCTCGTGACCGTGGTCCCAAGTCTGGACTGCGCGAGTGAGAGACATCTTCACCACGGAGCGCCGTTGCACTGCGGGATTCGGATCCGGGAGCTCTACTTTCGCAACTGTTGCTAGATCGGGGAAGCGGGAGTCATCATCAGGCACCGGACGTGTGTAACTCCCTGCGAGGTGTCGGACTTGAGGCACTCAAGTCGTTGGAGCCAGAAGGAGCGCAAGGACTTCATCACGACCTTGAGGTCAGCTTCGGCTCGTCTACATCAACCACGCTCTCCTGAGCGTTGACAACGCTTTTCGGTCTTCAAGGGTAAGTTTGCGAAAAGCCCCTCCCGTTACTGTATTACTAATAGATAGGTCCTGGCAGCTTCAGGGGTTCAGGGGCGTGGAGTAAAATTTATTGTTTTTATGCGCGGAACCCCTACACCCCCCACTCCCTATAAAAAGCCCCCTCTCCTCCTCTCATCTCACACCTCCTCGTGAAGGATCTCTCTCGAATTATTTCCCCATGGTCTCAGATTAGCGAGATACATGTTCCCGGTGGCTTTGTCTGAAAGGAGTTGTTGCTTCTGCTGCGTCGCTTGAGCGAGGACGTGGAGGTTTTCAAAGGACCAGACGTGTGTGCGATCACGGATGTGCTGCTGAGTTGCGGTGCTGGACTTCCTCATGATCTTGAGATCGGCAAGCGAACGACTACATCATCCACGAGTCCAACCTTGTTACACTTTGTGGCGCTTAAAGGGTATGTTCTCTATGGATGTATATCCACCCATTGATTGTATATAGGTAGATGGATCTTGGTGCTTAGTAGGTCACATCATAGGAAATTTTTTATTTTCTATGCTACGAACCCAACACTCGCTCGCCAGCGGGATCCGATAGCAACCCTTCGGGAGGATCCTCACGGAGACTAACGGTGCTAAGATCTTCTCCATGCATTGGGTCTTACCCCACACATCTTTGGAGGCCATTTCGGTGGAGAGCTCACGCGATGCGAGGGCTATGGGCAACTAGATCATTGTCTGGCGGCGCGAGGAGGATGAGCGAGTGAGGGTACTATAGAGCGAGATCCGTACATCACACCCACACTCCCCTTAAATACAAGATTCTGCAAATGACATGAAAACTAGCCGTTTATGGCGCGGTGATTCCGTGTATTACCGCTGGAATTTACCCAACGGCTAGTTTGACAGGGCCTGATGGTCATTCTTCCTGCAAATTGCTTATTCGATCTGGCGTCGACTCGCCCGTGATGCCTGCCTGCATGTTGCGACTTGACTATTCCAACTCAACCGAAGTTCTTCTTTACCTGCCTGCGACTTTCTCCATTTTAGGAGTTTGCCACTGATTCGACTGGAGCTCTCCGCATGGACTCTCCTACGACTGCCAAGCTCGATACTACTATCGAATCTCAGATGTCGTGGTATTTCCGACGAATACGCCATGGAGGGGTCCTCACAGAGCGTGTTTAGAGAGGTGGGGTAAGGCGGTGAGTTGACGGGTAAGAGGTAACACATCTTACCTAGGTTCGAATCCCACAATGGTGGCAGAACCCTACTCCTGCTATAAATCACTATAATGGCAATACGCCAAGTTATAGAGATTGGTTCGTTGTGTGAGGTGTTATGAATCATTTTATGTTGTACCCTAAAGGATCCCATAGGTCCGACTTATAAAGGCACCAGAACCTAGGGTTGTAGGGAAAGGACCTTGCCGGACAGGTTACAGAGTCCTACACTAATACTAACTAGTCTTCGTGTCTTGTACTCCAAGGCTCCTGGTTGGTCAGTAACTGCACTGTAGCATTTCCTTCTTCCAGCATGAGCCTCCCCGTTTGGATCCGTCTAACTAGACCGCCCAGCAGGCCATAGGGCTTGCTACAAGCTGTGGGTCACCCGGGTTAGCCGGATTAGAGACATGCTATGGTGATACCCATTGAGCATATCCCCAATATCTAACACACTCGAGAACTACTGATGGGGATATGTCAATCGGGGTATACCCATGAGGTGGAATCGACTAGCCAGGCTCACTGGTACGATATGATTGTAAACGTTCACGGCTGAAGCATGACGACTGGAAGCAAAAATCTAGAAGCGTAGCTAGGCCCAGTCGGATTAGGTCAAATCCACCGAAGCCTTAACTGATTTAGTGTCGGTCTTTATAAACCGTAGCGAGGTGATTTTATATATAAACCTTCCTATGGTAACCTCTATGTATATACGCTCTGACACACCCCTTAGAAGCGACTCGATACCTAGTTTCCGAGCTTGCCACCCTTGTAATCTATCTGAGATCAATACAAACAGCAGGATGCATGCTCTTTATCATAGGGGGGTGAATCTTGGTAAATCCATGCGTGTTTCCAATCTCGATCCGCACATGGCTTACTCTCTCTTACCCCCATTCGACTCAATCACTACCCCCGTTAGCGACTGCTGTGTCCATTTCCACGACACTAGTGATATAGATACCGATCTGAGTTTTTTTCAGAAATTTGAAAGAACTAGTAAGCGTGCACGCACGTTTTAAAATTTAGCATGGCTTTTGGATTTCATTTCTATTTTAGCGATTTGCTTTTCTTTGTCCCTAAGCAATTACTTATTGTGTTGGTATTTTGATATATGGTACTCTTGCCATCAGAACATTTATGGAATAACGATGCCAAATGGTCAACGTTACCCTGTTTTCCACGACTCAAGTCTCATGCAAGCGAACCATCATCTAAAATACTAAGTCCGGTTATATGAGGTAAAATGTTACACGAACTTGCACAAAAGTTTAGATTGTTAAAGAGGAACAAAGTAGCACCGTAGAAAAGTATCTCGTGTTGCTTTAGTCATCTTCAAGTCTCAATTTCCCATGCCATCATCGTTTATTTTCGAATCAACTGAAATTCCAAATAATTTTCTTCTAAAAGGTATGAACCTAGCAAGTAGGAGTAGTAGCGGAGTTAGTTCTCGTAATAACAGTAATACATACCAAGTATCAGCCCGGCGACCTTAGAGGTGGGGGATCTAGTCCCGCTCGGTGGTGGTGCCTCTGCACCCGTGGATGGCAGTTCCGGGCTCATTCGTGGGCCTATGGGCTTGGATGGGCCTTTGGGGCTGGGTCCATGGCTGCAAGGGGTGTGGCGACACCCGGCAACTCCAGCCTCCTGGCATCGTGGTGGTGCCAGTGACCGGCCGGGTGGGTACGGCGGGCTCTACCTCCATTGTCCAGTCTGTTAGGTGGTGGATGTGGAACGGTGATCAGAGCTTCCCCATCGATGCCACCGAGGTTTGGCTCTCCTCTCGACTGCGGTGTGGCCAAGGGTGGCTAAAGTCACTCCTTCTCTGGCGGTTTTGGGCTGGCGGATGTGTCAGGGCGAAAGCCCTGCTTGAAGCTGACAACGTCAACGCCTGCGGGCGTCGTTTCCTCCTTGGGGGCACCGGCATGGCACTTCCCATGTTGCCCCATCTCGAGCGCTGGGGGAAACCCTTGATTCAGCTTGCCGGATCGGACAACGGCGGCACCACGGTGTCGTCCCCTTCTTGGAGGCATTGTCTAGGCTTCTCGTAGAATCCCGGAGAGGCATGATGAAGTCTAGGTTGGCGACCGCTTAGAGAGTGGGCTTTCGGGGCGCAATGTACATCGTTGGCGGCGCTTCTCTGGCGGTTTTTACCGGTTGGTCTGGTCCTGCCGCTCACTCGTCGACTCTTAGGCGCTTGAGGGTGGACGGTGTGTTGGTTGTGCCATCCTTGGTAATTTTGGTCTTCTGGAGTTTCCTCGTTCGGCTGTGACGTGGTCCGGGAGCTCGATGTATCCCCCTCCCCACCATTCGTGGCGGGAGACGATGCAATGAGAGTCCTCGTTCCTTTTTTAGGGAGAGTCCTCGTTGTTTGGTTGGTGTGGGTTGCGTTGTAAGCTATGTGGCGTCGAGTTTGCATTGTGTAGCCTTCGTGGCGTTGTGCTTGCCATATTACCTTTTTTCTATGAAACCGATACACCTTCCTTGAAAAAAATACTACCTAGAGAACCATTTTTGTCATATACCGCAGGATGATCCACGTGAATACAAAATTATGGTGGTACCCACGCGAACCAAGTATATTTGGTCAAGAACGATTAAAAACAACTTACTCCACCTCTGAATTGGACACGTCGCCTTCCCATGTTGGAAATATGCCTTAGAGACAAATAATAATAAGGATTATTATCATATTTCATAAAGTTTATGATTAAGTTTTATATCATGCTCTAGCTGTATTGAAAGAAAACATCAATACACGTGTGATATATAAACAACCAGGGGTTCCCAGTGAAACTCTAGTCACTGGTTCATTGGTCAACAGATGATCAAGGTTTTCTGATCATGTGGCATTTATGCCAGTTGGAAATGGAGTCAACTCATTCTGAGAATGAGATGATGAACCAATACCCAACCTAAACATTGTGACCCGATCATGTCACGAAAAGTTCAAGTTATGATGATAAGAATAGACCCTCGTATACTATTCCTTAGACCGTGAGGCTATATCAATCACTGTCTCCCAAGAGTACTTAGATAGCATCAAACGTCACTTGCTAATACAGTGATCATAAAGGTATGCTCAGGTATTCGGAGGAACCGTAGAGGCAATATATTTCAAGAGCAGGATTTGTCCATCCGCGTGACAGAAATATACTCAAGGGCCCACTCGGAGAAGTTATATCCAATAGCTATGCAACGTGTGATTTGATCACAAGGATATCACTTGTCGGAACGAGTCAAGTGGCATTGTTCAGTAACGAGATTGAATACAACATGGTGATGTCATTGATCATATCTCGGGCAATGCAAGTATCGAGAGACAAAAGGAATAAGACATGACTGTCCCGGTTCAAACGACGAAAGATCTTCATAGAATGCACAGGGGTCACATGGCCATCCAGGTCCCTCTGTCGATCATTGGTCCGGGAATGTCCCGACCATGTATGGAGTGTTCCTGAACTATAGGGTATCACGCTTAAGGGCTTGATGATGCTTAGAGAGTGTTTACAGGATATGTAGAATCACGGGAGAAGAGTAGAGAGAAAACTGGAAGGGTTTCGGTAAGTCCGGAGTGGAGGTGGAAAGTGTTCCATAGCCACTGAGATTGAATAATATGTGAATGAATGTTAAATATTGATTTAATCATTTATTGATAATTATTTAATAAAGAGAAAATCACTTAAAAGGTCAAAAGGCTTAATGGGCCAATTCCGGAGGGAGAAGGGCCCATGAGGGAAAGGTAAGAGGAGAGAAGGGGCAAGGGGTGTGATACGTCCAAAACGTATCTACTTTCCCGAACACTTTTGCTATTGTTTCTCCTCTAAACTTGTGTTATTTGGATACAACTAACATGGAATGACGCTGTTTTCAGCAGAATTGCCTTGGTGTCTACTTTTTGTGCAGAAAATCAACTATCTAGAAAAAACCTGGAAAATATGCCAAAAATCCTATTTCACTAGAAGACTTCTGGATCCAGAATACGAGACGGAGGGGGTTGGGCCCAGGCCACACCACCTGGCCACGCGGGCTAGCCTAGGCCACGCCAGGGGGTTGTCTGGCCACCCCAGAATCCCCCTCGGTCTCTCTCTTCACCTATAAGTTGCCTTCTGACCTAAAAAATCAGGGGGGTTCGACGTTTTTCCAGAAGGAGTTCCGCTCCGCCGCCATCACCAAATTCCACGAAACAGCACCAGAAACTCCGTTCTGGCACCCTGCCAGGACGGGAAATTGGAGGAGATCATCATCACCATCGCTTCTCCATCGACCATCCATGTTTCCCCATCTATGAGTGAGTAATCCCCCGCTGTAGGCTATGGGGATGGTAGGGATTGGATGAGATCGTTCATGTAATGGCATCAGATTGTTAGGGCATGGTGCCTAGTATCTTTTATTAGTGCTTTATGACTTTGTTGCGACTTGTTATGCATAATGCTTGTCACTAGGACCCGAGTGCCATGATTTCATATCTGAACATGTTATTGATTCATTATGATAGTATTGTTTATGGTCTTATCTACAAGTTGTATACACACGTTGTTGTCCGGAACCAATGGCCCCGAAGTGACAGAAATCGGGATAACCGAAGGGAATGGCTTTGATGTGAGGATCACATGTGTTCACGGAGTGTTAATGCTTTGCTCCGGTGCTCTATTAAAAGGAGCACCTTAATTGCCAGTAGTTCCCTTGAGGCCCCGCTGCAAACGGGCTGGCAGGACAAAAGATGTTGTGCAAGTTCTCATTGCGAGCACGTATGACTATATATGGAACACATGCCTAGGATTATCTAGTACTTGGATGCTTTATCTTATTTATCTACAATTGCCCTATGTTCTGAGTGCTATGTGAATTGTCTTGTCCATGCAACGCCCGTCCATCCATCTCTATGCCTACCGCACTCGAATCCTACTGTTTACTGCTATTGTTACTGATGTCTTTACTTTACTACTACTGTTACTTTAATATTCCTACTACAAAACTGTTGCTACTGATAAATTGCTATGAGCAAGATTGTTTCCAGGTGCAGTTGAATTGACAACTCAGTTGTTAAGGCTTATAAATATTCTTTGGCTCCCCTTGTGTCGAATCAATAAATTGGGTTTCACTTCCCTCGAAAATACTGCGATACACCCCCTATACTTGTGGGTCATCAAGACTATTTTTTGGTGTCGTTGCCGGGGAATATAGGTTTATTTATCAAGTTCACTTGGATTCTCTATTGTTTGTTGCTATCCATCCATCATGGGTAAGTCTCGTGATGGCAAGGTTTCTATTTTACCATCCACTACAAGAAGAGGTACGGTTCTGAACACCTCTATTGCTCTTGATTCACCGTCTGTTATGAGTAAGCTCGTTACACCACCACATACACATGCTAGACACACTGCTACTACTGCTGAATCTGAAACTTCTGATGCTTATGATGCCGCTTCTACTGTGCTCGATAAGAGTGGTTCATTAGGTCATTTCCTAGATGCTACGATTGCTAGAACTATAGCTAGAAATACGGAAACTCCTAATGAAGACGTACTACTACACCTGTTAGTTCACCTGAGTCTAGTGGAAGTTATGATATTGAAGATGGTTATGTTGATATGACCGATGAATTTATTAAAGAATGTAAAAACACCTATGATAGGAGCGCTGCTAAGAGTCTCCTTGAGAGGCGTACTATTAGACCCAAATTGTCTCATATTGCTAAGTTTGCTGCTTCTCCCATAAACATTATAGATGAAGATTATGATTTCTCTCTCAATCTATCTTACATAGCTATTGTTGAGAAAGAACCTTTTTGTGGGACTAAGAATGAAAGTGCGGTAGCACATATGATTGAACTTTCTACCATGAGTGGCTTGTTTTCTGATGATATTAAGATGCGTACTTACTTTGTTGCTAAGATTTTCCCCTTTTCACTGAAAGGAGAAGCTAAAACTTGGTTTAGTAATTTACCTCCTGGATCTATTGATAGCCCTGATTGCTTGATTAGTACTTTCCTGCAGAAATATTTTCCTCCTAGTGCTAGACATGCTATTTTGCAGGAACTTTTTGATTTTAAACAGGGAGAAAAAGAGGTATTGCCTGAATCTTGGGCAAGGTTTTGTGCTTTGATTTAATGCACAAGCTAGAAGTCCATTACCTAAGAATGAGCTTCTTGATATATTTTATAATGGACTAACCGAGGAATCTAGGACGTACCTAGATAGTTGTGCTGATTGTGTTTTCAGGAATAGGACTCCTAAGGAAGCTGAGGAATTAATGGCTAAAATAAGCAAGAATTATGAAGATTGGACTCCTCCTGAACAAGCTATACCTGAAGTAATTATACCTGAACCTACTATACCAGTACCTATTCAAACATCAAAGAAGAGGGGAGTTATTGAATTAAATGATGAAGTAATGAAGGAAGCTAAGAAATGTCTTAAGGAGAAGGGAATTAAAGGTGCAGATGTCAAGAATTTACCTCCTATAGAAGAATTATGTAAGCCTATTCCCTACTCATCCACTATTGAGGTACACTCTCTCCAACACTTTGATGAAGGTGATATCCCTTACTCTAAATCTCCTGATCAATGCTTAGAAGAATTCGATATCTTTATTGTTAAGCAAGATAATTTTAATAAAAGGGTGCAAAATCATCTAATGGAAAACACTAGAGCTATCGTTGAGTTGAAGATATTGTGGAAAGAACCTCTAATGATGTTAAAATGATTATTAAACACTTTCAAATGGTTCAAACTCAAATAGATCAACTCGTTAAAGTGCAAAAAGACTTGCTAGTTAATGCTGCTAAAGAAAAACATGCTTATGAAATTAGAACTAGAAGTGGTGCTGCTACCCAGGATCCTCTATATCCTGAGGGGCATCCCAAAAGAATTGAGTAGGATTCTCAACAAGCTAAAAATAGTGGCTCTACTCGTAAGAAAAGGAAAAAGAAACATAAAACTGTTGTAGAACCCTTAGAACCTGCTATAGATCCTAATAGTATATCTATCTCTGATGCCAAAACTGAAAGTGGTAATGAAGAAAATGGTGTTTCTAATGAAGAAAAAGTTGAAGAAGAACCTGAAAAGCACACTAAGAATACTAAATACACTAAAGAAGATTTTGTTGCTAAGAAACATGGTAGTGAAAGAGAGCCTTGGGTCCAAAAACCTATGCCTTTCCCTGATAAGAAACACAAGTCAAAGGAAGATGAACACTATAATAAGTTTTGTGAGTGGATGAAACCTTTATTCCTGCAAATTCCTTTGACTGATGCTATTAAATTGCCACCTTACTCAAAGTATATGAAGGATATTGTCTCGAATAAAAGGAAGATTCCTAATGAAGAAATTTCTACTTTGCTTGCTAATTATTCCTTCAATGGTAAGGTTCCTAAGAAACTTGGAGACCCAGGGATTCCAACCATCCCTTGCTCTATTAAGAATAGTTATGTTAGAACTGTTTGTGTGATTTGGGAGCTGGAGTTAGTGTTATGCCTTTCTCTCTCTATAAGAGGCCTCAACTATAAAAATTAATACCAACTGATATATCTTCGCAAATGGCTGATAAATCTACCACTATTCCTGTTGGTATATGTGAGGATGTACCTGTTCAAGTGGCTAATAATTGCTTGATATTAACTGATTTTGTTGTGCTTGAAATGCCTGAAGATGATAATATGTCTATCATTCTTGGGAGACCTTTTCTTAATACTGTAGGAGCTGTTATTAATTGTAATCAAGGAAAGGTGACTTCCAATGTTAATGACAAGGAACATACTGTCTATTTCCCCAAGAAGATTGAAAGGACTTATGGTTTGAATTCAATTGAACATGTTGAGGGCATTCAAGTTGGATAAATATATTGTCCCATACCAAGAGAAAAATTTGAAACTATTATGATTGGGACCATTACTATCAAGGTTGAGGTAACATAATCATTAGTGGAATACAAAGTTTTGTCTCATATGGAATTGTTTTGGTAACAGGACCAGATCAACCTTGTTAACAAAAGGATTTCATTGAACAAAACAATGTTTTCACTATGATTATTTCTGTGTACTTCTATTCTATCCATTTTAGTTTTTGCTTTTGTTTAGTTTTTCTTTTTGTTGTTAGTTGCTTGTATTTTAGAGTGTCTTAGAACTTCTATAGTTCTAACCTTGTTTTGTCATTGCATCATTTCCAAAAAAATATTTTTCTGTAAGAAAATCATTCTTCTATACCTGAAAATTGCCCAAAAATAAAGTATCTCAAAAAATTCCAGAAAATTCATATTAAATTTTTACGTGAAAAAAGGGGCAGAGGAGTGCCTGGGAGGTGCCAGGGGGACCCACCAGGCAGGCTCACCACCTGGTGGCACGACCTTCCTTGGGTGGCGCCATGCCATGGTGTGGGCCACCCCTGGCCCTCCACCAACTCTCTCACCTGCCACTTTCTTCTCTCTCCCGAGTAACCTCCAGTTCATTGCTCAAAATCGCGTTCTTGTTGTGCCTGCTCTCGATTTTTTGATCTCCTTGCTCAGCCCATCTTTGTTGCTGAAATTTGGAGCACTTGTTCCCTGGTATGTGACTCCTCCCCTTGTCCAAGTAGATTTGTGTTTAGTGGATTATATCTTGAGTATTTTGCTGCTATAGGTGTCAGGTTATGAGAGCTTGTAAGCTTGTTTGATGCTTAGAGATATAGTTTTGATGCATGTTTAGGCCTCTTACAAGTCCCTATGAGTAGTATCCTTCATTATATTCACTTTGCAATCACTTGTTTAATAGGTGTTTAAATTTCAGAATAGAAGATGAATGAGCATCAACTAAACCAACATGAACTATGGGTGCCTGAGGTCATGAAGGTCCACCGGGAGGAGGAAGTTTTTCCTTCCATTTATCCATGCTCTGAGTTCATGAGAGCTGCAGGAATTCTCCAAGATTTCCACACTTTGGTTTCTAATGCAGGGTTGGAGCACTTTTTAGAAGATGAACCTTGTCAATTTGTGAAGCTAACCATGTCTGTGGTGCAGGACTTTCAATTTAGTCACTCTTTGCCTAACCCCATGGTCCACTACAAAATTTACAATATTGCTGTCGACCTTTCTCTCGACGACTTTTGTGCAGCTATTAAGGTACCTCAATGGGGATCATGTAGAAGGATTAAGGAGCGACCTGAACCACTCATGGATTTATACGCAGAAATTTGCCAAGGGAGCAGCTTCTTGAAGGAGAATGGAAAAATTCGTAACATTCATCTTCCCTCTATTTGTTACTTTGCCTACTTTGTTGCCAAGTGTGTTCTTGCTAGGAAAACTGCCAATAAGTTATCTTCATATGATCTAGCATTTATCTCTGCTGCTCTTAAATGAGATAGGTCTTAAAACTTAGGTGCTTTGATAGCTTTCCGTCTTGCTGCTAACTGTGAGAAAGGTGGAATTTGTGGAGGCCTCATTGCTTCTCGTTTACTAGCACTGCATGGTTTAGTGCCTCATCATCTAGACCTACAGTTCCCCATAGAAAGGCTTGATTTTAATTCCATGAGACAGCATAAATTTGTTTCCTTGTGGGCTAGTTTGAATGAGTTTTCTTATAAAATAACCTTTCTCAAAGCTGGTTGGAGAAAGAGCAAGTCCGATCGTGTTGTTCTTTTGCCTGCACCTGTTTTGTTTAACCTTGATAACAGGGAAGGATGGTCCCTCACTGAGGAGGAGCTTGGCACGTACTTGGGAGAGCTCTCCCAACAGGAGCAGGACACTAGAAGGGAGGTCACGGATGATTCGGTCCAGCCCTCGAATGAGGGAGAGTATTCATATCAGCAGCCTGCTTATGATTGGGGAGCTTCTTCTTCCCACGGGCCCAACTACGACCATTCTGATCATGATCCTCCTGCTTGGAACCCTTACTCGTATCTGGATTGATACCCACTTAGGCCAAAAGCCTAAGCTTGGGGGGAGGTACGCCGGCATCGCACTCATCTCCTTATCATGTTGTGTCGGTACTTTGTATATTCATGTTTCGTTCTCTTTTTAGCTTTCGTTCTTTCTTTGCTTTTGCTTTCTAAAACACAAAAAGACCAAAAATATTTCTGTTGTTTCTCTTTGGTTTCCTTCTTATTTTTGCCTTGGTTTGTTTTTCCCTTTTTGCTTTGTTTGAACTATTCGAAAAAACCAAAAAGATTTTGCTTTGCTTGTTTTTCCTTTTGGTTCTTGTTTTAAAAAATCGAAAACAACAAAAATATTTGTCGTTCTTCTTTGGTTTTGTGAGTTTGCTATAGGGTTCAGCAGTCCTTAGTGGATATTGGTTTCATGTTATTATTCAAGCCACACAAGTGAAGAGCAATAATGAGGATTAATGACAACTCGTGGTAAGGGCTGGTAACGAACTCTATTTGTTTTCATTTTTGTACATATACTCATCATTGTGGGCATGTTTAGCCTGTTCGTGTAGGGTGTATGTTATCTTTGGATGCTTAGTAGTTCTTGCTTTCGTATGATTAGTTCCAGCTGGCTAATAGTTTGTAGCATGTTCTATGAATGTTTGCTTGCATTACTCTATTCATAACTTGGTATGGCACCATGGTATCCTCCTCTGAATGTTTCATTTGAATTGACTTGGCACATGCTCACGCATGCATATGACTGAAATAATCAGTTAAGCCTCGATGAACTATTTTGCCTTGAGGATCTTGAATCACTTTCATGCCATGTTTAGTCCTGTTTTGTTGCAAGCATGACTATGAAAGCTATTGCTCTCTCGTTTGTCGCTCCCTTACTATTGCTAGCCTTCACTTACACTGAGTATGTTTTACTCAAGTTTCCAACTCCCTAAACCATTTATTTCCAAAGTGTCCACCATACCTACCTATTAGCATTATTTGCTACTTTCGTGCATATTCAATATGCCTTGTTTTCTTCCGAATAAAATGTTTGCTTGTTATGAGAAAGTTAGTTAGTAAATCTCTCACGAACTTGATGGCACACTTTATTTTCTGCACTTAATAAACCTGAACCATTGTGACTGTCCATGAAAGTTATATGCTTGCAAATTATAGGCTGGGGATTAGCAGAACCGTGATGTCACGGGGAACACTTTCAAAACTTGTAAATATATACCCAGTTGATACCATGCTCTTTTGTTTGCGGATGTCGTCGGTGTGAAATAAAAAGAGAGCTTGTAAGTCCATGGAGTTATGTATGTGTGTTAGAGAAACGCCTGGGCCGTCGGTCTAATATATGCTGTCATGGTGGAAACCTGCAGCGTAACCATAATGATATCTATGAAGCATTCTTCTTATAAAAAAAAGAGAGATAGCTATTGAGAAAAAGAAAAAAAAGAGATTTATGAAAAGAGGAAAGGGAGAAAAAAGCACTATTTTCCCATGGTAAATAAGAAGATTGCTGAGATACTCATTGTCTGCCTGCCTTGTCATTTTGATATGGGGATTCTTCTGTATCATCAGGCAAGGGGTACCCCGTTGGCGGTTCTCTATGATACGCACGTATTTACGATGACAAGAACTTACCGGTAACTAAAGCTGAGTAGCATGAGGAGCGGCCCTCGTACTCAAGGGACATGGGATTTTCAGTTTATAGTTTGTCAAGCATATAACTCAGATTGGACCTCACTTTCACCTTAACCACATTAAAGATGCTTATGATAGTGGCAATGAGAGCTCAAAGCTAACAAGTACCATACTTTCAGCATTTGGAAGCTTTTCAAATTATTCAAAACCTTTTCTTTTACTTGTTGAGTCTCCACATATTCTTTGAGCACCTTCTTGAGAGCATAGTTGTCATTCTTTGTGCTTGTCTCATTACTTGATTATTTGTGTTATGACTTTGACGCTTATATCTTTGACATCTTTACTTCTAGTCTTCACTTGAACTTCAGAGGTGCCTTGGCATTCATAATCAAAGGCAAGCGAGATACCACTCTATCATACCTTGTTATGAGCAATGTAATGTTGCTTATGTTTATGCTTCATGCTACTTATTATTTTTGAGTTGGAATCTCTTCATAGCTTGCAATGTCTATTAAGTAAACTTAGTTGCATACTCCTTATTATGAATTGTCTAAGTAACTGATCACATGCTGAGAATATATACATCATATGAAGCAAATGTGTTCGTGAAAATTCTTTTATCGCACTCAGTTTTCAACTGAATTGCTTGAGGACAAGCAATAAGCTAAGCTTGGGGGGAGTTGATACGTCCAAAACGTATCTACTTTCCCGAACACTTTTGCTATTGTTTCTCCTCTAAACTTGTGTGATTTGGATACAACTATAACGGACTGACGCTGTTTTCAGCATAATTGCCTTGGTGTCTACTTTTTGTGCAGAAAATCAACTATCAGGAAAAATCCCGGAAAATATGCCAAAAATCCTATTTCACCAGAAGACTCCCGGAGCCAGAATACGAGACGGAGGGGGCTGGGCCCAGGCCACACCACCTGGCCGCGCGGGCTAGCCCAGGCCGCACCAGGGGGTGGTCTGGCCGCCCCAGACTCCCCCTCGGTCTCTCTCTTCCCCTATAAGTTGCCTTCTAACCTAAAAAATCAGGGGGGTCGACGTTTTTCCAGAAGGAGTTCCGCTCCGCCGCCACCACCAGATTCCACGAAACAGCACCAGAAACTCCGTTCTGGCACCCTGCCGGGAAGGGGAATTCGAGGAGATCATCGCCATCATCATCACTATCGCTTCTCCAACAACCATCCATGTTTCCCCCATCTATGAGTGAGTAATCCCCCGCTGTAGGCTATGGGGATGATAGGGATTGGATGAGATCGTTCATGTAATGGCATCAGATTGTTAGGGCATGGTGCTTAGTATCTTTTATTAGTGCTTTATGACTTTGTTGCGACTTGTTATGCTTAATGCTTGTCACTAGGGCCGAGTGCCATGATTTCAGATCTGAACATGTTATTGATTCATTATGATAGTATTGTTTATGGTCTTATCTACAAGTTGTATACACACGTTGTTGTCCGGAACCAATGGCCCCGAAGTGACAGAAATCAGGATAACCGGAGGGAATGGCTTTGATGTGAGGATCACATGTGTTCACGGAGTGTTAATGCTTTGCTCCGGTGCTCTATTAAAAGGAGCACCTTAATTGCCAGTAGTTCCCTTGAGGCCCCGCTGCAAACAGGCTGGCAGGACAAAAGATGTTGTGCGAGTTATCATTGCGAGCACGTATGACTATATATGGAACACATGCCTAGGATTATCTAGTACTTGGATGCTTTATCTTATTTATCTGCAATTTCCCTATGTTCTGATTGCTATGTGAATTGTCTTGTCCATGCAACGCCCGTCCATCCATCCCTATGCCTACCGCACTCGAATCCTACTGTTTACTGCTATTGTTACTGATGTCTTTACTTTACTACTGCTGTTACTTTAATATTCCTACTACAAAACTGTTGCTACTGATAAACTGTTGTGAGCAAGATTGTTTCTAGATGCAGCTGAATTGACAACTCAGTTGTTAAGGCTTATAAATATTCTTTGGCTCCCCTTGTGTTGAATCAATAAATTGGGTTTCACTTCCCTCGAAAATACTGCGATACACACCCTATACTTGTGGGTCATCAGGGTGGTCGGCTGGGCCAAGCCCCTCCCCCCCGCACGGGGCCCACTAGGGCTGGCTGGCGGCGCCCCCCCTCTCCTCCTTCTTTAGTCCCACCCCAGGACTTTGAGGTAGGTAGTACCTCCCCTCCCCTATATATAGTGGGGGTATTTGGCCAGATAAATACACATGATATTCTATAAAGGTTTCCTCACTTTTGGGGTGACCTTCAATTGATATTCTCTCTCTCCCGTGACTGTGGTCCCAAGTTTGGACTGCGCGAACGAGAGACATCTTCACCGCGGAGCACCGTCGCGCTGTGGGATTTGGATCCAGGAGCTCTACTTCCGCAACTACTGCTGGATCGGGGAAGCGGGAGTCATCGTCAGGCACCGGATGCACGTGAGGTGTCACACTTGAGGCAGTCAAGTCATTGGAGCCACAGGAGGTCAAGGACTTCATCACGACCTTGAGGTCGTCTTCGGCTCGTCTACATCAACCAAGCTCTCCTAAGCGTTGACAACGCTTTTCGGTATTCAAGGGTAAGTTCGTGAAAAGCTCCTCCCGGTACTACATTACTAATAGATAGGTCCTGGCAGCATCAGGGGTTCAGGGGCGTAGGGTAAAATTTTATTGTTTTCATACGTGAACCCCTATAGTGGTATTAGATCTAGATCTATGTGTAGTAATGCTAGTATGGGTAGAACACACGAGATGTAGTGTGTCTGTGTTGATCTTTTAGGTGTTACCCTCCCACGTGTACTTGTGTATGCAGCAGTAATGCTTGATGAAGGGGCCCCCAACCGACTTTACGCGTTCATTCGCGAGACTGGTCCACGTTTGGCATACGGCTTGTACCGTGTAAAGTGGCTTCAGGGGTGTCTGTCTCTCTCATTAGTTGGTATGCCATTTGCAACGGAGGGCCCCAAAAGGGGTATAGTACAGACAACTACTTGATCAGTGTTGTGGTGAAAGTTCGTAGGTAAGAATGGTTCTTGTGCGAAAGCCCATTCAGCCACGTAAAACATGCAAAGATAAAGTAGAGGCATCTAACTTTGTTTTTCAGGGGGCGTTGCTTTGTGATATGGTTGTGGCAAAGGTAAAGTGATTACCTTATGTTACGAAGTAGTAGTAGATAGTCACGGAGGTGACAGACTACCACGCTAGAAAGATACTGGTACCCTAGTGTCTACAGCGTCGGAACCCTGGCGTCGGAATCCGGTGACGCCGGATGGAGATCACGACGTGAAGGACCATATCACATCACATTTACATTCAATTTTATTGTTTGTATATCTTATTGTGTGCTAGTATTAGATACTCGATGGTAGCCTAATAAGATGATCCCTGTTAAAAAAATTACCAATGGTTGTGTTCCCCTTAGTGTGCACCACCAAGAAAGTTCTTCGGTATGAGGCATGCCGTGATGATCAGGTGTCAGACATATCTACATTCGCATACAGTGGGTGTAAGTCATGTTGCACAGCGAATACACTAAGGTTGAGTTGGCGAGCCTAGCATGTGACAGACATGGCCTTAGAACACGGATGGTCAAAAGATCAAGCACGGGTCACATGAATGATGTTACCGACATTTAGCATCCACCCTAGAACCCACATTGATGGTCGTGATGATCGGGGGAGATGTGGGGAAAAGGGGTCGTGTTATCACTAGAACCCTTCAGGGGTTAGGTGTTTCTGAGTGGAGTTATTATTAACTCATTTAATTATAAACTGAGTCTAAATTCCTTTTGCAATTATAAATGTAGAAAATGGTTCTCCCCGAGATTACCTCCCTATTGACAATTGGTTAAAAGGAGAAAAGCTCAAGTTAGATGGATCCAACTTTTCTATATGGGTCATGCGCCTTCATGATCTCCTTAGAGAGAACAAAGTGTCCAACTACATGATCTGCGAGATATACTTGGAGCCGCCCTATCTTCATGAGACCCAGGAGTAGCGGGATCACCGCTGCTGTCATCGTGTGATGGCCACAGTCATATCCGTAACGATGCGCCTCGGGATGGAAGATGGGCAATGGTTGATTGTGGGAAGTCTTAATCCCCGAACGGTTATGGCACATCTGAGATCACATTTCGTGGAACAAGTGCGCATATGGGAGTATGAGCTGATGGGGGATTTCCTCTCCATAAATATGGAGGAGAACTCCTCGTTGGACGATCACTTGTTATGCATATATGATGCATACATGTGTCTTGCATACTTCCTGGACAACTAGTTCGCAAGCTCTTTTGCAATAGGCGTGTTGCTGCGGTCGCTTCCACCAAGCTACCAAGAACTTGCCAGGATTTGCATTATCAGAGGCGATGCGGAAACACGGGATTTCCACGAGTTCATATCACATTTTAGGGATGTGATGGTTGAACCCGTTGTCACTGAGGTCATCGATGACAAAGGTATATATTTGATATACAATTTTATAAATGTTATAATCTTGCAAACACATTTGTAGTGTTAAGTATATTTGATACTTGTTCCATTTTGCTAAAAAAAGGTCCTTCTGCATAGAGGTGCTTGCTAGAGATGAGGTGATGTTGCGTGTTGATGGCGAGCATGATGATGGCCAACGACACTCTCCCTCGACATTTATCACTTAGTTTATGGATTTTGGATAGTTATTGTAATCAAAAGATAGTGAACTTCTTTAGTGTGTCTCACACTTTGTGAGACGGTTATTCATATGAGTTTGTAATAAACAGTTGTTCCACTTTTATGAATGATTTCTATTTGTGTTCATATCTTGTTCGATTACGTGTGAATTATCCTTGTTTTGAAACTAATTGATAATACATGAATATTTGTAAAATATGGAAATGCCTTCAAATTACCCAACTTAATGATATGAAACCATTGTTTAAATTCAAAGTTATATTGATAATACGTGAAAGACACTTGTATTCTTGTCACATATGAATTATGCCTAAGTTCGGCAAGATAACTAGAACACTGTGTATTACTTGAATACAAAGTGTTTGATGAATTGTTAAAGAGAATACATATTTGA
The DNA here is from genome assembly GCA_916181665.1 of Avena sativa. NCBI lineage: Eukaryota > Viridiplantae > Streptophyta > Magnoliopsida > Poales > Poaceae > Avena > Avena sativa. Next base: position 75,679,697 of record OV702292.1, on the reverse strand, counting down.
TGTATTGTAGTTTAAGAAAATGGTGTTTATCATTATATGATTGTTTAAATGTGTAAAGTAGTTTACCAAAGGAAACATGAATATGAAACTATTTGATATGATCAAATTATTTCATCAACAAAGGGTATTAAAGATAAATGAGAATCTAATTACTATGATTTGATCAATAGTAATGAAATTCAACTTGATAAGATTGGCATAAAAGAAATTGTGGAATGCAATGCATTTGAAATATCAAAATGCAAAGCATCACAATATGATATTTGATATCAAAATGGGTGAATAGATGGCACCAAATAAATCGTTGTAGTGTAGATGTAGAGACCATTAGTTAGAAATAGTTAGCACTCAATTAGAACATATAGTGAATCATCTGGATTCGTGAGATCGGCTCCATATCTAGTATGGATCGTCGTGGAAGTTTTGGGGTTATTCGATATAACCAAAACAATAGCGAATAAGTCCTTGTAGAGCATTCATTGGAAACTTAGAATCCGAAATCCATAGCTGAAACCAAAAGCAAAACATGTATTGTTTGGATTTTGGTGCATTCTCGAGAAAGTTCACATTCAGTGATATTTCTCGATTATGGAGCAAATGGAAGATAGTGAAAAACATGATGAGGATTCAAAACCCTGTGTCAGAGTGTTGAGAAGCACAATGGAAAGCGTTCCTGAACGATTCTCTTCACAAAGGAAAGAATCAATGATAATGATCATTGTGTTTTCCCACTGGTGTTTTCACTACATGAAGTAGGATTCAAAATGTAGCCCATATCTTCTATGGAGACATTTGTGAATCATTTGTCATGATTACCGGAATATGACATACCTACGAACTACTAAGGAAATAATGGTAAGCTAAAGATATGAGAAATCCCAAAGCAAAATTCCCTTGAGATTAGAAAGCAATTCGTTGCTGAATCTTACAAGTAAAGGGGTTACTTGGATTTTCCCAAATGACTACAAAGCCATATTGGAAAAAGGGGTGAATGACAAAAGCACAATTTGTCAAGTATTGAATGAATTCAAATGAATTTGATTCAAGTGTGCTGAAAGTCTGGTGGATTTAAAACTTGTAAAGTACTAGTATCTCATAGTAAATCTCTGATGTCTATGCACTTCTATTCTTATAGATAGTTGTTGGGCCTCCAAGTGTAGAGGTTTGTAGAACAGCAGCAAGTTTTCCCTTAAGTGGATCACCCAAGGTTTATCGAACTCAGGGAGGAAGTGGTCAAAGGTATCCCCTCTCAAGCAACCCTACAATCAAGATACAAGAAGTCTCTTGTGTCCCCAACACACCCAATACACTTGTCAGGTGTATAGGTGCACTAGTTCGGCGAAGAGATAGTGAAATACAAGTGGTAGGGATAATTATAAGTGGTAACGGTGCTAGAAAATACTTTTATGGCGTGGAAAAGACTAAAGGCAAACTAAAATAAAGATGGAAGCAAGCAAACATGTAACAGATCTAATTGCAAACGGTGTATCAATGCTTAGAAACAAGGCCTAGGGATCATACTTTCACTAGTGAACACTCTCGTATAGATATATTCTCTTTATGATACTACTCTTAACTACTCTCCGGTTGGACACTCTAATCCATGGTAGGGCTATAACAGCACACCTCAAAGTAAGCCTTTCCCATCTAGAAAACCCCACACTGTCACCTTGAGCACTAGATAGGTCCAACAAACACCACAATTTCATAAAGACATCCAACTCCAAATATAACTCATAACAAGTATTTGTAATCTCTAGCCTAAGTTCCACCATGGTGTGCACCCTGTCACTTTCACACACATGGGGAGAGCAGAGATCTATTAAAGCACTTGAGTAGCAAGGTAGATCTATAGATTACAAGCTCATGATCTCAATAAGATCATGCATAGAGAGAGAGAGAGATGAACATGTAGCTACCGGTATAACCCTTAGCCTCGAGAGAGAACTACTCCCTCCTCATCATGTGAATCAGCAATGGTGATGGAGATCGATGGAGATGGCTCCAGGGGCACTTCCTCGTCCCGGCAGGGTGCCGGAACAGAGACTTTCTGTCCCCCGAATCTCCCCTTCGCTGGCGGTGGTGCTGTGGAACTTTTCATGGATTTCTGATTGATGATCTAGGGTTTTGGTATCGGGAGGCTCTTATAGGCAAAGGAGGCAAGGTAAGTGGCCGGCCAGGGGGCCCACACCATGCCCTGGCGTGGCCTAGGGTTGCCCGTGCCAAGGGGGGGTGTGGCCACCCTATGGCCCCTCTCCGATTCTCCTTCTGGCTCCATGAGTCTTCCGGGAAAATAGTAACTTTGGCTTTTGTCCCGTCCAATTCCGAGAATATTCATTTTCTGACTTCCTGGAACCAAAAACAGCAGAAAACAGGCAACTGGCACTGTGGCATCTTGTTAATAGGTTAGTCCAAGAAATCATATGAAAAGTACTCCATAGTTGGAACAAAACACAAGAAAGTAGATAAAACTAAGCATGGAACATCAAAAATTACAGATACATTTGCAATGTATCAACATCCCCAAGCTTAACTCTTGCTCGTCCTCGAGTAGGTAAGTGATAAAAAGAAAGAATAATTTTTGAGGTGACATGCACCATCATAAACTTGATCAAAGTATTTGTAAAACATTCGAAGCTAGGATCATAGTACTTCAATCATAACATGAAAGACAAAGTTCTAGCAATAAGACAAAGAAACTAAGATGCAACATGAAAAGATACAAACAAAAGATTCATGAATAACAATGCTTTGCAAGACGTTTGTTTGTTTCACATAAAGAAAACATAGCATAATAGTATTCAGCTTGTCCCTCATAGAGTAGCAAACATAAATGCATAGGACACCTTCAAAGTTCATAAGAGTGACTAGATACAAATAGTTTAGAACAAGCAATATCAAAGCTATGCATCAATCAACAAGTCTTGGGACAATGCACATAGAACTAAGAATGGCCACTATGCTCTCAAAGTAGGTGCATAAAGATAGAAGGTGGAGACTCAACATAAAAGTGGAAGAAAGGCCTTCATAGAAGGAAGTAGGGATTCAAGTTTCATAAAGAGCTTCCAAAAATTATGGTACTTATAGCTTTCATCTCTCATTGCCCCTATCATAAGCATCTTGAAGTGATTAAGGTTAAAGTGAACAAACTATGGAGTATATGCTTGACAAAGTATAAGTTAGGAATCTCATGTCCCTTGAATACGAGGGCCGCTCCTCATGCTACTCAAGTTTAGTCACCGGTAAGTTCTTGTCATCGTAAGTACATGTGTATCATAGAGAACCACCAACGGGGTACCCCTTGCCCGATGATACGGAAGAATCCCTATATCAAAATGACAAGGCAAGCAGACAACGAGCATCTCAGCAATCTTCTTATTTACCATGGGAATATGGTGCTTTTTTCTATCTTTCCTCTTTTCATAATCTCTTTTTTTTATTTTTCTCTTTTTTTCTCAATATAGGACTCTTTTTTTTATAAGAAGAATGCTTCATAGACAGCTCATTATGGTTACGCTGCAGGTTTCCACCATGTCAGCATGGATTAGACCAGCGGCCCAGGCGTTTCTCTAACACATATACATAACTCCATGGACTTACAAGCTCCCCTTTCATTTCACACCGACAACATCCATATACAAAAGAGCATGATATCAACTAGGTACAAGTACCAAGTGCAATGTTGAAAGCGTTCCCCATGAAAGCATGGTTCTGCTAATTCCCAACAAATAAGTGCAAGCATATACAACATAGACGACACAATGGTTCAAGTTTATTAAAGGCAAGAAAAGTAAAGTGTGCCATCAAGTTCGTGAGAGCTTTAATCACTAGTTTTCTCATAACAAGTTTAATTTGGAAGGTAAACAAAAGCATGAATATACTTGGAATAGCATAAGCTAATAGGTAGGTATGGTGGACTCTTTGGAATAACTTGGTTTAGGGAGTTGGATGCATGAGTGGGACTCATACTTGGTTACGGAGGCTAGCAAAAGACTGGGAGCGGCAAACTAAGAGCGCAATAATGGCCATAATCATGCAGAGCAACAAAACATCACTGATCAAAGCATAAAGTGATACTACAAGTTGAAAACTAAAGGATCATAAATGCTATGGTGACTTGAGATAGTCATAACATGGTGTAAGCATGCGCCAAGTAAACCCAAATAAAGCATCAAAGGAGAATACCACTATACTATGCTTTAATATGCTAAAACAACACATGATTCATCCAAGGCACATTAAGCAATCTCAATTGTTTATAACAAGTCATTCTACAGCAAAGAATACTAAGCATAAAGCCAAAACAATATCAAGCATGGCATGACAAAGCATAGGCCACAGTCAAAAACGAGCTCTTTTTACCACATAAGCATGAACTTTCCTACTCTTTTCCAAACCAAACCAAACTATTTGCAAACCAATGTATGAAAGAGGGAGTCCAACCAATTTATTCAGAAAATTAAGCAAACGAAAGCAAACGAAAACCAAAACGAAAACGAAAAAGAAGACGCTCCAAGAACAACACAACTGTGCATGAAACAATAAAAATGAAGCGTTTGGAAGAAACCTGGGATTTTTATTGATGAAGAGGGGGATGCCTTGGGCATCCCCAAGCTTTGACGCTTGTACTTCTTGGATATTTCTTGGGGTGACACGCGTGGCATCCCCAAGCTTGAGCTTTAGTCCATCCTTCATCTCATTACTCATTCCTTCCATACACCTGAAATGTTTCCTTCATACAAAACTTCACACAATCTTTATTAGCAACATTAGTGCACTCAAGATAATAAGTCTTTAGGTTCAGTTCCAACACCAATAAAACTTCCATTAAAACAAAATCTACTGTAGCACTTCCCTCAAAAATCTCAATTCCCCAAAAGAGCTAAAAAATGAACCAACAAGAAGCAAATGCAGAAAATGGCAGAAATCTGTCAAAACAGACCAGCAGGTAAAGACGAATTGTTTCGAAGATCTTATGTTGCTCAAATCAAAAAGTGTTGAACTAACGAAAGTTAGATAGCAACCTGGGGCAGAGGCACAAAAATTCACTCCTCAAAAGGACGTACAGAGATTTTACACGAATTTTTACGGTGAAGCACAGAAATCTGTTTCGGGACAGCAACTTTCCCAATCATTACTTCACTCTCATTAGAGGTTACTCTTGGCACAAAAAGCAAATAAAAAGGATAAGGAGAGTTTATTACAGAGGTAATAACTTCCAAGACTCATCTAAAACTTTTGGGTTATCTCCCAATAAGTACTTTTCTTTAACGCCTTTAAGTTAGGCATGACAGTTTGAGAAGATGCTCTCATAAGACATATGAATTGAAGTAAATGAGAGCATCAAGGAGCAAATTAAAAACACATTTAAGTCTAACCCACTTCCTATGCATAGGAATCTTGTAAAGAAACAAGTCATAAAAGCACAAAGCAACAAGCATAGGAAAGCAAAACAAGTGCAACTTCAAGACTTTCAACATAAAGAGGGGAAACTTAATATTATTGAGATGCATAAAACCATGTTTCTCTCTCTCATAATAACTTTTAGTAGCATCATGAATAAAATTAACAATATAACTATCACATAAAACATTCTTATCATGAGCCATATGCATAAAAGAATTAATACTCCCCACATAAGCATAGTCATTCTTATTAATTGTAGTGGGAGCAAATTCAACAAAATAGCTATCATTATTATTCTCATCACCATAATCATCAAATATAGGAGGCATATTGTAATCATTAATTTTCTCCTCAATAGTAGGTGGACTGAAAATATCATATTCATCACTGTAATCATCATATATTGGAGGTTTGGTATCATCATAAGCAATAGAATAGCTATCTTCCAAAGCTGGGGAATGATGACCCCCAAGTATAGGGGGTGTATCGTAGTATTTTCGATAAGTAAGAGTGTCGAACCCAACAAGGAGCAGAAGGTGCTGGCTAGTGGTATGGATCAGGAATTCTCTACAAATACTTAGCAAACGGATTTTTAGGGGTTTTCGATAAAGCAAGTAAACAAAGTACGAGTAAACAAAAGACAGTAAGAATGAATGCAGCAAGTGGCCCAATCCTTTATGCAGCAAAGGACAAGCCGGTTGTATTTCTATAGATGACCAAACATTCTCGAGGACACATGGAAAGACAGTCAAGTGCTTTTGCTTCATATAGTCGATTAATCTTCTCTAGCTTGCTAAGTGTTGTGTGGGTGAACCTGTGCTAATGTACTGTCCCATCCAAGACTTAATACATACTTGTGATTAAACCCCATTGCAAACATCCGTAAGTACAAGAAAGTATTTAAGGTAGAAACCTAACCACAGCCTTAAACTCTAAGACCCTTACGTCCCTTGTGCAATGGTTTCCTAACGGGGGTTCAGGTTTCTGTCACTCCGGCAACCCCTACGATTAGTAGCCAAATACACAATGCATTCCCCTAGGCCCATATAGGTGAAGTGTCATGTAGTCGAGGGTTCACATGACACCACTAGAAGAAGTACACCACAACTTAAATAACAATCTATTGCATCTTTCTCAACAAAACTCCACTACTAACAACAAGACTTCTCCCATGTCCTCAAGAACAAAACGAACTACTCACAAGACATCATATGGATCATGATCAAAGATGGAATAATGATGTATAACAATCTAAACATAAACAATAATTCAATGGTTCACTCAATAGCATCAACTACAAAGAGTAATCAACACAGGGAAAGTTTCCCCTATGAACTATAGCAAGATTCAACCAATTGTTACAGCAATATGGAGATGGTGATGAGGGTGCTGATGGTGGTGATGGTGGTGATGATGATGATGATGATCTTGATGAAGTCCAGCTTGATGGTGGTGTTGATGGCGACGATCTCCCCTCTCCGGGAAGGAATTCCCCCGGCAGAAATCTGTCTGCCGGAGAGATCTTTCTCTCTCGGTGTTTTCCGCCCCGCAGAGGCGGCAAAATTTTTCTGTGGTCGCTCCCTGAGTCTTAGGGTTTCGGGAGGAAGATATACGCTAGAGGGGAGAGGCTGGAGTGGACCAGGACGGCCACACCACTCCCAGGCGCGGCCTAGGCCTGCCTGCGCCATGGGGTGGTGTGGGCCCCCTGTGGCCCACCTCCACTCCATCTTCTGGCATCCTGAGTCTTCTGGAAAAATAGTATTTTCCGTATATTTTCCTGGATTTTCTGTTCTTCGCGAATTTTTCCTCCAAACAGCACCTTTTCCATCAGAATCCTGACTGCAGCGGTCCATGCTCCAAAAGTCATCAACCATGCAAAAATAGATGAAATAACATAAGTATCACCTCTCAATACGAAATATATCAATGAATAATAGTGAATTAAGACATAGAATAGTGATGCAAAATGGACGTATCAACTCCCCCCAAGCTTAGACTTCGCTTGTCCCCAAGCGAAACTGAGCTCAATAAACATGACCTCAGGTTTATGGAGTGAAGAGTCGATAAAAGAATATGGACAAGAAGCATCACATTCATCAAATACATAGATCATAATAGAAGACAACTCACTATTATATAACTAAACTTGCAATGAGTAAAGGAAACACAATAAAGATACATAGATTAAATCATAATTGGTAAAGGCAAACTTAGCTCTTGGTCGAAGAATAGTTGATAATTTGCTAGAGTTCACAAATAGCTGGTTTTTAAATGAAAGCTTTCAGAGTAGTAAACTTCAAGATAAGAGCAATGTGCAAAACAAGGAACATAAGAAACATGATTGAATAAATCATCATATGAATGAATGAAACACATCAACTCAAAATACTTCTAGAGATAGAAGGGAATAGGTTTACTGACTCAACTACAAAGTAAAAGAAAGGCCCTTTAAAGAGGGAAGCAGGGATTACAAGTCTCATAAAGAGCTCCCAAAAATTATGATACTTACTAGCTTTCAGCTCTCATTGCCCCTATCATAAGCATCTTTAGGTGATTAAGGTTAAAGTGAGGTCCAATCTGAGTTATATGCTTGACAGACTATAAAATGAAAATCCCAAGTCCCTTGAGTACGAGGGTCGCTCCTCATGCTACTCAACTTTAGTTACCGGTAAGTTCTTGTCATCGTAAATATGTGCGTATCATTGAGAACCGCCAACGGGGTACCCCTTGCCCGATGATACGGAAGAATCCCCATATCAAAATGACAAGGCAAGCAAACAATGAGTATCTCAGCAAACTTCTTATTTACCATGGGAAAATGGTGCTTTTTTTCTCTCTTTCCTCTCTTCATAGTATCTCTTTTTTCTTTTCTTTTTCTCAATAGCTATCTCTCTCCTTTTTTTATAAGAAGAATGCTTCATATATATCATTATGGTTACGCTGCAGGTTTCCACCATGTCAGCATGGATTAGACCAGCGGCCCAGGCATTTCTCTAACACACATACATAACTCCATGGACTTACAAGCTCCCCTTTTATTTCACACCGACGACATCTGCAAACAAAAGAGCAAGGTATCAACTGGGTATATATTTACAAGTGTTGAAAGCGTTCCCCATGACAGCACGGTTCTGCTAATCCCCAGCCTATAATTTGTAAGCATATAACTTTTATGGAGAGTTCACAATGGTTCAGGTTTATTAAGTGCAAGAAAGTAAAGTGTGCCATCAAGTTCGTGAGAGATTTAATCACTAACTTTCTCATAACAAGTTTAATTTGGGAGGTAGACAAAATAGGAATTTACTTGGAATAGCAATAATGCTACTAGGTAGGTATGGTGGACACAAATGGCAAAGGTTTTGGTTTAAAGGAGGTGGATGCACGAGAAGAATTCCCTCTCAGTACAGGTTTTTGGCTAGCAAGGCTGGGTAGCAAGTACAAGAGTTGAAGGAAACAAACAAACATACAAGTGATAAAGACAAACATGCAATCTTCCTTGGAAGCACAAAAGATCTTAACTAGAGAATACTAGACTTATGAGCAAATCAAGAAAGAAAGATGATGAAATTATTTTTCTCTTGAGTACTTCTATCTTTTATTTTCAACTCACAAAAAGGGTGTTGCTACTGACCGAGCCAGGTTTGCCAAAACCAACTAAATTAACTCAAAGATCCCAAAGTGCTACCAATACTAACAACAAGATCAATCATATAACCACGAATTGAAAACTAATATAATCTATGCAAAAGAGTGAATGATAGAACTTCTCATTAATATTCCATAACGGAAACTTACACCAAGGGATACAAATCTAACGAGAGAGGGGACACTTCCATAATGCAAACCATACTACATAATAACTCCTCTATTCATGATATGACTCTACTAATAAGGTAAAAAGATAGAAGATAGTGATGTGATACCGCGGCACTCCCCCAAGCTTGGAACAAACCAAGGGGGTGACAAACCTGATGACGAGTTACTCCTTCGGTGTTGGTGGTATCCTCTTCCCTTTATCCTTGGCGGACACCATTGTGCTTATAAGCTCTCAAAGAGTATGTCCTGACAGAAACAGACCGAAACAAAAACACGATGAAAACACAATATACGAACCTCGGAAGATCCGAGGGTTATATATTACGAAGCTTCATATCAAAAGGAAGGTACTGGAAGAAAACGAGTCGGAGGCGGAGTCCGGAGTGGCCTCACCACTTGGTGGCGTGGCCAGGGTGGACCCGCGCCATGGGGTGGTGTGGGCCACCCTGGCTCCGTTTACGTCCCTTTTTCGCTTCGTAGCTTTCCTTATTGACTAAAAACAGTAAAAATATAGTTGGATTGTATTTTCGCGGAACTTTTCTTACCAAAACTGTTACCTATTTGAATACGGACTCTGCAGGTCTCTGAATTTGGTATCTAGTAGATCCTTCCGGAGTTATCACTTGAATATAATCGATATCTTCATTTTCATATACTTATTACTTGAGTCATAAAACCTTTCTCTTCCTTATTACACCATTGTCTCCACTTCCTGGAAAATTCTTTCACACAAAACTTCACACAATTCTTATTAGCAACATTAGTATAAGTGAAGTGATAAAACCTTTTGAGTCCAACTTCAACTGAAAAACCATCAAAACAAAAGCTACTGCAGCAACTCCTTCCGAAAACCCAAAAATAATTCAAAAAGGAAATCGAATAAAGAAGCAAATGCAAGATTGGCAAAATCTATCAAAACAGACCAGCAGGTAAAGATCAATTTTTTCGAAAATCTTCTGTTGCTCAAATCAACAAGTGCAAAACTAAAGAAAGTTAAATAACAACCTGGGGCAGAAGAACAAAAAATTACAGCTCAATCCGACATACAGAGATCTCTCACGAATTTTTACGGTGAAGCACAAAAAATCTGTTTCGGGACAGCAACTTTCCCAAATATTACTTCTCTCTCATTAGAGGTTGATCTTGACACAAAAACCAAACAAAACGGATAAAGAGAGGTTATTACCAAAGTAATAACTTGCAAGACTCAAAGAAACAAAAACAAACTGAAAGCATAAACAAATTGGGTTGTCTCCCATAAAGCTCTTTCTTTATAGCCTTTAAGATGGGCATGATAATTTTGAAAAAGCTCTCATAGGGATATGAATTGAAGTAAAGAGAGCATTAAGAAGCAAAAACACACACATTTAAGTCTAACCCACTTCCTATGCAGGGGTATTTTGTAAACAAACAAGTTGTTAAAACCAGAGGCAACTTGCATAAGATGGCAAAAGAAGTGCAACATAAAAACTTTCAGCATAAAACGAGGAAACTTGATATTATTAAGATGCATAAGAACACTTTTCCCTCTCTCATAATAGCTTTCAGTATCATGCATAAACTTAACAATATAGCTATCACAAGGACTATCATAGCAATGATCACTTATTCTAACAGAAAACACAGGAATACTAGCTCTCATGACACTACTTTGTGAAACAATGTTAGAGGTATCCTTACAAAGGATAGGGTGTCCCTCTTCCTCATACTTAGTGACAAAGTCTTTCACACTTGCTATTATAGGTTCATCAACCATTTGTTTATCAGGTTCAACAACCTTATTCATACTTTCATTAACCATACTAGCTATCATAGAATGTTCCTTTACCTTAACTGGGAAAGGCATTTTCTCAATATAAGGTTCAGGTAAAACATGATTAGCAGTATAAACTTCAGTATTTCTTGCAGGAACACTCTTAGCAATATCTTTATAAGGTTCATGATACTTATTCCACTTCTTTTTAGGCACTTCAATATAAGAAGCAAAAGCCTTAAAATAAGAAGCAATAGCTTGAGAGTCTAGACCATAAGCATTTTTAATATTTTGAAAGTCATCAGTTCCCATAAAAGATTCAATGCATTCACAATCATAATTTATACCTGACTTTCTACCTTTTTCATTCTCCCAAGCTTCAGCATTGTCTTGAATACGGTCCAGAAGATCCCATTTAGCTTCTTCTTACATGCGAGTGAATGATCCAGCACAAGAAGCATCCAATAAATCTTTATCACGTAGAGGGAGCCTTGCATAAAAGTTATTGATAATAATATTGTTGGGGAGCTCATGAATGGGACATTTGAGCATTAGTAACTTCAATCTCCCCCAAGCTTGAGCTGTACTCTCTCCATCAAGAGGCCAAAAGTTGTATATTTGATTCTGATCATTATGAATCTCACTAGGAGGATAAAACTTTGAATAAAAGAGAGGCACTATTTCCTCCCAATCCAGAGCTTGACCATTCTTTAGCAGCTTATACCATTCCTCAGCTCTTCCTTTCAGTGATAATGAGAATAACTTCTTCTTAACTTGATCTGTAGTAATACCTGCACACTTGAACAACCTGCATAATTCGTGTATAAAGAGTAAATGATCACCAGGATGGACAGTTACATCCCCAACATAGTAGTTATCCATAACACGATCAATAATTCTTGTAGGTATTTTGAAAACATCTTTCTCAGCAGGTGGTGGCTTATCTACTACCTTAGCAGTGGTAGTAGCATTACCAAATAAGAAATTCAGCGAATTATCCATAACAAAAATAAAGCAACTAGCAGAAGTAAACAATACTCACAGTAGAAGTTTCCTTTACCAGTTCCACTCTCCAATAGCGCTTCACTCCCCGGCAACGGCGCCAGAAAATAGTCTTGATGACCCACAAGTATAGGGGGTGTATCGCAGTATTTTCGATAAGTAAGAGTGTCGAACCCAACGAGGAGCAGAAGGTGCTGGCTAGTGGTATGGATCAGGAATTCTCTGCAAATACTTAGCAAACGGATTTTTAGGGGTTTTCGATAAAGCAAGTAAACAAAGTACGAGTAAACAAAAGACAGTAAGAATGAATGCAGCAAGTGGCCCAATCCTTTATGCAGCAAAGGACAAGCCGGTTGTATTTCTATAGATGACCAAACGTTCTCGAGGACACATGGGAAGACTGTCAAGTGCTTTTGCTTCATATAGTCGATTAATCTTCTCTAGCTTGCTAAGTGTTGTGTGGGTGAACCTGTGCTAATGTACCGTCCCATCCAAGACTTAATACATACTTGTGATTAAACCCCCTTGCAAACATCCGTAAGTACAAGAAAATATTTAAGGTAGAAACCTAACTACAACCTTAAACTCTAAGACCCTTATGTCCCTTGTGCAATGGTTTCCTAACGGGGGTTCAAGTTTCTGTCACTCCGGCAACCCCTACGATTAGTATCCAAATACACAATGCATTCCCCTAGGCCCATATAGGTGAAGTGTCATGTAGTCGACATTCACATGACACCACTAGAAGAAGTACACCACAACTTAAATAACAATCTATTGAATCTTTCTCAACACAACTCCACTACTAACAACAAGACTTCTCCCATGTCCTCAAGAACAAAACGAACTACTCACAAGACATCATATGGATCATGATCAGAGATGGAATAATGATGCATAACAATCTGAACATAAACAATAATTCAATGGTTCACTCAATAGCATCAACTACAAAGAGTAATCAACACCGGGAAAGTTTCCCCTATGAACTATAGCAAGATTCAACCAATTGTTACAGCAATATGGAGATGGTGATGAGGGTGCTGATGGTGGTGATGGTGTTGTTGTTGATGATGATGATCCCGATGAAGTCCAGCTTGATGGTGGTGTTGATGGCGATGATCTCCCCTCTCCGAGAAGGAACTCCCCTGGCAGAAATCTGTCTGCCGGAGAGATCTTTCTCTCTCGGTGTTTTCCGCCCCGCAGAGGCGGCGGAATCTTTCTATGGTTGCTCCCCGAGTCTTAGGGTTTCGGGAGGAAGATATACGCTAGATGGGAGAGGCTGGAGTGGGCCAGGGCGGCCACACCACTCCCAGGCGCGACCTAGGCCTGCCCGCGCCATGGGGTGGTGTGGGCCCCCTGTGGCCCACCTCTACTCCATCTTCTGGCATCCTGAGTCTTCTAGAAAAATAGGATTTTCCATATATTTTCCCGGATTTTCTGATCTTCACGAATTTTGCCTCCAAACAGCACCTTTTCCATCAGAATCCTGACTGCAGCGGTCCATGCTCCAAAAGTCATCAACCATGCAAAAATAGATGAAATAACATAAGTATCACCTCTCAATACGAAATATATCAATGAATAATAGTGAATTAAGACATAGAATAGTGATGCAAAATGGACGTATCAGGGAACTAAAAAGATCATTTTCATAAAAACTAGCTTCCCCAAGCTTAGACTTTTCCATAGCATTAGCAATAATGGTGTCCAAAGAATTCATACTAACAACATTGCTATTAGCATGCAAATGAAGTTCCATAGGTTTTTTAATTTTCTCTTCAAACACTTCATGTCCTCACTCAAGATAAATACTATAAAGCTCTCTAATTTTGTTGTTGTTTTCCATTAAGCCAAACTAGTGAAAACAAGAAACAAAAAGACAAAATTGCAGAATCTAAAGGAAATAACTTCGAGCACTCACACCGAAGGATGTGAGTACCTTTTACCTTACCTCCCCGGCAACGGCGCCAGAAAATAGGTGTTTGCCGTGGGAGGTTCTTCTTCTTTAATCCTCTGGTGTGAATACCTTTTACCTTACCTCCCCGGCAACGGTGCTAGAAAATAGCTTGATGTCTATGCACTTCTATTCTTATAGACAGTTGTTGGGCCTCCAAGTCCAGAGGTTTGTAGAACAGCAGCAAGTTTTCCCTTAAGTGGATCACCCAAGGTTTATCGAACTCAAGGAGGAAGTGGTCAAAGGTATCCCCTCTCAAGCAACCCTGCAATCAAGATACAAGAAGTCTCTTGTGTCCCCAAGACACCCAATACACTTGTCAGGTGTATAGGTGCACTAGTTCGGCGAAGAGATAGTGAAATACAAGTGGTAGGGATAATTATAAGTGGTAACGGTGCTAGAAAATACTTTGATGGCGTGGAAAAGACTAAAGGCAAACTAAAATAAAGATGGAAGCAAGCAAACATGTAACAGATCTAATTGGAAATGGTGTATCAATGCTTAGAAACAAGGCCTAGGGATCATACTTTATGATACTACTCTCCGGTTGGACACTCTAATCCATAGTAGGGCTATAACAGCACACCTCAAAGTAAGCCTTTCCCATCTAGAAAACCCCACACTGTCACCTTGAGCACTAGATAGGTCCAACAAACAACACAATTTCATAAATACATCCAACTCCAAATATAACTCATAACAAGTATTTGTAATCTCTAGCCTAAGTGCCACCATGTTGTGCACGCTGTCACTTTCACACACACGGGGAGAGCAGAGATCTATTAAAGCACTTGAGTAGCAAGGTAGATCTATAGATTACAAGCTCATGATCTCAATAAGATCATGCATCGAGAGAGAGATGAACACATAGCTACCGGTAGAACCCTTAGCCTCGAGAGAGAACTACTCCCTCCTTATCATGTGAATCAGCAATGGTGATGGAGATGGTGGTGGAGATCGATGGAGATGGCTCCGGGGGCACTTCCCCGTCCTGGCAGGGTACCGGAACAGAGACTTTCTGTCCCCCGAATCTCCCCTTCGTCGGCGGTGGTGCTGTGGAACTTTTCGTGGATTTCTGATTGATGATCTAGGGTTTTGGTATCGGGAGGCTCTTATAGGCGAAGGAGGCAAGGTTGGTGGCCTGCCAGGGGGCCCACACCATGCCCTGGTGCGGCCTAGGGTTGCTCGCGCCAAAGGGGGTGTGGCCACCCTGTGGCCCCTCTCCGACTCTCCTTCTGGTTCCGTGAGTCTTCCGGGAAAATAGTAACTTTGGCTTTTGTCCCATCCAATTCCGAGAATATTCATTTTTTGACTTTCTAGAACCAAAAACAGCAGAAAACAGGCAACTGGCACTGTGGCATCTTGTTAATAGGTTAGTCCAAGAAATCATATGAAAAGTACTCCAAAGTTGGAACAAAACACAAGAAAGTAGATAAAACTAAGCATGGAACATCAAAAATTATAGATACATTTGTAATGTATCAATCTCCAAGTTTGATATTTGATCAAAGGATTTTGAAGTTGTTCAAAATAGTGAGTGGATATGCAATTTGCATGAAATTGAGTGGGAGCTATGAAAGTCTTCCTAAAACAATATGTGAATGACATATTTTTGAGTGGGACCAATGTAAGTCTCAAACTCAAATGTGTCGGGAACACATTCTAAGTGGGAGAAATATAAGTCTCAAATTCAAATATGTGGGAACATAGTTTGAGTAAGAGTAGACACTCATACCCAAATATGTTGGGAACATATTTTGAATAGGAGCTTAAAGGAGTGATTCTTAAGTGTGTATACGACACATTGAGAATAAAAGTTCAAGTACCAATAAATATTGATTTATAGGGAGTAGAAGTGGATAATAAGTATATTACAATATTATGTAGTATTCCTTAAAGGATTCTGAAAGGGGTTTCAAAATAAAAGTTAATTGAGGAACTGGTCCTTGATAACTCAAATTAGGAATAGAATTAAGTCCAATATCGATGGTTGAAAGAAAGAAAAGGATGATCATCATCCACTATGTTGAGACATAGGTTCTATCTTAGAAAAACCAAGATGATAACTTAACATAATATATGATCCAATAAGGAACATTCGAAAAGTGATTAAGTTCGAACCACAGAACGTTGAGCTGAGTTTGTCCGGAGTGTCTAATAGAGAACTGTAGACATGTTTTTCCAAATCCATAAAGGATGACATATCTTAAAGCATAAAGGGTTATGTTATAAGGGAATATGTTGGAAACTCCTGTAATACCAACTAAAGTCAAGTAGGAAGCAAGGTGAACAAAAACATCGAAAGTTGCAGAGGGTGCACTCGTGTTTCGACAATTACATTTATAATAATAGATAAGGGTACCATCTAAAGTGTTGTATAATGTTATGGCAGGGCTAGTTCGCTTTTAACATAGAATGATGTGTCCCATGGCACAGTGCCCATGAGAAAACCCTCGAGGTTGATCTGAAGTCATTGTAGGCTCCTGGAATCCGGCCTCGTTCTGCTGCCATAGCGATGATGCATACACAAAGATGTTATCATGTGATGATCAAGTATTAATGTCAATCAAGGTGACATTAGTAAGTTGCAAAGGATTTGGGACTGTAAAGTACAGGACCAAGACTCAACCTCTTCCATGAGCAAGCATGTTCAGGGTACCGGGATATATGTGTTGGGTCCGCAGCATAGAAAACAAAAAAATTCCTACGATGAGAACTACACGCCAAGATCTATCTACTAGATACAGATCAACGGGTGGACATACATCCGTGGAGAACTTACCCTCGAAGACAACGAGCTTTGTTAACGAGTAGGAACTCGTGGTTGATGTAGTCGTACACTTGTCGATCTCAAGATCGTGAGGAAGTCCGAGCGCCGCAACTCAGCAGCGCATCCACACTCGCACACACGTTCAAGCCACCGGACAACCTCCACCTCCTCGCTCCAGCGATCCAGCGGAAGCAGCAACTCCTTCCAGATGAAATGCCACCGGGAACATGTATCTCGCTAGTCCGAGACCATGGGGGAATAATTCTAGAGGGGGAGAGAGATCCTTCACAAGGAGGTGTGTGGATGAAGGAGGGAATGGGTGGCCTTTTATAGGAGGAGGGGGGCCCTCTCTCCATGGCCGGCGCATGGTGGGTGACCCCTCACCTCCCCCATTCATGTGGTGGTAACCCCTCCACATTAAAATGCCTCTTCACATTCCCTTTTAAAGTCTCCACTTTAAATGCATTAAATTTCTCCAAATTTAATGCTCTCTCATTTAATAAAACTCTTTTTATTAAATTTATTCAGAATTTTGTTAATTACTTTAATTAACAAACATTCACATATAGCCCCTTGCAATATTTCAATATCACATGCAGAACCACCTTCTGCAATTTCACCCGAAACAATTTCCGGTTTCTATTGAAACAATTCCTGTGCTTTGCAATTCTTTCGTCTGAAACATATATGCTCCAAAATGGTGTCCGGCAACTCTTAAGTGTGCCACCCTACGGTTCGCGAATAATGCAGACATGATCGAGACCCTTCTCCGATCAATAATCAGCAGCGGGACCTGGAGATCCGTACTAACTCCTACACATTCAACGATGACTCCTGTGATCGTGAGAACCTTTAACGCTTGTAACTAAATCCCTTTGTCTCTCGATATATTACATGTCCGAGACTCGATCATCGGTATCTCCATACCTAGTTTGATCTCGTTTCCGACATGCACTCTTTTCTCATTCCCGTGATATAACATTCTAGTGATCACATCACTTGCTTGCAAGCTATCCTAATGTGATATCACCGAGAGGGCCCGGAGTATATCTATCCGTCATCTGGATTGACAAATTCCACTCTTGATCCATCAGCCTCAACATAACACCTTCGTAGTACTGAACCCATCTTTATAGTCACCCTGTTACGGTGTGACGTTTGATGTTATCAAGATACTCTTCCGGTGTTAGCAATTAACATGATCTCATGGTCTAAGGATAAAGATTACTTCGTATGATGTTATAGCAATATAAACATAATGACTTGATCATAATCCTATACTTCGGATGAATGTTCATCACATCATTTCACAAATGTTGTGACCTTATTATTAACAACATCCAATGTCCATGATCAGGAAACCTTGATCATCTTGTTAATCAACAAGCTAGTCTATAAGAGAGGCATAACTAGGAACCCTTTTTGTTTATTAAACACACATGTATTGATGTTTCCTATCAATACAATTATAGCATGCAAAATAAACATCTATCATATACAAGGAATACATAATAACAACTTTATTATTGCCTCTCAGGGCATATTTCCTTCAGTCTCCCACTTGCACTAGAGACAATAATCTAGTTTATATAGTGATAAATCTAACACCCATGGAGTTCTGGTGTTGATCATGTTTTGCCCTAGGGAGTACTTTAGTCAACGGATCTGCTACATTCAGGTCCGTGTGTACTTTAAAATCTTTATATCTCCATCCTTGACATGCTCGCGGATGGAGTGAAACCGGCGCTTAATATGCTTGGAATTCTTGTGAGACCTTGGTTCCTTGGCGTTGGCTATGGCTCCATTATTGTCACAATAGATCACCATTGGGTCCAACGCACTAGGAACCACACCTAGTTCCGTTATGAACTCCTTCATCCAAACCGCTTCCTGCGCTGCTTCTGAAGCAGCAACATATTCCGCCTCCGTCGTTGATCCAGCCACCACAGGTTGTTTGGAGCTCCTCCAACTAACTGTTGTTGAAATACATATCCGGATTGAGACTTGGAGTCATCCGGATCAGTGTCAAAGCTAGCATCGATATAACACTTGGTGACTAGCTCTTCTTCACCTCCGTATACAAGAAACATATCCTTAGTTCTTCTCAAGTACTTAAGGATATTCTTGACCGCTATCCAGTGTTCCGAACCTGGATCAGATTGGTACCTACTAGTCAAACTAATAGCATGTGCCACATCCGGTCTTGTACATAGCATGGCATACATTATAGAGCCTATGGCTGAGGCATAGGAGATCTTATCCATTATCTCTCTTTCTTCCGCCGTAGCCGGACTTTGAGTCTTACTCAATGTCTTGCCTTGCAACATAGGTAAGTACCTCTTACTTCTGTCCATATTAAACTTCTTTAATATCTTATCAAGGTATGTACTCTGCGATAGCCCAATTAGGCATCTTGATCTATCTCTATAGATTTTAATGCCTAATATATATGAAGCTTCACCAAGGTCCTTCATCGAAAATTTGATGTTTAGATAACTTTTAACACTGTTTAAAAGATCTAAATCATTTCCAATCAATAATATGTCATCCACATATAATATCAGAAATGCCACATTGCTCCCACTCACTTTCTTGTAAATACAAGCCTCTCCATAAGTTTGGACAAATCCAAACTCTTTGATCACCTCATCAAAGCGGAGGTTCCAACTTCGTGATGCTTGCTTCAGTCCATAGATGGACCGCTGAAGTTTGCACACCTTATTAGTATCCTTAGGATCGACAAAACCCTTAGGTTCTATCATATACAACTCTTCTTCAATATGACCATTGAGGAACGCGGTTTTGACATCCATCTGCCATATTTCATAATCGAAATATGCAGCAATTGCTAACATAATCCTAACCGACTTAAGCATCACTACGGGAGAGAATGTCTCATCGTAGTCAATTCCTTGAATTTGTCGAAACCCCTTTGCGACAAGTCGAGCCTTATAGATGGTTACATTACCATCAGCATCAGTTTTTTTTTTTGAAAATCCATTTATTCTCAACGGCCTTTCGATCGTGAGGTAAGTCCACCAAGGTCCAAACCTGGTTTTCGTACATGGATTCCATCTCGAATTTCATGGCTTCTAGCAATTTGTTAGAATCAGGGCTCATCATCGCTTCTTCATACGTCGCAGGGTCATCTATTTCATCAATCATGAAATTCATAGCAGGATTGCCGTATAGTTCAGGAGTTGCACGTGTCCTGCTTGACCTGTGAGGTTCGGTAGTGTCCTCTTTCGGAGTTTCATGATCAATATCATTAGCTCTCTCTTCATCAGGTGAAGTCAACTCCGAAACAACTTCTGGAGCTGCGCTACTAGCCATTTCATGAAGAGAAGGTTCAATAACCTCTTCGAGTTCTACCTTCCGACTACTCACACCTTTCGCGAGAAACTCCTTCTCAAGAAAGGATCCGTTCTTGGCAACAAAGACCTTGCCCTCGGATCTGTGATAGAAGGTATACCCAATCGTTTCCTTAGGGTATCCTATGAAGACGTATTTTTCCGCTTTGGGTTCGAGTTTATCCGGTTGAAGTTTCTTCACATAAACATCGCATCCCCAAACTTTGAGAAATGACAGCTTAGGTTTGTTTCCAAACCATAATTTATACGGTGTCTTTTCAACAGATTTAGATGGTGCCCTATTTATAGTGAATGCAGCGGTTTCCAGTGCATAACCCCAAAATGACAGTGGCAAGTCAGTCAGAGACATCATAGATCGAACCATATCCAATAAAGTATGATTACGACGTTCTGACACACCATTACGTTGTGGTGTTCTGGCAGGCGTGAGTTGTGAAACTATTCCACAGTCTTTCATATGTGTGCTAAACTCGTAACTAAGATACTCTCCTCCACGGTCGGACCGTAGAAATTTGATCTTTCTGTTACGATGATTTTCCACTTCATGCTGAAATTCTTTGAACTTTTCAAAAGTTTCAGACTTGTGTTTCATCAAATAGATATACCCATATCTACTCAAATCATCCGTGAAAGTAACAAAATAACGATATCCACCTTGCACCGACACACTCATTGGTCCACACACATCAGTATGTATGATTTCCAATAAATCTGTCGCCCGTTCCATTGAACCGAAAAACGGCGTTCTAGTCATCTTGCCCATAAGGCATGGCTCACATGTATCAAATGATTCAAAATCAAGTGATTCCAAAAGTCCATCATAATAGAGTTTCTTCATGCGTTTAACGCCAATATGACCTAGACGGCAGTGCCACATATATGTAGATATATCATTATCAAGTTTAATCCTTTTAGCATCAACATTATGAATATGCGTAATACTACTATCGAGATCCAACATAAATAAACCATTTAATACAGGTGCATGACCATAAAAGATATTATTCATATAAATCGAACAACAATTGTTTTCAGACTTAAATGAATAACCACTTTGCATCAAACACGATCCGGATACAATGTTCATGCTCAGTGCAGGCACCAAATAACAATTATTCAGGTTTATAACTAATCCCGACGGCATATGGAGAGGCAGCGTTCTGACGGCAATCACATCAACTCTTGATCCATTGCCGACCCGCATCGTGACCTCATCCCTTGCTAGTTGTCGCTTGTTCCGCAGCCCCTGAACCGAGTTACATATATTAGCAACCGATCCCGTATCAAATACTCAGGTGCTACTGCGAGTAATAGTCAAGTACACATCAATAACATGTATATCACATATACCATTGTTTGCCTTGCCGGACTTCTTGTCCGCCAAATACTTGGGGCAGTTGTGCTTCCAATGGCCAGTCCCCTCGCAATAGTAGCACTTGTTGTCAGACTTAGGGCCAGCTCGGGCTTTCTTTTCAGGCGTGGTAATAGACTTGCCACCCTTCTTTCCCTTGTGCTTGCCTTTCTTGTCCTTCTTGAAACCGGTGGTCCTATTGATCATCAACACTTGATGTTCTTTCCTAATCTCCACTTCTGCAGTCTTAAGCATTGACAGAAGCTCGGAAAGAGACTTCTTCATGCCCTGCATATTATAGTTCATCACGAAGCTCTTGTAGCTAGGGGGCAGAGATTGGAGAACACGATGTATACCTAAGTCAATGGGAATCGTTATTCCCAAGGACACAAGCTTATCAGCGTACCCAGACATTTTGAGTACGTGCTCACTAACGGAGTTGTTTTCCTCCATCATGCAGCTAAAGAACTTTTCTGTAACATTATAACTCTCTACGGCAGCATGGGTATCGAAAATCATTTTCAATTCTCCCATGGTATCAAAGGCATTGCCATTTTCAAAACGCTTTCGAAGTTATGGCTCTAGCCCATACAATATGTCGCAATGAACTAAGTTGTGGCTGACAAGTTATATAGACGTTCTTTTCCTCGCCAGGGGCATCAGGAGCTGGTGGGGGGCCTAGCGGCGCATCTAGCACATATTGCTTTTGTGCAGCAGTGAGGAGAATCCTCAAATTCATAGCCCAGTTGGTGAAGTTGCTACCATTCGCAGCAAGCTTCTCTTTCTCCATGAACACATTGAAATTAAAAGCAGGTGGTGCCATCTATAGCAGAACTAGTAAAGTATATTTAGACTAATTTTATGATAGATTGAGTTCAACTAATCCAAATTACTAATGAACTCCCACTCAAAAATGACATCCCTCGTGTCCTTTTGGTGATTACATGAACCAAATCCACTACACCAAGTCCGATCATCACGTGAGTCAGTGTAGCTTCAAAGGCGAGCATCTATATGGGCATCATATCAACTATATGATTCATGCTTTAACCTTTCGGTCCGTGTTCCGAGGCCATGTCTGTACATGCTAGGCTCGTCAAGTAAGAACCTTAGTATTTGCGTGTGTAAAACTGTCTTACACCCGTTGTATGAAAGCATAGAGTTGAGAACACCCGATCATCACGTGATGCCTCAAAACACGATCCACAAAACGGTGCATACTTAAGGAAGAACACATTTTATCTTGATATCTAAATGAGGGATCATCTTATAATGCTACCAAAAGCGCCAAACTAGCAATATAAGATGCTAACATCTAATGTGTGAAGTGAGGTGATATGGTCCATGCATTTGATCTCTATCATTTGCATCGTGGTATGATCTCTATCATTCCTTTGTGTGTAAGGCCAAGGTCTATGGAACTTACTCGTTAAGTGAGTTGTAAGAGTATCTATTATACATCTACTTACAACAATACCATATCAAAACACTAGCCCAGCAACGATCTAAACTAGACGCCTCTAATTTATCAATAGCAAGTTTTACGTGGCTTAGGGCTTTCGGAGATAGAACCTGTCTAACCTACGAACATGAACCACAACGAGGATAACCAAGTTATTAGCAACTCGTTGTAAATCAGATATTGACTATAGTAGGAGAGACAGACACCCGCTAGCCACTTATGCAAAACTAGTTGCATGTCAGTCGTGGAACCGGTCTCATGTACGATGACATGTAAGGTTGGTCCGGGCCGCTTCATCCCACTATGCCACCAATATCCAAAGTACATAGAAGATGCAATAACATGATCATCATCGCCCACATATAAATATATGTGTACTACCCGTGCAAAGCACCTACGCATAGATCAGGCTCTGATACCACTGTTGGGTCCGCAGCATAGAAAACAAAAAATTTCCTACGATGAGAACTACACGCCAAGATCTATCTACTAGATACAGAGCAACGGGTGGACATACATCCATGGAGAACTTACCCTCGAAGACAACGAGCTTTGTTAACGAGTAGGAACTCGTGGTTGATGTAGTCGTACACTTGCCGATCTCAAGATCGTGAGGAAGTCCGAGCGCCGCAATTCAGCAGCGCATCCGCACTCACACACACGTTCAAGCCACCGGACAACCTCCACCTCCTCGCTCCAGCGATCCAGCGGAAGCAGCAACTCCTTCCAGACGAAATGCCACCGGGAACATGTATCTCGCTAATCCGAGACCATGGGGGAATAATTCTAGAGGGGGAGAGAGATCCTTCACAAGGAGGTGTGTGGATGAAGGAGGGAATGGGTGGCCTTTTATAGGAGGAGGGGGGCCTCTCTCCATGGCCGGCGCATGGGGGGTGACCCCTCACCTCCCCCATTCATGTGGTGGTAACCCCTCCACATTAAAATGCCTCTTCACATTCCCTTTTAAAGTCTCCACTTTAAATGCATTAAATTTCTCCAAATTGAATGCTTTCTCATTTAATAAAACTCTTTTTATTAAATTTATTCAGAATTTTGTTAATTACTTTAATTAACAAACATTCACATATAGCCCCTTGCAATATTTCAATATCACATGCGGAACCATCTTCTACAATTTCACCCGAAACAATTTCCGGTTTCTATTGAAACAATTCCTGCGCTTTGCAATTCTTTCGTCTGAAACATATATGCTCCAAAATGGTGTCCGGTAACTCTTAAGTGTGCCACCCTAAGGTTCGCGAATAATGCAGACATGATCGAGACCCTTCTCCGATCAATAATCAGCAGCGGGACCTGGAGATCCGTACTGACTCCTACACATTCAACAATGACTCTTGTGATCGTGAGAACCTTTAACGCTTGCAACTAAATCCCTTTGTCTCTCGATATATTACATGTCCGAGATTCGATCATCGGTATCTCCATACCTAGTTTGATCTCGTTTCCGACATGCACTCTTTTCTTGTTCCCGTGATATAATATTCTAGTGATCACATCACTTGCTTGCAAGCTATCCTAATGTGATATCACCGAGAGGGCCCAGAGTATATCTATCCGTCATCTGGATTGACAAATTCCACTCTTGATCCATGAGCCTCAACATAACACCTTCGTAGTACTAAACCCATATTTATAGTCACCCTGTTACGGTGTGACGTTTGATGTTATCAAGATACTCTTCCGGTGTTAGCAATTAACATGATCTCATGGTCTAAGGATAAAGATTACTTCGTATGATGTTATAGCAATATAAACATAATGACTTGATCGTAATGCTATACTTCGGATGAATGTTCATCACATCATTTCACAAATGTTGTGACCTTGTTATTAACAACATCCAATGTCCATGATCAGGAAACCTTGATCATCTTGTTAATTAACAAGCTAGTCTATAAGAGAGGCATAACTAGGAACCCTTTTTGTTTATTAAACACACATGTATTGATGTTTCCTATCAATATAATTATAGCATGCAAAATAAACATCTATCATATACAAGGAATACATAATAACAACTTTATTATTGCCTCTCAGGGCATATTTCCTTCAATATAGTGCCAATAATTAAGAACAAATGCAGCTAGTTTATTTGCACTCTAGTGCAAGTGGGAGACTGTCGGAAATATGCTCTAGAGACAAATAATAATAAGGATTATTATCATATTTCATAAAGTTTATGATTAATTTTTATATCATGCTATAATTGTATTGAAAGAAAACATCAATACACGTGTGATATATAATCAACCAGGGGTTCCTAGTGAAACTCTAGTCACTGGTTCATTGGTCAATAGATGATCAAGGTTTCCTGATCATGTGGCATTTATGCCAGTTGGAAATGGAGTCAACTCATTCTGGGAATGAGATGATGAACCAATACCCAACCTAAACATCGTGACCCGATCATGTCATGAAGTTCAAGTTACGATGGTTAGAATAGGCCCTCGTAGACTATTCCTTAGACCGTGAGGCTATATCAATCATTGTCTCCCGAGAGTACTTAGATAGCATCAAATGTCACTTGGTAATACAGTGATCATAAAGGTGTGTTCAGGTATTCGGAGGAACCGTAGAGGCAATATATGTCAAGAGCAGGATCTGTCCATCCGCGTGACAAAAAGATACTCAAGGGCCCACTCGGAGAAGTTATATCCAATAGCTGCGCAACGTGTGATTTGATCACAAGGATATCACTTGTCGGAATGAGTCAAGTGGCATTGTTCAGTAACATGATTGAACACGACATGGTGATGCCATTAATTAGATCTCGGGCAATGCAAGTATCGAGAGACAAAAGGAATAAGACGCGGTTGTCCTAGTTCAAACGATGAAAGATCTTCATGGAATGCAAAGGGGTCACATGGCCATCCAGGTCCCTCTGTTGATCATTGGTTTGGCAGTGTCCCGACCATATCTGGAGTGTTCCCTAACCGTGGGGTGTCATGCTTAAGGGCTTGATGATGCTTAGAGAGTGTTTACATGATCGGTAGAATCGTCGAAGAAGAGTAGAGTGAAAACCGGAGTGGAGGTGGAAGGTGTCCCACAGCCATAGAGATTGAATAATATGTGAATGAATGTTAAATATTGATTTAACCATTTATTCATAATTATTTAATAAAGATAAAATCAATTAAAAGGTCAAAAGGCTTAATGGGCCAATTCCGGAGGGAGAAGGGCCCATGAGGGAAAGGCAAGAGGAGAGAAGGGGCAAGGGGGTGGCCGACTGGGCCAAGCCCCCTCCCCCCGCGCAGGGCCCACTAGGGCTGGCCGACGGTGCCCCCCTCTCCCCCTACTTTAGTCCCACCCCAAGACTTTGAGGGAGGTAGTACCTCCCCTCCCCCTATATATAGTGGGGGTATTTGTCCAAATAAATACACACAATATTCAATAAAGGTTTCCTCACTTTTGGGGAGACCTCCAATTGATATTCTCTCTCTCTCCCATGACCGTGGTCCCAAGTTCGGACTGCACGCAAATGAGAGACATCTTCACCGCGGAGCACTGTCGCGCTACGGGATTCGGATCCATGAGCTCTACTTCCGCAACTGTTGCTAGATCAGGGAAGCGGGAGTCATCGTCACGCACCGGATGCATGTAACTCCCCGCGAGGTGTCACACTTGAGGCACTCAAGTCATTGGAGCCACAGGAGTGCAAAGACTTCATCACGACCTTGCGGTCGGCTTCGGCTCATCTACATCAACCACAGGAGTGCAAAGACTTCATCATCGACTTTTCGGTCTTTAAGGGTAAGTTCACAAAAAGTTCCTCCCGTTACTGCATTACTAATAGATAGCTCCTGGCAGCATCAGGGATTCAAGGGCGTAGGATAAATTTTTATTGTTTTCATACGCGAACCCCTACACCCCACTCTCTGCAACTCCTCCTCACTCTTATCTCTCTCCTCTCAATCGCCCCTTCACATCTCACCCCACCGCGCGACCAGACCGCCTACTGCCCCACTCCCCTGCCTCCTTGCCACTGGCCTTGACAACCGAACCCTCTCGGACGCTGCCGCCTCCTGCAGGGTTTGGGCGGAGCTCCACATGGCCGGCGCCAACGACGTGCCTCAGGTCCACAAGATGGAGGAGTTCGAGCTCCCCTCCGAACTCTTCGCCACAACGCATGACCTCCTTATCTAGGATTGCAAATTTCCTAAACATTTTGTCCTTTTTGGCTAGTTGTATTCTTTTCTTTTTGCGTACAAGCAAAATCTTCAAGTTGTGTTATACAGAGTACTATTATTATTCTGATACAGTTAGCTATTGTCTCTTATAAATATGGTCATACAAGGTATGCTTGGAACTGCTATTATTTCTAGTATCGGTTAGTTTTAAAGTTGTTTCCATTTACACTACAATTTCTTTAGTTTTGAAGATTAACTTGGAAAGTATATTCACTGTATAGCCGTTTGTGTTAACAATGTCAAAACATTCATGTCCATGATATTCAGATTCACTAATCCCAGTTGCCTCCTCGGATATTGAATTGCACAAATGATATCTGCAATGTGTTTATTATCCCTTTTAGTTGTATTCGAACCCAGATTTCTTGCGGTGCTGAGTCTTTTCACTTTGATTTGCAGAACTTCCCAAACGGCAATCCTAAAATATTCTCCATTCGTCCTGATCAAGTTGAAGAAAATCTCCATAGGATATGTCTGCAAGAGCGGAATGTTCAAAAGATTGACCTCCTAGTTGCTCTGTTACCAGAAACAAATGTTAGCCTATGTGGTTGTATACATATTGCATGCCTAATGAAATAGACGTGTTGTGATGTCGCAATGTTGTCTAAGGAAGAACGCCTTGAAGTCAGCTCATCAATGTTTTGCAATGTTGCTCTTAAGATCAATGCCGAGGTAAACTCAATAACAATTATCGAAGTATTGTTCAACAAAGTGTGTTACTCACTTATTCCACATAGAAATGATTTACCATCTTTGTAGTGTGGGGGAAGGAACTCGATATCAGCAAGTTTACCAGTTGTGTCTAACAAGCCAACGATTATCTAGGTGATCATGTTACTCCAAGCAGCTATATCTTCCTTTGTTCAAGTCTTTTGTCCTGCACTACAAGCAGGGAGCCCAGAGAAACAAATATTGTATTTGTCTTACATCTGATGCATGTTGCATTGTATGGCATACCCCTTTTAGATTAATTTTTTAAATTCTCTGGATACAGGCACAAGTATGAGCAAGGAAGTTATAGGTGATGGCATTTGGATGCGACCAATGTGCAGGCACAAACCTGACAGTGCGATGCAGGAGGGCGAAGTGTGCCACCAAGCCACAAGCTTGGTGTAAAGGAATGTGAAGTTGCTACGATTTCCCTCGAGGTCGGCGCCTAATAAAGTGGTGATGGCCACGGCAAGGGAAGCGGCGAGAGCACCCTCTAGGAAGTCGGTGATGAAGGCTAGGACGCTCCAGTAAGCAGGGAGTCCAAGAAGGCATGGAGGGCGGTGGCCGTTAGTTGTTCAAGGAAGGTGCTATGACAGCCCTTGACGCTGCCGTCTAGGACAGCGGTGATGGCGAAGGCGCCGTCCAAGAAGGCATCAAGGTCGGTATGGCACCGGCATGGCACTTCCCATGTTTCCCCATCTCGAGCACCAGGGGAAACCCTTGATTCAGCTTGCCGGATTGGACAACGGTGGCACCACGGTGTCGTCCCCTTCTTGGAGGCATTGTCTAGGCTTCTCGTAGAATCCCGGAGAGGCATGATGAAGTCCAGGTTGGCGACCGCTTAGAGTGTGGGCTTTCGGGGCCCAATGTACATCATCGGCGGCGCTTCTCTGGTGGCTTTTACCGGTTGGTCTGGTCCTGCCGCTCACTCGCCAACTCTTAGGCGCTTGAGGGTGGACGGTGTGTTGGTTCTGCCATCCTTGGTAATTTTGGTCTCCTGGAGTTTCCTCCTTCGGTTGTGACGCGGTTCGGGAGCTCGATGTATCCCCCTCCCCACCCTTCGTGGCG
Source organism: Avena sativa (assembly GCA_916181665.1). Lineage (NCBI taxonomy): Eukaryota > Viridiplantae > Streptophyta > Magnoliopsida > Poales > Poaceae > Avena > Avena sativa. Next base: position 75,650,822 of record OV702292.1, on the reverse strand, counting down.
GGAGACGGTGCAATAAGAGTCCTTGTTGCTTTTTTTAGGGAGAGTCCTCGTTGTTTGGTTGTTGTGGGTTGCGTTGTAAGCTGTGTGGCGTCGAGTTTGCATTGTGTAGCCTTCGTGGCATTGTGCTTGCCATATTACCTTTTTTCTATGAAACCGGTACACCTTCCTTGAAAAAAATACTACCTAGAGAACCATGTTTGTCATATACCGCAAGATGATACACGCGAATAAAAAATTATGGTGGTACCCACGCGAACCAAGTATATTTGGTCAAGAACGATTAAAAACAACTTACTCCACCTCTGAATTGGACACGTCGCCTTCCCCACTCTCTGCAACTCCTCCTCACTATTATCTCTCTCCTCTCAATCGCCTCTTCACATGTCTCCCCACCGCCGGCGACCAGACCACCCACTGCCCCACTCCCCTGCCTCCTTGCTTCTGGCCTTGACAACCGAACCCTCCCGGACGCCGTCGCCTCCTGCGGGGTTTGGGCGGAGCTCCACATGGCCGACGCCAACGGTGTGCCTCATGTCCACAAGATGGAGGAGTTCGCGCTCCCCTCTGAACTCTTCGCCACAACGCACGACCTCCTTACCTCCATGGAAGCCCCACACCCCAGCCCCCTCCCTTCACCTACTTCACGCGGCAGCATCTGGGTGGGGGATGATGGTGGTAGAGGTGGAACTGGCGGGGACGTCGATGTATGCAGATGGGGTAAGGGTGCTTAATCTATGGCTAGAGGAGGCCATCGGCGGCGCCAGGTATCCCCTCCACCATTTCCTTCCTTGGCATAGTCGCAGAAGTTGCAGAGTAGACAGTAGTAGCCACCTAGATCTCCTCAGAGTCATAGGTCTCCGCGAGGAATTTTTACAGCAGCAGAGATATCAATTTGCAGGTAGAACACACAGTCACACAATATCCGATTTGCTTGTACACACCCTGCTCTTCAGTTACATGTTTCGCCATCTAGGATTGCAAATTTCCTGTACATTCCGTCCTTTTTGGCTAGCTCTATTCTTATTTTTTGCGTAGAGGCAAAATCTTCAAGTCGTAGTAGTGTTATTATTCTGATATAGTTAGCTATGTCTCTTCTAACTATGGTCATACAAGGTATGCTTGGTCCTGTTATTATTTCTAGTCTCAAATAGTTTTGAAGTTGTTTATATTTACCCTACAATTTCTTTAGTTTTGAAGATTAACTTGGAAAGTATATTCACTGTATTGCCGGTTGTGTTAACAATGTCAAAACATTCATGTCCATGATATTCAGATTCACTAATCCCAGTTGCCTCCTCGGATATTGAATTTCACAAATGATATCTGCAATGTGTTTATTATCCCTTTTAGTTGTATTCGAACCCAGATTTTCTTGCGGTGCTCAGTCTTTTCACTTTGATTTGCAGAATTTCCCAAACGGCAATCCTAAAATATTCTCCATTCATCATGATCTAGTTGAAGAAAATCTCCATAGGATATGTCTGCAAGAGCAGAATGTTCAAAAGATTGACCTCCTAGTTGCTCTGTTACCAGAAAAAAAAATGGCAGCCTATGTGGTTATATACATATTGCATGCCTAATGAAACAGACATCATTGTGATGTCGCAATGTTGTCTAAGGAAGAAGGCCTTGATGTCAGCTCATCAATGTTTTGCAAATGTTGCTCTTAAGATCAATGCCAAGGTAAACTCAATAACAATTATCGAAGTATTGTTCAACAAAGTGTGTTACTCACTTATTCCACATAGAAATGATTTACCATCTTTGCAGTGTGGGGGAAGGAACTCGATATTTGCCGATATACCAGCAAGTTTACCATTTGTGTCTAACAAGCCAACGATTATCTAGGTGATCATGTTACTCCAAGCAGCTATATCTTCCTTTGTTCAAGTCTTTTGTCCTGCACTACAAGCAGGGAGCCCAGAGAAACAAATATTGTATTTGTCTTACATCTGATGCATGTTGCGTTGTATGGCATACCACTTTTAGATTAAATTTTTAAATGCTCTGGATACAGGCACAAGTATGATCAAGGAAGTTCTAGGTAATGGCATTTGGACGCGATCAAGGTGCAGGCGCAGACCTGACAGTGCGATGCAGGAGATTGAAGTATGCCGCCAAGCCACGAGCTCGATGTAAAGGAGTGCGAAGGTGCTACGATTTCCCTCGATGTCGGTGCCTAATAAAGTGGTGATGGCGGCGGCAAGGGAAGCAGCGAGAGCGCCCTCTAGGAAGTCGGTGATGAAGGCTAGGACGCTCCAGGAAGGAGGGTGTCCAAGAAGGCATTGAGGGCGGTGGCCGCTAGTCGTTCTAGGAAGGTGCTACGATAGCCCTTGAGGTCACCGTCTAGGACAACGGTGATGGTGAAGGCGCCGTCCAAAAAGGCGTCGAGGTTGGTATGGCACCGGCATGGCACTTCCCATGTTGCCCCATCTCGAGCGCCAGGGGAAACCCTTGATTCAGCTTGCCGGATCGAACAACGGTGGCACCTGATACGTTGCAAACGTATCTCTAATTTTTGATGTTCCATGCTTGATTTTATCTATTTTCTTATGTTTTGTCCACACTTTGGAGTACTTTTCATATGATTTCTTGGACTAACCTATTAACAAGAGCCACAGTGCCAGTTGCCTGTTTTCTGCTGTTTTTGGTTCCAAAAAGTTAGAAAATGAATATTCTCGGAATTAGACCGGACAAAAGCCAAAGTCGTTATTTCCCGAAAGATTCACGGAGCCAGAAGGAGAGACGAAGGGGGGCCACAGGGTGGCCAAACCACCCCTAGGTGCGGGTCCACCCAGGACGCCCTAGGGCATGGTGTGGGCCCCCTGGCCGGCCACCGACCTTGCCCCTTCGCCTATAAGATCCTCCCGATGCAAAAACCCTAAATCTATAAGCCTCTAGCCACGAAAAGTTCCACAGCGTCGCCACCACCGAAGGGGAGATTCGGGGGATAGAAAGTCTCTGTTCCGGCACCCTTCCGGGATGGGGAAGTGCCCCCGGAGCCATCTCCATCGATCTCCACCACCATCTCCATCACCATTGATGATTCCCATGATGAGGAGGGAGTAGTTCTCTCTCGAGGCTAAGGGTTCTACCGGTAGCTATGTGTTCATCTCTCTCTCTATGCATGATCTTATTGAGATCATGAGCTTGTAATCTATAGATCTACCTTGCTACTCAAGTGTTTTAATAGATCTCTGCTCTCCCCATGTGTGTGAAGTTGACAGTGTGCACACCGTGGTGGCACTTAGGCTAGAGATTACCAATACTTGTTATGAGTTATATTTGGAGTTGGATGTCTTTATAAAATTGTGGTGTTTGTTTGAACCATCTAGAGCTCAAGGTGACAGTGTGGGGTTATCTGGATGCGGAAAACGAACTTTGAGGTGTGCTGTTATAGCCCTACCATCGATTAGAGTGTCCAACCGGAGAGTAGTTAAGAGTAGTATCATAAAGAGAAGATATTTATATGAGAGTGTTCACTAGTGAAAGTATGATCCCTAGGCCTTGTTTCTAAGCATTAAAACACCGTTTGCTACTAGATCTGTTACATGTTTGCTTGCTTTCATATTTATTTCAGTTTTACTTTAGTCTTTTCCACCCTTCAAGCTATTTTCTATCACCGTTACCACTTATAATTATCTATACCACTTGTATTTCACTATCTCTTCGCCGAACTAGTGCACCTATACACCTGACAAGTGTATTGGGTGTGTTTTGGACACAAGAGACTTTTTGTATCTTGATTGCAGGGTTGCTTGAGAGGGGATACCTTTGACCACTTCCTCCCTGAGTTCGATAAACCTTGGGTGATCCACTTAAGGGAAAACGTGCTGCTGTTCTACAAACCTCTGCACTTGGAGGTCCAACAACTGTCTACAAGAATAGAAGTGTGTAGACATCAAGCTATTTTCTGGCGTTGTTGCCGGGGAGGTAAGGTAAAAGGTACTCACATCCTCCGGTGTGAGTGCTCGAAGTTATTTCCTTTAGATTCTGCAATTTTTTTCTTTTTGTTTCTTGTTTTCACTAGTTAGGCTTAATGGAAAATAACAACAAAATTAGAGAGCTTTATAGTATTTATCTTGAGTTAGGACATGAAGTGTTTGAAGAGAAAATTAAAAAACCTATGGAACTTTATTTGCATGCTAATAGCAATGTTGTTAGTATGAATTCTTTGGACACCATTATTGCTAATGCTATAGAAAAGTCTAAGCTTGGGGAAGCTAGTTTTTATGAAAATGATCTTTTTAGTTCCCTATCTTTGGAAGATAGCTATTCTATTGCTTATGATGATACCAAACCTCCAATATATGATGATTACAATGATGAATATGATATTTTCAGTCCACCTACTATTGAGGAGGAAATTAAATATAACTACAATATGCCTCCTATATTTGATGATTATGGTGATGAGAATAATAATGATAGCTATTTTATTGAAATTGCTCCCACTACAATTAATAAGAATGACTATGTTTATGTGGAGAGTATTAATTCTTTTATGCATGTGGCTCATGATAAGAATGTTTCATGTGATAGTTATATTGTTAATTTTATTCCTGATGCTACTTAAAGTTATTATGAGAGAGGGAAACATGGTTTTATGTGTCTCAACAATATTAAATTTCCCCTCTTTATATTGAAAATTTTGAAGTTGCACTTGTTTTTCTTTCCTATGCTTGTTGCTTTGTGCTTTCATGACTTGTTTCTTTACAAGATTATTTTGCATAGGAAGTGGGTTAGACTTAAATGTGCTTTGAATTTGCTTCTTTATGCTCTCTTTTACTTCAATTCATATTTCTTATGTAAGCATTTTCTCAAACTATCATGCCTAACTTAAAGGCGTTAAAGAAAAGTACTTATTGGAAGATAACCCAAAAGTTTTAGTTGAGTCTTGGAAGTTATTGCTTCAGTAATAACTTCTCGTTATCCGTTTTATTTGATTTTTGTGCCAAGAGTAACCTCTAATGAGAGAGAAGTAATGATTGGGAAAGTTGCTGTCCCGAAACAGATTTCTATGCTTCACCGTAAAAATTCGTGTAAAATCTATGTACGTCGTTTTGAGGCGTGAATTTTTGTGCTTCTGCCCCAGGTTGTTATCCAACTTTCGGTATTTCAACACTTTTCAATTTGAGCAACAGAAGGTCTTCAAAAAAAATCGCCTTTACCTGCTGGTCTGTTTTGACAGATTTCTGTCATTTTTTGCATTTGCTTCTTGTTGGTTCCTTTTTGAGTTCTTTTGGAGAATTGAGCTTTTTGAGGGAAGTGCTACAGTAACTTGTGTTTTAATGGAAGTTTTATTTGTGTTGGAACTGAACCAAAAGACTTATTATCTTGAGTACACTAATGTTGCTAATAAAGATTGTGTGAAGTTTTGTATGAAGGAAAAATTTTAGGTGTAAGGAGATAATGATGTAATGAGATGAAAGATGGAATAAAGCTCAAGCTTGGGGATGCCACGCGTGTCAACCCAAGAAATATTCAAGAAGTACAAGCGTAAAAGCTTGGAGATGCCCAAGGCATCCCCTTCTTCATCAATAAAAGTTCCAGATTTCTTCCAAACACTTCATTTTTATTGTTTCATGCACAGTTGTGTTGTTCTTGGAGCGTCTTCTTTTTCTTTTTCGTTTTGGTTTTTAGTTTGCTTGGTTTTCTTATTTTTCTGAATAAATTGGTTGGACCCCCTCTTTCATGCATTGGTTTTCAAATAGTTTGGTTTGGATTGGAAAAGAGTAGGAAAGTTCATGCTTAAGTGGTAAAGAGAGCTTGTTTTTCACTGTGGCCTATGCTTTGTCATGTCATGCTTGGTATTGTTTTGGCTTTATACTTAGTGATTTTTGTTGTAGCATGACATGTTATAAACAATTGAGATTGCTTAATGTGCCTTGGAAGAATCATGCGTTGTTTTAGCATATTAAAGCATAGTATTGTGGTATTCTCCTTTGATGCTTTATTTGGGTTGACTTGGCGCATGATCACACCATGTTAAGACTATATAAAGTCACCATAGCCTCTATGATCCTTTAGTTTACGACTTGTAATATCACTTTATGCTTTAATTAATGATGTTTTGTCGCTCTGCATGATTATGGCCATTATTGCTCTCTTAGTTGGTCGCTCCCAGTCTTTTGCTAGCCTCCACAACCAAGTATGAGTCCCACTCATGCATCCAACTCCTAAAACCAAGTTATTTAAAAGAGTCCACCATACCTACCTACTATCATATGCTATTCCAAGTATATTCATGTTTTTATCTACCTTCCGAATTAAACTTGCTATGAGAAAACTAGTGATTAAAGCTCTCACGAACTTGATGGCACACTTTACTTTTCTTACCCTTAATAAACTTGAACCATTGTGTCGTCTATGTTGTATATGCTTGCACTTATTTGTTGAGGATTAGCAGAACCATGCTATCATGGGGAACGCTTTCAACATTGCACTTGTACTTTGTACCTAGTTGATATCATGCTCTTTTGTCTATGGATGTCGTCGGTGTGAAATGAAAGGGGAGCTTGTAAGTCCATGGAGTTATGTATATGTGTTAGAGAAACGCCTGGGATGCTGGTCTAATCCATGCTGTCATGGTGCAAACCTGCAGCGTAACCATAATGAGCTGTCTATGAAGCATTCTTCTTATAAAAAAAGAGTCAGATATTAAGAAAAAAGAGATATGAGAAAAGAGGAAAGAGAGAAAAAAGCACCATATTCCCATGGTAAATAAGAAGATTGTTGAGATGCTCGTTGTCTTCTTGCCTTGTCATTTTGATATGGGGATTCTTCCGTATCATCGGGCAAGGGGTACCCCGTTGGCGGTTCTCTATGATACACATGTACTTACGATGACAAGAACTTACCGGTGACTAAACTTGAGTAGCATGAGGAGCGGCCCTCGTATTCAAGGGACATGAGATTTCCAACTTATACTTTGTCAAGCATATACTCCATAGTTTATTCACTTTAACCTTAATCACTTCAAGATGCTTATGATAGGGGCAATGAGAGCTGAAAGCTATTAAGTACCATAATTTTTGGAAGCTCTTTATGAAACTTGAATCCCTACTTCCTTCTATGAAGGCCTTTCTTTTACTTTTATGTTGAGTCTCCACCTTCTATCTTTATGCACCTACTTTGATAGCATAGTGGCCATTCTTAGTTCTATGTGCATTGTCCCAAGACTTGTTGATTGATGCATAACTTTGATATTGCATGTTTTAAACTATTTGTATCTAGTCACTCTTATGAACTTTGAAGGTGTCCTATGCATTTATGTTTGCTACTCTATGAGGGACAAGCTGAATGCCACTATGCTATGTTTTCTTTATGTGAAACAAACAAACGTCTTGCAAAGCATTGTTATTCATGAATCTTTTGTTTGTATCCATTCATGTTACAACATAGTTGCTATGTCTTATTGTTAGAACTTTATCTTTCATGCTATGTTGAAGTACTATGATCCTAGCTATCAATGTTTTACAAATACTTTGATCAAGTTTATGATGGTGCATGTCACCTCAAAAATTATTCTTTCTTTTTATCACTTACCTACTCGAGGACGAGCAGGAGTTAAGCTTGGGGGATGTTGATACGTTGCAAACATATTTATAATTTTTGATGTTCCGTGCTTGGTTTTATCTACTTTGTTATGTTCTGTCCACACTTTGGAGTACTTTTCATATGATTTCTTGGACTAACCTATTAACAAGAGCCACAGTGCCAGTTGCCTGTTTTCTGCTGTTTTTGGTTCCAGAAAGTCAAAAAAATGAATATTCTCGGAATTGGACCGGACAAAAGCCAAAGTCGTTATTTTCCCGGAAGATTCACGGAGCCAGAAGGAGAGACAAAGGGGGGCCACAGGGTGGCTAAACCACCCCTAGGCGCGGGTCCCCCTAGGTCATGCTAGGGCATGGTGTGGGCCCCCTGGCCGGCCACCGACCTTGCCCCTTCGTCTATAAGATCCTCCCGATGCAAAAACCCTAAATAGTCAAGCCTCCAGCCACGAAAAGTTCCACAGCGCCACCGCCACCGAAGGGGAGATTCGGGGGACAGAAAGTCTCTGTTCCGGCACCCTGTCGAGATGGGGAAGTGCCCCTGGAGCCATCTCCATCGATCTCCACCACCATCTCCATCACCATTGTTGATTCCCATGATGAGGAGGGAGTAGTTCTCTCTCGAGGCTAAGGGTTCTACCGGTAGCTATGTGTTCATCTCTCTCTCTCTATGCATGATCTTATTGAGATCATGAGCTTGTAATCTATAGATCTACCTTGCTACTCAAGTGTTTTAATAGATCTCTGCTCTCCCCATGTGTGTGAAGTTGACAGTGTGCACACCGTGGTGGCACTTAGGCTAGAGATTACCAATACTTGTTATGAGTTATATTTGGAGTTGGATGTCTTTATAAAATTGTGGTGTTTGTTTGAACCATCTAGAGCTCAAGGTGACAGTGTGGGGTTATCTGGATGCGGAAAACGAACTTTGAGGTGTGCTGTTATAGCCCTACCATCGATTAGAGTGTCCAACCGGAGAGTAGTATCATAAAGAGAAGATATTTATATGAGAGTGTTCATTAGTGAAAGTATGATCCCTAGGCCTTGTTTCTAAGCATTAAAACACCGTTTGCTACTAGATCTGTTACATGTTTGCTTGCTTTCATCTTTATTTCAGTTTTACTTTAGTCTTTTCCATGCCTTCAAGCTATTTTCTATCACCGTTACCACTTATAATTATCTATACCACTTGTATTTCACTATCTCCTCGCCAAACCAGTGCACCTATACACCTGACAATTGTATTGGGTGTGTTGGGAACACAAGAGACTTCTTGTTTCTTGATTGCAGGGTTGCTTGAGAGGGGATACCTTTGACCACTTCCTCCCTGAGTTTGATAAACCTTGGGTGATCCACTTAAGGGAAAACTTGCTGCTGTTCTACAAACCTTTGCACTTGGAGGCCTAACAACTGTCTACAAGAATAGAAGTGCGTAGACATCAGCACCACGGTGTCGTCCCCTTGTTGGAGGCATTATCTAGGCTTCTCGTAGAATCCCGGAGAGGCATGATGAAGTCTAGGTTGGAGACCACTTAGAGTGTGGGCTTTCGGGGCGCAATGTACATCGTCGGCGACGCTTCTCTGGTGGATTTTACCGGTTGGTCTAGTCCTGCCACTCACTCGCCGACTCTTAGGCGCTTGAGGGTGGACGGTGTGTTGGTCGTGCCATCCTTGGTAATTTTGGTCTCCTGGAGTTTCCTCCTTCGGTTGTGACGCGGTCCGGGAGCTCGGTGTATCCCCCTCCCCACCATTCATGGCGGGAGACGGTGCAATGAGAGTCCTCGTTGCTTTTTTTAGGGAGAGTCCTCATTGTTTGGTTGTTGTGGGTTGCGTTGTAAGATGTGTGGCATCGAGTTTTCATTGTGTAGCCTTCGTGGCGTTGTGCTTGCCATATTACCTTGTTTCTATGAAACTGATACACCTTCCTTAAAAAAAATACTACCTAGAGAACCATTTTTGTCATATACCGCAGGATGATCCACGCGAATACAAAATTATGGTGGTACCCATGCGAACCAAGTATATTTGGTCAAGAACGATTAAAAACAACTTAATCCACCTCTGAATTGGACACGTCGCCTTCCCCACTCTCTGCAACTCCTCCTCACTCTTATCTCTCTCCTCTCAATTGCCCCTTCACATGTCTCCCCACCGCCGGTGACCAGACCGCCCACTGCCCCACTCCCCTGCCTCCTTGCTGTTGGCCTTGACATCCGAACCTTCCCGGACACCGCTGCCTCCTGCGGGGTTTGGGCGGAGCTCCACATGGCCGGTGCCAACGACGTGCCTCAGGTCCACAAGATGGAGGAGTTCGAGCTCCCCTCTGAACTCTTCGCCAAAACGCACAGCCTCCTTACCTCCACGGAAGCCCCCACGCCCCAGCCCCCTCCCTTCACCTACTTCACGCGGTGGCATTTGGGCGGGGGATGATGGTGGTAGAGGTGGAAGTGGTGGGGACGTCGATGTATGCGGATGGGGTAAGGGTGCTTAATCTATGGTTGGAGGAGGCCATTGGCGGCGCCACGTATCCCCTCCACCATTTCCTTTCTCAGCATAGTTGCAGTAGTTGCAGAGTAGACAGTAGTAGCCACCTAGCTCGCCCAGAGCCACAGGTCTCCGCGAGGAATTTTTACAGCAGCAGACATATCATTTTGCAGGTAGAACACATAGTCACACAATATCCGATTTGCTTGTACACACCCTGCTCTTCAGTTACATGTTTCGCCATCTAGGATTGCAAATTTACTGAACATTCCGTCCTTTTTGGCTAGTTGTATTCTTTTCTTTTTGCGTACAAGCAAAATCTTCAAGTCGTGTTATACGGAGTACAGTTATTATTCTGATATAGTTAGCTATGTCTCTTCTAACTATGGTCATACAAGGTATGCTTGCAACTGCTATTATTTCTAGTCTCGAATAATTTTGAAGTTGTTTCTATTTACCCTACAATTTCTTTAGTTTTGAAGATTAACTTGGAAAGTATATTCACTGTATTGCCGGTTGTGTTAACAATGTCAAAACATTCATGTCCATGATATTCAGATTCACTAATCCCAATTGCCTCCTCGGATATTGAATTGCACAAATGATATCTGCAATGTGCTTATTATCCATTTTAGTTGTATTCGAACCCAGATTTTCTTTCGGTGCTCAGTCTTTTCACATTGATTTGCAGAACTTCCCAAACGGCAATCCTAAAATATTCTCCATTCGTCCTAATCAAGTTGAAGAAAATCTCCATAGGATATGTCTGCAAGAGCGGAATGTTCAAAAGATTGATCTCCTAGTTGCTCTGTTACCAGGAAAAAAATGGCAGCCTATGTGGTTATATACATATTGCATGCCTAATGAAATAGACATCGCTGTGATGTCGCAATGTTGTCTAAGGAAGAACGCCTTGAAGTCATCTCATCAATGTTTTGCAAATGTTGCTCTTAAGATCAATGCCAAGGTAAACTCAATAACAAGTATTGTTCAACAAAGCGTGCTACTCACTTATTCCACATAGAAATGATTTACCATCTTTGCAGTGTGGGGGAAGGAACTCGGTATTTGCTAATATACCAGCAAGTTTACCAGTTGTATCTAACAAGCCAACGATTATCTAGGTGATCATGTTACTCCAAGCAATTTTATCTTCCTTTCTTCAAGTCTTTTGTCCTGCACTACAAGCAGGGAGCCCAGAGAAACAAATATTGTATTTGTCTTACATATGATGCATGTTGCATTGTATGGCATACCCCTTTTAGATTAATTTTTTAAATGCTCTGGATACAGGCACAAGTATGAGCAAGGAAGTTCTAGGTAATGGCATTTGGACGCGACCAAGGTGCAGGCGCAAACCTGACAGTGCGATGCAGGAGGGCGAAGTGTGCCGCCGAGCCACGAGCTCGATGTAAAGGAGTGCGAAGGTTCTACGATTTCCCTCGAGGTCGGTGCCCAGTAAAGTGGTGATGGCGACGGCAAGGGCAGCAGCGAGAGCGCACTCCAGGAAAGCGGTGATGAAGGCTAGGACGCTCCGGGAAGCAGGGAGTCCAAGAAGGCATCGAGGGCGGTGGCCGTTAGTCGTCCTAGGAAGGTGCTACGACAGCCCTTGACGTCGCCGTCTAGGACAGCGGTGATGGCGAAGGCGCCGTCCAAGAAGGCGTCGAGGTCAGTATGGCACCGGCATGGCACTTCCCATGTTGCCCTATCTCGAGCGCCGGGAGAAACCCTTGATTCAGCTTGCCGGATCGGACAACGGCGGCACCATGGTGTCATCCCCTTCTTGAAGGCATTGTCTAGGCTTCTCGTAGAATCCCGTAGAGGCATGATGAAGCCCAGGTTGGCGACCGATTAGAGTGTGGGCTTTCAGGGCGCAATGTACATTGTCGGCGGTGCTTCTCTGGCGGCTTTTACCGGTTGGTCTGGTCCTGCCGCTCACTCGCCGACTCTTAGGCGCTTGAGGGTGGACGGTGTGTTGGTTGTGCCATCCTTGGTAATTTTGGTCTCCTGGAGTTTCCTCCTTCGGTTGTGACACGGTCCGGGAGCTCGATGTACCCCCTCCCCACTATTCGTGGTGGGAGACGGTGCAATGAGAGTCCTCATTGCTTTTTTAGGGACAGTCCACGTTGTTTGGTTGTTGCAGGTTGCGTTGTAAGCTGTGTGGCGTCGAGTTTGCATTGTGTAGCCTTCGTGGCGTTGTGCTCGCTATATTACCTTTTTTCTATGAAACCAATACACCTTCCTTGAAAAAAAAATACTACCTAGAGAACCATTTTTGTCATATACCGCAGGATGATCCACGCGAATACAAATTTATGGTGGTACCCACGCGAACCAAGTATATTTGGTCAGGAACGATTAAAAACAACTTACTCCACCTCTGAATTGGACACGTCGCCTTCCCTACTCTCTGCAACTCCTCCTCACTCTTATCTCTCTCCTGTCAATCGCCCCTTCACATGTCTCCCCACCGCCAGTGACCAGACCGCCCACTGCCCCACTCCCCTGCTTCCTTACCGCTGGCCTTGACAATTGAACCCTCCCGGACGCCGCCGCCTCCTGCAGGGTTTGGGTGGAACTCCACATGGCCGGCGCCAACGACGTGCCTCAGGTCCACAAGATGGAGGAGTTCGAGCTCCCCTCCGAACTCTTCGCCACAATGCACGACCTCCTTACCTCCATGGAAGCCGCCACGCCCTAGCCCCCTCCCTTCACCTACTTCACGCGGCGGCATCTGGGCGGGGGATGATGGTGGTAGAGGTGGAAGTGGCGGGGACGTCGATGTATGCAGATGGGGTAAGGGCGCTTAATCTATGGCTGGAGGAGGCCATCGGCGGCGCCAGGTATCCCCTCCACCATTTCCTTTCTCGGCATAGTCGCAATAGTTGCAGAGTAGACAGTAGTCGCCACCTAGCTCGCCTTAGAGTCACAGGTCTCCACGAGGAATTTTTACAGCAGCAGAGATATCATTTTGCAGGTAGAACACACAGTCACACAATATCCGATTTGCTTGTACACACCCTGCTCTTTAGTTACATGTTTCGCCATCTAGGATTGCAAATTTCCTGAACATTCCGTCCTTTTTGGCTTGCTGTATTCTTTTCTTTTTGCGTACAAGCAAAATCTTCAAGTCGTGTTATACAGAGTACTGTTATTATTCTGATATAGTTAGCTATTGTCTCTTCTAACTATGGTATACAAGGTATGCTTGCAACTGCTATTATTTCTAGTCTCGAATAGTTGTGAAGTTGTTTCTATTTACCCTACAATTTCTTTAGTTTTGAAGATTAAGTAGTAGAGATTCGAACCCAGATTTTCTTGCGGTTCTCAGTCTTTTCACTTTGATTTGCAGAACTTCCCAAACGGCAATCCTAAAATATTCTCCATTCGTCCTGATCAAGTTGAAGAAAATCTCCATAGGATATGTCTGCGAATGTTCAAAAGATTGACCTCCTAGTTGCTTTGTTACCAGAAAAAAAATGGCAGCCTATGTGGTTATATACATATTTAATGCCTAATGAAACAGACATCGGTGTGATGTCGCAATGTTGTCTAAGGAAGAACGCCTTGAAGTCAGCTCATCAATGTTTTGCAAATGTTGCTCTTAAGATCAATGCCAAGGTCAACTCAATAACAATTATCGAAGTATTATTCAACAAAGCGTGTTACTCACTTATTCCACATAGAAATGATTTACCATATTTGCAGTATGGGGGAAGGAACTCGGAACTCGGTATTTGTGGATATACCAGCAAGTTTACCAGTTGTGTCTAACAAGCCAACGATTATCTAGGTGATCATGTTACTCCAAGCAATTATATCTTCCTTTGTTCAAGTCTTTTGTCCTGTACAAGCAGGGAGCCCAGAGAAACAAATATTGTATTTGTCTTACATCCGATGCATGTTGCGTTGTATGGCATACTCCTTTTAGATTAAATTTTTAAATGCTCTGGATACAGGCACAAGTATGAGCAAAGGAAGTTCTAGGTAATATTATTTGGACGCGACCAAGGTGCAGGCGCAAACCTGACAGTGCGATACAGGAGGGCGAAGTGTGCCGCCGAGCCACTAGCTCGATGTAAAGGAATGCGAAGGTGCTACGATTTCCCTCGAGGTTGGCGCCCAGTAAAGTGGTGATGGCGACGGCAAGGGCAGCGGCGAGAGCGCCCTCCAGGAAGGCGGTGATGAAGGCTAGGACGCTCCAGGAAGCAGGGAGTCCAAGAAGGCATCGAGGGCGGTGGCCGTTAGTCGTTCTAGGAAGGTGCTACGTCAGCTCTTGACGTCGCCGTCTAGGACAGCGGTGATGGCGAAGGCGCCGTCCAAGAAGGCGTCGAGGTCGATGATGGCAAAGGCTAGGGCGCCGTCCAAGAAGGCTGCAATGGCGCTGTCCGTCAGGTGCTCCAGGGCGGCGGCGAGGGAGACGGCGAGGGCCCGTCCGTGGATCCTCGGCCGCGTTGATCGTTGGAGTGATCAATTTTTCCTTTTTTTCGTTTGCGAAGGGAAACGGTACGTGGTGTGGGAATTTTCATATGGCAGAGCACAGTCCGTCCAACCTATTTGCTAAGTGTACCCGATCTAATTTGTTGGCTAATGTAAACCGTTAGATTTAGATTACAGTGCCCAATCGGACGTCTGTAGCAAGTTCTTGTACGGTTGATGGGGTGTCTCTAGGGAAATTCTTGTTGGGACCTTTATAAGTAGTAGAGATTGATATCTTGGGCATGAATAGAGTATACGCGCAAAATATATGGAATCCCGACTCGATTTATTTGATATCAAAACTTCCTCAATTACACGCCATAATTCAAGGCATCCATGAGCACGTATTAGTCACGCTAGAATTAGTTTGCACAATTTATTAGTAGCATGCAATATCTGTCGATGTAATTGGCGAAAAGATATGATACGGGCTGTCTTATGATAGCAGATCACATGCCACATTACCGTGGCGCTATACTTGCCATTGCCCGCATCTCTATGGCGTGCTATAAATATGGCGCTACTCGGTCGTGTAATCGGATCGTACCAGATGTGGATGATCCGAGTGCTTGTCCTTGCCGTGGTCCTCTGCGGCGGCGTGCCCTGGGGCGCAGTCTGCGCGCCGGCCGCCAACCCCATAGACGCTGCGGCCATGCAAGCCATCGCCAAGTCGATCGGGTGGGGCGTCAAATCCTCCGACCCGTGCACCTGGGCAGGCGTGAGCTGCAACCAAGTTGGCCGCATCACCTCCATCGTCGCCAGCCACGCCGGCCTCCGCGGCTATCTTGACGGCGGCGATCTAAGCAAGCTCACATTCCTGTCCAACCTCGACCTCAGCTTCAATGGGCTCTCCGGCAGCCTCCCTGTGCTGCCGAAGCCCCTGCAGTTCCTCCGCACCATCGATCTCGGCTCCAACTCCTTCAACAGACTCCCCGACGGCTTCTACGCCGGCCTACCTGCCCTCGAGACAATCGTACTCGACAACAACAGGCTGAGGTTTGCATGGAGCGAGCAGAGTGATATCCCGTCCTCCCGCCTACGGAGCTTCTCGGCCAACAACGTATCCATGTACGCCGGCTTCCCCAACTTCTTCGGCAACGCCACCTCGTTCCCGGCTCTCGAGAGATTGTCTCTAGCGCGGAACCAGATATGGGGGACCGTGCACACCGGATTCGGGGCTAACAGCAAAATAAGGTATCTTGATATCGGTGGGCAGACCGGGAACGCTGGTGATAGGATGAACGGGCGCCTGGACGTGTTCATCGCCGGCATGCTGAACCTCGTGGAGGCGCACTTGGATCACTACGGCTTCAGCGGACCCCTGCCCGACGCCACCAAGCTTGTGAACCTGCGTGTCTTTGATGCATCCTATAACGACCTGTGTGGAGCCCCCAAATTCCCCACTGGGACGACTGTCGACCTCACTGGAAATCCGAGAGTCGGCCGTGGATGCTAGTTATGTATGATCATATGTAGTTTATCAATAATCTATACATGAACTGTCAAGACCATGTGGTTCTTTCCGGTTCCCAAATTGAGTCGTTTCCAGATAACCTGATTTCTTTTCACAACTGTTTTATTAATTAAGGTTTTAACTTTTATACGGTCCCTTCTTTTACAAGGATTTTCCTTTTTATTTGACTAGTAAGCGACTGCACGTCTACAAACTTCGTGTCATATGTTCCCTAAAAAAACTCCGTGTCATGTTTTTGCCCCATGTTACGTGTTCCAACACCCCCGCTCCCTTTTCTCCTTAAATTACCATTAGGACACGCACCTGGTTTTGAATCAATCAAGGTTCAGGAGGTAATTGCGGTTGCTGCCTGGTATATCTGGTGGATGCGACGCCGACAGTCCCATGGTGAGCAAGTACCTCCAATATTGAATTGCATAAATTCAATCAGAGCAATTGCAGCTAACTCGGCTAGAGCGCTAAGCTGCCAACGTCATCACATAAGAGGAAGAGTTGGCTTAAACCTTGCTCAAATTCTCTGAAGTTGAATGTTGATGCTGCATTTTCAGCTGGGAACCAATCAGGTGCATCAGGAGTTGTGCTACGGAACAGTCGTGGAGACTTTGTGTTGGCAATGGCGACATATATTCCTCATGTGGCATCTGCAGGTATATATGGCAGAATCGTTGGCCATGTTACATGGTTTATTATTAGCTAATTCCCTGGGGTGCAATAATATTGTTGCGGAGTCGGATGCACTTGAAGTTATCCAATTATGCTCGGGAGAGGATCGAATATGGAATGAATCCGCTGCAGTATATGCCGATATCTTTTCACAAGCTGGTAATATTGGGAAGGTCGAATTCATTCGTTGTGGGAGAGAGACGAATGAGGTAGCTCATGTAATAGCTAGGCATTGTTTTACTTCTCAAATTTTATGTAATTGGATTGATGAACCCCCTAGTTTCATACTTCAAACTCTCCTGAACGATGTAACGGTTATCTGATTTGAAATAAAGCTAGCCATGATGGCCTTCCCTCGAAAAAAAACACTCTCGCTCCTACCCCTCTCAAGATCCCAAGCCACTTACTCGGTGATGCTCGGCTAGATTGAGTTTTTTTACCAACCACATATTTCATTAATCGAAAAACAAGTTACAATAAGCAACACACAATGAAAACTAAGAGATAGACCGGGATAAAATGATTTTCCTGAATGTACAGATAAAATCCTAAGAGACGGAGAAATACAATACAATTCCTAGGGTTTACTGCAACAGCCGAAGCCATCGGCCGCCTCCCAACTCCAGCACCATCGAGACACACACCGGAAACTACGTCAAGCTTCCACCATTGCAAGGTAAAAAAAAACATCATCGCCAATGAGGCTTTGTTAGCCGGTGAACAGGCATGTTGCATGCAGCGAGGGCACATGTCGTTGTGGCACGTCGACCGGGATGTCCCCGTGCTATCTTGGACCAAGATTGCCGCCTGCCATCGACGAAGTCGGGGAAGAATAGCAAACCCACCACCTCCAGACCACTATCCTCTTTCTCCAGAGAAACCACCTCATCCCGACTGCCAGCATCATCGTAGATAACAACGAACGCCAACAACAGACCGACAAACAAATCTCGCCAGATCTGAAGAACGACGAGAATGCCAAGTTGTTTATCTAAAGGACCGACCAACACACGTTGCCATCAACTCCGAGACGCCGCCATGAAGGTCGTCGCTGGTGTGGAAGTAGAGTTGAGGCAGATTGATTTGCCCAGGCGCCGATCCCACCACCCCAACGGCGCACCACAACAGACAGACCCAAACCCTAACTACTAGACCAAAACGAAGGAAACGAGGCCCCCTCTCACTCCTGTCGCTGGGGTGGCAAGCGGAGAAAGAGGGGACCGACATCTTGGTTGGTGGAGATCGGGGGAGTTTTTCCGCTGCAGCCGCCTCTAACTCGTGAGGGACGGCTAGATTTAGTTATGCCATCTCTTAGGTCAGTCTTTCCACCCACGCAAACGGTGCGGCTACATTGACACTGGTTGTTGCCGCAAGACCTCGTGGTGGGCACAAGAAATATATTTTCATCTCACATGCACCATCACCACATGCCCACAAAATTGCCATGTTGAGTCCCTTTGGGCACCTTTGGTAGGCTGGCCGAGGGCCAGCCAGGTCCCGGGGAGATGAAGTTGGGTCGATTGGTTGCATGTCTGGCCTCCAAGTTGTGGCATGAACGAACTGAATTTTAAAGCACCTCCAGGTAAGGCCTGTTAGTAATTGCGGATTCAGTCTTTTCTAGCGAACCACCATCGGTATGCCCACCCCAGATGTAAAAGGGGAGATTCCCATCACGAGCTCGACCACACATGGAAATGGTGGGAGCACGTGCATGCCTCTATGAAAAGGGAAAAGGGGACGATTCGGTCACCACCGCCGAAATCCTTCATCTATGTCCACTCTCCACCCCCCCCTCCCCCCCCCCCCCCCCACACACACATTGAGCTCCTATGTTGGATCAGAGAGCAGGTTAATGGCGTGCACTCATCTCTAGCCGGCGACGGTGGCAGCGACAATGGTGAGACTACTACCAAAACATCATCCCCCGGCGAGCTCTCTTTCCTGGTCGCCCCGCACCAACGCCCCCAATGATCGCGCCCAAATTCGAAATGAAGCAAGCAAAAACTTAAAAGTTCACGCCCACACGCCGGCCAACAAGTTCGTAGTTCACGGCCATAGCAGCCTAAAATGCCACAGTCTAGCGGTGGTATCATATTACAAACAAGCCATCAAATGAAGTCGAATTTAAAATCTGAACATTTTCATTTAAATATTTTTTTAAAACCGAACAAATTTGAAATTTGAACACATTTTTATTTAAACAAATACAAAATCTCAAAAAAATTGAAATCTTAATGTTTGCAAAACTGTTTTTTTTTCAAATCTAAACTTAAGTAAAAGTCGATAGAGTAAAGTAAAAAAATAAAACAGAAAATGAGAGAAAAGGCCGAACTAAGCTGGCCCGTACCGTGCGCGGGGTGTCCGGCGCGCAGTGCACGCCGACCTAGTCGGTATATAGGAAATCACGGATAGAGGTATATACATTTTTAGTCCCACAACTTGCATCACAGAAGCATTTTAGTCCCACATCTTGCAAAGTGAGTAATATTAGTCCCACAACTTGCAACTCGGAGCATTTTAGTCCAATTTAATTGAATTTCTGTGATTTTGACCGAATTCGGTCCACTTGTATGTCGAAACTCATTCTGCAAAATGACCCGCTTGCAAACTTGGCCTGACAGGGGCCCCTTCCATCAGTGACCAAATAATAAAAAATCTCAAAGTTGCACAATGGCAGGAGTTGAACTCACGACCTGCGATCTTAAACTAGTAGAAGCCACATCTTGCAAAGTGAGTAATATTAGTCCCACAACTTGTAACTCGAAGCATTTTAGTCCAATTTAATTCAATTTCTGTGATTTTGACCGAATTCGGTCCACTTGTACGTCGAAACTCATTCCGCAAAATGACCCGCTTGCAAACTTGGCCTGACAGGGGCCCCTTCCATCAGTGACCAAATAATAAAAAATCTCAAAGTTGCACAATGGCAACAGTTGAACTCACGACCTGCGATCTTAAACTAGTAGAAGCTTGCCAGCACAACACACTTGGAGACCTTATAAATATAAGAACACTTGTTTTGATATAAATTAATTTCAGGCTGATATGTCATACGCCATTCGTAAACTACCACACACACACGAGTGAAGCGAAGTTTTATTTATACACTCAGTCTACATGTAAGCCTTTATTTTGGCATTCAAAAATACGTGTTCTAAAGTTGGAAAGATTCTAAAAAATACAAAATTTCAATCCCAAATAATTTGTGTTCTGGGCTACATAGAAAAGACAAAATTAGAGATCTATGTTTGTAAATGGTACACCTTCAAAGTCAGAATTGTCTTTTCTTAGCCCCAATACAAATCAATCTTGGTTAAATTTTGCATACTGAAGCTTATAGCATTGCCCACATGTACGTATTTTTAAGGTGTTTTTATACTTTTAATTCCATTTTTAAATGTTTAAAACAAAGTCCTCCACATTGCTCGGGTTTCAAAATAAATGCCTGCACAGATGGCGCATAAGATTAGGCTGACAGCGAACGTGAGTATTTTTACGTATGTGTGCATACATATTGTATAAAATGTTTTACGCCCTTCTTTGTATTTAGCATCGGTCAGCGCAGTGGCTTGAGCGGGTTGGTTAACCATTCAAAAGGTTTTGAGTTCGAGTGCGTCCCACGCGAGAGCTAACTTTTCTGTACGTGCACTGACAGGTGGACCTGCCTCTTGGTACACATGCCGTAGAAACGTGGGTTATTTTGAAAAAAATGTGAGGTCAAAGTTGGACAAATTTGATCAAACTCGTTGAAATTTTATCAAAGTGGACTAAAATATTCATGGAATACAAGTTGTGGGACTAGTGTTGCTTAGATGTAGGATTAAAATACTCCTGCCATGCAAGTTGTGGGACTAAAAAAAATATATACCTTTCACGGATATATGGCCTTTTGGCTAGTCACCCAGCATGGGAGGTCCTATGCGCCGCTTTCAGAGGCACGGTCCATTCACGTCGCCTGAAGCGGCAACAAACGGGATGACCCAATAACACGAAATTCAAAGCTCGTTGGTTCGTTACAATAGAGGACGGGTGACCGGCTTTCTTATTGTTCCAGTTTTGGCCGAACAAATTTGAAATCTGAACTTTGAAAACAGAAACAAATTCAAATTTGAAATCTAAAAAAAATCGAAATATGAACTATTTTTTAAAAATCGATAAAATAAATTGCAGGAAAACAGAAAAAATAGAAAAGGAAAATAAAAAAAGAGAAAAGGAAAAAAGAATAAGGGGGAGCGACCACCTGGGCCCGGCCCAAAACACGAATATTAAAGCAAAACAACTACGCGAGGGGTACGCGGCGCGAGAGTGAACCGCCGCAGGGGGTGGCAAATAGGAATTCCGGGCCAGCACCGTGTCATGCCCCGCACACGGAGCCCAAGTGGACTGGACCGGTTCAGCTACAAGAAGAAGAGCAGTGACAGACTGACAGTCATCGGATCAAACAGAACAGAATGAACTGAATCCTATCTCTCTGCTGCTTGCTCGTTCTTCCTCTCAGACCCCGTCTCCTTCCTCCTCAGGTCCGGTGGCTACCACAAGCCACCGTTGTATCTCGAATTCTTGCGACCTCACGCACCGATCCACACCGGAGGCAAGGGGTGTCACAATTTGGTAGATCAGAGACAGGTTTCGTTCCACAAAAATTCCCCGGAAAATTTTCCACAATTTTTTTCCCCGTTTGATCTGGTTGTGCGGAGGTGATGGAGGTGGCAACAACAACAACAACAACAGAGGCGAGCTTGAGCGCCATCAACGAGACCTTGATACAGATGCTACTGGTTTCGAAGAACATGACGGTGGTGCTCGCGTCCATCGCCACAACCACACCGATGTTCGTGCTGGGTGGAGTCCTGGATCAGCAGATTACCGAGCCTTCGTCGTCCTCGCTCTTCTCGGCGATTCAGGTCGTGGGCGCTGGTGCTCTGCACGCGGACGCAGTCTTCGCTTCCGCCATGCCCATCAAGTGTTCGATAAAAAGCCCTGGCCACTACTGCGGGCCAATGACACTGCAAAGCTCCTTGCTACGACCTCGTCCGGTGCCGTGAACTGCAGGCTGCAAGGTGTGGGCGGGACAATCATGACCACGCCCGCAGGCTGCTCGGCGTATGTCCTCACCGCCTCTGCTGCAGGTGCTCGCTGCCAACAACGACCTGTGTAGCACCTCCTTCCCCCGCTTTGATGGCACGAATCCAGGCCTCTGGCGAACTCAATGTCTCGAGTACTTCACTCCTTCAGTATACATAAGTGCATGTGGGTTCTCAGCTGCATCGATGCACATAGATGGTAAAGCCAAGGAGTGGTATGAGGCATACAAGTTTCGTCAAGTGATTGGTGCTTGGCGTGAGTTCATCGACCATGTCGAAGCACAGTTTGTTGTTGGGAATCTTTCACCGTCGACAACAATACTAGGTGCTTCTCATCCGTGCGGTGTTGTTCATGTTAGTGGGGACATCTCACCGAAAATGCCCGCTAGATGTTCACCTGTGAGCCCCAAGAAGGTGATGGTCACAGCTGCCGAGCCGGCGAAGTGGACTATTTTTCAACTTGAAGAGAGTATCAAATTGCAGTTTGCACAGTTGAAGTTGGACCTGATCACTGAGTACGAGGATGGGACAGTACCTCAGATGGCAGATCCAGTTGCAGATTCTTCTGAAGAGGTGTTGACACATGTTTGTGGTGTATCTATGTTCCTTAAGCTTTCGGTGGAACCTGCAGTGGTGGTATTCGCAGAAGCAACTTGGATGGACCTTGCCAAGGATGTAATCACTTGCGTTGGAGGCTCGTCACTCTTTCTGGAACCTGGTTTGAAATCTGCAAATGAGATGGTTGCTGAAAGGCCTTCCAAGGGCATGGCGTTGGGCGAGGAGCTTGCTGACACTGTGTTAACTCATGTCGGTTGTGGCTCTTGTGACAAGATGGTTATATTCTCCCGTCATAACATGATGCAGATGAATTACTCAGAGGACAACGTTTATTGTCCAAACATAGAGCTCAAGGCACACTCTTTTGCAAGAAAATGGTACTCATATACTGTTGGGCCATTCTCACTACAGCTTGACTCCAACAGTAACACGCTCATATTTCCATGGGATCCAGGAAAACTGATATGGTTCTCGCAGCTTACAGCAAGTGACCCATCCCTAAATTTTGAAGATTCAAATTTTTTGAGCATCGCTATATGTATGGTGCATTCTGGTAGTTCTTGTGTCTTTCGTTGTGCTAAGGAACCAAGGAAGTCCTTCTACTATATGCAGACATGGTCCATGGAGAATGGAATGCATTCAGCAACAAATAATCGACTGGAACAGCTGCAACCTTTGCCCAACAACTTCATATGCAAGAACACAATTCATGTTGGCTCTTGGGGATAGAATTTTGTATGATTGGCATGTGCTGATACAACTTCCACACATGCAGCGAGATGATGGTAATCAGTGCAATCACAAATTTGGGGATGCAACGTTGTGGCTGATTAGAAACAGTGGTGTGGTACTGGTCTGCAGTAGTTTGTGGCCAACAGAAGTGAAGATGTGGACAAGTACAAAATTGCAGCAGACAACTTATCCCTTTTCATGTGTCAGCTACTGAATGAAGAACTCAAAGTTGGACATGCATATGAAATTAAGCATCCCTTGGAAACACTAGCTGATCTTACTTTTCTACACACCGCTGTAAGTCCCAGGCTCACCTCATGGCCAAGATTTTCACTTGAGGAAAATGCAGAAAATGGCATAATGCTCATTGGGACAAATCTACAAGGCTATGCCTATGAATCCTACTCCAAACAGCAGGCCAAGCTGCAGGTACAGCTACGTGATGTGCACATCAACACTTTGTGTTCAAGATTCACATTAAAGCCATGGGATCTGGGCATTGCCGCAATCCGTGAGTGCACAGTGCTTGGCGATGCCAATTTTGAATTTGGAGCTACCATGTGCGATGACTTGACCGAGCCATTGCTTGAGGGCAAGCAATGTTTCTTGGAGGCGGTAATGTCATGCCCCGCACATGGAGCCCCATTGGGCTTTGTCTTTGTGGGAAATGGCCCAACTGGACTGGACCAGTTTAGCTACAAGAGGAAGAGCAGTGACAGTCACCGGATCAAACAGAACAGAATGAACTGAATCTCTCTACTGCTTGCCTGTTCTTCCTCTCAGACCCCGTCTCCTTCCTCCTCAGGTCCGGTGGCTACCACAAGCCACCATTGTATCTCGAATTCTTGCGACCTCACGCCCCGATCCACCCCGGAGGCAAGGGGGTGACACACCACCTCACACGGCACTTTGTTCGGCCCTAGTTCATCAAGGTCAAGGAGGATGATGGCGAGCGGCGCAGTGTCTCACCTCCGATACCTCTTCTCCCCTGGTTACCGGATTTATAAATGACGTATCTATCGATATGGAGCGGCCCTCTCATGTTGCTTCTCTTTGTCGATTCATGCAAAGTTAAGTACTTATGTTCCTAGAAGAATCTGTTGATAAGAAAGATAGAAAGTATATTTGGAAGTCAATTATGAATTTGCACCGGGCAAAGGGAGAATCCTAAATGCGTATTATAGCAACCATTTACATCAACTTGTTTTAAGATGCAGCGTTACTTCTTAGTTACTGAAGAATCGAACTGTAAAACCTGTATTTTTTCAGATTTGGGAGTAGAAAAAAGTACAAATTATCATGGTTTACAAGCAACACTAAAAAATTTCTATTGGCTTTTATTTCTAAAATTTCCATATCGATAGATATGCCATTTATCTTTGCTTGGGCTTGAAGCATTTATTTCTGTATTCTTTTATTTTCTTAGTCCAGAAAGAATGTTTATTGTACTTGATTTCTCTACTGCCCTGTCTATCTTCTTAGTCCTGGGAAAATAATTCTTTGTACTCCCTCCGACCCATATTAGTTGATTTAGATTTATCTAGATTCGGATGTATCTAGTAGTAAAACATGTCTAGATACATCCGAATCTAGACAAATCCGAGTCAACTAATATGGGTCGGAGGGAGTACTTGATTTCTCCACTCCCCCATTTATCCTTGCAGAAAACAAGAATTCTTATCGGCTCTAAAAGGCTCTTCTACTGCACCATCGCTTTTCAATTACACTATACCTTGCCTCGGAAAATTTGCGGTTTGCTTGGTTCCACTCTGTTTTCTGGACCAGTTAATTCACCTCCCAAATCCCATGAACCTGCCCCTTATCGTTTAATCAAAGGGTCTGCTGTCTTAAAAGTAAACTTTCTTAATCAGTCAATGGACTCTTTTGCAAATCTTATTTTTTTCTATATAACAAGGCATAACCTTTTAAATTTTTTGGTAGATACATAGATATGGAAACATGGCTACAATTTCAGTTTGTTTTAACTTGAGTCTCACGTTTTATCTGCAGGCGGTGTCACTGAATGAGGTTTGTCTGATCAGAGCATCGACTTCTTCTATACATGTCCTGATTGCCGGAGAAGCCCACACGAATAAGTTGATTAACTATATGTATGCATTATTACATTTACCGTGACCAACATGTGAAGATGAAGCTGAACATCATTTGAACATATTTCATGGAATCAGGGACTAAATCTTGACACTTTGTTTGAGGCAAAAGAGCGGAGTTCTGAAATAGTTCAGCTTGGAATATATGCTATCTTTGTTATGTTTGGTTTCCCATACTATTTACCTGCTTTTTCCTATGCTTTTACATAAATTATATCTCATTTCAATGTGCTTATTTGGGTTTAGCTCCTGATTATGATTTTTTTTCTTCGAATTCTGCTTATGTTGGCCATGCCATGGATTAATTCCTTTGGCATCATTTCTCTATTTTTGCATCATTGGCACTTGCTTCATTTACTTGCCAGTTTCAGGTTTAGCTCTCAAGCTTGAAACAGTTTGGCCATATGAATTTAAGCTTCCTGTATGGACGTGAAACTATTGTTTTCTTGTGCTAATTGGTATGAAAATCTTTGATTAATTATTCTGGTTTACTTTTGTTTTCTATTTTCTGCCCATTCCAATCCAACCACCTCCATGCTGAATTTGCCTGGTATGTTTATGTAGCATGAGGTTTTTAAAATTTCAGTTGTTTACATTGTATCCTTGCTTTATTTATGGGTGAAGAATTTAGTTACTGTTGCATGCTTATGTTCAAAGGTTGTGCTAAATTGTACTGAAATAAAACGTACTGAAATATCCCTACTACTACAATTGGTTCTTGAGCTGTCAAAGAAACAAGAAAAGCACTTGGGAAGGATTTGGTCATTTCGTCCTTTGCAAGTAAATGGGCTAAATAAGGTAAGCTTCAGTAAAACCGCTGTGCTTACATCAAATATTTTACCTCTTTTCATCTTATATATGCATGTTTTGTTGCTTGAGTTAGAATTTCAAATACTCCCTCCGATCCAAATTAATTGACTTGGATTTCTCTAGATTCAGATTTATCTAGCACTAAAACATGTCTAGATACATCCGAATCTAGACAAATCCGAGTCAATTAGTTTGGATCGGAGGGAGTATGAAAATTGAAGTGATTTTTGGTAGATGCACAAGCTTTGTTTTTCTTCTCTAGGAGAGTGTTCCAGAACAATCATATATTTAAATTTGCTACCTTTTTAGTAATTTTTGTTTTCTACTTGAAGCTACCATGTCATTGTTGTTAGTGGGGGGAGAGAGCGAGTAGACACGAAATTTTGGTTTGCTGGCCATGAGAATTATTCTTTGTATTGCTTGGTACTACAACTTGATATTGCACGGTTTTTAGAGTTAAAGAGAAGCTAGCTTTACATAGAGCCGGAGCACCTGTTCACTTCCCATTTGTGCTCTGATTTCGCCTCATGTAGCCAATTGTCCCCATATACGGGAGCTCTATACGACAACTGTTTGTAGATTGTAGTTTCTGTAGTGACCCAACATAGCAGGGGCGGAGCTACACCCAGGAATTAGGCATTTCTTTGTTTTTCTAGCTCCACCGGCCCGCCAAGACTACTATTTCTGAAAAAAAAATCTTGCTCCCGTGCAGCCTGGCCCGCCCAGGAATTCAGATAAAGCTCCGCCAGTGCAACCAAGTTTGCATATGTTTGATTCTGGGTTGGTTTCTGTGTTTGTTGTACGCTGGGTTAAGGGATTTTCCTTGACCCTTTTATTGGACATAGATGACAGAGCTCCTGCTAATAGTTTCCATACAAAAATCTTATTGAAAAGTTAACATAAAAAAGTAAAATAATTATTTATGTGTATGTGCATTGCATGCTATTGTGTACTTGTGTTATTCCTAGCATGCGGAAAAGGAGAAATAAACCCTTCAATTTTGATTGTGGAAACAGATTGAACATTGACTGAATCATCTGTATCTTAAACTTACTACTGAACTGAACTGAATGAATAAAGGTCCCTGAATGATGAAGCACATCCAAGACTCTGTTATATGCATATATCAATTAGCTTACACACCTGATTGATAGGTCATGTGATTTAGTTACTGTTGCATGCTTATGTTCAAAGGTTCATTTTTGTTTTCGTGAGTGTGGGGGGGGTGGGGTGGGGGGGGTGGGGGGGGGGGGGGGGGAGGGGGGTTTAGTTACCGAGCTATAGTAGCAAACTCATTGTTATTTGCAGGTCTTGTTTGGTTGGAGTCGTTTGTTAGCTAATTTTCTTACAGATTCTAATTTTATGACGTACATGCAGACTGACTTTTTTATGTGTATTTTGCAAATGGATAGATTGGATTGCCTTGTGCACCGGCAAACGTAGCAAAGTCCCTGTTTCATATACTTGGGTGATTTTCAAGTCCATCTGTGGTTCTCTTCGTCCGTAATGAAGAGAGTGTATGTCATAGCTATTGTCAAGATTTAGGTGAGAACCATGGAGCTGTAAGTACATTTCTCATTTACTGTTTGGCAGATTTTTAGTGCTGCAAATATATAGGTTGGATTCTGATTGATATTCTCCAATGTTGCTTATATTTATGAGTTATAGCTGAAGAATATCTAGTGTCCAATCTTTGCATTTCTATCGAGTGCATTAACCACTGGACATGTATATATATGTTGTTTGTTTAGACCCATCTATGCTGTTGTGGTGCTACAATATTCTTGAAAAGTAATTATTGTAGTGATGTCTTGCTGGATGCTTGATGGTTGGCTTTGATCAGAAACTTGATTTTTTTGGCTGCTTACTCAATTAGACAACCTAGATGAACGCATGCAGTGCTTCGTTCCAATATGATAGTAGTAACCTGATAAAGATACGTGTACATTCACAGGACATACTAGAATTGTCGAGCTCATCCTTCATTGAATAATAAGGTTTAGGTAACCGAGTAACAGTCTTTGTTACTTCAGGGGCATTGGTTAGTTGTTTCTTGGAAATTTCAACACCATAATTGAATCAGCGATAAAAGTATGGAACAGATATAAGAATTTGTGGGTGCAAGATATGTATGAAATGACCCATCATAGGATTACTTGGTGTAGTTCTTAGATGGTCTCAGTGAGTATCATTTGTTATAGTGATATCTATAACAGTCTTGATGCATAATTTCAACCCTATTCTTGCTTATCCGTTCTGAGCTCCAAGTTTCATAAATTCTCCTAATCTTTATTTTAACATTTGGCATATATAATACGCTTTCTGCTCCTTTGGGTACATAAAGTACAAATTGATTTGAGTATATTAAATAGGAGTAGAAAAGGCACGATTAAAACTTTGGTACATTCTCAATTGCAATGAATCAACCTTCTTATTAGAATTATTTTTTCAGTTAGGTTTAACATCAATCCTGCCCCACCCCAGACTATGCTTTTGTGTCATAATAGAACATTACGTATTCAGTTATTTTGCTCATCTTTAGTGAACTTTGTACTGTTTCTTGTGCATTTGTGTCGGTTATATTTCCTTTCAGCTTCAGTTTTTTTTTAACTGTGAAACCGTAGGGAAAAACCCCTACCGGTATATCTTTTTTTATATAACAACCTAACTACCAACAAAGTTCAGAAGGGGCTGAACCAACGTGGCTTTCACCCTGAATTGGTGAAGTGCAATATCACTCTTGAACCTTACTTTTCCAACATGCCAGAGATGGGGCCTGACCATTGAAGAAGAAGTCGTTCCTTCCTTTCCATACGTTCCAAGCAGCGCAGACACCTATTTTCATAAAGCAAGGCCCAAAAAAAATTGCCTAGCTTGTACAAAACGTGGAGAAATTTGCAGCGTTGAGTCCCAGTGGATACCAATCAAGT
Organism: Avena sativa; assembly: GCA_916181665.1. Taxonomy (NCBI): domain Eukaryota; kingdom Viridiplantae; phylum Streptophyta; class Magnoliopsida; order Poales; family Poaceae; genus Avena; species Avena sativa. Next base: position 75,621,944 of record OV702292.1, on the reverse strand, counting down.
CCCAGCAAGAGCGTGCAAATGGACATTGGAAGAACAAGTGCTCCCTGGTTTCCTCTTCCTGATCATGGCATAAGACACAGAATGGACCTCCCTCAAAGTGCCAGTTTCGCTTCAGTTTTAGCATGGTTTATGCCTCATTTACAATTGGTTCATGCTTGCATAGTTGATTTCTTACTGTCAACATGCTTCATTCAGAACAAACTATATTTTGCAGTTGCATGAGGCAAGCCATTTTCGTTTTCGTGTTCATCAGGTAACTGTACTCGACGCTGTTGTCACACTATCACCTACTTACCTGTTGCTTCAGTCATAAAGTTGCTTCTCAAGTATACATTTTATTGTACAGTGGACATTAGAATATATGTTTTTGTATGCATGTTAAATGAAAATCTGATTCCTTGATTTTTATATTTTACCCATCTGATCAATTTCCACTGACGAGGGAGAGCTCGTGCCCTAGTTTGTCGAATGTGTTCTTGCCTGAGGTCTTGCATCCAAGCATTCATATTTATACATGATACAAGCACATAACATTATCATAAGTTCAAATAACACCAACATAATGTTGGTTTTTAAGCCTGGATCACACAAGTAAGTGATACACAAGTAAGTGATCTCCTGGAAACCTAGTTCTGTCCCTGAAAACACACGCGAGAAGAAACTCACGAACACACTACACAGAGACAGGGTTTGCCAACGCGCTCAACTTGTGTCTTTTCTCCTTTTCTTTTTCCTTTTATTCAGCGCCCGGGGAAGGACTCGACAAACACCCCCTGAAAACCCGCCATGATCCACATCGAGCGTGCCATCCCACCATCTATGATCATGGTGCATTGTACCGAAACTTACGCCTAACTGAAACAAGGACTTGATCGCAACGTGGACTGAGCACGCTTCTGATCATTACAGAGAAGTCTGAACCTGAACATTCGACAGTTAAGTGACAAACACTAGAACAGCTACAGTAACTGACGAAACTGACAGCTGCAGAAAGAACAAGAACAGAGCAGTGTAGCTGATTTATTTCTACAGGAACAAGAGCTAATTTAAACACATAACACAGACCACAACTTGTGCAGCAGCTAGCGAGCTAGCTAGACATGGAAGAATGGCAGTAGAGTTACCATCAGGGCGACCAAGACACCAACTGTGCTCGGCGCGGAGAGGGAGGTCCCCGAGAGCTTCAAGCCTGGGTTTCCTTCAATCCAGACAGCCACGTCGTCACGGAACTTGGGCATCGTGCCAAAGAAGTTGTTGTTGCTAACATCGATGACGCCGAGCGATGGCAGCTGCGCCACGGACGGTGGAATCTCTCCGGCAATGTTGTTTCCCGAGAGGACTATGGCTTCAAGTGACCGCAGCGAGCCGAATGCCGAGTCCATGGTGCCGCTGAGGCTGAGGCTGAGGCGGGACAGGTTGATCCCAGTGACTTTGCGGCGGTCGTCGCAATGCACACCGATCCACCCGGCACATGCATCGTTTCGCAACCAGCTTGCGGCCAGGTTTCGTGGGTATCCAAATGCCCCAGCTATCAGGAGAAGAGACTCGACCTCCGGATCACATGGCCCGTGATCGAGACGACAGAAGCTCCCTGTCGCGGCCACCTTGGCGACATCAGTACGCACGCGGTCGAACTCTGGCACTGGCCCCTGTAGCAAGTTGCCGGAGAGATGTACCCAGGTGATGGCCACGAGCTTGGGCAGCGACGGGGGGACGATCCCAGTAATCCGATTGTGGTCGATGTAGAGCAAAGCCAGCGCCGTGAACTCGCTGAAGTCCGGCAGCGGTCCAGTGAACAAGTTGTGGCTGAGTTGGAGTTGCTCTGCTGAGGATGCCAGGTCGGTGATGAAACTGATCGACCCTGAAAGGTGGTTGCTGCTGAGATCGAGCCTTCTGATCACACTGCCTTTGATGTCTGGCACGGTTCCACTCAGTTGATTCGCTGCGAGAGAAACGAGAGCGAGGTGGGGGAACGGGAACCCTGCTGTGGTGTTCTTGAACAGCCCGTGCAATGTACCGTTTGAATCCAGAGTAGCTAGCCTGGAGCGACTGGAGCAGCTGGAGCGATCGTAGCTCATCGGACACAGTAGCCCATCCAGCAAGTGCCGAGTTGTTGCTGATATTAAATTCCTGTAGGCCGGGCACTCCGACGAAAAAGAATTCTGGCATGCTTGCAAAAGCGTTGCTGTCCACGCGCAGGGTCGACAGCTGAGGCAGAGCAAGGAGCGGGAGCGCGCCGGTGAAGGTGTTACCTCCGAGATGCAGCTCCTCCAGGCTGGAGAGTGTGCCGTTCTCGGCAACATCCGGCACGGTGCCGTGGAGCCCTTGGTCGTGAACGTCGATGACGATCACGTTGCCGGCGCTGTCGCAGACGACCCCCGACCAGCTGTCCTCGCAGGCGTCGGACCCGACGTTCCAGCCGAGGGCCTGGTCGGCGCCCGTCGCTGCCGCGAAGCGCCTGAGGTAGCCAAGATCAGCAGTGCTAGTTGGCACCCCGTGCCCTTGGCTGGCCAAGAGAGAGAGGAACACGAGGAGCACCAGGCACTGAAGCTTGGGCATTGTGCTTCCGACCGAGGGGAAAAGTGGTTAGCTGCTGAGACTGGGAGGGAAGAAGAACAGGCTGCTTGGGCATTGGGCGTTTCAGACCAAGTTATATGTCTGATGATGGCGGACCGTCTCTTACAAAGTACGGGGCTTGACCGGTCTCCGTCAGCGGAGCATCACTGGTGCGACGAGAGCGCGCTGGCCTGCATGCTGCCTGCTTTGCTCTACTGTACCCAGAAGCTAGCTGCGGTGCACAGGCACCCTTCTTCGGCTGGCGTGCCATGGGTTCTCGGCTCGTCACGAGTAATTTGTACTCCTACTAGTTCCCCAAATGCTACCTGATCACCTGACGATTCCATCTCATTTTTCACTTTACTTTTTCCCCAAGTGCGACCTGGCATTGCTTTTAAAATGAATAAATCTTTTCTCTTATTTTGGATTTTACTCTCATCCATTTTCGGTAAACATGCTTAAAGCATTATCCTCTTTCTGCGAGAGTGTCTGTTTGGGGATAAGATGGGTTGGAGAAGTGCACCTAAAAATGGTCTCCGCCGGGATGGCAAGGTGGATTCATGTGACGATGCATCGGGTGTGGCGGATCATAGGATCTCGAGCCAAGTTCGTCGCAAGAGGTGTCGGGCGGTCAGAGCTATCTCCGGCGTCGACGGTGCTGGGATGCGGGAGAACCGCAACCCCACGAGGTCTGCGGATCCGATGATAGTGGCGGCACCGACCTCGTGGTTGGTTCCGATATAGCCAACTACAAATTTAGGGAGACGTGGTTGCCGGTAAAAACCGCACAGTCTTTGCTCATGGTGGATGATGGCAGAGGCTTCGTCGTTACCACTCGAAGACATCGTTGCTGCATTTTCCGTCTTCTCCCTCGGGCTGCTCCGGGGGAGACCTTAGTTCTAGGAGTTGCTCTCCCTACTAGGGCATCACTTTTGGAGCAGGTGCTGGTTGGATGGGTCTTGAGGTCGAATACGGAAAGTCTCGATGGTGTGGCGTAGCGGGGTCTCAGCGACGAAAGTGTGATGATGGACGCACACATGGTGGTGATATCTGGTGTCGTGGTGACGTCGACGGTAGGCCCGACACGATAAATCCGTTGATCCGTGTCCTGAAGATGTGTTTGCTAAAGATGGAAGTGGCCACATCTGGAGCGTGCTTAGTGGTGCGCGTTGAGGGTTTGGTGGACCGGTTGTGCTCCTGGCTCGACGATGGGTGGCTTGGTAAGGCTTTCGACTTTTAGATTATGTGCGTAGGTGTGAGGACAGGGCACATGGTACCGATCATGTCCACCCGTTTTATCGGTTTTGTACGTGTAGCTCCAGTTGTCGCCAAGATGATGTCTTCATGTTGATATTTGTATTTGTTTTGTAAGACTTTCTCGAATAATTTAATAAAGAAGACTGTGTGTATCATTTTGATGATCAAGCGTTTCAATTCCATTTCAAAAAAAAACATAAACCAAAATTATTTAACAAAAATAATTGATACTTTCCACTCGAGAACCACAAGCTCGAAAACAGGTGAAAATAATCATAAGAGAACTTAAATCAACATTTCAAGAAATCTAGACTACAAGTAGTACGTACGTACAATAAAAAGCTGCAACCTGGAAATTCCCGACTGTGCAGGTGTGGACAGAAGTGGACCCCACTAGGTCAATTCAAATGATGAAAAGCAGGTTTCTATGGAGAGAAGACAGTACTACTGGTCTACTGCATACACAGATATTTAGGGTAGCGGGAGAAGACAGTACTAGCAAGCTCTGCATAGAGTTTTTTTTATATATATTTGCGAACGATAATCCTACGCCTACGGGCCATTTGCGAATTAGCTCTGCGTAGAAAGTTGGGGTCCTGCCTCTCTCGTGCCATCTCCCGCTAGGTCACCACTCACCACCACCAGGCACCAGCGGCATCGGCCCGATCATGCAGTTTGGGTTAATGAACAATGTACTGCTCCCTTCGATTCGAATTACTTGGTCGAATTTATCTAAATTCAGATGTATTTAGAGTTTTAGATTTGTTTTAGTGCTAGATACATCTGAATCTAGACAAAATAATTTGGATCAGAAAAAGTAGTAGTGTAGTTTTTCCGTGCTAGACCTCAAATTTAACGCGTGCGTAGCTAGAATTATGTTCAAATTATTAATAGGGGTGTGCAAAAACGATTGGGCCGTAGCCCTCCCAAAACCAGCGGTTCAAAAAAATTTTAGAACAACCGCATAAGCGTTGTCTTTTCTATTAGAATTGGGAATTAAACGGTTTCAGGGAAGCATATTTATATTATACTGAAAACATGCCAAAACCATTGAAAAGTACTACCTCCGTTTCATAATAAGCCTTTTAGAAAGTTGTTTTAGCTTGCTAAAAGGCTTATATTGTGGAACGAAGGTAGTAAAAAAAGGCCAAAACCTCTAATCTTGCTCAGCTGGGATAGCCGGCCCAAGCGCAGCAAATGTGCCAACCCGCTACATGATGTCGTCAGGAGCGATGGAAGCCACCTCGATATAGGTCAAGCGTTGACCCGTGAAGATGCGATGATTATGTTCTTTCCATGCATTCCACATAGCGTACATCAGCCGGCCCCTATGGCGTTTCTTTTTGTCCTTGGATCTTCCTTCAAGCATATCGTCCCACCATTCAGAAATAGAGGCGAAGGAAGTACCGTGGCTAGTCGTGGATTCGTTGTCCCAGGATTGCAGAGTGTTCCAAACCTCTATTGTGAAGGGGCAATCTTGTAGAGGTGCACGATAGTTTCTGGGGCAGATCCGCAAAGTTTGCATGTAGAGCCGTGACGCCAGCCTCTGATAGCCAACATGTTTGCGGTGAGGAGTTTGTCGTGGAGAGCCAACCAGGAGAAAAAATGCATTTCGGCTCCGCATCGGTAGACCAAATATTCTCTGCCTTGAACCTAGGGAAGGAGCCATTGAATTGCGTGTGGCAGGCCGAGCTCGCAGAATACACTCCATGCATGGTCAAATTCCATCTTATGGTGTCCTTTTCCATAGGGTTCAGATGAGTATCCTGGATGATGTCCCAAACTTCTAAGTATTAGGAGAGCTGGATAGGAGTGTTTAGCCTAGTGAGGGAATGGATCCGTTTCTTTTGCCACATTCCTTTTTTTCTAGTGGCGATCTTGTAGAGGTCACGAGGCAAAAGCCTAAGAGTCCCTCTACCTCTCCAGTTGTCAAGCCAGAAGGAAGCGGCTTCACCATTCCCAATAGTTATCGTCGTTGAAGCCCTGAAGAGGGCCATGCCAGCCGAGCTGCAGGGAAGCTTCGATCTGACCTAGGTGCAGTGTGGGTTGGTCCATTGCAACCAGGGCCACCACAGCCTCAGGGCCCGTCCGGTACGCTCGAGGTCAGGCATCCCAAGTCTCCCAAGATCTTTGGTCTGCAAATAGTCTTCTAGTTGACAAGCGTTTTACCTTTTGCATCGTGCTCCCCTTCTTCTCCATCCTAGACGAAGTTCCTAACAATCTTAACAATCTTTTTGCAAGCCCATTTGGATAGCGGGATGGCGATGGAGTGGTAGATTTCTGTGGCCATGAGCACGGACTTGGCGAGGGTCAATTGTCTAGGACGCGTGATGTTCTTGCCGTACCAACCAGGGAGTGATGGCTCAATGCACGGCGCCCAGAAAAATGCTTGATGGCGGTGTTGATGTAGAGCTCGTTGGGAACCCCAAGAGGAAGGTATGATGAGCACAGCAGCAAGTTTCCCTCAGTTATGAAACCAAGGTTTAATCGAACCAGTAGGAGCAAGGAAACACCCCAAAGGTGTTACTAGCTGAGCTTTGGCAGGGCGCACTACCGGTGCTAGTAGCAACATGGAGACCTGCACAACACAACCACAGAACTCTGTCCCCAACTTGCGATGAGGTTGTCAATCTCACCGTGTTTTGCTGAAAACAAAGGATTAAACGTATCGAATGGAAAGAAGTAAAAGTTTGCAGAAAGTAAACACAAAACAGTAAACAGTTTATAGATTGTATGTAAAAGACAAGGACCAGGATCCATAGTTCACTAGAGGTGGCTCTCCTTAGATAGATAACATGCTAGGTGAACAAATTACAGCGGAGCAATTGACAAACATCGAGAAAGCAATACATGCATATACTAATCATCTTGACTCCTTTGAGACTTGATTGGGCATTACAACATTATACATAGACCGCCATCCAACTGCATCTATGACTAATAATCCACCTTCAGGTTATCATCCGAACCCCCTCCAGTATTAAGTTGCAAGCAACAGATTATTGCTTTACGAATTGCGTGTAAAGTAAACAATACGATTGTTCTATGAACAAAGGATTGTTGTTTTCTCCCTAGTAACAACAGCACATCTAGTACCTTAGAGATTTCTGTCACTTTCCTAGATTACCAGAGGCATGAACCCACTATCGAGCATAAATACTAACTCTTGGAGTTGCTAGCATCTACTTGGCCAAGATAGCTACTAACAACGGAAAGCATGCAAGATCACAAATAACAAAGACATGATAGAATCAATAATCAATCTGAAATAGCATCTCAATATCCATCGGATCCCCGCAAACACAACATGTATGAATTAAAAATAGATGATCTTGATCATGAACGGAGCTCACAAGATCTAAACATGAAAGCACAAAGGAGGAGAAACCAGCCATATAGCTACTACATGGATCCGTAGTCCAAGGATGAACTACTCACGCATCACACCAGAGGCTTGCATGGTGATGAAGAAGGCCTCCAGGGTGAATTCCCCTCTCCGGCAGGGTGCCGGGAAGAGCTTCAGATCCCCCTCGATCTAGGGATGGAGATGACAGTGGCTATAGACTCTTTCGTGGATTTTTGATCGGGTGCCTAGGGTTTTCGTCCCGAGGGCAACTTATAGGCGGAAGGAGAGGCCGAGGGGGTGCTGGGGGCGGCCAGACCACCCCCTGGCGCGGGCTAGGCCTGGCCGCGCGGCCAGGTGGTGTGGCCGGCCCCTAGCCCTTCTCCGTCTCGTATTCTGGCACTTGATCCCTTTCGGAAAAATAGGCACTTTGGCTTTTGTCCCGTCCAATTCCGAGAATATTCATTTTCTGACTTTTCTGGAACCAAAAACAACAGAAAACAGGCAGCTAGCACTGTGGCTCTTGTTAATAGGTTAGTCCAAGAAATCATAATAAAATTACTCCAAAGTTGGAACAAAACACAAGAAACTGGATCAAACTAAGCATGGAACATCAAAAATTATAGATACATTTGCAATGTATCAACATCCCCAAGCTTAACTCCTGCTCGTCCTCGAGTAGGTAAGTGCTAAAAAGAAAGAATTTTTGAGGTGACATGCACCATCAAAGACTTGATCAAAATATTTGCAAAACATAAAGCTGGGATCAAAGTACTTCAATCATAACATGAAAGACAAAGTTCTAGCAATAAGAAAAGAGACTATGATACAACATGAAAAGGCACAAACAAAAGAATCATGAATAACATGCGTTGCAAGATGTTTGTTTGTTTCACATAAAGAAAACATAGCATAAAAGTATTCAGCTTGTCCCTCAATAGAGTAGCAAATATAAATGCATAGGACACCTTCAAAGTTCATAAGAGTGACTAGATACAATAGTTTCAAACAAGCAATAACAAGTTATGCATCAATCAACTAGTCTTGGGACAATGCACATAGAACTAAGAATGGCCACTATGCTCTCAAAGTAGTGCATAAAGATAGAAGGTGGAGACTCAATATAATGGTGGAAGAAAGGCCTTTTGTAAAAGGAAGTAGGCATTCAAGTCTCATAAAGAGCTTCCAAAAATTATGGTACTTGTAGCTTTCAGCTCTCATTGCCCCTATCATAAGCATCTTGAAGGTGATTAAGGTTAAAGTAACACAACTAAGAGGATATGCTTGACAAGTTATAAACCGAAATCTCATGCCCCTTACTTACGAAGACCGATCCTCATGCTACTCAACTTCAGTAACGAGTAAGCTCTTGTCATTGTAAGTATATGTGTATCATTAAGAACCGCCAACGGGGTACCCCTTGCACATGATACGGGAGCTTTCCCATAATCAAAATGACAAGGCAAGCAGACAATAAGCATCTCAGCGATCTTTTTATTTGCCATTTGCATAGGTTTTTATTGAGGATGATTCATAGAATGCTCATTATGGTGATGCTGCAAGTTTCCACCATGATTAGGCATGGATTAGGCTAGCGGCCCAGGCGTTTCTCTAACACACATACAAACTCCATGATCTTACAAGTTCCACTTTTATTTCACACCGTCGGGATCCGTAAGCAAAAGAACATGATATCAACGGGGTACAAAGTACAAGTGCAATGTTGAAAGCATTCCCCATGGTACATGGTTCTGCTAATTTCAACTTATAAAGCGCAAGCATATACGCAACAAAGAAGGACCCAATGGTTCAAGTTTATTAGGGGCAAAAAGTAAAGTGTGCCATCAAGTTCGTGAGAGCTTTAATCACTAGTTTTTTCATAACAAGTGGAAGGTAAACAAAAGCATGAATATACTTGGAATAACATAAGATAGTAGGTAGATATGGTGGACTCTTTGGAAAAACTTGGTTTATGGAGTTGGATGCATGAGTGGAACTCATACTTGGTTGTGGAGGCTAGCAAAAGACTGGGAGCGACAAACTAAGAGAGCAATAATGGCCATAATCACGCAGAGCGACAAAACATCATTGATCAAAGCATAAAGTGATACTACAAGTTGAAAACTAAAGGATCATAAAGGCTATGGTGACTTGTGACAGTCATAACATGGTGTGAGCATGTGCCAAGTCAACCCAAATAAAGCATCAAAGGAGAATACCACTATACTATGCTTTAATATGCTAAAACAACGCATGATTCATCCAAGGCACATTAAGCAATCTCAATTGTTTATAACAAGTCATGCTACAGCAAAGAATACTAAGCATAAAGCCAAAACAATATCAAGCATGGCATGACAAAGCATAGCCACAGTCAAAAACGAGCTCTTTTTACCACATAAGTATGAACTTTCCTACTCTTTTCCAAACCAAACCAAACTATTTGCAAACCAAAGTGTGAAAGAAGGGGTCCAACCAACTTATTCAGAAAACTAAACAAACCAAGCAAACTAAAAACCAAAACGAAAACGAAAAAGAAGACGCTCCAAGAGAAACACAACTGTGCATGAAACAATAAAAATGAAGCGTTTGGAAGAAACCTGAGATTTTTATTGATGAAGAAGGGGATGTCTTGGGCATCCCCAAGCTCTGACGCTTGTACTTCTTGGATATTTCTTGGGGTGACACGCGTGGCATCCCCAAGCTTAAGCTTTAGTCCATCATTCATCTCATTACTCATTCCTTCCATACACCTGGAAATTTTCCTTCATACAAAACTTCACACAATCTCATTAGCAACATTAGTGCACTTAAGATAAATAAGTCTCAAGGTTCAGTTCTAACACCAAATAAACTTTCATTAGAACACTAGCTACTGTAGCACTTCCCTCAAAAATCTCAATTCCCCAAAGGAACTCAAGAAGGAACTAACATGAAGCAAATGCAGAAAATGGCAGAAATCTGTCAAAACAGACCAGCAGGTAAAGACGAATTTTTTCGAAGACCTTTTGTTGCTCAAATCAATAAGTGTTGAACTAACTAAAGTTAGATAACAACCTGGGGCAGAAGCACAAAAAATTATAGCTCAATCCGACGTACAGAACTCTCTCAGGAATTTTTACGGTGAAGCATAGAAATCTGTTTTGGGACAGCAACTTCCCCAATCATTACTTCACTCTCATTATAGGTTACTCTTGGCACAAAAAGCAAATAAAAAGGATAAGGAGAGGTTATTACAGAGGTAATAACTTCCAAGACTCAACTAAAAATCTTGGGTTATCTCCCAACAAGTACTTTTCTTTAACGCCTTTAAGTTAGGCATAAGAAGCAAAGAAAGAATCAAGTGTTCTCAAATGAAGAAGCATTAAAACCAACTTTCTTGCCCTTACCTCTCTTATTTTTATTCTTATCCTTTGGGAAAATGTGATTGTTTGGTGGAGAAGAGAGGTGCATGGTCCCCTTTCCCACATCTATTATTGCTCCAAGGAGTTCTAATAGGGACCTTCCAAGTATAATTTGTCCTTTTCCTGCACATTCAATAACAAGATAATCAATAGAAATCATTTTCCCAAGGATCTTTGTAAACACTCCTTCAGCTATTCCAATAGGAAATAAGGTAGCATTATTAGCAAGAGATATTTTTTTCCTCCTTCAGTAAGCCCCCAAAGATTCAAAGATTAATAAATATCTTTGGGCATAAGACAAAATTCAGACATGATGTCACAGCGGGCTTGAAAAGTTTCAGTGTTTATCTCAATCTTTACTGTAGGGAGCCACTTTGATGGTTCAGAATGTATTGGAACATAATTGTGATGCTCCCTAAGCGTATTATAGCACCCTTCTAATCTAGTAGTGCTAGCCTCAAGAGTGTTCAACCCAGCAAATATTTTTGCGAAAGAAGTATCAGTTTGGCTAGGCAAATTGTAAGTGAGGATCAATTTCTTTATAGCATTAATGGCATCATCCTCATTACTTTGGAGGAAATCTCCTCCCGCAATAGCATCTAAAGCATATCTATAGCAAAGAGCAATCCCAAGGTAAAAACTGCTAAGGAACAAGCCTTGAATCATTTTAGGCTCGGTCTTTTCATGTAGATCAGAGATTCCAGACCAAGCTTCCTTAAAACTTTCCTCAATTCCTTGTTTAAAAGTGAGAATCATTTCCTCGGGTGACATAGTGATTGGAGCAAGGCTAGACATAGTGGCAACTCAAGATAGGAACTAATTTTTTTGTGTTTTCAAGTAAGAAAGCAAAACAAGCAAAACTATTTTTTTTGTGTTTTTGAAGAACAAAACAAACAAACAAAGCAAAAAGAAACTAAGCAAAACAAAAACAACAAAGTAAAGAGATTGGTTATGACGGACTCCCCTTGTGAAGATGTCCTTGACTCCCCGGCAACGGCGCTAGAAAAATGCTTGATGGCTCAATGCACGGCGCCCAGAAAAATGCTTGATGGCGGTGTTGATGTAGAGCTCGTTGGGAACCCCAAGAGGAAGGTACGATGAGCACAACAGCAAGTTTCCCTCAGTTATGAAACCAAGGTTTAATTGAACCAGTAGGAGCAAGGAAACACCTCAAAGGTGTTACTAGCTGAGCTTTGGCAGGGCGCACTACCGGTGCTAGTAGCAACGTGGAGACCTGCACAACACAACCACAGAACTCTGTCCCCAACTTGCGATGAGGTTGTCAATCTCACCGTGTTTTGCTGAAAACAAAGGATTAAACGTATCGAATGAAAAGAAGTAAAAGTTTGCAGAAAGTAAACACAAAATAGTAAACAGTTTATAGATTGTATGTAAAAGACAAGGACCGGGATCCATAGTTCACTAGAGGTGGCTCTCCTTAGATAGATAACATGCTAGGTGAACAAATTATAGCGGGGCAATTGACAAACATCAAGAAAGCAATACATGCATATACTAATCATCTTGACTCCTTTGAGACTTGATTGGGCATTACAACATTATACATAGACCGTCATCCAACTGCATCTATGACTAATAATCCACCTTCAGGTTATCATCCGAACCCCCTCCAGTATTAAGTTGCAAGCAACAGATTATTGCTTTACGAATTGCGTGTAAAGTAAACAATACGATTGTTCTATGAACAAAGGACTGTTGTTTTCTCCCTAGTAGCAACAGCACATCTAGTACCTTAGAGATTTCTGTCACTTCCCAGATTTGTTGGGTCCGCAACATAGAAAACAAAAAAATTCCTACGATGAGAACTATACGCCAAGATCTATCTACTAGATACAGAGCAACGGGTGGACATACATCCATGGAGAACTTACCCTCGAAGACAACGAGCTTTGTTAACGATTAGGAACTCGTGGTTGATGTAGTCGTACACTTTCCGATCTCAAGATCGTGAGGAAGTCCGAGCGCCGCAATTCAGCAGCGCATCCGCACTCGCACACACGTTCAAGCCACCGGACAACCTCCACCTCCTCGCTCCAGCGATCCAGCGGAAAGCAGCAACTCCTTCCAGACGAAATGCCACCGGGAACATGTATCTCGCTAATTCGAGACCATGGGGAATAATTCTAGAGGGGGAGAGAGATCCTTGACAAGGAGGTGTGAGGATGAAGGAGGGAATGGGTGGCCTTTTATAGGAGGAGGGGGGTGCCCCCTCTCTCCATGGCCGGCGCATGGGGGGGTGACCCCTCACCTCCCCCATTCATGTGGTGGTAACCCCTCCACATTAAAATGCCTCTTCACTTTCCCTTTTAAAGTCTCCACTTTAAATGCATTAAATTTCTCCAAATTTAATGCTCTCTCATTTAATAAAACTCTTTTTATTAAATTTATTCAGAATTTTGTTAATTACTTTAATTAACAAACATTCACATATAGCCCCTTGAAATATTTCAATATCACATGCAGAACCACCTTCTGCAATTTCACCCGAAACAATTTCCGGTTTCTATTGAGACAATTCCTGCGCTTTGCAATTCTTTCGTCTGAAACATATATGCTCCAAAATGGTGTCCGGTAACTCTTAAGTGTGCCACCCTACGGTTCGCGAATAATGCAGACATGATCGAGACCCTTTTCCGATCAATAATCAGCAGCGGGACCTGGAGATCCGTACTGACTCCTACACATTCAACGATGACTCCTGTGATCGTGAGAACCTTTAACGCTTGTAACTAAATCCCTTTGTCTCTCGATATATTACATGTCCGAGATTCGATCATCGGTATCTCCATACCTAGTTTGATCTTGTTTCCGACATGCACTCTTTTCTCGTTCCCGTGATATAACATTCTAGTGATCACATCACTTGCTTGCAAGCTATCCTAATGTGATATCATCGAGAGGGCCCAAAGTATATCTATCCGTCATCTGGATTGACAAATTCCACTCTTGATCCATGAGCCTCAACATAACACCATCGTAGTACTGAACCCATCTTTATAGTCACCCTGTTACGGTGTGACGTTTGATGTTATCAAGATACTCTTCCGGTGTTAGCAATTAACATGATCTCATGGTCTAACGATAAAGATTACTTCGTATGATGTTATAGCAATATAAACATAATGACTTGATCGTAATGCTATACTTCGGATGAATGTTCATCACATCATTTCACAAATGCTGTGACCTTGTTATTAACAACATCCAATGTCCATGATCAGGAAACCTTGATCATCTTGTTAATCAACAAGCTAGTCTATAAGAGAGGCATAACTAGGAACCCTTTTTGTTTTTTAAACACACATGTATTGATGTTTCCTATCAATACAATTATAGCATGCAAAATAAACATCTATCATATACAAGGAATACATAATAACAACTTTATTATTGCCTCTCAGGGCATATTTCCTTCAGTCTCCCACTTGCACTAGAGACAATAATCTAGTTTAATAGTGATAAATCTAACACCAATGGAGTTCTGGTGTTGATCATGTTTTGCCCTAGGGAGTACTTTAGTCAACGGATCTGCTACATTCAGGTCTGTGTGTACTTTACAAATCTTTATATCTCCATCCTTGACATGCTCGCGGATGGAGTGAAACTGGCGCTTAATATGCTTGGAATTTTTGTGAGACCTTGGTTCCTTGGCGTTGGCTATGGCTCCATTATTGTCACAATAGATCACCATTGGGTCCAACACACTAGGAACCACACTTAGTTCCGTTATGAACTCCTTCATCCAAACCGCTTCCTGCGCTGCTTCTGAAGCAGCAACATATTCTGCCTTCGTCGTTGATCCAGCCACCACAGGTTGTTTGGAGCTCCTCCAACTAACTGTTGCTCCGTTCAAGAGAAATATGTATCCGGATTGAGACTTAGAGTCATCCGGATCAGTGTCAAAGCTAGCATCGACATAACACTTAGCGACTAGCTCTTCTTCACCTCCGTATACAAGAAACATATCCTTAGTTCTTCTCAAGTACTTAAGGATATTCTTGACCGCTATCCAGTGTTCTGAACCTGGATCAGATTGGTACCTACTAGTCAAACTAATAACATGTGCCACATCCGGTCTTGTACATAGCATGGCATATATTATAGAGCCTATGGATGAGGCATAGGGGACCTTATCCATTATCTCTCTTTCTTCCACCGTAGCCGGACTTTGAGACTTACTCAATGTCTTTCCTTGCAACATAGGTAAGTACCCCTTCTTACTTCCGTCCATATTAAACTTCTTTAATATCTTATCAAGGTATGTACTCTGCGATAGCCCAATTAGGCGTCTTGATCCATCTCTATAGATTTTAATGCCTAATATATATGAAGCTTCACCAAGGTCCTTCATCGAAAATTTGCTGTTTAGATAACTTTTAACACTGTTTAAAAGATCTATATCATTTCCAATCAATAATATGTCATCCACATATAATATCAGAAATGCCACATTGCTCCCACTCACTTTCTTGTAAATACAAGCCTCTCCATAAGTTTGGACAAATCCAAACTCTTTGATCATCTCATCAAAGCGGAGATTCCAACTCCGGGATGCTTGCTTCAGTCCATAGATGGATCGCTGAAGTTTGCACACCTTATTAGCATCCTTAGGATTGACAAAACCCTTAGGTTCTATCATATACAACTCTTCTTCAATATTACCATTGAGGAACGCAGTTTTGACATCCATCTGCCATATTTCATAATCGAAATATGCAGCAATTGCTAACATAATCCTAACCGACTTAAGCATCGCTACGGGAGAGAATGTCTTATCGTAGTCCACTCCTTGAATTTGTCGAAACCCCTTTGCGACAAGTCGAGCCTTATAGATGGTCACATTACCATCAGCATCAGTTTTCCTTTTGAAAATCCATTTATTCTCAACGGCCTTTCGATCGTGAGGTAAGTCCACCAAGTTCCAAACTTGGTTCTCGTACATGGATTCCATCTCGGATTTCATGGCTTCTAGCCATTTGTTGGAATCAGGGCTCATCATCGCTTCTTCATACGTCGCAGGGTCATCTATTTCATCAATCATGAAATTCATAGCAGGATTGCCGTATAGTTCAGGAGTTGCACGTGTCCTGCTTGACCTGTGAGGTTCGGTAGTGTCCTCTTTCGGAGTTTCATGATCAATATCATTAGCTCTCTCTTCATCAGGTGAAGTCAACTCCGAAACAACTTCTGGAGCTGTGCTACTCGCCATTTCATGAAGAGAAGGTTCAATAACCTCTTCGAGTTCTACCTTCCGACTACTCACACCTTTCGCGAGAAACTCCTTCTCAAGAAAGGATCCATTCTTGGCAACAAAGACCTTGCCCTCGGATCTATGATAGAAGGTATACCCAATCGTTTCCTTAGGGTATCCTATGAAGACGCATTTTTCTGCTTTGGGTTCGAGTTTATCCGGTTGAAGTTTCTTCACGTAAACATCGCATCCCCAAACTTTAAGAAATGACAGCTTAGGTTTGTTTCCAAACCATAATTCATATGGTGTCTTTTCAACGGATTTAGATGGTGCCCTATTTAAAGTGAATGCAGCGGTTTCCAGTGCATAACCCCAAAATGACAGTGGCAAGTCAGTCAGAGACATCATAGATCGAACCATATCCAATAAAGTATGATTACGACGTTCTGACACACCATTACGTTGTGGTGTTCCGGCAGGCGTGAGTTGTGAAACTATTCCACAGTCTTTCATATGTGTGCTAAACTCGTAACTAAGATACTCTCCTCCACGGTCGGACCGTAGAAATTTGATCTTTCTGTTACGATGATTTTATCAAGTCATATGTGTGCTAACGGCGTTCTAGTCATCTTGCCCATAAGGCATGGCTCACATGTATCAAATGATTCAAAATCAAGTGATTCCAAAAGTCCATCAGGATGGAGTTTATTCATGCGTTTAACGCCAATATGACCTAGAAGTTAGTGCCACATATATGTAGATATATCATTATCAAGTTTAATCCTTTTAGCATCAACATTGTGAATGTGCGTAATACTACTATCGAGATCCAACAGAAATAAACCATTCAACACAGGTGCATGACCATAAAAGATATTATTCATATAAATCGAACAACCATTGTTTTCAGACTTAAACGAATAACCACTTTGCATCAAACACGATCCGGATACAATGTTCATGCTCAGTGCAGGCACCAAATAACAATTATTCAGGTTTATAACTAATCCCGACGGCATATGGAGAGGCAGCGTTCCGACGGCGATCACATCAACTCTTGATCCATTGCCGACCCGCATCGTGACCTCATCCCTTGCTAGTTGTCGCTTGTTCCGCATCCCCTGAACCGAGTTACATATATTAGCAACCGATCCCGTACCAAATACCCAGGTGCTACTGCGAGTACCAGTCAAGTACACATCAATAACATGTATATCACATATACCTTTGTTTGCCTTGCCGGACTTCTTGTCCGCCAAATACTTAGGGCAGTTGTGCTTCCAATGGCCAGTCCCCTTGCAATAGTAGCACTCGGTGTCAGACTTAGGGCCATCTCGAGGTTTCTTTTCAGGCGCGGCAACAGATTTGCCGCCCTTCTTTCCCTTCTGCTTGCCTTTCTTGTCCTTCTTGAAACCGGTGGTCTTATTGATCATCAACACTTGATGTTCTTTCCTAATCTCCACTTCTGCAGTCTTAAGCATTGACAGAAGCTCGGGAAGAGACTTCTTCATGCCCTGCATATTATAGTTCATCACGAATCTCTTGTAGCTAGGTGGCAGAGATTGGAGAACACGATGTATGCCTAAGTCAATGGGAATCGTTATTCCCAAGGACACAAGCTTATCGGCGTACCTAGACATTTTGAGTACATGCTCACTAATGGAGCTGTTTTCCTCCATCATGCAGCTAAAGAACTTTTCTGTAGCATTATAACTCTCTACGGCAGCATGGGTATCGAAAATCATTTTCAATTCTCCCATGGTATCAAAGGCATTGCCATTTTCGAAGTTCTGGCTCTAGCATGGAACATCAAAAATTATAGATACATTTGCAATGTATCAGGGAGCTTCCTCGCAATTTTGTCGAAGATAGGATGGAATTCCGCTTTACATGGCCAACAGATGTGAAGCGGGAGGCGCAAATACTTTCCAGGGAATGAAGAAAGTTTGGCAGGGAAAGCAGTCAGCACGTCCACAATGTTGATTTGTCTGCATTGAACTAGGAAGACCTCCGTCTTTGCCATGTTGGTGATGAGGCCGCTTGCCTTACCTAAGAAGTCTAAAATGGCCCTTAAAATGATTGTCTCCTCCCTGATAGGATTAACGAAGATTCCAGCATCGTCAGCATAGAGGGAATTCTACATCTGGCCATATGCGAGCGAATAGGGCTAAGGACTTCACATAGGGATGCCATGTCTAGGATCCGCTGTAGAGGGTCGATGGCTAGGATGAAGAGCATCGACGAGAGAGGATCTCCTTTTCTGAGTCCCTTAGCATGCCAGAAGGCCTTTCCAGGTTGCCATTGAGAAGAACACATGAAGTCAAAGAGGCGAGGGTGAGGCATATCCAGTCGCGCCACATCAGGCCAAAGCCAATGGTCGTTAGCACCTCAATTAGATAAGCCTAGCCAACGGAGTCGAAAGCTGGAAATGTCCAACTTCAGAAACAGGCTCGAGGTCTTAGAAGAGTGAAGCTCTCTTATTAGGTTTTGCACATGCAAAAAGTTGTCATGGATGCTCCTCTTGTCGACGAACGCGCTTTGGCATTTAGAGACTATAAGTCAGGTAAGACGGGCGCCATTCGATTTGCAAGAAGCTTGGAGAAAAATTTTGACAGACTGTGGATGAGGCCGATGGGTCTATAGTCGCCAACATATGTGATATCCGGCTTTTTCGAGATGATAATGATATTAGCCGAGTTAATTAGATGGGCACAGTTGCCTCGAAGCTTGGACAAGTGGGTGATGGTGTTGATGACGTCTGTCTTGATAATATCCGAACATGATTTGAAGGAAGCTTCAATAAACCCATCGGGACCGGGCACTTTAACCGAAGGCGGAGTGAGCACCGCCTCTTTTATCTCATCATCGTCGAAGGGGGAATCAAGGTCAGAGAGGTCGTGTGGAGTGTAGCCCAGGCCTTCCTAGTCCAGCCTGTTCTGACGTGGGGCCGTTGTGCCTAGCTGATCCTTGAAGTGCTGTAGCAAGGCCACCTCTTTATTTTTTGCCATAATAGCCATTTTGTGTGGCAAGAGATTGAATGTACACCCTCCTCCTTCGTCCATTAGTCCTGGCATGAAAAAGCTTCGTGTTGGCGTCTCCCAACCGTATCCAGGTTATTCTAGATCTTTGGTGCAACTTGGTTTCTGGATAGCGAGGAGGCCCAAGTAGGAGGATTTCAGACGTCGTTGTAGCTCTCGTTCTTCTTCCGATAGAAGTCTAGACTCCTCCGCAACGTCGAGGCGCCAGATGATTCCCTTACCATGGCGATTTGCCTCTTTAGGACCCTGACTGTCGTGGTGGTGTCATGACAGATGCCATGGATAGGCTAAAGGTGGGGACTAATATGCGCTAGGGGAATCCAGGGAGGGATAGTAGAGTGATTATCTACACAGAAGCTTCATATTGATGTTCCGTCTCCCAGATTACAAGTGCTCCTCGAGCTGTATTGACAAGAGGAGGAAGAAGAAACTCTCTTACTCCTGCCTACTAACTAGCCCAGGAACCTTAGATTCACTAGTGTTTTCCTTGCTATCTATCTGAAAAGACCCAACCCCCTTACTATAACCCCAACCCCCCCTTATATAGGGGTGATTCGGTCCTGGCCTAGGGCATACGTGGAATATGCCTCCTCCCAAAGTAGTAACCCGACAGGGGTGCTTTTCCCCCGCGTCACTCTTGCTTTAGCGACGTTGCCTCTGCGGCGCCTGCGTCAGCCGACGTGAGCGTCGTCACCCTTGTTGGCCACGATCCGGTGGTCCAGCCCTTGCTTTATTCGCTCATCCAGTACGCACCGGGCCTTCTTTTTGACCAGAGATATTCCTTCCTTCTCCTAGAAGCCAAACGAGGATCCGGATCACAGTTGATCCGGCCACACCTGTTCCTGCATATAAGCTAGACAAGTGTCTCCGACTTACTCCTTGAGTCGGACGAGACAATGTTAGGCGACCCCCCTGGTCCGGGTTACTCCGTGATCCGGCCTGCCTTGAGGTGACTCGGCCAGCATCCGCTTTGACCTTGCCGACCCTCGGCTAACTCGGCCCTTATACCCCGGAGTGACCCTACCCGGGGTTATCCCCCCAACATTAGTCCCCGAAACTGGTGTGGCCTTAGCGGCCTTGGTCGCTAAGGCCACACTAGGTTCATTCGTATCTAAGCTTCGGACGTTTAGCTCCGGGTTAACTTTTTGTCTCGGATTATATGGATTTACGTTCCCTTCGCACGCTCCAAGTTTTCACTTGCCGGCCGGGTCACCACTTTGGCTCGGATCCTATGGTTTTACTTTCCCTCTGCACAGTTCAAGTTTTCACTTGCCGGCCGGGTTACCATCGTGGCTCGGATCCGGGACTTGCTTCCTTATCTCGTACGCCAACCCACGTGATGGTTAATCATTACGTTGCCTTATTTTAAGGGCCTGCGCAGTAACCGCCGCAGTAAATTTCAGTGATTACTGTGCGGGGGTTACGTCAAGTCTGTCTCCTCGTTTACCGCAACTGCACGTCGTGTCATGGGATCACATTTACTCTGCGGCCCCTGGTGTGGCTTCTCTCTGATTGGTCGATGCTGGTGATACACGGCCACACCGTGTGGTTTTCCAGCGCAGCACGATCCCACTCGTTGATGACTAGGGGCGGTTAAATAGGGGAGGGGCATGCTCCTTAGAACTTTTCCATCTCCGTGCCCCCTCGCCCGTTCCTCTTCTTCTTCCTCGCAACCGCGCCGCCGCTAGTGCCCGTTGCAGCAGCGCCGCCGTCGCACCTTCTCCGTTCCTCCGCACCGCAGTCACCGCTGCACCTCTGTTTAGCCACGGGTCCTCGTCAGTCTAGACCGCAAAGCCCCGCCGCCGCCAGCTCCAGCGAGGACAGCGGAATCGAAATGACGGAGGAGGAGCTCATCGTCGTTGAGCAGGAGATGGAGGAGGACGCCGGCGCGGCGGACCGCGGTGTGTGGGCCGGCTCCTGGGTCTGCGAGGACGACATCGACTGGCTCTACCGGACCCGACGCATTCCCGCTGGCGTCGCTGCTCGTCTCCCTCCTCGGAGTTGGCCCCCTCACCTAATCCGGGTGAGTTCGTTGTTTTCCTATCCCATTTCCAACGGGGATTTGGGCTTCCAGTGAGTGATTTCTTCCGGGACTGGATCCGGACCTATCACCTGCAACCACATCATCTCCCGGCAAACGCCATCACCTCTCTGTCCGCTTTCGTTTCTTCGATCGAGGGCTACACCAGGCTATGGCCTACGAAGGAGCTGTGGATCCGGTTCTTCGGCCTCCGCCGCAACGTCGTCCCCAACATCCACGTCGAGTCGGAGGACAAGCAGCTAACTCAGTTCGGAGCTGCCTCGATCTCGCCCCGGAGGTATTCAATCTTTCCCCGGGTCACCGGGCTTGACTCCTGCAAAGGATGGGCCCGGACCTTCTTCTACGTCCAGAACAAAGGCACGGAAGATTTGATCCGGTTGCTGCCCTATGCTCCGGGTCCCCCTAACACGGATTTCTGGGAGGAGGTTGCCAAGAAACCTACGGCTCTGGCCAACCAAGTGAACAAAAGGTTTGCAGAGCTGAAGAAGCTCGGATTGCGCAACGAGGATGCCATGATCACATTCGTGCGTAACCGAATCTCTCCCCTTCAGCGGCGCACTCACAAGTTGTGCCATATGAGCTTCAGTCGCGACCCCAACCGAACCTCCTCGTTCGAGTTGAGCAATACAGAGATCTTCCGCCGGGTCAAGGCTCTTTTCACCACCCATAAGGACTTCTCCGCCGAATGGACGTGGGGAATCGAGCACTACTGTCGTGACAGGCTCCCTCCCGCGGTAAGCTTCGCGGAGTAAACTTATTTCGGATCAATTTCATGTCGGTTCTTATCATATTCTTGACTTTGCTCCTTGTGCTTTTTTCTTAGCTGTTTCTCCAGCAAACCCTCGAGGATGGCCCGAATCCGACCCTTAAGTGGGCCCCGGACCGAGAAATTCCGAATGAGGAGGAGCCGGACCAGGAGATGTTCCTCCCCACACCCGATGCCACCAGACGACCCAGCGGTAAATTCTCTTCTCTTAGAGATTGGCCCGACGATGAGGATGACTCGGATATCGATGTGATTGAACCCGTTGAGGCTGTCCCTCTTTCTTTTGCCTTCCCGGCATCAGCTAACCCCGGTGGGCACATCCACGAGGATTCTCCACTTGCCACGGGCGAGCCTGTTCTGGTGGTGTCAAAGAAGAAGCGCGGATCCGTGTCGAGTTCTTCTTCCGAACCTTCTCAGTCTTCCAAAAGGAAAAAGAAGGCCGGAGACAAGACTGCCTCCAAACGGGCAGGCAAAGCCCCGCCACGGAGGGCCCGGAAACCTAAGGAGGCCGAGACCTCGGATGCGTAAGTTCTTTTTTCACTGCGCAACACATTTCTCCCTGCTTTGGGGTAATTTCACTCCTGACATTATTTTCTCTTGCAGGGCTCCTGAGGAGGTCCCTCAGAGCGGATCGAGCATCTCCTCTCCTCTTCGGTCCAGTCCTTCCCCTCCTCGTGACGACGAGTCATGCCCACTAAGCCCTATTCCGGAGGGCTCTGCGGCCGCTTCGGGTTCCGCAGTACCTCCTTCAGAGGGACGCGACCTCGGATCGGGAGGGGTCGGATCGGCCGAGGCAACGACGTCCGGCACTTCGGCATTGCCGCAACCAGCAACTACCAAGTCTACCGCAACTCCAGCACCAGCACCAGCCCTAGCACCAGCCACCGAACCAGCGCCTGTCCCGGCTCCGAAGAAACCAACAGCAGCTCCAGCGCCAGCCACCAAAGCTCCCGTGCCAAGTTCATCTGCCTCGTCCGAGTCATCTCAGGCTCGGCGAGGACCCACTCCAGTGGCTTCCAAGGGCAAATCCACTATGGTCACTTCCTCCCAGCAGGCCAAAGGCAAGTCCACCTCCGTCGAGGCTGGGCAGCGAACCTTGTCATCGATGCTTCCAAAGAAATCACCAGCAGCGACGGATCCTCCTGCCGAGCCAGCTGATTCGCAGCAGATGGTTCTTCACACTAGTCCGGATCTTGCCCTGATTGAAAGGAAATAAGCTCATGACAAGGGCTTGGTGGCACCTCACATGCCCACTGTCGAACGGTATCCTCCGAGCCTCATCGAGTTTGTCATGAACTGGAATAAGGCGGAGTTCGTCTACAACGACGATCTCCTGGAAAAGTTCGGCCTAGCTGAATTTTCCGCTCAGATGAATACCGCCGCCAAGGCTATTAACCTCGCTGGGCGTATGATGGAGGTACGTCGTTTCTTCTTTACATGCTGTAGATAATAACCATTAGTCCCCGAGCCTCCGGCAGAGTAACTTGTTACTCGGCCGGATGCTCTTTAGAAGATCAACGTAGCTGCATGTAAACTTCAAATATGCACACACGTAGAGCTGGGTTAAGTTTCGCTTGGCCCGGATCTCATATACTTCGAATATGCACACACCTAGAGCCGGGTTAAGTTCCGCTTGGCCCGGATCCTGTACACTTCGAATATGCACACACCTAGAGCCGGGTTAAGTTCCGCTTGGACCGGATCTTGTACACTTCGAATATGCACACACCTAGAGCCGGGTTAAGTTCCTCTTGGCCCGGATCTCGTACACTTCGAATATGCACACACCTAGAGCCGGGTTAAGTTCCGCTTGGCCCGGATCTTGTACACTTCGAATATACACACACCTAGAGCCGGGTTAAGTTCCGCTTGGCCCGGATCTTGTACACTTCGAATATGCACCGAACTAACTTTACACGCCCGTGCCTTTGTCAGGTAACCACCAACCGTCGGAGCGCCGAGTTTCAGCGCCTGCTTGATACCCATAAGATCTTGCGCGCAAAACACGTTGCACTTGGCGCGGAGCATGAAAAGAGGGGTAATTTCCTCTCTTAACACCTCACCATTTTGTTTGTTTCTTCCAGACTAACCTCCTTATTCGGTTTTTTGTAGCTGGGGTGGAGGCTGAAAACAAGATTATGCGGAAAAACTTGGAGGAAATCCGAGGTATGTCCCCTTTCGGCCAACATCGCTGTGTTTTCCATTCTTTCTTTTTGTCGGCTCGGCAAACATTCACTCCCCGGCTTTGCCGGGTCAACACACTATTTCAGCATCGCTTGAGGATAGTGTGCCCGTGCCTGATATGATGCTGCATTTTCTCGAACAAGCAGGACAGCATCAAGCCGAGCTGAAGAAGAAGGACGATGAGCTCGCCCTCCTCCGGACCAAGGATGGCGAGATAGCCAAACTCAAGGACGAGATGGAGAAGATGAAGGCCCAACACAAAACCGAGCTCCAAAAAGTTGGCCAGAACTTCACCGAGGAGCGTGAGCGCTTTACCCTTCAGATATCCAAGGACCAGGATCTGCTCAAGGAATCTGAAGTCCGGCTTGTGTCGGTGCTTGCCGAGCTTGAACAACTTCGCCAGAGACGCGATAGTTGTATCAAGGAGTTGACGGATCCATCGCCATATCTCACGTGAGTTTCTTCTCCTTGCCCGACCTAGTTTTCCGGGTTAGCTCATATGCCTTTGCTTCAGCATCCTCCCTTTCCTTATTTTCAGATAACTTTTCAGAGGGTACTACCATCGCCAGTGCTGCCGTTGCCAAATTCCGCCAAGAGAGGGGTACTCCCATCGCTCCTGATGGTGAGAGCATCCCCTTAGACATGGAGGACTTGTTGGTTAGCGTGTCAGCTCGGGTAGAAACTATCAAGAACTATGGAAAAGGTCTCCTCGACGTTGCGGTCCGGATCTTCAACACATTCTGGCCAAGCGAGGACGCTCCAGAAAGGATCATGCTCCTTGCGGAAAAACTGATGGAGATTGAGACTCAACTTGACCTCTGGAGGGAATTCGCTGGGCGTGCCGCGACAGATACCCTTCTCCATCATATCCTTTCATGGTATGAGAAAATCGATCTGAGCCTCCTCACCCGTCGGCGCACCGGATCCAAATGGACCGATGATCCGGAGTGGGTAGCTCGGCGCCAGGCTTGCGCCTACAGCCTCATCGAATATTCTCCAGTCCATGACTGGGTTGAGGGGCCGAGCTTTCTGGAATCCGGCGAGGAGGAGCAGATGGAGAACGTGGAGGATGGGTCGGGCGATGATGGAGAAGATGCTGCTTCAGATATTGAAGATAGTGATGATGACGCCGAACTTCCTCCTCCTGCTGCTCCTTAGTTGAAAAAACTTGAAAATTTATCAGATCCCCGGTATGCCGGGTGCAATTGTATGCTGAATACATAATATTTTGCTACTATGCGTGTGCGCTGGATTAACTTGGGCGTAGTCCCCGAGTTTCATTTTCTTGTTCGTCCAATTCTCCGACTCGATCCGTGTCTACCTTGATTCGGTTTTACGACTTACGAACCCGAGCCTCAAGAATCGTTTTAACAATACTGAGAAACTTTGAGGTTTGGCTCAAAATAATTCAACATAATAGCTTGAAAGTAAATACGGGGTTAGTCCAAAAAAACAAACGTTAGCTGGAATAGGATCGTTTCCTTAGTAGTTTTTCATGTGCTACGCAATTCCAAACTTGTTTCCTTGCTCGCCATGAAGCCAATTCTTGTTGGACAGCAGCAAGTCGAAGGGTTGGGTTTTTGGTGCTCACACATTACTAATCCGGGTTAAGCGAAACGAGTCATTCCAGCTAACGCATAAAAAGTAACAACAATCATTTATTAAGGCAATCCCCGAGTTACTGCTCGAGGCTCCGCTATTTCATTGATAGGCTCATTGCCGACATACATACCGACATATGAGGATGACTCGGGTACATACACTCTTTAGCTAAGTGTAGAAGGGACGAAGTAGTGCTACATTCCACGGTCGCTTGGATTCCTCTCCGGACCTGTCCGCCTTGTTCTTTTCCTATGGCTTTGCATCTATAAGATAGTAAGAGTCATTGTGCAATGCTTTGCTCACAATAAATGGTCCTTCCCATGGGGGGGATAATTTATGCATGCCAGTGGTACGCTGTACCAACCGGAGCACCAGATCGCCTTCTCGGAAGACTCGGGGGCACACTTTCCGGCTATGATAGCGTCGGAGATTTTGCTGATATATGGCGGATCTGGACAGTGCCAGTTCTCTCGCTTCTTCCAACATATCAACGTCACTTTGCCGGGCTTCTTGCACTTCGGCTTCTGTGTATTGGGTGACTCTAGGCGAATCATGCTCTATGTCGGCTGGTAATACAGCTTCTGCCCCATATACCAGAAAGAACGGCGTGTAGCCTGTTGATCGATTCGGAGTTGTTCTTAAACTCCATAATACCGCTGGTAGTTCTTCTATCCAGCACCCCGCTGATCTTTGCAGCGGCTCAATGAGCCGGGGTTTTATCCCGGATAGCACTAATCCGTTGGATCTTTCCACTTGTCCGTTCGACGTGGGGTGGGCTACCGAGGCTATGTCGAGTCGGATTTTCTTATCTCGGCAGAATCGTGCAAATGCTCCTTCAGCAAAATTGGTGTCGTTATCAGTTATGATACTATGAGGATAACCGTATCTCAATATGATGTCTTTGAGAAATGTCACAGTCGTAGCTCCATCACATTTTCTTATAGGCTTCACTTCGATCCATTTTGTAAACTTGTCCACCATGACTAGAATGTGCGTCATGTTCCCTTTTGCTGGTTTGAATGGGCCAACCATATCCAAGCACCACACTGCAAATGGCCATGTAATTGGTATGGTTTTGAGTTCCGACATAGGCATATGTGTCTTGGTGGCGTATCTTTGGCAACCATTGCATTTTCTCACCAGATCTTCTTCTTGCTCCAAGGCGCTTGGCCAGTAAAACCCATGCGGGAATGCCTTTGCCACTAGGGCCCGGGATGAGGCGTGATGCCCGCATTCTCCTTGATGTATATCTCGAAGGATGTCAAGTCCTTCTTCCGGATCAACACACCGCTGGAGGACTTTGGTTACACTCCGTTTGTATAGCTTGGAATTGATGATTGTATAAGCTTTGGCTCTCCTCTGAGTTTGCCTGGCTAGCACTTCCTCAGTGGGTAACGTTCCATCTTTCAAGAACTGGTATATAGGCAGTGCCCAAGCTGGTACTGCTCGCGCAGGGAACATCTCCTCATCAATTTCCATCCGATCCACCGGCATAACTTCAGCCGGATCACGCTGAACAGTCCCCGGGTCTGGCGAGGTAGTCCCCGGGTTTGCCGAGGTAACCCCCGGGTTTGCCGAGGTAGTCCCCGGGTTCGGCGTACTACCTCCCATGTCAATGTCCATGGGCTCAGCTCCGGATTCCACGTTTTTCGGGACATAGATTGAATCGGTTCCTGGGGACGGCCTGATAGATGGCTTTCTGAGGTGCTCCAATGCAACACCCGGTGGAATTGCCTGTCGGGTTGAGCCGAGCTTCGACAGCATGTCGGCATCTTCGTTTTCCACGCGAGGTACATGATGAAATTCGCATCCCTCAAAGTAACCCGAGATTTTCTGCACATGAAATCTGTATAGTGCCATGTTTGGATCCAGGGCGTCCCACACTCCGGACACTTGCTGTATTACTAGATCCGAGTCGCCAAAGCAGATTATTCGACGTATGCCAATTTCCTTTGCCAGTCTTAGACCATGCACAAGAGCCTCGTACTCAGCGACATTGTTTGATGCCGCGAAATGGATCTGCAATACGTACTTGAGATGATCCTTCTTTGGTGAGGTAAGCACAACCCCGGCACCTAATCCGGTTTTGGTCTTCGATCCGTCAAAGTGCATCCTCCAGTAGTTCGGATCCGGTGGCGGTGGTTCGTATTGTACCTCGGCCCAATCCACGAAAAAGTCCGCTACAGCTTGGGACTTGATCGCTTCTCTTCTATCATATTGGGGCGCGTATGGTGCTAGCTCAATTGCCCATTTCGCAATTCTGCCATTCGCATCTTTGTTACCCATTATCTCGGATATGGGAGCTTCGCATATCACTTTGATGGGATGCTCCTCAAAGTAGTGCTTTAACTTCTTTGCCGCCATATAAACTCCGTATGCCACCTTTTGAAAATGCGGGTAGTTCTGTTTTGAGGCAGATAATACCTCGCTCAAGTAATACACTGGTCTCTGCACCAACTTACCCTCTTCATCTCGTTCCACTACAATCATTGCACTTACAACTCGGTTGGTTGTGGCTATGTAGAGCAACATTAGCTCCTTCGACAGCGGAGAAGCTAACACCGGTGTTGTGGCCAACATCTTTTTCAAGTGGGCAAAAGCTTCATCGGCCTGCGCGTCCAAACGAATTTATCTGATTTTTTCATGAGTTGGTAGAGAGGCAGTGCCTTTTCCCCTAACCGACATACAAACCGACTCAACGACGCCAGGCATCCAGTGAACTTCTGGACGTCGTTGAGACACTTCGGCAGCTCCATTCGTTCGATGACTCGGATCTTAGTTGGATTAACCTCGATACCTCGGCTGGAGACGAGAAATCCGAGTAATTTCCCAGCCGGGACACCGAAGGTACATTTCTCCGGGTTAAGCTTCATCCGGAATCTCCTCAAGTTCGCGAATGTTTGCCTTATGTCGTCAAGGAGCGTTGCGCTTTCCTTGGTCTTGATAACCACATCATCCACGTAGACTTGTACATTTTGACCTATTTGATCGTGCAAACATTTTTGCATACATCTTTGGTACGTTGCTCCTGCGTTTCGTAAACCAAACGGCATAGTGCGATAGCAATAAGCCCCGTACGGGGTAATAAAGGCAGTTTTTATTTGATCATCCGGGTTCAGAGGTATTTGGTGGAAACCAGAATAAGCGTCAATGAATGACAACAGTTCACATCCTGCGGTAGAATCGATGACCTGATCTATCCTCGACAGTGGAAATGGATCTTTTGGACACGCCTTGTTCAGGTTCGTGCAATCGATACACATACGCCAAACCACCGCCACGTTCGGATCATCCTTTTTCTTTTCTACCAGCACCGGATTAGAGAGCCAATCCGGATACAACACTTCCATGATAAATCCTGCTGCTAGCAACCGAGCTATCTCGTCACCAATGACCTTTTTCCTATCCTCGGCGAAGCGTCGGAGAGGCTGCTTCACCGGCCTTGCTCCGGGTCTTACATTCAAAGAGTGCTCGGCCAACTCCCTCGGAACACCTTGCAAGTCCTGTGTGGACCAAGCAAAAATATCCCGATTCTCACGGAGGAAGTTGACGAGCTCGCTTTCCTATTTGTCGGTTAACCCGGCCCCAATTGTCACGGTACGCTCCGGAAACATGTTATCCACCGGGATCTTCTTGGTGTCCTTCGCGGCTTGAAATGAAACGCTTCCATGCGGGTTGCTTAACGCCGGCATATACTGCTGCGTGGACTGAGCTAATGCCGCCACTTCTTGGATTTTTCTTTTCTCTTGGGCAATTACGAGTGACTCGGCTAGGTTAGATCCGGCTGAAGCGCACTCAATAGAACGTCGGAAATCCCCAGCGATAGTAATTGCTCCATTTGGCCCGGGCAACTTCATCTTCAGATAACTAACGTGGCAACTTGCCATGAATTTGCTTAGTGCTGGTCTCCCGAGTAATGCATGATACGCGCTCTCCAAGTTTACCACCTCAAACTCCAGATTTTCGGTTCGGCAGTTATCCCTCGTACCGAATAGCACGTCGACCCGGACTTTGCCTATGGGCTCACAGGATAAGCCTGGTACGATACCGTGAAAAGTTGTTCTTGTAGCCTAGAGCATGTTCTCCGAGATGCCCAACTTGCGCATCGTATCTGCATGCATGATGTTAATGCTACTGCCATTGTCGATCAGTACCTTGGAGAACCTCACATTAATGTTTGGTCCAATGAACGTCGGATCTAACACTAGTGCATACGAGCCCGGACTTGGCATAAGCTTGGGATGATCTTTGACGCCCCAGGTAATTTCCTGGTCCGACCAAGACATGTACCTCGTCACTACAGGCATAACCGCGTTAACCTCCATATGTCGGTGCTGCAAGCTTTTCCTATCTGTTTCCTCTGTTGTGAACACACAATAGCTCTGGTGATGTTCCCTGTACTCATTTCTTCCCTTGTTTCTGGAGTACCTCTGATCCGGTTGTTGCTGGTTCTCTACCTGATGCACTGCATCCCTTCTCTCAGTGTTGACATACCTCCGCGGAGGGGGAGGCAACATCAGTTGTTGCGTGTTTGCTCCGGAGAGCAATTGCTGCCGGGGTAACTCCTGCCGAGGTTGGTCATTTCGGGGTGCCTGAGCATTCCCCGAACCACCTTGTTCTATCTTGCGCATCCACTCACATTGTCTCGTCGTGTGACCCGCCGGGCTGTTCGGATTTGGCGTGTGAAATTTGCACGGCTGGTCCAACATTGACTCGTAGGTATACCTCGGACGATCTTTCTTTTCTTGCCATTGCTTCTTCTGCTCCGGAGTCCACGTTTTCTTGCCATTGTTTCGAGGAGTCCATTGCCCTCCCGTTCTCTGGCGTTGGTTGCTCCCTGCCCCGGGCTGATCTTGATTCACGGCCGCAACTTGTTGCGAACCATATCGATGGTCCGGTCTATCGTCTCTCCTTTTTCCCCTGTAATCGTTCCTCCGGGATGACCCGAATCCGTCCCTCAGATAGTACTCCTCATTTGACTCGTTCGACGCGATCCTAGGTTGAGTCGGATCACCCAAAGCATAAGAATCCGCGATCCGGATCATCTCTGCCAATGTGACTGGCATTTTTCTTTGCAATTTCATCCACAACTCGCTGCCATATCTACATCCTTGTGCGAACCATGCTATAGCCTGTGACTCTATGACTCCCTCACACGAGTTTCTCATGGTACACCACCGGGTCAAGAATTCACGGTCCGTTTCGTTAGATCTCTGCTTGCACATTGCCAGGGTCTGCGGTCTATTCGGTCTCTGATACGTACTTGAGAAGTTGCTGATGAACATTTCTTCAAAATCTATCCAGCAATTGATGCTTCCGGGTGGCAAATTGTTCAGCCACACCCTAGCCGGACCTTCCAACATTTGGGGTACATATCGTACAGCCCACCTCAACTTGCCAGTTGCAATTTTCACAGCTGTTGCGTAGTTTATCAGCCAATCCTCCGGCTTTGTACTGTCGGCATACGTCTTCGTGCCCCTGGGTAACTAGAAATTGGGTACTAGCAGTTCCTTCATGATCCGGGGTCCAAAGCATGCTGGACCCGGAGGACCTTGACATTCGATCTGTTCCGACCTATACAGGCGATCCAGTTTTAGCCTGGCGTCATCCGGCATTAAATTTCTGCTTCCCAACCTCGACCCTATCACGTGGTAGTTCGATCTTGCGTATCCCGCATTCATCATTTCCGAGTCTCCATCATTGTATCGGTCTTGCTCTCGTTGTGCTCCTCTCTGTTGCATACCACGGCCGACACTTTGCTCTTGCCTTGGTACATTCCACTGCTACGGTTGACCCGCTCCTGCCGGGTTTTGCTGTCTGGCATTGCCGTTGGCAGCATTCCCTTTACCGGCATTGCCTTGGTCGTGGTTACCTCGGCTCACACTTCGTCGATCGTCGTTTTTCCGTATCTCTTTTTCCTTTCCCGCACGTGTTGGGTCGTACGGAATGATCTGCTTGTTCCGTCTGGCCGAGGTTACTACCTCTTCTCTTCTAGGGCCACCATGAGGCGATGATGCGGCTCCAGCAGATTTCTCCGGGTTACCCATCACCAAATGGACGATTTTAGAAACTCCAACTCTCTCCGGGTTACCTCTCAACAGCTCCTCATTCTGCCTGTTCGCGATCCGAACCAGCTCGTTAACCCGGTCTTGCTGTCTTTGGCGGGCTTCACCCGTCAGACCCTCTAGCTCGGACGCCGCGACATCTGCTGCTCTGAGGTTCTTCGCCGGGGTACTATACTTCGGCAACCCCACAGACAGATAGTTTTCCGACCCTTCTGGTCCATCATCACCTTCTCTGTTCATCTCGCTTATGAGATTTCTCCCTTTTACCCTCACTGCATCAACCTTGTTCGCTTTCGCGTACTCACGCAGCGTCATGTTCAACGACTGCTGAGCCGCTGCTATTTTCTTTGCGCCCTCCAGTATCTTTCGCCGGGTCTCCTCTAGCTCGGCCTGTGCCTGAGCCGGATCTACCACTGCTGCCACCGGGTTAGCCAAGCTATCCATAGCTTCCCTCAGCACGTTCTTAGGCCTCTCTAGCGGAGGACCCCTAGCTTTCCTTGGTGCCTTGGGTGTTACCTCCGGGTCTGGCGCTGGATCCTTGCTCGCGCCCGCGCCTGGCGCAGTCATCATCACCTCTGCATGGTCCGGGGAGCGAGCGATACGCGCCCCGCGAGCCACAGTGAGGGGTGGTTCCCCCGCATCGACGACGCGACGCGGATGAACGCAAGACACGTCCACAACAACATAGACCTTGTGCGCGCCGAGCTTTACGAAGACGCCGTTGCGCGGAAGGGGGCGCGTGCCGAAGCAGCCAACGTTGTCGCTGACGTAGTCCAGCGCACCGAAGCGCTGAACGAGCCCGGATACGATGTGTTCACCGGTGCCGATGAAATTTCCCGTCCGGATCTTCACCCCTGCTAGCGCCGCTAGCCCCACGGTGGGCGCCAACTGTCGTGGTGGTGTCACGACAGATGCCATGGATAGGCTAAAGGTGGGGACTAATATGCGCTAGGGGAATCCAGGAAGGGATAGTAGAGTGATTCTCTACACAGAAGCTTCGTATTGATGTTCCGTCTCCCAGATTACAAGTGCTCCTCGAGCTGTATTGACAAGAGGAGGAATAAGAAACTCTCTTACTCCTGCCTACTAACTAGCCTAGGAACCTTAGATTCACTAGTGTTTTCCTTGCTATGTATCTGAAAAGACCCAACCCCCTTACCAGAACCCCAACCCCCCCTTATATAGGGGTGATTCGGTCCTGGCCTAGGGCATACGTGGAGGCATATTCCTAAGAATATGCCTCCTCCCAAAGTAGTAACCCGACAGGGGTGCTTTTCCCCCGCGTAACTCTTGCTTTAGCGACGTTGCCTCTGCGGCGCCTGCGTCAGCCGACGTGAGCGTCGTCACCTTTGTCGGCCACGATCCGGTGGTCCAGCCCTTGCTTTATTCGCTCATCCAGTACGCACCGGGCCTTCTTTTTGACCAGAGATATTCCTTTCTTCTCCTAGAAGCCAAACGAGGATCCGGATCACAGTTGATCCGGCCACACCTGTTCCTGCATATAAGCTAGACAAGTGTCTCCGACTTACTCCTTGAGTCGGACGAGACAATGTTAGGCGACCCCCTGGTCCGGGTTACTCCGTGATCCGGCCTGTGTTGAGGTGACTCGGCCAGGACCCGCTTTAACCTTGCCGACCCTCGGCTAACTCGGCCCTTATACCCCGGAGTGACCCTACCCGGGGTTATCCCCCCAACACTGACGCATTGACGTTGCCATTTTTTAAGCGCCTTGGCCGTACGAAAGAGCTTGGTGTGGATTCTAGGGATGGGGTCAAGATCAATGATTCGAGGATACTGGATTTTCGCTTTGACCCTCAAACCGAAAGAAAATT
The DNA here is from genome assembly GCA_916181665.1 of Avena sativa. Classification (NCBI taxonomy): domain Eukaryota; kingdom Viridiplantae; phylum Streptophyta; class Magnoliopsida; order Poales; family Poaceae; genus Avena; species Avena sativa. The sequence goes on along the minus strand of OV702292.1, from coordinate 75,588,644 downwards.
AGTGTTGTACTAGGAGACTGGTAGCCGGTTTCTACGGGTTTTGGTCTAACCTTTTCTGGAAACCCATAAGAGCAAGTTTAATAGTAAAGTCCGTTGCTGACTATAAGCCACTATCATGTCATCTATAGCCAATATATATAATAGCTAGCTATAAGTAAATACTAATTTAGTTAGCAAAGGCCTACATTACACGGTTAGAAAGTGATTAGTAGCATGTGCTATAGCTAGTTCTTGTATGAGAAGTCACTACTCTTCTCTCTCCCATTCTCTCACCTCCACCTCATCTCAAATATATTATTTAAAGTTTTATAATCTGCTTATTGTACTTGCTCTCAAGACACGTACAGTAGTAATACGTCAGCCATCGTTAACGCATGCCACCGAGAATTTCTGGTGAGCTGGAGGGAGGTAGAGGAGAGAGAGCGAGCTCGTATGTAATTTTACAGACGGTCGAATCGCCTGAAAGTCGCTGACTATCGACTCCTTTCTTCCAGTTGTATGCGTGGGATCGCTAAATCGTGGGTTCATGGTTTTGGAAGAAGCGCGTTTTAAACGATCGGTTATCTACTTTTCAGGTGCTACAGATGTAGCAAAGAAAAGATCCAATTGTAGAGGAGGTTTTTTACTACGGTCTAGAGGTGAGATGGAGGTTCCTTACATAAGGATGCTGACAATGAATCTTATGGGCAGTCTCCGGGGACTGGGCCACACGGTCTCTCTACGAACAAGAACAATAGTATAGCCAACTGTTGGCTATAAGGTACTACCATGTCATCTATAGTCAACTTAATAGCCAACATGTACAATAGCAAACTATAAAAATATACTAATTTATCAATACTTGGTCCACCATTCACCCTCACAAAGTGCCTAGGAGCACGTGCTAGAGCTGGCTCTTGCATGAGAGCCCACTCTCTTTCTCTCTCCTCTTCTCTCTGCTCCAACTCAACACGAATATACTATTTAATTGCTTATAGCCAGCTGATGTCATCTTATTGTACTTGCTCTACTGAAGCCCCTCCCTGGATTTCCGCACGTCACCTCCAACACAAATCTCAGAGCAGCACCCAACGCCAAATCTCTCCGTACTTAATCGGTTATAGCCAGCGCATGTGAGTTTGATACTAATTCCTCTATATAAGATTTTTTGCGAACCAAATTATAAGACGTTTTGGTAGCTTGGAACGGAGGCATACTAACTACCAATGCAAAGATCGGGTCACGACCTTGCCATCAGTTGCTGTCTCCACGACAGTCTTGCTAGTTGTTTTTTGGTTCTGTCGTGGAATATTGGAATTTGGTGTTGGGCTGTTGCCCGGCCAATACAAATTTTGAAATTCTTTTTTACCATTCATACATGTACGTATGGCAAGAGGTGGAACTAAAATTTAATCTCAGTTGAGAGAGAGATCGGTACATCTTTTTATACAGTGGGATGTTGTACTACTTATTAAGGTGTGAGAAAAAATATTTCCCGTGCACTCATCCTTCGACGCTGCCTGTCTCGGCTTGGGTTGCGAAAATGAGCCAAGTCAAGCTCATTTTTTGCACGATGTTAATATTTTGCTATTCGAAAAAATAATTATATTAATTACGAGTCATTAATGAACGTGTTAATCAATCAGCAACTTCCTGCTTTACGGGATCGTGGGTTGTTGGCTTGTTATCGACTTGGTCATGGGCTACACCCCACAATATCCTCCTCGACCTACACTACTCCCTCCATTCACAATTACCTCGCATCCTAGGTTTAGTCAAAGTCAAACTTTATAACATTTGACCATATATTTAGAAAAAAATATCAACACTAACAACATAAAAACTATTGTATTAGAATTTTTATAAACTATATTTTCATATTATATGCATTAAAAATCATGGATGCTGATATTTTTCCATATATTGTTGGTCAAACTTTGCAAAGTTTGACTTTGACTAAACCCAGAACGCGAGGTAATTGTGAACGAAGGGAGTATATAAATGTAGACGCGAACTCTAGTGGTACGCACCACATGGAACTGCCTGTTTCCAGAACCTTACATCGTCTCCACTGGCTTCCCCATCCCGTTCTACGGAGTGCACCGTCGACCAGAATAGTTGACCTCTTGAACCCTGTCTCTCGTGGACCTGTATGGGTGAGGGACGATTAGGTTTTTGGAAAGCACTCTAGCCGAATACTGGCAACACAACGTCGTCGGTACATGGCTTCCCCAATGACGATTTCTCCCCGTACGTCATCAACCTTTTCGGCAACCTGAACATGGGCGACAACGTCAATGCCAACATCAACGCGAACGTTGTTGCTGCCGCTGCTCATGTCGCACCGTACGCGACCATAATCTTCCTCTTCCATATTTTAATAGAGTTTATGGTTCTATGCTTGTAGTAGATGTGATAAGATTACCATGTTTAGATGTAGTCTATCCATACTTTGCTATGCATAATTTGTTTAATTGCTATTTCTATGATCGTGCTTTATCATTTCTTTATTGGGATTAAATTATATGGATATTTTCTTATTATTTAACAATTCAAAAATCTGATTATAGGCAACCGAATTCTAGTGGCATTGCTAGGCTGCCTCTTCTTGATGGTATGTATTATAAGAGATGGCGCACGAGAGTAGTTCTTTGGTTTCAAAACCTAAACTACTATAGCGCCACTCTTGACAAACCTGATGAAGACCTTTTAGCTGAACAAGTGAAAGCTTTTCAAAAAGCCAATACCATGTTTGAGGAGTCTCTCTTCAGTGTTCTTGGGACAACATTGTCAACCCGTATATGTCATTTGATGATAGTAAGGATGAATGTCGAGTCCATGGTGCCATTGAGGCCGAGGCGGGATAGATTGATCCCGGTGACTTTGTGGTGGTCATCCCAATGCACACCAATCCACCCCGCACATGCATCATTTCGCATCCAGCTTGCGGCCAAGTTTTATGGGTATCCAAATGCCCCAGCTATCAGCAGAAGGGACTGGACCTCCGGATCGTATGACGCGATCGAGTCGGTAGAAACTCCCTCTAGGAGCCACCTTGACAACATAATTATCCACGTAGAGATTGAACTCTGGTTCTAGCCTTGCAGCAAGTTTCCATAGATATATATATGACCAACGACGGAGTTATGCACATGTCACGGGGGGGGCATCGCCCCCCCTCCCATCTTTTGAAGTTTTGCTGAAGGAAAAAATTCAAAACATTTAGGTTAGATTTCTTTAGCCTTTTGCACCCAACAGATCCTTTTTCTAAGATCCGCCACTATGTATGGCCAGGATCCCAGTTAGCTGGGCAAGAATGCTTGGACAACTCCAGTGATCTGATTGTGATTGATGTAGAGATCATTCAGCCCGTTGAAGTTGGTGAAGTATGGCATAGGGCCGGTGAAGCTTTTGTGGCTGAGGATGAGGAGTTCAACCGAAGATGTTAAACTGGTATTTACACGTGAAGGCTTCTCGGGTTTATTCCCAAGTCTCCTACGGGAGGAGGCCACCCTGATGGCAACAACTCCATGTGTACCAACTCCTTAGGACATCAAGTGCAGAATGTTGTATCAAGCGTCTTTTCCCCACAAGGGTGACTCGAGGGTTAATATCGAACTCTCGGGGAATTGGGTTAGAAGTTAATTCTTCTTCTCCTGTCAAGAAACATGTAAAACAAAGTTTATATCTTGTGTCCCTAACTCAACCATGTGGTTGTCAAGCACAAGTTTTCGTATTAGTAATATGAAATAAAAATAAAAATAAAAATAAACAGTAGTAAAGTAAACTAAGCAAACAAGATGGTGATGGTGATAGTTTGGTTGTTTTTGAGTTATGTTGTGTGATTGCAAATGAAGAAACCATTTTTGTATTTTCGGATTAAAATATTGCAGCAAATGTAAAGTGTGATAAAAGTGTTGGAAAGGTGTTTCTTATAATTTAAAATCGACTAGGGTGGACATAAAAAATTCATCAGAGACATAATATTAATAGAACTTAAACATGTGTTTGATAAGCATTCATATGGGAATCATGTCCTAACATAGAGATGATGCAACACATCTTTCTTATACTCTACAAGATAGGGAAAAGTCCAAGCAAATCTTGAATTAAGCATTACATAGAGTATAGCCTTAAGCAATATGACATGATATTTGAATTACAAATATGCTACCTTGACCAAACAAGATTATCTAGCTGTCACAAGATAATTATAGCACATGAATTCACTTAATTCCTAGCGAGGCAGCAAAATAAAGGTAAAAAACATAGTAGATCATAGATTTTGTTGTCACTATCCAATCACTACCACCATGCTACTCCATCTAATACACACGTCTCCCCACACGGGCTCTTGCATACAAGTTGGATCAAAACAAGTACTTAAGAATGGGGTACATGATATGCATTTATCAATACATATTAAACATAATGGGTTCTAATCTCATATATGAAATCATGAAATAAAGATCCACCACATAGGAATTACATATATAACCATAATCATGTTGGACAACTCATATGATACTAAGATCTATGAAGAACAAGAGAGAAATAGATCAATCTACTGACACAAACCTATATTCCAGAGGTGGACTACTCCATCTTCATCATGATGACGATGGTGGAGAAGTTGGAGAAGGTGGAGATCCCTCCGGCTGTGGCTCCAATGGAGTTTCCCCTCCAATCTTCGCTGGCTCTGAATCCTTTTTGGTGTTTCTCTGTTGTGCGGCGCTCCCTATGATGGATCCTCCGGGGGACCTTTTTATAGAGGTTTTTAGGTCAAGCCAAGTCCGTGGGTGAAATAATCAAGGGCATCCGACGGTCGAAGAAGAAGAGATGGGGTGCCGCGCCCTACTAGGCTAGGCGCGCCACCAGGTGCCTTTTGGCCCTCCTGGCCCTTCTGGGGAGATCCAAGCGCTTCTGATGCTTCCCTTGGTGAAATATTTACGCTCTAGAAATTCCTGGTCCGTTTGACTTCGTTTAGGTCCCTGAAAGCTAAAAATACACAAAACATGGTTTTCCTGTCCTGCAGGGTTATAACCAAAATAAAGGAGATCATTGGTAAATCCCCCAAAATCAATATAAAACATGGATATAACATTAAGTATATTGCAAATATGTGGGAATACATATCAATAAACTACAAATTCATGTATGCATTTTACATGCATCAACATTCCTAAGCTTAACCTATGCTCGTCCTCGAGCATAAAGGTGATAAAAACTAACATGGACTTTGGAGTTTGTTGCCTTTGCTTATTTTCATTGTCACATAAAATTTTGCTAGGTACAATCTTTAAGGAATTACAACAAGCAAGTGAGCTATAAAGTGATATATCTTACTATCCACAAACATGCTCAACAATAAGTAGATTATGTGTTAAAACAAATAGAAAGTAGTACATACCATATGGTACACTTAGATGTAACCAGGGATTGAACATGTGAATAAGCATGTTTAGCTTCCAATATATATTTCAAATAAGTTCATGGTTGAGCCATAGTCCATCATTGGTGTTTGGCTCCATCTACCCCCATCATAAGCATCTTTCTATACTTTATATGCTTGACCCACTACAAGTTGAATGTCTCGTATCCGTTAACCACAAGTACTCATTATCGCATGATACTAAAGTTTAGATCACAAGAAATTCATCATTATATGCATATAGTTCCAAATGAGGTGCACTGAGGTACCTCTTGCCCCTTTGCGTGAAGGCCCCTGGGAAGATACATCCATACTCAAATGATAAGACATATAGACAAATGAAACATCTCATCATATTTTTATTTACTATTTGCATAGCTTTTTATTTGATTGCTTCATAGAATATTCATGCTGTAAATTTCCACCATAATGGCTTTTAGGCATTTTTTAACATGGCTTAGATTAGCGGTCGAGTGCTCCCTCTGACACATATACATACTAGAATATTCTCAATTTTGTCCCGTTCATTTCACAATGTTAAGAATCCACAACCAAAAGACATGATATCAAGAAGGGAGCATCACGCATAAACCTTCCCCTTAATTGTTTGAAATCTTTTCCCATGTTAGCATGGTTGGGCTAACAATCAACTCATAGTTTGTCAAGCACATAACTTATTTATCATTAGGTAAGTTTCCCCTTTTGTTTGTGCCATCAGGTTCGTGGTCACTCCACAACCAACTTCTCTATGTTCAACCATGCCCATGAATGCCTTATTATTTGGAAGCCAAACAGGACACATAAGTGATGTACTTAGAATAACATTTGATTTTTGACTTTAGCAAAAAGATCTATTACTATGCCAGAGGATCTGTAGATCTAAGTATTTATTTTCACACAATTCTCATTATCATTAATCATCTATGTATATGAGCAAAATATGGCACTCAATAAGGCACTAGCAAATTATCATTCATCAAAGTATCTGAGCTAGCAAACTCTTAAATTTTAGCTTTTTTGCTTTCACTCCCTTTTTCTTTTCATGGCATATACTCACCTTAATCAAATCATTAAATAATAGGGTAATTTGTTTTAGTATCGACATTCACCATGGTGGTCACAAATATTTCAAACAAAATAAACAAAACAAGACATTCTAAGTTTCTATGACAATTCTATGTTCCTCACAAAAAAAGTTTAGAGGTTTGCAAACCGAGAGTTTAGTAGGTCTAGTGGGTTTCCTTGGGCATCCCCAAGCTTAGGTATTCACCATTCTTGGATAACTCTTGGTATGGTGTTCTTCCATTCCCTGTCAAAAAACTTCAACTCAAAACTTTCTCCCATTTCTTTTTCTATGGGGTGACATTAGTGGTATAATAATATAATAGTTGCTGCCATATATATCAAATACAATGGGTTTCCTTAAATTTATAGTAGGAATATAATTCTCTAAGCATTCCTAGCATGGCAAAAGATTCATGGCAAATTATTTTGGGATACAAAAGAATGGCTCAAACAATAGGAGGTGGAATTTATCAAGGTTTATAGCATCAGCAAAACGAATTTATTTTGACCACTTAAACATGTCAGGAATTTTTGTGCCTACAGAGGATGAGGAGTTACAACTGCGGTTTAAATATGAGAGCAATCAGAGTTACAGAAAAAATCAGAAAATTCTTCTTCTAAAACAATTCTGCTCAGGAATTTGCTACTCCATGTGTGCTACAACTTTCTAGCATCCAAAATGGGTTCCACTTGGTAGTTTATTACTAACCTACAGTAAAGACACTAACACAAACTTTTTTTCTACATAAATCATGCATAAAAATAAATAACTGAGTTGCCTCTCCCGTAAAGCGCCTTCTTTATAGCCATATAGCTAGGCTTACTTACTTGAATCAAGTGACGTGGAATTCATGTGGTAGCTTGTATCTTGGTGCTACCTCCTTCTTTATTGGGAAGTGTTCCATACACTTGAGTGGAAATTGTAACTTCACATTTCCTTCCTTTGAGTCAATCACTGCACCTGTAGTTATCAATAAAGGTCTTCCAAGAATTATAGGACTTGAGGTTTTACTCCCCATGTCCATTATAACAAAGTCAACATGCACAAAGGTCATATTCAACTCAACCATAATATCATTTACTTCTCCTAAAGCATATTTAGTTGATTCATTGGCAAGCAAATGATCTATTAAATATGTTTCCATAGTTTTCAGTTCTAGTAGATCATATAGTTCTTTAGATAAAACCTAGACACTAGATCATAAATCTAGAATTGCATGGTGTGTTTATTTGCCAATGGTGATTAATATCTTGGGTAGCCAAGCATCCCCAAGCTATGGTGGTTTCATGGCTTCATTATTATATCTTTATATCTTTTCTTTTATGACATAGTTGGCTATGTAAGATCCAAAACCTGTTTGGTGAACATTAATGGACGGGTCATTAAAATCTTTTCTAAATATTAATGAGTTCACTCAAACTACATTTATCAAGATCAAGAAGTGGTTCTTTATTTAATTTAGCATTTTGACTTCTTCTATATGTTTATTATTGTTTATTATTGGAGGCTCAAGCATAGTAGTTTATTTTTCTTCTATAGTTTCTTCTATCTTTTTCCTTTTAAAATCTTCTTCCTGATTTTCCACAGAAGTTATTAATTCTCTAGCATGTCCCAATAGTTGGCTTATAAGGGTTATTTTGGAGTGGATACTTTGAATGAAATAATCTTTAGTTTCAACATGATATTGAATACCTTCCATCTTCCTAACAAGAATATTAAATTTATTAGGGAAGTTTTTTTAGTTTAGTTCTCACATGAAGGCAAATCTGGTTCAATTCTTTCTTATTAGGCATCTTATCAACGTATTTTTGTAAACTGGTTATGATTTCTTCTAAAGAACCTCTTATTTGCTGGATATCAAGTTCTTTCTTATTTTTTCCTAGAGCTCCCAAATAAATTTATCATAATAATATTAGATTTAGATGGGTCTCCAGTAACAAATCTACCATTAGTTAATGAGTCTAGAAAGCACCTTGACCAAGGATTTAGTACACTGTAAAATCTTCTAACTATCATGGCTTGGGTAAATTTCTCAGGACATGTTTCCTTTATATCTAGTATTCTAAACCATGCTTCCATTAAAGATTCTTTAGGATATTGATAAAAGTTGTTTATCTCGTTAATTGCAGCTTTCTTCTGTAAGGCTAACATATTGCAAGAAATTTTTATAAGTTTTTGGTTTTTCAAAATAAGGACAAGGGTAGGTAATAATTTTTATGTGTTTTTGTGTTTTAAAGGAAAAGTAAAAATACTAAAAACAAGTCAAAGAAAATTACTCTTAAAATCTAAAGGAGAAAGAGAAATTCACAGCGGTGCAACCTCCCCAAGCTTGGGTGTTTACACAAGTTGTTGAAGATGCTGTAGCTATGATGTCCTTCTTGCAATTCCCAGGCAACCGCACCAGAAAATATTTTTGATGGAATCAACTACATGTGTACCAACTCGTTGGGACTCTAAGTGTAGAGTGTTGTAGCAAGCATCTTTTCCCCCACAAGGGTGACTCGAGGGTTAATATTGAACTCTCGGAGAATTGGCTCGAAAGTTAATTCTTCTTCTGTTGTCAAGCAACCTAAAGCAAAGTTCCTATCTTGTGTCCCCAACTCCACTGTGTGGTTGCCAAGCACAAGGTTTCATATTATTAATATGAAATAAAAATATCAATATAAATAAAGTGTTAGTAAAGTAAATTAAACAAACAAGACGATGATGGTGACAGTTTGGTTGTTTTTGGGTTTTGTTGCGTGATTACAAATGAAGAAATTATTTTTGTATTTTCGGATTACAATATTGCAGCAAATGTAAAGTGTGATAAAAGTGTTGGAAAGGTGTTTCTTATGATTTAAAATGGACCAGGGTTCATGGGTTCACTTGTCTACTCTTTTTTTAAGTTGTAGTGGACATAAAAAATTCATCAGAGATATAATATTAATGGAACTTAAACATGGGTTTGATAAGCATTCATATGGGCATCACGTCCTAACAACATAGAGATGATACAACACATCTCTCTTATACTCTATAATATAGAGAAAACTCCAAGAAAATCTTAAATTAAGCATTACACAGAGTATAGCCTTAAGCAATATGGCATGATGTTTGTATTACAAATATGCTACCTTGATCAAACAAGATTATCTAGCTGTCACAAAATAATTATAGCACATAAATTCACTTAGTCCCTAGTAAGGAAGCAAAAGAAAGGTAAAAACCATATTAGATCATAGATTTTGTTGTCACTGTCCAATCACTACCACCATCTTACTCCATCTAATACACACTTCTCCCCACACGGGCTCTTGCATACAAGTTGGATCAAAACAAGTACTTAAGAACCAGTATATGATATGCATCTATCAATACATCTTACACATAATGGGTTCCAATCTCATATATCAAATCATTAAATAAAGATCCACCATATAGAAGTTACATATATGACCATAATCATGTTGGGCAGCTCATTAGGGATATTAAAACTTAGTCAAAAAGAAGGCCTCCCATGAACTGGGCAGTTTTGGTCGTCCGATCACGTCCCTAAGTCATTCTGGCCGTTGGATGATCCTCATCTCCCGCGTGGGCCGAAGTATCCCTTTAGGACACTTCTCTGGGCATCAAAAAGTCTTTCTGTGATTAATTGGGCCAGAATGACTACTTTGGCCCGTTACTTGGTTTACTGCACCCTTCTAAGATGAACCGGACGTCGCTCCTAATACCGAACGAGTGGGCAAAAATAGGAGAGGAGACGTCGGGCTAGATTGAGTCGATCCAAACGGGATGTACACCTCCTCACCTCTTGATCCGTTCGACTGTAGGAGGGATATTAAAACTGAGTCAAAGAGGAGGTTTCTCACGAACTGGGCAGTTTTGGCCGTCCGATCGTGCCCCCCGGGTCATTCTGGTCGTTGGATGATCCTCAGCTCCCGCGTGGGCCGAATTATTTCTTAGGGACGCTTCTCTGGGCATCAAAAAGTCTTTCTGTGATTAATTGGGCCAGAATAACTACTTTGGCCCGTTACTTGGCTTACTGCACCCTTCTAACATGAACCGGGCGTCGCTCGTGATACCGAACGAGTGGGCAAAAATAGGAGAGGAGACGCCGGGCTAGATTCAGTCGATCCAAACAGGATGTACACCTCTTCACCTCTTGATCCGTTCGACTGTAGGAGGGATATTAAAACTGAGTCAAAGAGGAGGTCTCTCACGAACTGGACAGTTTTGGCCGTCCGATCGCGCCCCCCGAGTCATTCTGGCCGTTCGATGATCCTCAGCTCCCGCGTGGGCCGAATTATTCCTTAGGGACGCTTCTCTGGGCATCAAAAAGCCTTTCTGTGATTAATTGTACCAGAATGACTACTTTGACCTGTTACGTGGCTTACTGCACCCTTTTAAGATGAACCGGGCGTCGCTCCTGATACCGAACGAGTGGGCAAAAATAGGAGAGGAGACGCCGGGCTAGATTCAGTCGATCCAAACGGGATGTACACCTCTTCAACTCTTGATCCGTTCGACTGTAGGCCGAAATATCTGGAGCTAGCATCGATCTCCCCTGCGGATACGTTAACTGTAGCGGGGCATCGATCTCCTATGCGGATGCGGCAGGGATGTTCTCTTGCCTTATCATTCATGGCGACCTGGTTGATGAGTTGCGAACCATCGTGATTTATGCGCTTCCCTTAAAGTCGCAGTTAATTTTCAGTTCCTGCCATATTTAGCAACTAGCGTCGGCGAGTGATGATGGCACGTGAACCCCCGTTACTGCAGAGGTATCATGTCGTCTATATATTCTTCTGTTTCCCCAAGCTCTCTACTTTCCTCTTCTTTATCCTGGAACTCAAATATATTTTTATCAGTTACTAACAATTTATAGTCTCAAAAGATAGGACGCGGCAACGCGCGTCATCATGATCTAGTGATATAGTAGAAAGCAAGATTAGAAACCAAAACTAAAAGGGGAAGCACGTAAAATCTGGAGGGGGAGAGTCCGAGAGATATATAGAGAGACGACACGCATGAACGTACCAGTGCGGATCGTTTGGTTTAGGCTCCACTTGGTGAGAAAGAAACTCAAGCAGCTGAATGTTCTCCGAGCGCGTTGATCCGCCAACAACGTACTTACGTTCACACCGCGCGCGATGAGATCGTACAGCTCCTCTTTCTTCGCTTTGATCTCCGCTACGAGACCTGTAGCCTCTTTCTTCTCGTCAGCAGTCAGGGTCTGCATCATCACCAGGTTTGGCACAAGCAGTCAAGCCACAACATAATTATTAAGTCTCCTCTAGACTGACTAATAAGATTAATGCTGTGATTTCCTTTTAAATATAAGATGTTTTAGCTTTGTGAAAAAAGTGTATTATCTAGACCTCTTTTACTGTGTAGGTTCACACTCAATTTATAAACTAAAAAAGATCTAGATATACTTCTTTGAGAAAGCTAAAACATCTTAGGCTCCGTTTGGTAGTTTAGTATTTTCTAAACCGAGGTATTCTAAAACCAAAGTATATCAGCGCCTGGCAAACTAATACCACAGTTTTTCTCCTTTCTCGGTTTTAGAAAAAAAAATGAGTCTTGCCTCTTTCTCAAATACTTTAAAAATACCACGTTTTTGGAGGATACTTCAGTTTTAAAACCACGGTATTTATTGGATCTAAACAACCTAAAGTATTCAATACTTAGGCCCTGTTTGGCTTCAAAGTACTTTTGAAGTATCGGGAGAATACTTTGGTTTCTAAAAATACTTAAGTATTAAATATTTTAGGGAGCAGCCTTTTATATCAAGTTAGCGGCAGCAACGTACAGATTTCGAGATGAATTTTGGCAGCGTACCTGGAGCACGCGACCACTGAGCCTCCTCGCCGCGTACCGTAGCGGCGCCGCTGCCATCGCCGATTTCGCTCTCTTGTGATCCTCGCCTCGCCGATTTAGTACGTTCCCCTTTCCTGATACGTACTCCTATGAGATACTACTCGCCACGCCGATTTCGCTTTGCTAGATACTCCTACAAAAGGCTCGTCTCCCGCGTGTATTTATGGATTTCCGAGTCCGAGACGAGCTCCTGCTCCGTTTCGATTCCCTCTAGTATGGTACTAAGATCTATGAAGAACGAGAGAGAAATAGATCAATCTACTGCCATAAACCCGTAGTCCAGAGGTCGACTACTCCCCCTTCATCATGATGACGATGGTGGAGACGTTAGAGAAGGTGGAGATCCCTCCGGAGGCGGCTCCGGTGGATTTCCCCCTCTAATCTTCGCTGGTTCTGACTCCTTTTTGGTGTTTCTGAAGGGTTCGCAGCATAGAAAACAAAAAAATTCCTACGATAAGAACTATACACCAAGATCTATCTACTAGATACAAGCAACGGGTGGATATACATCCATAAAGAACTTACCCTCGAAGACAACAAAGTTTTGTTAACGAGTAGGAACTCGTGGATGATGTAGTCGTACGCTTGCCGATCTCAAGATCGTGTGGAAGTCCTAGCGCCGCAAACCAGCAGCGCATCCGCACTCGCACACACGTTCAGGCCATCAAACAACCTCCGCCTCCTCGCTCCAGCGATGCAGCGGAAGCAGCAACTCCTCCTGACGAAATGCCACCGAAAACATGTATCTCGCTAATCCGAGACCATGGGAGAATAATTCTACAGGGGGAGAGATATCCTTCACGAGGAGGTGTGAGGAAGAAGGGTGAGAGGGGTGGCCTTTTATAGGAGGAGGGGGTGCCCCTCCCCATGGTCGGCGCCTCATGGGGGGGTGACCCCTCACCTCCCCCATTCATGTGGTGGTGACTCCTTCCACATTAAAATGCCCCTTCACATTCTCTTTTAAAGTCTCTACTTTAAATGAATTAAATTTCTCCAAATTTAATGCTCTCTCATTTAATAAAACTCTTTTATTAAATTTATTCAAAATTTTGTTAATTACTTTAATTAACAAACATTCACATAAAACCCCCTGTAACATTTTAATATTACATGCAGAACCAATTTCTGCAATTTCATCCGAAACAGTTTCGGTGTCTATTGAAATAATTCTAGCGCTTTGCAATTCATTCGTCTGAAATACATTTGCTCCAAATGGTGTTGGTGTCCCTTAAGTGTGTCACCCTACGGTTCGTGAATAATGTAGATATGATCGAGACCCCTCTCAGATCAATAATCAGAAGCAGGACCTAGAGATCCATACTGACTCCTACACATTCTATGATGACTTCTGTGATCGTGAGAACATTTAACATTAGTAACTAAATCCCTTTGTATCGCGATATATTACATGTCTGAGATTCGATCATCGGTATCTCCATACCTAGTTTGATCTCATTACCGACATGTACTCTTTTCTCGTTCCCGTGATATAACATTCTAGTGATCTTATCACTTGCTTGCAAGCTAACCAATGTGATATCACCGAGAGGGCCCAGAGAATATCTATCCTTCATCGGGATGGACAAATCCCATTCTTGATCCATGAGCTTCTACATACCACTTTCGTAGCACTGAACCCACATTTATAATCACCCTTTCATGGTGTGACGTTTAATGTTATCAAGATACTCTTCCAGTATTAGTGATTAACATGATCTCATGGTCTAAGGACTAAGATTACTTTGTTAGATGTTATAGCAATATAAACACAATGACTTTGATCGTAATGCTATACTTCAGATGAATTTTCATCACATCATTCCACTAATGTTGTGACCTCGTTATTAACAACATCCAATGTCCATGATCAGGAAACCTTGATCATCTTGTTAATCAACGAGCTAGTTTATAAGAGAGGCATAACTAGGAACTTTCCTTTTGATTATCAAACACACATGTATTAATGTTTCCATATTAATACAATTATAGCATGTAAAATAAACATCTATCATATACTTGGAATATGTATAATAACAACTTTATTATTGTCTCTCAGGGCATATTCCCTTCAGTATCCCACTTGTACTAGAGACAATAATCTAGTTACATGGTGATAAATCTAACACCCATGGAGATCTGGTGTTGATCATGTTTTGCTCTAGGGAGAGTTTTAGTCAATGGATCTACTATATTGAGATCTGTATGTACTTTACAAATCTTTATATCTCCATCCTTGACATGCTCACAGATGGAGTGAAACCGGCGCTTAATATGTTTGGAATTCTTGTGAGACCTTGGTTCCTTTGCGTTGGCTATGGCTCCATTGTTGTTACAATAGATCACCATTGGATCCAACACACTAGGAACCACACCCAGTTTGGTAATGAACTCCTTCATCCAAACTGCTTCCTGTGCTGCTTCTGAAGCATCAATATATTCCTCCTCCATTGTTAACCTTGTTACCACGGGTTGTTTGGAGCTCCTTCAACTAACTGCTGCTCCGTTCATGAGAAATACATATCCAGATTGAGACTTAGAGTCATCCGGATCAGTGTTAAAGCTAGCGTCGACATAACAATTAGCGACCAGCTCTTCTTCACGTCCGTATACAAGAAACATTTCCTTAGTTCTTCTCAAGTACTTAAGGATATTCTTGACCACTATCCAGTGTTCCAAACCTAGATCAGATTGGTACCTACTAGTCAAACTAATAACATGTGCCACATCCAGTCTTGTACATAGCATGGCGTACATTATAGAGCCTATGGCTGAAGCATAGGGGATCTTATCCATTATCTCTATTTCTTCCGCCGTAGCCGGACTTTGAGTCCTACTCAATGTGTTGCCTTGCAACATAGGTAAGAACCTCTTATTACTTTTGTCCATTTTAAACTTCTTTAAAATATTATCAAGGTATGTACTTTGCGATAGTCCTATTAGGCGTCTCGATCTATCTCTATAGATCTTTATGCCTAATATATATGACATTTCACCAAGGTCTTTCATAGAAAATTTGTTGTTTAGATAACTTTTAACACCTTTTAAAAGATCTATATCATTTCCAATCAATAATATGTCATTCACATATAATATCAGAAATGCCACATTGCTCCCACTCACTTTCTTGTAAATACAAGCCTCTCCATAAGTTTGGACAAATCCAAACTCTTTGATCACCTCATCAAAGCGGAGATTGCAACTCCGTGATGTTTACTTTAGTCCATAGATGGATCGCTGAAGCTTGCACACCTTGTTAGCATCCTTTGGATCGACAAAACCCTTTGGTTGTATCATATACAACTCTTCTTCAATGTTACCATTGAGGAATGCAGTTTTGACATCCATCTGCCATATTTCATAATCGAAATATGCAGCAATTGCTAACATAATCCTCACTGATTTTAGCATCACTATGGGAGAGAATGTCTCATCATAGTCAACTCCTTGAATTTGTCGAAATCCTTTTGCGACAAATCGAGCTTTATAGACGGTTACATTACCATCAGCATCAGTTTTTTTTTGAAAATCCATTTATTCTCAATGGCCTTTCGGTCATGAGGTAAGTCCACCAAGGTCCAAACCTGGTTTTCGTACATGGATTCCATCTCGGATTTCATGGCTTCTAGCCATTTGTTGGAATCCGGACTCATCGTCGCTTCTTCATACGTCACAGGGTCATCCATTTCATCAACCATGAAACTCACAACAGGATTTCCGTACAGTTCAGGAGTTGCACGTGTCCTGCTAGACCTGCGAGGTTCAGTAGTGTTCTCTTTTAGAGTTTCATGATCATTATCATTAGTTCCTTCTTCATTTGGTGAAGTCAACTCTAGAACGACTTCCAGTGCTGCGCTACTCGCCATTTCATGAAGAGAAGGTTCAATAACCTCTTCGAGTTCTACCTTTCGACTACTCACACCTTTCGCGAGAAACTCTTTCTCTAGAAAGGATCCATTCTTGGCAACGAGAACCTTGCCCTCGGATCTGTATCCTATGAAGACGCATTTTTCCGCTTTGGGTTCGAGTTTATTCGGTTGAAGTTTCTTCACATAAACATTGCATCCCCAAACTTTAAGAAATGACAGCTTAGGTTTGTTTCCAAACCATAATTCATACGGTGTCATTTGACCGGATTTAGACGGTGCCCGATTTAAAGTGAATGCAGCGGTTTCCAGTGCATAACCCCAAAATGACAGTGGCAAGTCAGTCAGAGACATCATAGATCAAACCATATCCAATAGAGTATGATTACGACGTTCCTACACACCATTACGTTGTGGTGTTCCGGCAGGTGTGAGTTGTGAAACTATTCCACACTCTTTCATGTGTGTGCTAAACTCGTAACTTAGATACTCACCTCCACGGTCGGACCGCAGGAATTTGATATTTCTATTATGATGATTTTCCACTTCATTCTAAAATTCTTTGAACTTTTCAAAGGTTTCAGATTTGTGTTTCATCAAATAGATATACCCATATCTACTCAAATCATCCGTGAAAGTAACAAAATAATGATATCCACCTCGCGCCGACACACTCATTGGACCGCATACATCAGTATGTACGATTTTCAATAAATCTGTCGCCCGTTCCATTGAACCGGAAAACGGCATTCTAGTCATCTTGCCCATAAGGCATGGCTCACATGTATCAAATGATTCAAAATCAAGTGATTCTAAAAGTCCATCAGAATGGAGTTTCTTCATGTGTTTAACGCTAATATGACCTATACGGCAGTGCCACATATATACAGATATATCATCATTAAGTTTAATCCTTTTAGTATCAACATTATAGATGTGCGTATGAGTACTATCAAGATTCAACAGAAATAAACCATTCATCACGGGTGCATGACCATAAAAGATATTATCCATATAAATCGAACAATCATTGTTTTCGGATTTAAACGAATAACCACATCGCATCAAACAAGATCCAGATATAATGTTCATGCTCAGTGTAGGCACCAAATAACAATTATTTAGGTTTATAACTAATCCCGTTGGTAGGTGCAGAGGTAGCGTTCCGACGGCGATCACATCAACTCTTGATCCATTGCCGACACGTATCTTGACATCACCCCTTGCTAGTGGTCGCTTGTTCGGCAGCCCCTGATTCGAGTTACATATGTTAGCAACCGATCCGGTATCAAATACCCAGGTGCTACTGTGAGTACTAGTCAAGTACACATCAATAATATGTATATCATATATACCTTTGTTTGCCTTTCCGGCTTTCTTGTCTGCCAAAAATTTGGGGCAGTTGCGCTTCCAATGGCCAGTTCCCTTACAATAGTAGCACTCGGTATCAGACTTAGGGCCAACCCGGGATTTCTTTTCAGGCGCAGCAACAGATTTGCCGCCCTTCTTTCATTCTGTTTACCCTTCTTGTCTTTCTTGAAACCGGTGGTTCTATTGACCATCAACACTTGATGTTCTTTCCTAATCTCCACTTCTGCAGTTTTAAGCATTGACAGAAGCTCGGGGAGAGTCTTCTTCATGCCCTGCATGTTATAGTTCATCACGAAGCTCTTGTAGCTAGGTGGCAGAGATTGGAGAACACAATGTATGCCTAAGTCAATGGGAATCATTATTCCCAAGGACACAAGCTTATCGGCGTACCCAGATATTTTGAGTACGTGCTCACTTACGAAGTTGTTCTCTTCCATCATGCAGCTAAAGAACTTTTCTGAAGCATTATAACTCTCTACGACAGCATGGGTATCGAAAATCATTTTCAATTCACCCATGGTATCAAAGGCATTGCCATTTTCGAAACGCTTTCAAAGTTCTGGCTCTAGCCCATACAGTATGCCGTAATGAAATAAGTTGTGGTCCTCCTGACGAGTCACATAGACATTTTTTTCCTCGTCAGGGGCATTAGGAGCTGGTGGTGGGGGGCTAGTGGCGCTTCTAGCACATGTTGCTTTTGTGCAGTAGAGAGGAGAATCCTCAAATTCATAGCCCAGTTGGTGAAGTTGCTACCATTCGCATCAAGTTTCTCTTTCTCCATGAACACATTGAACTTAAAAGCAGGTGGTGCCATCTACAACAGAATTTGTAAAGTTTATTTAGACTAAGTTTATGGTAGATTGAGTTCAACTAAACTCCCACTCAAAAACAACATCCCTCGTGTCTTTTTGGTGATTACATGAACCAAATCCACTACACCAAGTCCGATCATCACGTGAGTCGGTGTAGCTTCAAAGGTGAGCATCTATATGAGCATCATATCAACTATATGACTCATGCTTAACCTTTCGGTCCGTGTTCCGAGGCCATGTCTGTACATGATAGGCTCGCCAAGTAAGAACCTTAGTACTCGCGTGTGTAAAACTGTCTTACACCCGAAATATGATCGTGGATTCAAGTACACCCGATCATCACGTGATGTCTTGAAACGGCGAAACATAAACGGTGCGTACTAAAGGAAGAACACATTTTTATCTTGATATTTAAATGAGGGATCATCTTATAATACTACTAAAACGCCAAACTAGCAATATAAGATGCGAACATCATATGTGTAAAGTGAAATGATATGGTTCTTGCATTTGATCACTATCACATGCATCGTGGTATGATCTCTATCATTCCTTTGTGTGTAAGGCCAAGGTCTATGGAAGTTACACGTTAAGTGTGTTGTAAGAGTATCAACTATACATCAACTTACAACATTATCATATCATGACACAAGCCCGACAACAATCTAAACTAGACGCCTCTAATTTATCAATTGAATGTTTTACGTGGCTTAGGGCTTTCAGAGATAGAACTGTTCTTACCTATGAACATGGAACCACAACGATGATAACCAAATTATTAGCAACTCGTTGTAAATCAGATATTGACTGTAGTAGGAGAGACAGACACCCGCCAGCCACTTATGCAAAACTAGTTGCATGTCAGTCGTGGAACCGGTCTCATGTGCGATGGCATGTAAGGTTGGTCCGGGTCGCTTCATCCCACTATGCCACCAATATCAAAAGTACATGAAAGATGTAATAACATGACCATCATCGCCCACATATAAACATATGTGTACTACCCGTGCAAAGCAACTATGCATAGATCATGCTATGATACCACTAAAGGGTTCACAGCATAGAAAACAAAAAATTCCTACGATGAGAACTATACGCCAAGATATATCTACTAGATACAAGCAACGGGTGGATATACATCCATGGAGAACTTACCCTCGAAGACAACAAAGTTTTGTTAACGAGTAGGAACTCGTGGATGATGTAGTCATACGCTTGCCGATATCAAGATCATGTGGAAGTCCTAGCGCCGCAAACCAGCAGTGCATCCGCACTCGCACACACGTCCAGGCCACCGAACAACCTCCGCCTCCTCGCTCCAGCGATGCAGCGGAAGCAGCAACTCCTTCCAGACGAAATGCCACCAGAAACATGTATCTCGCTAATCCGAGACCATGGGAGAATAATTCTAGAGGGAGAGAGAGATCCTTCACGAGGAGGTGTGAGGAAGAAGGGTGAGAGGGGTGGCCTTTTATAGGAGGAAGGGGGTGCCCCTCCCCATGGCCGGCGCCTCATGGGGGGTGACCCCTCACCTTCCCCATTCATGTGGTGATAACTCCCTCCACATTAAAATGCCCCTTCACATTCTCTTTTAAAGTCTCCACTTTAAATGCATTAAATTTTTCCAAATTTAATGCTCTCTCATTTAAAAAAACTCTTTTATTAAATTTATTCAGAATTTTGTTAATTACTTTAATTAAAAAACATTCACATAAAACCCCCTGCAACATTTCAATATTACATGCATAACCAATTTCTGCAATTTCACCCGAAACAGTTTTGGTGTCTATTGAAATAATTCCAGCGCTTTGCAATTCATTCGTCTGAAACACATTTGCTCGAAATGGTGTTGGTGTCCCTTAAGTGTGTCACCCTACGGTTCGTGAATAATACAGACATGATCGAGACCCCTCTCAGATCAATAATCAGAAGCGGGACCTAGAGATCCATACTGACTCCTACACATTCTACGACGACTTCTATGATCGTGAGAACATTTAACATTAGTAACTAAATCCCTTTGTCTCGCGATATATTACATGTTCGAGATTCTATCATCGGTATCTCCATACTTAGTTTGATCTCGTTACCGATATGTACTCTTTTCTTGTTCCCGTGATAAAACATTCTAGTGATCTTATCACTTGCTTGCAAGCTAACCAATGTGATATCACCGAGAGGGCCTAGAGAATATCTATCCGTCATCGGGATGGACAAATCCCACTCTTGATCCATGAGCTTCTACATAACACTTTCATAGCACTGAACCCACCTTTATAATCACTCTTTCACGGTGTGACGTTTGATGGTATCAAGATACTCTTCCAGTATTAGTGATTAACATGATCTCATGGTCTAAGGACTAGGGTTACTTTGTTAGATGTTATAGCAATATAAACACAATGACTTTGATCGTAATGCTATACTTTGGATGAATGTTCATCACATCATTCCACTAATGTTGTGACCTCGTTATTAACAACATCCAATGTCCATGATCAGGAAACTTTGATCATCTTGTTAATCAACGAGCTACTTTATAAGAGAGGCATAACTAGGAACTTTCCTTTTGTTTATCAAACACACATGTATTAACGTTTCCAAATTAATACAATTATAGCATGTAAAATAAACATCTATCATATACTTGGAATATGTATAATAACAACTTTATTATTGCCTCTCAGGGCATATTCCCTTCATTTTCTCTATTGCGCGGCGCCCCCTGCAGTGGCTCCTATGGGGACCTTTTTATAGAGGGTTTTAGGTCAAGCCAAGTCCATGGGCGAAAGAATCAAGGACATCCGACGGTTGAGGACGAAGAGAGGGGGTGGTGCACCATACTAGGTTGGGCACGCCACCGGGTGCCTTTTGGCCCTCCTAGCCCTTCTGGTGAGATCCAAGCGCTCCAGATGATTCCATTGGTGAAATACTTACTCTCCAGAAATCCCTGGTCCGTTTGACTTTGTTTAGATCCCTGAAAGCTAAAAATACATAAAACATGTTTTTTTTGTCCTGCAGGGTTATAACCAAAATAAAGGAGATCATTGGTAAATCCCCCAAAATCAATATAGAACATGGATATAACATTAAATAAGTTGCAAATATGTGGGAATACATGTCAATAAACTACAAAGTTCATGTATGCATTTTACATGCATCACACACCTAGCTTATAAGGGAGATATTTCTTCCTCTCACGAGTCTATACTTTTGGGATGGAATGTGCTCTATGTTGAATCTTGGGCCGTGTGTGCATAAACGCCCATAGCGTGGGTCGAGTGCTCGGCTAGCTTAAGTGGATGCTAACATTTGTTATCAGAGCTAGGTTGGCATGCCTTCCAGAGGGGTTTCTTAGGGGATGGGATGTTAGGCTTCTATTGACTGATGGAAGCTTCTCAGGTTTAGTCCCACCTCACCTACGGGAGGAGGCCACATCTAGCTTATAAGGGAGAGATTGCTTCCTCTCACCAGTCTAGGATTTTGATATGGAGTGGGCTCTCTACTAAATTTTGGGTCATGTGCGCATAAATGTCCAGAATATGGGCCAAGTGCCGAGCTAGCCTAAGTGGACGCTAACATCTAATATTAGAGCCAGGTTTTCATGCCTTCCCGAGGGGATTCTCAAGGGGAAGGGATGTTAGGATGCTATTGATCGGGGGAGGATGCTCATATTTAGTCCCACCTTGCCTACAAGAGGAGGCCACACCTAGCTTATAAGGGAGAGATTCTTTCCTCTCACTAGTCTAGATATTTGAGATGGAGTGGTGCATCTAGGCATGGACAAAGTGGCTGCATGATCCTCCGTTAACCTTCCTTCTCTCTCCTAATGACGAGGATCGAAGGTGGTTTGGCAGTGGGGAAATTTGGGGTGGCTAGGTTCTAAACCTGATTTTGATGTTTTATCCAACAGTGTAGGCAGATCCTAGGGTCTCTTGATGCCAGGTCTAGTTGGCGAGACAACACCAGTGGACAAAGATGTTACTGGTAGTGACAATTTTAACAAGTATGCAGGTTCTTTCGTTGAAAAAACATGATCTGGCCTCCAACAATATTAGGTAATATTAATGTGTGTGTCATGCTCTTATCGAAGGTGTTCACTCAAAGATTCTTTCGGATTCCAGGTATGACCTTTGGTTGGACTCATTGACATATGCGCACATTCTGTTTTCCCTTGTTGAAGGTTTTGGCTTGTTGTAGAATGATAGAGAGCGGATTGGTAGAATATGTTGGATGTATTATTTGAGCCTTATTGGTGAGTATATATAGGCGAATATGGGATCATCTTGGAGTACAAGTTAAGTTAGGATTGTATGGAAACAGATCATATCTCTATCATGTACTACCATAACAAACGAATATGCAAAATACTCTAACATTCCTCCGCGGTCATAGTGGTAGATTCACGACCAACTGGAACATCGTGGCAATCATATTGGAGAGAGACCTAAGTAGCACCCAGTAGGCTTATATCCCCCGTGGTTGCAATGGGAGTGTTGCAGATGGTGTCACGACGTAGATACTTTGATTGTAGAGGAAGTTGATGAGGTTCTCAAGTGCGGTGGTAGCCCTTTGTGCCGATGTCGAGGGAGACAAGAGTGTGGGGTAGTGTCGTGGTCAAGATAGCCATGTGAGAGGTCGTCGTGGTCGATGTCGTGCTCGGGGTAGCCGGTGTCGAGGTAACCGCACATAAAGCCGCAAGTGCATAGTGCGCTAGGAGAATCACGGAGATGCGTCGAGGAAGTTTCGAGGATGTTAATGCCAAAGACGATGTGGTTTGAGTTTTCGAGGACGAGGTGTGGCCATAGTTTTTCCAGAACTAGGTGCACGTCGGGGACGAAGGCATACTTTGATTTTTATAGAATCGTGTACGTGAATAAGAAATTGTCGGTGACACGATCGAGAAAGTCGTAGAGGAGGGACACGATGCTGAAGATGACGTTTTCAAAGACGATGAAGACGAGGCGCTGGTCCGAGCTTGCTAGACTCGGGGACGAAGGCACACACCTGTGTTGCTAGTACCGAGCGTGAAAGGGAAGGGACCATCATAAACTTGCGCAATATCAGAGAGACTAGCAGAGGAGGTTCCCAAGCGGTTGCCAAGCGCAGAGCGGCGAAGGGGGAGAGGTGCTGATGCAGTACGCGGTTATCAGAGTAGACGAGCAGGTGGTGTAGTCGAGGACGAGGCGATGACGCAGGCGACAAATTCGTAGTGGGCGAAAACGTAGAAGGTGGCGAAACTAGCGGTGGACTAGAGAGGTCATGCTGGACGCCTCGACTAAGATGATGGTGTAGTTGGTAGGACCCGTGACGGTGAGAGGTTGCCATGAAGGTACTATCATAGATGACTATATTAATTAGGTTATAGACTCATTTTGTGTAACATAGCTAGTTATCACCACCATCTCTCATCATTTAATGACATGTCATGTCATTCCATTTCGGTTTACAAGTCATGCGCGTACTTCTATATCGCCAAATTGAGCAACTTAGTATGAGGTATATAATATCACAGAAACTTTAGATTTTGTATTTTTCAATGATATAGTTTTCTATTATATAATTCAAATTATATAGGTCAAATTGATAACCTAAATATACTCTCAGGACTTGTAAACCTAAAGCGGAAGGAATAGTTAGCATTGCATGCAGTTTTATGTTACTGGTTATGTTATTCCTGCTACGACTAGTCTACAGAAAGCAAATAGTACCAGTATTTTGCATAAGGGCGTTGGAGGGGAAGGAGGCAGAGATAAGTAGTAGTAGCAGCAGCGAGTATACTAATAATGTAAAAAGAACGCAGCGGCATGCTCGTCTATGCGGTGTGTGAGAGAAGTACAGGAGGATCTTCAGCAATGATCACTCGCCAGAGCGCAGCGCAACGGTCAGACGGCGCCTTGGCACTAGGTCCTACCTTAGCTAACATATTCCAAGTCCAAGCTAGCAGTAGCAGGCTAGCAGTGTACCACAAATGGGAAAAGGTGTGGTGAGTGTAACTATGGACGGTTAACCATATCTACCTATCTCGAGGACAATCATCTTATACATACAGTTACTACTTTTTATTGGAGGATATAATCCACCTAGACCGTCTATAAAACAATGAAGCAAATTTTGCAATTTTTTATCTGACGGCAGTGGACAGATATTGGGTCCTACCTCTAGTTGCTCCAGCATTGACCATCTCCTAATTAATCGCCCAAAAACCACGCGCCGTTTCAGGTCTTGTACGATCCCCTTCACGCGGACGCCCAGCTGCGACGACCATATATGATGACGCTGATCCGACCTCCTCCATCAGACGCGACGTCGACCTCCACCTGCGACTCCCACCATGTCCTCCTCGAATCCTCTTTCCCTCTTTCCTCTTTCCTCTTTCCTATTCCACGCGCCATGCCCTGCTGCGTCGCGGAAGCGGATCATACACATCCTCCTCCCCTGTCCTGTGCCGTGCGTGACGCACTGCTAGCTTAGCTGGAGCCCGCGATGTGGACTTTCTATCACGCCCGCGGCTTTGTTTTCTTCAGATGTTGTGGGAGTACTACAAGATTCGTTTTCTTCAGACCGATGTTGTGGGATTACGAACGTAAACACACCTCTGATTAGCAGCCTGGCCGCCACTCAAGCTTTTATGTCGAGAGCGCAAATCAGCCTGCTAATGCCGCACATCTGACTACACCATCCATGCCGTCTACGTGGCCTGCCATCTCTGCTACAAGCCTACAACGCCCTTGCCAACTGCCATCTCACGTATTTGATGTTACATTGTTTTGTTTTGTTGCAAGAAAACGATATTCGTTCCTTCAGTGTACGTACTCAGCGCCCATTGATCCACAAGAGATTTTGGGTTTCAGATGATGCCATTTTCATGGTTTTATTTTTCAAGGGTAATTCATTTGTGTGAATTTCTGAATTTTTTTTTGCGGGTAACCATTACTGCAGATAATGGATCGAAATCCTAATTTCTACTTGAAACCCCACAGATCTCAAATGCATGCACCATAACTCTATAGTTGTGTAATAATGCACAACTTTTATTTGCATTGGATCACAAATGTTTTTCTCTAACTAATGCCATGGGTTTCATATTTTTCTGATTTAATTTGTTACTCCTTCTATCAATATGATTGCATTGGGTATTTATACATGGCTCTTTGCAAACCCTTGCAACTTTGAGGCGGTGTTTCCACCGCCACCCTTTGTTGAAGGCAAGCCACCTAAACCTTCTCTGATATTTCATAGCCTTAATCAAAATGCACAGGATCTTGTCTGTGTGACATTGTTTGATCTTATTTGACTTGATGACTTGCATGGAATATGCACTACTAACTATATTTTATGCTAACACTTTAATTTCTACTATTTACCTGTAATACAGTAAAACCATGTCTCATGGATTGAGTTTTGACACCCTACTAAACACATGTTTGGGGTTTCCCTTTTGTGGGTTAATGTATTCATACTCGCATTTTTTTGACTAACCTAGGGGCATGAAGCCCCAAACCCCATCCATCGGACGTCGGTGATGTTTACATCCCATAGTCAAGGAGTGTGGGTGCAGGTTCGCATGATGCCTCTGTATATGTTATGCTTGATTATGAACTAACAAGCGTGCATGGTACAGGCTACCATGTGTTGACCCTTCCTTCAGGAAGTAGCTTGGCGCACATGAGTTCCACCAATGATTTATTATCCAATTACTATGGTATTTATGAGACTACATTTGCTGATATTGGCTTGGTTGAAGTTCTTGTCCTACTAAAATCTTAACCACCTCCATCGGTATATCGAGTCACATAGTGTCACCTCTGGCTTTAAGCAAGCACAACCATTCGTCATCCTATGGGAGAAGTGTATCCTCGTACCCTATCAAGCCTTCACTCATGCCACTCATAGGGAAAGTTATGGTTGGGGATACTGATTGTGGTCAGTGCCATGCTTGTGAGGGTATTGTGATGTATCTATATCCTCTAGAGGAATAGACTGGCTTCACCTCTCTCAAGGTTGGTCCCGCGGGTAGGCTAGTGCCTTGATGGAAGTGTCTTGGCAAATGAGATGGTTAGAGAAGTTGTTCTTGTTTTGGTCCACTAGAAGGTTTTAGTATGTATGTCCTGACTGAGAAAGAAGGGCTTCATAAAATGGATACAAGTGGAACCTCTACAAAGTCACACATAGTACTAGCCTTGTCACATGGACACGAGACAGAGAGAGGTCAGGTCACACTATTTATTTGTTCATATCAAGTCTGGAGAACTAAGTAAATGGTTACTTTACATGGAATACTTTGCCTTGGTGGCATGAATTTGTGAATGCCTTGGTGGCATATGAGTGTGCTTTGGCAGCATAAGTTTGTTGTGTGTCTTGGGGACACAAATGTGAGTGTGAACAAGGTTTACAAATGGTTTATAAATGTGGACATGCATATGTCCAACATTGATATTTTTCTACTCTCCAAAGGTAAGTAGGTAAGTTAAGCCTTTAAGCTAGGACTCAATTTACTTCTTGTACTTATGCCATGCCATATAGACTATACTTTTTTGTTATGTTCATTGTTGATTCACGAGTACTGATGACCCACAAGTATAGGGGTGTATCGCAGTATTTTCGATAAGTAAGAGTGTCGAACCCAACGAGGAGCAGAAGGTGTTGACGAGTGTCTTGGAGCATGAATTCACTGTAAATACTTAACAAACGGATTTTTAGGGGTTTTTGATATTGCAGGTAAATAAAGTACGAATAAATAAAAGACAATAAGAATAAATGCAGTGAGTGGCCCAATCCTTTCTTTAGCAAAGGATAAGCAGGTTGTATTACTTAAGATGACCAAACGTTCTCGAGGACACACGGGAATATCGTCAAGTGCTTTCGCTTCATATAGTTGATTAATCTTCTTTAGTTTGCTAAGTGTTGTGTGGGTGAACCTGTGCTAATGTACCGACCTTCCTAGGACTAATACATACTTGTGATTATACCTCTTGCAAGCATCCGCAAGTACAAGAAAGTAATTAAGGTAGAAACCTAACCACAACTTTAAACTCTAAGACCCTGACGTCCCTTGTGCAATGGTTTCCTAACGGGGGTTCAGGTTTCTGTCACTCCGGCAACCCCTACGATTAGTAGCCAAATACACAATGCATTCCCCTAGGCCTATATAGGTGAAGTGTCATGTAGTCAACATTCACATAACACCACTAGAAGAAGTACACCACAACTTAAATATCAAACTATTGAATCTTTCTCAACACAAATCCACTACTAACAACATGACTTCTCCCATGTCCTCAAGAACAATACGAACTACTCACAAGACATCATATGGATCATGATCAGAGATGAAATAATGATGTATAACAATCTGAACATAAACAATAATTCAATGGTTCACTCAATAGCATCAACTACAAAGTGTAATCAACACCGGGAAAGTTACCCCTAAGAACTATGCAAGATTTAACCCAATTGTTATAGCGGTATGCAGGTGGTGATGAGGGTGCTGGTTGATACATTGCAAATGTATCTATAATTTTTTATGTTCCATGCTTGGTTTTATCCACTTTCTTGTGTTTTGTCCACACTTTGGAGTACTTTTCTTATGATTTGTTGGACTAACCTATTAACAAGAGCCACAGTGCCAGCTGCCTGTTTTCTGCTGTTTTTGGTTCCAGGAAAGTCAGAAAATGAATATTCTCGGAATTGGACGGGACAAAAGCCAAAGTGCCTATTTTTACGGAAGTCATCAGATGCCAGAATACGAGACAGAGAGGAGCCAGGGGGGCACCACACCACCTGGCCGCGCGACCAGGCTTATCCCGCGCCAGGGGGTGGTGTGGCCAGCCCAGGCACCCCCTCGGCCTCTCCTTCCGCCTATAAGATGCCCTCAGGACGAAAACCCTAAGTACCCGAGCAAAAATCCACGAAAGAGCCTGTAGCCGCCGTCATCTCCATCCCTAGATCGGGAGGGATCTGAAGCTCTTTCCGGCACCCTGCCGGAGAGGGGAATTCACCCTGGAGGCCTTATTCATCACCATGCAAGCCTCCGGTGTGATGCGTGAGTAGTTCATCCTTGGACTACGGATCCATGTAGTAGCTAGATGGATGGTTGTCCTCCTTTGTGCTTTCATGTTTAGATCTTGTGAGCTCCGTTCATGATCAAGATCATCTATTTGTAATTCTACATGTTGTGTTTGCGGGGATCCGATGGATATTGAGATGCTATTTCAGATTGATTATTGATTCTATCATGTCTTTGTTATTTGTGATCTTGCATTCTTTCCGTTGTTAGTAGCTATCTTGGCCAAGTAGATGCTAGCAACTCCAAGAGTTAGTATTTATGCTCGATAGTGGGTTCATGCCTTTGGTAATCTGGGGAAGTGACAGAAATCTCTAAGGTACTAGATGTGCTGTTGCTACTAGGGAGAAAACAACAATCCTTTGTTCATAGAACAATCGTATTGTTTACTTTACACGCAGTTCGTAAAGCAATAATCTGTTGCTTGCAACTTAATACTGGAGGGGGTTCGGATGATAACCTGAAGGTGGATTATTAGTCATAGATGTAGTTGGATGGCGGTCTATGTATAATGTTGTAATGCCCAATCAAGTCTCAAAGGAGTCAAGATGATTAGTATATGCATGTATTGCTTTCTCGATGTTTGTCAATTGCCCCGCTGTAATTTGTTCACCCAGCATGTTATCTATCTTAAGGAGAGTCACCTCTAGTGAACTATGGATCCCGGTCCTTTTTCTTTACATACAATCTACAAACTGTTTATTGCTTTCTGTTTACTTTCTGCAAACTATTATTTATTTCTATTTGATACGTTTAATCCTTTGTTTTCAGCAAAACACAGTGAGATTGACAACCTCATCGCAAGTTGGGGACAAAGTTCTGTGGTTGTGTTGTGCAGGTCTCCACGTTGCTACTAGCACCGATAGTGCGCCCTACCAAGGCTCAGCTAGCAACACCTTTGGGGTGTTTCCTTGCTCCTACCGGTTCGATTAAACCTTGGTTTCATAACTGAGGGAAACTTGCTGCTGTGCTCATCATACCTTCCTCTTGGGGTTCCCAACGAGCTCTACATCAACACCGCTCCAGCATTTTTCTAGCGCCGTACACTGAGCCATCAAGCATTTTTCTGGCGCCGTTGCCGGGGAGTCAAGGACATCTTCACAAGGGGAGTCCCTCATAACCAATCTCTTTACTTTGTTATTTTTGTTTTGCTTAGTTTCCTTTTGCTTTGTTTGCTTGTTTCTTTATCAAAAACACACAAAAAATTAGTTTTACTAGTTTGCTTTCTTACTTGAAAAACACACAAAAATTAGTTCCTTTATTAAGTTTCCACTATGTCTAGCCTTGCTCCAATCACTATGTCACCCGAGGAAATGATTTTCACTTTTAAACAAGTAATTGAGGAAAGTTTTAAAGAAGCTTGGTCTAGAATCTCTGATCTACATGAAAAAACTAATCCTAAAATGACTCAAAGCTTGTTCCTTAGCAGTTTTTACATTGGGATTGCTCTTTGCCATAGATATGCTTTAGATGCTATTGCGGGAGGATATTTCCTCCAATGTAATGAGGATGATGCTATAAAGAAATTGATCCTTACTTACAACTTGCCTAGCCAAACTGATATTTCTTTCGCAAGAATATTTGCTAGATTGAACACTCTTGAGACTAGCACTGCTAGCTTAAAAGATTGCTATAATACGCTTAGGGAGCATCACAATTATGTCCCAATAAATCCTGAACCATCAAAGTGGCTCCCTATAGTAAAGATTGAGATAAACACTGAAACTTTTCAAACTCGCTGTGATATCATGTTTGAATTTTGTCTTATGCCCAAAGATATTTATGAATCTTTGAATCTTTGGGGGCTTACTGAAGGAGGAAAAGAAATATCTCTTGCTAATAATGCTACCATATTACCTATTGGAATAGCTGAAGGAGTGTTTACAAAGATCCTTGGAAAATGATTTCTACTGATTATCTTGTTATTGAATGTGCAGGAAAAGGACAAATTACACTTGGAAGGTCCCTATTAGAACTCCTTGGAGCAATAATAGATGTGGGAAAAGGGACCATGCACCTTTCTTCTCCACCAAACAATCATATTTTCCCCAAGGTTAAGAATAAAAGTAAGAGAGGTAAGGGCAAGAAATTTGGTCTTAATGCTTCTTCATTTGAGAACACTTGATTCTTTCTTTGCTTCTTATGTCTAACTTAAAGGCGTTAAAGAAAAGTACTTATTGGGAGATAACCCAAAAGTTTTAGATGAGTCTTGGAAGTTATTACTTCAGTAATAACTGCTCCTTATCCTTTTTATTTGCTTTTTGTGCCAAGAGTAACCTCTAATGAGAGAGAAGTAATGATAGGGAAAGTTGCTGTCCCGAAATAGATTTATGTGCTTCACCGTAAAAATTCGTGTAAAATCTCTGAACGTATTTTTGAGGCAAGAATTTTGTGCTTTTGCCCAGGTTGTTATCTAACTTTTGTTAGTTCAACACTTTTTGATTTGAGCAACAGAAGGTCTTCAAAAAAATTCGTGTTTACCTGCTGGTCTGTTTTGACAGATTTCTACCATTTTCTGCATTTGCTTCTTGTTGGTTCCTTTTTGAGTTCTTTTGGGGAATTGAGCTTTTTGAGGGAAGTGCTACAGTAGCTAGTGTTCTAATGGAAGTTTATTTGGTGTTAGAACTGAACCTTAAGACTTATTTATCTTGAGTGCACTAATGTTGCTAATAAAGATTGTGTAAAGTTTTGTATGAAGGAAAAATTCCAGGTGTATGGAAGGAATGAGTAATGAGATGAAGGATGGACTAAAACTCAAGCTTGGGGATGCCACGCGTGTGACCCCAAGAAATTGAAGGGAATATGCCCGAGAGGCAATAATAAAGTGGTTATTATCTTATTCCATGTTTATGATAAATGTTTATTTTGCATGCTATAATTTTATTGATCGGAAACATCAATACATGTGTGTTTAATAAACAAAAAGGGTTCCTAGTTATGCCTCTATTATAGACTAGCTTGTTGATTAACAAGATGATCAAGGTTTCCTGATCATAGACATTGGATGTTGTTAATAACAAGGTCACACCATTGGTGGAATGATGTGATGAACATTCATCCGAAGTATAGCATTACGATCAAGTCATTATGTTTATATTGCTATAACATCATACGAAGTAATCTTAGTCCTTAGACCATGAGATCATGTTAATTGCTAACACCGGAAGAGTATCTGTCGTTGTATTGGGAACGACGGTACCTAAAAAGGTTAGATAGAGGTGTGGGGACTAGCAGGAAAGCTATCGACGGCGTCCACATGCGAGATTGGATACGAGCGAGCATAGCGGGACGCAAGAAGTACCCAGGTTCGGGGCCCTCGTGGTGAGGTAAAGCCCCTACTCCTGCCTGATCTAACTATGTGGAGTATATGAGCTACAGGTGCTCCTCGAGCTGTATTCTTTAGCTACTACCTTAAATGAACTGAGACCAACCCTTTCTACTAAGGCCCTCCCTCTCCTTATATAGGGAGAGAGGCAAGGGTCTCACTGGCTAGTCCGACTGGCGGGCCCTACAGGCGGGTCCCAGCCGACTAGTCATCTATAGTACCCGGCATGGTATGTCACATCGGTGTATGAGCGGTATGGCCGTCGTAGGCACAGTGGACGCCGTGCGAGCTCGTCGTCAGCACAGGCCACTGTTCCCCCATCAGCCACGCCAAGTCTTCGGTATGAGCGGGTGGTTGCCCGTCTTGTCGTCGTACAGGGCGTATCGTGCACTGATACGCACGTCGTCCTGTTTCTCTGATTGGATCCGGCTTCTTGCTGATCCGGTTACCATGCGGTAGTCGGCCTGTCTTGCCTTGTCCAGCTGCCTCTGGTCAGCCGGACTCGATCCGGCTGTCCTGTTTCTTATTCGGGTGGGGTACCCGAGGATCATCCCCCTGACAGTATCTTGATAACATCAAACGTCACACCGTAACAGGGTGACTATAAAGGTGGGTTCAGTGCTACGAAGGTGTTATGTTGAGGCTCATGGATCAAGAGTGGGATTTGTCCATCCCGATGACGGATAGATATACTCTGGGCCCTCTCGGTGATATCACATTGAAATAGCTTGCAAGCAAGTGATGTGATCACTAGAATGTTATATCATGGGAACGAGAAAAGAGTGCATGTCAGTAACGAGATCAAACTAGGTATGGAGATACCGATGATTGAATCTCGGACATGTAATATATCGCGAGACAAAGGGATTTAGTTACTAGCGTTAAAGGTTCTCACGATCACAGAAGTCATCGTTGAATGTGTAGGAGTCAGTATGGATCTCCAGGTCCCGCTGCTGATTATTGATCGGAGAGGGGTCTCGATCATGTCTGCATTATTCGCGAACCGTAGGGTGACACACTTAAGGGATCATCCCCCTGACACTAGCCCCCGAGCGCGTGTGGATTCCGCCCTTGGGCGAAATGCGCGCGCGCTCCCTTTTGCTTTTCGAATTTTGATCCGGCTGAGCCTGGCGGTTGAGCTACCCGTGACGTCAGTGCTGACGCCGGCCACGCGCGTACGCGCCAACATTGCTCTGCGGCGGGCAGCGTAACGTCCCGTCGCGCGTCGCCTCGGGGAACTGCTTGTCCGGCGCTTCGGTTCCCGTCCCGGGATCTTCTGCGCATCCTGTCTCGGCACACAGGATCTAGGCGGCGGTTGGGGTGTGGGTCGCCCGAATGCGCGCCACGTGGCCCCGCCAACGGTTGCCCTTCCGGTCCTTTAAAGGGATGCCGCGGGGGAGGCAGTTCTTTTCCTTCGCTCCCCCGCTGCAATCTTTCTCTCCTTCTCGCGCGCTGCTGCTCCTGTGCTCCTGCCTTCTGCGCTGCCCGCTCGCCGCTGTCGACGCTACGGGCCATCGCCACTCCTCCGTTGCCGCTCCTTCTCCTCAGCCGGAAATGGCCGCTGACCGCGGAGCCTGGTGCGGCTCCTCCGTCACCGAGGATCAGATTGCGAAGTATCGCGCGACCCGCGTCCTCCCACCGGCGGAGGAGGTGGCGGTGCGGTTGGCACCGGTGGGGAAGTGTCGCTGCATCCGACGGAGGGGGAGCGCGTTATCTTCCTCTCGCATCTGGCGCACGGGTTTGCGCTGCCGCTCCACCCCTTCTTTCTGACCTTTCTGGCCTTCTTCGACCTCCGCCTCCACCACCTCGGTGCCAACGCCATCGGAACGCTGGCGCACTTCATGGCGTTCTGCGAGAGTTACCTCGGGACCTAGCCGGATCTCGGGCTCTTCTGCCGGCTCTTCCGAGTTCGGCCGCAGGTCCAGTACACGAAGGGCCCGCTAGTCGTCTGCGGCGGCGCCTCCATATATTCTCTCGCTCCCAATCCGGCTACCCGAAGTTCTTGCTCCAGGACACAGTACGGCTGTGGCAGCAGTCATACTTTTACGTCAAGAACGTCACCGGCGTCGACCAGATATACCTGCCGGCCTTCCAGGACGTCGAGTCCAGCCGGCAAAACTGGGACCTGAAGGTCTATGGCGACAAGGCGGAGACGGACGCGATGCTGGCACGCATGCGCTCCCTTGTCACCTACCAGCTAACCGGTCAGGACATCACCCTTAGCTGGATCTCCCGGCTGATGATGTCGCTCCAGCAGCGGGCGCACAAGATGTGCTTCTACTCCGGCCGGCTGGACCCGACCCGGCTGTCGTGCCGCGATCCCCGCTACCACAACCTGAAGGAGTGGTTGTGGACGATCAGCAAGGAGCGGCTGCCGGAGAACTGGAAGTTCAGCCTGGCGCCCTATAGTCGGGAGAACCGCGCGCCCCGGGTGAGTTCTTGTAGCCGGGATTTTTGCTTATTCCCTCTGTTATCTCCTTGTTCTGTCTGGCTGACCTTTTGCCTTCGCCAGATCTTCCCCTGCATCCTTAGCGAGGAGGGCGACGCTCCTCTCGAGGTGTTCGCGCCGGACTTGCCCGAGCCGCGCGCTCGGCGATCCGGCGAGGAATCGGATGGGGACGGCGATGCCTTCCCCAGCCGAAACGACGAGCCGGTCGCCGACCCGCATGCGGAGGTGCACGAGGAGGAGGATGCCGGGCCGACCGCGGAGCCGGCAACGCGCTCCGCGGCGGACGGCGAAGCAGGCGGGAGCGGCTCCGGCCATTCCGGCTCCCGCCGGCCTGCGGCGGAGGAGCCGGCTCCGAAGAGGGGCCGGACTAGCGCCCTGCCGCCAAGCCGTCTTGGCCGGAAGAAAGGGTCGCCCCTGATTGTGCCGGGGTACGTTTTTCTCCCTCCCCTCCTCGGTGCTTTCTGTTTGTTTTTCCTTGTCCTTGTTTTTCTGACTTTAGCCTGTTTTGCTCTTGTCTTTTCCTCTTTCCCTTT
This sequence comes from Avena sativa, assembly GCA_916181665.1. Lineage (NCBI taxonomy): Eukaryota > Viridiplantae > Streptophyta > Magnoliopsida > Poales > Poaceae > Avena > Avena sativa. The sequence continues at coordinate 75,553,884 of OV702292.1, read as the reverse complement.
AGCGCACTGGTTTCTTTCGGCGCCACGAGCCCGGCTCGGACGCCCACCGGGTCGCCGCCTCGCGCCCCGACTGATCCAACCGACGCCTCCCCTTCCTCTGAGGCGCAACCTCCTTCTCCTCCTCAAGCCGAGCCGGCTGCCCCCTCCCAGCCGGAGGGTCCTCAGCCAGAAGCGCCCTCCCAGCCAGAAGGTTCCTCTGCGGGCGCACGGGGGGCTACTGGCAAGGAGCTTGTCGTCGTTGGCAACAACGACTCCGACGAGGCGCTCAGGGAGGAGTGGCAGACAACGGTGCTCGCGTCGAAGGAGTCCTTGGCTATCAACGCCGTGGACGATGACGCCTCTTCCGCCGCTTCGCTGTCGGATCTTGCCGCCATGCTCGAGCTGGCGGTCAAGGAGATCCGGCTGCTTGAGGCCACAGCCGGTGGGAACCGGACGCTGGAGCAGAAGCTTGCTGCTGCCAATGGGACCTCCTAGAGTAAGTCTGCCTTATCCGTCTGGCTCTTTTTTTTAATAGTCGGCTTCGTTGCAGCTGTCCTCATGTGCGCCTAGCGAGAGATCGATCGCTTGAAGAAAGCGAATGACCGGCTGAGCAGGTCCAACTCCACGCTGCGCTTGCAGAACAAGGACTGGCACGCGCGAGTAGACGGCTTGGAGGCTACCGTCAAGGAGTGCGACGCCTCGCTCGCTAGCCGGGCCGAAGCCTTCTCCCTTCTCGAGGCCCAGAACAAGGACCAAGAGAAGGAGATAAAATGGCTAGCGGTCAAGGAGAAGGCGCTGGTGGAGGAGCTGATGCAAGTCGGCCACACCGCCAAAGGTGAGTTCTTTCTTCCGTCTTCTTTTCTTTCCGGATCCGGTAGCCAGATTTGACTCCTCTTTTCTGACAGCCTTTTACCCCGGCATAGACCTGCTGTCCTACAACCGGCTGCAGGAGAACTGGCCGAGAGTGCAGCCGATGGCTCAGGAGCTCGTCGTCCTTCTTGGCGAGGAGGCCGCGAAGCTTCGTTAGGCGGCACGGGACATCTTCTCCTTTATGTGGCCGGAGGCTCCGGTTCCGGAGACGATGGCGCAGCTGGCGACGAAGGTGGGGGAGGTGCCGGCTGCGGTGGACCGACTGCGGGATCTGGCGGCATGGGGCGGAGCGGAGATGGCCTTGGCGCTGATGCTTTCCTGGTACAAGGATGCTCGCGTCGAGAAGATCCATGGGGGCTTTCGCGCCGGAGCCGATCTTGCCGCCATCCGCCAAGCCCATCCGGAGCTTCGCGGGTCCGCCATCAAGATCACCGACTACGTGGATCCGGACGAGGTGCTCACCGACTCAGAGTCCCCCGACACTCCGGATGTGGAGTCCTCGGTGCCGCCGTCTGCCAGCGCCGGAGCCGTAACGAGCACTGCGGCTCCGCCCCCGCCTCCAGCATGTGCCAGCCAGGAACGCCCCCACGGCAAAGGCCCTGCCGTTTAGCTGTTGCCCCGGGATGCCGGGTGTATTTGTCTTGTTTTTAGGTTATCGTGGAACTTGTCTGTCTGTACCGGCTATCTTTGATGCCGGGTAACTCTCGGGAGCTTCATCTCCCCTTTGCTTGTTAATATTGAATTCTTGAGTCTTCCTTTATTTGTGTCTTGAATTTTCTTTTGATATCTTTGCCGGCTCACTTCGCCCGGCTGACCTAGCCCGGCTACACACTTTTAGCCGGACAAACTACACCTCCAGTGGGGGCACGCCAGCGCACCCACTGGGTGTAGCCCCCGAGATTCGGGGTAACTGGCATAGCCAGGTGCTTCGAATCTTCCTTGTTCTTCCCCGTTCTTCTAACTTATCTGACTGGCCTCGCCCCAGTCGGCCGCTTTCGCCGGCTGGACGCCTTCAGCCGAGGGAACCAGCATTCCAGTGGGGGCGCACGAGCGCACCCACTGGGTGTAGCCCCCGAGATTCGGAGTAGCTGGCGCAGCCAGGTGCTTCGAATCTTTCTTGTCTTTTATTGCTCCCGCCCTTGCCCTCACCTGGGCTCCGAACTGCCGGCTAAACGCCCTTAGTCGGCCAGGAACTACAAGATTCCACTGGGGGCGTGCGAGTGCACCCAGTGGGTGTAGCCCCTGAGATTCGGAGCGCTTGATGAAGGCAAGGGCTTTGAATCTTCTTTCCTTCTCCCGAATTCCGACTCGAAGTAGTCGGACAGGAACGCACATATGCATACACACACATCTTCATAGGTTAATAGGTTAGTCCGTCAAATCGTAGCCGGGAAACGGCTTATTTTTTCAAAAACTGGCTTGCTCCTTTCTAGGCACTTAGTCGCTTTCTCGTGTGTTCTGCTGTTTTCGCTGCGTCCTTGCCGGACAGCCGGGTTGCGGTCTGTAGCCGGAATCGAAGGGAGCTAACAGTACATTACGCATGGTACTAGCAGCTGGATTGGTTTGAGCTAGTTGCGGGGCCGGGGCGCCCGATCTGTCGCGCCTCTTCCCCGTTTTTCATGTGGGATGCCTCGGGCTTTTGCTCTTGCTAGCCGGACAGCCGGGTTGCGGTCTGTAGCTGAGACGAAGAGTGGGCCTCTGACATCATCGCACACTACTCAGCCGGTTTGGTGGCTTAACAGGCTGGGCCAGCCGGCGAGCCCCGGGGTAGGGGTAGCCGGAGCCGGAAAATTTTAATCGGAGAACAGGTACGCACACATTTCCAGAAGGAGCCCCCGAGATTCTCGTGGGAGCCCGCATTTTCATTTATGAGGTTTTCGGGATACATACACTGTTTGGCGACTAGGTGTAAAACGGGCGCAGCAGGGCCGCGTTCCAAGGACGTTCGGTCTCCTTGTCCGATTTGTCCATCTTGTTCTTGCGCGGCTGCCGTGTGTCGATGAGGTAGTAAGAGTCGTTGGGCAGCGCTCGGCTGATGATGAAGGGGCCCTCCCAGGGTGGTGATAGCTTGTGCATGCCCTTCGTGTCTTGCACCAACCGGAGAACCAGGTCACCCTCGCGGAATGCGACTGGGCGAATCCGGCTGGAATGGTAGCGGCGTAGTCGCTGCTGGTATAGGGCGGATCTGGACAGGGCCAGCTCGCGGGCCTCCTCCAGGAGATCTACCCCGTCCTCCCGCGCCTCCTTGTTGGCCTGCTCGTCGTAGAGGAGCTTGCGGGGGGAGTCGAATTCGATGTCGGCGGAGAGGACGGCTTCCGATCCGTAGACCAGGAAGAATGGCGTGTAGCCGTTGACCTATTCGGTGTGGTGCGGAGACTCCACAGAACAGCCAGAAGTTCTTCGATCTAGCATCCGGGTGACCGCTCCAACGGCTCGATGAGACGTGGTTTGATGCCGGCTAGCACCAAGCCGTTTGCTCGTTCGACCTGCCCGTTGGACTGGGGATGTGCGACAGAGGCAAGGTCTAGCCGGATGCCCTTGTTGCTGCAGAACCGGGCGAAGGCCCCCTTGGCGAAGTTCGTGCCGTTGTCGGTGATGATGCTATTGGGGTAGCCGAAGTGGTTGATGATGTCGGTGAAGAAGGTAACCACCGTCGCCCCGTCCAGCTTCCGGATAGGCTTGGCCTCGATCCACTTTGTGAACTTGTCCACTGCTACCAGCAGGTGGGTCATTCCCGCGCGAGCTCGCTTGAATGGCCCGACCATGTCGAGGCCCCAAACCGCGAAGGGCCAAGTGATCGGTATGGTCTTGAGCACCGAGGTTGGCATGTGCCTGAGCTGCCCGAAGCGTTGGCACCCATTGCACGCGCAGACCAGCTGCTCGGCATCCTCGAGGGCGGTGGGCCAATAGAAGCCGTGGCGAAACGCCTTGGCGACTATCGGCCTTGACGAAGCGTGGTGCCCGCACTCGCCCTGGTGGATGTCCTTGAGTAGCCGGTAGCCTGTGTCTATGTCGACACATCTTTGGAAGATACCGGATACACTGTGCTTGTATAGCTCGCCGTTTATGATGGTGTATGTATGCGCGCGACGTCGGATTTGTCTGGCCTCCACCTCGTCATCTGGGAGTTCGTTGTTGGCGATGTAGTTCATGAAGGGCTGTGCCCAGGACGGCACTTCCCGGATGACGAGGACGCTCCTGTCCTCCGGCTGTCGGGTGTCGGTGGGTCGCCCGGGTGGGATGTCCGGGGCGGCAGCTCCTGAGCCATTGGGCGAGCCGGAAGCCCCCGGGTCCTGCGAGCCGGAGGGCACCGCCTGGCCGGAGTTGGCACGAGCTTTCTTCTTTGGTGGCTCCGCCGGCTCCGCTTCCGCTGCCCCGGCCGCCGGGACGCTCCCCGCCCAGATGATGGAATCTGATTCCGGCGACGGGTTGATGGATGGCTTGCGTAGGTGCTCCAGGGAGACCCCTGGCGGGATGGCCTGCCTGGTGGACCCTATCTTAGAGAGTGCGTAGGCTGCCTCGTTGTTGGTGTGGGGGACGTGATGAAATTCGCATTCGTCAAAGGAGGAGCTAAGCTTCTGGATGTGGAACCGGTAGAGGGCCATGTTGGCGTCTCTGGCGTCCCATTCCCCGGATACTTGTTGTACCACCAGGTCCGAATCGCCGAAGCACAGGATCCGGTTGACGCCGATTTCCTTGGCCAGCCGGAGCCCGTGCGCCAGTGCCTCGTATTCGGCTACGTTGTTGGAGGCCTTGAAGTGGATCTACAACACGTACTCCAGCCGGTCTCCCTTGGGCGAGGTGAGCACGATGCCGGCTCCCAAGCCCCCGAGCATCTTCGACCCGTCGAAGTGCATCCTCCAGTGGTCCGAATCCGGAACCGGTGGGAGATACTGGGTCTCGGCCCAGTCAACGAGGAAGTCCGCCATCGCCTGTGACTTGATCGTGAGCCAGGGCTCATATGGATGGAGTAGGCGGCGAGCTTGATGGCCCATTTGGCGACCCGGCCGGTGGCGTCCTTGTTGCCGATGATTTCCGAAAGGGGTGCAGTGCACACGACCTTGATCGGGTGCTCCTGGAAGTAGTGCTTGAGCTTCTTGCATGCTAGGTACACGCCCTAGCACATCTTTTGGTAGTGGGGGTAGTTCTGCTTGGAGAGGGAGAGAACCTCGCTGAGGTAGTAGACAGGTCTCTGAACTTGCTGAGCCTTGCCTTCCTCGGGGCGCTCCACCACCAGGACGACGCTGACGACCCGGCTGGTGGCTGCTATATAGAGCAACATTGGCTCCTTGCTAGCCGGTGTGGTTAGAACCGGCGCTGTGGACAGCATGCGCTTGAGGTCGTGAAACGCGGTGTCGGCCTACGAAGTCTAGGAGAACTTGTCCGTCTTTTTCATCAGCTGGTACAACGGAAGTGCCTTCTCCCCCAGCCGTCTGACGAAACGACTGAGGGAAGCCAGGCATCCGGTGAACTTCTGGACTCCAAGCAGGTTCTTGGGCGGTTGCATCCTTTCGATGGCCGCAATCTTCTCCGGATTTGCCTCGATGCCTTGTTGAGATACGAGGAAACCGAGTAGCTGGCCGGATGGTACTCCGAAGATGCATTTTTCTGGGTTCAGCTTCATCTGGTACTGGCGGAGGTTGCCAAATGTTTCTTCCAGGTCATCGAGGAGGGTGTGCTTTTCCTTGGTCTTGATGACCACGTCATCCACGTAGGCGTGCACGTTTCGGCCTATCTGCGAATGCAAGCATTTCTGCATACATCGCTGATAGGTGGCGCCTGCGTTCTTTAGGCCGAAAGGCATGGTTACATAGCACAAAGCCCCGTAGGGGGTGATAAATGATGTCTTAATCTGATCAGCCGGGTTTAGCCGGATCTGATTGTATCCGGAATAACAATCTAGAAAAGACAACAAATCACAGTCGGCCATGGAATCGATGACCTGATCGATACGAGGCAAGGCGAAGGGGTCTTTCGGGCACGCCTTGTTCAAGCTGGTGTAGTCGATACACATGCACCAGGTCTTGTTCTTTTTCAACACCAGGACTAGGTTCGCCAGCCAGTCCGGGTGGTACACTTCCATGATGAACCCGGCTGCGAGGAGCCGGGTGATCTCGTCACCGATTATCTTTCTCTTCTCTTCTGCGAACCGGCGCAAAGGTTGCTTGACCGGCTTGGCATCCGGATGCACATGAAGTGAGTGCTCGGCGAACTCCCTCGGCACACCCGGCATGTCTTTGGGAGACCATGCGAAGATGTCCCGATTCTCACGGAGGAAGTCGACGAGCGTGCCTTCCTATTTGCTGTCTAAGACGGCACCAATGGTGACGAACTTAGTCGGGTCGGAGGGGTCGAGCGGGATCCTCTTCGTCTCCTTTGCCGGTTGGAAGGCTCCTTCTCCAGCCGGTTTGCTGCTAGCCGGGACGTCCTGCTGGGCCATGGCCACATTGCGCATGATCGCGCGCTTTTCTTCAGCTACGATGAGGGCCTCTGCTAGTTTGGAACCGGCTGAGGCGCACTCCATCGATCGCCTGAAGCAGCCGGCGATGGTGATCACGCCATGGGGGCCTGGCATCTTCGTCTTGAGGTATGCGTAGTGGGGGACGGCCATGAGCTTGGCGAGGGCGGGGCACCCGAGGAGAGCGTGGTAGGAGCTCAACAGATTTACCACCTCGAACCAGATTGGTTCACGGCGGAAGTTCTCCTCGGTCCCGAAGATGACGTCCAGCTAGATTTTTCCCAGCGGAGCGCAGGCTGGCCCCAACAGTACACCGTGGAACGTCGTGGTAGTCGGGCGCAGGTCGCATTCGCAAATGCCCAGCTTCTCCAGCGAGGACTGATAGAGGAGGTTGAGGCTGCTGTCTCCATCGATGAGGACGCGCGAAAATCGGCAGGTGCGCGCGTTGGAGACGATGAAGGGGTCGAGCACCATGGCATAGCCCCCGGGAGTCGGCAGATGCTCAGGTTGATCTGCCCGGCTCCAGGTGATGGGGGTTTCCAACCAGTTCAGGTATTGGGGGACCGGAGAAACGATGGCGTTGACCTCCTTGGAGCGTCGCCTGCGGCTGTGCTTGTCGTCCTGCTCCGTCTCGAAGATGTGGTAGGCGGCGTGCGGCTGGGGGTAGCCGTTCTTGTTGTTGCCACTGTTGCCGCTGTTACCATCATTACCGGCTCCCCTAGCCGGTGGTGGGGGTCCGCCCAATGGGGGAGGCGGGAGACGAGGCTGGTTGCCCTGGTCCTTTAGTTGGCGAGTCCAGCTGCAGTTCCGGGTGGTGTGCGTAGCCGGTTTGAAGGGACTGCTATGCCCCTTGCACGGGCCGTCAATCATCTGGTCGAAGGTGAGCCGGGGCTTCTGCCTTCTTGTGTCGTTAGCCGGTGCGTCGGGCGCACCCTCTACGGCATTGACCTGCCGCGCGTGGTAGCGAGGCTTCTGTTGCCTGTCTTGGCGGTCCCCGTGGAACCGGTTGTTGTTGCCGTGGCGTCTGGAGGATCCGGCTTCACCAGCCGGATTGCTCGGACGGTCGCGAGCTGGCTCCGTGGGAGTCGGACGGCCTTCCGCGTTTACTCGGAGGGGCTTCTTCATGGCGGCATCTGCCGTGGCATACTGGTCGGCAACCGTCATGAGCTCCGCCATGGTTTTCGGCTCGTCACACAGTAGCCGGTGGCGAAGCATGGTGCCCTCTCGGCATCCTTCGATGAAGAACCCGATGGCTTGGCTCTCCAGGATGCCCTTGCAAGTGTTGCGGAGCTCCGTCCACTTGGCGAGGTACTCGCGGTCGGTCTCGCGGTCGCCCTGGACGCACAAGGCTAGGTCACACGGGCGCCCTGGGCGCTTGTACGTGCCATTGAAGTTGCGGACGAAAACCTTCTCGAAATCGGGCCAGGCGTTGATGCTGTTGGGCGCGAGGCTGTTGAGCCAGGTCCTTGCCGACCCGGTTAGCATGAGAGGGATGTAACGCACGGCTGTGCGCTTATTCCCGTGGGCGATGCCGACTGCCGTGGCATAGTCGGTCAACCAGTCTTCCGGCTTCATGCTGTTGTCGTACTTGGGGGTGTCCCTGGGCAGGGAGAATTTATCCAGAAACGGCTCGTTCCGGATGCGGGGTCCGAAACAAACTGGTCCGGTAAAATCTTCCTCCTCCGTGACGCGCGCTTGAGCGAGCAGCTCGATGCGGTCGCGGGCATCCGGACAATCCGGGTTGGGCGCACCCACCCGGCCCGAGAGGCGGGAACCGGCTGGCCTGGGTGCTCCGGCTGGTGGTGGGGGAGGTGGCGGGTTGCTGTTGACCGTCTGCTCCTGGCACGGCTAGCCCCTGTTGCCGGAGCTGCGACGCCTGTTGTGGGCCCTAGCCGGCTGAGGGGAGGACGCCTGCTGCGTGTCACGTGGTGCGCCCCTGCTGTTGGCGGGTAGCCTGCTTCCTCTGGAGTAGCTAAGGTCCTCCTGCGTCTGCCGGTTGGCACCGGCCTGCTCGTCCGCGACGCAGAGGAGCTCCTGGACACGAGCGTGCTGGCGGGCTCGCTCCTCGTCCTCCAGGCTGGGTAGTTCTTCTGCTGCGGCTCGCGCCGCGCGCAAGTTCTTGATGGGCGTGCTGTAGGTGGACCGTGTAGGGGCGTTAGGAGTGGGATCCGGTTCTCCATCCTTCTCCATCCTGCCGCCTAGCTCGCCGCCCCGACGTCGTACCTGGCCGCGCCGGCTCAGCTCCACGGTAGCCGAGGTGAGACCGTGCACGCGGTCATACTCACGCCTGGCGATCTCCAGCTGCTTGCGGGCTGCCGCCAGCTCCATGGCCTCCTGGAGGAGGATCTGTCTCTCCATGGTGAAGTTGGCCTCCGCCTCCTCCGGGTTGTCCCCGAGGGCAACCGGCATCAGGAGCCAATCAATGGCATCCTCGACCGGGTTCCGAGGCTGCGAGGGAGCAGAAGTTCCGACCTCGTCCACGCCTCGCTCCCGCGGCCGGCGGGGCTGCGAGCTGGATCCGGCCATCATGACCTCCATGCCGCGAGGTGCGGCGGAGGTGCCGCCGCTTGAGCATGGCGGCCCCGCGACTGAGACGATTTCCCTAGGGAAACGCTTCGGGACGGTGGCGATGTAGACGGGGAGATCGCCGAATAGCAGAACGGTGCCGTTTGCCGGGAAGGAAGTTCCGGCGAAGCAGGAGGCATTGTCGATGACGCAATCGAACTTGCCGAGCGTGAGCACTAGGCCGGAGGCTACACGCTCACCGGCTGAAGTGCGGGGTCCCGTGCAGAACGTGACTCCGGTCGAAGCCATTAGCCCCACGGTGGGCGCCAACTGTCGTTGTATTGGGAACGGCAGTACCTAAAAAGGTTAGATAGAGGTGTGGGGACTAGCAGGAAAGCTATCGACGGCGTCCGCAGGCGAGATTGGATACGAGCGAGCGTAGCGGGACACAAGAAGTACCCAGGTTCGGGCCCCTCGTGGCGAGGTAAAGCCCCTACTCCTGCCTGATCTGAATATGTGGAGTATACGAGCTACAAGTGCTCCTCGAGCTGTATTCTTTAGCTACTGCCTTAAATAAACTGAGACCAACCCTTTCTACTGAGGCCCTCCCTCTCCTTATATAGGGAGAGAGGCAAGGGTCTCACTGGCTAGTCCGATTGGCGGGCCCCATAGGCGGGTCCCAGCCGGCTAGTCATCTACAGTACCCGGCATGGTATGTCACATCGGTGTATGAGCGGTATGGCCGTCGTAGGCACAGTGGACGCCGTGCGAGCTCGTCGTCAGCACAGGCCACTATTCCCCCGTCAGCCACGCCAAGTCTTCGGTATGGGCGGGTGGTTGCCCGTCTTGTCGTCGTACAGGGCGTACCGTGCACTGATACACACGTCGTCCTATTTCTCTGATTGGATCCGGTTTCTTGCTGATCCGGCTACCATGCGGTAGTCGGCCTGTCTTGCCTTGTCCGACTGCATCTGGTCAGCCGGACTCGATCCGGCTGTCCTGTTTCTTATTCGGGTGGGGTACCCGAGGATCATCCCCCTGACAGTATCTTGATAACATCAAACGTCACACCGTAACAGGGTGACTATAAAGGTGGGTTCAGTGCTATGAAGGTGTTATGTTGAGGCTAATGGATCAAGAGTGGGATTTGTCCATCCCGATGATGGATAGATATACTCTGGGACCTCTCGGTGATATCACATTGAAATAGCTTGCAAGCAAGTGATGTGATCACTAGAATGTTATATCACGGGAACGAGAAAAGAGTGCATGTCGGTGACGAGATCAAACTAGGTATGGAGATACCGATGATCGAATCTCGGACATGTAATATATCGCGAGACAAAGAGATTTAGTTACTAGCGTTAAAGGTTCTCACGATCACAGAAGTCATCGTTGAATGTGTAGGAGTCAGTATGGATCTCCAGGTCCCGCTGCTGATTATTGATCGGAGAGGGGTCTCGATCATGTTTGCATTATTCACGAACCGTAGGGTGACACACTTAAGGGATACCGACACCGTTTGGAGAAAATAGGTTTCCGATAAAGATTTAAGAAAGCGCTGGAATTATTTCAATAGACACCGAAACTGTTTCGGGTGAAAATGCTGAAATTGGTTCTGCATGTAATATTGAAATGTTGCAGGGGGTTTTATGTGAATGTTTGTTAATTAAAGCAATTAACAAAATTCTGAATAAAAATAATAAAAGAGTTTTATTAAATGAGAGAGCATTAAATTTGGAGAAATTTAATGCATTTAAAGTGGAGACTTTAAAAGGGAATGTGAAGAGGCATTTTAATGTGGAGGGGTTACCACCACATGAATGGAGGAGGTGAAGAGACACCTCCTCCATGCGCCGGCCATGAAGGAGGGGCACCCCCCCTCCTCCTATAAAAGGCCACCCTCTCCTCACTTCTCACACACACCTCCTTGTGAAGGATCTCTCTCCCCCTCTAGTATTATTCCCCCATGGTCTCAGATTAGCGAGATACATGTTCCTGGTGGCTTTATCTGGAAAGGAGTTGCTGCTTCCGCTGCGTTGCTGGAGCGAGGGACGGAGGTTGTCGGGGTACCGGACGTGTGTGCGATCACGGATGCACCGCTGCTTTGCGGTGCTGGACTTGGTGGTGCTGGAGCTGGATCTGATGGACGTGTTGGAGCCGGACCCGCTGGACTTCATCACGATCTGGAGATTGGCAAGTGTATGACTACATCAACCACGAGTTCCTACTCGTTAACAAAGCTCGTTGTCTACGAGGGTAAGTTCTCGTTGGATGTATGTCCACCTGTTGCTTTGTACCTAGTAGATAGATCTTGGCGTGTAGTTCACACCGTAGGAAATTTTTTGTTTTCTATGTTGCGGACCCAATAGTGGTATCAGAGCCTGATCTATGCGTAGGTGCTTAGCACGGGTAATACACATATGTTTATATGTTGGCGATGATGATCATGTTATTGCTTCTTTCATGTATTTTGGATATTGGTGGCATAGTGGGATGAAGCGGCCCGGACCAACCTTACATGTCATCGTACATGAGACCGGTTCCACGACTGACATGCAACTTGTTTTGCATAAGTGGCTGGCGGGTGTCTGTCTCTCCTACTATAGTCAATATCTGATTTACAACGAGTTGCTAATAACTTAGTTATCCTCGTTGTGGTTCATGTTTGTAGGTAAGAACGGTTCTATCTCCGAAAGCCCTAAGCCACGTAAAACTTGCAATTGATAAATTAGAGGCGTCTAGTTTAGATCGTTGCTGGGCTAGTGTCTTGATATGGTATTGTTGTAAGTAGATGTATGATAGATACTCTTACAACACATTCAACGTGTAAGTTCCATAGACCTTGGCCTTACACACAAAGGAATGATAGAGATCATACCACAATGCAAATGATAGAGATCAAATGCATGGACCATATCATCTCACTTTACACATTAGATGTTAGCATCTTATACTGCTAGTTTGGCGCTTTCTATAGCATTGTAAGATGACCCCTCATTTAAATATCAAGATAAAATGTGTTCTTCCTTAAGTATGCACCGTTCTATGGATCGTGTTTCGAGACATCACGTGATGATCGGGTGTTCTCAACTCTACGCTTTCATGCAACGGGTGTAAGACAGTTTTACACACGCGAATACTAAGGTTCTTACTTGGCGAGCCTAGCATGTACAGACATGGCCTCGGAACACGGACCGAAAGGTTAAGCATGAGTCACATAGTTGATGTGATGAACATATTGATGCTCGCCTTTGAAGCTACACCGACTCACGTGATGATCGGACTTGGTGTAGTGGATTTGGTTCATGTAATCACCAAAAAGGCACGAGGGATGTCGTTTTTGAGTGGGAGTTCATTTCTAATTTGGATTAGTCAAACTCAATTTGTCATAAACTAAATCGAAGTGAATTTGCATAATTTGTTGTAGTCATTGGCATCTGTTCACTACCTTATGCTTAGTTTTTATTTGAGATAATAGAACTATAGAATTCTGGATATTTACTTTACGAACTGGTATCGTATTGTTTTGAATGTCAATTTAAAGTTTATAAGTCCTATTGCAAACTTTCAGCAAACTCTATTTACTCCATGAAGTTTAATAAGTAGTATTAAATCAAGAGTAAGAATTCCAATATTAGTATCTAAAGTATCATGTTTGCCTCCATGATTATTGATATTCAAAAAGTTGTTTTAATATCAAGATTATATTGGAGCTGAAAATTGTTTCAGAAACCATCATGTGTGAAAGATATTGTGATATCTGAAACAATGTTTTTGGTTGCATTATGATAGAGTATAATTTAGCAAAATACATGTTCTCATATTTTATGAGAATTTGTGAAGGATGGAGATGCTAAGCATCCGAATCTCCCAAAAAGGTTTTGGGAACTAACATTATACTCGTTATTCTTCCTTATAGGATATAGTAGCTTGATCATGAAAGGTTTCATAATAAGGATGAATAGAAGATGTAAGTAAAATGTTTACTACACTAATAGATTACTAAAGAATGGATTTTTGAAAGAACACCAAACATTTGATGATGGTGATCCACTTCAAAGTGCAAGTCCAAAGGTATTAGTATTTGACTATATACGCTTTCTACCATGTGTCATGTTGATGACACCACTATTGATGTTGATAGATTCTTTTAAAAGAAAAGGAATTGCTGAAAGAGAATCTATAAAATATTTGGCAGAAAATAAAAGGTTGGAGATGTCCAACTTAGGTATATAGAAGATATCCATGTTATGGCTATATTCCTTGCTTGTTAAACAATGTGGTTCTTAGGTATTGGATACCAGTATTGGATACCGAATTGGTTGGTATGAAGTGTCATACAGGACAACGCAATTCATGAACTACAATGGCCTAAGTAACTAGCAAGAGAATGAGTAATGATGTTCATCGAAAACAAATAAAGTGTTATTTTGTTTTTCATTGTCATCAAACCAAGCCTTCAAGTTTTGTTTAAATAATTGTTATTTTGTTCCGGTATTATGAGAACAATGGTTGTTCAAATAATTACCGTATTACATAAAGGATGGATGAACTTTTACAAGTCTAGTTGGAGAAATCACATCCATAAACACTATTGCTAAAATGTCACAAGACAAATGATTGAAAGATCACTTATGAAGTGACATCGCTGTTTAAATTATATTGGAAAGAAAACATGAAGAAACTCCATGTTGATGGATTTTTGGAGTCTTTGATTTTGATCAATTGACGCATGTGAGACTTTCCTCGAGATAATTGAAACTCCGTCCATAGGCCAAAGAGGAATGGATGACAAACTTATTGGATATTATGCATGTTGATGTATATAGTCCATTATATGTAGCCATATGCGATGGATCTTTTTGCTTCATATGCTTTCTCCGAAAATTTGAGTGAATATATGTGTATATTTACTTAATAAGGAAGTAGTATGAAACATTTGAAAATTGTTCAAAGACTTTCAAGATGAAGTGGAAAATCATTGTAACAAGAAAATAAAGAGTTTATGGTTCGATCATAAAGGAAGATATTTGAGTTACATGTTTAGCAAAACACCTAAGATTTGAGGAATTGTTCCATGAGTTGTGTTTCCTGATAAACCATAGGAGTATGGCATATTCAAGAGATGAAATCAAACCATGTTTGACATGGTAAGATCAAATGTGTCATTTATAAAACTGCCATTATGTTTTAAGGATTGAAGCTTTAGAGACTACCACTTTTACACTGAAAAGAGCACCATCATGATCCGTTGAAATGACACCATATGAGTTATGGTTTGGGATAAAACCCGAATTGTCTTTTCTTAAATTTTGGTATGCTATGCATAAGTAAAATGTTTACAACCAAAGTCGGATAAGCACGTCTTTGTAGGTTATCCCAAAGAATTTGTTGGGAATTTCTCCATAACACCGAGGACAAAAGAGTTTGTCGCTTGGAACGTCAAGTTTCTTGAGAAGGAACTTTTCGTGAAAAGTTAAGTGGGAGGACAATAGAACTTTTATAAGGTTGTTGAACCTTAGCTATATGTGCTAAGTAGAGCAGCGCCGGAAAGTGTCCCGGTGGCAGCCACAATGCTCATGGCTCTCGTGATTACAAAAGGTGTGATCTCGGAGATTAGAGTTCATATAGAACTGTGTGGGTCGGTAAGAATCAAATAGTAAGATTTGATAAGCAAGTCGTTATTGTTTTGACAATGATGAACCGACTACATGCAAAGAAGCGATGATGGGCCCTGACTCCATAAAATGACTAGAAGTCATAGAATCCGTGATAGTATCCATACATGAGAAAACAAGTTTCTGAACTTGGAAGACCCTCCGGAAAGGCGTGAAGCCTATCGGTCGTGTTTGGATCTATAAAGAAATAAGACATGGATGTTTAATATCTATGAAATAGTCGACATGTCGGAAAGAAGTTTACGGCAATGTTCAAGGAGTTAACTATGACAAGATATGATCTTTCATAGCGATATATAGTCTTGACGGATTAATGTAGCAACCACTACATATAATTTGGTATATGGTAGTTGAATAAACAAAACAAGGTTCTTCTAATAGAATGGTAACCTAGGACATGTACATGACATGGTCCGAAGGGTTTTGTTAATTCAAAGGGTGCTAAAAGGGCATGTAAATTTCAATAGTTGAAGTAAGCATAGCGGAGTTGGAATATTCACCATGATGAAACTATTAAAAGAGTTTAAATTCATCAGAGATGATGAAGATGCTTGCATTTGCAAGAAATTAAGTGGGAGCGCTGAGACATATTTCTAATACATTATGTAGAGGACATATTGTTGATTGGAAATGATGTATCTTGTATTGACACAAGTTAAGAATTTCATTAAAATAAGATTTCGATGAAAGACTTGGGCAAACCCGGAATATTAGGCATCAATATCTATATGGATAGATTAAGGCGCTAATATGGTTGTGCTAGACATACATATATGAGATATTGAAAGGGTTCAATATGGAAACAACAAGAAAGGTTCTTGCTGCATGGAAAGGATTGTATCAAAATTCAAGTGTTTCAACACTTGGTGAGTAAAATCACATGAAGATTTTGATCGATTATACCATGATATGTATATATCTAGAATGTCCTATCCTCTAAATGTTATGAGGATATACCAGAATGATTCATAAGATGATCATTGGACAATAGTAAAGATATTCTTATGAGCTTTGGAAGAACTAAGAATATATAATGTATAAGTGACAAATAGTTAAAGGTAGTTCATTGTAAAGTGTTACATTGATACTAGTTTTGTCACAAGATACAAATTAAATTTATCTCAATTTAGACTATGGGTGGCACAATGTAATGGAAAGGATGTTCCATGATGGATTTGGATGAGTTCCAAAGTTGAGACATTGTGATGGATACTACAACAAAAGGCTAAGTATATGACTGCTATAGTAGCAGCAAAGGAGGGCATTTGTGTTAAGTAGTTTGTTATCAAACTAGGTGTGGTTCAAAGTGGGCTAATACTATGAAGATATATTGTGTGACAATAATCAACATATTTTGAGCCGAACGAACTAAAGGTCTCACCAAAGGACCAAATCTATACAATGCCATCTCATTTGAGAATGAGTGATGCATAGAGACGCAGAGACATGCAAATACACGCGGACCTGAAATTATCAGATCCGGAGATTATGTTAACCACTAGCAATAGCGTATATGCAACACCAGAAATCCATAGGTGTTCAATGCGCAAAGTTTTTCAAACTAGATTATTGACTCTAGTGCAAGTGGGAGACTGAAGGGAATATGCCCGAGAGGTAATAATAAAGTGGTTATTATCTTATTCCATATTTATGATAAATGTTTATTTTGCATGCTATAATTGTATTGATCGGAAACATCAATACATGTGTGTTTAATAAACAAAAAGGGTTCCTAGTTATGCCTCTCTTATAGACTAGCTTGTTGATTAACAAGATGATCAAGGTTTCCTGATCATAGACATTGGATGTTGTTAATAACAAGGTCACACCATTGGTGGAATGATGTGATGAACATTCATCCGAAGTATAGCATTACGATCAAGTCATTACGTTTATATTGCTATAACATCATACGAAGTAATCTTAGTCCTTAGACCATGAGATCATGTTAATTGCTAACACCAGAAGAGTATCTTGATAACATCAAACGTCACACCGTAACAGGGTGACTATAAAGGTGGGTTCAGTGCTATGAAGGTGTTATGTTGAGGCTCATGGATCAAGAGTGGGATTTGTCCACCCCGATGACGGATAGATATACTCTGGGACCTCTCGGTGATATCACATTGAAATAGCTTGCAAGCAAGTGATGTGATCACTAGAATGTTATATCACGGGAACGAGAAAAGAGTGCATGTCGGTAACGAGATCAAACTAGGTATGGAGATACCGATGATCGAATCTCGGACATGTAATATATCGCGAGACAAAGGGATTTAGTTACTAGCGTTAAAGGTTCCCACGATCACAGAAGTCATCATTGAATGTGTAGGAGTCAGTATGGATCTCCAGGTCCCGCTGCTGATTATTGATCGGAGAGGGGTCTCGATCATGTCTGCATTATTCGCGACCCATAGGGTGACACACTTAAGGGATTCCGACACCATTTGGAGCAAATATGTTTCCGATAAAGATTTAAGAAAGCGCTGGAATTATTTCAATAGACACCGAAACTGTTTCGGGTGAAAATGCTGAAATTGGTTCTGCATGTAATATTGAAATGTTGCAGGGGGTTTTATGTGAATGTTTGTTAATTAAAGCAATTAACAAAATTCTGAATAAAAATAATAAAAGAGTTTTATTAAATGAGAGAGCATTAAATTTGGAGAAATTTAATGCATTTAAAGTGGAGACTTTAAAAGGGAATTTGAAGAGGCATTTTAATGTGGAGGGGTTACCACCACATGAATGGAGGAGGTGAAGAGACACCTCCTCCATGCGCCGGCCATGAAGGAGGGGCACCCCCCTCCTCCTATAAAAGGCCACCCTCTCCTCACTTCTCACACACACCTCCTTGTGAAGGATCTCTCTCCTCCTCTAGTATTATTCCCCCATGGTCTCGGATTAGCGAGATACATGTTCCCGGTGGCTTTATCTGGAAAGGAGTTGCTGCTTCCGCTGCGTTGCTGGAGCGAGGGACGGAGGTTGTCGGGGTACCGGACGTGTGTGCGATCACGGATGCACCGCTGCTTTGCGGTGCTGGACTTGGTGGTGCTGGAGCTGGATCTGATGGACGTGCTGGAGCCGGACCTGCTAGACTTCATCACGATCTTGAGATCGGCAAGTGTACGACTACATCAACCACGAGTTCCTACTCGTTAACAAAGCTCGTTGTCTACGAGGGTAAGTTCTGGTTGGATGTATGTCCACCCGTTGCTTTGTACCTAGTAGATAGATCTTGGCGTGTAGTTCACATCGTAGGAAATTTTTTGTTTTCTATGCTGCGGACCCAACAGAAATATCCAAGGAGTACAAGCGTCAAAGCTTGGGGATACCCAAGGCATCCCCTTCTTCATCAATAAAAATCCCAGGTTTCTTCCAAACACTTCATTTTTACTGTTTCATGCACAGTTCTGTTGTTCTTGGAGCGTCTTCTTTTTCGTTTTCGTTTTGGTTTTTCGTTTGTTTTGGTTTGCTTAGTTTTCTGAATAAATTGGTTGGACCCCCTCTTTCATACATTGGTTTGCAAATAGTTTGGTTTGGTTTGGAAAAGAGTAGCAAAGTTCATACTTATGTGGTAAAAAGAGCTCGTTTTTGACTGTGGCCTATGCTTTGTCATGCCATGCTTGATATTGTTTTAGCTTTATGCTTAGTATTCTTTGCTGTAGCATGGCTTGTTATAAACAATTGAGATTGCTTAATGTGCCTTGGATAAATCATGCGTTGTTTAGCATATTAAAGCATAGTATAGTGGTATTCTCCTTTGATGCTTTATTTGGGTTGACTTGGCACATGCTCACACCATGTTATGACTATCTCAAGTCACCATAGCCTTTATGATCCTTTAGTTTTCAACTTGTAGTATCACTTTACGCTTTGATCAATGATGGTTTGTCGCTCTGCATGATTATGTCCATTATTGCTCTCTTAGTTTGTCGCTCCTAGTCTTTTGCTAGCCTCCACAACCAAGTATGAGTTCCACTCATGCATCCAACTCCCTAAACCAAGTTATTCCAAAGAGTACACCATACCTACCTACTAGCTTATGCTATTCCAAGTATATTCATGCTTTTGTTTACCTTCCAAATTAAACTTGTTATGAGAAAACTAGTGATTAAAGCTCTCACGAACTTGATGGCACACTTTACTTTTCTTGCCCTTAATAAACTTGAACCATTGTGTCATCTATGTTGTATATGCTTGCACTTATTTGTTGGGAATTAGTAGAACCATGCTTTCATGGGGAACGCTTTCAACATTGCACTTGGTACTTGTACCTAGTTGATATCATGCTCTTTTGTATATGGATGTCATCGGTGTGAAATGAAAGGGGAGCTTGTAAGTCCATGGAGTTATGTATATGTGTTAGAGAAATGCCTGGGCCACTGGTCTAATCCATGCTGACATGGTGGAAACCTGCAGCGTAACCATAATGAGCTGTCTATGAAGCATTCTTCTTATATAAAAAAGAGTCCTATATTGAGAAAAAAAAGAGAAAAAGAAAAAAAGAGATATTATGAAAAGAGGAAAGAGAGAAAAAATCACCATATTCCCATGGTAAATAAGAACATTGCTGAGATGCTCGTTATCTGCTTGCCTTGTCATTTTGATATGGGGATTCTTCCGTATCATTGGGCAAGGGGTACCCCGTTGGCGGTTCTCTATGATACACATGTACTTACAATGATAAGAACTTACCGGTGACTAAACTTGAGTAGCATGAGGAGCGGCCCTCGTATACAAGGGACATGAGATTTCTAACTTATACTTCGTCAAGCATGTACACCACAGTTTGTTCACTTTAACCTTAATCACTTCAAGATGCTTATGATAGGGGCAATGAGAGCTAAAAGCTATAAGTACCATAATTTTTGGAAGCTCTTTATGAGACCTGAATCCCTGCTTCCTTCTATGAAGGCCTTTCTTCCACCATTATATTGAGTCTCCACCTTCTATCTTTATGCACCTACTTTGAGAGCATAGTGGCCATTCTTAGTTCTATGTGCATTGTCCCAAGACTAGTTGATTGATGCATAACTTGATATTGCTTGTTTTAAACTATTTGTATCTAGTCACTCTTATGAACTTTGAAGGTGTCTTATGCATTTATATTTGCTACTCTATGAGGGACAAGCTGAATGCTATTATGCTATGTTTTCTTTATGTGAAACAAACAAACGTCTTGCAAAGCATTGTTATTCATGAATCTTTTGTTTGTGCCTTTTGATGTTGCATCATAGTTTCTTTGTCTTATTGCAAGAACTTTGTCTTTCATGTTATGATTGAAGTACTATGATCCCAGCTTTGAATGTTTTACAAATACTTTGCTCAAGTCTTTAATGGTGCATGTCACCTCAAAAATTATTCTTTCTTTTTATCACTTACCTACTCGAGGACGAGCAAGAGTTAAGCTTGGGGATGTTGCTACATTGCAAATGTATCTATAATTTTTTATGTTCCATGCTTGGTTTTATCCACTTTCTTGTGTTTTGTCCACACTTTGGAGTACTTTTCTTATGATTTCTTGGACTAACCTATTAACAAGAGCCACAGTGCCAGCTGCCTGTTTTCTGTTGTTTTTGGTTCCAGGAAAGTCAGAAAATGAATATTCTCGGAATTGGACGGGACAAAAGCCAAAGTGCCTATTTTTCCGAAAGTCATCAGATGCTAGAATACGAGACAGAGAGGAGCCAGGGGGCCACCACACCACCTGGCCGCGCGACCAGGCTTAGCCCGCGCCAGGGGGTGGTGTGGCCAGCCCAGGCACCCCCTCGGCCTCTCCTTCCGCCTATAAGATGCCCTCAGGACGAAAACCCTAAGTACCCGATCAAAAATCCACGAAAGAGCCTGTAGCCGCCGTGATCTCCATCCCTAGATCGGGAGGGATCTAAAGCTCTTTCCGGCACCCTGCCGGAGAGGGGAATTCACCATGGAGGCCTTATTCATCACCATGCAAGCCTCCGGTGTGATGCGTGAGTAGTTCATCCTTGGACTATGGATCCATGTAGTAGCTAGATGGCTGGTTGTCCTCCTTTGTGCTTTCATGTTTAGATCTTGTGAGCTCCGTTCATAATCAAGATCATCTATTTGTAATTCTGCATGTTGTGTTTGCGGGGATCCGATGGATATTGAGATGCTATTTCAGATTGATTATTGATTCTATCATGTCTTTGTTATTTGTGATCTTGCATTCTTTCCGTTGTTAGTAGCTATCTTGGCCAAGTAGATGCTAGCAACTCCAAGAGTTAGTATTTATGCTCGATAGTGGGTTCATGCCTTTGGTAATCTGGGGAAGTGACAGAAATCTATAAGGTACTAGATGTGTTGTTGCTACTAGGGAGAAAACAACAATCTTTTGTTCATAGAACAATCATATTGTTTACTTTACACGCAGTTCGTAAAGCAATAATATGTTGCTTGCAACTTAATACTGGAGGGGGTTCGGATGATAACCTAAAGATGGATTATTAGTCATAGATGCAGTTGGATGGCGGTCTATGTATAATGTTGTAATGCCCAATCAAGTCTCAAAGGAGTCAAGATGATTAGTATATGCATGTATTGCTTTCTCGATGTTTGTCAATTGCCCCGCTGTAATTTGTTCACCCAGCATGTTATCTATCTTAAGGAGAGTCACCTCTAGTGAACTATGGATCCCGGTCCTTTTTCTTTACATACAATCTACAAACTGTTTATTGCTTTCTGTTTACTTTCTAC
The DNA here is from genome assembly GCA_916181665.1 of Avena sativa. Classification (NCBI taxonomy): domain Eukaryota; kingdom Viridiplantae; phylum Streptophyta; class Magnoliopsida; order Poales; family Poaceae; genus Avena; species Avena sativa. The sequence goes on along the minus strand of OV702292.1, from coordinate 75,532,674 downwards.
AAACTATTATTTATTTCTATTCGATACGTTTAATCCTTTGTTTTCAGCAAAACACAGTGAGATTGACAACCTCATCGCAAGTTGGGGACAAAGTTCTCTGGTTGTGTTGTGCAGGTCTCCACATTGCTACTAGCACCGATAGTGCGCCCTGCCAAGGCTCAGCTAGCAACACCTTTGGGGTGTTTCCTTGCTCCTACTGGTTCGATTAAACCTTGGTTTCATAACTGAGGGAAACTTGCTGCTGTGTTCATCATACCTTCCTCTTGGGGTTCCCAACGAGCTCTACATCAACACCGCTCCAGCATTTTTCTGGCGCCGTACACTGAGCCATCACTGGTGGTGATGATGGTGATGATGATGATGATCCCGATGAAGTCCAGCTTGATGGTGGTGTTGATGGCGACGATCTCCCCTCTCTGGGAAGGAATTTCCCGGCAAAATTCTGTCTGCCGGAGAGATCTTTCTTTCTCGGTGTTTTCTGCCCCGTAGAGGCGGCGGAATCTTTTTGTGGTTGCTCCCAGAGTCTTAGGGTTTTGGGAGGATAATATACGCCAGAGGGGAGAGCCAGGGGTGGACCAGGGCAACCACACCACCTGGTGGCGCGGCCTAGGCTGACTCGCGCCATGGGTGGTTTGGGCCCCCTGTGGCCCATCTCAGCCTCCCCTTCTGGCTTCCTTCGTCTTCTAGAAAAATAGGATTTTCCATGTATTGTCCTGGATTTTCTGATCTTCGCGAATTTTGCCTCCAAACAGCACCTTTTCTATCAGAATCCTGACTGCAGCAGTCCATGCTCCAAAAGTCACCAACCATGCAAAAACAAATGAAATAGCATAAGTATCATCTCTTAATATGAAATATATCAATGAATAACAGTAAATTATGATATAGAATAGTGATGCAAAATGGACGTATCAACTCCCCCAAGCTTAGACTTCGCTTGTCCCCAAGCGAAAACTGAACTCAATAAACAGGACCTCGGGTTTATGGAGTGAAGAGTCGATAAAAGAATATGGACAAAAAGCATCACATTCATCAAAACATAAATCATAATAGAAGACAATTCACTATTATGTAACTTAACTTGCAATAAATAAAGGAAACACAATAAAGATACATAAAGTGAATCATAATTGGTAATGGAAAACTTAGCTCTTGGTCAAAGAATAGTTGATAATTTGTTGGAGTTCACAAATAACTGATTTTCAATTATAGCTTTCAAAGTAGTAAACACCAAGATAAGAGCAATGTGCAAAACAAGAAACATAAGAAACATGATTGAATAAATCATCATATGAATGAATGAAACACAACAACTCAAACTACTTGCTGAGGTAGAAAGGAATAGGTTTACTGACTCAACTAAAAAGTAAAAGAAAGGCCCTTCGCAGAGGGAAGCAGGGATTTCAAGTTTCATAAAGAGCTTCCAAAAATTATGGTACTTATTATCTTTCAGCTCTCATTGCCCCTATCATAGGCATCTTTAGGTGATTAAGGTTAAATCGACACAACTAAGAGGATATACTTGACAAGTTATAAGTTGAAATCTCATGCCCCTTACTTACGAGTACCGAACCTCATGCTACTCAACTTCAGTCACTAAGTAAGCTCTTGTCATTGTAAATACATATGTATCATAGAGAACCGCCAACGGGGTACCCCTTGCACATGATACAAGAGCTATCCCATAATCAAAATGACAAGGCAAGCAGACAATGAGCATCTCAGCGATCCTTTTATTTGCTATTTGCATAGGTTTTTATTGAAGATGCTTCATAGAGTGCTCATTATGGTTATGCTGCAAGTTTCCACCATGATTAGGCATGGCTTAGGCTAGCGGCCCATGCGTTTCTCTAACACACATATAAACTCCATGATCTTACAAGTTCCCCTTTTATTTCACACCGCCGGGATCCATAGGCAAAAGAATCATGATATCAACGAGGTACAAAGTACCAGTGCAATGTTGAAAGCGTTCCCCATGATGCATGGTTCTGCTAACTCCAACTTATAAAGCGCAAGCATATACACAACAGAGATGGACACAATGGTTCAAGTTTATTAAGTGCAAGAAAATAAGGTGTGCCATCAAGTTTGTGAGAGCTTTAATCACTAATTTTCTCATAACAAGTTTAATTTGGAAGGTAGATAAAAACAAGAATTTACTTGGAATAGCAATAATGCTAATAGGTAGGTATGGTGGACACAAATGGCATAGGTTTTGGTTTAAGGATTGGATGCATTAGAAGCATTCCCTCTCAGTACAGGTTTTTGGCTAGCAAGGCTGGGTAGCAAGCATAAGAGTTGAAGGAAACAAACAAGCATACAAGTGATAAAAACAAACATGCAATCTTCCTCGGAAGCACGAAAGGTCTTAACTAAAGAATACTAAACTTATGAGCAAATCAAGAAAGAAAGATGATGAAATTATATTTCTTTAGAGTGCTTTTATCTCTTTCATTCAATTCTCAAAATAGTGTTGCTACTGACCGAGCCAGGTTTGCCAAAACCAACTAATATTAACTCAATGATCCCAAAGTGCTACCAATACTAGCGACAAGATCAATCATATAACCATGAATTGAAAACTAAAATAAGATATGCAAAAGAATGAATGATAGAACTTCTCATTAATATTCCATAATGGCAACTCACACCATAATGCAAACCATCCTACATGATAACTTCTCTATTCATGATATGACTCTACTAAAAAGGTAAAAGATAGAAGATAGTGATATGATACCGTGGCACTCCCCCAAGCTTGGAACAAACCAAGGGGATGCCAAAACCTGATGACGAATTACTCCTTCGGTGGTGGTGGTGTTCTCTCGATGAGCTCTTTGATTAGTTTCCCCAAGTCCTCAATCTCGAAGGTGAGATTACGAATCTACTGTGAGTTTTGCTCAATGCGGCTCATGATCATGTCGGGTTGTGAATTCCAGCTCTTGCGATTCTTTCCCCACTCTTCCTCCTTGAAGTCTTTTTTTCCTGCATGGCTAGAACGAGGCAAGTCCCAATTGGAGGGTAGTTTCTCCTTGGGCATATTCTGGTATTGATGCTCATGGATAAGATTATGGAAAGGATTCTTGGTGCATGGAGGAAGTGACCGTCGAGCCAAACAGTGACGCGGAGGTTTCCTTCCAGTTGACATCCGTGTAGTCCTCCTAACCCTGACAGATCTTGTTAACACTCCAATGCTTGCAATGGTAGTGCCGGTGCGCGTATGTTGGCCTTGATTTGCCTCCTCTTCCTCTTCGCTCTTGATCTCCTCCTCCTGTCCGGAGTCTTGAGGATCTTCCTCCATAGGCTCCTTCCCTTTATCCTTGGCAAACACCATCGTGCTTCTAACTTTCAAGAATAGCTCCTGGCAGAAATAGATTGAAACGAAAACACGACGAGAACACGATATACGAACCTCGGGGGTTCCGAGGGATTATATATTACGAAGTTTCACAATAAAAGGAAGGTACTGGGAGAAAACGGGTCGGAGACGGAGGCCGAGGTGGCCACACCACCTGCTGGCGCGGCCAGGGGGCCGCGCCAGGGGGTGGTGTGAGCCATCCTGGCTCCGTTTCCGTCCCTCTTTCGCTTCGTAGCTTTCCTTGTTGGATAACAACTGCAAAAATATAATTGGACAGAATTTTCATGGAACTTTTCTTACCAGATCTGTTACCTATTCGAGGACGGACTCTGCAGGTCTCTGAGTTTGGTCTTTGATAAAAATTTCCGTAGTTACCACTTGAATAGCATCAACCTCTTTGTTGTAAGCATCTCCAGCAATATAATGCTTGATTCACTGCCCATTCACCACTTGTGTAGTGTTATCTTTTAAAGAAGAAATCTTTATTGCTCTTAAACGGTACACTTCTTCAATAACGAAAGGTCCTTCCCATTTTGATAGTAGTTTTCCTGCAAAAAATCTGAGACGAGACCTATACAATAGAAATTTCTCACCAACATGGAATTCTCTCTTAAGTATTCGCTTGTCATGCCATCTTTTGTCTTTTTCCTTAAAGAGTCTAGCATTCTCATAAGCTTCACTCCTCCATTCATCCAAAGAACTTAAGTCAAATAATCTTTTTTCACCAGCAAGCTTACAGTCTCTATTAAGTTCTTTAACTGCCCAATAAGCTTTGTGTTCTAATTCTAAAGGTAGGTGACAAGCTTTCCCATAAACAATTTTATAAGGAGACATCCCCATAGGGTTTTTATAGGCAGTCCTATAAGCCCATAAAGCATCATTCAACTTTTTAGCCCAGTTTTTTCTAGATCTATTAATAGTCTTTTGCAAGATGGATTTAATTTCTCTATTTGATAACTCTACTTGCCCACTAGTTTGGGGGTGATAAGCTGAAGCGATTCTATGATTAACATCATATTTAGCAAGGGTCTTTCTAAAACCACCATGAATGAAATGAGAACCTCCATCAGTCATGAGATACCTAGGCACTCGAAACCTAGGAAAGATAACATCCTTAAGCATTTTTAGAGAGGTCTCCCCATCAGCACTCTTCGTAGGTATGGCTTCTACCCACTTAGTAACATAATCAACGGCAACAAGAATATGAGTATAACCTTTTGAGGGAGGAAAAGGACCCATAAAGTCAAATCCCCAGCAATCAAAGGGTTCAATAACCAGAGAGTAGTTCATAGGCACCTCATTGCGTCTAGAAATATTACCAACACGCTGACACTCATCACAAGATAAAACAAATTTTCTTGCATCTTTAAAAAGGGTAGGCCAGTACAAACCTGATTGTAGCACCTTCTGCGCAGTTCTATCTCCCGCATGATGTCCTCCATAGGCACTACCATGACATTTCCGCAATATCTCCTTTTGTTCGTATTCTGGAACACATCTTCGCATAATACCATCCACTCCTTCTTTATATAAATGTGGGTCATCCCAAAAATAATGCCTCAAATCGTAAAAGAACTTCCTTCTTTGCTGAGCTGTGAAAGTTGGAGGCAAATACTTGGATACAATAAAGTTAGCATAGTCAGCATACCAAGGGCTGCCTCGTGAGCTTATCCCTATTGCTGCCAACTGTTCATTCGGGAAACTATCATTAACAGGCATAGGATCAAAAGAGATATTTTCCAACCGAGATAAATTATCAGCAACAGGATTTTTAGCACCTTTCCTATCTACAATATGTAGATCAAACTCTTGTAAAAGCAGCACCCATCTAATAAGCCTAGGCTTAGCATCCTTCTTTGTCATAAGGTACTTAATAGCAGCATGATCAGTATGAATGGTGACTTTTGAGTCTACAATATAAGGTCTAAACTTATCACAAGCAAAAACGACAGCTAGGAATTCTTTTTCAGTAGTAGCATAATTCCTTTGAACAGCGTCAAGAGTCTTACTAGCATAATGAATAACATTTAACTTTTTATCTATTCGTTGCCCAAGGACAGCACCTACAGCAAAATCACTAGCATCACACATTATTTCAAAGGGTAAACTCCAATCAGGTGGTTGAATGATAGGAGCTGTAGTTAAGGCCTTCTTAAGAGTTTCAAAAGCTTCCTTACAATCATTATCAAAAACAATGGGTACATATTTTTGAAGAAGATTAGTGAGGGGTTTTGATATCTTAGAGAAATCTTTAATAAACCTTCTATAGAAACTAGCATGACCAAGGATACTACGAATACCTTTGATGTCTCTTAGGCAGGGCATTTTCTCAATTGCCTCAACTTTAGCTCTATCCACTTCTATGCCTCTTTCGGAAACCTTATGCCCAAGGACAATCCCTTCATTAACCATGAAGTGACATTTCTCCCAATTAAGAACAAGATTAGTTTCTTCACACCTCTGCAAAACTTTATCAAGGTTGTGCAGATAATTATCAAAAGAAGTTCCATAGACGGAGAAGTCATCCATGAACACTTCCACAATTTCCTCACAAAAACCATGAAAGATAGCAGACATGCATCTTTAAAAAGTAGCAGGAGCATTACATAAACCAAAAGGCATACGTCTATAAGCATAGGTTCCGTAAGGGCATGTAAAAGTAGTTTTTTCTTGATCTTGTTGTCTAACAACAATTTGAGAGAAACCAGAATATCCATCAAAAAAACAAAAATGGGTCTTTTTAGACAACCTTTCTAACATTTGATCAATAAAAGGAAGTGGGTAATGATCTTTCTTAGTAACTTTGTTAACTTTCCTGAAATCAATGCACATCCTATAACCCACTACTATTCTTTGGGGAATAAGCTCATCATTATCATTAGGAACAGTGGTAATTCCTCCTTTTTTAGGAACACAATGAACAAGACTAACCCATTCACTATCAGCAATAGGGTAAATAATACCAGCATCAAGGAGTTTCAATACCTCATTTGTTATCACTTCCTTCATCTTAGGATTCAGACGCCGCTGGTGCTCTACTACTGGCTTTGCATCTGGTTCTATATTGATAGCATGCTGACATATAGTAGGAGAAATCCCTTTTAAATCATCCATAGTATAGCCCATAGCCCCTCGGTGTTTCTTCAAAACCTCCAATAATCGTTCCTCTTCCTTCCCTGAAAGTTTAGAGCTAACAATAACATGATATATATTATTATCATCAATGTAAGCATTTTTAAGATCGTCCGGGAGAGGTTTTAGATCGAAGACCGGATCCTTTTTAGGTGGCAACGTGGTACCCAAGTCTTCTACAGGCAAGTTGTGCTTAAGCATCTTAGGTTGACCACGGAGAATCTCGTCAATCTCATTTCTTTCTTCCATGAAGATTTCACTTTCATGATCCTCCATAAATTGCTGCAAAGAATTGTTAGGAGCAAGAGAGATAGAAGCAAGTTGTTCAACTCTAAAATCCTCATTATGGGTTTCATTTTCACAAGGTTCTTTAGTAAATTTCGAAAAATTAAACTCATAAGATTCCCCATCAAACCTAATCAAGATTTTCTCCCTTCTGCAATCTATAATAGCTCCACAAGTACTTAGGAAAGGTCTACCAAAAATGATGGGATAAGTTTTGCTAGCAGCTGAACCAAGTACTAGAAAATCAGTAGGATATTTAATCTTACCACAAAGAACTTCTACATCCCGCACAATGCCAATTGGAGAGATGGTCTCTCTATTAGCAAGGTGAATAACCACATCAATCTCTTCCGATTTGCAGGGACTGATTTCATGCATAATTTCTTTGTAAAGCTCATAAGGAATAGCACTTGAACTTGCACCAATATCACATAAACCATAATATCAATGATCACCAATTCTAACAGAAAGCACATGGACACTAGCCTTTTTAGCTTTATTAGGATGTGAGACAATATTAGAAGCATCCTCACAAAAGAATATGTGTCCATCTTCTATACTTTTAGTTACAAGGTCTTTCACAATTGCTACAACAGGTTTAATGTTTATTTGTTCATCAGGTTTTACAATTCTCTTTGCACTTTTAGTGATTACACTAGTTATCATAGGATGATCCTTTACCTTATCCGGGAAGGGTATTTTCTCGATATAAGGTTCAGGTAAGATGTGATCAATAGTGTAAAACTCAGTACTCCCAACAGGAGCACAGTCAACAATATCTTTATAAGGTGCATGGTACTTGCTCCATCCCTTTTTTGGAATTTCAATATAAGAAGCAAAAGCCTTAAAACAATTTGTAATAACTTGTAAATCAAGACCATAAGCATTACTAATATTTTGAAAATCATCAGTTCCCATAAAAGATTCAATGCATTCATAATCATAATTTATACCTGACTTTCTTCCTTTGTCATTCTCCCATGCTTCAGCATTATCTTGAATATGGTCCAGAAGATCCCATTTAGCTTCTTCTCCCATGTGAGTGAATGATCCAACACAAGAAGCATCCAATAAATCCTTATCATGAAGAGAAAGCCTTGCATAAAATTTATTGATAATAATATTGTTGGGGAGATCATGAATGGGACATTTGAGCATTAGTAACTTCAATCTCCCCAAAGCTTGGGCTGTACTCTCTCCATCAAGAGGCCAAAAGTTGTATATTTGATTCCGATCTTTATGAATCTCACTAGGAGGATAAAACTTTGAATAAAAGAGAGGTACTATTTCCTCCTATTCAAGAGATTGGCCATTCTTCAGTAGCTTATACCATTCTTCAGCTCTTCCTTTCAGCGATAATGAGAATAACTTTTTCTTGACTTGATCTGTAGTAATACCTGCACACTTGAACAATCCGCATAATTCATGTATAAAGAGCCAATGATCACCGGGATGGACAATTCCATCCCCAACATCGTAGTTATCCATAACACGATCAATAATTCTTGTAGGTATTTTAAAAGTATCATTTTCAGCAGGTGGTGGTTCGTCTACTACCTTAGAGTGCTAGTAGCATTACGAAATAAGAAACTCAGCGAATTATCCATAATGAAAATAAAGTAACTAAAAAAAATAAACAATACTCACAGTAGAAGTTTCCTTTACCAGTTCCACTCTCCAATAGTGCTTCACTCCCCGGCAACGGCGCCAGAAAATAGTCTTGATGACCCACAAGTATAGGGGGTGTATCGCAGTATTTTCGATAAGTAAGAGTGTCGAACCCAACGAGGAGAAGAAGGTGTTGATGAGTGGCTTGGAGCAGGAATTCTCTATAAATACTTAACAAACGGATTTTTAGGGGTTTTTGATATTGCAGGTAAATAAAGTACGAATAAATAAAAGAAAATAAGAATAAATGCAGCGAGTGTCCCAATCCTTTCTTTAGCAAAGGATAAGCCGATTTTATTACTTAAGATGGACAAACGTTCTCGAGGACACACGGGAATATCGTCAAGTGCTTTCGCTTCATATAGCTGATTAATCTTCTTTAGTTTGCTAAGTGTTGTGTGGGTGAACCTGTGCTAATGTACCGACCTTCCTAGGACTAATACATACTTGTGATTATACCCCTTGCAAGCATCCGCAAGTACAAGAAAGTAATTAAGGTAGAAACCTAACCACAACTTTAAACTCTAAGACCCTGACGTCCCTTGTGCAATGGTTTCCTAACGGGGGTTCGGGTTTCTATCACTCCGGCAACCCCTACGATTAGTATCCAAATACACAATGCATTCCCCTAGGCCCATATAGGTGAAGTGTCATGTAGTCGACATTCACATAACACCACTAGAAGAAGTACACCACAACTTAAATATCAAACTATTGAATCTTTCTCAACACAATTCCACTACTAACAACATGCCTTCTCCCATATCCTCAAGAACAAAATGAACTACTCACAAGACATCATATGGATCATGATCAGAGATGAAATAATGATGTATAACAATCTGAACATAAATGATAATTCAATGTTTCACTCAATAGCATCAACTACAAAGAGTAATCAACACCGGGAAAGTTTCCCCTAAGAACTATGCAAGATTCAACCCAATTGTTACAGCGGTATGGAGGTGGTGATGAGGGTGCTGGTGGTGATGATGGTGATGATGATGATGATGATCCCGATGAAGTCCAACTTGATGGTGGTGTTGATGGCGACGATCTGCCCTCTCCGGGAAGGAATTCCCCCGACAAAATTCTGTCTGCCGGAGAGATCTTTCTCCCTCGGTGTTTTCCGCCCTGCAGAGGCGGCGGAATGTTTTTGTGGTTGCTCCCAAAGTCTTAGGGTTTCGGGAGGATAATATATGCCAGAGGGGAGAGCCAGGGGTGGACGAGGGCGGCCACACCACCTGGTGGTGCGGCCTAGGCTAGCCCGCACCAGGGGGTGGTGTGGGCCCCCTGTGGCCCATCTCAGCCTCCCCTTCTGGCTTCCTTCGTCTTCTGAAAAAATAGGATTTTTCATGTATTTTCCCGGATTTTCTGATCTTCGCGAATTTTGCCTCCAAACAACACCTTTTCCATCTGAATCCTGACTGCAGCGGTCCATGCTCCAAAAGTCATCAACCATGCAAAAACAGATGAAATAGCATAAGTATCATCTCTTAATATGAAATATATCAATGAATAATAGTAAATTATGATATAGAATAGTGATGCAAAATGGACGTATCAAGTACTGATGATTGCAATTACACAAATTGTTTATAGCTAGTTTCAGAATAAGAGTATCGAACCATTGAGAGCTATTGGTAGTGGTTTTTATGCCCCATGTCACTATCTATAACAATATCCAATCGGCCCTATGTAGATTTTAGCAATTCCCGCCAAACCCGCATAGAAATGATTCAAAGACACCCATCTAGCACTTGCGTGCGGGTGGAAAAGAAAGTAATACTATTATGCAATAGTTCATGATAGAATCCACAAGTGACATATATACAACAACGACTCATCGAGTCAAGAATACAAATGTATATTACAAATATCTAAATCACATTGAAAGCGATACAACATCCAAGTATGGATAAGAATACCAATGGAACTAAGGGTCCTGAAGAATAACCAATGGCGTCAATAATTCTTACCAGGCCAAGCCTGGAGGGTAATCTTGCTAACGTCGAACTCATACCTGTCAATCCAAAGGATGCCAACAAAGGGCAAAACAGAAACGAGGGTAAGTACTAAGGCAAGTACTTAGCGAGACTTAGAATTCACCTACTCTTTCCTACATGGGTATGGTGGGCTCAAGAGGCAGCAAAGCATGCACTAAAACAACCTATAGAGACACGAAACAACTATCGACTATTAGGGAGGGATAAGAGAGCTCTATTTGGATCCAACCTGATACTAACACCAAACATAACCCATCCTGAGATTTCTCCCTCGAGACCAAACAAGGAAATTCTTCCAAGGAAACTCACACAGTGGCAATTTTAGCAGTTATTTGGTGAAGTAGGCTAATTATTAGTCAAATTATTAGCAAGTTAAGAACATGATTTAGTGCGGGTCATCTATGATCTACAAACTATGCTCCAAGTCATCCATAACCGTGGACACGGCTTTTCAAAAAGATTTAACCCTATAGGAGGTGCACCAATGTATCCACATGCACTTCAACCCAAATGTTTTCCAGATCATTTAACATACAGACATCGGTTTGTCGGCGGGGCATCATTATGTCGGTGGGCCATCATAAGTGACCAGTTAAGAGGTAGTGAGGTTAGCATTCTTTTTGTATTTTTATGTATATCCATTTGTAGCAAGTTCTTTTTAATTTTATGTGGGTGTTAATAGATCATAATTAAAATGTTCTAGTTTCAAATGGTGTTGCAACTGAGAGATTTATCAGCTGGTGACATATTTTGTCAGTTGCAAATTGGGATGCAACTAAGATATTTTTTCAGTTGCAAGTGGGGTTGTCGCAGATTATTTTTCTAGTTGGAAGCGAGGTTACAACTGATTTTTTTTTTCATTTGCAAGTGTGGTTGCAACTGAGCTATTTTCTAGTTGCAGTTGGGGTTCTGACTTAGATATTTTTCAGGTGCAATTGGGGTTACAACTGATGATTTCAATTGTCCCAAATGCAAGTGGAATTGTAACTAAGATATTTTTTGTTGCAAATGAAGTTGCAACTCAGATATTTCAGTTTCAAGTGAGATTACAATTGAGGTTTTGTAGTTGCAAGTGTTCGCTTTTCTAGCAGTCACATGGGTATCATCAATTGCATAATAGAGTCATGTAATGACATGAACAAAAAATGTTGTTTCACACCAGTACAATCATCTCATGGCATGAACTAACAACTAGAATTGCTGACCTTAAAATGTGGTTACCATCTTGGGCTTGTTTGTATCTTAGATGGAGTGTGATCAATTGGTGTCTTAATCATCTCTCCTCTGAGCTTTCCAATTGTATAGAAGACTTTCTTGAAATATTGGGATATTGTGTCACTGGATCTCCTAAATGTATTGTGAGTCACTCTAAACCTATGGTTATGAAGTACAACATGAAAGAACATTAGTACTTGCTCACAGAGGTGTGGATGCTATCTTGGAGAAACTATCCCCCCCTAAGCGTCTTCACAAGAGGGCTAAAAGGGGATCTTGTCATCCTAAGCACGTTCCCAACCTCTACATCATCATGGTTGTAGATTTTTTTAACGGCATTGTGGTTGTAGATGTAGTTCAGATTTTCTTGCCTCTCCCTATCCCCGAGGCAAGATTGGAGCATATCTGACCACATCCATGGAATTGCAAGAACGGCTATGGGTGTCAATATCATGTATGAGAGGCTTCATTTGTGCTTCCTAATGAAATCAATTTTCATAAGTAATGGTGAAAACAACCCTACACCTTACCTAATGACCTAACAGTTGGGGGGAGGGGGTGGTATATGTGGTCCTTGCCGAATAGGAGACAAGGGCTGATGCCTGAGACAAAGGGGTGAGCCGGTGATGGAGGAGAGGAGCAGCTGTCAATACCAAACATCTAATGTAGCATTGCTACTGCTGCCGGAGATCGCCGCCCAAGCAGTTGCTGCTGGGGTCGCTGATCTAATTTTGGGATGCACCGCTGCGTAAAAGTAAGGTTGAGATATGTCCTACCACTAGAGGTGACCGGTTAAGAGGGGTGATGCTAGCCTTCTTTTTTGTATTTTTTATGTATATCCATTTGTAGCAAGTTTCTTTTTAAATTTGTGTGGGTATTATTAGATCGTAATTAAAATTTTCTAGTTGCAACTAAGACATTTATCAGCTTGTGACACATTTTATTAGTTGCAAATTGGGCCGCAACAAAGATCTTTTTTTTGCAAGTGGGTTTGTAGCTGAGATTTTTCCAGTTGGGAGCGAGGTTACAATTGAACTTTTTTTCATTTACAAGTGTGGTTACAACTGAGATATTTTCCAGTTGCACTTAGGGTTTCGACTGAGATATTTTTCAGTTGCAATTGATGATTACAATTGTTCGAGATGCAAGTGGAGTTGTGACTGAGATAATTTTTAGTTGCAACTGAGACTACAATTAAGATTTTCCAGTTGCAAGTGTTTTCTTTTCTTTTGTCAAATGGGTCACAACTATATTTGTTTCTAGTTGCGGTTTGGTTGCAAAAGAGTTTTTCAGCTTGCAACTAAATATTTTGAACTGCATATTATTCTCTTGAGATGGACAGACCAATGGGGAAGAAAGTAAATCGTGCGTCCCGCCCCTCTTTCTGTCCTTCTTTTGGCTAAGCAAGAGAGCAAATGAATTTTCCATTCACGGTTACTCCAATCAAAAGTGTTTGCTCAATACTTTTTTCCTGAAAAATCAGCATGGTTTATGAACAACAAAAGTAGCCCATTCCCAAAAGGCCCAGCAGACACAAGAAGAGAAACGGGCTCAAACTCAGAACATTCACGTGGAAAATTATATGCCATTGAAAAATAAAAATTGAGGAACAACTATTGTCTCCCCGTGGCAGAATTTCAATTTCTCCGGGCCAAAACGATCCTCGTCTGCGGACAGTCTTTCCATAGCCTTATCATCATCACACACCAGGCTCTCGGTGGAATTCCATAGAGAACGACATATATATACACACAAATTAACCCTGGACCCGCGGTACGTATCGCAGCAGGCAAAGCATGCATGTCGCGGTACCGGACGTGTCACTCACTGCATGCCTGACGTACGCCTCTCCCAGACTCCCACCATGCCGGCACCAACATCCATCGCAACAAACACGTACGCATCATGTCGACGAAACGACGGTAGCAGAAGCAGCAGGTGGAGGAACGACATAGGGGGTGGCGCAGAGCATGAGAGGGTTCTTCCTGCGCACGCCGAGCCCCATGGCCTCCGCCATGTCCACCTCCTCCACGCCGGCGGGCAGCGTCCAGTCGAAGTGGTACATGAGCTGCAGTAGCGTCAGCTCCATGCCGGCGAGCCCGTAGTTGTAACCCGGGCACATCCTCCTGCCGGCCCCGAACGGCGTGAACTCGAAGTGGATGCCGTGGAAGTCGACGGCGCCCTCCTCCTCGAACCGCTCGGGGACGAACTCCTCGGGGTCCTTCCAGTACCGCGGGTCCCTCGAGATCGCCCACGCGTTCACCACCATCCTCGACTTGGCGGGAACCACGTACCCGCCGAGCTCCGTCGTCTCGATGCTCTCCCTCGGGACCAGGAGCGGCGCCGCCGGGTGCAGACGGATCGCCTCCTTCATCGTCAGCTTCAGGTACCTCACGCTGTTGCTGCGCAGCTCCGTCTCGCTGATGGTCTCCTTGCCGTGGAACGCGCGCCGGACCTCGTCCTGCAGCTTCTTCATCACGCGCGGGGTGCGCATGATCTCCGACATGGCCCACTCCGTCGACGAGCCCGACGTCCCCGTGCCGCCCGCGAAGGGAAAGAAATCCTATACGACCTGGGTGGTACGACCCCGATGACTGGACCAACTCTACCGTGCGACACCTGGCGTTCCGAATCTCAAAACACACAGCTGACTAATCCCTTAATTTCCGATTCCTCTTGTGCTTCTCCGCCATGAAACGCAACTGCATCTCCTTCTGCCGCCGCTGCGATTCCCCTGCTTGTTGGGTTCCAGTTTCACAGTTCCAGTGATGTCCGTGCTCTCCCTCGGCGGCCCTCTCCGGCGAGGCATCTCCGGCGCTCCAACCATGGCCACCCTCCTAGAGACCTTTGCGGCGCCAGCGGCGGACTGCCCCATATGATTGCCCATGCCTGTCAGGCCAAGCTAATCGTGTTGTTGCACAGGTGAACTGGACTGACTCTGATGCTCTGTTTTGGCTTGCTGCTCAATGGCTATCTCGCTGCAACGTCTAGGATCTTGCCGGAGCTACACAGTTTCCAAGCTAAATTCTTCCATGATTTGGAAGCAGGAGTTGGTTGCAGTTCATCCGCGATTTGGAATCAGGATTTGGTTGTAGTTCTTCAATGATTTGAAATCGGGATTTTGTTACCGTGAGAAACGGGTTCAGCAATTGGAATCGGGATTTGGTTGCAAGGATTAGGAATCGGAAATTAAGGGATTAGTTCAGCTGTGTGCTTTGAGATTCGGAACGCCAGGTGTCGCACGGTAGAGTTGGTCCAGCCATCGGGGTCGTACCACCCAGGTCGTATAGGATTTCTTTCCGCCCGCGAACATGTCCTGTCGTCAAGGCATACAATATGTGGTCAGCATGCATGCACATGCATGCTATAGAATAATCTGTACGTGGCAGCAACGTGCAACTTATTACCAGCACGACTGCTTTGATGGTGTTGTCCGTGACAGGGAAGCCCCAGGGGTTGTCGCCCTTCTGCAGGGTGAGCATGACGTCGACGACGTTCTCGTCGACGACCTCCTTGCCGCCGGCGACCCTCTCGGCGCGCACCTTCCGTCTCCCCTCGATGATGTCCACGAGGATGTCGTCGAACGTCCGGTGGATCTCCCGGAGCTTCCGCTTCATCCCGGTGGCCTCGCCGAGCAGGTCCCTGAGCCGCGGGAAGAGGTCCGGCACGTTGAACCCGCTGGACAGCCCGACGACCCGCTTGATGGCGTGCTGGAAGACCGGCATGTCGGGGCGCACCTCCCCGAAGGCGGACCTGGAGATGGTCCGGCTGCTGATGTCGTACACCATCCTGGTCACGTCCACGGGCACCCCGGGCCCGGCGGCGCGGATGAGCTCCACCTGCCTCCTTACCTCCTCCTCCCGAATGAACCCGAACTGGAGCACCCGCTTGGGGCTGAGGATCTCGTGGATGCAGAGCTTGCGGATCTTGCGCCAGTAGTCGCTGGTGGGGGCGAAGATGATGTCCGTCCAGCCGTAGCCGCAGATGCCGCCGACGAGGAGCCGGGGACGGTTCGCGAAGTTGGGGTCCTGCACCTTGAGCACCTCCCGCGCCAGCTCCCGCGACGTCACCACCACCAGCGGCATCGGCCCGATCTTCAGCATCATGATGGGACCGTGCGCGCCGGCCAGGTCACGGAGCCGGCGGTGCACCAGCGTGTTCACGAAGTGGTGCACGCTCCCGATGATCGGCAGCGTGCGCGGGCCCGGCGGACGGCGGGTCGACCTGGGCCTGAAGAAGTAGATCATGGACACCGCCAGGAGGGCCAGGAGGATGGCGTTGTACGTCGCGTCGTCCATGACGATCGATCGATCGATCGATCGATTACTAAGCTAGCTAGTACAGTAATAGTGAAGTGGTGATTGATGCCCTAGCTCGCTCGCTCGAAGGGTCGCACTGCATCTCACTGGTGAAGATACCAGGTGTATTTATAGTGGATTCGAGCATGTGCGTCCACGGCTCCTCTGATTCTTCGGTCTGAACGATCCCATCGTATCAAACGGAGGATTGGCACTACTTGTATATAGACCAGTTTAATACAGCAAGTACTAGTAGTAGTACAAAGCTTAATTTCATATCAACATTTCTCCACCAGCTTTGTCTCGAGCAATCTCGACTGACCAAGATAACCTGCGTACGTGGACGTCGTCGATCGAGAAGAACTAGGCCCGGAAACTGGGACCATGTGTGCAACATTGTACTAGTACTGTACAACAGTTCCTCAGACTTGACGAGGCGTACCTGTGCGTGGGCCTTAACGAAACGTGGATTCGATAAAACTATACCATGAATCCATCGGTGTCGTGTCACCGTCATTGCTCTCTCGATCGGGAATTACTATGTCTCTACAGGAAGAAGAAACTACCATCAAAGATTTACGATTGGGTAGGAACTTACAGCTAGCGGTGATGGCTACTCTCTGTCCACGTTAGAAGATGCCATGCTGACATGATTACATACGTCAACCTGCGAAACCTTATCCAAGCTACGTCACAGCTGATGTGTGTGCCTACTAGCCATGTTTCTTGCTTTGGATCATCATTAGAACCATCATTCATGCTTGATGACCATCGATGATGAACTGGTCGGATTAACCAACCAAAGTTGGTCTCGGGCATTATGTATTCAACCGAAGAAAAAGATAATGCAATGCCACATGTATGTTGGGCCCTAGCACCATCTCTGCTGCCTGTTGCTTCGAGATTCGTGTTACAGACTTGAAAATTTCACCTCCCACCTATGTACTGTCTATTTTTGTTAGGTTCATTGCATATTGTAGAACACCCCCTTTGTTTTCAGATTATTTTACATAACGATTCTGTTTCACATCACACACTTGATTAGGCATCAAACATCCAAAAAAATCGAAGAATTCGTCCACTATCAACCTCCAAACAAGTCACCCAGAAATTATCAGAAAGTAGTGCGTACATGTTTCATTTATTGCTCGGTCTGAAAAAAATATTACTTCAAAAAAAAACGAAGCCTCAAAAAAATCAAACATCAGACATATAGATTTATCAAGAAACTAGGAGGCTAGGTATTTTATTTCTATTATGAAATTACAAACATCTCATTACAGAAGTTCCATAGTTTCATTGAATCCCTACATGTTTCATTCTTGTTTTGGTCAAGATTCATACGGATTCCTATGAAGATAGAGTAAACTTTTGTAGATCCATACGAGATTCGCACTCTCACACAGGAGATTCAAGAAAAATGAAAACAAATTCAATCAAGATACATACATGTTTCAACCTACAACATGATTCAGACAGGATCCAACAGATCCACAAAAATAAAAAATGAAAAAAGAGGGGAGGTCGTATCCATGGCAACCTAGGAGTATAACTCCTGACGAGGGGTGGCCCTGCCTCGGCTACGCCCTGGCCTAGCCATGGCTAGGATCCTACCGACCATCGACCTGCTCGCGGGTGGAGAAGGAAATGTCCATGGGCTGGTGCGGGGTGGAGATGGTGAGCTCGTGTTGGCTGGGTCTTGACCGGAAGGATGGGGGTCTAGGGCGGCGGTGGACTAGGAGTGGCATCGGGGTGGGAAGTGGAGAGGGGGCAGGGGAGGGCACTTGTGGCCATGTCTTCACCGGCAAGAAGGAAGGGAGGGGAGGAGGTGACGAGGGGAGAGAGCCCCGATCAAGATCGGGAGAACGAGTTGGTCGGTGGGTCGGGGGATAGGGTGGTCATGCTCTCCCCGAGACAACGGTTAAATCCAAAATAGTAGGAGGGCTTAAATGCAAAATGTGTTGTGGATGATGACCGTGTTGACTTCGCACGAATCTCGACAAAGATGATTTCAGGGGGCCCAACATACATGTGGTCAATCTGCTCTCGAAGAAAAAAAATCCTCTATAACCGTTGGCCAATGTAGTTGGAGCCACGGTTGTTGTGGGCTCCATTTCCATTTCCTAAAAAGGTTAAGATGAAGATTAAAGTAAGAATCCTTTCACTTAAAGGGCCCTTCTACATCTAAATTGATTATGGAGTAAACAGAGGTGGGGGAGCTACCTCCATCCCTGTTTATGTACCATCCTCTCACGACGAGGTTCTGTAAAAAAAGGTATCTAACTCGACTCTGCACATTAAAAAACCATTACAAAGTATCTACACGGCGCAGTCCGGATCGAGCTACATCACACAAAAAACGAACAAAATGGTCTATCAAGTGAATGTGCTGCCATATATCTACACATGGGTTTACATGGACAAAATGTGTCAATGGCTAGCAAACGCAAGCGATGTTGCAATTATGCAATTATCCGCTGCGATTATTTTCTAACGACTAATTAAATGAACTTGTGTTAAATTTCCGGCGGTGTCTGCGGGCGTAACATGTGACGTGTCCTCCGCTACCTTGTGGCAGACAACACCGTTAATGATCCGCCACTAGGTTTAAATACTCTCTTCTTTCGATAATGACATATTAACATGATGTCATGTTGTAGGCTTGTATCCAACCATAACGTGTGCGCTGAGCTTGTGTTGACCGGGGGGACCTGTTTTTCTCCGCATAAGCCATGCATAGGATCGGAGTGTCAAGCTCACGGCGATAATTAAGATTCTTCTCATGAAACCGATGAAACCAAACTAGTACCAGAGCAAGTTGGCTACGGAGGCGCAATGTCACAGTCTCCATCGTCACGTGCCTACACACGAGGGGTTCCCAACTTCTGGTCCAGTTATCCTTTTTTCAGGTTAAATTTACAAAGTTTGAAACTTAATACTCCCACCGATCCATATTACTTGTCGCTAAAATAGATGTATCTAACACTTGTACAAGACTAGATACATCTATTTTCACAATAATTAATATGAATTGGAGTAAGTATACAGAATAGATATATTTGTCATTTTTATACATTTTACAAATTAACATATTTAAGTTTAAACCAGGCTTTGTGGCATCCGTTGCAGAGAACACAAAAACAAGTATTCTGTTGCTAAATCGTTGCAGCTTGCTCACATTATTTTGTCAACTCGTTAATCCACCGTGGCTCTCACGGCCCAGGCCTATAACACACACAAAAAACTGGGCAGCATCACATTTAAAAAACAAATGTAATTTGAGCAACACAACTGTCTCAAACAGTGTAATGACAACAAATTAAGCAAAAACTGTCTCAAATTTCAAAAGCAAAAGGTACCAGCACGAGTCAAGTGTTTCACGGCGTACAAAAGAGTTCGAGTCTTCTGATTATGCAATTGTTACATGGCTCATGTCATTTCATACAAATTTAGGAAATTCAACACAAGGCAACACAAGAAAATTACGAAATTTAACACAAGCGTAAAACACTCAACATTAATACGAAATTCAACACCAGGCAGCATATAACTTGGACAAAATAGAATTACGTTATGCTCTGCCTTCCTAATGGCAAGGTGAGGCTTGAGAGGCTTTGTACAAGTTGTGTACCGATGCCCTTTTAACTTACAATTTGAGCAAGTGATGGTACTTATCTTAACACTACCATCTTGCCCTTCACCTGCACTTGGACTTCTCTTTTTCTTTTTTCTCCCAGGCTTTATTGCAAAAACAGGAGGTTCTATGTCTGGAGTATCCGTTTTCACCCAATCATCTTGTCCTGGTACAGGATATATCATTGCCTTGTAGGTCAGCTCCTACATTGCCTTCTTAAAAAAATCACTGATATGATCTTCAGGGAACTCTTTGCTCATATGGATTACAGATATTGCATGTTTGCAAGGCACTCCGGTTAAGTCCCACTTGTGCCTTAGACATGAAATCCTCTACTACAGCTTGAACTTGAGTTGGGTATAAATCCTCAACATCAGTATCACCTTCACAACAGATAAGCAACTCCTCATAATGGTCAGACCCGCTGTCCTCATCGAGAAAGTCCTCATCTTGGCACTCTACATCTGCATTTTCCTTCATGTAACCATTTGTATTGGTCTCCATCTGGCTGTCTAGACCATGATTTGCGGGTTGATTCACACTCTGCTGTCTGCCCCAAATGTCATCTAACTCCAACCTACAGAAACACAAACTGATTGTCACTTCTCAGAACTACAATGAACCAAACTACATGTTATAAAAGGATTATTCAGACAAACAAAATCACAAAGAAATTTATCCAATTTGTGTCAACAAAATACCCAATCCAATAAATATTACTGCATCTGACAACTTCACATAGTGAAACCTAAATTGTGCGTCGATCTGAAACTAAATTTCATAGGAAGGCAAACCTAGGGTTCTTCGGCCCCTTCCAAAATCGAATGAACAGACAGTCAATCAATAGGGGAAAAGGGTGCAGGCCAATGGGAAATATACCTGCTGGAAGGATCGATAAGGTCGTCGAAATCCGTTGGAATCATCGCCGCAACCGCCCCTGTCGCCGGGCCGCATCGTCCGCGACTCGTCTATTTGAGAGAGCAGGAGGGAGTCGTAGCCAGTGTACGGGGGCAGGAGGTTGTCTGTATCTGTCATCCTCGACGCCAGCGCGCCGGCGCGGCCTCCGCCACCGTCCCCATCACTGGGTCGCATCGCCGCCGCTCCCAGTAGAGAGCACTCCTTTCTGGTGCCTCGTTCCATTCTGTTTTTCTTTTTCTTGAGTGTTCCCTTCTATGGGCCTGGATGGAAGCCACAGTGCCATAATTGAGTCATTTGGGCCAGCTGCAATGGTTTAGGCACAAAACTGTGCTAGCTGCAACAATATACTTGTTTCTGTGTTCTCTGCACCGGATGCCACAAAGCCTAGGTTACCTGCAATTTTCTCATTTTCTAATGACGTGAAAAACTTGACTTCTACTTTTTCTTGCAAGCCCTCTTTCCTCTCTCCCTATCTCTTAGAGCATCTCTAATGAAGACTGTAAACAGCCCGAAACTGTAAAATAACCGCCTATTTGCCGTTTGCGCAAAAGTCGATCACTCTAGTGAACCCGTATAAGGTGACGGTCCTTATTTTTTTGAGGGGGACGGTGAATTGTCGCTAATGGACGGTACATACACGGAGCGAGGGGCCGAACCGAGCGTGAAACCATATCCCCTCGCGGGTGTTGGCGCGCTGACATATTCGTTCCCCTCTCGTCCTCCCGCCCGTCACTATCGCCGGTCCCCGCCTCGGAGCTCGTCCTTTGCAGCCCGATTTGCCGGCGCGCTGAACTGGATCCAACAGATCCACCCTTCCCAGAGCCAGTTCTGCAGCCGGGAGCGCTATTGCCTCATGAGCTGACAAATCTCCTGCCGCCGCCGCCAAGGTATGAACTTGTTCGATATCCCCCGTCACGGCTAAATCTCAAGGATTTCGATGGCCGTATTTGCTTGATTCAGATGCGTTCATCGTTGACGGAGAGCGAGGAGATGTAATTCAAGAACTTCTCCTCAGACGACGATTCGGACCTCGATGAGCTGATCCACGATGATGACACCGAGCATCTGGCAGTCATCCTCGCTGTCAAGGAGGTCAAGGATAGGAGGAGGATGTTGAATCGGTGACGCGGGTCGATGCCCGGCCGGATTTGTCTCCCGTGCAACCGCTGGCAAGGCCACCATTCGCTGATGCAAGACTACTTCGTCGAGGTACCGACCTACCCCCTGCATCTCTTCCATAGGCAGTTCCGAATGCGGCGAGAGTCGTTCGTGAAAATCGTAGAGGCTTGCGAAGGCGGCTGCACATACTTTCAACACCGTAGAGATGGTGCCGCGGTGCTAGGGTTTAGCGCGTACCAAAAATCTCCGCAGTTGTTCGTGTGCTTGCGTATGGCATGCCTGTAGATTATTGCGATGAGTATCTCCGCATTGGTGAAGATACCGCCATTGAATATGTTCGGAGGTTCGCAAAGGTTGTGATTCGGCTGTTCGGTGATGAGTATCTTCGAGCTCCAAAAAACGAAGATACCAAAAGGTTGATGTATATGAACCTTGAGACGGGCTAGCCCGGCATGCTTGGCAGTGTGGATTGTATGCACTGGAAGTGGATGAATTGCCCAAAATCATGGTAAGACCAATATTGTGGTAAAAGTCGGGATCCAACAATTGTTCTTGAAGCTGTGGCATCTCAAGACCTTTGGATTTGGCATTTTTTTGGATTGCCGGGATCACTCAATGACATAAATATCTTACATCGATCCCATTAGTTTACAAGACTTGCCTGTGGAGATGTACTAGCTTGCAATTATAAAGTCATGAACAATGACTACACCATGGGGTACTAGCTAGCCGATGGCATATATCCAGATTTGGCATCTTTGGTGAAAACCTTTCATGACCCTAAAACAAGGAAAGAAGCTGTTTTTGCAAAGGTTCAAGAGGCTGCCCGGAAGGATATTGAAAGAGCTTTTGGTGTTTTGCAAGCTAGGTTTGCTTTTGTGCAAGGCCCTGCTCATGTTGTGTCATTCTTCACAACATGATCATTGAGGACGAGAGAGGGTTAGACTTGAAGTGCTTCTATGACAATGTTGTGAGCCGAGTGAGGCCAAAAAGGAACCTAGACCGTCTTCAAGCATTTCTTGACTCGTACAATAAAATTGAACACGAGGGCACCCATAACCAACTCCAAAAAGATCTGATTGACCACCACTGGAAGGGGCATGGCCGCAAATGATGTTTCATATGTTGTTTCATTTCTGTGTGTACCAAAACATTCATTTAATCAAACCATTTGTGTAAAACATTCATTTGATCAAACCATTTGTGTAATAATTTGATTTGATGCAGATGATTTGTGTAATAATTTGATTTGATTTGATTTGATGCGGATGATTTATGCAATATGCTGAAATATTTAAATCCACGGTTTACCGTTCTGAAACTGTGTAATTCTCCTTTACGGGTCAAGTTTGCAGGCATCATTCTACGCCAGCTGCGATCTACAAAACCGTTTACCGTGGACTATATCTGACTTTTACAGTTCACGAGTTTACAGTCGTCGTTAGAGATGCTCTTAACTAAGAAAAATAGAATTGTCCGGTTAAATAATGAAAAATCGGGTGAAAATATCGCAGCAAACACCCACATACGGCATATGGTTTTGATCTTCACCATGTATACATGCATTACCCACACTAAAGAGTACACAAGAGATCTAAAAAAAGAATACACACAAGGTGATTAAAACAAATAACTTTGTTTGCCATGTTTAAACATGAACAATCAGTCAATCACCACAAGTTGTGTTAGTATACGAGACCCTTTCAGCTAGGGACAAAGGGAGTAGCCAGCTACGAGTGAATTATGACAACCCGGAACCCTCCGGTGCACGATTAAATTTCTAACACCCGGCGACACAAATAAGTTGCGCCTTGGGGCAACTATTCACATAACCCACCAGCCGGATACCAACTTATTGGGATTCACATAGGAAAAACAAACAAGATCGATCTATGAAGAAACACGGAAGATGGATCTCCATGAACTCGACAAAAAATGCAACGGAAGATATCTCGGTGGAGTTCGTTGGTGATGACCATCTCAATCCCTATAGCTGGTCTATCTACCGCATGGAGAAGTTCCACTCGATGTGAGGATCGAATGAACGATCCCTCTGTAGGTTGCATGCATCCAGCCTCCCAATCTGCATAGCGTCCGGCCATCTAGAGCGTCGCACCGATGGTGATAATATCGAAACTCTGCAGCATGCGTGTGTGGAGAACTTCCGTGCGATCATGTGTGTGTGTGTAGAGAGAGAGAGAGAGAGATACCATGGAGAGAATTATCTATCTCATGGGGTGGGACGGCTGCCCACTATACATAGGAGGAGGGGAGAGGGGTGGGGTGCCCTAGGGTTTCCCTAGGGTAGCTTCCGGCCTTGCTGGGGCAGGTGATGATCTTCATATTAACGCAAGATCATTCCGTTTCCTCTATACAAGATTTAATATATCCACATTAATGCAAGATAATCGTATACCTCAATTACAAGATACAATTCGGACTTTCCTAAAATAACTCGAAACAATTTAGCAAGGTTTGGTGCAGCCCTTAGGTGAGCCATGCACCATGGCATGATGGGCTTGAGTGGCCCGTGGACCACTCCCATGTGGGCTGCATTATGGTCATTTCCAAATCCCTAAATTAACTCCTTAATTTATGGAATCAATATATGGAAAGTTCTTCTCCCTCCGGTTTCTTTTAAATAAATATTGGTACATCGAACATATTCGAACAATATATATTCTGAAACGATTTCGAATTATTTATGACATGAAACCAACTTCAGAACCATTCCAGTGAACATAAAAAATACTTTCGATGACTCTAGAACCACCTTCCTAGTTTAGGTTATGTCTCCGAAACAAACCCATTCTCTCCGAGACTATTTTAGTAACTCTGAAACTATTTTGGTGTCTCTTTAACATATTCCAGGCGATTCTCTTAACCACATATCATATTATCACAACTTTATTTTTTTGGCATTAAGAGTGTGACCCGGTCAGGTTCGGTAATACACGGACCTGACTCTACAAAACACTTTCGGATCAATAACCAACAACAGGACTGAACACCCATGGTGGATCCTTTATATTACAGGAATCATCGAGTGAATCTGGTTCATTATATGCAAGTGTTAATCTTTTTGCTTCACGATATATATGTGAAAATCCCGAGGCAAGATGTCAGTATCCTTGTGATGCAACTCGTTGATCATTATATCATTTATCCCTATTTGTGCTTTACTCTCTTTCACTCGTTAGTATTCCAATGCC
Source organism: Avena sativa (assembly GCA_916181665.1). Lineage (NCBI taxonomy): Eukaryota > Viridiplantae > Streptophyta > Magnoliopsida > Poales > Poaceae > Avena > Avena sativa. Next base: position 75,507,826 of record OV702292.1, on the reverse strand, counting down.
TTATGATCAATATTATAACTTGTTTGCGCAAACGATATGTAGCATTGTATTACAGAGTGGGTCCAGAGTATATCTCTCCATCATTAGGAGGAGCAAGATCCCACTTATCAAACTATCAAAGTTCCTAGACATGCTTTCGGAAGTACATTAATATTACATGTATTACCACCTTATTCAGGTGGTGTTGGAATAATCCAAAAATAAATTTTATAGCGTGAGGTCACTTGATATTCTTATGGTCTTAAGTATTATGCATAAGATAACGATGATGATTAACTATTAACATTCACGATTATATCTCATAATAAATCATTCAGTTGATCAGTTCAGTACCATTGTACTTACAAATCATGTACTCTCATTGTTACTGTTATCTTTGTTACTATAACACTTATACCCATGATTAGGAAATCGAATCATCACACAACACATGGGTTAGTCCTAGATGCATGACTAGGAATAACTTGGTGGTTATCTTTCATGCATATGACTTTTTCTTTTATTCTCACAATCAACAAGACACATAGCAGTTATAGCATAAAATAATTAACATAGAATATATAATAATCTTTATAATTATTGCCTCTAGGGCATATTTTCAACACGGACATCAAGAAGATACCAAGCGACCGTGACTTCCATCTTACATGATCCAACCTCGACATTAGCCTTGCTCCTACCATCTCTATAAGCGTTTAAAACATGGAATCCATCATGTCAACAGCTTGGCCCTTGTCGAGGCCACAACTAGGACGACTCTGAGCTCTCCCTTAAGCTCCGCAGAGATAACATGATGTGAAAGCTTAACCATGCCATCCGTAGCGACATGCATCATACCATCATCTCCAAAAGAAAGCAATTGGATTTTCATGCCATCCAAACTCGGAGTGTTGGCAGTAAATTCGCCTCGAAAACCATCTACCATGACCCACTAATGACTCGCACACTGATTGCCGCCACATATCAACTCTAACATGCTAAGCTTGCTTCGACAGACACGCTTACGCACACAGGATTTCATCCGGTTAACACCATCATACTATAGGATTAGAAAGCTTAAATCTTTGTCCTCGGATTGAACGAATTCCTTTACTTGCAGCGCAACCTCCAAGTGCATGGGATCCAACACCAAGACGACAAGGGTGGGACCTGTCAGTTCTAGATATGGGTTCTGCATGCATGAGCCAATTAATTATGTAGTAATAATAAATAATAATAAAAATAATGACAATAATAATGATAATGATGATGATAATATAATAATAATAATATAAAAATAATTATGATGATGTTGATGATGACGACGATGTCATCATCCATAATAATGCAAGCAGCCAATCTCTGTTGGATCCATCTACGACATGGAACTACTCCCTTCATTCGCGAATAAGTGACATATAGCTTTTGTTCTAGTCAAAATTTTAAAATTTGATCAACTTTATAGAAAAGGGTAGTACTATCGGTGACACTAAAAGTAGAAGTACACTTACACTTAATAGTTTGGGAGAGGGGGGGGGGGGGGGGAGGGACTTGAACTAGAATCATCTATAAGTGGAAAATGCAGGAAATATTAACTGATGATAAGTACCAGGGCCCTGGTGCAAGATAATGAAGTGGGGCCCCTATGCCAAATAATTAAATATTAACAATTAAAAAAACAATTGTTCTTTTTTTTAGTTGTTCTCCAACTAGAGCAATTTTTCAGAAGTGGTAAGTACTATATAACTTACAATTGTCCTAAACATTTGATGATGGCTCCATTTTAGGATTTCCTACGAATTCATCTGCTTGCAATTTTCTTATTTGGCCATTCACACCCAAACATGATGGTTTGAACCAAAAACCATACCCAAATATATATACTTTCTAGATCAGACATCTTGGTACAAACAGTAAACAAATTAGCATGAAGATGAAAAGATAATGGAGGCCGGGCTAATTGCTTACTGCATGTTTGGATATCGCGTCGGAAGTGGAGAACGAAACAAATCCACCTCTACTACTCCATCAGCAATCCGCCTTGCTACCTTGCACTGTTGGCGTTGCATGTACTAGGCAAGCCCATTGTCCCTGCCCTCAAGACAATGGATAAACAAATCGGGATCTCCTGTTCCATCAATTGCGACCAAACAGGCTAAGAAAATGGAATAGGAGTGAGGCGCATCGGCGCTGGCTCGCAGCGTCGATTTGGCGAATGGGACAAGGAGGAGAGAGAGGGGAGAGCACAAGACGAGGGAGGCGACATGCGAGATGGCCCGGAGACGGCGCTGCTACCCTCGGGCATTGGTCGATGCGCGCGTACAGGTGTTGCCATCAGTCAAAGGGCTAATCACCTCATCTACTAAGGCAACTGCTACGCGTCCCCCGGACGACTCCCATCGTCCTCCTCTCCTGCGCGACACGTGTTCATTAAATCGGTTCAAATCCCGCTTTTCCTGCAAAGCACATCTTTTTGCTGCATATGTCTCCGCTTTTGCTTCCGAAGCAAAAAAAAAACGGTTCGTTCCAGAAATAGAACGTCTCGCCGGAGACTTCGCCGAAGACCTCGCCGGAGGCCATGCAGCAAAAAAAATATACTAATGTAGCAAAACGACTTCGCCGGAAACATCGTCGGAAAAAACTCGCCGGTGACTCTCGCCGAAGACCTTGTAGCAAAAAGTTGACATTGTTGTAGCAAAACTACAAGACGGTTGTAGCAAAGAAAGTATGATAATGTAGCAAAACATATTAGCAAATATAGCAAAAAAAATAGTAAATTGTAGCAAAAATCAGACTTCGCCGGAGACATCACCAGAGACATTGCAGCAAAAAAGGTGCTACCTAGCAAAACGACTTCTCCAAAGACTATCGTCGGTAATCTTGTAGCAAAAATATTGTGCGAAAGTAGCAAAAAGTATATGAATACATAGCAAAAATAATACGCTAAGATAGCAAAAACGCTTATAGCATGCTCCGCCGCCATGTGTAGCATAACTAAATTTTAATATTGTAGAAAAAATCAATTTCGCCGGAAGCATCACCAGAGACTCTTGCCCTGAGTCGTCGTAGCAAAAAGTATATAATATTGTAGAAAAATAAAAGAACAATTGTAGCCAAAACTTTCTTCGTTGTAGCAAAAATTAGTTCATATTATGCAAGTCTCCAAAATTATAATTAGCAAAACAATTTCATCTATATCACAAATCTATACAACCATTGTAGCAAAATCCTTTATGCAAAAAATCACAGTAAATTGTTGTCCCTGGCACTTGCGTGGGGACGATATCAAGCACCGGCGAGCACAAGATCAGGCGCCGGCGATCCCTCCCCCGGCTACACGCGCTGATGCGTGCTCACATGGGCGGGATCAGCGAGAGGGCGGTCCCATAGGCCGCGTGCTCGTGGTCGGCAGGCGCCCCCAACGCACAAGGCGGCGCCGTGGAGTTCACTGGCGACCACGAGCATAGGGTAGCATGGGCGAGGTCGACGATGCCCTCGTGTAGCAGCCGCCGCCGCCACCGCCTATGGCAGAGGATTCCACTGCCTATAGCAGCCACCGTCTCCGTGTGTAGCCATCGCCGCCGCCTTGCAGCACACGCACAACAGATTGATGGTTGTTCGAATAGGCAGCATGCGATTTCGGGCAGCTTGATGGGCGCGTGGTAGGGGAGGAGCAGGGCGGCGCGCGGGGGAGGAGCAGGGGCGGCGCGCGGGGGGTAGAGCAGGGGCGGCGCCATGGATTTTTGTCGCGGTGTCGTGGATTTTTTCTTGACAGAACGAAGGGGGAGAGACTCCATCGAACGTGAAGATAAGGTTGTTGGTGGACCTCACGTCCTTCGTCTCCTAGCGAGCCAGGACACGCGTCAGCGCGAGGAGCTTGGGGACGCGAGTCGCGCGATCCCCTGAATGAACCGTATCATTTTCCTATTTAAAAGCTTCAAGACACTTGATCATACCGAATAAACCAACTTACACAAATAGTAGTAGGCTATTTTGACTTGCACCGGAAAACATTAAATGAAGGATTTATTGCTAAAAAAGATCTTTTTTCAACACGTCTAAAATATTAGAGAATACTTTTCAACAATGCAAGAATCAATCGAGCCTAACACAATAACAATGATAAAACGGTGCTAGTCTCAAAACAAGCAGGTCGACCGTGGATACTTGATAGTCTGCAATTCATTGCAAGTTGCAATTGAAATTATACACGAAATTCGAACTTGTGCACTAAGCAGAATGTGAGACATTTGAAGCAGTGATTAGCTCTGGTGGTGCGGGGCGGGTAGCGGTCCAAACAGCCGCGCCTCCCTACCCACCGTCCCCAGGCTACACGCATGCGTGTGTGGCAGGGTGAGCCGATCCTTGACCGATCGTAGTCCGAGTCCTACATGGAAACACAATAACTTGACAGAGTGAACTTTCCGGGTCCATCTGCCATCACTTGCGATCGGAGTCCTACATGGAGTCTATTGCCCATGTAGGTACGTGGTTCCTAAAGTGGGATTCCGAGTGCAACATGGTTTCCAGTTTGCATGCAGCCGATCACGAAAGGGATTTCCTGCTGCTAAATAGCAACTCTGGGGATCTCCATCGCTACGCCCTACATGACCCTTGTTTCCTTCCTGCAAAGTATCAGGCACCACCGATCCAACAGTCTCCCTCTCGATCGATCCGCAAGAAAGCAATGGAGATCATGGATCCCTACACATTCGAGCTCCTTTCCGTCTCAGGCCATGCCGCTGCTCACCACAAGTAGTTCGGCAATAACTACCTCCGGGCCATTAGCACACTGCCTCGCCGTTCATGCGCCAACTTTGCTCCCACCCCAGAGCTATGGTTTAGGGTTTAGACAATCTCAGAAATTGTATGTACCAAGTACATTCTTTGAGTTGGGAGGGGGGCATTGGCCCTCCTTGCTCCCAACTAATGCATGTCAAACTGTTTCCGGTTATTTTTTCAAATGAGAAAATCTACATTGTAGGAGATTCCCATACGGTAATGCAGTAAAAACATAAGGTCTGCCACTAGATCATGAGGATGCGAGGATACTGATGAAAATGATCGACCCCGAGAGCAGGTTGTTGTTGAGATCCGGTCTTCTGATCATGCTGCCTTTAAGATCCAACATGGTTCAGCTAAGCCGATTGGCGGCCATAGAAACCTCAAATAGTGACAGGGGAAAAAGAACCCCGCAATATTGTTTCTAAAAATCCCATACAAAGTATTGTTGAGTCTAGCGTAGCTAGCCTGGAAGGAGCTGAGCAAGTGGAGCGAATAGATGACCTCAAACTAAATGTGTTCGACAATCATTTTATTGTTGTTCATGTTGAACTCTTGAAGTCTTGGCATCCCCATGAAGAACATTGTTAGCATGCTTGTAAATGCATTGTCGTCGATGTTCAGGGTCTACGATGGGGTCCGGGACCACCGGCTCCCCCAAGGTCCCGTGCAACTCTTTTTCTTCTTTGGTGGAAACTACTAGCAGTGTACAACTCTGAACTTCCGAAACCTGGACGTGAAGAACTTGGAATGGCCTATAAAAAAGGAACTTGTGTTGGAAAAGTTACCTTTAGTCAAAAGAGTATGCTACCTAAAAAGAATATTTTACAAAAATCAGAGGTGATATAAGTTTACAAGGGACAATAGTTCCTACAATCATGCGACAGCAATCCATGCCTCCAAAACCCTAAAAAGGTCACGACTTCATCCTGTTAACACCATCATAGACTAGAAAGCTTAAGTCTTTGTCCTCGGATTTACCGAATCCCTTCACTTGCAGCGTAACCTCCAAGTGCACAGGATCCAACACCTCGACGACACGGGTGGGACCTGTCAGTTCTAGATATGGGTTCTGCATGCATGCGCCAATTATTTTCTGTAATAATAATGGTAAAACCAATAAATAATAATAATAATAATGTGTCATCGTTCATAATAATACAAGCAGCCAATCTCTGTTGGGTCCATCTAGGACATGGAACTACTCCCTTCATCCGCGAATAAATGGACATATAGCTTATGTTCTTGTCAAATTTTTAAAATTTGATCAACTATATAGCTTCTCTTCTAGTGCACTATAATAACTTGAATTAGAATCGTCTATAAGTGGAAAATGCAAAAAATGTTAACTTATGGTAAGTACAAGTAGAATTTATTTGAGCTAGTTCAGCAGGCATATTTAAAATCATGAAGACACTTGATCATACCGAAGAAACCAACTTACACAAATAGTAGCAAGTAGGCTATTTTGGCTTGCCCGGGAAAACATTAAATGAAGGATTTATTGCTAAAAAGGATCTTTTTTCAACGCGTCTAAAATATTAGAGAATACTTTTCAAGCATACAAGAATCAGTCGAGCCTAACACAATAACAATGATAAAACGGTGCTAGTCTCAAAACAAGCAGATCGACCGTGGATACTTGATAGTCTGCAATTCATTGCAAGTTGCAATCGAAATTATACACGAAATTCCTTCCGCCGTGCTCTTGTTTAGGATGTCTTTCTCCTTCATTTCCTCTGTCGTAATGTGTTGAACCGCTGACTTGTCAAATAAATTATCGTCGACGGATACAAGTTGAGGTTTGCCCATGTATTGCTCCATCGCATGTTCATTTCTAGTAGTATGTTGTAATAACTGTCAGTTGGAACTATCTCCAGCCAATGGCTATTCTTCAAGCTTTTAAGGTGTATTAGCTAGGGCCAAATGAATAAGAGTGATTATCTGCCTCATGGATGCACTATAAGGTTATTATCGAAGCCGTGGACAACTAGACATAATTCTTAGTTTACACCAACTGGCTTCTGCTTCAAATGTGCGTTGCTAGCATCTGCGTCAATGATATAGGCTGAACTATGGCAACGACGGCCCGTAGAGACCATCTGTTGTTTGTACGTACTCCCTCCGTTTTAAAATATAAGATGTTTTACTTTATAAATAAAGTGTATCTTCATCTCTTTTAGTGTCTAGATTCACTTTAAATCTGGATGAACCTACACACTAAAAGAGATCTAGATACATTCTTTTTACAAAACTAAAACATCTTATATTTTGAAACAGAGGGAGTATGTTGTACCTGGAGCTAGAGCGAGGCATGTGATTCACGTAAGTCTCGGGACGTTTGCGTGCAACAGAAGAAGCTCTGGTGGTGCGGGGCGGGTAGCGGCGGTCCAAACTGCTGCGCCTCCCTACCACCATACCAGGCTACGCGCATGCGCGTGTGCCAGGGTGAGCCGATGCTCGATCGATCACAGCCTGAGACCTAGTACATGGAAACACACTAATAATTTTCCAAAAAGCCCATACAAAGTACCGTTGATTCTGTTGTAGCTAGCCTAGAAGGAGCTGAGCAAGTGGAGCGAACAGATGGCCTTAAACTAAATCTGTTCGGCAAGCATTTCATTGTTGTTCATGTTGAACTCTTGAAGTCTTGGCATCCCCATGAAGAACATTGTCAGCATGCTTGTAAATTCATTATCGTCGACGCGCATGGTCTAGACAATAGGGTCTAGGGCCACCATCTCCCCTAGGGTCCCGTGCAACTCTTTTTCTTCTTTGGTGGAACTAGTTTACAACTCTGAACTTCTGAAACCTAGAGAGGAAGAACTTGGAATGGCCTATATAAAAGGAACTTGTGTTGAAAAAGTTACCTTTAGTCAAAAGACTGTGCTATCGAAAAAGAATATCTTAGAAAAATCTGAGGTCATATAAGTTTACAAGGGACAATAGTTCCTATAATCATGGGACAGCCATCCACGCCTCCAAAACCCTAACAAGGACGCTCTCCCGTGTAAGGTTTTGATGCATATAAAATGCATACATGAACTTTATAGTTTGTTGATATGAATTCCCACATATTTTCTACATATATATATATGTTATATCCATGTTTTTATGGGAATTTACCAATGATCTACTTATTTTGGTTATAACTCTGTAGAACAGGAAAACCCCGTTTCGTGTATTTTTACGTTTCAGGGACCTAAACGAAGTCCAATGAAGCTAGGATTTCAGGAGCGTTAATATTACATCAAGAGAAGCACCTGGCGCCGTATTCATCAAGTTGGAGTCATCACATCTTCTGGCGCCATCAACACCAACTCTGTGCAAACACCTAAACATGAGGAGGTTGCACCACTATGACATTTTCCTTCTCCTTTAGATTTTCAAAGTAATTTTATTTATCTTGTTTTTAGTCTTTTAAGTTTTCCTTTAAAACACAAAAACACATAAAAATTAGTCAACTCTATTGGTAAATATGGGAGAAATAACTACCAAACTTTGTGACTACACCAACACTCTGAATGATCAATTCATTGCTAGGCCTATCACAACACCTGAAATAACTGCTGAAAGTTTTGAAGTAAGTCCTAGCCTATCAAACCTCATCGAAGTCCAAAAGAACCATGAGGAGACTATTAAATATGTGCAAGAAGTAATATACAATTCTTGGGAAACCCTTAATATGATGGAAGAAAGAGAAAAATAAACACTTATGATCACAAATGACAAACAAGTAGAAGAATTTAAAATGCTAACTGAAACAAAAGAACCTATAATTGACCTTGATAAATGTAGCTTGTACGAACTTATGAATATCCTACAAAAGTTTTCTAATGACCCATCCATTAATATTCATCAAGCAGGTTTTGGCTCGTATATAGCAAACTATGTCATCAAAGAAAATATAGAAAGATACAATAATGAAGCCATGATACCACCAAAAGTTGGGGATGCTTGGATCCCCAATATATTAATCACTACTGGCAAAGAGACCCATCATGCTATTCTAGATCTAGGATCTAGTGTCTCTATTTTATCAAAGGAACTATATGATCTACTAGAACTCAAAACCATGGAAAAATGTTCAATGAATATTTTGCTTGCTAATGACTCAACTAAACATGATTTAGGGAAAATGATATAATGGTTGAGTTACATATGAACTTTGTACCTGTTAATTTTATTGTAATGGACATGGGGAGTAAAACCTCTAGTCATATAATTCTTGGAAGCCCTTTTTTAAGAACTACAGGTGCAATCATTGATTCAAAGAAAGGGAATGTGAAGTTTCAGTTCCCACATAAGAAATGCATGGAAGAATTCCCAAGGAAGAAGGAGGTAGCGCCAAGGTACAAGCTATCACATGATCTCTACATCACTTGAAACAAGTAAGTAAGCCTAGCTATATGGCTATAAAGAAAGCGTTTTGCGGGAGGCAACCTGGTTATTCATTTTTATGCATGCTTGATGTAGTAAAAGAGTCCTTTTTAGTGCCTTTGCTACAGGTTAGCAATAAAATACTAAGTAGAACCCATTTTGGATGCTAGAAAGTTGTTAGAACACATGGAGTAGAAAGTTCATGTACATCACTGTTTGGCATAAAAAATTCCTGATTTTTTATGTAACTCCTATTACTATCATATTTACACTGTAGTTGAAACTTTTCATCCTATATATGCACAAAAATTGTCCAAAATTTCTGACATGTATAGGTGGTCGAAATAATTTGTTTTGCTGTTGCTGATAATCTAGACAGATTCTGCCCACTAGTGTTTGAGCCAGTCCTTTGGGTCCCAAAATGATTTGCCATGAGTCTTTTATATGCTAGGAATTTATAGGACACTATATGATTGCTGGAATACTATGGAATTTTTCTGACTTTGATGTATATGGCAGCTATTATCATAATCTTGTACCACTAATGTCACCCCATAGAAAAAGAAATGGGAGAAAGTTTTGTGTTGAAGTTTTTTGACAGGGAATGGAGGAACACCACACCAAGAGCTATCCAAGAATGGTGAAAACCATAATCTTGGGGATGCCCAAGGAACCCCACTAGACCTATAAAACTCTTGGTTTGCAAACCTCTAAACTTTGTTTTTTGAGCAACATAGAATGATCGTAGAAACTTGGAGCGTCTTTGCTTAATGATATGTTTAGTTTTGCTTGATGTGCTTGGAAATAAATAGGACCACCATGATAGGTATTTTGAATGCTTAGGAAAGAGCTACTGAAATAAACTATCCCATGAATGAATGCCAAGTTTGAATAAATGCCATGCTTGATTGAATGTCTTGCTTGAAATAAAAAAGGGAGAAAATCAAACTATGCATTGCTTTAGGTTGGATTGTTCATATGCTTTATGGAGTGATAATTTACAAATGTATCATCTTGTGGTAGTTATTATATTCAACATAAATGGTTCTCAATGCTTATATTTTCTTCTAGAAATGACTTAGTACTATGGGCACTTTGCATTCTTGTAGAAGGTAAAATGTTTACCAGTGTTAGCCCCACCATATTGAAATGACCTTCTTTAGCAAAACAAACTTAGAATTTATATAGGAAACACCTACTGACATGGGTATACCCTACAGGTACTCGAGTTTGGCATATACGGTACAGATACGGCAGAAGCCCACGGCGTTGCCAAGGCCCAATTAAGGATTCGGGTGACTTACGGACACTCTAATTGTTTGCAGCGCAAGAAGAAGCTTAAGATATAAATTTCAAAGGGACGAACCCTAATCTGTAATCGACTCGACCTGCTACCCGAGACCTAGCCTATATATATAAAGGCTAGGAGGGGCGACAAGGAGAACGATCACAACCCTAGTTTCCACAACCATCGCTAGATTGCATCTGCGCACCCCTGTAACTTTCGACTCCCTCGATAATTCGAAGAGCAGACAAGCAGGAGTAGGGACCTCTAGGAGGCCTGAACCTGGGTAAACCTTGCGTCCCTGTGTGCTTGTTTTCTAGCCGATTGATGCCTCCAGCGCTCCCTCCTTCTCCAAAATCCAAGTCCATAACAATGGGCATTGACGAGTTAAACCCTCGTCAATTGGCGTCGTCTGTGGGAACTGGGAGTGCTGATGTCGTGGGTTCTTCGGCCCCATCAACCGTGATGTACAACTCCACAACAACGGAGATTCGCCAGCTCTTCGGCGCTTTCGACTTTACCGTCCACATGTCGGTCACTCGCCCGGCTTTCGAGTCCGTAGGGGATGGGATCGGCCTGGCGATCGAGAGCTTCCGCTTCCAGGTCGGTCAACTGGGCACACTTCGCATGGCTGAACAGCCAACGACACCCGTGATTTCTCTAGCATCATGGTTCCCACCACCAATCGACACCCTGAGCAAACTCAACGCCCCGGCAACAGCTGGGAGCACGGACAGCGACAGCAGTCGTGAAGCCGATCTAGGTGGCCTGGCTACAGAAGATGGAGCCTACGGCTCTGGATCTGAAAGTTGTGGGAGCAACAACTTCCCCAATCACTTCATGTGCACCGTCATCAACACGGGCGACACCAGCGTCAATCGCTAAAACGCTGGCACTGGCACTGGACCGGCCAACGACGGTATACCAGTTGCAAACGGTGGCCCCACCAACGGTGCGCCCACCAATAACGGGATAGGAGGAGAACCGCACCTCACAGAGAATGAGAACACCGGAGAGCGCATGCTGATCAGGCTCAACGACAACGAGTGGGCCCGTTGTCAAGAAGCTCTACGAGGCAATCCTCTACCCCCTAACTCATCGCAAGACATGCTGATGGGCTACCATTGGCTGCTGAAGGAAGAATTCAAACGCCAGTAGCAGGTAATCACACAACTCGAGGCGCGCATAAAGGCGGAGGATGAGTCGAGCCTTCGGCGAGCTTAGCTCTCCTCCCATGAAGGATCCTCCTCCAAAGGGAACGAGTACCTGGCCAACAAAAGACGATCTCGACTGGCCCACCTCACCGACCAGGAGCACGTAGAAGCTGCAAAAGTCCTCGACTTCGGCTCTATGACGGTAGATACATGGGGCAATGTGCTCCCGAAAACGCCGCGAGCTGCGGTGACAACGGCCACCATGTATCTCCTCAACAACCAGCCACCGGCTGGAGATCTGCGAGATGCCATGCACCGATCTACGATCGCAGGCCTAGGGCTAATCGAGGCCGCCCTTGATAAGGAGCCAACACCGGAGCCGAAAAAAAGCAAGGCTCTGGCCAAGTGCTACTCCTCGCCCTTGTCTAGCGAGGATAGCCACGACTTATCTCGACGTCGTCACTCACGGCGGCACGACCAGGGCTACGACACGCGTGATGACATCACGCAGTGCAAGGTCGACAAAATGCGTGCAAGGCGCACTCGTTCGACTAACTCGGAAGATGACGAGGTGGAATTCTGCGGCACCAGATGCTTCAACAGAGCCATTAGGCAAAAGCGAATGCCTAAAGGGTTCAAACTCCCATCAGAAAACCCAAAATTCGATGGCCTATAGGACCCGAAGATATGGCTGGAGGATCACATCTCCTCCGTCAGGATGCATGGTGAGAGTCGAAGTACGGCCATGCAATGCCTGCAGCTACAACTGTAGGGCGCCGCTCGCGCATGGCTCAACAACCTCCCGCACGGATCCATTCGCAGCTAGGAAGAGCTAGTCTACAGCTTCACGCAACTTCAAGGGCACTTACAAGAGGCCCGCATCAATCGAAGAGGTGAGAGGCTGCCCCAGAGATCTGGCGAGTCGCTGCGCTCGTATATCTAGAGATGGTCTATCATCAAGAACTCCGCAAAAGACATCTCCAAGGATCGCGCAATCGATGTGTTCAATGGCGGCGTATGCCACAGAGAGCTCATGGAGGAGCTGGGCCGCTCGAAGCCCAAAACAATCGACCACCTGATGAAAATCGCGAATCGGTGGGCTGATGGAGAGGACTCGGTGAAAAACCATGCCTAGTCCGACAACAACAAGGACCTCGGGTGCAGACGCGACCGCCGGGGGAAACTTCGAATGTGCGAATACAAGGAGCATGACAAAGTCAACATGATCACAGCCGGCTACGTCGACAAATGCGATGACAACCACAATAGCGGATATCGCAGCGGTGGATACTGTGACGTGATACATTGCAAATGTATCTATAATTTTTGATGTTCCATGCTTGGTTTTATCTAATTTCTTATGTTTTGTCCACACTTTGGAGTACTTTTCATATGATTTCTTGGATTACCTATTAACAAGAGCCACACTGCCAGTTGCCTGTTTTCTGCTGTTTTTGGTTCCAGGAAGTCAGAAAATGAATATTCTCGGAATTGGACGGGACAAAAGCCAAAGTTCCTATTTTCCTGGAAGACTCACGGAGCCAGAAGGAGAGTCGGAGAGGGGCCACAGGGTGGCCACCCCCCAGGCGTGGGTACCCCCAGGCCGCACCAGGGCATGGTGTGGGCCCCCTGGCCGGCCACCGACCTTGCCTCTTTCGCCTATATATCTCCCACGAAGCAAAAACCCTAGATAGTCAATCAGAAATCCACGAAAAGTTCTGTAGCACCGCCGCCACCGAAGGGGAGATCGGCGGACAGAAAGTCTCTGTTCCGGCACCCTGCCGGGGTGGGGAAGTGCCCCTAGAGCCATATCCATCGATCTCCACCACCATCTCCATCACCATTGCTGATTCCCATGATGAGGAGGGAGTAGTTCTCTCTCGAGGCTAAGGGTTCTACCGGTAGCTATGTGTTCATCTCTCTCTATGCATGACCATATTGTGATCATGAGCTTGTAATCTATAGATCTACCTTTCTACTCAAGTGCTTTAATAGATCTCTTCTCTCCCCATGTGTGTGAAAGTGACAGCGTGCACACCATGGTGGCACTTAGGCTAGAGATTAAAAATACTTGTTATGAGTTATATTTGTAGTTGGATGTTTCTATGAAATTGTGGTGTTTGTTGGAACCATCTAGAGCTCAAGGTGACAGTGTGGGGTTTTCTAGATGGGAAAGGCTTACTTTGAGGTGTGCTGTTATAGCCCTACCATGGATTAGAGTGTCCAACCGGAGAGTAGTTAAGAGTAGTATCATGAAAAGAATATATTTATATGAGAGTGTTCACTAGTGAAAGTATGATCCCTAGGCCTTGTTTCTAAGCACTGAAACACCGTTTGCTATTAGATCTATTACATGTTTGCTTGCTTCCATCTTTATTTCAGTTTTACTTTAGTTTTTTCCATGCCATCAAGCTATTTTCTATCACCATACCACTTGTATTTCACTATCTCTTCGCTGAACTAGTGCACCTATACACCTGACAAGTGTATTGGGTGTGTTGGGGACACAAGAGACTTCTTGTATCTTGATTGCAGGGTTGCTTGAGAGGAGATACCTTTGACCACTTCCTCTCTGAGTTCGATAAACCTTGGGTGATCCACTTAAGGGAAAACTTGCTGCTGTTCTACAAACCTCTGCACTTGGAGGCCCAACAACTGTCTACAAGAATATAAGTGCGTAGACATCAAGCTATTTTCTGGTGCCGTTGCCGGGGAGGTAAGGTAAAAGGTATTCACACCGGAGGAATAAAGAAGAAGAACCTCCCACGGCAAACACCTATTTTCTGGCGCCGTTGCCGGGGAGGTAAGGTAAAAGGTACTCACATCCTCCGGTGTGAGTGCTCAAAGTTATTTCCTTTAGATTCTGCAATTTTGTCTTTTTGTTTCTTGTTTTCACTAGTTAGGCTTAATGTAAAACAACAATAAAATTAGAGAGCTTTATAGTATTTATCTTGAGTTAGGACATGAAGTGTTTGAAGAGAAAATTAAAAAACCTATGGTACTTTATTTGCATGCTAATAGCAATGTTGTTAGTATGAATTCTTTGGACACCATTATTGCTAATCCTATGGAAAAGTCTAAGCTTGGGGAAGCTAGTTTTTATGAAAATGATCTTTTTAGTTCCCCCGCTTTAGAAGATAGCTATTCTATTGCTTATGATGATACCAAACCTCCAATATATGATGATTACAATGATGAATATGATATTTTCAGTCCACCTACTATTGAGGAGGAAATTAATTATGACTACAATATGCCTCCTATATTTGATGATTATGGTGATGAGAATAATATTGATAGCTATTTTGTTGAATTTTCTCCCACTACAATTAATAAGAATGACTATGTTTATGTGGAGAGTATTAATTATTTTATGCATGTGGCTCATGATAAGAATGTTTCATATGATAGTTATATTGTTAATTTTATTCATGATGCTACTGGAAGTTATTATGAGAGAGGGAAACATGGTTTTATGTATCTCAACAATATTAAGTTTCCCCTCTTTATATTGAAATTCTTGAAGTTGCACTTGTTTTGCTTTCCTATGATTGTTACTTTGTGCTTTCATGACTTGTTTCTTTACAAGATTCATATGCATAGAAAGTGGGTTATACTCAAATATGCTTTGAATTTGCTTCTTGATGCTCTCTTTTACTTCAATTCATATTTCTTATGTGAGCATCTTCTCAAACTATCATGCCTAACTTAAAGGCGTTAAAGAAAAGTACTTATTGGGAGATAACCCAAAAGTTTTAGACGAGTCTTGGAAGTTATTACTTTAGTAATAGCCGCTCCTTATCCTTTTTATTTGATTTTTGTGCCAAGAGTAACCTCTAATGAGAGAGAAGTAATGATTGGGAAAGTTGCTGTCCCGAGACAGATTTCTGTTCTTCACCGTAAAACTTCGTGTAAAATCTCTGAACATCCTTTTGAGGCGTGAATTTTTGTGCTTCTGCCCCAGGTTGTTATCTAACTTTCGTTAGTTCAACACTTTTTTGATTTGAGCAACAGAAGGTCTTCAAAAAAAATGTCTTTACCTGTTGGTCTGTTTTGACAAATTTCTGCCATTTTCTGCATTTGCTTCTTGTTGGTTCCTTTTTGAGTTCTTTTGGGGAATTGGGCTTTTTGAGGGAAGTGCTTCAGTAGCTAGTGTTCTAATGGAAGTTTATTGGTGTTATAACTGAACCTTAAGACTTATTATCTTGAGTGCACTAATGTTGCTAATAAAGATTGTGTGAAGTTTTGTATGAAGGAAAAATTTCAGGTGTATGGAAGGAATGAGTAATGAGATGAAGAATGGACTAAAGCTCAAGCTTGGGGATGCGGTGCGTGTCACCCCAAGAAATATCCAAGAAGTACAAGCATCAAAGCTTGGGGATGCCCAAGGCATCCCCTCTTCATCAATAAAAATCCCAGGTTTCTTCCAAACGCTTCATTTTTATTGTTTCATGCACAGTTGTGTTCTTCTTGGAGCGTCTTCTTTTTCATTTTCGTTTTCGTTTTTCGTTTGCTTGGTTTGCTTAGTTTGCTGAATAAATTGGTTGGACCCCCTCTTTCATACATTGGTTTGCAAATAGTTTGGTTTGGTTTGGAAAAGAGTAGGAAAGTTCATACTTATGTGGTAAAAAGAGCTTGTTTTTAACTGTGGCCTATGCTTTGTCATGCCATGCTTGATATTGTTTTGGCTTTATGCTTTGTATTCTTTGCTGTAGCATGACTTATAAACAATTGGATTGCTAAATGTGCATTGGACGAATCATGCGTTGTTTTAGCATATTAAAGCATAGTATAGTGGTATTCTCCTTTGATGCTTTATTTGGGTTGAATTGGCGCATGCTCACACCATGTTATGACTATCCAAAGTCACCATAGCCTTGATGATCCTTTAGTTTTCAACTTGTAGTATCACTTTATGCTTTGATCAATGATGTTTTATCGCTCTGCATGATTATGGCCATTATTGCTCTCTTAGTTTGTCGCTCCTAGTCTTTTGCTAGCCTCCACAACCAAGTATGAGTTCCAATCATGCATCCAACTCCCTAAACCAAGTTATTCCAAAGAGGTCCACCATACCTACCTACTAGCTTATGCTATTCCAAGTATATTCATGCTTTTGTTTTGTTGGGAATATGCCCTAGAGGCAATCATGTATGATGTTATTCCCAATGTATTCATAAGGTTATGGTCCATGTATGAACTACTGATATGTATCGTCGAATATGTGATTTGATTGTGGAACTATATATTCATGTTGTTCATACTAATTGTCCTTGGTCATTGAGGTTGTGCTGGACACACAACTTAGACCAATGTGAAAGTCGGCAGATGACTAGGTTCCACTTGTCATGGGCATGGAGATGCTATTCCGACTTACACGGATTCAGCTAAAGAGTTTAGCGAGTCGGACTGACCCATATTGAGATGCAACGAACAAGTCGTCGTTTGCATGTCTCAATCAATGTAATCCTTAGACCTGAGGTTATTGCACAATCCGAGTTGAGGATCTCCGACTTAGGTTCTGTCAAACGCTGTTCCGTCACTGGGCAGTTATAAAGGCAGAGTTCGGGTCGACTGAGAATCAAGCTGCGTGATGTGAATAACCAAGACAGGATTTTGCCCCTCCATCCGAAGAGATATTCTCTGGGCCCTCTTGGAAGATATGATTCAGAAAGCATGGCCATGCGCGTCTCGGATAAGTGTTAACCGAGGCAGCCGACTAAGAGTTAGTCGGATGAATCACTTATCTCGGATCGAGAAAGAGAGTCGGACTATTTAAGGGATGACGATCATTCGCCTATAGTCTGACAAGGTATATCGTGAGGCAAAAGGGACTCAGATGAAAGTCGCATTGGAAGGTATGTCGTCATGACTTATTGGTACTTGGGAGTTGGCACGTTCTGCTAGGAGCCGCTACCGAACGATCGATTACGAGTGAGACTCGAAATCGTGTCCGGGTTACCATGAGCCTGTCGGGTCACACACTTAAGAGCGGGAGTAGTTTGGGTTAGACCCAAAACAGGAAACCTATTTGGGTTGGACCCAAATAGTGACATGGACTTAGTCAGCAAGTGAGACTTGCTGTGGCAAATATAGGCCTTTTAGTGAATGGGCCACAAGTGAGTGGAGCCCACTTTCACTCCCTATATAAGCTGGGGCACAGGTGCTTAGAGCATAAGGTTAGGTCACTCCATGTGTTGGAAACCCTAGCTCCAGTCCAGTCCTGTCGCCGCCATACCGGACCTAGCAGTCCATCGCCGGCGCTCCTCCTCGTACGTGTGGATACCGGCGGAGGTGTTGTACGTTCAGCACTTAGACGATCGTGAAGAAAGAACAGATCGTGGATCGTGGAACCGGAACGGATCACGAGGACTGCAATGCATCAAGCGATGTGCTTCATCAATTCCGCAACTGCGCGTCTAGTGTTAATCCTCGTGGCCTTCTACCTAAGCTGGATCTTGGGATCACCGCGTGGGAAAAAGTTTTGTTTTTCTCTGCGTGGCCCAACAGTGGTATCAGAGCGTTAGCTTCTGGTTTTAGGCTCGAGATCGTGCATATGTGATATGCGGTTGGCATTAGATTGGATCGTGCATATGTGATATGAGATAGATCGGTTTTGTACAAAGTTGATTGAATCAACTGTACTCGGGGGAATGGATGATCTGGTTTCCGTGATCTAACTGCTAAGGTGGTGGAACGACATACCCCTACCGGTCGGCTTCCGCCATCGGGGTAGACTGTGACACGTAAACCCGGATGCGGTGATCGAAGATCAAAGAGTTTGGTCGAATCGGATTCCGGATCGGATTTGGGTAAAATTGTTTTATCCGATGACGAAATCCATGTCTGGAATGCAGATGAGATCTGCACTTTTCGAAATCGATCCCCGCCCGCTATCCGGCTAGCAGGACCGCCGGCTTTGCCCTGTCGTAGCACCTTAGATGTCGTTGCGAGTTTCACAATCCCGGTAGATATCGTATCTATGCATAACTTGTTTTTGCAGGATGATGTTGTGAATGGTATGGCTTATGTGCATGTGATGTGTGTAATCCATACGTGATCTGCGTATCACGGTTTTTGTCAGCCGGCTAGAGCCTAGGTGCTGTCATCTAATTGTATAACGGCCTACGTGTCGGATTCTCTGTGTAATTTGCATTACTAGCTAGTGTAGCTGTTTGGAGAATTTGGATGGCATGCAAGTCGGTGTACAAGTCGGCTACATGGTGTAAGACGACACGTGACAAGAGTTGACACGAGTCGGATTACAGGCTTTATGGAGATGGAGATCACCATGAAGAGAGCCATACCATTTCACATTATAATTGCCTTATTTTGTGTTATTGTTATGTCTCTATTTTACCTCTATTAGATAGTTGGTAGAAAGTAATCCCTCAAAGAAGGTCTAGTCGGTTTCCCCGCCAGTGCTGCACCATCACAAGTCGGACATTTTTGGTAGTGGGCTCATAAAATTGAGGTGCTATCAATTCTTTCCGACTAGGTGGGTTCGAGTCAGACTCTTATAGCGGAAGCACTTGGTAATCTAGATGGGTCTATCACAACGGTTGTGGGACTCGGGGAAAGGTCGGATGGGAGCCGGGGCATGCGATGCCACCCATTCAACAGGAGTCGTATGAGATACGATTGGCAAGGAGTTGTCTACCTAGATCACTTGATGGCTAGCGGTGATGCTAAAGCTCACTAGTCGACTTGCTTATTTAGGGTCCCGAATCACTAAGTAACCATCGGAGGGGTGTTGGTTCTAGTGGGAGCATAAATATTAAAAGGTTTAATATGCTTGCTCTTTTATGGATACATGTCTTAAGTATTTTGCATATTTTCTGTTGTAGATTCATGGCACCTAGCAGTCTTCCTCAGATTTCCGGTTTTGCTTTGAGAACCATCTTAGAGAAAGATAAGCTGAATGGAACTAACTTCACCAACTGGTATGGTAATCTAAGAATTGTTCTCAAACAAGAAAAGGGGGATCGTGTTCTAGACAACCCACTTCCAGCTGAGCCGGATGAGAATGCGACTGTCGCAGCCACCAATGCCTACTATCGGATTTGTGATGAATCCATGGAGATTAGCTGTCTTATGCTTGCTCACATGGAACCGGACTTGCAGCAGCAGTTCGAGAATGTTGAGGCCTACGATATGATCGAAAGCCTCAAAAGTATGTTCTAGGCTCAGGCAAAGACTAAGAGGTATCAAGTCTCTCAGGCTTTGTTGAGCTGCAAGCTTAAGGATGGCGATCCACTGAGTCCGCATGTGATCAAGATGGTTGGTTACGTGCAGTCTCTGGAAAGACTTGGCTACCCCATTAGCGAAGAGTTCGCTACAGACATAATTCTGAACTCTCTTCCTAGTGCGTATGGCCAGTTCATATCGAACTACCACATGCATGGTATGGATAAGAAGCTCACTAAATTACATGGGATGCTCAAGCAGGCTGAGGCGGATCTCAAGAAAGGTGCCAGTCAAGTGTTGATGGTACAAAACAAGGCTAAGTTCAAGAAGAGTTCTTGGACTAAGAAGAAGGCAAAGTCAGGAGGTAAGGCTGAGGACCCAGTCCAAAGCGCTTCCTTAGGGACTAAGCCATCTCCTGCAGACGGATCCACTTGCTTCTACTGCAAGTCGGATGGCCACTGGAAGAGGAATTGCAGCAAGTATCTGGCTGACAAAGCCAAGAGCGGAGGTGTGACTTCCGGCTCAGGTACGCTTGTTTGCAATGTTATAGACATTTATCTTGCTGATGCACCTGGTAGTTCTTGGGTATATGATACCGGATCAGTCATTCACATATGCAACTCGTTGGAGGGACTGGTAAGAACTAGGAGCGTGGCAAGAGGCGAGGTTGACATTCGGGTCGGCAACAAAGCAAGAGTTGCTGCGTTGGAAGTCGGCACGATGCAACTTCATTTACCTTCCGGATTCTTAATGGAGCTAAATAATTGTTATTATGTTCCAGTGCTTAGTCGAAACATTATTTCTGCCTCATGTTTGATGAGACAGGGCTATTAGTCAAATATTAAGAATAATGGTTGTTCTTTATATTTGAATGATATGTTTCACGGCTTTGCACCCGTCCAGGACGGGTTATTTATTGTGAATCTTGAGGGTGAATCTGTCTTTAACATAAATGTGAAAAGGTTAAAACCAAATGATCTGAATATGACTTACTTTTGGCATTGTCGGCTTGGTAATATAAGTTGGAAACGCATGAAGAAGCTCCATGATGATGGACTCCTAACTTCGTTCGACTTGGAGTCGTTCGAGACATGCGAATCCTGCCTTCTCGGCAAGATGACCAAGACACCTTTTGCAAATAGTTGTGAAAGGGCGTCCGACTTATTGGGACTAGTACATAGTGATGTATGTGGCCCAATGAGCACGACAACCAGAGGTGGTTATGAGTACTTCATTACCTTCACTGATGATTTGAGTAGATATGGATATATCTACTTAATGAAACATAAGTCGGAAGTCTTTGAAAAGTTCAAGGAATTCCAAAATGAGGTACAAAATCAACTTGGCAAGAAAATAAAGTTTCTTCGGTCGGACCGAGGAGGCGAGTACATGAGCCATGAGTTTGATGACCATCTGAAGAGTTGTGGAATAGTTCCCCAGCTCACTCCTCCAGGAACGCCGCAGAGAAACGATGTATCGGAAAGGAGGAATCAGACCTTGTTGGACATGGTACGATCAATGATGAGTCGGACATATCTGCCTTTATCATTTTGGGGTTATTGTCTAGAAACTGCAGCGTTCACACTAAACAGAGTACCATCAAAATCGGTAGAAAAGACCCCGCATGAGATGTGGACTGGCAAGAAGCCAAGTTTGTCTTTTCTCAAGATTTGGGGTTGTGAAACTTTTGTCAAGCGACTTCAGTCGGACAAGCTTACAGCTAAGTCGGATAAGTGTATTTTCGTGGGGTATCCGAGGGAAACCTTGGGTTACTACTTCTACAACCAAGAAGAGGGCAAAGTGTTTGTCGCTCGAAATGGTGTCTTCCTTGAGAAAGAGTTTCTCAGTCAGGGAGTCAGTGGGAGTACGGTGCATCTCGAAGAAATTCAAGAAATACCGACTAGCAGCGAGTCGGCAAAAGTCTTAGAGGTTGAGCCGAACGTGGTACCTGAGCCAGAAATTGCACTGACACTGCGAAGATCGGCCAGATTGCGAAGTGTTCGTGATGTGATGCCGTTGGACAGTGATGAGACGGCAACTTATTCGAAAGCAATGGTGGGTTCTGATTCTGAGTCATGGCTTGGAGCCATGAGATCCGAGTTAAAGTCCATGGATGAAAATCAAGTTTGGAACTTGGTTGATCTGCCAGACGGTGCAAGACCCGTCGAGTGCAAATGGGTCTTCAAGAAGAAAACTGATATGGATGGAAATGTTTCTATCTATAAGGCACGGCTTGTCGCGAAGGGGTTCCGACAAGTTCAAGGAGTTGACTACGATGAGACTTTCTCTCCCGTGGGGATGCTTAAATCAGTTCGGATCATGTTAGCTATAGCAGCCTATTTCGACTATGAGATATGGCAGATGGATGTCAACACGGCTTTCCTTAATGGAAATTTAACCGAGGACATGTATATGATACAGCCCGAGGGTTTTGTTGATCCGTCTAATGCTGACAAGGTATGCAAACTTCAGAAATCCATTTATGGGTTGAAGCAAGCATCTCGGAGTTGGAACATTCGCTTTGATGAGGTAGTCAAATCGTTTGGCTTCATCAAGAGTGATCATGATTCTTGTTTATACAAGAAGTTTAGTGGGAGCAAAGTAAACTTTCTCATCTTATATGTGGATGACATATTACTGATTGGAAATGATGTCCAGATGTTGCAAGAGACCAAGGAATCATTGGAAAAGAGTTTTTTGATGAAAGACTTGGGTGAGGCGACTTACATACTAGGAATCCAGATCTATAGAGATAGATCAAGGCGGCTCATTGGATTGAGTCAGAGTACATATTTGGACAAAGTGTTGAAGAAGTTCAACATGGAATCGTCTAAGAAGGGGTTCTTACCGATGTCCCATGGCGTAAAACTTAGCAAGACTCAGTGTCCTTCAACAACTAATGAGCGAAGTCGGATGAGTGTGATTCCATATGCTTCTGCAGTCGGATCCATCATGTACGCTATGATTTGTACTAGGCCGGATGTTTCCTATGCTCTAAGTGTTGTGAGCAGGTACCAGGCTTACCCTGGAGAAATCCACTAGGCAGCGGCTAAAAATATCCTAAAGTACTTGAGAAGGACTAAGGATATGTTCCTGGTTTATGGAGGTGAGGATGAACTCAGTGTAAAGGGTTACACGGATGCGAGTTATCTCACTGACTCGGATGATTCTCGTTCGCAATCCGGATATGTGTTTGTGATAAACGGAGGGGCTGTGAGCTGGAAAAGTTCCAAGCAAGAAACAGTGTCTGCGTCTACGACAGAGGGTGAGTATATTGCTGCCTCGGAGGCGGCAAAAGAAGCCGTTTGGATGAGGAATTTCCTCATGGATCTTGGTGTGGTTCAGGGCTCGTCCAATCCGTTATACGTGTATTGTGACAACAATGGTGCTATTGCACAAGCCAAGGAACCTAGACAACACCAGAAGAACAAACATATACTCATGCGGTACCACCTTATTCGCCAGTTCGTGGATCAAGGTGATATCAAGTTATGCAAGGTACACACGGATGCAAACATTGTGGATCCGTTGACAAAGCCACTTCCACAGCCAAATCATGAGGCGCACCTGAGAGCTATGGGCATTAGATGCCTAGACATGTGATGTCGGATGATTGAATCTAGTGCAAGTGGGAGACTGTTGGGAATATGCCCTAGAGGAAATCATGTATGATGTTATTCCCAATGTATTCATAAGGTTATGGTCCATGTATGAACTGCTGATATGTATCATCGAATATGTGATTTGATTGTGGAACTATATATTCATGTTGTTCATACTAATTGTCCTTGGTCATTGAGGTTGTGCTGGACACACAACTTAGACCAATGCGAAAGTCGGTAGATGACTAGGTTCCACTTGTCATGGGCATGGAGATGCTACTCCGACTTACACGGATTTGGCTAAAGAGTTTAGCGAGTCGGACTGACCCATATTGAGATGCAACGAACAAGTCGTCATTTGCATGTCTCAATTAATGTAATCCTTAGACCTGAGGTTATTGCACAATCCGAGTTGAGGATCTCCGACTTAGGTTCTGTCAAACGCTGTTCCGTCACTGGGCAGTTATAAAGGCAGAGTTCGGGTCGACTGATAATCAAGCCACGTGATGTGAATAACCAAGACAGGATTTTGCCCCTCCATCCGGAGAGATATTCTCTGGGCCCTCTCAGAAGATATGATTCGGAAAGCATGGCCATGCGCGTCTCGGATAAGTGTTAACCGAGGCAGCCGACTAAGAGTTAGTCGGATGAATCACTTATCTCGGATCGAGAAAGAGAGTCGGACTATTTAAGGGATGATGATCATTCGGTCCGACAAGGTATATCGTGAGGCAAAAGGGACTCAGACGAAAGTCGCATTGGAAGGTATGTCGTCATGACTTATTGGTACTTGGGAGTTGGCACGTTCTGCTAGGAGCCGCTACCGACTGATCGATTACGAGTGAGACTCGGAATCGTGTCTGGGTTACCATGAGCCTGTCGGGTCACACACTTAAGAGCGGGAGCAGTTTGGGTTAGACCCAAAACAGGAAACCTATTTGGGTTGGACCCAAATAGTGACATGGACTTAGTCAGCAAGTGAGACTTGCTGTGGCAAATATAGGCCTTTTAGTGAATGGGCCACAAGTGAGTGGAGCCCACTTTCACTCCCTATATAAGCTGGGGCATAGGTGCTTAGAGCATAAGGTTAGGTCACTCCATGTGTTGGAAACCCTAGCTCCAGTCCAGTCATGTCGCCGCCGTACCGGACCAAGCAGTCCATCACCGGCGCTCATCCTCGTACGTGTGGATACCGGCAGAGGTGCTGTACGTTCAGCACTTAGACGATCGTGAAGAAAGAACGGATCGTGGATCGTGGAACCAGAACGGATCGCGAGGACTGCAATGCATCAAGCGACGTGCTTCATCAATTCCGCAACTGCGCGTCTAGTGGTAATCCTCGTGGCCTTCTACCTGAGCTGGATCTTGAGATCACCGCGTGGGAAAAAGTTTTGTTTTTCTCTGCGTGGCCCAACATGTTTACCTTCCGAATTAAACTTGTTATGAGAAAACTAGTGATTCAAGCTCTCACGAACTTGATGGCACACTTTACTTTTCTTGCCCTTAATAAACTTGAACCATTGTGTCGTCTATGTTGTATATGCTTGCACTTATTTGTTGGGAATTAGCAGAACCATGATGTCATGGGGAACACTTTCAACAATGCGCTTGGTACTTGTACCTAGTTGATATCATGCTCTTTTGCATATGGATGTCGTCGGTGTGAAATGAAAGGGGAACTTGTAAGTCCATGTAGTTATGTACATGTGTTAGAGAAACGCCTGGGCCGCCGGTCTAATCCATGCTGTCATGGTGGAAACCTGCAGCGTAACCATAATGAGCTGTCTATGAAGCATTCTTCTTGTATAAAAAAGATTCCTATATTGAGAAAAAGAGAAAAAGGAAAAAAAGAGATTATGAAAAGAGGAAAGAGAGAAAAAAGCATAATATTCCCATGGTAAATAAGAAGATTGCTGAGATGCTTGTTGTCTACTTGCCTTGTCATTTTGATATGAGGATTATTTCGTATCATCGGGCGTGGGTACCCCCAGGCCGCACCAGGGCATGGTGTGGGCCCTCTGGCCGGCCACCGACCTTGCCTCTTTCGCCTATATATCTCCCCCGAAGCAAAAACCCTAGATAGTCAATCAGAAATCCACGAAAAGTTCTGCAGCACCGCCGCCACCGAAGGGGAGATCGGCGGACAGAAAGTCTCTGTTCCGGCACCCTGCCGGGGTGGGGAAGTGCCCCTAGAGCCATATCCATCGATCTCCACCACCATCTCCATCACCATTGCTGATTCCCATGATGAGGAGGGAGTAGTTCTCTCTCGAGGCTAAGGGTTCTACCGGTAGCTATGTGTTCATCTCTCTCTATGCATGACCATATTGTGATCATGAGCTTGTAATCTATAGATCTACCTTTCTACTCAAGTGCTTTAATAGATCTCTTCTCTCCCCATGTGTGTGAAAGTGACAGCGTGCACACCATGGTGGCACTTAGGCTAGAGATTACAAAGTTATATTTGGAGTTGGATGTTTCTATGAAATTGTGGTGTTTGTTGGAACCATCTAGTGCTCAAGGTGATAGTGTGGAGTTTTCTAGATGGGTAAGGCTTACTTTGAGGTGTGCTATTATAGCCCTACCATGGATTAGAGTGTCCAACCGGAGAGTAGTTAAGAGTAGTATCATGAAGATAATATATTTATATGAGAGTGTTCACTAGTGAAAGTATGATCCCTAGGCCTTGTTTCTAAGCACTGAAACACCGTTTGCTATTAGATCTATTACATGTTTGCTTGCTTCCATATTTATTTCAGTTTTACTTTAGTCTTTTCCACGCCATCAAGCTATTTTCTATCACCATACCACTTGTATTTCACTATCTCTTCGCCGAACTAGTGCACCTATACACCTGACAAGTGTATTGGGTGTGTTGGGGACATAAGAGACTTCTTGTATCTTGATTGCCGGGTTGCTTGAGAGGGGATACCTTTGACCACTTCCTCCTAGAGTTCGATAAACCTTGGGTGATCCACTTAAGGGAAAACTTGCTGCTGTTCTACAAACCTCTGCACTTGGAGGCCCAACAACTGTCTACAAGAATAGAAGTGCGTAGACATCACGCCACTAGGAAAACCACGCTGGTGTGGCAATGCCGCATTCGCGAAGAGGCACCCACAACATCCATCCAGGACAAACTGTCCGGACCATGCAACGCGCACTTCTACATCTACAAGCACGACGACAAGAAAAAGTCCAGCCACCTTCTAACGGATTGCCGCGAGTTCCTCAAACTCCATGAGGGCCTGGCCCAGATGAATCGCGACGCGATCAACCAGGGCTATGGAGCTTCCCCAGGCGTTGTGTCACATGGAGCTCCGCCACCACCGCCCGGACCACCACCACCTGTGGCTGCACCATCCCATAACCATGGAGGCGAGGCGTACCCTCGACCATTGGGAAACATGGGGATGATCCAAAAGGGTCGCCCCTCAAATCAGGCACAGAAGGCAATCACTTTCCAAGTCAATTTGGCGACGAACTCCCCGCCATCCACCACTGAGTACCTTAGTGGCAGCGAGTCCTGCATCACCTTCGACAAAAGTGACCACCCGCGTCAAGTACCACGCCCATGCCACTGTCCCCTGGTACTCGAGGCGCAGATCGGCGGGTTTAAGATGATTCACGTCTTCATGGACGGCGGAAGCGGAATTAACCTCATGTTCACGAGTACCTTGCGAGCAATGCGGATCCCCCTGACATGTCTCGAAGTCGCAGATACAACTTTCCATGGTATCGTTCTAGGGAAGGGAGTATACCCCTGGGCAAGATCAACCTTGACATCGTCTTCAACACACCACAAAACTTTTGGTGAGAGCGCATCAACTTTGAAGTCGTTGACTGGCCCTCACAGTACCACTGCATCCTCGGACGTGTCGCGTTCGCGAGGTTCATGGAAGTACCACACTACGCCTATCTGCAGATGAAGATGCCATGACCAAACGGCATCATCACAATCAATGGAAGCTTCGAGAGGTCCGATAGCTGCGACAGGGAATTCAATAGAATCTCCTAGTCCTTTGGCATGCAAGAGGAACTCGCAAAACTGAAGGAGTCGGCAGACAATAGTCTGCCTCCCCTGAGCAGGCCAAGTTCACCCGACCCATCCTTCGACTTGTCGGCGCACACAAAGAAAATCTAGGTCCACCCAACGGACCCGACCAAGACGACCCTCATCGTCAACAACTTGAGTTCCGCATAGTAACTCACGCTCATCGAATTCCTCCGTGAGCACTAGGAAATCTTCGCCTGGTGTGCAGCGGACATGCCAGGAGTTCCCAGGGAATTCGCCGAGCATGCACTCAACGTGAATCCAAACGCAAGGCGAGTCAAGCAGACAATACGATGACTATCCAAACCAAGAGCCAAAGCTGTCGGTATGGAGATCAACAGACTCCTCGACGCAAATTTCATACGCGAGATCAAGGAAAGCACTTGGCTCGCAAATACAGTGCTTGTGCATAAAAAGGACACGGATATCCTACGGATGTGCATGGACTTCACCTCCTTGAACAAGCACTAACCAAAGGATCACTTCCCGTTGCCATGGATCAATCAGATAATCGACTCCACCATGGGATGTGAATGCCTCTGCTTCCTCGATGCCTACTCAGGCTACAACCAGATTCGAATGAAGGAGGAAGACTAGGAGAAAATAGCGTTCACAACACCCTTTGGTGTATTCTGCTACAACACGATGCCCTTCGGGCTAAAAAACGCAGGAGCTACCTATCGGCGGTGCATGCAGGCTTGCCTCAAGAACCAACTCGGTCGCAATATCCAAGTATACGTTGAAAACATCATCATCAAAACCAAAGAGGAAGCCACGTTAATCGATGATCTCCGCGAGACCTTTGCCAACCTCGACCGCTATCGGATCAAGCTCAATTCAGACAAATGTGCCTTCGGTGTACCATCTGGGCAACTACTCGGGTATCTCATCTCTGTGAGAGGGATCGAGGCAAACTCGAAGAAAACAAAGGCCATACTGGCCATGGAGAAGCCGAAGAACGTAAAAGGCGTCTAGCAGCTGGCTGGGCGAATCGCGGTGCTTAGTCGATTCATCAGTTGAATGGGCGAAAAGGCACTGCCCTTCTACCAACTCCTCCGCAAGGCTGACAAGTTCGAGTGGACAGACGAAGCACAAGAAGCATTTGAAGACCTCAAGCGTCTACTATCCACCTCGCCAGTATTGGTGACGCCTCGCGAAAAGGAACCGCTGCTGCTATACATCTCCGCCACCAACCAGGTGGTCAGCGCCGTGCTCGTTCTGGAGCGAGCTGAAGAAAATAAAGTCCACGGGGTCAAGCGCTCAGTATACTACCTCAGCGAGGTGCTCACGCAAACAAAGCAGCGGTACCCGCACTACCAGAAACTGGCGTATGGCGTCTTCATGATAGCCAGGTGACTACGTCACTACTTCCAGGAGCACCCAATCATGGTGGTAAACGATGCCCCGCTCGAGGATATACTCAATAATCCTGACGCCACCAGACGAGTCGTGCTCTAGGGAATCGAACTGTCTCCACGAGACATCACATATGAGAAGCGCGACGCGATCAAGCCGCAAGTCCTCCCGGACTTCCTCGTGCACTGGATGGAGAACCAGCTCCCGACAAACCAGATATGTCCTATCTCTGGACAATGCACTTCGATGGGTCCAAGCGAAAGGACGGAGCTGGCGTAGGTGTCATACTGACACCACGCCAAGGAGATAAGATGAAGTATGTTTTGTGAATGCAGTTCACAACCTCCAATAACGAAGCTGAGTATAAAGCCTTAATCCATGGAATGCAGATGATGAAATCCTACGGTGCCAAGAGGCTCATCATCTACGGCGACCCTGTGCTGGTGGTCAACCAAACGATGCACGAGTGCGACGCACTGAGCGACAACATGATTGCCTATCGCGACCTCTATGGAACACTCGAGGGAGACTTCGATGGCTACGATCTGCGACACGTTGGCCACGAAATAAATGAAGAGGCGGACATACTTGCCAACATCGGCTCCACGTGCACCCCATACCACCTGGGGTATTCCTCAAGCGCATCTGCGAGCGCTCCATCAAGCCCAAGGCTCCAGAGAAGAAAGCAAGAACGTCAACGGACTCAGGGGCTATGCCACCCAACGAGCCAATGGCACTCGATGACATGGATCTTGATACGGGATTCGAAGGACCAATGGAGTTCGTGATGATCGAGCCATCTTGGACATAGCCATACATCACATATCTGCTCAGCAAGAGGCTACCAGATGACTCGACTGATGCGCGACACATCGCGTGATGATCCATGGCATTAGCCCTCATCAACGGCAAACTATACAAGCGCAGCATCACAGGAGTACTTCAACGGTGCGTCTCCAACGGGGACGGCAGGGTCGTCCTCCTCGACATACATGAAGGCACTTGCGACCACCATGCTGGCAGTCGTGCCCTCATCACCAAAGCTCTGCGAGCTAGATTCTATTGGCACTCGGCCATGCGCGATGCCAAGGACATCATCCAGCGCTGCAACGCTTGCCAACTATTCGCGGACAAACCACATGCACCCGGCGCGAAACTCAGGCCAATACCATTGGCTTGGCCCTTCGCACAATGGGGATGCGACATGGTCGGCAAGCTCCCAAAGTCCTCACGAGGAGGTTATGTCTACCTCTTGGTCGCGGTCGACAAATTCACCAAGTGGACCGAGGCCATGGCAGTGACGAATCAATCAGGAGCCAGCACCATCAAGTTCTTCGAGTCTATCGTCTACCGTTTTGGAGTGCCACATAGCATCATCACGGATAATGGGACGAAGTTTACCTCTAAGGAGTTCCAGGAATTCTACGAAAACCTGGGAATCAACATAAGCTACGCCTCGGTGGCTCACCCTCATACCAACGATCAAGTCGAAAAGGCCAACGACCTCGTCTGCGGTAGAATCAAGAAGACTCCTTCGGCCCCTCGAACAAGCTGTCGGATGCTGGCTAGACGAACTGCAATCCGTACTTTGGAGCTTACGCACAACTACAAATAGCTCCATGATGGCTCAATGTACGACTCCCAGAAAAATTCTTGATGGCGGTGTTGATGTAGAGCTCGTTGGGAACCCCAAGAGGAAGGTATGATGAGCACATCAGCAAGTTTCCCTCAGTTATGAAACCAAGGTTTAATCAAACCAGTAGGAGCAAGGAAACACCCCAAAGGTGTTACTAGCTAAGCTTTGGCAGGGCGCACCACCGGTGCTAGTAGCAACGTGGAGACCTGCACAACACAACCACAGAAATTTATCCCCAACTTGCGATGAGGTTGTCAATCTCACCGTGTTTTGCGGAAAAAAAAGGATTAAACGTATCGAATGGAAAGAAGTAAAAGTTTGCAGAAAGTAAACACAAAGCAGTAAAAGATTGTAGATTGTATGTAAAAGAAAAGGACCGGGATCCATAGTTCACTAGAGGTGGCTCTCCTTAGATAGATAACATGCTGGGTGAACAAATTACAGCGGGGCAATTGACAAACACCGAGAAAGCAATACATGCATATACTAATCATCTTGACTCCTTTGAGATTCGATTGGGCAATACAACATAATACATAGACCACCATCCAACTGCATCTATGACTAATAATCCACCTTCAGGTTATCATCTGAACCCTCTCTAGTATTAAGTTGCAAGCAACAGATTATTGCTTTATGAACTGCGTGTAAAGTAAACAATACGATTGTTCTATGAACAAAGGATTGTTGTTTTCTCCCTAGTAGCAACGGCACATCTAGTACCTTATAGATTTCTGTCACTTCCCTAGATTACCAGAGGCATGAACCCACTATCGAGCATAAATACTAACTCTTGGAGTTGCTAGCATCTACTTGGCCAAGATAGCTAATAACAACGGAAAGCATGCAAGATCTCAAATAACAAAGACATGATAGAATCAATAATCAATCTGAAATAGCATCTCAATATCCATCGGATCCCCGCAAACACAACATGTATGGATTACAAATAGATGATCTTGATCATGAATGGAGCTCACAAGATCTAAACATGAAAGCACAAAGGAGGAGAAACCAGCCATCTAGCTACTACATGGATCCATAGTCCAAGGATGAACTACTCACGCATCACACCGGAGGCTTGCATGGTGATGAAGAAGGCCTCCAAGGTGAATTCCCCTCTCCAGCAGGGTGCCGGGAAGAGCTTCAGATACCTCCCGATCTAGGGATGGAGATGACGGCGGCTACAGACTATTTCATGGATTTTTGATCGAGCACTTAGGGTTTTTGTCCCGAGGGAAACTTATAGGCGGAAGGAGAGGCCGAGGGGGTGCCAGGGCTAGCCTCACCACCCCTGGCACGGGCCAGTCTGGGCCACGTGACCAGGTGGTGTGGTGGCCCCCTGGTCCCTCTCCGTCTCGTATTCTGGCACTTGATGCCTTCCGGAAAAATAGGCACTTTGGCTTTTGTCCCGTCCAATTCCGACAATATTCATTTTCTGACTTTCCTGGAACCAAAAACAGCAGAAAACAGGCAGCTGGCACTGTGGCTCTTGTTAATAGGTTAGTCCAAGAAATCATATGAAAAGTACTTCAAAGTTGGAACAAAACACCAGAAAGTGGATAACAGCAAGCATGGAACATCAAAAATTATAGATACATTTGCAATGTATCAACATCCCCATGCTTAACTCCTGCTCGTCCTCGAGTAGGTAAGTGATAAAAAGAAAGAATTTTTGAGGTGACATGCACCATCAAAGACTTGATCAAAATATTTGCAAAACATTCAAGGCTGGGATCATAGTACTTCAATCATAACATGAAAGACAAAGTTCTAGCAATAAGCAAAGAAACTATGATGCAACATGAAAAGGCACAAACAAAAGATTCATGAATAACATGCTTTCCAAGACGTTTGTTTGTTTCACATAAATAAAACATAGCATAAAAGTATTCAGCTTGTCCCTCAATAGAGTAGCAAATATAAATGCATAAGACACCTTCAAAGTTCATAAGAGTGACTAGATACAATAGTTTCAAACAAGCAATAACAAGTTATGCATCAATCAACTAGTCTTGGGACAATGCACATAGAACTAAGAATGGCCACTATGCTCTCAAAGTAGGTGCATAAAGATAGAAGGTGGAGACTCAATATAATGGTGGAAGAAAGGCCTTTTGTAAAAGGAAGTAGGGATTCAAGTCTCATAAAGAGCTTCCAAAAATTATGGTACTTAATAGCTTTCAGCTCTCATTGCCCCTATCATAAGCATCTTGAAGTGATTAAGGTTAAAGTGAACAAACTATGGTGTACATGCTTGACGACGTATAAGTCAGAAATCTCATGTCCCTTGTATACGAGGGCCGCTCCTCATGCTACTCAAGTTTAGTCACCGGTAAGTTCTTGTCATCGTAAGTACATGTGTATCATTGAGAACCGCCAACGGGGTACCCCTTGCCCGATGATACGGAAGAATCCCCATATCAAAATGACAAGGCAAGCAGACAACGAGCATCTCAGCATTCTTCTTATTTACCATGGGAATATGGTGCTTTTTTCTCTCTTTCCTATTTTCATAGTATCTCTTTTTTTCGTTTCTCATTTTTTTCTCAATATAGGACTCTTTTTTATAAGAAGAATGCTTCATAGACAGCTCATTATGGTTATGCTGCAGGTTTCCACCATGTCAGCATGGATTAGATCAGTGGCCCAGGCGTTTCTCTAACACATATACATAACTCCATGGACTTACAAGATCCCCTTTCATTTCACACCGACGACATCCATATACAAAAGAGCATGATATCAACTAGGTACAAGTACCAAGTGCAATGTTGAAAGCGTTCCCCATGAAAGCATGGTTCTGCTAATTCCCAACAAATAAGTGCAAGCATATACAACATAGACGACACAATGGTTCAATTTTATTAAGGGCAAGTAAAGTAAAGTGTGCCATCAAGTTCGTGAGAGCTTTAATCACTAGTTTTCTCATAACAAGTGGAAGGTAAACAAAAGCATGAATATACTTGGAATAGCATAAGCTAGTAGGTAGGTATGGTGGACTCTTTGAAATAACTTGGTTTAGGGAGTTGGATGCATGAGTGTAACTCATACTTGGTTGTGGAGGCTAGCAAAAGACTGGGAGCGACAAACTAAGAGAGA
This sequence comes from Avena sativa, assembly GCA_916181665.1. Taxonomy (NCBI): domain Eukaryota; kingdom Viridiplantae; phylum Streptophyta; class Magnoliopsida; order Poales; family Poaceae; genus Avena; species Avena sativa. The sequence goes on along the minus strand of OV702292.1, from coordinate 75,474,309 downwards.
AATAATAGCCATAATCATGCAGAGCGACAAAACATCATTGATCAAAGCATAAAGTGAAACTACAAGTTGAAAACTAAAGGATCATAAAGGCTATGGTGACTTGTGACAGTCATAACATGGTGTGAGCATGTGCCAAGTCAACCCAAATAAAGCATCAAAGGAGAATACCACTATACTATGCTTTAATATGCTAAAACAACGCATGATTCATCCAAGGCACATTAAGAAATCTCAGTTGTTTATAACAAGTCATGCTACAACAAAGAATACTAAGCATAAAGCCAAAACAATATCGAGCATGGCATGACAAAGCATAGGCCACAGTCAAAAACATGCTCTTATTACCACATAAGCATGAACTTTCCTACTCTTTTCCAAACCAAACCAAACTATTTGCAAACCAATGTATGAAAGAGGGGGTCCAACCAACTTATTCAGAAAATTAAGCAAACTAAGCAAACGAAAAACCAAAACAAAAACAAAAAAGAAGACGCTCCAAGAACAACACAACTGTGGATGAAACAATAAAAATAAAGCGTTTGGAAGAAACCTGGAATTTTTATTGATGAATAAGGTGATGCCTTGGGCATCCCCAAGCTTGAGCTTTTGTCCATCCTTCATCTCATTACTCATTCCTTCCATACACCTGAAATTTTTCCTTCATACAAAACTTCACACAATCTCATTAGCAACATTAGTGCACTTATGATAAATAAGTCTCAAGGTTCATTTCTAACACCAAATAAACTTCCATTAGAACACTAGCTACTGTAGAACTTCCCTCAAAAATCTCAATTCCGCAAAAGAACTCAAAAAGAAACCCACAAGAAGCAAATGCAGAAAATGGCAGAAATCTGTCAAAATAGACCAGCAGGTAAGGACGATTTTTGTCGAAGACCTTCTGTTGCTCAAATAAAAAAGTGTTGAACTAACGAAAGTTAGATAACAACCTGGGGCAGAATCACAAAAAATTACAACTCAATCCGACATACAGAGGTCTCTCAGGAAAATTTACGGTGAAGCACAAAAATCTGTTTTGGGACAGCAACTTTCCCAATCATTACTTCTCTCTCATTAGAGGTTACTCTTGGCACAAAAAGCAAATAAAAAGGATAAGGAGAGGTTATTACAGAGGTAATAACTTCCAAGACTCATCTAAAACTCTTGGGTTATCTCCTCACAAGTACTTTTCTTTAACGCCTTTAAGTTAGGCATAAGAAGCAAAGAAAGAATCAAGTGTTCTCAAATGAAGAAGCATTAAGACCAAATTTTGTTTTCATAGGAGAAGCAAAAGAAATATTTTCTCTCTTTTTAGGGAAGTGTTCTATACCTTTATTGAGTGGGAGTTGATATTTAATGGTGCCTTCTTTCATATCAATGATAGCACCAACAGTTCTAAGAAAAGGTCTTCCCAAAGTAATAGGACAAGAAGCATTGTATTCAACATCCAAAACATAGAAATCAACGGGAACATAGGAATCATTAACCATAATAAGAACATTATTAAAACTCCCCATGAGTTTCTTTTTAGCATTATCATCAAGTGGGACATTCAAATAGCAATCTTCAAGAGGAGGCAAATCAAGCATATCATAAATCCTTCTAGGCATAATAGAAACACTACTATCAAGATCACACAAAGCTTTGAAATCAAAGTCATTCACTTTCATATTAATGATGGGTTCCCAACCATCTTCTTGCTTTATAGGAATAGAAGCTTTATGTTTCATCTTTTCTTCTTTAATTTTTATGAGAGCATTAGTAATGTTTTTTGTAAAAGCCATGTTCATAGCACTAGCATTAGGACTTTTAGCAAGATTTTGTAGGAACTTAATAACTTCAGAGATGTTGTAACCATCAAGATCAAAATCAACCTTATCATCTAAAGTAGTAGAACTATTACTAGCCTCAACACTAGTGGTGGTAATAGTAGAAACACTAATGTTTCTAGCAATTTCATCTTCTCTTTCCCAGCATGTAATTCAGCTAATAGTCTAACATTTTCATCAATTCTTACTTGTATGGCATTAGTAGCTGCAAAGGGATTCTCATTAGTTTCAGGTTTAGCAGCCATTTGATTCAAAGTATATTGAGCTTCAGCCACATATGCTATATTTCTTTAAGCATTAGAGAGTTTTTCCTCAATAGTTTTATTGAAAGCAGTTTGTTTACTAATAAACTCTTTAAGCATAACTTCAAGTTCAGAGGGAGCACTCTTATTATTGTTGTAAGGATTTCCATAAGCATTACCATTGTTGGGAGGATATGGCTTATAATTTTTTTTACCAAAATTGTTCCTATAAGCATTATTACCATAAGCATTGTTGCCAAAGTTGTTATTTCTTATGAAGTTCACATCAACTTGCTCTTCTTGAGCAACCAAAGAGGCTAAAGGAACATTATTTGGATCAATATGGGCTTTCCCATTAACTAGCATAGACATAATAATATCAATCTTATCACTCAAGGAGGAGGTTTCCTCAACAGAATTTAGCTTCTTACCTTGTGGAGCTCTCTCAGTATGCCATTCAGAATAATTAACCGTCATATTGTCTAGAAGTTTTGTTGCAGCACTCGATATGATGGTCATAAAGGTACCTCTAGCAGCTGAATCCAATAGGTTCCTTGAAGAATAGTCCAATGCTGCATAAAAAGTTTGGATGATCATCCAAGCAGTCAGTCCATGAGTGGGACAAATCTTTACCAAAGATTTCATTCTTTCCCAAGCTTGAGCAACATGCTCATTATCAAGTTGTTTAAACTTCATTATTTCACTTCTCATGGATATAATCTTAGTAGGAGGATAGTATTTTCCAATAAAAGCATCTTTGCACTTAGTCCAAGAATCAATACTATTCCTAGTTAAGGAATTCAACCATTCTTTAGCTTTTCCTCTCAAAGAGAAAGGAAACAATTTCAGCTTAATAATATCACCATCTATATCCCTATGCTTTTGCACAAGTTCAACAAAGTTATTTAGATGGGCACAACATCTTCATTACCAACACCAGGAAATTGTTCTCTCATAACAAGATTGAGCAAAGCAGGTTTTATCTCAAAGAAAGTATTTTCAGCCACAGGTGGAGCAATGGGAGTGCTCATATAATCATTGTTGTTGGTGCTAGTGAAGTCACACAACTTAGTGTTTTCAAGAGTAGTCATTTTTTTGGGTTTTCAAATAAGAAAGCAAACAAGTAAAACTAATTTTTTTGTGTTTTTTGAAGAACAAAACAAGCAAACAAGGTAAAAAGAAACTAAGCAAAACAAAAACAACAAAGTAAAGAGATTGGTTATGAGGGACTCCCCTTGTGAAGATGTCCTTGACTCCCCGGCAACGGCGCCAGAAAAATGTTTGCTAGCGCGTGGTTGGCGTGGGAGTTTCTTCTTCTTCGTTCGCCGGCAACGGCGCCAGAAAAATGCTTGATGGCTCAATGCACGGCTCCCAGAAAAATGCTTGATGGCGGTGTTGATGTAGAGCTCGTTGGGAACCCCAAGAGGAAGGTATGATGAGCACATCAACAAGTTTCCCTCAGTTATGAAACCAAGGTTTAATCGAACCAGTAGGAGCAAGGAAACACCCCAAAGGTGTTACTAGCTGAGCTTTGGCAGGGCGCACTACCGGTGCTAGTAGCAACGTGGAGACCTGCACAACACAACCACAGAACTTTGTCCCCAACTTGTGATGAGGTTGTTAATCTCACCGTGTTTTGCGGAAAACAAAGGATTAAACGTATCGAATGGAAAGAAGTAAAAGTTTGCAGAAAGTAAACACAAAGCAGTAAAAGATTGTAGATTGTATGTAAAAGACAAGGACCGGGATCCATAGTTCACTAGAGGTGGCTCTCCTTAGATAGATAACATGCTGGGTGAACAAATTACAGCGGGGCAATTGACAAACACCGAGAAAGCAATACATGCATATACTAATCATCTTGACTCCTTTGAGATTCGATTGGGCAATACAACATAATACATAGACCGCCATCCAACTGCATCTATGACTAATAATCCACCTTCAGGTTATCATCTGAACCCCCTTGCTAGCTCGTGGTTGATGTAGAGCTCCTTGGGAACCCCAATAGGAAGGTATGATGAGCACATCAGCAAGTTTTCCCTCAGTTATGAGACCAAGGTTTAATCGAACCAGTAGGAGCAAGGAAACACCCCAAAGGTGTTACTAGCTGAGCTTTGGCAGGGCGCACTACCGGTGCTAGTAGCAACGTGGAGACCTGCATAACACAACCACAGAACTTTGTCCCCAACTTGCGATGAGGTTGTCAATCTCATCGTGTTTTGTGGAAAACAAAGATTAAACGTATCGAATCGAAAGAAGAAAAGTTTGCAGAAAGTAAACACAAAGCAGTAAAAGATTGTAGATTGTATGTAAATTAAAGGACCGGGATCCATAGTTCACTAGAGGTGGCTCTCCTTAGATAGATAACATGATGGGTGAACAAATTACAGCGGGGCAATTGACAAACACCGAGAAAGCAATACATGCATATACTAATCATCTTGACTCCTCTAAGACTTGATTGGGCATTACAACATAATACCTAGACCGCCATCCAACTGCATCTATGACTAATAATCCACCTTCAGGTTATCATCTGAACCCCCTCCAGTATTAAGTTGCAAGCAACAGATTATTGCTTTACGAACTGCATGTAAAGTAAACAATACAATTGTTCTATGAACAAAGGATCGTTGTTTTCTCCCTAGTAGCAACAACACATCTAGTACCTTAGAGATTTCTGTCACTTCCCCAGATTACCAGAGGCATGAACCCACTATCGAGCATAAATACTAACTCTTGGAGTTGCTAGCATCTACTTGGCCAAGATAGCTACTAATAACGGAAAGCATGCAAGATCTCAAATAACAAAGACATGATAGAATCAATAATCAATCTGAAATAGCATCTCAATATCCATCAGATCCCCGCAAACACAACATGTATGGATTACAAATAGATGATCTTGATCATGAACGGAGCTCACAAGATCTAAACATGAAAGCACAAAGGAGGAGAAACCAGCCATCTAGCTACTACATGGATCCGTAGTCCAAGGATGAACTACTCACGCATCACACCGGAGGCTTGCATGGTGATGAAGAAGGCCTCCAGGGTGAATTCCCCTCTCCGGCAGGGTGCCGGGAAGAGCTTCAGATCCCTCCCTATCTAGGGATGGAGATGACGGCAGCTACAAACTCTTTCGTGGATTTTTGATCGGGTCCTTAGGGTTTTCGTCCCGAGGGCAACTTATAGGCGGAAGGAGAGGCCAAGGGGGTGCCGGGAGCCACCGCACCACCCCTGGCGCAGGCCAGGCCTGGCCGCGCGGCCAGGTGGTGTGGCCGGCCCCTGGCCCCTCTCCGTCTCATATTCTGGCACTTGATCCCTTCCGAAAAAATAGGCACTTTGGCTTTTGTCCCGTCCAATTCCGAGAATATTCATTTTCTGACTTTCCTAGAACCAAAAACAGCAGAAAACAGGCAGCTGGCACTGTGGCTCTTGTTAATAGGTTAGTCCAAGAAATCATATGAAAATTACTCCAAAGTTGGAACAAAACACAAGAAAGTGGATAAAACTAAGCATGGAACATCAAAAATTATAGATACATTTGCAATGTATCAACATCCCCAAGCTTAACTCCTGCTCGTCCTCGAGTAGGTAAGTGATAAAAAGAAATAATTTTTGAGGTGACATGCACCATCAAAGACTTGATCAAAGTATTTGCAAAACATTCAAAGCTAGGATCATAGTACTTCAATCATAACATGAAAGACAAAGTTCTAGTAATAAGCAAAGAAACTATGATGCAAAATGAAAAGGCACAAACAAAAGATTCATGAATAACATGCTTTGCAAGACGTTTGTTTGTTTCACACAAAGAAAACATAGCATAATAGCATTCAGCTTGTCCTTCATAGAGTAGCAAATATAAATGCATAGGACACCTTCAAAGTTCATAAGAGTGACTAGATACAATAGTTTCAAACAAGCAATAACAAGTTATGCATCAATCAACTAGTCTTGGGACAATGCACATAGAACTAAGAATGGCCACTATGCTCTCAAAGTAGGTGCATAAAGATAGAAGGTGGAGACTCAATATAATGGTGGAAGAAAGGCCTTTTGTAAAAAGGAAGTAGGGATTCAAGTCTCATAAAGAGCTTCCAAAAATTATGATACTTAAAGATTTTAGCTCTCATTGCCCCTATCATAAGCATCTTGAAGTGATTAAGGTTAAAGTGAACAAACTATGGTGTACATGCTTGAAGAAGTATAAGTGAGAAATCTCATGTCCCTTGTATATGAGGGTCGCTCCTCATGCTACTCAAGTTTAGTCACCCATAAGTTCTTGTAATTGTAAGTACATGTGTATCATTGAGAACCGCCAACGGGGTACCCCTTGCCCGATGATACGGAAGAATCCCCATATCAAAATGACAAGGCAAGCAGACAACGAGCATCTCAACATTCTTCTTATTTACCATGGGAATATGGTGCTTTTTTTCTCTCTTTCCTCTTTTCATAGTATCTTTTTTTTTTCTTTTTCTCTTTTCTCAATATAGGACTCTTTTTTTATAAGAAGAATGCTTCATAGACAGCTCATTATGGTTACGCTGCAGGTTTCCACCATGTCAGCATGGATTAGACCAGCGGCCCAGGCGTTTCTCTAACACATATACATAACTCCATGGACTTACAAGCTCCCCTTTCATTTCACACCGACGACATCCATATACAAAAGAGCATGATATCAGCTAGGTACAAGTACCAAGTGTAATGTTGAAAGCGTTCCCCATGAAAGCATGGTTTTGCTAATTCCCAACAAATAAGTCCAAGCATATACAACATAGACGACACAATGGTTCAAGTTTATTAAGGGCAAGTAAAGTTAAGTGTGCCATCAAGTTCGTGAGAGCTTTATTCACTAGTTTTCTCATAACAAGTGGAAGGTAAACAAAAGCATGAATATACTTGGAATAGCATAAGCTAGTAGGTAGGTATGGTGGACTCTTTGGAATAACTTGGTTTAGGGAGTTGGATGCATGAGTGGAACTCATACTTGGTGGTGGAGGCTAGCAAAAGACTGGGAGCGACAAACTAAGAGAGCAATAATGGCCATAATCATGCAGAGCGACAAAACATTATTGATCAAAGCATAAAGTGATACTACAAGTTGAAAACTAAAGGATCATAAAGGCTATGGTGACTTGAAATAGTCATAACATGGTGTGAGCATGTGCCAAGTCAACCCAAATAAAGCATCAAATGGGAATACCACTATACTATGCTTTAATATGCTAAAACAACGCATGATTCATCCAAGGCACATTAAGCAATCTCAATTGTTTATAACAAGTCATGCTACAGCAAAGAATACTAAGCATAAAGCCAAAACAATATCAAGCATGGCATGCCAAAGCATAGGCCACATTCAAAAACGAGCTCTTTTTACCACAGAAGCATGAACTTTCCTACTCTTTTCCAAACCAAACCAAACTAAATGAAAACCAAAGTGTGAAAGAGGGGGTCCAACCAATTTATTCAGAAAACTAAGCAAACCAAAGAAAACGAAAACCAAAACAAAAACGAAAAAGAAGATGCATTTATGTTCCCTTCGCACGTTCCAAGTTTTCACTTGCTGGCCGGGTTACCACTTTGACTCGGATCTCATGGTTTTACTTTCCCTCTACATATTCTAAGTTTTTACTCGCCGTCCGGGTTACCATGGTTTGATTCGGGCCTTGTTTCCTTCTTTCATATGCCAACCCACGTGGAGGCTAATCATTACGTCGTCTTATTTTAAGGGCCTGCCCAGTAACCGCCGCAGTAATCGTCAGTTATCACTGTGCGAGGGTCACGTCACGCTTGCCTCCTCGTTTACCGCATCAGTGCGTCACGTAATGGGATCGCCTCTGCTCTGTGGACCTCTGTGTGGCTCCTCTCCGATTGGCTGAGGCAGGTGATACACGGCCACACCATGTGGCTCATTGGCAGGGCGCGATCCCACTCACCCTCTTAGGGGGTGGTTAAGCAGCGGAGGGGCGCACCCCTTAGAATTTTTTCCTCTTCTGCGCCCCTCTGCCCGTTGCTCTTCTTCTTCGTCTTCCTCGCGACTGCGCTGCCGCCAGTGCTCCTAGCAGCAGCGCCGCCGCCGCACTTTTCCCCGTGCCTCTGCGTCGCAGCCACTACTGCGCAACTTCCTCGCCACGGGTCCTTGCCAATCCAGGCCTCAGATCCCCGCAGCCGCTAGCACCAGCGAGGGTAGCGAGTACGAGATGACGGAGGAGGAGCTCGTCATCGTCAAGCAAGAAATGGAGGAGGACGCCGCTGCGGCGGACCGTGGCGCATGGGCCGGGTCATGGGTCTGTCAAGATGACCTTGACTGGCTCTACCGGACCAGACGCATCCCTGCCGGTGTCGTCGCTTGTCTCCCCTCCGCCGAACTGGCCCCCTCACCCAATCCGGGTGAGTTCGTCGTGTTCTTGTCCCACTTCCAACGGGGGTTCGGCTTGCCGGTGAGCGACTTCTTCCGGGATTGGCTTAGCACCTACCACCTGCAGCCGCACCATCTTCCAGCCAACGCTATCACCTCTCTCTTTGCTTTTGCCTCTACGATCGAGGGCTACACCGGACTGTGGCCCACGAAGGAGCTGTGGATCCCGTTTTTCGTCCTTCGTCGTAATGTCATCCCCAACATCCAAGTTGAGTCGGAGGATAAGCAGCTCACCCAATTCGGAGCTGCGTCCATCTCACCCCGGAGGACTTCCGTTTTCCCCGGGTCACCGGGCTTGACTCCTGCAAAGGATGGGCCCAGACCTTCTTCTATGTCCGGAACGCAGGCACTAAAGATTTGATTCGGTTGCTCCCCTATACAACGGGTCCACCTGATCCGGAATTCTGGGAGGAGGTCTCCAAGAAGCCCACGGCTCTGGCCAACCAGGTTAACAAGAGGTTCACGGAACTGAAGAAACTCGGATTGCGCAACGAGGATGCTATGATCATGTTCGTGCACAACCGAATCTCTCCCCACAAGGTGTGCCACATGAGTTTCGGCCGCGACCCCAACCGAACCTCCTCCTTTGAGCTGAGCAACACGGAGATTTTCCGCCGGGTTAAGGCTCTCTTCACCACCCATAAGGATTTCTCCGCTGAATGGACGTGGGGAATTGAGCACTTCTGTCGTGACAGGCTCCCTCCCGCGGTAAGCTTCACGGGGCAAACTTACTTCGGATTAAATACATGTCGGTTTTTGTTGTATTTTTTTACTCTGTTCTTCATGCTTTCTCTCAGCTATTCCTTCAGCAAACCCTTGAGGATGGTACGGATCCGACCCTTAAGTGGGCGCAGGACCGAGAAACCCCGGATGAGGAGGAGCCGGACTAGGAGATGTTTCTCCCTATGACCGACGCTACAAAACGACCCAGCGGTAAATTCTCTTCTCTTAGAGACTGGCCTGATGATGAGGATGACTCGGATGTCGACGTGATTGAACCTATTGAGGCTGTCCCTCTTTTTTTTGCCTTTCCGGCATCAGCTAACCCCGGTGGGCATATCCACGAGGATCCTCCGCTTGCTACGGGCGAACCGGTTCCGGTGGCGTCGAAGAAGAGGCGTGGAGCCGCACCAAGTTCCTCCTCCGAACCTTCTCAGCCCACAAAAAGGCGAAAGAAGGCCGGAGACAAGACTGCCTCCAAGCCGGCAGGCAAAGCCCCGGCACGAAGAGCTCGAAAACCCAAGGAGGCCCAAACCTCGGATGCGTAAGTCATTTTTTGTTGCGTAAGTCACTTCTCCTTGCATCGTGGTAATTTCTCTTCTGACATTATTCTCTTCTTCAGGGCTCCGGTGGAGGTCCCTCAAAGTGGATCTAGCATCTCTTCACCACTTCGATCTGGCCCTTCTCCTCCTAGTGACGATGAGTCACGTCCGCTGAGCCCTATTCCAGAGGGTTTCGCGGCTGCTCCAGGTTCCACACTACCTCGTCGAGAGGAATGCAACCTCAGAGCGGGAGAGGCCGGCCCATCCGAGGCGACGGCGTCCACAACTTCGGCATCTCCGCAACCAGTAGCCACCGAGACTAGCTCGACACCAGCACCGGCCCCAGCACCAGCAGCAGTTCCAGTACCAGTGACCGAACCAGCACCAGCACCCGTTCCGGCACCAAGAAAATCAACAACCGCTCCAAGTCCAGCTATAAGAGCTCCAGCGCCAAGTTCTTCCGCCTCGTCCGAGTCATCTCAACCTTGGCGAGGAACTACCCCAGCAGCTCCTAACGGGAAATCCGCTGTAGTTACTTCTTCCCAGCAAGCCAAGGGCGAAAAGGCTCCGGATGCTACCAAGTCTGCATTCGTCGAGGCTGGGCAGCGAACCCTAGCGTCGATGCTTCCCAAGAAAGCTCCAACAGCGAAGGATGCTCCTACTGAGCCAACTGACGCGCAGCAAATGGTTCTGCATACCAGCCCAGCCCTTGCCTTGGTTGAGAGGAAAGAAGCGCACGGGAAGGGCTTGGTGGCACCCCATATGCCCACCGGTGAGCGGTACCCTCCGAGCCTGATGGAGTTCGTCATGAACTGGAACAAGGCGGAGTTCGTCCACAACGACGATCTCGAAAAGTTCGGCCCCGCAGAATTTTCCGCCCAAATGAATACAGCCACTAAGGCAATTAACCTCGCGGGGCGGATGATGGAGGTATGTCGCTTCTCCTTTACATGTTGTAGATAGTAACCATTAGTCCCCGAGCCTCCGGTGGAGTAACTTGTTACTCGTCCAGATGCTCATTAGAAAACTAACGTACCTCCATGTGAACTTCGAATATGCACACACCTAGAGCCGGGTTGAGTTCCACTTGGCCCGGATTTTGTACACTTCGAATATGCACACACCTAGAGCCGGATTAAGTTCCACTTGGCCCGTACATTGCGCACTTCGAATATGCACACACCTAGAGCCGGGTTAAGTTCCACTTAGCCCGGATCTTGTACACTTCGAATATGCACACACCTAGAGCCGGGTTAAGTTCCACTTGGCCCGGATCTTCCGCACTTCGAATATGCACACACCTAGAGTCAGGTTAAGTTCCACTTGGCCCGGATCTTGTACACTTCGAATATGCACACACCTAGAGCCGGGTTAAGTTCCACTTGGCCCGGATCTTGCGCACTTCGAATATGCACACACCTAGAGCCGGGTTAAGTTCCACTTGGCCCGGATCTTGTACACTTCGAATATGCACACACCTAGAGCCGGGTTAAATTCCACTTGGCCCGTATCTTGCGCACTTCGAATATGCACACACCTAGAGCCGGGTTAAGTTCCACTTGGCCCGGATCTTGTACACTTCGAATATGCAACACCTAGAGCCGGGTTAAATTCCACTTGGCCCGGATCTTGTACACTTCGAATATGCACCAAGCTAATTTTATGCTTCTGTACTTTTTCAGGTAACCACCAATCGCCGGAGTGCTGAATTCCAACGCCTGCTGGATACCCACAAGATGCTACGCGCAAAGCACGTTGCACTTATTGCAGAACATGAAAAAGGGGTAAGTTTCTCACTTGGTGCTTTTCCGTTTCTCTTCATCTTCTTCTGCCGAACTAACCTCCTCATTCGGTTTCTGCAGCTGGGGTGGAGGCTGAGAACAAGATCATGCGAAAGAACCTGGAGCAGATCACGAGTAAGTCCTTTTTGTCCGACCCTGCTTTGCTTTCCATCTTCTTTTCTTCTTGGCTCGGCAAACATTCATTCCTCGGCTCTGCCGGGTCAACACACTATTTCAGCATCGTTTGAGGATAGTGTGCCCGTGCCTGATATGATGTTGCATTTTCTCGAACAAGCAGGGCAGCATCAAGCCGAGCTGAAGAACAAAGATGATGAGCTCGCTCTCCTCCGGACCAAGACAATGAGATTGCCAGGCTCAAGGCTGAGATGGAGAAGATGAAGGCCCAGCACCAAACCAAGCTCCAAAAGGTTAGCCAGAACTTCACAGAAGAGCGCGAGCGCCTTACTCTCCAGATCTCCAAGGACCAGGACCTACTCAAAGAATCCGACATCCAGCTTGGATAGGCAAACGCTGAGCTTGAGCAACTTCGCAAGAGACGCGATAACTGCATCAAGGAGTTGACCCGGATTCAAAGCCACATTTCATGTAGGTTCCTTTCCCTTATCCGACATAATTCTTCGGGTTACTTCATACGTATTTTCTTCAGCTTCTTCCTTTGCCTTATTTCCAGGCCACTTTCCAGAGGGTACTCCTATTGCGAGCGCTGCTATTGCCAATTTCCACCGGGAGAGGGGTACTCCCGTCACTCTTGACGGTGAGAGCATTTCCTTAGACATGGAGGACCTATTGGTCAGCCTGTCATCTTGCGTGGAAATCATCAAGAACTACGGCAAGGATCTCCTCGACGTTTCAGTCCGAGTTTTCAACACGTTTTGGCCCGGTGAGAGCGCTCCGAAGAGAATCACACTTCTTGCTGAAAAGCTGTCAGATATTGAGACCCAGCTCGACCTCTGGAGGGAGTCCGCTGGGCGTGCCGCAGCTGATACTATCCTTCACCACATACTCACGTGGTATGAGAAGATCGACCTCAGCCTCCTTACACACCGGCGCACCGGATCCAGATGGACCGATGACCGGAATGGGTAGCTCGGCGCCAGGCTTGTGCCTACAGCCTCATCGAATATTCTCCTATCCATGAATGGGTTGAAGGACCGAGCTTCTTGGAATCCGCTGGGGACGAGAACGTTGAGAACGCTAAATACGGGTAGGATGAGGACGAAGAAGGCGATGCCTCAGATATTGAAGACAGTGAAGACGACGCCGAACTTCCTCCTGCTGCTGCTCCTTAGGTCAAAAAACTTGAAAATTTATCAGATCCCCGGTATGCCGGGTGCAACTATATGCTATGTACATGTGATATTTTGCTACTAAGTTCTTATGCCGGGTTAACTTGGGCATAGTCCCCGAGTTTCTTTTTCTTGTTCATCCAATCTTTTGGCTCGGATCGTGTCTACCTTGATTTGGTTTTATGACTTACGAATCCGAGCTTCAAAAATCGTCTTAACAATTCTAAGAAACTTTCAGAATTAGCTCCAAAAATAAAGCTGCATAATAACTTGAAAATAAATATAGGGTTAGTCCGAAAAACAAACGTTAGCTCGAATAAATTCGTTTCCTTAGTCACTTTTCATGTGCTACGCAATTCCAAACTTGTTCTCTTGCTTGCCATGAAGCCAATTCTTGTTGGACAGCAGCAAGTCGAAGAGTTGGGTTTTTGGTGCTCACACATTACTAATCCGGGTTAAGTAGAAAACTTATTCCAGCTAACGCACAAGAGACAACAACAACAATTATTAAGGCAGTCCCCGAGTTACTGCTCGAGACGCTACTATTTCATTGATAAGCTCATTGCCGACATACATACCGACATATGAGAAGACTCGGATACATACACTTCTTAGCTAAGTGTAGAAAGGACGAAGTAGTGCTACATTCCACGGTCGCTTAGATTCCTCTCCGGACCTATTTGCCTTGTTCTTTTCTTGTGGCTTTGCATCTATAAGATAGTAACAATCATTGTCCAATGATTTGCTCACAATGAATGGCTCTTCCCATGGGGGGATAATTTATGCATGCCAGTAGTACGTTGTACCAACCGGAGCACCAAATCGCCTTCCCGAAAGACTCGGGGGCACACTTTCTGGCTATGGTAGCGTCGGAGATTTTGCTAATATATGGCGGATCTGGACAATGCCAGTTCTCTCGCTTCTTCCAGCAGATCAACATCATTTTGCCGGGCTTCTTGCACTTCGGCTTCTGTGTATTGGGTGACCCTAGGCGAATCATGCTCTATGTCGGTTGGTAATACAGCTTCTGCCCCATATACCAGAAAAAACAGCGTATAGCCTGTTGATCGATTCGGAGTTGTTCTTAAACTCCACAGTACCGCTGGTAGTTCTTCTATCCAGCACCCCGCTGATCTTTGCAGCGGCTCAATGAGCCGGGGTTTTATCCCGGATAATAATAATCCGTTGGAGCTTTCCACTTGTCCGTTTGATGCGGGGTGGGCTACCGAGGCTATGTCGAGTCGGATCATCTTGTCCCGGCAGAAGCGCACAAATGCTCCTTCCGCAAAATTGGTGCCATTGTCAGTTATGATACTGTGTGGATAACCGTATATCAAGATTATATCCTTGAGAAACGTTACGGCCGTAGCTCCATCACATTTTCTTATAGGCTTCACTTCAATCCATTTTGTAAACTTATCCACCATGACCAAAATGTGTGTCATATTTCCCATTGCTGGTTTGAACAGGCCAACCATATCCAAGCACCATACGGCAAATGGCCACGTAATTGGTATGGTCTTGAGTTCCGACATCGGCATATGTGTCTTGGTAGCGTACCTCTGACAACCATTGCATTTTCTCACCAGATCCTCTGCTTGTTCTAAGGCACTTGGCCAGTAGAATCCATGCCGGAATGCTTTTGCCACCAAGGCTCTGGATGAGGCATGATGCCCGCATTCTCCTTGGTGTATATCTCGGAGGATGTCAAGCCCTTCTTCCGGGTCAACGCATCGCTGGAGGACATTGGTTACACTCCGTTTGTACAGCTCGGAATTAATGATTGTGTATGCTTTTGCTCTCCTCTGAGTTTGCCTAGCTAACACCTCCTCAGTGGGTAACGTTCCATCTTTCAGGAATTGGAATATAGGCAGTGCCCAAGCTGGTATTGCTCGTGCAGGGAACACGTCCTCATCAATTTCCATCTGATCTACCGGCATAACTTCAGTCGGATCATGCTGAGCAGTCCCTGGGTCGAGCAAGGTAGTCCCCGGGTTTGTTGAGGCAGTCCCCGGGTTTGCTGATGCAGTCCCTGTGTCTCGCGTACTACCTCCCATGTCAATGTCCATGGGCTCAGCTCCGGACTATGTATCTTCCGGGACATAGATCGAGTCGGTTCCTGGTGACGGCCTGATAGATGGTTTTCTGAGGTGTTCCAATGCTACACCCGGTGGAATTGCCTGTCGGGTTGATCCGAGCTTCGATAGCATGTCGACAACCTTGTTTTCCACTCGGGGTACATGGTGAAATTCACACCCCTCAAAGTAACCAGATATCTTCTGCACTTGAAACTTGTACAGTGCCATGTTTGGATCCAGGGCATCCCACACTCCGGACACTTGCTGCACCACCAAATCCGAGTCGCCAAAGCATATGATCCGACGTATGCCAATCTCTTTTGCCACTTTGAGCCCATGCACAAGAGCCTCGTACTCAGCGACATTGTTTGATGCCACTAAATGGATCTGTAATACGTATTTTAGCTAGTCCTTCTTTGGCGAGGTAAGCACAACCCCGACGCCTAATCCGGTTTTGGTTTTCGACCCGTCAAAGTGCATCCTCTAGTAGTTCGGATCTGGTGGCGGTGGTTCGTATTGTACCTCGGTCCAATCTACAAAAAAGTCTGCCACAGCCTGAGACTTGATTGCTTCTCTTCTATCGTATTGGGGCGCATAAGGAGCTAGCTCAATTGCCCATTTTGCAATTCTGCCACTCGCATCCTTGTTACCCATTATCTCAGATATGGGAGCTTCACATATCACTTTGATGGGGTGCTCCTCAAAGTAATGCTTTAACTTCTTTGCCGCCATATAGACACCATATGCCACCTTTTGAAAGTGCGGGTAGTTTTGTTTTGAGGCAGATAATACCTCGCTCAAGTAATACACTGGCCTCTGCACTGACTTACCCTCTTCATTACGCTCTACTACAATCACTGCACTTACAACTCGGTTGGTTGCGGCTATGTAGAGCAACATTGGCTCCTTTGATAGTGGAGAGGCTAACACTGGTGCAGTGGCCAACATCTTTTTTAAGTGGGCAAAGGCTTCATCGGCCTGTGGTGTCCAAATGAACTTATCCGACTTTTTCATGAGTTGGTAGAGAGGCAATGCCTTTTCTCCCAACCGACATACAAACCGACTCAACGATGCTAGGCACCCAGTGAACTTCTGGACATCATTAAGACACTTCGGCAGCTCCATTCGTTCAATGGCCCGGCTGGAGACGAGAACTCCGAGTAATTTTCCAGCCGGGACACCGAAGGTACATTTTTCCGGGTTAAGCTTCATCTGGAACCTTCTCAAGTTCGCGAATGTCTGCCTGATGTCGTCAAGGAGCGTTTTGCTTTCCTTGGTCTTGATAACAACATCATCCACGTATACTTGTACGTTTTGACCTATTTGGTCGTGCAAACATTTTTGCATACATCTTTGGTATGTTGCACCTGCATTACGTAAACCAAACGGCATAGTGCGATAGCAATAAGCCCCGTACAGGGTGATAAATGCGGTCTTTATTTGATCATCAGGATTCAGAGGTATCTGGTGGAAACCAGAATATGCATCAATGAATGACAACAGTTCACATCCCGCGGTTGAGTCTATGACTTGATCTATCCTCGGCAGTGGAAATGGATCTTTTGGACACGCCTTATTCAGGTTCGTGTAATCGATACACATACGCCAAACCACTGCCACGTTCGGATAATCCTTCTTCTTTTCTACCAGCACCGGATTAGAGAGCCAATCCGGATACAGTACTTCCATGATGAATCTTGCTGCTAGCAACCGAGCTATCTCGTCTCCAATGACTTTTCTCCTATCCTCGGCGAAGCGGCGGAGAGGTTGCTTCATCGGCCTTGCTCCGGGTCTTACGTTCAAAGAGTGCTCAGCCAACTCCCTCGGAACACCTTGCAAATCCTGTGTGAACCAAGCAAAAATGTCCTGATTCTCATGGAGGAAGTTGACGAGCTCGCTTTCCTATTTATCAGTTAACCTGGCACCAATTGTTACGGTGCACTCCGGGAACATGTCATCAACTGGAACCTTCTTGGTATCCTTTGCGGCTTGGAATGAAATGCTACCATGCGGGTTACTCAACGCCGGCATATACTGCTGCGCGGACTGAGCTAATGCCGCCACCTCTTGGATTTTTCTTTTCTCTTGCGCGATCACGAGTGACTCGGCTAGGTTAGACCCAGCTGAGGCACACTCAATGGAACGTCGGAAATCTCCAGCAATGGTAATCACTCCATTTGGCCCGGGCAACTTCATCTTCAAATAACTGATGTGGCAGCTTGGCATGAACTTGTTCAATGCTGGTCTTCCGAATAATTCGTGATACGCACTTTCCAAGTTCACCACCTCAAACTCCAGGTTCTCAGTTCGGCAATTATCTCTTGTGCCAAATAGCACGTCAACCCGGACTTTGCCTATGAGCTCACAAGAAATGCCTGGTACAATACCATGGAAAGTTGTCCTTGTAGCCTGGAGCATGTTCTCCGAGATACCCAACTTGCGCATTGTATCCGCATACATGATGTTAATGCTACTGCCGTTGCCAATCAGTACCTTGGAGAACCTCACATTGATGTTCGGCCCAATGAATGCCGGTTCCAGCACTAGCGCATACAAACCTGGACTCGGCATAAGCTTGGGATGATCTTTGATGTTCCAGGTGATTTCTTGGTCCGACCAAGGCATGTACCTCGTCACTGCTGGCATTACCGCATTGACCTCCATATGTCGGCACTGCAAGCTCTTCCTATCTGTTTCCTCAGTTGTGAACACACAATAGCTCTGATGATGTTCTCTGTACTCATTCCTCCCCTCGTTTTCGGGGTACCTCTGATCCGGCTGGTGCTGATTTTCCACCTGATGCACTGCATCCCTTCTCTCATTGTTGTCATACCTCGGCTGAGGGGGAGGCAACATTAGCTATTGCGTGGTTGCTCCGGAGAGCAATTGCTACCGAGGTAACTCCTGCCGAGGTTGATCATTCCGAGGTGCCTGAGCATTCCCCGAACCACCTTGTTCTATCTTACGCATCCACTCACATTGCCTCGTTGTGTGACCCGCCGGGCTACTCGGATTTGGCGTGTGAAACTTACACGGCTGGTCCAACATCGACTCATAGGTATACCTCGGACGGTCTTTCTTTTCTTGCCATTGTTTCTTTTGCTCCGGCGTCCACGTTTTCTTGCCATTGTTTCTTGGAGTCCATTGCCCTCCAGTTTTCTGGTGCTGGTTGCTCCCTGCTCCGGGTTGATCTTGATTCACAGCTGCAACTTGTTGCGAACTGTAGCGATGATCCGGTCTATCATCTCTTCTTTTTCCTCTGTAGTCATTCCTCCGAGATGACCCGGCTCCATCCCTCTGATAGTACTCCTCGTTTGACTCGTTTGACACGAGCCTAGGTTGAGTCGGATCACCCAAGGCATACGAATCCGCAATCCGGATCATCTTTGCCAACGTAATTGGCATTTTCCTTTGCAACTTCATCCACAGCTCGCTGCCATATCTGCATCCTTGCGCAAACCACGCTATGGCCTGTGACTCTATGACACCCTCACACGAGTTTCTCACGGTACATCACTGGGTCAAGAATTCACGGTATGTCTCATTAGGTCTTTGCTTGCACATTGCTAGGGTCTACGGCCTATTTGGCCTCTGATATGTAATTGAGAAGTTGCTGATAAACATTTCTTTATAATCTATCCAGCAGTTGATGCTTCCGGGTGGCAAATTATTCAACCATACTCTGGCCGGACCTTCTAACATCTGGGGTACGTATCGTACTGCCCATCTCAAGTTGCCAGTGGCAATTTTCACAGCTGTAGCATAGTTTACCAGCCAATCCTCCGGCTTGGTACTACCGTCATAGGTCTTCGTGCCTCTGGGCAGCTGGAAGTTAGGTACCGGTGGCTCCTTCATGATCCAGGGTCCAAAGCACGCTGGACCCGGTGGACCTTGACACTCGATCTGTTCCGACCTATACAGGTGATCCAGTTTCAATCTTGCGTCATCCGGCATCAAATCCGTGCTTCCCAATCTTGACCCTATCACATGATAGTCCGGTCTTGGGTACCCCGCGTTCATCATCTCCGAATCACCGTCGTTGTACCGGTTTTGCTCTTGTGGTGCACCTCTTTGTTGCATACCTCGGCTGGCGCCTTGCTCTTGCCTTGGTATATTCCGCTGCTGCGGTTGTCCTGCTCCTGCCGAGTTTCTCTGTCCGGCATTTCCATTGGCAGCGTTCCCTTGACCGGCATTGCCTTGGTCGTGGTTACCTCGGCCAGCTTCACCTCGGCTCACACTTCGTCGACCATCATTTTTCTGTGCCTCTTTTCCTTTCCCTGCCCGCGTCGGGTCGTACGGGACAATCTGTTTGTTCCGTCTGGACGAGGTTACTACCTCTTCTCTCCTTGGACCACCATGAGGTGACGATGCGGCTCCAGCGGATTTCTCCGGGTTACCCATCGCCGAATGGACGATTTTGGAAGCTCTAGCTCTCTCCGGGTTAGCTCTGAGTAGCTCTTCGTTCTGTCTGTTCGCGATCCGAACTAACTCGTTAACCCTATCTTGTTGTCTTTGACGGGCCTCATCCGTCAGACCCTCTAACTTGGATGCAGCCGCATCCGCTGCTCTGAGGTTCTTTGCCGGGGTACTATACTTCGGCAGCCCCACGGACAAACAGTTTTCCGATTCCTCGGCTCCAGTATCACCTTCTTTGTTCATCTCGCTCATGAGATTTCTCCCTTTTACCTTTACCGTATCAACTTTGTTTGCTTTTGCATACTCACGCAATGTCATGTTCAACGACTGCTGAGCCCTGGCTATTTTGTTTGCGCCTTCTAGTATTTTTTGCCTAGTTTCCTCTAGCTCGGCCTATGCCTGAGCCGGATCTACCACTGTTGCTACCGGGTTTGCCAAGCTATCCATAGCTTCCCTTAGTACATTCTCAGGCCTCTCTAGTGGGGGTCCTCTAACTTCCCTCGGTGCCTTAGGTGTTACCTCTGGGTCTGATGCTGGATCCTTGCTTGCGCCTGCACCCGGCGCAGTCATCATCACTTCAGCACGGTCCGGGGAGCGAGTGATACGCACCCCATGAACCACGCTAAGGGGTGATTCCCCTGCCTTGACGACGCACCGCGGATGAACGCATGATACGTCCACATCAACATAGACCTTGTGCGCACCCAACTTGACGAAGAGGCCGTTGCACGGAGTGGGCGCGTGCCGAAGCAGCCAGCATTGTCGCTGACGAAGTCCAGCGCTCCAAAGCGCTGAACGAGCCTGGAGACGATGCGTTCGCCGGTGCCGATGAGGTTTCCCGTCCGGATCTTCACCCCTGCTAGCGCTGCTAGCCCCACGGTGGGCGCCAAATATCATGGTGGTGTCACGGCAGATGCCATGGATAGGCTAAAGGTGGGGACTAATACACGCTAGGGGAATCCAGGGAGGGATAGTGGAGTGATTCTCCACACAGAAGATTGTATTGCTTTCCTTTCAAGATTACAAGTGCTCCTAGAGCTGTGCTGGCGACAGGAGGAGGAAGGAGCTCTCTTACTCTCACCCACAGTTCGCCCCTAGAACCTTAGCCAAATCGGTCTAGAAGAAAACCCAACCCCCTCTACTGAAACCCTAGCCCCCCTTATATAGAGGGGGCTTAGTCTCTGCCTAGGGCATACGTGGAGGCATATTTTCCTAAGAATATGCCTCCTCTCAAAGTGGTAACCCAACCGGGGTGCTTTTCCCCCGCGTCACACATGCTTTAGCTACGTGAGCCTCTGCGGCGCCCGCGTCAGCCGACACGGGCGTCGTCACCCTTGTCGGCCATGACCCGGTGGTCCTGCCCTTGCTTGCTTCGCTCATGCAGTGCGTACCGGGCCTTCTTTTTGATTAGAGAGATTCCTTCCTTCTCCCAGAAGCTAAACGGGACCCGGATCATAGTAGATCCGGCTATACCTGTTCCTGCATATAAGTTAGACAAGCACTTCCGACTTACTTCTTAAGTCGGCTGAGACAATGTTAGGCGACCCCCCTGGTCCGGGTTACTCCGTGATCCGGCCTGCCTTGAGGTGACCCGTTCAGCATCCGCTTTGAGCTTGCCGAACCTCGGCTAACTCGGCCTTTATACCCCGGAGTGACCCTACCCGGGGGTATCCCCCCAACAGCAGTTAAAGACGATTTTTTCGAAAACCTTCTGTTGCTCAAATCAAAAAGTGTTGAACTAACGAAAGTTAGATAACAACCTGGGGCAGAAGCACAAAATATTACAGCTCAATCCGACGTACAGATCTCTCTCAGGAATTTTTACAGTGAAGCACATAAATCTGTTTCGGGATAGCAACTTTCCCAATCATTACTTTACTCTCATTAGAGGTTACTCTTGGCACAAAAAGCAAATAAAAAGGATAAGGAGAGGTTATTATAGAGGTAATAACTTCCAAGACTCATCTAAAACTCTTGGGTTATCTCTCAACAAGTACTTTTCTTTAACGCCTTTAAGTTAGGCATAAGAAGCAAAGAAAGAATCAAGTGTTCTCAAATGAAGAAGCGTTAAGACCAAATTTTGTTTTCATAGGAGAAGCAAAAGAAATATTTTCTCTCTTTTTAGGGAAGTGTTCTATACCTTTCTTGAGTGGGAGTTGATATATAATGGTGCCTTCTTTCATATCAATGATGACACCAACAGTTCTAAGAAAAGGTCTTCCCAAAGTAATAGGACAAGAAGCATTGTATTCAACATCCAAAACATAGAAATCAACGGGGACATAGGAATCATTAACCATAATAAGAACATCATTAAGACTCCCCATGAGTTTCTTTTTAGCATTAGCATCAAGTGGGACATTCAAATAGCAATCTTCAAGAGGAGGCAAATCAAGCATATCATAAATCCTTCTAGGCATAATAGAAACACTACTATCAAGATCACACAAAGCTTTGAAATCAAAGTCATTCACTTTCATATTAATGATGGGTTCCCAACCATCTTCTTCCTTTATAGGAATAGAAGCTTTATGTTTCATCTTTTCTTCTTTAATCTTTATGAGAGCATCAGTAATGTGTTTTGTAAAAGCCATGTTCATAGCACTAGCATTAGGACTTTTAGCAAGCTTTTGTAGGAACTTAAGAACTTCAGAGACGTTGCAACCATCAAGATCAAAATCAACTTTATCATCTAAAGTAGTAGCACTATTGCTAGCCTCAACACTAGTGTTGGTGATAGTAGAAACACTAATGTTTCTAGCAATTTCATCTTCTCTTTCCCACTTAGCATGTAATTCAGCTAATAGTCTAACATTTTCATAAATTCTTACTTGTATAGCATTAGTAGCTGCAAAGGGATTCTCATTAGTTTCGGGTTTAGCAGCTGACATGGGTATACCCTACAGGTACTCGAGCTTGGTATATACGGTCCAAATACGTATAGGCCCACGGTGTCGCCAAGGCCCAGATGGAAGGACTCGAGTAACCTGCGGACTCTCGATTGCTTGAAGATCAAGAAAAAGCTAAAGATAGAAAGTTTGAAGGGGAAAACCCTAACTTGTAACCGACTCGACCTGCTACCAGAGACCTAGCCTATCTATATAAAGGCTAGGAGGGGGCGGCGAGGAGGACGCGCTCAACCCTAGTTTCCACAACCTTCGCCAGATTACATCTGCGCACCATTGTAACGTTCAACTCCTTCAATAATTCCATGAGCAGACAAGCAGGAGTAGGGACCTCTACGAGGCCTGAACCTGGGTAATTCCTTTGTCCCCTGTGTGCTTGTTTGCTAGCCGATAGATGTCTCCAGCGCTCCCTCCTTCTCCAAAACCCAAGTCCATAACAATGGGCATTGATGAGTTAAACCCTCGTCAATTGGCGCCGTCTGTGGGAATTGGGAGTGCTGATGTTGCGACTTCTTCGGCCCTATCAACTGCGATCTACAACTCCGCAACAGCGCAGATCCGCCTGCTCTTCAGCGCCTTCGACTTCACCGTCCACACGTCGGCCACTCTCCCGGCCTTCGAGTTTGTGGGCGATGGAGTCAGCCTGGCAATTGGGAGCTTTCGCTTCCAAGTTGGTCAGATGGGCACGCTTCGCAGGCCTGATCAGCCGAAAACACCGGCGATTGCCCCGGCATCATGGTTCCCTCCATCGATTGGCACCCTCAGCGAGCTCAACGCTCCGGTGGCAGTCGAGAACACGGTCAGCGACAGCAGTCGCGACTCCGATTTAAGCGATCTGGCCACTGAAGATGGAACCTACGGTTCCGGATCTGAAAGTTGTGGAAGCAACAGCTTCCCTAATCACTTCATGTGCACCGTCATCAACACAGGCGACACCTCTGACAATCGCGGTAATGGTGGCAACACCGGCAATGGCATCGATCCACCCAATCGCAGCAACGGTGGTAACACCGGCAACGGCACCGTCCCACCCAACGCCGGCAATGGTGGCAACAGCGGTAACGGTGGCAACGGAGGAGCACTCGATCCTCCTAGCATGATCAACGAGCAAACCAGCGAACGCGTCATGATCAGGCTCAACGGGCAAGAGTGGGATCGCTGCCGCGAAGCCCTACGAGGTGCACCTCTACCCTTCGGGTCCACGCAGGAACTGCTGATGGGATACCACTGGCTCCTAAAGGAGGAGTTCAGGCGCCAAAAAAAGCAATCGCGCAACTTGAGGCGCGTAAAAAGGCAGTAGACGAATCAAGCCTTCGTCGTGCTGGGCTCTCCTCCTACGGAGGATCCTCCTCAAGAGGCAACGAGTACCTCGCCAAGAGGCAGTCGCGGATGGCTCACCTCACCGAACAAGAGTGCATAGATGCCGCGAAAGTCCTCGACTTCGGTTCTATGACGGTCGACACGAGAGGCAACATGGTTCCCAGGACACCGCAGGCCGCGGTAACAACAGCCACCCTGTACCTCCTCAATAACCAGCCGCCAGCTAGAGATCCCCGAACGGCCATGCACCGATCTACGATCGCGGGCCTGGGGCTAATCGAGGCCGCCCTCGACAAGGAACCGGTACCTGACCCAAAAAAGGGCAAAGCACCAGCAAAGTGCTACTCCTCGCCCTCGTCCAACGATGAAAGTCACGACCTATCTCGACGCTGCCGCTCACGGAGACATGATCGCGACTACGATGCACGCGACGAACTCATGCAGCGCAAGATCGACAAGTCAAGGGCACGACGTGCTCGGTCGACTGATTCGAAAGAGGGAGATGGGGAGCTCTGCGGCGTCAGATGCTTCAGCAGATCCATCAGGCAAAAGCGAATGCCTAAAGGGTTTAAACTCCCATCGGAGAACCCGAAATTTGACGGTCTACAGGACCCCAAGATCTGGCTGGAGGATCACATCTCCTCCGTCAGGCTACATGGAGGCAGTCGAAGTACTGCCATGCAATGCTTGCAGCTACAGCTGCAGGGCGCCGCCTGGGCATGGCTCAATAACCTCCCACGCGGATCCATTCGCAGTTGGGATGAGCTAGTTTATAGCTTCGTGCGCAACTTTAAGAGCACGTACAAATGCCCTGCCTCAATCGAAGAACTGAGATGCTGCCAGCAAAGATCTGGCGAATCGTTGCGCTCTTACATCCAAAGGTGGTCCATCATCAAGAACTCCGCGGAGAACATCTCGGAAGACCGCGCGATTGATGCATTCAACGGTGGTGTTCGCCACATGGAACTCAGGGAGGAGCTAGGCCGCTCAAAGCCCCAGACCATCGACCACCTGATGGAGATCGCGAATTGATGGGCCGATGGAGAAGATTCGGTGAAGAATCGCGTTCACTCTGACGAGGAAGCAGAACTCGAACGAAGACGTGACCGCCAGAGTAAGCATCGCATGCGCGTCTACGATGATCGCGATGATGTCAACATGGTCGCAGCTGGCTACGCCGATAGACGCGACGATAACCGCAACAGCGGATACCACAGCGGCGGATACCGCGACTCCCGGAAAACCACGCAAGTATGGCAACACCGCACTTGCGATGAAGCACCTGCGACCTCCATCAAAGACAAACTGTTCGGACCATGCATGGTGCACTTCTACATCGACAAGCATGATGGCAAGAGAAAGTCCAGCCACCTCCTCAAGGACTGCCGCGAGTTCCTCAAGCTACACGAGGGATTGGTTCGGATGAACCGCAATGCAGTCGAAAGTGGCTACGGAGCCGCTCCAGGCGCCATGGCACATGGCACACCACCACCACCACCTGGGCCACCCCCGAACGGAGCTGCACCGGACCAACACCACGGAGGCGAACCATACCCACGGGCCATGGGTACCATGATGATCCAAAAGGGGCGCCCCTCCAATAGGGTGCAGAAGGCCATCACTCACCAAGTCAACTTGGCCATGCACTCACCACCATCCACCACTGAGTACCTTAGTGGCAGTGAGTCGTGCATTACCTTCGACAAACACGACCACCCGCCCCAAATACCTCGCCCAGGTCATTGCCCCCTCGTACTCGAGGTGCAAATTGGAGGCTTCGACATGAGTCGCGTCTTCATGGATGGCGAAAGCGGCATCAACCTCATATTCGTGAGTACCTTGCGAGCAATGAGGATCCCTCTAACCTGCTTGGAGGCATCGGACACAACGTTCCACGGCATCGTCCCAGGGAAAGGCGTATACCCCCTGGGCAAAATCAACCTGGACGTCATCCTTGGCACGCCGAAGAACTTCCGGCGCGAGCGCATCGACTTTGAGGTCGTCGACTGGCCCTCACAATACCATTGCATCCTTGGGCGCATCGCATTCGCTAGGTTCATGGCAGTACCCCACTACGCCTACCTGCAGATGAAAATGCCAGGTCCCAACGGCGTCATAACAATCAACGGGAACTTCGAGCGATCTGACGCTTGCGACAGGGAATTCAACAGAATCTCCCAGTCCTTCGGCATGTAGGAGGAACTCGCAAGACTGAAAGAGACAACAGACAACAGTCTGCCTCCCCTGAGTAGGCCAAGCTCACCTGATCTCTCCTTCGACTCATCTGTGCACACAAAGAAGGTGCAGGTCCATCCATCAGATCCCGCCAAAACAGCCCTCATCGCCAACAACTTGAGTCCCGCATAGGAACTCGCGCTCGTTGAATTCCTCCGTGAGCACTGTGAAATTTTTGCCTGGTGTCATGCGGACATGCCAGGAGTTCCCAGAGAATTCGCCGAGCACGCACTCAACGTCAACCCCGACGCAAGGCCAGTCAAGCAAACAATCAGGCGACTGTCTGAGCCATGAGCGCAGGCAGTCGGAATGGAGATCAACAGACTCCTCGAGGCCAAATTCATACACAAGATCAAGGAAAGCACTTGGCTCGCCAATAAGGTGCTGGTGCCAAAAAAGGACACAGATATCCTACGGATGTGCGTGGACTTCACTTCTTTAAACAAGCACTGCCCAAAAGATCACTTCCCGCTACCACGGATCGATCAAATCATCGACTCCACCGCTGGATGCGAGCGCCCCTGCTTCCTCGATGCCTACTCAGGCTATAACCAAATTCGAATGAAGGAGGAAGACCAGGAGACGACCATGTTCACAATGCCCTTCGGTGTGTTCTACTACAACACAATGCCCTTCGGGCTAAAAAACACGGGAGCCACCTACCAGCGATGCATGCAGGCTTGCCTCAAGGAACAACTAGGTCGCAACATCCAAGTCTATGTCGACGACATAGTAATCAAGACCAAAGAGGAAGCCTCTCTAATCGATGATTTGCACGAAACCTTCGCCAACCTCAATCGCTACCGGATCAAGCTCAATCCGGACAAATGCGCCTTCGGCATACCATCTGGGCAGCTACTTGGATACCTCATCTCCGCGAGGGGGATCGAGGCGAACCCGAAGAAGATAAAAGCCATACTGGCCATGGAGAAGCCGAAAAACATAAGAGGCGTCCAGCAACTGGCTGGACGAATCGCGGCCCTCAGTCGATTTATCAGCCGGATGGGTGAAAAGGAACTGCCCTTCTACCAGCTCCTCCGCAAAACCGAAAAATTTGAGTGGACCAATGAAGCACTAGAAGCATTCGAAGATCTCAAGCGCTTGCTATCCACTTCGCCGGTACTGGTGACTCCACGAGAAAGGGAACCAGTGTTGTTGTACATCGCCGCCACCAACCAGGTGGTGAGCACGGTGCTCGTCGTCGAGCGAGCCGAGGAAAACAAAGTCCACGGCGTACAATGCCCAGTATACTACCTCAGCGAGGTCCTCACGCCAACAAAGCAGCGGTACCCGCACTACCAGAAGCTGGCATACGACGTCTTTATGACCGCCCGGCGACTGCGCCACTACTTCCAGGAACACCCAATCGTGGTAGTCAACGACGCCCCGTTGGGGCATATCCTCAATAACCCCGACGCCACGGGGCGAGTCGCGCTTTGGGGAATAGAGCTGTCTCCACGAGACATCACATACGAAAAGCTCGACGCCATCAAGTCGCAAGTGCTCCCTGACTTCCTCGTGCACTGGATGGAGAACCAACTCCTAGAGAAGCCAGATATGTCCTACCTCTGGACAATGCACTTCGATGGGTCCAAACGGAAAGATGGAGCAGGCGCAGGTGTCATATTGACATCACCTCGAGGGGACAAGCTGAAATATATCCTGCGAATGCAGTTCACAGCCTCAAACAACGAGGCTGAATACGAGGCCCTGTTACATGGGATGAGGATGGCAAAAGCCTATGGCGCCAAAAATCTCATCATATATGGCGACTCCAAGTTGGTCGTCAATCAAACAATGCACGAGTGCGACGCACTGAATGACAACATGATCGCGTACCGCGACCTCTACAACACACTCGAAGGAGACTTCGATGGTTGCGAGTTGCGACACATAGGTCGCGAAAGCAACGAGGAGGCGGACACACTCGCCAACATAAGCTCTACCTGCGCCCCCATACCACCTGGGGTATTTCTCGAGCGCATATGCGAATGATCCATCAAGCCAAAGGCCGCAGAGAAGAAAACAAGTGCAGCAACGGACTCGGGGGCTACACCACCCAATGAGCCAATGGCACTCGATGACTTGGAGCTAGACACAGGACTCGAGGGACCAATGAGCGTCATGATGATCGAACAATCTTGGACACAGCCGTACATTACGTACCTCCTCAGCAAGAGACTACCGGACGATCCGACATATGCACGGCACATCGCCCGGCGCTCCAAGGCATTCGCCGTTCTCAACGGCGAACTGTATAAAAGCAGCATCACAGGAGTGCTACAACGATGCGTCTCCCTGGCCGATGGAAGAGCAGTCCTCCTCGACATCCATGAAGCGACCTACGGGTACCACGCCGGCAGTCGCGCCCTCGTTGCCAAAGCTCTACGAGCTGGATTTTACTGGCCCACGGCCATGCGCGACGCCAAGGATATAGTCCAAAAGTGCAACGCTTGTCAGCGATTCGCGGACAAGCCACATGCACCAGGAGCAGAACTACGGCCTATTCCATTGGCCTGGCCCTTCGCACAATGGGGGCTCGACATGGTGGGCAAGCTCCCAAGGTCCTCGCAAGGAGGCTACGTCTACCTCTTGGTCGTAGTCGACAAGTTCACCAAGTGGATTGAGGCCACGCCAGTGACCAAACAATCAGGCCACATTGCGGTCAAGTTCTTCGAGTCCATTGTGTACCGCTTCGGCGTGCCGCACAGCATCATCACTGACAACGGGACGAACTTCACATCCAAGGAGTTCCAAGAATTCTGCGGAAACCTGGGGATCAACATCAGTTACGCCTCAGTCACGCATCCACAGACCAACCGTCAGGTGGAAAAAGCAAACGGCCTCATCTGTAGCGGCATCAAGAAGCGACTCCTTCGACCACTCGAACAAGCCGCAGCTTGCTGGCCTGATGAGCTCCAATCCGTACTTTGGAGCCTACGTACAACTCCAAACAGCGCCACGGGCTACACGCCATTCTTTATGGTGCACGGAGCAGATGCAGTACTACCCGCCGAAGTGAGGTACAAGGCGCCGCGCGTAGTCGCTTACAGCGAACAAGAGTCCTCTCTTGCACTCGAAGACTCCGTCAACCTCCTCGACGAGGCAAGAGAAATCGCCGCAGAAAGATCCACGATCTACCAGCAGAACCTGCACAACTACCACAGTAGAAGGCTTCGCCCCAGATCCTTCGTCGAAGGTGACCTGGTCCTGCGACTGAAGCAGCAGGGGCATCTCAAGCTCGAATCCCCCTGGGAAGGACCGTACGTGATTACAGAAGTAATCCCAGGTGGCGCCTATTGCCTTCAAGACTTAGAGACAGGAGTCGCATACTCCAACCCTTGGAACATCTCACAACTGCGACGCTTCTACCCCTAGTTGTTTTACTTTTTACATCGCAAATAAGGCTACTCAGCCAAGGCTACTTAGCCACACATTGTACCTTGTACCGCTCTTCAAATAAATAAAAGCTAAGTGCCCCAAAACTCTGTGTTTTTGTTTCACTTTTGTCAATTTTATACTCAGGGGCTACGCCACCCTACCTACATCTGTTCTTCGAACCAATAAACGCGATATCCTGAGTAGCTGACACATCAATCGAACCCCTTAACGCAAACTCAACCCAGCCGCAACGCGCCTGGCAGGTTGACAAAGGGATGGCCAGGCTAACAAAAAGGAATCGCATAGTGCAACGCACCTAACGCTGACAAAGCTGCTTGTACACACTCAACAATAAATTATCTACAAATACATATGAACTTTACAACACAAGTACACTTATGTGCAGGATACATATTTGGCTACCCTTGCAACAGAAGAACATTAGTTTGTTCCTCGAAGAAGTTGACGATCTCCTCGGCGGGGCGGTCCACCGCCTGATAATGCGGCACCATATTCCAGGAAGATCCTGCTGGTAGCGCCGGTGGCCCAGAGGCAATGGCGGTGACATCCATGTTAGGCCTGTGCAAACGCACCATTGAGAACACAGCCTTGGCACCAGCCACCAACTGTTGCCTCACGCACTCGCGAACCACGGACGTATCTTGAAATTTGGCCAGGAGAGCCAGCAGGCTTGATGGAGTGTCATCCAACGGGAACATCGCCCGATAGATGTTCTTCAAACACGACTACGACTTCTTCAGGAAGAGCAGCACTCGCGAAGCGCGATCCTGCAGGGTCGCCAATGCAGTCGCACGATCGTGATCTACCCAGAAGTATCCACTCTCTTGAAGTTGCTCCTGGGTGAGATCATGAAGGTGGATGGCAATCCTATCCCTCTCCTCCTGCGGATGGCGTGCACTAACAACTACACGAAGAAGCACCAACAACATGAGTACAACATACCATTGCGACTAACTACAAAGGAAAAGATGAGGACGAGCAAACTAACACTTAAACTGGTCGCCCAGCCGTGTCACCTCGCCAAGCAGATATTGCTCGCGGGCGGCGGATTTTTCCGCTTTCGACTTCCACACGTCCGCATTACCACGGATCAGGGGCAACTCACGCTCCAGCTACTTCACGCGATCACGAAGTCGCGACAGCAATGATAGCTCCTCTACCCTGGAGCGCAGTGGTGCCACTGTCTCATCAAGAGATGGCGAATCTTGGTTTCCCCCACAGGACCACTCGATGTGCCCTCCACAAGTCAAGACAAAAGCAAATAAGGCAACCAAATCAACACAAAGGCAGGGGGAACAAACGCATTCAAGATAAGCATAAGTGTTTACAAACACACTCACCAGCAGGCACGTCCTCAGACTAAAAGGGCAACTGATCAATTATTACAACAAGTTAACTACGGAGCAGCTGGCTTCTTCGACTTCACCGGCTTCGGGGGCTTCATCAAGTCCGTGGCAGTATCAGATGCCACAGACTTTCCGCCAGCCCCTGAGGCCGAAGCTTTCGCTGCCTTCTTCGCACGTTGGAGCTCCTCCGAATACTTGGCAACAGTATTTATCAAGGAATGGCCATATTTGGCGCAAGCAGTCGCAAAGGGAGCAAAGACTACCTGCTGACCATCCGCGCCAATAGGCATCGTCTTTGACACCGCAGAGGGATCTATTTCGACTCCATGGGCTTGCACCATGGCAAGTGACATGGTCGTGCCAGCCATGCGGAGGGAGTTCTTGTACGTGGCAGGCACACCCCCCGGCGAGCGACTCCACCAGCTCTTCCACATTGTCGACTAGCTCCGCCTTCGGCATCAACTCCTCCTGGAGGCGACTAAGGGTGACCTTGGCCTTGGACAACGTATTTTGGACAGCGGCGCTATGATCCTCGACCGCAGACACCGCGCCCGCTAGAGGGTCATCGCGACAAAGGGCTTGCGGGTCAAAGCTCAAATCACCAGCATCTGCACAGAAAACCCACACATGGATGAAATATATAGCGCCACCGGCAAAAACTCTAGATGCAGAGAGGAACATCAATAAAATATCTACCAGTAAAGGTACCTGAGAGGGCCTTGGAGACTAAGAACAATTGCTCTTCGAACAACTTTTCCCTGGCCGCAAAGGAGGCGCGCAGATCCTCTTCGCGCTTCTGGGCATCGTCACGAGCCGCGATTGCCTCGTCGCGCCCCTTCACAGCTGCGGCTAGTGTTTTCTCCAACGTGGCGACATTGCGTAGTAAAGCGTTATGCTCAGCTACATGGCAGTCAATAATTGGCTATCAGTCGATTATATCAAAACAGAGAGAAGACAAAAAGAATAAGTGTAGAGCACTCACTTTCGACCACACGGTGATGCGTCTCCAGCATTGCATGCTGGCGACCCATCGCCATCACCTGCTCTGCCACCTGCGCGGCTTCCTTTACAAGGAGCTGTCACACAAAACAAGGAGTCAGAAGAGGGCAGCAGAAGGCGTTGACTGCCACATTAAAAAAGAAGGAAAGATATACTTACATGGTCCTCTAGCGACTCCGAAGAAGTTTGCTGAACCGTCATCCGAGCAACCATTCGATGCTCCCCTACGTGAGGAGAGCTCGAAGAATTGTGCCCGGAGTGGGCCGCCGCCGGAGGAGAAGGAGAGCGATCGACCTCTACCTTGGCCCTTGAAGTTGCGACTCCCGATTCTTTCAAAAACTCGACGTCACCAGAAGATGACGACGCCTCTTGACTACAAGACCAAGTCCACATTGAGAAAAGGGCAAACTCCAGGACAAAACCAACAAGAAGAAAACAGCAAAGAATGAATGACCCAGCAAACTTACCAGTTAAAGTTGTCAAGATCAAACGTGGCAGCCACCAATTCTGACGAAGACTCCTTGGGCAATCGCATCTTCTTGTGAGAAGATGGTGTCACAGTCCTCACAGGAACGGCTGGAATTGGCGACTCCATGCCAACAGCCGCGCATCCTGGAGTCGAAGGAGTCGACGCGTCGGAGTCCTTGCTACGCGAACGCTTGCGAGTATCCGGACTCTCGGACTCGGGGGCTTCCTCTTCCACATCAGAAGGGACAGTCGACTCAGACTCGTCCTCTTTCAAAGATTCACGAGGAATAACCCCCTCAGGGAGAGGAGGCATACAAGGCGACACCGCCCAATCCTGCATACAAACAGAACAAGTAAGCAAACAGAAAAGCTATCGTGAAAATAAGCTACTGCGTAGCATAACTATACCTCGGGAGGAGGATTCGAAGCATCAAAATGAGGAACAACTGGTTCGCTTGGAAGCACATCCTTAACAATGCACTTCGTAACAAGTCGAATCTTCTTATCCACCTCACTTGCGGACATGCCATCGGCAGACACGCGAGTGGCATCATCAGGGCCACTCCATTGAAACATGGGATGGACTCTAGCTTGGAGAGGCTGGACGCGACGGCGCAACCAAGTCCTGATAAGAGCGTAGCCTCCCTCTTCTGCGCCTATGTGACTTTCGAGGTCGCAGACGCGCTGATATAGCACGTTCGTCTCCGCGAGTTCGCCAGGCATAACTATGTTCTTCCAAGAACGCATCTTCTTCCAAGGAGTCGCCGGATCGAAGGGCGCAAGTCCAAAGTGCTCATCTTTGGCCTTCTGATCGTGGACATAGAACCATTTGTCCCTCCATCCCTGGACGGACTTGGTAAGATTGATGTCAAAGTAGGTGGCGGATGGGTCGACATGGATACCGCAACCACCTACGTCATAAACTAAAGAGCCAGAGGCGGACTGACGCTTCAATTTAAACAAGCGCTTGAAAAGGCCAAAGTGCGGCTCGATTCCGAGCCAGCACTCGCAAAGAGTAATGAAACAGGTGATGTGGAGAATCGAGTTTGGGGACAGCAGATGGAGCTGGAGCCCGTAGAAACAAAGGAGACCCCTAAAAAAGGGGTGGAGAGGCAAAGAAAGGCCGCGAATGACGAATGCAAGAAACATCACTCGAAAACCAGCGGGAGGCACAGGAATGGTCTCACCCCTAGGGACGCGCGAATCAGCGACTGCTGCAGAAATAACTCCGTCTTGGCGAAGAAGACGGAGATCCGATGCCTTGATGATAGAAGGGCGCCATGCGCCATTGGTCACGCGGTTACCCGTGACCTTCTTTTTCCCGCCGAAGGCAGCACTGGTGCCCGTAGCAGCGGGGCCACCCTTCTTCTTCGTCGTGGCAACGATGGCCGCGGCTTCAGCGGCAACGCCTCCTTTCTTCTTTCCCATTGCGCGGCGGAGATGAGAGCGCAGAAAATAACTTGGAAACAAACGGAGGTGGTCCAGAGTTGAGGAGGAGATGAGCGCAGGGAAAAGCAGATGAGCAGCAGCAATGGCGATGGCAGCGAGGAAGAAAAGAGTGCAGATGGAAAATTACCGCCGTAGCACCACTACTTAACCCCTAGGAGATGCAATCCAACGGCTCACAAAAACCCTAATGGACGTGTGGCGCGCATCATGCTCGACACGTGGAGAAGAGGAAGCGCGAAATCGTCCCTCCACTACTCCCATTATGCGCGGAAATCGAGGAGGCACAGTTAATAATAAGATTACGCACGCACAGTCAAATCAAAGTCAGAAAGTGGGACCCACCGCTCGTCATGTCCCGTCAAAATCGCTCACGCGGACAACTGAGGTCATGCAAGCGTCAGCACTGACGTCATCAAAGGCTACTTTAGTCCTTGCTGGAGTCTTCGACTCCACCAAGCACTCGGGGGCTACTCCCATAGGGAGCGCTGGCCGCGCACCCTACGATTTTTTCTTTTCTTACTCCAGGGATATAGGCAATCACAATCAAACCCAACCACTCGAATCACGATTCGACTATGGACATGGGTTACTCCCATAGGGAGCGCCGGAAACAATTTCGACTAAAACAAGCAAGCAAAAGACTACAGCAGTCGCAAAAGTGTTTTATTCCCTGCCTGAGTCTTCGACTGAAACAAACAAGCAAAGACGACAGCAGTCGCAAAAGTTCTTTAGTCCCTGCCCGAGTCTTCGACTCAACCAGGCACTCGGGGGCTACTCCCATAGGGAGCGTTGGCCGTGCACCCTATGATTATTTGCACAAAAACTGTGTGTTGATAACATCCACACTCGCAGATCATGGCGACACCGCCTCATAATTTTCCCTACAAAGAGACTACATCTCCTGGGTTGCCCGAATCGTCTCCGTGATGATAAAATTCGGATGCCGCGCTTACAGCGTGAAGGTAAGACCTGAATAAGGCCTGGCAACGCATTTCACTGCGCACTACCAGAAATATATCCGTGCCTGTAGGCACGATGAACATGCCTTGACAGACGCGTCGAGTGCTCACATCCATATAACTAGAATTCGACTCCTGTAAGACCTCCACGGCCTGAGTCAAATTACACCAGCACTCTTCCGGATTCGAGTTCGGGGACTCGAATTTGAGTAGATTGCGTTGTTTCACCCTAAGGTGGTTAACTAATACCGATACTTCGGTTACATCAGGCACGTATATCAACAGTCCCTATGACATAAATAAAAGCAGTCGAAAATGTACTCATTCAGGCACTCAAAGACTTCAAAAAAGTCCCCAGTCGAATCTGCGATTCCACTGGACACTCGGGGGCTACTGACATGGGTATGCACTATAGGTACTCGAGCTTGGTATATACGGTCCAAATATGTATAGGCCCACGGTGTCACCAAGGCCCAGATGGAAGGACTCGAGTAACCTGCGGACTCTCGATTGCTTGAAGATCAAGAAAAAGCTAAAGATAGAAAGTTTGAAGGGGAAAACCCTAACTTGTAACCGACTCGACCTGCTACCCGAGATCTAGCCTATCTATATAAAGGCTAGGAGGGGGCGGCGAGGAGGACGCGTGCAACCCTAGTTTCCACAACCTTCGCCAGATTACATCTGCGCACCATTGTAACTTTTGATTCCTTCAATAATTCCACGAGCAGACAAGCAGGAGTAGGGACCTCTACGAGGCCTGAACCTGGGTAAATCCTTTGTCCCCTGTGTGCTTGTTTGCTAGCCGATAGATGTCTCCAGCGCTCCCTCCTTCTCCAAAACCTAAGTCCATAACAATGGGCATTGATGAGTTAAACCCTCGTCAGCAGCCATTTTATTAATCAATGAAGATTGAGCTTCAGATAGAGATGATATATTTCTTTCAGCATTAGAGAGTTTCAATTGTAAACCAGGAATTTCCCTATTTAGACTCTCAAGTTGATGGCTAATGTTCTTCAAAATGATAGATTGTTCCTCCATAGTTTTAGTAAATAGCTTATTTTGCTCATATTGCATTTGCATGAAGTTTTTAGTGGCTATTTCAACTTCTAAAATTCTTCCTTCACTAGGTAATTCAGATTTACCATTATAGCCATAAGTAGTATTAGGAGGATAAGGCTTATAATTGTTGTTACCAAAATTGTTCCTATAAGCATTATTACCATAAGCATTGTTGCCAAAGTTGTTATTTCTTATGAAGTTCACATCAACTTGCTCTTTTTGAGCAACCAAATAAGCTAGAGGAACATTATTTGGATCAATATGGGCTTTCCCATTAACAAGCATAGACATAATCATATCAATCTTATCACTCAAGGAGGAGGTTTGCTCAACAGAAATTACCTTCTTACCTTGTGGAGCTCTCTCAGTATGCCATTCAGAATAATTAAGCATCATATTGTCCAGAATTTTTGTTGCAGCACCCAAAGTGATGGTCATAAAGGTACCTACAGCAGTTGAATCCAATAGGTTCCTTGAAGAATGATTCAATCCTGCATAAAAAGTTTGGATGATCATGCAAGCAGTCAGTCCATGAGTGGGGAAATTCTTTACCAAAGATTTCATTCTTTCCCAAGCTTGAGCAACATGCTCATTATCAAGTTTTTTAAACTTCATTATTTCACTTCTCATGGATATAATCTTAGCAGGACGATAGTATTTTCCAATAAAAGCATCTTTGCACTTAGTCCAAGAATCAATATTATTCTTAGTTAAGGAATTCAACCATTCAAAGAGAAAGGAAACAATTTAAGTTTAATAATATCACCATCTATATCCCTATGCTTTTGCATCTCACAAACTTCAACAAAGTTATTTAGATGGGAAGCAGCATCTTCATTACCAATACCAGAAAATTGTTCTCTCATAACAAGATTGAGCAAAGCAGGTTTTATCTCAAAGAAAGTATTTTCATCCATAGGTGGAGCAATAGGTGTGCTCATAAAATCATTGTTGTTGGTGCTAGTGAAGTTACACAACTTAGTGTTCTCAAGAGTAGTCATTTTTTGGGGTTTCAAATAAGAAAGCAAACTAGTAAAACTAATTTTTTTGTGTTTTTTGAAGAACAAAACAAGCAAACAAAGCAAAAAGAAACTAAGCAAAACAAAAACAATAAAGTAAAGAGATTGGTTATGAGGGACTCCCCTTGTGAAGATGTCCTTGACTCCCCGGCAACGGCGCTAGAAAAATCTTTGCTGGCTCGTGGTTGATGTAGAGCTCGTTGGGAACCCCAAGAGGAAGGTATGATGAGCACATCAGCAAGTTTTCCCTCAGTTATGAGACCAAGGTTTAATCGAACCAGTAGGAGCAAGGAAACACCCCAAAGGTGTTACTAGCTGAGCTTTGGCAGGGCGCACTACCGGTGCTAGTAGCAACGTGGAGACCTGCACAACATAACCACAGAACTTTGTCCCCAACTTGCGATGAGGTTGTCAATCTCACCGTGTTTTGCGGAAAACAAAGGATTAAACGTATCGAATGGAAAGAAGTAAAAGTTTGCAGAAAGTAAACACAAAGCAGTAAAAGATTGTAGATTGTATGTAAAAGACAAGGACCGGGATCCATAGTTCACTAGAGGTGGCTCTCCTTAGATAGATAACATGCTGGGTGAACAAATTACAGCGGGGCATTTGACAAACACCGAGAAAGCAATACATGCATATACTAATCATCTTGACTCCTCTGAGACTTGATTGGGCATTACAACATAATACATAGACCGCCATCCAACTGCATCTATGACTAATAATCCACCTTCAGGTTATCATCCGAACCCCTCCAGTATTAAGTTGCAAGCAATAGATTATTGCTTTACGAACCGCGTGTAAAGTAAACAATACAATTGTTCTATTAACAAAGGATCGTTGTTTTCTCCCTAGTAGCAACAGTACATCTAGTACCTTAGAGATTTCTGTCACTTCCCCAGATTACTAGAGGCATGAACCCACTATCGAGCATAAATACTAACTCTTGGAGTTGGTAGCATCTACTTGGCCAAGATAGCTACTAACAACGGAAAGCATGCAAGATCTCAAATAACAAAGACATGATAGAATCAATAATCAATCTGAAATAGCATCTCAATATCCATCGGATCCCCGCAAGCACAACATGTATGGATTACAAATAGATGATCTTGATCATGAACGGAGCTCACAAGATCTAAACATGAAAGCACAAAGGAGGAGAAACCAGCCATCTAGCTACTACATGGATCCGTATTCCAAGGATGAACTACTCACGAATCACACCGGAGGCTTGCATGGTGATGAAGAAGGCCTCCAGGGTGAATTCCCCTCTCCGGCAGGGTGCCGAGAAGAGCTTCAGATCCCTCCCAATCTAGGGATGGAGATGACGGCGGCTATAGACTCTTTCGTGGATTTTTGATCGGGTCCTTAGGGTTTTCGTCCCGAGGGAAACTTATAGGCAGAAGGAGAGGCCGAGGGGGTGCCGGGAGCCACCACACCGGCCCCTGGCGCGGGCCAGGCCTGACCGCGCGGCCAGGTGGTAAGGCTGGCCCTTGGACCCTCTCTGTCTCGTATTCTAGCACTTGATCCCTTTCGGAAAAATAGGCACTTTGGCTTTTGTCCCGTCCAATTCCGAGAATATTCATTTTCTGACTTCCCTGGAACCAAAAACAGCAGAAAACAGGCAGCTGGCACTGTGGCTCTTGTTAATAGGTTAGTCCAAGAAATCATATGAAAAGTACTCCAAAGTTGGAACAAGACACAAGAAAGTGGATAAAACTAAGCATGGAACATCAAAAATTATAGATACATTTGCAATGTATAACCCCTCCAGTATTAAGTTGCAAGCAACAGATTATTGCTTTACGAACTGCGTGTAAAGTAAACAATACGATTGTTCTGTGAACAAAGGATTGTTGTTTTCTCCTTAGTAGCAACAGCACATCTAGTACCTTAGAGATTTCTGTCACTTCCCTAGATTACCAGAGGCATGAACCCACTATCGAGCATAAATACTAACTCTTGGAGTTGCTAGCATCTACTTGGCCAAGATAGCTACTAACAACGGAAAGCATGCAAGATCTCAAATAACAAAGACATGATAGAATCAATAATCAATCTGAAATAACATCTCAATATCCATCGGATCCCCGCAAACACAACATGTATGGATTACAAATAGATGATCTTGATCATGAACGGAGCTCACAAGATCTAAACATGAAAGCACAAAGGAGGAGAAACCAGCCATCTAGCTACTACATGGATCCGTAGTCCAAGGATGAACTACTCACGCATCACACCGGAGGCTTGCATGGTGATGAAGAAGGCCTCCAGGGTGAATTCCCCTCTCCGGCAGGGTGCCGGGAAGAGCTTCAGATCCCTCCCGATCTAGGGATGGACATGACGGCGGCTACAGAATCTTTCGTGGATTTTTGATCGGGCACTTAGGGTTTTCGTCCTGAGGGCAACTTATAGGCGGAAGGAGAGGCCGAGGGGGTGCCAGGGCTGGCCTCACCACCCCCTGGCACGGACCAGGCTGGGCCGTGCGGCCAGGTGGTGGGGTGGCCCCTGGTCCCTCTCCGTCTCGTATTCTGGCACTTGATCCCTTCCGGAAAAATAGGCACTTTGGCTTTTGTCCCATCTAATTCCGAGAATATTCATTTTCTGACTTTCCTGGAACCAAAAACAGCAGAAAACAGGCAGCTAGCACTATGGCTCTTGTTAATAGGTTATTCCAAGAAATCATATGAAAAGTACTTCAAAGTTGGAACAAAACACCAGAAAGTGGATAAAACCAAGCATGGAACATCAAAAATTATAGATACATTTGCAATGTATCACTCCACGGGCTCCACTCCGTTCTTCATGGTGCACGGTGCTGAAGCGGTGCTACCCGCAGAAGTGCGCTACAAAGCCCTGCGAGTGGTTGCTTACAGCGAGCACGAGCCAACTCTTGCACTCAAAGACTCCGTCGACCTCCTCGATGAGGCACGTGAGATTGCAGCAGAGAGATCAACGATCTATCAGCAAAACCTCTGCAACTACCACAACAGAAGGCTACGCCCTAGATCCTTCGTCAAAGGAGATCTGGTCCTGCGACTAAAGAAGCAAGGGCACCTCAAACTCGAGTCCCTTTGGGAAGGACCTTATGTGATTACTGAAGTAATCCCAGGTGGTGCCTATCGCCTCAAAGACCTAGCAAGCGGAGTCGCATACTTCAACCCCTGGAACGTCGTGCAGCTGTGTCACTTCTACCCCTAGTCATTTTTACATTACAAATAAGGCTATTCAACCAGGCTACTTAGCCACACGTTGTACCTTATACTATTCTGCGAATAAATAAAACTAAGTGCCTCAAAACTCTGTGTATTTTTCTATCTTCTTGCAATTTCATCACTCGGGGGCTGCGCCACCCTTCACACCTTCGTTCTACGAACAAATTGCAGTATCCTGAGTAGCTGACACACTACCAATCGAACCCTTGATAAACACCAACCCAGTTGCAACGCACCTGACAGGTTGGCAAGGTGCTGAGATAAATACATGTTAGGCTAACGAAAAGGAACTACAAAGTACAATACACTCGAAAATTATACAAGCTAGCAAGCTCTTCACATATCAATGGGTATTAAATACACCCAACATAATCATACGAACTTTATAGCACTTATACATCTATGTGCAGGATACAAATTACACTACTACTGCAAAAGATGAACATTCGTCTGCCCTTCAAAGAAGTCGACGATGTCCTCCGCTGGCTGATCAACTGCCTGGTAGTTCGGCACCATGTTCCAGGTCATCCCTTCTGGTGGCGGCGGACGTCCAGTAGCAACAAACACTATGTCCATATCTGGCTGATGCAGTCGCACCAGCGACAGGCAGCCTTCGCACCTGCGACCAGTTGCTGTCACACACACTCGTGGACCGCGCTTATATCTTGAAATTTCGTCAAGAGAGCCAACAGGCTTGAAGGGATGGCGTCCAGCGAAAACATCATCTGATAAATGTGCCTAAGACACGACTGTGCCTTCTTCAAGCATTGAAGCACTCGAGAAGAACGATCCTGCAGGGTTGCCAACATGACTGCACGGTCGTGGTCCACCCAAAAATACCCACTAGCCTGCAGCTACTCCTGGGTCAGGTTATTCATATGAATGGCCACCCGGTCCTTCTCATCCTGCGGGTGACGAGCGCTAACAACTACACCAAGCAAGAAGCAAAGTGTAAGGACAAGGCATCGCCGCGACTGACTAAAATACAAGATGAGAAGACATAGAGCTAACATTAAAACTGATCGTTCAATTGCGCCACTTCATCCAAGAGATACTTCTCGCGGGCGGTGGCCTTCTCAGCTTTCGACTTCCACACATCCGCGTTACCGCGAACGATGGGAAACTCACGCTCCATCTGCTTAATACGGTCACGCAGTCGTGGAAGCAACGACAATTCCTCCACCTTTGAACGCGGTTGCACCGTGGTTTCATCGATGGGAGGAGAGTCATGAGCACCACTCGAATGACCACTCGAAGGACCCTAGGTACAATCAAGCAAGAGGAAAATGAGACCAATCATACATCGATAAAAGGAGGATTACATTCAAATTCGATAAAAGTATCAAGGGGGCACCCCCACAAAATGCGAACCAACAAAAGAAGCTACACCTATTACAAAGGGCAACTACGGAGCAATCTGCTTCTTCGACTTAGACTTCGACTTCGGGGGCTTCATCGCATCCGTGGCAGTCTCTGACACCACGGACTTGCCGGTGGTAGCCCCAGATGCCATAGTATTCACCGCCTTTGCTCGCCGTCGCTCCTCAGAGTATTTTCTGACTGTCTCGATAAGCTGAGGCCCATACTTACCACAGCTACTAACGAAGGGAGGAAACACTACCTGCTGGCCATCAGCGTCGATATGCATCGCCTCAGAGATCACGCCGGGATCGAACTCCATGCCATGGGCTTGCGCCATCGCGAGTGCCATGGTGGCGCCGACAGATCGCTGGGAGTTCTTGAAGTCCATGGGAATACCTCCAGCGAAGGATTCCACCAGGTCATCAAGATTGTCGATTAGGCTGGCCTTGGGAGTCAAGTCCTCCCGGAGGTAACTCAGCACACCTTTGACCTTCCCAACGTTCCTTGGAGGGAGACACCGCGGTCCTCGACTGCGGCCATAGCACCAGCTAGCGCATCCTCGCGACGCAATGCACGGGCATCAAAGCTGAGGCCAGCGGCATCTGAAGAGTACAAGGTGTTAGCACAAGGACAAGAAAACCAAGATAAGGAAACATGCAAGGGAAAGCAGCACAAATACCTGAAAGCACCTTTGCAGTAGAGAAAAGACGTTCCACGAACAACTTCTCCCTCTCAGCAGTAGAAGCGCGTAGATCTTCCTCACGCTTCTGCGTTTCCTCCAAGGCTGCGAGTGCCTCGTCGCGCTTCTTCTCTGCCGCTGCAAGCCCCTTCTCGAGGGAAGTAACACGACGGAGAAGCTCGTTATGCTCCCCTACAAAAGGATAGAGCCCGACAAAACAGAGTTCGTGAAGTCCTACATAAGCAGAGCCAAGAGAGAATACCACTACAAACCTTCGACTGCGCGGTGGCGATTGTCCAGCAGGGCGTGCTGTCGACCCAAAGCAAGGATTTTCTCCGCAAGGCGAGCAGAGATTCCTTCACAATGAGCTATACCAAGAGAAACAAAGACTTAGCATCAACCAAAAGCACAAATTCGACTTCTAACAGCAAAAAAGACACTCACGTGTTCCTCCAAGACTCTGAAGATGCCTATCGGGCAGTCGTCCGTGCAACCATCTGGTGCTCCCTAGCATGTGGGGAACTCGAAGAATTGGCGCTGGAGTGGGCCGCCACTAGAGGATAAGAAGATCGTGTGGCCACCTCATTGGTCTTGGAGTTTGCGACTCTAGATTCTTTCACAAATTGGACGTAGTCAGAAGAAGATGATGCCGTTTGACTGCAAAACATGCCCGGCACCACTTCAGAAAAGCAACTTCGAAGAAAACAAGACGAACCCGCGGATATTAAAACTCACCAGTTGAATTTGTCAAGGTCAAAGGAGTCATCCGACGATTCCTTTCGCAACCATAGCTTCTTCCGAGCGGGAGGAGCCATGGCACGCACAGGCACGGCGGGAATTAGCTCCTCTGAACTAGCAGAGGGACCCTCTGGCGTCGTCAGCGAGGAAGCGTCAGAATCCTTTCTGCGGGAACGCTTGCGAGTGCCGTGGCCACTGGACTCAGGGGCTTCCTCCTCTTCTTCAATCGGGGTGTTCGAATCCAACTCATCCTCTTCCACCGCTTCACGCGGGATAACCCCTTCAGGCTGAGGTGGGAAGTTGGAGGCCACTTTCCAATCCTGCAATCAGAAGAAACATCAGTACATATTAAGCACTTGGCAACCAATCGAAAAATGAAGACTACTTCACAGGAAAGCTCTACCTCAGGTGGAGGGTTGTTGGCATCGAAAGGGGGCATGACTGATTCGCCTGGGAGATCCTCCTTGGAGGTGTACTTGGTCACCAGTCGCAACCTCCTATCTACCTCGCCCGCAGAAATGCCCTCCACAGATATGCGAGTAACATCGCCATCACTGACCCAGCGGTACATCAGATGGACTCTAGCCTGCAGAGGCTGGATGCGGCGGCACAACCACGTGCGAATGAGAGCAGCGCCACCCTCTTCTTTGCCTATGCGACCTTCGAGGTCGCAGACACGCTGATACAGCATCTCCGTCTCCTCGGACTCGCCATGCATCACGACATTCTTCCAGGAGCGCCTCCTCTTGCAAGCCACCACGGGATCGAAGGGTGCGAGTCTGTAGTGCTCTCCGTCAGCCTTATGCTCGCGGATGTAGAACCACTTATCTCTCCACCCCTGGACAGACGCGGTGAGCTTGATATCAAAGTAAGTGGGGGAAGAGTCGACGTGGATCCCGCAGCCTCCTACGTCATAGACTACCGAACTCGACCCCGACTGACGTTTGAGCTTAAAAAGCTTCTTGAACAGACCAAAGTGTGGCTCGATTACGAGCCAGCACTCGCACAGGGTGATGAAATAGGCGATGTGGAGAATCGAATTTGGGGACAGCTGGTGCAGCTGGAGACCATAAAAACAGAGAAGACCCCTAACGAAAGGATGCAGGGGAAGAGAGAGATCGCGGATGATGAACACAAAGAACATCACCCGGAAACCCACAGGAGGAATGGGAATTACTTCCTCGCCAGGCACGCGGGAGTCGCCTTCCACGGGAGGAAGTGCTCCATCTTGACGAAGATTGAACAACTCCGGGCTTGACGGTGGATGGGCGCCAGGACCAATTGGTGACGCGAGTCCCTGCACCCTTCTTCTTCCTAGCGCTGGCGATGCTGGTGCCCATGGTGGCGGCGCCTCCCTTCTTCTTGGTGGCGACAATGGCGGCCGCAGATCTAGTGGCAGAACCTCCTTTCTTCTTGCCCATCTTGCGATGGCGATGCGAGCGTAAGAAGTAACTGGGGAAGACGCAGAGCTGGTTCAGTGCCACGGAGAAGAGGTGCGCAAAGGAGCAGGAAGAGCAACAATGGCGAAGGAAGCGCGAGCAAGAAGAGAGATGAGGAAAAATTACCGCAGTTGCGCTACTACTTAACCTCCTAGCGGATGTCATCCAACGGCCAGCAGGAACCCTATTGGACGCGTGGCACACATTGCCATTGATGTGTGGCGAAGGTGAATCATGAATCGTCCCCCACTACTCCCATTACATGCGGAAATTGAGGAGATGCGGTTAAAATAGAAGATTACGCATGCCCAGTCAAATCAAAGTCAGAAAGTGGGACCCACTTCTCATCACGTCCTGTCAAGACCGCTCACGCGGGCAACTGAAGTCATCATGTCGTCAGCACTGATATCATCAATTTCAGCAGAAGAACATTTTGACTACTTTAGTCCTTGCTCGGGTCTTCGACTCAACTAAGCACTAACAGGAGCGCTGGCCGCGCACCCGAAAGAATTTTTATGCAGGTGTATAAGCTTAACGAAAAACCATCACTCGAATCAATGATTCGATTGAGAATTACGGGTTACTCCCATAGGGAGCGCTGGAAGCACATTCGACTGAAACAAGCATAAAAAGACGACAACAGTCGCACAATGTTTTTAGTGCCCACTCGAGTCTATGACTCGAATAGGCACTCGGGGGTTACTCCCATAGGGAGCGCTGGTCACACA
The DNA here is from genome assembly GCA_916181665.1 of Avena sativa. Lineage (NCBI taxonomy): Eukaryota > Viridiplantae > Streptophyta > Magnoliopsida > Poales > Poaceae > Avena > Avena sativa. The sequence continues at coordinate 75,429,626 of OV702292.1, read as the reverse complement.
CCCTATGATTATTTTTCCTTGTACATCGTACTGTGTGTCGATAACATCCACACTCGAATACTATGGCGAATCCGCCTCATATTTTCCCTACAAAGATATTACGTCTCCTGGGCCACCCGAATCATCTCCGTGATGACAAAAATTCGGATGCCGCGCTTACAGCGTGAAGATAAGACCCGAATAAGGCCTAGCAATGCATCTGCTATGCACTACCAGAAATATATCCGTGCCTGCAGGTACGATAAACATGCCTTGACAGATGCATCAAGTGCTCACATTTATACACTGGAATTCGACTCCTTTAAGACCTCCACGGCCTGAGTCGAATTACGCCAGCACTTTTCCGAATTAGAGTTTGGGGACTCGAGTTTGAGTAGATTGCGTTGTTTTGCCCTAAGGAAGTTAACTAATAGCGATACATCGGATAAATCAGGCACGTATATTTGACAATCCTATGACACAAATAGAACACCCGAAAATATGCTCAGTCATGCACTCGAAAGACTTCATAAAGTCTCCAGTCGAATATGTGATTCCACTGGACACTCGGGGGGCTACTGACATGGGTATACCCTACAGGTACTCGAGTTTGGCATATATGGTCCAGATATGGCAGAATCCCACGGCGTTGCCAAGTCCCAATTAAGGATTCGGGTGACTTACAAACACTCTGATTGCTTGCAGCACAAGAAGAATCTTAAGATAGAAAGTTCAAAGGGACGAACCCTAATCTGTAACCGACTCGACCTGCTACCCAGACCTAGCCTATCTATATAAAGGCTAGGAGGGGCAGCGAGGAGGACGATCACAACCCTAGTTTCCACAACCATCACTAGATTGCATCTGTGCACCCCTATAACTTTCGACCCCTCGATAATTCCAAGAGAAGACAAGCAAGAGTAGGGACCTCTACGAGTCCTGAACCTGGGTAAACCTTGCGTCCCTGTGTGCTTGTTTGCTAGCCGATTGATGCCTCCAGCGCTCCCTCCTCCAAAACTCAAGTCCATAATAATGGGTATTGATGAGTTAAACCCTCGTAACCTACCAAATAGCTCAAGCTATATTCCAAAGTATACTATCATGTGTTAGTCATTATTTAGCTTCCAAACACTATTATTATGGGTATGGGTGACATGGAGAAGTTAGTCGTGGGGTGACCATGAACTAATTGGGCATAGAGTACCCCTTCCAAAAAAGAAATAAGAGGATGCATGCGCTAAAAGATGAGGGAAAAACCCTCCATAGAAGGGGTACCACCGCTAAAATGAGGGCAAAAACCCTCCAAATATTTATATGATTTTAAGAGGTGAGAAGAGTGAGTATGTAGAGGCTAGGCCTTTCCAAAAATCAAACAAGCAAAAAGTTGCACAAAAAAAGAGGAAAGAAGCAACAATTGCCAAAACAAGAATGCCAAAAAGAATCAGATAATGAGGAGCAATGGAACCAAACACTAATGATGAACTATGCTTCAACCATAAACTTAATAGCAAGTGTTTGGAAGATAGCTTGTGTCTCACATATGATATTCCCTACTTGCCAACCATACACTTAACCTCCTTTGCAAAATATTCTGACCATAGGACCACCACTATATATATATATACTTTTCTCGATGCAAAGAATGCACTATTGCCGCATGGTACTATATGCATTTGTGTTAGTCAATATAACTTTGTGTTGTCAAGTATGATATTATAATAAGTATCACTTTATGCTATTCTTGCTTGTTGTTATTCTCTAAACAAATGAACCGTTTAACTTTTTGTGATACTTGCTAGTGAAAAGAAGCACCAAACTCCAAATCTCATGTTAGTTTTATCACCTTCATGATCGAGGACAAGCATAGGTTAATCTTGGGGATGTTGATGCATGTAAAATGCATACATGAACTTTGTAGTTTGTTGATATGAATTCCCACATATTTGCTACATATATGATGTTATATCCATATTTTACATTCATTTATGGGGATTTACCAATGATCCCCTTTATTTTGGTTATAACCCTGCAGGACATCAAAACCCTGTTTTGCATACTTTTACCTTTCAAGGATCTAAACAAAGTCAAATAGAGCTAGGATTTCGGGATCATTAATATTTCATCAAGAGAAGCACCCGGAGCACTTGGACCTCACCAGATGGACCAGGAGGCCCAAGATAGACTAGGTGGCACGCCCAGTAAGGGTGGGCGCGCCACCTAGGCTATTTTCTCCTCGTTCGTCGGTTCTCTTTGATCTTTCGCCCACTCCTTCCGTATGACCTAAAAACTACTATATAAAGGGTCTCTCTGGAGTTCCTCGAGGGGAGTGATACATTGCAAATGTATCTATAATTTTTGATGTTCCATGCTTAGTTTTATCCACTTTCTTGTGTTTTGTTCCAACTTTGGAGTACTTTTATTATGATTTCTTGGATTAACCTATTAACAAGAGCCATAGTGCCAGCTGCCTGTTTTCTAATGTTTTTGGTTCCAGAAAAGTTAGAAAATGAATAATCTCGGAATTGGACGGGACAAAAGCCAAAGTGCCTATTTTTCCAGAAGGGATCAAGTGCTAGAATACGAGACGGAGAGGGGCCAGGGGCCGTCCACACCACCTGGCCGTGCGGCCAGGCCTAGCCCGTGCCAGGGGGTGGTCTGGCTGACCCCAGCACCCCCTCGCCCTCTCCTTCCGCCTATAAGTTGCCCTCGGGACGAAAACCCTAGGTACCCGATCAAAATTCCATGAAAGAGTCTATAGCCGCCGGCATCTCCATCCCTAGATCGGGAGGGATCTGAAGCTCTTCCCGGCACCCTGCCGGAGAGGGGAATTCACCCTGGAGGCCTTCTTCATCACCATGCAAGCCTCCGGTGTGATGCGTGAGTAGTTCATCCTTGGACTACGGATCCATGTAGTAGCTAGATGGCTGGTTTCTCCTCCTTTGTGCTTTCATGTTTAGATCTTGTGAGCTCCGTTCATGATCAAGCTCATCTATTTGTAATTCATACATGTTGTGTTTGCGGGGATCCGATGGATATTGAGATGCTATTTCAGATTGATTATTGATTCTATCATGTCTTTGTTATTTGAGATCTTGCATGATTTCCATTGTTAGTAGCTATCTTGGCCAAGTAGATGCTAGCAACTCCACGAGTTAGTATTTATGCTCGATAGTGGGTTCATGCCTCTGGTAATCTGGGGAAGTGATAGAAATCTCTAAGGCACTAGATGTGTTGTTGCTACTAGGGAGAAAACAACGATCTTTTGTTCATAGAACAATTGTATTGTTTACTTTACACGCAGTTCGTAAAGCAATAATCTGTTGCTTGCAACTTAATACTAGAGGGGGTTCGGATGATAACCTGAAGGTGGATTGGTCTATGTATTATGTTGTAATGCTCAATCAAGTCTCAAAGGAGTCAAGATGATTAGTATATGCATGCATTGCTTTCTCGGTGTTTGTCAATTGCCCCACTGTAATTTGTTCACCCAGCATGTTATCTATCTAAGGATAGCCACCTCTAGTGAACTATGGATCCCGGTCCTTGTCTTTTATATACAATCTACAATCTTTTACTGCTTTGTGTTTACTTTCTGCAAACTTTTACTTCTTTCCATTCGATACGTTTAATCCTTTGTTTTCCGCAAAATACGGTGAGATTGACAACCTCATCGCAAGTTGGGGACAAAGTTCTGTGGTTGTGTTGTGCAGGTCTCACGTTGCTACTAGCACCAGTAGTGCGCCCTGCCAAAGCTCAGCTAGTAACACCTTTGAGGTGTTTCCTTGCTCCTACTGGTTCGATTAAACCTTGGTTTCATAACTGAGGGAAACTTGCTGCTGTGCTCATCATACCTTCCTCTTGGGGTTCCCAACGAGCTCTACATCAACACCACGCACCAAGCACTTTTCTGGGCGCCGTGTATTGAGCCATCAAGCGATTTTCTGGCGCCGTTGATGGGGACGAATAAGAAGAAACTCCCACATCAACTACACGCCAGCAGCGATTTTCTGGCGCCGTTGCCGGGGAGTCAAGGACATCTTCACAAGGGGAGTCCCTCATAACCAATCTCTTTACTTTGTTGTTTTTGTTTTGCTTAGTTTTCTTTTTGCTTTGTTTGCTTGTTTTGTTCTTCAAAAAACACAAAAAAAATTAGTTCCTTTCTTAAGTTGCATTTATGACTAGCTCTGCTCCAATCACTATTTCATTATGGATAGCTCACTCAGTTTCCTATTTGGGAACAGTTTTATGAACCACCGCATGCTAGAACCTCCATGGAAGAAGAAATTGCTGAAACTGGAAGCTCATTGGATGAAAAAGAGGAGGAGAGTGATGATCAAGAGGAGGAAGAATGGATCTACCCATCCCTACCTTCTAATGAGAGTAACTCTTTACCCCTTACATTATTTGATTGTCCCCCATGCTTACCAAAGGAGGACGAATGTCATGTTCCTGAGGATTCTTTTGAAAATGTTTATAATAAAGCTCTAGTGTTTGTAGATCATGAAAAGCATGCTTTATGTGATAGTTATATTGTTGAGTTTATTCATGAGGCTACTGAAAATTATTATGAGAGAGGAAAATATGGTTGTAGAAGTTTTCATGGTATTGAGACACCTCTCTATGTGCTGAAAGTTTTGAAGTTGCTCTTGTTTTATCTACCCATTCTTGCTACTATGTGCTTCTTTGATTTATTTTCTTACAAGTTTCCTATGCATAGGAAGTGGGTTAGACTTAAATGTGTTTTTAATTTGCTTCTTGATGCTCTCTTTTACTTCAATTCATATTTCTTATGTGAGCATATTCTCAAACTATCATGCCTAACTTAAAGGCATTAAAGAAAAGTACTTGTTGGGAGATAACCCAAGAGTTTTAGTTGAGTCTTGGAAGTTATTAATTCAGTAATAACCGCTCCTTATTATTTTTATTTGCTTTTTGTGCCAAGAGTAACCTCTAATGAGAGTGAAGTAATGATTGGGAAAGTTGCTGTCCCGAAACAGATTTCTGTGCTTCACCGTAAACATTCCTGAGAGAGCTCTATACGTCGGATTGAGCTGTAATTTTTTGTGCTTCTGCCCCAGGTTGTTATCTAACTTTAGTTAGTTCAACACTTTTTGATTTGAGAAACAGAAGGTCTTCTAAAAAATTCGTCTTTACCTGCTGGTCTGTTTTGACAGGTTTCTGCCATTTTCTGCATTTGCTTCTTGTTAGTTCCTTCTTGAGTTCCTTTGGGGAATTGAGATTTTTGAGGGAAGTGCTACAGTAGCTAGTGTTCTAATGGAAGTTTATTTGGTGTTAGAACTGAAACTTGAGACTTATTTATCTTAAGTGCACTAATGTTGCTAATGAGATTGTGTGAAGTTTTGTATGAAGGAAAAATTTCAGGTGTATGGAAGGAATGAGTAATGAGATGAAGGATGGACTAAAGCTCAAACTTGGGGATGCCATGCGTGTCACCCCAAGAAATATCCAAGAAGTACAAGCGTCAAAGCTTGGGGATGCCCAAGGCATCCCCTTCTTTATCAATAAAAATTCCAGATTTCTTCCAAACGCTTCATTTTTATTGTTTCGTGCACAGTTGTGTTTCTCTTGGAACGTCTTCCTTTTCGTTTTCATTTTGGTTTTTAGTTTGCTTGGTTTGTTTAGTTTTCTGAATAAGTTGGTTGGACCCCCTCTTTCACACTTTGGTTTGCAAATAGTTTTGTTTGGTTTGGAAAAGAGTAGGAAAGTTCATGCTTATGTGGTAAAAAGAGCTCGTTTTTGACTGTGGCTATGCTTTGTCATGCCATGCTTGATATTGTTTTTGTAGGGGTTCGTAGCATGGAAAACAAAAATTTTCTATCGCATACAAACAAACAAGCCAAGATCTATCTATTAGATTGCAGCAACGAGTCGATGGAATAACTCACCCTCGAAGATTCCAAAGTGTTTAACGAGAGCAGATTCTCGTGGGTGATGTAGTCGTACTCTTTCCGATCTCAAGATCGCGTAGACGATCCTTCCGGCGCCGCGTTCCCGCAGCGCTCCCGCAGTCGGTCACACGTTCGGTACTCGACGAAGACCTTCCTCTCCCTTGTTCCAGCAGGCAGCGGAGGTTGTAGCACTCTCCTCGCGATTCCGGCAGCACAACGGCGTGGTACCGGAGGTAGAGGGGAAATCCCGCAGGGCTTCGCCTTAAGCCGGTGCGAGTATGGTGGAGCTTATGAGAGAGGCTATTAGTGGTCTAGTAATTAGACACACCAATTAGAAGGCTCTAAACCAATTAGAAGGCTCTAAACCGAATAGCTCTAAACCGGGGTCTAGATCTAGGGTTTAGTTTAGAGGATAGGAAACTTGTGTGTGTAGGAGGGGAGCCCTGCCCCTCCTTATATAGGTGGGAGGGCTGGCCGGCCAAGGGGAGGAGTTCCTCCCCAACTCGGCCTAGGGAGGTGCGCCGGCCAAGGGGAGGAACCCTCCTCCAACTCGGCCTCCACCTCTCCTCCTCTTTTCCCACTTCCCAAAACTGCCGTTTGACTTTCAAACTAGCCGTTTGACTTTTCAATTTAGGATTTAAATAAATCCTTTATTTGGGACAGCAAGAATACTTAGTACATGATGCAATCATTCCAATATGTAATGACACACTCATGTACCCTTCCCCCTCCGGAGTGCCGGACATTCCGGGACCTTCTAGAATGTTCCCGATGAAAACACCGGAACCATTCCCCAACTCCAAAACGGGACTTTCCTTATATGAATCTTATTCTCCGGACCATTCCGGATCACCTCGTGATATCCCGGATCCCATCCGAGACTCCGAACAACATTCGGTCTCTTTCTCATAATACCATAACTACTCAAACAACGTCGAATCCTTAAGTGTGTCTCCCTACGGTTCGTGAATTATGCGGACATGATCGAGACACTTCTCCGAACAATAACCAATAGAGGAATCTGGAAATTCATATGGCTCCCACATATTTCTACGATTACTTTGCGATCGAATGAACCACTTACATACGATACCAATTTCCCTTTGTCTCACGATATGTTACTTATCCGAGGTTATGATCGTCGGTATCTCTGCATACCTAGTTCATCCTCGTTACTGATAAGTACTCTTTTCTCGTTCCCGTGATATGTGATCCCTTGTGACCAAGTCACATGCTTGCAAGCTAATTGGATGACATTTCACCGAGAGGGCCCAGAGAATATCTATCCGTCATGTGGATGGACAAATCCCACTCTTGATCCATGTGTTTCAACCAATACTTTCCGAACACTCAATGCCACCTTTATAGCCACCCTGTTACGGTGTGGTGTTTGATGACATCAAAGCATCCATCCAGCAAAGGTGATATGCATGATCTCATGGTCGAAGGAATTAGGTTACTATGTATCAGAAAGCATATAGCAATTGAACTATTGAAATGACTTGATCTTTATGCTACGCTTGTCTATAGGAGTATGTCCACCATATCATTCTCCTAACGATATGATCTTGTTGTTGATAACATCTCAATGTTCATGACAAAGAAACCACATCATCAATCAACCAACAAGCTAGTGAAGTATAGAGGCTATACTAGGGACTTCAAATTAAGTTTACAAATCACACAAGTATTAATGGTTTCCTTGTTAATACTATTATAGCATGAATGCAAACATTTATCATAAACACAAAGATATATATAATAATAACTATATTTATTATTGCCTCTAGGGCATATCTCCAACAGTCTCCCACTTGCACTAGAGTCATCTAATCTAGATTACATGGTAATATACCGAACACCCATGGCAGTTTGGTGTTGGTCATGTTTTGCCCTCGGGAGAGGTTTAGTCAACGGATCCGCCACATTCAGATCTGTGTGTACTTTGCAAATCTTTATATCCCCATCCTGGATATGTTCTCGAATAGCGTGAAAACGTAGCTTGATATGCTTCAGCTTCTTGTGTGACCTTGGTTCTTGCGCATTGGCTATGGCGCCCATGTTATCACAGTAGATAGACATTGGGTCCAGCGCACTAGGAACCACACCCAGCTCTGTAATGAACTCTTTCATCCATATCGCTTCTTGTGAAGCCTCCGAAGCAGCCATGTATTCCGATTCAGTTGAAGATCTCGCCACAACGCTTTGCTTTGCACTCCTCCAGCTAACTGCTGCACCATAAATACGTATCCAGATTGTGATTTAGAATCATCCGGATCGGTGTTCCAACTAGCATCGGTGTAACCATTAACAACGAGCTGTTCATCACCTCCATAAGAAAGAACCATATCCTTAGTTCTTCTCAAGTACTTAAGGATGTTTTTGACCGCTGTCCAATGATCCACTCCTGGATCACTTTGATATCTGCTAGTTAAACTAACAGCATATGCGATGTCGGGTCTAGTACATAGCATGGCATACATTAGAGATCCTATGGCTGAGGCATAGGGAGTCTTACTCATCCTTTCTCTATCTTCTGCCGATGTCGGACTTTGAGTTTTACTCAAGGTCGTATTGGGCAACATGGGCAAGAACCCTTTCTTGCTATCTTCCATTCCAAACCTCTTTAGAACTTTGTCCAAATATGTACTTTGTGACAATGATATTTGGCGTTTCGATCTATCTCTATAAATCTTTATGCCTAATATGTAAGCTGCTTCGCCAAGATCCTTCATTGAAAAACTATTATTCAAATATTCCTTGACACTATTAAGAAGGTCTACATCATTCCCAATCAACAATATGTCATCCACATACAGTATTAAGAATGCTACAGAGCTCCCACTCACTTTCTTGTAAATACAAGCTTCTCCATAAGTTTGTATAAAACCAAAACTTTTGATTACCTTATCAAAACGTTGATTCCAACTTCGGGATGCTTGCTTCAATCCATAGATGGACCGTTGAAGCTTGCATACCTTGTTAGCATCTTTAGGATCGACAAAACCTTTGGGTTGTATCATATACAACTCTTCATCAATGTCTCCATTGAGGAATGCTGTTTTGACATCCATCTGCCATATCTCATAATCATAATATGCAGCGATTGCTAACATAATCCTCACAGACTTTAGCTTCGCTACTGGTGAGAAAGTCTCATCGTAGTCAACTCCTTGAATTTGTCGAAACCCTTTTGCGACAAGTCGAGCTTTATAGACAGTAACATTACCATCAGCATCTGTTTTCTTCTTGAAAATCCATTTGTTCTCGACAGCCTTCCGGCCATCCGGTAAGTCCACCAAAGTCCATACTTGGTTTTCGTACATGGATCCAATCTCGGATTTCATGGCTTCTTGCCATTTATTGGAATCTGGGCTCATCATCGCTTCCTCATATGTCTCGGGGTCATCGGTGTTGTCCACCAACATGACATTCATAACGGAATCATACCAATCTGGAGTGGTACGAGTTCTCGTTGACCTCCGAGGCTCTGTAGCAACTTCAACCGAAGTTTCATGATCACTATCATTAGCTTCCTCTCTTATTGGTGCAGGCACCACAGGAACTTCTTCCGGTGCTGCGCTACTCGCAATTTCGAGAGAAGGTTCGACAACCTCGTCGAGTTCTACTTTCCTTCCAGTCACTTCTTTCGAGAGAAATTCCTTCTCTAGAAAGGATCCATTCTTGGCAACAAAGATTTTGCCTTCGGATCTATGATAGAAGGTATACCCAATAGTTTCCTTCGGGTATCCTATGAAGACGCATTTTTCCGCTTTGGGTTCAAGCTTGTCCGGCTGTAACTTCTTTACATAGGCTTCGCATCCCCAAACTTTAAGGAACGACAATTTAGGTTTCTTCCCAAACCATAATTCATACGGTGTCGTTTCAACGGATTTAGATGGTGCCCTATTTAAAGTGAATGCGGCTGTTTCTAATGCATAACCCCAAAATGATAGCGGTAATTCTGTAAGTGACATCATAGAACGAACCATATCTAAGAGAGTTCGATTACGACGTTCAGACACACCATTACGCTGTGGTGTTCCCGGCGGTGTCAACTGCGAAAGTATTCCACATTTCTTCAAATGCTCGCCAAACTCGTAACTTAGATATTCACCTCCACGATCAGAACGTAGAAATTTAATCTTCTTGTTACGTTGATTCTCTACCTCACTTTGAAACTCCTTAAACTTCTCGAAAGTTTCGGACTTATGTTTCATGAAATAGATATACCCATATCTACTCAAGTCATCCGTGAAGGTAAGAACATAACGATAACCACTGCGCGATGCTACACTCATTGGACCACACACATCGGTATGTATGATTTCCAGTAAGTCCGTAGCTCGCTCCATTATACCAGAAAATGGAGTCTTAGTCATTTTACCCATCAGACATGCTTCGCATCTTTCAAGTGATTCAAAATCAAGTGATTCAAGAAGTCCATCGGAATGGAGTTTCTTCATACGCTTCACTCCAATGTGACCAAGACGACAGTGCCACATATAGGTCAAATTATCGCTTGATTTCAAACGTTTAGCCTCAATGTTATTAATATGTGTATTTCTACTATCGAGATTCAATATGAATAGACCATCTATCAAAGGTGCATGTGCATAAAACACATTACTCATATAAATCGAACAACCATTATTCTCGGATTTAAACAAGTAACTGTCTCGCAATAAACAAGATCCTGATATAATGTTCATGCTTAATGCAGGCACCAAATAACAATTATTTAAGTATAAAACTAATCCCGATGGTAGATGAAGAGGTAGCGTGCCGACCGCGATCACATCAACCTTTGATCCGTTTCCTACGCGCATCGTCACCTCGTTCTTCACTAGCTTCCGTTTATTCTGCAGCTCCTGTTTCGAGTTACAAATATGAGCAACCGAACCAGTATCAAATACCCAGGCACTACTACGAGTACTAGTGAGATACACATCAATAACATGTATATCAGATATACCTTTCTTCTTGATGTTGCCGTTCTTCAAATCCGCCAAGTACCTTGGGCAATTCCGCTTCCAGTGACCTTCTCCCTTGCAGTAAAAGCACTCAGTTTCAGGTTTATGTCCAGCCTTGGTCTTCTTCGTCGGCGTGGTAACTTTCTTACCACCCTTCTTGAAGTGTCCCTTTTGCTTAGACTTGCCTTTCTTGAATTTGGTGGTCTTATTGACCATCAACACTTGGTGCTCTTTCTTGATCTCCACTTCTGCAGATTTTAACATAGCAAATAGTTCTGGCAACTCTTTGTTCATGTTCTGCATGTTGTAGTTCATCACAAAGTTCTTGTAACTTGGTGGTAGTGATTGGAGGATGCGGTAAACTCCCAAAGTATTAGGAATCACTATACCCAAACTTTGAAGTTTATTTGCGTGCCCAGACATCTTAAGCACATGCTCACTTATGGAGCTACCCTCTTCCATCTTGCAGTTAAAGAACTTTTCAGAAGCTTCATAACTTTCAATTGCCGCATGAGTCTCAAAGATTAATTTGAGATCCTCGACAATATCATATGGATCTGACTCTTCAAACCTTTTCTGAAGCTCCGATTCTAAACCATACAAGATAGCACACTGAACTATGGAGTACTGATTCTTCCGAGCAAGGTAAACATTCTTTACTTCATCGGTAGCATCAGCTGCAGGTGGGTCACCTAGCGGTGCATCCAGCACATAGGTCAAATTACCAGCTGTGAGGACAATCCTCAAATTGCGGAACCAATCCGCGAAGTTGCTTCCATTGTTTTTCAACTTTTCTTTCTCTAGGAACGCATTAAAATTGATGGTAGGGGCTGCCATTGATCTACAACATATTTGCAATAGTTTAGACTAAGTTTATGACAAATTGAGTTCAAATTAATTAATGAAATTAAACTAGGTGAACTCCCACTCAAAACAACATCCCTCACATTGTTTTAGTGATCACACGAACCAAATCCACTACATCAACACCGATCATCACGAGAGCTGATATAGTTTTAATGGCGAACAATCATCATGTTCATCATATCTACTATATGATTCATGCTTTGCCTTTCGGCGATCCGTGTTCCTGAGGCCATGTCTGTACATGCTAGGCTCGTCAAGATCAAACCTTAGCTTCCGCATAAGCAAATCTGGCTTGCTTACGTTGTATTCACCCGCGGAATCAAAGACACCCGATCATCACGTGGTGCTTCGAAGCAGCAAGCTTTGGCAACGGTGCATACTAAGGGTGAACACTTTAGAACTTGAAATTTATGTGCATGAGGGATCATCTTATAATGCTACCGTCGTCTACTAAGCAATACAAGATGCATAAAGGATTAACATCACATGCAATTCATAATATGTGATATGATATGGCCTTTCTTCTTTGTGCTTCCGATCTCCATCTTCAAGCACGAATATGATCTCCATCATCACCGGCATAGCATCAAGGTCAATGACGCTTCTCCATGGTTGTCGTCCACCAGCTTCAACTATTACAACTATTTTGAATAGACACGCAGGTCTTAACAGAAATTAAAGACAACCATATGGCTCCTGCCGGTTGCCAACTTACAATAAGGAACATTGCATACATCAAATATAATCACAATCATGGCCATATCACATCACTGCACACCCCTGCAAAACAAAGTTAGACGCTTCTACTTTCTTTGCATATTTTACGTGGTTTGGGGCTTTCCATAAGTGTCGTTCTAACTTACGAACAAGAACCACAACATTGATACTAGCATTGTTGATCACCCGTTGTAAATTGGATCTTTACTATGCTAGGAGAAACAGGCACCCACAAAGCCACTTATGCAAAACGAGTTGCATGTCAAGCGTGGAGCAAGTCTCATGAACGATGTCATGTAAGGTTAGCCCGGGCCGCTTCATCCCAACATACCGCAAGATGCAAAGTACACAAAAAGCAATCTACAATAAAAGCATCAACGCCCACAATGACCATTGTGTTCTACTCGTGCAACAGATCTACATATAGACACGGCTCTGATACCACTGTAGGGGTTCGTAGCATGGAAAACAAAAATTTTCTATCGCATACAAACAAACAAGCCAAGATCTATCTATTAGATTGCAGCAACGAGTCGATGGAATAACTCACCCTCGAAGATTCCAAAGTGTTTAACGAGAGCAGATTCTCGTGGGTGATGTAGTCGTACTCTTTCCGATCTCAAGATCGCGTAGACGATCCTTCCGGCGCCGCGTTCCCGCAGCGCTCCCGCAGTCGGTCACACGTTCGGTACTCGACGAAGACCTTCCTCTCCCTTGTTCCAGCAGGCAGCGGAGGTTGTAGCACTCTCCTCGCGATTCCGGCAGCACAACGGCGTGGTACCGGAGGTAGAGGGGAAATCCCGCAGGGCTTCGCCTTAAGCCGGTGCGAGTATGGTGGAGCTTATGAGAGAGGCTATTAGTGGTCTAGTAATTAGACACACCAATTAGAAGGCTCTAAACCAATTAGAAGGCTCTAAACCGAATAGCTCTAAACCGGGGTCTAGATCTAGGGTTTAGTTTAGAGGATAGGAAACTTGTGTGTGTAGGAGGGGAGCCCTGCCCCTCCTTATATAGGTGGGAGGGCTGGCCGGCCAAGGGGAGGAGTTCCTCCCCAACTCGGCCTAGGGAGGTGCGCCGGCCAAGGGGAGGAACCCTCCTCCAACTCGGCCTCCACCTCTCCTCCTCTTTTCCCACTTCCCAAAACTGCCGTTTGACTTTCAAACTAGCCGTTTGACTTTTCAATTTAGGATTTAAATAAATCCTTTATTTGGGACAGCAAGAATACTTAGTACATGATGCAATCATTCCAATATGTAATGACACACTCATGTACCCTTCCCCCTCCGGAGTGCCGGACATTCCGGGACCTTCTAGAATGTTCCCGATGAAAACACCGGAACCATTCCCCAACTCCAAAACGGGACTTTCCTTATATGAATCTTATTCTCCGGACCATTCCGGATCACCTCGTGATATCCCGGATCCCATCCGAGACTCCGAACAACATTCGGTCTCTTTCTCATAATACCATAACTACTCAAACAACGTCGAATCCTTAAGTGTGTCTCCCTACGGTTCGTGAATTATGCGGACATGATCGAGACACTTCTCCGAACAATAACCAATAGAGGAATCTGGAAATTCATATGGCTCCCACATATTTCTACGATTACTTTGCGATCGAATGAACCACTTACATACGATACCAATTTCCCTTTGTCTCACGATATGTTACTTATCCGAGGTTATGATCGTCGGTATCTCTGCATACCTAGTTCATCCTCGTTACTGATAAGTACTCTTTTCTCGTTCCCGTGATATGTGATCCCTTGTGACCAAGTCACATGCTTGCAAGCTAATTGGATGACATTTCACCGAGAGGGCCCAGAGAATATCTATCCGTCATGTGGATGGACAAATCCCACTCTTGATCCATGTGTTTCAACCAATACTTTCCGAACACTCAATGCCACCTTTATAGCCACCCTGTTACGGTGTGGTGTTTGATGACATCAAAGCATCCATCCAGCAAAGGTGATATGCATGATCTCATGGTCGAAGGAATTAGGTTACTATGTATCAGAAAGCATATAGCAATTGAACTATTGAAATGACTTGATCTTTATGCTACGCTTGTCTATAGGAGTATGTCCACCATATCATTCTCCTAACGATATGATCTTGTTGTTGATAACATCTCAATGTTCATGACAAAGAAACCACATCATCAATCAACCAACAAGCTAGTGAAGTATAGAGGCTATACTAGGGACTTCAAATTAAGTTTACAAATCACACAAGTATTAATGGTTTCCTTGTTAATACTATTATAGCATGAATGCAAACATTTATCATAAACACAAAGATATATATAATAATAACTATATTTATTATTGCCTCTAGGGCATATCTCCAACAGTTTTGGCTTTATGCTTAGTATTCTTTGCTGTAGAATGACTTGTTATAAACAAATGAGATTGCTTAATGTGCCTTGGATGAATCATGCGTTGTTTTAGCATATTAAAGCATAATATAGTGGTATTCTCCTTTGATGCTTTATTTGGGTTGACTTGGCGCATGATCACACCATGTTATGACTATCTCAAGTCACCATAGCCTTTATGATCCTTTAGTTTTCAACTTGTAGTATCACTTTATGCTTTGATCAATGATGTTTTGTCGCTATGCATGATTATGGTCATTATTGCTCTCTTAGTTTGTCGCTCCCAGTCTTTTGCTAGCCTCCACAACAAAGTATGAGTTGCACTCATGCATCCAACTCCCTAAACCAAGTTTTTCCAAAGAGTCCACCATACCTACCTACTAGCTTATGCTATTCCAAGTATATTCATGCTTTTGTTTACCTTCCACTTGTTATGAGAAAACTAGTGATTAAAGCTCTCAAGAACTTGATGGCACACTTACTTTATTGCCTCTAATAAACTTGAATCATTGTGTCTTCTATGTTGTATATGCTTGCACTTATTTGTTGGGAATTAGCAGAACCATGCTTTCATGGGGAACGCTTTCAACATTGCACTTGGTACTTGTACCTAGTTGATATCATGCTCTTTTGTATATGGATGTCGTCGGTGTGAAATGAAAGGGGAGTTTGTAAGTCCATGGAGTTATGTATATGTGTTAGAGAAACGTCTGGGCCGCTGGTCTAATCCATGCTGACATGGTGGAAACCTGCAGCGTAACCATAATGAGCTGTCTATGAAGCATTCTTCTTATAAAAAGAGAGTCCTATTGAGAAAAAAGAGAATAGAAAAAAAGAGATTCTATGAAAAGAGGAAAGAGAGAAAAAGCACCATATTCCCATGGTAAATAAGAAGAATGTTGAGATGCTCGTTGTCTGCTTGCCTAGTTAAGCTTGGGGATGTTGATACATTGCAAATGTATCTATAATTTTTTCTGTTCCATGCTTAGTTTTATCCACATTCTTGTGTTTTGTTCCAACTTTGGAGTACTTTTATTATGATTTCTTGGACTAACCTATTAACAAGAGCCACAGTACCAGCTGCCTGTTTTCTGTTGTTTTTGGTTCCAGAAAAGTCAGAAAATGAATATTCTCGGAATTGGGCGGGACAAAAGCCAAAGTGCCTATTTTTCCGGAAGGGATCAAGTGCCAGAATACGAGACGGGGAGGGGCCAGGGGCCGGCCAGGCTTGGCCCGCGCCAGGGGGTGGTCTGGCCGACCCCAGCACCCCCTCGGCCTCTCCTTCTGCCTATAAGTTTCCCTCGGGACGAAAACCCTAGGTACCCAATCCAAAATCCACGAAAGAGTCTGTAGCCACCGTCATCTCCATCCCTAGATTAGTAGGGATCTGAAGCTCTTCCCGGTCCTTGTCTTTTACATACAATCTACAATCTTTTACTGCTTTGTGTTTACTTTCTGCAAACTTTTACTTCTTTCCATTCGATACGTTTAATCCTTTGTTTTCCGCAAAACACAGTGAGATTGACAACATCATCGCAAGTTGGGGACAAAGTTCTGTGGTTATGTTGTGCAGGTCTCCACGTTGCTACTAGCACCGGTAGTGCGCCCTGCCAAAGCTCAGCTAGTAACACCTTTGAGGTGTTTCCTTGCTCCTGCTGGTTCGATTAAACCTTGGTTTCATAACTGAGGGAAACTTGCTATTGTGCTCATCATACCTTCCTCTTGGGGTTCCCAACGAGCTCTACATCAACACCATGCACCAAGCACTTTTCTGGGCGCCGTGTATTGAGCCATCAGGGAGCACCTCAAAAACAAGAAACACCAAAACAGAGCCAGAACCAGTGAAGATTGGCGGGGGAACTCTGCGGGAGCCGCCTCCGGAGGGATCTCTACCTTCTCCAACGTCTCCACCATCATCACCATGATGAAGAGGGAGTAGTCCACCTCTGGACTATGGGTTTGTGGCAGTATCTTGATATATTTCTCTCTTGTTCTTCATAGATCTAGTACCATATGAGCTTCCCAACATGATTATGTTCATATATGTAATTCCTATGTGGTGGATCTTTATTTATGATTTGATATATGAGATTGGAACCTATTATGTGTAAGATGTATTGATAGATGCATATCATGTACCCCGTTCTTAAGTACTTGTTATGATCCAACTTGTATGCAAGAGCATGTGTGGAGAGAAGTGTGTATTAGATGGAGTAGCGTGGTGGTAGTGATTGAATAGTGACAGCAAATTCAAGATCTTCTATGGTATTTTCCTTTATTTTGCTACCTCACTATGGATAAAGTGGATTCATGTGCTATAATTATCTTGTGATAGCTTGGTGATCTTGTTTGGTCAAGGTAGCATATTTTTGATTCAAACATCATGTCAAAATACCTAAGTCTATACTCTGTTCATTCTTAATTCAAGATTGTTTGGAGTTTTCCCTTTCTTGAGGAGTATAAGAGAGATGTGTTGCATCATCTCTATGTTAGGATGTGATTCTCATATGAATGCTTACTAGTTGAGTGCCCATGTGTTTCTATGGCCTAAAGTGTCTATCCTTGTCAGGTTTACTTCATTCCTATCTCGCGACCACTTTTTTTCACCCACACATTGCAAGAAGACAAAGTTGGTTTTCTTTCTCCTTCCTATCCATCCACCGGTAGGTTAGACTTTTTGCATCTCTCCGACTACTGCGAGTTTCTTATCCAATTTTCGTTCACTTACCATACCTATGAGACAATGTATACTTAGCACATAATGTCCTTGTAGCATCAGGTTTGGTGACGAAAACCATTGACTAAATAATAGCGTATATATTCTGAATGGATGGAACAACAACACTATACCTTTGGACATTAACTTCCAAGATAGGACTTGAGCACTATTTCATTTAAGTTTTCATATATAGGTTTGGATAGAACTACAACACAAAAATGTCTTGTCTAGGTAGGGCGTAACTCTGCATCATCATGACCCTGCTTTAAGATTCAATATCCTGTCAAGCCTTCATCCCCTTCATCAGGTGTAACTACATCCACATAGGTCCAACCATCCATTAATGTGCAAGTTGTCTTGTATCCATCTTCCATCTCAATTTTTCTGCGAAATTGCTACTCTGACTATTTTCTCCCCCTCTCAGTTTTCTTTGTAATTTGTGGGCATTAATGGCTTCGAAGTTGATCATACACTCATCTGCACTATAACTCTCATCCTAATAAGAAAATATAGCAAGACTTTTTAAATATATTCTACGATAATAATGTATTTATTACACAAATGGTTTTCTTGGTTTTACCAAGAAGAGTTAGATGAACAAGATTTTTGAGCACTTCCAATGGACCAATATATTCAATTGTAGTTAATAACTCGAAAATCTTAAAAGAACAAAGATGATCAGTAATTTATAGTAGTACTGGTGCTTGTCCTTGAGAAGCCTAACTTTTCACTTTACAAAACTCCATATTTCTATGACAGGTTCAATGCTAGCTAATAGGCAAACACCCGAAAGTTATAGGAAAAATATGATGGTATCTTGAACCTATGAAATCTTGAGATCTCTCAGGTATAATGGCTGCAAAATAAAACAATAGTGTATTGTGGAAGTATCTCACTCGTATCAGTACATCATCGTATCTGCAATCAAGAGAAATAGTTCATACTTAGTAGATAATTCCAGGGAGCAAAAGGGTAAGCAGCTAGCTATAGAATTTTGTAGACGAAACACGTTTCAATAATTTGCACCAGCCTGATAAGATGGACTCCTTCTCAACATGGACTAGAAAAATTAGAACCATTAACACCAGGCATATGGCTTTGGATTACAACATCAACAAAATTTCTTGCAGCCCTGCAGACAATGTTCTTCTCCACTCTTTGTGTTAGCTCAGCAATACCTTCAAGACATGCAAACCATGGACAACTACAACCTGTGTACACCCTACATGTAGAAATCACATACACTAGTAGAAACCAGACCTTTGGTCCAGGGGTATTAGCCCCGGTTTTGCTACAAACCGGGACTAATGCCTCGGTCCAACAGCTAGAACTGCCCCCAGGGGGTGGCAGACACTAGCCCCGGTTCGAACGGGACCTTTAGCCCCGGGCCGTGTAACAAACTGGGGCTAAAGGGTTTCAGGCAGGCCAGGTCGGGCGCCAGACCCTTTAGTCCTGGTTTGTTATATGACCCGGGGCTAAAGGTCTGGCTATATCTTCTTCCCCTGCCCGAGCCACCATTCAAGCTGGTGGCTCTCCTCTCTCTCTCTTTCTTGCTTCAAGCTTGAGTTCATGCCCTTTTTTCCTCAAGATTTGTCTATATTTTGTGGTGCCCCATCTGTCCAAAGGTTCTAAAAGGTGAGCAACTTCATCCTTTGAACTCTCATTGCTATATTAGCTCATTTCATGCTCTTCTGATAGATGTATTTGTGGATTTAGTTTGGTAGTAATTTTTGCAGTGATAGCATGAGATCGATGTTTAGATTCTATCTATCTTGTATTAATGTAAGGAACTCTAAGGTAAATATCACAATATGTGGATTCTATCACAATATGTGCACATAGTCTCGAAAATTGATTTTAGAAGCACACACATGCGTGAGTTCATCATTCTAACTAGCTAGCTGGGCAAAATATCCTTCTTCGTCTACCTGCGTTCAACAAACTGAAAAAATTGTAACAAAGATAGGGTTAATTCATAAAAGCTTGATAAGAAGACATCACAATTCACATATTAGGGAGTGCCTTTATGGCGAGCTCCTCGAAGATGTCTGAGGACGGGATCCGAAGACATCTTCGAGAAGCTCTGCCGTAGTGGTGTCCCTGCTCTCCCACACCATCTTTCGGTTTATATCTTCTCTAGCTAAATCAGTATGCTGGTGGAGCTAACTAATTTCACATATTAGAGAGTGCCTCTACGGCGAGCTCCTCAAAGATGTCTGAGGACGAGGTCCTAAACATCTTCGAGAAGCTCCGACATAGTGGTGTCCCTGGTCTCGCACACCATCTTGGAGTTATTCACAAGAATGCATGCCTATTTATAGATTAAGCGGCACAACATAGTGTCGGGCACTGATGACATAATGTCGACACACTCACGCTGGCATAGTGCTGCCACCCACCCAAAATAGTGTCGGCATTTAATTTACTGGCTTAGTGCTGCCCACTGAGGACATAGTGTCGACATGTTGTCTCCACATCCACATTTAGTCCCGGTTGGTGCCTCCAACCGGGACTAAAGGTTCATCATATCTTTAGTCCCGGTTGCTGGTTTTAGATTAGTACTAATTAATTATGATTATGTTTGATGTACTTAATTAATTATATATTGCAGATGAGCCGGCAATGGATGTACGCTGACCGACTCTCTAATGAGTTCATTAAAGGCGTGCATTCTTTTCTTCTTGTGGCCGAGGTAAACAAGCGGAGTGGTTTTATGTCTTGTCCATGTGGTGTCTGCCAGAATCATAAAGAATACTCTTCCTCAAGAGTCCTTCATAGCCACCTGTTTCGGTCCGGTTTCATGACCGGCTATAATTGTTGGACCAAGCATAGAGAAAGAGGGGTTATGATGGAAGATAACAAAGAAGAAGAGAATGACAACGACTACCCTGAATACGATGGTACTACAATGGAAGACATTGATGAAGAAAAAGATGAAGAACGGGCATCAGATCTGCCCGATGATGATCTTAGTCGGGCCATTGCTGATGCCTAGGAAGAATGCGTAACTAAAAGGGAGAGGTTGAAGTTCAAGAAGATGTTAGAGGATCACAAACAATTGTTGTACCCAAATTGTGACGATGGGCACAAAAAACTGGGTAGCACACTAGAATTGCTGCAATGGAAGGCAGAGAACGGTGTGACCGACAAAGGATTTGAAAAGTTGCTGAGAATAATGAAGAAGTTGGTTCCAAAGGATAACGAACTGCCCGCCAGTACCTACGAAGCAAAGAAGGTTGTCTTCCCTCTAGGATTAGAGGTGCAGAAGATACATGCATGCATTAATGACTGCATCCTCTACCGCGGCGAGTACGAGAATTTGGATGCATGCCCAGTATGCACTGCATTGCGGTATAAGATAAGACGAGATGACCCTGGTGATGTTGAGGGCGAGCGCCGCATGAAGAGGGTTCCTGCCAAGGTGATGTGGTATGCTCCTATAATACCACGGTTGAAACGTTTATTCAGGAACAAAGAGCATGCCAAGTTGTTGCGATGGCACATGGAAGACCGTAAGAAAGACGAGATGTTGAGACACCCCGCTGATGGGTCGCAGTGGAGGAAAATCGAGAGAGAGTTTCCGGACTTTGCAGGTGATGCGAGAAACTTATGGTTTGGTCTAAGTACAGATGGCATGAATCCTTTTGGGGAGCAGAGCTACAGTCATAGCACCTGGCCTATGACTCTGTGTATCTATAACCTTCCTCCATGGTTGTGCATGAAGCGGAAGTTTATTATAATGCCAGTGCTCATCCAAGGCCCGAAGCAACCCGGCAACGACATTGATGTGTACCTAAGGCCATTAGTTGAAGAACTCTTACAGTTGTGGCACGGACAAGGTGTACATGTGTGGGATGAGAACAAGCAGGAGGAATTTGACCTACGAGTGTTGTTGTTCATAACAATCAATGATTGGCCTGCTCTTAGTAACATTTCAGGACAGACAAACAAGGGATACAATGCATGCACACACTGTTTAAATGATACTGAAAGTATATAGTTGGATAAATGTAAGAAGAATGTGTACCCGAGGAATCATCGTTTTCTTCCGCCCTCGCACATCCTAAGAAAGAAAGGTAAGCATTTCAATGGTGAGGCAGACAGCCGGTGTAAGCCTATCTGCCATACTGGTGATGATGTATTTGACATGGTGAAGGATTTAAAAGTAACCTTTGGAAAGGGTCCTGGTAGACAATCTGTTCCGAAGGACGATGTCGGACACGCACCCATGTGGAAAAAGAAATCTATATTTTGGGAGCTACCCTATTAGAAAGTCCTAGAGGTCCGCTCTGCAATTAACGTGATGCACCTGACGAAGAATCTTTGCGTGACACTGATAGGCTTCTTGGGCGTGTATGGGAAGAGCAAAGATACATCTGAAGCACGGCAGGACCAACAACGTATAAAAGACCGAGATGGCATGCATCCAGAGCTGTTTGAAGGTACTGCTACCTACGCTCTTACCAAAGAAGAGAAGGAAATCTTTTTTGAAGTCCTGTACAGTATCAAGGTCCCGTCTGGTTTCTCGTCGAACATAAAAGGAATAATAAATATGGCAGAGAAAAAAATTCAAAACCTAAAGTCTCATGACTGCCACGTGCTTATGACCCAGCTGCTTCCGATTACATTGAGGGGACTCCTGCCGGAAAATGTTCGAGTACCCATTGTGAAGCTATGTGCGTTTCTCAATGCAATTTCTCAGAAGGTAATCAGTCTAGATAGTCTACTAAGGTTACAGAAAGATGTGGTCCAATGTCTTGTCAGCTTCGAGTTGGTGTTCCCACCATCCTTCTTCAATATTATGACTCACCTCCTAGTTCACCTAGTCAACGAGATTAACATTCTTGGTCCTGTATTTCTACACAATATGTTCCCCTTTGAGAGGTTCATGGGAGTGTTAAAGAAATATGTTCATAACCATGTTAGGCCAGAAGGAAGCATCTCAAAGGGATATGGAACAGAGGAGGTCATTGAGTTTTGTGTTGACTTTATTCCTGACCTTAAGCCCATCAGTGTTCCTGAATCACGGCATGAGGGTAGAATTAGTGGAAAAGGCACGCTAGGAAAGAAAGCAAGGATATGTATGGACGTACATTCTTTCACTAAAGCACACTACACAGTTCTGCAAAGTTCCACCTTGGTGGCTCCGTATATCGAGGAACACAAGAATATTGTACACTCCAACAACCCGGGGAAGCCTGGCTCCTGGATTAGAGATGAACATATGAGAACTTTTAGCGGTTGGTTGCAGACACATCTCATGAATGACATAAATGTTGGAGAGAAGTTGTACTTGTTGGCCAGGTCACCATCTTCGACTATATTGACTTTCCAAGGGTACGAGATAAATGGGAATATATTTTACACGATCGCCCAAGATAAAAAGAGCACCAATCAAAACAGTGGTGTCCAATTTGATGCAACAAACGAGAATGGGAAAAAGGATACATATTATGGTTACATAGAGGAGATATGGGAACTTGACTATGGACCTTTTTTTAAGGTTCCTTTGTTTCGGTGCAAATGGGTCAAGCTGACAGGAGGCGGGGTTGAGGTAGACAAGAAATACGGAATGACAACAGTGGATCTCAATAACCTTGCGTATAGAGATGAACCATTTGTCCTAGCCAATGATGTGGCTAAGGTTTTTTATGTGAAGGACATGTCTACCAAACTGAGAAAAATGAAAGATAAGCAAAAGAATACAGCATCCGATGAGCCAAAGCGCCACATAGTTCTTTCAGGAAAAATAAACATCGTGGGGGTGGAGGATAAGACAAACATGTCAGATGATTATGATAAGTTTCATGAAATTCCGCCCTTCGCTGTGAAGGATGACCCAAGCATCCCGTTAGGTAAGGAAGATGCTCCATGGTTACGGATTAGAAGAAAACCCTAACATGTGTGGATGTTGGTGATGTACAATATTATTAAACCTTTATTTTTAATGATCTTCTTATATGTATATGGATATGAACTTTCTCGGTCTCAATAGGTAGTATTGCAACTTGTTGTGGCCAGACATTTATTAATATTAAAACATAAAAATTAGTCATAATCATATCTAGCCTTATAGTACACAGCTTCTGGGTCTTCGGAATCGTCATCGTCATCGTCATCGTCGTCGCTCGTAGCACGCAGATGGATCCTCAGCCCTTCCTCGTAGCACGCGGATGGATCCTCCGGCCTCGGATTCACGACGCGCGGGGGAGGGGGCTCCCGGATGACGACCCCAGTACGCCCTAGGCCTTCACCACCACCACCATTCTTGTGGCTATGCTGCTGGTGAAAGTGCGGGTACCTCGGGCGAGGATGGTCTCCCATGGCGATGTAGCGCATCACACCGGCGATAGTCCGGTTCGCCCACCACAGGCGGCGACCAGCCTCGTTGTGGTTCACTGGGGCGGGCCGTCACCCTCGTACCTGGCGAGCTTCCTTTCTTGCCGGTTTGCGAAGAAGGCATTCCAGGTGTCGAGGTTGTCGGGATCCCAATGGGGATCCATCCGCAGCTCCGGCGTGAGCTCGAGGTAGAAGTGGTTCGTGATGGCCGCCTGGCGGGCCAAACCTTGAGACATAGGAGGAATAGGAACCCCTCCAGCGCTCCGCATCCAGCCAGCGGGCAGCCAGTACCCCGGCGGGCATGGGTAGCTAGAGGCGCACAACGCCTCAGTCTCCTCGAGCGTCAGAAAAGCCCAGTAAGCGGTGTCCATTGTTGTGAGAGAGAAGATGTGGATGTGTTGATGGAAATGGCGGTCGGCCTAGATATAGAGGGACATGGCGGGAGAACATGGCGGGAAGCGGGGGAAATGGCAGGAGAAACATGGCGGGAAGCAGGGGAAATGGCGGGAGAACATGGCGGGAAGCGGGGGAAATGGCGGGAGAACATGGCGGGACGCGGGAGAAATGGCGGGAGAACATGGCGGGAAGCGGGGGAAATGGCAGAAGAACATGGCGGGAAGCGGGGAAAATGGCAGGAGAACATTTCTACTATATTTTTGTGAATATTTTGCTATATTATATGTATTTTTCCATTTTTAAATAATAAACTATATTTTTATTATTTTTTGTGAACATTTCTACTAAATATAATACTTGTTAAATAATAGATAATTTCATTTAAGTTGTATAATAAAGTATGATAATAGATTTAAATTATAGATCTTCTTTTTCTGAAAATTTTGATATATAATACATTATTTTCTGAAAACTATAAACCATTTTTGGTTTTGGCGCCAAAAATAACCTTTAGCCAAACCGGGGCTAAAGGCCCCTACCCCGGGTCGTGGCACAACCCGGAGAGCCAGTTTCTTCTTCCCGCAGAGCTCGCCACGCCCACGTCGTTCGCCGCGTCGCCGAACGTGCCGCCCGTCTCCGCCCCGTGCCGCCCCGCCGCACCGTCTCCGCGCCGCCCGTCCCGACGCGTCCGTCCCTCCTCGCCGTGCCCGTCCTAGCCCCGCCCGTCCGCCGCCTGCGCCGTCGCCACCCGTGCCAAGGAGGGATCGCCGCCGCCGCCCGCGCCCTCGCCCGTCCCGCGCCGTCGCTCGCCGTCGTCCATCCCGCCACGCCGCGCCGCCCCCTGCAGGTGAGGTATACGTATGTGTAGTTAGTGATTTTGTTAGTTAATTAGGTATTTTATTATTTAGTTAGGGATTTAGTTAATTAGGGATTTTAGTTAATTAGGGATTTTAGTAGTGATTTAGTTAGGAATTTAGTTAATTAGGTATTTTAGTTAATTAGGGATTTTAGTAGTGATTTAGTTAGGGATTTTAGTAGTGATTTAGTTAGTGATTTAGTTAGGGATTTTAGTAGTGATTTAGTTAGGGATTTTAGTTAGTGATTTAGTTAGGGATTTTAGTTAGTGATTTTAGTTAGTGATTTATTTAGTGATTTAGTTAGGGATAATAGTTATTGATTTAGTTAGGGATTTTAGTTAATGATTTTAGTGATTTAGTTAGTGATTTTAGTTAGGGATTTTAGTTAGTTTATTATTAGGGCTTAGGGTTTATTAGGGATTAGGGTTTATTAGGGATTAGGTTTTGTTAGATTTAGTTAGGGATTTTAGTAGTGATTTAGTTAGGGATTTTAGTTAGTGATTTTAGTTAGTGATTTATTTAGTGATTTAGTTAGGGATAATAGTTATTGATTTAGTTAGGGATTTTAGTTAGTGATTTTAGTGATTTAGTTAGTGATTTTAGTTAGGGATTTTAGTTAGTTTATTATTAGGGATTAGGGTTTATTAGGGATTAGGGTTTGTTAGGGTTATTGTTATTAGGGCAATATATACTTAGTGATTTAGTTACTGTTTATGTTTTATGATTGTTTATTGCTATTATTTAGTTATGGCGCGTCCATCTCGTCCGAGCCTACTGGACTCCGTCGGGGATGTCCGAGTCTGGGCTCCGTCGGGTTGGCACTGGGAGGTGCTACCTGTCGGGACTCGTACCTTGGTGAGGAATCCGGGTATCATCGTCGACCCGGAGCTTCTTTGGTGGCGTCCACGAGGTCCAGGAGCGGTGTAGAGGGAGCCAGCCCCCGAGGAGGTGGTACGTCGTCGTATCAGGGAGGAGGACGAGCATGTACGGTGATATATGTATCTTTTGGAGACTAGGTTCTCCAATATCTGGCAGGTTCACGGATCTCACCCGAGCTATTCTCCGGTGATGGTTCCTCTTCTGTGGCTGCAGAGCTCCCGTAGCACAGAATGCGGCAGCCGCGTTCGCTAGTTTATCTTAATAATATACTTTATCTTATACTTTATCCTATAATGCACCCGAGCTATTCTCCGGTGATGTATTAATAATGTACTTTATCTTATACTTTATCCTATAATGCACCCAAGCTATTCTCCGGTGATGTATTAATAATGTACTTTATCTTATATTATTGTACTTTATCTTAATCACTAAGTACTGTATCCAAGTTGTCGTAGTTGTAATATTCTTTTACTTAATGCAATATTCTTTTTCTGTATTAGTTAAGCTATGGACGGTAGACAGAATGAAGAGGAGCTTCTCAACATGATAGATGAGGGTACTAGGGGGTCTTATTATGATGGCTCCGAATATCTTAATTTGTCTGGAGGAGACGATGGTGGAGAAAATAGTGGAGATGATGGTGCTGACCATGGTGGAGACCATGGTGAAGACACCATAATAATGACAAACTCCGTCAAGGTATATAAAGCCTCTATCGATCGTTCACTAGTATAGATGCACTAATTGATTCGTATATATGTACTGACGAATGTTTCTTCTCTTAGACCTCCACTTCCGGCCAATCTTCTACAAATACAAGAGGCCCGACACACAAATTGCCCGCTGATGTCCGTTTCAGCATTGACTTAGTCTCTCCGCAGGGTCAACCGCTGGAGCCCAAAGAAGCCACGAATGCATTTACAAGTCAATGTGGAGTGATTGTTAGAGACAAAGTCCCGATCACCACGCGAAACTGGAACAAGCCAGGAAAGAAAAAGGATCCAGCTGGGGCTGGTTTTGTAGATGACAGAGCGAAAGATACAATGTGGAATTCTCTCATGACACATTTCACCCTACCAGTCTTGGAGACTGATGAGCTCACACAGCAAATGACGAGGAAAGTCAAGCACTTTGCTCTTAAGAAGATGGCCGAACTATTCAAGGAATGGAAAAAAAGATTGTACCAGAAGTATGTCTTGAAGGAAACAACTCCTCCATTCGTTAACCCACTAGAGTTGCAGCAGGATAACTGGGCCGCATTTGTGGAATACAAGACCTCGGCACCAGCTAAGGCAATATCAGCAAAAAATAAGGTAAATGCGGCCAAAAGGAAATATCACCATCATATGGGCATAGGTGGCTACAGGAGTGCCATGCCTAAGTGGGATAAAGCTGAGGCTGACCTAGAGGCTAAAGGGGGTCACTCCGGCTACGTCTAGTTGGCCCTTGAGGTCAAGAAATTGGGTATTCGGGCATGGGGCATCATTAGACCCAGAAACAGGCGAGATTGTTGTAGCCGAAGAAATTTCTTCACCCAAGAAAGAACTTGTTAAAGTGATAAAAGAGGTTGAAGAGAGAATGTTTATTCCCGACAGAGAGAACAATGAGCTGACAAAGGCTCTCGGGAATCCTAAAAAGGCTGGACGAACAAGAGGGTTCGGACCTTCTTATCCATGGGTTATCGGGTTTCCCGAGCACCGTGACACGTACAGAAGCCGATCGAGAAGAACAAACCGGCAAAAAGAGGAGGATACGGAGCGGTTCACGAGGTTTGAAGCCATGCTGCAGGAGTATCTCCAAGAGCTTAATGAACTTAAAGGACTCCGACAGCAAGATCCTACACCGGACAGTACGGTCGGCCCATCGCAATGGAAAAGCGGCGTGGCTTCCATGGAGGGCCATGGTAATGATGCAACGATGGATGTGTACCCCGTGGATGCAATTAAGGAGAAGACTAGTTGTGAGCTGCATGTTGAACTGAAGAATATTTTCATGAAGGTGGCGGTCGGCTTTGCTTTACCTTCTGCACCGGGAGCGACCTACCATTGCAATCCGATTCCAGCTGGCTATTCCCGTGTCGGTGTGATGAGATTCTACCTATGTGTCAGTCACTACAGCTTGACATCCCTGGAGGTGAAGGGGAGACGACACTGGGAGAAGTCACGAGTGGATTCATTCTTTGGTAAAAAGAATACATCAAGTTTCCACGCTCGACACCAAGGCCACCTTCTCCACCAAGGCAATCGTCTCCTCCCAGTGCACCATCTCCTCCAAGTCCACCTCCAAGTGCACCGTCTCCTCCCAGTAATAGTCCAATCCATGACCCCAACACGAGTCCATCTCAATCTACACAGCCGCCTCCACCCACTAAGGGCCAAAAGCGGAAGAATACCACCGCTCCGTCGAGCGATAACCAACGCCCGAAGCGACAGTTGTCGCCCCTCCCAAGAGTACCGCCGGTTCCTCCCAAGAGGGCTTACGACCTGACCGATGAGGAGACCGATGCGGTCGTACAGGCCGAAGTGGATGCTCATTTTAAAAAGAAACAACCTGAGCCAGAGGTCCAAATAAAACCGGAAACCAAGAAGCACTTTAGGAAATTACTGACGCAGCCATCCCAAGCTCAGTTAAATGCGCCAGATGACTATACACGATGTCTTCAGAAGACATTGAAACAGAAGATATCAAGCGGTAGAGGAAGCATCAAAAAAGAGGTTCCCCAACAGGGGAAACAAGCAAAACAATCGAGTGGTAGCTGAAGAACCAAAAAAGATATTCCCCGGCCTGGGAAACAAGCAAACCAATCGCTCCTCCCACTCCAGGTGAACATACCCAAACCTCAACTATATGAGGAAGAACCTATGGATCCGGAAATGGCTAGGATATTGGCCGAGCAATGTGGTATGCCTATTCATGAAATTATTCACGGCGATATGCCCAAGGCTGAGGTAGCACCCAAATTGGTTAACGGGGAGCCTCTGGTCAGTTCTGAGTGGCTTCGGGATATGCCAACACAAATGCGAGGATTCCATGAATGGTACATGAAAGCATCAAAAGAACAGCGAAATTGGCTCATACTAAAAGTTCGAAAATCGCATTACTTCATTGAAGACGAGGTCCCTATTGAATTTACAGAATTATTTCAGTTATTCAATCTAAAGGAACTCGACAAAACTATCCTCAGTTCGTATTGTCTGTAAGTGATTACTTTATTTATGTAATTAGGTCTCTATCTCAGCTTGTTCAATTCATTGCCGGTAAGTATACTCACTATATTCTTTTGTACGCTATATATAATGATGCAGAATGAAGATGCTCGATTGTAAAAGAAAGGCTATCAACGGATTTGGGTACATTGACCCACATCGAGTTCATGGAGCTATACTAAAGGATAAACCACTGGAGACCGAGCACAACTTGTTGTGGTTTCTCACGAAACAGCATTTCTGTAACGAAATACTATTTCCTTACCACGACGGCAAGTGAGTTTTTGTACACATTAACTTTTGCTTACTTGATGTTCAGTGTAAATGATGAGTTACTGACGTATGTAAACCTTGCGTAGGTATCACTGGATTCTTCTAAGCATTTCACTTGACATGGGAAGAGTTCACATCATGGACTCACTAAACAAAGACATTGAAAACTACCGCATCATTATCGATGCGCTCCAGAGGTAATTTCAACCATTATCGCACTATATCGGTTACTTTCGTTTATTTTCTGGGATATCAAGTAGTTATTAACTCATACATTAATTTTCTTTGTCGGGTAGGGTTTGGACACAGTTCAAGAAACATGCCCGCGGTCAATAGCGTGAGGAGCTATTTTTTAAATCACTCTCGGTAAGTAGTACGAGCTAAGTCCGCGCATCTATTTAATTCTAGTTTATGTGCATTTATCATGCTAGCGTTATTATTTGATTGAATTCTATTCTTGTAAAGTGCGCGAGGCAGCCACAGGGAACTAATCTATGTGGATTCTACGTGTGCGAGTTCATTCGCATCAATATTGAGAAGCCCTCGGAAAATGTTCGAGTAAGTAAACAATATATTCACCCTTTATTTTTATTACAAAAAGTCGTGTTGAGTCTAATTCATACTATCTCCTTTTTACATAGTTGGACGTGATGCGGGACAAGCTCCTACCAGAGGACCGCCTAATAGCAATCCAAGAGGAATTTGCTGTATTTTTTCTCGACGAGGTCATAGACCCACGCGGAGAATACTGTATAAGTATACCCTAAAGCATCAATGTAATGATCTTCATGTAATCAAATAGACATGCTCTAGACCCGGTTGGGACTCCATATATGCTTGTAAGAGTAATTATATTATATATTGCGTCAATGTGTACAAGTACTATGTAGTAGCGTTCTGTATGTATACGAAAACTTGTTTCTAATGAAAACACAGAATAAAAAATAATTGAACACAAAACATAAAATGAAAAGAAAAACACAAAACCCTAAAACCCCATCCCCTGACGCGGCAGCCAAATGGCCAAAATGCTGCCGCGGCAGACAAATGGCCCAAAATGCTGCCGCGGCAGGGAACCTTTAGTCCCGGTTCGTAACACGACCCGGGGCTAAATGTCCTGCCGCCCAGCGCGCCTAGCAGGCCACGTGGTTGGACCTCTAGCTCCGATCCGTAACTGAACCGGGGCTAAAGCTTGGACCTTTAGTCCCGCTTTCGCAGCCCCGGTTTGAAATCCGGGGCTAAAGGCTCTTACTAACCGGGGCAAATTGCCCGGTTTCTACTGTGATAGAATCCGGTACAAAAGTGAACAGATAATAGGCTTAGAGCATCATACGATATTACTATTTTTCTGACCTAGGACTCGATAGTATAAATTTGTAACTTTCTTTTGAGAGTGAAATAAAAGTATGATTGTATTTCTGAGAGACAATGAGTAAACAAACATATTAAATGCTACAATGAAAAAATGGAATCCACATGATAATAGGAAAAGTAACATGTACAAAGTTGAATTATTTGTCCTACAAAACAAATAAAGATATTTGACTCATTTGAAAAGAATTTTTCACAGAAGATGCAAACATCACTACCAACTGAAATATACCGACTGATGGCTCTCAACTAGTAAAAACATTATATATCTAAAACACATCCATTCTGCTTATCTTCTACAATTTAGTCAACTAGGGGCACCTCATCGGCGAGATCTCCATGCCCGTCCCCTGTTGTTGTAATCGTGCCAGGGCCAACTACTCCACGCATGTTGAACCGATCAAGTTAATGACGAGGGCATAAAAACAGTGATTTGTACCCCAAAAACTGAATATGAAGCTCTGTAATTATCTTGGGCTAATGACCTCTTTGTTCCTAATATCCCAAAAATCATAAACATGTTTGTTTCTTATGTTACCTTCTTATTGGGCTAATGACCTCTTTGTTTCATTTCATTATCATGAATATTCTTGGCTAGAAACAATACCTGTAACAGAAATCATGGATGAATTCTTTCACTTAATTCCCGATGGATCATCCACTTTGTGCTCTCTTAGTGTAGAAACATGTATCTTTAATGATTGAATGCAGTACATAAAAAATATCAAATTAGTCATACAAGAAAATGATAAGAACATGGAATTGCTTTGCACCTTGGTAAATGGAGCAACACGAGCGATAGAAACATTGTAGTCGTCTATGAGCTGGTGGCACAGGCTCGCAGCAACAACCTAATGGTGAGTCCTGAAGACTAAGGTCCATCCACGCCTACTGCTCTACGTTCATCCACCCACAGTCTATGTGTCGTAACACCTGCATTTTACAACAAAGAAATCAAATAGAGCTAGAGATACGACAGTAAATATCGGAGAGCAGATGGAAGAAGGAGAGGGGATAGCCGCCATGGAGAGGAGATAGCGGGAATCTTGGCAATTGAAGGTTTGTATTCTGACCTAGTTATGAAAAGGAAAAAATGTCTAGTATATGTAATATGAATACTGTTTGTAACAGCTGGTTACTTTCAGGTGGCAAGTTGTTGCTAGAATTGAACCGACTACTTTGTCGTTGGTGGTTAGTTCACCTGGTCTGTTACTCATGTTTACCAAAAGCTCCCTGCAAATGTTGAGATTTGGAATGGTACTGTACTGACCTGTGTTAGTTTCACTTGCAGACTGTCATACATACAGACGTTGTTGCAATATCAGTGACCACTTCTCAAAAGAGAGATTTTTCCCCTCAGCCTTTTAGAACTGTTCAAGTCCATTAGTACGTTTGAAAATCATATAAATATATTTGTCTTCGAAAGTATTTCTAGAATAATACATTTTTTCTTTTATACATATAGTCAATAGAAATAAGTGGTCAAAATAACATATTGAAGATCCTAAAATGTCCAAAACCTCATCTATTTGTGATATGGAGGGAAGTATAATAGATAAATGATGTTGCTCGCAAAACAGGTTCACATGTTATAAATTCTCTTTATCTATAACGACTACTGCATAGTGTTACAGATAAAATAAACTATATTACTATCCATTAGATGCTCCCAACTTCAAGATCAGACTTGGCCTAATTCTTTCCGAAACAGTGAACAAATGCTACTAAACCAATTGAGTTTTTTGTCTAGCATCCAGGTGAACAAGAACTAACACATGGTTGCTTACTATTTTCAGCTATGTCTTCTCTGACAAAATCAATGTGCCGAAAAATGGATAAGAAAACAAAGGATGAAAAGATACATCAAATCAAGTTGGTATGGCCATATATCATAAGTCGATGGACAACAATTGCTACGAGAAAAGATCAGAAGATAGCCCACCATTATGCAAGCAAACTGATGATGCAGATGTTGGCTCCTCCAAGCCTCCAACATCGCCTCCACACTTCTTCTATTCATCGCCGCTAGCATGCTCACCGCTCCGCTGGTCTCTAGAAACTTCGACCATGTCGTGCAATGACGCAACAAGGGTTGGCTGGGGATGGTTATGGCGTCACCGAGAGAGGGAGAGAGGGAGATCTCGGGGGCATTGGCGGCTCACCGCCCCGCTGGTTCTGGCAACTTTCACCCTATTGTACGTTGACATAACAAGGGTTGGCTGGGGATGGTTGTGGAATCACCGAGAGAGAGGGAGATCTCAGGGGCGTTGGTTGAGCATGTCGTGCATGGCGCACGATGAAGAAAGTTTCTGACCAAGCAGAACTCATGCACGTGGCTGAGCATGCCATGCCGCGTGCGCATAGCGCCGCCCCAACGCGTAGGTCGTGTCCTTACTTGGCGCTGCTACGATGATGAGGTACACACGACGTGGGGCATGAGGCGGCGTACCTGCTATGTGATTGGACGGCGACAGCGCATGGGAAACCCTAGATACTCAAGCAAAAGGATGGCATTAGTGCATTGTGGGGAAGTTCAGCATGCAGTGTGATTAGTTTGGAAACATAATTAATTTCCCATTAATTATGCATCAAATCCTTAATAGTCCTCTACTACTATTTTGTACGGTGGTTTTTGATCTCACCGTTCTGCTTTCGCTTGATTGTAGTGATTCTTAATTGTTGGTAATTGGTAGTAATTGATTACCATATATTTCACATGCACAGATAAGGGGGCGATTGTGAGTTTCCATATAATCCAGGTGCGAGAAGGGATGTCTGAGATTTGATGGTTAAGATTACTCCAATGTTTGATGTTTGCAGGTTGATGGCCAAGATACTCCTAATGTTTGACGTGACATACGATCACCAACTCCCATTTCACAGTAAAGATTAAACACATGTTGAAGTTCCACCAATATTATATCTTTGATGAATTGTTTATGTCTGCTACAACCGAAAAAGAGAGTAGACAAGTAAACTCATGAAACCCGGCCCATTTTAAACCATTACAAACACCTTTCCAACACAATTACACTTTATATTTTTTGCAATTTATTATTTCAAAACTACAAAAATACTTTGTTCACTTGCAGACACATACAAAACC
Source organism: Avena sativa (assembly GCA_916181665.1). Classification (NCBI taxonomy): domain Eukaryota; kingdom Viridiplantae; phylum Streptophyta; class Magnoliopsida; order Poales; family Poaceae; genus Avena; species Avena sativa. The sequence goes on along the minus strand of OV702292.1, from coordinate 75,395,649 downwards.
CCAAAATAACTATCTTTTATTGCATTTACTTTGCTTGCCAAGTTTTACTTGTTTTACTTTACTTTATTTATATTTATATTTATATTTCATACTACTAATATGAAACCTTGTGCCTAACAACCACATGGTGGAGTTGGGGACACAAGACAAAAACTTTGCTTTGCAGGTTGCTAGAAGAGGAGAAGAAGAATTAACCTCTTAGCCAATTCCCCGAGAGTTCGATATAAACCCTAAATTCACCCTTGTGGGGAAAAGAAGCTTTCTGCAACACTCTACACCTGGATTCCCAACGAATTGGTACACGGAGTTCTTGACATCAGGTTTTCGGTTCCACGGTTTCACCACCACATTGTAGGCATACCTGGGCATTTTCAGGGCCAAGTCGGTCCTGAAAAAGCCCGCCCACGCATATATTAGACCTGAGCCCCTCCTGGCCTGATCGATAGGCCTGAAATATGGGCCCAAGCCCGCAACTACAGAATTCCCTCGGGTCGTCGGGCTGCCAGTGACATAGGTATGCCCTACATGTACCTACTATTGGCCTATCTGGTCCGGCCTGGTGGGAGGACCACGTGACGGTCTGTTGCTGATGGAGAAGCCCATGACAATTTGGGTGAAGCCAAGCCTACGAAGGACTCGACTCCTTAGCGGATACGACAGGACTAGATAGGACACTTTAGAGTTTCTCCCTCAATCTTTAAACGACTCGGACATCTCCCAGGACCTGTCCTCTATAAAGGCTAGGAGGGAACGATGCGAAGGGTAATCAATACTCTCGCACATACACCCACCAGATCTAATATGCGCACCATTGCCATCTCGATGCCCTTGTAATCTTTAGTTCATCAATCAATCAAGAACAGACAAATAGGAGTAAGGTTTTCCCTCCGGGAGCCTGAACCTGGTAAACCTCGAGTTCTTGTGTGTTTGTTTTTTAGCCGACGAAGTCTTCAGCGTGTCACTCTTCCCTTAAACCAAAATTCATCAAGTATGGGCAGGACTTCCCTATTTTCGCCTTTTCCCAGGCCTGATCCTGGCCCAAGTTGCACACGGGCCTCAAAACTATAGCGTAGACCTGGCCCGCGGGCTAGAAAATCCCGTCCTGTCGGACTTCTTTCAGGCCAGGCTGCCCATGCACAGCTATAATTGTAGGTCCTAAAACATGGAGTATCACTGTAAGTTTGGAAAAAGTGATACCCATTGGGAATCAGGTACATGTTAATATAGGGGTGGAATAGCTCCACCGTGTCAGTAGATGAGACGTATACATATTGGAGTACTACTCCATATACATGCACGTAAAGGAAATACATGAGTTCTAATATAGTTCTAACACACACACACCCCTAATCACAGCCTTGGGAAAGGTTGACTTTACACTTGAAGTCATAAAGATTTTGGACAGGGAGCGCCTTGGTGAAACCCATCTACAACGTGATCCTTGCTGGAGATAAACTTTATATCAAGAAACTTGTTTGCAACTCTTTCACGAATAAAATCATAGACAATTTCAGTATGCTTGGTCCTAGCATGAAAAACTGGATTGGCTGCCAAGTAGGTAGCATCAAGATTGTCACACCATAAACATGGCTTACCCTGCAATGTAACACCAAGTTCATCAAGTGAAGCTTCAACCCATATTAGTTCACCAGTGACATTGGCAAGATCTTTGTATCCATCTTTTGTACTAGAATGAGATACTATAGCTTGTGAGATTTGTATTCATCTTTTGTATTGTAACGAGAGAATGTAGCATGTTTATGTGCATTCCAAGAGATAAGATTTGAACCAAAAATATAGCAAAACCTCTAGTATACCTCCTATCATCAAGACATCTAGCCCAATCAACATCAGAGAAAGCACTAAGGATAGTGGACCGAGACCTTTGGCGCATGAGACCAACTTTCAACATGCCTTGAACATATCACAATATTCTCTTAACAGTTGTCCAATGAGAAGTAGTAGGATCGTGGAGGTACTTACAAACTTCACTACTAGGAAACAGCCTATAGATAGACAAGATGTTCAGTGGCGCATATGCCAAACTATGCGCCACGGGAAAACATCAGTGGCGCACCAGAAAGCATGTGCCATAGAAGATTGGAAGTTTTGTGGTGCATTGTCCAAAACATGCGCCACAGAAGATTGGTGGGACCCACCGGCCGGGGTGTCATGATCCAAGTTATGTGGCGCATTCTGAAATATGCGCCACAGAAGAGGCAACTTCTGTGGCGCATATTTCCTCATGCGCCACAGAACATGGAGGGGGGCCCACCACGGAATCTAATTCACCCAAGTTCTGTGGCGCATGTTGACATATGCGCCACAGATGTGTTTCACTTCTGTGGCGCATAAGTCCAACATGCGCCACAGAACTTGGAGGTGGGCCCCACACAGGAAATCTTATTCACCCACTTCTGTGGCGCATATGGACTTATGCGCCACAGAAGTTTCAGCATCTATGACGCATTTCCTCCATATGCGCCACATGTGAGGGCGTCCAGATCCATGTTGAAAAGGTGACAAGAGCTAGCTTTCTTATCTATCTATCCACCACCACCCATTTCACATCTCTACCTCCTCCCAACTCGTCTTCCTCCTCCCTCACACCCCATCTTGCCCATAGTTTCTCCATTTTCTTGTATCTAAACCTACTTTAATCCATAGATTGGTAAGTGGAAGCTTCGCTCCAACTTCTAGATCTAAAAGTTCCTTACTTTTCTCTCTCACATCTCTATTTGTTTACTAATTTCCTCTCCACCAACTTGCATTGTAGATCAATTTGTCCACAGTCTCTCATCGCGCGGTCTCGTCTCACTATTATTGTGTCTACTATAGGTGAGTACTTGGCCATCATGAACATGTAGGTGAAGCTTGTCGCGCGGGCGGTGTGTGTGTGTGCGATCCATGGCGAGACGATGCTTGTGTGTGGTGCATGAATGTTTGCAATGGGAGGAAGTTTTTTGTTGTTTGCTTGTTGTTGTCGGGCCCGGCCGGTGTGGTTGCATGGATGTTTGCCGAAATGTTGATTCATTTCCATTTCGGCAAATTTTTGCACTACCCATATGTCCTAATTTTAGGAAAGGTCATGCCAAAAAATTTCCGGCTATCATTCATGCATGTGTGTGTTCATATGGTGTGGTTCTCACCTATACTCTCTGTTTTGACCGCTCAGGCAACCATGGTCCTCACGATGAGCGAAGGTCGAATTGCTAGGTACAAGAAAGGCGTGAAGGAGGACATGATTTTGAACAACAAGACCATGATAAGATGTCCATGTTGAACATGCAAACTGCAGCGCTGGATCGACCCTGAATCTGGACAATTGGAGGGTCACCTGCTTAGGCGCGGTTTCATGCGCGACCTCAATGAGGCGCCGGCAGGACATGGTGGTGGTCACGAAGACGTGGGCGGGCGAGAAGACGAAGAGTCTACCGGGCATGATCATCATGACGAAGGAGATGCCAGCGGGCATGATCATCATGACGAAGGAGATGCCAGCAGGCATGATCAGCATGGAGAAGGAGATGACGACGGGCATGATCATGAAGAAGGAGAAGACGCGAACACACAGACGCTGCTAACTTCGATCTTGCAGGACCCTCATGTTCAAGAACTGCTCCTCAAGGAGACGAGCAATGACAAAGCTGCAGCCAGAGAGAAAGCCAAGCTGGCCCAAATGGAGGTAGACGGGATGACTCCATTGTATCCTGGGTGTCGCCCCGAGGATACACGTTTGAGTGTAACGCTCAAGGCTCTAGAGATGAAGGCCGAACACAAATGGACCGATGTGATCTTCAACGCGAACATGGAATACTGGCACGACCGACTTCCTAAGGGGGACACATTGCCAACAAGTATCGAGGAGGCCAAGAAAATCGTGTGCCCTCTCGACCTACCACACATTAAATACCACGCATGCATCAATGATTGCGCACTTTATCGGAATGAGTACGCGGATAGAACCACTTGTCCGGTGTGTGGCCAAGGACGGTACAAGAGAGGGAACAAGAAAGTTCCTCGAAAAGTGGTATGGTACTTTCCTATCACCCCTCGTCTGCAGCGATATTTCATAGATCCTAAGGAAGCAAAGCTCATGCAATGGCACGCGGAAAGAGAGAAACCCAAAGATGATCCATAGAAGGGCAAGATCTTGACACACCCTTCAGACGCTAGCCAGTGGAACGTATTAGACATCGAGTTCGAAGAGTTCGGGGGCGATGCAAGGAACGTCAGGCTGGGTATGAGCACCGATGGACTCAATCCTTTTGGAAACCAGAGTAGCACGCATAGCACCTGGCCCGTGTTTGTATGGCCATACAACCTCCCCTCATGGCTATGCACGAAGCAAAGGTATGTACACATGAGCATTCTTATTCAGGGGCCGAAACAACCAGGTATCGATATGCATCTGTATCTCGGGCTATTGAGAGAGGAGTTAGCTAGCTTGTGGGAGACGCCGACCCGTACGTGGGACGCCTACACTAAAGAATATTTCCATCTGAGAGCCGCGTTGCTCACGACCGTGCAGGACTATCCTGGTTACGCATATGTATCGGCCTAGGTGAACCACGGACACAATGCATGCGTCAAGTGCATTGATGAGACACCGCATCTCCAGCTACCAAGGGATCCCGGGTCTTCGAAAACCGTGTTCCAAGGTACTCGAAAGTGGATCCGCATGGATCACTCGTGGAGAAAACATGGTGACCTGTTCAATGGTAAGGACAAGCTCGAAAGAGCCCCGCGTCCGAGGAGCGGCGAAGAAATCGAGGAGCTTTTGAATAATTGGGTAGATTGCCCTACGCCTGGAAAAAACGACCGAGGACAAAGCCGCTGCTGGGTGTATGGAAAGCAACGTCTGTTTTCTGGGACCTACCGTATTGGAAGGTCCTTCACACTCCCCATAGCCTCGATGTAATGCACATCACGAAGAACATTACCGAGAGTCTGCTTGGCACTCTACTGAACATGCCGGAGAGGACCAAGGATGGGCCGAAAGTAAGAAAGGACCTTAAATTGCTTGGCATAAAGAAAGATCTTCAGTACCCTAATAGTGATGATGATGATGATGATGATCATCAGGAAGGGACTCAAGGTCGCCGCAAAAGAGTTAAGAAGAATGAGGTGGTGCTTCACGCTGCCTGCTTCACTCTGAGTCTGGAGGAGCTCGAGCAGTTTTTCAGGTGCCTCTTAGGAGTGAAAGTTCCTCACGGTTACTCGGGGAAGATAAGCAGATATCTGGACGTGGCGAAGAAGAGGTTCAGCGGTATGAAGTCTCACGACTGTCACGTGTTGATGACGCAGATACTCCCCGTTGCGATCCGTGGGATAATGGAAGAGCATGTCCATGAGACGTTGTTTGGCCTCTGTAACTTTTTCGACGTTATATCTAGGAAGTCGATCAGTGTGAAGCAGCTCGACAGGCTACAGGAAGAGATCGTGATGATACTATGCGAGCTTGAGATTTACTTCCCGCCTGCATTCTTCGACATCATGGTGCATCTGCTTGTACATGTCGTGGACGACATCATCTAGCTCGGGCCGACATTCCTGCACAACATGATGCCGTTTGAAAGGCTAAACGGTGTCATCAAAGGATTTGTTCGCAACAGGTCTTGTCCAGATAGAAGCATAGCCAAGGGCTTTCTGATCTACGAGTGCATCTCCTTCTGCCAGAATTATCTAACCACCGAGAACGAGGATGTTGGAATACCCACAAAGAAGCACCTCGGCAGGCTCGGTGGATATGGTCACCGCGAGGGCTGCCGCTCACTACATGTCGGCATTGATGGTCGACGCACTGATTTTGAAAGGGCACACCGAGTCGCGCTACAACACATTGAAGTGGTCGGCCCTTGGGTCGAAGAGCACAGAAGCTTAATCGAGCAGGAGTACGTCGACCAGGGCCGGCCGAGGAAGAAGGGAGACGTAACCAGAGAGCACAACTCCAGCTTCACGGGTTGGTTCAAGAAAAGGCAACAGAAGATCAAAAACTCATATTCTCCTTGTCGCAAGGCCCATGGCACAACCTAAGGACCTATCAGTCATACGACATAAACGGTTACAGATTCTACACCGAGGAAAAGGACAAGAATAGTGAATATCAAAACTCAGGAGTAACTATGTTATCCTTTGCTGATGACGAGACTACTGTGATGGAAAGATTCTACGGAAGGATCGAGGAGATATGGGAGCTCGACTACTGTGGAGAGATCGTACCGATGTTCCGTGTTAGATGGGCCAAGAACGTGGAAAAAGAAGGCCGCTATTTCACCACAATGGTTATACCAGATGCCAAATCAACAAAGAACGCCTCCGTAAAAAATGAGCCTTGGGTACTCGCTAGCCAAGTTGATCAATGTTTTTCTATTACCGGCCCGTCAAAGCCCAACCGTGTTGTAGTTAGGAGGGGCAAGAGGAGCATCATCGGAATGGAAGGATCCGCCAACGAGCAAAACTTCGACAAAAACGGCGACCCAAAGATCGAAGAGGAATTCGACAAGTACTTCGACATGCCTACTACTACTAAAGTAAGAAGGAAGACCACACTGCCTACTAAAGGTTGTCCATTCACAAGAAGAAATCTCAAAGTGCACGGGCTAAAATATTCAACCGCGACGAAAAAGGGCAAGAAGATTGTGAAGAGACACTAACAATTGTGTGACTTTCTGGTGTATTAATTCGTGTGGTGTATTAGTTTTTGGTGACAAGCAAACACACAAATATATATGTAAGAATAAATATGCATATGTGTTCTTGCTTTTTTTGAATAAATATGCATATATGTATATGTTCTTGCTTTTTTTGAATAAATATGCATATGTGAATAAATATGCATATATGTATATGTTCTTACTTTTTTTTAATAAATACGCATATGTATGTAATTAAAAATATTTAAAAAAAAGAAAAAAAATATGTGAGACAGCCAGGATTCGAACCTAGTTGCCCCAGGTGAGAGCAAGCGAGCAAGACCACTAGGACAAGTATCAGATCTTGTCAAACAACGATACCACGCTTTTTTGTACTATGTCAAGAAGTTCTGTGGCGCATTCCTTCAGAATGCGCCATAGATGTTCCAACTTCTGTGGCGCATTCTGTGGGAATGCGCCACAGAACTTTCACACTTAGCCACAGAATGGTTCGGCCTCTCCCCCTAATCCCCCCTTTCTCTCTCTCGATCCACACTTAGCCAATCTGTCGCCTCTCTCTGTCGTCGCAAACCCTAGTGCCAGAGCCGCCGTGGAGGAGAGCTCGTGGAGGAGGAGAGCCCCATCACCGCCGCGCCGGAGCCTGTGGAGGAGAGCCGCCCCTCATCGCCAGAGCCCGTGGAGGAGGAGCCCGTCCGTAGCGCGTAGGAAGAGGATCCCGTTCGCAGCCACCTCGCCAGAGCCCGTGGAGGAGGAGCCACCTTGCCGTCAGATGTCCACCTCGTTGTTCGCCATCCACCTCGTCACCGTCCGCAGTCAGGTAAAACGCCGTTTCAATCAAAAAGTATTTCAGTGCTTCTATACGCCTCAAAACCAAGAAACCACTGCCTTTAACCCGTAAAGGCTCACAAGATGGGATTCTTTTCAACTAGAAATCCGTAGTACTGGCATGGTCTCATTGATGATGGTGGTGGTGCTTTTAGGAAATTAATTTACTTGTTTGTCAAAAGTCAGAGCCAATGCCTTTCAGGATAGGGTGTCACATTGTCAGAATTATAGCCATGCTAATTTCTATTTCTTTTTTAGATACTAATTTTTTCATTAGTTACCCTTGTTGTAACAGTCGCAACTTGCAATCATCTAAGCACACAACTAATAGTCTAGAATTATCTACTTTTGTTCTAAAAATTTAATAGTCTAGTGGAGGAGAAAATCAAAGCAATTAGTTGTGAGGACCTAGCATATTCATATTACTGTACTGTGCAGATACTACCTAGCAAAGAAATTACTGACTATTGTCATGTCATTACTTCATAAATAATAAATTGCAACTAAGGTGTGCAGATACTACCTAGCAAAGCAATTACTGACTATTGTCATGCTTGAGCATATGTTACTGTCTAGGCTTATATAATGTAAATGATGCAGAGAAGAGGGATAATGTAAATGATACAGAGAAGAGGTATAATGTAAATGATGCTAGGCTTATTTACACAGTTACTGTCTAGGCTTATATAATGTAAATGATGCAGAGAAGAGGCTTATTTACACAGTTACACAGTTACTGTCTAGGCTTACATTTAGCATGGTATTTACACAGTTACTGTCTAGGCTTCATTATTTTGGGAAACGGTACACATATTATTAGACTGCACATGTCCATATGTGGTGAGATGAAGATGTTCATGTGTTTGGCAAAAGAGTAGTGCAAGGTTATAGTCATCATTTCAAGTGTTTTGGTTTATCCTATTTTTCCTGATTAGTTTCACGGTTCACCTTAAATAAAGGCATCAACAGTTCAGTACACATATATCTCCATGCTTTCTATACCTATATGAAAGAGCTATGCTCTGTGCTAGTTTCTTGCAGCATCAGCTGTGTGCTATGCTGTTTAGTTTGCTTCAAAATAGGCAGTAGCTTAGTTTCCTAGCTTAGTTACAATGTTTGTAGCCCAAACTATGGTGATGGATTCTACATGCTTACCGTAAATCTTTAGTGAACTTGTGAATGGTGTTGTCATAAGAAATGGTGAACTTGTGACCTTTGCTAATCTTTAGTGAACATGCTTAGCAAAGTGATCACAATCCTACATATATGTGCTGTCATAAGAAATGGTGCTATCATATATGTGCTGTCATATATGGTGTTGTCATAAGAAATGGTGCTATCATATATGGTGTTGTCATATATGTGCTACTAGTGCTAGTAGCAAATTGATGATTTGGGTTGTCAATGGGGATGGGGTTGTCAATATGGGGATGGGGTGTTTTGTCTTGCAGGGATTTCATTTGAGTTGCCCATTTCTCCCGAAGTGTCGATTCACTTCCGTTTCGGTTGAGAAATGGGCACTCCTAGGTCAAAAAATTAGCAAAGGTCATGCCAAATTTTTCGCCGAGATTTCTGCTAACTTTTTGCCTCTTTTAAATAGAGTAGTGCAAACATGTTGAGCAACAAGGAGTCTGGCCCTTCTAAGCACATGATCAGCGTCGAAGAACAAGCTAGACAGGCCAACCAGTCATTCTGGCAGGGGTCCCAATAGGACGAGGAGGAGGAGGAGGAGGCGATGAGGATGACACCACCACCGGAGGAGGAGGCGAACGTCGCCAGAGCTGCTGGGGCCAATGAGGGCGGAGATCTTGATTACGAGGGGGACGAAGACGACTATGATGGAACTAGTGAAGGCGGCGGTGAAGAGGATGACACCACCGATGGTGGCGCCCGCACCGATGGTGGCGAGCGCACGGATGGCGGTAGCGGCAACCCGGCCGCTTCTCAGAAGAAGAAGAAGAAGAAGAAGAAGAAGAAGAAGAAGAAGAAGAAGAAGAAGAAGAAGAAGAAGAAGAAGAAGAAGAAGAAGAAGAAGAAGAAGAAGAAGTAGAAGAAGAAGGAACAGAAGGAGCGGAAGGTGCCAGTGCTCGCCACCGTCTGTGATGACTTCACTGAGGTCACAGAAAGTGGCCAACCCGTTGCGCCAGAGGCGATTGCTAAAGGGTACGGCCTGCAACTCAGGTGCATCGTCTGGGAAAGCATGTCGATCAACACGAAGTACATCAGACATGCTGACCATGCAGCTTTGGTCGATAACCTCCTTAAGAAGATTCACAAGCGATACAGATTCCTAGAGCAGTTTAGAAACCTCGAGAGAAAGAACCCGGTGAACAAACTAGCCCTCACGAAGATGAGCAACTCCTTGAGCAGCTAGAAAACCCGGGTGAAGAATAGCATTGACAAAGGTGAAAGCTGGGAGGTTATTAGTAAGAAAAATCCGATGCTCGACGAAGAGGAGTTTAGGATATTCAAGGCGGATATAGCTACCGCTGACGCTATAAAATGGACTCAATGGGGAAGGAGTATGCGGGAACAGAACATAGGTAACCACCACCTTGGAAGAGGCGGTTACAGGGGAAACAGGCCATTTGGGACAAGGAGGACGCCGAGCTTGAACGCCTTGGTAAAGACAACCCTTGGCTTAAAATCACGGACTTGCAGCTTAGGCAATTTGTTCGGGCCCGCTACTACCTGGACAAGGAAACAGGGGAGTTCATCACCGACGATCCGGAGGTGAAGAAATTCGAGAAGAATCTAGTAAGGAATTTATCACCGATCTCAAGTCTATTGCATTCTAATTAAGATAATGAAGCCAAGAATCTAAATGGGTTCACATTTCCTTGTCTCTGTAGGAGGGGGAACTGAACGCTACTGCCACAGAGTCATCCCAGGATTCGACGGAGCCGTGGGACACGGTTTTCAACAAGGCGACCAATGCTTACAAGAAGAGGGACAAGGGGTTGCCGCCGTCCTCAGCTGGCCGTGTGTCCGGCTTCGGTACCAGCATGAAGTTCAAGGAGTTCTACATAGAGGACGCCAAGAAAAGAAGGGAGAGGAAGAACCAGGATAAAGCCGCTGTTGCAGAGCTGAAAATGAAGGTGCAGACACTGGAGGAGAAGGCGGTGGACCAGAAAATGGTGGACAAGTTAGTGGAAGAGAAGCTCCGCTCGATGATCCCCCCTGATTTTTTCGAAGGGCTTACTGCTTGGAATGCGGGAGGTCGACAGGGGCCGATACATCTGCCCAGCTTAAGCGGCAGCAACTCGGGCACCAATGTTACCGTGTCGCTGGACCTGGTGACCCCGCCGGTCGTCAACGTCGGGACGCAGCCCCTCGTTTTGGTCACACCGACGCCCCCTCCCGCCAAAGATACCAATAAGGCGAAGCCGACGGTGGTGGTGCTTCATGAGGCACCCGAGCGGGAGATTGCAGATGATGATAGGCCGGCCGCCGGCATCGGCCGTGTCTCTACATTAGCCGAGATCCACGCCATCACCAAGGTAACTAATTAGTTAGTGCACGTCATCTCCTTTATGCCTTTGATGCATGACTGTTGCCATCTCATGACGCCCAACAACATGTTTTTGACTCAAGACACTTCTTGCGTACTCCTGCTTAAAGATGTCGGCGGTGAGTTGAAGGATGTTGCCAAGGGCACTCTTATACAACCGGCGAGTCGCACGATGCACAACAATCCAATGGATGATGACGTGATGAGGGTCGGGTTGGCTCGGGTGTTGCCAGGGTGCGACGACATGGACCCCCCCTTTCAACCTCAAGGAGCCGACGAACACAAGACCCTTGGGGAATGCTACAACTCGCCCTTGACATGGCCGAAGACCCAGATTCGTCTTGCGGGGGAGCACCGGCGCCACCTCTCGACCGATCATCGCCCGGCCACCACCTCGGAAGCCAGTAGCCGCCGTTGTCGCCACCACCAGCCGTCACCATCAACTCTTGGCAGCGTGTGCACCGCCACATGGCAAAGACGTTGTGTCGCAACCGCCGTCGCCCCCGCTACCACCACCACATGATGGCACCCATGAAGATGATGATGAATTGGTCAACGTTGATGACTTCATCAACACCGGCGCCGCCAAAGGATTGTATATGCCTTCTGTGGATGAAGAACCCTTCGCAGCTCGCGAAGACCATCAAGCTGGTCAGCCCAATACATGCACGCAGCGCCTGGTCTTCCATGGTCTTTCTCAAGAGACGCCTCCGGCCGCCGATCCACCACAAGAGAAACCGGGATTGGTTTTCAGCCCCAACACACTCCGAAAGGCGACTGATGAGCAGATGGCAGTGGCTGACACTGTTGTGAAGAAGAAGCACTACAGGAAGAGAGGTAATAATAATAAGAAGAAGGGTGCGAGCCAGCCTCTTCCGAAGAGGATCCGGGGTCAGGACGCCGTCGTCGTACCATCCACACAATTTGGCTTGCCCCGAGTGCATGTAGCTGGTGATCCGATATTGACTCCGGATATGATCCACATTGCAGTTGGAGCCATGTTAACTTTGCACGAGGGTGTCAAGACACTAGAGGCCCTCCTTCTTAAAGACGAAGATCCAAATTACCCGGTTTTCATGGCCAAGGTGCCATTGGACGTGGGCTTCGTCGATGAACCCCCCGCGGATATATTCTTCATAGCGTTCGAGGACATATTCAAGTTGTTTCTCATGAAACAGCTGGACTATAACTTGGTACGCCTATACGCGCTCAATCTGGCGCTCACGATCAAGAGAGAAAGTACCCCAGAAATCGCGATAGTGGATCCCTACTACATGCGGGACAGCCAGTTGGTCGAAGGATCAGAGACACGGACCAAGGCGACGGCGTACCTCGAGAAGTTCATGGTGGACAACAAGAGGAAGGGCACACTTCTTTTTCCTTTCTTTCCCGAGTAAGTACACACACTCGCTCATCATCACCGTAACTTATGCATTTCTTATAGCCTTTGCTCTTTTTCCAACATTCCGTTCCAATTGTGTTGCGCAGAGACAAATACTGCACACTCATCGTCCTTGCCCCGAGGTATTCGCTAGCCATGTATTTCGAGTCGGGGAGTTTGACGAAGAAGAAAGACTACACCAGAATAAGGGGTGTTCTCAATGAGGCTCTCGAGGGCTACACCAAGAAGGGATGCACCTTCGTAGATAGGGGGAATGTATCAAGGATGGCAAACACGTGTTCAAGCACATGCTCGACTTCCCCTGTGTCAAGCAGTCGATTGCTGGTGCCAAGGAGGCCTTCTACGTCCTCCATCACCTTAAAGGCTATGTTCGGGATTGCCATAACCTAACGCTGCCATCTAGTCTCCGAGGATGGGCCGAAACTTTGGCAAAAATCGACGATGCTGATCTTAGAGAAGACTTCCATCGCATTCAGATGAAGTTGTCGCAAATCATCATTGAAGATGTCAACACAAGGGGCGGTGCCCTACAATAAGCCAGAGGGTTGAGTAAGAGGGAGATCGAAGAACGCCTCCGTAAGCAGGGTGACACAAGGACGTGGATGAAGAAAGAGGTCTATCTACCGTTCCCGAAGCCGAGCCAGAAGAGGAAGTCTTCATCATGATTGATGTGTGCCTCTAGCATGATCCAGTGTGTGTATATTCTTGATGGATGCCTGCTGTATTAGTGTGTGTGTGTCATAAACTTTACTATCTCGTGGTCGAAATGGTCATTGTTGTTAGACTTAAACTACCTTGTGGCCGTGTTGTCGTTGAACTTATTGCTTCTATGATGATCTAACTTTTAGGTTTATGGATCCTTTGTTTTATATTCTATGAACATATATATATGGATGTGAACCCTTTATTCATTCTTTTCGTTGTATTTTTACTAATATGCCTTGTCGTCTATAGAGATGGCGACGAGGTCGTATGTGGTGTACATGGGTAGGGTTCCAGGAGTCTACGAGGAGTGGGAGGATTGCCACAAACAAGTGAACAAGTTCAGCGGCAACATCTACAAAGGATACGCGACTAGAGAGCAGGCGATAGCCAAGTGGAGGAACCACTTGTGGAAGAAGAACCGGATGAAGATATTGGTCGGGCTAATGCTCTTGCTCACCATTATCACAGTTGTATTCTATTTGATCCTAGTGTAGGCGGCGGTGGCCACTTCATATTTGTAATGTGAGATGATATGAACTTTGTATTCGGCGCTTGTGTAAAAATTTGGCACTTGACACTATATATGTATATCGATCGGGCTCTAAGTGTTTGTATTATATATGTAAGTTTTCATGCATCTACTACTTGTGCAATGTATTTTATACTCATCTGGATAAATACTATATAAATACCTGATTATACACCAGGAAAGTATTTTACTTCGAATACATGTTACACAATCAGTGGCGCATATAATTATATAGTTAGTGGCGCAACAGAAGTCTGGAACTTCTGTGGCGCATATCCATATGTGCCACAGGAAGTAGTTATCAGTGGCGTGGTAACAGTGGCGACAAAGGTATGCGCCACAGAAGTCCCCTTTTCATGCGCCACAGATAGGCTGTTTCCTAGTAGTGCTTTATTGATAGAGAAGTAGATATCAGATTGTGTCAATGTCAAGTATAATGGACTGAGACCTTTTAGCATGTTTATTGACATGATAGATCCATTTGCAGTCAATGATATTTTTGGTGGAGTTGGGTGGAACCAATTGCCATGTTTTAGTTGCCATGAGAGCTCCATATTCCTCTTCCATATCCTTGCGCCAATTAGCATCCGCAAGATCCTCCAAGAGTTTACTAGGTTCACATGTAGACGTAAAGATGCCATACTGAATAGTGCCATCAGTATACTGCTTGGGTTGGCTGATATCTTTTTCTAGCCTAGTGTGAGGACCAAGTACAGGAGGAGGTGGGGGATCTAGTGGTGTAGAAGATCCTGAGTTGGCTATCGGCGACACAAGCGAGTCAGCTCCAGGGTCAGGTGACGAGTCCAAAATTGAAACATATTTACCTCTTATTTTTGGATAAGTAGAGTAGGATTTTTGGTATTTTACTGCGCTCGTGCACACCTTTTTTTCCTTGTTTCAACAGGATCCCAAACTACTAAATCTCTTGTGAACATATCAATTGGAACTGTCATATTACACAGTAACATGATATTTTCAAGTGATAAATGTCATTTATTTGATTTTTCCTCGCACATCGGAGAATAGAAAACGTGGAGGCAGTCTACATAGGGTTTAACGACCTGTGGTACAGGCGGAGCTTGCCCATATCGTCCGCTTGTACCACCTGTCAGCGCTTCCACCTCATCAAATACTCTCACCACACGAAAACGGATCTAAGAACCGACATTTATAGAAACTTTCAGCCTCTAAATACCACGCCAGAGAGGGATCTGGAGAAGGAACTAGGAGAAGGGAAAATCCTTACTGCTTCACGGATCATTGGAGGACATCACATCATCCCCTTCATCATCAACCGCTGCATCTCCATCAATGCTACTAAAAGAGCATGTGGACCCCCATGTGTGGTTTTGGTAATTAATGAAAATCTCTATGGACTAATGTTTGCATTAAGTTGCACTTGTAGGATTTGTCCATTAGCGTTGCTTGGACCATGTGTTGGATCTAAGGTGGAAGATGTGAAGAAGAAGAAGCTTTGGCCAAGGGCTTTGGGCCTTTTGGAGTCATACCAAGGTGGTCATGGATTGATGAATACAAGGTCAAATAAGAGGCTTCCCCATGGTGTATGTGGGAGCATATGTCAAGTCTTCATCAAGTGAGTGCATGCAAGAGAAATGAAGAAAGGTGTCCATCTTGAGAAGGACAAGATCGTCTATATTGTGCTCAAGTGGATTGCTCAAGGCAAAGGTAATCTTGATAGGTTTTCCCTTTTGCCGGTCTCATGTTGGTAGTTGGGAGACCGGGTTTAGGATAGATAACCGTACTATCAAGAGGGGCTCTCGAGTGAGTAGCTCGGTCATATCTTTCGGAGAGAGCTCAAACCATTGCATTCTTAGCATCATCATCCATGGTTGTTGGTTGGATCTTATCCATGTTTGGCTCTAGAACTTGTGCTCAATACAAGCTTTAGTTCTTCAAAATCGGATCTCCCTTTTATATCTTGTTGCGATTTTGTTCTTGCAGGTTTTTCGGATTCTCACCGAGTGAGGTATCTCACATTATAATACTTGATACATTCTCACTTGGTGATATCCAATATTTCCGACAAAATTGGTTTCGGGTCAATCGGAGTTACCAAACTAAAGTTATTGCAGTTTGAATATTTTCCTTTATTTGTTTTTAAAAGAAAAAAAGAAATTATCCTCCTGCTTCTCGGCCGTGCGGTACTACTGGATCCCGTACCGCCCGCCCCTGCGCGCTGCTTTGCCTTCTGCTCCGCCCGGTTGCTTGGCCGGTGCTACCGGCCCAGGCCCAACGGTACTACCGCCCGGGCGGACCGGTATTACCAGGCCGGCCGAGCCACCTGCTCTCTGCTGCCACTGCTTCCGCGCTCGCCCAGCTGTGTCATTGATGCTCGCTGGCCCCGTGCAGCCGCCCCGCTCCTGTGCCCTCTCGCTCATGTTGGCCCCCGCCCTGTCCCCTCCTTGCCAGCTCGCTCGCCCAGGATCCCTCGCTCGCTCCTTGCGCCTCGTGTTGACCTCGCCAGGTCGTTGCACTACCGCTGCTGGCGGGCTGGGCGGTAGTACCGGCCCAATCCGGTACTACCGGCCCAGCCAGGTCGAACTAACCCCATTGGGCAGATCCAGCCTCCCCTATAAATATCTTTCTCCCTTTTTTCTTGAATTGCTTCTTCCTCTTTTATTCTTCAAGCTTTGCCTACTCTTTGACACATCTCTTGGCTTGATTTCTCTCTCCCTCCAATGATTCTTGCCCATATTTGAGGGGAAGATAGAGGAGATCTAGATCTACATTTTAACCAAACCAAATCACCTCTTTGTGAGTGAATCTTTGGGATCTAGATCTTTGGGGCATTTTGTGTTCCCCTTTTGTGTTCTTCCTCTCTTGTTCCCCCAATTGCTTTAGTAGCCTTGTTGGAACTTGAGAGTGAACATTTGGGGCATCTTTGTGGTGTTCTTGCCATTTGCATTAGGTGCATTGGTTTGTGTTCTCTCCAGAGGATTTGGTTGGTGATATTCAAGAAGCTTGTCCCTCTTGGGTTCTTGCAACCCTAGACAGTTGTGTGGCCTTTGTGACATGTTCTTGGGGCCTTCAATTAAGTTGTGAAGCTCTCCCCGAGTTTGTGGCTTTGGTGGAATTTATTGGGAGCCTCTAATTAAGTTGTGGAGATAGCCCCAATCTTGTACGGGTTCGGTGACCACCCTCAAGTGTCCCATAGTGGCACGGGTGCTTGCCGCGTGGTGGGTGCTCGGGAGAATGGGTGAGGCCTTTGTGGCGTTGGTGGTCTTAGTACCGTCCACCCCTCCAACGAGACGTACTCCCTTGTTGGGAGGAACTCGGTAAAATATCATTGTCCCTGCGTGCCTCGATTATCTCTATACCCGAGCTCTTTACTTATGCACTTTACATTGTGATAGCCATCGTGCTTGAAGTAATCTATATTGCTATCGCATTGTTGCTTGTCTTTCTTAGCATAAGTTGTTGGTGCACATAGGTGAACCTTAGTATATCTAGGCTTTGTGCTTAACAAAAGAACTAGTTTTATTCCGCCATTGATAAGCCCATCTCGTAGAAGTTTTTAAATCATCTATTCACCCCCCTCTAGGCGGCATCCGTGATCTTTCAATTACTATTCCACTCTTCCATACTTTAGATCTTGTTGTAATTCCAAATTCAATTGTGGTTTGCACTAGATTTATCTCCATACTTTTATCCATAAATTTAAATATGATGATGTTGTTGATTGCTTCCATGTGTGAGTAGTTCCCTTTGTTCTTAGGGAGATGGAGAAACCCTAGCATTATTATGAAGTGAAATAAAGATTATCTATTACTTTTGTCCATGATCCATTGATCTATGATGTTGTGTTTGATCTCTCTCTTTAGATGGTATGTGTAGTCGGTCATATAGCATTTTCCTCCGAGTCTAAAGAGAGGGTGATACCCATAGGACGTGTATGGGAGTATGTCCAATGTTACTTTTGTGACTACAAGCAATGGCTTATAACCTGCACGGTCAAAGGGGGAAGGAAGAGAGATTCACTAAGCTAATTACGATATCCATGGGGAACCCTTAATTGTGGTGGTATGTATGAGTAATTTCTCTAAGGCATCACAATGGTTATTTAGAGATGACCTCATTACTTGACTGAAGAAAGAGATTGCCCACAAGTCTTGTAGTTAACATCTTATTATGGAACTCTCTCCACACATATCATGACACAAGAAATAGATTGTCCTAATTATGATTAATTATCACATGCTAGCGGTGTATCCTACATCCCCATTAACGCTTTAGCCTTATTGAGTTCCAACACCTCTTCTAATGTTCTTGTTACTTGTTTTACTTTACTCATTTTATTGCTTTCTTGCACACAAATACAAAACCTTTTAAACATCCTTTACTTGAAAACAAAGGCACCTTACAAGTATCCTTGGGTAGATAGTGATGAGGGGCATAAAGACCTTAACCAAATATCTCTTTGTGGGTTTGATACTATTATTTCGAAACTAGCTACAATCGATCTATCCACATGTAGTCATCAAGCTATTTTCTGGCGACGCTGTCAGGGAGCTAAGCACTTTTGGTCTTTATTCTTTAGTTGTTTATTCTGCTCATTCTTTTACTAAAGTTGTTTACTAGTTTTAGGTAAATACCATGGGAGAGTACTAACATATAATTTAGCTTGAAGCTATAAAGAATTATGATCCGCCAATGGACGTTTATTTAAAATCAAACAACCCTGATGCTGTTGGATCTTTTGCATGCTAAAAAGTTTGTAGGGGACGGTACGGAGGATCTGTATGAGTATGTAGGATTCTTTGAAGAAACATGTGGGACTTTTTGCCTTAATATATTTATCGAGGATGAGGTTAAATCTACTCTCTTTATTCAAACTCGTATTGATGAGGCCCGCCCTTGGTATGTTGAAAGTCCTACAAAAATTACTAACTCCTCGAAGAGGTTGTCCTCATAATTCTTAATTGATTTCTTCCCCAGGACGAAAACCCTTGGAGTGATACGTTGCTAACGTATCCATAATTTTTGATGTTCCATGCTTGGTTTCATCTACTTTCTTATGTTTTGTCCACATTTTGGAGTACTTTTCATATGATTTTCTGGAACTAACCTATTAACAAGATGCCACAGTACCAGTTGCCTATTTTTTGCTGTTTTTGGTTCCAGGAAAGTCAAAAAATCAATATTCTCGGAATTGGACCGGACAAAAGCCAAAGTCGATATTTTATCAGAAGACTCACGAAGCCAGAAGACGAGACGGAGAGGGGCCACAGGGTGGCCACACCATGTGGTGGCGCAGGCTAGCCCTGGCCACGCCACGAGGTGGTGTGGGCCCCCTGGTCGCCCATCGACCTTGCCTCTTCTCCTATAAGAAGCCTCCCGATGCATAAACCCTAAATCGTCAAGCCTCTAGCCACGAAAAGTTCTGTAGCGCCGCCGCCACCGAAGGGGAGATTCGGGGGACAGAACGTCTCTGTTCTGGCACCCTGCCGGGACGAGGAAGTGCCCCGGGAGCCATCTCCATCGATCTCCACCACCATCTCCATCGTCGCTGCTGATTCCCATGATGAGGAGGGAGTAGTTCTCTCTCGAGGCTAAGGGTTCTACCGGTAGCTATGTGTTCATCTCTCTCTCTATGCATGATCATATTGTGATCATGAGCTTTGTAATCAAGTAGATCTACCTTACTACTCAAGTGCTTTAATAGATCTCTGCTCTCCCCATGTGTGTGAAGTTGACAGTGTGCACACCATGGTGGCACTTAGGCTAGAGATTTCAAATACTTGTTATGAGTTATATTTGGAATTGGATGTCTTTACGAAATTGTGGTGTTTGTTTGAACCATCTAGTGCTCAAGGTGACAGTGTGGGGTTATCTAGATGGGAAAAGCGAACTTTGAGGAGTGTTGTTATAGCCCTACCATGGATTAGAGTGTCCAACCGGAGAGTAGTTCAGCGTAGTATCATAAAGAAGAATATATTTATATGAGAGTGTTCACTAGTGAAAGTATGATCCCTAGGACTTGTTTCTAAGCACTGAAACACCGTTTGCTATTAGATATATTACATGTTTGCTTGCTTCTATCTTTATTTTAGTTTTACTTTAGTCTTTTCCACGCCATCAAGCTATTTTCTATCACCGTTAACACTTATAATTATCTATACCACTTGTATTTCACTATCTCTTCGCCGAACTAGTGCACTTATACACCTGACAAGTGTATTGGGTGTGTTGGGGACACAAGAGACTTCTTGTATTTTGATTGCAGGGTTGCTTGAGAGGGGATACCTTTGACTACTTCCTCCCTGAGTTTGATAAACCTTGGGCGATCCACTTAAGGGAAAACTTGCTGCTGTTCTACAAACCTCTGCACTTGGAGGCCCAACAACTATCTACAAGAATAGAAGTGCGTAGACATCAAGCTATTTTCTGGCGTCGTTGCCGGGGAGGTAAGGTAAAAGGTACTCACATCCTCCAGTGTGAGTGCTCGAAGTTATTTCCTTTAGATTCTGCAATTTTATCTTTTTGTTTCTTGTTTTTATTTTCACTAGTTAGGCTTAATGGAAAACAACAACAAAATTAGAGAGCTTTAGAGTATTTATCTTGAGTTAGGACATGAAGTGTTTGAAGAGAAAATTAAAAAACCTATGGAACTTTATTTGCATGCTAATAGCAATGTTGTTAGTATGAATTCTTTGGACACCATTATTGCTAATGCTATGGAAAAGTCTAAGCTTGGGGAAGCTAGTTTTTATGAAAATGATCTTTTTAGTTCCCAGCTTTGGAGGATAGCTATTCTATTGCTTATGATGATATCAAACCTCCAATATATGATGATTACAATGATGAATATGATATTTTTAGTCCACCTACGATTGAGGAGAATATTAATTATGATTACAATATGCCTCCTATATTTGATGATTATGGTGATGAGAATAATAATGATAGTTATTTTGTTGAATTTGCTCTCACTATGATTAATAAGAATGACTATTCTTATAGGGAGAGTAATATTTCTTTTATGCATGTGGCTCATGATAAGAATGTTTCATGTGATATTTAATTGTTAATTTTATTCATGATGCTGCTAAAAGTTATTATGAGAGAGGGAAACATGGTTTTATGTGTCTCAACTATATTAAGTTTGCCCTCTTTATGTTGAAAGTCTTGAAGCTGCACTTGTTTTGCTTTCCTATGCTTGTTGCTTTGTGCTTTCATGACTTGTTTCTTTACAAGATTCATATGCATAGGAAGTGGGTTAGACTTAAATGTGCTTTGAATTTTCTTCTTGATGCTCTCTTTTATGTCAATTCATATTTCTTATGTGAGCATCTTCTCAAATTATCATGCCTAACTTAAAGGCGTTAAAGAAAAGTACTTATTGGGAGATAATCCAAAAGTTTTAGATGAGTCTTGGAAGTTACCTCTGTAATAACCGCTCCTTATCCTTTTTATTTGCTTTTTGTGCCAAGAGTAACCTTTAATGAGAGAGAAGTAATGATTGGGAAAGTTGCTATCCCGAAACAGATTTCTGTGCTTCACCGTAAAAATTCGTGTAAAATCTCTGAATGTCCTTTTGAGGCGTGAATTTTTGTGCTTATGACCCAGGTTGTTATCTAACTTATTTAGTTCAACACGTTTTGATTTGAGCAACAGAAGGTCTTCAAAAAAATCGTCTTTACCTGCTGGTCTGTTTTGACAGATTTCTGCCATTTTCTGCATTTGCTTCTTGTTGGTTCCTTTTTGAGTTCTTTTGGGGAATTGAGCTTTTTGAGGGAAGTACTACAGTAGCTAGTGTTTTAATGGAAGTTTTATTGGTGTTAGAACTAAACTTAAAGACTTATTATCTTAAGTGCACTAATGTTGCTAATAAAGATTTTGTGAAGTTTTGTATGAAGGAAAAATTTCAGGTGTATGGAAGGAATGAGTAATGATATGAAGAATGGACTAAAGCTCAAGCTTGGGGATGCCACACGTGTCACCCCAAGAAATATCCAAGAAGTACAAGCATCAAAGCTTGGGGATGCCCAAGGCATCCCCTTCCTCATCAATAAAAATCACAGGTTCCTTCCAAACGCTTTATTTTTTATTTTTTCATGCACAGTTATGTTGTCCTTGGAGCGTCTTCTTTTTCGTTTTCGTTTTGGTTTTTCATTTGCTTTGTTTGCTTAGTTTGCTGAATAAATTGGTTGGACCCCCTCTTTCATACATTGGTTTTCAAATAGTTTGGTTTGGATTGGAAAAAGAGTAGGAAAGTTTATGCTTAAGTGGTAAAGAGAGCTTGATTTTGACTGTGGCCTATGCTTTGTCATGCCATGCTCGATATTGTTTTGGCTTTATGCTTAGTATTCTTTGATGTATCATGACATGTTATAAACAATTGAGATTGCTTAATATGCCTTTGAAGAATCATGCGTTGTTTTAGCATATTAAAGCATAGTATTGTGGTATTCTCCTTTGATGCTTTATTTGGGTTGACTTGGCACATGCTCACACCATGTTATGACTATCCCAAGTCACCATAGCATTTATGATCCTTTAGTTTTCAACTTGTAGTATCACTTTATGCTTTGATTAATGATGTTTTATCGCTCTGCATGATTATGGCCATTATTGCTCTCTTAGTTTGTCGCTCCCAGTCTTTTGCTAGCCTCCGTAACCAAGTATGAGTTCCACTCATGCATCCAACTCCTAAAACCAAGTTATTCCAAAGAGTCCATCATACCTACCTATTAGCATATGCTATTCCAAGTATATTCATGTTTTTGTCTACCTTCCGAATTAAACTTGTTATGAGAAAACTAGTGATTAAAGCTCTCACGAACTTGATGGCACACTTTACTTTCTTGCACTTAATAAACTTGAACCATTGCGTCCATCTTTGTTGCGGATATGTTTGCACTTTATAAGTTGAAGTTAGCAAAACCATGTATCATGGGGAACACTTTCAACATTGCACCTGTACTTTGCACCCCGTTGATATCATGTTCTTTTGCTTATGGATCCCGGCGGTGTGAAATAAAAGGGGAACTTGTAAGATCATGGAGTTTGTATGTGTGTTAGAGAAACGCCTGGGCCGCTGGTCTAATCCATGCTGTCATGGTGGAAACCTGCAGCGTAACCATAATGAGCTGTCTATGAAGCATTCTTCTTATAAAAAAGAGTCAGATATTGAGAAAAAAGAGAAAAAAAGAAAAAAAAAAGAAAAAAAAGAAAAAGAGATATGAGAAAAGAGGAAAGAGAGAAAAAAGCACCATATTCCCATGGTAAATAAGAAGATTGATGAGATGCTCGCTGTCTGCTTGCCTTGTTATTTTGATATGGGGATTCTTCCGTATCATCGGGCAAGGGTTACCCCGTTGGCGGTTCTCTATGATACATATGTACTTACAATGACAAGAGCTTACTTGTGACTAAAGTTGAGTAGCATTAGGTTCGGTCTTCGTAAGTAAGGGGAATGAGATTTTGACTTATAACTTGTCAAGCATATCCTCTTAGTTGTGTCACTTTAACCTTAATCACCTTCAAGATTCTTATGATAGAGGCAATGAGAGCTGAAAGCTAATAAGTACCATAATTTTTGGAAGCTCTTTATGAAACTTGAATCCCTACTTCCTTCTATGAAGGCCTTTCTTCCACTTTTATGTTGAGTCTCCACCTTCTATCTTTATGCACCTACTTTGAGAGCATAGTGGCCATTCTTAGTTCTATGTGCATTGTCCCAAGACTTGTTGATTGATGCATAGCTTTGATATTGCCTGTTCTAAACTATTTGTATCTAGTCACTCTTCTGAACTTTGAAGGTGTCCTATGCATTTGCTACTCTATGAGGGACAAGCTAAATGCCACTATGCTATGTTTTGTTTATGTGAAACAAACAAACGTCTTGCAAAGCATTGTTATTCATGAATCTTTTGTTTGTGTCTTTTCATGTTGCAACATAGTTGCTTTGCCTTATTGCTAGAACTTTGTCTTTCATGTTATGATTGAAGTACTATGATCCTTGCTTTGAATGTTTTACAAATACTTTGATCAAGTTTATGATGCTGCATGTCACCTCAAAAATTATTCTTTTTTTATCACTTACCTACTCGAGGACGAGCAGGAGTTAAGCTTGGGGATGTTGATACGTTGCTAACGTATCCATAATTTTTGATGTTCCATGCTTGGTTTTATCTACTTTCTTATGTTTTGTCCACACTTTGGAGTACTTTTCATATGATTTTCTGGAACTAACCTATTAACAAGATGCCACAGTGCCAGTTGCCTATTTTCTGCTGTTTTTGGTTCCAGGAAAGTCAGAAAATCAATATTCTCGGAATTGGAACGGACAAAAGCCAAAGTCAATATTTTACCGGAAGACTCACGGAGCCAGAAGACGAGACGGAGAGGGGCCACAGGGTGGCCACACCATGTGGTGGCACGGGCTAGCCCTGGTCGCGCCACCAGGTGGTGTGGGCCCCCTGGTTGCCCACCGACCTTGCCTCTCCGCCTATAAGAAGCCTCCCGATGCATAAACCCTAAATCGTCAAGCCTCTAGCGACGAAAAGTTCTGCAGCGCTGCCGCCACCGAAGGGTAGATTCGGGGGACAGAAAGTCTCTGTTCCGGCACCCTGCCAGGATGGGGAAGTGCCCCTGGAGCCATCTCCATCGATCTCCACCACCATCTCCATCGCCGTTGCTGATTCCCATGATGAGGAGGGAGTAGTTCTCTCTCGAGGCTAAGGGTTCTACCGGTAGCTATGTGTTCATCTCTCTCTATGCATGATCATATTGTGATCATGAGCTTTGTAATCAAGTAGATCTACCTTACTACTCAAGTGCTTTAATAGATCTTTGCTCTCCCCATGTGTGTGAAGTTAACAGTGTGCACACCATGGTGGCACTTAGGCTAGAGATTTCAAATACTTGTTATGATTTATATTTGCAGTTGGATGTCTTTATGAAATTGTGGTGTTTGTTTGAACCATCTAGTGCTCAAGGTGACAGTGTGGGGTTATCTAGATGGGAAAAGCGAACTTTGAGGAGTGTTGTTATAGCCCTACCATGGATTAGAGTGTCCAACCGGAGAGTAGTTCAGCGTAGTATCATAAAGAAGAATATATTTATATGAGAGTGTTCACTAGTGAAAGTATGATCCCTAGGCCTTGTTTCTAAGCACTGAAACACCGTTTGCTATTAGATCTATTACATGTTTGCTTGCTTCTATCTTTATTTCAGTTTTACTTTAGTCTTTTCCACGCCATCAAGCTATTTTCTATCACCGCTACCACTTATAATTATCTATACCACTTGTATTTCACTATCTCTTCGCCGAACTAGTGCACCTATACACCTGACAAGTGTATTGGGTGTGTTGGGGACACGAGGGACTTCTTGTATCTTGATTGAAGGGTTGCTTGAGAGGGGATACCTTTGACCACTTCCTCCCTGAGTTCGATAAACCTTGGTTGATCCACTTAAGGGAAAACTTGCTGCTATTCTACAAACCTCTGCACTTGGAGGCTCAATAACTGTCTACAAGAATAGAAGTGCGTAGACATCGGGAGCTAGACGTATGATCACCAATTTTAAAGGAGGCCCTAAGGAAAGCCTCTATGAAGGATACACAAGGTTTGGGGGGCTTCTTAACCGTTGCCCTCATCATAATTTTCCACCTTGGTTGGTAGTACATACCTTCTATGCAGGTTTAAGTACCAATAACAAAAATGAATTAGATCCTCTTACCAATGGATCATTTACTAAAGTTAGTGTTGAAAGAGCATGGAATTTACTAGATACAATTCATGGGATGGAAAAAAGCTTATTGTGGAATTGAAATTAATGAAGAGAATCCTATAGAATATGATTGCTGAAGAAAATTTATAGCACCTGGTAGAGTAGAGAAACTACTTGAAAATTTCAACCTTGACCCTCGTATGATTGTTCAAATTGTCAAAACCTACGTTGAGCATTTTGTAGATTCCAAAGGAGTGGGAACATTACTCGTAGCCTTGTAAAGTCAAAACGCCTAAGGCTGGTCCCAAGGACAGTTTTCACTAATGGACAAGAGGTTTCTAGTCGAAGATGAAACTATCCTAACAAAAAGGAAAAAGAATGAAAATGAAGGAGTAAGAAGGATAGGGAAGTTAACTAGAGATATGGGGACTATGAAGACAAATATTGGCATAGTAAAAGACTAATGGAGCCCGAAGTTGTTGAGAACGAAGTAATAATGGTAAGTAGAGAATCCTCTGATATAATTGGAGGTAAGCCTAACGATAAGTACATGGGTCATAAGAAAATCCCTTTTTGTTTACGTAAATCTACTTATGTGGGACTTTGTGACCTCAGCTCTTCTATAAATATTATGCCTTACTCTATCTATGAGGGGTTACGATGCTATCTTGATAAACCGGAACTTGAACCTTCTGATATAACCATCATGCCTTCGGACAGAACCTTGCAGTAGACTCATGGAATTCTTTGTAATGCTTGTATTTCTGTAGGAACTTTTGTTTACCCAGTTGACTTTCATATTATTGACATGCAATTAGATTTATTTTGTCCTATAATATTCGAGAGTCACTTTTATAGTTCTATGAATATTGATATTAATGACAAGAAACAAGTTATGTCTTTACAGTTTGGAGAAGAGGATCTCAAGATAAATTTCAACCAATTCAAAAAAATCCATATGAAAATAAGATTGAGATCAAGGAAGAAAAAACTATTGAAGAGTTGGCAGAAATTTATTTTGGCACCCCACAAAATGAACTAGAAAGAAGCCTGACGGACAGTGACTCACTCCCAAATGATTATGCAAAGGAAGACCTAGATAATATCCTCGACACCACACTTGAAGTAGAGAATATTCTTAAAGATGAATTCGAAGAGCTAGAAAAAAAGGAGATGAGGATCCACCTCCTCTTATTTTAAAACCCCTCCCTCCAGGGATCAGGTATGAATTTTTGGACAAGGAAGGTAAGTGTCCTGTAATTATCGATGATAAGCTCTCTCCTAGAGAAAATAAGAAATTATTAGAAGTGCTTGTCAAACAACGTGAAGCCTTTGAATACACTGTTAGTGATATAAGAGGAATGGATCCTTCCATAGTCACTCATAAAATACCTATGGTTGAGGATGATAAGCCTTTTGTTGACACCCAGGAAAGCTTGAATCCTAGAATAAAAGAAGTAGTGAGAAAGAATGTTCTAAGCATGTTAGACACTGGTATTATCTACCTAATTTCTGATAGTAAATGGGTGACTCCGACTCATTGCATACCTAGAGAAGGATGTGTAACCATAATCAATAATGATGAGGACGAGCTAATCCCTACTAGAACAATAGCAGGGTATAAAATGTGTATAGATTTCAGAAAGTTGAATAAAGAAACTGTGAAAAGTCATAATCAAATACCTCTTATGAATCGCATTTTAGAAATAATGTATAGCAATTCTTATTTTTATTTTCTTAACGATTACTCGGGGTACTCTCAAATTGCTATCCAACCCGAGGAACAAGATAAGACAACTTTTACTTGCTCATATGGGACTTATGCTTATAGACTAATGCCTTTTGGTTTATGCAACGCAGTTGCGACTTTTGAAGAATGTGTTTTGAAGATATTTGATGGCTTTGTTGAAAATTCTATGGAAGTTCTTATGGACAAATTTGTTGTTTATAGAAATGCTTTTGAACAATGTCTCTAAATCTTACTAGGGTTTTGCAGCGTTTCAAACAAACCAAGTTAGTCCTCAACTGGAAACACAACCGATTCATGGTAAGATAAGGTATAGTTTTCGGTCATAAAATTTTGGAAAGAGGTATTGAAGTTGATGATTCAAGCAAGGCTACCTTAGAAAGGTTACAGATACCGCAACACATAAAAGGGGTTAAGAACTTTCTTGGGCATGTGGGATTTTATCAGTATTTTATCAAGGATTTTGCTAAAATTGTTGCACCTTTAACTTACCTTTTAAATAAGGATACCCCTTTTTATTTAGATAGATATTGTAATGATTCCTTTGAAAAGTTAAAAAAGCACTAGTATCTACACCTATTATGCAACCACCTAAATGGGATGAACTGTTTGAAATTATGTGTGATGCTAGTGACTATGCTATTGGGGCAGTTCTTGGTTAACGAGAAGGCCTAAACCTAAATGTCATCCAATATGTTAGTCAAGTTTTTAATGAAGATCAAAAGAATTATGCAACAACTAAAAAAGAATTTCTAGCTGTTGTTTCCGCCTGTGGTAAGTTTGGACATTACATTATAAACTCCAAAATAATAGTCCATACAGATCATCAGGCTTTAAGATACCTCTTAGCCAAGAAATATGCAAATCCTCGTTTGATTAAATGGGTCATATTACTACAAGTGTATGACCTACAAATAGTTGATATAAGAGGTAAGGATAATCCCGTTACCGATCATATCTCACGCATGGAAGGCATAATAGAAGATCCTGCCCCTATTAATAAATCTATGCCTGGTGAATATCTTGCAGTATTTGAACCACACGACCCTTGGTTTGCAGATTATGCTAATTTTCTTGTAGATAAGTTTCTGCCAAAAGGAATGAACTATAATCAAAGGAAGAAATTCTTTAATGATTTGAAGTATTACTTTTGGGTTGATCCTTATCTGTAAATGCACGGGCTTGATGGGATGATTAGGAAATGTATACATGACCATGAGATGAGTGCTATCTTAAAAGCCTGCCATGATAATCCTTATGGGGCATCATGTTAGTGACTGTACGGTTGCCAAAGTCTTACAATCAGGTTTCTATTGGCCAACCTTGTTTAAATATCCACATAATTATGTTAGGAATTGTGATGCCTGCCAACGAATGAGTAACATAGGGAAAAGAAAAGAAATGTTCATGAATTATAAGCTTATAAAAGAATCATTTGACGTGTGGGGAATGGATTTCATCGGGCCATTTACTAATTCTAATGGTTACACTCATATTTTTGTTGTTGTCGACTATGTTACCAAGTGGGTAGACACTATACCCACCTCTCATGCAGATGCGGTCACATCTATCAAGATGATCAAGGACATTATTTTTCCCAAGTTTGGAGTCCCTCGATTTTTGATCACTGATGGTGGAACTCATTTTATGGAAGGTAGTTTTAGGAAGATTCTTCACAAATATGGGTTCGAGCATCAAGTAGCTTCACATTATCACCCACAAACAAGTGGGCAAGTTGAGATTTCGAACCGGGAAATTAAAGTTATACTTTAGAATATGGTGAATAAATCAAGGAAGAATTGGACTATGAAGCTAAATGACACATTATGGGCGTATTGTACAACATTCAAAAATCTAATGGGAATGACACCGTACAAAATGATCTATGGTAAATCATGTCATCTCCCCTTATAATTAGAACATCAGGCCCGTTGGGCTATTAAAACTCTGAAATTTGATTTTAAAACTGTAGGAGAAAATTTTCTTTTAGATATTCATGGCTTAGATGAACTTAGAAATAAGGCTTATGAAAATGCTAAAATATTTAAAGAAAAATTTAAAAGATGGCACGATAGGAAAAGAGAGAATAAAGAATTCAAATCCGGAGAAAAGGTTTGCTCTATAATTCTCGGCTAAAGATTTTCGCAGGAAAGTTGAGATCCAAGTGGGAAGGCTCTACAATTCTTCGCTAAAGATTTTCGTGGGAAGGTCCGTATGAAGTGGAAGAAGACTATCCCTCGGGAGCGGTAAAGTTAAAAAGTAATACCCCTTTTTCATCTTGGATTGTTAATGAGCAACAATTGAAGCACTATAAACTTGGGGAGGTAAACGCGGTGGAACTAATCTCCTTAATGACATCCAAGGAATGCATCAAGCAAATGGTAAGGTGATTAGACACCTACTGATCTTAATTGTACTCTCTCTATTTCAAAATAGATGTCACTGATTTGTCATAAAATGAATGAATCTAGACACGTATAGTATATAAATACATCTAATTTATGACAAATTCTCGACATCTATTTTGAGACGAATGGAGTAGATGGTTGAGATATTTAGAGAGTTAGGACCATAGTGGTGCATCCCTTCGGGGTCGGGTTCGAACCCTGTCAAGAGTGTATCTCCGGTATCTACATATTCAAAAAGCCTCGGGTTCCTACCTGATGGATATTTGGATTGGATATGTATTGGCATAATATTAATGCTTGATTTCTTGTCAACATAAAAGGAATGGTTTCATGTTTTAGAAGTTTCGTCCATCTTTGTTGTACGGTGGTGTATAGTCAGTTGTCTAGAAGAATTGCCATGTTGGAATATTTGTGACGTGGGAGCGGTTGAAAGAGGAGAGATAAGGAGTGTGTCCTGAATTCTATAGACGGTCGATAATAGCCCCAAAAATCACTAGTTATCGACCGCCCCTCCACTGTTGTACGCTAATTTGTTGTTTTCCTGGCCGAAATCTGTAAGGACGTGTTTGGTTACCCTGATCTTTGTTTCTAGCACCGGGCCGGAAGAAATAACCCCGTTTGGTGTCTCGCGGCATACCTGGGATTTGGCCCGCATGGGTCTTAAAGCAGATCTCATCTTGGCTTCGGAGGAATGCCAAAATCGAGTGTTTCCACCGGGATAGGCCCTGGCAAGTGCGAGGGGAGGAACGGCGTGTGCGGGAATCCAGCGGGGAGATGGCGGGAACCGAAAGAATCACAGCACCGTATGGCGCGAAAAGTAGGCTCGTCTCCCTCTTATGGTACCACCTCTCGTTGGAAGACAAATCCCTCCCCATTTTTCTTTTGTGTGGCGGCTTTAGTGGCGGCGGCGATTTAGATCTCCAGCAGCAGCTGCTAAGAACACTCCAGTACCGACTAGTGTCATTTGTCTGACTCTGGCATCTGCTGGCTCGCAGATCTGTGGCGCCGACTTCTCCCCCATCTTCTCCGCATGCGGTAGGTCCTCGCTGTCCGCCACCATGAAGGTAAGAACCGCAGCCTTGCCTCCTCTCCAACTTTTTTACCAAGGTAGTTAGCTCGACATTGGGGTAGTACATACATAAGCACTGCCACTCCCTTTTGTGCCAACAATTGAAGGTTATCATCTAGACAGCTGCTCTAGTCGCTGTGATTCAGGCATGGATGTTCCTGATCTACAGAAGAGTGGCTGGTAGGAATAACAGGACAGCAGTGAAATATGGTCCCCTGATGCAGCGCGATAGAAAGGGGATGGCAAATATGAACTACATCTACAACAACAATGACGTGGAGGCTATCGCCATGCTTAGGATGAGAAGAGACCCATTTAACCATATTGTGCAGACATTCATGTCTAGGGGTTGCTCAAGGACAACATCAACTGTTGTATCAAAGAATAGGTGGTTCTGTTTTTTCATGTTCTAGGCCATAACCAGAGATTCCGCGTGATTCACAGCACATGGAGGAGATCAACTGAGACAATTTCCCGGTATTTCCATCAGGTGTTGTATGTTATTCGAGAACTCAGAGAAGAGATAATCAAGGCACCATCTCGTCAAATCCCCGCAAAGATACATGTAAATGGTTAATGGTCCCCCTTTTTAAATGTGAGCAACTCTATCATTTTCTTTGTTGGATGGTTGTATTAGACAGTCGGCTAATATTCTTGTAATGTCAGGATTGTATTAGAGCAATTGATGGTACTCATGTGATGGCTAGAGTGCCGCAAGCTGAGCAAGCTGCATATAGGGGGAGGAAGCACTTCCCTAGTCAGAATGTGCTTGCCACCATTGATTTCGACATGAAATTCACATATGTGCTTGCTGGGTGGGAAGGATCTGCCCACAATGCGACGATTCTGGCTGACAGCCTTAGCAGACCTGATGGCCTCAAGCTCCCTAATGGCAAATTCTACCTTGTACATGTCGGGTATGCTTGCCGGCCTGGAATTCTACCACCCTTAAGGTTAACAAGGTACCGTCTCAATGAGTTCTCTGCTAGGAACTACCCAAAGACTCTAGAAGAACTTTTCAATCTTAGGCAATCTAGCCTTAGAGTCACGGTTGAGAGGGTTTTCGCTGCTCTAAAGAACAGGTTTAAGATCCTTGATCAGAAGCCTTTCCACTCTTTCCCCATCCAAGTTAAGCTTGTTCTTGCATGTTGCATTTTGCACAACTAGATCTTGCAATTTGGCGCCGATGAGTACTTCCCGACTTAGGAAGATGTAGTTCCTGACGACAACGACACTGACGGTGGCCATGGTGTTGCACATAATGATTGTGCTTCTTGGAAGAGCAGGAGACAACAGTGGGTGCTCTACATGTGGGCGACGAGAGGCAACTACAGGATCTGAAGAAGATGAAGATGGTTTGTTGATAAAGTGTTGGCCTTGTGTTTCATGAACAACCCCTGATGTGGGTGTAAAACATTTATTCATAGTAGCTAGGTAATATTGGGGTGAACTGTTATTTGTTAGTAGCTAGGTAATATTGTGGTGAAATGTAATTTGTTACTGTAACTCATATTTGCTAGTAGCTAGGGTGGTAATTTGGTTTGCGAGTTTAATTTGCCGCATGTTTGAAACTGATGTTTCAGTTTGCTGCCTTTTTGGTATTACGTGCTAAAATCACCTTCTCTGAGAAGTAGTGAGCACGTCACTATGGCATGAGCAACCAAACATGAATGTTTTTCCATCAAACGAGACAAAATCAGTTTTGTTGCCAACTAAACAACTTGCCAAAATTGCAAGAAAACTAGATATGGACAATCAAACGAACTGTCAAACTTAGCTCAAGCCTAATATCCCCCCATGCAGCACCCACCGAGCCAAGTAGGAAAAATGAAAAATTTGGGTCTGACCAACCAACTACGCCCTAACCGCTGGCGCCCGCACTTCGATCTTCTTCTTTGGGGTTGGGTAATCTTACTGATCAAGTGCATCGAAAGCTTCCTGAACCATATTGTCCTGCTGCTGCAAGGCCGGCCGCTAGCTGTCGCGCCCTTGAGACCGACCATGGCGCGCGTGTTTACGGACGGCTTCTAGCGCATGCTGTGGCCGTGAACTCACTTGGCTATCATCTTTTCAGAACGTTCGATTGGAAAATCAAGTCTGGTTGTGCATGTGAATAACTGGGATCGATTGAGCCTTTGCTCTTTGTCTCATTCTCAAATTTCCTCCGTTCTTAGCTTAGGCGGTTGGTGGTGCCTCAGCATGGTGTAGCCGTGTAGTGTAGGCAAGAAGTTTGAGTAGAACGTGTCTCCCTTGTGCTTCGGAAAAGGACAGAGTTGAGCGTCCTCCCGAGGATCGGAGGCTTCGGAACATCCGGCTCGCCCATTTAACACGTGTCCCACCTGGGACCACGCAAGCAAACTGCCTTTGATCTAGAAAAAATCCCGCGAAGCAAGAACTGTCCACGTCATGACCTTTTCCCGCATGGCTTAGAGCAGGAAGTGGGTGCTGGCCGCTCTGTGACGAGGCCATCGTAGCTCCACCATTAGCCTGCTGACGAGGTTACAGCAGGGGCTCGTCGCCGAAGAAGAAGTAAGGTCACAACACCACCGCGAGTTTGCAGCAACGGTGGCGATCCTTTGCAGCTCAGGCGACACTGCCACAAAATCTTGCAGCTTGCAGCACCTCCTCTGTGAGCCATGACTATCACCGGAGAATCCCATCACTCCATTAAAAAGCACCTCCCCTTAGTGTTCACAACACCTCCACCCTTTCCATGGCAGCATCACCTTCCCCTCGGAAGCACCTTGCTACCCTCACCACCATCGTCATCGGACAAGACACGACCCCGCCATGGGGGAGGTAGTGATTCATATGATGCAAAAAAAATCAGAAGATTTGTAGCAAAAGGAGTCATACTATGATGCAAATTCACAAAATTCTTGTAGTAAAAATAATCTTCCTAGATGCAAATCCACATATTATTGTAGCGGAAAAAATGTTCATATAATGCAAATCCACAAAAAAATATGTAGCAAAATATTTCTTCCTAGATGAATATCCATCAGATCATCATAGCACAAAAATTGTTTATAGAATGCAAATCCACAAAACATGTGTAGCAGGAATTTTCTTTCTAGATGCATATCCACAAAATCGTTGTAGAAATATAATGCAAAATCCACAGGACATATGTAGCAAAAACTTTCTTCCTAGGTGATTATCCATAAGATCATCATAGCACAAAAAATTTTCATAGAATGCAAATCCACAAAACTTATGTAGCATAAATTTTATTTCTAATGCAAATCCACAAAATTGTTTTAGCAAAAAATTGTTCAATAATGCAAATCCACAAGACATATGTAGCAGAAATTTTCTTCCTAGGTGAATATCCATAAGATCATCGTAGCACAAATATTGTTCATAGAATGCAAATCCACAAAACTTATGTAGCGCAAATTTTCTTTCTAATGCAAATCCCAAAATCATTGTAGCAAAAAGTTGTTCATATAATGCAAGTCCACGAGACATATGTAGCAGAAATTTTCTTCCTAGATGCAAATCCACCACCACCCATGATAACCCACAAGTATAGGGGATGTATCGCAGTATTTTTGATAAGTAAGAGTGTCGAACCCAACGAGGAGCAGAAGGTGCTGGCTAGTGGTATGGATCAGGAATTCTCTTCAAATACTTAGCAAACAGATTTTTAGGGGTTTTTGATAAAGCAAGTAAACAAAGTACGAGTAAATAAAAGACAATAAGAATAAATGCAGCAAGTGGCCCAATCCTTTATGCAGCAAAGGACAGGCCGGTTGTATTACTTAAGATGACCAAACATTCTCGAGGACACATGGGAAGACTGTCAAGTGATTTTGCTTCATATAGTTGATCAATCTTCTTTAGCTTGCTAAGTGTTGTGTGGGTGAACCTGTGCTAATGTACCGACCTTCCTAGGACTAATACATACTTGTGATTATACCCCTTGCAAACATCCGTAAGTACAAGAAAGTAATTAAGGGAGAAATCTAACCACAGCTTTAAACTCTAAGACCCTTACGTCCCTTGTGCAATGGTTTCCTAACGGGGGTTCAGGTTTCTGTCACTCCGGCAACCCCTACGATTAGTAGCCAAATACACAATGCATTCCCCTAGGCCCATATAGGTGAAGTGTCATGTAGTCGACGTTCACATGACACCACTAGAAGAAGTACACCACAACTTGAATATCAAACTATTGAATCTTTCTCAACACAACTCCACTACTAACAACATGACTTCTCCCATGTCCTCAAGAACAAAACGAACTACTCACAAGACATCATATGGATCATGATCAGAGATGGAATAATGATGTATAACAATCTGAATATAAATAATAATTCAATGGTTCACTCAATAGCATCAACTACAAAGAGTAATCAACACCGGGAAAGTTTCCCCTATGAACTAATGCAAGATTCAACCCAATTGTTACAGCAATATGGAGATGGTG
Organism: Avena sativa; assembly: GCA_916181665.1. Classification (NCBI taxonomy): domain Eukaryota; kingdom Viridiplantae; phylum Streptophyta; class Magnoliopsida; order Poales; family Poaceae; genus Avena; species Avena sativa. The sequence continues at coordinate 75,360,665 of OV702292.1, read as the reverse complement.
ATGAGGGTGTTAATGATGATGATGGTGGTGGTGATGAAGATGATGATCCCGATGAAGTCCAGCTTGATGGTGATGTTGATGGCAACGATCTCCCCTCTCCGGGAAGGAATTCCCTCGGCAGAAATCTGTCTGCCGGAGAGATCTTTCTCTCTCGGTGTTTTCTGCCTCGCAGAGGCGGCGGAATCTTTTTGTGGTCGCTCTCTGAGTCTTAGGGTTTCGGGAGGATAATATACGCCAGAGGGGAGTGCCAGGGGTGGACCAGGGCAGCCACACCACCTGCTGGCACGGCACAGGGTGGCCCGCGCCAGGGAGTGGTGTGGGCCCCCTGTGGCCCATCTCCAGCCCCCCTTATGGCTTCCTTCGTCTTCTAGAAAAATAGGATTTTCCGTATATTTTCCCGGATTTTCTGATCTTCGCGAATTTTGCCTCCAAACAGCACCTTTTCCATCAGAATGCTGACTGCAGCGGTACATGCTCCAAAAGTCATCAACCATGCTAAATCAGATGAAATAACATAAGTATCACCTCTCAATATGAAGTATATCAATGAACAATAGTAAATTATGACATAGAATAGTTATGCAAAATGGATGTATCAACTGCCCCCAAGCTTAGACTTCGCTTGTCCCCAAGCGAAACTGAGCTCAATAAACATGACCTCCGGTTTATGGAGTGAAGAGTCGATAAAAAGAATACGGACAGGAAGCATCACATTCATCAATACATAGATCATAATATAAGACAACTCACTATTATATAACTTAACTTGCAATAAGTAAAGGAAACACAATAAAGATACATGAAGTAAATCATAATTAGTAATGGCAAACTTAGCTCTTGGTCGAAGGATAGTTGATAATTTGCTGGAGTTCACAAATAACTGGTTTTCAATGATAGCTTTCAAAGTAGTAAACATCAAGATAAGAGCAATGTGCAAAATAAGATTCCACGAAACAGTACTAGAAACTCCATTCTGGCACCCTGCCGGGACGGGGAATTGGAGGAGATCATCGCCATCATCATCACCATCGCTTCTCCATCGACCATCCATGTTTCTCCCATCTATGAGTGAGTAATCCCCCGCTGTAGGCTATGGGGATGGTAGGGATTGGATGAGATCGTTCATGAAATGGCATCAGATTGTTAGGGCATAGTGCCTAGTATCTTTATTAGTGCTTTATGACTTTGTTGCAACTTTGTTGTGCTTAATGCTTGTCACTAGGGCCCGAGTGCCATGATTTTAGATCTGAACATGTTATTCATTCATTATGATAGTATTGTTCTTGGTCTTATCTACAAGTTGTATACACACGTCGTTGTCCGGAACCTATGGTCCCGAAGTGACAGAAATCGGGGTAGCCGGAAGGGAAAGGCTTTGATGTGAGGATCGCATGTGTTCACGGAGTGTTAATGCTTTGCTCCGGTGCTCTATTAAAAGGATCACCTTAATTGCCAGTATTTCCCTAGAGGCCCCGCTGCAAACGGGCTGGCAGGACAAAAGATGTTGTGCAAGTTCTCATTGCGAGCACGTATGACTATATATGGAACACATGCCTAGGATTGTCTAGTACTTGGATCCTTTATCTTATTTATCTACAATTGCCCTATGTTTTGATTGCTATGTGTATTGTCTTGTCCATGCAATGCACATCCATCCATCCCTATGCCTACCGCACTCGAATCCCACTGTTTACTGCTTTTGTTACTACTGTCTTTGCTTTGCTACTGCTGTTACTTTACTATTCCTACTACAAAACTGTTGCTACTGATAAACTGCTGTGAGCAAGATTGTTTCCAGGTGCAGCTGAATTGACAACTCAGTTGTTAAGGCTGATAAGTATTCTTTGGCTCCCCTTGTGTCAAATCAATAAATTGGGTTTCACTTCCCTCGAAAATACTGCGATACACCCCCTATACTTGTGGGTCATCAAGACTATTTTCTGGCGTCGTTGCCGAGGAGCATAGCTTTATTTATCAAGTTCACTTGGATTCTCTATTGTTCGCTGGTATCCGTCCATCATGGGTAAGTCTCGTGATGGCAAGGTTCCTATTTTACCATCCACTACAAGAATAGGTACCGTTCTGAACACCTCTGTTGCTCTTGATTCACCGCCTGTTATAAGTAAGCTCGTTACACCACCACATACACATGCTACACACACTGGTACTACTGCTGAATCTGAAACTTCTGATGCTTATGATGCTGCTTCTACTGTGCTTGATAAGAGTGGTTCATTAGGTCCTTTCCTAGATGCTACGATTGCTAGAACTATAGCTGGAAATACCGAAACTCCTAATGAAGACACTACCACACCCGTTAGCTCACCTGAGTCTAGTGAGAGTTATGATATTGAAGAAGATTATGTTGAGATGACCGATGAGTTTATTAAAGAATGTAAGAACACCCATGATAGGAGCGCTGCTAAGAGTCTCCTTGAGAGGCGTACTATTAGACCCAAATTATATCCTGCTGCTAAGTTTGCTGCTTCTCCCATAAACATTATAGATGAAGATTATGATTTCTCTCTCGATCTATCCTACATAGCTATTGTTGAGAAAGAACCTTTTTTGGGACTAAGAATGAAAGTGCGGTAGCACATATGAATGAACTTTCTACCCTGAGTGGCTTGTTTTCTGATGATATTAAAATGCGTACTTACTTTGTTGCTAAGATTTTCCCTTTTTCATTAAAAGGAGAAGCTAAAGCTTGGTTTGATAATTTACCTCCTGGATCTATTGATAGCCCTGAGTGCTTGTTTAATACTTTCCTGCAGAAATATTTTCCTCCTAGTGCTAGACATGCTGTTTTGCAGGAACTTTTTGATTTTAAACAGGGAGAAAAAGAGGTATTGCCCGAATCTTGGGCAAGGTTTTGTGCTTTGATTCATGCACAGGCTGGAAGTCCATTACCTAAGAATGAACTACTTGATATATTTTATAATGGACTAACCGAAGAATCTAGGACATACCTAGATAGTTGTGCTGATTGTGTTTTCAGGAATAGGACTCCTAAGGAAGATGAGGAATTAATGGCTAAAATAAGCAAGAATTATGAAGATTGGACTCCTCCTAAACAAGCTATACCTGAAGTAATTGTACCTGAACCATCTATTCCTGTGCCTATTCCAACATCAAAGAAGAGGGGAATTATTGAATTAAATGATGAAGTGATGAAGGAAGCTAAGAAATGTCTTAAGGAGAAGGGAATTAAAGCTGCAGATGTCAAGAATTTACCTCCTATAGAAGAATTATGTAAGCCTATTCCCTACTCACCCACTATTGAGGTACACTCTCTCCAACCCTTTGATGAAGGTGATATCCCTTACTTGAAACCTCCTGATCAATGCTTAGAAGAATTTGATATCTTTATTGTTAAGCAAGATAACTTTAATAAAAGGGTGCAAAATCATCTTATGGAAAACACTAGAGCTATTGTTGAGTTGAAAGATATTGTGGAAAGAACCTCTAATGATGTTAAAATGATTGTTAAACACTTTCAAATGGTTCAAACTCAAATAGATCAACTCGTTAAAGTGCAAAACGACTTGCTAGTTAATGCTACTAAAGGAAAACATGCTTATGAAATTAGAACTAGAAGTGGTGCTGCTACCCAGGATTCTCTATATCCTGAGGGGCATCCCAAAAGAATTGAGTAGGAGTCTCAACATGCTGAAAATAGTGGTTCTACTCGTAAGAAAAGGAAAAAGAAACATAAAACTGTTGTAGAACCCTCTGAACCTGCTATAGATCCTAATAGTATATCTATCTCTGATGCTGAAACTGAAAGTGGTAATGAAGAAAATGAAGTTCCTAATGAAGAAAAAGTTGAAGAAGAACCTGAAAACCACACTAAGACTACTAAATACACCAAAGAAGATTTTGTTGCTAAGAAACATGGTAGTGAAAGAGAACCTTGGGTCCAAAAACCTATGCCTTTCCCTGATAAGAAACACAAGTCAAAGGAAGATGAACACTATAATAAGTTTTGTGAGTGGATGAAACCTTTATTCTTGCAAATTCCTTTGACTGATGCTATTAAATTGCCTCCTTACTCAAAGTATATGAAGGACATTGTATCGAATAAAAGGAAGATCCCTAATGAAGAAATCTCTACTTTGCTTGCTAATTATTCCTTCAATGGTAAGGTTCCTAAGAAACTTGGAGACCCAGGGATTCCAACTATCCCTTGCTCTATTAAGAACAGTTATGTTAGAACTGCTTTGTGTGATTTGGGAGCTGGAGTTAGTGTTATGCCTTTCTCTCTCTATAAGAGGCTTCAGCTTGAAAAATTGATACCAACTGATATATCTTTGCAAATGGTTGATAAGTCTACCACTATTCCTGTGGGTATATGTGAGGATGTACCTGTTCATGTGGATCATAATTGCTTGATATTAACTGATTTTGTTGTGCTTGAAATGCCTAAAGATGATAATATGTCTATTATTCTTGAGAGACCATTTCTTAATACTGCAGGAGCTGTTATTAATTGTAATCAAGGAAAGGTGACCTTCAATGTCATTGACAAAGAAACATAATGTCTATTTCCCCAAGAAGATTGAAAGGACTTATGGTTTAAATTCAATTGAACATGTTGAAGGCATTCAAGTTGGAGAAATATATTGTCCCATACCAAAAGAAAATTTTGAAACTATTATGATTGGGACCATTGCTATCAGAGTTGAGGTAACATAATCATTAGTGGAATACAAATTTTTGTCTCATATGCAATTGTTTTGGTAGCAAGACTTGATCAACCTTGCTAACAAAAGGATTTCATTGAACAAAACAATGTTTTCATTATGATTATCTCCGTTTATTTCTATCCTTTGCATTTTAGTTTTTGCTTTCGTTTAGTTTTCTTTGTGTTGTTAGTTGCTTGCATGCTAGAACTTCTGTAGTTCTAGCCTTGTTTTGTCCTTGCATCATGTTTCCAAAAGAAAAGAAAATCTGTCTGTCAGAAAAATCATTCTTCTATTTCTGAAAAATGCCCAAAAATAAAGTGTCTCGAAAAATTCCAGAAAATTCATATTAAATTTTTACGTGAAAAAAGGGGCAGAGGAGTACCTGGTAGGTACCAGGGGGGCCCACCAGGCAGGCACACCATGTGGTGGCGCAACCAGCCCTAGGTGGCGACATGCCCTGGTGTGGGCCACTCCTGGCCCCCCACTAACTCTCTCACCTGCCACTTTCTTCTCTCTCCCGAGTAAGCTCCAGTTCATAGCTCAAAATTGCGTTCTTTATGTGATTGCTCTCGATTTCTTCGATCTCCTTGCTCAGCCCATCTTTCTTGCTGAAATTTGGAGCAATTGTTCCTTGGTATGTGACTCCTCCCCTTGCCCAAGTAGATTTGTGTTTAGTGGATTATATGTTGAGTATTTTGCTACTATAGGTGACTGGTTATGAGAGCTTGTAAGCTTGTTTGATGCTTAGAGATATAGTTTTAATGCATGTTTAGGCCTCTTGCTAGTCCCTATGTGTAGAATCCTTCATTATAATTACTTTGCAATCACTTGTTTAATGGGTGTTTAAATTTCAGAATAAAAGATGAGTGAACACCACCTAAACCAACATGAGCTTTGGGTGCCTGAAGTCATGAAGGTCCACCAGGAAGAGGAAGTTTTTCCCTCCATTTATCCATGCTCTGAGTTCATGAGAGCTGCAGGAATTCTACAAGACTTCCACACTTTGGTTTCTAATGCAGGGTTAGAGAACTTTTTGGAAGATGAGGCTTGTCAATTTGTGAAGCTAACCATGTCTGTGGTGCAGGATTTCAAATTTAGTCACTCTTTGCCTAACCCCATGGTCCATTACAAAATTTACAATATCTCTGTCGATCTTTCTCTCGATGATTTTTGTGCAGCTATTAAGGTACCTCAATGGGGATCATGTAAGAAGATTAAAGAGAGACCGGAACCACTCATGGATTTATACGCAGAAATTTGTCAATGGAGTAGCTTCTCAAAGGAGAATGGAAAAATCCGTAACATTCATCTTCCCTCCATTCGCTACTTTGCCTACTTTATTGCCAAGTGTGTTCTTGCTAGGAAAACTGCCAATAAGTTATCTTCGTTTGATCTAGCATTTATCTCTGCTGCTCTTAGACGAGATAGGTCCTACAACTTGGGTGCTTTGATAGCTTTCCGTCTTGCTGCTAACCGTGAGAAGGGTGGAATTTGTGGAGGCCTCATTGCTTCTCATTTGCTAGCATTGCATGCTTTAGTGCCTCATCATCTAGACCTACAGTTTCCCATAGAGAGGCTTGATTTTAATTCCATGATACAGCATAAATTTATTTCCTCGTGGGCTAGTTTGAGTGAGATATCTTATGAAATAACCTTTCTCAAAGCTGGATGGAGAAAGAGCAAGTCCGACCGTGTTGTTCTTTTGCCTGCACCTGTTTTGTTTAACCTTGATAACAGGGAAGGATGGTCCCTCACTAAGGAGGAGTTTGACAGGTACTTGGGAGAGCTCTCCCAACAGGAGCAGGACACTAGAAGGGAGGTCACGGATGATTCGGTCCAGCCCTCGAATGAGGGAGGGTCTTCATATCAGCAGCCCACTTACGATTGGGGGGCTTCCTCGTCTTCTCATGGGCCCAGCTATGACCATTCTTACCAAGATCCGCCCGCTTGGAACCCCTATTCGTACATGGATTGATATCCACTTAGGCCAAAAGCCTAAGCTTGGGGGGAGGTATGCCGACACCGCGCTCATCTCCATATCATGTTGTGTCGGTTCTTTGATAATTCATGCTTTCGTTCTTCTTTGCTTTTGCTTTCTAAAAACACAAAAAGACCAAAAATATTTTTGTTTTTTCTCTTTGGTTTGCTTCTTCTTTTTGCCTTGGTTTGTTTTCCCTTTTTACTTTGTTTGAACTATTTGAAAAATCCAAAAAGATTTTGCTTTGCTTGTTTTTCTCTTTTTGTTTTTTTTTTAAATCGAAAACACCAAAAATATTTGTCGTTCTTCTTTGGTTTTTGCAAGTTTGCTACAGGGTTCGGCAGTTCTCAGTGGATTATTGGTTTCATATTATTATTCAAGCCACACAAGTGAAGAGCAATAATGAGGATCAATGACAACTTGAGGCAGGGTAAGAGGCTGGTAACGAACTCTATTTGTTTTCATTTTTGTACATATACTCATCATTGTGGGCGTGCTTAGTCTGTTCATGTAGAGTGTATGTTTTCTTTGGATGCTTAGTAGTTCTTGCTTTCTTATGATTAGCTCCAGCTCGCTAATAGTTTGTAGCATGTCTCATGAATGTTTGCTTGCATTGCTCTATTCATAAATTGGTATGACACCGTGGTATCCTCCTCTGAATGTTTCATTTGATTGACTTGGCACATGCTCACGCATGCACATGACTGTAATAACCAGTTAAGCCTTGATGAATTATTTTGCCTTGAGGATCTTGAATCATTTTCATGCCATGAGTAGTCCTGTTTTGTTGCAAGCATGATAATGACAGCTATTGCTCTCTCGTTTGTCGCTCCCTTACTTTTGCTAGCCTTCACTTCCACTGAGTGTCTTACTCATGTTTCCAATTCCCTAAACCAAATATTTCCAAAGTGTCCACCATACCTACCCATTAGCATCATTTGCTACTTCCGTGCATATTCAATATGCCTTGTTTTCTTACGAATAAAATGTTTGCTTGTTATGAGAAAGTTAGTTAGTAAAGCTCTCACGAACTTGATGGCACACTTTATTTTCCACACTTAATAAACCTGAACCATTGTGAACTCTCCATGAAAGTTATATGCTTGCTAATTATAGGCTGGGGATTAGCAGAACCGTGCTGTCACGGGGAACGCTTGCAACACTTGTAAATATATACCCAGTTGATACCTTGCTCTTTTGTTTGCGGATGTCGTCGGTGTGAAATAAAAGGGGAGCTTGTAAGTCCATGGAGTTATGTATGTGTGTTAGAGAAACGCCTGGGCCGCTGGTCTAATCCATGCTGACATGGTGGAAACCTGCAGCATAACCATAATGAGATGTCTATGAAGCATTCTTCTTATAAAAAAAGAGAGAGATAGCTATTGAGAAAAGGAAAAAAAAGAGTTCTATGAAAAGAGGAAAGAGAGAAAAAAAAAGCACCATTTCCCCATGGTAAATAAGAAGATTGCTGAGATACTCATTGTCTGCTTGCCTTGTCATTTTGATATGGGGATTCTTCCGTATCATCGGGCAAGGGGTACCCCGTTGGCGGTTCTCAATGATACGCACATACTTATGATGACAAGAACTTACCGGTAACTAAAGTTGAGTAGCATGAGGAGCGGCCCTCTTACTCAAGGGACTTGGGATTTCCAGTTTATAGTCTGTCAAGCATATAACTCAGATTGGACCTCACTTTCACCTTAACCACATTAAAGATGCCTATGATAGGGGCAATGAGAGCTCAAAGCTAACAAGTACCATACTTTCAGCATTTGGAAGCCTTTCAAATTTCTCAAAACCTTTTTCTTCTACTTGTTGAGTCTCCACATATTCTTTGAGCACCTTCTTGAGAGCATAGTTGTCATTCTTTATGTTTGTTTCATTACTTGATTATTTGTGTTATGACTTTGATGCCTGTATCCTTGATATCTTTACTTCTAGTCATCACTTGAACTTCAGAGGTGCCTTGACATTCATAATCAAAGGCAAGCGAGATACCACTCTATCATACCTTTCTATGAGCATTGTAATGTTGCTTATGTTTGTGCTTTATGCTACTTATTATTCTTGAGTTGGAATCTCTTCATAGCTTGCAATGACTATTGAGTAGACTCAGTTGCATACTCTTTATTATGAATTGTCCAAGTAAGTTGATCACATTGCTGAGAATATTTACATCATATGAAGCAAATGTGTTCGTGAAAGTTCTTTTATCGCACTCAGTTTTCAACTAAATTGCTTGAGGACAAGCAATAAGCTAAGCTTGGGGGGAGTTGATATGTCCAAAACGTATCTACTTTCCCAAACACTTTTGCTATTATTTCTCCTCTATACTTGTGTGATTTGGATGCAACTAATGCGAACTGACGCTGTTTTCAGCAGAATTGCCTTAAGTGTCTATTTTTTGTGCAGAAAATCAACTATCAGGAAAAATCCTAGAAAATATGCCAAAAATCCTATTTCACCCGAAGACTCCAGGAGCCAGAATACGAGACGGAGAAGAGCCCTGGGGTGGCCACACCACCTGCTGGCGCGGGCCAGGCCAGGCCGCGCCAGGGGGTGGTGTGGGCCCCCCAGGCACCCCCTCGGCCTCTCTCTTTGCCTATAAGGAGCCTTCTGACCTAAAAACTTCGGGGGGTTTGACGTTTTTCCAGAAGGAGTTCCGCTCCGCCGCCACCACCAGATTCCACGAAACAGTACTAGAAACTCCATTCTGGCACCCTGCCGGGACGGGGAATTGGAGGAGATCATCGCCATCATCATCACCATCGCTTCTCCATCGACCATCCATGTTTCTCCCATCTATGAGTGAGTAATCCCCCGCTGTAGGCTATGGGGATGGTAGGGATTGGATGAGATCGTTCATGAAATGGCATCAGATTGTTAGGGCATAGTGCCTAGTATCTCTATTAGTGCTTTATGACTTTGTTGTGCTTAATGCTTGTCACTAGGGCCCGAGTGCCATGATTTCAGATCTGAACATGTTATTGATTCATTATGATAGTATTGTTCTTGGTCTTATCTACAAGTTGTATACACACGTCGTTGTTCGGAACCTATGGTCCCGAAGTGACAGAAATCGGGGTAGCCGGAAGGGAAAGGCTTTGATGTGAGGATCACATGTGTTCACGAAGTGTTAATGCTTTGCTCCGGTGCTCTATTAAAAGGAGCACCTTAATTGCTAGTAGTTCCCTAGAGGCCCCGCTGCAAACGGGCTGGCAGGACAAAAGATGTTGTGCAAGTTCTCATTGCGAGCACGTATGACTATATATGGAACACATGCCTAGGATTGTCTAGTACTTGGATTCTTTATCTTATTTATCTGCAATTGCCCTATGTTCTGATTGCTATGTGAATTGTCTTGTCCATGCAACGCCCGTCCATCCATCCCTATGCCTACCGCACTCGAATCCCACTGTTTACTACTTTTGTTACTACTATCTTTGCTTTGCTACTGTTGTTACTTTACTATTCCTACTACAAAACTGTTGCTACTGATAAACTGCTGTGAGCAAGATTGTTTCCATGTGCAGCTGAATTGACAACTCAGTTGTTAAGGCTGATAAGTATTCTTTGGCTCCCCTTGTTTCGAATCAATAAATTGGGTTTCACTTCCCTTGAAAATATTGTGATACACCCCCTATACTTGTGGGTCATCACTAATTCACAACTTACAAAGCGCAAGCATATATGCAACATAGGTGAGCACAATGGTTCAAGTTTATTAAGTGCAAGAAAGTAAAGTGTGCCATCAAGTTCATGAGAGCTTTAATCACTAATTTTCACATAACAAGTTTAATTTGGAAGGTAGATGAAAACAAGAATTTACTTGGAATAGCAATAATGCTAATAGGTAGGTATGGTGGACACAAATGGCATAGGTTTTGCTTTAAAGGAGTGGATGCACGAGAAGAATTCCCTCTCAGTACAGGTTTTTGGCTAGCAAGGCTGGGTAGCAAGTATAAGAGTTGAAGGAAACAAGCAAACATACAAGTGATAAAAACAAACATGCAATCTTCCTTAGAAGCACAAAAGATCTTAACTAGAGAATACTAGACTTATGAGCAAATCAAGAAAGAAAGATGATGAAATTATATTTCTTTAGAGTACTTTTATCTTTTCATTCAACTCTCAAAAATAGTGTTGCTACTGACCGATCCAGGTTTGCCAAAACCAACTAAATTAACTCAATGATCCCAAAGTGCTACCAATACTAACAACAAGATCAATCATATAACCACGAATTGAAAAATAATATAAGCTATGAAAAAGAGTGAATGATAGAACTTCTCATTAATATTCCATAACGGCAACTCACACCAAGGGATACATATCTAACGAGAGAGAGGACACTTCCATAATGCAAACCATCCTACATAATAACTTCTCTATTCATGATATGACTCTACTAAAAAGGTAAAAAGATAGAAGATAGTGATGTGATACCGCGGCACTCCCCCGAGCTTGGAACAAACCAAGGGGATGCCAAACCTAATGACGAATTACTCCTTTGGTGGTGGTGGTATTCTCTCATCATCGTCCGACTTCCAGGGTAAGGGTTTCCCATCAACAAAGGACATCGTGGTTTCCAGCATCCTAAAACTTGCAGCAGCACTTATGCGTTTAAACCTAACCTCATACTCACAGTTTTGATTTTGAACATCGTAGAGTTGTGCTTGTAGTTTGTTGGTTGTTTGGCGGAGTGAGAGGACTTCATCCTTGAGTTCAGCAGTCTCCTTTTGGTGCTCGGCGATGAGTTCGGAACAAATCTTATGGATGATATCCACTTCGAGTTCCGCCATCTTCCTATACCTAAAGACTTCTTGCTCCAGTGCTTCCATCCTGTCCTCCAGACTTCCTTCACCTTTAGGGACTCGGACCTCTTTTATCCGGAGCTCCCCATCTTCAAGCAACAACTCCTTGGGATGAATCTTCAACTCTCTCATGTATGGGTTGATGATATCCTCTAAAGAATCTTCCTTGGTTGATCCATAGGAAGACATTGTAGCTCCAAATCTGGGACTCTACCTGTTAGAAATAGATCGAAACGAAAACACGATGAAAACACGATATAAGAACCTCGGGAGATCCGGGGGGTTATATATTACGAAGTTTCATGACAAAAGGAAGGTACTGGGAGAAAACGGGTCGGAGACAGATTCTGGGGTGGCCACACCACCTAGAGGCGCGGCCTGGGGTGGGCCCACGCCACAGGGTGGTGTGAGCCACCATGTCTCCATTTTCATCCCCCTTTCACTTCGTAGCTTTCCATACTAACTAAAAACTGCAAAAATATAGTTGGATAGTGTTTTCGCGGAACTTTTCTTACCAGAACTATTACCTATTTGAAAGCGGACTCTGCAGGTCTCTAAATTTGGTCCTTGATAAATTTTTCTGGAGTTATAACTTGAAAGGCATCAACATCTTCATTGTAAGAATCCCCAGCAATATAGAGTTTGAGTCACTGCCCATTCACTACTTGTGTAGTATTATCTTTTAAAGAAGAAATTTTTATTGCTCCTGAACGGTATAATTCTTCAATAATGAAAGGTCCTTCCCATTTTCGCAGTAGCTTTCCTGCAAAAAATCTGAGACGAGACCTATACAATAGAACTTTCTCACCAACATGAAATTCTCTCTTAAGTATTCGCTTGTCATGCCATCTTTTAACTTTTTCCTTAAAGAGCCTAGAATTTTCATAGGCTTCACTCCTCCATTCATCTAAAGAACTTAAGTCAAATAACCTTTTCTCACCAACGAGCTTACAATCTCTATTTAGTTCTTTAACTGCCCAGTAAGCTTTGTGTTCTAATTCTAAAGGTAGGTGACAAGCTTTCCCGTAAACCATTTTATAAGGATACATCCCCATAGGATTTTTGTAGGCAGTTCTATCAGCCCATAAGGCATCATTCAACTTTTTAGCCCAGTTTTTTCTAGATCTATTAACAGTCTTTTGCAAGATGGATTTAATTTCTCTATTTGATAACTCTACTTGCCCGCTAGTTTGGGGGTGATAAGCTGAAGCAATTCTATGATTAACATCATATTTAGCAAGGGTCTTTCTAAAACCACCATGAATGAAATGAGAACCCCCATCAGCCATGAGATACCTAGGCACTCCAAACCTAGGAAAGATAACATCCTTAAGCATTTTTAGAGAAGTTTCCCCGTCAGCACTCTTCGTAGGAATGGCTTCCACCCACTTAGTAACATAATCAACGGCAACAAGAATATGAGTATAACCTTTCGAGGGAGGGAAAGGACCCATAAAGTCAAATCCCTAGCAATCAAAGGGTTCAATAACCAGAGAGTAGTTCATAGGCATTTCATTGCGTCTAGAAATATTACCTACACGCTGACATTCATCACAAGATAAAACAAATTTTCTTGCATCTTTAAAAAGGGTAGGCCAGTAGAAACCTGATTGTAGAACCTTTTGTGCAGTTCTATCTCCTGCATGATGTCCTCCATAAGCACTACCATGACATTTACACAATATCTCCTTTTGTTCATATTCTGGAACACATCTTCACATAATACCATCCACTCCTTCTTTATATAAGTGTGGGTCATCCCAAAAATAATGCCTCAAATCATAAAAGAACTTCCTTCTTTGTTGAGCTGTAAAAGTTGGAGACAAATACTTGAAGACAATAAAATTAGCATAATCAGCGTAACAAGGGCTCCCTCGCGAGCTTACCCCTACTGCAGCCAACTGTTCATTTGGGAAACTATCATTAACAGGCATAGGGTCAAAAGAGATGTTTTCCAATCGAGAAAAATTATCAGCTACAGGGTTTTCAGCACCTTTCCTATCTATTATATGTAGATCAAACTCTTGTAAAAGCAGCACCCATCTAATAATCCTAGGCTTAGCGTCCTTCTTCGTCATAAGGTATTTAATAGCAGCATGATCGGTATGAATGGTGACTTTTGAGAATACAATATAGGGTCTAAACTTATCACAAGCAAAAACGATAGCTAGAAATTCTTTTTAGTAGTAGCATAATTCCTTTGAGCAGCGTCTAGAGTCTTACTAGCATAATGAATAATGTTTAGCTTTTTATCAATTCGTTGCCCAAGGACAGCACCTACAGCAAAATCACTAGCATCACACATTATGTCAAAGGGTAAACTCCAATCAGGTGGTTGAACAATAGGGGCTATAGTTAAAGCCTTCTTAAGAGTTTCAAAAGCTTCCATACAATCATCATAAAAAACGAAGGGTACATCTTTTTGAAGAAGATTAGTGAGCGGTTTTGATATCCTAGAAAAGTCTTTAATAAACCTTCTATAGAAACCAGCATGACCAAGGATACTACGAATACCTTTGATGTCTCTTGGACATGGCATTTTCTCAATTGCCTCAGCCTTAGCTCTATCAACTTCTATGCCTCTTTCAGAAACTTTATGCCCAAGGACAATCCCTTCATTAACCATGAAGTGGCATTTCTCCCAATTAAGAACAAGATTAGTTTCTTCACATCTCTGCAAAACTTTATCAAGGTTGTGCAGACAATTATCAAAAGAAGTTCCGTAGACAGAAAAGTCATTCATGAACACTTCTACAATCTCCTCACAAAAACCATGAAACATAGCAGACATGCATCTTTGAAAAGTAGCAGCAGCATTACATAAACCAAAAGGCATACGTCTATAAGCATAAGTTCTGTAAGGGCAAGTAAAAGTAGTTTTTTCTTGATCTTGTTGTTTAACAGCAATTTGAGAGAAACCAGAATAACCATCAAGAAAACAAAAATGGGTCTTTTTAGACAACCTTTCCAACATTTGATCAATAAAAGGAAGCGGGTAGTGATCTTTCTTAGTAACTTTATTGACTTTTCTAAAATCAATGCACATCCTATAGCCTACTACTATTCTTTGGGGAATAAGCTCATCATTATCATTAGGAACAACGGTAATACCTCCTTTTTTAGGAACACAATGAACAGGACTAACACATTCACTATCAGCAATAGGGTAAATAATACCAGCATCAAGGAGTTTCAATACCTCATTCCTTACCACTTCCTTCATTTTAGGATTTAAACGTCGTTGGTGCTCTACTACTAGCTTTGCATCTGGTTCTATGTTGATAGAATGCTGACATATAGTAGGTGAAATCCCTTTTAAATCATCTAGAGTATAGCCCATAGCTCCTTGGTGTTTCTTCAAAACCTCCAATAACCTTTCTTCTTCCTTTCCTGAAAGTTTAGAGCTAATAATAACAGGATATATCTTTTTATCATCAATATAAGCATATTTAAGATCATCAGGGAGAGGTTTTAGATCGAAGACCAGATCCTTTTTAGGTGGCAACGTGGTACCCAAGTCTTCTACAGGCAAGTTATGCTTAAGCATCTTGGGTTGACGACGGAGAATCTCGTCAATCTCATTCCTTTCTTCCATGAAGATCTTACTTTCATGATCTTCCATAAATTGCTGCAAAGCATTGTTAGGAGCAAGAGAGATAGAAGCAAGTTGTTCAACTCTAAAATCCTCATTATGGGTTTCCTCTTCATAGGGTTCTTTAGTAAATTTCGAAAAATTAAACTCATAAGATTCCCCATCAAATTTAGTCAAGATTTTCTCCCTCTTGCAATCTATAATAGCTCCACAAGTACTCAAGAAAGGTCTACCAAAGATGATAAGATAAGTTTTACTAGCAGCTGAACCAAGTACTAGAAAATAGCAGGATACTTAATCTTACCACAAAGAACTTCCACATCTCGTACAATACCAATTGGAGAGATGGTCTCTCTATTAGCAAGGTGAATAACCACATCAATCTCTTCCAATTCGCAGGGACTGATTTCATGCATAATTTCTCTGTAAAGCTCATAAGGAATAGCACTAGAACTTGCACCAATATCACATAAACCATAATAGCAATGATCACCAATTCTAACGGAAAGCACAGGGACACTAGCTTTTTTAACTCTATTAGGATGTGAAACAATATTAGAAGCATCCTCACAAAAAACTATGTGTCCATCTTCTATGCTTTTAGTGATAAGGTCTTTCACAATTGCTACCACAGGTCCAACATTTATTTGTTCATCAGGTTTTACAGTTCTCTTTTCACTTTTAGTGATTACATTAGTTATCATAGGATGATCATTTACCTTATCTGGGAAGGGAATCTTCTCGATATAAGGTTCAGGTAAGATGTGATCAATAGTGCAATACTCAGCACTCCCAACAGGAACACAGTCAACAATATCTTTATAAGATGCATGGTACTTGTTCCATCCCCTTTTTGGAATTTCAATATAAGAAGCAAAAGCCCTAAAGCAATTCGTAATAACTTGTAAATCAAGACCATACGCATTACTAATATTTTGAAAGTCATTAGTTCCCATAAAAGATTCAATGCATTCATAATCATAATTTATACCTGAGTTTCTACCTTTGTCATTCTCCTAAGCTTCAGCATTGTCTTGAATACGGTCCAGAAGATCCCATTTAGCTTCTTCTTCCATGCGAGTGAATGATCTAGCACAAGAAGCATCCAATAAATCCTTGTCATGTAGAGGGAGCCTTGCATAAAAGTTATTGATAATAATATTGTTGGGGAGCTCATGAATGGGACATTTGAGCATTAGTAACTTCAATCTCCCCCAAGCTTGAGTTGTACTCTCTCCATCAAGAGGCCAAAAGTTGTATATTTGATTCCAATCTTTATGAATCTCACTAGGAGGATAAAACTTTGAATAAAATAGAGGCACTATTTCCTCCCATTCAAGAGCTTGACCATTCTTCAGCAGCTTATACCATTCCTCAGCTCTTCCTTTTAGTGATAATGAGAATAACTTCTTCTTAACTTGATCTGTAGTAATACCTGCACACTTGAACAACCCGCATAATTCGTGTATAAAAAGCAAATGATCACCGGGATGGATCGTTCCATCCCCAACATAGTAGTTATCCATAACACGATCAATAATTCTTGTAGGTATTTTAAAAACATCATTCTCAGCAGGTGGTGGCTTATCTACTACCTTAGCAGTGGTAGTAGTATTACCAAATAAGAAACTCAGCGAATTATCCATAACGAAAATAAAGCAACTAACAGAAGTAAAAAATACTCACAGTAGAAGTTTCCTTTACCAGTTCCACTCTCCAATAACACTTCACTCCCCGGCAACGGCGCCAGAAAATAGTCTTGATGACCCACAAGTATAGGGGGTGTATCGCAGTATTTTCGATAAGTAAGAGTGTCGAACCCAACGAGGAGCAGAAGGTGCTGGCTAGTGGTATGGATCAGGAATTCTCAGCAAATACTTAGCAAATGGATTTTTAGGGCTTTTTGATAAAGCAAGTAAACAAAGTATGAGTAAATAAAAGACAATAAGAATAAATGCAGCAAGGGGCCCAATCCTTTATGCAGCAAAGGACAAGCCGGTTGTATTACTTAAGATGACCAAACATTCTCGAGGACACATGGGAAGACTGTCAAGTGCTTTCGCTTCATATAGTTGATCAATCTTATTTAGCTTGATAAGTGTTGTGTGGGTGAACCTGTGCTAATGTACTGACCTTCCTAGGACTAATACATACTTGTGATTATACCCCTTGCAAACATCCGTAAGTACAAGAAAGTAAATAAGGTATAAACCTAACCACAGCTTTAAACTCTAAGACCCTTACGTCCCTTGTGCAATGGTTTCCTAACGGGGGTTCAGGTTTCTGTCACTCCGGCAACCCCTACGATTAGTAGCCAAATACACAATGCATTCCCCTAGGCCCATATAGGTGAAGTGTCATGTAGTCGAAGTTCACATGACACCACTAGAAGAAGTACACCACAACTTGAATATCAAACTATTGAATCTTTCTCAACACAACTCCACTACTAACAACATGACTTCTCCCATGTCCTCAAGAACAAAATGAACTACTCACAAGACATCATATGGATCATGATCAGAGATGTAATAATGATGTATAACAATCTGAACATAAACAATAATTCAATGGTTCACTCAATAGCATCAACTACAAAGAGTAATCAACACCGGGAAAGTTTCCCCTATGAACTAATGCAAGATTCAACCCAATTGTTATAGCAATATGGAGATGGTGATGAGGGTGCTGATGATGATGTTGGTGGTGGTGATGATGATGATGATGATCCTAATGAAGTCCAGCTTGATGGTGGTGTTGATGGCGACGATCTCCCCTCTCCGGGAAGGAATTCCCCCGGCAGAAATCTGTCTGCCGGAGAGATCTTTCTCTCTCGGTGTTTTCCGCCCCGCAGAGGCAGCGGAATCTTTCTGTGGTCGCTCTGCGAGTCTTAGGGTTTCAGGAGGATAATATACGCCAGAGGGGAGTGCCAGGGGTGGACCAGGGTGGCCACACCACCTGGTGGCGCGACCCAGGGTGGCCCGCGCCAGGGGGTGGTGTGGGCCCCCTGTGGCCCATCTCCAGCCCCCCTTCTGGCATCCTTAGTCTTCTGGAAAAGTAGGATTTTCCGTATATTTTCCTGGATTTTCTGATCTTCGCGAATTTTGCCTCCAAACAGCACCTTTTCCATCAGAATCCTGACTGCAGCGGTCCATGCTCCAAAAGTCATCAACCATGCAAAAACAGATGAAATAACATAAGTAGCACCTCTCAATATGAAATATATCAATGAATAATAGTAAATTATGACATAGAATAGTGATGCAAAATGGACGTATCAACCCACCGCTTGCAGCATTGCGTCCCTCCCCGGCAGCTCCACCACTCCCTTGGAAGCACCGCCACCGCCCTTCACAACACCTTCCCTGACCGGTCGTAGCTCCACCAGCCTCCCATGGAAGCTTTGCTGCATGCTGCCTACATCACCTCCCCTTCCTCTTGCAGCTCTGCCACATATAGACATGGTCGACTGCCAAGAAGGCGATGCGGAAGAGGTTTGGCGGTGGCAGCAGCACGTGGATGGTATGGAGGAATGGCGGTGGAACATGGTTGGGCTGGATGAATGGTGGCGGCAGCGCGTGGTTGGCCTCAGCGCGCGACTATGTGTTGAGGAAGGAGGAGGATGAAAAAGTGGAGGAGAAAAATCGGGGCAGAATATAAGGTAGTAGGTGGGTCCCATGTCATTTTCTTCTGGCACGAGTGGGACGCGTGGCGCACTGTCGATCCGGAGGATGCGTCGAGCGGGATCCTCCTACAGAAACGGAGCATTTTCCTTCGGAAAATGAAAAATGAACCGGCTGGGACATCCTACCTGGAGTACTCAATCCATACTGTGGGCTCACATCGTCCTGATCCGATCCCCTCCTCTTCCCGTGGGGCATCCTAAATAAATCTCAAGAACATGACCGACAGATGAAGGACCAGTGAGCAAACAAAGAAAAACAACTTGGGGCATGTTTGGTGGGTTGCACGGCCGTTTCCCACACCGGGCCGAAAGAAATAAGCCCGTTTGGAGACTCGCACATCGGGCCGAGCTCGCAAAGCACGGGTCTTAAAGCACCCAAAATCATGGCCCGCTAGGAACGCCAAAATCGGGCATTTTTGCAGGGACGGGCCTTGGGGAGCCAAAAGCGCGCACGCGGGGAGAAGGGCGGGAGACGGCGCGATGCATCGAGAACATGCACCATATCCCCTCACCACTCGCTCACTGCTCTCTCTCCCTCCCATTCACAACCTACCCTTCCTCTCTTCTCACTATTGGTGGTTCCTCTCCCACTGGAAGATCCAAGACCACCATGAAGGTAGTCGGCGGAGATAGATCGAGGTGACTACTGTGCCTTTCGTGGCTGGAGCAGATCTGCTCCTACGACTGCGGAGACTTCTTCTTCATCATCAGCAAACGTGG
The DNA here is from genome assembly GCA_916181665.1 of Avena sativa. Taxonomy (NCBI): domain Eukaryota; kingdom Viridiplantae; phylum Streptophyta; class Magnoliopsida; order Poales; family Poaceae; genus Avena; species Avena sativa. The sequence goes on along the minus strand of OV702292.1, from coordinate 75,341,188 downwards.
AGGACGAATCCTTTATCAATGGCGGTAAGGCCTCGAACCACGACCTCTCTAGGGTTTTAGCAGCTCAGATCTATCTGTTATCGACTCAGTCTCCGAGTATGTGTGACATGCATGGTAGATTTGTACCTATTTGTGTTAGTTTTGTTCACCTTGAAGTGTTAAGGTAGATCCTTTCCTTGTTGTGCCTAGATTCCGCTTGTTACTGGCTAGATTTCGATAGATGTTGTGATTAGGGTTCGTCCGATTGGGAAATTGGGGAAAATTAATGGCTACATTGCACTATTCATCTTCTTGTTCTAGGCCGATGATTAAAACTGTCACCAAATCACACCGAGGAATGAATCTATACTACCTGCAATCATTCATAACAAACTATGTTGTGCATTGTACAAGGTAGTACAGAGTCCTCTCCCCGGTGTTTGTGTGCACATCTTATATGAGGCATTGATTACTTTCCACATCACTCTTCGTGTTCTTCTTGTTCATCTAATGATTAGTTTGCATTCTGTGGCCAAGATCCCAATAGGTTGCTTCATAGCATACCTGTTATGATTGATCTTGGACACACAATGCCTAATATGAGGCACAAAAAATAGTTGTCCATTCATGCGACTACCAATGATTAAATACGCACCGCAAGGAAATGGAAGCTATGATCCTTTCGAACCTGGTTCGGTCATCTTTTCAAGGTGATGGAACTTGGTTCGTTAGGATCATCACTTCATGTTTTCAATGCTCTGTACTATGAGGCAATTGTTGTTTATTATCTGAACGCAACTTGTGATGACACCTAGTACAATGCGTTCATATAGCTGGTGCTATAGGAACCGGATGGTATGCACAAAGAAGTAGGTTGTGCACGTCCTCTGGTTCCCTGTAGCACCAGCTCTACCTTGTTTGTGCTAGTTATTCTGAAGCAGTTCATCGATTTGGTCATGTGTTTCTCCCTTTGGCCGATGATTAGTAAGTAGCACAATGACAGGCAAGGGGTTCCTCTTCATAAATAAAGTTGTGTGCTAACCAAATTCATTGTTCATTCCTGTTGCTCATGAGGAGCATCCCTTTGTCTCTGTGCCATAGCATATGAGGCCATGTGTTATGTTCATTGTTCATGTCTAGTCACATGTGTTATGTTCATTGTTGATGTCTGATCACATGTACTAATTCCTGGTGTTAGTGCTCGAAGACGTTGATCGAAGGTGCTCTCCCCACCAATGCAGGAGCATGCTCCAAAGATGCTGCTGAGGGTAGTGCCACCAAGAGGGGGAACGATGGTGATGAGGGCAGCGACAACAAGAGGCCCAGGGGCAGGCCTCTCAAGATAGGGCACTTCCATGACCAGATAGGTCCAACCCATTTTTCCAAGGTGATCTTAGCACCTGGGTTAGACCTACTGCCAATCCCAGATGGCTCCAGGCCTTTCCTTGGCACTTCGCCAAGGAAGATCATGCTGAAGATGAACACCGGATGTAGCTGGATGGTGAAACTCCAGGATGTCAGTGGCAGGATCTGCCTTGACCAGGGGTGGTCAGGCTTCGCCATTGCACACCAGGTCAAGATCGGGTATTTCTTGACCTACAAGATGCTGAAGGGTGACATGTTCAAGGTCACCATCTTCGACTACACCATGACTGAAGTCATGAAGAAGTGCCTACAACATGATCCAGCCCTCGCCATGATCGACCTCTGATCATTGCTGCCTACTTTGTTGTCTGGCCTCGGTTGCTGTGAACTTTTGTCGTGATGTTGCTACAATGTTTACGTACTTTGTGTTGTGTACTTTGCTGTGGTTAAGAGCTTGTGATGTGTGGTAAGCTCACTATCCGGGGAAGAGGTTACCAGAACACATGAGATAGCTGAAACCAAACATGTACATTTCTTTCTCCCAGGCCTAATACAGGCCATAAACAAAAGGGCCTTAATTCTGCCCAAGTCCTAAATAGTGTCAATGCGGAAGAACAAAATAAGGGGGAAATTGGCCCAGAGCCTGATCTCGGCGTGCAGTCCCCGCGCGTGGAGTGTGACCACCTTACAAAGAGGAAGCTCACAAAAACTTATTGGATAAACAAACCTTACAGCACCAAACCAGATCAGAAATCACCTCAACATCTCAGCAGCCAAACAGGAGAGTATCTCACAGAATCACTTGGACTATATTCACTTTATTTTCTGGAGAGGCAACCGTGCATTAGGAAGAGGAACCCAAGCTTCTACAACAGTCTCATTAGTTCCTTTCACATATTTACCCAGCACATTACATTTTGGCCCCCTACTATCTCATATTTACAATGAGGTACTATGTACAATAATAAGTTAGTCAACTTTAGGCCGGTAGCAAGAATATGGTGAATTCAAAGTTGTGGCATTAATCCTTGTAATCAAGATATCATGTTTTCTAATACCGCTAAGTATATGATGGCCATTGGAATATCCTCTAACCATCTTTAATCAATGCACATAAACTAAAACTACTTCATTCACATGGACTAAAGAGGATTGGAGGGTACCCATAACCATAAGGATCACGAATTTGCACCCCAACCAACCAGTCAGCAGCTTATAGTTGTCCAAGATGATGGGATCTTGGTGACTTGATGTATGTAGTATGTATAAGTCTCTGGTGTAATATATATATATATATATATATATATATATATATATATATATATATATATATATATATCTTAAATGTAGCTTATTGTAATCTATAATAGTGGTTTTTTACTCCGCTCATCTTGAGGGGTTGCCACGACCAATTTAGTGTCACTTTGGTTAGTGTCGTTGTCGTTATAGCTAACCTATCTATGTTAATGACGTTTCTTGGGACATTAGTAATGTCAGTCGCTAGTACACAAGTGATGTTGAAATTTTCCGTTTTGATTATTTTCTAACCACTAAAAGCATGCTAGTTTTCCTGACAGTCATTTTCTAACCACTAAAAGCATGCTAGTTTTCCTGACAGTCTTTGTCATGGATATCTCGTATGTACCAGGTATAGGAGGGTGTGAGGTGTCCTCTCCTATCTGATGACTTAGGTCTATAGTAGGCGTCACCGTTTGATTCGTACGAGCCACCACTATGTTTACTCTCCCACCTTGATATTGACATACATAGTTTCATATTGTAGACTTGTATCGAACCACATTGTATGTGTGTTGAGCTAGTGTTGACCAGGACACTGGTTTTCTCCTCATAAAGCAGCTGCTTGACACAATTGGAGTATCGAACTTGGCAGAAAATTGGCATGAGAGTGATGGACCAAAGTATGTAGGTTGTGTGGGGCGTAGTGCCGGAATATCGTCCCCTCCCCCACCACCATGTCAGAGTTTCCACGCCCTCACCTCACATAGGAGAAGGAGTCTGCACTTGTGGATTGGCTCCGATACGGGCAATAGTGGAGCTTCACCGTCATCGTAGAAGGGGACATATGACTTAAATGAGAGTTGATGGGTCAATTTGAAGTATTTATAATATACATGGCAAAAAACTGATAAGTCTATATTAGTGCTAAACACAGAATTGGAAGCTTGCCAGTGAACGTGTTGCATCCCATGATCAGATTGTTAAGCCTGGACAATGAGCCATTCTTGGTAGCATCTGCAACCATGCCAAAGCGCTTGTCTTGAACAACAATGTGCATCACCTTGTTGGTGGCATCGCAGGAAACCCCCGGCCAGGTATCCTCATATGGGATAGATTGGACATGCCAACCAAGGGTCTAGTCGATGCCCATCGCCGTTGCGAAGCATCTACTTAGGCAAAGTCATCAGTGCTGATCTCCATGCCCTCTGCTTCACCAACATAATATAAGGGTCCATATGATTTAAATGAGAGTTGAGGGGGCATTTTGAAATATTTTTAATATACATGGCAAAAAAACTGATAAATATATATTGCAAAATTGGAAGCTTGCCAGTGAACGTGTTGCCTCCCATGGTTAGACCGTTAAGGCTAGACAGTGAGCCATTCTCGACAACATCTAGCACGGTGCTAAGGAGTCGCTTGTCTTGAACAACAATGTGCATCACTTTGTCGGTGGAGTCAGAGGAAACCGCCGATCGGCTATCCTCACAGGGGCTTGATTGGACATGCCAACCAAGGGTCCGGTCATCACTCATCGTTGTTGCAAAAGATCGGATATAGGCAATGTCATCGGTGCTGCTCTCCATGCCTTCTGCTTCACCATCATAATATAAGGGCCATATGATTTAAATGAGAGTTGAGGGAGGCAGTTTGAAGTATTTGTATGGTGGAACTTTTCTTTGAGTTGGGTGAGGGGGGGCCATGGCCCTCCCTGGCTCATGTGGATGCGATGTCACTAATGAAATTGATGGACACTAAAAGCATGTTGTTCCTGAGGCACATCCTTCTGGTCATACTACCTTTAAGCTCTGACACAGTTCCACTAAGCCGATTGGAGGTCATAGAAACCTTGACAAGGGACAAGAAGGGAACCCGTAGTACCATTTCTAAAAGGCCCATGCAAAGTATCGTTGATTTCAGCGTAGATGTCCTGGAAGGAACCGAACAAGTGAAGTGAATAGATGTCATCAAACAAAATCCATTCAACAAGCATTGATTGTTGGTCATGTTGAAACCTTGATGTCTTGGCATCCCGACAAAGAAGGTTACTGCTATACTTGTGAAAGCACTGTCGTCGACGCGCAGGGTCCAGAGCGCAGGATATCATGCCATACATATCTAATCCAAAGAAGAACCCTGTCAAAATCGAATTTCTTGTACCTATCCCAAGTGGACTTTACTATTAAAAAAGTCACCGGTCCCTTCCGGTTGGATTAGATATGCATGGCAATGGTATGATATTTTATACTTCCTCCCTTCACAAAAATATGTTTTAGATATTTCAAATATACAAACCAAAATGAGTGAGACTACACGCTGAAATCGTGTCTAGATATACATGTTTTAGAAAAAGTAGAACATCACATAAACGTGAATGAAGGGAGTACTTGATTTTTTTTAATAAAGGTCAACGGTTTCATGTTTTACAACTTGTCTGCATCTTCGAAGAAAATAATGACACACAACCACGATGAGAATAAGGTTCTTCGTTCTCACTCACACGGGTTAAACCCTCGAGGCTGATTGTGCGTGAGTATGGTGTAAGGTTATGAAGCGGCACCTGACCCGCCACACTTTGTATTAAAAATTTGTTAGGCTAGTTATAGTTTGTTTTTATTATAGCAAATTTGTTAAGTTTGAATACTAGATTCTATTTTCACGGGCTATGCGGGTCGCAGCTTACAACCCTGGTACTATGGTACCGTGGAGTACGTCGGTAAAGTGTGAAATGTGCATGTTTAACTCAGACGGTTGGTGGTGGCGCCTTGAGACGGTGGGTGAGGCGTAGGCGAGCTGAGTAGAACGTGTTTACGTGTCTCCCTTGCGCTCCGGGAAATGAAAAAACCACGAACCGAGGCATCCTACGTGGAGCAGTCGGTCCAGACCGTGGGCTCCCACGCCACGTCATCCTCCCGTGCTCCTCTCCTCCTGCCGCGGAACAAGACAAAGCAGAAGCTCCGCCGCCGGTCATCCTCTGCGCCGCGCCCCCAGCCTCACATCCCGATCGTCCCCCTCTCCCCCCACACACTTCTCGAGGAAAAAATATCGTCCCTCTCCCCCCACACCACCACCTCCAACGGCCGCTCCACCCCCGTCCCCTCGGTGTCACACGGCACGCGCCGCCGCCGCCATGGCCGCAGCAGTCTCCCTCCTCGAACCCACCCGCTTCCTCTCCCAGCTCCTCCCGCGCTCGCTCCCGCCCCGCCGCGGCCTCCTCCACCTCCCCATCCCCTCTCCCTCCTTCCGCGCCCCGCGCCTCCGTGCCCAGGCAACCACCCCCCGCCTCCCGCCCTCCTCCTCCTCCTCCTCACAATCACGCCCACCTCACGCCCTCCTCGACGCGCTCAAGCAGTCCCTCCTCGACTCCCTCTCCGCCCTAAAGAAGCCCGCGCTAGCCCTCCTCCTCGCCGGCGCGCTGCTCGCGGCCGCCGCGGGGGCGGGGCCCCACCACGACGCGGCGCTGGCGGCCTCCGGCGGCCGCGTCGGCGGGTCCGCCTTCTCCTCCTCGCGCTCGTCGTCGTCGTCGCGGTCCTCCTACGGCTACACCGCGCCGGCGCCCAGGGGAGGAGGAGGGTACTCCTCCGCGCCCTTCTACTCGCCGTCGCCCTTCGTCTCCGTCGGCCCAGCCTTCGGCATCGGCTTCGGTGGGTCAGGGTTCCTCCTGACCCTCGTGGGCTTCGCCGCGTTCCTCTACCTCGGCGGGTTCCTCACCGACTCGTCCGGGGGCGGCAGCGTGCTCACCGACACGCAGAAGACCACCGTCCTCAAGCTGCAGGTTTCTTCTTTTTCATGTCCTCTGGTGTCTCAGCACATTTCTTGCCTGAGTAACTAGTTCACATTACCATACATGATACATCAGTTGACAGACGCAGCATTTCATATGTTTGTAGCAAAAATTATGTAAACCAACTAATGATAGAGTGATTGTTGTAAAATCTGAACCACTCTTAAAATGAACTGCTGATAGATTGCTTATTCTGAAATCTAAACTTCTTCCTCGACTTCGCATACCGTTTCTAGGTGTTGGCATAAACCATGGCTTCAGCATGTCAATGTAATTGATCATGGTCAGGTTCACTGGTACACTAGAAATGATGCCTTGCTTAATCTAGATTGTTGTGGCTATTTGGTTTTGATGAATTGGTCTGACTGTTCCGTGGTGCCAAGTTCTTGGATTTAGGATCCATTGAAGGTAAAGCGTCGTAAAAGCTGCACTGCAAATAAAAGTTAGCTTTTAGTACATATATCTTCAAAATGATAGAAATTTTTTGAGCTCCTGATGTAAGTTGGCAGCTGTAATGTGATACAATGCAATGAGACAATGTCAAATTATGTGATATGATTTAACCTGTTATTTGGCTAATATTCTCAGAGATACATAAATTGCTTGGACGAAATGGGGGCCTTAGTCCACAAATCTTCCTTCCAAACATATAAATTAGACTGCTGACTGCGTTAAGATTAGCTGGTGATGCTACACACATTGCCATATCGTAGAGGATTTAATGTGAAAGAGCTGTGGTAAACTAGGTATCATTAGTAGACTTGGTTTGATTCATTGTGCATTTGCTGTTGATGGAATTATAATATATTTATCTTTTCAAACTTAACTATGTAGTATTGCTTTCCGAACGGTTCTAAATGTTGTTTACACAATATTTTGTATTCTGATGTACATTGCTTGGTAGAATTAGTTTGCTATTAATCGTGCAGATGTAACTCCTAATGTAAATAAATGTACAACAGCTGCACAAATGCTTACTTAATACACATAGATAGGCAATTATTTGTCCGGGAGGAATCCATTTTAAATTTCCTAATCTGTATGTTGACATGTATTCCTAGGTTGGCTTACTAGGCTTGGCCCGGTCATTTCAAAAGGAGCTTGATCAAATAGCCGAGAAGGCAGATACATCAACCCCAGCTGGGTTGAGCTATGTACTAACAGGTAAAATCAAATGATGTATGTTGCTTCATTATACTACTTCACAGTTATCGTTGTATATGGTATAAATATTTGGTAACAGAAGAAATTATCCCATAAGTGATTTAGTAACGGCATTATTTTATTGGTTAGGACATGTGACTGCTGACATAAAATGCACTTAATTTAGTTACAATAAACCGCATTAAATTACGTATCATAACTCCTTTGTGAAGATTTGTTCCTTTTGCAGGTTTTGACTAGTTTTCTACTACGTTGAGTCAATCTAACTATTTAGTTGTTGATATGATATTTTTCAGAGACTACATTGGCATTACTTCGACATCCAGATTGCTGTATCTCAGCTTACTCAACAGTAAGCACACTTTGTCCTTCATTTTATCATTTCACTTTTTGGAGCAGAACTGCAGTTATTTTCTATTCTTCTTTCGAACTCTATGATTAGTTTTACCATTCCCTCCACAAAAGTAAATCTCAGACTTAGTATGTATTTTCCAATTCACCAGTAATGACACAATCATAAGCTTGCCAAGATTTTGTCTCTACAAAAAGATATCCACAAATTCTGAATAAGAAACTACCCCTCAGTTTGTAGGTTGTAGAGCATTGCATACATGAGCACTATATCATGTAAACCAAGGAGATATTAATAGATTTGAAATTAAGTAAATTTCTTGTTTGGATATATATTTTTTAATCTCTTTGCGGTTCACTTTTCTTAAGGTGGATGTGAAACGAAGCATAGATGATGGGGAGAAACGATTCAATCAACTTTCAATTGAGGAACGAGGCAAATTTGATGAAGAGACACTCGTGAATGTGAACAGTATCAAGAGGCAAAAAGCAGGCAGTCAAAGATCAAGTGGTTTTAGCAACGAGTACATCGTGGTATGCTTTCTAAAAATACACTCAAGTTAAATGGCAGCAGTCTTTTGATGTAAAAATATATCTCATAAGCGTAGCAGTCTTTTGAATTAAATGGCAGCAGTCTTTCTAAAATAGTCGTTTTGTGTGCTGATATTTGGCACCTTCATTATGTGTAGTGTAGAAGTTAATATGCAGTATTCGCTTAATTTTAGTTACTTCTGCCTAATAAAATACTCTCACCCCTGTTACAAATGTTTTATGAACCATACTCTCTTGTTACTGACAAACCATTCCTGATTACCTGTGTTGCTAGTGCTAACGATCATATGATATCTAAGCTTGTTAATTTCTTGTAGATTACGATATTGGTTGCTGCCGAGGGAGTACACAAGATACCTACTATAAATAGCAGTTCTGACTTGAAGACAGCTCTACAAACTCTCGATGGTGTACCGTCAAGCAAAATATTGGTATTCCTGCTCTCATTTGTCTTGTTCTACTGTCAACTGTACTGTTCTGGAATCAAATAATGTACACCAGCAGCAACCTGGTTACAGTAACCAAAACTAACAATTCCTTGAAATAGAGCTTGTTAAATATTTCATTCTACTCAGTCCGCACTTAGTTCTGTACCCTACTAGTAGTAAATGATCTGATTCATCAAATGAAAATTGTCGTGAATTAGTAGTCATTATTACATCTTGTATACCCAGTGAGCAACATCTTTTGGACTATGAAATGCAGGCTGTTATCCACTTTCGGTCAATATGCTTGGTCTGTAATAGTGATGTTTAACATTGTCTTGACCTTTTTCTCTTATAGGCGGTCGAGGTCTTGTGGACTCCACAAAACGAAAACGACACATTGTCAGAACGCGAACTCCTGGAAGATTACCCACTTTTGAGGCCCCTATAGAAGGATTAAGATTGTATACTTACTGCCCTTATAAAAGATCAAGTCGTGGATTCATTTTTGACAGTCCAGTTTATTAACTAGTATAGCTCAGGTTTGGTGTCTGTTTGTAAAAATATGATTGTAAATGAAGTTACTCTTAACAGCTACATGAAAGTTTGCTCAATGCAACTGTGCTGCATTGCACAATCTGACATATTATGTTAGTCTTGTACTCTTGTTCAGTTTTCCTGACACAATCAAGTTTGTAAATGAATTTCATCAGCAGAACACATTACTCATACGACATACCTAGTGTGTCAACATGCATTTTGGACTATGGATCATGTTAAGATACACAGGTAAAGAAGAGAGAGAAAACTAACAAACATGTTTGTAAGAGAAGTGTTGATCTCGTTTCAATTTATCAGGATAACAATAAGAGTAACAATCACAAAGAAGAGATTAGAGCATGACTAACTGCACCCTCAACTCAAATCGGCAACCCTTAAATCGCGAGTACATGTGCCTGTACTCGTGATTTAGGGTTTCAAACTCGTCGGTACTCACGATTTAGGGTTTCAAACTCGTTAGCAGAGAAAAGAGCCTGTAAATCCAACCCTTAAATCACGATTTGAACTGAAATTTAAATTAACGAGGGAAGATCATGCGCGCGTTCATCATCCAGTATATACATACTGCAAAATTACATCTAAATAAAAAATAGTGTTGGGAGAGCTCGCGGAGGACGCCGCCGCGTCCTGATATGTCCAAAATGCGAGCTCCTAGTCGGCGGTGAGCTCTAAGTCGCCGCCTGCCGTCGTCGGCGAGCTCCTAGTTGTCTAGGACGATCACGTCGACGTCCATGCCGTCGACGGATGCTAGTCCGGCCTCCTTCTCCTCGCCGCGGATGGCGGCGACCGCCTCCTCGATCTCCTCCTACTTCTTGGAGAGCTCGACGGCGGCGATGGCGGCGGCGAGCTCCTTCTCCTCGCCCCGCTTCTTGGCCTCGAGGTCGGCGAGGGACGCAGCGAGCGCTGCGCGGACAGCCGCCTCCTCCTCCTCATCTCCGCGGCGCGGGTGCGGGCAGGAAGATGCGACGGACGAGCTCGCGGAGGAAGATGCCTCCTCGAGCTCGAACCACGGAGCCGGCACGGTGCGTGCGCCGGCGACGTAGGGGGCAGAGAAGCTGGGGGGTCAGCCCCAAGCACGCTTCTTGGCCCCGACAGAGCGGATGCGGCGCCGCTCCTCGTCGTCGCCGCCGGGTGTGCGACGAGCACTCCCTCCTCCTCCCCTCCCCCCTCCCCCCCCTTCCCCCAGAACGGCCGCCGCCAAGTCCGCAACTCCCGTTCTTGCTCGCCATCTCTCTCGCGCGGAAATGGGAGGAATTGCTCGCCAGAATACGCCCGAAAATGCGGCAGCGGCTAGGGTTTGCGGTGGAGGGACACGGGTTCTTACCCGTCTCCGCTCGCCCGGCCAGTAGAAATAGGGGCTGCAACGGGCCTTTCACAGACCCTGTGAATTCCGTTTACGGGTCGGGCCGTTTACAGGCGCTGTTAGTTCGACGACCCGGCCACCAGCCCATGTAACCATCGGAACGGCCACCAGCCCATGTAACCATCGGAATTTTAAGGGCGCCGGTGTTTTAAGGGTGTTGTTAGACTGGTAAGATATGCAAGGCAAGACCAGCAGCAGCAGGCGTGTGTCGATGCTGCACCTTGTGAAACTATGCGCACGTATAAGCAGAGGATTTTGAGCTGTAGTACAGTGTCTCGTGGTTTTGTTTAGTCCGATTTATTACGACACAATTCACACATGTATTACACTCACAATGCACTCAAATTCTCAACATCAAGAAAAGTGCAATCCATTACTGCAAGGTATTCTCATAAACATGAATTCCAAAATAACGGGACACACAGCATTTGAGAGCAAGGAACAGTAACATATAACGATGCAGTAATGGGCATAAACAGACTAGTCAATGTCTGGGACAATTTGCAACACAGTTCTCAAATCCAAACGTATTGCCATTACATTGTGACAGAACCCGGAAACAAGTAACAGGAAGGTTCAGCCTCCATCCAAACGATCGACGGATAGGCCAATCACCTCAGGCAGCCACTACTGGGGCTGCAGCTTCAGCTGGAGGACCGTCACCTACGATTTCACGCGTCGCATGGAGCCTGGCACCATTCTTGTCAACGATCTTGATGGCGAAATTCTGAGGCGCAACCACCAACCGGAGTCTGATCTCCTTGATGCACTTGTCAACAAGGTCCACCGCCTCGTCAACAGTCATGTCAGGACGGTACAGCTTGTCCATCAGCGACAGGCAGAAGTACGAACCGTACCCGAATGCACCCTTGTCAATTTTGTGTAGTGTTGCAATGTAGTCGATGTAATACAATGATGCACCAACATCTTCATCAAACCCTGCAAGTAGGATGTTTACAGAGTAGGGATTCTGCAAAAAAAAACGGAAGAGATGATGTCAGGGAATAAAAACTAACATATAGGTCAGCACAGACTAAATTATCAAAGAAAATGATAAGTTGAATATGTTGCTACCAAATTTAGCCAATGCTGCTGTTAATTTCAACTACGGTAGTTTATTAGTCAGAAAGTTAAGGCGAGGGAAGGCAGCATAGTCTTTAGTACTTGGCAGCCAAAAAAGGAAATTTTAGATACAAATATAATTAGGTACTAGTACTTTACAGCCAATATTATTCCTTTCAAACAGATCCTCGTAATGCTTTTCCTTATAGTGAATGTGGCAATTTTAGAAATTTCAAGTTAAAATACCACAATTCTCTCCCTAAAATGAAGCTGAGTTTGCATGCAGAAGTCCAAAAGATGGAATTGACAATTTAGGCCAATGAATTTATACGCTGGCAGAGACACATTGTCCAAGGTCTATGAGAAACTAACTTTAGTTTGATGTAGACACATCGCCAAACAACTTAGTGCAATCTGAATTATACAGTGAAGCAGCATTAAGATTGTAAGAATCTGTTACTGTACATCCAACATCCCAAAATGAGTACCATGTCAATATTCATACATAAGACGACGAAAACAGCAATTAAGAAGAGAGAAATACACTAGCTGTATTTCATATGTGACGGTTATACAAGTGCACAGTCAACATTTTCTCATATAGTGTTATGTAAAATAGTTCTACAAACATAATGATATAAAACCAGAAGCATGCAATTACATTATTTAGGAAAACAAATCGTCCCAAGCAGTTAAAGCCCATATGCAGTTGCCTAGACATCCCATCTGATGTTCAAGATAGGTTGAAGCTCGGTATTAGCTTAAACTATCGAACAAACATAGAATCGACTATGAGTAAAACAGACAAATAGGGATATAGAAATGACAGAGTGGGATAGTAAGCCATAAGCCCCCCTGTTTGAGTCAGAGGCAATCCTGAATCACAAGTGCAGAATCACTGGCTTTACAAAATCAGTGTCAAACCCAGCAATCCAACAACAGGTCTACACAAAACCTAGCGACCTGTACAAAACAGTTAGGTATCCAGAAGTTTCCGCCGAATCGAAACCCTAAGACGACCAAACGGGCCACCAAACCCAGTCAATCCCTGCGACATCCATGCATAATCCATAGCAGAAGACGGGGAGTAGGAGAAATTAGGTCGTGTGGGTACCTTCCGCAGTGCGGTGGCGAGCTCGCCGCGGGTGAAGTTAGCTGTGGCGGCGGTGCTGAGCGGCATGTTGTTGCGGAACTGGTAGAGGTGGAGGTTCTTCTGGATGAACTCGGTGAACTGCACGCTGTTTTCCCGCAAAACCAAGCCAGATCGGGTCAGATCGAGAGCGCAAAACCACCGCCCCGGTAAAAAGCGGACCCGAAATCAATCAGCGAGGGACTAGAGGTCGGCGGCGACGAGGGTCTTACCGGTCGCCGGGCTCCCCGGAGGCGCCCATGAGCTTGTGGGAGTCGAGGACCATGATCTTGTCCTCGTCCGTCTTGTGCACGAGGATGCTCTGCACCGCGGACGTGTCCGCCGCCACCACCGCGAAGTCGCGGCCGACCACGCCGATGACGCACTCCATCGCCTCCGCCTACGCTGGTTCGGCTGGGGTTCGTGGGGGAGGGAAGAGAGAGAGATTTGGGGGAGCAGTAGACGGCGAGAGAGGTATTTGGGGACTGGGCAGGACGGGGAGGTCGAGTTCGGCTTCGGTTCCAAGAAAGAACGAAGCGAGAGGGTCAGACTCAGAGAGACGAGAACTTTGGGCCTCCGTGGGCTGCCTTGCAGGCTTAGGCCTTTGGGCTGAGCCTGATGCAGTTTCTGCTTTTTTATATTTTTCCTGCTGTGTTTGTGCTCGTGTTCTTTCTTTTTTTGCCCGGCCCCATTGACTAAAATTATTGCGGGATTCGGACAGTCTTTACATTTACCGGCAATACAAGTCTGAATGATGCATTCACGCACGCACGCACGCTGCCAGATCGCAGAATAACAACGTGCAGGCAGACCCGAAACAAAAACAAAAATGTTCATGCCAGTGCAGTCCACAGTCCACACTTCACAGCCATTTTAACAGAGACCGGTATCACGAAAGAGCAACATAGACGACCCGCCAAACCCTGGAACGTACACGCAGAAAGCACTGCAACGGCAGTTCCTCTCAGAATGAATTTCTCGTGGTATACATGGATGACGGATATGACCGCATGAGTGGGTGTGAGACTGTAAACATTTCCACGAGCAAAAATTTTACAATCACCTAATTAGTCACCAGCACATGGGGCAATCCTCCTGTTGCGTCAACCTTGGAGAATGAGTCAATGTTGCATAGTTCATCCCTGCGTTGTTGCCTGGTTTCTGTACCTCGCCGAGGGTCTGAAGATGCCCCAACATGCAGTGGAAGCTTAACTGCTTGCTATCAAAATTATCTTGAGACGTGTTTTGCTATGTATTTACTCCTCTATCATCAAACTGTCTAGTAGAGGACGCTGTAGATGTGTGTTTCCCCTCAGCGTTTTACCGTTCAGGTGAGCTCTGCAGGAAGAAATAGTTTCCGGTCAATCCAAAATGGCATCAACAAACTGTGGTACTGCATCCAAATTAGTCATCAACCTATTCGGTGCCATAATGCTTCTCTAAACAAGCACTAGTGAATGCAGCGTGGCAAAGAATGCCATCGCAATATGCACTGTGATTTACTAAGCCAATAAATGGGACATAAGCTCAACACGTGTATGTTCAAGCATGGCAAGAGCATTGCAGTAGAATCTACACGAGGGCTATTTGTTTCCTGTGCAATATAACTAGCTTAAGTTCAGTTACCACAGCAGCGAGTAATGAAAAGCATAAACTTAAATAAAAAACATGATTAGACTTATTGCCACAGACAAGCTTGCAAGATGTAGATAATATAGACCTTACACTAGTCGACTGGAGCTCTGTCGTCACAGGATTGCCATCCTCCTGTAATCAAAAAGAATAGCACCGAGACGTCATAAGGGTGTCCAGCCAGATTTTATGTACAACACAACAGCAACAATCGCATGGTTTCTCACCTCAAGTAACAGATCTTTTCTCGTTATTAGTCCTACGACACGAGAAGGCCGAGGAACAACAAATATATGCCGCAATCCTAGTTGGCGGAAGAGATTGTACACCTGAGAATCATTACAAAGATCATCACATACTCAACTTGGTGAAATGGGTCTATATAGGCCAAAGAAAGCAAGCTTTACCTTTGCCAAAGACATGTCCTCTGGCACTATATAAGGAGAAGGATTTAGAAATGGGGCGAGATCCAAATACAACCCAAGTTCATCATCCGTCACATGGATATCATCAATTGACTTCCCTTTACTTGATGCTGGTTTAACAAAGTCGCTAAAATTGTGCCTGTGAAACAGCAAAATAGCCATTATTACTAATGAATACTATTACTGAACCTATTGGTTCCTACTTAGATAGAAAGCACAAACCTGTTCAGTACGCCTGGCCCACAAGGGAAGGGGGTATTCTGGAAATCTACTTTAGATTGCAAAAGTACCAACAAGTGACTGCAAGAGGATGAATGGGTCAGTGAACAAGGTAAACCAAGATAGTAAGAGCGCATGGTAGTGCATCTTACCTACGAAGTATGAGACCTATGACAAGTGACTCTCCATTCTGTGCACGTTCAACAATCTGAACAACAAAAGAAAAAATCTATTACTAAAACCCCACGGAAGCAGCTGTCTTCCAGAAACTGATATGTACTTACAGGGAAACCATTATGATTGTTGCTTCGCAACACAGAGACAATGTCGACAACTCTTGAAACACGAGGAAGGCACACAACCTAACACAAGCCACAGAAGATTTGATGTGTTAGAGTTTGGAGCTATACTGACACAAGATATAGTTCTTGCTTACACCTAAATGGCATAGAAGTCTTCAGAACCTTTTGATTCTTGCAGGCATCCCTTGCACTCATGTTTCTCATTACTTGTTTAGGCCTAGAATCAAGTAAAGGGATTCCCTTTAATCGGGCTTGCTCTTCATATAGCCCTTCATTAAAGAAGTCACCAACAGCCTACATAAAGAGAAGTCAGAAGGAATACCCTAACGTCGTGTTCAACAAGGAATCAACATTTATTACAGAGTTTGTACCTTTGAGATTAGAAGAACAAGCATGATTAGTGGCAAGAGTTGCAAGTTGTTTGTAATCTCAACCATAATAACACATAAAGACACAGTCATTCTCATCGAACCACCAAGAAACGAAGCAGCACCAAGTAGAGCATACCTATACCAACATCGATAATTAGGAAATTACGCCTTGCCAAAAGATTATCAAAACAGTAAAATACCCAGGGTAGAAAGGAAAATAATAATTCAAGGGGCCATTAATGCAAAATTAAGAAGCCTAATAGAGGGATATTAATAATGCATGAAACATAGGCTGAATTGAAGAGATTGTGAGAACTCACGTGCCCTCATCAACATTTAGTTTCTTATAGAACTTAACAACAGACATTCCAACAAGCCGGCCATATGTAGACCCGATCATTATTCCTGGAACAAACTGACCAGCTGGAACAGCAGTTCCAAATGTTACAACAGCTAAGGAGTAAAACATGACCTGAGTGAAGCAAGAAAAAGAGGGGCAGGTAAGTATATGAAAAACAAAGATTTTTTTATATCTCAGAACTCATCCAAAAGATGATAAATGGAATGATGAGAAATAGAGTTTGCTACAGCACAGTAATATATATGTATATAGTAGCTGACAATACTATCTTCTTTCATACCAATAGCATGTGCTACTAAGACAGGAAAACAAAATCGAACTTCGACAAGACTAATGATTGTTTGAACCCTATTTTAGATTGTGATTAGATTGACTTGATAGGTAATTCTTCATCTTTTTCCCAACTCGATATTATTTAAAGTGCACTAATTCAATAGCTCAGGATGAAATCCTGATGGAGTTAGGAAGATGACGTGAGGTACAATATTCCATATTCCATAAATCAAACAGACAGAGAAGGGTACCAGGAAAGTGATAAGGCTTTGTGCGCTGTATTCATGGAATGTTTTTGCACTGAACAGATTGCGTATTGCATCATCCTGCAAGAGAATGTTTTTGAATATTGTCACATGGAATACGGAATCTCGAAGGAAAAGCTCTCCAAATATATTCTAACCTGAGAATTGAAGAAAATGGTTGCTAGATCATTGTACTCGTTATCTTTTGAGCAGTAAAACTGCAAAATACAAAGAGCAGATTAAGAGAAAAATACAACCAATATAACTGTAGCTGGATGACATGTAATTTGAGTTGAAAATTCCTAAGATGGGCTCACATTAACAAAATTCCCATCTGTTCCAGGAGGATGAGGACATTGGATACCAGAATTAACTTCTAATTCAGGACAAGGGCTGCATTTCCTCAGTAGTGGCAACACGAAGGAAACGGTGGATGTTATCAAAGATATGAGGCAAGCTTCAAAGATCTGCAAATTTCAACCCAGGTGTTAGGTATAGAACCGCAAGAGGAACTCTACATTTATAACCAATAAGACATATGGTATCTTCAGCATACCTGGACTCGTTTCCCTTTCTTGTGAAGATATGTTCGTCGCCATTTGGTTATATACAGAGTGAGTTGATTAAAAAGTGCTCCTGAAGAAACACAAAATGGATTGATTGAAAAATTATCAAACATAGACATATGGCACAGCCATACCAGGACTGCTCACTTATTTTTGTACCTATGGTTAGTTTGTGGCCAGAATTGTTTACTATTGTGGTAGTAAGTTAACACTATGATCTCCATGGAACTTGATCCAACTCTAACTAGACTGAGGGAATAACCTCGCTCCCTCCCAGCTAACTTAAAGCTGGGTGAGAACAAGAATCCAGGCTCTAGCTAGGTGCAACTTTGCTTTCAAGCCGGTTGACATCCAGAGGAGTTTGTAAAGTATAACATCTGACTATGGCATTTCAAGATATACTGGATAAACTTTACATGCCATTACTTACCAAGAAGTCCACCAATAACACCAATAATCGCCACAGGCAGAAATTCCTGGTAAGAGTAATCTTCTTGACCCCTTCAAGAAAAAGTGAACAATCAAGATCATGAAAGGTCATTTTCAGATTAAGCATTCCCTTCTAACACGGAAAAGGTAATCTTACCCAGATATGTCCCAGATTATGAAACCTCCGGCACCAAAATGACCACATTTTCCGCTGTTGCACCAATTCATCGCTGATCGCACCACAACAGCCACAACAGCAGATGTAAAAAATACTCTCCACATAAGATGACTTCTCCACTTTCAGCAATACAATGATAACATACATTAGAGTGCAAGGCACACAGTTGAACAGCATATTTCACATCATTGGGCTACCCAGCATGAATAGATGTACATAAAAAGAAATGTCACGAGAGGTTCCAATGCATAACTCCCAAACATGCTAGAGAAATGTATATCCATGCTACATGATTAATTAGTTGACTGTAGCACCCACCACAAGCATACTGGGGTGTAAGAAGAAATCAAGAGACAACTGGCTACAATCAAGCCACACAGTAATAGCACCAAAACTGTCTAGACATATATCACTATGTTATTTAAAGTAGGTTTCATGCGGAGGAAGAGTTCCAATTTTCATGCAACATGACTGGTGTTGCAAAAAGATTTTCTATGGATTAACCTTCTTGACCCAAATAAATACACACTTAGCATTATAAAACGTAGTAACAGCGAAATGACGGTGAACTCACAACCCTAAAATATGATATTACAAATACAATGGTACTTAGGTTTCACGCTGGCATGTCCTGTTTCTCTAGAAAAACGAAATAATAAAGAAAGAACATTCTTACCAGGATGTTACTTCCTCCAGGGCAAATAGTACCCCACCAACCGGAGCTCTGAAAGCGGCAGCAACTCCAGCTGCACATCCACATGTCACCTTTTGAAACATTAATATAGCTTTGAGATCTTTAATATGAAAACTGACCCATTCCATCCTAAATACAGGCTTATTGCCATGGAGCATAATAGAAAAGAACGTACAACATGAAAAACAAAACAACATAGTAAGTCCCTTAATTACTATATTTTCCTGGTACTCTACCTCTTCAAAATCATTTTTAGTGCTAGAAATTGGGACCTGTGCTATCAAAAGTTCAGAAAAAACAGAAATGGAGAGCCCATCCTGGTTGCAGTAGCTTATAGAGACATCAGGCATAGAGATCCAATATGATAGCAACAAGAGGTTATAGACTTCCCTCGAGAGAAAAAAAAGGTTCTGGATAAGGCGGTGGCACCAGCCAGGAAGTCTGGGTCCGGTGCTGTCATGTGGAACATGACAAGGGCACAGGAGGAGGGTCACAGATGTACTCGGCCAAAGAGGGGATATGTTGGCCCTTCCAAAAGATAAAAACTACTCCCTCCGTTCCAAAATATAAGATGTTTTAGCTTTTTTCTGAATCACATGTATCTAGACGTCTTTTAATGTGTAGGTTTACTCATTTTGCTCCGAACCTACACACTAAAAGGCGTCTAGATACATGTGTTTCAGAAAATGCTAAAACATCTTATATTTCGGAACGGAGGGAGTCAAAAGTTATGATTTCGTTAGATATGTCCCTGTTTCTCAAGTTAATTTCTGTCCCACATTGGTTTTGGTTTAGCCATAAAGTTGATCTCCTATGCATGTAGGCTGCAGCGCAGGCCATATAATGCCTTGCAGTTAGTCAATAAAGCAAGCACGAATTGTCAGCCCTATGCCGACCAGCGCCTCACGCAGTGGTGGAGCTATAGGGAAATAGTTGGGCGGGCCGATGTAAACAATAAAATATTTTTTTCCAAATTGGAGCATAATTTTCAATGAAGTGTTGTGTTCTTGAAAGAAAAAACAAGACAAATGAAAATAATAATTACCGTTGGAACAGCTAGCTGGCTTTTTTATGGGTGGAAACTGGAAACGGCAAGGTTTTTTTGCGTGGAAACTACTAGCTTGCTTTCTTTGGCAAGCTAGCTTGGCTATTGACCATCGGTTCGAGTGAAGACATGGACCAGCCCACCTGGGGAGAAAGCGATGGTCAGCTAGATATAGTTTGTCTGTCATCGATGCAGTCTTCAATTGTTTATTGGGCTGAACTTAGACAGATTGGCTACTGATCCATGGCTATAGATAGATATTTTGTAGAAAACCTGGGCGGCCCACGGCCCAGCTAGGCCCTAACGTAGCTCCGCCCGTGGCCTCACGCCGCACTCTCACTGCATGAAGGGCCGCACTCTCACTGCATGAAGGGGTGAGATCCTGGACCTCGCCCTCCTGTTGAGCACCCCTGCAGCCCAAGGTCCCCTTAGCTCTCTAGGACGTGACAGGTGCTTCCGCTCAAATCCCTCATTTCAAACAGAGAAGATGCTGGCGGCCATCAAGTGTTGGCCTAAAGCGAGAGTCGTCAAGTTTTAAACTAGAAAGATGATGCTGGTGTCTGAAGTCTGGACCATTTCAATTTCAATGGAACGATCTTAGTTAATAATATTCACATATAGCATCACAGCCCAACGAGAATCTCAATATAACATTCTATACTCTACCCAAATATATTATTCAACGAGAATATGCTCTCCTTTTTTCTGTTGACTAGCTGACAACAGGAAGTGACACTAGTCACAGTAAAGGTTGTTCAATTTAATAAAATGGTTCAGTTGGGATGTTAATAAGAAAACTGAAAGCGAGATATCAAGCTAATCTAAACATGAAAATATGAAACATGGTAAATAAATAGCTATTGCAAGGTAAACAAAATGACTTACAAGGTCTCGCCGATCTCGGTCACTTTCAAAAATCTGCACCCATCTAGAACTCAAGTGGTACTTTGCGGATCCACCCTATGTACATGCATAGAGTAAGTAATTGAAAATATTTACGTGCCTGGAATAATCATTACTTGCAGAGTAGAAATATAGAATGGGAAAAACTGATGGCAAGTCGTTATGTACTGGGTTTTGGGACAAACATTTTTGGACTATACAATAGTGATGCAAGTTTAGATGGATTGCCAATCTGCTCAATTTGTAAATATCACTAGTGCTGACAGCTAAAATATTCTTGAAATGTTTTATCTCCAGTTTTAGTAATTCCTATAACAACAATGTCAACAAACGCCTTTCTTAACTTGATGAGGTGGTTAATCATTGTATCAGACTATCAGTCTACATAACAATGTCAACAGTCGCATGCCTTATGTTACATGTACCACCAACCATCTTTGTCATCATATACTACAACATCTTATCATGATGAACACTACAAATTCTTGAGAGGGTTTCCATGCGTTTTTCTAAATTGATGATGGTGACAAACTGACATCCCATTGGCAAGAAAACTAGACGCTTGATGATTGATCGATAGACCTATGAGTGAGTTCATGGCCCCTTTACAGGAGCTGAGTACCACTACTGCCTGTTTTACATTATATTCATGCTGATCAAATGACAATGTTAAACATGTATATCTGTTTTTTTCTAACTGAGATAAATGCTGAATGGAACATTATATCGCCAACATAACCTACTTGTCCAAGAAGAGAAGCAATACAGGCTCCAGTGTGAACAAGAGGGCCTTCTTTTCCTAGAGCCAATCCACCTCCAACCGAGCCAATGCTCCCGAAAATCTATTACTCAAAGCAGCAGCATTTGAGCATGACATGATATACCATAAATACCTATATAAAGCAATGTAAAATTGTAAACTCACCTTCCCAACTAATGTCCTAAAAAGGAGGATTCCATGTGTGTCAACCCCTACATAAATAATTCAAATTATCTCTCAAACTGTTCAGAATACCAATATGAGGAATTCAAGTGGTTAAACCTTACCATTTAAGTAACCTTTGATCTCCGGGATACCAGATCCAGCAGCTGCTGGTGCAAAGTGTGTGATTATGTATACAGAAGAGAAGACGAGGGCCAGATTGAGAAGTATGTACACCAAGAACCCCACAAAATACGAGTGTTGTATTATTTTAAAAGTCAAAGTAAATTTCCATCCAGAGAAGTTCTCAACAGCCAAATTTATGAATATAGCAGCCAATCCAGTACCTGAAAACAGCAAGATTACATCATATACCAAACAAAAATCCACTTGTTGCAAAGAAGTGTGGATCATGGGAACAAAGGGGGGGCAGGGGGCAAAATCTGAGTGCATAGAACAGTTTCCATTGACAGGTATATGGTCTTGTATGCTTGGACTTTGTATTTTTTCCTATCAACTAAATTATATTTGTAAGGAATAGCCAATTAGGAGCGATACAGAGAGGCCCACATTGCTAAAATCATCGTAGAACCCAGCAAAATAAAAGAATGAATTTAGATTACAATATATAAATTTCTGAAGTTTCAAGTTGTAAGCAAACATGAATTTGACATTATGTCTAAATATGAACAACTGGGGAATTTCCGGGTTTGGGTTCTATCTAAATCATACTGCTTCCGATATGGATTGCATACGGCAATTATTACATCGATTGTTCTAGAAAAATTATATTGTCACGATTCCTTGTCCTTAGCTTCCCTGGGCGATTAAAATGTTTTCCCGTTTACATGATACAACAAAACTTAACGGCTAACTCTTCTAAACAATGCATATCTTACTTCCACACCTCAGCACTTGCCTTGCTAGATTAAGCTTTTAGTCCAATACAAATGGCAAATTCCGCTCAAAATACAGACACACAAGTCGTCGAGAAGGCAGGCACTCACCGACTCCGATCAGCAGAGCGAAGAACCACTTGAGCATGATGTAGTATGGCACCCAGAACTTACTCCGCTGCGCCTGCAAGCACCCAACAGAAACTCATCTAACCGCGCACCGGAACCTCGAGCATGAGGCGAGCAGTAGGGCACGCCACTAGCAAAATGGGGGTGGGTGCGTACCTGCTCCTCCCGGTAGGCGTAGTTCTCGATGACCTCGTAGTCGAGGCTCTCGACGGCGCCGACGAAGAGCTCGTCCTGGGCGGCGGAGGTGGAGGCGGACCCCTCCGGTAGCGGCGGCGCCGCCCCCTCGGCGGTGGGGAGACGCGTCCACGCCAGCCGCGCCATCCCGATGCCGTCCGGGAGGTCCTGGTCGCCAGAGAGCATCGGATCGTGTCCGGGGTCTGCGCCGGATCCCGCCCTGGGCGAGCGATTCGAACGGCTCGACGGGGAGGTGTGGGGGAAGTTTTACTGGACAGAAGCTCTGGAGCTGTAGGACTTGGTTGGAATCGGGCTTGCCAAATTCTGTGGTTTGTTTTGGTGCGTACGGGGCTTGGTGCTGCTCTCGCGCCTGTGTCCTTGGCGCGGTCGGTGGTCTGGCAACGGTGTCGCGGGCGGCCTGGCGTGGCGATGGGCTCTATGAACCGATGGCGCCGCGCCCGGGGGCAGATCAGTGGGAGGAGCGGCCGGAGCACGTGGTAGGAGACTAGAAGGAGTGAGTAAATTACAGAAACTATCACAAATGGGACTGACACCACTTCTGATAATTTTGTAAAAAAATCTACTCCCTCCGTCCCAAAATAAATGACATGAGTTAGATTCGTACCTAAGCCACTTATTTTCGTATATAGATACATCTGAATTTAGATAAACCCAAGTCACTTATTTTGCGACGGAGGGGGTACCACTTTCGGAACATGGTGTGACAGATCGAACTACTCCCTCCGTCCTAAAATATAAGGTAGCTAAGGATTGATTAAAAGTTAAATTTTACTAATTTTGATCAAATATTTAGAAAAAAAATCTACATCAATAATATTGATGGATACATTAAGAAAATATACTTTATGCTAAATCTATTGATATTGATTTAGTATTATAAATATTTGTATTTTTTGTGTATAATCTCGATCAAACTTACAAAGCTTTGCTTTTACTAATCCTTAGGTGTCTGATATTTTAGGACGGAGGTAGTAATATTTATTTTAACGCAGCTCTAATTACAAATCTGACCGGCAGGACACATCCGTAAGGGCTGAGTTACCAAAAAGATGCTGGGTGGACGTGGGGTGGCAAACAGATGTTGAGTTGGACGTGGGACCCACATGTCAGCACCATTTTCTTTTATTTTTATTTTTATTTCTTTTTTCTCTTTTCTTATTCATGTCCATGGATCCCACCTGTCAGCCCAACACCTCATTTTCCCTCCTCTTTCTTCTTTAACTCAGGTCGTCGTCAACCGCCGTCGTTCCTCCCCTCCCCACGCCTCACTAAGCGGCCCTGGAGCTCCGTCTCGTCGCGTTGATCGTCCTCCTCGAAGGAATTGGAGTTGTGTGCCCCCGATCGTCGCCTTCGTCTGCTTATTATCCGTCATTGTCGGCGCGCCGACGAGGGTTCTAACACCGTCCAGCCACGCATGTCCTCGCCGACCCCCCCCCCCCCATCGCACTCCTAGTGAGCATCCGGTCTGGATGGGCCTCTTCGAATCATCCTTCCTGCTTTGTATCACCGCCATGTCGTCCACCTCCGTCGGTCGTCGTAGTAGCTCGACACCAGAGCTTGTCCAGTGACCAGTAAATGGTAGCGCTACCCTCATTCAACTCGCCACCGTCGTGTGCGTCGAACGCGCGCATCAGCCCGTCGCAACGTGCTCTCCCTTGTCATATGCGTGCTCAACCTGAGCGTGCACCTGGGAAGAAGGAGGGGAAGAGGAGATGTGGGGCTGACAGGTGGGGTCCATGGGCGGTGAATAAGAGTAGAGAAAAGAAGAAATAAAAAATAAAAGAAAATGATGCTGACATGTAGGTCCCACGTCCACCTCAGCATCAGTTGGGCTCTCCTGGTCAAATTTGTCGTCAGAGTAGCGTCAAACAAATATTAGCGGTACTTGTTGCGAGTTGTCCCATAGCTAGCACATTTTAGATAAAATTACCAGAACCGGCATTAACTCGCAAAGTCGGCTCTAATTATGATAGTTTCGTGTAATTTACTCGAGGGAGTGGTCGTTCTTTCGAGGAGAGTGTATCCCGTGCACTCGTGCTCGTGGTGGAACTGTCTAGCCCAAGCTTTAAAACCCACTCCTCTTCAAAATATCAAATAGCACAAGTCTCTACATCTATGCCGAGTTTTGCTTAACAAAATCATGAAATCGTGTTTTTAAAAAGGCCAAGAGTATCTCTATTTTGTATAGAGAGGAGCCACCACCTCCTTTATAGGGGAGGGGATGATGACCCACAAATATAGGAGGTGTATCACAGTATTTTCGATAAGTAAGAGTGTTGAACCCAACGAGGAGCAGAAGGTGCTGGCGAGTGGCTAGGAGCAGGAATTCTCTGTAAATACTTAGCAAACGGATTTTTAGAGGTTTTTGATAATGCAAGTAAATAAAGTACGAGTAAATAAAAGACAATAAGAATAAATACAGCAAGTGGCCCAATCCCTTCTTTAGGAAAGGACAAGCCGGTTGTATTACTTAGGATGACCAAACGTTCTCGAGGACACATGGGAATATCGTCAAGTGTTTTCGCTTCATATGGTTGATTAATCTTCTTTAGTTTGTTAAGTGTTGTGTGGGTGAACCTGTGCTAATGTACCGACATTCTAGGACTAATACATACTTGTGATTATACCCCGTGCAAGCATCCACAAGTACAAGAAAGTAATTAAGGTAGAAACATAACCACAACATTAAACTCTAAGACCCTGACGTTTCTTGTGCAGTTTCCTAACGGGGGTTTAGGTTTCTGTCACTCCGGCAACCCCTACAATTAGTAGCTAAATACACAATGCATTCCCCTAGGTCCATATAGGTGAAGTGTCATATAGTCGACGTTCACATGACACCACTAGAAGAAGTACATCACAACTTAAATATCAAACCATTGAATCTTTCTCAACACAATTCTACTACTAACAACATGACTTCTCCCATGTCCTCAAGAACTAAATGAACTACTCACAAGACATCATATGGATCATGATCAGAGATGAAATAATGATATGTAACAATCTGAACATAAACGATAATTCAATGGTTCACTCAATAGCATCAACTATAAGGAGTAATCAACACCGGAAAAGTTTTCCTTAAGAACTATGCAAGATTCAACCCAATTGTTACAGCGGTATGAAGTGGTGATGATGGTGGTAATGATGATGATGATGATCCCGATGAAGTCCAGCTTGATGGTGGTGTTGATGGCGACGATCTCCCCTCTCCGGGAAGGAATTCCTCCGGCAGAATTCTGTCTACCGGAGAGATTTTTCTCTCTCAGTGTTTTCCGCCCCGCAGAGGCAGCGGAATCTTTCTGTGGTTACTCCCCGAGTCTTAGGGTTTCGGGAGGATAATATACGCCATAGGAGAGAGGCTGGAGTGGACCAGGGCGGCCACACCACCTGGTGGCGCGACCTTGGGTGGCCCGCGCCAAGGGGTGGTGTGGGCCCCCTATGGCCCATCTCCACTTCCCCTTCTGGCTTCCTTCGTCTTCCAGAAAAATAGGATTTTCCATGTATTTTCCTGGATTTTCTGATCTTCACGAATTTTGCCTCCAAACAGCACCTTTTCCATCAGAATCCTGACTGCAGCGGTCCATGCTCCAAAAATCATCAACCATGCAAAAATAGATGAAATAACATAAGTAGCATCTACTAATATGAAATATATCAATGAATAATAGTGAATTAAGACATAGAATAGTGATGCAAAATGGACGTATCAACTCCCCCCAAGCTTAGACTTCACTTGTCCCCAAGCGAAACTGAGCTCAATAAACATGACCTCAGGTTTATGAAGTGAAGAGTCGATAAAAGAATACGGACAAGAAGCATCACATCCATCAGTACATAAGTCATAATAGAAGACAACTCACTATTATATAACTTAACTTGCAATAAGTAGAGGAAACACAATAAAGATGCATAAAGTAAATCATAATTGGTGATGGCAAACTTAGCTCTTGGTCGAAGAATAGTTGACAATTTGCTGGAGTTCACAAATAACTGATTTTCAATGATAGCTTTCAAAGTAGTAGACACCAAGACAAGAGCAATGTGCAAAACAAGGAACATAAGAGACATGATTGAATAAATCATCATATGAATGAATGAAACACACCAACTCAAAATACTTGCTGAGGTAGAAGGGAATAGGTTTACTAACTCAACTAAAAAGTAAAATAAAGGCCCTTCGCAGAGGGAAGCAGGGATTTCAAGTTTCATAAAGAGCTTCCAAATTATGATACTTACCAGCTTTCAGCTCTCATTGCCCCTATCATAGGCATCTTTAGGTGATTAAGGTTAAAGTCACACAACTAAGAGGATATGCTTGACAAGTTATAAGTTGAAATCTCATGCCCCTTACTTACGAGTACCGAACCTCATGCTACTCAACTTCAGTCACAAGTAAGCTCTTGTCATTTTAAATACATATGTATCATAGAGAACCGCCAACGGGGTACCCCTTGCACATGATACAGGAGCTATCCCATAATCACAATGACAAGGCAAGCAGACAATGAGCATCTTAGCGATCCTTTTATTTGCTATTTGCATAGGTTTTTATTGAGGATGCTTCATAGAGTGCTCATTATGATTATGCTGCAAGTTTCTACCATGATTAGGCATGGCTTAGGCTAGCGGCCCAGGCGTTTCTCTAACACACATATAAACTCCATGATCTTACAAGTTCCCCTTTTATTTCACACCGCTGGGATCCATAAGCAAAAGAATCATGATATCAATGGAATATAAGTGCAATGTTGAAAGCGTTCCCCATGATACATGGTTCTACTAACTTCAACTTATAAGGCGCAAGCATATACGCAACAAAGATGGACACAATGGTTCAAGTTTATTAATTGCAAGAAAGTAAAGTGTGCCATCAAGTTCGTGAGAGCTTTAATCACTAATTTTCACATAACAAGTTTAATTTGGAAGGTACATAAAAACAATAATTTACTTGGAATAGCAATAGTGCTAGTAGGTAGGTATGGTGGACACAAATGGCATAGGTTTTGGTTTAAGGATTAGATGCACGAGAAGCATTCCCTCTCAGTACAGGTTTTTGGCTAGCAAGGCTGGGTAGCAAGCATAAGAGTTGAAGTAAACAAACGAACATACAAGTGATAAAAACAAACATGCAATCTTCCTTGGAAGCACAAAATATCTTAAATAGGGAATACTAAACTTATGAGCAAATCAAGAAAGAAAGATGATGAAATTATATTTCTTTAGAGTACTTTTATCTTTTTCATTCAATTCTCAAAAATAGTATTGCACTGACCGAGCCAGGTTTGCCAAAACTAACTAAATTAACTCAATGATCCCAAAGTGATACCAATACTAATGACGAGATCAATCATATAACCATGAATTGAAAACTAATATAAGATATGCAAAAGAGTAAATGATAGAACTTCTCATTAATATTCCATAACGACAACTATCTCCAAGGGATACATAGATATCTAACGAGAGGGGGGACACTTCCATAATGTAAACCATCCTACATGATAACTTCTCTATTCATGATATGACTCTACTAAAAAGGTAAAAAGATAGAAGATAGTGATATGATACCGCGACACTCCCCAAGCTTGGAACAAACCAAGGGGATGACAAAACCTGATGATGAATTACTCCTTTAGTGGTGGTGGTATTATTTCGATGAGCCTTTTGATAAGTTTCCCCAAGTCCTCAATCTCGAAGGTGA
This sequence comes from Avena sativa, assembly GCA_916181665.1. NCBI lineage: Eukaryota > Viridiplantae > Streptophyta > Magnoliopsida > Poales > Poaceae > Avena > Avena sativa. The sequence goes on along the minus strand of OV702292.1, from coordinate 75,312,722 downwards.
GATTACGAATCAACTACGAGTTTTGCTCAATGCGGCTCATGATCATGTCGGGTTGCGAATTCTAGCTCTTGCGATTCTTTCCCCACTCTTCCTCCTTGAAGTCTTCTTTTCATGCATGGCTAGAACGAGGCAAATCCCAATTGGAGGGTAGTTTCTCCTTGGGCATATTCTGGTATTGATACTCATGGATAAGGGTATGGAAAGGATTCTTGGTGCGTGGAGGAAGTGACCATGGAGCCAAACAGTGACGCGGAGGTTTCCCTCCAGTTGACATCCGTGCAGTCCTTCTGATCCTGGCAGGTTTTGCCACCACTCCAATGCTTGCAATGGTAGTGCCGGTGTGCTAATGTTGGCTTTGCTTTGCCTCCTCTTCATCTTCACTCTTGATCTCCTTCTCCTACCCGGTGTCTTGGAGATCTTTCTCCATAGGCTCCTTTCCCTTATCCTTGGCAGAGACCATTGTGCTTCTAAATTTTAAGAATAGTTCCTGGCAGAAACAGCTCGAAACGAAAACACGACGAGAACACGATATACGAACCTCGGAAGATCCGAGGGATTATATATTATGAAGTTTTACAACAAAAGGAAGGTACTGGGAGAAAACGGGTCGGAGACGGAGGCCGAGGTGGCCACACCACCTGCTGGCGCGGCTAGGGGGGCCACGCCAGGGGTGGTGTGAGCCACCCTAGATTCGTTTCCTCCCCCCTTTCACTTCGTAGCTTTCCTTGTTGGATAAAAAAATCCAAAAATACAACTTGGTAGAATTTTCACGGAACTTTTCTTACCAGATCTTTTACCTATTCGAAAACGGACTCAGCAGGTCTCTGAATTTGGTCTAGATTCTTCCGGAGTCACCAATTGAATAACTTCAATATCTTTATTTCCATACTCATATTGCTTGAGTCATGAAACCTTTCTCTTTCTTATTACACCATTTTCTCCAATAACCTGGAAATTTCTTTCACACAAAACTTTACAAAATTCTCATTAGCAACATTAGTGTAAGCGAGGTAATAAACCTTTTAAGTACAATTTCAACTGAAATCCATCAAATCATAAGCTATTGTAGCAACTCCTTCCGAAAATCCTTAAAGAAGCAAATGCAAGAGTGGCAAAATCTGTCAAAACATACCAGCAGGTAAAGATCAATTTTTTAGAAATTCTTCTGTTGCTCAAATCAAAAAGGGAAAAACTAACGAAAGTTAAATAATAACCTGGGTCAGAAGCACAAAAAATTATAGCTCCAACCGACATACAGAGACCTCTCACGAATTTTTACGGTGAAGCACAAAAATCTGTTTCGGGACAGCAACTTCCTCAAATCTTACTTCTCTCTCATTAGAGGTTGATCTTGACACAAAAACCAAACAAAAAGGATAAGGAGAGATTATTGGCGAAGTAATAACTTCCAAAACTCAAATAAACAAAAACAACTAAAAGCACAACTAAATTGGGCTGTCTCCTAAAAAGCTCTTACTTTATAGCCATTAAGATGGACATGATAATTTCAATGAAGCTCACATAAAAATATGAATTGAAGTAAAAGAGAGCATCAAGAAGCAAAAATACACATGCTTAAGTCTAACCCACTTCCTATGCAAGGGAATCTTGTAAACAAACAAGTTGTTGAAACCAGAGGCTACTAGCATAAGAAGGCAAAAGAAGTCCAACATAAAAACTTTCAGCATAAAACAAGGAAAATTCATATTATTGAGATGCATAAGAACAGTCTTCCTTATCTCATAATAACTTTCAGTATCATGCATAAATTTAATGATATAGCTATCACAAGAACCATTGTAGCAATGATCACTTATCCTAACAGAAAACACAGGGACACTAACTCTCATAACACTACTTAGTGAAACAATATTAGGGATATCCTTACAAAGGATAGTGTGTCCATCTTCTTCATATTTAGTGACAAAATCTTCCACATTTGCTATTACAGGTTCATCATCCATTTGTTTATCAGGTTTAACAGCTTTATTTGTACTTTCATTAACCATACTAGCTATCATAGAATGTTCCTTTATCTTAACTAGGAAAGGCATTTTCTCAATGTAAGGTTCAGATAAAGCATGATTAACAGTATAAACTTTAGTATTTCTTATAGGAACGCACTTAGCAACATCTTTATATGGTTCATGATACTTATTCCACTTCTTTTTAGGAACTTCAATATAGGAAGCAAAAGCCTTAAAATAAGTTGCAATAGCTTGAGAGTCTAAACCATAAGCATTTTTAATATTTTGAAAGTCATCAGTTCCCATAAAAGATTCAATGCATTCATAATCATAATTTATACCTGACTTTCTTCCTTTGTCATTCTCCCATGCTTCAGCATTGTCTTGAATACAGTCCATAAGGTCTCATTTAGCTTCTTCTTCCATGCGTGTAAATGATCCAGCACAAGAGGCATACAATAAATCCTTATCATGTAGAGGGAGCCTTGCATAAAAGTTATTGATAATAATATTGTTGGGGAGCTCATGAATGGGACATTTGAGCATTAGTAACTTCAATCTCCCCCAAGCTTGAGCTGTACTCTCTCCATCAAGAGGCCAAAAGTTGTATATTTGATTCCGATCTTTATGAATCTCACTAGGAGGATAAAACTTTGAATAAAAGAGAGGTACTATTTCCTCCCATTCAAGAGCTTGACCATTCTTTAGTAGCTTATACCAGTCCTCAGCTCTTCCTTTCAGTGATAATGAGAATAACTTCTTCTTTACTTGATCTGTAGTAATACCTGCACACTTAAACAACCCGCATATTCGTGTATAAAGGGCAAATGATCACCGGGCTGGACAATTCCATCTCCAACATAATAGTTATCCATAACACGATTAGTAATTCTTTAGGTATTTTAAAAGTATCATTCTCAGCAGGTGGTGGTTCATCTACTACCTTAGCAGTGGTAGTAGCATTACGAAATAAGAAACTCAGCGAATTATCCATAATGAAAATAAAGCAACTAATAGAAGTAAACAATACTCACAATAGAAGTTTCCTTTACCAGTTCCACTCTCCAATAGTGCTTCACTCCCTGGCAACAGTGCTAGAAAATAGTCTTGATGACCCACAAGTATAGGGGGTGTATCGCAGTATTTTCGATAAGTAAGAGTGTTGAACCCAACGAGGAGCAGAAGGTGCTGGCGAGTGGCTAGGAGCAGGAATTCTCTGTAAATACTTAGTAAACAGATTTTAAGGGTTTTTGATAATGCAAGTAAATAAAGTACGAGTAAATAAAAGACAATAAAAATAAATGCATCAAGTGGCTCAATCCTTTATTTAGCAAAGGGCAAGCCGGTTGTATTACTTAGGATGACCAAACGTTCTCGAGGACACATGGGAATATTGTCAAGTGCTTTCGCTTAATATGGTTGATTAATCTTCTTTAGTTTGCCAAGTGTTGTGTGGGTGAACCTGTGCTAATGTACCGACCTTCCTAGGACTAATACATACTTGTGATTATACCCCTTGCAAGCATCTGCAAGTTCAAGAAAGTAATTAATGTAGAAACCTAACCACAACTTTAAACTCTAAGACCCTGACGTCCTGATGATCCACAAGTATAGAGGGTGTATCGCAGTATTTTCGAGGGAAGTGAAACCCAATTTATTGATTCGACACAAGGGGAGCCAAAGAATATTTATAAGCCTTAACAACTGAGTTGTCAATTCAGCTGCACCTGGAAACAATCTTGCTCACAATAGTTTATCAGTAGCAACAGTTTTGTAGTAGGAATAGTAAAGTAGCAGCAGTAGTAAAGTGAAGACAAGATTAACAATAGCAGTAAACAGTAGGATTCGAGTGCGGTAGGCATAGGGATGGATGGACAGGCGTTGCATGGACAAGACAATTCACATGGCAATCAGAACATAGGGCAATTGCAGATAAATAAGATAAAGCATCCAAGTACTAGATAATCCTAGGCATGTGTTCCATATATAGTCATACATGCTCGCAATGAGAACTTGCACATGGTGAAGACTAGAAGTAAAGATGTTAAAGATACAAGCATCAAAGTCATAACACAAATAATCAAGTTTTGAGGCAAGCACATTACACTAAGAATGACAACTATGCTCTCAACAAAGTGCTCAAAGAATGTGTGGAGACTCAACAAGGAAAATGGAAAAGGTTTTAAATAGTTTGAAAGGCTTCCAAATGCTGAAAGTATGGTACTTGTTAGCTTTGAGCTCTCATTGCCCCTATCATAAGCATCTTTAAATGGTTAAGGTTAAAGTGACACAACTAAGAGGATATGCTTGACAAGTTATAAGCTAAAGTCGCATGCCCCTTACTTATGAGTACCGGACCTCATGCTACTCAACTTCAGTCACAAGTAAGCTCATGTCATTGTAAATACATATGTATCATAGAGAACCGCCAACGGGGTACCCCTTGCACATGACACAGGAGCTATCCCATAATCAAAATGATAAGGCAAGCAGACAATGAGCATCTCAGCGATCTTTTTATTTACTATGTGCATAGATTTTTATTGAGGCTGCTTCATAGAATGCTCATTACGGTTACGCTGCAAGTTTCCACCATGATTAGGCATGGCTTAGGCTAGCGTCCCAGGCGTTTCTCTAACACATATACAAACTCCATGATCTTACAAGTTCCACTTTTATTTCACACCGCCGGGATCCATAGGCAAAAGAACATGATATCAACGAGGTACTAAGTACCAGTGCAATGTTGAAAGCGTTCCCCATGCTACATGGTTCTCCTAACTTCAACTTATAAAGCGCAAGCATATACGCAACAAAGAAGGACGCAATGGTTCAGGTTTATTAAGTGCATGAAAATAAAGTGTGCCATCAAGTTCGTGAGAGCTTTACTAACTAACTTTCTCATAACAAGCAAACATTTTATTCGAAAGAAAACAAGGCATATTGAATATGCACGGAGATAATGATGCTAATAGGTAGGTATGGTGGACACTTTGGCAATATTTGGTTTTAGGGAGTTGGAAACATGAGTAAAATACTCAGCGAAAGTGAAGGCTAGCAATAGTAAGGGAGCGACAAACGAGAGAGCAATAGCTGTCATAATCATGCTTGCAACAAAACAAGACTAATCATGGCATGAAAGTGATTCAAGACCCTCAAGGCAAAATAATTCATCGAGGCTTAGCTGATTATTTTAGCCATATGCATGCATGAGCATGTGCCAAGTCAATTCAAATGAAACATTCAGAGGAGGATACCACGGTGTCATACCAAGTTATGAATAGAGTAATGCTGGCAAACATTCATAAGAAAATGCTACAAACTATTAGCAAGCTGGAACTAATCATATGAAAGCAAGAACTACTAAGCATCCATAAATAACATACACCCTACGCGAACAGACTAAGCATGCCCACAATGATGAGTATATATACAAAAATGAAAACAAATAGAGTTCGTTACCAGCCTCTTACCACACCTCAAGTTGTCATTAATCCTCGTTATTGCCCTTCACTTGTGTGGCTTGAATAATAATATGAAACCAAATCCCACTGAGGGCTGCTGAATCCTGCAACAAACTCACAAAACCAAAGAAGAACAACAAATATTTTTGGTGTTTTCGATTTTAAAAGAAGAACCAAAAAGGGAAGAAGAAGCAAAGCAAAATCTTTTTGGGTTTTTCGAATAGTTCAAACAAAGCAAAAAGGGAAAAACGAACGAAGGCAAAGAGAAAAAGAAACAAACCAAAGAGAAACAACAGAAATATTTTTGGTATTTTTGTGTTTTAGAAAGCAAAAGCAAAGAAAGAACGGAAACTAAAAGGAGAACGAAACATGAATATACAAAGTACCGACGTGCACTAATATGGAGATGAGTGTGATGTCGGCGTACCTTCCCCCAAGCTTAGGCTTTTGGCCTAAGTGGGCGTCAATCCCAAGCTGGCCAAGATGAAGTGTCCCCGTGGTACGACGAGGAGGTACCCTCGTCCTGGTGCGAGCTCGAGTACGTACCTCCGTAGTGCGCAGAGTAATCGTAGGAGGGCATATCCTCCTGGTGCTGCCCATGGAAACCCAGCAAGCAGAGCTGCTCGTCCACCTCCTCCTTAGAGCGCGACCACGATCTCCTGTGAACACTAAACAAAGTAGACTGCGGCAAAGGGATCTCCCTCTCATCCTCGTCAGTAAACAACATCCGATATACTAGACTGTCCAAATCAGAATCGGCAGTGACAAAGTGATGAGTTTTCATAGCAACAAGGTCAAGCCTTTGTGGTGCCAATATAGTATCATTGGGGTCCACTGAAAGCCCTAATGCATTGACCATGCGTGAGGCAATGATTCCCCCATAGATAGGCCTCCTAGCAGCTAGGCGGCGAGCAATAAGCGAGCCAAGGTTGTATCGAGTGTCATTGTTAAGCGCAGCAACAAGGAAGGCTAAATGATAGTTGGAGATATTACTAGTGTTCTCCCTACCAAGAACGCTAGTAGCAAGATAATATGCAAAGTATCTAAAAGCAGGGAGTTGGATGTTTCTTATCTTTCTGCGCTGCGCCATGCGGTCATCATCATTGGTCACCCCTCGGTAAAGTTTCAACAAATCAGCGGGTCGCCCTTGAATCTTCTTCACGGTCCCTGTCATGCTTACACCTATAACACTGCAAAATCTTTCCAATGACATGGTGAAGGGCAAGTTATAAATTTTGAAAGAGACAGTTGACTGGTAGGGCGTGTTAGTAAACATGAAGCTCTCAACAAAAGTTTTGGTGAGCATAGCGTATTGCTCTCTCTCATCTTGCATATATGAGGTCAAACCAACCCTCTGAATTAGTAGCAAGAAATCATCGAGAATCCCTGCAGCTTGTAAGAAAGTAAAACAAGGAAAAGTAGATGGGTGAGCATCCCCATCATCCCCTTCATTACCAATACAAGTTGCAATGAGATCTTCGTTGTATGATGATCTAAACTGAGAGGCTGATCTTGAGGGCCTCGACCTCCTAGGTGCATCCCTCTCAAATATCTCTCTAAAGGTATGGTTGTTCATGCTTGATATTTCTGAAATTTAAACACCTATTAAACAAGTGATTGCAAAGTGAATATAATGAAGGGTACTACTCATAGGGACTTGTAAGAGGCCTAAACATGCATCAAAACTATATCTCTAAGCATCAAACAAGCTTACAAGCTCTCATAACCTGTCACCTACATCAGCAAAATACTCAAGATATAATCCACTAAACACAAATCTACTTGGACAAGCGAAGGAGTCACATACCGGAGAACAAATGCTCCAAATTTCAGCAACAAAGATGGGCTGAGCAAGGAGATCGAAAAATCGAGGGCAAGCACAGCAAGAACGCAATTTTGAGCAATGAACTGGAGTTTGCTCGGGAGAGAGAAGAAAGTGGCAAGTGAAAGAGTGAGTGGAGGGCCAGGGGTGGCCCACACCATGGCATGGCGCCACCCAGGGCAGGCCGCGCCACCAGGTGGTGAGGCTGCATGGTGGGCCCCCTGGGTCACTCCAGGTACTCCTCTGCCCCTTTTTTCACGTAAAAATTTAATATGAATTTTCTAGAATTTTTTGAGACACTTTATTTTTGGGCAATTTTCAGGCATAGATGAATGATTTTTCTACAGAAAAATGGTTTTGAAAAGATGCAATGCAAAACAAAACAAAAGCTACAGAAGTTCTAAGACACTCTAAAATGCAAGCAACTAGCAACAATGAAAACTAAACGAAATCAAAACTAAAATGGATAGAATAAAAGTAAACGGAGATAATCACGGTGAAAACATTGTTTTGTTCAATGAAATTCTTTTGTTAACAAGGTTGATCAGGTCTTGTTACCAAAACAATTTCATATGAGACAAAACTTTGTATTCCACTAATGATTATGTTACCTCAATCTTGATAGCAATGGTCCCAATCATAATAGTTTCAAATTTTTCTCTTGGTATGGGACAATATATCTCTCCAACTTGAATGCCCTCAACATGTTCAATTGAATTCAAACCATAAGTCCTTTCAATCTTCTTGGGGAAATAGACAGTATGTTCCTTGTCATTAACATTAAAGGTCACCTTTCCTTGATTACAATTAATAACAGCTCCTGCAGTATTAAGAAAAGGTCTCCCAAGAATAATAGACATATTATCATCTTCAGGCATTTCAAGCACAACAAAATCAGTTAATATCAAGCAATTATGAGCCACTTGAACAGGTACATCCTCACATATACCAACATGAATAGTGGTAGATTTATCAGCCATTTGCAAATATATATCAGTTGGTATCAGTTTTTCAAGTTGAAGTCTCTTATATAGAGAGAAAGGCATAACACTAACTCCAGCTCCCAAATCACACAAAGCAGTTCTAACATAACTATTATTAATAGAGCAAGGGTTAGTTGGAATCCCTGGGTCTCCAAGTCTCTTTGGAACCTTACCATTAAAGGAATAATTAGCAAGCAAAGTAGAAATTTCTTCATTAGGGATCTTCCTTTGATTCGAGACAATATCCTTCATATACTTTGAGTAAGGAGGCAATTTAATAGCATGAGTCAAAGGAATTTGCAAGAATAAAGGTTTCATCCACTCACAAAACTTATTATAGTGTTCATCTTCCTTTGACTTGTGTTTCTTATCAGGGAAAGGCATAGGTTTTTGGACCCAAGGTTCTCTTTCACTACCATTTTTCTTAGCAATAAAATCTTCTTTAGTGTATTTAGTATTCTTAGTGTGCTTTTCAAGTTCTTCTTCAACTTTTTCTTCATTTGGAGCTTCATTTTCTTCATTACCACTTTCAGTTTTAGCATCAGAAATAGATATACTATTAGGATCTATAGCAGGTTCAGAGGGTTCTACGATAGTTTTATGTTTCTTTTTCCTTTTCTTACGAGTAGAGCCACTAGTTTCAGCTTGTTGAGAATCTTGCTCAATTCTTTTGGGATGCCCCTCAGGATTTGGAGGATCCTGGGTAGCAGCACCACTTCTAGTTCTAATTTCATAAGCATGTTTTTCTTTAGCAGCGTTAACTAGCAAGTCTTTTTGCACTTTAATGAGTTGATCTATTTGAGTTTGAACCATTTGAAAGTGTTTAACAATCATTTTAACATCATTAGAGGTTCTTTCCACAATATCTTTTAACTCAACAATAGCTCTAGAATTTTCCATTAGATGATTTTGCACCCTTTTATTAAAATTATCTTGCTTAACAATAAAAATATCAAATTCTTCTAAGCATTGATCAGGAGGTTTAGAGTAAGGGATATCACCTTCATCAAAGTGTTGGAGAGAGTGTACCTCAATAGTGGACGAGTGGGGAATTGTCTTACATTATTCTTCTATAGGAGGTAAATTCTTGACATCTGCAGCTTTAATTCCCTTCTCCTTAAGACATTTCTTAGCTTCCTTCATCACTTCATCATTTAATTCAATAACTCCCCTCTTCTTAGATAATGGTATAGGCGCTGGTATAGCTGGTTCAGGTATGATTACTTCAGGTATAGCTGGTTCAGGAGGAGTCCAATCTTCATAGTTCTTGCTTATTTTAGCCATTAATTCCTCAGCTTCCTTGGGAGTCCTATTCCTGAAAACACAATCAGCACAACTATCTAGGTATGTCCTAGATTCTTTAGTTAGTCCATTATAAAATATATCAAGAAGCTCATTCTTAGGTAATGGACTTCCAGCCTGTGCATGAATCAAAGCACAAAACCTTGCCCATGATTCAGACAATATCTCTTTTTCTCCCTGTTTAAAATCAAAAAGTTCCTGCAAAATAGCATGTCTAGCACTAGGAGGAAAATATTTTTGCAGGAAAGTACTAATCAAGCAATCAGGGCTATCAATAGATCTAGGAGGTAAATTACTAAACCAAGTTTTAGCTTCTCCTTTCAGTGAAAAGGGGAAATATTAGCAACAAAGTAAGTACGCATCTTAATATCATCAGAAAACAAGCCACTCATGGTAGAAACCTCATTCATATGTGCTACCGCACTTTCATTCTTAGTCCCACAAAAAGGTTCTTTCTCAATAATAGCTATGTAAGATAGATCGAGAGAGAAATCATAATCTTTATCTTTAATGTTTATGGGAGAAGCAGCAAACTTAGCAATAGGAGACAATTTGGGTCTAATAGTACGCCTATCAAGGAGACTCTTAGCAACGCTCCTATCATGGGTGTTTTTACATTCTTTAATAAATTCATTGGTCATGTTAACATAACCATCTTCAATATCATAACTCTCACTAGACTCAGGTGAACTAACAGGTGTAGTAGTGTCTTCATTAGGAGTTTCAGTATTTCCAGCTATAGTTCTAGCAATCGTAGCATGTAGGAAAGGACCTAATGAACCACTCTTATCAAGCACAGTAGAAGCAGCATCATAAGCATCAGAAGTTTCAGATTCAGCAGTAGTAGCAGTGTGTAGCATGTGTATGTGGTGGTGTAACGAGCTTACTCATAACAGATGGTGAATCAAGAGCAACAGAGGTGTTCAGAACCATACCTCTTCTTGTAGTGGATGGTAAAATAGGAACCTTGCCATCACGAGACTTACCCATGATGGATGGATGGCAGCGAACAATAGAGAATCCAAGTGAACTTAATAAATAAAGCTATGCTCCCCGGCAACGGCGCCAGAAAATAGTCTTGATGACCCACAAGTATAGGGGGTGTATCGCAGTATTTTCGAGGGAAGTGAAACCCAATTTATTGATTCGACAGAAGGGGAGCCAAAGAATATTTATAATCCTTAACAACTGAGTTGTCAATTCAGCTGCACCTGGAAACAATCTTGCTCACAGCAGTTTATCAGTAGCAGCAGTTTTGTAGTAGGAATAGTAAAGTAGCAGCAGTAGTAAAGTGAAGTCAACAGTAACAATAGCAGTAAACAGTAGGATTCAAGTGCGGTAGGCATAGGGATGGATGGACGGGTGTTGCACGGACAAGACAATTCACATGGCAATCAGAACATAGGGCAATTGCAGATAAATAAGATAAAGCATCCAAGTACTAGATAATCCTAGGCATGTCTTCCATATATAGTCATACATGCTCGCAATGAGAACTTGCACAACATCTTTTGTCCCGCCAGCCCGTTTGCAGCGGGGCCTCAAGGGAACTACTGGCAATTAAGGTACTCCTTTTAATGAGCACCGGAGCAAAGCATTAACACTCCGTGAACACATGTGATCCTCACATCAAAGCCATTCCCTCCGGTTATCCCGATTTCTGTCACTTCAGGGCCTTTGGTTCTGGACGACAACGTGTGTATACAACTTGCAGATAAGACCATAAACAATACTATCATAATGAATTAATAACATGTTCAGATCTGAAATCATGGCACTCGGGCCCTACTGACAAGCATTAAGCATAACAAGTCGCAACAAAGTCATAAAGCACTAACAGAAGATACTAGGCACCATGCCCTAACAATCTGATGCCATTACATGAAAGATCTCATCCAATCCCTACCATCCCCATAGCCTACAACGGGGGATTACTCACTCATAGATGGGGGAAACTGATACGTTGCAAACGTATCCATAATTTTTTATGTTCCATGCTTGGTTTTATCTACTTTCTTATGTTTTGTCCAGACTTTGGAGTACTTTTCATATGATTTCTTGGACTAACCTATTAACAAGAGCCACAATGCTAGCTGCCTGTTTTCTGCTGTTTTTGGTTCCAGAAAGTCAGAAAATGAATATTCTCGGAATTGGACCTGACAAAAGCCAAAGTCATTATTTTCCCGGAAGATTCACGGAGCCAGAAGGAGAGACGAAGGGGGACCACAGGGTGGCCAAACCACCCCTAGGCGCGGGTCCCCTCAGGCCACGCCAGGGCATGGTGTGGGGCCCCTGGCCGCCCACCGACCGTGCCCCTTCGCCTATAAGATCCTCCCGATGCAAAAACCCTAAATCATCAAGCCTCCAGCCACGAAAAGTTCCGCAGCGCCACCACCACCGAAGGGGAGATTCGGGGGACAGAAAGTCTATGTTCCGGCACCCTGCCGAGACGGGGAAGTGCCCGCGGAGCCATCTCCATCGATCTCCACCACCATCTCCATCACCATTGATGATTCCCATGATGAGGAGGGAGTAGTTCTCTCTCGAGGCTAAGGGTTCTACCGGTAGATATGTGTTCATCTCTCTCTCTATGCATGATCTTATCGAGATCATGAGCTTGTAATCTATAGATCTACCTAGCTACTCAAGTGCTTTAATAGATCTCTGCTCTCCCCATGTGTGTGAAGTTGACAGTGTGCACACCATGGTGGCACTTAGGCTAGAGATTATAAATACTTGTTATGAGTTATATTTGGAGTTGGATGTCTTTATGAAGTTGTGGTGTTTGTTTGAACCATCTAGTGCTCAAGGTGACAGTGTGGGGTTATCTAGATGGGGAAATCGAACTTTGAGGAGTGCTGTTATAGCCCTACCATGGATTAGAGTGTCCAACCGGAGAGTAGTTCAACGTAGTATCATAAAGAAGAATATATTTATATGAGAGTGTTCACTAGTGAAAGTATAATCCCTAGGCCTTGTTTCTAAGCACTGAAACACCATTTTCTATTAGATCTATTACATGTTTGCTTGCTTCTATCTTTATTTCAGTTTTACTTTAGTCTTTTCCACGCCATCAAGCTATTTTCTAGCACTGTTGTCTTATATCCATACCACTTGTATTTCACTATCTCTTCGCCGAACTAGTGCACCTATACACCTGACAAGTGTATTGGGTGTGTTGGGGACACAAGAGACTTCTTGTATCCTGATTGCAGGGTTGCTTGAGATGGGATACCTTTGACCACTTCCTCCCTGAGTTTGATAAACCTTGGGTGACCCACTTAAGGGAAAACTTGCTGCTGTTCTACAAACCTCTGCACTTGGAGGCCCAACAACTATCTACAAAAATAGAAGTGCGTAGACATCAAGCTATTTTCTGGCGCCGTTGCCGGGGAGATAAGGTAAAAGGTACTCACATCCTCCAGTGTGAGTGCTCGAAGTTATTTCCTTTAGATTCTGCAATTTTGTCTTTTTGTTTCTTGTTTTCACTAGTTAGGTGATGACCCACAAGTATAGGGGTTGTATCGCAGTTTTTTCGATAAGTAAGAGTGTCGAACCCAACGAGGAGCAGAAGGTGCTGGCTAGTGGTATGGATCGGGAATTCTCTGCAAATACTTAGCAAACGGATTTTTAGGGTTTTTTGATAAAGCAAGTAAACAAAGTACGAGTAAATGAAAGACAGTAGGAATAAATGCAGCAAGTGGCCCAATCCTTTATGCAGCAAAGGATAAGCCGGTTGTATTACTTAAGATGACCAAACGTTCTCGAGGACACATGGGAAGACTGTCAAGTGCTTTCGCTTCATATAGTTGATTAATCTTCTCTAGCTTACTAAGTGTTGTGTGGGTGAACCTGTGCTAATGTACCGCCCCATCCAAGACTAATACATACTTGTGATTATACTGTAGGGGTTCGTAGCATGGAAAACAAAAATTTTCTATCGCATACAAACAAACAAGCCAAGATCTATCTATTAGATTGCAGCAACGAGTCGATGGAATAACTCACCCTCGAAGATTCCAAAGTGTTTAACGAGAGCAGATTCTCGTGGGTGATGTAGTCGTACTCTTTCCGATCTCAAGATCGCGTAGACGATCCTTCCGGCGCCGCGTTCCCGCAGCGCTCCCGCAGTCGGTCACACGTTCGGTACTCGACGAAGACCTTCCTCTCCCTTGTTCCAGCAGGCAGCGGAGGTTGTAGCACTCTCCTCGCGATTCCGGCAGCACAACGGCGTGGTACCGGAGGTAGAGGGGAAATCCCGCAGGGCTTCGCCTTAAGCCGGTGCGAGTATGGTGGAGCTTATGAGAGAGGCTATTAGTGGTCTAGTAATTAGACACACCAATTAGAAGGCTCTAAACCAATTAGAAGGCTCTAAACCGAATAGCTCTAAACCGGGGTCTAGATCTAGGGTTTAGTTTAGAGGATAGGAAACTTGTGTGTGTAGGAGGGGAGCCCTGCCCCTCCTTATATAGGTGGGAGGGCTGGCCGGCCAAGGGGAGGAGTTCCTCCCCAACTCGGCCTAGGGAGGTGCGCCGGCCAAGGGGAGGAACCCTCCTCCAACTCGGCCTCCACCTCTCCTCCTCTTTTCCCACTTCCCAAAACTGCCGTTTGACTTTCAAACTAGCCGTTTGACTTTTCAATTTAGGATTTAAATAAATCCTTTATTTGGGACAGCAAGAATACTTAGTACATGATGCAATCATTCCAATATGTAATGACACACTCATGTACCCTTCCCCCTCCGGAGTGCCGGACATTCCGGGACCTTCTAGAATGTTCCCGATGAAAACACCGGAACCATTCCCCAACTCCAAAACGGGACTTTCCTTATATGAATCTTATTCTCCGGACCATTCCGGATCACCTCGTGATATCCCGGATCCCATCCGAGACTCCGAACAACATTCGGTCTCTTTCTCATAATACCATAACTACTCAAACAACGTCGAATCCTTAAGTGTGTCTCCCTACGGTTCGTGAATTATGCGGACATGATCGAGACACTTCTCCGAACAATAACCAATAGAGGAATCTGGAAATTCATATGGCTCCCACATATTTCTACGATTACTTTGCGATCGAATGAACCACTTACATACGATACCAATTTCCCTTTGTCTCACGATATGTTACTTATCCGAGGTTATGATCGTCGGTATCTCTGCATACCTAGTTCATCCTCGTTACTGATAAGTACTCTTTTCTCGTTCCCGTGATATGTGATCCCTTGTGACCAAGTCACATGCTTGCAAGCTAATTGGATGACATTTCACCGAGAGGGCCCAGAGAATATCTATCCGTCATGTGGATGGACAAATCCCACTCTTGATCCATGTGTTTCAACCAATACTTTCCGAACACTCAATGCCACCTTTATAGCCACCCTGTTACGGTGTGGTGTTTGATGACATCAAAGCATCCATCCAGCAAAGGTGATATGCATGATCTCATGGTCGAAGGAATTAGGTTACTATGTATCAGAAAGCATATAGCAATTGAACTATTGAAATGACTTGATCTTTATGCTACGCTTGTCTATAGGAGTATGTCCACCATATCATTCTCCTAATGATATGATCTTGTTGTTGATAACATCTCAATGTTCATGACAAAGAAACCACATCATCAATCAACCAACAAGCTAGTGAAGTATAGAGGCTATACTAGGGACTTCAAATTAAGTTTACAAATCACACAAGTATTAATGGTTTCCTTGTTAATACTATTATAGCATGAATGCAAACATTTATCATAAACACAAAGATATATAATAATAACTACATTTATTATTACCTCTAGGGCATATCTCCAACAGTCTCCCACTTGCACTAGAGTCATCTAATCTAGATTACATGGTAATATACCGAACACCCATGGCAGTTTGGTGTTGATCATGTTTTGCCCTCGGGAGAGGTTTAGTCAACGGATCCGCCACATTCAGATCTGTGTGTACTTTGCAAATCTTTATATCCCCATCCTGGATATGTTCTCGAATAGCGTGAAAACGTAGCTTGATATGCTTCAGCTTCTTGTGTGACCTTGGTTCTTGCGCATTGGCTATGGCGCCCATGTTATCACAGTAGATAGACATTGGGTCCAGCGCACTAGGAACCACACCCAGCTCTGTAATGAACTCTTTCATCCATATCGCTTCTTGTGAAGCCTCCGAAGCAGCCATGTATTCCGATTCAGTTGAAGATCTCGCCACAACGCTTTGCTTTGCACTCCTCCAGCTAACTGCTGCACCATTCAAAATAAATACGTATCCAGATTGTGATTTAGAATCATCTGGATCGGTGTTCCAACTAGCATCGGTGTAACCATTAACAACGAGCTGTTCATCACCTCCATAAGAAAGAACCATATCCTTAGTTCTTCTCAAGTACTTAAGGATGTTTTTGACCACTGTCCAATGATCCACTCCTGGATCACTTTGATATCTGCTAGTTAAACTAACAGCATATGCGATGTCGGGTCTAGTACATAGCATGGCATACATTAGAGATCCTATGGCTGAGGCATAGGGAGTCTTACTCATCCTTTCTCTATCTTCTGCCGATGTCGGACTTTGAGTTTTACTCAAGGTCGTATTGGGCAACATGGGCAAGAACCCTTTCTTGCTATCTTCCATTCCAAACCTCTTTAGAACTTTGTCCAAATATGTACTCTGTGACAATGATATTTGGCGTTTCGATCTATCTCTATAAATCTTTATGCCTAATATGTAAGCTACTTCGCCAAGATCTTTCATTGAAAAACTATTATTCAAATATTCTTTGACACTATTAAGAAGGTCTACATCATTCCCAATCAACAATATGTCATCCACATACAGTATTAAGAATGCTACAGAGCTCCCACTCACTTTCTTGTAAATACAAGCTTCTCCATAAGTTTGTACAAAACCAAAACTTTTGATTACCTTATCAAAACGTTGATTCCAACTTCGGGATGCTTGCTTCAATCCATAGATGGACCGTTGAAGCTTGCATACCTTGTTAGCATC
Organism: Avena sativa; assembly: GCA_916181665.1. NCBI lineage: Eukaryota > Viridiplantae > Streptophyta > Magnoliopsida > Poales > Poaceae > Avena > Avena sativa. The sequence continues at coordinate 75,296,178 of OV702292.1, read as the reverse complement.
TTTAGGATCGACAAAACCTTTGGGTTGTATCATATACAACTCTTCATCAATGTCTCCATTGAGGAATGCTGTTTTGACATCCATCTGCCATATCTCATAATCATAATATGCAGCGATTGCTAACATAATCCTCACAGACTTTAGCTTCGCTACCGGTGAGAAAGTCTCATCGTAGTCAACTCCTTGAATTTGTCGAAACCCTTTTGCGACAAGTCGAGCTTTATAGACAGTAACATTACCATCAGCATCTGTTTTCTTCTTGAAAATCCATTTGTTCTCGACAGCCTTCCGGCCATCCGGTAAGTCCACCAAAGTCCATACTTGGTTTTCGTACATGGATCCAATCTCGGATTTCATGGCTTCTTGCCATTTATTGGAATCTGGGCTCATCATCGCTTCCTCATATGTCTCGGGGTTATCGGTGTTGTCCACCAACATGACATTCATAACGGAATCATACCAATCTGGAGTGGTACGAGTTCTCGTTGACCTCCGAGGCTCTGTAGCAACTTCAACCGAAGTTTCATGATCACTATCATTAGCTTCCTCTCTTATTGGTGCAGGCACCACAGGAACTTCTTCCGGTGCTGCGCTACTCGCAATTTCGAGAGAAGGTTCGACAACCTCGTCGAGTTCTACTTTCCTTCCAGTCACTTCTTTCGAGAGAAATTCCTTCTCTAGAAAGGATCCATTCTTGGCAACAAAGATTTTGCCTTCGGATCTATGATAGAAGGTATACCCAATAGTTTCCTTCGGGTATCCTATGAAGACGCATTTTTCCGCTTTGGGTTCAAGCTTGTCCGGCTGTAACTTCTTTACATAGGCTTCGCATCCCCAAACTTTAAGGAACGACAATTTAGGTTTCTTCCCAAACCATAATTCATACGGTGTCGTTTCAACGGATTTAGATGGTGCCCTATTTAAAGTGAATGCGGCTGTTTCTAATGCATAACCCCAAAATGTTAGCGGTAAATCTGTAAGTGACATCATAGAACGAACCATATCTAAGAGGGTTCGATTACGACGTTCAGACACACCATTACGCTGTGGTGTTCCCGGCGGTGTCAATTGTGAAAGTATTCCGCACTTCTTTAAATGCTCGCCAAACTCGTAACTTAGATATTCACCTCCACGATCAGAACGTAGAAATTTAATCTTCTTGTTACGTTGATTCTCTACCTCACTTTGAAACTCTTTAAACTTCTCGAAAGTTTCAGACTTATGTTTCATGAAATAGATATACCCATATCTACTCAAGTCATCTGTGAAGGTAAGAACATAACGATAACCACTGCGCGATGCTACACTCATTGGACCACACACATCGGTATGTATGATTTCCAGTAAGTCCGTAGCTCGCTCCATTATACCAGAAAATGGAGTCTTAGTCATTTTACCCATCAGACATGCTTCGCATCTTTCAAGTGATTCAAAATCAAGTGATTCAAGAAGTCCATCGGAATGGAGTTTCTTCATACGCTTCACTCCAATGTGACCAAGACGACAGTGCCACATATAGGTCAAATTATCGCTTGATTTCAAACGTTTAGCCTCAATGTTATTAATATGTGTATTTCTACTATCGAGATTCAATATGAATAGACCATCTATCAAAGGTGCATGTGCATAAAACACATTACTCATATAAATCGAACAACCATTATTCTCGGATTTAAACAAGTAACTGTCTCGCAATAAACAAGATCCTGATATAATGTTCATGCTTAATGCAGGCACCAAATAACAATTATTTAAGTATAAAACTAATCCCGATGGTAGATGAAGAGGTAGCGTGCCGACCGCGATCACATCAACCTTTGATCCGTTTCCTACGCGCATCGTCACCTCGTTCTTCACTAGCTTCCGTTTATTCTGCAGCTCCTGTTTCGAGTTACAAATATGAGCAACCGAACCAGTATCAAATACCCAGGCACTACTACGAGTACTAGTGAGATACACATCAATAACATGTATATCAGATATACCTTTCTTCTTGATGTTGCCGTTCTTCAAATCCGCCAAGTACCTTGGGCAATTCCGCTTCCAGTGACCTTCCCCTTGCAGTAAAAGCACTCAGTTTCAGGTTTAGGTCCAGCCTTGGTCTTCTTCGTCGGCGTGGTAACTTTCTTACCACCCTTCTTGAAGTGTCCCTTTTGCTTAGACTTGCCTTTCTTGAATTTGGTGGTCTTATTGACCATCAACACTTGGTGCTCTTTCTTGATCTCCACTTCTGCAGATTTTAACATAGCAAATAGTTCTGGCAACTCTTTGTTCATGTTCTGCATGTTGTAATTCATCACAAAGTTCTTGTAACTTGGTGGTAGTGATTGGAGGATGTGGTAAACTCCCAAAGTATTAGGAATCACTATACCCAAACTTTGAAGTTTATTTGCGTGCCCAGACATCTTAAGCACATGCTCACTGACGGAGCTACCCTCTTCCATCTTGCAGTTTAAAGAACTTTTCAGAAGCTTCATAACTTTCAATTGCCGCATGAGTCTCAAAGATTAATTTGAGATCCTCGACAATATCATATGGATCTGACTCTTCAAACCTTTTCTGAAGCTCCGATTCTAAACCATACAAGATAGCACACTGAACTATGGAGTACTGATTCTTCCGAGCAAGGTAAACATTCTTTACTTCATCGGTAGCATCAGCTGCAGGTGGGTCACCTAGCGGTGCATCCAGCACATAGGTCAAATTACCAGCTGTGAGGACAATCCTCAAATTGCGGAACCAATCCGCGAAGTTGCTTCCATTGTTTTTCAACTTTTCTTTCTCTAGGAACGCATTAAAATTGATGGTAGGGGCTGCCATTGATCTACAACATATTTGCAATAGTTTAGACTAAGTTTATGACAAATTGAGTTCAAATTAATTAATGAAATTAAACTAGGTGAACTCCCACTCAAAACAACATCCCTCACATTGTTTTAGTGATCACACGAACCAAATCCACTACATCAACACCGATCATCACGAGAGCTGATATAGTTTTAATGGCGAACAATCATCATGTTCATCATATCTACTATATGATTCATGCTTTGCCTTTCGGCGATCCGTGTTCCTGAGGCCATGTCTGTACATGCTAGGCTCGTCAAGATCAAACCTTAGCTTCCGCATAAGCAAATCTGGCTTGCTTACGTTGTATTCACCCGCGGAATCAAAGACACCCGATCATCACGTGGTGCTTCGAAGCAGCAAGCTTTGGCAACGGTGCATACTAAGGGTGAACACTTTAGAACTTGAAATTTATGTGCATGAGGGATCATCTTATAATGCTACCGTCGTCTACTAAGCAATACAAGATGCATAAAGGATTAACATCACATGCAATTCATAATATGTGATATGATATGGCCTTTCTTCTTTGTGCTTCCGATCTCCATCTTCAAGCACAAATATGATCTCCATCATCATCGGCATAGCATCAAGGTCAATGACGCTTCTCCATGGTTGTCGTCCACCAGCTTCAACTATTACAACTATTTTGAATAGACACGCAGGTCTTAACAGAAATTAAAGACAACCATATGGCTCCTGCCGGTTGCCAACTTACAATAAGGAACATTGCATACATCAAATATAATCACAATCATGGCCATATCACATCACTGCACACCCCTGCAAAACAAAGTTAGACGCTTCTACTTTCTTTGCATATTTTACGTGGTTTGGGGCTTTCCATAAGTGTCGTTCTAACTTACGAACAAGAACCACAACATTGATACTAGCATTGTTGATCACCCGTTGTAAATTGGATCTTTACTATGCTAGGAGAAACAGGCACCCGCAAAGCCACTTATGCAAAACGAGTTGCATGTCAAGCGTGGAGCAAGTCTCATGAACGATGTCATGTAAGGTTAGCCCGGGCCGCTTCATCCCAACATACCGCAAGATGCAAAGTACACAAAAAGCAATCTACAATAAAAGCATCAACGCCCACAATGACCATTGTGTTCTACTCGTGCAACAGATCTACATATAGACCTGGCTCTGATACCACTGTAGGGGTTCGTAGCATGGAAAACAAAAATTTTCTATCGCATACAAACAAACAAGCCAAGATCTATCTATTAGATTGCAGCAACGAGTCGATGGAATAACTCACCCTCGAAGATTCCAAAGTGTTTAACGAGAGCAGATTCTCGTGGGTGATGTAGTCGTACTCTTTCCGATCTCAAGATCGCGTAGACGATCCTTCCGGCACCGCGTTCCCGCAGCGCTCCCGCAGTCGGTCACACGTTCGGTACTCGACGAAGACCTTCCTCTCCCTTGTTCCAGCAGGCAGCGGAGGTTGTAGCACTCTCCTCGCGATTCCGGCAGCACAACGGCGTGGTACCGGAGGTAGAGGGGAAATCCCGCAGGGCTTCGCCTTAAGCCGGTGCGAGTATGGTGGAGCTTATGAGAGAGGCTATTAGTGGTCTAGTAATTAGACACACCAATTAGAAGGCTCTAAACCAATTAGAAGGCTCTAAACCGAATAGCTCTAAACCGGGGTCTAGATCTAGGGTTTAGTTTAGAGGATAGGAAACTTGTGTGTGTAGGAGGGGAGCCCTGCCCCTCCTTATATAGGTGGGAGGGCTGGCCGGCCAAGGGGAGGAGTTCCTCCCCAACTCGGCCTAGGGAGGTGCGCCGGCCAAGGGGAGGAACCCTCCTCCAACTCGGCCTCCACCTCTCCTCCTCTTTTCCCACTTCCCAAAACTGCCGTTTGACTTTCAAACTAGCCGTTTGACTTTTCAATTTAGGATTTAAATAAATCCTTTATTTGGGACAGCAAGAATACTTAGTACATGATGCAATCATTCCAATATGTAATGACACACTCATGTACCCTTCCCCCTCCGGAGTGCCGGACATTCCGGGACCTTCTAGAATGTTCCCGATGAAAACACCGGAACCATTCCCCAACTCCAAAACGGGACTTTCCTTATATGAATCTTATTCTCCGGACCATTCCGGATCACCTCGTGATATCCCGGATCCCATCCGAGACTCCGAACAACATTCGGTCTCTTTCTCATAATACCATAACTACTCAAACAACGTCGAATCCTTAAGTGTGTCTCCCTACGGTTCGTGAATTATGCGGACATGATCGAGACACTTCTCCGAACAATAACCAATAGAGGAATCTGGAAATTCATATGGCTCCCACATATTTCTACGATTACTTTGCGATCGAATGAACCACTTACATACGATACCAATTTCCCTTTGTCTCACGATATGTTACTTATCCGAGGTTATGATCGTCGGTATCTCTGCATACCTAGTTCATCCTCGTTACTGATAAGTACTCTTTTCTCGTTCCCGTGATATGTGATCCCTTGTGACCAAGTCACATGCTTGCAAGCTAATTGGATGACATTTCACCGAGAGGGCCCAGAGAATATCTATCCGTCATGTGGATGGACAAATCCCACTCTTGATCCATGTGTTTCAACCAATACTTTCCGAACACTCAATGCCACCTTTATAGCCACCCTGTTACGGTGTGGTGTTTGATGACATCAAAGCATCCATCCAGCAAAGGTGATATGCATGATCTCATGGTCGAAGGAATTAGGTTACTATGTATCAGAAAGCATATAGCAATTGAACTATTGAAATGACTTGATCTTTATGCTACGCTTGTCTATAGGAGTATGTCCACCATATCATTCTCCTAATGATATGATCTTGTTGTTGATAACATCTCAATGTTCATGACAAAGAAACCACATCATCAATCAACCAACAAGCTAGTGAAGTATAGAGGCTATACTAGGGACTTCAAATTAAGTTTACAAATCACACAAGTATTAATGGTTTCCTTGTTAATACTATTATAGCATGAATGCAAACATTTATCATAAACACAAAGATATATAATAATAACTACATTTATTATTACCTCTAGGGCATATCTCCAACATATACCCCTTGCAAACATCCGTAAGTACAAGAAAGTAATTAAGGTAGAAACCTAACCACAGCTTTAAAATCTAAGACCCTTACGTCCCTTGTGCAATGGTTTCCTAACGGGGGTTCAGGTTTCTGTCACTCCGGCAACCCCTACGATTAGTAGCCAAATACACAATGCATTCCCCTAGGCCCATATAGGTGAAGTATCATGTAGTCGACATTCACATGACACCACTAGAAGAAGTACACCACAACTTAAATAACAATCTATTGAATCTTTCTCAACACAACTCCACTACTAACAACATGACTTCTCCCATGTCCTCAAGAACAAAACGAACTACTCACAAGACATCATATGGATCAAGATCAGAGATGGAATAATGATATATAACAATCTGAACATAAACAATAATTCAATGGTTCACTCAATAGCATCAACTACAAAGAGTAATCAACACCGGGAAAGTTTCCCCTATGAACTAATGCAAGATTCAACACAATTGTTACAGCAATATGGAGATGGTGATGAGGGTGCTGATGGTGATGATGGTGGTGGTGATGATGATGATCCCGATGAAATCTAGCTTGATGGTGGTGTTGATGGCGACGATCTCCCCTCTCCGGGAAGGAATTCCCCCGACAGAAATCTGTCTGCCGGAGAGATCTTTCTCTCTCGGTGTTTTCCGCCCCGCAGAGGCGGCGGAATCTTTCTGTGGTTGCTCCCCGAGTCTTAGGGTTTTGGGAGGATGATATACGCTAGAGGGGGGAGGCTAGAGTGGGCCAGGGTGGCCACACCATCTGCTGGCGCGGCCTAGGGCTGCCTGCGCCAGGGGGTGGTGTGGGCCCCCTATGGCCCATCTCCACTCCGTCTTCTGGCATCCTTAGTGTTCTGAAAAAATAGGATTTTCCGTATATTTTCCCGGATTATCTGATCTTCGCAAATTTTGCCTCCAAACAACACCTTTTCCATCAGAATCCTGACTGCAGCGGTCCATGCTCCAAAAGTCATCAACCATGCAAAAACAGATGAAATAACATAAGTATCACCTCTGAATACGAAATATATCAATGAATAATAGTGAATTAAGAGATAGAATAGTGATGCAAAATGGACGTATCAACTCCCCCAAGCTTAGACTTCGCTTGTCCCCAAGCAAAACTAAGCTCAGTAAACATGGCCTCAGGTTTATGGAGTGAAGAGTCAATAAAAGAATACGGACAAGAAGCATCACATTCATCAAATACATAGATCATAATAGAAGACAACTCACTATTATATAACTCAACTTGTAATAGGTAAAGGAAACACAATAAAGATACATAAAGTGAATCATAATTGGTAATGACAAACTTAGCTCTTGGTCGAAGAATAGTTGATAATTTGTTGGAGTTCACAAATAGCTGGTTTTCAATGATAGCTTCCAAAGTAGTAAACATCAAGATAAAAGCAAAGTGCTAAGCAAGGAACATAAGAAACATGATTGAATAAATCATCATACGAATGAATGAAACACAACAACTCAAAATACTTGCTGAGATAGTAGGGAATAGGTTAACTGACTCAACTACAAAGTAAATGAAAGGCCCTTCAAAGAGGGAAGCAGGGATTGCAAGTCTCATAAAGAGCTCCCAAAAATTATGATACTTACCAGCTTTCAGCTCTCATTGCCCCTATCATAGGCATCTTTAGGTGATTAAGGTTAAAGTGATCAAATATGAGGATATGCATTGACAAGTTGTAAGTTGAGAATCTCATGTCCCTTGAATACGAGGGCCGCTCCTCATGCTACTCAAGTTTAGTCACCGGTAAGTTCTTATCATCGTAACCATATGTGTATCATTGAGAACCACCAATGGGGTACCCCTTGCCCGATGATATGGAAGAATCCCCATATCAAAAGGACAAGGCAAGCAGACAACAAGCATCTCAGCAATCTTCTTATTTACCATGGGAATATGGTGCTTTTTTCTCTCTTTCCTCTTTTCATAATATCTTTTTTTCTTTTTCTCAATCTCTATCTCTTTTTTTATAAGAAGAATGCTTCATAGATACTCGTTATGCTTACGCTGCAGGTTTCCACCATGTCAGCATGGATTAGACCAGCGGCCCAAGCGTTTCTCTAACACACATGCATAACTCCATGGACTTACAAGCTCCTCTTTCATTTCACACCGACGACATCCATAGACAAAACAACATAATATCAACTTGGTACAAAGTACCAGTGCAATGTTGAAAGTGTTCCCCATGACAGCATGGTTCTGCTAATTCACAACTTACAAAGTGCAAGCATATACGCAACATAGGTGAGCACAATGGTTCAAGTTTATTAAGTGCAAGAAAGTAAAGTGTGCCATCAAGTTCGTGAGAGCTTTAATCACTAATTTTCACATAACAAGTTTAATTTGGGAGGTAGATAAAACAAGAATTTACTTGGAATAGCAATAATGCTACTAGGTAGGTATGGTGGACACAAATGGCATAGGTTTTGGTTTTAAGGAGGTGGATGCATGAGAAGAATACCCTCTTAGTACAGGTTTTTGGCTAGCAAGGCTGGGTAGCAAGTATAAGAGTTGAAGGAAACAAACAAACATACAAGTGATAAAGACAAACATGCAATCTTCCTTGGAAGCACAAAAGATCTTAACTAGAGAATACTAGACTTATGAGCAAATCAAGAAAGAAAGATGATGAAATTATTTTTCTCTAGAGTACTCTTATCTTTTTCATTCAACTCTCAAAAATAGTGTGCTACTGACCGAGCCAGGTTTTCCAAAACCAACTAAATTAACTCAATGATCCCAAAGTGATACCAATACTAACAACAAGATCAATCATATAACCACGAATTGAAAACTAATATAAGCTATGCAAAAGAGTAAATGATAGAACTTCTCATTAATATTCCATAACAGCAACTCACACCAAGGGATACATATCTAACGAGAGAGGGGACACTTCCATAATGCAAACCATCCTACATAATAACTCCTCTATTCATGATATGACTCTACTAAAAAGTAAAAAGATAGAAGATAGTGATGTGATACCGCGACACTCCCCCAAGCTTGGAACAAACCAAGGGGATGGCAAACCTGATGACGAATTACTCTTTAGGTGGTGGTGGTAATATTTTCTTAGTCGACGTGAGGAAATCTTCCAGCATCTTGCGAAGCCTATTGTTCTCCCATTGAAGCATGTCCACCTTCCTCCTCAAGTCTCGGTACTTATCACAGAACTCCTTAGTGACTCGTAGGGTTTCCATTGATGCAGGGCAAGTGACTAAAGGTACTAGGCCCTGCTTGGGGTCTTGGAGATCTTCCTCCATAGGCTCCTTCCCTTTATCCTTGGCGGACACCATTGTCCTTCTAAGCTTTCAAAGAGTATGTCCTGGCAGAAACAGATCGAAAGAAAAACATGATGAAAACACGATATACAAACCTCGGGGGATCTGGGGGGTTATATATTACGAAGTTTCTCACCAAAAGGAAGGTACTAGGAGAAAACGAGTCGGAGGCGGAGTCCGGGGTGGACTCACCACCTGGTGGCGCGGCCAGGGGTGGGCCCGCGCCACAGGGTGGCGTGAGCCACCCTAGCTCCGTTTCCGTCCCTTTTTCACTTTGTAACTTTCCTTATTGACTAAAAACTACAAAAATATAGTTGTATTGTAATTTCGCGGAACTTTTCTTACAAGAACTGTTACCTATTTGAAAACAGACTCTGCAGGTCTCTGAATTTGGTCCTTGATGAATTTCTCCAGAGTCATTACTTGAATATCATTGATATCTTCATCTTCATACACTTATTACTTAAGTCATAAAACCCTACTCTTCCTTATTACACCATTGTCTCCACTTCCTAGAAATTTCTTTCACATAAAACTTCACACAGTTCTCATTGGCAACAATAGTATATATGAAGTGATAAAACCTTTTGAGTTCAACTTCAACTGAAAACCATCAAAACATAAGCTACTGTAGCAACTCCTTCCGAAAACCCAAAAAGAATTCAAAAAGGAAATCGAATAAAGAAGCAAATGCAAGAGTGGCAAAATCTGTCAAAACAGACCAGCAGGTAAAGATCATTCTCAGCAGGTGGTGGTTTATCTACTACCTTAGCAGTGGTAGTAGCATTACCAAATAAGAAACTCAGCGAATTATCCATAACGAAAATAAAGCAACTAACAGAAGTAAACAATAATCACAGTAGAAGTTTCCTTTACCAGTTCCACTCTCCAATAGCGCTTCACTCCCCGGCAACGGCGCCAGAAAATAGTCTTGATGACCCACAAGTATAGGGGGTGTATCGCAGTATTTTCGATAAGTAAGAGTGTCGAACCCAACGAGGAGCATAAGGTGCTGGCTAGTGGTATGGATCGGGAATCTCTTCAAATACTTAACAAACGGATTTTTAGGGGGTTTTGATAAAGCAAGTAAACAAAGTACGAGTAAATGAAAGACAGTAGGAATAAATGCAGCAAGTGGCCCAATCCTTTATGCAGCAAAGGACAAGCCAGTTGTATTACTAAGATGACCAAACGTTCTCGAGGACACATGGGAAGACTGTCAAGTGCTTTCGCTTCATATAGTTGATTAATCTTCTCTAGCTTGCTAAGTGTTGTGTGGGTGAACCTGTGCTAATGTACCGCCCCATCCAAGACTAATACATATTTGTGATTATACCCCTTGCAAACATCCGTAAGTACAAGAAAGTAATTAAGGTAGAAACCTAACCACAACTTTAAAATCTAAGACCCTTACGTCCCTTGTGCAATGGTTTCCTAACGGGGGTTCAGGTTTCTGTCACTCCGGCAACCCCTACGATTAGTAGCCAAATACACAATGCATTCCCCTAGGACCATATAGGTGAAGTGTCATGTAGTCGACGCTCACATGACACCACTAGAATAAGTACACCACAATTTAAATAACAATCTATTGAATCTTTCTCAACACAACTCCACTACTAACAACATGACTTCTCCCATGTCCTCAAGAACAAAACGAACTACTCACAAGACATCATATGGATCATGATCAGAGATGGAATATTGATGTATTACAATCTGAACATAAACATTAATTCAATGGTTCACTCAATAGCATCAACTACAAAGAGTAATCAACACCGAGATTCCCCTATGAACTAATGCAAGATTCAACACAATTGTTACAGCAATATGGAGATGGTGATGAGGGTGCTGATGGTGATGATGGTGGTGATGATGATGATGATCCCGATGAAATCCAGCTTGATGGTGGTGTTGATGGCGACGATCTCCCCTCTCCGAGAAGGAATTCCCCCGGCAGAAATCTGTCTACCAGAGAGATCTTTCTCTCTCGGTGTTTTTTGCCCCGCAGAGGCGGCAAAATCTTTCTGTGGTCGCTCCTCGAGTCTTAGGGTTTTGGGAGGATGATATACGCTAGAGGGGGAGGCTGGAGTGGGCCAGGGTGGCCACACCACCTGCTGGCGCGGCCTAGGGCTGCCCGCGCCAGGGGGTGGTGTGGGCCCCCTGTGGCCCATCTCCACTCCGTCTTCTGGCATCCTTAGTCTTCTGGAAAAGTAGGATTTTCCGTATATTTTCCTGGATTTTCTGATCTTCGCGAATTTTGCCTCCAAACAACACCTTTTCCATCAGAATCCTGACTGCAGCTGTCCATGCTCCAAAAGTCATCAACCATGCAAAAACAGATGAAATAACATAAGTATCACCTCTCAATACGAAATATATCAATAATAATAGTGAATTAAGACATAGAATAGTGATGCAAAATGGACGTATCATTAGGCTTAATGGAAAACAACAATAAAATTAGAGATCTTTTTAGTATTTTTCCTAAGATAGAACATGAATTGTCTGAAAAGAAAATTAAAAAACCCATGGAACTTTCTTTGCATGCTAATATCAATGTTATTAGTATGAATCTTTTGAACACCATTGTTACTAATGCTATGAAAACGTCTAAGCTTGGGGAAGTTGGTTTTTATGAAAATGATCTTTTTAGTTCCCCAGCTTTAAAGAAGAAAATTTGCTCTGATGATACTTTATCTCCCATATGTGGTAATTCTGATGATACTTGTGATATTTTAAAGCCACAAACTAAAAGCATCTCTTTTAAGATACCTATAAAAATTGTTGAGCGTGTTATGAACAACTATTATTTGGGTGATGGAACTGTCCATCCTGGTGATCATTTACTCTTTATACACGAATTATGCGAGTTGTTCAAGTGTGCAGGTATTTCAATGAACCAAGTTAAGAGGAATCTATTCCCTCTTTCACTTAAGGGCAAAGCAAGGGAGTGGTATGAGCTACTAGATGATCCTCATCATTTGGAGTGGAAGGAACTTGAATCTCTCTTTTACTCTAAATTTTATCCTCCTAATGAAATTTATAAAGGTAGGAATTACATTTATAATTTTCATCCACATGATGGAGAAAGTATTGCCCAAGCACGGGGGAGATTGAAGTCACTAATTCTCAAATGTCCTATTCATGAGCTTCCCAGGAATATTATTATTAATAATTTCTATGCAAGGCTTTGAGGACATTAGAAGGACTATCTAGATACTTGTTTAGAGGGATCTGATGGCTCAGTGTTGGCGCCAGAAAAATGCTGGAGCGATGATGATGTAGAGCTCGTTGGGAACCCCAAGAGGAAGGTATGATGAGCATAGCAGCAAGTTTCCCTCAGTTATGAAACCAAGTTTTAATCGAACCAGTAGGAGCAAGGAAACACCCCAAAGGTGTTGCTAGTTGAGCCTTGGCAGGGCGCACTGCCGGTGCTAGTAGCAACGTGGAGACCTGCACAACACAACCACAGAACTTTGTCCCCAACTTGCGATGAGGTTGTCAATCTCATCGTGTTTTGCGGAAAAAAAAGGATTAAACGTATCGAATGGAAAGAAGTAAAAGTTTGCAGAAAGTAAACACAAAGAAGTAAACCGTTTATAGATTGTATGTAAAAGACAAGGACCGGGATCCATAGTTCACTAGAGGTGGCTCTCCTTAAGATAGATAACATGCTGGGTGAACAAATTACAGCGAGGCAATTGACAAACATCAAGAAAGCAATACATGCATATACTAATCATCTTGACTCCTTTGAGACTTGATTGGGCATTACAACATTATACATAGACCGCCATCCAACTGCATCTATGACTAATAATCCACCTTCAGGTTATCATCCGAACCCCCTCCAGTATTAAGTTGCAAGCAACAGATTATTGCTTTACGAACTGTGTGTAAAGTAAACAATACGATTGTTCTATGAACAAAGGATTGTTGATTTCTCCCTAGTAGCAACAGCACATCTAGTACCTTAGAGATTTTTGTCACTTCCCCAGATTACCAGAGGCATGAACCCACTATCGAGTATAAATACTAACTCTTGGAGTTGCTAGCATCTACTTGGCCAAGATAGCTACTAACAACGGAAAGCATGCAAGATCACAAATAACAAAGACATGATAGAATCAATAATCAATCTGAAATAGCATCTCAATATCCATCGGATCCCCGCAAACACAACATGCAGAATTACAAATAGATGATCTTGATCATGAACGGAGCCCACAAGATCTAAACATGAAAGCACAAAGGAGGAGAACCAGCCATCTAGCTACTACATGGATCCGTAGTCCAAGGATGAACTACTCATGCATCACACCGGAGGCTTGCATGGTGATGAAGAAGGCCTCCAGGGTGAATTCCCCTCTCCGGCAGGGTGCCGGGAAGAGCTTCAGATCCCTCCCGATCTAGGGATGGAGATGGTGGCGGCTACAGACTCTTTCGTGGATTTTTGATTGGGCCCTTAGGGTTTTCGTCCCGAGGGCATATTATAGTCGGAAGGGGAGGCCGAGGGGGTGTCAGGGGCCACCACACCACCCCCTGGCGCGGGCCAAGCCTGGCCAGGCGGCCAGGTGGTGTGGCCGGCCTCTGGCCCCTCTCCATCTTGTATTCTGGCATCTGATGACTTCCGGAAAAATAGGCACTTTGGATTTTGTCCCGTCCAATTGCGAGAATATTCATTTTCTGACTTTCCTAGAACCAAAAACAGCAAAAAACAGGCAGCTGGCACTGTAGCTCTTGTTAATAGGTTAGTCCAAGAAATCATATGAAAAGTACTCCAAAGTATGGACAAAACACAAGAAAGTGGATAAAAACAAGCACGGAACATCAAAAATTATAGATACATTTGCAATGTATCAACATCCCCAAGCTTAACTCCTGCTCGTCCTCGAGTAGGTAAGTGATAAAAAGAAAGAATAATTTTTGAGGTGACATGCACTATCAAAGACTTGATCAAAGTATTTGCAAAACATTCAAAGCTGGGATCATAGTACTTCAATCCTAACATGAAAGACAAAGTTCTAGCAATAAGACAAAGAAACTATGTTGCAACATGAAAAGGCACAAACAAAAGATTCATGAATAACAATGCTTTGCAAGACGTTTGTTTGTTTCACATAAAGAAAACATAGCATAATAGTATTCAGCTTGTCCCTCAATAGAGTAGCAAATATAAATGCATAGGACACCTTCAAAGTTCATAAGAGTGACTAGATACAAATAGTTTAAAACAAGCAATATCAAGTTATGCATCAATCAACTAGTCTTGGGACAATGCACATAGAACTAAGAATGGCCACTATGCTCTCAAAGTAGGCGCATAAAGATAGAAGGTGGAGACTCAATATAATGGTGGAAGAAAGGCCTTTTTATAAAAGGAAGTAGGGATTCAAGTCTCATAAAGAGCTTCCAAAAATTATGGTACTTATAGCTTTTAGCTCTCATTGCCCCTATCATAAGCATCTTGAAGTGATTAAGGTTAAAGTGAACAAACTATGGTGTACATGCTTGACGAAGTATAAGTTAGAAATCTCATGTCCCTTGTATACGAGGGCCGCTCCTCATGCTACTCAAGTTTAGTCACTGTAAGTTCTTGTCATCGTAAGTACATGTGTATCATAGAGAACCGCCAACGGGGTACCCCTTGCCCGATGATACGGAAGAATCCCCATATCAAAATGACAAGGCAAGCAGACAACGAGCATCTCAGCAATCTTCTTATTTACCATGGGAATATGGTGTTTTTTCTCTCTTTCCTCTTTTCATAATCTCTTTTTCTTTTTTTCTTTTCTATTTTTTCTCAATAAAGGACTCTTTTTTATAATAAGAATGCTTCATAGACATCTCATTATGGTTATGCTGCAGGTTTCCACCATGTCAGCATGGATTAGACCAGTGGACCAGGCGTTTCTCTAACACATATACATAACTCCATGGACTTACAAGCTCCCCTTTCATTTCACACCGACGACATCCATATACAAAAGAGCATGATATCAACTAGGTACAAGTACCAAGTGCAATGTTGAAAGCGTTCCCCATGAAAGCATGCTTCTGCTAATTCCCAACAAATAAGTGCAAGCATATACAACATAGACGACACAATGGTTCAAGTTTATTAAGGGCAAGAAAAGTAAAGTGTGCCATCAAGTTCGTGAGAGCTTTAATCACTAGTTTTCTCATAACAAGTTTAATTCGGAAGGTAAACAAAAGCATGAATATAATTGGAATAGCATAAGCTAGTAGGTAGGTATGGTGGACTCTTTGGAATAACTTGGTTTAGGGAGTTAGATGCATGAGTGGAACTCATACATGGTGGTGGAGGCTAGCAAAAGACTGGGAGCGACAAACTAAGAGAGCAATAATGGCCATAATCATGTAGAGCGACAAAACATCATTGATCAAAGCATAAAGTGATACTACAAGTTGAAAACTAAAGGATCATAAAGGCTATGGTGACTTGAGATAGTCATAACATGGTGTGAGCATGCGCCAAGTCAACCCAAATAAAGCATCAAAGGGGAATACCACTATACTATGCTTTAATATGCTAAAACAACGCATGATTCATCCAAGGCACATTAAGCAATCTCAATTGTTTATAACAAGTCATGCTACAGCAAATAATACTAAGCATAAAGCCAAAACAATATCAAGCATGGCATGACAAAGCATAGGCCACAGTCAAAAACGAGCTCTTTTTACCACATAAGTATGAACTTTCCTACTCTTTTCCAAACCAAACCAAACTATTTGAAAACCAATGTATGAGAGAGGGGGTCCAACCAATTTATTCAGCAAACTAAGCAAACGAAAAACCAAAACGAAAACGAAAAAGAAGATGCTCCAAGAAAAACACAATTGTGCATGAAACAATAAAAATGAAGCGTTTGGAAGAAACCTGGGATTTTTATTGATGAAGAAGGGGATGCCTTGGGCGTCCCCAAGCTTTGACGCTTGTACTTCTTGGATATTTCTTGGGGTTACACGCGTGGCATCCCCAAACTTGAGCTTTAGTACATCCTTCATCTCATCACTCATTCCTTCCATACACCTGAAATTTTTTCCTTCATACAAAACTTCACACAATCTTTATTAGCAACATTAGTGCACTCAAGATAAATAAGTCTTAAGGTTCAGTTCTAACACCAAATAAATTTCCATTGGAACACTAGCGACTGTAGCACTTCCCTCAAAATGCTCAATTCCCCAAAAGAACTCAAAAAGGAACCAACAAGAAGCAAATGCAGAAAATGGCAGAAATCTATCAAAACAGACCAGCAGGTAAAGATGAATTTTTTCGAAGACCTTATTTTGCTCAAATAAAAAAGTGTTGAACTAACGAAAGTTAGATAACAACCTGGGGCAGAAGCACAAAAATTCACGCCTCAAAAAGATGTTCAGAGATTTTACACGAATGTTTATGGTGAAGCACAGAAATCTGTTTCGGGACAACAACTTTCCCAATCATTACTTCTCTCTCATTAGAGGTTACTCTTGGCACAAAAAGCAAATAAAAAGGATAAGGAGAGGTTATTACAGAGGTAATAACTTCCAAGACTCATCTAAAACTTTTGGGTTATCTCCCAATAAGTACTTTTCTTTAACGCCTTTAAGTTAGGCATAAGAAGCAAGAAAAAGAATCAAGTGTTCTCAAATGAAGAAGCGTTGAGACCAAATTTTGTTTTCATGGGAGAAGCAAAATAAATCTTCTCTCTCTTCTTAGGAAAGTGTTCTATACCTTTCTTGAGTGGGAGTTGATATTTAATGGTGCCTTCTTTCATATCAATGATGGCACCAACAATTCTAAGAAAAGGTCTTCCCAAAGTAATAGGAGAAGAAGCATTGTATTCAACATCCAAAACATAGAAATCAACAGGGACATAGGAATTGTTAACCATAATAATAACATCATTAAGATTCTCCATGAGTTTCTTTTTAGCATTATCATCAAGTGGGACATTCAAATAACAATCTTCAAGAGGAGGCAAATCAAGCATATCATAAATCCTTCTAGGCATAATAGAAACACTACTATCAAGATCACATAAAGCTTTGAAATCAAAGTCATTCACTTTCATATTAATGATGGGTTCCCAACCATCTTCTTGTTTTATAGGAATAAAAGCTTTATGTTTCATCTTTTCTTCTTTAATCTTTATGAGAGCATCAATAATGTGTTTTGTAAAGGCCATGTTCATAGCACTAGCATTAGGACTTTTAGCAAGCTTTTGTAGAAACTTAATAACTTCAGAGATATTACAACCATCAAGATCAAAATCAAATTTATCATCTAAAGTAGTAGAGCTATTACTAGCCTCAATACTAGTGGTGGTAATAGTAGAAACACTAATGTTTCTAGCAATTTCATCTTCCCTTTCCCACTTAGCATGTAATTCAGCTAATAGTCTAACATTTTCATCAATTCTTACTTGTATAGCATTAGTAGCTGCAAAGAGATTATCATTAGTTTCAGGTTTAGCAGCCATTTTATTAATCAATGAAGATTGAGCTTCAGATAGAGATGATATATTCCTTTCAGCATTAGAGAGTTTTAGTTGTAAACTAGGAATTTCCCTATTTAGACTCTCAAGTTGATGGCTAATATTCTTCAAGATGGTAGATTGTTCCTCCATAGTTTTAGTAAATAGTTTATTTTGCTCATATTGCATTTGCATGAAGTTTTTAGTGGCTCTTTCAATTTCTAAAATTCTTCCTTCACTAGGTATTCCGGGTTTACCACTATAACCATAAGTATTATTAGGAGGGTAGGGCCTATAATTGTTATTACCATAAGCATTGTTGCCAAAGTTGTTATTTCTTATGAAGTTCACATCAACTTGCTCTTCCTGAGCAACCAAAGAAGCTAAAGGAACACTATTTGGATCAATATGGGCTTTCCCATTAACAAGCATAGACATAATAATATCAATCTTATCACTCAAGGAGGAGGTTTCCTCAATAGAATTTACCTTCCTACCCTGTGGAGCTCTCTCAGTATGCCATTCAGAATAATTAACCATCATATTGTCCAGAAGTTTTGTTGTAGCACCCAAAGTGATGGTCATAAAGGTACCTCCAGCAGCAGAATCCAATAGGTTCCTTGAAGAATAGTTCAATCCTGCATAAAAAGTTTGGATGATCATCCAAGCAGTCAATCCATGAGTGGGACAATTCTTTACCAAAGATTTCATTCTTTCCCAAGCTTGAGCAACATGTTCATTATCAAGTTGTTTAAACTTCATTATTTCACTTCTCATAGATATAATTTTAGCAGGAGGATAGTATTTTCCAATGAAAGCATCTTTGCATTTAGTCCAAGAATCAATACTATTCCTAGTTAAGGAATTCAACCATTCTTTAGCTTTTCCTCTCAAAGAGAAAGGAAAAAAATTCAGCTTAATAATATCACCATCTATATCCCTATGCTTTTGCATCTCACAAAGTTCAACAAAGTTATTTAGATGGGAAGCAGCATCTTCATTACCAATACCAGAAAATTGTTCTCTCATAACAAGATTGAGTAAAGTAGGTTTTATCTCAAAGAAAGTATCTTCAGGCACAGGTGGAGCAATAGGTGTGCTCATAAAATCATTGTTGTTGGTTCTAGTGAAGTCACACAACTTAGTGTTTTCAAGAGTAGTCATTTTTTGGGTTTTCAAACAAGAAAGCAAGCTAGTAAAACTAAATTTTTTGTATTTTTGATAACAAAACAAGCAAACAAAACAAAAAGGAACTAAGCAAAACAAAAATAACAAAGTAAAGAGATTGGTTATGAGGGACTCCCCTTGTGAAGATGTCCTTGACTCCCCGGCAACAGCGCCAGAAAAATGCTTGATGGCTCAGTGTTGGCGCCAGAAAAATGCTAGAGCGATGATGATGTAGAGCTCGTTGGGAACCCCAAGAGGAAGGTATGATGAGCACAGCAGCAAGTTTCCCTCAGTTATGAAACCAAGGTTTAATTGAACCAGTAGGAGCAAGGAAACACCCCAAAGGTGTTGCTAGCTGAGCCTTGGCAGGGCGCACTACCGGTGCTAGTAGCAACATGGAGACCTGCACAACACAACCACAGAACTTTGTCCCCAAGGATGAACTACTCACGCATCACACCAGAGGCTTGCATGGTGATGAAGAAGGCCTCCAGGGTGAATTCCCCTCTCCGGCAGGGTGCCGGGAAGAGCTTCAGATCCCTCCCGATCTAGGGATGGAGATGACGGCGGCTACAGACTCTTTCATGGATTTTTGATCGGGCCCTTAGGGATTTCGTCCCGAGGGCATCTTATAGTCGGAAGGGGAGGCCGAGGGGGTGCCATGGGCCACCACACCACCCCCTGATATGAGCCAAGCCTGGCCGCACGGCCAGGTGGTGTGGCCGGCCTCTGGCCCCTCTCCGTCTCGTATTCTGGCATTTGATGACTTCCGAAAAAATAGGCACTTTCGCTTTTGTCTCGTCCAATTCCGAGAATATTCATTTTCTGACTTTCCTGGAACCAAAAACAGCAGAAAACAGGCAGCTGACACTGTGGCTCTTGTTAATAGGTTAGTCCAAAAAATCATATGAAAAGTACTCCAAAGTGTGGAGAAAACACAAGAAAGTGGATAAAACCAAGCATGGAACATCAAAAATTATAGATACATTTGCAATGTATCAGGATACTTCACAAGTAAGGATGTCAAAGCTAAGTGGGATCTTCTTGAAACAATTCAAAGCAATACCGAAGATTGGGATAACAACAAAGGTAAAGAACCAGGTATAAACTATGAGTATGATTGCATTAAGTCTTTCGCTGAAACTGCTGATTTTCAAGAGGTTAGTGCTAAATATGGTCTTGATCCTCAAATTCTTATTGATTGTTTTAGATCCTTTGCTTCTCATATTAATGCTCCTAAAGAAAAATGGGACATGTATCATGAGCCTTTTAAAGACACTTGCATGGAAAATGAAATTGTTATTAATGATAGCAATAAACATGCTCAAACCTCTGAAAGTACTATTTCTTATAAGTATGTTAATTTTTGTGGAATACATATACCTTGTGAGAATAATCAAATTGAAGAAGAATATTGTATCACCCACAGGAGTGAAAAAAACTAGAACGTGGTATAGGGCTCTAAATGATCTTGGTAAAAAAGTTTGTGCCCTCTATCCTTTTATTTGTGAACTTTGCTTTGAAGTGGGTTATTTCAATTTTCAATGCTCAGGCCATAATAATAGCCCTTCTAATCCAATGAGTACTGCAAGTTTGTATTGTGATGACATGATCACTCCTAATCAGCATGATGAACTTACATTATTTTTAGGGTGTGAAGAGTTATCAAGAAAAACTTCTTTGGTAGATATGAGTGCTTTTGGTATGAATAGTGTCATGCATGGTTGTCATCTTTATTGTGTTGATAATTGCCACACAAATACTTACATACAAAATATTATAAAAGATGAGATTTTACCAAAATATGACAGGACTAATATGTGTTTTGTTCTTATTAATGAAAAGGAGGAATCCTCCAAATTTTCTTCTATTGTCTCTAACGATAAACCAGGGTATATGGAGAAGCTTCCTTTCAAGCCTCTCCCTCCTAAATAGAAGAAGAAAAAGAAGAAAAGGAGGAGTAAAAGAAGAGAGGAAACGATATTTTCCCCTAAGCATGTTGCTCGTATTATAGTTATTGATGAGTCTGAACTCGATGATGTTCCTATGCCTATTACCTATAGTAGTGATCATGATTGGGAAAAGCACACTACTTTTGATATTGAAAATCTCTTCGGTACCAATTCTGAAAATGATGATATTAATAATTGCTATACTATTAGTGATATCCATGTTCCTTCCAATGATGATATGTTTACAAATGAACACACTTTGGAAGATAACTATTCTATTGCTTATGATGATACTATACCTCCAATATATGATGATTGCAATGACGAATATGATATTTTCAGTCCACCTACTATTGAGGAGAAAATTAATTATGATTACAATATGCCTCCTATATTTGATGATTATGGTGATGAGAATAATAATGATAGCTATTTTGTTGAATTTTCTCCCACTACAATTAATAAGAATGACTATGTTTATGTGGGGAGTATTAATTCTTTTATGCATGTGGCTCATAATAAGAATGTTTTATGTGATAGTTATATTGTTAATTTTATTCATGATGCTACTGAAAGTTATTATGAGAGAGGGAAACATGGTTTTATGTATCCCAACAATATTAAGTTTCCCCTCTTTATGTTAATTTTTTTGAAGTTGCACTTGTTTTGATTTCCTATGCTTGCTGCTTTGTGCTTTCATGACTTGTTTATTTACAAGATTCCTATGCATTGGAAGTGGGTTAGACTTAAATGTGCTTTGAATTTGCTTCTTGATGCTCTCTTTTACTTAAATTCATATTTCTTATGTGAGCATCTTCTCAAACTATCATGCCTAACTTAAAGGCGTTAAAGAAAAGTACTTATTGGAAGATAACCCAAAAGTTTTAAATAAGTCTTGGAAGTTATTACCTCAGTAATAACCTCTCCTTATTATTTTTGTGTGGTTTTTGTGCCAAGAGTAACCTCTAATGAGAGAGAAGTAATGCTTGGGAAAGTTGCTGTCCCGAAACACATTTCTGTGCTTCACCATAAAAATTCGTATAAAATCTCTGTACGTCCTTTTGTGGCGTGCATTTTTGTTCTTCTGCCCCAGGTTGTTATCTAACTTTTGTTAGTTCAACACTTTTTGATTTGAGCAACAGAAGGTCTTCGAAAAAATTCATCTTTACATGCTGGTCTGTTTTGACAGATTTCTGCCATTATTTGCATTTGCTTTTTGTTGGTTCCTTTTTGAGTTCTTTTGGGGAACTGAGCTTTTTGAGGGAAGTGCTACAGTAGCTTGTGTTTTAATGGAAGTTTTATTGGTATTAGAACTGAACCTAAAAGACTTATTATCTTGAGTGCACTAATGTTGTTAATAAAGATTGTGTGAAGTTTTGTATGAAGGAAAAAATTTCAGGTGTATGGAAGGAATGAGTAATGAGATGAAGGATGGACTAAATCTCAAGCTTGGGGATGCCACGTGTGTCACCCCAAGAAATATCCAAGAAGTACATGCGTCAAACAAGAAAGGCATCCCCCTCTTCATCAATAAAAATTCCAGGTTTCTTCCAAACGCTTCATTTTTATTGTTTCATGCACAGTTGTGTTGTTCTTGGAGCGTCTTCTTTTTCGTTTTCGTTTTGGTTTTTTGTTTGCTTGATTTGGTTAGTTTGCTGAATAAATTGGTTGAACCCCAGCACTTATTTTGGAGAGAGACACACTCTGTTTTCATTGCCTAGAACACTCTAGTTTTCATTCTTATTGTCTTGTGAGTGTTCTCTTTTGCTAGCACTATGTTTAGCCTTAGTTTTCTTATGCTTTCAGCTTAGAACTTTTTAGTTCTTCTTGTTGGATTTGTGAGACAAGCTCACTGATCTTTATTTATTATTATCTTTGTGAGTTGTTTCAAATAGGTTGATTTGGATTGGAAAAGAGTAGAAAAGTTCATGCTTAAGTGGTATAAAAGGAGCTTGTTTTTGACTGTGACTTATGCTTTATCATGTCATGCTTGATATTGTTTTGGCTTTATGCTTAGTGATTTTTGCTGTAGCATGACATGTTACAAACGATTGAGATTACTTAATGTGCCTTGAAAGAATCATGCGTTGTTTTAGCATATTAAAGCATAATATAGTGGTATTCTCCTTTGATGCTTTATTTGGGTTGACTTGGCACATGCTCACACCATGTTATGACTATCCCAAGTCACCATAGCCTTTATGATCCTTTAGTCACTTTATGCTTTGATCAATGATGTTTTGTCGCTCTGCATGATTATGGCCATTATTGCTCTCTTAGTTTGTCGCTTCCAGTCTTTTGCTAGCCTCCACAACCAAGTATGAGTTCTACTCATGCATCCAACTCCTAAAACCAAGTTATTCCAAAGATTCCACCATACCTACCTACTAGCATATGTTATTCCAAGTATATTCATGTTTTTATCTACCTTCCAAATTAAACTTGTTATGAGAAAACTAGTAATTAAAGCTTTCACGAACTTGATGGCACACTTTACTTTTATTGCCCTTAATAAACTTGAACCATTGTGTCGTCTATGTTGTATATGCTTGCACCTATTCGTTGGGGATTAGCAGAACCATGCTGTCATGGGGAACACTTTCAACATTGCACTGGTACTTTGTACCTAGTTGATATCATGCTCTTTTGTCTATGGATGTCGTTGGTGTGAAATGAAAGGGGAGCTTGTAAGTCCATGGAGTTATGTATGTGTGTTAGAGAAACGCCTGGGCCGCTGGTCTAATCCATGCTAACATGGTGGAAACCTGCAGCGTAACAATAATGAGTTGTCTATGAAGCATTCTTCTTATAAAAAAGAGAGTCAGATATTGATAAAAAAGAGAAAAAGAAAAAAGGAGATTATGAAAAGAGGAAAGAGAGAAAAAAGCACCATATTCCCATGGTAAATAAGAAGATTGCTGAGATGCTCGTTGTCTGCTTGCCTTGTCATTTTGATATGGGGATTCTTCCGTATCATCGGGCAAGGGGTATCCCATTGGCGATTCTCTATGATACACATGTACTTACAATGACAAGAACTTACCGGTGACTAAACTTGAGTAGCATGAGGAGCGGCCCTCGTATTCAAGGGACATGAGATTTCCAACTTATACTTTGTCAAGCATATACACCATAGTTTGTTCACTTTAACCTTAATCACTTCAAGATTCTTATGATAGGGGCAATGAGAGCTGAAAGCTATTAAGTACCATAATTTTTGGAAGCTCTTTATGAAACTTGAATCCCTACTTCCTTCTATGAAGGTCTTTCTTCCACTTTTATATTGAGTCTCCACCTTCTACCTTTATGCGCCTACTTTGAGAGCATAGTGGCCATTCTTAGTTCTATGTGCATTGTCCCAAGACTTGTTGATTGATGCATAGCTTTGATATTGCTTGTTTTAAACTATTTGTATCTGGTCACTCTTATGAACTTTGAAGGTGTCCTATGCATTTATGTTTGCTACTCTATGAGGGACAAGCTGAATACTACTATGCTATGTTTTCTTTATGTGAAACAAACAAACGTCTTGCAAAGCATTGTTATTTATGAATCTTTTGTTTGTGCCTTTTCATGTTGCAACATAGTTGCTATGTCTTATTGTTAGAAGTATATCTTTCATGCTATGTTGAAGTACTATGATCCCAGCTATCAATGTTTTACAAATACTCTGATCAAGTTTATGATGGTGCATGTCACCTCAACAATTATTCTTTCTTTTTATCACTTACCTACTCGAGGACGAGCAGGAGTTAAGCTTGGGGATGTTGATACGTTGCAAATGTATCCATAATTTTTGATGTTCCATGCTTGGTTTTATCTACTTTCTTATGTTTTGTCCACACTTTGGATTACTTTTCATATGATTTCTTGGACTAACCTATTAACAAGAGCCACAGTGCTAGCTGCCTGTTTTCTGCTGTTTTTGGTTCCAGAAAGTCAGAAAATGAATATTCTCGGAATTGGACCGGACAAAAGCCAAAATCATTATTTTTCCAGAAGATTCACGGAGCCTGAAGGAGAGACGAAGGGGGGCCACAGGGTGGCCAAACCACCCCTGGCCACCCACCGACCTTGCCTCTTCTCCTATAAGATCCTCCCGATGCAAAAACCCTAAATCATCAAGCCTCTAGCCACGAAAAGTTCCGCAGCGCCGCCGCCACCGAAGGGGAGATTCGGGGGACCGAAAGTCTATGTTCCGGCACCCTGCCGGGACAAGGAAGTGCCCCTAGAGCCATCTCCATCGATCTCCACCACCATCTCCATCACCATTGCTGATTCCCATGATGAGGAGGGAGTAGTTCTCTCTCGAGGCTAAGGGTTCCCAAGAAGTCATGAAGGAAGGGGGCTAAGGGGCGGTGCTCCCCCATGATACCGCCGGCGGGGAAGGAGTCCCCCGTGCCACCGCCGGCGCCGCCGCCGCCCTCTTCACCATCTTCACCGCCATCTCCATCACCTAATCCTCCTAGTATGTAGTGGTTCATCCTCCCACACACCTCTGTACCATCCTATGTAAACATGGTGTTTGATGCTATAAGTTATAATCCTATGATCTATGTCATGTTTGCGTAGTTTCTTTGTTCTTAGATTGAATGGTTGAACGTATTTGGTTCATTAGAGTTGTATGTGGATATGGTACAGTCCTTTGGTGTCTATTATATTTGTGCACGCATGGATTAAACATCATAGGGTTTGTAGTATGTGTAAGAGGAAGGGGGAAGTTCTGCCGGGGTGACAGAAACCTGAGGACGCGAACCGGAACGTTGCGTGTATGGGAGTAAGAGGACCATTAAACTTAAGGCTATGGTTGGGTAAACCTTAATGCATTGATTAGTACTTACGGATGTTTGCTAACAATCCAATCATATAGTACATGTAATTCCAAGTAGTAAAGCATGTATATTTAGCCTCTCCCACATAGAAAACTGCATCGAAGACAATGAACCCGATCTATTCGCTATTTAAACTTGGACAAAGCCACCACAATTACCACCACTATTCCACACTCATGGTTCTATTAGTTTAGTATATTTTATTGCTGCAGCAACTAGCTTTACTTTCTTGTTATTTATTATCATGCAAAGCTATCTCTATTACTCGTATTGTTGCTCTAGTTTTATTTTATAGATAATGCAAATGTTTAGTGTGTGTAGAGTTGTATCAGTGGTTGATAGAACTTGAGAGAATATTTATCCTATCTTTAGCTCCTCGTTGGGTTCGATACTCTTACTTATCAAAAAGGCTACACACGATCCCCTATACTTGTGGGTTACCACACCACTAGAAGAAGTACACCACAACTTAAATATCAAACCATTGAATCTTTCTCAACACAATTCCACTACTAACAACATGACTTCTCCCATGTCCTCAAGAACTAAACGAACTACTCATAAGACATCATATGGATCATGATCAGAGATGAAATAATGGTATGTAACAATCTGAACATAAACGATAATTCAATGGTTCACTCAATAGCATCAACTACAAGGAGTAATCAACACCAGGAAAGTTCCCCCTAAGAACTATGCAAGATTCAACCCAATTGTTACAGCGGTATGAAGTGGTGATGATGGTGTTGGTGGAGACGATGGTATGGTGATGATGATGATGATCCCGATGAAGTCCAACTTGACGGTGGTGTTGATGGCGATGATCTCCCCTCACCGGGAAGGAATCCCCCCGGCAGAATTTTGTTTGCCGGAGAGATCTTTTTCTCTCGGTGTTTTCTGCCCCGCAGAGGTGACGGAATCTTTCTGTGGTCGCTCCCCGAGTCTTAGGGTTTCGGGAGGATAATATACGCCAGAGGGAAGATGCTGGAGTGGATCAGGGCGGCCACACCACCTGGTGGCGCAGCCTGGGGTGGCCCGTGCCAGGGGTGGTGTAGGCCCCCTATGGCCCATCTCCACTTTCCCTTGTGGCTTCCCTCGTCTTCTGGAAAAATAGGATTTTCTATGTATTTTCCTGGATTTTCTGATCTTCGCGAATTTTGCCTCCAAACAACACCTTTTCCATTAGAATCCTGACTGTAGCGATTCATGCTCCAAAAGTCATCAACCATGCAAAAACAGATCAAATAACATAAGTATCATCTCTTAATATAAAATATATCAATGAATAACAGTAAATTATGATATAGAATAGTGATGCAAAATAGACGTATCAGGGGCATCCCCAATGCCATGGGCGGCCATGGTGGGGCCCCCACCTCTCCTCATTCATGTGGGTGAAACTTACACTAAGCCCACTCATATCAATTTCAACTCTACTCATGTTGCATTAATTTTACACTAAAATAAATGCAAGCTCTCATTAATAAAAACATTTTTTATTTCTTTTATTTAGATTTTTTTATAATTTAATTAATAAACAATTTCAGACCCCTTTCCTTATTTCGATATTACTTCTAAAACCAATTTCAGCAATTTGACCTGAAACAATTCTAGTGCTTATCGAAATAATTCAAAGCTTTCAAAACCTCTCTATCTTCCCCATTTAGTATCGGTATTATATCTATGGAGAAAGGAGATGAGGCTCTGGATGGGAATGCGTGGAGGCATTAATGCGATCGCGGCAGTGATTGATCCAAGATTATTTCCACGGTACAAGAAATTGCCCCCGCATCATGTTATGTTTTGCCTGGTACAAGACCATTACCGAGAACATGGGGCCATGCACTGTACAAAATTGCTATATAGGAAACAATACACAACACGATACACTGGGACATCGGTAATCACGAGGAGGCTCGGTGGTCTAGATAATATGATCACGTGGACCTGAGAGCCTAAACAGATACTAGATTTAGGGGTGCGCCTTGACGCACGATCCCATTGATTTTGAGTCAATTCTACGATTATAAGTAGCGACAATATTTACCAAATGGTTGAACGTAGTGTCAAGGCTTTAATTTGATAGACGATTTAAATTCAAAATGATGTGTTCACAACAAGGAGGTTTATTTCATGATGTGGGAGTTGGTCGACCTCGGTGGCTCGGTAGAGGCATGTTGTTCCCTTGTGACCACTCCCACATCACACTTGCTAGACCTTCATGCGATGCCTTGTCCCTGCTTTCTTGTTTGAGTTGACAGTAGACAGCGGGTCTCCTCTGTTAATACACAACCATGTCGTCTTTTTCCCCATACCTCTTCCCTCAAGTACAGGTTGTAGAAGTCATATGCCTCGCCAAGCGAGTCAAACATCATTCTTAAAGACGGTAAACAACATGCTCGCCTCTAGTCTCAGCGTAACTGCTTATAGATTTCTCCAACACCCGAGTTATGTTTGCACATGGAGTTCTTTCTGCAGCTTTAACTCCAATCCTTACCCTGAAGCACAAACAAAATTGTTTTGCAAAAGGTCAGGCTAAAAGCAGATACCATCAAAGATACCACCAGTACTGGATACCATGCCCCCTGATTTCACAAAATTATGTGGGTTACCCTAGTACCATTTAAATGCTGAGATTAATTATCGACTCGCAAAATTCAGCATATAACTACCAATGTTATTCAGACATTGGCTGGTTAAATGTGTCAGCATGAATATCTACAAACACAATGGTCTGCATCGAGCACATAAAAAATGTTTCCTACAGTTCAGCCTAGAAACAAATATCATGTTTCTTAAAACTTACAAATTTTCAGTTTACACAACTACATGTAAATCCTAGCATTAATTATTTCCTCACCACACCAACACATATTTATCCAGACCACGTCTAAGCTCATTTTTCAGTTAGAATTAATACCACGAAGCATGTATGTATTTACAAAAGGGGAAACATATTATCTTCAGTTAGTTCAGAATATTCTCATCAAGTTGTCATTTTGATAGTGAGGCCAGTTACTAAGTACCAAATATCAACAGAGTCAACTTCAATCTACACATCCTAGACATCGTCGACGAGGATAGTGACCATGTCGAGGTACCAAATCTAAAGGCAAAGCACGAAGGCAAGCCCAAGCGAGAACGCACATAAATAGAGACAATCCTACATTCTTATAAGCATTGACATGATATATGAAGAGATAACGGCAGTAGAGCTAGCACCTGCCGCAGCGCAAGTGTGTACTCTAGATCTTGTACCACCCGAAAATCACATCAGGGCCGAAGTGGATCTCTAAAACTAATATTACAATTTGTAGCACCTGCAAAACAATCGGAGACATGATTTTCTGTTGATGCACACAATCTTAACTTCATAACATGTAGGTAGTTACATAGTGCATAGAGCAATAAACCCTTACATTGAGTTGTTGAATAATGTGTTCAACCCAGGCCAGTTACGATGCTCACAGGCCCGTTAAGATGCCTGATGCTTTGTATCTGCCTAGAAAAAGGGGTTGATCCTCACAGGCCAGTTAAGATGCCTGATGCTTTGTGTCTGCTGAGAAAAAGTAAGATTGGCAATCTGAAAAATTAATTCGAATTAAAAATAAGATACATAGGAAATGAATAATTAAAACCCAAATATCGAAAGATTTTCAATTACTCAAAACAACTTAATAGGAAGCTTCTACATGTGACTATCCAGGGAAGAACAGCACGGACCTATGTGGACAAACAGATAGACATGTCCTGAATTCAGATAATACTTTAAGATATGCATAGGAAATGAATAATCAGCACCCAAACATTGGTTTGAAGATTACTAAAACCACTCCAAAGGAAACCTCTGCACACGTAATACAATAATCTGCTAGAGATTGACCTCCACAAGTAGCAACACTGGAATATTTTTTAGACACACGAGTAATAGTGGCATGTATATATAGAGTAAACATAATTCCTAGCACTATCTAAATCAAGGACAAACGGCTCAATTGTTTCGGTAGACCGTAAATAGCGACAACGACAAATTTCAGGCATCATTTTCTGAAATAATATTTGGCTGTAGGGGCATGAATACAATTGTAATCAGGACTACTTAAGATAACTTGCAAACATCAGGTTTTCATTACTAAAAGATAGAGGTGTGACACATAGCCCTGGAACTTACACTAAAATCACGCCGCTGGCATGCCAAAGTAGTTGTGTAAACTGAAAATTTGTAAGTGACAGGGCTTGAACACCTAGGCACATGCCAGAGTGTTACGAAAAAAATGGTGAGATGCAGCAAGGAGTCGTATAATAGTGTAATTAGTACTACACATTAACAGGGCAAAAGATTATACATTACTCCATTAGAAACAGTATGCAACATGCCATGTACAATTTTATCTTTCCTTCTTGATCATCAGCGTCTAATATACCAACTGCTTCATCTTGAAATTACACCTGTATAACTGACAGCCAAAAATGCAATTGTTTGTAAACTAACATGAGAATAAAAAACATGGAATGCTTATATATACAGGTACTCATAATTTTTTGTTGATATGGTATAGCAAGAGGTAATTGCTTACCTCGGCACATATTATGTACTGACCATCGAAGACTCCATCCCAAGCAAGTAAATAGTCATGTATTCAAAGGACAAGAATGCAGAGGTACCCAAGTTAGGTTTTTTCAGCAGCAAATAATTTATCTATCATATATACATATACCAAATAATCATTCTAGTGTTCCAGCAGAAAGAAGATAACTCACATCTTTTGATCAGTTCATGAAGCAGAGAATGTACAAAACTTATATATGCTAAACACATTCAAATGTTAGCGAACGAAACCAATACCATTACAGTCCACCATTTTCTCATGTGCATCCAAGACACGGCAGCCTGACAGCACAACCAAGGCTCAATCATCTCCCACCATGACCAAGGATCAAGCATCTCCTGATATAACAACAAGCAGATAGAAGAAAAGGAACCTCAAATGAAACCATAAAGTCTTTTATGAGCACTTACTGCTGCCCTTGTTAGCCAAGCCAAGTCCATGACCAAGTTCAGTCTGTATTACATTAATTTCACAGAATGAATTTTCCTTCCCATTGAAATACAAACATGAACATAATACTTCTGCCAAACAAAATACATAACCTGGAATCATATATGAGTTAGAGGAAAGAAGCGCTCGACAAACATTCTTACCTCAAAGCTGATCAAGTACAGATGATCTAAAACTGTATCCGGAGGTGGCAAACCACATGGACCATGATTTGAATACAAAAACTGAAGATTCTTTTGGCACCAAGGGAAGCATACACAAAGCCTTTATAATTCTAGCAACCATGAGAGCAATAATGGGAGTTCTATAAAAAATCGTGGAAAGATATGCTAAGATTCGAAAACGTTGAGCATTGCAAATATAATGACTTGTAAGCTGCAACAGGAACTACCTATCCAAATATCAACAGAAATATACCTGCAGCAACGAAAAGTAACAGATGAAAAGAGACAACATAATCACATGATATATTTAGCACAGATGACAGGCATATTTACAGACAATATACAAACCTTGCTGACTGGGCTCCCAACATAAGTGTCATAAGGACCTTCTTTTGCAGCAATTTCAGCAGAAGCTTTCAAAGCATGATAATAGATAGTCTTGAAGATATCCTTATTTAACTGCTGGGCCTGAGAAATAATTCCATCATAATGCATATTAGGGAAGTACAAAATGAAATAGCCCACTTATGTTAGTTTGAAATGTACCTCTGGTGAATCAAATGGCATGCCAAGTAAAATGAAAGCGTCTGCTAGGCCTTGAACACCTATTCCAATTGGCATGTGCCTCATATTTGACCTTCTTGCTGTCTCAACAGGGTAATAATTAACATCAATTATTTTGTTGAGATTCCATGTAACAAGTGAAGTGATCTGTCATATAGGCAACAATTTGTTAGTAGCATTCAGACTAATGGGAGAGAATCGTACACTGTAAAGATGATCCAAGCAAACCTCAGCTAATTCCAATAGGCATCATCAATGATCAGGGGAGACACCAAACCAGACCTCTCGTTGACATGTGTATACACGACCTTCACATTGCATCCAGAGAGCAACACAACCACGTCACAACACGGATCATCAAAATTTCCTCAAATACATGAAAATACCGAAGCACATACGTCTTTGAGAAGGACTTCATGGTGTTCTTGTGGAGGTCGGAGACCACGATCCTCGCTGCGAGCTGCACAGAGCAGAAAAACGGAAAAAATAAAACATTCTGCAATCATCAAACGGCAGACAGCCGACAAGGTTGCATCAGCGTAAAGAGGACCAGAGGATGGATCGGTTCTGTTAGGGTGGAGATGGGAGATTACCGAGGCGTAGTCGGGGTGGGAGGCGGTCAAGGCGGCGGCGGTCTCGGCGGCGAGCTCGTCGAGCTGGCTGTTGGTGATGCCCTTGTAGACGCCAGCGCAGACCTTCTGGGCGACGAGGACGGGGTCGCGGTGGTCGTGGCTGAGGCCGTAGCTGAGCTCGCCCGTCACCGCCTGCTCTCCGCCGTCGCTGCACGCCCTGCCCCTGCTCGCCCGTCGCCGCGCCCTTCTCTCCGCCATCGCCGCTCGGCTGGCGCCCTGCTCGTCGTGCCCAGGACAGCCGTGCTCCTCGTGCCCAGCGCCGCTGAGAAGGATCTCATCCCGCCGCCGTCCCTGCCCTCCTTCCGCCGCGCACGTCGAAGATGGATGGGGCTGGAGCGGGGAAAAGAGGGGATGGGAGGATGAACGTCATTGGAGAGGAGGAACCGAGCAAGGGGATTGGGGAGGAGGAACCGCACGAGGGATTGCAGGCCGGCGGCAGCGGTGGCAGCAAGGGCACGGAGGAGGAGGTCGCGTGGAGGAGGAGATTAGGTCCTCAGTGTCCGTTTAGTTTGCCAGTGCTTTTGCCCCTCCCAGACCCGGGTACCCGAAAAATGCCCCTAAAAACATTAGAGAGTGAGGGTGACTAGCAGGCCTAAACCGTGTTTTCTCACAGAGAGACGTGTTTCTAGGTATAAAACCGGCTGGGTAAGGTTGGTACGCGTAACGGAACAGATTTCTACTGCATAGCTGGACAAAATAGTCTTATCATCCTTAGACAGTCCAGATGCCCTCCGGACACCCGATCGGACGGTCCACAGCGTGCAGCGATCCTGGGAGCTTCATGGGGGGTGCACCTATAACATCTTTAGATCCGCAAGAGTTGTAAGCTTTTGTTTTGTGTATGTATGAAGTTTTTAATATAAGACGTTTTAGCTTTGTGAATAAAGTGTATCTACACTTTTTTTTTGTCTAAGTTCATCTAGGTTCGAAGTAATACACTCTTTTTACAAAGTTAAAACATCTTATATTTCGAAACGGAGGGAGTACATGTTCAAAGAAGAGAGAGAAATAGACAGAGCAACCGATGAGATAGTACTCTACGTGATATATTTTTTATTTCTTGTGTGTACCGGAAACCTTGTTGATTCATGGACTGGATTACAATCCCTACTTAGAATATTAGTGAGTCGGAGAGTATCTTGGGTCCCTGAGCACCACTTCTCTCTTTATCTATATCTAATAATAAAGGAGGAAGTGTTTCTTATTGATTCCGCTTTTTTAAGACTGTTTTGTCCCTCCATGTTGTGAAATATTTACCTTGCCAGCCAACGGCAAACTGGTCGTATGTCGCACGTATGTACGAGCAACCGGTCAAAAGAACCATCGTGCGTCCACCCCCTAATAACATGGAAAACAGCGATCGAGAGACTAGCGGGGACGGCGCGTGGCAGGGATGGGGATGGCGGCAGGGATATGGTCCCGGACCTCCACGGATTCAATCGCCACGGCGCGGACACCTTGGCCATTGACACCTGCGTCCGCCGTATCCCCGTCCTCCTTTCATGGCGAGGTCTGGGGTGACCGACGCCTTGATCTAGCATAGCTTGGTGGTCCTGGGAGAGCGCACCATGGAGCTCGGCGCCGGGTGCGGCCTCGCGGGAGCAGTGCTCTCCGCTCCTAATATTCTGTCCCGCCCGCATCTCTCATGGCAGAGCATCGATCTGGCGGCCAGAGGTGGCAATCGAGCAGTCTACAGAGAAGACAACTACAAAGATCTCCAGGTTAGCGCATCCTCGCGTGCTTCAACTTCTGGATTGTTTCCACCTTACTCACATGAGATGCATACAACAGGCTGCCCCATTTTTTCTCTTAAATTCTACATTGTCTAATTTATGAGCAACTTGCATCTGTGTCACGCATTATCCCCGAATCTTCAATCCATACTTCGATGCAGACTACAGAGCAGTTGCCAGATAGCGGCCGTTACCGGCTGGCGAAACGCCTGATGCGCGGCCGGTGCAAGCCTTCACCTGAACTACCTATCATGGTCATCCTCAACAAAACCAAGTCGGCCAGCCGGATGTTCAACAGAATCTTGACCAACATCTCAGCTCACCGGCAAAGTACAGCGTGTCAGTGACAGCTGCGGCAGGGATGAAGGTGATGGGAAACCCATCGGCACTGTCATTTGGAGGCAAAGGCAGCAAGCAGATGTTCAGTGTCACCTTGCAGGTCAGCCAAGTAAAAAGAGCATGACATTTTCCATGCGATCTCAGGGATCTAATTTAATTATCGGAGGATAACGAAATACATGGCAGGACAGCATTGGAAATCATGGTTTTTTTTAACTGGAATGAGGTTGGAGGACAGCATGCTGTCAGGAGTCCAATAGTCTCAGCATTCACTCAGTGAAGATAAAGAAATTTTGGTATAGCAGCATGGAAAATAAAATCACGACAATAGGAAAACATTCTAAAAGAGTATGTTATTTCTCAACCATGAGTCCATGATAGGCAAAATAACAGAGAAAATTCTATATGCATGGTCTAAGAGACATAATGTTTTAATTGCAGACCGCATATTCTTCAGGAATTAGATGTCCTCGTGTTCTTGAATATTCCTACTGGACATAAGCAATGCTCAGAGTTCATAGTGGACTTATTGATTTGGGTTATTATTGCCTATGTCGTTCAGTCTCAAGTTCTACCGGTAAGGTCACATGCATGGTATAGATTTCATCTACAACGATGGATTCGTGATCCTGAGAGACGACGACAATGACTTGAAGCACAGCTAGACGGTGACCTTGCATGGTCGCACCGTAGCGATCAAGGCCGGCCTATGAGTTTTGCATTGACCGTTCAACAAGCCAGACATTCGTGCAGCTGCGAGTTCTTATTAGACCACCAACCAAGTGAGATGCAGTATAAACGATGGGTTTATATGGACTTTCACCTGGTATTAGTTATTTTCGTAGAATGTTTTTTAAGCAGCATATGAACTCACAACTTAGGTACTGCACGTCGCTTTCTAAAGGAAAAAATTGGGGACTACAAGTTAGTAGGAGTAGTACTATTTTGACTCTTAGTTGAGATTTTGTATTTTTTTTCTTTGCCTTCTTTTATTTTTTGATCTTGCAGAAAACGAAAGAGGTGTTTGGGAAAAAAGGAAAAAAAGGGCACACTCTCTGCATTGGGCGTCCGCAAAGTAAAAAGATATGTCTTTTTTTCATACTATATTTTGAAATATGATTTATCTAAAAATCCACAAATCATATCAATATAGGTAGTCAAATTAATTTTATGTTGCAGTATAGCTCCGTAACTAGTGTAAATAGATTCAGCCAAGATAAGAAAATGTCCAGCTCAAGAATGGTGTCACGAGGCAGATAAAAAAAACTCCCCGTGCAAACCGGATCCGTCTTTCCAGTGCAACGCACGGACACTTTTGCTAGTTTAAATAAAAAGTTAAGAACCAAAATATCTAAAAAAACTCCGGACATAATCAATATTGTATCTCACAAATATGTGAAACTATGACGTGAAATTCTTTATATTTTGGCCTACACAAAAATAACAAATCTGATAAAATTTGGGGATTTGAAAACATGCTTGCACGGATCACTCTTGTCATTTTTGTATAGTTCATAATACAATTTTTTTTGGACAAAGTATTTAAAATTGATATTTTGCACGTTTATGAGATAAATCATGGGATTACATCCGGATTTTTTAAAACTCATAAATATGATTTTGAATTTTTAAAATAGCAGGAGGACTGGAGCTAAAATCTCCACTCGAAAAATATGGGTTATACATACGAACATGTTATTTTTTTCCGCCTCCGCGTAGCTGCTTTCACTTAGCTGATAAGATTTGGACACGTAGCGCTCGGATACGCCGTGCGTCACCGTTCGCGAAAGTACTGCAGACAAATCGCTATCACAAGTCAACCGCAACAGATCCAAACAATGGCCCGAACCACACCAATCGGAGCACACACACGCCCTTCCCGAGCTCTCGCCGGCTCTCACCTTAACGTCCAATCAACGGATTAACCGATCTCCTCTCCTCCTCCTCCTTGCAAGCTACGCGTAAAGCCCCACCCGGCAGCAGCAGCATCAGCCCCACCACCAACCACCACCCCCAATGGCGAAGACGCAACCCCGCGGGCCCGCGGGGGAGCCGCTGCTCCCCTCCGCCTGCCCGCCGCCGTACCTCGGCCACCACTTTCCCGCCGACGGCGCCGTCGACGCGGACTCCTACGTCCTCCTCGTCCCCGTGCACCGGCTCCGCCGCCGCCTGCGCCGCGGCGGCTGCCGCTGCAGCTGCCTCGCGCCCATCCTCGCCTCCCTCGTGCTCCTCGCCCTCGGCTTCCTCCTCTGGCCCGCCGACCCGGACGTCAGCGTCGCGCGCCTCCGCCTCGCGCACATCTCCGTCGTCGCGCGCCCCGCCGTCGCCGTCAACATCTCCGCCGCGCTCAAGGTCCGCGTCCGCAACCCGGACCTCTTCGCGCTCGACTACAGCCGCCTCGACATCGACATCGGCTACCGCGGCAAGCCGCTCGGCCGCGTCACCTCGGGGGGCGGCCGCGTCCGCGCGCGGGCCGTCTCCTACATCGACGCAGACCTCCACCTCAACGGCATACGCGTCGTCGAGGACGCCATCTACCTGCTCGAGGACCTCGCGCGGGGATCCATACCCTTCGACACCGTCGTCCAGGTCGAGGGCCGCCTCCACTTCTTCTTCTTCACCATCCCGGTCCAGGTGCGTGCTGCCGGAACCCTAAATTGCCGATTGATTATGCAGTGGAATGCGTACATTGCGAATTAGTAGATTACAACATGTATCTGTAGATCCGCGTCATTGTTCAATGTGCTCTCTCCTTCACACTGGAAGCCAAATAGGCATATCTGTCAAATAATTAGGAGTATACTAGTGCTGAAGCAATTTAGAAGCCACATAGGCATATCTATCAAATAATTAGGAGTATACTAGTGCTGAAGCAATTTAGAATCCTCTTGTGCCAGGCAAGGGTTGGACCGTGTATTGTCAATCTGATTCAGTTCTGTATGCAACTTATGTCGAACACACCTTCTAAACAAACAGATACGAAGCTAGTGCCAAAAAAAAATCCATGGAAAATAGCTTTGCAACACCTTGCAGCTTGGGATTGCGATAACTTTCACCAGCCAAACATTTGTTGGTTACCGTTTCCGTTTGAGATTAGGGCTATGATAATGTCAGAAGAAATATGCTCTAAATTCCATAGTCAGGATTCAGTAAACATTCACAGCCTATCATCATTCTAGTTATGATCTTTGAGCTGTTGTCTCTTGCATTTTGTTCATCTTCCTATAACCATTTGTTAGTGGTGTAATACGATAGGTACATTGAGAGATTATATAACAATCATTTTTTGCTTATCCCCTCCGTGTATGATTTGCTAACTCAAGAGGCTGCAGAAATTTTCATTTTGCTTACGAAGGAACCTGAATAAAGTGAACAGAACAATAGGTTTTCAGTCATGCATGAAGACGGCCAAGTGGCCAACAAAACATTTGATGGCCTAATATGTTATGTTTCTAACTGGTTAACTTATTCAATAGCCCATAAAGATGTATACACAGCTTCAGAAATGTTTTTAGATGAATATGCCATTTTACCAATGTACTATATAGGTTTATGTGCCCCTTCCTGCATTCATGTTGTATTTATCTTGATCTCGAATTACTACTGAAACTGGTATGCCAAATTGATGTTGTTGCTTTTACTGATTTGCATGTTTGGATGAAAGCTTTTGTGTCAAATGAGTGAAAAAAACTGAAGTGACTATAATTAGGAGTATAGTGCTGAAGCAATTTAGAAGCCACATAGGCATATCTATCAAATAATTAGGAGTATAGTGCTGAAGCAATTTAGAATCCTCTTGTGCCAGCCAAGGGTTGGACCGTGTACTGTCAATCTGATTCAGTTCTGTATGCAACTTACATCGAATGCACCTTCTAAACAAACAGATCTGAAGCTAGTGCAAAAAAAAAATCCATGGAAAATAGCTTTGCAACACCTTGCAGCTCGGGATTGCGATAACTTTCACCAGCCAAATGTTGGTTACCGTTTCCGTTTGAGATTAGGGCTATGATAATGTCAGAAGAAATATGCTCTAAATTCCATAGTCAGGATTCAGGGAACATTCACTGCCAATCATCATTCTAGTTATGATCTTTGAGCTGTTGTCTCTTGCATCTTGTTCATCTTCCTATAACCATTTGTTAGTGGTGTAATACAATAGGTACATTGAGATATTATATAACAATCATTTTTTGCTTATCCCCTCCATTTATGATCTGCTAACTCAAGACGCTGCAGAAATTATCATTTTGTTTACGAAGGAACCTGAATAAAGTAAATGGAACAATAGGTTTTCAGTCAGGTATGAAGAAGGCCAAGTGGCCAACAAAACATTTGATGGCCTAATATGTTATGTTTCTAACTGGATAACTTATTCAATAGCCCATACATGATGCATACACAGCTTCAGAAATATTTTTAGATGAATATGCCATTTTACCAATGCACTATATAGGTTTATGTGCCCCTTCCTGCATTCATTTTGTATTTATCTTGATCTCGAATTACTACTGAAACTGGTATGCCAAATTGATGTTGTTGCTTTTACTGATTTGCATGTTTGGATGAAAACTTTTGTGTCAAATGAGTGAAAAAACTGAAGTTATTATTTGGGCCTTGGTCGTTTTGACCTCCTACATGATAACATGATAGTCTGGAAGATAGTCAAATTGCCTAAGAAACACAAAAAATGGTACGGCTTCCGTATTAAATTTTTTTTATGGTGGCATGCTACACTGGAGAAGTTCATAAACCCAAATACTTGTTAAAGGGAGTTATGGAGGAGATCCCAAGTATGTGTCTTGGTATGAATCGTATGATTCTACCAAGTGTATGAATCGTATGATTCTACCAAGTGGACATGGGGAACTACAAAACAAATATGTGAAAACATTTACTTTTACCGTGCTCGAACAATTCTACCACTCTGCTGCCATGGAGATCCCACTGCAGCGCCTTGACCTTGCAGCAGGCATGCTTATCTTAAATGAAATCTAACTGGCATACATGATCAAATACATCACTATCACTCTATCACTTAACCGATCCAATACCATGAGTCAGACGTATCTAATGGGCAAATATTCCCAACTCATTCCGTTTTCAGGGTAATTCTCACGGCCATTGAATCATTGGGTTCATTCCAGCCAGCATAGCCTATCTTTTTGCCATGCAATATTGAGTGCTTCCTAGTTGCTTGACTACCGACAGAAAAAAATTCTCAATTTGAAATTATTGGCACCTGGATGGATAAGTTGAATAATTCCAATTTTTTCTGAAAGAGATGCAGAATAGTAGAGATGAACTGGACAATGGAATGTTGATGAAATATGGCAGGTAGTAAGTAAAAGATAAATATGGCCCCCTCCCTTGAAATTAAGCAGCTTTAGACTTTTAGCGCTCTCAGCACTTGCTACTTGGCAGCACCTGACTAGTTACAAACAAGAAAGTTTTCCTTGGCTTTGCAACCTTACATTGTTACTTTTGCTATCATATTGTTGGAGATGAAGATGCATCAGTTTGGCATCTCCCCATCCTTTGCTTTGGCACTGTTGATTCTCCGCTTCTTGCAAGCATTTGCAGTCATTTTCCTTGTATAAAGAGTAGTTTGCGGCTTGTGAAAGAAATTCATTACATATGTTAGTTGCATTGGTTAGGAGCAGCCAGGCCCTAGTTATCCAAATTCAGAGTATAGTACCCGCATTCTCTTTTTCTTTGACAATTTTCATATTTTCTCCAAATCATGTCTCAAGCAACGTTGGTGCATCGAACACAGCCTGAATTTCTGTTTTGCCCTTGTGTATGTCTCGTAGTTATGAGCTATGACTGGATGAGTCGTGTTGACACTAAATCTTCACTTCCTATCTTTTCCCCTAAAAAACCTGGTGTAGGTTTGGGGTTAACGTTTTAGAGGCCATATAAAATCCTGTACAATGGACCGTTGTTTTGTGGACAAAATGCTGACCATCTCAAACAATGCGAAGTTCTGCTGTGAAATCCTCCATGACAGCCAAGCTTGTTCCACAATTCTAAGCTTAGAGCATCACTAGTAGTACCCCTAAACCCTCAAATCTTCAAAGCATTTTAAGGGTTGAGAAGTGACATTTTTTGTCACTTTTGAGGGGTGAAAAACAGGGGCAAAGACTAGAACCCTCAAACCCTCCAACTTTTAAGGATTCGAGGGTTTTAGTCTTTGCCGCAACCCTCAAACCCTCAAACTGTGATTGTCGTTGTTGTGGGCATTACATCGAGCACCTCGTGCACGACGGGTGGAGGGTCGGCGATTGTGGGCGCCGGCGCGGCCTTTTCCACAAGGTGGTCTTCTTGACGGCGGGCTTGGCGCCCGCAGGCTTCTTCAGCCCAAGCGCCGCCGTCTTCCGATGGCCCTTGGTGGTGGGCGGGGCGACGAGCGGGGCCGGGGCGGTGGCGGGCTGCGGTTTCGCACCGACGTGGGTGGCGGCGACCACCGCGGCCACCTCCGCACCGCTCGAGAGGGGCGGGTGCTCCACCGCGGTCGCGGGGGCGGGGATTGGGGGCGGGGCCGGGAGGGAGGCGGCGGGGGCGGCGAGGGAGGAGGCGGGCGGGAGGGCGGAGGTCGGGGGCGGCTCCATGGCGCGCGGCGGCGTGCTTGGAGGCGGCGGCGAGGGAGGAGTCGGGGGCTGAATTTTCCCTCCCGCGCGCGTGTGGAGGAGTAGGGGTTGAAGGGGTTGGGCCTCTCTAACCCTCACATGTATAGGTTGGGAGGGGGAGTAGGGGTTGGGCCCTTAAATTTTTTTGAGGGTTCGAGGGTTAAGGGGTTCTAGTCTACGTGTTTTTTCGGTCGCAAACTGTAAAAAGGGTTATTTTCGAGGGTTTGAGGGTTTAGGGGTACTACTAGTGATGCTCTTATGACTTTCGCAATCATCTTTGAAACTATATTTCCTGATGTGACTAGTTGATTTACCTTCTTAATTTCTCAATGTTCTGGGCAAAGGGCATGATATTTATATTTTTATTGTTGCGAAGTAGGACTCTCAATGCTATGGATAGACTGATAGTGTTAATCAACTTTTTGAAATGATACTCAGTGATTTCATTATATGGTGGTTATCTTTTACTGTTTTTTATTTTCAGACTTATTTTTTCCAAATGAAGTGTCTTATGCATTATCGAGTTATGCTGGGTCTGTTGCCTGTTTTGATCTTTGTTGAGATATTCTCCTATGAGTCCTCCCAATCTTTTAAATCTTTGGTTCCTTGCTCGGTTCATTATCATTTTTGTGAACTGATGATATCATTATTCCATACATGGCTACATAACAAGAGCCATGGTGTCTCAAGCCCCTCTGTCCCCTTCTAGAATCTTTCGCCATTAATCAAAGAAGATGGCATACTGATATGCCTGCATGATATTTCTTTTCAGAATGAATATAATATTTTTCCTCGTGCATGACAGAACTATGCAAATAGTCGTTTTCTGATTTCTATGCCAGAAAGACTTTGCTAGAAAATGAAAAGATTAGGATTTTTTTTAGAATTTTTTTATTGTCCATACCAGTTTATGCTCACATGTACTGAAGCCCTTGTATGGTTGTTGCAGGGGAAAATAGCTTGCGTTGTTCATGTGAATCCACACGATCAGACCATAGTACACCAGGACTGCTATCCAAAGGTAAAGAACTGTGAAGTCATTTTACCCCCTCGAAGTTGACTGCAATCTTCTCAGAATCTTACCAGCTCGTATTTTCTACCAGTGAGTGGCTGGCGGCCTCAAGCTATCTTGGCGCGTGAATTGATTATTATTTCAAACATCCTTGGAGTGCTGTTGGTTGTTGTAAACGTAATCCACTGGTTATGGATGTGCACGTAATGACGTTTCTCTTGTACACTATACCTGCCGATAGATGGGCCGTTTGTAAATTTGTTGGCATGCCCAAATACGGAGTACTGTAGTTTCAATCCATGTTAATATCAATCAGTTCCATTACGATAAGAGCTAACTGTGTTATAACATTGTTGTT
Source organism: Avena sativa (assembly GCA_916181665.1). Taxonomy (NCBI): domain Eukaryota; kingdom Viridiplantae; phylum Streptophyta; class Magnoliopsida; order Poales; family Poaceae; genus Avena; species Avena sativa. The sequence goes on along the minus strand of OV702292.1, from coordinate 75,253,981 downwards.
TTCGATGATGGTTTGCCCTGTTACGTTCATGGGAACTGGGATCACCTGGCATCGATAGGCCATCTGGGATCAACTGTCAGTGGACTTTTTGGAACAGGGATGGCCATTTGTCTGTTATTTTTTTTACATCGTTTACAGTTATAGTATGCTAACACATCAGTCATCACCTTACGTGGTGGACGAAAGCACTCGCTCATTGGGTGGGAAACATTGGGCTAAAACGCATCCAAGACCAATTTCTCGTAAAATATGCATACATCAGATGGTCGAACATGACTAGTAGTGCATACATGAATATTAGTGCTGAACTGTCACAGACTCAGAGTAAGCAATTCAGGGGACCCTAATCTCATAATCTGGCACCCTCTTGGAGCAAAGAGCAGCTCGTCATCCAGATATCTAGTTACATTCTAATTTTGCATAAGACGGTACTAACAATGGCTAATCTAACGCTGACAGTGTTACTATGCTGTTGCTACTTACTGCTAGCTTACCACGACAGGTGGAGAAACCACAAATGCAGATTGCAGAGGCACTATTTGGCCTCACTCGGGTTGGACGATGTTCCGGGCGGCGGCGGCAGCCCTCCGTCGAGGCAGGTGTGGCACCTGCGGTCCACCCACCCTTCGACGTCGTGGTCCGCGCTGGGCGCCACGTGCCTCCCCCCGCACGCCCGCGCGAGGACGCCCGCGAGCGCCGCGGCGAGCACGATGGCCGCGACGATCACCACCAGCGTCTCCACCGACCTCCCCGTGGACCGCGCGGCCGGGGCCTGGTGGCGCGCGTACGAGGTGGCGCCCTCCTGCAGCGACCTTCTCACCCACGGCATGGCTTCCTCCATCGCCGGTTGGTCTGGTCACCACCCTGCCGCTCGCTCACTCGGCTGCTAGGCCGATCCCCTCGCGGCTCGCGGCGCTGCTACTTATAATAAGCTCAGCACGGGCAGGCAGAGGCAGCCCATGCAGGCGGCGGACAAAAGAGCGGTCAAAGAGTTCATCGGCGCTCTCTGGCGATGTGCGCGCGATCGCGACACTTGCTAGTAGCTCTGCTGCTGCTACTGCTACGCCGCGACCGAGCAGAGCAACTGCTGCCTGCGTTTAGGTGACCGTTGCTCGCACATACACGTACGGTGAGTTTTGAAACGATGTGGCGTCACTTTCTCCCTCTCCTTCTTGCGCCTGGGAAGGGAAATTGTTCGGTTCTTGGGCTGCCGGTTCACGTTTTGAAATCGGGGGACCGAGCTAGGGAGAGGCAGTATGGGGGAGAGGTGATGTGTGTGGCACCGCTCCGCTGGGGCAGGGGCAGGCAGCAGGGACAGTCGGACAGGCCAGTGCGCGGTCGCTTCTTCAGCGCTGTGCAAAGGGGCCGACTACGACCGGTCGGGTCAGGCGTGTGGGTGCGGGCTGCTCGTCCTCGTCTGTCGCCGACCCGCTTTGTCGTCTCGTTGCAGGGTGTGGCGCCGGTGGGCTCTGTGCCCGAGTTTAATGTTTTTTTTAGAAGAGCAGCCGAAACTGTGGTTTACAAGCCAAGCATGTCTATCGAGAGGTAGGGGCATTTTCATCGGGCCGATCCAAACGATGATCGGTCCATTTTCGTCTGGTCTGTCCGGCCGGCCACGTCTAACGACGCGATCCATTTATCTGCGCCTGGGTCACAACGTTTTTTTTCCGAATTTCATACCTTCGCGCGTAGACTGGCAAAGTTCGTACTTCATTTACAAAATATTACATTAAAAACATGAAAAGGAAAAAATCTGGACCCGGCCCTAGCCCTAGCTACTGATGATCTCACCGCCGCCGGCGCCGCCCCGTCCATCTATGGATCGAGGTCGATGTATTCCGGCGGCATCTAGAGGTGGGCCAGCGGCAGTCCCGGAGCTGGTGCCGGTGCAGGTGCGCGTGCAGGAGGCGCTGGCTGGTCGATCACCTGGCCGGGCCACGCATCCGTCTCCGCCGGTACGGATGGAGTATACCACCCGGCGCGGGTGGAGCAGACCACCCCGGCGCGGGCGGAGCAGCCCACCCTCGTAGCGGCTGTGGTGTGGGCGGTGGCAGCGGCTGCCCCGCATTCACCTGCGCCACGAGGCCGGTGAGTTGGACGGCCTCCTGGTAGCTGTCCCACATGCGGTCCTCCTCCCTCGTGCAGGCCTGCTCGAGGAAGGCGTCCTCATCGTAACCCCGCGCTAGGACCTCCTGGTACTCCGAGGGCTGGTGCGGGACGGCGGACGAGGACTCCTTCTCCTCCTCGTCTTCCTCCTTGACGAAGAAGTGGAGATCATCATCGCCGTGGTTGGCGTTGGAGTGGTTGACAACGCCGTCGGGCTCGAAGGCGGGGAGGGTGTGGGACCCCCAAGGGTCGAACTCGCCCCAGTAGGAGCTAGCGCGCCGCATCGTGTACTCCCACTCGAGGAAGCGCTTCCAGAACGCCGGGTTGTGGTAGGCCTGGTCGTACCAAAAGGCCGGTGGGAGCTTGCGGATGCGTCGGGAAATCTCCTCATCTAGGGCCTTGCCCTCCTTCGGTGCGGGCGGCACCAGTGATACGTCGTAAATGTATCTATAAATTTTGATGTTCCATGCTTGTTTTATATCTACTTTCTTATATTTTGTCCATACTTTGGAGTATTTTTATACATTTTCTGAAACTAACCTACTAACAAGATGCCATAGTGCCAGTTGCCTGTTTTCTGCTGTTTTTGGTTTCAGAAAAACTAGTAAGGAAATATTCTCGGAATTGGACGAAGTGGCGCACTAGGGCGGCCACACCTGGGGGAGGCGCGGCCTGGGGGGCGTGCCACCAGGGAGTGTGGGCCCCTTGGTACTCCACCGACCTTGCCCTTCCGCCTATAAAAGCCTCCTAGGACGAAAACCCTAGGTACCCCGATCAAAATTCCACGAAAGAGTCTGTAGCCGCCGTCATCTCCATCCCTAGAACGGGAGGGATCTGAAGCTCTTCCTGACACCCTATCGGAGGTGAGAGATCACCCTGGAGGCCTTCTTCATCACCATGCCTGCCTCCGGTGTGATGTGTGAGTAGTTCATCCTTGGACTACGGGTCCATGTAGTAGCTAGATGGTTGGTTCTCCTCCTTTGTGCTATCATGTTTAGATCTTGTGAGCTCCGTTCATGATCAAGATCATCTATTTGTAATCCTACATGTTGTGTTTGCGGGGATTCATGGATATTGAGATGCTATTTCCGATTGATTATTGATTCTATCATGTCTATGTTATTTGTGATCTTGCATGCTTTCCGTTGTTAGTAGCTATCTTGGCCAAGTAGATGCTAGCAACTCCAAGAGGGAGTATTTATGCTCGATAGTGGGTTCATGCCTCTAGTAATCTGGGGAAGTGACAGGAATCTCTAAGGTACTAGATGTGTTGTTGCTACTAGGGAGAAAATAACAATCCTTTGTCCATGGGACAATCGTATTGTTTACTTTACACACTTTGCTTAATGCAATTATCTGTTGCTTGCAACTTAATACCAGAGGGGGTTAGGATGATAATCTGAAGGTGGATTATTAGTCATAGATGCAGTTGGATTACGGTCTATGTATAATGTTGTAATGCCCAATCAAATCTCATAGGAGTCAAGATGATTAGTATATGTGTGTATGCTTTCTCGAGTCTGTCAATTGCCCTGCTGTAATTTGTTCACCCAACATATCATCTATCTTAAGGAGAATCACCTCTAGTAAACTATGGAGCCTGGTCCATTCTTTTACCATTGATAAACCATCTATGTACTGTTTACTGTTTACTTTCTGCAAGCAATTACTATCTTCCACACAATACGTTTAATCCTTTGTTTTCAGCAAAACCGGTGAGATTGATAACCTCACTGTAAGTTGGGGCAAAGTTTTGTGGTTGTGTTGTGCAGGATTCCAAGTTGGAAACAACACCTTGGAGTTGTTTCCTTGCTCTTTTTGATAACCTTGGTTTCATAACTGAGGGAAAACTTGCTGCTGTGCTCATCATACCTTCCTCTTGGGGTTCCCAACGAGCTCGAATATATTTTGAGCCATCAAGCCTTTTTTCTGGCACCGTTGCCGGGGAGTCAAGGGCATCTTCATAAGGGGAGTCCCTCACAACCAATCTCTTTACTTTGTTTTTTTGTTTTGCTTAGTTTATTTTTGCTTTGTTTGCTTGTTTCTTTTATCAAAAACACACAAAAAATAGTTGTACTGGTTTGCTTCTTTATATTAAAAACACAAAAAATGACTACTCTTGAAAACACTAAGTTGTGTGACTTCACTAGCACCAACAACAATGATTTCATGTGCACACCTATTACTCCAGCTGTCCATGAAGCTACTTTCTTTGAAATTAAACCTGGTCTGCTCAATCTTGTTATGAAAGAACAATTCTTTGGTGTTGGTACTGAAGATGCTGCTTCTCACCTTAATAACTTTGTTGAACTTTGTGAGATGCAAAAACATAGGGATATAGATGGAGACATTATTAAGCTTAAATTGGTTCCTTTCTCTTTGAGAGGAAAAGCTAAAGAATGGTTGCTATCCCTAACTAGAAATAATATTGATTCTTGGACTAAATGCAAAGATGCTTTCATTGGAAAATACTATCCTCCTGCTAAGATTATATCTATGAGAAGTGAAATAATGAAATTTAAACAATCTGATAATGAACATGTTGCTCAAGCTTGGGAAAGAATGAAATCTTTGGTAAAAAATTGTCCCACTAATGGACTGACTGCTTGGATGATTATCCAAACTTTTTATGCTGGACTAAATTATTCTTCAAGAAATCGGTTGGATTCTGTTGCTGGAGGTACCTTTATGACCATTACTTTGGGTGCTGCAACAAAGCTTCTAGATAATATGATGGTTAACTATTCTGAATGGCATACTGAGAGAGCTCCACAAGGTAAGAAGGTAAATTATGTTGAAGAAACCTCCTCCTTGAATGATAAAATTGATGTTATTATGTCTATGCTTGTTAACGGGAAAGATCATATTGATCCAAATCATGTTCCTTTAGCCTCTTTGGTTGCTAAAGAAGAGCAAGTTGATGTGAACTTCATTAGAAACAATAATTTTAACAACAATGCCTATAGGAATAATTTTGGTAATAACAATTATAGGCCATATCCTCCCAATAATGGTACTTACGGAAATTCCTACAACAACAATAGAAGTGCACCTTCTGAACTTGAAATCATGCTTAAAGATTTTATTAGTAAACAAACTACTTTCAATAAAACTATTGAGGAAAAACTTTCTAATGCTGAAAAAAAATCCTCTTTGTCTGAAGCACAATCCTCTTTTATTAAAATGGCTGCTAAATCTGAAACTATAGAAAACCCCTTTGCTGCTACTAATGCCATACAAGTTAGAATTGATGAAAATGTTAGACTGTTAGCTGAATTACATGCTAAGTGGGAGAGAGAAGATGAAATTGCTAGAAATAGTAGTATTTGTACTATCACCACCACTAATGTTGATGCTAGCAAACCACATGAAGTCCCCATTCCTTTTGCAATAATGCCTAAAACCAATGGAAACTTTTCCAATAAAAATGCTGAAATTCTTCGAAATATGGGAAACAATAGCTCCACTATCTTGAATGGTAATTATGATTTTGATCTTGATGGTTGCAATATCTCTGAAGTAATTATGTTCCTACAGAAACTTGCTAAAAGTCCTAATGATAGTGCTATGAATATGGCCTTTACAAAACACATTACTAATGCTCTCATGAAAATTAAAGAAGAAAAATTGAAACATAAAGCTTCTATTCCTATGAAATTAGAAGATGGTTGGGAACCCATCATTAATATGAAAGTGAATCTCAAAGCTTTATGTGATCTTGATAGTAGTGTTTCTATTATGCCTAGAAAGATTTATAAAATGCTTGATTTGCCACCATTGAAAGATTGTTATTTAAATGTCCAACTTGATGATAATGCTAGAAAGAAACTCATGTGGAGTATTAATGATGTTCTTATTATGGTTAACAATGCCTATGTCCCCATTGATTTCTATGTTTTGGATGTTGAATGCAATGCTTCTTGTCCTATTATTTTGGGAAGACCTTTTCTTAGAACTGTTGGTGCCATTATTGATATGAAAGAAGGCACCATTAAATATCAACTCCCACTCAAGAAAGGTATAGAACACTTCCCTAAGAAGAGAGAGAAGATTCCTTTTGACTCTCCTATTAAAACAAAATTTGCTCTTAATGCTTCTTCATTTGAGAATACTTGATTCTTGCTTCTTATGCCTAGCTCAAATGCGTTAAAGAAAAGCACTCATTGGGAGATAACCCAAATTTTTAGTCAATAAATTTTTATTTTGTTGAGTCTTGGAAGTTATTGCCTCTATAATAGCCTCTCCTTATCCTTTTTGTGTGGTTTTTGTGCCAAGAGTAACCTCTAATGAGAGAGAAGTAAGACTTGAGAAAGTTGCTGTCCAGAAACAGATTTTTGTGCTTCGCTGTAAAAATTCGTGAAAAATCTTTATATGTCGGATTGATCTGTAATTTTTTGTGCTTCTGCCCCAGGTTGTTATCTAACTTTCGTTAGTTTAACACTTTTCGATTTCAGCAACAGAAGGTCTTCGAAAAAATCGGTTTTTACCCGCTAGTCTCTTTTGACAGATTTCTGCCATTAATTGCATTTGCCTCTTAATCTCTTTCTCTTTGAGTTCTCCTTGATCATTCAAACTTTTAAAAGGAATTGCTACAGTAGCTTGTGTTTTAATGGAAGTTTTACTTGTGTTGAAACTGAACCTAAAGACTTATTATCTTGAGTACACTAATGTTGCTAATGAAGATTGTGTGAAGTTTTGTATGAAGGAAATTTTAAAGTGTAGGGAAGAACAGTGTGATAAGATGAAGTATGGACAAAGGCTAAAGCTTGGGGATGCCACCTATGTCACCCCAAGAAATATTCAAGAAGTACAAGCGTCAAAGCTTGGGGATGCCCAAGGCATCCCCTTCTTCATCAATAAAAATCTTAGGTTTTCTTCCAAACACTTCATTTTTATTGTTTCATGCACAGTTGTGTTGTTCTTGGAGCATCTTTGTTTCGTTTTTAGTTTTCTTTTGCTTAGTTTGCTTAAATAAATTGGTTGGACCCCCGCATTCATACATAGATTCAAATATGTTGATTTGGATTGGAAAAGAGTAGGAAAGTTCATGCTTATAAGTGGTATAAAAGGAGTCTTGTTTTGGCTGTGGCCTAGACTTTATCATGTCATGTTTGATATTGCTTTGACTTTATGCTTAGTGATCATTGTTGTAGCATGACTTGTTACAAAAAATTGAGATTGCTTAATGTGCCTTGAAATAATCATGCATTGTTTTAGCATACAAAAGCATAATATTATGGTATTCTCCTTTGCTGATTTATTTGGATTGACTTGGCACATGCTCACACAGGGTTAAGACTATACCAAGTCACCATAGCCTCTATGATCATTTAGTTTTCGACTTGTAATATCACTTTATGCTTTAATTAATAATGTTTTATCGCTTTGCATGATTATGGCCATTATTGCTCTCTTAGTTGGTCGCTCCTAGTCTTTTGCTAGCCATTATTCCACTCATGCATCCAACTCCAAATAAAACCAAGTTATTCCAAAGAGTCCACCATACCTACCTATTAGCATTATTGCTATTCCAAGTATATTCATGTTTTTATCTACCTTCCGAATTAAACTTGTTATGTGAAAATTAGTGATTAAAGCTCTCACAAACTTGATGGCACACTTTACTTTCTTGCACTTAATAAACTTGAACCATTGTGCCCATCTATGTTGCGTATATGCTTGAATTTTGTAAGTTGTGAATTAGCAGAACCATGTTACCATGGGGAACGCTTTCAACATTGCACTTTATTTAGTTGATATCATGTTATTTTGCCTATGGATCCCGGCGGTGTGAAATGAAAGGGGAGCTTGTAAGGCTCATGGAGTTCGTATATGTGTTAGAGAAATGCCTGGGCGGCTAGTCTAAGCCATGCCTAATCATCGTGGAAATGTGCAGCATAACCATAGTGAGCAATCTGTGAAGCATCCTAAAAAAGGGAAAACCCTATGCAAATAGCATACAAAAAGATCGCTGAGATGCTCATTGTCTGCTTGCCTTGTCATTTTGATATGGGAAAGCTTCTGTATCATCGGGAAAGGGGTACCCCGTTGGCGGTTGTCTATGATACGCATGTACTTACAATGACAAGAACTTACCTGTGACTAAAGTTGAGTAGCATGAGGTTCGGTACTCGTAAGTAAGGGGCATGAGATTTTCAGCTCATAACTTGTCAGGCATATCCTCATATTTTTTCACTTTAACCTTAATCACCTAAATATTCTTATGATAGGGGCAATGAGAGCTAAAAGCTAATAAGTACCATAATTTTTGGAAGCTCTTTATGAAACTAGAATCCCCGCTTCCTTCTATGAAGGGCCTTTCTTTTACTTTTATGTTGAGTCTCCATCTTCTATCTTTATGCACCTATTAAGAGAGCATAGTGGTCATTCTTAGTTTAATGTGCATTGTCCCAAAACTTGTTGATTGATTCATAACTTTGATATTGCTTGTTCTTAAACTATTTGTATCTAGTCACCCTTATGAACTTCGAAGGTGTCCTATGCATTTATGTTTTGCTACACTATGAGGGACAAGCTGAATACGATTCTCATTATGTTTTCTATATGTGAAACAAACAAACGTCTTTCAAAGCATTGTTATTCATGAATCTTTTGTTTGTACCTTTTCACGTTACAATATAGTTGCTATGTCTTATTGTTAGAACTATATCTTTCATGCTATGTTAAAGTACTATTATCCCAGCTATCAATGTTTTATGAATACCTTGATCAAGATTGTGATGGTGCATGTCACCTCAAAATTATTCTTTTTTATCACCTACCTACTCGAGGACGAGCAAGAGTTAAGCTTGGGGATGTTGATACATCATAAATGTATCTATAATTTTTGATGTTCCATGCTTGTTTTATATCTACTTTCTTATGTTTTGTCCACACTTTGGAGTATTTTTATACATTTTGTGGAACTAACCTATTAATAAGATGCCACAGTGCCAGTTGCCTATTTTTTTGCTGTTTTTGGTTTTAGAAAAGCTAGTAAGGAAATATTCTCGGAATTGGACCAGACAAAAGCCAAAGTCAACATTTTACCCAAAGCAACACGGAGTCCAGAGGGGAGACGAAGTGGCGCACCAGGGCGGCCACACCTGGTGGCGGCGCGGCCTGGGGGCACGCCACCAGGGGGTGTGGGCCCCTGGCACGCCACCTCCATAAAATTAAATAGATGGTTTCCTTGCTTCTACTGGTTCGATAACCTTGGTTTCATAACTGAGGGAAAACTTGCTACTGTGATCATCATACCTTCCTCTTGGGGTTCCCAACAAGCTCGAATATATTTTGTGCCATCAACCGACACCCGCTCCCTGTTGAGGTGCCAACCCGTGGGGAGGTAGACATCATGGTGGGCGATGCCCCTCCTCTCCCTCCATCGCACTTTGCCATGTGGAAGTAGCGGCGGTCGCGGGATGCCCCCTCTGAAGGAAATATGCCCTGAGAGGCAATAATAAAGTTGTTATTATGTATTCCTTGTATATGATAGATGCTTATTTTGCATGCTATAATTGTATTGATAGGAAACGTCAATACATGTGTGTTTAATAAACAAAAAGGGTTCCTAGTTATGCCTATCTTATAGACTAGCTTGTTGATTAACAAGATGATCAAGGTTTCCTGATCATGGACATTGGATGTGTTAATAACAAGGTCACAACATTTGTGAAATGATGTGATGAACATTCATCCGAAGTATAGCATTACGATCAAGTCATTATGTTTATATTGCTATAACATCATACAATGTAGTTTTAGTCCTTAGACCATGAGATCATGTTAATTGCTAACACCGGAAGAGTATCTTGATAACATCAAACGTCACACCGTAACAGGGTGACTATAAAGGTGGGTTTAGTGCTATGAAGGTGTTATGTTGAGGCTCATGGATCAAGAGTGGAATTTGTCAATCCCGATGACGGATAGATATACTCTGGGCCCTCTCGGTGATATCACATTAAGATAGCTTGCAAGCAAGTGATGTGATCACTAGAATGTTATATCACGGGAACAAGAAAAGAGTGCATGTCGGTAACGAGATCAAACTAGGTATTTAGATACCGATGATCTAATATCGTACATGTATTATATCATGAGACAAAGGGATTAAATTACTAACGCTAAAGGTTCTCATGATCATAGAAGTCATCGTTGAATATGCAGGAGTCAGTATGGATCTCTAGGTCCCGTTTCTGATTATTGATCTGAGAGGAGTCTCAATCATGTCTGCATTATTTGCGAACCGTAGGGTGACACACTTAAGGGTTGCCAGACACCATTTAGGAGCACATATGTTCCAGACAAAAGGTTTGCAAAGCACAGGAAATGTTTCGATAGAAACAAGAATTGTTTCGATAGAAACCGGATTTGTTTCGGGTGAAATTGCAGAAAGTGGTTCTGCATGTGATATTGAAATGCTGCAAGGGGTTTTATGTGAATGTTTGTTATTTAAAGTAATTAACAAAATTCTGAATAAAATAAATAAAAGAGTTTTATTAATTGAGAGTGGCATTAAATTTGGTGGAAATTTAATGCATGTGAGTGGAACTTTGGGTGGAGCTTGAATTGATGTGAGTGGAGCTTCCACCACATGAATGAGGAAGAGGAGGGGGCTCCCTCCTTGGCTGCCGGCCATGGTAGGGGAGGAGTCCCCCCTCTCCTATAAAAGGCCCCCTCTCCTCCCTCACAAAGCACACCTCCTCGTGAAGGATCTCTCCCCCCTCTAGATATTCCCCCATGGTCTCGGATTAGCGAGATACATGTTCCCGGTGGCCTTGCGTCTGGAAGGAGTTGTTGCTTCCGCTGATTCGCTGGAGCGAGGAGGTGGAGGTTGTCTGGTGGCTTGAACGTGTGTGCAAGGACGGATGCGCTGCTGATTTGCGGCGCTCGGACTTCCACACGATCTTGAGATCGGCAAGTGTACGACTACATCAACCACGAGTTCCTACTCGTTAACAAAACTCGTTGTCTTCGAGGGTAAGTTCTCCATGGATGTATGTCCACCCGTTGATCTGTATCTAGTAGATAGATCTTGGCGTATAGTTCTCATCGTAGGAATTTTTTTTGTTTTCTATGATGCAGACCCAACAGTGGTATCGGAGCCTGATCTATGTGTAGGTGCTTTGCACGGGTAGTACACATATGTTTATATGTGGGCAATGATGATCATGTTATTGCATCTTCTATGTATTTTGGATATTGGTGGCATAGTGGGATGAAGCGTCCTGGACCAACCTTACATGTCATCGTACATGAGACCGGTTCCACGATTGACATGCAACTAGTTTTGCATAAGTGGCTAGCGGGTGTCTGTCTCTCCTACTACAGTCAATATCTGATTTACAACGAGTTGCTAATAACTTGGTTATCCTCATTGTGGTTCATGTTCGTAGGTAATACCGGTTCTATCTCCGAAAGCCCTAAGCCACGTAAAACTTGCAATTGATAAATTAGAGGCGTCTAGTTTAGATCGTTGCTGGGCTAGTGTCTTGATATGGTATTGTTGTAATTAGATGTATGATAGATACTCTTACAACTCACTTAACTTGTAAGTTCCATAGACCTTGGCCTTACACACAAAGGAATGATAGAGATCATACCACGATGCAAATGATAGAGATCAAATGCATGGACCATATAATATCACTTCACACATTAGATGTTAGCATCTTATATTGCTAGTTTGGCATTTTTGGTAGCATTATAAGATGATCCCTCATTTAGATATCAAGATAAAATGTGTTCTTCCTTAAGTATGCACCGTTTTGTGGATCGTGTTTTGAGGCATCACGTGATGATCGGGTGTTCTCGACTCTACGCTTTCATACAACGGGTGTAAGACAGTTTTACACACGCGAATACTAAGGTTCTTACTTGGCGAGCCTAGCATGTACAGACATGGCCTCGGAACACGGAACGAAAGGTTAAGCATGATTCATATAGTTGATATGATGCCCATATAGATGCTCGCCTTTGAAGCTACACCGACTCACGTGATGATCGGACTTGGTGTAGTGGATTTGGTTCATGTAATCACCAAAAAGGACACGAGGGATGTCGTTTTTGAGTGGGAGTTCATTAGTAATTTGGGTTAGTTGAACTCAATCTATCATAAACTTAGTCTAAATATACTTTACAAATTCTGTTGTAGATGGCACCACCTGCTTTTAATTTCAATGTGTTCATGGAGAAAGAGAAGCTTGCTGCGAATGGTAGCAACTACTGGGCTATGAATTTGAGGATTCTCCTCACTGCTGCACAAAAGCAATATGTGCTAGAGGCGCCGCTAGGCCCCCCAGCAGCTCTTGATGCCCCTGACGAGGAAAAGAACGTCTATATAACTCGTCAGGAGGACCACAACTTAGTTCATTGCGGCATACTGTATGGGCTAGAGCCAGAACTTCGAAAGCGTTTCGAAAATGGCAGTGCCTTTAATACCATGGGAGAATTGAAAATGATTTTCGATACCCATGCTGCCGTAGAGAGTTATAATGCTTCTGAAAAGTTCTTTAGCTGCATGATGGAGGAGAACAACTCCGTTAGTGAGCATGTACTCAAAATGTTTGGGTACGCCGATAAGCTTGTGTCGTTGGGAATAACGATTCCCATTGACTTAGGCATACATCATGTTCTCCAATCTCTGCCACCTAGCTACAAGAGCTTCGTGATGAACTATAATATGCAGGGCATGAAGAAGTCTCTCCTCGAGCTTCTGTCAATGCTTAAGACTGCAGAAGTGGAGATTAGGAAAGAACATCAAGTGTTGATGATCAATAAGACCACCGGTTTCAAGAAGGACAAGAAAGGAAATTAGAAGGGAAAGAAGGGCGGCGAATCTGTTGCCGCACCTGAAAAGAAACTCCGAGCTGGCCCTAAGTCTGATACGGAGTGCTACTATTGCAAGGGGACTGGCCATTGGAAGCGCAACTGCCCCATGCATTTGGCGGACAAGAAGGCCGGCAAGGCAAACAAAGGTATATGTGATATACATGTTATTGATGTGTACTTGACTATTACTCGCAGTAGCACCTGGGTATTTGATACGGGATCGGTTGCTAATATATGTAACTCGGTTCAGGGGCTACGGAACAAGCGACAACTAGCAAGGGATGAGGTCACGATGCGGGTTGGCAATGGATCAAGAGTTGATGTGATCGCTGTCGGTACGCTGCCTCTCCATGTGCCATCGGGATTAGTTATAAACCTGAATAATTGTTATCACGGTTGCCTCTGACTTGATGCCGCCGGTCAGGCTGTCGCCCGCACCTATGAATCGCTACGACGGTTGCGTCTGAATCGGTGTCGTGGTTGCCTCTGACTCGCCATGGATGCTGACGAGTGGGCCAGTAGGGCGCGCGGGGGAGGACACGCCCTCGACCCTCCCGTGTTTGGGCTGATGCAACGGTCGTGCAAATTAGGTGTGCCGATGGGTCTGAAGGGGATCCGCAGTAGAAAACAAAAAAAATTCCTATGTTGGAACCCCAAAAACTGCCTAGGATCTCTCTATGTAGTAATGCGGTAATGGCCAATGCAATAGAGAATACATACCCTTGTAGACCGTACGCGGTTAACGTTTCGAGGGGAACGTGGTTGACGTAGTCGTACTTGTAGCCGACCTCAAGGTCGCGAAGATCCTCGCAGGTCACCCCTTGCTACTTCTTCATCGTGCAACAGCTCCAGCTCACGACATTTAAGCGCACCAAGTGTTGCGCCTCGTGTCTTCATACACATCCGGTGCATGATGAGACCTTCGGCTCTCCGATCCCGCCGGGAGTGCGGAAATTGATATCCGGCTAGGAATCCCTGCAGTGCAACAGTGTGCTGTAGGTGTGCCTTGTTCGCACAGCCCAAACTTGGGGCCATGGTCACAAGGGCTAGAGAGAGAGGGAAGGAGGAAGTCAACCAAAGAACTTCTCCAAATATTGGTGTGTTTCATCCCACCCATGGGCACCCCTTTATATAGGCTAAGGAGGTATTCCTTTGTCAAAGGCTAAGCCATGTGGGACTAAAACTAAGGGAAAAGGGGCAAAAAGAAAAGGGGCAGCCGGCTGGGCCAATAGGTGGCCGGATGGGCCACCTCGCCGGACCTAGCCAACAGCCCACAGTGGCCAGCAGCTATGGCTGCCCACAGCCAGCGCGAGTAGGCCGGTGTGCCCACTCCGCGGCCCAGTAGCGCGCTGCCCCACACGGCAGCTAAGGCCACCCGGGTGGGCCGCCCTGGTACTCCTGTGGCCCGTCACGCGGCAGCGGCCGCGGCCTGCTCGGCAGGCTGTCTCCCCCGCGCCCCCGCGTGGGCCGGGGTCGAATTGGCCGGCCCGACAGCCGTTTGGCTGTTGTTTTTCCTTTTTCTTTTTTCTGCAGCTTTTCTCTTAGGCTATTTCCCTCCGAGGATTTCGCCTAATATGAAAGTTGCTTTATAAATCTTAATCTAAATATTATTTAGTATATATTAATTCATAATTAACATATAATAAATGTATATTTAAATTCCCATTTATTCGAAAACACTTTTCCGGTCTTTTTCTTTATTCCTTTCTCCGAACAACTTCGGATCTCTCTGCGGAACATTTCCGGCTTTCTCTTTCTCTTCTGTGATCCCGTCTTACGAATGATCGCTCTCATCGTACCCTTAAGTGTATCCCCTCACGGCTCGGGAATGCTCTAGACATTATATAAATCAATGATCAATAGAGGGACCAGGGATATCCATATGACCCCTATGCATTCCTGATGACAATGTCGTTTGAACTGGTAAATGTAGCATCCATATTCCTTTTGTTTCTCGATACGACTTGTCCGAGATCCGATCATTGGTATCACATACCTTGTTCAATCTCGTTAACAACAAGTTCTGTTTTCTTGTTACCGAGATATTACATCCCCGTGACCGAGTCAAATGTTGCAACATATATGGATGTAATCTCACCAAGCTGACCGTATGTATCTTTACCCGTCATGTGGGCAAACAAATCCTGCTCTTGACATATATTGCCTCTACGGTTCCTCCAAGTACCTGAACACACCTTTATAACCACTGTATTACCAAGTGGCGCTTGATGCTATCTAAGCACTCTCGGAAGACAGTGATTGATATATCCTCACGGTCCAAGGAATTAGGAGTCTATAGTTGTTGCAACAATGAACTATATGACTTGATCGTGTTGCAATCCTTCGAGGAAAGTCCATCACATCATTCTCCAATGATATGACCCTGTTGTCAATTGGCATAAATGCCCATGATCTTGAAACCCAGATCATCCTCATGACCAACGAACTAGTATGAATAGAGGCTACTAGGGACTTGGTTGTTTCATACCACACCTGCTCGCATTTTACTCATGTAAACCATATAACATATGTGTTTATAGATCATGCATGCTCATGGGAAACGTCATGTCCATGTTTTGTTTTACCAGATCATTATGTCTTTTTGCAAATCGTATAATGGGTCAAAGCATTTGTTTGGTAACAAGGTGAGACTTTGTTTCTAGTGTTTATAATGACGGTTATTTTCACTGTTGTCATCTAAACTTCAAAACACACTTTGCTATCCTTTGTGTATATACTGTAGTCATGGCAGCAGAACGAGGCCGGATTCCAAGAGCCTTTAGTGACTTTAGATCAACCTCGAGGGCTTTCTCATGGGCACTGTGCCCTGGGACACATCATTCTATGTTAAAAGCAAACTAGCCCCGCCATAACATTATACATCACATCAGATGGAGCATTTATACTTCTATATCTATGTAGATCCTAGTGCCTGAATGCATCTATGACACTTACATTGCTTCTTGCCATTTATGGACAAACTTAATTCTGGTTCAGTGATCAACTTAGGAATCACTTAAAGACACATTATTACAGTTAAGACTTTGTCCTACCAACCAGAACCTCGAGTCACATTACGTCAAGTATACAACACGGTTGTATGGAAGAACCTATGACTGAGGCATATGAGATGCAACACATCTCTTTCTTTCAACCATAGTTGCAATACTAACTCAATGCTTCATACAGTAAGAACTTCTTTCTTACCTTGTTCCATTCTGAGCTTCTTCAGAATCTTGCTTAGGACATTCTGAACATCTTTCAGAATCAAGTCCAGAAAGCATTCGACATTCAGTGTTTATTAAACTCACCAATCTATCTCGACAGATCTTATTGTTTAATAACTTCAACTTCATCCTTATTGACCTATTTAAATGTTATTAACACCAATCTTATCATTCATATATGTCGTCCACATATCATAGAATGATTTCACGCTCCCACTCAAATATGTCATTCATGTTTGAGATCTAGGGATTTCACTTAGCTCCCACTCAAAATATGCCAGCTACATATTATGAATTAGCCAAGATGATTTGCTCCCACTCAAATCTAGGTCCTCTCAATAATCTTGGACATTCCAAAATTCTTTGATCACCATCAAATCAAGAATTCCACTAACGAGATTTCAATGACCATTCATTTCTCCCACTTAGGTCCATCACGCTTCTTTGTATTTTGTAGGTATGTCTTGTTCAAAACATGACAAGTGAATCAACAACATAATTCCACGAATTTGTAGAATATATATTTGAATCCTACTTTGTTTAGTAAAAGTATTCGCTAAAACTTTATGATCATTATCATTAGTTTCTCCTCTACTTGTAGAGTTTGGTTTCACGAAACAAATTTTGCTGCGCCACTGAATAATCCGGAGGTAAGGTCTAATACCTTGTTTTAATCTTTTACTTTCTTCCACCTGTATATTCATCAAGACACGTCAACTTTGGACAACAATAGGTTTGCCCCTTTTGTGGAAGATGCATTCATACCTTCCTAAAAATGCTCTACAAAGACTTGTTTATTCGCCACGATTTCGACTTATCGAAATCTCCAGAAACTCGAACGTGGAATAACTCTTATGGTGTTGTTTCCATGAATCTTTAGATGTTCCTTTGTATTTCAAATGAGTGTTTTCTTATTTTGATCTCTAACTCTAAATGACAACTAAAACCCCGATAAGAGATAATGTTATGCCATATGTATTAAATACAAAATGATTATGATGTTTTAGACATTTCAACAAAGTTTGAATTTGTCCAATTATCATAATTTGTGAAACATATTTCACAAGTCCCTTTTATGTTAAACTTAACTTGAATACTTTAGTCATGTTGATCAAATCGAAGAGACTTCGTATTCTTGTTAATTTCAATATCCTCCTTTTTGTTGAGAACTCATTTGAATAATTCAAATCATTTCAAACTTCATGTTTCATTAATTAAATACGCTTATTCACTTAAGTCCACAACTAACAAATGATTTCCACTACTTGTTGAAAATACGATACATCATTATGTATAAGATTCAACATTTCTTCGCATATCACCATTTTACCAGAATGCGGAGTTTTAGTCATTCTGCCCACCGAGGCATGGTTTTGCAAAGTCTCTAGATTAAGCATCTAGGACCCCGATCTTCATTTACAATGAAGAACATGCAATAACCAAAATGACTTAAACTATAGTGTCATTTCATTATTTAAACTTTGGATATATTTTAGCATTCTAATCCTTTATAAATGCTTAAACTATTATCATTAACATAGTGATGAGAATAACTTATTTATAATCGTAATGTAACCATAGCGGTATTGTTCATACGAATAGTTACAACCCAGTTTGTACTATTCTTATGAATAATTGTCTCGCCAAAAGCAAGACATGCAAACTAGGATTACAAAATTATATTCAAGTCCACTAATCCAAATGACAAACTTTGAGGAAAGAGGTGATGTCGGCCATTAACTGTTTTGCTTACCGTCATCAAGTCACATTGCCTCAAATTCAGCAATTCTCAAGCAGATCATCATGTTTTCACAAAGCAGGACAAGTATCAAATACTTTGTAAACTGCAACAAGTTTTGCAAGAACCACATTTATAATCTATATATCTTACATATACCTTTTTCATCCATGACCTCCTTTTGCAATCAAGCCCTTCTAAGAATTCTTAACTCTAATGCAAGTTCACCAAGTGATTTTCCAAATATCCCTTTTCATCCATGATGGAGGAAAACCCATCCAACGGCTCATACTCTATGTGCCTTATTTTGTAGAATACAAAATGTAGCCCAACTCTCCATCGAATGGAGAATGGCTTATTGGATGATTATGGAGAAAACACAAACATTCCAGAGTCATCGAATTATCTCCTAATGGTTATTGTATTAAGAAGAGAAGATCACCTTTTACAAGGATATCCCTCAGGCGTGGGTATTAATCTATGAAGTTGGACCCTTTTTCTAAGTTCCATATTAAGCAATATATTCCCATGGTCGCAAAGGAGCTCAATGGGATAGGACAAAATCTACTAAGATATTTGCAAATAGACATCTAGACTAAGTTCATAATAAGGGATCAATTTATAATTGGTCTCCACTAAAATTGTCATCCCCTGGACGATTTTAGTGATCACATGATCCCTATCCTCTGCACCTCCCCCGATCGTCACGACCATCAGTGTAGTATCAAAGGTAGACATTCACTAATGTCAATCACATCATCCATGTGACTCATGCTCGATCTTTCGATCTCTTGTGTTCCGAGGCCACGTCTCTATAACATGCTAGGCTCGCCAAATCTAACTTGTGTGTATTCGCTGTGCAACATGGCTTACACCCACTATATGCGAACATAGATATGTCTGACACCCGCTCACCACGGGTCACCTCATACCGAAGAACTTTCTTGGTGGTGCACACACAAGGGGAACACGGAACATTGGGATTATCTTATTTGCTACCGTTGAGTATCTTAATACTAGCACACAATAAGATGTAAAACAGATATCAACATCATATGTATATTGTGATATGATATGGTCCTTTTTGCGCCTTGATCTCCATCGAGCGCTTCGACATGATCTCCATCTTTCCCTTGGTTTGACGCCAAGTCCACGACGCCTCCACCAGGTCGTCCATCGGAACGATGACTATTACTATACTACATAGTAATAGAAAAGTAAACTACTTTACCTTCGCAACGACCAATGCCATATCATAATCACATGCCCCCCTGCAAAATAAAGTTAGACGCCTCTACTTTATCTATTGCAAGTTTTACGTGGTTGTTGGGTGACGAGGGTTTAGTTTGTGAATGCCCATTGTTATGGACTTGGGTTTTGGAGAAGGAGGGAGCACTGGAGGCATCAAACGGCTAGCAAACAAGCACACAAGGATGCAAGGTTTACCCAGGTTCAAGCCTCATAGAGGTCCCTACTCCTGCTTGTCTGCTCTTGGAATTAACGAAGGAATCGAAGATTACAGGGGCGCAGATGCAATCTGGCGAGAGTTGTGGAAACTAGGGTTGTGATTATCCTCCTCACCACCCCTCCTAGCCTTTATATAGATAGGCTAGGTATCGGGTAGCAGGTCGAGTCGGTTACAGATTAGGGTTCGTCTTTTGAACTTTCTATCTAGAGCTTCTTCTTGCACCACAAGCAATCGTAGAGTCCGTGGGTCACCCGAATTCTGTATTGGGCCTTGGCAACCTCATGGGATTCTGCCGTATCCAGACCGTATATGTCAAACTCGAGTACCTGTAGGGTATACCCATGTCAGTAGCCCCCGAGTGTCCAGTGGAATCATAGATTCGACTAGAGACTTTATGAAGTATTTTGAGTGCATGATTGGGTACTTTTTCGAGTGTTCTGTTTGTGTCATAGGGATTGTTGATATACGTGCCTGATTTATCCGATGTATCGGTATCAGTTAACTGCCTTAGGGCAAAACAACGCAATCTACTCAAACTCGATTCCCCGGACTCGAATTCGGAAAAGTGCTGGCGTAATTCGACTCAGGCCACGGAGGTCTTACAGGAGTCAAATTCCTGTGTATAAATGTGAGCACTCGATGTGTCCGTCAAGACATGTTCATCGTACCTGCAGGTATGGATATATTTCTGGTAGTGCATAGCAGATGCATTGCTAGGCCTTATTCAGGTCTTATCTTCACGCTGCAAGCACGACATCTCAATTTTTGTCATCATGGAGATGATTCGGGTGGCCCAGGAGACGTAATATCTTTGTACGGAAAAGATGAGGCAGAGTCGCCATAGCATTCGAGTGTGGATGTTATCGACACACAATACGATGTACAAGGAAAAATAATCATAGGATGCGCGACCAGCGCTCCCTAGGGGAGTAGCCCTCGAGTGCCTATTCGAGTCATAGACTCGAGTGGGGACTACAAACATTTGCGACTGCTGTCATCTTTGGTTGCTTGTTTCAGTCGAATATGCTTCCAGCGCTCCCTATGGGAGTAACCCGTAATTCACAATCGAATCATTGATTCGAGTGATGGGTTTGTCTTGAATGTTCATACACCTGCAGAAAAATTCTTTTCGAGTGCGCAGCCAGCGCTCCTGTTAGGAATAGCCCCCGAGTGCTTGGTTGAGTCGAAGACTCGAGCAAGGACTAAAGTAGTCAAAATCTTCTGCTACTGGAATCAATGACATTAGTGCTGACGATGCGATGACCTCAGTTGCCCGCGTGAGCGGCTTTGACAGGACGTGACGAGCGGTGGGTCCCACTTTCTAACTTCGATTTGACTGGGCGTGTGTAATCTTCTATTTTAACAGCGTCTTCTCGATTTCCACGCGTAATGGGAATAGTGGGAGACGGTTCGTGGTTCAGCTTCGCCACGTGTCGATGGCGATGCGCGCCACACGTCTAGTAGGGTTTATGCTACCCGTTGGATGGCATCCGTGAGGAGGTTAAGTAGCAGCGTAGCTGCGGTAATTTTCCCCATTTGTCTTCTTGCTCGTGCCTCTTTCGCCATTGCTGCTCTCTCTACTTCCTTGCGCACTTCCTCTTCGCGGCACTGGACCAGCTCCATGTCTTCCCGAGTTATTTTCTCCGTTTGCACCGCCATCGAAAGATGGGTAAGAAGAAGGGAGGTGCCGCCGCTGGATCTGCGGCCACCATTGCCGCCACCAAGAAGAAGGGCGGTACCACCACCATGGCCACCAGTGCCGCTGGCGCTGGGAAGAAGAAGGGTGCGGGCACCCGCGTCACCAATGGCGCCTGGCGAGCATCCATCATCAATCCTTCCGAGCTACATCTTCATTGTCAAGATGGAGTTCTTCCACCCGCGGAAGACGACTCACGAGTGCCCGGCAACGAGGTAATCCCTTGTCCTCCTTCGGGTTTCCAAGTGATGTTCCTTGCATTCATCATCTGAGGCCTTTCTCTCCCCCTGCATCCTTTCTTCAGGGGTCTCCTTTGTTTCTATGGGCTCCAGCTGCACCAGCTGTCCCCAAATTCCATTCTCCACATCTCTTGCTTCATCACGCTTTGCGAGTGCTAGCAAGGAATCGAGCCACACTTTGGCCTCTTCAAGAGGCTTTTTAAGCTGAAACGTCAATCGGCATCTGGTTCGGTAGTCTACGACATAGGAGGCTACGGAATCCATGTCGACTCCTCTGCCGTCTACTTCGACATCAAGCTCACCGCATCTGTCCAAGGGTGGAGAGACAAGTGGTCCTACATCCACGACCAAAAGGCTGATGGAGAGCACTACAGACTCACGCCCTTTGATCCCGCGGCGACTTGCAAGAGGAGGCGCTCCTGGAAGAATGTCGTGATGTCTGGCGAGTCCGAGGAGACAGAGGTGCTGTATAAGTGCGTATGCGACCTCGAAAGCCTCATAGGCAAAGAAGAGGGTGGCGCCACTCTCATTCGCACGTGGTTGAGCCGTCGCGTCAAACCTCTGCAGGCCAGAGTCCACCCAATGTACTGCTGGGCTGGTGCGAGCGTTGTCACTCGCATATCTGCCGATGGCATTTCTGCGGGTGAGGTAGACAGGAGACTGTGATTGGTGAACAAATATACCGCCAAGGAGGATCTCCCGGGCGAACCAGTCGTGTCTCCTTTCGACACCTCTAACCCTCCTCCTGAGGTAGAACTGTACTACGAAGTAGTTTCTTTGTCGATTGCCACCAAGCGCTTGATATATAACGATGCATCTTCTGATTGCAGGACTGGAGCATGGCTGCCAGTTTACCTCCTCAGCCTGAAGGGATTATTCCTTGCAAAGCATAGGAGGAGGACGAGTCAGGGTCTACAGTCCCCATGGAGTAAGAAGAGGAAGCCCCCCGAGTCCGCTGATCACGGAACCCACAAACATTCCCGCAGTGAGGACTCGAATGCGTCCTCTCCATCGATGCCGGAGGATTCTCCTGCTGCTGTTGTAGAGGAGCCCATCCCTACCATTCCTTTCCGTGCAGTGGCTCCTCCTGCTCGGAAGAAGCCGCGACTTCTGAAGGAGTCGTCGGAGGAATCCTTCGACCTTGATAAATTTAACTAGTGAGTATTGCCTTCGCGAATGCGACTTGCTTTCTTTTTTGGAGTTGCTTTTTCTAAAGTTTTTTGCTGGATGTGTTTTGTAGTCAAGCGGCATCGTCATCTTCTGACGACGACCAATTTTTGAAAGAGTCCGGAGTCGCAGACTCCCTGGCCAAGGAGGTGGCCGAACGGTCTCCTTCTCCTTCAGTGGTGGCTCACTCCGGGAACAATTCTTCGAGTTCCCCGCAAGCTGGAGAACACCATATGGTTGCCTGGACGACTGCGTGGCAGTCATCTTCGGAGTCCCTAGAGGATCACGTAAGAGTCCTTTTTGCTGTTTTGGCAGTCGAATTTATACTTTGTGCTGCCACTGAACCTTTGTTTTCCTTTTGATGCATCTTATTGTGAAGGAAGCTACTCGCCTGGCGGAGCAAGTCCTTATCATGGGTCGACAGCATGCTCTGCTGGACAATCGCCACCGTGTTGTCGAAGGTTAGTTTTGGCTTCGTCTTTGCCTTCATGAAATTTATAAATTCGATTGATGATACACCCTGTGCTTTGTAGTTGAGCACAATGGACTTCTTCGTCGTGCTGCTTCCCTCGAGAAGGCGCTTGCCACGGCGGTGAAGAATCGCGACGAAGCAGTCGCAGCTCTAGAGGAGTCGCAAAAGCGCGAAGAGAATTTGCGCGCTTCCACTGCTGAAAGGGAGAAGTTGTTCGAAGAACAACTTTTCTCGATTGCCAAGGCCCTCTCAGGTAATTGTTAGCTTTGATGTTGCATTGCTCCTTGTTTGATGTCATATTGCTGTGCTAACACCTTATGTATGCAGATGCCGGTGGCCTTAGTTTCAACGTCCAGTCCCTTCGCCACGCAGATGCATTGGCTGGTGCCGTGGCTGCAGTCGAGGACCGCGACGTTTCCCTTCAGGGGACGTTAATGAAGGCCAAGGGAGTGCTCAGTCGTATCCGTGAGGATCTAGCTCCCAAGGCTGAGCTGATTAACAACCTTGAGGACCTGGTGGAATCCCTTGCTGGGGTTATTCCCATGGACTTCAAGAACTCCCAGCGGTCTATCGGTGCTACCATGGCACCCGCGATGGCACATGCCCATGGCGTGGAGTTGGATCCCTCTGTGATCTCCAAGGTGATGCCCGTCGATGCAGATGGCCAATAGGTAGTGTTTGCTTCCTTCGCTACTGGTTTCGGTAAGTATGGGCCACAAATCATCGATACAGTCACAAGATATTCTGCGGAGCTGCAACGAGCGAAGAAGGCGGTGAAGACTGCAGCATCAGGGGCTACCACCGGAAAGTCTATGGCATCAGAGGCTGCCACAGATTCGATGAGGCCTCCGAAGTCAAAGTCCAAGTCAAAGAAGCATATTGCTCCTTAGTTGCCAATCTGTAATAGTTGTAGTTGCCTTTTTTTTGAAACTATGCTTTGTGGGAGTGTCCCTGTCGAGACTTTGCTGTGCTTGAATGCATTCATGCTTTTATCAATGTATTCTTGGTCCCTTATTTTCTTCTTGCTTGATAGTGATATGGTACGTCGAGTGGTCCTCATGACTCTCCTCCCGCCGATGAAACCACGGCGCAGCCGCGTTCAAAGGTGTAGGAACTGTCATTGCTTTCACGATTGTGCGGCCGCATTAAGCAGTTGGAGCGCGAGTTGCCCATCGTCCGTGGTAGCGTGGATGTGTGGAAGTCGAAGGCGGAGAAGGCCACCGCCCGTGAGAAGTATCTCTTGGAGGAAGTGTCGCAGTTGAATGAGCAGTTCAAATGTTAGCTTTCTGCCTTCTCATCTTTTCTTTTAGTCAGTCGCGGTGATTCCTTGTCTTCACACTTTGCCATTTGCTTGGTGTAGTTGTCAGCGCTCGTCATCCCCAGGATGAGAAGGACCGGGTTTCCATTCGAATGAATAACCTGACCCAGGAGCAACTGCAGGTGAGTGGGTACTTTTGGGTGGATCACGATCGTGTGATCGCACTTGCGACACTGCAGGATCGTTCTTCTCGAGTACTTCATTATTTGAAGAAGGCGCAATCGTGCCTTAGGCATATTTATCAAATGATGTTTCCACTGGACGCCGTCCCTTCAAGCCTGTTGGCTCTTCTGGTGAAGTTTCAAGATTTAAGTGTGGTCCGCGAGTGCATGCGGCAGCAGTTGGAAGCTGGTGCTAAGGCTGCGTTGTCGCTGGTGTGACTGCATAGGCCAGATGTAGATGTTGCGTCTGTTGCCGCCGCCTCCGCCAGAAGGTATGACCTGGAACATGGTTCGCACTATCAAGCGGTTGATCGGCTAGCAGAGGACATTGTCGATTTCTTCGAGGAGCAAACGAACGTTCTTCTTTTGCAGCAGTAGCATGATTTGTATCCTGCACATAATTGTATAAGTGTTGTAAAGTTTGTATGATTATGTTGGGTGTAATTAATTTCCATTGATATGTGAAGAGCGTGCTAGCTTGTATATTTTGCAAGTGAATTGTACTCTATAGTTCCTTTTTGTTAGCCTGACTTGTGTTTATCTCAGCACCTTACCAACCTGTCAGGTGCATTGCAACTGGGTTGGTGTTTATCAAGGGTTCGATTGATGTTGTGTCAGCTACTCAGGATACTGCGATTTGTTTGTAGAACAAAAGTGTAAAGGGTGACGCAGCGCCCGAGTGATAAAATTGCAAGAAAATAAGGAAAACACGGAGTTTTGGGGGCACTTAGCTTTATTTATTCGTAGAATAGTACGAGTTACAATGTGTGGCTAAGTATCCTGGCTGAATAGCCTTATTTGTAATGTAAGAAACGACTAGGGGTAGAAGCAACGCAGCTACGCGACGTTCCAAGGGTTGGAGTATGCGACTCCTGTCTCGAAATATTTAAGGCGATAGGCGCCACCTGGGATTACTTATATAATCACGTACGGTCCTTCCGAAGGGGACTCGATCTTGAGATGCCTTGTTGCTTCAGTCGTAGGACTAGGTCTCCTTCAACGAAGGATCTAGGGCATAGCCTTCTGCTATGGTAGTTGTGGAGGCTTTGCTGGTAGATCGTTGATCTCTCCGCTACGACTTCCCGTGCCCCGTCAAGGAGGTCGACGGAGTCTTCGAGTGCAAGAGTTGACTCCTGCTTGCTGTAAGCAACCACCCGTGGGGCTTTGTAGCGTACTTCTACGAGTAGCACCGCTTCAACACCGTGCACCATGAAGAACAGAGTGTATCCCGTGGCGCTGTTTGGAGTTGTACGCATGCTCCAAAGAACTGATTGTAGTTCGTCTGGCCAGCAGCCAGCGGCTTGTTCGAGTGGTCGAAGGAGTCGCTTCTTGATTCCACCGCAGACAAGGCTGTTGGCCTTTTCGACTTGACTGCTGGTCTGCGGGTGAGCCACCGAGGCGTAGCTTATGTTGATTCCTAGGTTTTCGCAGAATTCCTAGAACTCCTTAGAGGTGAAGTTCGTCCCATTGTCCGTGATGATGCTATGTGGCACTCCAAAGCGGTAGACAATGGACTCGAAAAACTTGGCAATACTGGCCCCTGATTGATTTGTCACTAGCATGGCCTCGATCCACTTGGTGAATTTGTCGACTACAACCAAGAGGTAGACATAACCTCCTCGCGAGGATTTTGGGAGCTTGCCGACCATGTTGAGTCCCCATTGCGCGAAGGTCCAACGCAATGGTATTGGCAAAGTTCCGTGCCAGGTGCATGAGGTTTCTCTGCGAATCACTAGCAAGCGTTGCAGCGCTGGACGATGTCCTTGGCGTCGCGCATGGCCGTGGGCTAGTAGAATCCAGCTCGTAGAGCTTTGGCAACGAGGGCGCGACTGCTAGCATGGTGCCCACAAGTGCCTTTGTGGATATCGAGGAGGACGGATCTTCCGTCCCCGTTGGAGACGCATCGTTGAAGTACTCCTGTGATGCTGCGCTTGTACAGTTCGCCGTTGATGAGGGCGAATGCCTTGGATCGTCGCACGATGTGTTGCGCGTCAGTCAGATCATCTGGCAGCCTCTTGCTGAGTAGATATGTGATGTAGGGTTGTGTCCAAGATGGCTCGATCATCATGATGCCCATTGGTCCTTCGACTCCTGTATCAAGCTCCAGGTCGTCGAGTGCCATTGGCTCGTTAGGTGGCGTAGCCCCGAGTCCGTTGACATGCTTTCTTTCTTCTCTAGAGCCTTGGGCTTGATGGAGCGCTCACAGATGCGCTCGAGAAATACCCCAGGTGGTATGGGGGCGCAGTTGGAGCCAATATTAGCGAGTAGATCTGCCTCTTCATTGCTTTCGTGGCCCACGTGTCACAGCTCACAGCCGTCAAAGTCTCCTTCGAGTGTGTCGTAGAGGTCGGGATAGGCGATCATGTTGTCGCTTAGTGCGTCGCACTCGTGCATCGTTTGGTTGACCACCAGTTTGGAGTCACGGTAGATGATGAGCATTTTGACACCGCAGGCTTTCGCCATCTGCATCCCATGGATTAGGGCTTCGTACCCAGCTTCATTATTGGAGGCGGTGAATTACATTCGCAGAATGTATTTCATCTTGTCTCCTTGGGGTGATGTCAGTATGACAACTGCGCTAGCTCTGTCCTTTCGCTTGGACCCGTTGAAGTGCATTGTCAAGAGGTAGGACATATTTGGCTTGTCGGGGATCTGGTTCTCCATCCAGTGTACGAGAAAGTGCGGGAGAACTTGCGACTTGATCGCGTCGTGCTTTTCACATGTGGTGTCTCATGGAGACAATTCGATTCCCCAGAGCGCGACTCGTCCTGTGGCGTCAGGGTAATAGAGTATATGCTTGAGTGGGGTGTCGTTTACCACCACGATTGGGTGCTCCTGGAAGTAGTGGCGTAGTGGCCTGGCTATCATGAAGACGCCATACGCCAGCTTCTAGTAGTGTGGCTACCACTGTTTTGTTGGTGTGAGCACCTCGCTGAGGTAGTATAATGGACGCTGGACCCCGTGGACTTTATTTTCTTTGGCTCGTTCCACCACGAGGACCGTGCTGACCACCTAGTTGGTGGCAGAGATGTAGAGCAGTAGTGGTTCCTTTTCGCGAGGCGTCACCAGTACTGGCGAGTGATACGTCCATTTTGCATCACTATTCTATGTCTTAATTCACTATTATTCATTGATATATTTCATATTGAGAGGTGATACTTATGTTATTTCATCTATTTTTGCATGGTTGATGACTTTTGGAGCATGGACCGCTGCAGTCAGGATTCTGATGGAAAAGGTCCTGTTTGGAGGCAAAATTCGCAAAGATCAGAAAATCTAGGAAAATATACGGAAAATCCTATTTTTCCAGAAGACTAAGGATGCCAGAAGATGGAGTGGAGGTGGGCCACAGGGGGCCCACACCACCCCATGGCGCGGGTAGGCCTAGGCCGCGCCTGTAGGTGGTGTGGCCACCCTAGCCCACTCCAGCCTCTCCCCTCTGGCGTATATCAACCTCCCGAAACCCAAAGACTCGGGGAGCGACCACATAAAGATTCCGCCGCCTCTGCGGGGTGGAAAACACCGAGAGAGAAAGATCTCTCCGGCAGACAGATTTCTGCTGGGGGTATTCCTTCCCGGAGAGGGGAGATCGTCGCCATCAACACCACCATCAAGCTAGACTTCATCGGGATCACCACCATCATCATCACCATCAGCACCCTCATCACCATCTCCATATTGCTGTAACAATTGCGTTGAATCTTGCATAGTTCATAGGGGAAACTTTCCCGGTGTTGATTACTCTTTGTAGTTGATGCTATTGAGTGAACCATTGAATTATTGTTTATGTTCAGATTGTTATACATCATTATTCCATCTCTGATCATGATCCATATGATGTCTTGTGAGTAGTTCGTTTTGTTCTTGAGGACATGGGAGAAGTCATGTTGTTAGTAGTGGAGTTGCGTTGAGGAAGATTCAATAGATTGTTATTTAAGTTGTGGTGTACTTCTTCTAGTGGTGTCATGTGAACGTCGACTACATGACACTTCACCTATATGGGCCTAGGGGAATGCATTGTGTATTTGGCTACTAATCGTAGGGGTTGCCGGAGTGATAGAAACCTGAACCCCCGTTAGGAAACAATTGCACAAGGGACGTAAGGGTCTTAGAGTTTAAAGCTGTGGTTAGGTTTCTACCTTAATTACTTTCTTGTACTTACGGATGTTTGCAAGGGGTATAATCACAAGTATGTATTAGTCTTGGATGGGGCGGTACATTAGCACAGGTTCACCCACACAACACTTAGCAAGCTAAAGAAGATTAATCAACTATATGAAGCGAAAGCACTTGACAGTCTTCCCATGTGTCCTCGAGAACGTTTGGTCTTCTTAAGTAATACAACCGACTTGTCCTTTGCTGCACAAAGGACTGGGCCACTTGCTGCATTTATTCCTACTGTCTTTTATTTACTCGTACTTTGTTTACTTGCTTTGTCAAAAAACCCTAAAAATCCGTTTGCTAAGTATTTGTAGAGAATTCCTGATCCACACCACTAGCCAGCACCTTCTGCTCCTCGTTGGGTTCGACACTCTTACTTATCGAAAATACTGCGATACACCCCCTATACTTGTGGGTCATCAAGACTATTTTCTGGCGCCGTTGCCGGGGAGTGAAGCGCTATTGGAGAGTGGAACTGGTAAAGGAAACTTCTACTGTGAGTATTGTTTACTACTGTTAGTTGCTTTATTTTAGTTATGGATAATTCGCTGAGTTTCTTATTTGGTAATGCTACTACCACTGCTAAGGTAGTAGATAAGCCACCACCTGCTGAGAATGATGTTTTCAAAATACCTACAAGAATTATTGATCGTGTTATGGATAACTACTATGTTGGGGATGGAACTGTCCATCCCGGTGATCATTTACAACTTTTGGCCTCTTGATGGAGAGAGTACAGCTCAAGATTGGGGGGGATTGAAGTTACTAATGCTCAAATGTCCCATTCATGAGCTCCCCAACAATATTATTATCAATAACTTTTATGCAAGGCTCCCTCTACATGATAAAGATTTATTGGATGCTTCTTGCGCTGGGTCATTCACTTGCATGGAAGAAGAAGCTAAATGGGATCTTCTGGACCGTATTCAAGATAATGCGGAAGCTTGGGAGAATGACAAAGGTAGAAAGTCAGGTATAAATTATGATTATGAATGCATTGAATCTTTTATGGGAACTGATGACTTTCAAAATATTAAAAAT
Source organism: Avena sativa (assembly GCA_916181665.1). Lineage (NCBI taxonomy): Eukaryota > Viridiplantae > Streptophyta > Magnoliopsida > Poales > Poaceae > Avena > Avena sativa. Next base: position 75,224,351 of record OV702292.1, on the reverse strand, counting down.
GCTTACGGTTTAGACTCTCAAGCTATTGCTTCTTATTTTAAGGCTTTTGCTTCCTACATTGAAGTGCCTAAAAAGAAGTGGAATAAGTATCATGAAACTTATAAAGATATTGCTAAGAGTGTTCCTGCAAGAAATACCGAAGTTTATGCTGCTAATCATGTTTTACCTGAATGTTATATTGAGAAAATGCCTTTTCCAGTTAAGGTAAAGGAACATTCTATGATAGCTAGTATGGTTAATGAAAGTATGAGTAAAGCTATTGAACCTGATAAACAAATGGTTGATGAACCTAAAATAGCAAGTGTGAAAGACTTTGTCACTAAATATGAAAAAGAGGGACACCCTATCCTTTGTAAAGATACCTCTAATATTGTTTCACAAAATAGTGTTATGAGAGCTAGTATTTCCGTGTTTTCTGTTAGAATAAGTGATCATTGCTATGATGGTCCTTGTGATAGCTATATTGTTAAGTTTATGCATGATTCTGAAAGCTACTATGAGAGAGGGAAAAGTGTTCTTATGTATCTCAATAATATCAAGTTCCTCGCTTTATGCTGAAAGTTTTATGTTGCACTTCTTTTGCCTTCTTATGCAAGTTGCCTCTGGTTTCAAGAACTTGTTTGTTTACAAAATTCCCTTGCATAGGAAGTGTGTTAGACTTAAATGTGTGTGTGTTTTTGCTTCTTAATGCTCTCTTTCACTTCAATTCATATCCCTATGAGAGCTTCTTCAAAATTATCATGCCCATCTTAAAGGCTATAAAGAAAGAGCTTTATGGGAGACAACCCAATTTGTTTTTGCTTTCAGTTTGTTTTTGTTTCTTTGAGTTTTGGAAGTTATTACTTCGGTAATAACCGCTCCTTATCCGTTTTGTTTGGTTTTTGTGTCAAGATCAACCTCTAACGAGAGAGAAGTAATATTTGGGGAAGTTGCTGTCCCGAAACATATTTTTTGTGCTTCACCATAAAAATTCGTGAGAGATCTCTGTATGTCCGATTGAGCTGTAATTTTTTGTGCTTCTGACCCAGGTTGTTATTTAACTTTCGTTAGTTTTGCACTTTTTTATTTGAGCAACAGAAGATTTTCGAAAAAATTGATCTTTACCTGCTGGTCTGTTTTGACAGATTTTGCCACTCTTGCATTTGCTTCTTTATTCGATTTCCTTTTTGAATTATTTTTGGGTTTTCGGAAGGAGTTGCTACAGTAGCTTTTGTTTTGATGGTTTTCAGTTGAAGTTGGACTCAAAAGGTTTTATCACTTCATATATACTAATGTTGCTAATGGGAACTGTGTGAAGTTTTGTGTGAAAGAAATTTCCAGGAAGTGGAGACAATGGTGTAATAAGGAAGAGAAGGGTTTTATGATTCAAGTAATAAGTATAAGAAGATGAAGATATTGATGTTATTCAAGAGATGACTCCGGAAGAATCTACTAGATACCAAATTCACAGACCTGCAGAGTCTGTTTTCAAATAGGTAACAGTTCTGGTAAGAAAAGTTCCGCGAAAATACTATCCAACTATATTTTTGCAGTTTTCAGTCAATAAGAAAAGTTACGAAGATAAAAAGGGACGGAACCGGAGCCAGGGTGGTTCACAGGACCCTGTGGCGCAGGCCCACCTATGGCCGCGCCACCAGGTGGTGAGGCCATCCAGGACTCCGCCTCCAACTCGTTTTCTCCGAGTACCTTCCTTTTGATATGAAACTTCGTAATATATAATCCCCCGGATCCCCTGAGGTTCGTATATCGTGTTTTCGTCGTGTTTTTGTTTCGATCTGTTTCTGCCAGTTAGAATCCCAAATTTGGAGCCACAATGTCTTCCTCTGGATCATCCAAGGGAGATTCCTTAGAAGATATCATCAACCCATACATGAGAGAATTGAAGATTCATCCCAAGGAGTTGTTGTTCGAAGGTGGGGAGGTCCAGATTAAATAGGTTCAAGGCCCTAAAGGTGAAGGAAGTCTGGAGGACAGGATGGAAGCACTGGAGCAAGAAGTCTTTAGGTACAGGAAGATGGCGGAGGGCAAAGTGGATATCATCCATAAAATTTGTTCCGAACTCATCACCGAGCACCAAAAGGAGACTGCTGAACTCAAAAACGAAGTCTTCTCACTCCGCCAAACAACCAACAAACTGCAAGCACAGTTCTATGACATTCAAATCAAAACTGTGAGTATGAGGCTAGATTTAAACGCATAAGTGCTGCTGCAAGTTTCAGGATGTTGGAAACCACAATGTCCTTTGTTGATGGGAAGCCTTTACCCTGGAAGAGGGACGAAGATGAGAGGATACCACCACCACCTAAGGAGTAATTCGTCATCAGGTTTGGCATCCCCTTGGTTTGTTCCAAGCTTGGGGGAGTGCCGCGGTATCATATCACTATCTTCTATATTTTTACCTTATTAGTAGAGTCATATCATGAATAGAGGAGTTATTATGTAGTATGGTTTGCATTATGGAAGTGTCCCCTCTCTCGTTAGATATGTATCCCTTGGTGTGAGTTGCCATTATGGAATATTAATGAGAAGTTCTATCATTCACTCTTTTGCATAGCTTATATTAGTTTTCAATTCGTGGTTATATGATTGATCTTGTTGTTAGTATTGGTAGCACTTTGGGATCATTGAGTTAATTTAGTTGGTTTTGGCAAACCTGGCTCGGTCAGTAGCAACACTATTTTTGGGAGTTGAATGAAAAAGATAGAAGTACTCTAAAGAGAAAAATAATTTCATCATCTTTCTTTCTTGATTTGCTCATAAGTCCAGTATTCTCTAGTTAAGATCTTTTGTGCTTCCAAGGAAGATTGCATGTTTGTCTTTATCACTTGTATGTTTGGTTGTTTCCTTCAACTCTTATACTTGCTACCTAGCCTTGCTAGCCAAAAACCTGTACTGAGAGGGTATTCTTCTCGTGCATCCACCTCCTTTAAACCAAAACCTTTGCCATTTGTGTCCACCATACCTACCTAGTAGCATTATTGCTATTCCAAGTAAATTCTTGTTTTGTCTACCTCCCAAATTAAACTTGTTATGTGGAAATTAGTGATTAAAGCTCTCACGAACTTGATGGCACACTTTAATTTCTTGCATTTAATAAACTTGAACCATTGGGTCCTTCTTTGTTGCGTATATGCTTGCGCTTTATGAGTTGAAGTTAGCCAAACCATGTATCATGGGGACCGCTTTCAACACTTCATTGGTACTTGTACCTAGTTGATATCATGTTCTTTTGCTTATGGATCCCGGCGGTGTGAAATAAAAGTGGAACTTGTAAGATCATGGAGTTTATATGTGTGTTAGAGAAACGCCTGGGCCGCTAGCCTAAGCCATGCCTAATCATGGTGGAAACTTGCAGCACAACTATAGTGAGCATTCTATGAAGCATCCTCAATAAAAACCTATGCAAATAGCAAATAAAAAGATCGCTGAGATGCTCACTCTCTGCTTGCCTTGTCATTTTGATTATGGGATAGCTCCTGTGTCATGTGCAAGGGGTACCCCGTTGGCGGTTCTCAATGATACGCATGTATTTACAATGACAAGAGCTTGCTCGTGACTGAAGTTGAGTAGCATGAGGATCGGTACTCATAAGGGGCATGAGATTTCAACTTATAACTTGTCAAGCATATCCTCTTAGTTGTGTCACTTTAACCTTAATCACCTAAAGATGCCTATGATAGGGGCAATGAGAGTTGAAAGCTAGTAAGTATCATAATTTTTGGGAGCTCTTTATGAGACTTGCAATCCCTGCTTCCTTCTTTGAAGGGCCTTTCTTTTACTTTGTAGTTGAGTCAGTAAACCTACTCCCTCCTATCTCAGCAAGTATTTTGAGTTGATGTGTTTCATTCATTCATATGATGATTTATTCACTCATGTTTCTTATGTTCCTTGTTTTGCACATTGCTCTTATCCTGATGTTTACTACTTTGAAAGCTATCATTGAAAAACCAGCTATTTGTGAACTCCAGCAATTTATCAACTATTCTTTGACCAAGAGCTAAGTTTGCCATTACCAATTATGATTCACTTTATGTATCTTTATTGTGTTTCCTTTACTCATTGCAAGTTGAGTTGTATAATAGTGAGTTGTCTTCTATTATGATCTATGTATTTGATGAATGTGATGCTTCTTGTCCGTATTCTTTTATCGACTCTTCACTCCATAAACCTGCGGTCATGTTTATTGAGCTCAGTTTCGCTTGGGGACAAGCGAAGTCTAAGCTTGGGGGGAGTTGATACGTCCATTTTGCATCACTATTCTATGTCTTAATTCACTATTATTCATTGATATATTTCATATTGAGAGGTGATACTTATGTTATTTCATCTATTTTTGCATGGTTGATGACTTTTGGAGCATGGACCGCTGCAGTCAGGATTATGATGGAAAAGGTGTTGTTTGGAGGCAAAATTCGCGAAGATCAGAAAATCCAGGAAAATATACGGAAAATCCTATTTTTCTAGAAGACTAAGGATGCCAGAAGATGGAGTGGAGGTGGGCCACAAGGGGCCCACACCACCCCATGGCGCGGGCAGGCCTAGGCCGCGCCTAGAGGTGGTGTGGCCACCCTGGCCCACTCCAGCCTCTCCCCTCTGGCGTATATCATCCTTCCGAAACCCTAAGACTCGGGGAGCAACCACAGAAAGATTCCACCGCCTCTGCGGGGCGAAAAACACCGAGAGAGAAAGATCTCTCCGGCAGACAGATTTCTGCCGGGGGAATTCCTTCCCGGAGAGGGGAGATCATCGCCATCAACACCACCATCAAGCTGGACTTCATTGAGATCATCATCATCATCACCACCATCATCATCACCATCAGCACCCTCATCACCATCTCCATATTGCTGTAACAATTGCGTTGAATCTTGCATAGTTCATAGGGGAAACTTTCCCGGTGTTGATTACTCTTTGTAGTTGATGCTATTGAGTGAACCATTGAATTATTGTTTATGTTCAGATTGTTATACATCATTATTCCATCTCTGATCATGATCCATATGATGTCTTGTGAGTAGTTCGTTTTGTTCTTGAGGACATGGGAGAAGTCATGTTGTTAGTAGTGGAGTTGCGTTGAGAAAGATTCAATAGATTGTTATTTAAGTTGTGGTGTAGTTCTTCTAGTGGTGTCATGTGAATGTCGACTACATGACACTTCACCTATATGGGCCTAGGGGAATGCATTGTGTATTTGGCTACTAATCGTAGGGGTTGCCGGAGTGACAGAAACCTGAACCCCCGTTAGGAAACCATTGCACAAGGGACGTAAGGGTCTTAGAGTTTAAAGCTGTGGTTAGGTTTCTACCTTAATTACTTTCTTGTACTTACGGATGTTTGCAAGGGGTATAATCACAAGTATGTATTAGTCTTGGATGGGACGGTACATTAGCACAGGTTCACCCACACAACACTTAGCAAGCTAAAGAAGATTAATCAACTATATGAAGCGAAAGCACTTGACAGTCTTCCCATGTGTCCTCGAGAACGTTTGGTCATCTTAAGTAATACAACCGACTTGTCCTTTGCTGCATAAAGGACTGGGCCACTTGCTGCATTTATTCCTACTGTATTTTATTTACTCGTACTTTGTTTACTTGCTTTGTCAAAAAACCCTAAAAATCCGTTTGCTAAGTATTTGTAGAGAATTCCTGATCCACACCACTATCCAGCACCTTCTGCTCCTCGTTGGGTTCGACACTCTTACTTATCAAAAATACTGCAATACACCCCCTATACTTGTGGGTCATCAGCGAGGTGGATAGTAGACGCTTGAGATCTTCGAATGCTTCTTGCGCCTCGTCTGTCCACTCGAACTTGTCAGCTTTGCAGAGAAGTTGGTAGAAGGGAAGTGTCTTTTCACCCATTTGACTGATGAATCGACTGAGCGCCGCGATTCGTCCAGCTAGCTGTTGCACGCCTTTTACGTTCTTCAGCCTCTCCATGGCCAGTATGGCTTTTATTTTCTTCGGGTTTGCTTCGATCCCTCTCGCAGAGATGAGATACCTGAGTAACTTCCCAGATGGCATGCCGAAGGCGCATTTGTCCGGATTGAACTTGATCTGGTAGCGGTCGAGGTTGGCGAAGGTTTCGCATAGATCGTCGATTAGCGAGGCTTCCTCTTTGGTTTTGATGACGATGTCGTCAACGTAGACTTGGATGTTGCGACCAAGTTGGTTCTTGAGGCAAGCCTGCATGCACCATTTATAGGTGGCTCCTGTGTTTTTTAGCCCGAAGGGCATCGTGTTGTAGCAGAACACACCAAAGGGTGTCGTCAACGCTGTTTTCTCCTGACCCTCCTCCTTCATTCGAATCTGATTGTAGCCTGAGTAGGCATCGAGGAAGCAGAGGTGCTCACATCCCGCGATGGAGTCGATGATTTGGTCGATTCGTGGCAGTGGGAAGTGATCCTTTGAGCAGTGCTTATTCAAGGAGGTGAAGTCCATGCACATCTGCAGGATATCCGTGTCTTTTTTAGGCACAAGCACTGTGTTAGCAAGCCAAGTGCTCTCCTTGATCTCGCGTATGAATATTGCGTCGAGGAGTCTGTTGATCTCCATTCCGACTGCCTTTGCTCTTGGTTCAGACAGTCGCCGAATTGTTTGCTTGACTAGCCTTGCATCTAGATTCACGTTGAGTGAGTGCTTGGCGAATTCCCTGGGAACTCCTGGAATGTCCGCTGGACACCAAACGAAGATCTCCCAGTGCTCACGGAGGAATTCGACGAGCGCGGGTTCCTATGCGGAACTCAAGTTGTTGGCGATGAGGGCTGTCTTGGTCGGGTCCGTTGGGTGGACCTGGACTTTCTTCGTGTGCATCGACGAGTCGAAGGACAGGTCAGGTGAACTTGGCCTGCTCAGGGGAGGCAGACTGTTGTCTATCGATTTCTTCAATCTTGCGAATTCTAGGAGATTCTATTGAATTCCCTATCGCAGTTGTCAGACCTCTCGAAGTTGCCATTCGTTGTGATTACGTCATTTGGACCTGACATTTTAATCTGCAGGTAGGCATAGTGCGGCACTGCCATGAACCTAGCGAATGTGACACGTCCGAGGATGCAGTGGTATTGCGAGGGCCAGTCGATGACCTCAAATTCGATGCGCTCTCACCGAAAGTTTTGCGGCATGCCGAAGATGATGTCGAGGTTGATTTTTCCCAAGGGATATATGCCCTTCCCTAAGACGATGCCGTGGAACATCATGTCTGAAACTTCCAGACAAGTCAGAGGGATCCTCATCGCTCGCAAGGTACTCGTGAACATGAGGTTAATGCCGCTGCCGCTGTCCATGAAGACGCGACTCATACCGAAGCCCCCGATCTGCGTCTCGAATACGAGGGGACAATGGCCTGGACAAGGAACTTGGCGCGGGTGATCGTGCCTGTCGAAGGTGATGCAGGAGTCACTTCCGCTGAGGTACTCAGTGGTGGAGAGTGGAGAGTTTATCGCCAGATTGACTTGGCGAGTGATGGCCTTCTGCACTTGATTTGAGGGACGCCCTTTTTGGATCATCCCCATGTTGCCCACGGCTCGTGGGTATGGATCGCCTCCGTGATGATGGACTAGCGCGGCCGCGGGTGGTGGTGGTCCGGGTAGTGGTGGAGGAGCTCCATGTGCCAACCTAGGGCGGCTCCATAGCCCCAATTGACCGCATCACGATTCATCCGAGCTAGGCCCTCGTGGAGTTTGAGGAACTCGCGATAGTCCTTGAGAAGGTGGCTGGATTTCTTCTTGCCGTCGTGCTTGTCGATATAGAAGTGCATGTTGCGTGGCCCGGACAGTTTGTCCTCGATAGATGTTATGGGTGCCTCTTCGCGAGTGCGGCGCTACCACACCTACGTGGTTTTTCCGCTGTCACAGTATCCACCACTGCGATATCCGCTATTGCGGTTGTCGTCGCGTTTGTCGGCGTAGCCGGCTACGACCATATTGACCTCATCTCGGTCATTGTAGAAGCGCATTCGACGTTTGCCTCAGCGGTCGCGTCTGCGTCCGAGGTCGTCGTCGTCGGAGTAGGTACGGTTTTTCACCGAGTCTTCTCCATCATCCCACCGATTCGTGATTTCCATCAGGTAGTTGATCGTTTTGGGCTTCGAGCGGCCCAGCTCCTCCTTGAACTCTATACAGCAAACGCCGCCGTTGAATCCTTCGATTACGCGGTTCTCCAAGATGTTTTCTGCGAAGTTCTTAATGATGGACCACCTCTGGATGTACGAGCGCAGCGACTCGCCAGATCTTTGCTGGCAGCTTCTCAGTTCCTCGATTGATGCGGGCCTTTTGTAAGTGCCCTTGAAGTTGCGCACAAAGCTGTAGACCAGCTCTTCCCATCTGCAAATGGATCCGCGCGGGAGGTTGTTGAGCCATGCGTGAGCGGCAGCTACAGGCATTGCATGGCCGTGCTTCGATTACCCCCATGTAGCCTAACGGAGGAGATGTGGTCCTCCAACCAGATTTTCGGGTCCTGCAGGCCATCAAATTTTGGGTTCTCTGATGGGAGCTTGAACCCCTTAGGCATTCGCTTCTGCCTGATGGCCCTGCTGAAGCATCTAGCATCGCAGGGCTCAGTCTTGTCTTCTTTCGAGTCAGTCGAACGAGCACGCCTTGCCCGTATCTTGTCGACTTTACGCTGCGTGATGTCATCACGCGCGTTGCAGTCGCGGTCATGTCGCCGTGAGCGATGTCGCCGTGACATATCGTGACTGTCGTCACTGGAAGAGTACGAGTAGTACTTGTCCAGAGCCTTGCTTTTCTTCGGCTCTGGTGTTGGTTCTTTGTCGAGGGCGGCCTCGATTAGCCCCAGGCCCGTGATCGTAGATCGGTGCATGGTAGCTCGCAGATCTCCAGCCGGTGGCTGGTTGTTGGGGAGGTACATGGTATCCCCAGTCACCGTGCTTGCGGTGTTTTTGGGAGCACGTTGCCCCGTGTATCTACCGTCATAGAGCTGAAGTCGAGGACTTTCGCAGCTTCTACACGTTCTTGCTCGGTGAGGTGGGCCAGTCGAGATCGCCTCTTGTTGGCCACGTACTCGTTGCCTTTGGAGGAGGATCATCTGTGGGAGGAGAGCCCAGCTCGTCGAAGACTCAACTCATCCGTCGCCTTTCTGCGTGCTTCGAGTTGCGCGATCACCTATTGCTGGCGCTTGAATTCCTCCTTTAGTAGCCAATGGTAGCCCATCAGCATGTCCTGCGGTGTGTTGGGGGGTAGAGGATTGCCCCATAGAGCTTCGCGACATCGTACCCACACGTTATCGTTGAGCTTGATCAGCATGCGCTCGCTGGTGTTCTTGTTCGTCGTGAGTGACGGTTCTCCCCCTATCCCGTTGTTGACGGGCGCGCCATTACCACCATTGGTGGGGCCACCGTTTGTGACTAGTATGCCACCATTAGGCGTACTGCCGTTGGGCGGTCCGGTGCAAGATCCAGTGCCAGTGTTTTCGTGATTGATGTCGGTGTCACCCGCGTTGATGACGGTGCACATGAAGTGGTTGGGGAAGCTATTGCTCCCGCAACTTTCAGATTCAGAGCCGTAGGCTCCTTCTTCTGTGGCTAGGTCACCCAGATTGGATCCGCGACTACTGTCGCCGTCCATACTCCCAGCTATTGTTGAGGTGTTGAGCTTGCTGAGGGTGCCGATTGGTGGCGAGAACCACGATGCTGGAGCAATCGCGGGTGCCGTTAGCTGGTCAGGCATGGGAAGCATGCCCGGTTGACCAACCTGAAAGCAGAAGCTCCCAATCGCCAGACTGATTCCATCACCCACGGACTTGAAAGCCGGGCGAGTGGCCGGCGTGTGGACGGTGAAGTCGAACGCGCCGAAGAGCTGGCAAATCTCTGCTGTTGCAGAGTTGTAGATCGCGGTTGACGGGGCCAAAGAAGCCGCAACATCAGCACTCCTAATTCCCACAGACGGTGCCAATTGACGAGGGTTCAGTTCGTAAATGCCCATTGTTATGGACTTGGGTTTTGGAGAAGGAGGGAGCACTGGAGGCATCAATCAGCTAGTGATGACCCACAAGTAAAGGGGGTGTATTGCAGTATTTTCGAGGGAAGTGAAACCCAATTTATCGATTCGACACAAGGGGAGCCAAAGGATATTTATCAGCCTTAACAACTGAGTTGTCAATTCAGCTGCACCTGGAAACAATCTTGCTCATAGCAGTTTATCAGTAGCAACAGTTTTGTGGTAGGAATAGTAAAGCAGCATCAGTAGTAAAGCAAAGACAGTAGTAACACAAGCAGTAACAGCGGGATTCGAGTGCGGTAGGCATAGGGATGGATGGACGGGCGTTGCATGGACAAGACAATCCACATAGCAATCAGAACATAGGTCAATTGTAGATAAATAAGATAAAGCATCCAAGTACTAGACAATCCTAGGCATGTGTTCCATATATAGTCATACGTGCTCGCAATGAGAACTTGCACAACATCTTTTGTCCTGCCAGCCCATTTGCAGCGGGGCCTCTAGGGAACTACTGGAAATTAAGGTGCTCCTTTTAATAGAGCACGGGAGCAAAGCATTGACACTCCATGAACACATGTGATCCTCACATCAAAGCCTTTCCCTTTCGGTTATCCCAATTTCTGTCACTTCGGGGCCATAGGTTCCGGACAACAACGTGTGTATACAACTTGTAGATAAGACCCAAAACAATACTATCATAATGAATCAATAATAAGTTCAGATCTGAAATCATGGCACTCGGGCCCTAGTGACAAGCATTAAGCACAACAAAGTTGCAACAAAGTCATAAAGCACTAATAAAAGATACTAGGCACCATGCCCTAACAATCCGATGCCATTACATGAATGATCTCATCCAATCCCTACCATCCTCATAGCCTACAACGGGGGATTACTCACTCATAGATGGGGGAAACATGGATGGTCGATGGAGAAGCGATGGTGATGATGATGGCGATGATCTCCTCCAATTCCCCGTCCCTGCAGGGTGCCAGAACGGAGTTTCTGGTGCTGTTTCATGGAATCTGGTGGTGGCGGCGGAGCGGAACTCCTTTTGGAAAAACGTCGAACCCCCCAAAGTTTTTAGGTCAGAAGGCTCCTTATAGGCGAAGAGAGAGGCCGAGGGGGTGCCTGGGGGGCCCACACCACCCCCTGGTGCGGCCTGGCCTGGCCCACGCCAGCAGGTGGTGTGGCCACCCCAGGGCTCTTCTCCGTCTCGTATTCTGGCTCCTGGAGTCTTCGGGTGAAATAGGATTTTTGGCATATTTTCCGGGATTTTTCGTGATAGTTGATTTTCTGCACAAAAGTAGACACCAAGGCAATTCTGCTGAAACAACGTCAGTTCGCATTAGTTGCATCCAAATCACACAAGTATAGAGGAGAAAGTGTTCGGGAAAGTAGATACGTTTTGGACGTATCAACTCCCCCAAGCTTAGCTTATTGCTTGTCCTGAAGCAATTCAATTGAAAACTGAGTGCGATAAAAGAACTTTCACGAACACATTTGCTTCATATGATGTAAATATTCTCAGCAATGTGATCAACTGCTTAGACAGTCCATAATAAAGAGTATGCAACTGAGTCTACTTAATAGTCATTGCAAGCTATGAAGAGATTCCAACTCAAGAATAATAAGTAGCACGAAGCACGAACATAAGCAACATTACAATGCTCATAAAAAGGTATGATAGAGTGGTATCTCGCTTGCCTTTAATTATGAATGTCAAGGCACCTCTGAAGTTCAAGTGATGACTAGAAGTAAAGATATCAAGAATACAAGCATCAAAGTCATAACACAAATAATCAATTATTGGAACAAACACAAAGGATGACAACTATGCTCTCAAGAAGGTGCTCAAAGAATAAGCAGAGACTCAACAAGTAGAAGAAAAGGTTTTGAATAATTTGAAAGGCTTCCAAATGCTGAAAGTATGGTACTTGTTAGCTTTGAGCTCTCATTGCCCCTATCATAAGCATCTTTAATGTGGTTAAGGTGAAAGTGACACAACTAAGAGGATATGCTTGACAAGTGATAAATTGAAGTCTCATGCCCCTTACTTACGAAGACCGATCCTCATGCTACTCAACTTCAGTCACAAGTAAGCTCTTGTCATTGTAAGTACATACGTATCATGGAGAACCGCCAACGGGGTACCCCTTGCATATGATACATGAGCAATCCCATAATCAAAATGACAAGGCAAGCAGACAATGAGCATCTCAACGATCTTTTTATTTACTATGTGCATAGATTTTTATTGAGGATGCTTCATAGAATGCTCATTATGGTTATGCTGCAATTTTCCACCATGATTAGACATGGATTAGGCTAGCGGCCCAGGCGTTTCTCTAACATACATACAAACTCCATGATCTTACAAGTTCCACTTTTATTTCACACCGCCGGGATCCATAAGCAAAAGAACATGATATCAACTAGGTACAAAGTACATATGAAGCGTTGGAAACGGTCCCCATGATACATGGTTCTGCTAACTTTAACTCATAAAGCGCAAGCATATGCGCAACAAAGAAGGACGCAATGGTTCAGGTTTATTAAGTGCAAGAAAATAAAGTGTGCCATCAAGTTCGTGAGAGCTTTACTAACTAGCTTTCTCATAACAAGCAAACATTTTATTCGGAAGAAAACAAGGCATATTGAATATGCACGGAGGTAGCAAATGATGCTAATGGGTAGGTATGGTGGACACTTTGGAAATATTTGGTTTAGGTAGTTGGAAACATGAGTAAAACACTCAGTGGAAGTGAAGGCTAGCAAAAGTAAGGGAGCGACAAACAAGAGAGCAATAGCTGTCATTATCATGCTTGCAACAAAACATGACTACTCATGGCATGAAAATGTTCAAGATCTGCAAGGCAAAATAATTCATCGAGGCTCAACTGATTATTACAGTCATGTGCATGCGTGAGCATGTGCCAAGTCAATCAAATGAAACATTCAGAGGAGGATACCACGGTGTCATACCAATTTATGAATAGAGTAATGCAAGCAAACATTCATGAGACATGCTACAAACTATTAGCGGGCTGGAGCTAATCACAAGAAAGCAAGAACGACTAAGCATCCAAAGATAACATACACCCTACATGAACGGACTAAGCAAGCTCACAAAGATGAGTATATGTACAAAAATGAAGACAAATAGAGTTTGTTACCAGCCTCTTACCATGCCTGAAGTTGTCATTAATCCTCATTATTGCTCTTCACTTGTATGGCTTGAATAATAATATGAAACCAATAATCCACTGAGAACTGCCGAACCCTGTAGCAAACTTGCAAAAACCAAAGAAGAACAACAAATATTTTTGGTGTTTTTGATTTTTAAATAAGAACCAAAAGAAAAAAACAAGCAAAGCAAAATCTTTTTGGGTTTTTTGAATAGTTCAAACAAAGCAAAAAGGGAAAAGCAAACCAAGGCAAAAAGAAGAAGCAAACCAAAGAGAAACAACAAAAATATTTTTGGTCTTTTTGTGTTTTTAGAAAGCAAAAGCAAAGAAGAACGAAACTAAAAAGAGAACGAAAACATGAATATACAAAGTACCGATGCAACATGAGTGCGGTGTCGGCGTACCTCCCCCCAAGCTTAGGCTTTTGGCCTAAGTGGGTATCAATCCCAAGCTGGCCAGGATGAAGTGTCACCGGGTACGACGAGGAGGTACCCTCGTCCTGGTGCGAGCCCGAGTATGCCCCTCCGTAATGTGCAGAGTAATCATAGGAGGGCACGTCCTCCTGGTGCTGCTCGTGAAAACCCAACAAGCGAAGCTGCTCGTCCACCTCCTCCCTGGAGCGTGACCACGGTCTCCTGTCAACACTAAACAAAGCAGGTTGTGGCAAGAGGATCTCCCTTTCATCCCCGTCAGTGAAACACATCCTATATACTAGATTGTTCAAATCAGAGGTAGCAGTGACAAAGTGATGAGTTTTCATGGCAACAAGGTCGAGCCTCTGTGGTGCTAGCATAGCATCATCAGGAGCCATCGAAAGATCTAATGCATCAACTATACGCGAGGCAATGATGCCCCCATAGATAGGCCCCCTAGCAGCTAGGCGACGAGCAATAAGCAAGCCAAGATTGTACCGAGTATCATTGTTGAGCGTAGCAGCAAGGAAAGCTAAGTGATAGTTGGAGATATTTACTAGTGTTATCCCTACCCAATACACTAGTGGCAAGATAGTATGCAAAGTATCTAAGAGCAGGGAGTTGGATATTTCTTATCTTTCCGCGCTGTGCCACACGGTCATCATCATTGGTCACCCCTCGGTAAAGCTCCAACAAATCAGCGGGTCGCCCTTGAATTTTCTTCACGGTCCCTGTCATACGCACACCTACAATACTGCAAAATCTCTCCAAAGGCATGGTGAAGGGCATATCATAGATTTTAAAGGAGACAGTGGAATGATAGGATGTGTTAGTAAATGAGAATCTCTCAACAAAAGTTTTGGTGAGCATAGCGTACTGTGCACTCTCATCTTGCATATAAGAGGTCAAACCAACCCTCTCAATCAGTAGTAAGAAATCATCAAGAATACCTGTAGCTTGTAAGAAAGTAAAACAAGGAAAAGAAGATGGGTGAGCATCCCCATCATCCCTTTCACTGCCAATACGAGTTGCAATGAGATCTTCATTGTATGATGGCCTAGCTTGAGAGGCTGTTCTTGAGGGCCTCGACCTCCTAGGTGCATCACTCTCAAATATTTCTCCAAAAGTATGGTTGTTCATGCTTGGTATTCTGAAATTTAAACACCTATTAAACAAGTGATTGCAAAGTAAATATAATAAAGGATTCTACTCATAGGGACTTGCAAGAGGCCTAAACATGCATCAAAACTATATCTCTAAGCATCAAACAAGCTTACAAGCTCTCACCAGTGACCTACAGCAGCAAAATACTCAACATATAATCCACTAAACACAAATCTACTTGGACAAGGGGAGGAGTCACATACCAAGGAACAATTGCTCCAAATTTTAGCAAGAAAGATGGGCTGAGCAAGGAGATCGAAGAAATCGAGAGCAATCACAGAAAGAACGCGATTTTGAGCTATGAACTGGAGCTTACTCGGGGGAGAGAAGAAAGTGGCAGGTGAGAGAGGTAGTGGGGGGCCAGGGGTGGCCCACACCAGGGCATGGTGCCACCTAGGGCTGGTTGCACCACCACATGGTGTGCCTGCCTGGTGGGCCCCCCTGGTACCTACCAGGTACTCCTCTGCCCCTTTTTTCACGTAAAAATTTAATATGAATTTTCTGGAATTTTTCGAGACACTTTATTTTTGGGCTTTTTTCAGAAATAGAAGAATGATTTTTCTGACAGACAGATTTTCTTTTCTTTTGGAAAAATGATGCAAGGACAAAACAAGGCTAGAACTACATAAGTTCTAGCATGCAAGAAAGTAACAACACAAAGAAAACTAAACGAAAGCAAAAACTAAAATGCAAAGGGTAGAAATAAACGGAGATAATCATAATGAAAACATTGTTTTGTTCAATGGAATCCTTTTGTTAGCAAGGTTGATCAAGTCTTGCTACCAAAACAATTGCATATGAGACAAAACTTTGTACTCCACTAATGATTATGTTACCTCAACCTTGATAGCAATGGTCCCAATCATAATAGTTTCAAATTTTTCTCTTGGTATGGGACAATATATTTCTCCAACTTGAATGCCTTCAACATGTTCAATTGAATTCAAACCATAAGTCCTTTCAATCTTCTTGGGGAAATAGACAGTATGTTCCTTGTCATTAACATTGAAGGTCACCTTTCCTTGATTACAATTAATAACAGCTCCTACAGTATTAAGAAAAGGTCTCCCAAGAATAATAGACATATTATCACCTTCAGGCATTTCAAGCACAACAAAATCAGTTAATATCAAGCAATTGTGAGCTGCCTGAACAGGTACATCCTCACATATACCCACAGGAATAGTGGTAGATTTTATCAGCCATTTGCAAAGATATATCAGTTGGTATCAATTTTTCAAGCAGAAGCCTCTTATAGAGAGAGAAAGGCATAACATTAACTCCAGCTCCCAAATCACACAAAGCAGTTCTAACATAACTGTTCTTAATAGACCAAGGGATAGTTGGAATCCCTGGGTCTCCAAGTTTCTTAGGAACCTTACCATTGAAAGAATAATTAGCAAGCAAAGTAGAGATTTCTTCATTAGGGATCTTCCTTATATTCAAGACAATGTCCTTCATATACTTTGAGTAAGGAGGCAATTTAATAGCATCAGTCAAAGGAATTTGCAAGAATAAAGGCTTCATCCACTCACAAAACTTATTATAGTGTTCATCTTCTTTTGATTTGTGTTTCTTATCACGGAAAGGCATAGGTTTTTGGACCCAAGGTTCTCTTTCACTACCATGTTTCTTAGCAATAAAATCTTCTTTAGTGTATTTAGTAGTCTTAGTGTGATTTTCAGGTTCTTCCTCAAAATTTTCTTCATTAGGAACTTCATTTTCTTCATTACCACTTTCAGTTTCAGCATCAGAGATAGATATACTATTAGGATCTATAGCAGGTTCAGAGGATTCTACAACAGTTTTATGTTTCTTTTTCCTTTTCTTACGAGTAGAACCACTATTTTCAGCTTGTTGAGAATCCTGCTCAATTCTTTTGGGATGCCCCTCAGGATATAGAGGATCCTGGGTAGCAGCTCCACTTCTAGTTCTAACTTCATAAGCATGTTTTTCTTTAGCAGCATTAACTAGCAAGTCATTTTACACTTTAACGAGTTGATCTATTTGAGTTTGAACCATTTGAAAGTGTTTAACAATCATTTTAACATCATTAGAAGTTCTTTCCACAATATCTTTCAACTCAACAATAGCTCTAGTGTTTTCCATTAGATGCTTTTGCACCCTTTTATTAAAGTTATCTTGCTTAACAATAAAGATATCAAATTCTTCTAAGCATTGATCAGGAGGCTTCAAGTAAGGGATATCACATTCATCAAAGTGTTGGAGAGAGTGTACCTCAATAGTGGGTGAGTAGGGAATAGGCTTACATAATTCTTCTATAGGAGGTAAATTCTTGACATCTGCAGCTTTAATTCCCTTCTCCTTAAGACATTTCTTAGCTTCCTTCATCATTTAATTCAATAACTCCCCTCCTCTTTGATGTTGGAATAGGCACCGGAATAGATGGTTCAGGTACAATTACTTCAGGTATAGCTTGTTTAGGAGGAGTCCAATCTTCATAATTCTTGCTTATTTTAGCCATTAGTTCCTCAGCTTCCTTAGGAGTCCTATTCCTGAAGACACAATCAGCACAACTATCTAGGTATGTCCTAGATTCCTCGGTTAGTCCATTATAAAATATATCAAGTAGCTCATTCTTAGGTAATGGACTTCCAGCCTATGCATGAATCAAAGCACAAAACCTTGCCCAAGATTCGGGCAATACCTCTTTTTCTCCCTGTTTAAAATCAAAAAGTTCCTGCAAAATAGCATGTCTAGCACTAGGAGGAAAATATTTCTGCAGGAAAGTACTAATCAAGCACTCAGGGCTATCAATAGATCCAGGAGGTAAATTACTAAACCAAGTTTTAGCTTCTCCTTTGAGTGAAAAGGGAAAAATCTTAGCAACAAAGTAAGTACGCATCTTAATATCATCAGAAAACAAGCCACTCGTGGTAGAAAGTTCATTCATATGTGGTACCGCACTTTCATTCTTAGTCCCACAAAAAGGTTCTTTCTCGACAATAGCTATGTAAGATAGATCGAGAGAGAAATCATAATCTTCATCTATAATGTTTATGGGAGAAGCAGCAAACTTAGCATCAGGAGATAATTTGGGTCTAATAGTACGCCTCTCAAGGAGATTCTTAGCAGCGCTCCTATCATGGGCGTTCCTACATTCTTCAATAAACTCATCAGTCATCTCAACATAATCTTCTTCAGCATCATAACTCTTACTAGACTCAGGTGAGCTAACAAGTGTGGCATTGTCTTCATTAGGAGTTTCGGTATTTCCAACTATAGTTCTAGCAATCGTAGCATCTAGGAAAGGACCTAATGAACCACTCTTATCAAGCACAGTAGAAGCATCATCATAAGTATCAGAAGTTTCAGATTCAGCAGTAGTAGCAGTGTGTGTCGCATGTGTATGTGGTGGTGTAACGATCTTACTTATAACAGACGGTGAATCAAGAGCAGCAGAGGTGTTCAGAACCGTACCTCTTCTTGTAGTGGATGGTAAAATCGGAACCTTGCCATCACGAGACTTACCCATGATGGATGGATAGCAGCGAACAATAGAGAATTCAAGTGAACTTGATAAATAAAGCTATGCTCCCCGGCAACGGCACTAGAAAATAGTCTTGATGACCCACAAGTATAGGGGGTGTATCGCAGTATTTTCGAGGGAAGTGAAACCCAATTTATTGATTCGACACAAGGGGAGCCAAAGGATATTTATCAGCCTTAACAACTGAGTTGTCAATTCAGCTGCACCTGGAAACAATCTTGCTCACAGCAGTTTATCAGTAGCAACAGTTTTGTGGTAGGAATAGTAAAGCAGCAGCAGTAGTAAAGCAAAGACAGTAGTAACACAAGCAGTAACAGCAGGATTCGAGCGCTGTAGGCATAGGGATGGATGGACGGGTGTTGCATGGACAAGACAATCCACATAGCAATCAGAACATAGGGCAATTGCAGATAAATAAGATAAAGCATCCAAGTACTAGACAATCCTAGGCATGTGTTCCATATATAGTCATACGTGCTCGCAATGAGAACTTGCACAACATCTTTTGTTCTGCTAGCCCGTTTGCAGCGGGGCCTCTAGGGATCACTGGCAATTAAGGTGCTCCTTTTAATAGAGCACCGGAGCAAAGCATTAACACTCCATGAACACATGTGATCCTCACATCAAAGCCTTTCCCTTCCGGTTATCCCGATTTCTGTCACTTCGGGGACATAGGTTCCGGACAACAACGTGTGTATACAACTTGTAGATAAGACCCAAAACAATACTATCATAATGAATCAATAATAAGTTCAGATCTGAAATCATGGCACTCGGGCCCTAGTGACAAGCATTAAGCACAACAAAGTTGCAACAAAGTCATAAATCACTAATAAAAGATACTAGGCACCATGCCCTAACAATCTGATGCCATTACATGAACGATCTCATCCAATCCCTACCATCCCCATAGCCTACAGCAAGGGATTACTCACTCATAGATGGGGGAAACATGGATGGTCGATGGAGAAGCGATGGTGATGATGATGGCGATGATCTCCTCCAATTCCCCGTCCCGGCAGGGGTGCCAGAACGGAGTTTCTGGTGCTATTTCGTGGAATCTGGTGGTGGCGGCGGAGCGGAACTCCTTCTGGAAAAACATCGAACCCCCTAAAGTTTTTAGGTCAGAAGGCTCCTTATAGGCAAAGAGAGAGGCCGAGGGAGTGCCTGGGGGCCCCACACCACCCCCTGGTGCGGCTGGCCTGGCCCACGCCAGCAGGTGGCGTGACCACCCCAGGGATCTTCTCCGTCTCGTATTCTGGCTCCTGGAGTCTTCGGGTGAAATAGGATTTTTGGCATATTTTCCGGGATTTTTCGTGATAGTTGATTTTCTGCACAAAAGTAGACACCAAGGCAATTCTGCTGAAAACAGCGTCAGTTCGCATTAGTTGCATCCAAATCACACAAGTATAGAGGAGAAACAATAGCAAAAGTGTTCGGGAAAGTAGATATGTTTTGGACGTATCAGCTAGCAAACAAGCACACAGGGACGCAAGGTTTAGCCAGGTTGAGGCCTCGTAGAGGTCCCTACTCCTGCTTGTATGCTCTTGGAATTAACGAAGGAATTGAAGATTACAGGGGCGTGCAGATGCAATCTAGCGAAAGTTGTGGAAACTAGGGTTGTGATTGTCGTCCTCGCTGCCCCTCCTAGCCTTTATATAGATAGGCTAGGTCTCGGGTAGCAGGTCGAGTCGGTTACAGATTAGGGTTCGTCCTTTGAACTTTCTATCTTAAGCTTCTTCTTGTCTCGCAAGCAATCGAAGAGTCCGTGGGTCACCCGAATTCTGCATTGTGCCTTGGCAACGACGTGGGCTTCTCCCGTATCTAGGCCGTATATACCAAACTCGAGTACCTATAGGGTATACCCATGCCATTAGGGCTTTCGCAATAGAACTGTTTCTAATCTACGAACTTTCCAACCACAACATGGATCCAACAGTTGTCTCTATTACACCCCTTTCAGGGCCCTCTGTTGTAAATTCTATATCAACTATTGAATGAGAGACAGACACCCACTAGCCACTTATATGGTACAAGCCGTATGTTAAGAGTGGAACTAGTCTCGTGTATGAATACGCGTAAGGTCGGTCCGGGCCGCTTCATCAAACAATACCGCGATATAAACAAGTGCACGTTAGAGGGTAACAACTAAGGGATCAATGCCCGCACAATACTTGTGCGTATTGGCCATACAACACTCCTACGCATAGATCGGCTCTGATACCACTAAAGGGGATCCGCGGCAGAAAACAAAAAATTTCCTACGTTGGAACCCCCAAAACTGCCTAGGATCTATCTATGTAGTAATGCAGTAACGACCATTGCGTAGAGAATACATACCCTTGTAGACCATACGCGGTTAACGTTCTGAGGGGAACATGGTTGGTGCAGTCGTAATCGTAGCCGACCTCAAGGTCGTGAAGCTCCTCGTAGGTCACCCCTTGCTCCTTCTTCATCGTGCAACATCTCCGGCTCACGACATTTAAGCACCCCAAGTGTTGCGCCTCGTGTCTTCGTATACATCTGGTGCACGATGAGACCTCCAGCTCCCCGATCCCGCCGGGAGTGCGGAAGTTGATATCCGGCTAGGAATCCCTGCAGCGCAACGGCGTGGTGCAGGTGTGCCTTGTTCGCACAGCCCAAACTTGGAGCCATGGTCACAAGGGCTAGAGAGAGGGAAGGAGGAAGTCAACCAAAGGACTTCTCCAAATATTGGTGTGTTTCATCCCACCCATGGGCACCCCTTTATATAGGCTAAGGAGGTGTGCCTTTCTCAAAGGCTAAGCGATGTGGGACTAAAACTAAGGGAAAAAGGGCAAAAAGAAAAGGGACAGCCAGTTGGGCCAATAGGTGGCCGAATGGGCCACCTCACCGGACTAAGCCAGTGGCCAGCAGCTGTGGCTACCCACAGCAAGCGCGAGTGGGTCGGTGTGCCCACTCCGCAGCCCAGTAGCGCGTTGTCCAACGCAGTAGCTAAGGCCACCTGGGTGGGCCGCCCCGGTACTCCTGTGGCCCGTCATGCGGAAGCAGCTGTTGGGGGGATACCCCCGGGTAGGGTCACGCCGGGGTATAAAGGCCGAGTTAGCCGAGGTACGGCAAGGTCAAAGCAAATGCTGGCCGAGTCACCTCAAGGCTGGTCGACTTACGGAGTAACCTGGACCGGAGGATGTCCACCTAAATGAGTCCTGGCCGACGTATGTCGTATGCCGACAAGATTTATGTAACTTGTATGCAGGTACCCGCGTGGCCGGATTAACCAGACACGATCCGGGTTATATCAGGCTTGCAAGAGAAGGAAGGTATCTCGCTGGTCAAAAGGTGGTCACTGTACGCTGGAGCATAAGCGAAGCGGACAGAGAGAAGGAGCATCGAGGCGTGGCCGCCCTGTGTCGAATGACACTGGCGCCGCAGAGGCTTACGTAGCCTCTGCATGGCTTACGATGGCAAAAAGTGATCCGGTCGGTTTGCTATCTAGGAATATGCCTCCACGTATGCCCTAATTGGAGACCTAGCCTCCCCTTTATAAGGAGGGCTAGGGCCTCTGTAGAGGGGGTTGGCATTCGAGTAGTTGGTTCCTGGGAAATAGGTAGTGGTGAGAGTAAGAGAGTTCTCTTTTCCTCCTCTCCCCAATACAGCTCAAGGAGCACTTGTAAACTGATCTAGCTTGGAGAATACAAAGCATCTGTGTGTAGAATCACCACACTGCCCTCCCTGGATTCCTCTAGTGCATATTGGCCCCACCTTTAGCCTATCCATGGCATCTTCCATGACACCACCACGACAGTTGGCGCCCACCGTGGGGATAGCGGCACTAGCAGGAGTGAAGATCCGGACGGGAAACCTCATCGGCAATGGTGAGCCCATTGTCTCTAGGCTCGTTCAGCGCTTTGGAGCACTGGACTTCGTCAGCGACAATGCTGGCTGCTTCGGCAAAAAACCTCTTCCACGCAACGGCCTCTTCGTCAAGCTTGGCACTCACAAGATCTACGTCACCGTCGATGTGTCGTGCGTTCACCCGCGACACGTCATTGAGGGAGGCGAGCCACCCCTTAGCGTGGCTCGCGGGGCGTGCATCACTCACTCCCCTGACCGTGCCGAAGTGATGATGACAGCGCCTGGCGCTGGCGCAAGCAAGGATCCGGCACCAGATCCGGAGGTAACACCCAAGGCACCAAGGAAAAGTAGAGGTCCTCCACTAGAGAGGCCAGAGAACGTGCTACAGCAGGCGATAGATAGCCTAGAGAGCCCGATAGCTCCTGCGATAGATCCGGCTCGGGCATAGGCCGAGTTAGAAGAAATAAGGCAGAAAATACTAGAGGGTGCGAAAAAGATAGCCGCGGCTCAGCAGTCGTTGAACATGACACTGCAGGAGTACGCAAGAGCAAATAAGGTAGATGCTGTAGAAGTAAAGGGGAAAAACCTCATCAGTGAAATGAACAAAGAGGGTGATACTAGAGTTGAGGACTCAGAGAACATTTTGTCCGTGGGGCTGCCGAAGTACAGTACCCCGGCAAAGAACCTCAGAGCAGCGGATGCAGCTGCATCCGAGTTAGAGGGTTTGACGGGTGAAGCCCGGCAAAGACAGCAGGAGAGGGTCAATGAGTGAAGGGAATATGCCCGAGAGGCAATAATAAAGTGGTTATTATCTTATTCCATGTTTATGATAAATGTTTATTTTACATGCTAGAATTGTATTGATCGGAAACATCAATACATGTGTGTTTAATAAACAAAAAGGGTTCCTAGTTATGCCTCTCTTATAGACTAGCTTGTTGATTAACAAGATGACAAGGTTTCCTGATCATGGACATTGGATGTTGTTAATAACAAGGTCACACCATTGGTGGAATGATGTGATGAACATTCATCCGAAGTATAGAATTACGATCAAAGTCATTATGTTTATATTGCTATAACATCATACGAAGTAATCTTTATCCTTAGACCATGAGATCATGTTAATTGCTAACACCGGAAGAGTATCTTGATAACATCAAACGTCAAACCGTAACAGGGTGACTATAAAGATGGGTTCAGTGCTACGAAGGTGTTATGTTGAGGCTCATGGATTCAAGAGTGGAATTTGTCAATCCTGATGACGGATAGATATACTCTGGGCCCTCTCGGTGATATCACATTGAAATAGCTTGCAAGCAAGTGATGTGATCACTAGAATGTTATATCACGGGAACGAGAAAAGAGGGCATGTCGGTAACGAGATCAAACTAGGTATGGAGATACCGATGATCGAATCTCGGACATGTAATATATCGTGGGACAATGGGATTTAGTTACTAGCGTTAAAGGTTCTCACGATCATAGAAGTCATCGTTGAATGTGTAGGAGTCAGTATGGATCTCCAGGTCCCGCTGCTAATTATTGATCAGAGAGGGGTCTCGATCATGTCTGCATTATTCGCGAATCGTAGGGTGACACACTTAAGGGATACCGACACCATTTGGAGCAAATATGTTTCAGATAAAGATTTAAGAAAGCGCTGGAATTATTTCAATAGACACTGAAACTGTTTCGGGTGAAATTGCTGAAATTGGTTCTGCATATAATATTGAAATGTTGCAGGGGGTTTTATGTGAATGTTTGTTAATTAAAGTAATTAACAAAATTCTGAATAAAAATAATAAAAGAGTTTATTAAATGAGAGAGCATTAAATTTGGAGAAATTTAATGCATTTAAAGTGGAGACTTTAAAAGAGAATGTGAAGGGGCAAATTTATGTGGAGGGAGTTACCACCACATGAATGGAGGAGGTGAAGAGTCACCTCCTCCATGCACCGGCCATGAAGGAGGGGCACCCCCTCCTCCTATAAAAGGCCACCCCCTCCTCACTTCTCACACACATGTCCTTATGAAGGATCTCTCTCCCCCTCTAGTATTATTTCCCCATGGTCTCGGATTAGCGAGATACATGTTCCCGGTGGCTTTATCTGGAAAGGAGTTGCTGCTTCCGCTGCTTTGCTGGAGCAAGGGATGGAGGTTATCGGGGTAGCGGACGTGTGTGCGATCACGGATGCACCGCTGCTTTGCGGTGCTGGAGCTGGATCTGATGGACGTGCTGGAGCCGAACCTGCTGGACTTCATCACGATCTTGAGATCGGCAAGTGTACGACTACATCAACCACGAGTTCCTACTCGTTAACAAAGCTCGTTGTCTACGAGGGTAAGTTCTCGTTGGATGTATGTCCACCCGTTGCTTTGTACCTAGTAGATAGATCTTGGCGTGTAGTTCACACCGTAGGAAATTTTTTGTTTTCTATGCTGCGGACCCAACAACGGTATCAGAGCTTGATCTATGCGTAGGTGCTTAGCACGGGTAGTACACATATGTTTATATGTGGGCGATGATGATCATGTTATTGCATCTTCTATGTACTTTGGATATTGGTGGCATAGTGGGATGAAGCGGCCCGGACCAACCTTACATGTCATCATACATGAGACCGGTTCCACGACTGACATGCAACTAGTTTTGCATAAGTGGCTAGCGGGTGTCTGTCTCTCTTACTATAGTCAATATCTGATTTACAACGAGTTGCTAATAACTTGGTTATCCTCGTTGTGGTTCATGTTCGAAGGTAAGACCGGTTCTATCTCCGAAAGCCCTAAGCCACGTAAAACTTGCAATTGATAAATTAGAGGCGTCTAGTTTAGATCGTTGCTGGGCTAGTGTCTTGATATGGTATTGTTGTAAGTAGATGTATGATAGATACTCTTACAACTCACTTAACGTGTAAGTTCCATAGACCTTGGCCTTACACACAAAGGAATGATAGAGATCATACCACGATGCATATGATGGTGATCAAATGCATGGACCATATCATCTCACTTTACACATTAGATGTTTGCATCTTATATTGCTAGTTTGGCGCTTTTAGTAGCATTGTAAGATGATCCCTCATTTAAATATCAAGATAAAATGTGTTCTTCCTTAAGTATGCACCATTCTATGGATCGTGTTTCGAGACATCACGTGATGATCGGGTGTTCTCAACTCTAAGCTTTCATGCAACGGGTGTAAGACAGTTTTACACACGCGAATACTAAGGTTCTTACTTGGCGAGCCTAGCATGTACAGACATGGCCTTGAAACACGGACCGAAAGGTTAAGCATGAGTCATATAGTTGATGTGATGACCATATTGATGCTCGCCTTTGAAGCTACACCGACTCACGTGATGATCGGACTTGGTGTAGTGGATTTGGTTCATGTAATCACCAAAAAGGCATGAGGGATGTCGTTTTTGAGTGGGAGTTTATTTCTAATTTGGATTAGTCGAACTCAATTTGTCATAAACTAAATCGAAGTGAATTAGCATAATTTGTTGTAGTCATTGGCATCCGTTCACTACCTTATGCTTAGTTTTAATTGAGATAATAGAACTATAGAATTCTGGATATTTACTTTACGAACTGGTATCGTATTGTTTTGAATGTCAATTTAAAGTTTATAAGTCCTATTGCAAACTTTCAGCAAACTGTATTTACTCCATGAAGTTTAATAAGTAGTATTAAATCAAGAGTAAGAATTCCAATGTTAGTATCTAAAGTATCATGTTTGCCTCCATGATTATTGATATTCAAAAAGTTGTTTTAATATCAAGATTATATTGGAGCTGAAAATTGTTTCAGAAACCATCATGTGTGAAAGATATTGTGATATCTGAAACAATGTTTTTGGTTGCATTATGATAGAGTATAATTTAGCAAAATACATGTTCACATATTGTATGAGAATTTGTGAAGGATGGAGATGCTAGGCATCCGAATCTACCAAAAAGGTTTTGAGAACTGATATTATACTCGCGATTATTCCTTATAGGCTATATTAGCTTGATCATGAAAGTTGTCATGATAAGGATGAATAGAAGATGTAAGTAAAGTGTTTACTACACTAATAGATTACTAAAGAATGGATTTTTGAAAGAACACCAAACATTTGATGATGGTGATCCACTTCAAAGTGCAAGTCCAAAGGTATTAGTATTTGACTATATATACGCTTTCTACCATGTGTCATGTTGATGACACCACTATTGATGTTGATAGATTCTTTTAAAAGAAAAGGAACTGCTGAAAGAGAATCTATAAAATATTTGGCAGAAAATAAAAGGTTGGAGATGTCCAACTTAGGTATATAAAAGATATACATGTTATGGATATATTCCTTGCTTGTTAAACAATGTGGTTCTTAGGTATTGGATACCGAATTGGTTGGTATGAAGTGTCATACAGGACAACGCAATTCATGAACTAGAATGGCCTAAGTAACCAGCAAGAGAATGAGTGATGATATTCATCGAAAACAAATAAAGTGTTATTGTGTTTTTCGTTGTCATCAAACCAAGCCTTCAAGATTTGTTTAAATAATTGTTATTTTGTTTCGATATCATGAGAACAATGGCTGTTCAAATAATTACCATATTCCATAAAGGATGGATGAACTTTTACAAGTCTAGTTGGAGAAATCACATCCATAAACACTATTGCTAAAATGTCGCAAGACAAATGATTAAAAGATCACTTATGAAGTGACATCGCTGTTTGAATTATATTTGAAAGAAAACATGAAGAAACTCCATGTTGATGGAATTTTGGAGTCCTTGATTTTGATCAATTGACGCATGTGAGACTTTCCTCGAGATAATTGAAACTCCATTCATAGGCCAAAGAGGAACGGATGACTAGCTTATTGGAAATTGTGCATGCTGATGTGCATGAGTCTATTATGTGTAGCCATATGCGATGGATATTTTTTGCTTCATATGCTTTCTTCAAGAATTTGAGTGAATATATCTGTATATTTACTTAATAAGGAAGAAGTATGAAACATTTGAAAGTTGTTCAAAGACTTTCAAGATGAAGTGAAAAATCATTGTAACAAGAAAATAAAGAGTTTATGATTCGATCATAAAGGAAGATATTTGAGTTACATGTTTAGCAAAAACACCTAAGACTTGAGGAATTGTTCCATGATTTGTGTTCCCCGATAAACCATAGGAGTATGGCATATTCGAGAGATGAAATCAAACCATGTTTGACATGGTAAGATCAAAGGTGTCATTTATAAAACTGCCATTCTGTTTTAAGGATTGAAGCTTTAGAGACTACCGCTTTTACACTGAAAAGAGCACCATCGTGATCCGTCGAAATGACACCATATGAGTTATGGTTTGGGATAAAACCTGAATTGTCTTTTCTTAAATTTTGGTATGCTATGCATAAGTAAAATGTTTGCAACCAAAGTCGGATAAGCACGTCTTTGTAGGTTATCCCAAAGAATTTGTTGGGAATTTCTCCATAACACCAAGGACAAAAGAGTTTGTCGCTTGGAACGTCAAGTTTCTTGAGAAGGAATTTTTCGTGAAAAGTTAAGTGGGAGGACAATAGAACTTTGATAAGGTTGTTGAACCTTAGCTATATGTGCTAAGTAGCGCAGCGCCGGAAAGTGTCCCGATGGCGGCCACAATGCTCATGGCTCTCGTGATTACAAAAGGTGTGATCTCAGAGATTAGAGTTCCTATAGAACCGTGTGGGTCGGTAAGAATCAAATAGTAAGATTTGATAAGCAAGTCGTTATTGTTTTTACAATGATGAACCGACTACATGCAAAGAAGCGATGATGGGCCCTGACTCCATAAAATGAATAGAAGTCATAGAATCCGTGATAGTATCCATACACGAGAAATCAAGTTTCTGAACTTGGAAGACCCTCCGGAAAGGCATGAAGCCTATCGGTCGTGTTTGGATCTATAAAGAAATAAGACATGGATGTTTAACATCTATTAAATAGTCGACATGTCGGAAAGAAGTTTACGACAATGTTCAAGGAGTTGACTATGCCAAGATTTGATCTTTCATAGCGATATATAGTCTTGACGGATTAATGTAGCAACCACTACATATAAATTGGTATATGGTAGTTGAATAAACAAAACAAGGTTCTTCTAATAGAACGGTGACCTAGGACATGTACATGACATGGTCCGAAGGGTTTTGTTAATTCAAAGGGTGCTAAAAGGGCATGTAAACTTCAATAGTTGAAGTAAGCATAGCGGAGTTGGAATCTTCACCATGATGAAACTGTTAAAAGAGTTTAAATTCATCGGAGATGATGAAGATGCTTGCATTTGCAAGAAATTAAGTGGGAGCGCTGAGACATATTTCTAATACATTATGTAGAGGACATATTGTTGATTGGAAATGATGTATCTTGAATTGACATAAGTTAAGGATTTCATTAAAATAAGATTTCGATGAAAGACTTGGGCAAACCCAGAATATTAGGCATCAATATCTATATGGATAGATTAAGGCGCTAATATGGTTGTGCCAGACATACATATATAAGATATTGAAAGGGTTCAATATGAGATATTGAAAGGGTTCAATATGGAAACAACAAGAAAGGTTCTTGCTACATGGAAAGGATTGTATCAAGATTCATGTGTTTCAACACTTGGTGAGTAAAATCACATGAAAATTTTGATCGATTATACCATGATATGTATATATCCAGAATTTCCTATGCTCTAAATTTTATAGACATATACCAGAATGATTCATAAGATGATCATTGGACAATAGTAAAGATATTCTTATGAGCTTTGGAAGAACTAAGAATATATCATGTATAAGTGACAAATAGTTAAAGGTAGTTCATTATAAAGTGTTACATTGATACTAGTTTTGTCACAAGATACAAATTAAATTTATCTCAATTTAGACTATGGGTGGCACAATATAATGGAAAGGATGTTCCATGATGGATTTGGATGAGTTCCAAAGTTGAGATATTGTGACGGATACTACAACAAAAGGCTAAGTATATGACTGCTATAGTAGCAGCATAGGAGGGCATTTGTGTTAAGTAGTTTGTTATCAAACTAGGTGTGGTTCAAAGTGGGCTAATACTATGAAGATATATTGTGTGACAATAATATCAACATATTTTAACCCGAATGAACTAAAGGTCTCATCAGAGGACCAAATTTATACAATGCCATCTCATTTGAGAATCAGTGATGCGTGGAGACGCAAAGACATGCAAATACACACGGACCTGAAACTGTCAGATCCGGAGATTATGTTAACCACTAGAAATTGCGTATATGCAACACCAGAAAGCCATAGGTGTTCAATACGCAAAGTTTTTCAAACTAGATTATTGACTCTAGTGCAAGTGGGAGATTGAAGGGAATATGCCCGAGAGGCAATAATAAAGTGGTTATTATCTTATTCCATGTTTATGATAAATGTTTATTTTACATGCTAGAATTGTATTGATCGGAAACATCAATACATGTGTGTTTAATAAACAAAAAGGGTTCCTAGTTATGCCTCTCTTATAGACTAGCTTGTTGATTAACAAGATGATCAAGGTTTCCTCATCATGGACATTGGATATTGTTAATAACAAGGTCACACCATTGGTGGAATGATGTGATGAACATTCATCCGAAGTATAGCATTATGATCAAAGTCATTATGTTTATATTTCTATAACATCATACGAAGTAATCTTTATCCTTAGACCATGAGATCATGTTAATTGCTAACACCGGAAGAGTATCTTCATAACATCAAACGTCACACCGTAACATGGTGACTATAAAGATGGGTTCAGTGCTAAGAAGGTGTTATGTTGAGGCTCATGGATCAAGAGTGGAATTTTTCAATCTCGATGACGGATAGATATACTCTGGGCCCTCTCGGTGATATCACATTGAAATAGCTTACAAGCAAGTGATGTGATCACTAGAATGTTATATCACGGGAACGAGAAAAGAGTGCATGTCGGTAACGAGATCAAACTAGGTATGGAGATACCGATGATCGAATCTCGGACATGTAATATATCGCGGGACAAAGGGATTTAGTTACTAGCGTTAAAGGTTCTCACGATCACAGAAGTCATCATTGAATGTGTAGGAGTCAGTATGGATCTCCAGGGCCCGCTGCTGATTATTGATCGGAGAGGGGTCTCGATCATGTCTGCATTATTCGTGAACCGTAGGGTGACACACTTAAGGGATACCGACACCATTTGGAGCAAATATGTTTCAGATAAAGATTTAAGAAAGCGCTGAAATTATTTCAATAGACACCGAAACTGTTTCGGGTGAAATTGCTGAAATTGGTTCTGCATATAATATTGAAATGTTACAGGGGGTTTTATGTGAATGTTTGTTAATTAAAGTAATTAACAAAATTCTGAATAAAAATAATAAAAGAGTTTATTAAATGAGAGAGCATTAAATTTGGAGAAATTTAATGCATTTAAAGTGGAGACTTTAAAAGAGAATGTGAAGGGGCAAATTTATGTGGAGGGAGTTACCACCACATGAATGGAGGAGGTGAAGAGTCACCTCCTCCATGCGCCGGCCATGAAGGAGGGGCACCCCCTCCTCCTATAAAAGGCCACCCCCTCCTCACTTCTCACACACACGTCCTTATGAAGGATCTCTCTCCCCCTCTAGTATTATTCCCCCATGGTCTCGGATTAGCGAGATACATGTTCCGGGTGGCTTTATCTGGAAAGGAGTTGCTGCTTCCGCTGCTTTGCTGGAGCGAGGGACGGAGGTTGTCGGGGTACCGGACGTGTGTGCAATCACGGATGCACCGCTGCTTTGTGGTGCTGGACTTGGTGGTGCTGGAGCTGGATCTGATGGACGTGCTGGAGCCGGACCTGCTGGACTTCATCACGATCTTGAGATTGGCAAGTGTACGACTACATCAACCACGAGTTCCTACTCGTTAACAAAGCTCATTGTCTACGAGGGTAAGTTCTTGTTGGATCTATGTCCACCCGTTGCTTTGTACCTAGTAGATAGATCTTGGCGTGTAGTTCACACCGTAGGAAATTTTTTGTTTTCTATGCTGTGGACCCAACAATGAGTTAGTTCGGATCGCTAACAAACAAAATGAAGAGTTGCTTAGGGCTAACCCGGCTAGGGCTGGGGCTTCGAAAGTCGTTTATTCAGCGATAGGTAACCGGAGAAATCTGCTAGAGCTGCATTGTCCCCTCATGGTGGCTGATACATTGCAAATGTATCTATAATTTGTGATGTTCCATGCTTAGTTTTATCCACTTTCTTGGGTTTTTTCCAACTTTGGAGTACTTTTCATATGATTTCTGGACTAACCTATTAACAAGAGCCACAGTGCCAGCTGCCTGTTTTCTGCTGTTTTTGGTTCCAGGAAAGTCAAAAATGAATATTCTCGGAATTGGACGGGACAAAAGCCAAAGTGCCTATTTTTCCGAAAGTCATCAGATGCCAGAGTACGAGACGGAGTGGGGCCAGGGGACACCACACCACCTGGCCGTGCGGCCAGGCCTGGTCCGCGCCAGGGGGTCGTGTGGTCGCTCCCGGCACCCCCTCGGCCTCCCCTTCCGACTGTAAGATGCCCTCGGGACATAAACCCTAAGTGCCCGATCAAAAATCCACGAAAATTTTTGTAGCCACCGTCATCTCCATCCCTAGATCGGGAGGGATCTGAAGCTCTTCCACGCACCTTGCCGGAGAGGGGAATTCACCCTGGAGGCCTTCTTCATCACCATGCAAGCCTCCGTTGTGATGCGTGAGTAGTTCATCCTTGGACTATGGATCCATGTAGTAGCTAGATGGCTGGTTATCCTCCTTTGTGCTTTCATGTCTAGATCTTGTGAGCTCCGTTCATGATCAAGATCATCTATTTGTAATTCTGCATGTTGTGCTTGCAGGGATCCGATGGATATTGAGATGCTATTTCAGATTGATTATTAATTCTATCATGTCTTTGTTATTTGTGATCTTGCATGCTTTCCGTTGTTAATAGCTATCTTGGCCAAGTAGATGCTAGCAACTCCAAGAGTTAGTATTTATGCTCGATAGTGGGTTCATGCCTCTGGTAATCTGGGGAAGTGACAGAAATCTCTAAGGTACTAGATGTGCTATTGCTACTAGGGAGAAAACAACAATCCTTTGTTCATAGAACAATCGCATTGTTTACTTTACAGGCAGTTCATAAAGCAATAATCTGTTGCTTGCAACTTAATACTGGAGGGGGTTCGGATGCTAACCTGAAGGTGGATTATTAGTCATAGATGTAGTTGGATGGCGGTCTATGTATAATGTTGTAATGCCCAATCAAGTCTCAAAGGAGTCAAGATGATTAGTATATGCATGTATTGCTTTCTCGATGTTTGTCAATTGCCCCGCTGTAATTTGTTCACCCAGCATGTTATCTATCTAAGGAGAGCCACCTCTAGTGAACTATGGATCTCGGTCCTTGTCTTTTACATTCAATCTACAAACTGTTTACTTCTTTGTGTTCACTTTCTACAAACTTTTACTTCTTTCCATTCAATACGTTTAATCCTTTGTTTTCCGCAAAACACGGTGATATTAGCAACCTCATCGCAAGTTGGGGACAAAGTTCTGTGGTTGTGTTGTGCAGGTCTCCACGTTGCTACTAGCACCGGTAGTGCGCCCTGCCAAAGCTCAGCTAGTAACACCTTTGGGGTGTTTCCTTGCTCCTACTAGTTCGATTAAACCTTGGTTTCATAACTGAGGGAAACTTGCTGCTGTGCTCATCATACCTTCCTCTTGGGGTCCCAACGAGCTCTACATCAACCAGGCACAAGCACTTTTCTG
Organism: Avena sativa; assembly: GCA_916181665.1. NCBI lineage: Eukaryota > Viridiplantae > Streptophyta > Magnoliopsida > Poales > Poaceae > Avena > Avena sativa. Next base: position 75,191,463 of record OV702292.1, on the reverse strand, counting down.
GGCGCCGTGTATTGAGCCATCAAGCATTTTTCTGGCGCCATTGCCGGGGAGTCAAGGACATCTTCACAAGGGGAGTCCCTCATAACCAATCTCTTTACTTTGTTATTTTTGTTTTGCTTAGTTTCTTTTTGTTTTGTTTGCTTGTTTTATTATCAAAAACACAAAAAAAATAGTTTTACTAGTTTGCTTTCTTATTTGAAAACCCAAAAAAATGACTACTCTAGAAAACACTAAGTTGTGTGACTTCACTACCACCAACAACAATGATTTTATGAGCACACCTATTGCTCCACCTGTGCCTGAAGATACTTTCTTTGAGATAAAACCTGCTTTGCTCAATCTTGTTATGAGAGAACAATTTTCTGGTATTGGTAATGAAGATGTTTCTTCCCATCTAAATAACTTTGTTGAACTTTGTGAGATGCAAAATCATAGGGATATAGATGGTGATATTATTAAACTGAAATTGTTTCCTTTCTCTTTGAGAGGAAAAGCTAAAGAATGGTTGAATTCCTTAACTAGGAATAGTATTGATTCTTGGACTAAGTGCAAAGATGCTTACATTGGAAAGTACTATCCTCCTGCTAAGATTATATCTATGAGAAGTGAAATAATGAAGTTTAAACAACTTGATAATGAACATGTTGCTCAAGCTTGGGAAAGAATGAAATCTTTGGTAAAGAATTGTCCCACCCATGGACTGACTGCTTGGATGATCATCCAAACTTTTTATGCAGGATTGAACTATTCTTCAAGGAACCTATTGGATTCTGCTGCTGGAGGTACCTTTATGACCATTACTTTGTGTGTTGCAACAAAACTTCTGGACAATATGATGGTTAATTATTCTGAATGGCATACTGAGAGAGCTCCACAAGGTAAGAAGGTAAATTCTATTGAGGAAACTTCCTCCTTGAGTGATAAGATTGATATTATTATGTCTATGCTTGTTAATGGGAAAGCCCATATTGATCCAAATAATGTTCCTTTAGCCTCTTTGGTTGCTCAAGAAGAGCAAGTTGATGTGAACTTCATAAGAAATAATAATTTTGGCAATAATGCGTATAGGAGTAATTTTGGTAACAACCATTATAAGCCATATCCTCCCAACAATGGTAATTCTTAAGGAAATTCTTACAACAATAATAGGAGTGCTCCCTCTAAACTTGAAGTTATGCTTAAAGAGTTTATTAGCAAACCAAGTGCTTTCAATAAAACTATTGAGGAAAAACTCTCTAATGCTGAAAGAAATATAGCATCTTTGGATGAAGCTCAATCTTCTTTGAAAAAAATGGCTGCTAAAACTTAAACTAATGATAATCCCTTTGCAACTACTAATGCTATACAAGTAAGAATTGATGAAAATGTTAGACTATTAGCTGAATTACATGCTAAGTGGGAAAGAGAAGATGAAATTGCTAGAAACATTACTGTTTCTACTATCACCACCACTAGTGTTGAGGCTAGTAATAGTTCTACTACTTTAGATGATAAATTTGACTTTGATCTTGATGGTTGCAATATCTCTGAAGTTATTAAGTTCCTACAAAAGCTTGCTAAAAGTCCTAATGCTAGTGGTATGAACATGGCTTTTACAAAACACATTACTGATGCTCTCATAAAGATTAAAGAAGAAAAGATGAAACATAAAGCTTATATTCCTATAAAACAAGAAGATGGTTGGGAACCCATCATTTATATGAAAGTGAATGACTTTGATTTCAAAGCTTTATGTGATCTTGAAGTAGTGTTTCTATTATTCCTAGAAGGATTTATGATATGCTTGATTTACCTCCTCTTGAAGATTGTTATTTGAATGTCCCACTTGATGATAATGCTAAAAAGAAACTCATGGGGAGTCTTAATGATGTTCTTATTATGGTTAACAATGCCTATGTCCCTGTTGATTTCTATGTTTTGGATGTTGAATGCAATTCTTCTTGTCCTATCACTTTGGGAAGACCTTTTCTTAGAACTATTGGTGCCATCATTGATATGAAAGAAGGCACCATTAAATATCAACTCCCACTCAAGAAAAGTATAGAACACTTCCCTAAGAAGAGAGAGAAGATTTATTTTGCTTCTCCTATGAAAACAAAATTTGGTCTTAATGCTTCTTCATTTGAGAACACTTGATTCTTTTTCTTGCTTCTTATGCCTAACTTAAAGGCGTTAAAGAAAAGTACTTATTGGGAGATAATCCAAAAGTTTTAGATGAGTCGTGGAAGTTATTACTTCAGTAATAACCTCTCCTTATCCTTTTTATTTGCTTTTTGTGCCAAGAGTAACCTCTAATGAGAGAGAAGTAATGATTGGGAAAGTTGTTGTACAGAAATAGATTTTTGTGCTTCACCGTAAAAATTCGTGTAAAATCTCTGAACGTCTTTTTGAGGCGTGAATTTTTTTATTCTGCCCCAGGTTGTTATCTAACTTTCGTTAGTTCAACACTTTTTGATTTGAGCAACATAAGGTCTTCGAAAAAATTCGTCTTTATCTGCTGGTCTGTTTTGACAGATTTCTGCCATTTTCTGCATTTGCTTCTTGTTGGTCCGTTTTTGAGTTATTTTGGGGAAATGAGCTTTTTGAGGGAAGTGCTTCAGTATCTAGTGTTCTAATGGAAGTTTATTTGGTGTTAGAACTGAACCTTAAGACTTATTTATTTTGAGTGCACTAATGTTGCTAATAAAGATTGTGTGAAGTTTTGTATGAAGGAAAATTTTTAGGTGTATGGAAGGAATGAGTAACGAGATGAAGGATGGACTAAAGCTCAAGCTTGGGGATGCCACACTTGTCACCCCAAGAAACATCCAAGAATTACAAGCGTCAAAGCTTGGGGATGCCCAAGGCATCCCCTTCTTCATCAATAAAAATCCCAGGTTTCTTCCAAACGCTTCATTTCTATTGTTTCATGCACAATTGTGTTGTTCTTGGAGCGCCTTCTTTTTCGTTTTCGTTTTGTTTTTTCGTTTGCTTTTGTTTTCTTAGTTTGCTGAATAAATTGGTTGGACCCCCTCTTTCATACATTGGTTTGCAAATAGTTTGGTTTGGTTTGGAAAAGAGTAGGAAAGTTCATGCTTATGTGGTAAAAAGAGCTTGTTTTTGACTGTGGCCTATGCTTTGTCATGCCATGCTTGATATTGTTTTGGCTTTATGCTTAGTATTCTTTGCTTTAGCATGACTTGTTATAAACAATTTAGATTGCTTAATGTGCCTTGGATGAATCATGCGTTGTTTTAGCATATTAAAGCATAGTGTAGTGGTATTCTCCTTTGATGCTTTATTTGGGTTGACTTGGCGCATGCTCACACCATGTTATGACTATCTCAAGTCACCATAGCCTTTATGATCCTTTAGTTTTCAACTTGTAGTATCACTTTATGCTTTGATCAATGATGTTTTGTTGCTCTGCATGATTATGGCCATTATTGCTCTCTTAGTTTGTTTCTCCCAGTCTTTTGCTAGCCTCCACAAGCAAGTATGAGTTCCACTCATGCATCCAACTCCCTAAACCAAGTTATTCCAAAGAATCCACCATACCTACCTACTAGCTTATGCTATTCCAAGTATATTCATGCTTTTGTTTACCTTCCAAATTAAACTTGTTATGAGAAAACTAGTGATTAAAGCTCTCACGAACTTGATGGCACACTTTACTTTTTGCATCTAATAAACTTGAACCATTGGGTCCTTCTTTGTTGCGTATATGCTTGCGCTTTATAAGTTGAAATTAGCAGAACCATGTTTCATGGGAACGCTTTCAACATTGCACTTGTACTCTGTACCCCGTTAATATCATGTCCTTTTGCTTACGGATCCCGGCGGTGTGAAATAAAAGTGGAACTTGTAAGATCATGGAGTTTGTATGTGTGTTAGAGAAACGCCTGGGCCGCTAGCCTAAGCCATGCCTAATCATGGTGGAAACTTGCAGCATCACCATAATGAGCACTCTATGAAGCATCCTCAATAAAAACCTATGCAAATAGCAAATAAAAAGATTGCTGAGATGCTCATTGTCTGCTTGCCTTGTCATTTTGATTATGGGAAAGCTCCCGTATCATGTGCAAGGGGTACCCCGTTGGCGGTTCTTAATGATACACATGTACTTACAATGATAAGAGCTTACTCGTGACTGAAGTTAGGTAGCATGAGGATCGGTCTTCGTAAGTAAGGGGCATGAGATTTCGGTTTATAACTTGTCAAGCATATCCTCTTAGTTGTGTCACATTAACCTTAATCACTTTAAAGATGCTTATGATAGGGGCAATGTGAGCTGAAAGCTACAAGTACCATAATTTTTGGAAGCTCTTTATGAGACTTGAATCCCTACTTCCTTTTATAAAAAGGTCTTTCTTCCACCATTATATTGAGTCTCCACCTTCTATCTTTATGCACCTACTTTGAGAGCATAGTGGCCATTCTTAGTTCTATGTGCATTGTCCCAAGACTAGTTGATTGATGCATACTTTGATATTGCTTGTTTTAAACTATTGTATCTAGTCACTCTTATGAACTTTGAAGGTGTCCTATGCATTTTTATTTGCTACTCTATTGAGGGACAAGCTGAATACTTTTATGCCATGTTTTCTTTATGTGAAACAAACAAATGTCTTGCAAAGCATTGTTATTCATGAATCTTTTGTTTCTGCCCTTTCATGTTGCATCATAGTTTCTTTGCTTATTGCTAGAACCTTGTCTTTCATGTTATGATTGAAGTACTATGATCCCAGCTTTGAATGTTTTGCAAATACTTTGATCAAGTCTTTGATGGTGCATGTCACCTCAAAAATTATTCTTTCTTTTTATCACTTACCTACTGTAACTACCTCGGTGAATTACGCTCCTAGTACAAGCCTGGATGATCAGAAATGGTTGAAATAGTACGGTGGGGCCCAAATGCCACTCACAGGTAGACCTTTCGGTCGTCCCAACCATTTCCAAACATCGGGACAAGAACGGGCGGCGTAATTGGCAGGCGAAGGGATCAACTACATACACAAATGAGTATGTATGCAAGCCACCATACAATAGTACATCAGAGCCATTCCATCTAAAAAGAAAGGAAATATAGCAACGCCATACGGCAAGATCCAAATATCCTAGATAGATATAATAGTGTAGGATATCTCCTCATACATCAATCAACAGAGTATCAAGCGGAAGCGGAAGACAAAATCCGAGTACGGATAAGAAGCAAATCGGCATAAGATGCCCCATAAATAAGCAGATCCCGCCCACAGATCTCACGGATCCCCGTTCCCGGAATCTCTACACCGAATGATCGTTGCCCACATCGTCCGTCTCTTCCACCCAGTATCCATCTTGCGAGTGTACCTGTTCATCTGAACCAATAATTTATCGTGTGAGACCCTAGGGGTACTCAGCAAGTCTTTATGCCTCTACAGGGGACACAACCTGGGGTGACGCAATTGCAGCAAAAGATAAACCCTAGCAATTCTATAGAAACTCGCTAACCATCCGCCTAACCAGAGATAGACGGATGTCCGTGAATTAATAACAACAGTTATAACAGTTAAAACGGTAATATCCACAGATCCATCCTCCTCCTCGCTTACCGACGAGGAAGCGGACGAACATTCCCCCCCCCATCCGTTGGCAGTTTTATTATCCATTCCGTGAGTATTGCACTATTTACGAGTCAGGTACCTAGTCTAGTCAAATTAAAAGCGGTACTTTAGTTATTCTTGTCTATGATCGAGAAACTGTGCTCCAAGTCGTCCATAACCGCGGACACGGCTTACAGAAAGTTTTACCCTGCAGGGGTGCACAAATAGCAACACACACTCGATATGCCTCGGAAAAAACCAAATCAAAACCCAACGAGGCAGTCACGACCAAGCAATTACAGGATTCAGAAATATTTCAGGGGGCCACCCCATTAAGCTACCCGCAACGGAGCTAGCTGACTCCGAGACGGACTCAAGGTTTGCGCCAATGGCTGTGAACGACTGGGAACCCGAAAATGTGACTGGGCTTGTCGACACCGCGAAAACACTCCGCAATCCTAAACAGTACAGTGTGCAGTACCTCGCACAATTTAAATAAAGCAGTAAAGCATGGCATAAGTACAGGATAGTAAATAAAACCTCAAACTAGTTTGTGGCCCCAAGAAATAAGAATGAATCAAGCTCTGGCTCAGGGGGGTCCATAAGGCCTCCCGGATGTGGATAGCGCGAATATTCTTGGAACAGGAATCAAGTACTCGGGGTCTTACGGGACACAAGTGAGCATAAAATCCAAATAACAGATATTGCTCACCGGTGCCACTTTCATTAGTTATCCCATTACTACTCAGGTTAAGTTGTTTAGGTACCTCGTTATCCATCAGACACTCACATACCCTACACATGCTGTTCTACGACTCGCATGGCTCAAACAACTCCTGTAGTAATGGCTCATGGGATGGAGGAACAAGCTTCGGTGGGGTTCAAAAGTAAAGGCGATGCAATACTTGGGATTCAATTTAATGCAATCGCGACTCAATGATGCAAGAATAAGATAGAGGCAATAGGTACTATATGTATGCAAGCATGTGGTAGTGCTTGCCTGGCAGCTCAGTTGAAGCAATGGATGGATCTGGGTAGTGCTCCTGATTCTCTTGATATATCCCCTGCTCAGCGTCTATTCAAACAAGAACCAAACAAACAAGGGCCAACATAAATAAAGTGCACAAGCATATGAATAAATGCATCAAGCAAACAATCATGCCACGATGAATGATGCACAATTTGCATGGCAATAGGTAGCTTGGCATGGGTGAGGTGTGAAGTACAAGATTAAATCATTTTATGGGGTTTTTGTTCCATTTTATACTCATATTAGTTGCTGTACTCTTTATATTTATATGATGCATGCCTCAAATCAAACCATGGAATGCATAAACAGAAAGGTCTCGTCGAGCTAATCGTTTTAGACATATTATTTGTTAAATTTGGATTTATAAATCAAAAGTTATTAATTATTTAAGAAAAAGGGGCATTTATTGTAATTTAAATAAACTTGGAAATTTAAGTGTTCAAAATATATTTTGGATTGCATATTTGAATTCCTCATATTTTTCTGATTTGAAAACATATATTATATGTATTATTTGGATTAATATTTGAAAAGATATTTAAAACAGAAATAAATTGGATTTGAATTAAATTGAAAAGATCTGAATTTGAAACAGATTTGCCGAAATACTTTTGTCACCCAGTCCATGTCTAGCCGCAGACACAGACGAGTGGGGCCTCCCTGCTGATTGGACCAGACGCGCACAGAGGAGGTTTTCTCACCGCGAGCTGACCCAGCCTAAGCGAATGACAGGTGGGCCAGGGTGACCTCAGGGTCCACACGCGGGCGCGCCAGCGGGGGCGTGCCACGTGGGGAAGCCAGGGAGCGCGGGTTGAGTGTTTGAAGCAGCGAGGGGGTTTCTGCAAAACAGACATTGCGGCTGACGGTGGGCCCAAAAGGTACCGCGGGTTGATGCAACAAAAGAGCAGGGGGGTATCAGCAAAAGTGCGGCCGCTACTGTGGATCTTCTCTCTGAACCTCTGACGACGCGATGGTGCTCGACAGGGCGGCCTCGGTGCAGGGTTCGAACCCGCGACGCAGGCCACGCGCGCGGTGGGCAGAGCCGCTGCGGTAGGCTAGGGCTTGTGTCAGGTGGGGGCTACGCGGCGAGATGAGGCCTAAGCGATGCTAGCGCGAGCAGACAGAAAGGTCCGGCGGCGCGCGGAGGGCGTTCGACGCAACGTCCGGTGGGGCCAGGGTGAGACGGTGACGGCGAGGATGTCTGGGGGGTTGGGGAGCTCACCGGGAGTGTGTCGACGTGGACGGATCGAGCAGAGGAGCAGGGAGACGGCGATGACGCAGACGGACGGCAGGCTAGGGTTTCGTGTCGGCCTCACGGAGTACAGCGGCGTACAGGTCTCCTCCTCCTCGACGGCGGGTACGGGCGGCCTCCTAGGCGTCTCCTCGTTCTTCCTCGACACCTAGAGCTCCTCGCCACCGGCTGCAGGTAAGGGAACGGAGGGGACCGACGGTGGCCGGCGTTGGGGGGGGGTAGATAGAGACGGTGGAGAAGAGAGAGAAGAGGGCAGGCCTCTGGGTGGATCTGGACGAGCGAGGAGAGGTTGTGGGGGTGGTGGTAGGTATCAGAGGGAGGGAGGTACCGTGGGCGCGGGTAGATGGGTAAAAGTGGCTCGGTGCCACCTTTCCCTCCTCCTCTTTCACGTGCCAGGGCTGGGCACGGCAGGGCAGGGGCAGGTGTAGTTGGCAGGTGGGGTAGGGCAGGCCAGGGTCGGGGTGGTTCGGGTTGGGGCCCCTAGGGCAGAGAGAGAGAGCAAGAGAGGGAGAGGTGAGGCTCGGGTCTAGGGTTGGAGCTAGGGTAGGCTCGGGCTAGGGTTTCTTTGAGAGGTGACGGGGTAGCTAGGGTATGGTGGTAGCCTCGGGGTAGGGAGAGAAGAGGTGAGGCCGAGAGAGAGAGGTGGTGGACTTAGGGTTAGGTGAGAGGGGTGTGGTACATTTAGGGTTAGCTTAGATGGGGTATGGGGTAAGTAGGCGATTAGATAGGATCTTAGCTAGGGTTTTAGGAAGAGGGTTAAAGAGAGAGGGGGAGGTTAGATGCTAGGGTGTTCTTTTGTCAAGACCAAGCCAAGCACAAACCAAACCCCAACAAGATCAAGACTAGAAAAGAGAGGAAAAGGTGATGTGGTTTAAGCATGATCAACATAGATCACTCCAAAAGAGAGAGGTGGAGAGAGATGACCCATCCAAAATCAAATAAAATCCAAATGGCAAGCTAAAGGGGTACTTGCATGGGCCATGCATAATTAATTAATACCATGTTTATCTTTGTGAAAACAAGATTAATTACATGGCATTTTCCTATGCATCCCAAAGTGTGGAGTAAGGCCCAAGCAAAGGAATTTAGAAAGAATTCCAAGTGGAGTATATGGAGATGATCACATTGGATTATATTTAGGACTGGCTAGTGTGTATATGCCACTAGATGATTAATAGTCCAAACAATATCCCAACATGAGTTTCATTCCTTATTAATCCATATGGAAGCTAGGGAAAAGGGGTCCACTCACAAGGCATGCAAAGGTGGCCATGTGGCTCTCATATATCAATATTGTGAAAACAACATGATGCCAAGATGAGAGCATGTGGCAAAGAATTGGATCCATCCCAACCCACATGAGCTAGAAGTAAAACCAGTAAATGCCAAGCTCATATTTGAGTTGGGTGGTGGAATTATAAGGTGGTGAAAAGAAAGGGTGGTGAAGTTAATAAAAGATATGCCCCCAACTCAACTTGGGCATTAAACAATATATCAAGAACCAAATACAATATCAAGAGGCAAATACAATTAATGATGCATATGAGACAAGATCCAAAACACAGAGGGGTTTTATATGATGCTCAAATGCAAGGAGGCATGATGACATTAGCATGATATAATGATGATGCAACAATTATATATTTGAAGTAGCCATTATATTACTAGACCAAGTAGCATTACAATTGTTAGACAATTGGGATGCTACAACTCTCCCCCACTAAACAGGAATCTCGCCCCGAGATTCTAGGATGAAGAAGACACAAAGAGGGTAGGATACTTGGCACGGAGATCGTCTTCACGTTCCCAAGTGGCTTCATCAACGGAATGGTGCGACCACTGCACCTTGCAGAACTTGATGGACTTGTTGCGAGTCCTTCTTTCTGCGACTTCAAGGATTTTTGTGGGGTGTTCTTGATAAGACAGGTCTTCTTGGAGATTGATCAGCTCATGGTCCACAGTCCTGCCGGGGTCCTTGAAGCACTTCTTGAGCTGAGAGATGTGGAAAACATCATGGACCTTGAGTTTTTCCGGGAGCTCAAGAGCATAAGCAACTTCTCCTCTTCTTCCACGAATTTTGAAGGGACCGATGTATCTTGGAGCCAGCTTTCCTTTGATACCAAAACGGTGCGTGCCTCTCATGGGAGTGACACGAAGGTAAACGAGATCACCAGGTACATACTCCATGTCCGTGTGCTTCCTGTCATAATTGCTCTTCTGGCGACTTTGAGCAATCCTTAGATTTTCAAGAATGATGTGAACCTTCTCCTCCGCTTGAGTCACAATGTCAGGGCCAAACAAGATCCTTTCACCTGCACCCGACCAACCAATCGGAGTTCTGCATTTGCGCCCATAGAGAGCCTCAAATGGTGCCATCTTTAGACTTTTCTGGAAGCTATTGTTGTAAGAGAACTCAGCATAAGGAAGACATTCTTCCCACTCCATGCCAAAAGAGATGACGCAAGCACGAAGCATATCCTCCAGAATCTGATTGATCCGTTCAACTTGTCCTTGCGACTGAGGGTGGTAAGCTGTGCTGAAGTTCAACTTTGTTCCCAAAGCATTTTGGAATCTCTCCCAGAACTTGGAAGTGAAGATGCTTCCACGGTCTGAACTGATCTCGAGAGGAACCCCATACAGAGAGACAATTCTGTTGATATAGAGTTCCGCCAACTGAATTGCAGAAATGGTTTCCTTGACGGGGAAGAAGTGAGCCACTTTAGAAAGCCTGTCAATGACAACAAAGATTGCATTGTTGCCCTTCTGTGACCTTGGAAAACCAGTGATGAAGTCCATCTCTACTTTCTCCCATTTCCATTCCGGGGGTTTCAATGGCTGTAGAAGACCGGAAGGTTTCTGATGAACAGCTTTCACTCTGCGGCAGACATCACACTCCGAGACATACTTGGCACAATACCTTTTCAAACCAGGCCACCAATATTGTGTTTTCAAGTCCATGTACATCTTTGTGCTGCCAGGGTGGATAGAAAGAACAGAATCATGCGCCTCCTTGAGAACTTGCTCTCTCAAACCCGGGTAGTTCGGAACAAACATCCGGTGTTCAAAGAAAAGCGTGCCTTGATCATCGACGTGGAAGGACTCATACTTTGGAAGCTGAATCCTGGAGATGATCTTTCTTGTGTACGGATCACCAAGCTGAGAAGAGCGAACCTTTTCTTCCAAGAGAGGTGTTGCTAGAAGGTTCAGGAGATACCCTTGTTCCACAATTTCCAGGTTGAGTTGACGGAATTCCTCGCACAAGAGAGGCTGTTGTTCTTCCATCATGAGGTTGTTGACATAAGCTTTGCGGCTGAGAGCATCTGCCATAACATTAGCTTTGCCCGGAGTGTAGTTGATGGTCAAATCGAAGTCATTGATTGCTTCAATCCATCTCCTTTGCCGAAGGTTGAGATCAGGCTGAGTAAAGATATACTTCAGACTCTTGTGATCGGAAAAGATCTCACAACGGTTGCCAAGCAAGTAGTGCCTCCATACTTTCAAAGCAAAGACAACTGCTGCGAGCTCGAGGTCATGTGTAGGATAGTTGATCTCATGCGTCTTCAACTGTCGAGAGGCATAAGCAACAACTTGTTTTTCTTGCATAAGGACCGCACCCAATCCATGCAAAGAGGCGTCACAGAAAATCTGGAACGGCTTGGATGTATCCGGAGGAACCAAGACTGGTGTGGAAGTGAGCTTCTCTTTGAGTATCTCAAAGCTTGCTTGACATGCAGGAGTCCAAAGGTACTTCTTGCCTTTCTTGAGGAGATCGGTAAGAGGCTTCGCTATCTTTGAAAAGTTCTGAACGAAGCGACAGCAATAACTAGCCAAACCGAGGAAACTCCGCACTTCTTTGACATTGACAGGAGGAAGCCATTCAACGATTGTCTTCACAGTTTCCGGGTTGACTGCAATGCCCTTGGCAGAGATGACGTGACCAAGATAGGTAACTTGAGGCAGCCAAAACTCACACTTGGAGAACTTTGCATACAAGCGGTTCTCACGAAGCTTGCTTAGGACACACCGAAGGTGTTCTTCATGCTCTTCCTTCGACTTAGAATAGACTAAGATGTCATCCAGATAGACCACAACGAACTTGTCAAGATACTCCATGAAAACTGAGTTCATGAGCCTCGAGAAGGTGGCAGGTGTGTTGGTGAGACCGAAAGACATGACCGTGTATTCATACAGGCCATAGCGGGTGGTGAAAGCTATCTTCGGAACATCTTCCTTGCGAATCTTGATTTGGTGATAACCACTCCTCAAGTCAAGCTTAGAGAATACCACAGCTCCAGCTAGCTGATCGAAGAGATCATTAATCCGCGGAAGGGGATATTTATTCTTGATGGTTTTAGCATTGAGAGCCCGATAGTCAACACAAAGTCTATCAGTCTGATCTCGCTTCTTCACAAAGAGGGTTGGGCTACCCCAAGATGAAGTACTATGCTGAATGAAACCCAACTTCTCTTGTTCATCAAGCTGACGTTTGAGTTCAGCCAACTCAGCAGGACCCATCTTATAAGGCCGCTTGGAGATAGGAGCGGTACCAGGTTCAAGCTCAATAACAAACTCAACCTCACGATTCGGGGGCATACCTGGCAACTCTTCAGGAAAGACATCTGGGAACTCACAGACCACCGGAACACTCTGAATAGCTTCCATAGCATCAACATTCAGAGCCGCCAAAGAGAAAAGCTGGATAGCAGGAGTCAGACTTGGAGAATAGACTATATGGCCTTCAGGAATCTTCAGAGAAACCGAGCGCTCAGCACAATCAATCACAGCTGCATTTGCTGTTAACCAATCCATGCCCAAGATGACATCAATGTCAGAATTGCCCAGAATGATTAAGGAAGCCGAGAACGAAGAGCCACCAATCTCAATTTGATTGCCATGGCTGATTTTAGAAGCTGCCATTGTTGCTCCAGGAGAAAGGACCATTAACCGCTTAAGGAGAGGATCCATAGCTAACCCATTCTCATCTGCAAACTTGGTTGACACAAAAGAATGCGATGCACCAGAATCAAACAAAACTCGTGCAGGGACTGAGTTAACGGATAGCATACCCATCACAACTCCAGGTGCGTGCTCAGCTTGAGCGGCGTTGATGCAGTTGGCACGAGCAACAGTAGACCCGGGCTTGGTGTTGATGTTGAGAGCCCGAGGTGGTGGTGCACGAACCAAAGGAGAGCTTGCCGCAGATCTTGGAGGTGGAGGAGGAAGAGCCTTGTTCTTCAACGGACAGTTCCAGTATTGATGCCCAGTGTTTCCACACGTGTAACAAGCACCAGCTGGATGAGGAGCAACGTAGCCAGGGACTCCGCCAGGCGCTCCAGGGTAGTGGTGGTTGTAGCCCCTGGGAGCCGCAGTGAGGGAGTTTGGTGGCCTTGCCGCGAAGCTAGAAGGTCTTGGTGAAGCCGGGAGCGACGGTGGGGTGTTAGGAACCCAGACACGACGCTTAGAAGGAGCTGACATAGCTGAAGAGCTTGCTGCATCACGGCTGTGTTTCTTTGACTCCTCAAACACTTGCCTGCTTGCCTCTTCCTGCAGAGCTGTATGCTGAAGTTCCAGAAAAGACGCCGGCCTTGCATGTGTGATTGCATACTTGATCAATGCATTGAGCCCTTGCCTGAACCTCTTTTGCTTCTTCTTGTCATCAGAGATCTCATCGCCACCATAACGAGACAGGTTCATGAAGTTCCTGATGTAGGTGTTGACATTATCATTGCCCTGCTTGAGGTTGAGAAACACTTCCTTCATCCTCTCCATGACAATTTCTGACAAATACTGCTCTTTGAAAGCTCCAGTGAACTGTCCCCAAGTAGGCTGAAAACTAGTGCAGTTTGCCTTCAGGTAATTCTCCCACCACAGAGCTGCATCTCCCTTCAGAAGGTGAGTATCACACTTTACCCATTCTTGCTCAGGAACATCAGCAGTTGCCAGTAACCTTGACATCTCACGCAACCAATCATCAGCATCAAGTGGTTGATCAGAAACATCAAACTGGCGTGGGTTGAACTTCAGGAAGCTTTTGATGTCTCCTTGCTTGGGAGGTGGAGGTAGCGGAACAAACTCATTCCTCCTGACACTTTCCTCAAAGCGCTGCTGGTTCTGCTGCATTGCTGCCAAGGCATTGGCGATGCTTGACAACGCTGCCCCAAGTTCAGGTTGTATGTCCTCCTCAGAACGGCGTGGTGGTGCCATCCTGTTATTGATATAACACACAAGTCAGTACTATAATGGAGAATAATAATAATCCACAATAGTACCAAAATGGAATTACTCAAGATTAAAGGATACAATTTACTAAGATGATATTAAAATATCAACGAAGTTCAAAGCACCTAAAAGATATTAAGCATATCGCACACGACTGAAAAGGAGTGTGGTACACAAATATATCAAAGAAATTTTTTCCACAAATTTCGGCATTAAAATACCAATAGGTGCGCAAAATCACTTAACGAATCAAGATTAGTGACTCTACCAATTCAATATACAAGAGCGAATGATAAGAGTAGTGGTATGGTCGCGACTCCATCCCGCACTCGAATCATTACTCCGCACATGAATAAGTAAAACACATATCTCAACACCTTCTTGTCACTATAACCTAAAGATTAGCGACTACGGAAACGAACACCCTAAAGAAGATAACGTCGGATAACAAAGAGTAAGACAGATCGCGTCGGTATACAACGAATCAGATAGATCGCGTCGGTCTGCAAAAGCCTGTCGGTATGGAATGTACCAATAGTTGATAACCAAAAGGCCGTTAAGATAACAACTTGGATGCAACAGATAGACAAGGAATTACACACACACACTCACACACACAGATACACAACCTATGGTACTACGGAAACCCAGAACACGTGAATCCTAGTTTGAATTTTAAGAAGAGGATTGAAAACGTTACACTTCCTTACCAGAAAAGGGTGGGTGGGTGGGTAAGAAGAAAAGTGGAAGCATTCCTACTCTCGCGTTTTGTTTTTCCCTAGTATACATAACTACCAAAATATTTGCTAGACAGACAACGACCATTTGGCTGAGACCCTGAAGGTCGGGATGGCTCTAATACCAATTGTAACTACCTCGGTGAATTACGCTCCTAGTACAAGCCTGGATGATCAGAAATGGTTGAAATAGTACGGTGGGGCCCAAATGCCACTCACAGGTAGACCTTTCAGCCGTCCCAACCATTTCCAAACATCGGGACAAGAACGAGCGGCGTAATCGGCAGGCGAAGGGATCAACTACATACACAAATGAGTATGTATGCAAGCCACCATACAATAGTACATCAGAGCCATTCCATCTAAAAAGAAAGGAAATATAGCAACGCCATACGGCAAGATCCAAATATCCTAGATAGATATAATAGTGTAGGATATCTCCTCATACATCAATCAACAGAGTATCAAGCGGAAGTGGAAGACAAAATCCGAGTACGGATAAGAAGCAAATCGGCATAAGATGCCCCATAAATAAGCAGATCCCGCCCACAGATCTCACGGATCCCCGTTCCCGGAATCTCTACACCGAATGATCGTTGCCCACATCGTCCGTCTCTTCCACCCAGTATCCATCTTGCGAGTGTACCTGTTCATCTGAACCAATAATTTATCGTGTGAGACCCTAGGGGTACTCAGCAAGTCTTTATGCCTCTACAGGGGACACAACCTGGGGTGACGCAATTGCAGCAAAAGATAAACCCTAGCAATTCTATAGAAACTCGCTAACCATCCGCCTAACCAGAGATAGACGGATGTCCGTGAATTAATAACAACAGTTATAACAGTTAAAACGGTAATATCCACAGATCCATCCTCCTCCTCGCTTACCGACGAGGAAGCGGACGAACATTCCCCCCCCATCCGTTGGCAGTTTTATCATCCATTCCGTGAGTATTGCACTATTTACGAGTCAGGTACCTAGTCTAGTCAAATTAAAAGCGGTACTTTAGTTATTCTTGTCTATGATCGAGAAACTGTGCTCCAAGTCGTCCATAACCGCGGACACGGCTTTCAGAAAGTTTTACCCTGCAGGGGTGCACAAATAGCAACACACACTCGATATGCCTCGGAAAAAACCAAATCAAAACCCAACGAGGCAGTCACGACCAAGCAATTACAGGATTCAGAAATATTTCAGGGGGCCACCCCATTAAGCTACCCGCAACGGAGCTAGCTGACTCCGAGACGGACTCAAGGTTTGCGCCAATGGTTGTGAACGACTGGGAACCCGAAAATGTGACTGGGCTTGTCGACACCGCGAAAACACTCCGCAATCCTAAACAGTACAGTGTGCAGTACCTCGCACAATTTAAATAAAGCAGTAAAGCATGGCATAAGTACATGATAGTAAATAAAACCTCAAACTAGTTTGTGGCCCCAAGAAATAAGAATGAATCAAGCTCTGGCTCAGGGGGGGTCCATAAGGCCTCCCGGATGTGGATAGCGCGAATATTCTTGGAACAGGAATCAAGTACTCGGGGTCTTACGGGACACAAGTGAGCATAAAATCCAAATAACAGATATTGCTCACCGGTGCCACTTTCATTAGTTATCCCATTACTACTCAGGTTAAGTTGTTTAGGTACCTCGTTATCCATCAGACACTCACATACCCTACACATGCTGTTCTACGACTCGCATGGCTCAAACAACTCCTGTAGTAATGGCTCATGGGATGGAGGAACAAGCTTCGGTGGGGTTCAAAAGTAAAGGCGATGCAATACTTGGGATTCAATTTAATGCAATCGCGACTCAATGATGCAAGAATAAGATAGAGGCAATAGGTACTATATGTATGCAAGCATGTGGTAGTGCTTGCCTGGCAGCTCAGTTGAAGCAATGGATGGATCTGGGTAGTGCTCCTGATTCTCTTGATATATCCCCTGCTCAGCGTCTATTCGAACAAGAACCAAACAAACAAGGGCCAACATAAATAAAGTGCACAAGCATATGAATAAATGCATCAAGCAAACAATCATGCCACGATGAATGATGCATAATTTGCATGGCAATAGGTAGCTTGGCATGGGTGAGGTGTGAAGTACAAGATTAAATCATTTTATGGGGTTTTTGTTCCATTTTATACTCATATTAGTTGCTGTACTCTTTATATTTATATGATGCATGCCTCAAATCAAACCATGGAATGCATAAACAGAAAGGTCTCGTCGAGCTAATCGTTTTAGACATATTATTTGTTAAATTTGGATTTATAAATCAAAAGTTATTAATTATTTAAGAAAAAGGGGCATTTATTGTAATTTAAATAAACTTGGAAATTTAAGTGTTCAAAATATATTTTGGATTGCATATTTGAATTCCTCATATTTTTCTGATTTGAAAACATATATTATATGTATTATTTGGATTAATATTTGAAAAGATATTTAAAACAGAAATAAATTGGATTTGAATTAAATTGAAAAGATTTGAATTTGAAACAGATTTGCCAAAATACTTTTGTCACCCAGTCCATGTCTAGCCGCAGACACAGACGAGTGGGGCCTCCCTGCTGACTGGACCAGACGCGCACAGAGGAGGTTTTCTCACCGCGAGCTGACCCAGCCTAAGCGAATGACAGGTGGGCCAGGGTGACCTCAGGGTCCACACGCGGGCGCGCCAGCGGGGGCGTGCCACGTGTTGAAGCCAGGGAGCGCGGGTTGAGTGTTTGAAGCAGCGAGGGGGTTTCTGCAAAACAGACACTGCGGCTGACGGTGGGCCGAAAAGGTACCGCGGGTTGATGCAACAAAAGAGCAGGGGGGGTATCAGCAAAAGTGCGGCCGCTACTGTGGATCTTCTCTCTGAACCTCTGACGACGCGATGGTGCTCGACAGGGCGGCCTCGGTGCAGGGTTCGAACCCGCGACGCAGGCCACGCGCGCGGTGGGCAGAGCCGCTGCGGTAGGCTAGGGCTTGTGTCAGGTGGGGGCTACGCGGCGAGATGAGGCCTAAGCGATGCTAGCGCGAGCAGACAGAAAGGTCCGGCGGCGCGCGGAGGGCGTTCGACGCAACGTCCGGTGGGGCCAGGGCGAGACGGTGACGGCGAGGATGTCTGGGGGGTTGGGGAGCTCACCGGGAGTGTGTCGACGTGGACGGATCGAGCAGAGGAGCAGGGAGACAGCGATGACGCAGACGGACGGCAGGCTAGGGTTTCGTGTCGGCCTCACGGAGTACAGCGGCGTACAGGTCTCCTCCTCCTCGACGGCGGGTACGGGCGGCCTCCTAGGCGTCTCCTCGTTCTTCCTCGACACCTAGAGCTCCTCGCCACCGGCTGCAGGTAAGGGAACGGAGGGGACCGACGGTGGCCGGCGTTGGGGGGGTAGATAGAGACGGTGGAGAAGAGAGAGAAGAGGGCAGGCCTCTGGGTGGATCTGGACGAGCGAGGAGAGGTTGTGGGGGTGGTGGTAGGTATCAGAGGGAGGGAGGTACCGTGGGCGCGGGTAGATGGGTAAAAGTGGCTCGGTGCCACCTTTCCCTCCTCCTCTTTCACGTGCCAGGGCTGGGCACGGCAGGGCAGGGGCAGGTGTAGCTGGCAGGTGGGGTAGGGCAGGCCAGGGTCGGGGTGGTTCGGGTTGGGGCCCCTAGGGCAGAGAGAGAGAGCAAGAGAGGGAGAGGTGAGGCTCGGGTCTAGGGTTGGAGCTAGGGTAGGCTCGGGCTAGGGTTTCTTTGAGAGGTGACGGGGTAGCTAGGGTATGGTGGTAGCCTCGGGGTAGGGAGAGAAGAGGTGAGGCCGAGAGAGAGAGGTGGTGGACTTAGGGTTAGGTGAGAGGGGTGTGGTACATTTAGGGTTAGCTTAGATGGGGTATGGGGTAAGTAGGTGATTAGATAGGATCTTAGCTAGGGTTTTAGGAAGAGGGTTAAAGAGAGAGGGGGAGGTTAGATGCTAGGGTGTTCTTTTGTCAAGACCAAGCCAAGCACAAACCAAACCCCAACAAGATCAAGACTAGAAAAGAGAGGAAAAGGTGATGTGGTTTAAGCATGATCAACATAGATCACTCCAAAAGAGAGAGGTGGAGAGAGATGACCCATCCAAAATCAAATAAAATCCAAATGGCAAGCTAAAGGGGTACTTGCATGGGCCATGCATAATTAATTAATACCATGTTTATCTTTGTGAAAACAAGATTAATTACATGGCATTTTCCTATGCATCCCAAAGTGTGGAGTAAGGCCCAAGCAAAGGAATTTAGAAAGAATTCCAAGTGGAGTATATGGAGATGATCACATTGGATTATATTTAGGACTGGCTAGTGTGTATATGCCACTAGATGATTAATAGTCCAAACAATATCCCAACATGAGTTTCATTCCTTATTAATCCATATGGAAGCTAGGGAAAAGGGGTCCACTCACAAGGCATGCAAAGGTGGCCATGTGGCTCTCATATATCAATATTGTGAAAACAACATGATGCCAAGATGAGAGCATGTGTCAAAGAATTGGATCCATCCCAACCCACATGAGCTAGAAGTAAAACCAGTAAATGCCAAGCTCATATTTGAGTTGGGTGGTGGAATTATAAGGTGGTGAAAAGAAAGGGTGGTGAAGTTAATAAAAGATATGCCCCCAACTCAACTTGGGCATTAAACAATATATCAAGAACCAAATACAATATCAAGAGGCAAATACAATTAATGATGCATATGAGACAAGATCCAAAACACAGAGGGGTTTTATATGATGCTCAAATGCAAGGAGACATGATGACATTAGCATGATATAATGATGATGCAACAATTATATATTTGAAGTAGCCATTATATTACTAGACCAAGTAGCATTACAATTGTTAGACAATTGGGATGCTACACCTACTCGAGGACGAGCAGGAGTTAAGCTTGGGGATGTTAATACATTGCAAATGTATCTATAATTTTTGATGTTCCATGCTTAGTTTTATCCACTTTCTTGTGTTTTGGTCCAAGTTTGGAGTACTTTTCATATGATTTCTTGGACTAAACTATTAACAAGAGCCATAGTGCCAGCTGCCTGTTTTCTGCTGTTTTTGGTTCCAGGAAAGTCAGAAAATGAATATTCTCGGAATTGGATGGGACAAAAGCCAAAGTGCCTATTTTTTTAGAAGTCATCAGATGCCAGAGTACGAGACGGAGAGGGGGCCAGGGGCCACCACACCACCTGGCCGCACGGCCAGGCCTGGCCCGTGCCAGGGGTGGTGTGGCCGCTCCCGGCACCCCCTCGGCCTCCCCTTACGACTATAACATGCCCTCGGGATGTAAACCCTAAGTGCCCGATCAAAAATCCACGAAAGAGTCTGTAGCCACCGTCATCTCCATCCCTAGATCGGGAGGGATCTGAAGCTCTTCCCGGCACCCTGCCGGAGAGGGGAATTCACCCTGGAGGCCTTATTCATCACCATGCAAGCCTCCGGTGTGATGCGTGAGTAGTTCATCCTTGGACTACGGATCCATGTAGTAGCTAGATGGCTGGTTCTCCTCCTTTGTGCTTTCATGTCTAGATCTTGTGAGCTCCGTTCATCATCAAGATCATCTATTTGTAATTCTGCATGTTGTGTTTGCGGGGATCTGATGGATATTGAGATGCTATTTCAGATTGATTATTGATTCTATCATGTCTTTGTTATTTGTGATCTTGCATGCTTTCCGTTGTTAGTAGCTATCTTGGCCAAGTAGATGCTAGCAACTCCAAGAGTTAGTATTTATTCTCGATAGTGGGTTCATGCCTCTGGTAATCTGGGGAAGTGATAGAAATCTCTAAGGTACTAGGGAGAAAAGAACAATCCTTTGTTCATAGAACAATCGTATTGTTTACTTTACAGGCAGTTCGTAAAGCAATAATCTGTTGCTTGCAACTTAATACTGGAGGGGGTTCGGATGCTATCCTAAAGGTGGATTATTAGTCATAGATGTAGTTGGATGGCGGTCTATGTATAATGTTGTAATGCCCAATCAAGTCTCAAAGGAGTCAAGATGATTAGTATATGCATGTATTGCTTTCTCGATGTTTGTCAATTGCCCCGCTGTAATTTGTTCACCCAGCATGTTATCTATCTAAGGAGAGCCACCTCTAGTGAACTATGGATCTCGGTCCTTGTCTTTTACATTCAATCTACAAACTGTTTACTTCTTTGTGTTCACTTTCTACAAACTTTTACTTCTTTCCATTCAATACGTTTAATCCTTTGTTTTCCGCAAAACATGGTGAGATTGACAACCTCATCGCAAGTTGGGAACAAAGTTCTGTGGTTGTGTTGTGCAGGTCTCCACGTTGCTACTAGCACCGGTAGTGCGCCCTGCCAAAGCTCAGCTAGTAACACCTTTGGGGTGTTTCCTTGCTCCTACTGGTTCGATTAAACCTTGGTTTCATAACTGAGGGAAACTTGTTGCTGTGCTCATCATACCTTCCTCTTGGGGTTCCTAACGAGCTCTACATCAACCACGCACAAGCACTTTTCTGGGGGCCGTGCATTGAGCCATCAGTGGCCCAAGAAGAGAGGAAGTGGTAACCTCGGCGAGAAGAAACAAGCAGATAGTCCCCTATGACCCGGCAAGGGCAGGGAAAGGAAAAGAAGTGCAGGGAAATGAGGATCGACCAAGTGTTAGCTGAGGTGAAGCTGGCCGAGGTAACCGTGACCAAGGCAATGCCGGTCAGGGAAACGCTGTAAACGGCAATACCGGACAACGCAACTCGGCGGGTGTAGGGCAACCGCAGCAGCGGAATATACCACGGCAAGAGTGAAGTGCCGGCCAAGGTATGCAACAGAGAGGTTCCCCTCTATTATCGTCCCCTACGCTCTATTCATGGCTCGGCTCGCATCTACCTTGATTCGGTTTTGTGACTTACGAGTCCGAGTTTCAAAAATTGACTTAACAATACTTGGATACTTTAGGCTTAGCTCAAAGTAATCCAGCGTAGTAAACATAAGGTTAGTCCGAATAACAAATGTCGGCTCAATTAAGTTCTTTTCCTTAGTCGTTTTTCGTGTGCTACGCAATTCCAAACTTGTTATCTTGCTTTCCATGAAGCAAAATCTTGTTGGACAGCAGCAAGTCGAAGAGTTGAGTTTTTGGTGCTCACACACTACTAATCCAGCTTAGGTAGAAGCAACTTACGCCAGCCGACATATAAATAACAAATACAGAATACAAGAAATATCACTAAGGCAGTCCCCGAGTTACTGCTCGAGGTGCCAAGATTTCATTGATAAATTCATTGCCGGCATACATACCGACATATGAGAGACTCGGATACACACACTTCTTTATTAAATGTAGAACGGACGAAGTAGAGCTACATTCCATGGACTCGTAACTCGGCGCCAGCAGGTGGAACTCCGGCCTCAGCTTCATCGTCATCTTCATTTTCTTCGACATCTGAGGCTTCGTCCTCTTCCTCCTCATTCGAACCATCTTCGACATATTCGTCGTCAATAGCACCGAGAAAACTTGGTCCCTCGTTCCATTGATGGATGGGTGCAAAGTAAATGAGGTTATGGGTGCAAGCCTTGCACCGAGCTATCCAATCCGGATCATTGGACCACCTTGATCCGGTGCGCAAGCGCTCGAGAAGATTCAGATTTATTTTCTCATACCATGTGAGCACGAAGTAGAGAACAATTTCAGCTCCGGCGCGTGCAACGGACTCCCTCCAGAGGTCAAGCTGGGTCTCGCAATCCATCAATCTGTTGATCAAGGCAGTGGATCCCACCAGAACATCCTCTTGATGCCAAAGGGCGCGGAAGATCCGGACGGCTGAGTCTAGGATATCCAACCCATAGTTTTTTATAATCTCAAGGCGAGAGGATAGGCTGACTAGCAAGTCCTCCATGTCAAAGGGAATGGTTTTAGATCCAGGACCAATTGGAGTACCCCTCTATTAGCGGAACTTGGCAATGGCAGTAGCCGCAATGGCATTACCCTCTAGGAATTTGCCTGATAACAAGACAAGTGAAATGAATAAAGGAGGTTGACCTGGAGAAATTCATGTCGGCTGAAGGAAAAGAACTTATGGTTGACCCAGAGATATGACTGTGGATCCGGGTCAGCTCTATGGTGCAATCAGCACGCCTCTTCCAAAGTATCTCAAGTTCAGCATTTGCCGATTCAAGCTTGACGTCGGCCTCCTTCAGTAGCTCTTGATCTTTTGCGAGTGGAAGCTTGAGGTGTTCTTGCTCCTCAGTGAAATCTTGGCCAGCCTTGTCCATCTCAACCGTATGGAGCTCCTTAAGTTTTTTCATCTCGCGCTTGAGCTTGGCAATTTCATCGTCTTTGGCTCGGAGTTGGGAGAGCTCATCATCCTTCTTCTTAAGTTCGGCCTGGTGTTGCCCTGCTTGTTCGAGAAAATGCAGCATCATATCAGGCATGGGCACACTATCTTCAAGGGATGCTGAAATAGTTTGTTGACCCGGCAAAGCCGAGGTATGAATATTTGCCGAGCTCAGGAGAAACGAAAGAGAGCACAGAAATTAAATAACCGAAGTGACTTACCTTTTATCTGATCCAAGTTCTTCCTCATGATGGTGTTTTCGGCCTCCACTTTGGCTGTCCAATCCGAATAACAGATTAGTTCGGCGGAAAAGCAAGGAAGGATAAGGAAGAAGGTAAAGAGAAAACTTACCCCTCTTTTCAAACTCAGCAAGAAGTGCAGAATGTTTCGAGTGCAGCGCCTTGTGTGTGTCCAAGAGGTGCTGAAACTCAGCACTCCGACGATTGGTGGTGACCTGAGAAAAGCAAAGTTGAATTAATTATATGCATATTCGAAGTGTACAAGATCCGGGCCAAGTGGAACTTAACCCGGCTCTAGGTGTGTGCATATTCGAAGTGTACAAGATCCGGGCCAAGTGGAACTTAACCCGGCTCTAGGTGTGTGCATATTCGAAGTGTACAAGATCCGGGCCAAGTGGAACTTAACCCGGCTCTAGGTGTGTGCATATTCGAAAGTGTACAAAATCCGGGCCAAGTGGAACTTAACCCAGCTCTAGGTGTGTGCATATTCGAACTGTACAAGATCCGGGCCAAGTGGAACTTAACCCGGCTCTAGGTCTGTGCATATTCGAAGTGTACAAGATCTGGGCCAAGTGGAACTTAACCCGGCTCTAGGTGTGTGCATATTCGAGTGTACAAGATCCGGGCAGAGTGG
Source organism: Avena sativa (assembly GCA_916181665.1). Lineage (NCBI taxonomy): Eukaryota > Viridiplantae > Streptophyta > Magnoliopsida > Poales > Poaceae > Avena > Avena sativa. Next base: position 75,167,485 of record OV702292.1, on the reverse strand, counting down.
AACTTAACCCGGCTCTAGGTGTGTGCATATCCGAAGTTACTAGGCAGCTACGCTAATTCTCTAAGGAGCATCCGGCCGAGTGACAAGTTACTCCCCCGGAGGCTCGGGGACTAATGGATATATCACTAAGCACTAGTACATGTTAAAGAAAAGACAAAGTAGCGTACCTCCATCATCCGCCCGGCAAGGTTGATAGCCTTGGCGGCTATGTTCATTTGTGCGACAAACTCGGCAGGCCCAAACTTCTCCAGGAGATCGTCGTTATTGACGAACTCCGCCTTGTTCCAGTTATTGACGAACTCAATTAGGGTCGGAGGATAGCGCTCTCCACAAAGCATGTGGGGTGCAATCAAACCCTTGGCGTGGGCCTCCCTCCTTTCAACTTGGGCAGCTGCGGGGCTGGTGTGCAATGCAAGTTGCATGCTAGCTAACCCGAGGGAAGCAACTTTCTTCGGCAAACTCTTCTTCGGCAGCATGGACGCGAGCATGCGCTGTCCAGCTTCGATGGATGCTGCCTTGGCGGCATCAGAACTTTTCTTGGCCTTGGGCTGCTGCTGAGAAGATGAAGTTTGAGCTGCGGATTTGGACTTGGGCGCAGCCTTGGTGCTAGCTACGTCTTCTCGCTGAGTCTTGGAAGACTCGGACGAAGCGGAAGGAGTTGGTGCTACTGCTGGTACTTGTGGTGCTGCTGTTGGTACTGGCGCTGGTGCTTGTGCTAGGGCTGGTTTTGGCGGTGGTTCTGTTGATACCTCGGAGGCGGAAGGTTGCGGCTGAGTCGATGAAGAGCTGGGAGCATCTGCTGCCTCGGCAGAGCCGCTTCCCCCTGCTCCAAGATTGTCCTCATCTGGACGAGGTGGGCCAGAACCCGGAGCAGCCACTGAACCCTTCTGAATGGGGCTCAGCGGGCGTGTATCGTCGCCACGAGGGGGAGATGGGGTATGCCGGAGAGGCGAAGCGATGCTGGATCCGCTCTGGGGAACCTCCACTGCAGCCCTACCGAATCAAATGATGAATAACAAGTTATAACAAAGGAAAGGCATATAGATAGAAAAAGATGAAGCAGAGAATTGGACGAAGAAGAAGGTGACTTACTCATCAGAAGGAAATGGCTCCTTGGGCTTCCGAGATCTCCGAATCGTGGCCTTAGTCAGAGGCTTGGTGGCGGCTTTGTCTGCAGACTTCTTTCGCCTCTTGGTTGGTTTAGAAGGTCCGGAAGAAGTAGCAGAAGCGGCCGCCCGTTTCTTTGACGCGGCTGTGACCGGCTCACCCGTGGCAAGAGGAGGATCTTCGTGGATTTTCCCAGCCGGGTTAGCTAAAGCCAGAAAGGCGTAAGAAAGGGTACAACGTCAAATGCTTCCATCACCTCAACATCGGAATCATCTTCATCATCAGGCCAATCTCTTAAGGAAGAGAAGTTACCAGTGGGTCGCTTGGTTGCATTAGGGAATGGCAGGAACATCTCCTGATCCGGCTCCTCCTCGTCCGAGACAAGTTGATCCTTCGCCCATTTAAGCGAAGGCTCGGTGCCATCTTCGAGGGTTTGCTAAAGAAATGGCTAAGAAGGAAATACAAAAGGATCAGATAAACAACATACTCCGACATAGAATATAACTCGAAAAAAGATTGAATTACGAGATTTACCGTAGAAGGAGGCTTGTCCCGGCAATAATGCTCCAATCCCCACTCCCAATCAGCGGAGAACTCCTTGTCAGTTGTAAAAAGGGCCTTGACCCGGCGGAATATCTCTGTATTGTTCAGCTCAAAGGAAGAAGTCCGGTTGGGGTCAAGTTGCCAGCTCATATAGCAAAGCTTGTGTGTGCGCTTCTGGAGAGGGGAGATCTGGCTGCAGACGAAATTGATCATCGCGTCCTCGTTGCGCAACCCCAAATCCTTCAACTACTTGAACCGCTTGTTGACTTGATTCGCCAATACGGTGGGTTTCTTGGAAACCCGGTCCCACAAATCCTGATTAGGAGGACCCGGAGCATAGGGGCGCAGCCGGATCAGGTCTTCATCCATGCCATTTCTGACATAGAAGAAAGTTCGGGCCCAGCCCCTGCAGGAATCAAGCCCCGTGACCCGGGGAAAGACGGACAGTTTCTAGGGACAAATAGAGGCAACACCGAATTGTGTCAGATGTTTATCCTCCGGGTCAAGCAGTTTATTTGGAATCACGTTCCTTCGTAGACCGAAGAACCGGATCCAAAGCTCTTTGGTGGGCCACAAACTGACATATCCTTCTACGGTGGAGGCGAAGGAAGAAAGGGATGTGATGGTGTTCGTCGGGAGATGGTGAGGTTGAAGCTCATAGATATTGAGGAAGTCATGGAAGAAATCGCTGACAGGGAGGCCGAAGCCGCGCTAAAAATGGGAGAGGAACACGACGAACTCACCCGAATTGGGTGAGGGAGCGAGCTCCTCGGAGGCGAGGCGGGCAATCACGCCCTCGGGGATGCGGCGGGTGCGGTAGAGCCAGTCCAGGTCGTCCTGGCACACCCAGGAACCAGCCTAGGTGTCGTGCTCTGCGTTTTCCGCCCCCTCCTCCATCTACTCTTCCGCGACGACGAGCTCCTCTTTAGTCATGTCTAGATTGCTGTCCTCACCGGCCCTATCGGAGGTGGGGGGCAGAACCTTGGACTGGCGCGGACCCGTGGCGGTGGAGCTGCACGGGAGTGGCAGCGATGCAGATGCGAAAAGGCACGGTGCGGCGGCGGCGCTGTCGCTAGGAAGAAGAAAGGGCAGAGAGGCGAAGGGGCGCGAGAAGTGGAAAATGGCCAAGGGACGCGCCCCCACTAGCGCGAGAAGCGGGGGTAGTGGGATAGCGTTGTGCGTCGAGGCCACACGGTGTGGCTGTGTATCTGCCGGGTCAGCCAATCACTGGCAAGCCACAGGAAGGGCCACAGGGCGCAGGGGATCCCACGACGCGACGTGGTGATACAGTTAACGAGGAGACAGACACGACGTGACATATGCAATAGTAACACCTGACATTAATTGCAGTAACTGGCGCATGCCCTTAAAATGAGGCAAGATAATGATTACCCTCCACGTGGGGAAGCGTACGAGAGAAGGAAGGATAACCCAGAAAGCTAAAGGGTGACTTGGCCAGCGAGTGAAAACTCGGAATGTGCCAAGGGAAAAGCTAGCCAATGAAATCCGGGCTATGAGATAACTCGGAAAAGGGAGCAAAAGGCTCGGTAAATTGAACCTGCCGTGGCCTTAGCGGCTAAAGCTGCTCAGACCGCACCAGCTTCGGGGACTAATGTTGGGGGGATACCCCCGGATAGGGTCACGCCGGGGTATAAAGACCGAGTTAGCCGAGGTACGACAAGGTCAAAGCAAATGCTGGCTGAGTCACCTCAAGGCTGGCCGACTTACGGAGTAACCCGGACCGGAGGATGTCCACCTAACTGAGTCCCGGCCGACGTATGTCGTATGCCGGCAGGATTTATGTAACTTGTATGCAGGTACCCGCGTGGCCAGATTAACCAGGCATGATCTGGGTTATATCAAGCTTGCAAGAGAAGGAAGGTATCTCGCTGGTCAAAAGGTGGTCACTATACACTGGAGCATAAGCAAAGCGGACAGAGAGAAGGACTACCGAGGCGTGGCCGACAAAGGTGACGCCCCCTGTGTCGGATGACGCTGGCACCGCAGAGGCTTACGTAGCCTCTGGATGGCTTACGATGGCAAAAAGTGATCCGGTCGGTTTGCTATTTTGGGAAGAGGCATATTCCCACGAATATGCCTCCACGTATGCCTTAATTGGAGACCTAGCCTCCCCTTTATAAGGAGGGCTAGGGCCTCTGTAGAGGGGGTTAGCATTCGAGTAGTTGATTCCTGGGAAATAGGTAGTGGTGAGAGTAAGAGAGTTCTCTTTTCCTCCTCTCCCCAATACAGCTCAAGGAGCACTTGTAAACTGATCTAGCTTGGAGAATACAAAGCATCTGTGTGTGGAATCACCACACTATCCCTCTCTGGATTCCTCTAGTGCATATTGGCCCCACCTTTAGCCTATCCATGGCATCTGCCGTGACACCACCATGATAGCGGCGGTGGCCTGCTCGGCAGGCTGGCTCCCCCGCGCGCCTGCGTGGGCCGGGGTCGAGCTGGCCGGCCCGGCAGTCGTTCGGCTGCTAGTTTTCCTTTTTCTTTTTTTCTGCAGCTTTTCTCTTAGGCTATTTCCCTCCAGGGATTTGGCCTAATATGAAAGTTGCTTTTATAAATCTTAATCTAAATATTATTTAGTATATATTAATTCATAATTAACATATAATAAATGTATATTTAAATTCCCATTTATTCGAAAACACTTTTCCGGTCTTTTCCTTTCTCCGAATAACTTCGGATCTCTCCACGAAACATTTCCAGCTTTCTCTTTCTCTACTGTGATTCCGTCTTACGAATGACCGCTCTCATCGTACCCTTAAGTGTATCCCCTCACGGCTTGGGAATGATCTAGACATGATCTAAATCAATAATCAACAGAGGGACTAGGGATATCCATGTGACCCCTATGCATTCCTGATGACAATGTCGTTTCAACCGGTAAATATAGCATCCATATTCCTTTTGTTTCTCAATACAACTTGTCCGAGATCAGATCATTGGTATCACATACCTTGTTCAATCTTGTTAACAACAAGTTTTGTTTTCTTGTTACCATGATATTACATCCCCGTGAACGAGTCACATGTTGCAACATATATGGATGTAATCTCACTAGGCTGGCCGTATGTATCTTTGCCCGTCATGTGGGCGAACAAATCCCGCTCTTGACATATATTGCCTCTACGGTTCCTCCAAGTACCTGAACACACCTTTATAACCACTGTATTACCAAGTGGCGCTTGATGCTATCTAAGCACTCTCGGGAGACAGTGATTGATATAGCCTCACGGTCTAAGGAATTAGGAGTCTAGATTTAGCTATTGCAACAATGAACTATATGACTTGATCGTGTTGCAACCCTTCGAGGAATGTCCATCACATCATTCTCCAATAATATGACCCCGTTGTCAATTGGCATAAATGCCCATGATCTTGAAACCTAGATCATCCTCATGACCAACGAACTAGTATGAATAGAGGCTACTAGGGACTTGGTTGTTTCATACCACACATGTACCAATGTTTCTACTTGATACAGTTATAGCACAATATGAAACTATTATAAACTAATTGAGATATGACAAAAAAAACCTATTTATTATTTACCTCTAGGGCATATCTCCTTCAAGGTCGAGCCAGACGCGCCAAACTGGATGGGTCGTGCTGCTAGGAGGCCATGCATGTCCCGCACATCCGCGCGGATGCGTTCGGACGTGCCCGGGCGGGTTGGGTCGGACCTGTGGAGATTCCCTAAGGAGGTTGACATACGAGCTAATCTATGAGCTTCACCATTAGTGTCTTGCCGACTGTGAACAAATGTAGCATCCTAGAAGATCTCCTTCCGCGCCATCACATCTTTTAGTATCATGCAATGTAGCCTACAGAGAGCGCCACCATTCATCTCCTTCACCACGTCAAGGCAGACCGAGGAAAATCATTACGCGTCTCAGCAGCAGGTCTTGAGCCAGGTACATTGTCTCTAGAATTTTGGGTTGGTGATGCCCTCCACCATGATCACCGAGGCTCCCAAGAAACACCCACGTCAATCGTCATCCTTGCATACTGTGCTAAAAGCGCCCTTATTCTTAGTCTTCACAAAAGCACCATCCACGTTGATCTTCGACTACCCCGTCCGGGGTGGTTTCCATGTAGCTCGGGGTCTGGGTATCCGCACAGCATACAGAGTCGCCTCTTGCCTCACAAATCTGAGATCGGAAAAGTACATGATGATGAAGTTGTGTGTTGATAGCGGAGTTTGGTGCTCATCCTCATAAATAACTTTTCGCCTGACCCACCGGATTGTACATAGTGTGACAAGAACCTCAATAAACTTCTAATTCAGAACCTTGCAGGGAGTAAATAGCCACACTTTTGGGTCGTGTGTTCATTAGAAAAGAGAGGAATAGTGAAATCCTCGTCCTTGAATGCCCAGATCAACCTTGCCATGTGAAAATCCAATAAAGCGTGATGCCAGGTATCTGTATCTGAATTGCAAACCATGCAAATTGTCATGGTCGACATGTTACGGTGCTCTCTCAGTTCACCCGTTGGTAGAGAAGATCGCGCCAGCCTCCATGCAAAAATATGGTGTTTTGAAGGAAACTTGACTTTCCACAGTTTTTGCCAATTTGCCTCCTCCATCTCCCCATTCGGGGAATCTGAATTCCCTTCAAGGAAACTCTCTCGATGATGTTTAAGTAGATCATACCGAAAACATCCCGGATCTATCATGATGCCATGGCCAAAAATCAGGTTGGGAAATGTAGCTGATTGGAATCTGCTTGCTAGCTATGTTGCCCGGATACGGCGATACGGATACGGATACGGATACCGCGATACGCCGATACGGTGATTTTACAAAAACACAGATACAGGGATACGTTTCTATATATATAATAATATTGATAATATTTAAAATTTACTGCTTTTTACCCAAATGATAAATACTATATAATCCGTAGGAGTATAGAAGTATCTTGACAGGGTTGTTTGCCACAAAAGCTTTACAACTCTAGTGGTGCAGCTGTATCTCTCCCTTATCAGATATATTTTTTTTTAAAAAATAGTATAATACATACGGAATAGGTATCTGTAGGTATCCGATACGTATCCGAGTATCCGACCGTATCCGATACGGATACGACACTTTTTTGCCGTATCCGTGCAACGCAGCTTGCTAGCATCCACATCCACCGGGAGTAAAGATGCTTCAAATTTGATAAGATTCCACGTCCTAGTTGTCAAACAAATAAGCTATGAGACAATTGTAGGCATATTTCTCTCGATCATCTGTAATGCATGAATAGGGCCGAAGGCACTCTCCCCTAGGGATCCAGTTATCACTCCAAATGTTTGTGGTTGAACCATCCCCAATACAACGGATCAGTCCTACCTTCAGTATGTCCCTTCCTTTACAAAGCGAGCACCAAATCTTCGAGGATTTAGAGCCCACCATAGCTGAGAGGATGTCAGAATTTGGGAAGTACAGTGGCTTCAAAGTTTGAGCACTCAGAGCGTCCATATCAATGTGTTGCCAAGAGAGCTAGGTTAAAGATCTCGACATCCCAAAATCCAAGTCCCCCTCTACACCAGAACTTTTGGACCATCGAAGTGATGTTGTCACATATGCCATGTGGCAACTTAAAAAGCGCTAGTTGGTATTGCTTGAATAACAGACTTTATGAGGATCTCCTTCCTGAAGGAGATATGTCTTAGAGGCAAATAATAAATAGGTTTATTATCATATCTCAATTAGTTCATGATAGTTTTGTACCATGCTATAATTGTATCAAGTGGAAACATTGATACATGTGTGGTATATTACGACATGATCAATTCACATGGTTTATCATTGTAATAGTTAGAAACTATGTGACCTTCTCCTTAGACCGTGAGATCATATTTAATCACTATCATTCATGACTGCTTTGACTGTATCAACTATCACATCATAGAAGGGTGACCATAAAGGTGCATTTGGGTATTCCAGAGGGACATGTTGAGGCATATGCATCAAGATAGGCATTTTTCACTCGTGTGATGGAAGATACACCAGGACCACTCGCTGAGATTGTATCCAATAGGTTGCAACCAAATGACTAGGTCATGGGGTTACAGTATCGCAGTAACAAGTTAAGTGGATCAAATCTCGGACAAGTAATGTATCGATGAAACAAAAGGAATTGCACTCAGAGTTTATGGTTCAAATGACATAACATAGTGGAATGCATAGGGATCATTATGGGCATCCCGGTGCCGCTATTTATCATTGATTGAGAGAGATCTCAATTATGTCTGTGACATTCCCGAACTGTAGGATAACACACTTAAGTGTCTTACGATATGTTGAGATCGTAAATGCGACATTCAAAGTTTTATCACCGCGGAGGTGTTTAGGGTGGCCCAGTAGATGTTGTCCCTTTGTCAGGCAAATTCGTGTTTGATTGGAGACGAGGTCGTCGAATTTCGAATGCTTATAGTGCGGACATGGTCAACGCTGCTTATCATTAATAACTTTTTTCTTTTTCATAGGGTGTGCGACCAATGCTCTCTATGGGAGTAGCCCCCGAGTGCCTATTCAAGTCATATACTCGAGTGGGGACTTTGAACTTTTGCGACTGCTGTCATTGGGTGTATCTTGTCGATTGAGCTTTCAGCGCTCCCTATGAGAGTTGCCCCCGAGTCTGTAGTCGAATTGTTGATTCGAAGAAGGGGTTGAGGCGTAAGTGCCTTGTATTCAAGTGTATCTGGCTTGTTCACTGTACCTGGAAAATCCTCGGGTGCGTGACCATGCTCCTGTTAGGAATAGCCTCCGAGTGTTTGGTCGAGTCGTAGACTTGATTAAAAATTAAATTAGTCGAAAAAATTACCGTTGCACACTTTTGCCCATAGCTGCTGCTAGTGCAAGTGCAAATGACGTCATTGCTGACGATTGGATGAGCTCGGCCGCTAGCGTGAGCGGTGCTAATGGGACGTGACAATAGTAGGCCCCGCTATCTAACCAGGATTTGACTAATCACGCGTATTTTGGGGTTTTAACTGTGTCTTCTCCATTTTCGCGCTGAGTAGGGATCGTGCCATGGCGGTTCAGGGCATACGCTGCCACGCGTCTTTACGATGTGTGCCACGCGTTAAAGTAGATAAATTCTGGCCATCGGATGGCGTTTCACCGTTACTTAAGTATCGAGTTGAGGCAATAATTTTCACACTTTGCATCTTCATCTTCCTCGCATTGCTGCCATTGTTGCTCTCCTCCACTCTACTATGTTGCACCACTCACTGCACTGGACGTCCTTGGAGCCTTTTCCAGTTACTTTATCCGGTCGCTTCGTCGGAGAAGAATCAGGAAAAATAATGGTGCCGCTGTTGCGGGATCTGGCGCTGCCACCACCGCTGCAAAGAAAAAGGCCACCACAGTCACCAGGTCTGGCACTACCTCCATAGCCGTGAATAAGAAAGGCACCAGGTCCTGCGTGACCAACGGGTCCTAGAGGCGCTCCATGCTGAAGTCCCACGAGCTTCATCCTTATCGCCAAGCCGATCTTATTCCGGCCAACGAAGATGACTATTGGATTCCCGGTCTGGAGGTAATTCCTGATCCTCCCGCCGGATTCCGTGTGATGTTTGTTGCTTTTGTTCTACCGGGTCTCTCGCTTCCTCTCCATGATTTTGTTCATGGATTACTCTGTCTTTATGGGATTCAGCTGCATCAGCTGACTCCCAATTCTATCTTTCACATTCTGTGCTTCATCACTCTCTGCGAGTGCTGGCTCAAGATCGAGCCGCACTTTGGCCTCTTCAATAAGTTATTCAGTTTAAAGAGGTAGTTATGGTTGGGCTCTGTAGTGTACGATCTTGGCGGGTGTGGTATAGCAGTAGACTCCTACGTCCAGTATTTCAGCCTCAGCATTGTCGACTCTGGCCAAGATTGGAGGGACATGTGGTTTTATATTCGGGATGAGAAGGTAACATGGAAGAGATTTGACCTTGCTCCCTTTGACTCAAAGGCAAAGCTGAAGAAGAAAAGGTCATGGAAGAACGTCGTGATGCCATGCGAGTCGAAGGATGTGGATGTCTTGTACCAACGGGTGCTTGACCTTCAACTCGTTTGAGGCAAGAGGTCACTGCTGTGGACCTCATCCGAACATGGTTGAAGCATCAAGTGCATCCTCTACAAGCTAGGGCTCACCCGATGTATCTCTGGTCAAACGTGATGGATCTGACTCGCGTCTGCATGGAGGACATGTCTTCGGTGGAGCTCGAGAAGAAGATCAGATCTTTGACCAAGATCACTATGAAGTAAGTTCTACCCGCAGAATCATGCACCCTTCCCTTCCATGCTACTTTTGCGCCTCTAGAGGTAACCTTTTTCTGCGTATTTTTGTAGGGGTTCCGCATATGAAAACAATAAATTTTTACCCTACGCCCCTGAACCCCTGATGCTGCCATGACCTATCTATTAGTAATGCAGTAACGTGAAGAGCTTTTCGCGAACTTACCCTTGAAGAATGAAAAGCGTTGTCAACGCTCAGGAGAGCGTGGTTGATGTAGACGAGCCGAAGCCGGCCTGAAGGTCATGATGAAGTCCTTGCGCTCCTGTGGCTCCAACGACTTGAGTGCCTCAAGTGTGACACCTCGCGGGGAGTTACATGCATCCGGTGCCTGGCGATGACTCCCACTTCCCCTATCCAGTAGCAGTTGCGGAAGTAGAGCTCCTGGATCCGAATCCCGTAGCGCGACGGCGCTTCGCGGTGAAGATGTCTCTTGTTCGTGCAGTCCAAACTTGGGACCACGGTCAAGGGAGAGAGAGAATCAACTAGAAGGTCTCCCCAAAAGCGAGGGAACCTTTATTGATTATTCTATGTATTTCTTTGGCCAAATACCCCCACTATATATAGGGGGAGGGGAGGTACTACCTCCCTCAAAGTCCCGGGGTGGGACTAAAGGAGGAAGAGAGGGGGGCGTCACCGACCAGCCCTAGTGGGCCCCACGCGGGGGGATTGGCCTAGCCGGCCACCCCCTTGCCTCCTCTCTCCTCTTGCCTTTCCCTCATGGGCCCTTCTCCCTCCGGAATTGGCCCATGAAGCCTTTTGACCTTTTAAATTTATTTCTCTTTTATTAAATAATTATGAATAAATGATTAAATCAATGTTTAACATTCATTCACATATTATTTAATCTCCATGGCTATGGAACACCTTCCACCTCCACTCCAGACATCCTCCAGACTTACCAAACCCTTCCGGTTTTCTCTCTTCTCTTCTTCGGTGATTCTACCGATCCTATAAACACTCTCTAAGCATCATCAAGCCCTTAAGAGTGATACTCCACGGTTCGGGAACACTCCAGACATGGTCAGGACATTCTCGGACAAATGATCAACATAGGGACCTGGATGGCCATGTGACCCCTGTGCATTCCACGAAGATCTTTCATCATTTGAATTGGGATAGTCGTGTCTTATTCCTTTTGTCTCTGGATACTTGCATTGCCCGAGATCCGATCAATGACATCACCATGTCGTGTTCAATCTCGTTACCGAACAATGCTACTTGACTCGTTTCGACAAGTGATATCCCTATGATCGAATCACATGCTGCACAGCTATTGGATATAACTTCTCCGAGTGGGCCCTCGAGTATCTTTCTGTCACGCGGATGGACAAATCCTGCTCTTGACATATATTGCCTCTACAGTTACTCCGAATACCTGAACACACCTTTATTGTCACTGTATTACCAAGTGACGTTTGATGCTATCTAAGCACTCTCGAGAGACAGTGATTGATATAGCCTCACGGTCTAAGGAATAGTCTACGAGGTCTATTCTAATCATCGTGACTTGAACTTCGTGACATGATCGGGTCACGATGTTTAGGTTGGGTATTGGTTCATCATCTCATTCTTAGAATGAGTTGACTCCATTTCCAACTGGCATAAATGCCACATGATCAGGAAACCTTGATCATCTCTTGACCAATGAACCAATGACTAGAGTTTCACCGGGAACCCCTGGTTGTTTATATATCACAAATGTATTGATGTTTCCTTTCAATACAGTTATAGCATGATATAAAACTTAATCATAAACTTTATGAAATATGATAATAATCCTTATTATTATTTGTCTCTAGGGCATATTTCCAACAGTCTCCCACTTGCACTAGATCACAAATAAACTAGGTGCATTTGTTCCTAATCATTGGCACCATATGTCCCGGTACCCTGAACATGCTTGCTCATGGAAGAGATTGAGTCTTGGGCCTGTACTTTACAGTCCCAAATCCTTTGTAACTTAATAATGTCACCTTGATTGACATTAATACTTTATCATCACATGATAAAATATTTGTGTGTGCATTGTCGCTATGGCAACAGAACGAGGCCGAATTCCAGGAGCCTACAGTGACTTTAGATCAACCTCGAGGGCTTTCTCATGGGCACTATGCCCTGGGACACATCATTCTATGTTAAAAGTGAACTAGCCCCACCATAAAATTATACATCACTTTAGATGGTACCCTTATCTATTATTATAAAATGTAATCATCGAAAAACGAGTGCACCCTGTGCAACTTTTGATGTTTTGTTCACCTTGCTTCCTACTTGACTTTAGTCGGTATTACAGGAGTTTCCAACATATTCCCTTATAACATAACCCTTTATGCTTTAAGATATGTCATCCTTTATGGATTTGGAAAAACATGTCTATAGTTCTCTATTAGACACTACAGACAAACTTAGCTCAATGTTCCGTGATTCGAACTTAATCAATTGTCAAACATTCCTCTTTGATCATATATTATGTTAAGTTATCATCATGGTTATCTAAGATAGAACCTATGTCTCAACATAGTGGATGATGATCATCCTTTTCTTTCTTTCAACCATTGATGTTAAACTTAATACTATTCCTAACTTGAGTTATTAAGGACCAGTTCCTTAATTAACTCCTACTCCAAAACTCTTTTCAGAATCCCTTAAGGAATACTACATAATATCATAATATACTTATTATCAACTTCTACTCCTTATAAATCATCATTTATCGGTATTTATGCTTTTATTCTTAATGTGTCGTATACACACTTAAGAATCACTCCTCTAAGCTCCCATTCAAATATGTTCCAAAATGTTTGGGTATGAGTCACTACTCTTACTCAAACTATGTTCCTACATATTTGAATTTGAGACTTATTTTGCTCCCACTCAGAATGTGTTCCCGACACATTTGAGTTCGAGACTTACATTGCTCCCACTCAAAAATATGTCATTCACATATTGTTTTAGGAAGACTTTCATAGCTCCCACTCAATTTCATGCAAATTGCATGTCCACTCACTATTTTAAACGACTTCAAAATCCTTTGATCAAATATCAAACTGGGAGATTTACTATGAGACACTAGTAATTTACTAGTTTTAAATCCACTAGACATTCATCACACTTGAATCAAATTCATTTGAATTTGTCCAATACTTGGCAAATTGTGCTTTTGTCATTCACCCCCTTTTCCACTATGGCTTTGCAGTCATTTGGGAAAATCCAAGTAACCCCTTTACTTGTAAGATTCAGCAACGAATTTCTTTCTAATCTCAAGTGAATTTTGCTTTGGGATTTCTCATATCTTTAACTTACCATTATTTCCTTAGTAGGTTGTAGGTATGTCATATTCCGGTAATCATGACAAATGATTCACAAATGTCTCCATAAAAGATATGGGCTACATTTTGAATCCTACTTCATGTAGTGAAAACACAAGTGGGGAAAACACGATGATCACTATCATTAATTCTTTCCTTTGTGAAGAGTATCATTCAGGAATGCTTTCCGTTGCGCTTCTCAACACTCTGATGCAGGGTTTTGAATCCTCATCATGTTTTCACTATCTTCCATTTGCTCCATAATCGGGAAATATCACTGAATGTGAACTTTCTCGAGAATGCACCAAAAATCCAAGCAATACTAGTTTTGCTTCTCTTTTGGTTTCAGCTATAGATTTCGTATTCAAAATTTTCCAATGAATACTCTACAAGGACTTATTCGCAATTGTTTTAGTTATATCAAATAACCCCAAAAGATCCATACTAGATATGGCGCCGCTTTCACGAATTCACATGGTTCACTATATATTCTAATTGAGTTCTAACTATTTCTAACTAATGGTCTCTACATCTATACTACAATGATTTATTTGGTGCCATCTATTCACCCAATTTGATATCAAATATCATATTGTGATGCTTTGCATTTTGACATTTCAAACACATTGCATTCTAATCTCTTTTATGCCAATCTTATAATGTTGAATTTCATTACTATTGATCAAATCATAGTAATTAGATTCTCTTTTCTCTTATACCCTTAGTTGATGAAACACTTTGATCATATCAAATAGTTTCATTCTTATGTTCCCTTTGGTAAACTACTTTACAAAATTTAAACAATCATATAATGATAATCACCATTTTTGTTAAAACACAATACATCGAATATGTATTCTCTTTTAACAATTCTTCAAACACTTTGTATTCAATAATACACGGTGTTCAAGTTATTTCTGCCGAACTTAGGCATGAATCATATGTGACAAGAAATCAAGTGTCTTTCACGTATTATCAATATAACTTTGAATTTAAAAATGGTTTATTAGTAATGAACATATCATTAAGTTGGGTATTTCTCAAGGCATTTTAATATTTTACAAATGTTCATGCATTATCAATTAGTTTCAACAACAAGGATAATTCACATATAATCGAACAAGATATGAACACGAATAGAAATTATTCATCAAAGTGGAACAACTATATGTTACAAACTCATATGAATAACCGTCTCACAAAGTGTGAGACACACTAAAGAAGTTCACAATCTATCGATTACAATAATCATCCTAAACATAAACTAAGTGATAAATATTGAGGGAGAGTGTCGTTGGCCATCATCATCATGCTCACCATCAACACACAATGTCACCTCCTCTTCAGCTAGCACCTCTATGTAGAAGGACCTGTTTTCAGCAAAACAGAACAAATATCAAATTTACTTAACACTGCAACATGTGTTTGCAAGATTATAACATTTATAAAATTGTATATCAAATATATACCTTTGTCATCGATGACCTCACCGACAACGGGTTCCACCATCACATTCCTAAGATGTGATATGAACCTGTGGAAATCCTTTGTTTCCGTGTCGCCTCTCATGATGCAAGTCCTGGCATGTGCTTGGTAGCTTGGTGGCAGGGACCGCAGCACAACGCCATTTGCAAAAGAGCTCGTCATCCAGCTATCCATGAAGTATGCAGGCCTCATGTACACATCATGCATGCTCTCCAAGTGGTCGTCAAGTGAAGAATTCTCCTCCATCTTAATGGAGAGAAACTCTCCCATCAGTTCATGCTCCCATATGCATACTTGTTCCAAAAAATGTATCCTAAGATGTACCATTGTCGCACGAGAGTCAAGATTACCCACGACTGGCCACAACTCATCCACCATCCTGTAGCACATTGTAACTGATATGAAGGTGTACATCTCACGACGATAATAGCGGTCCTCCCGCTGTTCTGGGGTCTCATAGAAATAGGGCTGATCCAAATCCATCTCGTTGAGTATATAGTCGACCACGTCATTCTCTCTAAGGAGAACGTGGAGACGCGCAACCCACATAGAGAAGTTTGATCCATCTAGCCTGAGCTTCTCTCCATCTAACCAATTGTCACCAGGAAAGGTAGCATCGGGGAGAACCATTTTCTACATTTATAATTGCAAAAGGAATTTAGACTAAGTTTATAATTAAATGAGTTAATAATAACTCCACTAAGAAACAATTATCCCCTGAAGGGTTCTAGTGATAACACGACCCATTTTCCCCACATCTCCCCCGATCATCACGGACATCAATGTGGGTTCTAGGGTGGACGCTAAACGTCGCTCACATCATTCATCCAACTTGTGCTCGATTTTTTGACCATCCGTATTCCGTGGCCATGTCTGTACATGCTAGGCTTGCCAAATCAACCTTAGTGTATTCACTATGCAACATGGCTTACACCCACTGTATGCGAACGTAGATATGTCTGACACCCGATCATCACAGAGCGCTTCATAACGAAGAACTTTCTTGGTGGTGCACACTAAGGGGGAACACAATCATTGGTAATTTTTAACAGGGATCATCTTATTAGGCTACCGTCAAGTATGCAATACTAGCACACAATAAGATATACAAATAATAACATTGAATGTAAATGCGATGTGATATGGTCCTTCACGTCGTGATCTCCATCCGTCGTCACCGGATTCCGGCGCCAGGGTTCCGGCATCATAGACACCAGGGTACCGGTGTCTTCCCAACGTGGTAGTCCGTCACCTCCGTGACTATCTACTACTACTTCGTAACATAAGGTAATCACTTTACCTTTGCCACAACCATATCACAAAGCAACGCCCCCTGCAAAACAAAGTTAGGCGCCTCTACTTTATCATTGCATGTTTTACATGGCTGAATGGGCTTTCACACAAGAACCGTTCTTACCTACGAACTTTCACCACAACGCTGATCAAGTAGTTGTCTATACTATACCCCTTTCGGGGCCCTCTATTGCAAATGGCATACCAACTAATGCAAGAGAGATAGACACCCCCTAAAGCCACTTTATACGGTACAAGCCGTATGTCAAGCGTGGACCTGTCTCGCGAATGAATGCGTAAAGTCGGTTGGGGGCTGCTTCATCAAGCATTACTGCGGTATACACAAGTACACATGGGAGAGTAACAACTAAAAGATCAATGCCCCCACGCTACATCTTGTGTGTTCTACCCGTACTAGAATTACTACGCATAGATCTAGCTCTGATACCACTGTAGGGGTTCCGCGTATGAAAACAATAAAATTTTACCCTACGCCCCTAAACCCCTGATGCTGCCAAGACCTATCTATTAGTAATGCAGTAACGGGAGGAGCTTTTCGTGCACTTACCTTGAAGACCGAAAAGCATTGTCAACACTCAGGAGAGCGTGGTTGATGTGGACGAGCTGAAGCCGACCTCAAGGTCGTGATGAACTCCTTGCAATCCTGCGGCTCCAATGACTTGAGTGCCTCAAGTGTGACACCTTGTGGGGAGTTACATGCATCTGGTGCCTTTTGATGACTCTCGCTTCCCTGATCCAGCAACAGTTGCGGAAGTAGAGCTCATAGATCCAAATCCTGCAACACGATGGTGCTCCACGGTGAAGATGTCTCTCGTTTGTGCAGTCCGAACTTGGGACCATGGTCACGGGAGAGAGAGAGAATCAACTAGAAGGTCTCCCCAAAAGAGAAGGAACCTTTATTGATTATTCTATGTATTTCTTTGGCCAAATACCCCCACTATATATAGGGGAGGGGAGGTACTACCTCCCTCAAAGTCCCGGGGTGGGACTAAAGGAGGAGGAGACGGGCACGCCACCGGCCAGCCCTAGTGGGCCCCACGCGGGGGGCTTCGCCCAGCCGGCCACCGCCTTGCTGATATGTTGCTAACGTATCCATAATTTTTGATGTTCCATGCTTGGTTTTTATCTACTTTCTTATGTTTTGTTCCAACTTTGGAGTACTTTCTATACACTTTCTTGGACTAACCTATTAACAAGAGCCACAGTGCTAGCTGCCTGTTTTCTGCTGTTTTTGGTTCCAGGAAAGTCAGAAAATGAATATTCTCGGAATTGGACGGGACAAAAGCCAAAGTCAGTTTTTCACTGAGGGACACAAGGAGCCAGAGTATGCGACGGAGTGGGGCCAGGGGGCCGCCACACCACCTGGCCACGCGGCCCAGCCTGGCCCGTGCCAAGGGTGGTCTGGCTGCCTCTGACACCCCCTCGACCTCCCCTTTCTCCTATAAGATGCCTTCGATAGAGAAACCCTAAGTACCCGATCAAAATTACACAAAAGATTCTCTAGCCACTATCATCTCCATCCCTAGATCGGGAGGGATCTGAAGCTCTTCTCGGCACCCTGCCGGAGGGGAGAATTCATCCTGGAGGCCTTCTTCATCACCATGCAAGCCTCCAGTGTGATGCGTGAGTAGTTCATCCTTAGACTACGGGTCCATGTAGTAGCTAGATGGCTGGTTCTCCTCCTTTGTGCTATCATGTTTAGATCTTGTGAGCTCCGTTCATGATCAAGATCATCTATTTGTAATTCTTACATGTTGTGTTTGCGGGGATCCGATGGATATTGAGATGCTATTTTAGATTGATTATTGATTCTATCATGTCTTTGTTATTTGTGATCTTGCATGCTTTCCGTTGTTAGTAGCTATCTTGGCCAAGTAGATGCTAGCAACTCCAAGAGTTAGTATTTATGCTCGATAGTGGGTTCATGCCTCTAGTAATCTGGGGAAGTGACAGAAATCTCTAAGGTACTAGATGTGGTGTTGCTACTAGGGAGAAAACAACAATCCTTTGTTCATAGAACAATCGTATTGTTTACTTTACATGCAATGCGTAATGCAATTATCTGTTGCTTGCAACTTAATACTGGAGGGGGTTCGAATGATAACCTGGAGGTGGATTATTAGTCATAGATGCAATTGGATTACGGTCTATGTATAATGTTGTAATGCCCAATCGAAACTCAAAGGGGTCAAGATGACTAGTATATGCATGTTGCTTTCTCGATGTTTGTCAATTGCCCCGCTGTAATTTGTTCACCCAACAGGTCATCTATCTTAAGGAGAGCCACCACTAGTGAACTATGGACCCTGGTCCTTTATTTTGTCATCAATCTACAATCAATTGTTTACCGCTTTCTGTTTACTTTCTGCAAACTATTACTTTCTTCCACACAATATGTTTAATCCTTTGTTTTCAACTAAACCGGTGAGATTGACAACGTCACTGTAAGTTGGGGGCAAAGTTCTGTGGTTGTGTTGTGCAGGTTTCCACGTTACTGCTGGCACCGGTAGTGCGCCCTGCCAAAGTCTAGCTAGCAACACCTTAGAGGTGTTTCCTTGCTCCTAGTGGATTGATAACCTTGGTTTCATAAATGAGGGAAAACTTGCTGATGTGCTCATCATACCTTCCTCTTGGGGTTCCCCAACGAGCTCGATATATTTTGGGCCATCAAGCTATTTTTCTGGCGCCGTTGCCGGGGAGTCAAGGACATCTTCACAAGGGGAGTCCCTCATAACCAATCTCTTTACTTTGTTTTATTTGTTTTGCTTAGTTTATTTCTGCTTTGTTTGCTTGTTTCTTTTATCAAAAACACACAAAAAATTAGTTCCTACTATAGTTGTTATTTTCATTGGTCTGTTATTGTCTTGCTTTATCATGCTTTCTATCAATGGTTGGTTTCTTTGAAACTGAATCTTATTGGCAAGGTGGGTTTACGGAAGAACAAAAATATTATTATAAGGAACACCGCTTGTCACAAAAAGGGAAACACTTATGGGAACAAATTGATAAATTGTATACCATTGCTATAAACGTGTGCTCTACTTATAATGTTACTTATTGGTTTGATAAATCTTGTTGCTGTAGGAGGTATAAACACCTCCCTTTTCAATGTGAGTATAATGATAATGTTACCATATCTTCTTATGTTAAAGGGAATTATTACTTTTATGATGTGGAACAAATTGAAGAATTTATTGCTTGGAAGGGTGCATTTGAACTTGCTAGTTTGCTTGAAAATACTGATGATTCACCTTATAAATATGAGGTTTATGATATACTTAGATTTTGCTTTGATAATTACAAGGTAGAAAATGGGTATATTCTTGAATATCTTAATAGATGCTCTCCACCAATGGAAGAGACTAATGCCTTGCAGGAGCCTACGGAAGAAGAAATTACTGAAACTAGAAGCTCATTGGATGAAAAAGAGGAGGAGAGTGATGATCAAGAGGAGGAAGAATGGATCTACCCATCCCTACCTTCTAATGAGAGTAACTCTTTACCCCTTACATTATTTGATTGTCCCCCATGCTTACCAAAGAAGGACGAATGTCATGTTCCTGAGGATTCTTTTGAAAATGTTTATAATAAAGCTCTAGTGTTTGTAGATCATGAAAAGCACGCTTTATGTGATATTGTTGAGTTTATTCATGAGGCTAATAAAAATTATTATGAGAGAGGAAAGTATGGTTGTAAAAGTTTTTATGGTACTGAAACACCTCTCTATTTGCTGAAAGTTTTAAAGTTACTCTCATTTTATCCTCCTATGCATGTCGCTTTGTTCTTTTTGAATTTATTTGTGTATAAGATTCCTATGCATAGGAATAGGGTTAGACTTAAATGTGTTTTGAATTTGCTTCTTGATGCTTTCTTTTACTTCCATTCATATTTCCTATGTGAGCATCTTCTCAAATTATCATGCAAACTTAAAGGCGTTAAATAAAAGTACTTGTTGGGAGATAACCCAAAAGTTTTAGATCAGTCTTGGAAGTTATTGCTTCATTAATAGCCGCTCCTTATCCTTTTTATTTGCTTTTTGTGCCAAGAGTAACCTCTAATGAGAGAGAAGTAATGATTGGGAAAGTTGCTGTCCCGAAACAGATTTATGTTCTTCACTGTAAAAATTCGTGTAAAATCTCTGTATGTTGTTTTGAGGCGTCAATTTTTTTGCTTCTGCCCCAGGTTGTTATCTAACTTTAGTTAGTTTAACACTTTTCGATTTGAGCAACAGAAGGTCTTCGAAAAAATTGGTTTTTTACCGGCTGGTCTGTTTTGACAGATTTCTACCATTATTTGCATTTGCTTCTTGTTGGTTCCATTTTGAGTTCTTTTGGAGAATTGATCTTTTTTAGGGAAGTGCTACAGTATCTTGTGTTTTAATGGAAGTTTTATTGGTGTTGGAACTGAACCTAAAGACTTATTATCTTGAGTGCACTATTATTGCTAATAAAGATTGTGTGATGTTTTGTATGAATGAAAAATTTCAGGTGTATTGAAGGAATGAGTAATGAGATGAAGGATGGACTAAAGCTCAAGCTTGGGGATGCCACGCGTGTCACCCCAAGAAATGTCCAAGAAGTACAAGCGTCAAAGCTTGGGGATTCCCAAGGCATCCCCTTCTTCATCAATAAAAATTCCAGGTTTGTTCCAAACACTTCATTTTATTGTTTCATGCACAGTTGTGTTGTTCTTGGAGCGTCTTCTTTTTCATTTTCATTTTGGTTTTTTGTTTGCTTGGTTTTCTTAGTTTGCTTGAATAAATTGGTTGGACCTCCTCTTTCATACATTGGTTTTCAAATAGTTTGGTTTGGATTGGAAAAGAGTAGGAAAGTTCATGCTTACGTGGTAAAAGGAGCTTGTTTTTGAATGTGGCCTATGCTTTGTCATGCCATGCTTGATATTGTTTTAGCTTTATGCTTAGTGATCTTTGTTGTAGCATGACATGTTATAAACAATTGAGATTGCTTAATGTGCCTTTGAAGAATCATGCATTGTTTTAGCATATTAAAGCATAGTATTGTGGTATTCTCCTTTGATGCTTTATTTGGGTTGACTTGGCGCATGCTCACACCATGTTATGACTATCCCAAGTCACCATAGCCTTTATTATCTTTTAGTTTTCGACTTGTAGTATCACTTTATGCTTTGATTAATGATGTTTTGCCGCTCTGCATGATTATGGCCATTATTGCTCTCTTAGTTGGTCGCTCCCGGTCTTTTGCTAGCCTCTGTAACCAAGTATGAGTTCCACTCATGCATACAACTCCTAAAACCAAGTTATTCCAAAGAGTCCACCATACCTACCTATTAGCATATGCTATTCCAAGTATATTCATGTTTTTATCTACCTTCCGAATTAAACTTGTTATGAGAAAACTAGTGATTAAAGCTCTCACGAACTTGATGGCACACTTTACTTTTCTTGCCCTTAATAAACTTGAACCATTTTGTCGTCTTTTTCGTATATGCTTGCACTTATATATTGGGGTTTAGCAGAACCATGTTTGTTGGGGGGATACCCCGGAGTAGGGTCACGCCAGGGTATAATGGTTGAGTTAGCCGAGGTACGGCAAGGTCAAAGCGAATGCTGGCCGAGTCACCTCAAGGCAGGCCGAATCACGGAGTAATCCGGACCGGAGGATGTCCACCTAACTGGGTCCCGGCCGACTTATGTAGTATCCGGCAGGATTTATGTATGTTGTATGCAGGTACCAGTGTGGCTGGATTAACCAGGCACGATCCGGGTTATATCAGGCTTGCAAGTGAAGGAAGGTATCTCGCTGGTCAAAAGGAGATCACTGTACGCTGGAGCGTGAGCGAAGCGGACAGAGTCTAGGACCACTGAGGCGTGGACTACAAGGGTGATGCTGCCTGTGTCGGATGACACTGGCGCCGCAGAGGCTCACGTAGCCTCTGCATGGCTTACGATGGGGAAAAGTGACCCGTCGGTTTACTATTTTGGGAAGAGGCATATTCCTTGGAATATGCCTCCACGTATGCCCTAATTGGAGACCTAGCCACCCCTATATAAGGAGGGCTATGGCATCTGTAGAAGGGGTTGGGTTTTTACTTGGTGGAGCTTTACTTGGTTGATCTCTAGTTGGTCCATGAGAGCTAGCTAGTGGAGAGAGTAAGAGAGTTCCTTCTTCCTCCTCTCCCCAATAGATCTCAAGGAGCACTTGTAAACCTTGGATACCTACTGAATACAAAACATCTGTGTGTGGAATCACCACACTATCCCTCCCTGGATTCCTCTAGTGCATACCGTCCCCACCTTTAGCCTATCCATGGCATCTGCCGTGACACCACCACGACAGATGGCGCCCACTGTGGGGCTAGCGGCGCTAGCAAGAGTGAAGATCCGGACGGGAAACCTCATCGGCAACGGCGAGCGCATCGTCTCCGGGCTTTTTCAGTGTTTTGGAGCGCTGGACTTCATTAGCGATAATGCTGGCTGCTTCGGCAAACGATCGCTTCCGCGCAACGGCCTCTTCGTCAAGCTCGGTGTGCACAAGATCTACATCGCTGTCGATGTGTCGTGCGTTCACCCGCGGCACGTCGTCGAGGGAGGTGAGCCACCCCTTAGCGCGGCTCACGGGGCGTGCATCACTCGCTCCCCTGACCGTGCCGAGGTGATGATGATAGGGACTGGCGCTGGCACGAGCAAGGATCCGGCACCAGATCCAGAGGTAACACCCAAGGCACCAAGGAAAAGTAGAGGTCCTCCACTAGAGAGGCCAGAGAACGTTCTGCAGCAGGCGATAGATAGCCTAGAGAGCCCCATAGCACCTGTAGTAGATCCGGCTCAGGCACAGGCCGAGTTAGAGGAAACTAGGCAGAAAATACTAGAGGGTGCGAAAAAGATAGCCGCGGCTCAACAGTCATTGAACATGACACTGCGCGAGTACGCAAGAGCAAATAAGGTAGATGCTATAAAAGTAAAGGGGAAAAACCTCATCAATGAAATGAACAAAGAGGGTGATACTAGAGTTGAGTCAGAGAACTTTCTGTCCGCGGGGCTGCCGAAGTACAGTACGCCGACAAAGAACCTCAGAGCAGCGGATGCAGCTGCATCCGAGTTAGAGGGTTTTACGGGTGAAGCCCGGCAAAGACAGCACGAAAGAGTCAATGAGTTAGTTCGGATTGCTAACAGACAAAATGAGGAGTTGCTCAGGGCTAACCCGGCAAGGGCTGGGGCATCCAAAGTCGTTCATTCAGCTATAGGTAACCCGGAGAAATCAGCTGGAGCTGCATCATCCCCTCATGGAGACCCAAGAAGAGAGGAAGCGGTGACCTCGGCGAGGAGAAACAAACAAATAGTCCCCTATGACCCGGCATGGGCAGGGAAAGGAAAAGCAGTGCAGGGAAATGATGATCGACGAAGTGTCAGCTGAGGTGAAGCTGGACGAGGTAACCGCGACCAAGGCAATGCCGGTCAGGGATATGCTATAAACGGCAATGCCGAATAGCGCAACTCGGCGGGTGCGGGGCAACCGCAGCAGCGGAATATACCACGGCAAGAGCGAAGTGTCGGCCAAGGTATGCAACAGAGAGGCGCTCCACGAGAGCAAGACAGATACAATGATGGTGATTCGGAAATGGTGAACGCATGATACCCAAGGCCGGACTATCACGTGATAGGGTCAAGATTGGGAAGCAGGGACTTGATGCCTGATGACGCCAGGTTAAAACTGGATCGGCTTTATAGGTCGGAGCAAATTGAGTGTCAAGGTCCTCCGGGTCCGGCGTGTTTTGGGCCCCGGATCATGAAGGAGCCTCCGGTACCGAACTTCCAGTTACCCAGAGGCACGAAAACATATGACAGAAGCACAAAGCCGGAGGATTGGTTGATCAACTATGCTATGGCAGTAAATATTGCTACAGGCAACTTGAGATGGGCTGTGAGATATGTACCTCAGATGCTGGAGGGGCCAGCGAGGGTATGGCTAAATAATTTGCTGCCCGGAAGTATCAACTGTTGGATTGATTTTGAGGAAATGTTCGTCGGTAACTTCTCGAGCACGTATCAGAGGCCGAATAGGCCACAGACCTTAGCAATGTGCAAACAGAGACCAAATGAAACAGACAAGGAGTTCTTGACCCGCTGGTGCACCGTGAGAAACTCATGTGAGGGTGTGATCGATTCACAGGCAATAGCTTGGTTTGAACAAGCGTGTAGATATGCAAGCATGCTATGGCAAAGGCTACAAAGGGATATGCCAACTACACTAGCAGAGACGATCCGGATTGCTGATTCATATGCCTAGACGATCCGACTCAACCTAGGCTTGTGTCAAACGAGTCAAATGAGGAGTACTACCAGTGAGATGGAGCCGGGTCATCCCGGCGGAATGACTACTGGGGTAAGAGAAGAGATGATAGACCGGATTACCGGTGTAGTTCGCAACAAGTTCCTGCTGTAAATTAAGATCAACCCGGAGCAGGGAGTAATCGGCGTCAGAAAACTAGAGGGCAACAATGGACTCCAAGAAATGATGGCAAGAAAACTTGGACGCCAGAGCAGAAGAAACAGTGGCAAGAAAAGAAGGACCGACCAAGGTATACGTATGAGGCAATGCTGGATCAGCCGTGCAAATTTCACACGCCAAATCCGAGTAACCCGGCGGGTCACACAACTCGGCAATGTGAGTGGATGAGGAAGATAGAACAAAGTGGTTCGGGGAATGCTCAGGCACCTCGGAGCGATCAACCTCGGCAGGAGTTACCCCGGCAGCAATTGCTCTCCGGAGCAAACACGCAACAGTTAATGTTGCCACCACCTCTGCCGAGGTATGAAAACCATGAGAGAAGGGATGCAGCGCATCAGGTGGAAAATCAGCGTCAGCCAGATCAAGGATATCCTGGCAATGAGGGAAGAAATGAATACAGAGAGCATCACTAGAGTTACTGTGTGTTTACCACGGAGGAGATGGATAGAAAGAGTTTGCAGCGCCGACATATGGAAGTGAACGCGGTAATGCCCGCAGTGACGAGGTATATGCCTTGGTCGGATCAGGAAATTACCTGGAACATCAAGGATCATCCCAAGCTTATGCCAAGTCCTGGTTCATATGCATTAGTGCTGGACCCAACGTTCATCGGGCCCAATATCAATGTGAGATTTTCTAAGGTGCTGATTGACAATGGCAGCAGCATTAATATCATGTATGTGGATACCATGCGCAAGTTGGGTATCTCGGAAAACATGCTCCAGACCACGAGGACAACTTTCCATGGCATTGTGCCAGGCATTTCCTGTGAGCCCATTGACAAGGTCCGGGTTGACGTGTTATTCGGCACAAGAGATAACTGCCGGACTGAGAATTTGGAGTTTGAGGTTATGAACTTGGAAAGCGCATATCACGCATTACTCGGCAGGCCAGCCTTGAACAAATTCATGGCAAGTTGTCATATCAGTGACCTAAAGATGAAGTTGCTTGGGCCAAATGGAGTAATTACCATAGCAGGAGATTTCCGACGTTCCATTGAGTGTGCGTCGGTCGGGTCTAACCTAGCTGAGTCACTGGTGATCGCACAGGAAAAGAGAAAGATCCAGGAAGTGGCGGCATTGGCTCAATCCGCTCAGCAGTATATGACGGCGCTAAGTAATCCGCATGGAAGTGTTTCGTTTCAAGCAACAAAGGATACAAAGAAAGTGCATGTTGATGATCTGTTCCTAGAGCGCACCGTAACAATTGGTGCCGGGTTTACTGACAAATAGGAAAGTGAGCTCGTCAACTTCCTCCGTGAGAATCGGGATATCTTTGCTTGGTCCACACAGGACTTGCAAGGTGTTCCGAGGGAGTTGGCCGAGCACTCTTTGAACGTGAGACCCGGAGCAAAGCCGGTGAAGCAACCTCTCCACCGCTTCGCCAAAGATAGGAGAAAAGTCATTGGGGATGAGATAGCTCGGCTCCTCGCAGCCGGGTTTATCATGGAAGTGCTTTACCCGGATTGGCTATCTAATCCGGTGCTTGTGGAAAAGAAAAATGATGATCTGAATGTGGCAGTGGTTTGGCGTATGTGCATCGATTACACGAACCTGAATAAGGCGTGTCCAAAAGATCCATTTCCACTGCCAAGGATAGATCAGGTCATAGATTCTACTGCTGGTTGTGAACTATTGTCATTCATAGAAACATATTCTGGTTTCCACCAGATACCTCTGAATCCTAGCGATCAAATAAAGACTGTGTTTATCACCCCATATGGGGCTTATTGCTATCACACCATGCCTTTTGGTTTACGTAATGCAGGGGCAACGTACCAAAGATGTATGCAAAAATGTTTGCACGATCAAATTGGTGGAAATGTGCAAGTATATGTGGATGATGTGGTTATAAAAACCAAGGAAAGCAAAACGCTCCTTGAAGATATCAGGCAAACATTCGCGAACCTAAGGAGATTCCGGATGAAGCTTAACCCGGAGAAATGTACCTTCGGTGTCCCGGCTGGGAAATTACTCGAATTTCTTGTCTCTAGCTGAGGTATCGAAGTTAATCCAACAAAAATCCGACCCATAGAACGAATGGAATTGCCGAAGTGTCTTAATGATGTCCAGAAGTTCACTGGTTGCCTGGCGTCCTTAAGTCGGTTTATATGTCGGTTGGGAAAAAAGGCATTGCCTCTCTATTAACTGATGAAAAAGTCAGAAAAATTCGTATGGACGCTGCAGGCCAATGAAGCCTTCATTCAGCTAAAGAAAATGTTAGCCACTACACTAGTGTTAGCCTCTCCACTATCAAAAGAGCCAATGTTGCTCTACGTAGCCGCAACCAACCAAGTTGTAAGTGCAGTAATAGTGGTAGAGCGCGACGAAGAGGGTAAGTCGATGCAGAGGCCAGTTTATTACCTGAGCGAGGTATTATCAGCATCAAAGCAGAACTATCCTCACTATCAAAAAATGGCATATGGTGTATTTATGGCAGCAAAGAAGCTGAAGCACTATTTTGAAGAACACCACATTAAAGTGATATGTGAAGCCCCCATATCCGAGATAATGAGCAATTAGGATGCCAGCGGCCGAATCGCAAAATGGGCAATTGAACTAGCTCCTTATGCTCTACAATTCGATAGGAGAGATGCGATCAAGTCTCAGGCTGTGGCCAACTTTTTCGTGGATTGGCCGAGATGCAGTATGAGCCACCATTGCCGGATCCGAACTACTGGAGAATGCATTTTGATGGATAAAAAACGAAAACCGGGTTAGGCGCCGGAGTTGTGCTTACCTCGCCCAAGAAGGACCAGCTGAAGTATGTGCTGCAGATCCATTTCGCAGCATCAAACAATGTTGCAGAATATGAAGCACTTGTGCATGGGCTCAAAGTGGCAAAAGAAATTGGAATACATCGGATCCAATGCTTTGGCAACTCGGATTTGGTGGTTTAGCAAGTCTCGGGGGATATGAGATGCCTTGGATGAAAACATGGCATTGTACAGATTTCATGTGCAGAAAATATCAGGATATTTCGAGGGATGTGAATTCCATCATGTACCCCGGCTGGAAAATGAGGCTGCCGACGTACTGTCGAAACTCCGGAGTCGGAAGCTGTGCCCATGGACATTGACGTGGGAAGTAGTTCAGGAAACCCGGGGACTGCGCATCGAGATCCGGCCAAGGTTATGCCGGTGGAGCGAATGGAAGTGGACGAGGATGTGTTTCCAGCACGAGCCATACCTGCTTGGGCATTGCCTATATTCCAATTCCTGAAGGATGGATCCTTGCCCGATGATGAAGTGCTTTCAAGGCAAGTTCAGAGGCGCGCAAAGGCATACACGATTATCAATACCGAGCTATAAAAGAGGAGCGTCACAAATGTCCTGCAGTGGTGTGTTGACCTGGAAGAAGGGCTTGACATCATCCGAGATATACATCAAGGGGAATGTGGGCATCACGCCTCATCCGGAGCATTAGTGGTAAAAGCTTTCCGACATGGGTTCTACTGGCCAAGTGCCTTGGAACAAGCACAAGATCTAGTAAGAAAATGCAATGGCTGTCAGAGGTATGCTACCAAGACACACATCCCAATGTCGGAGCTCAAGACCATACCAATTACCTGGCCATTTGCCGTATGGTGTATGGATATGGTTGGCCCGTTTAAACCAGCAAGAGGGAATATGACTCATATCTTGGTTATGGTGGACAAGTTTACGAAGTGGATTGAAGTGAAGCCAATAAGAAAATGTGATGGAGATACGGCCGTAACATTCCTTAAAGATATCATTCTGAGATATGGCTATCCTCACAGTATCATAACAGATAATGGCACAAATTTTGCTGAAGGAGCATTTGCACGATTCTGCCGAGATAAGAAGATCCGGCTGGACGTTGCCTCGGTAGCCCACCCCGTATCGAACAGACAAGTGGAAAGATCCAACGGATTAGTATTATCCAGGATAAAACCCCGGCTCATTGAGCCGCTGCAAAGATCAGCGGGGTGCTGGATAGAGGAACTACCAGCGGTACTGTGGAGTTTAAGAACAACTCTGAATCGATCAACATGCTATACGCCATTATTTCTGGTATATGGGCAGAAGTTGTATTACCAGCCGACATAGAGCATGATTCGCCTAGGGTCACCCAATACATAGAAGCCGAAGTGCGAGAAGCCTGGCAAAATGATGTTGATCTGCTGGAAGAAGCGAGAGAATAGGCATCGTACAGATCCGCCATATATCAGCAAAATCTCCGATGCTATCATAGCCGGAAAGTAAATCCCTGAGTCTTCCAGGAAGGTAATCTGGTACTTCGGTTGGTACAACGTACTGCTGGCATGCATAAGCTATCCCCCCATGGGAAGGGCCATTCATTGTGAGCAAAGCATTGCACAATGACTCTTATTATCTCATCGATGCAAAACCATAGGAGAAGCACAAGGCAGACAGGTCCGGCGAGGAATCTAAGCGTCCATGTAATGTAGCTCTACTCCGTCCATTTTACACTTAACAAGGAAGTGTGTGTTTCTGAGTCTCTCATATGTCGATATGTATGCCGGCAATAAGCTTATCAATGAAATTTTGGCACCTCGAGCAGTAACTCGGGGACTGCCTCAGTAATATTTATTGTTTTCTGTATTTGCTATTTATATATCGGCTGGCGTAAGTTGCTTCTACCTAAGCCGGATTAGTAGTGTGTGAGCACCAGAAACTCAACTCTTCGACTTGCTGCTGTCCAACAAGATTTGGCTTCATGGCAAGCAATAGAACAAGTTTGGAATTGCGTAGGACATGAAAAACGACTAAGGAAAAGAACTTAATCGAGCCGACATTTGTTATTCGAACTAACCTTACGCTTACTTTATATTTACTTTGCTGAGTTGTTTTGAGCTAGCCCTCAAGTTTCCAAGTATTGTTAAGTCAATTGTTGAAACTCGGACTCGTAACTCATAAAACCGAATCAAGGTAGACACGAGCCGAGCCAGGAAATTGGAGAAACAAGAAAATGAAACCCAGGGACTACGCCCAAGTTAATCCGGCACGAGCAACTTAGTAGAAAAATATAATCAGTGTGCTTAATACATTTGCACCCGGCATACCGGGGATCTGATAAACTTCAAAGTGTTTGCTGGTGATCAAGGAGCAGCAGGAGGAGGTAACTCGGCGCCAGCAGGTGGAACTTCAGCCTTAGCTTCAGCATCATCTTCGTTCTCTTCGACGTTCGAGGCTTCGTCCTCTTCCTCCTCACCTGAACCATCTTCGACATATTCGTCGTCAACAGCGCCAAGGAAGCTTGGTCCCTCGTTCCATTGATGGATGGGGGCATACTGAATGAGGATATGGGTGCAAGCCTTGCACTGAGCTATCCAATCCGTGTCATTGGACCACCTTGCTCCGGTGCGCATGCGCTCGAGAAGCTTCAGGTTTATTTTTTCATACCATGTGAGCACATAGTGGAGGACGGTTTCAGCCCCGGCGCGTCCGACGGATTCCCTCCAGAGGTCAAGTTGAGTCTCGCACTCCATTAACTTGTTAATCAGAGCATTGGACCCCTCCGGAGTGTCTTCATCAGGCCAAAAGGCATTGAGGATCCGGACTGCTACATCCAGGATATCCTTACCATAGTTCTTCACAATCTCGACGCGAGAAGATAAGCTGACTAGCAGGTCCTCCATGTCATAAGGAATGTTTTCAACGCCAGAACCAGTTGGGGTACCCCCTCTTCTGGCGGAACTTGGCAACGGCAGTGGCTGCAATGGCATCACCCTCTGGAAATTTGTCTAAAAACGAGACAAGTGAAATAAGTAAAGGAAGTTGACCCGGAAAGATTCATGTCGGTTGAAGAAAAAGAGCTTACGAGAAATATGGTTGTGGATCCGGGTCAGCTCCTTGGTGCAGTTGCCACGCCTTTTCTGGAGTTGCACAAGTTCGGCATTTGCCGACTGAAGCTTAGTGTCGGCCTCCTTCAGCAGTTCTTGATCTTTGGCAATTTGGAGGTTGAGACGTTTTCGCTCTTCAGTAAAATCTTGGCCAGCTTTATCCAGCTCGGTTTTGTGGAGAGCCTTGAGCTTCTTCATTTCTGCCTTGAGCTTGGCAATTTCATCATCCTTGCTCCGGAGAAGGGCGGGCTCATCATCCGTCTTCTTAAGTTCGGCCTGATGTTGTCCTGCTTGTTCGAGAAAATGCAGCATCATATTAGGCACAGGCACACTATCTTCAAGAGATGCTGAAATAGTTTGTTGACCCGGCAAAGCCGAGGTATGAATATTTGCTGAGCTCAGGAGAAGGGAAAGAGAGCACAGAAGTTAAGTAACCGAAGTGACTTACCTTTTATCTGCTCCAAGTTCTTCCTCATGAGGGTGTTCTCGGCCTCCACTTCGGCTGCCCAATCCGAATAACAGATTAGTTCAGCGGGAAAAGACAAACAAAGATGGGAAAAAGCCAAGGAGAAAACTTACCCCATTTCTCAAACTCAGCGAGAAGCGTAGAGTGTTTCGAACACAGCGCCTTATGTATGTCCAAGAGGCACTGAAACTCAGTGCTCCAGCGATTGGTAGTCACCTGAAAAAGAGCAAGGATAGCTTATTCAGGTGCATATTCGAAGTGTACAAGATCCGGGCCAAGTGGAACTTAACTCGGCTCTAGGTGTGTGCATATTCGAAGTGTACAAGATCCGGGCCAAGTGGAACTTAACCCGGCTCTGGGTGTGTGCATATTCAAAGTGTACAAGATCCAGGCCAAGTGGAACTTAACCCGGCTCTAGTCGAAGTGTATAAGATCCGGGCCAAGTGGAACTTAACCCGGCTCTAGGTGTGTGCATATTCGAAGTGTACAAGATCCGGGCCAAGTGGAACTTAACCCGACTCTAGGTGTGTGCATATTCTAAGTGTATAGAATCCGGGCCAAGTGGAACTTAACCCGGCTCTACGTGTGTGCATATTCGAAGTGTACAGAATCCGGGCCAAGTGGAACTTAACCCGGCTCTAGGTGTGTGCATATTCGAAATGTACAAGATCCAGGCCAAGTGGAACTTAACCCGGCTCTAGGTGTGTGCATATTCGAAATGTACAAGAATCCGGGCCAAGTGGAACTTAACCTGGCTCTAGGTGTGTGCATATTCGAAGTGTACAAGATTCGGGCCAAGTGGAACTTAACCCGGCTCTAGGTGTGTGCATATTCGAAGTGTACAGAATCCGGGCCAAGTGGAACTTAACCCGGCTCTAGGTGTATACATATTTGAAGTATACAAGATTTGGGCCAAGTGGAACTTAACCCGGCTCTAGGTGTGTGCATATTCGAAGTGTACAAGATTCGGGTCAAGTGGAACTTAACCCGGCTCTAGGTGTGTGCATATTCGAAGTTACTAGGGAGCTATGCTAATTCTCTAAGGAGCATCCGGCCGAGTAACAAGTTACTCCCCCGGAGGCTCGGGGACTAATGGTTATATGACTAAGCACTAGTACATGTTAAAGAAAAGACGAAGTAGCGTACCTCCATCATCCGACCCGCAAGGTTGATAGCCTTGGCGGCTGTGTTCATCTATGTCGCAAACTCGGCAGGCCCAAATTTCTCTGGGAGATCATCGTTATGGATGAACTCTGCCTTGTTCCAGTTATTGACAAACTCGATCAAGGCCGGAGGATAGCGTTCTCCGCTAAGCATGTGGGGCGCGATCAAACCCTTGGCGTGGGCCTCTTTCCTCTCAACTTGTGCAGCAGCGGGGCTAGTGTGCAGAACAAGTTTCGCATCAGCTGACCCGACAGAGGTGTGTTTCTTCGGTGGGGTCTTCTTCGGAAGCATGGACGCGAGCGTGCGTTGTCCAGCCTCGATAGACGCTGCCCTGGCGGCGTCCGAATTTTCTTGCCCTTGGGCTGCTGCTGAGAGGTTGAAGTTTGTGCTGCGGATTTGCCCTTGGGCACAACCTTGGTGCTAGCCTTGGTGCTGGTTGTGTCTTCTCGCCGAGCCTTGGAAGACTCGGACGAGTCGGAGGGAGTTGGTGCTGCTGTTGTTGGTGCTGATGTTGGTGCTTGTGCTGGTGTTTGTCTTGGCGGGGGTGCTGTTGGTACCTTAGAGGTAGCTGGTTGCGGCTGAGCCAAAGTGGAGCTGGGAGCAACCTCTGCCTCGGCAGAGCCACTTCCCCCTGCTCCGAGGTTGCCCTCCTCTGGACGAGGTGGGCTAGAACCCGGAGCAGCCGCTGAACCCTCCTGAATGGGGCTCAGCGGGCGTGAATTGTCGCCATGAGGGGGAGAAGGGCTATGCCGGAGGGGAGAAGCGATGCTAGATCTGCTCCGAGGAACCTCCACAGCAGCCCTACCGAATCAAACAACGAATAATAAGTTACCACAGAAGAAAAGCACGGAGCAGAAAATTGGATAAGGAAGAAGTGACTTACTCATCAGAGGTCAAAGGATCCTTGGGCTTGCGAGCTCTCCGGGTTATGGCCTTAGTCATAGGCTTGGTGGGAGCTTTGTCTGTGGACTTCTTTCGCCTCTTGGTTGGATTAGAAGGTCCGGAGGAAGAAGCAGATGCGGCCGCCCTTTTCTTTGACGCGGCCGGGACAGGCTCGCCCGTGGCGAGAGGAGGATCTTCGTGGATCTGCCCACCCGGGTTAGCTGATGCCGAAAAGGCATAAGAAAGGGGGACAACGTCAAATGCTTCCATCACCTCAACGTCGGAATCATCTTCATCATCAGGCCAATCCCTTAAGGAAGAGAGGTTACCGGTGGGTCGCTTGGTGGCATCGGGGAACGGTAGGAACATCTCCTGATCCGGCTCCTCCTCGTCTGGGGCATCTCGATCATTCGCCCACTTGAGAGAAGGCTCGGTGCCATCCTCGAGGGTTTGCTGAAGAAACAACTAAGAAGAAAATGCAAAGGGATCAAACAAACAACAAATTCCGACATATTATATAACTCAGAAAAAGATTGGATCACGAGATTTACCGCAGGAGGAAGCCTATCTCGGCAGAAGTGCTCGATCCCCCACTCCCAATCAGCGGAGAAGTTTTTGTCAGTGGTGAAGAGGGCCTTGACCCGGCGGAATATCTCGGTATTGCTCAACTCGAATGAGGAGGTCCGGTTGGGGTCAAGGCGCCAGCTCATGTGGCAAAGCTTGTGAGTGCGTTTCTGGAGAGGGGAGATCCGGTTGTGGACGAACACGATCATCGCGTCCTCGTTGCGCAGCCCCGCATCCTTCAGCTCCTAGAACCGTTTGTTGACTTGGTTCGCCAAGACTGTTGGTTTCTTGGAGATCCGGTCCCACAGATCCGGATTAGGAGGACCCAGAGCATAGGGGCGCAGCCAGATCAGATCTTCAGTCGTGCCATTTCTGACATAAAAGAAGGTTCAGGCCCAGCCCTTTTAAGAGTCAAGCCCCGTGACCCGGGGAAAGACGGATTGTTTTCGGGGACAGATAGAAGCAGCACCGAACTGCGTAAGTTGTTTGTCCTCCGGGTCAAGATCCTTATTCGGAATCATGTTCCGGCGTAGACCAAAAAACTGGATCCAGAGCTCCTTAGTGGGCCACAATCCGACGTAGCCCTCTATGGTGGAGGCAAAGGAAGAAAGGGAAGTGATGGCGTTTGCCAAAAGGTGGTGCGGTTGAAGCTCATAGATGTTGAGCCAATCAAGGAAGAAATCGCTAACGGGGAGGCCGAACCCACGCTAGAAGTGGGAGAGGAACACTATGAACTCACCCGGATTAGGTGAGGGAGCAAGCTCCTCAGCGGCAAGACGGGCAACCACGCCCTCCGGGATGCACCGGGTGTGGTACAACTAGTCTAGGTCGTCCTGGCACACCCAGGAGCCAGCCCAGGCGCCACATTCGGCATTCTCCGCCTCCTCCTCCATCTTCGCCTCCGCGACGGCGAGCTCTTCCTCTGTCATGTCTAGGTTGCTATCCTCACCGGCCCTATCGGAGGTGGGGGTAGTGCCTTGGATTAGCGGGGACCCGTGGCGGTGGAGTTGCGCGTGAGTGGCGGCGATGCTAAGGCACAGGGCGGCGGCGGCGCTGCTAAGCAGGTGCGGTGGTGGCGGCGTTGTTGCTGGGAAGAAGAAGAAGGAGAAGAGGCAGAGGGGCGCGAGAGTGGGGAAAAATACCAAGGGGCGCGCCCCTCCCCTATTTAACCATGCCCGGGCTAGGGTAGTGGGATCGTGCGGTGCGGCGAGCCCACACGGTGTGGCAATGTATTTGCCGGGTTAGCCAATCATAGACAAGCCACAGGAAGGGCCACAAGGCGCAGGAGATCCCACAACGTGACGTGGTGATACAGTTAACGAGGAGACAGACACGATGTGACGTGTGCATGAGTAACACCTAACATTAACTGCAGCAGTAACTGGTGTAGGCCCTTAAAATGAGGCAAAGTAATGATTACCCTCCACGTGGGGAAGCGTACGAGAGAAGGAAGAATAACCCAGATAACTATGGGATGACCCGGCCAGCGAGTGAAAACTCGAAATGTGCCAAGGGAAAAGCTAGCCAATGAAATCCGGGATATGAGGTAACTCGGAAAAGGGAGCAAAAGGCTTGGTAAAATTAAACCTGTTGTGGCCTTAGCGGCTGAGGCTTCTAAGACCGCACCAGCTTCAGGGACTAATGTTGGGGGGGTACCCCCGGGTAGGGTCACACTGGGGTATAATGGCCGAGTTAGCCGAGGTACGGCAAGGTCAAAGCGAATGCTGGATGAGTCACCTCAAGGCAGGCCAAATCACGGAGTAACCCGGACGGGAGGATGTCCACCTAACTGGGTCCTGACCGACTTATGTAGTATGCTGGCAGGATTTATGTATGTTGTATGCAGGTACCAGTGTGGCCGGATTAACCAGGCACGATCCGGGTTATATCAGGCTTGCAAGAGAAGGAAGGTATCTCGCTGGTCAAAAGTAGGTCACTGTACACCGGAGCGTGAGCGAAGCGGACAGAGGCTAGGACCACCGAGGCGTGGCCGACAAGGGTGACGCTGCCTGTGTCGGATGACGCTGGCGCCACAGAGGCTCACATAGCCTCTGCATGGCTTACGATGGGGAAAAGTGACCCGGTCGGTTTACTATTTTGGGAAGAGGCATATTCCCTGGAATATGCCTCCACGTATGCCCTAATTGGAGACCTAGCCACCCCTATATAAGGAGGGCTAGGGCATCTGTAGAAGGGGTTGGGTTTTTACTTGGTGGAGCTTTACTTGGTTGATCTCTAGTTGGTCCATGAGAGCTAGCTAGTGGAGAGAGTAAGAGAGTTCCTTCTTCCTCCTCTCCCCAATACAGCTCAAGGAGCACTTGTAAACCTTGGATACCTACTGAATACAAAACATCTGTGTGTGGAATCACCACACTATCCCTCCCTGGATTCCTCTAGTGCATATTGTCCCCACCTTTAGCCTATCCATGGCATCTGCCGTGACACCACCACGACAATGTTGTCATGGGGAACGCTTTCAACGTTGCACTTGTACTTTGTACCTAGTTGATATCATGCTCTTTTTTCTATGGATGTCGTCGGTGTGAAATGAAAGGGGAGCTTGTAAGTCCATGTAGTTATGTATTTGTGTTAGAGAAACGCCTGGGTCGCTGGTCTAATCCATGCTGTCATGGTGGAAACCTGCAGTGTAACCATAACGAGTTGTCTATGAAGCATTCTTCTTATAAAAAAAAGAGTCAGATATTGAGAAAAAAGAGAAAAGGGAAAAAAGAGATATGAGAAAAGAGGAAAGAGAGAAAAAAGCACCATTTTTCCCATGGTAAATAAGAAGATTGCTGAGATGCTCGTTGTCTGCTTGCCTTGTCATTTTGATATGGGGATTCTTCCGTATCATCGGGCAAGGGGTACCCCGTTGGCGGTTCTCTATGATACACATGTACTTACTATGACAAGACTTACCGGTAACTGAACTTGAGTAGCATGAGGAGCGGCCCTCGTATTCAAGGGACATGAGATTTCCAACTTATACTTTGTCAAGCATATACACCATAGTTTGTTCACTTTAACCTTAATCACTTCGAGATGCTTATGATAGGGGCAATGAGAGCTGAAAGCTAATAAGTACCATAATTTTTGGAAGCTCTTTATGAAACTTGAATCCCTACTTCCTTCTATGAAGGCCTTTCTTTTGCTTTTATGTTGAGTCTCCACTTTCTATCGTTATGCACCTACTTTGAGAGCATAGTGGCCATTCTTAGTTCTATGTGCATTGTCCCAAGACTTGTTGATTGATGCATAGCTTTGATATTGCTTGTTTTAAACTATTTGTATCTAGTCACTCTTATGAACTTTGAAGGTGTCATATGCATTTATGTTTGCTACTCTATGAGGGACAAGCTGAATGCTACTATGCTATGTTTTCTTTATGTGAAACAAACAAACGTCTTGCAAAGCATTGTTATTCACGAATCTTTTGTTTATGCCTTTTCATGTTGCAATAATAGTTTCTTTGTCTTATTGTTAGAACTTTGTCTTTCATGTTATGATTGAAGTACTATGATCCCAACTATCATTGTTTTACAAATACTTTGATCAAGTTTATGATGGTGCATGTCACCTCAAAAATTATTCTTTCTTTTTATCACTTACCTACTCGAGGACGAGCATGCGTTAAGCTTGGGGATGTTGATACGTTGCTAACGTATCCATAATTTTTCATGTTCCATGCTTGGTTTTTATCTACTTTCTTATGTTTTGTTCCAACTTTGGAGTACTTTCTATACACTTTCTTGGACTAACCTATTAACAAGAGCCACAGTGCTAGCTGCCTATTTTCTGTTGTTTTTGGTTCCAGGAAAGTCAAAAAATGAATATTCTCGGAATTGGACGGGACAAAAGCCAAAGTCAGTTTTTCACCGAGGAACACAAGGAGCCAGAGTACGAGACGGAGAGGGGCCAGGGGCCGCCACACCACCTGGCCGCGCGGCCCAGCCTGGCCCGTGCCAGGGGGTGGTATGGCCACCTCCGGCACCCCCTCGGCCTCCCCTTTCGCCTATAATATTCCTCCGATACAGAAAGAGTCTATAGACGCCGTCATCTCCATCCCTAGATCGAGAGGGATCTGAAGCTCTCCCGGCACCCTGCCGGAGGGGAGAGTTCATCCCGGAGGCCTTCTTCATCACCATGCAAGCCTTTGATGTGATGCATGAGTAGTTCATCCTTGGACTACGGGTCCATGTAGTAGCTAGATGGCTGGTTCTCCTCCTTTGTGCTATCATGTTTAGATCTTGTGAGCTCCGTTCATGATCAAGATCATCTATTTGTAATTCTTACATGTTGTGTTTGCGGGGATCCGATGGATATTGAGATGCTATTTCAGATTGATTATTGATTCTATCATGTCTTTGTTATTTGTGATCTTGCATGCTTTCCGTTGTTAATAGCTATCTTGGCCAAGTAGATGCTAGCAACTCCAAGAGTTAGTATTTATGCTCGATAGTGGGTTCATGCCTCTAGTAATCTGGGGAAGTGACAAAAATCTCTAAGGTACTAGATGTGCTATTGCTACTAGGGAGAAAACAACAATCCTTTGTTCATAGAACAATCGTATTGTTTACTTTACACACAATGCGTAATGCAATTATCTATTGCTTGCAACTTAATACTGGAGGGGGTTCGGATGATAACCTAAAGATGGATTATTAGTCATAGATGTAGTTGGATTACGGTCTATGTATAATGTTGTAATGCCTAATCGAATCTCGAAGGAGTCAAGATGAGTAGTATATGCATATTGCTTTCTCGATGTTTGTCAATTGCCCCACTGTAATTTGTTCACCCAACAGGTCATCTATCTTAAGGAGAGCCACCACTAGTGAACTATGGACCCCGGTCCTTTCTTTTATCGTCAATCTACAATCAATTGTTTACTGCTTTCTGTTTACTTTCTGCAAACTATTACTTTCTTCCACACAATACGTTTAATCCTTTATTTTTAGCAAAACGGGTGAGATTGACAACCTCACTATAAGTTGGGGGCAAAGTTATGTGGTTGTGTTGTGCAGGGTTCCATGTTGCTGCTGGCACCGGTAGTGCGCCCTGCCAAAGTCTAGCTAGCAACACCTTGGAGGTGTTTCCTTGCTCCTACTGGATTGATAACCTTGGTTTCATAACTGAGGGAAAACTTACTGCTGTGCTCATCATACCTTCCTCTTGGGGTTCCCCAACGAGCTCGATATATTTTGGGTTATCACTTGCCTCCTCTCTCCTCTTGCCTTTCCCTCATGGGCCCTTCTCCCTCTAGAATTGGCCCATTAAGCATTTTGACCTTTTAAATTGATTTCTCTTTTATTAAATAATTATGAATAAATGATTAAATCAATATTTAACATTCATTCACATATTATTTAATCAACATGACTTTGGAACACCTTCCACCTCCACTCTAGACATCCTCCGGACTTACCGAAACCCTTCCGGTTTTCTCTCTTCTCTTCTTCGATAATTCTACGGATCATATAAACATTCTCTAAGCATCATCAAGCACTTAAGTGTGATACCCCATGGTTCAGGAACACTCCAGACATGGTCGGGACACTCCCAGACCAATGATCGACAGAGGGACCTGGATGGCCATGTGACCCCTGTGCATTCCACGAAGATCTTTCGTCGTTTGAACCGGGATAGTCATGTCTTATTCCTTTTGTCTCTCGGTACTTGCATTGCCCGAGATCTGATCAATGACATCACCATGTCGTGTTCAATATCGTTATCGAACAATGCTACTTGACTCGTTTTGAAAAGTTATATCCTTGTGATCGAATCACATTGCGGTGACCCAGCATACCACTGAATGTGTAGTACACTATAGTCGTTGACATAACATCTACAGAACACCGTTCTGTAAATATCACATCCCTCAGAATGGTACAACAGAAACAATGCGGATCCATATTACAAACATACACACTTCATTATTATTACAAACCAGAAGTTCCAACTTCAAGTGTTACAAAATTACAAACCAAACTTAAGTAGTTTCAACAGAAGATATAAAATTCAAACTCATACTCCAAATTGAGCTCAACAACTTATTCTATAAAGGTTATGCTGCTCGGCTCAATTGTTTTACTAATAACTAAGACAACTACTCGGACTCATTTACTTTTCAAAAGTACAAACTAGTATTTTTCTATAGTAATAAATTCATTTAAGATCTTAAAGATGAATTTTATCCAATTTTAAGTGTTTCATATATTTTTATAAAATTCAAAAGTAATTGGCACAAAATTGATAATGGACCTAATTTTTAGTTACCAAAAATTATGTTAATTATTTTTACTTAATAGGGAATATTTTTGTGAGTTCATAGATATATTATTTATCTTTATTTTAAACAACTCCTCTAAAATATGGGCCTAGCCCACTGGGCTGGCTTGGCCCAACCAGACCTGGCCCACATGGCCCGGTTAAGTCCACCAGGGTAGTACTGGGCCTGTGCCCAGTACCCCCACGCACTCACTCTCCTCTTCCCTCTCTCTCTCACTCACGCGGTCACCTCCTTCGCTCGCTGCTGCCACCGCGCACGACTCCGACCTGGTCCAGACGTCATTGCCGCCGCCACGGTGCAAGATGGCTAAGTCGATGCCGCTGCTCAGTTCTGTCTGAGCAGATTTGCCTATGGGGTCCTCTCCTGGCCGCGCTAACTCCTTCCCGAGCTAGGGTTAGGGTTTGGCCGCCCTGGAACTTCGGCGATGGTGCATCGGGGTTCTCTCGACGTGTTTCCCTTCATGTCTGGCGGGTGTTGACGTGCTACAGGCGTGGGTTGCAGCACCCCTTCGGGGTGCTCCCCGTACCGCCGCTTATGTACAGCCGCCGGCCATTCCCCTGCTTCCTCTTTAATTACATTTGCGAGGACCTCGAGTAAGTTTGGGTTCTTCCCCCTTTGTGCTCCTCTCTTGTGCTCTAGCTATTCTTCCCTGGCATGATTACAGATTATCCCCCTGTCTAGGGTTCATCCCTGTGCAGAGATGTTGAATTAGTTCCTCTGGTCCATCCTATAAGTGGTATCCTTCTAGGTTGGTTTGCTAGTGGCACCTATGCTGAATAGGTCGTTGCCACCTTATTCTCTGTCAGAGAACCCTCTGTGATAGTATATTGAATCTTTATGTGATTACTCTTGTTGTATCTGTGATGGGTTCACTTCATTGGATTGAGATTCGGTGTTATGCTAGAGTTGAAATGCTCTCTGTTGATAATTCTTCTGTAAAAAATGATTCCCAGTTAATGTATTGGGAAGATGATTAACTGTTTAGCTGATCTGGAGTATATAATCTTTGGGTAAGCTTTGCTTGGGTTAGAACAAATCCTAGTGACACCTTCCTAGGAATGGTACACAGGGTTTGCTCTAGTACTGGCTTTGGTTTACAAATGTTCTAGAATGACTTGATGCTTAATTGCTTTGAAAACCCTTACTGTATATGTTGGCTTATGATATTCACCATTTGATTTATGCATGTGATGCTGGTCTGAGGCATAGGAACTAGTTCCCTATCTGGATGTCCCTTATAGTTATGTTCTGGTATTAATACCAGTTACTGATTCTGGAATCCTTTGGATGAAATAGTGGTAGTGCTTTTATGGATCCATAAGATCTATGGATTCTGTGGTGCTACTCTGTTAAGAGGTGTGCCCAGAGTTCAATACCTTGGCTATGTTTATATTGAAAGATGAAATATAATTTTTATATCCACGATCAGTGATGTTGGTCTGAGATCCTGGTGTTATTTGCACAGATATACTGCTTGGCTTTATCTCTAATACATCTATGATGGATACACCCCACTAGGGTGATTTCTGAGAGGTTTAGTATAAAACAAAACATGATTTCTTATCTGGATAAGATAGTGGGATCATGTGAAGGTTTTATAGTACTCACCACAACAGTGGAGTGGTTGGTGTTGTTGCTAGTTGATTTGGTGGCTTGATCTTGCTAGCCTGCTCTGCTGGTTGAATCTTGGCCCGCACCTCCTGGTTCTGCGCCTGCTCCTCCTCGTCTCATGTGATCTGGAAGCTGCCCTTGCTATCCTCCTGCACCAGCCCCTCCTTATGTCACCATATTGAGGTGAACTAGTGGTTAATTTGGTAGAGTGGCTGGTGATTTTTGTGGATGCTTTGGTAAGCTCGATGAAGTCTGAGCGTGTGCTTGAGAAGGAGAGCAATACTGGCTGTGGATGAGCTTTGGCTGAGTGCTTTTCTTGCGTGCTAGTAGTGCTTCTGCTATATCGACAGCACACTGCATGCATTCTATGACTAAGTTGTGTGTCTGTGTGTACTGATCGTGTGGATCAGCTCAAGTAGTCTGACTTTCACTTTACCTGTTTACTTGTTATTGGCCTGGTGAAACTTGTCTCTCTCTACTTGGCTTGTAATGTGGCATATGGGCTATTTACTTAAAAGAAAAGATACTACATCTTTGGTGAAACTTGCCCCTTTATTATTTACTCAATGATGTAATATGAACAGTGCACCTCACTGTTCACCACTGAGAGTAAACTTAACTAATTAACCTTTGTTTTCTTTTGAGTTGTTTTCTCTTATGTCCAGGAACAAGATCTGGAGATACAAGATCTAGTGTAGGAGTAGATATGTAGTATAGGTTTTAATTGTAATCTTCTCTTTATTCTTTTTGTAAAGAACCTTTTAAAGATTTATTATAAGAGAATAAAGTTGTATTTTCATTCTCTTTAATCTTCTACTTTGAATGTATTATTGCAATTTGTAATGTTGTTATGTAATCAAGAAATAAGAATTCATTTCTTATCTCATTTTCCTTTCTCAGATCCTTGTTGTTGTTTACTATATCTATGATTTAATCAAATAATGTTCAAAAAGTATTTTGGAAAACAATTTAATATTCCTAACTTCCAAATCTTACATATTTTCAAATTGACTTAAATTTTCAAATTTGAATTCAAAATAACTTCCCCAAAACTTAATAATTCCTAAAGGTCATGTCAAAATCATACCATCCACTAACAAGAGCTATTCCTACCTTAAGTTAGTGAAAGAAACTCTGATCCCTTTAGAGGTTTGTTTGGCAAAAAATTTACCCTGATTTTACAGATGCATGCATGCACAAACTTAGATTCCTAATTCTACCCTTCGTTGGATCCTAATGCTGGGATGTTACAGACCTCCCCCCTTAAATTAAACTTCGTCCCGAAGTTTGCGGATGAGTACCTGAATAGCTCTGGATATGCTTCTCTTAATTCATCCTCTTTCTCCAAGGTGGCTTCTCGCTCTGGGTGATGTTCCCATTGTACTTTGCAGTATTTGATTGCCCTGTTTCTTAACCTTTTCCAGTTTTCCTCTAGAATCTTACAGGGTTTCTCGACATAAGTCAGATCTGCTTGTAACTCAATCTCTTGATGTGTGATAGCATCATCGGGAACTTTAAGACATTTCCGGAGTTGTGAAACATGGAACACATTGTGAACTTGAGCTAGCCTTTTTGGTAACTCCAGAGCATAAGCTATTGTTCTATTCTGACTCAGTATCTTGAATGGTCCAATATATCTTGGGCTTAGTTTTCCTTTGACTCCGAATCTCTTCACTCCCTTCATCGGACTTACTTTGAGATATACCATATCCCCCACTTCTGGATGCCATGATCTTCTGCTTTGATCAACATAACTCTTCTGTAGACTTTGAGCTATCTTTAATCTATCCCTGATAATATCTATGATATCTTGCTTTTCCTTGATATAGTCTGGTGCAAATTCCTTGCTACTACCAGGTTCATACCAGCATATAAGTGATCTACACTTTCTTTCGTATAGTACTTGGTAAGGTGCTGCCTTCAGACTACTAAGATAGCTATTGTTGTAGGAAAATTCTGCCAATGGTAGATGATCTTACCACAAACCTCCAAAATCTAATGCACAAGATCTAAGCATGTCCTCTAAAATTTGATTGGTCCTTTCTGTCTGGCCTCCAGTTTCTGGATGATAAGTTGTGCTGAAATCCAACTTTGAACCAAGTGCTTCATGTAATCGTTTACAAAATGCTGATGTGAACACCGATCCTCTGTCTGATACAATCCTCTTGGGTACCACGTGCTTACTTACAAGTTCTTTGATAAAGATTTCTACTAATTTTTTGGCATTATCCTTCTGGTTTACTGGCATAAAATGAGCACTTTTGTGAGTCTATCAACAATCACCCATATCATATCCTTCCGCTTCGGTGTCATGGATAACCCTATGATAAAATCCATTCCAATTTCTTCCCACTTCCGTTCTGGAATTTCCAAAGGTTGTAATGGTCCTACTGGACTTTGATGTTCTGCTTTAACCCTTTGA
This sequence comes from Avena sativa, assembly GCA_916181665.1. Lineage (NCBI taxonomy): Eukaryota > Viridiplantae > Streptophyta > Magnoliopsida > Poales > Poaceae > Avena > Avena sativa. Next base: position 75,123,721 of record OV702292.1, on the reverse strand, counting down.
CAAGTATGGCATTCAGATATGTACTTTGCAACATCTCTTTTCATATTATTCCACCAAAACAACTCTTTTAAATCCATGTACATCTTTGTACTTCTTGGATGTATGGAATATGGTGTTTCATGGGCTTCTCGAAGTATCACTTCTCGAATTTCTGGCACATCTGGTACACAAAGACAGTTTTGAAACCATAAAGATCCATAATCTCCTAGATGAAAAGCTGATGTTTGACCTTGAGAAATTCTTCGAACTTCTTCATCAATAAAAGGATCTTCATTTGATCTCTAAAGATTTCATGTCGAAGATCACTACTCTGTTCCTCAATTACTCTCATGGTAGCTAATCCTCCAAGATTTGATGTACTTATAAATTGTATTTCCAAGTCCATCTATAATTATTTTGGCAGTTCTCTATTCATGGGTTGCGTATCTGTGCTTTTCCGACATAAAGCATCTGCCACAACATTTGCTTTTCTAAGGGTATAATTGATTGCTAGATCATAATCTTTAATTAACTCCAGCCAACGCTTCTGTCTCATATTTAATTCCTTTTGAGTGAAGAAATATTTGAGACTTTTGTGGTCAGTGTATAACTCACATCTTGCTCCATAGAGAAAATATCTCCATCCTTTTAAAGCAAAGACTACTGCTACTAACTCTAAATCATGAGTTGGATAATTCACTTCATGTGGTTTCAGTTGCCTAGATCCATAAGCAATTACCTTATGGTCTTGCATAAGCACAAAACCTAATCCTTCCTTGGAAGCATCACAATATACTGTGTAATCTTTTCCTAGTTCAGGAACTGCTAGGATTGGTGCGGTAGTTAATCTGGTCTTTAACTCCTAAAAACTCGCTTCGCACTTCTCATCCTATATGAACGGTGTATTCTTTCTTAACAATTTGGTCATTGGTCCAGCTATCTTGGAAAAACCTTCTATGAATCTCCGATAATAACCGGCCATGCTGATTGAACCTTGGATGGATTTACAGCAATTCCATCCTTACTGATCACATGACCAAGAAACTCTACTTCGTCCAACCAGAATTCACACTTACTGAACTTAGCATAAAGCTTATGTTCTATTAGGATTTGCAATGCTATTCTCAAATGCTCTGCATGCTGTTCTTTATCTTTAGAGTATATCAAAATATCATCAATGAATACTATGACAAACTTATCCAAGTAAGGCATGAGGATTTTGTTCATCAAATTCATGAATATTGTTGGTGCATTGGTCAGATCAAAAGGTACGACTAAATACTCATGATGTCCATACCTTGATACAAATGTTGCTTTAGGAACATCTTCAGGTTTAATTTTTATCTTATGGTATCCTGACCTTAGATCAATCTTGGAGAATACTCCAGCTCCCTTGACTTGGTCAAATAGATCTTGGATCCTTTGTAATGGGTACTTGTTCTTGATAGTGACATTGTTGAGATTTCTATAATCCCCACACATTCTTCGTCCTCCATCTCTTTTATCCACAATGATCACCAGAGTTCCCCATGGAGATACACTTTCCTGAATGAATCCTTTCCTGCCTAGTTCATCAATTTGCTCCTTAAGCTCTTTTAATTCTTTTGGCCCCATCTTATATGGTGCTTGAGCTATTGGTGTTGTACCAGGTATTAGGTCAATAGTGAACTCTATTTCCCGATCAGGTGGTGTTCCTGGTAACTCTGCTGGAAAAACATCTTGAAACTCCTTCACCACCGGAATATCTTCCAATTTGACCTCCTTCATTGAGTTCAACTATAGATCTACCATGATATGACTATGTTTATCCGCCTGGTAGACTATCCTTCCTCTGCTTAGAGACCTGATTGAAACTGTTTTATCCTCACAATTGATCTGAGCTCCATAGTCTGTCATCCAATCCATTCCCAGCACTACCGCTATTCCTTTTAATGGGATCACATAAAGATCCGCATAATAGGTTTGACCATAGATTGAGATGACTTGGTTTAGTTTAATATTTCTAACTACCACGATCCCTCAAGCGGTAACTATGGTCATAGGTTTATCTAACGGTGCCCTTCTAATCCCGAATTTATCACAAAATTCTTCAGATATGAAAGAAGTAGTTGCACCGGTATCAAATAAAACTTTTCCAAGATTTGTGAGAATATTGAGCGTACCTATCACCGCTTGATCCGAGTTATCCACCTCCTCCAAAGTTGCGCAATTCAGCTTTCCAGTAGGCCTACCTCTCTTGCCATTATCATTTAGCCATAGCTTCCACCTCTGTTCGGCAGTCCACCTCCGCCTCCACTGGCTTGGCCTCCACTCTTGGTGGGCCAACCACCGGGTGGCTTACTTGGGCATTCTGGCTTGATATGACCCTTTTGAGCACAACCAAAACAAATAATCACTGGTTTCTGGCAATCCTTGCTAATATGTCCCGGAAGTTTGCAATCATGACATATGACATTCCTTCTAGGATTGAATTGTCCTCCAGTGTTGTTGCTACTCCTGTTGTTGTTGTTGTAGGGTCTGTTTCTTGGTTGAAATTCCAGGTTGGTTTTGGGTTTACTTGCCTGAATCCTCTTTGTTTCCTTCTTTGCTCTCTTCCTGTGCTCCTCTTGGACATTTTTGTAATCATCTTCAAAGGTTATAGCTACATCAAGCAACTATTGAAAAGTTTGAGTGTTGGCAAGCCTCAACTGCATCTTCACAAATGGATTTATTCCATGCATGAACCTCTTCTTCCTTTTCGCCTCCGTGCTAACTTCTTCAGTAGCGTAACGAGATAAATCACTAAACTCCTGGATGTACTTCATGACACTGGAGTAACCTTGTTGCAGTTCTTCAAACTCCCTACGCTTCAGCTCAATGATACTTTCCGGAACATGGTATTCACGGAATCTTTGCTTGAACTCCTCCCAGTTGTACTCTCTTCCTGGAAGTTTCATAGCTAACTGACCCTCCCACCATGCTACTGCAGGTCCGGTCAATAGATGTGTTGCATATCTCAACTTCTTTTCCTCATTGCATCCTACAGTTTTCAACTTTCTTTCAGTATCTGCTAACCAATCCTCTGCATCCATTGGTTCTGGAGCGGATGCAAAAGGTAAAGGCCTGATATCTTGGAAACCCGAGAGACTAACACCATGTCCTTGAGGTGACCTCTTTTGTCCCACTCGATCTACCAAACCCTCCATGAATTTGTTCTAGACTCTTGCATCATTTGCATGTACTGCATAAAGTTCTGCTCCATTAATGGCCTCATTGGTGGTGGTGGTAAATTTTCCTGCATTCTGGCGTCTTCATCCACCTTTCCCTTGGCTTCGTGCTCCATGCGCTGCTGCTCAGTCTCGTTTTCTACTCTTGTTTCCATACCCCCCTAGTCCTGTAACATAAAGCAAAGACTCATAATTACATCATGCATATGTGTTCTGAGCTCAACTTCATGCACAGAACTAGTCACACAATGGAAAAACAAGATCCAAATAGAAACCAAATATGCATTACACACATGTTATACATTACAAGCCACATAGTTGATACAACGTGATTACAAACCCTTAATATTTAAGTATTACAAGCCCATGTGGTACTATCCCACTTATTTATATACATCAAGTCTTCAGACTCTAACTCCAGTATCCTGCGGAGATACTCCCAGTCAAAGTCACACTCCCCAGAAGTTGCATCGTTCATCGTACATACCCGGAGTACAACCATGCTGACGTGAGGTACGACACACCGTTTGTGGAACGCCTTGCCTCTTCGACAGACGATACTCAGTATCAGAAGTCTTCGGACTTGACACATCATTCAACTGAAGTGAATCCATGCCTTCCAACTCATCTGAAGCATATACCGAGTCATCCTCATCACTGTCTTCTTCATCCATCTCCTGCATCCCGACTCTGGAGGAATCAACAGAATATCCCCCTTCTGGTGCCCCCAAGTACTCTGCTGGGTACGATAGCCCTCAGCTATGATTGGATAGTGCACGTTATCTGGAGTTGGATAATGTTCTAATGACTCAAACACCCTTTCTTCAGGATCTTCCTCATCGGACTCTACATCTTCCACATGGACATCTCTTCCATCAACGGAATAAGATCTCACGCCCATGCGACTAGTCTGTCCGATATCTCCAACTGAATCTACTACAGGAATAGGATTCCCAACATATCCATCCATCGATCCATACCTCCATCCTTCGGAATTTGCAATAGGTAGTTCCGAGTCTTTAGTTCCCCAAGAGCTCTGTGGTACAGGATGATTAGTGCCCTCATCAGGATATCTAGTAGGTTCTGGTATAGGTGAGTAAGGATATGGTGTAAAAGATGTTGGATCTATAGGTATATCCTTGAAAACTGGGTTAACCCTAACCACTTCTTCATTTTCCAGTTTATATGCTAACTTCTCCCTTCTTTCAGGATTCGTTAAATCCTCTAACATATCAACCTGATCTTCTATAATAACCTGATGTGTCTTATACAAAGACCCAGCCATCAGTCGATACAGATCCATAAACTTAGAAGCTAGTTTTGGATGCTTCCTTACTAAAGTAAGATGATCCGGTTCCGGTTCCTCGTCTATAGAATCATGAGAAATCACAGAATATGTGCTTCCAGCTAACTCTTCTGCTTTGTGCTCCCGAACATTGGCTATCGCCTCCACTAGCAACATGATATGCTGCTAGGTGACTTCTACCTTCACCCATAGGTAAATCGTGATATAAACCAAGCTTCTTTGGTAGTTGGATGCTAACACGATATTTGGCTAACATTCGCCCATCATGATAGGTAATGGTATTGACCGGAATAGTAGTTGTGCAACCAAAAACCCTCAGAAGTTCTCAAAGCTGTTCAGTTAAAGCCCCCTGGTAGTCATCGAGAGTCTCTTCTTTCCTTGCCAAAGTCTGTTTTGGAAGTTTGGTGCCATTTCCACTGTATATAAATAACAGAAATGAATATAATTAGTATGCACTAATTATAATGATGCATCATAATAAAGAATTATCGCACTAAGTAATCTAATGAAATATTCCCAATTGAATATTCTTCATATAATCTAGAGAACTCTTTATCGTTGCTCCTAGACTCCTACAGTTATTTCCCTTTACTAGGTTTCCAACCTAAGGTCAAAGCAATTGCTCTGATACTAGCTGCGGTGACCCAGCATACCACTGCATGTGTAGTACACTATAGTCGTTGACATGACATCTACAGAACACCGTTTCGTAAATATCACATCCCTCAGAGTGGTACAACAGAAACATTGTGGGTCCATATTACAAACATACACACTTCATTATTATTAGAAACCACAAGTTCCAACTTCAAGTGTTACAAAATTACAAACCAAACTTAAGTAGTTTCAACAGAAGATATAAAATTCAAACTCATACTCCAAATTGAGCTCAATAACTTATTCTATAAAGGTTATGCTGCTCGGCTCAATTGTTTTACTAATAACTAAGACAACTACTCGGACTCGTTGCCCTGCACTCCATAGCATATCTCGTAGTTCACCCCTTCAACTCCTCTGGACAGGTCTGGCTCTTCATAGTAGACATCCTCTTGTCCTTCAGCTGCGTACATTGAAGGGTCTTCTAGACTCTCAGAGTCTAAACAGGGGTTCAAAGGAAAGAGTGAGTAACATCGTTACCCAGCAAGTTCATTATATGCAAGGTGCGAAGTTTGATGCTCTATCTACCACCTCGGATGATACGTCCTTGGTACTATGCAGCTTTCATAAACATTTCTTCAAAGATTGATTTTATTATCAAAAACTATGCCCATCAGCCTTCATAGGTTGACCAAAACTTCATGGAGTTCCTTTCCTACCGCGTTCGTAGCTCCTTCCCGGAACAGGGAGTAACAAGTTACACTTCTTACACTCTGCAGAGGTGCGTTGCTTTACCCATGAGAGATCAACTCTTTGTTGCACAACCGGGCGTACTTTCCCGTCCACAATTCCATGATGTGGGGCCCAGTAGGTGATCCAAGCCAATCATTGCCCTCTCCACAATCCCATATGTCTGCACGATCCTCTGGGCTGAGCTCCATATCCGTTAAGCCCCCAATTTAGGGCAAGCTATAACCCTGATGAGTTCCCGAAGACTCTATGAGCTGGTGATGCCCCTGGCAAGGTCCATAAAGGTCTGACTATACCTCCAGCAGCCACTCATAGATAATCTAGACACCAAAAACGTGGAGCCTAAGGGTGCTCACCCATATGCTGGATCCGCACAAGGAATTCACAGCGTCACGTTAAGGTCATCTTGCCTCCATGTGAAAGGAAGAAGATACAGCTGACTTCTCCGTCCCATTCCAAATCTCATGGTTAACGCGTAATATACGGCGCTAAAATCACTGATGTCGTGGGTTGTTAAGCCTATGGTGACTTGTGCAATTGGAACCCTAAGTTCCATTGCCAACCTTTATCATCACTTAGGATGATAACTACATCTTATTTATTAGAGAAGATAATATTTTCTTTCTCCAGATCATAGATGATAACACACAATTTGTAATATCTTTGATAAAGACTCTTCAAAGGACATGAGCAAGTTACGAACTTGCCTTGTGACTGCAAGGTAGTGAAGTCGGATGCTTCCACTTGACCTTGAGCTCCGGTTTCTACAAAGAATCATTATTGCCTGATAAGGACAATATTTAAAGAAGCAATATGAAATGCATAATAATGTCATGCAATGACTGATTATCTGCTTCTTTGCGTATTTTACCCTCTTAGTAAAAATTTGCTATTTTCTTTAATTAATAAAAGAAAAGCATTGTTCTCAGAGTTAAAAATATAAACTTATTTAAAATCTTTACTCCTTTAAATATTTACTAAAATTCCTTTAAAGAAATAAGACTTTATTGTTATCATACTGAATTTACTTTTCAAAAATACAAACTAGTATTTTTCTATAGTAATATATTCATTTAAGATCTTAAAGATGAATTGTATCCAGTTTTAAGTGTTTCATATATTTTTATAAAATTCAAAAGTAATTGGCACAAAATTGATAATGGACCTAATTTTTAGTTACCAAAAATTCTATTAATTATTTTTACTTAATAAGGAATATTTTTGTGAGTTCACAGATATATTATTTATATTTTTAAGATTTTTATTTATTTTTCTAGAGTTGTTTTTGTTTCAGGAGCATATTTGTAAATATTTCTTTTAAACAATTCCTCTAAAATACGGGCCTGGCCCACTGGGCTGGCCCGGCCCAACCTGACCCGACCCACACGACCTGGTTAAGTCCACCAGGGTAGTACTGGGCCTATGCCCAGTACCCCCATGCACTCACTCTCCTCTCCCCTCTCTCTCTCTCACTCACGCGGTCACCTCCTCCGCTCGCTGCCGCCACCGCGTATGACTCCGGCCTGGTCCAGCCGCCGTTGCCGCTGCCACGATGCAAGATGGCTAAGTCGATGCCGCCGCTCAGTTCTGTCCGATCAGATTTGCCTATGGGGTCCTCTCCTGGCCGCGCTGACCCCTGCCCGAGCTAGGGTTAGGGTTTGGCCGCCCTAGAACTTTGGCTATGGTGCGCCGGGGTTCTCTCGACGTGCTTCCCTTCATCTCCGGAGGGTGTTGACCTGCTGCAGGCGTGGGTTGCAGCGCCCCTTCGGGGTGCTCCCTGTACCGCCGCCGGCCATTCCCCTACTTCCTCTTCAATTACTTTTGCGAGGACCTCGAGTAAGTTTGGGTTCTTCCCCCTTTGTGCTCCTCTCTTGTGCTCTAGCTATTCTTCCCTGGCATGATTACATATTAGCCCCCTGTCTAGGGTTCATCCCTATGCAGAGATGTTGAATTAGTTCCTCTGGTCCATCCTACAAGTGGTATCCTTCTAGGTTGGTTTGCTAGTGGTACTTATGCTGAATAGGTTGTTGCCACCTTGTTCTCTGTCAGAGAACCCTCTGTGAAAGTATATTGAATCTTTATGTGATTACTCTTGTTGTATCTGTGATGGGTTCACTTCATTGGATTGAGATTCACTGTTATGCTAGAGTTGGAATGCTCTCTGTTGATAATTCTTCTATAAAAAATGATCCCCAATTAATGTATTGGGAAGAAGATTAACCGTTTAGCTGATCTGGAGTATATAATCTTTGGGTAAGCTTGCTTGAGTTAGAACAAATCCTAGTGACACCTTCCTAGGAATGGTACACAGGGTTTGCTCTAGTACTGGTTTTGGTTTACAAATGTTCCAGAATCACTTGATGCTTAATTTCTTTGAAAACCCTTACTGTGTATGTTGGCTTATCACATTCACCATTTGATTTATGCATGTGATGCTGGTCTAAGGCATAGGAACTAGTTCCCTATATGGCTATCCCTTATAGTTATGTTCTAGTATTAATACCAGTTACTGATTCTGGAATTCTTTGGATGAAATAGTGGTTGTGCTTTTGTGGATCCATAAGATCTGTGGATTCTGTGGTGCTACTCTGTTAAGAGGTGTGCCAAGAGTTCAATACCTTGGCTATGTTTATATTGAAAGATGAAATATAATTTTTATATCCAGGATCAGTGATGCTGGCCTGAGATCCTGGTGTTATTTGCATAGATATACTGCTTGGCTTTATCTCTAATACCTCTATGATGGATACACCACACTTGGGTGATTTTTGAGAGGTTTAGTATAAAACAACACATGATTTCTTATCTGGATAAGATAGTGGGATCATGTGAAGGTTTTATAGTACTCACCACAATAGTGGAGTGGTTGGTGTTGTTGCTAGTTGATCTGGTGGCTTGATCTTGCTAGCCTGCTGTGCTGGTTGAATCTTGGCCTGCACCTCCTGGTTCTGCGCCTGCTCCTTCTCGTCTCCTGTGATCTAGAAGCTGCCCTTGATATCCTCCTGCACCACCTCCTCCTTATGTCACCATGTTGAGGTGAACTAGTGGTTAATTTGGTAGAGTGGCTGGTGATTTTTGTGGATGCCTTGGTGAGCTCGATGAAGTCTGAGCGTGTGCTTGAGAAGGAGAGCGATCCTGGCTGTGGATGAGCTTTGGCTGAGTGCTTTTCTTGCGTGCTAGTAGTGCTACTGCTGTATTGACATCACATTGCATGCATTCTATGACTAAGATGTGTGTCTGTGTGTACTGATCGTGTGGATCAGGTTAAGTAGTCTGACATTCACGTTTACATGTTTACTTGTTATTGGCCTGGTGAAACTTGTCTCTCTCTACTTGGCTTCTAATGTGGCATCTGGGCTATTTACTTAAAAGAATAGATAGTACATCTTTGGTGAAACTTGCCCCTTTATTATTTACTCAATGATGTAATATGAATAGTGCACCTCACTATTCACCACTGAGAGTAAACTTAACTAATTAACCTTTGTTTTCTTTTGAGTTGTTTTCTCTTATGTGCGGGAACAAGATCTGGAGATACAAGATCTAGTGTAGGAGTAGATATGTAGTATAGGTTTTAATTGTAATCTTCTCTTTATTCTTTTTGTAAAGAACCTTGTAAAGATTTATTATAAGAGAATAAAGTTGTATTTCCATTCTCTTTAATCTTCTACTTTGAATGTATCATTACAATTTGTAATGTTGTTATGTAATCAAGAAATTTTAAGAATTCATTTCTTATCTCATTTTCCTTTCTCAGATCCTTGTTGTTGTTTACTATATCTACGATTTAATCAAATAATGTTCAAAAAGTATTTTTGGAATTTTTTTTAATATTCCTAACTTCCAAATCTTAAATATTTTCAAATTGACTTAAATTTTCAAATTTGAATTCAAAATAACTTCCCCAAAACTTAATAATTCCTAAAGGTCATGTCAAAATTCATAGCATCCACTAACAAGAGCTATTCCTACCCCTAGTTAGTGAAAGAAACTTTGATCCCTTTAGAGTTTTGTTTGGCAAAAAATTTACCCTGATTTTACAGATGCATGCATGCACAAACTTAGATTCCTAATTCTACCCTTCGTTGGATCCTAATGCTGGGATGTTACACACATGCTGCGCAGCTATTGGATATAACTTCTCCAAGTCGGCCCTCGAGTATCTTTCCGTCACGCGGATGGACAAATCCCGCTCTTGACATATATTGCCTCTACGGTTCCTCGAAACACCTTTATTGTCACTGTATTACCAAGTGATGTTTGATGCTATCTAAGCACTCTCGGGAGATAGTGATTGATATAGCCTCATGGTCTAAGGAATATTCTACGAGGTATATTCTAATCATCGTAACTTGAACTTCGTGACATGATCGGGTCATAATGTTTAGGTTGGGTATTGGTTCATCATCTCATTCTTAGAATGAGTTGACTCCATTTCCAACTGGCATAAATGCCACATGATTAGGAAACCTTGATCATCTGTTGACCAATGAACCAGTGACTAGAGTTTCACCGGGAACAACTGGTTATTTATATATCACACGTGTATTGATGTTTCCTTTCAATATAGTTATAGCATGATATAAACTTAATCATAAACATTATGAAATATGATAATAATACTTATTATTATTTGTCTCTAGGGCATATTTCCAACAATTTTCCTTATGTCCGGCCGCGACCATGTCGACCTCTTCGTGGTCTTCGTAACCACGCACCCGATGTTTTCCTCGGCGATCGTGTCTGCAGCTGATGTCGTCCTCGTCATCTAAACGGACGCGGTTGTTGTTGAGTGAATCTTCTCCATCTTCCCACCGATTTGCAATGTCCATTAGGTTGTCAATGGTTTTGGGCTTCGTGTGGCCCAACTCCTATCTGAGCTCTCTACGGCATACTCCGGCGTTGAACGCGTCGATTGCGCGATCAGAGATGTCTTCCGCCGAATTCTTGATGATGGACCACCTTTGGATGTAGGAGCGAAGGGATTTGCCCGGCTTTTGGCAGTAGGCCCTAAGATCTTTGATTAACATGGGCCGCTTGTAGGTGCCCTTGAAATTGGGGACGAAGTTGTACACCATCTCCTCCGAGCTGCGGATCGATCCACGAGGCAGATTGTTGAGCCAGGCGTGAGCAGCACACTACAGCTATAGCTGGAGGCACTACATGGTTGTACACTTGTTCCCATCGTGCAGCTTGAAGGAGGAGATGTGGTCCTCCAGCCAGATTTTTGGGTCCTGGAGGCCGTTGAACTTCGGGTTTTCCGAAGGAAGCTTGAAGCCTTTTGGCATTCGAGTCTATCGTATGGCTCTGCTGAAGCAACTGGCACCGCTGAGCTCTATTCCTTTGCTCCCCAACTCTGTTGAGTAGGCGCACATCATGTCGACCTTGCGCTGGGTGGTTTCATCACGCATGTTGTAATCATGATCATGTCGCCGCGAGCTGCCGTGTCACCGCGATAGGACATGTGCATCCTTGCTGGAAGATAGCGAGTAGTATTTTAGAGGTGGATCCTTGCATTTCTTCGGCTCCGGTGTTGGCTCCTTGGCTAGCGCAGCTTCGACTAATCCAAGTCTGGTGATGGCGGATCGGTGCACGACATATCGTGGATCTCCGTTTGGTGGCTGGTTGGTGAGCAAATACGTGATAGCTGCTATCACCGCTGCTTGTGAAACACATTTTAAGAACTCATCACCAGTTCCAAACCCTAGATCAAATACGATTAGTCCGAGGATTCGTGTTTATTAAATTGCATTACATTACTTATGCATCATTGCATCTTGATTCTTTAAACATTACTCCTTACCGGACAAATGATGTTGTCTACAGAATTTGGATCTTCTATTGTCTTGAAGACCGTGAGTGCATAATCTTGCAATCACAAAAGGCAAGTTCACAACTTTCTCATGTCCTTTGATTATTTTCTATCAAATGCTTGTAACTCAAATGTTGTCATCACCTGCATTTCAAAAAGGTTAGAAAAACACTATCTTCATAATAATATGGTTATGGATTATTTACTAGATGGTAATAATCTATTGATACAGTTCCAGTGGTAAAGGAACATAATATCTAGGACTTAACAACCAATGTTGCCAGTGATTCTAGCGCCGTATATTACGCGTTAACCATGAGATTTGGAATGGGACAGAGAAGTCAGTTGTATCTTCTTCCTTTCATATGGAGGCAAGATGACCTTATCATGACGCTCTAATTCCTTGTGTGGATTCAGCATATGGGTGGGCACCCTTAGGCCCCATGATTTTGGTATCTAGATTATCTATGAGTGGCTGCCGGAGGTATAGTCAGACCTTTATGGAGCTGGCCAGGGGCATCACCAGCTCATAGAGTCTTTGGGAACTCACCAGGGTTGTAGCTTGCCCAAAATGGGGGCTTAACGGAGGTGTAGTCAGCCCCAGAGGATCATGCAGACATATGGGGTCGCGGAGAGGGCAGCGATTGGCTTGGATCACCTACTGGGTCCCACATCAAGGAATTGTGGACGGGAAAGATCGCCCGGTTGTGCAACAAGGAGTTGATCTCTCATGAGTAAATTAATGCACCTCTGCAGAGTGTAAGAATTGTGACGTGTTACTCCCTGTTCCGTGAAGGAGCTACGAACGTGGCAGGAAAGGAACCCCACAAAGGTTTTGGTCAACCTGTGAAGGCTATCGGACATAATTTTCAGAATAAAAGCAACCTTTGAAGAAATGTTTACGAAAACCTGCATTGCCTACGACCTATGTTCTGTGAATATAGAGATAGTGCATCGTACACTCCTTTTTAGTGAACTTGCTGAGTACGCTCGTACCCAACCGTATCTTCTTAACCCTTCCTAGATTCTAAGTCGTTAAATACGACGTCAACATCAATTTCTGCTCAAGAAACCATCATCGACAGCTCAAGTTTTTCAATGAAGTCAATCAAGTCAACATATACATCCGCTGAAGTGAAGGCAAAGTCTCTATTTAGATAGGAGTAGATACTCTAGCCATAAAACCTACTTCTGTAGAGCATTGCAATAGCAGCAATGGCAAGCCAAATAGTTTAGATATTAGTCGTAGTTACTAGATAGTTCTAAATTATTATTCTGATTCTTCTTTTAGAAGTTTCTTTCTCTCTTTTTAACCTAGAGTGTTCTCTGGATCTTTTGTAAAGAGTCGAGTTGTAACCTTTAGTCATGTCTTGGACATGTTGTGTTTCTGTTGTACCACTCTGAGGGATGTAATACTAGTGAATGGTGTTTCATTGGTGTTATGTTAACGACTATAGTGTACTACATCATGAAGTGGTATGCTGGGTCACCGCAGCTGGTATCAGAGCATATTCTTTGACCTTAGGTTGGTAAACCTAGTAAATGGGTAGAACCTGTAGGAAGGATGTTAGCAACCATAAAGAGTTCTCTAGAAATATGATGGATATTCAATTGGGAATAATCTCGTCATGTTGCTAGTGCGATGATTCTTTATTATGCAATTTTAAATGAATACCATTAGTTTTAACTCAAGATGACTGATGATAATTTCTTATCTACAGTACAAGAATGGCACCTAGGTATCCACCTCGTAATGTTCAAGTGTTGAACAAGACCTTAGATGATTATAAAGATGACTGGACAATCACTCTAAGACAACTTCTATGGAGTCTGGATTGTGAGTCTCGACTTCTGGTCAAGGTTTATAGTTTCTATGACAGACGGATATTGGCCAAGTACCGTATCTTGATCATGTTACCAAGAAGTTGGGAGTGCGTGGAGAAATGCTATCGGGAGAAGCAAGATGTATGTCAACAGCCTATCAGATTGCAGTAGTAGTAGCCATAACCAAGATAAGGGAACAGAATTCCAAGGCACTCGAAGGTACTACCTATACTGCTATACCTCACGAAACTCCTAGTTCTGATCCAGAGTTAGATCATTCTGCTCTGGTAAGGACCAAACCTACTCTGGCAATAGAGTATATGGATCGTTATAAGTCTTTATTGGACACGTTTCATAACACTCACCAAGTGCTAGTTCAAGAGTTGGACACGGTCATTGAGGATTTCACTGATCCTGCAAAGGCTGTGGCACGTAGAAAGAAGTTAGTTAAAGAGGAAAGGCACTAGAAGCTAATCTTTTCCGGAGAGGTGTTTGAAGAAACAGAGTTTAATGACCCACACTCTGAAGCCTATGCCTATTACCCAGTCGAACCTCAGCAACCAGTAGACCCATGGACCAAATATGAGGAGGAACAGAGAATACGGAATGCACCCAACCCCAATAATGCCGTTAGAGATAATACCGGATGGGAAGGCTAGTCTTATGATGATGTCATGGGACAAGCTATACCCCGTGAGCTGGGTAAGGGAGTAGAAACCAATTATAATCCTATAGAATCATATGGACCATATGGGGGTAATAATATTCCCATTGAGCTGGAAGAGTGTCCTAGTAGTTACTACACCAATATGTATGACTGGATTGTGGAAAAAAGCAAAGAATACTTCTTACTTTGAAGATGCGCTCGGAGGAGGACAGAAGAATACTAAAGAAGGTAATGAGTTTGATAGTCATTTCTCAATGGCTAATCTCACTCTTGGTACTTCTACTCAAGGTTACGCACCTACTGGATGCTCTGATGCACCAGAAGGCAGTCGTCGAACTTCGGGCCACTATGGACGGAAACTATGGAAGCCCAGAAGTGAGTGAAGAAAGTAAGAATGGAAGCAATCCATAAAGTAGCGTGCTTGAATAATGTACATATTGGGTAATGCGTATTGTAGTGCTTGAGAGGTTTGCTAGAATAAGTGAGAGTATGCTCACATGAGCAAGAAATCCCTTGTAATATAAGGAGGAAGTGTATAGCGGGTGTGGCGCCCCGCAAAAACCACTACTAGAAAATCGCAGTGTTTTTGTGTTGCGCATCATCATGACTGCATGCTCATGTCATCATGCCACATTGCATTTGAGCATCGTCATGTTATATTGAATGGTTTGCCTAAAATTATTTTCTAAAAGCCTAGTTTTGTTTTCTAAATCTCTCATGTCTGTATTTCAAATCAAAATCCGGGTCTTTTATCTAAAAACTATTTGCAAACGTCTTTTAAAGAAATAATAACAATAAAAGTATTTTCGAGGGAGGCATCTGCAGGCCAGGCCCAAAGGCCCAGCCACAGCCACCTACTACACCTAAAAGCAAACCCTAATCCTATCAACCCTAGCCCCACCTATTCCAACACGCGGCGCCGTCAGCAGCCCCAGCGACCGAGCCAACCCACCCTGGTCCCGCGTGACCACCACCCCATGTTGCCCCGGTCAACCCCGTCTGCACCCCTGCCACGCTCACTAAGGCACGCCTCGTCCTACCCCGTCTCTGCCGCAATCCCCAACCACCCACACACCACGCACGCGCGTGCCGCTCGCACCTGGCCGCTACATGACACACGCCCGCCCCGCCCCATTCCAAGCCCTCCCCACCTACCCCGCTCCTCCCCATGCCCGCACCGCCGCCGCCCGGCTCGCCTCGCCGCCTTGTCCAGACACGGCCGTGCTTGCCCTCCCGTGCCGCGTCGTGGCCCACCTCCACTCTCCTCGCGCCGACCTCCGCCTCTCACCGCCGGCCTCTTCCTCTGCACCGCCGCCTCCGCGTCAGCTCGGTCCCGGCCACTCCGCCATCTCCTCGCGCCTCGTGCTGGCCGCCCTAGCCTCGCCGCTGCAGCCCCTTCTCCTCTGGCTCCGGGTGCCGCCCTTGCCGCCAAGCCCGTCAACGTGCCGCCGCCCTTCCTTGCCTCGCGCGCAGGATAGCCGCCAACCCCGCTTCCATCTCTGTCCTTGCAGCGCATCGGCCGGAAGTCCCTGCGCGACTGGGACGACCCCGGGCCAGGCCATCTTCCTCGCGGGCCTCCTCCGGAGCGCCGCCCGCGCGGCCTTTCTGCAGGAGCGCCACCGACCCTCTGTTCGAGCGTCGCCGCTGGCTGTTCTGCCTCGTCCTCTCGGTCGGTATGCCCAGGGATGCGGGCCCCATCAACTTCTGTGACCGCGCGCCCACGGCCCCGTGGAGCTTTCTGGCCCGTGTCCTTCTCCCGCCGTATGACCTCGTCGGCGTATGCTGTAGCCGGATCCTCGCGCATAAGGTGTTTGCGTATATGTCCAAACAAAGTTTAGCCAATCTGTGGTGGTTTCGGTTGGTGTTTGAGGGCGACCCTGTGGAGTGCGGTTGTGGAGATGGAATGGGTGTCTTGGTCTGCTGTTTTCCCATACCATGTTGCCCGTGCCGTGTCGTGTACCCAAGTTCGACAAACAGTTGCCAAGTTCTTCGATCCCGACACATCGACAAGGTCTCCTTCCTGTAACCGCCAAGTACTCCAACCGCAAGACCTCGAACCTAGAGACCTCCTTCACGGACGCCAAGTTTGCCGATACCCTAGACTCCAAGATCTTCACGGAACCCGAACCCCTCAGAACGACATGATCTTCTTCATCGCTGCCAAGACCCGTTCCCAGAGGCGAAGCCGTTCCCGGCGTCCGAAGGCCGATCCCGTCGAAGACCGAACCCTGGCGCACCAAGCTCTTCGACCCCGAGGACTGATCCATCGGATGCGACAAGTACTCATTCCCGGATGCGAGACCCGGATCCGAAGACCGCTAGGATCGCCACCGAACGCCAAGTTCTTCATCCTGAACGCCGAGTCCGACCCGATAGGCGGACCCGACAAGATCTTCGTGACGACAAGATCGACACCGACCAAGACGAACCCGATGATCCTCCAACGCCAAACCAAGTCCTTCGACAACCTCCGAAGACCGATCTCATCGAATCGAACCTTGCCTTCCCGTCGAACCCTGAGTCCGACCCCGAACCCCCGGAACCAAGATCTTCGGAACCACATGTGTGAACCCTTTTCCCGAGCCCCTATTTTACAAATGCTATATATAAAACTTGTTTCATATTAGTTGGTCATCTCGCATGCATATCATGTGGGTTGGGGCATTATGCCGATTCATCTCATAATTAAATATGGAGTCCATATGCGGGATACCTTTGTCTTATTCTGGACTCCATTTAAATTGGCGTAGCGAACCGATGCCGTGATTCGCCCTGTTAATACAACATTTAAATTGCGGAGGTTCTAAATAACTTGAACCGTTTAATTAATTGTCGGGACCCCGGTTCTGCTTAATACTGCCTAATTGCATCGCATCTGCATCATATCATAAACATGTCGGATCTTCTGCCGTAGTATTAAATATTGCATCCGGTGTTTCTGCTAGTGTTTGCTTCTTCGCGGATTAGATCGATGAGTGGATGCGAGTATCGACAAGTTCTTCGGATATGAATCTCTGGCAGTGTTTCCCAGGCGAGCATTCTCCCCCTTTCTACCTATTTTGCATTTATAGTTTTTACTTCCTTCTGTTGATCTATTGCTATCCGTGTCGCGATGCTTTAGTTCCGTGCACCAGTTATATCCCGTGCAACCTCTATATTGCCTTAGACACCTCCTATTACCTGTGTTTGGTAGATAGCTAGCCTTGCGAGTCGTAGTTGCTTACTCAGGTGCGATCTTGTGTTGTCGAGTACCACAGTTGTTGGAATGCTGGCAGATGTTTATTGGTGGAGATGCTTATTGGTGGAGATGATCATGACTTTAATCACAACCATTAAAATGCTAGATATAACTAATGCAGAGGCATCGGTGGGCAATAGATGTTATTTGGTTCTTCCACGCTCACTTGTGTCCCGTAGGACCCCAAGTACTTGATACCTACTCCTTGACTATTCGCACTATCCACATCCGGGAGGCCTCATGGACACCCTGAGCTAGAGCTTGATTCATTCTTATTTCTTGGGGCCACAAAGTAGTTTGCGGTTTTATTACTATCCTATACTTATGCCATGTTACTGCTTTATTTAAGATTGTGCGTGGAGCACCTGTACTATTTTGGATCGCGCCACGTTTTCGCGGTATCGACAAGCCCAGTCACACTTTCGGGTTCCCAGTCATTTACAGCCGTCGTCGCAAACCCTGGGTCCGTTCTGGAGCCGGCCAACTTCGTTGCGGGTAGCTTAGTGGGGTGGCCCCCTGAAATATTTTATGAATCCTGTGATCGCTTTGTCGTGAATGCCTCGTTGGGTTTTGAGTTGGTTTTTCCGAGGTTGATCGAGTGTGTGTTGCTATTTGTGCACCCCTGCAGGGTAAAACTTTCTGAAAGCCGTGTCCGCGGTTATGGACGACTTGGAGCACAGTATCTC
This sequence comes from Avena sativa, assembly GCA_916181665.1. NCBI lineage: Eukaryota > Viridiplantae > Streptophyta > Magnoliopsida > Poales > Poaceae > Avena > Avena sativa. Next base: position 75,105,656 of record OV702292.1, on the reverse strand, counting down.
GATCATAGACAAGCATAACTAAAGTAGTGCTATAAATTTGACTTAATATGTGACTAGTAATCAGATGCAACTATAACGGAATGGATATTAAAAATGCCAACAGCTGGTGGATCTGGGTTGTTTTGTGACATGCTATACCTGCCTAGTAAGTATTGCAACTCCAATGGAATGTGATAAAAGTGCCAACAATTGCTGGGTTTTAGGATTCCTCAGGACAATTATATCTGACTAGTAAATGTTCCAACTACAACGGAATGGTGATTAAAACTGTCCACTACTTATGCTTCAGGATGACTCAAGCTATATATTTGTCTAATAAATGCTGTAACTATAACGGAATGAGTAAAATTGCCAACTGTGTGAGTTCCTTGGTCCAACTTCCTCGTTTGGTCTCGAGGGGGAAATACCAGGATGGGTTTGTTTGGTGTTAGCTTCAGGTTGAATCCGAATAGGTCTTTCTTATCCCTCTTTGATAACCCTAGTTGTATCGAGTCTCTATAGGTTGTTTAGTGCCGCTGCGCTGCCGCTTCAGCCCACCATACCTATGTAGGCGAGAGCCACCGAATTCTAGCCTCGCCATGTACTGGTCTCAGTACTGACGCTCCTCTTTTTCCTTTGCCCTTTGTCGGCACCCCTTTTGTTTTAGCAGGTTTGAGATCGACGTCGTTAGCAGGGTTACCCTTCCGGCTTGGCCTGGGCAGGGTTATGGACGCCATTGGTTATTCTTCAGGGCTCTTAGCCCCATTTGCATCTTGTCCATAGTCTAACACTCTATCGATTTCAAGGTGATTTGGATCTTTGTATTGTATATCTGTATTCTTGACTCGTGGAGTCATGTTGTATATATATCTGTTCTGTGGGTCCCATCGAGGACTGTTGTGTAATGGTATTACTTCGTTTTCCACCCGCACGAAAGTGCCTGGTGGGCGTCCTTGAATCGTTTCTATGTAGGTTTGGCGGGAAGCGCTAAAACTTGCATAGGGACGATTAGAGGGTGTTATAGAGTGGTATCAGAGCTCAACAGTTACGATACCCCACAAGTCCATCTTGTAGGATAACCTAGCTAACGGCCGAAGTAGAGTGTCAAAACTACATTTACAAAATCGGTTGGATAGATCTAATTAGGTCTGCTTTTACTCCTTACCCCTCTGCTATTCTCCTCTTACCTCTGCGTGTTTTGAATCTGCTCTCTTACCTTTTTCTAGTCCAGGATTTCTCGTGGTTGGGTTTTCCGTCGTATCTTCAGGGTTTCGCTTCCTCTTTTGGTAACGGTGCTTCTACATCCGATCTTCGTGCTATCTGAGGAATCCTTCATCTGTTGGACTTCTCTTTGTTCCTTCTCATGCCTTCCAGTGTTTTCTGACGCTAAGACATCATCTACGCCAGATCCGATGCAGAGTCTGCATCCCTCCTTTCGTTCCAAACCTCTATTGTCGAGATCTTCAGTCTAATTCCGACGGTTGGTTGCCTGATTCTTCGATTCGTGTGCAGAGTAATGGTTTGGGTGCGCGATGGACTGATCACCATCCGACTACTCTTATCATTCGCTTTTGTATATTGAATTGGTGGATCCAGCAATTTTACACCGTCCACGGAAGCCAGAGGTGGCTTTATTGTTGATACCTCTACCTTCGTCCTCTGTTACCGGAGTGTTCTCCTGACGATCACGGACAACGACCTCTTGTTAGTGGTGTCGAGAGGATCGACACGAAGCGAGAAGAATCCGATCATCAGCCTTCTCCCCGGTACCATGAGGCGGATATCAAGCGCGAGATCCATTGTTAGTGGTGTCGAATTGTGGCGCCCCGCAAAAACCACTACTAGAAAATCGCAGTGTTTTTGTGTTGCGCATCATCATGACTGCATGCTCATGTCATCATGCCACATTGCATTTGAGCATCGTCATGTCATATTGCATGGTGTGCCTAAAACTATTTTCTAAAAGCCTAGTTTTGTTTTCTAAATCTCTCCCGTCTGTATTTCAAATCAAAATCTGGGTCTTTTATCTAAAAACTATTTGCAAATGTCTTTTAAAGAAATAATAACAATTAAAGTATTTTCGGGGGAGGCATCCGCAGGTCAGGCCCAGCCCGTAGCCACCTACTACCCCTAAAAGCAAACCCTAATCCTATCAACCCTAGCCCCACCTATTCCTACACGCGGCGCCGTCAGCAGCCCCAGCGACCGAGCCGACCCACCCCGGTCCCGCGTGACCACCACCCCATGTTGCCCCGGTCAACCCCGCCTGCACCCGTGCCACGCTCAATAACGCACGCCTCGTCCCACCCCGTCTCTGCCGCAATCCCCAACCACCCACACACCGCGCGCGCGCGTGCCGCCCGCACCTGGCCGCTACACGCCACACGCCTGCCCCGCCCCGTTCCAAGCCCTCCCCACCTACCCCGCTCCTTCCTAGGCCCGCACCGCTGCCGCCCGGCTCGCCTCGCCGCCTCGGCCAGACACGGTCGTGCTCGCCCTCCCGTGCCGCGTCGCGGCCCACCTCCACTCTCCTCGCGCCGACCTCCGCCTCTCGTCGCTGGCCTCTTCCTCTGCACTGCCGCCTCCGCGTCGGCTCGGTCCCGGCTGCGTTGCCGTCTCCTCGCGCCTCGCGCCGGCCGCCCTAGCCTTGCCGCCGCAGTCCCTTCTCCTCTGGCTCCGGGCGCTGCCCTCGCCGCCAAGCCCGTCAATGTGCCGCCGCCCTTCCTTGCCTCGCGCGAAGGACAGCCGCCAACCCCGCTTCCATCTCTGTCCTTGCAGCGCATCGGCCGGAAGTCCCTGCGTGACTCGGACGACCCCGGGCTAGGCCATCTTCCTCGCGGGCCTCCTCTAGAGTGCCGCCCGCGCGGCCTTCCTGCAGGAGCGCCGCCGACCCTCTGTTCGAGCACCGTCGCTGGCTGTTCCGCCTCGTCCTCTCAGCCGGTATGCCCAGGGATGCGGGCCCCATCGACTTCCATGACCACGCGCCCACGGCCCCGCGGAGCTTTCCAACGCGTGTCCTTCTCCTGCCGTCTGACCTCGTCGGCGTACGCTGCAGCCGGATCCTCGCGCATAAGGTGTTTGCGTATATGTCCAAACAAAGTTTAGCCAATCTGTGGTGGTTTCGGTTGGTGTTTGAGGGCGACCCTGTGGAGTGCGGTTGTGGAGATGGAATGGGTGTCTTGGTCTGTTGTTTTCCCATACCATGTTGCACGTGCCGTGTCGTGTACCCAAGTTCGACAAACAGTTGCCAAGTTCTTCGATCCCGACACATCGACAAGGTCTCCTTCCTGGAACCGCCAAGTACTCCGACCGCAAGACCTCGAACCTGGAGACCTCCTTCATGGACGCCAAGTTTGCCGATACACTGGACTCCAAGATCTTCACAGAACCCGAACCCCTCAGAACGACATGATCTTCTTCGTCGCTGCCAAGACCCGTTCCCGGAGGCGAAGCCGTTCCCGGCGTCCGAAGGCCGATCCTGTCGAAGACCGAACCCTGGCACGCCAAGTTCTTCGACCCCGAGGACTGATCCATCGGATGCGACAAGTACTCCTTCCCGGATGCGAGACCCGGATCCGAAGACCGCCAGGATCGCCACCGGAACGCCAAGTTCTTCATCCTGAACGCCAAGTCCGACCCGATAGGCGGACCCGACAAGATCTTCATGACAACAAGATCGACACCGACCAGGACAAACCCGATGATCCTTCGACGCCAAACCAAGTCCTTCGATAACCTCCGAAGACCGATCTCATCGAATCGAACCTTGCCTTCCCGTCGAACCCTGAGTTCGACCCCGAACCCCTGGAACCAAGATCTTTGGAACCACATGTGTGAACCCTTTTCCCGAGCCCCTATTTTTTAAATTCTATATATAAAACTTGTTGCATATTAGTTGGTCATCTCGCATGCATATCATGTGGGTTGGGGCATTATGCCGATTCATCTCATAATTAAATATGGAGTCCATATGCGGGATACCTTTGTCTTATTCTGGACTCCATTTAAATTGGCGTAGCGAACCGATGCCGTGATTCGCCCTGTTAATACAACATTTAAATTGCGGAGGTTCTAAATAACTTGAACCGTTTAATTAATTGTCGGGACCCCGGTTCCGCTTAATACTGCCTAATTGCATCGCATCTGCATCATATCATAAACATGTCGGATCTTCTGCCGTAGTATTAAATATTGCATCCGGTGTTTCTGCTAGTGTTTGCTTCTTCGCGGATTAGACCGATGAGTGGATGCGAGTATCGACAAGTTCTTCGGATATGAATCTCCGGCAGTGTTTCCCAGGCGAGCATTCTCCCCCTTTCTACCTATTTTGCATTTATATTTTTTACTTCCTCCTGTTGATCTATTGCTATCTGTGTCGCGATGCTGTAGTTCTGTGCACCAGTTATATCCCGTGCAACCTCTATATTGCCTTGGACACCTCCTATTACCTATGTTTGGTAGATAGCTGGCCTTGCCAGTCGTAGTTGCTTACTCAGGTGCGATCTTGTGTTGTCGAGTACCACAGTTGTTGGAATGCTGGCAGATGTTTATTGGTGGAGATGCTTATTGGTGGAGATGCTTATTGGTGGAGATGATCATGACTTTAATCACAACCATTAAAATGATAGATATAACTAATGCAGAGGCATCGGTGGGCAATAGATGTTATTTGGTTCTTCCACGCTCACTTGTGTCCCGTAGGACCCCGAGTACTTGATACATGTTCCTTGACTATTCGCACTATCCACATCCGGGAGGCCTTATGGACCCCCCTGAGCCAGAGCTTGATTCATTCTTATTTCTTGGGGCCACAAAGTAGTTTGGGGTTTTATTACTATCATGTACTTATGCCATGTTACGCTTTATTTAAGATTGTGCGTGGAGCACCTATACTGTTTTGGATCGTGCCACATTTTCGCGGTATCGACAAGCCCAGTCACACTTTCGGGTTCCCAGTTGTTTACAGCCGTCGTCGCAAACCCTGGGTCCGTTCCGGAGCCGGCCAACTTTGTTGCGGGTAGCTTAGTGGGGTGGCCCCCTGAAATATTTTATGAATCCTGTGATCGCTTTGTCGTGAATGCCCCGTTGGGTTTTGAGTTAGTTTTTCCGAGGTTGATCGAGTGTGTGTTGCTATTTGTGCACCCCTGCAGGGTAAAACATTTTGAAAGCCGTGTCCACGGTTATGGACGACTTGGAGCACAGTATCTCGATCATAGACAAGCATAACTAAAGTAGTTCTATAAATTTGACTTAATATGTGACTAGTAATCAGATGCAACTATAACGGAATGGATATTAAAAATGCCAACAGCTGGTGGATCTGGGTTGTTTTGTGACATGCTATACCTGCATAGTAAGTATTGCAACTCCAATGGAATGTGATAAAAGTGCCAACAATTGCTGGGTTTTGGGATTCCTCGGGACAATTATATCTGACTAGTAAATGTTCCAACTACAACGGAATGGTGATTAAAACTGCCCACTACTTATGCTTCATGATGACTCAAGCTATATATCTGACTAGTAAATGTTGTAACTATAACAGAATGAGTAAAATTGCCAATTGTATGAGTTCCCTGGTCTGACTTCCTCGTTTGGTCTCGAGGGGGAAATACCAGGATGGGTTTGTTTGGTGTTAGCTTTAGGTTGAATCCGAATAGGTCTTTCTTATCCCTCTTTGATAACCGCCAGTTGTATCAAGTCTCTATAGGTTGTTTAGTGCCGCTGTGCTGCCGCTTCAGCCCACCATACCTATGTAGGCGAGAGCCGCCGAATTCTAGCCTCGCCATGTACTGGCCTCAGTACTGACGCTCCTCTTTTTCCTTTGCCCTTTGTCGGCACCCCTTTTGCTTTAGCAGGTTTGAGATCGACGTTGTTAGCAGGGTTACCCTTCCGGCTTGGCCTGGGCAGGGTTATGGACGCCATTGGTTATTCTTCAGGGCTCTTAGCCCCATTTGCATCTTGTCCGTAGTCGGACGCTCTATCGATTTCAAGGTGATTTGGATCTTTGTATTGTATATCTGTATTCTTGACTCGTGGAGTCATGTTGTATATATATCTGTTATGTGGGTCCCATCAAGGACTGTTGTGTAATAGTATTACTTCGTTTTCCACCCGCACGAAAGTGCCCGGTGGGCGTCCTTGAATCGTTTTTATGCGGGTTTGGCGGGAAGCGCTAAAACTTGCATAGGGCCGATTAGAGGGTGTTACAGCGGGAGTGTCTTGCTGTGGTTGGGAGTTGTAAAATTTCGAAGACATATGTTTAATACACGGTATATGTTTGAGTATTTCTTGGTTTTTCTTGGATCTTATTGATTGACTAGATCTGTGCATGAAGTTTGGCTTGGTGTGGAAATGCATGTGCATCATCATGTTATTACTTGATGTTATAGACCTAGATAGAAAAGGGAGTTCGTGTAAGGGAGTGACGAGTTCCTAAGGCCAAGATGAAGACTTTCAAGAAGAAGGAAGCCAAATATAAGGAGTATCAACACTATTTTTAAGGATGGATTAATCCCAACTCATTATGAGCTGGCAATAAGAAGGATTACTAGTGCAGAAAAGGGTGCGGAGCAACATGAAGTAATGAATTTAAGTTCAACCAAGATAGGTGATATGCTTAGAAGCTAATAAAGTAGTCGTACCTAGTTCATGGAAGTAACCTGAAAGGGAGCAAACAAGAAGTTTTGGAACAAAAGTGGTATTCAAGCTCTGACAATTCAGAGAGAATGCCAATAAGAAGTTAAAAAAACCATAGGGTAACCCATACACCTAGGAGCTATCCGCAGCTGGTATCCATAGCTGGTATCCGCAGCTGGTATCCGTAGCTGGTAGCCTAGCGGTGTAGTGAAGTAGGCCATATTTGTGTAATTTAAAGAGTATAAAACTTGGCCTAAGTTAAGTTAGACCTAAGGAAGTAAGAAATTTAAGATCATCTTTCGAGACGCTTCGTGAAATCGGGCTTACCAAAGCAAAAATGTCCAAAAGGTTAGAAGTAAGACAAATTGTGTCGAAAGATTCATTTCGGAGATCCACAACTGTGTGGGTGTATCGCAAATTCTTTCGTGAAGCCTTATAGAGAAAAGGTATAAGCTAGACAAAGACCAATATCCTTACTATCGAATTGATGGATGCTATATATGAAAATTAGAGACCATTAGGAAAACCCCAAGGGGAAGAGTAAACAATAAACACTGAAGTGTTGTTGTCTAACTTTCTGACTAAGGGTTGGAGAAGAAGTATTAAACGATAATAAGATTAAGCCTTATTCTCATAAGGTTATAAGAAGCCACCATTATAAAGTATTTCCGAGAGTATGTTCGGATAAAAGATTGAAGGAGATATAATAAATTAAATCTAGTAGACTAGTTCTAAAAGAAACAACTGGTAAGTTGTCCTTAAGAAGGAGGAGAGCCTACTAAAATAGTCTAGTATATAGTAGTAGGAAAATCGTATTAGAAGGGACAAAATGTGTCCATAACCAAGTCTAAGTAGAACGGTGAGGAAATAATCCAAAGGATTATCGTAACAGAAACCATAGGATAAATTAGGAATGATAGTTCGAAGTTGCCAAGTAAGAAGATGATTCAAGGAAACAGATCTGGATACGAGAGATCACAATTATTTCCAACTGGGATCACAATGGAATTTGAGAGATGGTGTGATCAATACAAGTCAATTCCTCATTCGGAAACACAAGAGAGTACGAACTTCGAGGACGAAGTTTATTTTAAGGGGGAGAGTTTGTAACATCCCAGTATTAGATCTTAGAAATAAGCTGAACACAGGTTTGTGCATTGCATTCATGCATAGAATATCCGGATAATTTTCGCGCATTTAAATAAAAACTTGTCAAAGTGATTGAAGCTTCTCTTAACTTGGTGGAACTGAAGTAGATCATCAAGTTGATTGCGATAAGTTTCAATATAACCTTTGCTCAAACCTTATCTTTGGATAATATAATTTGATCTAAGGGTAGATCAAGTGTAATAAAACTAAGTCACAATACACTACTTAATAAGGAGTACTTGATCTTCTAAAGATCATTACATGGTATTCCATACCACAACTCAAGGATGAATACTTAATATTCTAAAGTTGACATTAAGATATTACCTACCCTAAACTTTGTATACCAAGTTAAGTATATAACTTAAGTAAATGAAATTCCATAACTAAATCTTGAAACACTTGTTTGCCATAGTTACTCTTATCATAGGTACCATGGTAGTTCTTAAACATTAGATCTTATTACAAATAGAGTAGAAAGGGAAGTCAAGCCAAGACCATCCAGCATATACTCTTAATCTGATATTAAGAGGTGACATTCCTATTTAACCAAGTCCTAGTGTCAATGGATCATCACTATTGAGAGATCAATTCTTGACCTAGAACTTATTGACTCATAGCCTTTGACCTATTGTGTTGACCTTCCAAATACCTTAAGTAAATTAATCTAAAGGAAGAACTAGATATGGTTGAGTGTACCATCATCAATGTAATGTGATCCTTAGTGGAGATCAAACCATTTGATGTTGGAGGAGTTAACTCACTCCTGAGTTAACTAGAAGAAGTATTTAAACCCAAGAGTTTAGATAGTAATTATGGAGCTATGAGAAAGCTAGTAGTATTAGAATATCCAATAATAAGCTTGTTAAGCCACTTACAGTAAGCTTGCTTAACAATATAATCCTATAGAGACACTAGTAAAAGTCTACTACTTAGTTAAGTATAGATCTTGATCAGACAATTAAAAGCCTAAGCTTAGTTTGATCAAATGATGGTGGCCATTATTCTCAAGTCACTTGAGAATAGATGACTAGGTGTTGAAGAAGGCTTGTGAGTATACCAAATTAGGTAAAGCCTAGTAAGATGAATCATCTAGCTTGAACATAAGAAGTCAAGCTAGAGTATGATGAAGTATATAACATGAATATATGGAGTAATTGGAGGCATAGTAAATTAATCAAGCTAATAAAAGAACAAACTTGTATTATGGGAATAGTACCATACCTATTCTAAAGGATTGTTGTCACATATGATGTATAAATAGAATTGTAATCTTGCAAGCTTTGGATATAGTTGCAAGATGGGTTTAAGGAAGTTAATAAATGGAGTTAGTAATATCTACATTGATAGGTGCATCGATGGTAGTTAATTCTGAGAAGTTATATACTAGGTGAAGAATGAGGGGTAATGTTGAAGTAGCATGACCATGTCATCATATGATGATGGATATGGTGGAGTCAGATGATTGTCTTATTCAGGAATATGTGATCTTTGTGAATAAGATAAGAAAGATATAGAGAGTATATTTAGGAAAGGAATTCCTTATATCAAGATAAGCTTAGTGAAGTATTGAGGTAAGAATTCTTTAGAAACCTTTAGCTAGATATACATGCAGCCATGACAAGACCCATATCTACTTCATTAATCAAAACCCTAGAATCAAATGGATAGTGAAACCATTTCCTATTCCTAGGTAACCATTAAACAATACCTCTTGGACAATTAAAGCTTCCAAGAGATGATTAGAGAACCAGATGAGTGTTTATAGAAGAAAGCATTGTCCATCTGATTGCCTTAAACCCTAATGAGAACCTAATCTCATAGAATCATCAAGATCACATTAGGAAAGTGTTCTGTGGTAATTTTAAACTCTACAAATCAAGTAGAATCGGATTTGGTGAAATCACCAATCAGGGAGAACCCTGGGATTCAAATCACCATATTATAAACCCAGGATTTAAACCAACATCTAATGAGGTAGTTAAAAGAGGTTAAATATATATCTACTCCATGCCTATCACTCACCATCATAAATTAGTAGTTTCTTAAATCACTACTAATACTTTCTTTTAGTGGTAATACAAGTCAATTCTGTAAGATTTTTTGAGAGGAAGTGAACCCTAAAATCCTAAACATATTTTGAATACTCAACAAGAAATATAGAGAAATGGGTTATAATTCACCTCTATAATTTATCAATATCTTACAAATTTTTGGAAATCTTAAAACTTTTGTAGAAATCAAATTGGAAAGAAAATGGTAAAACAGAATAAAGAAAAGTAGTAGAAACAGAAAAAAAATATAGAGTAGACCAAATCTGGCTCGAGGCCCATTTCCCCTCTGCCTATCTACTGCCTCACCGGCCCAACAGCAGCCTAACACCAGCCGTCTCATCTCCTCTCTCTGACTGACAGGTGGAACTGGGGGTGGACCGCGGGTTGAGACCAAAACGTTGCCAGGGGTTTTCCGCAAGATGTCCATCGTTGTCTTCCCCCTCTAGCTAGAAGCAGCTCGGTGGCGGAGCCGATGCCGTCCGCCGTCGCTGCGCCAGGATTCACGCCGCTGCCGACACTTCCGCGGGGATAAGACCGCCACCGTGACGTCCTTGCCTGTCCTCATCCCCATTCCCTCTTTCTTCTTGTTCCTATCCTCTTCACAGAAGAGAACCCGAAACCCTAGATCGTCGGAGTTCGTCGTTCCGGCCAGCTCCGACCACCTCTCGCTTAGCCATAGCCACCGCTGGAAACACCGTCATCTCCTTGTTCGTCTCCGGCAAGTCTCGTGGGCAGGTTCGTCACGAGCGGCGAGGAATCGAGCCCGGAGTATCATCGGTCACCACGGCCATTACCGGCGATTCACTGTCACTAGTCTTCCTCACACCTCGCCGACCATCCCATCAGCATCCTAGTGAGCCAACGGTGCTCAAGCACCTCTTCAATCTCTTCCTTTCGCACTAGAGTGTCACCGCGTCGTATGTTGTCATCGGCCGCCGCAAAGGTTGGTCGCTGGAGTACCTCCGGTGACCAAACCAGGGCGGCGACACCACTCCCAAGTTCGCCTTGCTCTGCTCTATCGTGTAGCGCCCTCAGTTCTGCTCCGCAAGCTCCAGATCGATCGATCCTTGCTCGACAGTGAACTCCGGCCAGCGCTGCCGTCACCGTGTAATCACGCTTGCGTCACCCTAGCTTAGTCAGCAGGTTTGAACCGGTCCATGCTCACGTGGCATGCTAACATGGCCCAGGCCCGCTTGTCATCGAGTCTGGGTAGAAATAGGATTAGTAACAGAAGTGATTTGTCTGGTTTTCGCAAATGTGGCGTGTCAACGTGTCTCTGACCCCACTGGTCAGTGTCTCTGGCTAGGAATAGTCTTGGTGTAAAAAGATTTCTCTCCTAGTAAGTAGATAAAACAAAATAAGTTTAGATATAAATATAATTTCCAGAAATATAATAGAAGAATTAAATCTTGTTAATTCTATATCTTTTGTTTTGTAATTCATAAAAATGTATATAATATATCAAAATGCTTAGAAAAATAAAATCTATAATTAAATTTATTATAAAACATTGTTATGTTAACTATTTAAATAATTATTATTTAATAAATATTTTATAAGTAATAATACTTTGAAAATTCATATTTTAATATTGTTAAATAAGAAAAATATAAATAATATACAAAAATTCTTGGAAAAATCAGAACTACAATGTGAAATTATAAACTTAAAATATTGTATCACTTAACTAATATTTATTATTTATTTAGTATTTAAAAAGTGATAAAACTTGTAAAAATCATATATTATTATTTAAAAATCATAAAAATACTTATAATATACCAAAATGATCACAAAAATAAATTCCACACATAAAAAATGTCAACTCTTAATTTTGAAGTAAAATAAAAGGTAAAGGTTTAATAAATCTTATTGAAACCCTTTTCTTTTATTTTAATACATTAAAATTATAAAAACCTTTATTTGCCTTTATCATTATTAGTTTGCAGTCCAAAAGAATAAAAACAAATGCAAGTTATGTTAAATGAAGTTAAGATAGGTTTAACCAATACAAGTTGTACTTACTAAAACTATCGTTTAGAATTAAGTAAATCTTTCTCTCCAAAAATATTTTATCAATTATAAAATCATCAAGATTTGAGTATTAATTCCTCTATAAGTTTGGGAACCCACTTTAAAAGCTAAACAAAGATCTTAAGTATTTAACATGTTGTCATTCCCATGATTATAGATTTAAGAAAACACTACTTCTATAAAAGTAATATTACTCTATTTCATCTTTATAAAACACTAAGAAGTGAACCACATATAAGGTAATACCTTATCCAAAACAAAGAAGTCCCCACTACAAGTGTTGAAGTTATTCAAATCTAGTAGTGCTTTCCTTTTTAATAACTATAATTAGAAAGGAACTTTAAAGTGTTAGCCTTAAGTTTAAACACTATTTACTTTGTAAAGTAATATTTTCGTCAAAGGTTATTCTTTTAAGAAACGTTCAAAGTAATCCTTGCACATTTCTTTAGAAGCTCTAAATGATTAAAATCTTGTTCAAGAAATATTTGAGATACCATGAACCATTTAAGTGCTTTAGTAGTACATACTATTTGTTGTATTTACATATTTTTTCACACACTCTCACAAGTCTTAATCAGAAGCACAAGTGTGAAGCTGATATAAAAGTGAAACACATTTTAAGAACTCATCACCAGTTCCAAACCCTAGATCAAATACGATTAGTCCGGGGATTCGCGTTTATCAAATTGCATTACATTACTTATGCATCATTGCATCTTGATTCTTTAAACATTAGTCCTTACCGGACCAATGATGTTATCTATAGAATTTGGATCTTCTATTGTCTTGAAGACCGTGTGTGCATAATCTTGCAATCACAAAAGGCAAGTTCACAACTTGCTCATATCCTTTGACTATTTTCTATCAAATGCTTGTAACTCAAATGTTGTCATCACCTGCGTTTCAAAAAGGTCAGAAAAACACTATCTTCATAATAATATGGTTATGGATTATTTACCAGATGGTAATAATCTATTGATACAGTTCCAGTGGTAAAGAACATAATATCTAGGACTTAACAACCAATGTCGCCAGTGATTCTAGCGTCGTATATTACGCGTTAACCATGAGATTTGGAATGGGACAGAGAAGTCAGCTGTATCTTCTTCCTTTCATATGGAGGCAAGATGACATTATCGTGACGCTGTAATTCCTTGTGTGGATTAAGCATATGGGTGGGCACCCTTAGGCCCCATGATTTTGGTATCTAGATTATCTATGAGTGGTTGCCAGAGGTATAGTCAGACCTTTATGGAGCTTGCTAGGGGCATCACCAGCTCATAGAGTCTTCGGGAACTCACCAGGGTTGTAGCTTGCCCAAAATGGGGGCTTAACGGAGGTGTAGTCAGCCCTAGAGGATCGTGCAGACATATGGGGTCACGGAGAGGGCAGCGATTGGCTTGGATCACCTACTGGGCCCCACATCAAGGAATTGTGGACAGGAAAGATCGCCCGGTTATGCAACAAGGAGTTGATCTCTCATGGGTAAAGTAACGCACCTCTGCAGAGTGTACGGATTGTGACATGTTACTCACTGTTCCGAGAAGGAGCTACAAACGCGGCAAGAAAGGAACCCCATGAAGGTTCTGGTCAACCTGTGAAGGCTGTCGGACATAGTTTTCAGAATAAAAGCAACCTTTGAAGAAATGTTTACGAAAACCTGCATTGCCTACGACCTATGGTATGTGGTTGTAGAGATAGTGCATCATACACTCCTTTTTAGTTAACTTGCTGAGTACGCTCGTACTCAACCGTATATTCTTAACCCTTGCTAGATTCTAAGCCGTTAAAGATGATGTCAGCATCAATTCCTGCTCAAGAAACCATCATCGACACCTCAAGTTCTTCAATGAAGTCAATCAAGTCAACATATACATCCGCTGAAGTGAAGGCAAAGTCTCTGTTTAGATAGGAGTAGATACTCTAGCCATAAAACCTACTTCTGTAGAGCATTGCAATAGCAGCAATGGCAAGCCAAATAGTTTAGATATTAGTCGTAGTTACTAGATAGTTTTGAATTATTATTCTGATTCTTTTTTTAGAAGTTTCTTTCTCTCTTTTTAACCTAGAGCGTTCTTTGGATCTTTTGTAAAGAGTCGAGTTGTAACCTTTAGTCATGTCTTGGACGTACTGTGTTTCTGTTGTACCACTCTGAGAGATGTAATACTAGTGAACGGTGTTTTATTGGTGTTATGTCAACGACTATAGTGTACTACATCATGCAATGGTATGCTGGGTCACCGCACCTGGCCGCCATGTGCTCCCTCCTCCTTTAGTCCCACATTGCTAGCTAGCAATGTGGGGGTCCTCCTTTTATCCTACATAAAGAGGGGAATAGGATGGATTAAATACACAATTAAAAAGGGGGAATTTCCTAAGGAATTTTCCTTGGGGAATTTCTCCCCTCTCTCTGTGTTGAATCTCGTGAGTGCGGTTCCAAGAAGAACTGCACATGTGGGAGATGACACCACCCTGACATGCTATCGCACTGCTAGATCCCAGTTTCAGAGGGTCTACTTCTGCATCCCGATTGAATCAAGGAGAACGAGAGTTACCGTCGACCACCGAACGTGTGCGAAACCACGGAGGTGCTGCCACTAGTGGCACTTGTGTTGTCGTGCAAGGACTTAAGGTGACTTGTGAGGAGCTTCGAGACCTCAAGGTCAGCTACAAGTTCAACTACTTCATCCAGGTTCCGCATGGGACGTTAAACACTTTCGGTCTACAAGGGTATGTCATTGAAACCTTTGTTCCCATGATTGCATTAACTCATAGATAGATCTTGGCATTGGTGTTGCGGTAGCTAAGGAAAATTTGTTTTCTGCTATGAACCCGTTTAGTGGTATCAAAGCCGATCTATGCATAGTTATGCTAGTACGGGTATACCATATGTTGAATGTGGGCTTTGATTGTCTAGTTGTTACCCTCCAACATGTACTTGTTCATATCGCGGCTCTGTGAGATGAAGCGTCCCGGATTGATCTTATGTGTAAGCTTAGCGAGAAGGGTTCCACGCTTGACATACAACTTGTACCGTATAAGTGGCTACGGGGTTCCTATCTCTCTCATAGTAGTTGATATGGAATTTGCAAAGGAGGATCCTAAAAAGGGGTAGTGGAGACAACTATTTGATCAATGTTGTGGTTGAAGTTCGTAGGTATGAACGCTTCTATCTCGTACGCCCAACAACCACATAAAACATGCAAGAAATAAAGGTAGAGGTGCCTAACTTTATTTTACAAGGGCAAGTGATGTGACATGGTTATTTTATATTGTTTTATGAAATGTACTTTCATGTAAAGCAATTAGTAGGAGCTACATGGTTGTTTGTTCTATTCTTACGGCTTGCATGCCGAGATCATGATGTAAAGTAGTTTGCTTACTGTTACTAAACTATGGTAGTGGTGGATCATGATGGACGACCAACTGGCGACATCATGAACTTGGCGTCATGCTGGTAGGCGCATGATGGCGATCAAGGCGCAAGACATAAAGGACCATATCATATCACACATTATGAATTGCATATGATGTAAATCCTTTATGCATCTTATTTTCTTAGTTGTATTAGAACGCGATAGTAGCAATAATAAGATTACCTAATTAATACCAACTGCATTGTTCTTCCTATAATGTATACCACCATGAAAGTCCATCTTTATGAAGCAAGCGGTGACAATCGAGTGCTAGACATATCTGAAAGTCCTATAGTTCTTTCAGATAGCGGAAGATGTAGTGCTGCCTGTGGACCTGCGATCATGTTGAGTGAGGACGGCGTGGCGCAGGGGCCTAGAGTCTCCCTCCTTCCGTGCAAGCATGTCATCTGATGATGACCGGGTGTCTATGCTACGACAAGCATGGCATTCCGCACGTCCTCTTCGGTGGGAGGGAGCGGCGTTGCGACATCCTCGCCCTCGCGCAACGTTTGATCGCTCGTGGGCCTGAAGGGAGAGGCGAGCATGCGGCTATTAGAGGTAAGCACCCATTCTTTCTCTTAGGGTTTGGGTTCATAAGTAAATTGGAGATTTTTTCCTTTTACTTACAATTTTGTAATCACCAGCTACTAATTTCTTGCAAATGTGTAATAATAGATCAATAAAAAAGAACCAAGACATCAATAGCTTCATAATAACTTTAATTGGTTAATTTATATTGATATGTGAACTTGATCAGTTTGGGTTTGCAAGCAATTAGATGTAGACATAACTTTGTAGGGGCTAATTTGAGGATTAATTATCATGGACATTGTGTAAATATTGCCTCAAACATGACCAATGCATCACAATTGAGATCAACATATCCGACTTAGGGTTCTAGTGCTACTCATCTGGACACCTGATACCATTGTAATAAAACAAGTCTAGCACAAGATCATGCATGGCAGCACACTAGAACACCTATTGCAACACATAAACATAGAGAAGTAGACTAGATCTTTACTGAGTGCAGGAGTCTATGAAGAGGCCATCATTGCGTGCGTGATGCAGGCATGATCCTTTGTCGGAGTAGAGGATCTGGCGAAGGTATGGATGCCCTTCGATCTCCAGCGACACTGCCTAGGTACGACACGGGGAGGTTTTGGCCTTCCTGCTATTTGTGCGAGGTCTGCGATTGGTGTAGTCTGGGTGATGGGGGTAGCGGCGCTATGCGTGTAACATGTGAGATCGCTACCTACCGGGGCTCCCCTTTTATTTTCACATGCAGATGGGGGGCACAAACCATGAGTTACTTAGTGCCATCCCCGATTAGGATGTTTTGTTACGTGTGGTTGACATCCCTGAAGGTTGGTTGGTTCGTGGGCCTTCCCTTATCTCTCTGAACGTGATTGGCCCTCTTTTGTAGTGTTAAACCAATGGAAAAAGTCTATTTTCAATCCCGAACTCGTAGAGCCTCGGCGGTTTGAACCCTCAAGTCAGAATCCCAGTCGTTCGCACCCTAAACTATTGAATGCGGGTCTAAATTGAACCCTAGAGCTGTTTGATCAAATTGACCGACGCCACGTAGGTAGTTTTTTTTTTGCCGAATAGGTCCTAGATAATTATCTATTCCAATGGTGTGATCCCTAGACGCGCTTAATGGCGTAACCTTCATGCGGCAGTAGCTAGGGAGCAGCAGCGGCAAGCACGCGGCGTCATTGACTAACCAACATCAAGGCAAGTGAGCGGTGGCAGCGAGCGCACAACAGCACGGAGGCCGCAAGCGCAAAGAAGCCCACGGTATAGCTAGCTAGCTAACGAGCAATGCGCAAATCGAAGAGGACCCTGGACCTCTCCCCTCCCTCTGCTACAGTAAAGGTGGGCGATTTTCTTGGAACCTCTGCCCAAACCACCCTCTCCCTCGGTGATTCGCCGGTTCCCTCCCCCTCCGCCGGCCGCTCCGGCGGCGGGAGGGTGGGGGAACCCCGGATCTAGTTGTGTATATAAGGTAGGGCTGGGTAGTTGGCCTGCCGGCGGCGCTGAGGTGGAGGCAGCGCGGCTGGTGCGGCGTTTTGGAGATGGTGTTCTTCCCCCTTGCAGGCGGTGCTCTGGCGGAGTTCCACAGCAGGTCAACCGTCTCTTCCTCGTCCTCTTCTCTTTGGAGGTGCTGGGCGAGCTCTCCCCTGTCCGGAGGTCGAGTAACAGCGACTCCGGTTTTGGTGTGCTCGAGAAGGTTGTTGATGTTATCGGCGGCGTCCGAGTCGGCGGAGCGCGGTGGAGGCTCTTCAGGGTTCGAGGTTCGTCGACTTCCCGTCCGCAGAGGGGCACCTCTAATCCAAGGCGTCTGGGAGGTGTTGCGGCGGCGCGCCGGCGACGCGTCTCGCTCGCGGTTGACGAAGACGAGATCCAGTGTGGACTTATCTGTAATTTTCTTGTTGTTCTGGACCTTTCTGTAAGAACCGTTGGATAATATTATCAGCCTTTTCCTCGCAAAAAAAAAAAAAACGAGCAATGCGCCGCCTCGGGTCGACATGCTCCGTGTGTGGAAGCAAGTGCTACTATTGTCTCTGTTGGTTGCTTGTCCATTTATGTTCGTCTATTTTTGAGTAAATTCCAGTTTTCACTCTCTAATTTGACATTTTCGATGCTAATTATCCATTTAGCAAGTTTTATCGTTATTACCCCATTTAGCAATAGTTTTTACAATCTTTACCCATCTAAATTATTTACCCTATACCGTTCGAATCACTGATTGCAAAGAGCTTCCGCTGCTATATACTACCAGCATGATGCACGCAGTGAATGACGATAACCTGCTTGGCCGGCCATGTTTCACCCAACGACGGCAATGCTGGCCTTGTCGGCCAAGATGCTACCGTGCATATGCAAACCATGTACATTCGTTCGTGGTCCAAACGTTTGAACCGTCGCACATGCACATACTTCTACTATGGTGTTTAATCAACTCTACGTGTGGGTTTGCTTGTTGCGGTTTAAATAAGAAATGAGCTATCGGCTTTTTCTTAACAGATCAACTGATGAGGACTTGCATTCAGTTCAACGTAGCAAGACACCATTTGTTCTTTTTAAGGGAAGACACGATCTGTCCTTCACTGTCCGAACTAGAATAAATGAGAGAGAACATTACTAACGCATCGTCTTCATGGGGGCGGCAGTACTAGACTCGAAGCAAGATCAGTTGATTGTGGTAAATTATCTTTAAGAACTTGAACATGGTACACTAGTTAGGTTAATTGCTTGATTTTTGGTTTAATAATCGAGTCCATGCCACATGTACGTGCTATGACTCCCAGCTGCGAGGGGCGGACGACACATTGGCCCTCAGCAGCAGACCTTAGAGGAGGCAGCCTCGGTGAGCTTCCCGTGACAACGAGCATGGAGGCGGCAGGCCCGTGCCCCTAGCCCTCCCATCCCGGGTTGTCCCCAACTTTCTTTTTTCTTTCAGACGAGACATGGATTGGAATAGAAGATAAATATGACATATGGGTCCATCCAGTCAGCCAGCCAATGAGAATTCCTGGCCGGGATTATCCTATTCTCAATGTGCCAATCAGTTCCAGGGTTCGATTTCGACCGGGATTATAAAGTTCAGGATGCAAACGACTGGAATTTTGACGTCGAGATTCAAACCGTCAGAGAGTCTACAAGTTTAGGGTTTAAAATAGACTTTTTTCCTAAACCAAAACCAACAAGAGTCATGTGCCAGGTTAGGGGTCCGAGAAAAATGGTTCTGTAATGGTGTTTTATCGGGGGCGATGAGCCCTTAATTCGAATTAAAAAAGTAAGTGCGTCATTTTTATATACTGTACGTGTATCATCTGAGGATTAAAACAAAGCGAGTGCTCTGAGTTGTTTAGCAGCTGAACCACTCGAGGAGACGAGGACGCGTGGTCCGGCTCCATTATCGCCAGCCACTCATATTCCACGGATAAAACTGACAAAACCCATGTGTTGTAAGCTTTGCTAATTATCTGATTCTCCACACGTCGATCGAGCTGTGCGTGTTGGGTACGAAAGAAGATCATGTGCTTTTCTTTAGCGAAGAAACTGCCTGATATAGCCCCCCCAAAAGCCACTGATCCTGAAATCTTGAATGTGCCGCGAAGGTTGTTGCAGTACAGATCGTGGGATGAAGCTGCGTTTTGCAGCCCACGTGTCAGCTGGTCTCCTCTCTCGTACACTGGCTACTCCCACATGCTCTCTCGCTGTTTGATTATTTTTTATTAGCCCGGTCGCTAGCTAGTGTTTCCAAAGCGTTGTTTCTAGAATTCTAGTATTTGGATCTATATATACGTGCAGTGCACTACTCGATCGGATGGGCCACGTCCCGCCGCTTGGCAGCTGCGGCCGGCACGTCACGGGAGAGGAGCACGCACGCACGCACGCACTGCTCCGGGAGCCCCGGTGTCCCCCGAGACCCGAGCTGCCACCTCGCCACGAGACAGCGCCGCGCCGCGCCAAAAACCCCGCACCTCGGATCTGCCGCAGCCTACCGCGCGCTAGCTAGGTACCCCGCGCGGCCGCTGACGATGGCATCGCTCGCGTCACGCGCCGTCGCCGTCGCGCCCGCTGCACCTACCGTCGCGAGCCGGGCCACGTACGCGCGGTCCCCGCCGCCTCGGTCGACGCGTGGTCGATCTGGCCCCGGTTCGCGCGCGATCCGCTGGGCCGTCCCTGTCGCGCGCGGGACCCGCACCCTCTGCGTCTTGCCACGGCGCGTACCGCACGCGCAATGACTGACGCCCATGGAAAAAGGAAAGGACAAACCAAGGTGGTGGCCGGGCGAGCGCTGCAGGTTGGACGTAGATCCGGCCGAGGACCATCGCACGGGCATCGATCACGAGCGAGCCACGAGTGATGTTTATTTATTACTCTCTCGCCCTGCCCTTCCTCTTTCGGCGGTTTAGTCTTTAACCATAAACGGAGCCCTCCACTATTCAAAGCGCTAGGACCGATCGAGCAGGCCGATGATAAAAGGTAGAATGATGATCACCACATGGGAATGGGACCCCGGGCCGCGGCGTGCGCGTACATTTTTTCTTTGAACAGAGCGCCCAATTCTTTAACAGCTTGAGGATCACGACTGAGATTACGCAGCTTGAGGATCACGAGCGAGATTACTCTCTCGCCCTGCCTCTTTCGGCAGTTTGCCCTCCAACCAGAAACGGGTGGTTCCTTTCAAAAAAAAAAAGGAAGCCAGAAACGGGTGGTTCACTGCTCAAATCGATAGGATCGAACCGGGGGCAAAATGTCTCGTAGATTGTACTAGATCCCTTTTTTTACCTTGGTCCGGTGGTGGACCAGTACCTACTGTCGTCGTAGTAGAGATTATAGGATCGTAGATTCCGTGCGTCACGTGAGATGCAGGGGAGGTAACCTTGTGCCCAACTTGCCGTATCCAATACGCTTCTGTTCGGCCTCGTGTACGCTCCCTACTGGAAAGTGGATTTCTTTTTTGTATACATATTTTTTTTAACTCTACGCACGCACCGAACGTGTGTATTAAAATCGTGTTCAGTGGACGTGGCTAGTTCGTTCGGTATAAAGTACTCCCTCCGTTTCGGTTTACAAGTCCTGCACGTAGTTCTATATCGTCAAATTAAGCAACTTAGTATGATGTATATATTACAAAAAATATATCATCGAAAACTTTAGACTTTGTATTTTCCAATGATATAATTTTTATATTATATAATTCAAATTATATAGGTCAAATTAATAACATAGATATACGCGTAGGCCTTGTAAACTGAAACGGAGGGAGTACAATTGCTACGTAACCTAGCTAGGTATAGGGTGTCAGGTGGGATCCCGCCAAAATTCCACTTCTAATTCATTTATCAAAATCTAGTTTAAATTTTTTCTTAAAATTTACACTAGATTTTAACAAATGAACTAGAAGTCAAAATTTACACTAGATTTTAACAAATGAACTAGAAGTGGGATTTAGGCGGGATCCCACTTGACAGTTGACACCCTAGCTAGGTAGGCAGCTTGATAAGCTCGACCTCTTTCTCCAGGTAAAGACCCTAGTATATGTTCGCCAAAAAAAGACCTATTATATACTACTCCGACCTTGCAAACTTTGCTCAAGCATCAATTCGTAAGAGTATTATCCATGTACTACAATGGAATATCACAGTCACACTCTACTGATTCCTGGTTTTGAGGACGAGAAGCTAGAGAGTAGAGTAAATAAAAATCAGCAGCTAACAGGGCACAAGGAGGATCACCCAGATGCCGACTATTCTCCGCCATCTGGCACTTGTTTAACCAAACCACACGAGATCAGCACTAATCAACCGCAGCCTAGCGTTAATAAATAATCGCGCGAGACCCAGCCGGGGCGATTAACGCCGCCCCCCGCCTCCTCCCTCGTTTACTCTAGCATTATCCCCTCGCGTCGCTTCGTGTCGTGTCGTGTCCCGTCCCGCCCGTCGTCACCCACCCGGCCGTCTGTCACTCTCGCTTCCCCTGCTCGCACCGGCCGCGTGGCCACCACCACCCTCGCTTTCCTCCCCTGCCCTCCCCCGGTACACGTCTCCACCCATCTCTCTCCTCTAACAGCCATGTTAACCACCGCGATAATCCCTCGCCCAATCCCGTCTTAGCAGAGGCGTGTGTCCGCAGGCAGCGAGTGTGAGCCCGCCCGCCTGCCCGGCGCCCGATACCTTGTGTGGCCACGGATTGGCCGCCTTCTTTCTTGGAGTCCCAGAACCAACGAGGAAGACGCGCTATTGGCCGGGAGCATGCCGCCATCCCCTCCGCGCGCGCCCACTGGTCAGCATCCTCTCGCTCGCTCGCTAGCTTCCTTCCTTTTTATTCTCCCTTTGATTGGGCGCTCGTCCTCGCCTGCCTGCCCTTTTCTGCGCCGCCTCGGTTTTGATGCCTGGAAACCAGGGTGTTTCCATTTCTGGCCGCCTGCCGCACGCCCGGTTTTTCTCTCTGCGGATAAGGAAATCTCGCGGCTTATCCGAATTCCGAGGGGTTTAGTCAGAGGAGTGAGCGGGTGGTGCGGGGATCTTGGCGGCGCGTTGTTGTTCGGCGATCGGATCGTCCAGGAGACTCGCAGCTGCTGCCGAGAGTAGCTAATTGTATCAGATTAGGGCGTGATTTCTCCAGGATTTTGGGCTCCAGCGACGGCGGAGAATTTCGTGGTTTTCCCCCTGGGCCTCGGTTGCACCCGTCCAACTGTATCCACAATTCTATGCTAGCTAGCCTAGAGTATCTTTTCTTTCTTTTCCATCCTTTCTTTCTTTACTCTTCTCATTATTATCTCCGTTCGGCTTATTAAGCTTCCGGCCATCAAATGATTGTAATTTGGCAGTAGTACCAGTACTACTGTACCGCGAGAAATAACTTGCGAGAAAAGTCGTTGGTTTTCGATCCGTTCTTCGTCCCGAGCTTCCCTGCTCACCACTAATTGCTTGTCTGTGGTACAATCCCACCCATCTCTTAATGACCCCTTGCGTACGGCCATCTTGATCTTCCGAGGAATCACAGTTCACTTCTTCATTAGCAGTATCTTCTTTCATCCCGAGACTTGATTGATTGATTCACTGTGTGCGTGCTGCTTGTGAAGCAACTTGGTTGACCTCTGCTTTCCGTTCTATGTTTTCTTTGCTGCTATATGCAGCAGCGAGGGCCTGAATTTGCCGGGGAGCGGGAGCTATGAGCGGCATGGGATCACGGCCGGGGGAGACCAACCTCGTCCAGCCCAGAGGACAGGGCGCGCTGCCGTCCGGCATGGCGATGCAGCCCTGGTGGACGGGCTCCGGGCTCGGGGCCGTGTCTCCGGCCGTCGTGGCGCCCGGGAGCGGAGCCGGGATCAGCCTGTCGAGCAACCTGTTTGGTGGCGGTGGCGCGACCAAGGGAGCGCAGGGGAAGGCGGTCGACGACGCCGGGGCGGAGGAGAGCAGCGAGGATTCGCGGAGATCAGGGGAGCCAAGAGGTTTGTTCTGCTTACTAGTACTACTGTTTGGTAGAAAGTCTTATGTCTTCTCTGTTCACGCTTGCTTTAGCTGTAAATACTTTTTGAGCTGGAAATCTCCTAACTGGTTCAGATATATGATGTGGAGTACAACCGCTTCCTTTGGTGCATGTTATTTATAGAATGGAGATAGTATGAATTGAAAGCAGGCCTCCTGGGGAGCCCTAGATTTTTTAGTTTCTGCCTCTGTCTTTCAGGTTCAGAGAAAACCATGCATAATTCTGAAATCTTGTCAGAACCTTAAGTCGAAAAAGAAATTGGGGTCTGCGGCCCTTAATTCTGAAACCTTATCAGCTTCTTTAGTGAAGTTGGGGACTGTGGGTGGCCCTTAAAATTCTGAAATCTTGTCTAGCACTTCAATACTGAAACATTCGCAGCTACATCACTCTCATGTAGCAGGATCGCATAAGCCATAGAGTTGCGGGTGACGGAGAAGTGAAATTTCATGACATCATGTTCAGCTGTAGCTTTGCTTGTCCTGCTCTTTGGTGAAAGAAAGCAATCTTACTCAAACGACCATAATAAGCAACCATCTGATTTGGCTAAATGTAACCCATGTCCTATCTTGATCTTGTGGTGAATAACTGAATACCCTGCAACTGTGCATGAGATGTAGTGGCGTAGTGCTGTCCTTTTCATGTTGATGTTTGGCTTATGTGTAATGTTTATTTATGTTGAACAAAATTATGCACTCCTTATTGGTGTCCACTAATCAGCGAATCGGTTGGCCATAAGGTCTTCTAACAAGAAAATAACTACTAATATAGATTAGAGTAGCGAGTACAATTACCTTCAGTAATTTATGCACCTCAGACTTAAGCCTGAATAACTTTTACCAGTGGAAATGAGAATTCAATAATTTCTCTAGCTGATATCACGTCTTTGGATGCCAGATGGAAGCTTTGATGAAGAAAAGCAGCATGCTACGTCGCAGATGCCTGCTTTGGCGTCAGACTATTTAACACCATACTCACAGCTGGAACTAAACCAACCAATTGTGTGCACTCTTCCCTTTCGTCGTATCTTTCGTCTCTATTGATGTTTGCATAATATGTGCACTTATCTGGAAACACCTTCATTATCTCAAGGTCACATTGGCATTGTGCAGGCTTCAGCACCATATCACTACCCTGAAGCTTACTATACGGGCATGGTTGGTGCCTATGGACCTCAAGCTGTGGTACATTCTATGCCAATTTAAATATCAGAAATCATCTCCCATATGTATGCACTTTTTCATGGTATTCGCGTAAGTTACAGTATTACCGAGTAGATATAGTTCAACTAATAAGGACAATATAAGATATAGTTGTCAAAATCCAAGATGCATAAAGAACGGAAATGTTATTATTAGAATACATTTGGTAATCTCACAGCGATACAAAATAAAATTCATAGTATTTGAATCATTGATTTCCACAAGTGGTTTAGAAAGGATGCTGAAATCGTGGCGGATTAATATGTTCTTCAGATATTATGCAAACATAATAGTGACTTGTGATTCATATAAGTTCTCGTGTTGGTTGGTCATGTCATTAATGGAACATCAGAATATCCGCGTGTTTGGGTTGAGCCCAACAGTTTTGCTAGATTAATGTGATTTCACGTCATAACTATTAAAACATGATTCCACAGCCGTTTTCCTGAACTGTCTGCAATTTGTTTTTTGTGGCCCGTGCAGACTCATTTCCAGCTTCCTGGATTAACTCAGGCTCGCATGCCATTGCCTCTCGAAGTATCGGAGGAGCCTGTTTATGTAAACGCTAAGCAGTATCATGGAATTCTAAGGAGGAGGCAGTCGCGCGCAAAGGCTGAACTTGAGAGAAAGGCGATTAAAGATAGGAAGGTTTGTGAAGCAGTCCCTTGTTTCTGCTACCCAATCGTTAGTAAATTTGGTTCTTGGTTCTTGTCCTGGCTAGACCACTCACCATTTTCCTGGAGAAAGAACTTCATACTAGTTTTCTAAGCACTGACATTCGATATTGCAGCCTTACCTTCATGAGTCCCGTCACCAGCATGCGATGCGAAGGGCGAGGGGAACCGGGGGGCGTTTCCTGAACACGAAGAAGAGCGAAAACGGCGCTTCCAACGGCGAGAGAACCGAACCAAGCAAAGGTAATACTAGTATGATCGCTTCCCTACCGTTTCGGCTGCTTCGCTTAGTAGAAGAAACGACTGTCAGCAGATGCATTCCTGGTTCTGACAAACTGGTTTTGGATCCATCAGGCGAGCAGACCTCCGAGTATTTGCGCGTGCCTCCTGACCTGCATCTCCGTCAGGCATGAAGAAGCAGCAGTCTGGCAACCTAGAACAGTGGCTTCTGTCCACCGGCATACGCAGGACCCCGGGGGTGGATTTCTCTCGACGACGCATCTTCTCTGCGCAAAGCGCTCAGAGTTCTGATCTTCTGAATCCATTGTGGCGTCTGATGCCATGTGGGTTCAGGTCTGCTGGTTCCAGGCAATTCATTCTTGGCTTTTTCCACATTCTGTTTCTCCTGTTTGTGTGTGTAATGGTCGCAATTGAAACCGGCCCGTGCCGCGTTCCAGGGGTGCGGCGGGACTCTGCATGTGTAAGGTTAAATTGGGATAGTGTTTGTTTGTGCTGCAGTAGGGTGATGAGTTTGGATTGCTTTTGATTTGGAAGTGTAACAAAGGGCTGGTACATGGTTGAACTCGATATGGCATGCTGACTTGCTGAGAGAGAGAAGTGGTGTTTCAGTATCGTTTGGTGCGTGCCGCACATCTTTCGGTCTTCTCATGCCTACTGTTCCCTGTTTTTGAGAATTGCTGTGAAGCTCTGCTTCTCTGTTGCAAATTGCGATGTGCTCAGAGTTTCATCCTTCTCTCAGCTGGGCCTTTCTGTCGAGAGAAGCTGGGCCGGGTCCGCCTCTGCGGCTGTAGGGAGATAGCAGCACTATACGCAGCCTCGACCTCGAAGCATCTCTCACTCACTGTCACAAGCAATTCCTCTACACGACATGGTTCACCAACCCCAGGAACGCCCCACAGAGGCCCAAGAGGGAGCTTCCCAAGCCATGACCGCATTCGTCTCCTGTTCCAGCCCCCCACCACAATGCTCCACAAATGGATGCTAGGAATTAAGCTTGTTATATCGTTTTATCAATCTTGAGTAGATTCACAGTATATGATAGTATGATACAGTTACAGTTGCAACACAATGTATTGCAGGCTTGTACAAATTCATCCACAGATGGGAAGACTATCTAAATCTTTGAATCATTTTCATTTTTCTGAAAGAAAACAGTCAACTTTATTAATAGGCAAAAACATTTTACAATCGTTTGCGATCCTTGTCGACACATATAGACCAACACCCAATCATGTAAAACACCATGGGACTCATGCTGACCTAATTGTGCTGACATATGCATGACACCATTGCTCACCTTACCCACTTTTGGCGTGACTTTTGTCATCAAAGTTTCTCATGCATTGTGTTTCAATAATGGAGAAATTTGGGATCCGAAGCTAGTCCGTGAGAGGGTTGTCTTCTTAATGAACTTCCGCTCGCTTATCCTGGTTACTCCATGGGGGATTCACACTATTTGTTGTGCTTACATCTAAATTCAACCTTGAAAGCTAATGTGCTTATTAGACTTTAAAATTCAAACATGAGCTGATTTTGGTTAAACATTACAAAAAAAGGTGCCAATCATCGAAGGAATTATTGCTATGTGCCAACATTCTTACCGGAGTGGCTTCTTCTAAACACTGTTTGGAGTTGTGCGTAGGCTTCAGAGTACTAATTGCAGTTTATCTGGCCAGCAACCCGCGGCTTGTTCGAGTGGCCTGAGGAGTCGCTTCTTGATGCCACCGCAGACGAGCCCGTTCGCCTTTTCAACCTGACCATTGGTCTGTGGATGTGCTACCGAGGCGTAGCTGATGTTGATTCCCAGATTCTCACAGAATTCTTGGAACTCCTTGGATGTGAAGTTTGTTCCATTGTCTGTGATAATGCTATGTGGCACCCCGAAGCGGAAGACGATGGACTCGAAGAACTTGACCGCACTGTGCCCTGATTGATTGGTCGCTGGCATGGCTTCTATCTACTTGGTAAACTTGTCGACTGCCACCAGGAGGTAAACGTAACCTCCTGGTGAAGATTTGGAGAGTTTGCCGACCATGTCGAGTCCCCATTGCGCGAAGGGCCAGGCCAATGGGATCGGCCGGAGCTCTACGCCAGGTGCGTGCGGTTTGTCCGCGAATCATTGACACGCGTTGCATTTCTGGACGATGTCCTTGGCGTCGCGCATGGCAGTAGGCCAGTAGAACCCAGCTCGCAGAGCTTTGGCCACGAGGGCACGACTGCCAGCGTGGTGACCACGTGTTCCCTCATGGATGTCGAGTAGGACAGCTCTTCCATCAGCCGTGGAGACGCATCGCTGGAGCACTCCTGTGATGCTGCGCTTGTATAGTTCGTTGTTGATAACAACGAATGCCTTGGATCGCCGCGCGATGTGCCGTGCATCAGTTGGGTCGTCCGGTAGCCTTTTGCTGAGGAGGTCCGTGATGTACGGCTGAGTTCAGGATGATTCGATCATCATGACGCTTATTGGTCCTTTGAGTCCTGTGTCCAGCTCCAGGTCGTCGAGTGCTATTGGCTCATTGGGCGGCGTAGCCCCCGAGTCCGTTGCTACGCTTGTTTTCTTCTCTGCTGCCTTTGGCTTGACGGAACGTTCGCAGATGCGCTCGAGAAATACCCCAGGTGGTATGGGGGCGCAGGTAAAGCCTATGTTGACGAGTGCGTCCGCCTCTTCATTGCTTTCGCGGCCCACGTGTCGCAGTTCGCAGCCGTCGAAGTCCCCTTCGAGTGTGTCGTAGAGGTCGTGGTAGGCGATCATGTTGTCGTTCAGTGCGTCACACTCATGCATTGTTTGGTTGACGACCAACTTGGAGTCACCGTAAATAATGAGTCTCTTGGCGCCGCAGGCTTTTGCCATCCTCATCCCGTGTAGCAGGGCCTCGTATCAGCTTCGTTGTTGGAGGCGGTGAACTACATTCGCAGGATGTACTTCAGCTTGTCCCCTTTAGGTGATGTTAGTATAACACCTGCACCTGCTCCGTCCTTCTGCTTGGACCCATCGAAGTGCATTGTCCAGAGGTAGGACATATCTGGTTTGTCAGGGAGCTGGTTCTCCATCCAGTGCACAAGGAAGTCAGGGAGAACTTGCGACTTGATTGCGTCGCGCTTTTCGTATGTAATGTCTCGTGGAGACAATTCTATTCCCCAAAGCGCGACTCGTCCCGTGGCGTCGGGGTTATTGAGGATATGCCCCAACGAGGCGTCATTGACCACCACGGTTGGGTGTTCCTGGAAGTAATGGCGCAGTCGCCGGGCGGTCATGAAGACGCCGTACGCCAGCTTCTGGTAGTGCGGGTACCACTGTTTTGTTGGCGTGAGGACCTCGCTGAGGTAGTAGACTGGGCGGTGTACCCCGTGGACCTTATTTTCCTCGGCTCGCTCGACGACGAGCACTGTGCTGACCATCTGGTTGGTGGCGGAGATATATAGCAATAGTGGTTCCCTTTCCCGCGGGGTCACTAGTACTGGCGAGGTGGATAGCAGGCGCTTGAGGTCTTCGAATGCTTCATGTGCTTCGTTGGTCCACTTGAACTTTTCAGTTTTGCGGAGGAGTTGGTAGAAGGGCAGCGCCTTTTCACCCATCCGACTAATAAATCGACTGAGGGCCGCGATTCGCCCAACCAGCTGTTGAACGCCCCTTATGTTTTTTGGGCTTCTCCATGGCCAGTATGGCTTTTATTTTCTTCGGGTTTGCTTTGATTCCTCTTGCAGAGATGAGGTACCCGAGTAGTTGCCCGGATGGTACGCCAAAGGCGCATTTGTCTGGATTGAGCTTGATCCGGTAGCGGTCGAGGTTGGCGAAGGTTTCACGCAAATCGTCGATTAGGGAGGCTTCCTCCTTGGTCTTGATTACTATGTCGTCGACATAGACTTGAATGTTGCGACCAAGTTGTTCCTTAAGGCAAGCCTGCATGCACCGCTGGTAGGTGGCTCCCGCGTTCTTTAGCCCGAAGGGCATTGTGTTGTAGCAGAATACACCAAAGGGCGTTGTAAACGCTGTTTTCTCTTGATCTTCCTCCTTCATTCGAATCTGATTATAGCCTGAGTAGGCGTCGAGGAAGCAGAGGCGCTCGCAGCCCGCGGTGGAGTCGATGATCTGGTCGATGCGCGGCAACGGGAAGTGATCCTTTGGGCAGTGCTTATTTAGAAAAGTGAAGTCCACGCACATCCGCAGGATATCCGTGTCCTTTTTTGGTACCAGCATCGTGTTGGCGAGCCAAGTGCTTTCTTTGATCTCGCGTATGAATTTGGCGTCGATGAGTCTGTTGATCTCCATTCCAACTGCCTTTGCCCGTGGCTCAGATAGTCGCCGGATTGTTTGCTTGACTGGCCTTGCGTATGGGTTGACGTTGAGTGCGTGCTCGGCGAATTCCCTGGGAACTCCTGGCATGTCCGCAGGACACCAGGCAAAAATTTCCCAGTGCTCACGGAGGAATTTGACGAGCGCGAGTTCCTATGCGGGACTCAAATTGTTGGCGATGAGGGCCGTTTTGGTGGGATCTGATGGGTGGACCTGCACTTTATTTGTATGCACTGATGAGTCAAAAGGTAAATCAGGTGAGCTTGGCCGGCTTAGGGGAGGCAGACTGTTGTTTGTCGACTCCTTTAGTCTCGCGAGTTCTTCCTGCATGCTGAAGGACTGGGAAATTCTGTTGAATTCCCTGTTGCAACTGTTGGACCTCTCGAAGCTTCCGTTGATTGTGATGACGCCGTTGGGACCTGGCATTTTCATCTGCAGGTAGGCGTAGTGTGGCACTGCCATGAACCTTGTGAACGCGACACGTCCGAGGATGCAGTGGTACTGCGAGGGCCAGTCGACGACCTCAAAGTTGATGCGCTCGCGCCGAAAGTTTTTCGGCGTGCCAAAGATAACGTCGAGGTTGATTTTTCCCAGGGGATATACGCCTTTTCCTAGGACGATGCCATGGAATGTTGTATCCGAGGCTTCTAGGCAACTCGGAGGGATCCTCATGGCTCGCAAGGTACTCGCGAATATAAGGTTGATGCCGCTTCCACCGTCCATGAAGACGCGGCATATCGAAGCCTCCAATTTGTGCCTCGAGTACGAGGGGACAGTGGCCTGGACGAGGTACTTGAGGCGGATGATCGCGTTTGTCGAAGGTGATGCAGGACTCGCTTCTGCTGAGGTACTCAGTGGTAGATGGTGGTGAGTGTGTGGCCAAGTTGACTTGGCGAGTGATGGCCTTCTGCACCCGATTGGAGTGGCGTCCTTTTTGGATCATCATAGTACCCATGGCCCGTGGGTAGGGTTCACCTCCCTGGTGTTGGTCCGGCGCAGCTGCATTTGGGGGCATTCCAGGTGGTGGTGGCAGAGCACCATGTGCCACGGCACCTGGAGCCGCTCTGTAGCCTCTCTCGACCGCGTTGCGATTCATTCGAACCAATCCCTCATGTAATTTGAGGAACTCACGGCAGTCCTTGATAAGGTGGCTAGACTTCTTCTTCCCATCATGCTTGTTGATGTAGAAGTGTACCGTGCATGGCCCGACTAGTTTTTCTTCGATGGATGTTGCGGGTGGCTCATCACGGTTGCGGCGTTGCCACACCTGCGTGGTTTTCCCAGAGTCGCGGTATCCACCGCTACGGTTATCGTCGCGTCTGTCGGCGTAGCCAGCTGCGACCATGTTGACGTTGTCACGGTCATCGTAGATGCGCATACGGTGTTTGCCTCGGCGGTCGTGTCTGCGCTCGAGTTCTGCCTCCTCGTCAGAGTGAACGCGATTTTTCACCGAATCTTCTCTGTCGGCCCACCGATTCGCGATTTCCATCAAGTGGTCAATGGTCTTGGGCTTTGAGCGGCCTAGCTCCTCCCTGAGCTCTCTGCGGCGGACGCCACTGTTGAATGCGTCAATCGCGCGATCCTCCGAGATGTTTTCTGCGGAGTTCTTGATGATGGACCACCTTTGGATGTAGGAGCACAGAGATTCGCCCGATCTTTGCTGGCAGCATCTCAGCTCTTCGATTGATGCGGGCCGCTTGTATGTGCCCTTAAAGTTGCGCACGAAGCTGTAAACCAGCTCATCCCAACTGCGAATGGATCCGTGTGGGAGGTTGTTGAGCCATGCTCGGGCGGCGCCCTACAGCTGTAGCTGTAAGCATTGCATGGCCATGCTTCGACTGCCTCCGTGGAGCCTGATGGAGAAGATGTGGTCCTCCAGCCAGATCTTTGGATCCTATAGGCCGTCAAACTTCGGGTTCTCCGACGGGAGTTTGAACCCCTTGGGCATTCGCTTCTGCTTGATGGACCTGCTGAAGCATCTAGCGCCGTAGATCTCCACATCTTCCTCTTCCGAGTTAGTCGACCGAGCGTGTCGCGCCCTTGATTTGTCGATCTTGCGCTGTGTGATGTCATCGCGCGCGTCGTAGTCGTGGTCGTGTCACCGTGAGCGGCGACGTCGAGACAGGTCGTTACTGTCATCACTGGATGAGCGCGAAGAGTAGCGCTTTGCTAGCGCTTTGCCTTTCTTTGGCTCCGGTGTTGGCTCCTTGTCGAGGGCGGCCTCGATTAATCCTAAGCCTGCGATCGTGGATCGGTGCATGGCGGCTCGGGGATCTCCAGCTGGTGGCTGGTTATTGAGGAGGTACATGGTGGCCGCTGTGACTGCGGCTTGTGTCGTCTTTGGGACCACATTGCCCCGTGTGTCGACAGTCATGGAGTTGAAGTCGAGGACCTTTGCAGCCTCAATGCGTTCTTGCTCAGTGAGATGGGCCATCCGGGATCGCCTCTTGTTTGCGAGGTACTCGTTGCCCTTTGAGGAGGATCCTCCATGGGAGGAGAGCCCAGCACGTCGAAGACTTGATTCATCTGCCGCCCTTTTACGTGCTTCGAGTTGCGCAATCGTTTGCGCTTGGCGCTTAAATTCTTCCTTCAGGAGCCAATGGTAGACCATCATAAGTTCCTGTGAGGAACCGGGGGGTAAAGGGTTGCCCCGCAGGGCCTCGCGGGAGCGAGCCCATTCGAGCTCATTGAGCCTGACCACGACGCGTTCGCCGGTCTGCTCATTAGTTATGGTTGGAGGTTCGATTGCCCCTCCATTGTTGACGGGGTTGCGATCGCCACCGTTGCCGCCATTGCCACCGAGAGGTGGGTCGGTTCCGTTACCACGATTGCCCGTGTTGTCGCAGTTGGCGGAGGTATCGCCTGCGTTGATGATGGCGCACATGAAGTGATTGGGGAAGCTACTGCTTTCGTAGCTCTCAGATCCGGAACCATAGGTTCCATCTTCAGTGTCCAGATCGCTCAGATCGGAGTCGCGACTACTGTCGCTGACCGTATTCTCGACTGTTGTCGGGGCGTTGAGCTCACTGAGGGTGCCGATCGATGGAGGGAACCATGATGCTGGGGCAATCGGCGGCACATTCGGCTGATCCGGCATGCGAAGCATGCCCATCTGACCAACTTGGAAGCGGAAGCTCCCTATTGCCAAGCTGATCCCGTCGCCCACGAACTCGAAAGCCGGGCGAGTGGCTGGCGTGTGGACGGTGAAGTCGAACGCGCCGAAGAGCTGGCGAATCTCCGCTGTTGCGGAGTTGTAGATCGCGGTTGATGGGGCCGAAGAAGCCGCAACATCAGCACTCCCAATTCCCACAGACGGTGCCAATTGACGAGGGTTTAACTCATTAATGCCCATTGTTATGGACTTGGTTTTGGAGAAGGAGGGAGCGCTGGAGACATCTATCGGCTAGCAAACAAGCACACAGGGAACTCGAAGATTTACCCAGGTTCAGGCCTCGTAGAGGTCCCTACTCCTGCTTGTCTGCTCGTGGAATTATCAAAGGAATCGAGGATTACAATGGTGCGCAGATGCAATCTGGCGAGGGTTGTGGAAACTAGGGTTGCGTATGTCCTCCTCGCTGCCCCTCCTAGCCTTTATATAGATAGGCTAGGTCTCGGGTAGCAGGTCGAGTCGGTTACAGGTTAGGGTTTTTCCTTTTGAACTTTCTATCTTTAGCTTCTTCTTGTTCTTCAAGCAATCGAGAGTCCGCAGGTTACTCGAGTTCTTTATTTAGGCCTTGGCGATACCATGGGCTTCTATGTATTCAGGCCGTATATACCAAGCTCGAGTACCTGTAGGGTATACCCATGTCACCCACTTTCAGCCCAATCTAGAATCCAAACACCATGGTTCAACACTTACCCTCCAGCAAATGTATACCATTGACTACACATACACAACAGTCAAACAATCTCTAAGGATGGCCACTATAGTTTCTTGGTTTCCAAGAGTAGCGCTCAAGAACTGCCAAGTTGCAGGTAACCAAACTTTGTTGATTCATTCTTTCCGTTTGCCGCAAGATACAATTTAATAAGACACAACTAACAACATGGTTCCACATAAAGAAGGATTGCATCATGAATGCTGATGCAAGGTCCATACACCGATATAACTTTGTACATAGACTCATGGTATTGGTGGTTTAAAGCTGCAGAATATGCCCGAGAGCAATAGTCCAAGAAAAAAGAAGAGTTTAGTGTCGTTTCATCAGCAACTCGCCCAATTTTACAGTACCTCGTTGGTCATGAGACTAATTTAGTTCTATGGTCATCCCAGTATCACAATTGCCATGTGCTTCGCAAAATAGAGATGTGGAGAGCCCTTTTTACAGCATGCTCAGCAGCCTCGTATGCAACACATGTATGATGTTTACTTGTCTTTTTTGTAGCCGCTAACATATCATATGAGCTGCTAACTTTAGAAGATTGATCGTGGGGAGGAAAAGAACTTGAATGCAAATCAAGACAAAGATCATAGACTGTTCATGCAGCTTTAGGTGTTATGGTATTTGCTACCGGTTGGAACCATGTTTCAAATGGTTTTGATTTCCTTTTTGTTGGCCATCTTTATGAACTAGACTATGTATTAGTGACATGGGTATGCCCTACGGGTACCTAAGATTGGCCTATCTGGTTTGGCCCAACGGAGGCCCACATGACGTGTATCTGATGACGAAGCCTATAAAGATTCGGGTGGCCTAGGCCCATGGAAGACACGGCTCCTTGAAGGATACAACAAGCTCTAGATAGAAAGTTTAAGGGACAAACCCTAAATCTGGAACTGACTCGGTTGCATCCTGAGACCTGGCCTCCCCATATAAAATCCAGGAGAGAGCAGCGGGAAGGACACCGCAAACCCTAGCACATACACCCGTCAAATTACATCTGCGCACCATCACCATCAAGGCACCATTGTAACCTTTGGGTTTTTTATCAATCAAGAGCAGACAAGTAGGAATAGAGTTTTCCCTCCGAGAGCCTGAACCTGGGTAAACCTCTTGTCCCGAGTTGCTTGTGGTTAGCCGACGAAGCCTCCAGCTCCCCGTTCTTCCTAAATTCAAAGTCCATAAACTATGGGCATTGACGTTTTAACCCCATGTCAATTAGTGTGTTTGAACGATGTTATATTGCCTTGTCACTGGAAATCATTTTTATCCTTATAGTATTTGTGCCTGAGTACTATGATTAACCAAAAAGAACATACACATGTTTCTCTTTGGGTCCCTTCCTATCTGTTTACAGCCTTAAAAACTAGTATATCTACCCCGTGATCGTACCGAGATTGTGTATCCTAATAGAAAATTCCGATATATTGCAAAACTCCAGTACTGATCGACCTAAGATCCGCTTGAGTATTATGTTTCATAATACTTTTGCCGTTTGTCGCTCAAAAACGGGATTGCCCTACAAGACAAAACAGAACCAGAGGAAGAGCATACTCCTGAGTTTAGCACGTAGCTTCTTTTTTCCTTATTTTGCACCTCCAGTACTGTTTCCTTCTCAACCTTGATTATGTGTAGATTTATCCAGACTTAGACAAATTCGCGACATCCTTTTTAGGATGGAGGGAATAGACTAGTTTGCCAAAGCATACTACACTATGAAATAAAGAGAGTAGTAAATGAAAAAAAAGACTCGTTGACCCTAGGTTTAAAGCAGGAAGGGCGGGCTTTAGCATGGTGGTAGGGCATCTCCACTTGTGTCCTAACAGTCGTAATTTTTTTTTTGAACGGTAAAAGGGTTCGAAGACAACAGAAGCTGCATTAAAGAACACGTGGCAGGTACAAAGTGCAAAGAGGCCCCTTGGGAACAAGCACACTAGGAACCCTAGAAATTACAGATAAGGGCCTCTTAATATCGAACAGCACCCCAGGACTAAAAGATAAAACGCAATCAGGTCCTTGGGCGCCTCCACCACCATTCTCCGGGCCCACGGCCGGCGAGAGCGAGCGCCAGATCTGAGGACAGAAACCTCCCGCCCACATCCAAAGCAGCGTTATGCAAGGTGGCGGTGCTCTCCGCCGACGCCTCCCACCCACCATGGACAAGGAGAAGGTCGACATCGAACCCTAGATCGTCGGAGATCTGGCTGCCTAGATCTCTAACTCCACCGCCAACTACGGGCACGAAGCCCACTACCGGCACGAAGCCACAACTCCTACACCTAGCTACTCCGGTGCCACCTCCCCTCCAACTCTGGCCGGCTAATCCGGCGGAGAGGAGGCGGGAGGGGCCCGGTGGTCGGAGGGGAGCACTCAGGAACTAGAGCGGCGAGAGGGGTTATACTATTGTGCAACACCTAATGGTCGTAAATTTAAATCACTCCTTGCATGAGAAACAACGAAAGGATTGCTTAGAGATTTTAGCTTTTAGCCTGGTACGCCGACCCTAGGTTTAGAACACAATCTTAGCATCATGGCTATGCAAAACTATAGGGCACAAACAAAATACCCAATGCACCGTTGTCCATCTGACAAAGAAAAACACACAAGTCATTATATATTACACACCAATAATAAGACTATGATATCTAACTTACGACATATTTGGCCAACAAAACAAGATAATACTTATGTCTTGACTCGTGTCTCGATTCTGCATGGTCTACATGTTAATGCCTTATAAGATCAACCAGTTCTGCTAACGGATATCGACACGAATAAAGCTTATGATTGAATGGTGTCTTGCTTTTGCCATTCCCACCCACGAATACTTTGAGCATCTAGTCTCGTACAAATATAGATAGATGAGCCCTCGACGCCCATGGAGAGCAAAGATATATATATGCTCAAAGTATTTACAGAAATCCCGATTTACGTGCCGACATAGGCTCCAGCGTAGCATAGCACCACCGGTGACGCGAACGTTTCACTAGCAGTACAGCGCTTCGTACTCTGCCCAGTACGCCCCGTACCAGCAGCAGCAAGCAGCAGCACGGACACTCTTGTCTGCCTCTTGTCGAGTTCCCGGCGCAAATAATCGGACGCCGATGCGCGCAAGCGGACAAGCCGCGTGCCTGCCTGCAGGCCGCAGCCTCACCGATCGCGTCGCGTGGATTTGGATTGCCTGTTGCGGCAAGGGCATCTCCGCCGAGACCGAGTGGAGGCATGGTACGGGGGTTGTCCGGCCGGCGCGTGGAGGCACATGCGGCGTGCGTCCGGACGTCCGGCCGCAGCAGAAAAAGGGAGGCCGCCTCAGCCAGCCAGTGGAGGCGCAGGCAGGTACGGCGGCCGGCGCGTGCGTGCCGCGGCAGACCGTAGCGACGCGAGCGCGCGCACCCGGCACGGCCAGGGCGTCCGCTGCGCCGGCCCCAATAATTGATCCTCGCTTTACGTGACACCGGCCGGCCGATCGATGGATCGGCCCGGGAGCCCCAGTCCCTTTTTTGGGTGCTGTCTGTCTCGGTGCGCGCTGCGGGAAGGGAATGCAGGCGGAGCGCCAGCCGGGAGGGCCATGTATGGCGCGGTGCGCGCCAGTCAGGCGGCCGGCCGGCCCCGGCGCGGGGCGCAGGCAAGCGGCCAACCAGGGAGACACACCCGCAGACGCCGGGGCGCACCGGGCCGGGCCGGGGGGAACGGCAGCACGTAAACGGCAGCCAGGGGGCGTGGTTAATTTGTGGCAACACAACAGAACCCCACCTGCTGCCTGCAGGGCGCGGCAGGGCAGGCTGTGCGCGCCCAGCTGGGCTGGGGTGTCCCGCGCGTCGGAAGATCCAAGGGGCGCTGACGTGGGCCTATGGCTTTTCGTCGGCTGTACCCCGCGTTCTGCTCACCTCCTTTTTATGGGAGACGTTTCGAGCTGCTGCGCGTGC
Source organism: Avena sativa (assembly GCA_916181665.1). Taxonomy (NCBI): domain Eukaryota; kingdom Viridiplantae; phylum Streptophyta; class Magnoliopsida; order Poales; family Poaceae; genus Avena; species Avena sativa. The sequence continues at coordinate 75,068,161 of OV702292.1, read as the reverse complement.
ACGGCTGGTAGATCTGAGACACTTTGCACCTGTTCAAAATGTGGTAGAGTTCAAAACTCCAGATATACTAGTGCGGTAGACAGTAGAAGTGCGATAGAGAAAAAAAAGCCTTATCAAAACACACATTCACTAAATATCTACTACTACTAGTATTGAATATGCATGTCGGCGAAGCTAATAAGAAACTAACAAACATATTTTGACTCAGAATGCTCGTTTTGAGAGAAGTGACTCTTCAAAGTTTCAAAGTCGGACTTTAAAACTTTGAAGAGCGTTCTGGGTTTAGTCAAAGTCAAACTTTGCAAAGATTGACCAACAATATAAGAAAAAACATCAACATCCATGATTTCAAATGCATATAATATGAAAATATGGTTTATAACAATTCTAAATACAATAGTTTTTATATTGTTAATGTTGATATTTTTTCCTAAATATATGATCAAACTTTATAAAATTTGACTTTGACTAAACCTAGGATGCGAGGTAATTGTGAATGGAGGGAGTAATTGCTCTCAAAATGATTGGATTAGAGTGAGTTCGGGCCATCTAGGCTAAATTTGCCTCAACTTGCGTTACAAAAGGAGCAAGCTGACATTGTCTTGAGCTAAAGTTTGAGTCCTAGGATTGGCTCACACTCGGCTCGTTGCGATGTCGAGCCACTTTTGAGCCTGGTAAAAAAAACACTACTCTATTTATCGGTGATGACAACATGATCTCCTAAATTAAGTGATTATGTCCGATTTTATGTACAAACACATGTTAAAAGGTAGTGGTATATTCATCCGGAATCATAGAAGATAACATACCATTTTATGTATTAAAGACAATACTACCTACTATGGTACTTTGAGCTAGGTATAGCAAAAATCAAACCAGCTAACCTCTTGCTTCAAACTCACTTGACTTTCTAGATTTTCTTGCGACCGTTGGTGTAGCACAAGAGAAACATAGTCAATTTTAAGCGTTAAGGCCCAAAAACAAATAACCGCCTAAAATGTAACTTGTTTACTCATATTTTAAAAGGTTGACATTTCCTTGTTAGCAGGAACGCTTGTACTCACTCGTTCTTTCCCCTTCCTCTCCTAACGACATGATTCCGTCGCTAGCCTTCCCCTTTCGATCGCCTTCCCAACATCGTGTGGGGGAGGGGAGGTCTCGTTCTTGTTTGCGTGCGTGCGCTTTAGTACTAGGTTTTCTTGGTTTTTGAGGTTCCTCTATTGGTGTCATGGTGGGGCAGATGCTAATGGTGGGAATAATGGTCTCCTAGTTCATGCCCCTTCTTGTCGGAGTTGTTTCTAAAACCGGTGAGGGGTTTGTGGACTTCAAAATGTTGGAGTGGCTTAAAGCTGGCGTTGCGTTGTGGCGTGGCCATAGGTATGGACCGCTCTTAGAGTGTGGTGATCTTGACTACTGCATGTTTGCAGAAGATGGTGGGATCCCTGCCATGTGAAGGTGGCATTGTCCCTAGATCTTGCCTCGAAGAGGCTCGGAGGGATCCTCTGGCTGATGTTCCTTATCGAGCTAGATTCAGTCTTACGAGGTTAGTGGCTATCGCGCGCGGCTTGTTAACACCTCTTGGCTAGGGGTTTCTTCAGTGCTAAAGAGTGGACCAACTGTTGGTGCTCTTCTTCCTTGACGACGATGGCAGTTTCCAGTAGTATGGCCGTTTGTATCCTCTTTGTGTTATGTTGCTTGTATGCGTATCAACTCTGTTTTGTTATGTTTATGAATAGAATCATCCAAAAATATGCTTGTACTTTTGTTCAAACTCCAAATCAAGATGAACACAAAGTAGTGGTTGTGTGGGGGGTCCAAGTCCGAGTGTGTGGATTGCGCCTGTGGCGGCGTGGCCAAACAACTTACTATGGTAGACAGACTAGAAATATATTCGCACAACCAGACCATTCTATCTCTTCCTGCAGGTTGCAATATGCACGACATGAATGCACTGCTTGAAAGAAACAGCGCTTTGTGTGTTGTTCACATGACATGCCATATTTAGATGGCCATTTTTTTCTTTTTTTGAAATGGGGAGTAGAACCCTAGCCTATGTATCAGTTGATGCACACATCCTTTTATTAAAAGATCATCATCCGAAGTTATTACAAACTTTAGGGTCCCTTATGGTCGATATATGAATCAACGAGCAAAAAATGAAAAATGTACTATGCCTAAACATCCTGTATCCGGCTAGTATGTTGGCAGGTAATCTGGCTGAAGATATCCTGAGCGACCATAAGCAAACTGTTGCACCCAGAAACCATAGTATTTCGCTGGTTCCATGGGAGCAGGAACGTCCAGAGCTGCACATAGTGTGCCACCATATGAATAACCTACAAAAAGTTAAAATTGTTGTTTCTGTTAAATAAAATATTATTCATGCACTTCCATATAACCAACATAAGGCCGAAACACAAATGTGAATTCTAGCCTTAAAAAATTTTCCAACCCCGTTCAACCAATTGCCAAACATATTTGTGACATTAGTTAGAGGTGGCAAGACATACGTAAAGTTTATAATGCGCCAAAGCAAACTAGCAAAAGAACACGAGATAAAGAGATGGTCAACACGTCTCTTGTGCACCACAAAAGCAACATTGTGTACCACCTACCTAATTCCGTTTTGCCAAGTTATCTTTAGTTAGTAAAACTTTACTATTTAGGAATCACATGATTTTTTTATCTTTAGTGGGATTTTTAACTTTTATAAGTACTTTCTAAGGAAATGTATGAGGTCATTCATAAGGACTTCATACATAGATTTCGCTGGAAAAAACTTCTGCAACCAATCCGACTACTTGTTACCCGTTAGTTAACTTCTGAAACTAATATTCAGTTGTACTTGGGTCAACACATCTTCAACTAATATTCAGAGGGCCGTAGCTATAGAAAACATATAATATCAGAGGGCGGAAGTACACGTACGTTTCCTTAGTACTGTACTAGCTATAGTACGTGTACGTTAGCTACTAGCTAGTACTTGGTACACTGCAAGCTATAAGTCCGGCACCCGTACAATTTAATTGTAGCTTGTGCTTACGACGGAGCATAAAAGCGTTCTCTTCGTGCTAGCCTGGCCACAACATTATGGTCAAAGGAAACGCTCGATATTACATGCATGCATGCCTAAAACAGGATTTAAGGATGGAACACGTCCTGGAGTACAATATAGGCTATATAGCTAGACTAGAGGAGGGGAAAAATATATATAAGCGGATTAGACTAGCTAGACGACGACATGTTGCCGGAGAAGCTAGCTTCTTTTCCTCTTGGCGCCGGCGGCCGTATCGCCCTTGTGGCCGTCGATGTCATCGTCAACAGGGGCCGGCGCAGCCGCCGCGGTGAGCTTTGTGAGCAGTTCGGCGGCGGTTTCGGCGAGGACGAAGATGTTGCGCGCGGCGTCGTCGATGAAGCCCTCCTCGACGCCCTTGTCGAACAGCGAAAGCAGGCTGTTGTAGTAGCCGTCCACGTTGAGCAATCCCACCTAATTAATAATGCAAATGAAGATCACAGACGACACACCAACCGTACGTTGCGATTAGTTAGAAATGCGTCGTCGCTTTCGTAAGTTGGGAAATCAGAGAGCTATATATCGAGCTAGCTATAGCTAGTGGGATTGATTAGGGCATGAGGGACAGCAGCCCTACAATGGCGATGCCAACCAATATCTACACACATGAGATCGACCACGTACTGGCCCCGGCGGCAATACTACATTTGGATGGGAATAATGCAAGAGATGTGGCAGTTAAATACGACAAGCTTACAGGTTTGTTATGGATCCCCAGCTGCGCCCACGTTATGATCTCCAGCAGCTCCTCGATCGTCCCATAACCGCCTGCACGCGCATGTACGTTAATGGTACAAGAAATGAGTTGCAACTACGCAAGAACAGGCATGTTGTCATGTCGATCGATCTAAAACTTTCGTTTAACTTCACACACAAGTACTACTAGTAGTACTACTATGCATGAGTTGAGTCGTACTATAGTGTGGCTAATTAAGAGTGGCAGCGCGTGACGTAGTAGCGTACCTGGCAGCGCGATGAAGGCATCCGAGTGTTTGGCCATTTCTGACTTGCGCTCATGCATGTCCCTGACCACTTTCACCTCTCCCAACGTCTCCCCTGACACCTAGCAAGAGGGCCGTACGTACGTAGTACAGTACATATGCACATTCAAAACACACGTTTCATACTGTGTATGTGTGCTCGCATCATCAAGAAAGAGAAGAGAAAAAACTGGTAGTAGCTTTAATCAGATGCTTTTGGTTCAGAGAGTGGCCAGGGATATTACACATGTCTAGCAGGAGAGATTCGCGCAGTACATACGTACCTCTTCGGGAAGGAGAGCGCTCGGGTTGACCCTGCAGATGTATAAGAGGCTAGATCGGGTTAACAACCAGAAGCTAGCTACATGCATGGTGAAGATATAGGTACTAGCTAGCTAGGTCCGTGTGTAGTGCTAGCTGGATTTACGTACCCGAGGACGTGCCGGCCGCCTTCGTGAACGGCCTTGGACACGAGACCCATCAGGCCGCCGCTGCCGCCGCCGTAGACAAGATCGAGCTTCCTCTCCACCTGCAAAGGAGAAAGGCCGAGATGGGGAGTCAGAAACGGTGGAGATCGACTGGAAGCCTGCAGCTCTAGAGAGACATGTACTATTGTGTATTCTGGGTTCATGGCGGCTGCGCCCGCGACTACTGGTCTGTCCACTAGCTCACCAGTTGCTTTCCGAGGTCCAGAGCGGCGGCGCTGAAGGACGGCCGGTTCCCCGGCCTGCTGCCGCAGAAGACGCAGACCGCTCGCACAGGCCCCCGGCCACTGCCGCCGCCCTCAGCAGCCTTCTCCTGGTCTTGCTTCGCCTCCTCCATCTGTTGCGTTGGCCAGCTAACAGAGGGAGGGAAGGGGCAGAGGGAAGATAGATGAGGGTGGCTGCTATCTGCTACGGTGGCCGGCTCTCTTGTGAGGTCCCCCCCGGTGCCTATTTATGGACAAGCCGTTGTGCATGCTATAATTGAGCTGCTACAGAACCATTACTTGCCTAATGAAAATTACCCTGGCCTTTTCCAATTTTTCTCCCACATTCCAGCCAGCTCTCTTTGGAAGCTTGACATATCTAGGAGATATTATCTAGCTAAAAATTAGGGACCACCAGCTCTGGTAGAGGTAAGCTCTGGTATCACTTGTTACTCTCTCTTTTTGGAAAGTCAAAAATTTATGCCACCAAATTAGTACCGTCACATTCATGATGAAATGTATTTTCATCATAGAGCTATTTGTTTTATAAATATTTTTTGTAAACTCTTAAAGTAGTCGGACTGTCCAAGAAAGGTGGGAGTACACTCTTTCATGAACGGAGGGAGTAACAAACAGAGTACATAGAATATATATAAAAATGGGAAACCATGAAAATATATGAAATAAACACCTAGCAATTAGGCCTTCTTCTTCAAGAAGGGAGAACCCACTCGCGTCTAGGGGTGGGCATAAAAACCGGAACCAAATTAGCCGGAACCGAAACCGAATACACCAAAAACCGAATAAACCAAGACCAAATTCTGTGCATAAATATGATTAACCAAATTTATATTAATAAATTCGGTTTTAACCCCTGGCTAACCGAAATAACTGAAACAACCGAGATATTGTGTGCAGAGTTGTTCTGTTTATAGCTCTAGTAACATACTCCCTCTGTTTCAAATTACTCCGCAAGAACGTTTATCTAGATGGGCTAGTACTCTCTCATTTTCATGCAAAAAATGCCTGCAATTTTTAGAATACGTAGTATACATTCCATACTATCTATTTCAAAAAAATAGAATTTTTTTAAATAAAAAATAAGGGAGTATTAGCTCACCTAGATAAACGTGTGTACGGAGTAATTTAAAACAGAGGGAGTATGTTCTTACTATTTTCGTAGCCCAACAAGCGAGCGTCTTAGAGCATCTCCACTCGTCCCCCCATAGGGCATCCGACGCGGCCCCATTTTGGGTCGTATTGGGGGGGGGGGGGGGGGGCTGGTCTGGTTCACGATTTGGGGGGCGCTGGCTCCCAGCCGTACCCCCATATAAAAATCAATATTTTTTATCAAATCAACAAGTAATTTAAACATGTTTAATATAGCAAATAAATAATTGAACATTCAGATTTATTACAAATTCATGAAATTAAACAAACAATTCAAAATGTTTATTATAGCAAACAAAGGCAAGCAAATAAAAATACTAGCTGGATCCTTTGAGCCTCGACAGATGCTCCACCAGATCATCCTGCAGTTGGCTATAAGTATTTGTGTCTCGAACTTCCTACCGCCTAGCAAGAAAAGTAGCAAACGCAGGTGGAACTTGGTGGTTAATATCTGCAAAAGGACCTTGGCAAAAATAGGGTTCAGTGTTAAACACTGGAGTCTCTATCTCGCTCTCGATCATGTTATGCAAGATCACACAGGCAGTCATAACCTCCCACATCTGATCTTTCGACCAGGTAAGGGCAGGGTACCTGACAATGGTAAATTGAGCTTGCAGCATACCAAACGCCCTCTCCACATCCTTCCTGCAAGCCTCCTACTATTGGGCAAACCAAGCTTTCTTTCCTCCAAGCACAGGGTTTGAGATTGTCTTCACAAATGTTGACCATCTTGGGTAGATGCCATCTGCCAAGTAGTAGTCCTTGTCATACTGGTGGCCATTGATCTCGAACTACACTGAAGGAGCTCTTCCTTCAACAAGCTTGGCAAACACATTTGAACACTGCATCACGTTGATGTCCTTTTGTGATCCTGCCGTACCCAAGAAAGCATGCCAAATACATAGATCCTGATCTGCCACAGCCTCAAGCACCACACTGCATGATCCTTTGTGACCTTTGTACATGCCCTGGTGCGAAAGGACAGTTCTTCCAAGACCAGTGCATACAGTCAATGCTTCCAAGCATTCCTGGAAAACCTCTTGCAGCATTCTGTTCCAAGATTCGAGCTGTTTCTTCTGCATTGGGTGTTCTCAGGTATTTTTTTCCCATACACTGCCACAACAGCCCTGCAAAATCTGTACATGCAATCTATGGTTGTGGACTCTGCCATGCGGAAGTAGTCGTCATGTGTGTCTCCAGCAACTCCATATGCAAGCATCCGAAGAGCAACTGTGCATTTTTGGATTGTGGAGAAACCAAGCGTGCCGACAGTATCTCTCTTTAGTTTGAAGTAGTTGTCGAAGTCTCTCAATTCCTCGACAATCTTCAGGAAAAGCTTCCGGCACATTCTGAAACGACGCGGAAATGTGACGTCGTCGTGCAATGGGTCGTCGACGAAGTAGTCGGTGTAGAGCATGCACTAGCCTTCCATCCTCTGTCTTGGTTTGCTCTTGCGCCGCCCAGGCTTCCAACCCCCAGCAGGCGGCATCTCATCGGCGCCGGTGATCATGCCCAGGAGGGACATGACGACCAGGAGATGATCATCGTCACCGATGTTGTCTCAGACGCCAGCAGCAACGGCGACTTCATCATCCATCAGAGCGGCCAACATCTCTTCCTCATTTGAATCCATGCCTTCGGCAAACTGTCGAACACCTCGCGGGCAGGGCGGTTGTGCGGCGAGCTTGGGGCTACCGGCGGGCGTGGAGCCAGGCAGGGAGTGACTATGGGAGGCTCGGGAGGGTTGGGGGAGTCTTCTAGGTGGCTACGGCGGCTCTAGCGGGCTGAACGGGGGGGGGGCAGCGAGGGGTGGTAGCAGCGTCGAGTGGTGGCAGCGGGCAGAAGGGAGGATGGGTGGGTGAGACCGCGGCATGTGGGTGGCTTTCGCATGTGTGTGTCGCCGACAGGGCTGGCTCGCGTTGCTATCAGCTCCATCCTACGCTCCCGCTTGCCTCCTGTGGACTGTGTTCGGCCTGGGAACGCCGGATAACTAAACGGGCCGCGCTGACGTTAAAAAAATATTTAGGGGCGCGGCTGGGCGTCAATTTAGACGCCAGCATACCCAAAGGCCTTTGGGGGGCTTTAGGGACCGGACCAAAGCCCAAAATTCCATGTACGACTGAACAAGATAGCATGTCACCTAGAAGCACCATGCACTTCCCGTAAAAATAAACAACTCCATGAAATGTAGTATGCTATATATACAAATACCTATCGATTTTCATCTTACTTCCGCTAGCTATGTATTTAACTACTGCATGGTTGTATGGTTCTGACAAGGAAAAAACACTGCATGTATGCTTAGAAGAGACATCGACTAAGCGTATGCATGGACTGTTATACTCAGTCAAATCGATTAAAATCCAAACAACGAACCAAATTATTAGTTAACCAAACTACCAGTTAATTAGAAAACCGATATAGTTTCGGTTACTATTTCTTATCACCCGAATTAGTAAAAAAACAAGAAACCAAACCAAAATTTCGGTTAAAACCGAATGTCTAGCCCTACTCGTGTCCATATCGTCATTTGTGACAGGAATATGATTTTCATCCTGGATGCCGAGTCCAAGCAACCACGGCTAGAACACAAGCATGGTCTTCAAAATGATAACTTTGCAAATTTGTCGATCCAAGGTCCAACGAAGGCTAGAGAGTGGATTTCGCCCGTTTTGTGATGTGGTGTTCCATTTTTCCATCCTAACATCGGAACTCCCTAAAGTTGTGCGACCCACGAAGCTATTGTCCTGTGATGGCTGGATTTTATATAGTGTTTTAAGTATAATTTATGTTTATAAAACCAGTCATCTCATGATCCATCTAGTTATTATTATACCTATTACATATGATTACATGTTCCTATCTATACTTTCTTTTAAAGCAAAACCCCACTAACTGCAATTAATATTAGTCTATCTCTACATGCAAGCCATTCACATCATCTACTCTATTAGCCAATCAAATATACATGTCATCCCACTAACATTATTATTATAGCAGTGTTTATTTACATACAAGTTATCCATGTCACATCATCTAATTATCCACATCACCAATTTATATCCATCTAATATACAACAGTTTCATACCAATTAAATTTAGCATCTCGGCTTTATAAAATAAGTACTGAATAATTTTTATAGAAAACTCCATGTTTAATGAATATTATACCACTTTATTTATACAATAGAGGTTCTTAAAAGATACCCGCTGCAACGCGTGGGGTATTCTTCTAGTTCATTTTAATGTGAGTGTTGCACAACTATCAGTTTTATTAGGATCCTATTAGTTTTTCTTGACCTTGGATTATGTTTAGGTGCAACGGAGAATTTTGAACAAAGTAGGGCGAAAGGAGGCAAGAAAATGCAATATGAAGGAGTCACATGCAACAGACTTAGCTAAGGATGGAAATGGGTAGCCTTTAGGGTACTCTCTACCCTCTTTAGTACAAAAAAAATAAACTATATTTTCACATATCACCATTTTTTAGAAAAACTAGTTCATTTGTTTGAACTAGATTAAAATAGAGGGTACTCTAAAGGTTCCAAACTTCATCTCTAGACTTAGCCATACATAGTGTGGAAGAAGTAATGTTTTTCATCAACACAAAATAAAGATCCAAGGTCATGGTGTTGTAACCCTCATCCATACAAAAACAATTAGCCCAAAAACACCTCATCTAAGTCCGTATGAAGAAATGGCATCCAGAATACAAAAAGCATATGCAAGAATAGCGGGCACTAGTACAACCACAATGACCATATCGAATGACTGTACCACCCTTCAATAGGTCTGGAACATCGAACCTCCTTTGTGAAGGGCCGGGAGGCATATTCGAAGGGGAATACTCTAGTACACCACCAACCTCCAGGAGCCTATTTAAGGTGGTGAAATCCTAGCTGCCACATCCAATCCATCTGCACACCTCATCTCCATTAAGTTGTCTCCATCTCCATCACCCACAAGCGGTAGCCCTTCCACCACGCCACCTCATGATCCATCTACATCCACTTCAACCTTGAAGGAAGGCCGGTAGGAAGACACCAAGGAGCTGCCACCGAGGTGCCGCCTATGCAACACCGCCCATATCGTTGACGCCATCATCATCACTGCTGCTCCTTTTTCCTTCCCCATTGTGGTCTCCGTGGTGGGTTATAACATGGCTTGAACCCCTAATGTTATGATTACTTGGGTATTTGTGGATGGTGTGACGATCTAGTATCTATGGTTATGTTTATTCAGCGTGTTGTTCTAATCATGTTATTATCTTAGTGATTGGAGATGGCTGATCAATTTGGTGTAGTTGGAGACATCCAACTCCCTAGGCCACACATGAATTAGATGGGAATTTTGTGAGAATCATTTGACCTCCAAGTGAGATGGCTGATATCTCTTGATACATGCATACATATAGGAGCATGATTGTCCATACAATTTAATGCATTTGGTCCGATCTTTATGATCTTAATGTCTTCCATTGCCACGACAGTGAACATGTAACGGGAAGAGGACAATTGAGTTGTCTTATGCCACCTGGTCAGTTGGGAGACAATGGTATTCGAGGGAGAGACATTTGTCTTTATGATCTTAATGTCTTTAGCATCTAGAGAGTCACTCTTATACACCACTTTGCTTGGGAGTCATAGCATCATCTTTCTCATTGCATTATCTCTTGCTTGTTCACTTCTTTAGTGTTTACTTTCTACTATAGTTTACAAACCTTCTCTTTAATTATTGTTTATGCTAGGAACTTATAGAGTAAGCTATTTCTAAATCACCATTTAGGTGTGAACATGGCTACGCTGACAATATAGTCGCGGTGCTGTGTGGTTTCCATTTCGTGAAGCTTCCAAGAGACGATGTAAACTAGGAGAATATTTTCTCTATCAAGTATTGTACTAACCATGTTGTTGATCCAGGAAAATATAGCCATCATGGTGTCCTATAGAGATAGCCATCATGGCTGCAAGACGGATCTTTGGAGACCCCAAAGACCAGACGGACGTGCAAGGGAGATTGGAGATAGCGATTACGTGAAAAACAAGATGAAAGCCTGACGTGACTAAGAAGGACTCGGATACCATCGACGCCTATAAGTACCCAAGACATTCACCCCAGAAGGACACGCCATAATTAATCGTCCATGTCTTTGCCATTAGCTTTAGTCATAGCTTTAGATTCATCTCTCGCCGGGTATCATTAAAAACTCACCGAGATCATTTTGTAGACACATTGTACGATCTCTCGATCACCTTATGAATAAAGTCTGAGGGATTCCTCCCATTACCCACATATCTTCGGATTTGAGATCCAAACCTCCTGACCCAAACCGTCCACTGAACAAATAAACTCTCTTATGTTCCCTGGAAGTGAGACTGTGGAGGGATCGTGAAAACTATCCTTCACCGGGAGGGGGCGGAGCAGTGCAAGAGGACCGCTCACCAAAGGTCGTGTTGGCATGTGCGTACCTGCAGATGATGGGAAACGGCTCCGGTGACGGCGAGCGGTAGGTGTCCAGCGGCAATGCGAACCGGTGGAGGCTTGGCGGAGAACGGAGGCCGCGGTTCGTCCACCTCCCTGCCGCCCGTCGCTTTGCGCCATCTGAGCGTTCTAGGCACTTCCTCTCCTCATCATAGAGATCACCGCAACATCCTGTGGAGCGATCGCCGTCCCCTCCACCTCCGCTACAGCCCCCTCCCACCCCAAACATCGCGCGGCCGGTGAACATTTCACTGATCTACCACTAACACTTGAGGAATTGCTTGCTGGAGGTTGTGGTGCTGGCGGTGGTGGAGCGGTAGAGCTAGGGTTGGGAGTGACGGTTTTGACTTGTACTTGTTCTCACTGTTGGTATTTCTACCGACCCACCGCTCGATTAAACGGGCCACCGAAAACCATTTTATGGGCCGGCCCAGAGTACAGGCTCCTCTAACACGCTCGCTCATGCGCGGACCTGTAAACTCGCAGAATTTAACAATTCTGGCCTGTTTACAGTACCGTTGGAGTTGCTCTAAGCGAGAGGAACAACGGGGGAGACGAGGGAGCCCCCGGTCGCCTCGCTCGGGTAGGCGACCCGTGGTGGGGACAGGGCGTTGACCATTGATTTCACCACGTGCATCTTATGTTCGTAGAGTAGAGTAGTCAGATTTAACACAGATGCATGTATGTTCATATGACATAGCTACACAGTTCTGAATATTTCAATTGGTGTGATGCGCAAAGCCCCACGGCTGGTACAGAGGCAACCTTCCGACGTTTCCGTTTCTCTATCCCTCCAGCTTTAGCAATTCTCTCTTGAGCTCAAGGTTATCCGAGTTAGTTAGGCTAGAAAATCTCTAGCCCATCCCAAATAACTTAGAGAACTAAAAGACTCCATGTACTTTAACTTTCTATATTTAATCCTCTAAGTTTTGCGCCGTAGAACCAATCCCTAATAATTTAGAGGTCTAAAATTTCTTTTTGCAAATCAAAACATTTCAATAAAAGTATGAATATTACAAACCAAATTAAATGTAATAAAGTAAATTATTCAATATTACAAACCAAATTAAATCTAATAAAGTAAATTATTCAATATTACAAACCAAATTAATATATGTGATAAATCAAATTGTTTGAAATCAAATAAATGAAAACAAACATAACTAATTGTCATGGATAGACTAGTGATGCTCAACAAGATCAGCTTGTAGCTGATTATGTGCCTCCCTATTCTCGATGTTTCCGTGCATTTTGAGGAACTGGTTGATCATGTTTGCATCATGCTCAGGAACAACATGGTCTCTATTTGACATGTACCTATAATTCTCTTGCATGTCTCTCTCATCTTGAATGATCATGTTATGCAAAATGATGCAACTTGTCATTACCTGCCATAGGACCTGCGGTTTCCAATGATCAACAAGTCCACGAACAATGGCAAAGCTCTTTTGGAGCACACCGAAAGCTCTCTCCACATCTTTTCTTGTTTCCTCTTTCTCTATTGTGAAGTGTGATCTCTTCGGGTTATTACAAAGATGTTATAGGATTGTCTTCACAAATATAGACCATGGAGGATAGATTCCATCAGCAAGGTAGTAACCCATTGAGTACTTACACCCTTCGATCTCATAGTTGCAAGGAGGAGCTTCATTCTTGACAAGCCTTAAGAATGTACAGGCAATCCAAAGAATGAATGTCATCACTAGTACAAACGCGTTACTTAGAGACGTCAATTTCTCATGGGCCTCAGCCGGTTTCTCGTTCCGGCTCAGGCGCATAGCTTCTAAGAGCACACCACCTGAGCCAGTTTTTTTGCGGCTCTAAGATATGAGACCTCAGACGGTGCAAAAAGGAAAACACCTCTAACATGTACGAGCTAGAGACAGCCAGTATCTCTGACCACGTTCAAGAACTCTACAACCTCAAACGGTCTATATTAGGGATCGTCTCCAATAGTCAGGCGACCTGAGTCGGTTATTATGATGAGCTGCCTCCATAAGTCTCAAACTTGAGACAGCTCGATGTTTCATCTATCTCTAATAAATTTCCTCTTCGGGACTGGTTATTATAGTATCCGCCTCTACAATCTAAGACGGAGTTAACCTACAACTGTCTCTTAGAATTTCCCGGGGGTGTCGGCCTTTTTCCCCAACAGTCTCTAGGTTCACTTCGCACCAAGACGACATTTTTAAGCAAACGCCTCTAGTGTTTCATACATATATTAGGCAGCTTTCGGCTACTATTTACCAGCGACAATAATATCCTGATGGTCCGGAATAATCCGAAATGCAACTGGAATACAAATATTATATTATTGTCAAGAGAAGTCTCAAGAACCCTGACATAGCTAATATGTCACACAAATCAAAGTACACCATAGTACATACCACAAATCAATGTAAACACTAGCATTGACATAGCTAGCAAGGCATGGCAAGTATTACAGTTTCAAGAACCCTGGCATTAATCGACTATATATAGTATAACAATGTTTGACATGCTTGCTCTCAGAAGGATTCAGCGTGGAACTCTCCATCGCCTTTCAACACTTGTTGAGCAAGAAATTCAGCAAGCTCCGCGTGGATCATTTTTAGCTTGGCTATCGACAGTATCATCTCTTCAATTTGTGGACAGTATGTAAATTAAATCATGATCAAAACCGGTACCAATAAGAAGAATATTTCAATAAAACAAAAAAGATAATGTTTGTATACCAATTGTTCTGGTCTAGGATCAACCAGGTTGGCCATTATGATGCTCATATGTTGAAAAACATAGTAGCTGCAAAGATGCATCGATGGAGGCTGCCGGTGGCACTGAAACAGAGCATATGTGGAAATGACCATATTACCTAGACAATATATTTAACATGCATGCATATATATATATATATATATATATGTGTGTACAAGTTCTGGTAGAAACTAACCGGTTGATCCATGTGATTGGTTAGCTCTCTATAGGTCATCCTTGCATTTGCTTCTTTCGAACGAACTACTTTAAACGATCTAAAAGCAGGAAGACAAAAAAAGTATATCATTACGAAACTAGGATGTATATCACTTTTATTATGCAGATAAAAGTATTAAATCACCTATTAATAAGCCTTTGTACATCATCATAATCTGCATTCTTTTTATTATGATAAGAATCGAGATAATAGACATGGCCATCCAGAAGTGAAATAGCGATAAGAATCTAGTGTAAACTAAATGTTGAAGCAATTATTAGTTGGGTGAAACCATGCAAATTCGTAAATGAGGACGTGGTAGTAATTAAGATAGCTTACTCTTTATGAAAAGGCCATAGAATTAGTTCCTGATCTTTGCTCTTCTCCAACACGTTGGTGATGTAATCCTCGACATTCCTTTTGTTATGGTCTATGCACGCTTGCGAAGAAATGGCGGGGTCGACGAACAATATTTTATGCTTATAGGTCCCGGCTCTCACAAATAATAACCTACATACAAACACACATATATATGAACAAATTTAAAACTATATAGATAGCTGGTATCTAGAACCATGCATGTATAGATATATATAATGACGCATTGACCGTTAAATACTCACAATTACACTCATCTCATTGTGTAGATGTCGAAGTTGTCCATATTCATAGCCAGGTACAAGTCCTTCCAACGCACGGGGAAATTGGAAGCATCACTGCTGCTGTCATGATGGTGAAAGGTTTCAGCAGGTAAGCGACCGAATATTCCAATTTCTTGCATGCTCTTTGGCTTCTTTAAATTATCCACATAGTGCTTGTGCAAGAATGCAATGTCTTTGTCAAGCTCAGCCTCAATATTACTAACATCACCTTTTATTACTTTTCCCCTAGGATTATAAAACATCTCGTGTATCTGGGCCTCCCCCACCTTACCCCCCCCCCTTAAAGAATGATTGCATCTGCTCGGTGTCCATTTGACTAAGGTCCGCACCAACAAGATTAGCCGGCGACTGTTCCTTGGTCTTTGCATTTTTATAGCAGTCCTGGCATTATTTTTGATCTTGCCCGTGGTAGCTTTGGTTTTCACAGGAGCTTGAGGATGCCCTGTGGGCTTGGAATGTGCATTTGAGCGCGTGATACTAGCTGGAGCTGGTGGCACCCCTTGGTAGCCAAAATAGTCGTGGTGTCTTCAGCATTGGGCACAGTACTAGGGTCTTTTATGGCAGCTGCAGGCACTAGTTTCTCTGCTATCTTCCGGGCTGCTGGGCACTTGTGACAGCAATGCCTTATTCGTTGGAGTGATTGGCATGTCAACCCTGGTCATGGTGGTCACACTGGTGGGGCTGCCTCTTTAGTTTCTTTAGCCTTGGGCATACTAGCCGGGGTATCGACAGTGGCCATTACTGTTTGTGATATAATATCCTGGGGAGCGTCATATTCCAGCGGGGTGGCATATTTGGAGGGGGCATATTCTAGAGACCGGGCATCGGCGTATTGGGGGCAACTTCTTTTCTGGGGGTGGCGCTTCTTGTGAGGAGTGCCCCGTATTTGTTGGAGCTAGCACAACAACACTGATTGAGGTCTTGGTAGGCACACTCGCGAGCGGGGTACCGATCGCTTCAGTTTCTAGATCATTATCACCTTGAAAAACCGGTGCTTCCTTGATACTAGGAGTTAGTGTTGTCGGTGAGAGGTGTGTCGAGGCCATGATAGTTGGCTTCTCAAGAAGGATATCTTTCTTTGGCCACTAGACGAAGGTGCCCTTCGCCTCAATCAGATTCATGATTTCTTCATTGGGAGGGACCGACAAAGCGATCTCATTGCACCCCTGTTGGACATCATCGATGTTGACCCTAGCAAAATTGTCGCGAAGAGGACAGTTGTGTACCATCTGCCCTTTGGTTGGTGGATGCACTAGCTCCCAAGCAGCCGGCTCGGGTCGATCCAAGCCAACTTTCCTCGCTAGTAGCTGGCAAACGGTGGCTACCTATAAAAAAGGATTAGATCAACTAGCATGCCATATAACAATGCATAATTCATTTGATGTAATACATGCTTTGCATTATTAATGGGTTTAATTACCTCTATGTGATCACAAGGATAGCTGATCACGTCAGCGTTCGTAGCAGAACCGATGACGAGTTGGAAAGAAGCACAATTGGTCGGAACTGAAGGAGGCTGCGAGACAAGCGATGGTGGAATGGGATGACCCGTCAACGCCAATTCCATTCTTACCTCTGCAAGTATTTCAGCTTCCATTTTCTCTCGCATCTCTTTTTCATAAAGCTCCTTCTTAGCTTTTTTGCAAGCACGCTTGTCCTCAAACTTCCAACCGCGTCCTATTTTCCACGGGGCAATGGAACTTACCCCCCTCGTGCGACCATGGTGCTCTGGGCCCAACACCGCCACGAGGACATCTCCCTTGAAGACGTATGCTTCCTTCTCAGCATCCTTCTTTGCCTATAAAACAAATTAATGAAGCCTTTAGACCAAAGGGTGAATTTTTTGATGAAATAATCATTAATTCTAGCTAACATGTGAAGCCTCACCAATTTTCCATATGATCCGATGTCTTCAGTCCTAACTAAATTTGGCACACCGCCCATTTTTTTGTCACATTAATCCCTTGCTCTAGTCCATTCTCTTGCCCTCTTGTCTCTAATATCTCCAAATGGTTTCGGCTGTCCGGATGCCTCTGCCTCTAAATCCTATAGTTCCCATTTAGGACATGCCCGCATACCCAGTAGTCCCCATTTTGTGGTGGTTCTTGAATAATACGGCGAGCTCTCTTGCTTTTTGACTCTTTCTTTTAAACTCTGCAAAAATTTTCTGCACCACAAACTCATCCCAAGCCTCTTGGGTGATCTGTGGGTACAAATCAAGGGGGTATTGCTTGTATCCACAAACTCCGTCACGAGCCTGGACTTCCATTGCTTCTAGGCCTTGCATGCGAGCATTATAGCCGATCGCTCAACATGCGCCAAATCCTTCGGTCGGGTGTTGAAATACTTGAGAATATCTGGCTTGACGTTATCACGAGCGGCCTTCAATAATTTCCTCCATCCCGTAGTGGTGATGGGCACTCGTTCTCGTGCCACAACCCCACAAATCCTCGAGAACTTTTTTCTTGCACTATCCGGCTTCAACGGAACACCATTTTTCTGATTGATTTGTGTCACGGTGAACTTACACTCCGATTTACTTGATTTCCCATGGATGTCACCTTTTCGATTGTTTACCTTCTGGTTCGTGTAGATATCGACAGAAGTAGGTCAGGGACACTCCTGCTTATGTAGAAAATCAATATAGGTATGAGATAACACACAAAATAATAGTATACTAACTAAAAATGCACTTCATTGTGTAAGAATTATATTAGGCGCTCTTAGTACTTGGGACTGATGTCTACGCACTTCTATTCTTGTAGACAGTTGTTGGGCCTCCAAGTGCAGAGGTTTGTAGAACAGCAGCAAGTTTTACCTTAAGTGGATTACCCAAGATTTATCGAACTCAGGGAGGAAGTGGTCAAAGGTATCCCCTCTCAAGCAACCCTGCAATCAAGATACAAGAAGTCTCTTGTGTCCCCAACACACCCAATACACTTGTCAGGTGTATAGGTGCACTAGTTCGGCGAAGAGATAGTGAAATACAAGTGGTATAGATAATTATAAGTGGTAACGATGCCAGAAAATAGCTTGCTGATGTGTGGTTGGCATGGGAAAAGACTAAAGGCAAACTGAAATAAAGATAGAAGCAAGCAAACATGTAATAGATCTAATCGCAAACGGTGTTTCAATGTTTAGAAACAAAGCCTAGGGATCATACTTTCACTAGTGAACACTCTCATATAAATATCTTCTCTTTATGATACTAGTCTTAACTACTCTTCGGTTGGACACTCTAATCGATGGTAGGGCTATAACAGCACACCTCAAAGTTCATCTTTCCCATCTAGAAAACCCCACACTGTCACCTTGAGTACTAGATGGTTCAAACAAATACCACAATTTCATAAAGACATCTAACTCCAAATATAACTCATAACAAGTATTTGTAATCTCTAGCCTAAGTGCCACCATGGTGTGCACGCTGTCACTTTCACACACATGGGGAGAGCAGAGATCTATTAAAGCACTTGAGTAGCAAGGTAGATCTATAGATTACAAGCTCATGATCTCAATAAGATCATGCATAGAGAGAGATGAACACATAGCTACCGGTAGAACCCTTAGCCTCGAGAGAGAACTACTCCCTCCTCATCATGGGAATCAGCAATGGTGATGGAGATGGTGGTGGAGATCGAAAGAGATGGCTCCGGGGGCACTTTCCCGTCCCGGCAGGGTGCCGGAACAGAGACTTTCTGTCCTCCGAATCTCCACTTCGGTGGCGGCGGTGCTGCAGAACTTTTCGTGGATTTCTGATTGACGATCTAGGGTTTTTGCCTCGGGGGAGATATATAGGCGAAAGAGGCAAGGTCGGTGGCCGGCCAGGGGGCCCACACCATGCCTGGCGCGACCAAGGGGGACCCGTGCCTAGGGGTGGTGTGGCCACCCTGTGGCCCCTCTCCGTCTCGTATTCTGGCTCCGTGAGTCTCCGGAAAAAATAGGCATATTGGCTTTTGTCCTGTCCAATTCCGAGAATATTCATTTTCTGACTTTCTGGAACCAAAAATAGCAAAAAACAGGCAACTGGCACTATGGCTCTTGTTAATAGGTTAGTCCAAGAAATCATATGAAAAGTACTCCAAAGTGTGGACAAAACACAAGAAAGTAGATAAAACCAAGCATGGAATATCAAAAATTATAGATACATTTGCAATGTATCAACATCCCCAAGCATAACTCCTGCTCGTCCTCGAGTAGGTAAGTGATAAAAAGAAAGAATAATTTTTGAGGTGACATGCACCATCATAAACTTGATCAAAGTATTTGTAAAACATTCGAAGCTGGGATTATAGTACTTCAATCATAACATGAAAGACAAAGTTCTAGCAATAAGACAAAGAAACTATGATGCAACATGAAAAGGCACAAACAAAAGATTCATGAATAACAATGCTTTGCAAGACGTTTGTTTGTTTCACATAAAGAAAACATAGCATAGTGGCATTCAGCTTGTCCCTCATAGAGTAGCAAATATAAATGCATAGGACACCTTAAAAGTTCATAAGAGTGACTAGATACAAATAGTTTAAAACAAGCAATATCAAGGTATGCATCAATCAACTAGTCTTGGGACAATGCACATAGAACTAAGAATGGCCACTATGCTCTCAAAGTAGGTGCATAAAGGTAGAAGGTGGAGACTCAATATATAATGATGGAAGAAAGGCCTTCATAGAAGGAAGTAGGGATTCAGGTTTCATAAAGAGCTTCCAAAAATTATGGTACTTATTAGCTTTCAGCTCTCATTGCCCCTATCATAAGCATCTTGAAGTGATTAAGGTTAAAGTGAACAAACTATGGTGTATATGCTTGACGAAGTATAAGTTGGAAATCTCATGTCCCTTGAATACGAGGGCCGCTCCTCATGCTACTCAAGTTTAGTCACCGGTAAGTTCTTGTCATCGTAAGTACATGTGTATCATAGAGAACTGCCAACGGGGTACCCCTTGCCCGATGATACGGAAGAATCCCCATATCAAAATGACAAGGCAAGCAGACAACAAGCATCTCAGCAATCTTCTTATTTACCATGGGAAAATGGTGCTTTTTCTCTCTTTCCTCTTTTCATATATCTCTTTTTTTTCTCTTTTTCTCTTTTTTCTCAATATCTGACTCTTTTTTTATAAGAAGAATGCTTCCTAGATAGCTCATTATGGTTACGCTGCAGGTTTCCACCATGTTAGCATGGATTAGACCAGCGGCCCAGGTGTTTCTCTAACACACATACATAACTCCATGGACTTACAAGCTCCCCTTTCATTTCACACCGACGACATCCATAGACAAAATAGCATGATATCAACTAGGTACAAAGTACAAGTGCAATTAGCGTTCCCCATGACAACATGGTTCTTCTAATCCCCAACAAATAAGTGCAAGCATATACAACATAGATGACACAATGGTTCAAGTTTATTAAGGGCAAGAAAAGTAAAGTGTGCCATCAAGTTCATGAGAGCTTTAATCACTAGTTTTCTCATAACAAGTTTAATTCGGAAGGTAGATAAAAACATGAATATACTTGGAATAGCATATGCTAGTAGATAGGTATGGTGGACTCTTCGGAATAACTTGGTTTTAGGAATTGGATGCATGAGTGGAACTCATACTTGGTTGTGGAGGCTAGCAAAAGACTGGGAGCGACCAACTAAGAGAGCAATAATGGCCATAATCATGCAGAGCGACAAAACATCATTCATTAAAGCATAAAGTGATATTACAAGTCGTAAACTAAAGGATCATAGAGTCTATGGTGACTTGGTATAGTCTTAACATGGTGTGAGCATGCGCCAAGTCAACCCAAATAAAGCATCAAAGGAGAATACCACAATACTATGCTTTAATATGCTAAAACAACGCATGATTCTTCAAAGGCACATTAAGCAATCTCAATTGTTTATAACAAGTCATGCTACAGCAAAGAATACTAAGCATAAAGCCAAATCAATATTGAGTATGGCATGACAAAGCATAGGCCACAGTCAAAAACAAGCTCTCTTTACCACTTAAGCATGAACTTTCCTACTCTTTTCTAATCCAAACCAAACTATTTGAAAACCAATGTATGAAAGAGGGGGTCCAACCAATTTATTCAGCAAACTAAGCAAACAAATCAAGCAAAAAACCAAAATGAAAACGAAAAAGAAGACGCTCCAAGAACAACACAACTGTGCATGAAACAATAAAAATGAAGCGTTTGGAAGAAACCTGGGATTTTTATTGATGAAGAAGGGGATGCCTTGGGCATCCCCAAGCTTTGACGCTTGTACTTCTTGGATATTTCTTGGGGTGACATGCGTGGCATGCCCAATCTTGAGCTTTAGTCCATCCTTCATCTCATTACTCATTCCTTCCATACACCTGAATTTTTTCCTTCATACAAAACATTACACAATCTTTATTAGCAACATTAGTGCACTCAAGATAATAGGTCTTTAGGTTTAGTTACAACACCAATAAAACTTTCATTAGAACACTAGCTACTGTAGAACTTCCCTCAAATAGCTCAATTCCTGAAAAGAACTCAAAAAAGAACCAACAAGAAGCAAATGCAAATAATGACAGAAATCTGTCAAAACAGACCAGCAGGTAAATACGAATTTTTTCAAAGACCTTCTGTTGCTCAAATCAAAAAGTGTTGAACTAACGAAAGTTAGATAACAACCTGGGGCAGAAGTACAAAAATTCACGCCTCAAAAGGACGTACAGTGATTTTACACGAATTTTTACGGTGAAGAACAGAAATCTGTTTCGGGACATGAACTTTCCCAAGCATTACTTCTCTCTCATTAGAGGTTACTCTTGGCACAAAAAGCAAATAAAAGGATAAGGAGCGGTTATTACTGAAGTAATAACTTCCAAGACTCATCTAAAACTTTTGGGTTATCTCCCAATAAGTACTTTTCTTTAACGCCTTTAACTTAGGCATGATAGTTTGAGAAGATGCTCACATAAGAAATATGAATTTAAGTAAAAGAGAGCATCAAGAAGCAAATTCAAAGCACATTTAAGTCTAACCCACTTCCTATGCATAGGAATCTTGTAAAGAAACAAGTCATGAAAGCACAAAGCAACAATCGTAGGAAAGCAAAACAAGTGCAACTTCAAGATTTTCAACATAAAGAGGGGAAACCTAATATTATTGAGATGCATAAAACCATATTTCCCTCTCTCATAATAACTTTTAGTAGCATCATGAATAAAATTAACAATACAACTATCACATAAAACATTCTTATCATGAGCCACATGCATAAAAGAATTAATACTCTCCACATAATCATAGTCATTCTTATTAATCCTAGTGGGAGCAAATTCAACAAAATAGCTATCATTATTATTCTCATCACCATAATCATCAAATATAGGAGGCATATTGTAGTCATAATTAATTTCCTCCTCAATAGTAGGTGGACTGAAAATATCATATTCATCATTGTAATCATCATATATTGGAGGTATAGTATCATCAAAGTAAACTTTCTCCTCCATGCTTGGGGGACTAAAAAGATCATTCTCATCAAAACCAGCTTCCCCAAGCTTAGACTTTTCCATAGCATTAGCAATAATGGTGTTCAAAGAATTCATACTAATAACATTGCTATTAGCACGCAAATAAAGTTCCATAGGTTTTTTAATTTTCTCTTCAAACACTTCTTGTCCTAACTCAAGATAAATACTATAAAGCTCTCTAATTTTTTGTTGTTTTCCATTAAGCCTAACTAGTGAAAATAAAAACAAGAAACAAAAAGACAAAATTGCAGAATCTAAAGGAAATAACTTCGAGCACTCACACACCAGCAACAGTGCTAGAAGATAGCTTAGTATCTAGAAGATGTGAGTACCTTTTACCTTACCTCCCCGGCAACGGCGCCAGAAAATAGCTTGATGTCTACGCACTTCTATTCTTGTAGACAGTTGTTGGGCCTCCAAGTGCAGAGGTTTGTAGAATAGCAGCAAGTTTTCCCTTAACTGGATCACCCAAGGTTTATCGAATTCGGGAAGGAAGTGGTCAAAGGTATCTCCTCTCAAGCAACCCTGCAATCAAGATACAAGAAGTCTCTTGTGTCCCCAACACACCCAATACACTTGTCAGGTGTATAGGTGCACTAGTTTAGCGAGGAGATAGTGAAATATAAGTGGTATAGATAATTATAAGTGGTAACGGTGCCAGAAAATAGCTTGCTGGCGTGTGGTTGACGTGGGAAAAGACTAAAGGCAAACTGAAATAAAGATAGAAGCAAGCAAACACGTAATAGATCTAATCGCAAACGGTGTTTCAATGTTTAGAAACAAGGCCTAGGGATCATACTTTCACTAGTGAACACTCTCATATAAATATCTTCTCTTTATGATACTACTCTCCGGTTGGACACTCTAATCGATGGTAGGGCTATAACAACACACTTCAAAGTTCATCTTTCCCATCTAGAAAACCCCACACTGTCACCTTGAGTACTAGATGGTTCAAACAAACACCACAATTTTATAAAGACATCCAACTCCAAATATAACTCATAACAAGTATTTGTAATCTCTAGCCTAAGTGCCACCATGGTGTGCACGCTGTCACTTTCACACACATGGGGAGAGCAGAGATCTATTAAAGCACTTGAGTAGCAAGGTAGATCTATAGATTACAAGCTCATGATCTCAATAAGATCATGCATAGAGAGAGATGAACACATATGTCGTCGGATTGATGACAAGCACGCCATGAGGGGGTCCTCGGGGCGTGCGTAAGAGAGGGGTGTGAGACGTACCGTGTTCCGGGATGGTGAGCACACAAGTTTACCCAGGTTCGAATCCGCCGGCTTTTGACGGACCCTACTCCTGCTAGAAATCCAGTAATACGGCAGAGCCGGAATATGGGTTACAAGGGTTTCGCCTGTGCGAGTTGAGATTGTAGACTATTGTGGTGTTACCCTAAAGGCTCTCCCTAGGACGGCTTATATAGATATCCGACCTAGGGTTTACAGGAGAGATCTATCTGGCTACGACTAAGAGTCGGTTACAGAGTACATCTTGAACTACAAGTAACACTATGGGCCTAAGTCGGTAAGTCTTCTGTGCCTTCCCGTAGCCGGATTGGACTCAGTCTTCTCTCCCTGACTGGGCCTCCCGTGAAGCAAAGCTCTAACCCGAAGTAGGCCACCCTGGTCAGTGAGGAACTATGAGGATACCTGGAAAGTATATCCCCAACAGCAGCCCCCGAAGGCCTCCAAGATCTAAAGTCGGATTCATCATCGTCTAGCTTGATCTTCGGCTTGTAGAATCTTGAAGGGTTCCTGAAACTTCACAATAAAAAATACGATCCGGGTCTTAAAAATAAGTCGGACCTATCAACAGGTTACTCAGATTTTCTAGATTGATTTCAAACTAAGCCGGAATTTGGTCTCTAACGCCACCTGACACAAGTCATGGTCAAGTCACGTCACCTGACAGACATCCTGTCAGCACGACCGTTGGTGGGTTCTCGGTTCGTGGAACCAAGGCGCCGTTTCAATGCATACACGGAGATCGAGGCGACGTAATCATCGTGTGGGTCCTTCCCAGTTCCTTCCACGATGCGTGGTGGTTACACTGTAGCATTTGCACGAATCTTGGCGCGGTTAGGTGGATATAAGGGGTGAGGATCCTTCTCCTCTTCTCTTCACATGTCCTTTGCCTTTTCCTCTCCTCCCAATCTCCCCCGCGTGCACAGAGCTCCTCTGCTTTCCCCCAAAAAAACTCCCAGCAACGCCCATCCTAGGTTAACTGCTCGCCAGAGAAATGGCTTCTTCTTCCTCTTCCGGCTTGGCGGCAGCAGCGGCGGAGAAGGAAAGCTTCCGCGGGGTCTAGATCCCCTCCGTACTTGACGATGAGAAGCTCCAGAACGTGGAGACAGAAGGGCTCCTCCGCGCCGGCGACTAGTAGAGCGACTTCGAGGAAACCGTCCCTAACCCGCGCGCTAACGAGCGGGTCCACTTCGGCACCCACCTCGACAGAGGTTTGTCATTCCCTCCCTCGGAGTTCTTCTCCGAGGTGATTGACCATTTTGGTGTCCAACTCCACCATCTTCCTCCCAACTCTCTACTAGAGATGAGTGCTTACGCTTCTTTGTGTGAGGGCTTTCTCGACATTAGGCCGAGTTTGACCTTATTCCGGTACTATTTTCATTTTCGGAGAAACTCTATCACTGCCGGTGTTCCTTACATCACCGGTACTATTAGTTTTTCACTTAGACGCGAGCGTGCATATCCCAAAATCCTAGCTAGTGACTCGGTCAAACAATGGCCAGCCACATTCTTTTATCATAAGGATATTCCGGCTCCCGGCAAAGCCACTGCTTTGCCGGCTTTCATCGACAGAGCTGCCACGGCCCAACCGTCTTGGGACGAGGCTCCTCTGGCTCTCACTGACGATCTGATCCTCGCTAAGAGGCGGATCGAATACTTGATCAAACACAAAGGACTGAAGGGATCCGACTTGGTCCAATGCTGGGTGTCACGTCGGATCCAGCCCCTTCAGTACCATGGAAACTGACTGATGCACTCCATCACGTCATCCAAGAAAGACTCCCTCCACATCAGCCCCAAAGCCTAAACCACACAGGGCTATATAAGCCAGATCAAGTGGCTGATCAGGGAGCAGATCGAGAGGAGGATCCCAGAGGTTTCTCTAGATATGCATACGGCGGAAAGCCCTGTAGTGCCGGTAAGCTTTTATCAGTACACCTTTTTATGTGTTTCAATCTTTGAGTTACATCGCAATACTGATATGTTTTCTTCTTTTCAGCTTGCTGACCTCCTTGAGTCGGAATTCGCTCCGCTCGAAGGATATCCTCCAGAGTTTTCTCAGGAGACAGAAGTGGTACCATTGCCGGATTCTGCGCTCAAGAAGTGCAAAGCTCCAACAGTGGTTGTTGGCACAAAGGAGGTGCCCGTCGGGAAGAGGTAACTTTCAATCACAACTTCTGCCTTTGTACTTTATCCAAATTCTCTTCTGAGATGTAATGTTTCCGACTTTATCACATTCTCAGAGCTAAACATCGCATCAAGGGAAAGGGGAAGGTAACTTCTTCGAAGCCCCTGCGACAGACAAAGCTTATAATAGCTTCTCCTGCCGTGGCTCCTCCGACTCCTGCCCCTCAACCTTCCGCAATGCCGGTGATCATCCCTTCTCTGCCCGTCGTAGAAGATCCGACTCCTTCAACGGAGCCTGTGATCCTTGAATCGCAAACTAACGTCACCATGTGTGAGTCAGGTTTAGATAAGGGTGAACCCTCTTTGGGTAATGATCCCTCGGCAGAAACTTTTGCCGAAAACCTTATCAGTAATCCGGGACTTGCCAAGTTTGGCCTATCCCGGAAATCTGCTGAAGAGATCCAGCGGCTAGCCAGGCAATGCCTAGAGAAAAGAAACTTATCTGCCGAAGAAGAAGCACCAGAGGCAGAGGACATCAAGCACTCTGACCTTCTTGAACAAGTGCGTCTTTGCAACGAGAGGATACAGACCGGTGAGCTTCCAACAGCTCCAGTGATCCCCCTGACTTTCGCTGAGAAGGTTGCTGCTGAAGTGAATGCGAGTTTGGATAAACTGACTCGCGAACAATATGTAAGTCGGAATTCTAACTCCTGTTTTTCCTTTATTTCATATCATATCCTCTAGCCCCCAAGCATGAAGTAGGATAAATAATCCGGGTTTATGCTTCCTTAGGATGCCAAAGAACGAACTAGTGTAGCCCCCAAGGCTCGTGCTGATATTAGTAAAAATATTAGCCCGAGTCTTTAGTAGCTTTCTAACTTTGGGTATTCTGACTTACAGAAAGTATATTCCCATAACCAGGATTTGTTGAAGAATGTATGTGATAAGCAGAGAGAGATCAGAGCTCTCCGACTTAAAAATGCTGAGCTTAAAGTTGCCAAGATTGAGGCCGGAGGTAAACATTCCGAGACTCAAACTTTGTCTTTGCGTTTTCATAGTCGAATTTTTTCGCTGAACTGTTGTTCTTTTTGACTTATAGCACTGGTGAAACAATCATGTGCCATGATTGAAGAGGCAGAGAACCTCAAAACTTTGGTGGTGGAGAACAAGGAGCTTTGCCGAGAGCTGGATAAGCTCAAGGCGGATCATGAGAAGAGCATAGCTCAAGTTCTCGAGTCCTCCTCCATGGCTACTGATGAGCATGATCGCAAGATTGCTGCTCAAGATCAAAAAATCTCGGACCTCAATAATGAGCTTAGCAGAGAGAGGGACCTTTCCAAGGCGCTCCGGGCTAAACTCCAGAGTCTTCGGGAAGAGAAGACCAAAATTGACGATGTCATTTTCGGTACGTTCCATCTGTCTGACTTTTCCGCTTTCTTCGACTTCTTTCAATGTCGGATTTTCTTAACTTGTTTTGTGTATAGGCCCTCTGAACTTGACGGACTCTTCCTCCACTGAACCCTGCACTCACTGGCTTACCCAAGTCGGTGACCTGCTTCATGACTTCCTCCAATCCCTTGAGGACATCGGCGAAGCTCTCAAGATTCCGGACATGCACAACATGTCGGATTTTCAGGTGTGGGACAAGGAAAAGGAGATGCCGCAACTTGTCCAGGATTGGAATATGTCCTACACACGGACTGTGGCGCAGAATGCTCTTACCATGGTCATGAGCCACCATGGAAACATGGAAATATGGCAAGTGACCAGAGGGTACTGCAAAGTAGATGAAGACGGCCAGGTGCAGGATCTTCAAGCCATCATGCATTCCTGTGCTGGATATGGGTGTCACGTGGCTGATTTGACCAGCTACGAAACTCCTTTCTTCACTCGCGTGGACACTCCGCCTCCGCCTCCAGAAGAATCAGTAGAAGTTTTCGACGATGACCACACCATTTCGGATGTGGACATCTCGGAACGATACCAAGGCGGTGTATCCAGCGAGCCGGCAGCTCCTTCCTCTCCTGTATCATAGATTAACAGAAATATTTGTGTTATTATGAAAAACATGATGGGCCTGTAAATATGCAGTACTATAATTTTGCTAGTGCTAAGCTTTTGATCTATTCAGCACTTTTGGCTTTAAATTTTCGTGTGCCTGAAATATAAGCACTTGTATTTTTTCGTCTATACTTATCGTTTATCTGGCTTTCCGCCTCGTCCCTTTCGTGAGCCGGCCAAACCTTCTGCCGGAAACTTTGCCGAGCAACGGAGCTCAATTGCTAAACCAGTTTAAACTCGGAAACAAAGCCGGCTTCCAGTACCAACAATTCACTACTCTAAAAATGCCCGCATCCAGCAATCAGACAAATAACCAAAGTAAAGACTTAGAAACTTTAGAGTTATACCCGAGGGTAGCAGTTTTAGAATCGGAAATCTAAACCAGAACGAACATGAGCATAAAGTACTTTCAAGCATTCTGGGATTTTCGACTATGACATGATCATTCAGAAATAAGATGGTAAAAACTTCTCAGAAAAACTTGAGGCAACAAAAACTTTTATTTCTCACAGAACATGTACATATATATGATTACAAAGAAGGATAAACTAAGAGTAAAAGGGACGTAGCTGAGCAATATTCCACGGTCTGTCTAACTCATCCGGATTTGTACTGCCTCTAGCTCTCTTTCTCTTCTTAGCAGCAGGTCTTTCTTTGACTGGCCTCATGTCAGTTAAGTAATATGAACCATTGTGCAATACTCGACTAGCTAAAAAGGGCCCTTCCCATACTGGGTAAAGTTTATGCTTTCTTTGTTGCACAAGCCAGAGAACCAAATCGCCTTTATTGAAAGATCTGTTTCTGACTCTCTGGCTATGATACTTGTGTAACTTCTGCTGATAGGCTATTGATCTCATTTCAGCAACAACGCGAACTTCTTCGACTAAGTCGAGATCATTTTGTCGAGAAATCTCGGCATCCTCTTCAATATACGCGGACACTCTAGGAGAAGTGTGAATTAAATCACTAGGAAGAACTGCTTCTGCACCATATACCAAGAAGAAAGGTGTGTATCCGGTTGACCTATTCGGAGTCATTCATAAACTCCATATTACAGAGGGTAATTCCTCTGCCCAAGCCCGCGCAGCACGTCGTAGTGGTGCCTCGAGTCTCAATTTTAGGCCTTGTAGGATTAAACCATTTGCTCTTTCAACTTGTCTGTTAGCCTATGGATGTGCGACTGACACAATGTCAAGCCGGATATTTTGCTCATTGCAGAACTCGGCCAATTCTCCCATAGAAAAGTTACTCCCGTTGTCCGTGATAATGCTATGTAGATAACCATACCGGATTATAACATCCTCGACAAATCTTTTGGCTGTTGCTCCATCACAACTAGTGACAGGTTTAGCCTCAATCCATTTGGTGAATTTATCCACCATCACTAAGAGGTGAGTAAATCCACTTGGAGCCCGTTTAAATGGTCCTACCATATCAAGCCCCTAGACCGCAAAAGGCCATGTTATGGGTATTGTTCGCAGCTGATCAGCCAGAACAAGAGCTTGTTTGGCGTACTTTTGGCAGCCTTTGCACGTCTTGACTAACCGTTCGGCATCTGCCTGAGCTGTAAGCCAGAAAAATCCGTGTCTAAAACCTTTTGCCACCAAAGATTTGGCTGCAGCGTGGTGTCCACACTCGCCTTCGTGGATTTCCCTTAAGATTTCCACTCCATCTTCCGGAGACACATAGCGCTGAAAAACCCTAGAGATACTCCGCTTATAGAGCTCACCTTTAACTATAGTGTAGGCTTTCGCTCGTCGGATAATCTGCCGGCTCAGAACCTCATCTTCGGGTAATTTGCCATCTACCAAATAATCGAGGTAGGGTTGAGTCCAGTTGGGAATTACAGCCAGAACTGCTATCAAAGGTGAGTCGGATTTGGTCGGATATTCCTCATCTACTCCCTTTATCGAGGGAACTTTGAGGTGCTCTAAAAAGCGTCATCCGGGACCTCTTTCCACGCAGAACCTATCCGAGATAGTGCGTCTGCTTCCTCATTTTCTGCTCGAGGGATGTGTTGAACCTCAAACCCTTCGATCGATTTAGATAGATCATCCACGACAGCTTTATACGCTGCCATGTGCTTATTTGCATTACAAATATCCGACATTTGCTGAGCAACAAGATCCGAATCTCCGTAACACATCAAACGTCGGATGCCAATATCCTTAGCAATCCGGATTCCATGCAGCAGTGCTTCATACTCGGCAATATTGTTTGTCGCTGTGAAGTGGATCTGCAGCACGTATAGAAGTTTATATCCTTGGGGTGATTTGAGAACCACGCCAACCCTCGAGCCCCCGCGAGCCTTAGACCCATCAAAATAGAAGGTCCAATATTCCGACTTAGGGAGGATCATGTTCTCCTTCGTCTCTGTCCAATCAGCGACAAAGTCAGCAAGGATCTGGGATTTGATTGTTGTCCGAGGTTTATACTCAATATCAAAAGCTAAAAGCTCTATGCCCCATTTGGCAACGCGTCCTGTGGTGTCACTATTGTTGATTATGTCTCTCATGGGAGCTGTGCTCACCACGGTAATTGGATGCTCCTGAAAATAATGTCGTAACTTACGAGATGCTAGAAAAACACCGTAAGCCAACTTTTGATAGTGCGGATATCGCTGTTTTGATTCTGTCAGGACTTCACTGACAAAGTAAGTCGGACGCTGCACCAAGTGCTCTTAATTTTCCTCCGGTCTCTCCACCACCATGACAATACTAACGACATTATTTGTCATAGCAAGATAAAGCAACATCGGTTCCTGAGGTTCCGGTGCTGCAAGGATAGGAGAAGATGAGAGTACTTTCTTTAGGTCTTGTAGTGCAGCTTCAGCTTCATCAGTCCAAACAAAATCCTTGGTATTTTTCAGGAGTTTGTTTAATGGTGCGGCTCTTTCACCAAGCCGGCTTACAAATCGACTGACCGCAGCGATGCAACTAGTTAATCTTTGTACGTCCTTTAGGCGAGTTGGCCTGGAAATATTGAGTATAGCCTTGATTTTGTCCTGGTTCACCTCTATGCGTCTCTGAGACACGATGAAACCTAACAATTTTCTGGCTGGTATTCCAAAGAAACATTTCTTTGGGTTAAGCATGATGTTGTATTTTCGTAGATTGGC
Source organism: Avena sativa (assembly GCA_916181665.1). Taxonomy (NCBI): domain Eukaryota; kingdom Viridiplantae; phylum Streptophyta; class Magnoliopsida; order Poales; family Poaceae; genus Avena; species Avena sativa. The sequence continues at coordinate 75,037,071 of OV702292.1, read as the reverse complement.
AAATGTTTCCTCCAAGTCGGAAATCAGCGTTTCCTTCTTTTTGGACATCACTGCGATATCAACCACGTATGCATGTACATTGCGTCCGAGTTGGTCATGGAGGCAACGCTGCATCGTGCGCTGGTACGTAGCTCCTGCGTTCTTCAGCCCAAAGGGCATCGTAACAAAACAGAAGGTTCCGAAGGGGGTTATGAATGAAGTTTTGACTTTGTCAGATTCCTTCATCCGGATTTGGTGATGGACAGAATATGCGTCGAGAAAACAGAGGAGTTCCGAGCCTGCCGTAGAATCGATAACTTGATCAATTCTAGGTAGAGCGGACGGATCTTTTGGACAAGCCTTGTTCAAGGCAGTATAATCAACACCCATCCTTAAATTAGTGGTGTCCTTTTTAGGGACCATTACAGGATTGGTCGACCACTCAGTGTGGATGACCTCTTCTATGAATCCGACTAACTCGAGCCGTGCTAGTTCCTTAGCTATTGCCTTATGCTTTTCATCGCCGAAACGTTGCAAGGACTGTTTGACGGGTTTAGCATTCGGGTTTACATTTAAAGAGTGCTCGGCAAGTTCCCTAGGTACTCCGGTCATGTCAGATGGCTGCCATGTGAAGATATCTTGATTTGCTTGGAGGAACTTGACGAGCGCGCTTTCCTATGCTCTACCTAGGCCTACGCCTATCTAGGTCACCTTGGAGGGGTCATCATCCTTCAACGGCGTCTTCTTCGTCTCTTCTGATGCCTTGAACTCCAGATTTGGCTTTGTCACCTCCTTCTTCGTTGCGGGCATCTTGGATGGATCTATGCTTTTCTTGATCTCCTGGTACTCCTGGGCATGCAGCACGGCTTCGGCAAAGGCGGCATTTCCATCCTCGCACTCTCGCGCTTTCTTCGGGTCTCCCTTGATGGTGATCACGCTGTTGGGACTGATACGTCCATTTTGCATCACTATTCTATGTCTTAATTCACTATTATTCATTGATATATTTCATATTGAGAGGTGATACTTATGTTATTTCATCTATTTTTGCATGGTTGATGACTTTTGGAGCATGGACCGCTGCAGTCAGGATTCTAATGGAAAATGTGTTGTTTGGAGGCAAAATTCGCGAAGATCAGAAAATCCGGGAAAATATACGGAAAATCCTATTTTTCCAGAAGACTAAGGATGCCAGAAGACGGAGTGGAGATGGGCCACAGGGGGCCCACACCACCCCATGGTGCGGGCAGCCCTAGGCCGCGCCAAGAGGTGGTGTGGCCACCCTGTCCCACTCCAGCCTCTCCCCTCTGGCGTATATCATCCTCCCAAAACCCTAAGACTCGGAGAGCGGCCATAGAAAGATTTCGCCGCCTCTGCGGGGCGGAAAACACCGAGAGAGAAAGATCTCTTCGGCAGACAAATTTCTGCTGGGGGAATTCCTTCCCGGAGAGGGGAGATCATCGCCATCAACACCACCATCAAGCTGGACTTCATCGGGATCATCATCATCATCACCACCATCATCACCATCAGCACCCTCATCACCATCTCCATATTGCTGTAACAATTGCGTTGAATCTTGCATAGTTCATAGGGGAAACTTTCCCGGTGTTGATTACTCTTTGTAGTTAATGCTATTGAGTGAACCATTGAATTATTGTTTATGTTTAGATTGTTATACATCATTATTCCATCTCTGATCATGATCCATATGATGTCTTGTGAGTAGTTTGTTTTGTTCTTTAGGACATGGAAGAAGTCTTGTTGTTAGTAGTGGAGTTGTGTTGAGAAAGATTCAATAGATTGTTATTTAAGTTGTGGTGTACTTCTTCTAGTGGTGTCATGTGAACGTCGACTACATGACACTTCACCTGTATGGGCCTAGGGGAATGCATTGTGTATTTGGCTACTAATCATAGGGGTTGGCGGAGTGACAGAAACCTGAACCCCCGTTAGGAAACCATTGCACAAGGGACATAAGGGTCTTAGAGTTTAAAGCTGTGGTTAGGTTTCTACCTTAATTACTTTCTTGTACTTACGGATGTTTGCAAGGGGTATAATCACAAGTATGTATTATTCTTGGATGGGGCGGTACATTAGCACAGGTTCACCCACACAACACTTAGCAAGATAAAGAAGATTAATCAACTATATGAAGCGAAAGCACTTGACAGTCTTCCCATGTGTCCTGGAGAACGTTTGGTCATCTTAAGTAATACAACCGGCTTGTCCTTTGCTGCATAAAGGATTGGGCCACTTGCTGCATTTATTCCTACTGTATTTTATTTACTCGTACTTTGTTTACTTGCTTTATCGAAACCCCCTAAAAATCCGTTTGCTAAGTATTTGCAGGGAATTCCTGATCCATACCACTAGCCAGCACCTTCCGCTCCTCATTGGGTTTGACACTCTTACTTATCGAAAATACTGCGATACACCCCCTATACTTGTGGGTCATCAGGGACCTGGAATTTTCATCATATTGTAAATGTAACACGGACGAGCCATAAAAGCCCAGTAAGCCGGACGTCCGAATATAGCGTGGTATGCACTCTTGAACGGGACCACTTCGAAGGAAAGTGCCTCCGTCCGATAGTTCTTTGGAGTTTCAAAGGTAACATCCAAAGTGATCTCTCCCAGGGAATTGGCTTGTCTTCCTGGGACAACTCTGTGAAAGATCATAGAGCTATGGTTCAGCTAGGTTTCCTAGATCTTCATCCGGAGTAGCGTTTCGACATAGAGAATATTGATATTGCTACCACCGTCCATGAGGGTCTTGGAGAGACCATAACCATCAATAAGTGGATTGACGATTAAGGCGTATTTTCCTCGCCTGTGCAACTTAGGCGGATGATCAGCGCGGTCAAATGTGATTGCCACTTCCGAACAGTCCAGGTATTGGGGGACAGCCGGAACTGTTGCATTGAGCTCATGTAGAACTGCTTTCTTGACCTTTGCTGGTTGACATCCAAGGAAGGTGACGTAAGTGTCTTTCTTGGTCGGAAATTTTTTCTTCCCTTCCGGCCTGGGATTTAAAGCATCAGCTTCCTCCATGTCGGAATCTTCCTTGGTCTCTTTTTCTTTTTCGGGATTCTTCTTTCCCTTCTTCCGCTTACCTTTGTAGCCCGCAGTGTCATCTCTTTTAATGTCGTCATTGAAACGACATTCGGCATTGGTGTGGGATGAGCCCCCATTGGCGTCTAGGTGATGCACACATGGGTTATTGGCAATGTCGGCCCAAGAGTAGGTTTTGCCTGGTTGTTGGTCTCTTCTACCTTGGGCTCTTGAAGTTCCACGCCCACGCCCACGGCCTCCACCGCGTCCTCCTCGTCCCCTAGACCTAAAAGTAGCAGTGACCACTGCCGTTTCCATGTTGGGTTTTTCTTCCGAGGTATTTTTACGCTTCTAAGCTTGTTGCTTTGGTTGTTTTGCCGACTGTGGCATAGCTAGGGCATTGAGTAATCCCTCTGCATCGTCGTCGGCATCTGCATACTTGCTCGTTGTTTCTATCATCTCTCCCAAATCCGTGACCTTGTCACACTTCAAGCAATGGCGCAGTAGACCAATTGGGAGTCCTGCGATGAAAGCTTCAATCGCAGTTTGATCATTTACTCCTTCACAGGAGTTCTTTGTGTCGATCCATCATCCGAGGTAATCCCGGCAAGTTTCTCCGGCCTTCTGGGTGCAACACTGTAGGTCTCCGACCGTACAGGGCCTCCGATATGTGCCTTCGAAATTCCGAAAGAATGCACTTTGCATGTCATACCAGTTGTGGATGGTGTTCTCCAGAAGTTCGTTAAGCCATGATCATGCCGTCTTCCGCAACATAAGTGGGAGATATCGGGTTGCGACCAGGCTATTTCCGCCTTGGCGATGCAGCAAGCTTGGAAAAAATTCTGTAGCCAGGTATCTGGCCGAGCAATGCCGTCGTAGGCTTGGATATGTCTTGAGATAGCAAATCCTTCCGGGAATCTTGTGGCTCTGATGCGTGGTACGAAGCATTTTGGGCCCACATAGATATCATCGTTTTCATAGCGCCACGCCTCTATGTTGGAGTTGATTCTGTGCCTTGAATCGTTCAGGGATAGAGATCGTCCCGAATGTCAGCTGTGGCTGCGGTGCCTTGGAGCCGGACTTCGGCTTCTGCCACCACCTCCTTCGCCACGTCGTCCTCCCTGTCCCCCTTGAGAGTCGTTGTGATGACTACTTGGTGGAGGGGGTGGGGCAGCTGGATTATTTCCGGCTGATCGCCGGCCTCCATCCGGAGCATCATTATTCCGGTTCCGGGGAGAGTCTTCACTATGACGAGCCCCCTGCCGGCTTGTACCGGCATGGTTTCCATCGTTCCTTCGTCCGTTGTTCCCACTATGGTGAGGCTCAGCCGGACGGCTTGCATGTCTAGGAGGTGGAATTTTTGACGATCCTCCTCCCGACGTTTCTCTTTATCTTCTCCCCTTCGATCGTTCGACTCTCGTCGGGGAGGATTCTTTGGGTACAGTGCAGCAATGGCCTCTTTTTCGGCTGCTGGGGCGACGTTGCTCCAGTCACGCGCAGTTCTGCGATGCTGTCCTGATGATCCGGTTCTCGAATAATTGTCTTCCCGGCGCTCGGGGTGATGACGCTGCTCCGGAACGTGCTGGGGTCTTACGTTAGCCCATGCCGGATCTGTGCGACATTGGTCGGAATTCGAGACCAGTTTTTGGCTTCCGGACATGGCGACCTTTTGCTGCTCCAGTCCCTTGTTGAGTAGTTTGATTCCCAACTGGATTTCCTCCGATCCTGGATTAGCCAATAGAATTTCTCGGGCTGCCACGGTATTCTGTACTAGGGTTGGATATACCCAATCTCCTTTACTATCTTTCCAAGGCTTCCCCATCTCATCTCCAAAAAGGACGGCGTGGATCTGCAGGAATTGGTTGTCATTTGTATGACGCTTCCTGGTCTTCTGGTATTGTCTGGAGTTGTACTTCTTCGCACATGCTAGGCGTTTCTTTTCCTCCTCAACGTTTTTGGCTTCATCGAGGAGTACTTGACGACGCGCTTCTAGGGCTTGTGCCCTCTCGTCCAGTTCTTCAGCAGTAAGCTCCGCAACTGTAGGAATAGGTGTGGTTAATGCAGCATCAATGAGTTTACGCGCACCTTCAGTGATCACGTGTCCATCCACCGATTCTTCTTATTTCGGCTCTTCTGGGATAAGTGCTCAATCCGAGTCTTCCTCATATTCCTCGGCAATCACCTCCTCTGTCAGAGGGTCTTTTGCCGGGGTCTTGTTCTTCTTGTTCCTCTTCTTTGGCTTCTTCCCAGCGCCGGTAGCAAAGACGGCTTTGGGTCCATTTCTCGGAGTCAAGCTCTGATCAGTACTTTCGTACATCTGGACTTCGGGATTGTCTCCGACTTCCATGTCGTCCTGCGCTTTGGGAGAGTGTTCCCCGGATCCTTCATCCATGGCTTCTCCTTCTTCTGCAGCTTTGGAGTTATACTCCTCTTCGTATTCCGCGGAGAACTTTCGGAAATCTGCTAACGTCATTGATTCATCCAAGGATGCGGGTATGTCGGCGTTTGTTCCAATTGCCTCCAGCATAGAGTCGGTGTTCTCTCCAACATCGGTAGAGCCGGATCCGGATCCTACATAGCCGACAAAGTGCGACGCGTGCTTCCTGAGGTACCTGCAGCTCTCGCGATCAGCCATGTCGAAACCTTTGATGGTCTCGAGAATTGCATCTGCGCTTGTATCTTGCATTATCATACGTCGCAGTGTGTACTTTAGGAAAGGCCTGTCTGTCCTGGCGTCATCAGAGCCGGAATCGGTGTCGTTGATATGCTCCTCCTGGATTTCGACTTCCACGGGTAGGTCGATCTGGGATACGGTCTCTCCGAGGAGATCCACTCCAGATTCAGCTTTAACCGCTAGGTCTTCCTCAGGCTCGGATTTCTCCACTATCTCCGCAGCTGGTGCGGTCTGGGTGGGATTAGGGTTTTCTGAGATCCAGAACTCTGCCGCCTCCACGGACAAAGGGGACCCAGAAGATTCTTTTGCTTCTATCATCACCGCTGGGGTGGGTGGGGGAGGTTCAGCAAAACTGATGTAAACATCGATCTCGCCAAAAGACATGATTGTGTAGGCAGTCACGACCTCCCTAGCCAGAATCCACGTCTCGTCGAGAACGATGAGAGGGACGTCGCTGGCGTAGAGTATGCGACCAACGGCGATAGTCTCGCTAATTCCGATTCTTCCAGATTCCGCTCAGAACGCAGATCCGAAGCTCACTTGCCCCACGGTGGGCGCCAACTGTCGTCGGATTGATGACAAGTATGCCATGACGGGGTCCTCGGGGCGTGCGGAAGAGAGGGGTGTGAGACGTACGGTATTCCGGGACGGTGAGCACACAAGTTTACCCAGGTTCGAATCCGCCGGCTTTGGACGGACCCTACTCCTGCTAGCAATCCAGTAATACAGCAGAGCCGGAATATGGGTTACAAGGGTTTCGCCTGTGTGAGTTGAGATTGTAGACTATTGTGGTGTTACCCTAAAGGCTCTCCCTAGGATGGCTTATATAGATATCCGGCCTAGGGTTTACAGGAGAGATCTATCCGGCTACGACTAAGAGTCAATTACAGAGTACATCTTGAACTACAAGTAACACTATGGGCCTAAGTCGGTAAGTCTTCTAGGCCTTCCCATAGCCGGATTGGAATCCGTCTTCTCTCCCTGACTGGGCCGCCCGTGAAGCAAAGCTCTAACCCGAAGTGGGCCACCCTGGTCAGTGAGGAACTGTGAGGATACCTGGAAAGTATATCCCCAACAACATAGCTACCGGTAGAACCCTTAGCCTCGAGAGATAACTACTGCCTCCTCATCATGGGAATCAGCAATGGTGATGGAGATGGTGGTGGAGATCAATGGAGATGGCTCCGGGGCACTTCCCCATCATGGCAGGGTGCCGGAACAGAGACTTTCTGTCCTCCGAATCTCCCCTTCGGTGGCGGCGGCGCTGTGGAACTTTTCATGGATTTCTAATTGACGATCTAGGGTTTTTGCCTCGGGGGAGATATATAGGCGAAAGAGGCAAGGTCGATGGCCGGCCAGGGGGCCCACACAATTCCCTGGCGCGGCCAAGGGGGACCCGCGCCTAGGGGTGGTGTGTCCCCTCTCCGTCTCGTATTCTGGCTCCGTGAGTCTTCGGGGAAAATAGGCATATTGGCTTTTGTCCTGTCCAATTCCAAGAATATTCATTTTATGACTTTCTGGAACCAAAAACAGCAGAAAACAGGCAACTGGCACTGTGGCTCTTGTTAATAGGTTAGTCCAAGAAATCATATGAAAAGTACTCGAAAGTGTGGACAAAACAGAAGAAAGTAGATAAAACCAAGCATGGAACATCAAAAATTATAGATACATTTACAATGTAGGACTAAACCATTTTCTTCTAACTGTAACGAGACAATGTACAAACAATAAAGAATGTGTACATACTTACAATATATCCTATTTTTAAAGGAAAAGGTCCTAAAGATAACTAAAAACAAAATTAGCAAAGACTCTCACCGTGTCAGCCATGACGGTAACTCTGGCACTTCTTAGATGTCCTCAGTATTGTCAGTGGCGGCTTCCCACTAAATGGTTAGAACGCCGAAGCGGCAAGGGCACCAGGGAGCCCAACATCGGGGAGGAGCAAGGCAGCGCAATGGAGCAGCACGCGCGGTCGCATTGAGAAGCCCCGCCGATGGTGGTGGAGAAGGGGGTGGAATGGTCGGTGTGGGAGCCGCTAGATTTGCACGCGAGAGAGATTGGCCTGCGGTGGGGAGGACGGCGGTGGGGAGGAGCAATAGTTGAACAAAGGCGGCGGGGAGGAGCACAAGCAGAACGAAGGCGGCGGGAAGGAGCGGCAGGGGAAGGGCGGTGGCGGCGAGGGTTTGAAAACTGCGGGTTGGGCCGGCCGGGTGGGGAATGAGGAAAATATGCCTTATTACCCCTCCCCCCATTTTGCCCAAAATTTTGATTTTTCTACCACCGCTTCAAAATATTTGGATTGAGGTCCTCGCATGCTGTCAAAATATCTAATCGTCTCTAAGAGGTAGCTCCGCCTGCTGTGAAAGAGCAAAGTTTGGACAGCCCGGATTTATTCGGACACTCCGGGTTAGGAGAAAGTCTAAAACTTGCAAATTATTCAAAATTAAAAGGTAATAAAGTTTGAATATGTGATTAGTAGCGTGAAATGAATTCGTATGCCAAGAAATAAGTTGATGCGCTGAAAAAAGTACGCGATGTAGACACGTAGTACAAACTTTGTAGTTCACCCTATAGTAGGTATGATACTTGTGATGTTGGTGTACTTGTTACAAAGCAACATTGGTGCAAGTGTTTTAGAATTGACTAATATTTTTACACACAATCTAGGTACCATAAAACAAACTAATGGAAAGTTTCATAATTATCTGAGTACTTTTAGACTTTATTAAAAATAAAAATGAAAAAATGTGATCCAGACACTCTGGATTGTAACCAACTCCGGATTTATCTCGTGCATCGGATCTCCCTTGGGCGGTCATCACTCACTGCCGTCCGCCGCCACTCAAACCCAATCTCTCCAGTCAAACACTATCCCGCCAGCCGCCGATAGTCAAACCCTATCCCACCGGCCGCCGCCACTTAAACCCTATCCCACCAGCCGCCGCCACTCAAACCCTATCCAAATGTCTTCGCCACATCTCATGTGACCGCGACACCACCGTATCCCCTCTCCTTGCTATCCCATGCCTCCACCGCCCTATTTGCCAGCCCACGCCTCCCCGTCGCTACCTTGTCGGAAGCGTAGTCACAATCTCAACAAACGGAGATGTCATCGGACGAATCAGATACAAACTTCGTTGATCGATTTCTTGAAATCCCTCTCGTAGTACCAGTATATTTCGTGATGAAATCTCTCTTAGTGCTAGTAGACCCCGTACTGATTTGGTGCAAGATTCAGTTTCAGCAGTTAGTTGTTTAATGATTTAGTTTCATCAGAGTTAGGACAGTCAGTTATTTCATCTTAATATATTTATCCAACTCACACTTGAATAAAGTATACATAACAAATATGTGCATATTTCCTATAATTTTAATATTATATGATAGGTTCAAGTGAGCATGAGGATGCGAAGAAGAAAGGGAAAAGGCACGAGGTTGCAAAGAAGAAAGGGAATAGGCACGTGGTTGCGATGACTGAGGTGAATAGGAGGACAAATTGTAAAATAACTGATGCAAAGAGAGATGCAACTGATATGGTAGGAAACTCATCAAACCCCACCGCAAAGAAGGTCATAATCATAGCTCCCAAAGTAGCATTCCCTGAAAAAAGTAGAAGCTTGATGAAATTGCCGAAGCGCCAGTACGAAGCTCTTTGTTGGGATGAAAATCAGTATGAGGCTAAGAGAGATGACGGTACCAACAGATGGTTCCGCATATTAAATCAGTAGAAGATCTTTGAGATGATTCTCCAACTTAAAACTAAGGTTGCTCCTCAAAAGGCAATCAACTTTGAGCACATCAAGAAAAACAAGGAAAGATTTGTCAACATATTTGAAACATGTGATCGCCTAGGCTTAGTGAAGATCATGGAGTTCAAGTGTCACTACAACGAACAAGTGGTCATACAATTCTATTGTACCCTCTTTCTTGAGAAGGATGATTCTAGGCATTTTCGATGGATGACTGATAACAGAGAATACCGTGCCCCACTTAGTGAATTTGCTGCAGCTCTTGGAATCAATATGGTTGATCTAGATGATACTAATTTCATCCGTCTCCATGATGATTGCACAAAGAATCCCAATGAACTGAATGGCTGCTTGATACATTGCAAATGTATATATAATTTTTGATGTTCCATGCTTGGTTTTATCCACTTTCTTATGTTTTGTCCACACTTTGGAGTACTTTTCATATGATTTCTTGGACTAACCTATTAACATGAGCCACAGTGCTAGTTGCTTGTTTTCTGCTGTTTTTGGTTCTAGAAAGTTAGAAAATGAATATTATCAGAATTGGACCGGACAAAAGCCAAAGTCGATATTTTACCGGAAGACTCACGGAGCCAGAAGACGAGACGGAGAGGGGCCAGGGGCTGGCCACACCACCTGGTGGCGCGGGCCAGGCCAGGCCGCGCCAGGGGGTGGTGTGGGCCCCTCCGGCACCCCCTTAGCCTCCTCTCTTGCCTATAAGAGCCTCCCGGTGCATAAACCCTAGATAATCAAGCCTCCAGCCACGAAAAGTTCCACAGCACCGTCGCCACCGAAGGGGAGATTCGGGGGACAGAAAGTCTCTGTTCCGGCACCCTACCGGGACGAGGAAGTGCCCCCGGAGCCATCTCCATCGATCTCCACCACCATCTCCATCACCATTGCTGATTCCCATGATGAGGAGGGAGTAGTTCTCTCTCGAGGCTAAGGGTTCTACCGGTAGCTATGTGTTCATCTCTCTCTATGCATGATCTTATTGAGATCATGAGCTTGTAATCTATAGATCTACCTTGCTACTCAAGTGCTTTAATAGATCTCTGCTCTCCCCATGTGTGTGAAAGTGACAGCGTGCACACCATGGTGGCACTTAGGCTAGAGATTACAAATACTTGTTATGAGTTATATTTGGATTTGGATGTCTTTATGAAATTGTGGTGTTTGTTCGAACCATCTAGTGCTCAAGGTGATAGTGTGGGGTTATCTAGATGGGAAAGACTTACTTTGAGGTGTGCTGTTATAGCCCTACCATCGATTAGAGTGTTCAACCAGAGAGTAGTTAAGAGTAGTATCATAAAGAGTAGATATTTATATGAGAGTGTTCACTAGTGAAAGTATGATCCCTAGGCCTTGTTTCTAAGCATTGATACACCGTTTGCAATTAGATATATTACATGCTTGCTTCCTTCCTTATTTATTTCAGTTTGCCTTTAGTATTTTCCCACGTCAACCACACACCAGCAAGCTATTTTCTGGCACCGTTACCACTTATAATTATCAATACCACTTATATTTCACTATTTCTTCGCCGAACTAGTGCACCTATACACCTGACAAGTGTATTGGGTGTGTTGGGGACACAAGAGACTTCTTGTATCTTGATTACAGGGTTACTTGAGAGGGGATACCTTTGACCACTTCCTCCCTGAGTTCGATAAACCTTGGGTGATCCACTTAAGGGAAAACTTGCCGCTGTTCAACAAACTCTGCACTTGGAGGCCCAACAACTGTCTACAAGAATAGAAGTGCGTAGACATCAAGCTATTTTCTAGCGCTGTTGCCTGGGAGGTAAGGTAAAAGGTACTCACATCCTTCGGTGTGAGTGCTTAAAGTTATTTCCTTTACATTGTGCAATTTTGTCTTTTTGTTTCTTGTTTTCACTAGTTAGGCTTAATGAAAAACAACAACAAAATTAGAGAGCTTTATAGTATTTATCTTGAGTTAGGACATGAAGTGTTTGAAGAGAAAATTAAAAAACCTATGGAACTTTATTTGCATGCTAATAACAACATTATTAGTATGAATTCTTTGAACACCATTATTGCTAATGTTATGGAAAAGTCTAAGCTTGGGGAAGTTGGTTTTGATGAGTATGATATTTTCAGTACACCTACTATTGAGGAGAAAATTAATTATGATTACAATATGCCTCCTTTATTTGATGATTATGGTGATGAAAATAATAATGATAGCTATTTTGTTGAATTTTCTCCCACTATAATCAATAAGAATGACTATGTTTATGTGGAGAGTATTAATTCTTTTATGCATGTGGCTCATGATAAGAATGTTTTATGTGATAGTTATATTGTTAATTTTATTCATGATGCTACTGAAATTTATTATGAGAGAGGGAAACATGGTTTTATGTATCTCAACAATATTAAGTTTCCTCTCTTTATGTTGAAAGTCTTGAAGTTGCACTTGTTTTGCTTTCCTATGCTTGTTGTTTTGTGCTTTCATGACTTGTTTCTTTACAAGATTCCTATGCATAGTAAGTGGGTTATACTTAAATGTGCTTTGAGTTTGCTTCTTGATGCTCTCTTTTACTTCAATTCATATTTCTTATGTGAGCATCTTCTCAAACTATCATGCCTAACTTAAATGCGTTAAAGAAAAGTACTTATTGGGAGATAACCCAATAGTTTTAGATGAGTCTTGGAAGTTATTAATTCAGTAATAACCGCTCCTTATCCTTTTTATTTGCTTTTTGTGCCAAGAGTAACCTCTAATGAGAGAGAAGTAATGCTTGGGAAAGTTCCTGTCCCAAAACAGATTTCTGTTCTTCACCGTAAAAATTCGTGTAAATTTTCTGTACGTCCTTTTGAAACATGATTTTTTGTGCTTATGCCCCAGGTTGTTATCTAACTTTCGTTAGTTCAACACTTTTTGATTTGAGCAACAGAAGGTCTTCGAAAAAATTCGTCTTTACCTGCTGGTCTGTTTTGACAAATTTCTGCCATTATTTGCATTTGCTTCTTGTTGGTTCCTTTTTGAGTTCTTTTCGAAAATTGAGCTTTTTGAGGGAAGTGATACAGTAGCTAGTGTTTTAACGAAAGTTTTATTGGTGTTGGAACTAAACCTAAAGACCTATTATCTTGAGTGCACTAATGTTGCTAATAAAGATTGTGTGAAGTTTTGCATGAAGGAAAAATTTCAGGTGTATGGAAGGAATGAGTAATGAGATGAAGGATGGACTAAAGCTCAAGCTTGGGGATGCCACGCATGTGACCCCAAGAAATATCCAAGAAGTACAAGCATCAAAGCTTGGGGATGCCCAAGGCATCCCCCTTCTTCATCAATAAAAAATCCAGGTTTCTTCCAAACACTTCATTTTTATTGTTTCATGCACAGTTGTGTTGTTCTTGGAGTGTCTTCTTTTTCGTTTTGGTTTTGGTTTTTCGTTTTCTTTGTTTTCTTAGTTTTCTGAATAAATTGATTGGACCCTCTCTTCCATACATTGGTTTTCAAATAGTTTGGTTTGGATTGGAAAAGAGTAGGAAAGTTCATGCTTAAGTGGTAAAAAGGAGCTTGTTTTTGACTGTGACTTATGCTTTGTCATGCCATGCTTGATATTGATTTGGCTTTATGCTTAGTATTCTTTATTGTAGCATGACTTGTTATAAACAATTGAGATTGCTTAATGTGCCTTGGATGAATCATGCGTTGTTTTAGCATATTAAAGCATAGTATTGTGGTATTCTCCTTTGATGCTTTATTTGGGTTGACTTGGCACATGCTCACACCATGTCACCATAGCCTTGATGATCCTTTAGTTTTGAATTTGTAGTATCACTTTATGCTTTGATCAATGATGTTTTGTCGCTCTGCATGATTATGGCCATTATTGCTCTCTTAGTTTGTCGCTCCCAGTCTTTTGCTAGCCTCCACAACCAAGTATGAGTTCCACTCATGCATCCAACTCCTTAAACCAAGTTATTCCAAAGAGTCCACCATACCTAACTACTAGCATATGCTATTCCAAGTATATTCATGTTTTTGTTTACCTTCCAAATTAAACTTGTTATGAGAAAACTAGTGATTAAAGCTCTCACGAACTTGATGGCACACTTTACTTTCTGCATTTAATAAACTTGAACCATTGGATCCTTCTTTGTTGCGTATATGCTTGCGCTTTATAAGTTGAAGTTAGCAGAACCATGCTGTCATGGGGAACGCTTTCAACAGTGCACATGTACTTTGTACCCCGTTGATATCATGTTCTTTTGCTTATGGATCCCGACGATGTGAAATAAAAGTGGAACTTGTAAGATCATGGAGTTTATATGTGTGTTAGAGAAACGCTTGGGCCGCTAGCCTAAGCCATGCCTAATCATGGTGGAAACTTGCAGCATCACCATAATGAGCACTCTATGAAGCATCCTCAATAAAAACCTATGCAAATAGCAAATAAAAAGATCATGAGATGCTCATTGTCTGCTTGCCTTGTCATTTTGATTATGGGATAGCTCCTGTATCATGTGCAAGGGGTACCTCATTGGCGGTTCTTTATGATACATATGTACGTACAATGTCAAGAGCTTACTTATGACTAAAGTTGAGTAGCATGAGGTTCAGTCTTCGTAAGTAAGGGGCATGAGATTTCGGTTTATAACTTTTCAAGCATATCCTCTTAGTTGTGTCACTTTAACCTTAATCACCTTCAAGATGCTTATGATAGGGGCAATGAGAGCTGAAAGCTACAAGTACCATAATTTTTGGAAGCTCTCTATGAAACTTAAATCTCTACTTCCTTCTATGAAGGCCTTTCTTTTACTTTGTTGAGTCTCCACCTTCTACCTTTATGCACCTACTTTGAGAGCATAGTGGCCATTCTTAGTTCTATGTGCATTGTCCCAAGACTTGTTGATTGATGCATAGCTTTGATATTGCTTGTTTTAAACTATTTGTATCTAGTCACTCTTATGAACTTTGAAGGTGTCCTATGCATTTATGTTTGCTACTCTATGAGGGACAAGCTGAATACTACTATGCTATGTTGTCTTTATATGAAACAAACAAACGTCTTGCAAAGCATTGTTATTCATGAATCTTTTGTTTGTGCCTTTTCATGTTGCAACATAGTTTCTTTGTCTTATTGCTAGAACTTTGTCTTTCATGTTATGATTGAAGTACTATGATCCCAACTATCAATGTTTTACAAATACTTTAATCAAGTTTATGATGGTTCATGTCACCTCAAAAATTATTCTTTCTTTTTATCACTTACCTACTCGAGGACGAGCAGGAGTTAAGCTTGGGGATGTTGATACATTGCAAATGTATCTATAATTTTTGATGTTCCATGCTTGGTTTTATCCACTTTCTTATGTTTTGTCCGCACTTTGGAGTACTTTTCATATGATTTCTTGGACTAACCTATTAACAAGAGCCATAGTGCCAGTTGCCTGTTTTCTGCTATTTTTGGTTCTAGAAAGTCAAAAAATGAATATTCTCGGAATTGGACCGGACAAAATCCAAAGTAGATATTTTACCGGAAGACTCATGGAGCCAGAAGACGAGACGGAGAGGGGCCAAGGGCTAGCCACACCACCTGGTGGCGTGGGCAAGGCCAGGCCACGCTAGGGGGTGGTGTGGGCCCGTCCGGCACCCCCTCAGTCTCCCCTCTTGCCTATAAGAGCCTCCCGATGCATAAACCGTAGATAATCAAGCCTCCAGCCACGAAACGTTCCACAGCACCGCCGCCACCGAAGGGGAGCTTCGGGTGACATAAATGAAGGGAATATGCCCGAGAGGCAATAATAAAGTGGTTATTATCTTATTCCATGTTTATGATAAATGTTTATTTTGCATGCTATAATTGTATTGATCAGAAACATCAATACATGTGTGTTTAATAAACAAAAAGGGTTCCTAGTTATGCCTCTCTTATAGACTAGCTTGTTGATTAACAAGATGATCAAGGTTTCCTGATCATGGACATTGGATGTTGTTAATAACAAGGTCACACCATTGGTGGAATGATGTGATGAACATTCATCCGAAGTATAGCATTACGATCAAAGTCATTATGTTTATATTGCTATAACATCATACGGAGTAATCTTAGTCCTTAGACCATGAGATCATGTTAATTGCTAACACCGGAAGAGTATCTTGATAACATCAAACGTCACACCATAACAGGGTGACTATAAAGGTGGGTTCAGTGCTACGAAGGTGTTATGTTGAGGCTCATGGATCAAGAGTGGGGTTTGTCCATCCTGATGACGGATAGATATACTCTGGGCCCTCTCGGTGATATCACATTGAAATAGCTTGCAAGCAAGTGATGTGATCACTAGAATGTTATATCACAGGAACGAGAAAAGAGTGCATGTCGGTAACGAGATCAACCTAGGTATGGAGATACCAATGATCGAATCTCGGACATGTAATATATCGCGGGACAAAGGGATTTAGTTACTAGCGTTAAAGGTTCTCACGATCACAGAAGTCATCGTTGAATATGTAGGAGTCAGTATGGATCTCCAGGTCTCGCTGCTGATTATTGATCGGAGAGGGGTCTCGATCATGTCTGCATTATTCGCGAACCGTAGGGTGACACACTTAAGGGATACCGACACCATTTGGAGCAAATATGTTTCAGATAAAGATTTAAGAAAGCTCTGGAATTATTTCAATAGACACCGAAACTGTTTCGGGTGAAATTGCTGAAATTGGTTCTGCATGTAATATTGAAATGTTGCAGGGGGTTTTATGTGAATGTTTGTTAATTAAAGTAATTAACAAAATTCTGAATAAAAAATAATAAAAGAGTTTTATTAAATGAGAGAGCATTAAATTTGGAGAAATTTAATGCATTTAAAGTGGAGACTTTAAAAGAGAATGTGAAGGGGCAAATTTATGTGGAGGGAGTTACCACCACATGAATGGAGGAGGTGAAGAGTCACCTCCTCCATGCGCCGGCCATGAAGGAGGGGCACTCCCCCTCCTCCTATAAAAGGCCACCCCCTCCTCACTTCTCACACACACCTCCTTGTGAAGGATCTCTCTCCCCCTCTAGTATTATTCCCCATGGTCTCGGATTAGAGAGATACATGTTCCCGGTGGCTTTATCTGGAAAGGAGTTGCTGCTTCCGCTGCTTTGCTGGAGTGAGGGATGGAGGTTGTCGGGGTACCGGACGTGTGTGCGATCACAGATGCACCGCTGCTTTGCGGTGCTGGACTTGGTGGTGTTGGAGCTGGATCTGATGGACGTGCTGGAGCTGGACCTGCTGGACTTCATCACGATCTTGAGATCGGCAAGTGTACGACTACATCAACCACGAGTTCCTACTCGTTAACAAAGCTTGTTGTCTACGAGGGTAAGTTCTCGTTGGATGTATGTCCACCCGTTGCTTTGTACCTAGTAGATAGATCTTGGCATGTAGTTCACACCGTAGGAAATTTTTTGTTTTCTATGCTGCGGACCCAACAGTGGTATCAGAGCCTGATCTATGCATATGTGCTTAGCACGGGTAGTACACATATGTTTATATGTGGGCGATGATGATCATGTTATTGCATCTTCTATGTATTTTGGATATTGGTGGCATAGTGGGATGAAGCGGCCCGGACCAACCTTACATGTCATCGTACATGAGACCGGTTCCACGACTGACATGCAACTTGTTTTGCATAAGTGGCTGGCGGGTGTCTGTCTCTCCTACTATAGTCAATATCTGATTTACAACGAGTTGCTAATAACTTAGTTAGCCTCGTTGTGGTTCATGTTCGTAGGTAAGAACGGTTCTATCTCCGAAAGCCCTAAGCCACGTAAAACTTGCAATTGATAAATTAGAGGCGTCTAGTTTAGATCATTGCTGGGCTAGTGTCTTGATATGGTATTGTTGTAAGTAGATGTATGATATATACTCTTACAACACACTCAACGTGTAAGTTCCATAGACCTTGGCCTTACACACAAAGGAATGATAAAGATCATACCACGATGCAAATGATAGAGATCAAATGCATGGACCATATCACCTCACTTCACACATTAGATGTTAGCATCTTATACTGCTAGTTTGGCGCTTTCTGTAGCATTGTAAGATGATCCCTCATTTAAATATCAAGATAAAATGTGTTCTTCCTTAAGTATGCACCGTTCTATGGATCGTGTTTCGAGACATCACGTGATGATCGGGTGTTCTCAACTCTACGCTTTCATGCAACGGGTGTAAGACAGTTTTACACACGCGAATACTAAGGTTCTTACTTGGCGAGCCTAGCATGTACAGACATGGCCTCGGAACACGGACCGAAAGGTTAAGCATGAGTCATATAGTTGATGTGATGACCATATTGATGCTCGCCTTTGAAGCTACACCAACTCACGTGATGATCGGACTTGGTGTAGTGGATTTGGTTCATGTAATCACCAAAAAGGCATGAGGGATGTCGTTTTTGAGTGGGAGTTCATTTCTAATTTGGATTAGTCGAACTCAATTTGTCATAAACTAAATCGAAGTGAATTTGCATAATTTGTTGTAGTCATTGGCATCTGTTCACTACCTTATGCTTAGTTTTTATTTGAGATAATAGAACTACAGAATTCTGGATATTTACTTTACGAACTGGTATCGTATTGTTTTGAATGTCAATTTAAAGTTTATAAGTACTATTGCAAACTTTCAGCAAACTCTATTTACTCCATGAAGTTTAATAAGTAGTATTAAATCAAGAGTAAGAATTCCAATGTTAGTATCTAAAGTATCATGTTTGCATCCATGATTATTGATATTCAAAAGTTGTTTTAATATCAAGATTATATTGGAGCTGAAAATTGCTTCAGAAACCATCATGTGTGAAAGATATTGTGATATCTGAAATAATGTTTTTAGTTGCATTATGATAGAGTATAATTTAGCAAAATACATGTTCTCATATTGTATCAGAATTTGTGAAGGATGGAGATGCTAGGCATCCGAATCTCCCAAAAAGTTTCGGGAACTAAAATTATACTCGTCATTCTTCCTTATAGGCTATAGTAGCTTGATCATGAAAGTTGTCATGATAAGGATGAATAGAAGATGTAAGTAAAGTGTTTACTACACAAATAGATTACTAAAGAATGAATTTTTGAAAGAACACCAAACATTTGATGATGGTGATCCACTTCAAAGTGCAAGTCCAAAGGTATTAGTATTTGACTATATACGCTTTGTACTATGTGTCATGTGAATGACACCACTATTGATGTTGATAGATTCTTTTAAAAGAAAAGGAATTGATGAAAGAGAATCTATAAAATATTTGGCAGAAAATAAAAGGTTGGAGATGTCCAACTTAGGTATATAAAGATATACATGTTATGGCTATATTCCTTGCTTGTTAAACAATGTGGTTCTTAGGTATTGGATATCGAATTGGTTGGTATGAAGTGTCATACAGGACAACGCAATTCATGAACTACAATGGCCTAAGTAACCAGCAAGAGAATGAGTGATGATGTTCATCAAAAAAAAATAAAGTGTTATTGTGTTTTTCATTGTCATCAAACCAAGCCTTCAAGATTTGTTTAAATAATTGTTATTTTGTTCCGGTATTATGAGAACAATGGCTGTTCAAATAATTACCGTACTCCATAAAGGATGGATGAACTTTTACAAGTCTAGTTGGAGAAATCACATCCATAAACACTATTGCTAAAATGTCGCAAGACAAATGATTGAAAGATCACTTATGAAGTGACATCACTGTTTGAATTATATTTGAAAGAAAACATGAAGAAACTCCATGTTTATGGAATTTTGGAGTCCTTGATTTTGATCAATTGACGCATGTGAGACTTTCCTCGAGATAATTGAAACTCCGTTCATAGGCCAAAGAGGAACGGATGACTAGCTTATTGGAAATTGTGCATGCTGATGTGCATAAGTCCATTATGTGTAGCCATATGCGATGGATCTTTTTGCTTCATATGCTTTCTTCAAGAATTTGAGTGAATATATCTGTATATTTACTTAATAAGGAAGAAGTATGAAACATTTGAAAATTGGTCAAAGACTTTCAAGATGAAGTGGAAAATCATTGTAACAAGAAAATAAAGAGTTTATGATTCGATCATAAAGGAAGATATTTGAGTTACATGTTTAGCAAAAACACCTAAGACTTGAGGAATTGTTCCATGATCTGTGTTTCCCGATAAACCATAGGAGTATGGCATATTCGAGAGATAAAATCAAACCATGTTTGACATGATAAGATCAAGGGTGTCATTTATAAAACTGCCATTATGTTTTAAGGATCAAAGCTTTAGAAACTACCACTTTTACACTAAAAAGAGCACCATCGTGATCCGTTGAAATGACACCATATAAGTTATGGTTTGGGATAAAACCCGAATTGTCTTTTCTTAAATTTTGGTATGCTAAGCATAAGTAAAATGTTTACAACCAAAGTCGGATAAGTAGGTCTTTGTAGGTTATCCCAAAGAATTTGTTGGGAATTTCTCCATAACACCGAGGACAAAAGAGTTTGTTACTTGGAACGTCAAGTTTCTTGAGAAGGAATTTTTTGCGAAAAGTTAAGTGGGAGGACAATAGAACTTTGATAAGGTTGTTGAACCTTAGATATATGTGCTAAGTAGCGCAGCGCCGGAAAGTGTCATGGTGGCGGCCACAATGCTCATGGCTCCCGTGATTACAAAGGTTGTGATCTCGGAGATTAGAGTTCCTATTGAACCGTGTGGGTCGGTAAGAATCAAATAGTAAGATTTGATAAGCAAGTCATTATTGTTTTGACAATGATGAACCGACTACATGCAAAGAAGCGAGGATGGGCCCTGACTCCATAAAATGACTAGAAGTCATAGAATCCGTGATAGTATCCATACACGAGAAATCAAGTTTCTAAACTTGGAAGACCCTCCGGAAAGGCGTGAAGCCTATCGGTCGTGTTTGGATCTATAAAGAAATAAGACATGGATGTTTAACATCGATGAAATAGTCGACATGTCGGAAAGAAGTTTACGGCAATGTTGAAGGAGTTGACTATGACAAGATATGATCTTTCATAGCGATATATAGTCTTGACGGATTAATGTAGCAACCACTACATATAATTTGGTATATGGTAGTTGAATAAACAAAACAAGGTTCTTCTAATAGAACGGTAACCTAGGACATGTACATGACATGGTCCGAAGGGTTTTGTTAATTCAAAGGGTGCTAAAAGGGCATGTAAACTTCAATAGTTGAAGTAAGCATAGCGGAGTTGGAATCTTCACCATGATGAAACTGTTAAAAGAGTTTAAATTCATCGGAGATGATGAAGATGCTTGCATTTGCAAGAAATTAAGTGGGAGTGTTGAGACATATTTCTAATACATTATGTAGAGGACATATTGTTGATTGGAAATGATGTATCTTGAATTGACACAAGTTAAGAATTTCATTAAAATAAGATTTCGATGAAAGACTTGGGCAAACCTGGAATATTAGGCATCAATATCTATATGGATAGATTAAGGCGCTAATATGGTTGTGCCAGACATACATATATGATATATTGAAAGGGTTCAATATGGAAACAACAAGAAAGGTTCTTGCTGCATGGAAAGGATTGTATCAAAATTCAAGTGTTTCAACACTTGGTGAGTAAAATCACATGAAGATTTTGATCGATTATACCATGATATGTATATATCCAGAATGTCCTATGCTCTAAATGTTATGAGCATATACGAGAATGATTCATAAGATGATCATTGGACAATAGTAAAGATATTCTTATGAGATTTGGAAGAACTAAGAATATATAATGTATAAGTGACAAATAGTTAAAGGTAGTTCATTGTAAAGCGTTACATTGATACTAGTTTTGTCACAAGATACAAATTAAATTTATCTCAATTTAGACTATGGGTGGCACA
The DNA here is from genome assembly GCA_916181665.1 of Avena sativa. NCBI lineage: Eukaryota > Viridiplantae > Streptophyta > Magnoliopsida > Poales > Poaceae > Avena > Avena sativa. Next base: position 75,015,713 of record OV702292.1, on the reverse strand, counting down.
ATATAATGGAAAGGATGTTCCATGATGGATTTGGATGAGTTCCAAAGTTGAGATATTGTGACGGATACTACAACAAAAGGCTAAGTATATGATTGCTATAGTAGCAGCATAGGAGGGCATTTGTGTTAAGTAGTTTGTTATCAAACTAGGTGTGGTTCAAAGTAGGCTAATACTATGAAGATATATTGTGTGACAATAATATCAACATATTTTAACCCGAACGAACTAAAGGTCTCACCAGAGGACCAAATTTATACAATGCCATCTCATTCGAGAATGAGTGATGCGTAGAGACGCAAAGACATGCAAATACACACGGACCTGAAACTGTCAGATCTAGAGATTATGTTAACCACTAGCAATAGCGTATATGCAACACCAGAAAGCCATAGGTGTTCAATACGCAAAGTTTTTCAAACTAGATTATTGACTCTAGTGCAAGTGGGAGACTGAAAGGAATATGCCCGAGAGGCAATAATAAAGTGGTTATTATCTTATTCCATGTTTATGATAAATGTTTATTTTTCATGCTATAATTGTATTGATCAGAAACATCAATACATGTGTGTTTAATAAACAAAAAGGGTTCCTAGTTGTGCCTCTCTTATAGACTAGCTTGTTGATTAACAAGATGATCAAGGTTTCCTGATCATGGACATTGGATGTTGTTAATAACAAGGTCACACCATTGGTGGAATGATGTGATGAACATTCATATGAAGTATAGCATTACGATCAAAGTCATTATGTTTATATTGCTATAACATCATATGGAGTAATCTTAGTCCTTAGACCATGAGATCATGTTAATTGCTAACACCGGAAGAGTATCTTGATAACATCAAACGTCACACCATAACAGGATGACTATAAAGATGGGTTCAGTGCTACGAAGGTGTTATGTTGAGGCTCATGGATCAAGAGTGGGATTTGTCCATCCCGATGACGGATAGATATACTCTGGGCCCTCTCGGTGATATCACATTGAAATAGCTTGCAAGCAAGTGATGTGATCACTAGAATGTTATATCACGGGAACGAGAAAAGAGTGCATGTCGGTAACGAGATCAAACTAGGTATGGAGATACCAATGATCGAATCTCGGACATGTAATATATCACGGGACAAAGGGATTTAGTTACTAGCGTTAAAGGTTCTCACGATCACAGAAGTCATCGTTGAATGTGTAGGAGTCAGTATGGATCTCCAGGTCCCGCTGCTGATTATTGATCGGAGAGGGGTCTCGATCATGTCTGCATTATTCGCGAACCGTAGGGTGACACACTTAAGGGATACCGACACCATTTGGAGCAAATATGTTTCAGATAAAAATTTAAGAAAGCGCTGGAATTATTTCAATAGACACCAAAACTGTTTCGGGTGAAATTGCTGAAATTGGTTCTGCATGTAATATTGAAATGTTGCAGGGGGTTTTATGTGAATGTTTGTTAATTAAAGTAATTAACAAAATTATGAATAAAAAATAATAAAAGAGTTTTATTAAATGAGAGAGCATTAAATTTGGAGAAATTTAATGCATTTAAAGTGGAGACTTTAAAAGAGAATGTGAAGGGGCAAATTTATGTGGAGGGAGTTACCACCACATGAATGGAGGAGGTGAAGAGTCACCTCCTCCATGCGCCGGCCATGAAGGAGGGGCACTCCCCCTCCTCCTATAAAAGGCCACCCCTCCTCAGTTCTCACACACACCTCCTTGTGAAGGATCTCTCTCCCCCTCAAGTATTATTCCCCATGGTCTCGGATTAGCGAGATACATGTTCCCGGTGGCTTTATCTGGAAAGGAGTTGCTGCTTCCGCTGCTTTGCTGGAGCGAGGGACGGAGGTTGTCGGGGTACCGGACGTGTGTGCGATCACGGATGCACCGCTGCTTTGCGGTGCTGGACTTGGTGGTGCTGGAGCTGGATCTGATGGACGTGCTGGAGCCGGACCTGCTGGACTTCATCACGATCTTGAGATTGGCAAGTGTACGACTACATCAACCACGAGTTCCTACTAGTTAACAAAGCTCGTTGTCTACGAGGGTAAGTTCTCGTTGGATGTATGTCCATCCGTTGCTTTGTACCTAGTAGATAGATCTTGGCGTGTAGTTCACACCGTAGGAAATTTTTTGTTTTCTATGATGCGGACCCAACAATAAAGTCTCTATTCTGGCACCCTGACGGGATGGGGAATTGCCCCCGGATCCATCTCCATCGATCTCCACCACCATCTCCATCACCATTGCTGATTCCCATGATGAGGAGGGAGTAGTTCTCTCTCGAGGCTAAGGGTTCTACCGGTAGCTATGTGTTCATCTCTCTCTATGCATGATCTTATTGAGATCATGAGCTTGTAATCTATAGATCTACCTTGCTACTCAAGTGCTTTAATAGATCTCTGCTCTCCCCATGTGTGTGAAAGTGACAGCGTGCACACCATGGTGGCACTTAGGCTAGAGATTACAAATACTTGTTATGAGTTATATTTGGATTTGGATGTCTTTATGAAATTGTGGTGTTTGTTCGAACCATCTAGTGATCAAGGTGATAGTGTGGGGTTATCTAGATGGGAAAGACTTACTTTGAGGTGTGATGTTATAGCCCTACCATCGATTAGAGTGTTCAACCAGAGAGTAGTTAAGAGTAGTATCATAAAGAGTAGATATTTATATGAGAGTGTTCACTAGTGAAAGTATGATCCCTAGGCCTTGTTTCTAAGCATTGATACACCGTTTGCAATTAGATATATTACATGCTTGCTTCCTTCCTTCTTTATTTCAGTTTGCCTTTAGTCTTTTCCCACGTCAACCACACGCCAGCAAGCTATTTTCTGGCACCGTTACCACTTATAATTATCTATACCACTTATATTTCACTATTTCTTCTCCGAACTAGTGCACCTATACACCTGACAAGTGTATTGGGTGTGTTGGGGACACAAGAGACTTCTTGTATCTTGATTACAGGGTTACTTGAGAGGGGATACCTTTGAGCACTTCCTCCCTGAGTTCGATAAACCTTGGGTGATCCACTTAAGGGAAAACTTGCTGCTGTTTTACAAACCTCTGCACTTGGAGTCCCAACAACTGTCTACAAGAATAGAAGCGCGTAGACATCACTGCTATCATCCAGCTTCCCATTCTGAGGGTAATGCTGGTGTGCATGGGCAAATTGGTGGCCTCTTGCCCTTCTTTGACACATTGTACAAGCTTTTTCTATGGACCTTGTTCCCAAAGTCGGGAGACTCCTCTAGCATTTGTGGATATGCAAAAAAACCTCATCTGGTTTATCCTACAATGGAAGGAAGGAAAGATTGATGTTATGGATCTCTTGTATCAAGAGATAAGGAGTAACATGGTCGATCGTCGGAGGTCACTAGTGTATGCTCCATACATTCATGCATTCATTCAGCATGTCATCAAATTATAGTACAACTATGTCATGTGCTACAAGAAGCATTGTATTCACAGACCTCCCTTGACAATCCTATCAAAGGTGTGACCAAGAAATCACAGCAGAACAGGGCTCTAAGAGATGTGGAGTATCTGGATATTCCTGGATCATCTACCTACAAGAACAACAGGACACAAGAGCGGCTCATTAAAGCGCTATGAACATGGCATGCCATCTACATGGAAGATCAGGACAAGCGTCGTAGGGATTGTGCTAGACTGAAAGAGAACAACGGGATGCTGAAAGCATTAATCAGGCACAAAAAATTGATATGCCAACTCCAGCTGGGTCCGAGGAGAAGGGGAGTGATCTTTCTAATGAATATGCTATATTTGTGCCTAGTGATGATGCAGAAGATGCAATATCGGCACCACCTCCTGTTGATGATGAAGTCAGTGATGATGATGAAATCGACGATGATCCATCATTCTAAATATTGCATCATTCATCAAACTTTGTTGTATATATGTCAGGGTGATTTTGTGCTAATATTTATCATAGAGATGGGTTTAATTATTAACTTTTAAACTGCTACTATATATATGGAGTATGAGTTGTATATACTTCTGGAACTAGCACAGTGTGTCTTTGGGTCACCGCCTCCTAGTACCGCCTTAGATGAGTTATTTTAATAACCGCCTCTAATAGTTGCTACCTCCGACAGATGGTTTAAAAAACCGCCTCTGAAGTTGCTACATAGGACAGGATGTTTTCTTAATAGTCTCTAAAAGTTTATTCAAGACGTTTGTTAAACATGATCGCCTCTGTGTTGTCCCATATTCTAATCCTCCAGCCACTCTAGAAATCTACTACCGGCCTGATAAATGCCCTGGATATAGTAAATGTCGATATTGTATCATAAGATGTTTGGATTATTCCAAATATTCTTCATAACTACTTAGAAATTTATTACAAATTCATACAAAAGTAGTGTCAAGCAAATATGTGTGGCTACGTGAACAAATGTTTGGATTAATCGTACAAATTCATTCTCCGGATGCTTGATCACGAATGTGATCTTCCTGTTTGTCCCTTTGCTTGACGGAGCACGAAGGGACAAGAACATCATCGATATTGTTGTAATCTTACTCGGAGAACATGCCTTCCACACCAATGATACTTCTTTTTTATGGCATAACTACATGTCTCTTCTTATTCCTTGGGTCGACGATGTAGAAGACTTGATAAACCAGGTTAGCTAGTATGAATGTCTCGTTCTTGTAAGCAACATGATTGAGGTTCACGGTAGTTTGTCCATCATCATTTGGATCCACCTGATTCCTATGAGCCCAACGACAACGAATAATGGAAACTTGAAATCCACATAATCTAGCTCCCAAATCTCTTCTATGTATCCGTAGTAGAGCTATGTCATTTCTTCACCATTTTCTTCAATTGCCTCTCAACTAAACCGCTGTTTTGCATCGTTGTTGTGCTATCTTTTTTCTCCGTATAAAATGTGTACCCGTTGATCTTATACACCTAAAACTGTCTGACCTCCCATGTAGGGCCTCTTGCTAGAGCAGCAAATATGTGATCTTTTGCTTCAACATCATGTAGTCTATCACTGAACCAGGTGTTGAACTCCTCGATGTGGAGTGGCTCGATCGAACGTTGATGGGATGCATTGCTCCTAGACTGTCGCGGTGTTCTTCCATGTACGGAGTGATTTCGTCCATGTGCTTCATCACAGCAAAGTGTGCCTGATTATATTCAGTGTGAGTCGGCCTGAACTTGATCTTTCCACTCATTCCGACACCAGTAAGATTGCCCTCATGGACAGACCTGGGCACCCCTACCGGGTCAAGACGTGCCATGTAATCAAGACAGAACTCAACAACCTCTTCAGTTACATAGCCCTCGATGATGCTTCCCTCTGGACGTGCTTGATTCCTAACATAGTGCTTAAGAATTCCCATGTAGCATTCAAACAGGTACATGCTTCGCAGATATACGGGACCACATACCTTTATCTTGTGCACAAGGTGGACAATGAGATGTACCGTGATATCGAAGAATGACGGAGGGAATATCGTCTCCAAATTTCACAGAGTCTCCACCACTTCTGTTTGTAGCTCATCTAACCTACTAGGATCAATCACCTTCCGAAAAATTGTGTTGAAAAATTCACACAAACGTGTTAGAGTGTCTCGAACATGTGATGTGAAGAAATCCCTTCTCGTGATAGGGAGCGTCTGTGTCATCAGAACATGGCAATCGTGAGATTTCATACCCGTTACTCTGTTTTCTATCTTTGAAACAATCCTTTGCATGTTGGCGGCCTAGCCCGTTGGAAAACGCATGCCATATAGAGAATCACACAAACTTTTTCCCTCTACTTTGTCACAGACATAACACACAGGGGTTGGCTTTCCTTGAGCATCAACCTCAGGTGGGTTTTCCCCCTCTGAGTTTGGAAGCTTCAAGTCATGCATTTGCACTATCTTTTGTTTTTTCCTTCATGTTGAGCAATGTCCCTATTATGTCGAATGTCAAGATGATCCCAATAAGGTAAGTCCCATAGTATCGATCTCCTCTTCCAGACCGGTTTTATTTTGCGAGGCTGGTCATCTCTATCTATTTACGTTTCCTTTTCTTTGTCCTTGCCTTTACCTTTGCCTCTGCCCCTGCGTTTGAATCGTCCTTTTCCATGCACAACTTTAAAGTGTTTAAGCTGACCATAGATCTGACTGCCTTTTAAAATTGGAGGGTCCAAATCGTTCTCACAAGTGTTATCAAACTTTTTCTTTAGGGTTCGATATTTATGACCCTTTGGAAAAAACCTTCGAGTCTGCATGTACACCATTTCTTACACATGCAAATACCTACTTGTTGTCTTTTCTAGGCACTAGACACGCGCATAGGTCCCTTTTATAGCCTGGCCGGAGGAGTTTCCATAGGCTGGATAATCATTGATAGTTATGAATAACATACATCTCAGGGTAAATTTTCCTTCACATGTGCATCATATATTTTTACTCCTCCAATTCAAAGAAGTTTCAAATCTTCCACCAAAGGTGCAAGGTAGACATCAATGTCATCACTAGGTTGCTTGGGGACCTGGATCAGTATTGCGAGCATGATATACTTTCGCTTCATGCATAATCATGGAGGAAGGTTGTAAATGTTGAGATTCACGGGCCAGGTGTTGTGGGTGGTACTATAGTTGCCGAACGGGTTCATTCCATCGGTGCTAAGTGAAAACCTCACATTTCTAGGATCATCTCCAAAACGATCACCATCTGGACCCAAAGGCTTCAACCTATTGATGCTCCTCCACCATGGAGAGTCGGCAGGGTGTGTGAGCATGTCATCTTGAATGTGCTCCTCTGCATGCCAACGCATCAGTTTTGCCATATCCGGGTTTACATATTGATGGCTCAATGCACGACGCCCAGAAAAGTGTTGATGGCTCGTGGTTGATGAAGAGCTCGTTGGGAACCCCAAGAGGAAGGTATGATGAGCACAGCAGCAAGTTTCCCTCAGTTATGAAACCAAGGTTTAATCGAACCAGTAGGAGCAAGGAAACACCCCAAAGGTGTTACTAGCTGAGCTTTGGTAGGGCGCACTATCGGTGCTAGTAGCAACGTGGAGACCTGCACAACACAACCACAGAACGTTGTCCCCAACTTGCGACGAGGTTGTCAATCTCACCTTGTTTTGCGGAAAACAAAGGATTAAACGTATCGAATGGAAAGAAGTAAAAGTTTGCAGAAAGTAAACACAAAGCAGTAAAAGATTGTAGATTGCATGTAAAAGACAAGGAGCGGGATCCATAGTTCACTAGAGGTGGCTCTCCTTAGATAGATAACATGCTAGGTAAACAAATTACAGCGGGGCAATTGACAAACACCGAGAAAGCAATACATGCATATACTAATCATCTTGACTCCTTTGACACTTGATTGGACATTACAACATAATACATAGACCGCCATCCAACTGCATCTATGACTAATAATCCACCTTCAGGTTATCATCCGAACCCCCTCCAGTATTAAGTTGCAAGCAACAAATTATTGCTTTACGAACTGCGTGTAAAGTAAACAATACGATTGTTCTATGAACAAAGGATCGTTGTTTTCTCCCTAGTAGCAACAGCACATCTAGTACCTTAGAGATTTCTGTCACTTCCCCAGATTACCAGAGGCATGAACCCACTATCGAGCATAAATACTAACTCTTGGAGTTGCTAGCATCTACTTGGCCAAGATAGCTACTAACAACAGAAAGCATGCAAGATCACAAATAACAAAGACATGATAGAATCAATAATCAATCTGAAATAGCATCTCAATATCCATCGGATCCCCGCAAACACAACATGTATGAATTACAAATAGATGATCTTGATCATGAACGGAGCTCACAAGGTCTAAACATGAAAGCACAAAGGAGGAGAAACCAGCCATCTAGCTACTACATGGATCCGTAGTCCAAGGATGAACTACTCACGCATCACACCGGAGGCTTGCATGGTGATGAAGAAGGCCTCCAGGGTGAATTCCCCTCTCCGACAGGGTGCCGGGAAGAGCTTCAGATCCCTCCCGATCTAGGGATGGATATGACGGTGGCTACAGACTCTTTCGTGGATTTTTGATCGGGTACTTACGGTTTTCGTTCCGAGGGCAACTTATAGGCGGAAGGAGAGGCCGAGGGGGTGCCGGGAGCCACCACACCACCCCCTGGCGCGGGTCAGGCCTGGCCGTGCGGCCAGGTGGTGTGGCCGGCCCCTGGCCCCTCTCCTTCTCGTATTCTGGCACTTGATCCCTTCGGAAAAATAGGCACTTTGGCTTTTGTCCCGTCCAATTCCAAGAATATTCATTTTCAGACTTTCCTGGAACCAAAAACAGCAGAAAACAGGCAGCTGGCACTGTGGCTCTTGTTAATAGGTTAGTCCAAGAAATCATATGAAAAGTACTCCAAAGTTGGAACAAAACACAAGAAAGTGGATAAAACCAAGCATGGAACATCAAAAATTATAGATACATTTGCAATGTATCAACATCCCCAAGCTTAACTCCTGCTCGTCCTCAAGTAGGTAAGTGATAAAAAGAAATAATATTTGAGGTGACATGCACCATCAAAGACTTGATCAAAGTATTTGCAAAACACTCAAAGCTGGGATCATAGTACTTCAATCATAACATGAAAGACAAAGTTCTAGCAATAAGCAAAGAAACTATGATACAGCATGAAAAGGCACAAACAAAAGAATCATGAATAACATGCTTTGCAAGACATTTGTTTGTTTCACATAAAGAAAACATAGCATAATAGTATTTAGCTTGTCCCTCAATAGAGTAGCAAATATAAATGCATAGGACACCTTCAAAGTTCATAAGAGTGACTAGATACAATAGTTTCAAACAAGCAATAACAAGTTATGCATCAATCAACTAGTCTTGGGACAATGCACATAGAACTAAGAATGGCCACTATGCTCTCAAAGTAGGTGCATAAAGAAAGAAGGTGGAGACTCAATATAATGGTGGAAGAAAGGCCTTTGTAAAAAGGAAGTAGGGATTCAAGTCTCATAAAGAGCTTCCAAAAATTATGGTACTTACAGCTTTCAGCTCTCATTGCCCCTATCATAAGCATCTTGAAGTGATTAAGGTTAAAGTGAACAAACTATGGTGTACATGCTTGACGAAGTATAAGTCAGAAATCTCATGTCCCTTGTATACGAGGGCCACTCCTCATGCTACTCAAGTTTAGTCACCGATAAGTTCTTGTCATTGTAAGTACATGTGTATCATAGAGAACCGCCAATGGGGTACCCCTTGCCCGATGATACGGAAGAATCCCCATATCAAAATGACAAGGCAAGCAGACAACGAGCATCTCAGCATTCTTCTTATTTACCATGGGAATATGGTGCTTTTTTCTCTCTTTCCTCTTTTCATAGTATCTTTTTTTTATTTTCTCTTTTTTCTCAATATAGGACTCTTTTTTTATAAGAAGAATGCTTCATAGACAGCTCATTATGGTTACGCTGCAGTTTCCACCATGTCAGCATGGATTAGACCAGCGGCCCAGGCGTTTCTCTAACACATATACGTAACTCCATGGACTTACAAGCTCCCCTTTCATTTCACACCGACGACATCCATATAGAAAAGAGCATGATATCAACTAGGTACAAGTACCAAGTGCAATGTTGAAAGTGTTCCCCATGAAAGCATGGTTCTGCTAATTCCCAACAAATAAGTGCAAGCATATACAACATAGACAACACAATGGTTCAAGTTTATTAAGGGCAAGTAAAGTAAAGTGTGCCATCAAGTTCGTGAGAGCTTTAATCACTAGTTTTCTCATAACAAGTGGAAGGTAAACAAAAGCATGAATATACTTGGAATAGCATAAGCTAGTAGGTAGGTATGGTGGACTCTTTGGAATAACTTGGTTTAGGGAGTTGGATGCATGAGTGGAACTCATACTTTGTTGTGGAGGCTAGCAAAAGACTGGGAGCGACAAACTAAGAGAGTAATAATGGCCATAATCATGCAGAGCGACAAAACATCATTTATCAAAGCATAAAGTGATACTACAAGTTGAAAACTAAAGGATCATAAAGGCTATGGTGACTTTGGATAGTCATAACATGGTGTGAGCATGCGCCAAGTCAACCCAATTAAAGCATCAAAGGAGAATACCACTATACTATGCTTTAATATGCTAAAACAACGCATGATTCATCCAAGGCACATTAAGCAATCTCCATTGTTTATAACAAGTCATGCTACAGCAAAGAATACTAAGCATAAAGCCAAAACAATATCAAGCATGGCATGACAAAGCATAGGCCACAGTCAAAAACGAGCTCTTTTTACCACATAAGCATGAACTTTCCTACTCTTTTCCAAACCAAACCAAACTATTTGCAAACCAAAGTATGAAAGAGGGGGTCCAACCAATTTATTCAGAAAACTAAGCAAACCAAAGAAAACGAAAAAACAAAACGAAAACAAAAAAGAAGACGCTCCAAGAAAAACACAACTGTGCACGAAACAATAAAAATGAAGCGTTTGGAAGAAACCTGGAATTTTTATTGATGAAGAAGGGGAATGCCTTGGGCATCCCCAAGCTTTGACGCTTGTACTTCTTGGATTTTTTTGGGGTGACACGCGTGGCATCTCCAAGCTTGAGCTTTAGTCCATCCTTCATCTCATTACTCATTCCTTCCATACACCTGAAATTTTTCCTTTATACAAAACTTCACACAATTTCATTAGCAACATTAGTGCACTTATGATAAATAAGTCTCAAGGTTCAGTTCTAACACTAAATAAACTTCCATTAGAACACTAGCTACTGTAGCACTTCCCTCAAAAAGCTCAATTCCCCAAAGGAACTCAAGAAGGAACTAACAAGAAGCAAATGCAGAAAATGACAGAAATCTATCAAAACAGACCAGCAGGTAAAGACGAATTTTTTCGAAGACCTTCTGTTGCTCAAATCAAAAAGTGTTGAACTAACGAAAGTTATATAACCACCTGGGGCAGAAGCAAAAAAAATTACAGCTCAATCCGACATACAGCGCTCTCTCAGAAATTTTTACGGTGAAGCACAAAAATCTGTTTCGGGACAACAACTTTCCCAATCATTACTTCTCTCTCATTAGAGGTTACTCTTGGCACAAAAAGAAAATAAAAAGGATAAGAAGAGGTTATTACAGAGGTAATAACTTCCAAGTCTCATATAAAACTCTTGGGTTATCTCCCAACAAGTACTTTTCTTTAACGCCTTTAAGTTAGGCATAAGAAGCAAAGAAAAAATCAAGTGTTCTCAAATGAAGAAGCATTAAAACCAACTTTCTTGTCCTTACCTCTCTTATTTTTATTCTTATCCTTTGGGAAAATGTGATTGTTTGGTGGAGAAGAAAGGTGCATTGTTGATGAAGAGCTTGTTGGGAACCCCAAGAGGAAGGTATGATGAGCACAGCAGCAAGTTTCCCTTAGTTATAAAACCAAGGTTTAATCGAACCAGTAGGAGCAAGGAAACACCCCAAAGGTGTTACTAGCTGAGCTTTGGCAGGGCGCACTACCGGTGCTAGTAGCAACGTGGAGATCTGCACAACACAACCACAGAACTTTGTCCCCAACTTGCGATGAGGTTATTAATCTCACCGTGTTTTTCTAGAAAACAAAGGATTAAATGTATCGAATGGAAAGAAGTAAAAGTTTGCAGAAAGTAAACACAAAGCAGTAAAAGATTGTAGATTGCATGTAAAAGACAAGGAGCGGGATCCATAGTTCACTAGAGGTGGCTCTCCTTAGATAGATAACATGCTAGGTAAACAAATTACAGCGGGGCAATTGACAAACACCGAGAAAGCAATACATGCATATACTTTGACAATTGATTGGACATTACAACATAATACATAGACCGCCATCCAACTGCATCTATGACTAATAATCCACCTTCAGGTTATCATCCGAACCCCCTCCAGTATTAAGTTGCAAGCAACAAATTATTGCTTTACGAACTGCGTGTAAAGTAAACAATACGATTGTTCTATGAACAAAGGATCGTTGTTTTCTCCCTAGTAGCAACAGCACATCTAGTACCTTAGAGATTTCTGTCACTTCCCCAGATTACCAGAGGCATGAACCCACTATCGAGCATAAATACTAACTCTTGGAGTTGCTAGCATCTACTTGGCCAAGATAGCTACTAACAACGGAAAGCATGCAAGATCACAAATAACAGACATGATAGAATCAATAATCAATCGGAAATAGCATCTCAATATCCATCGGATCCCCGCAAACACAGTATGTATGAATTACAAATAGATGATCTTGATCATGAACGGAGCTCACAAGATCTAAACATGAAAGCACAAAGGAGGAGAAACCACCCATCTAGCTACTACATGGATCCGTAGTCCAAGGATGAACTACTCACGCATCACACCGGAGGCTTGCATGGTGATGAAGAAGGCCTCCAGGGTGAATTCCCCTCTCCGGCAGGGTGCCGGGAAGAGCTTCAGATCCCTCCCGATCTAGGGATGGCGATGATGGCGGCTATAGACTCTTTTGTGGATTTTTGATTGGGTACTTAGGGTTTTCGTCCCGAGGGCAACTTATAGGCGGAAGGAGAGGCCGAGGGGGTGCCGGGAGCCACCACACCACCCCCTGGCATGGGCCAGGCCTGGCCGCACGGCCAGGTGGTGTGGCCGGCCTCTGGCCCCTCTCTGTCTCGTATTCTGGCACTTGATCCCTTCCGGAAAAATAGGCACTTTGGCTTTTGTCCCGTCCAATTCCGAGAATATTCATTTTCTGACTTTCTTGGAACCAAAAACAGCAGAAAACAGGCAGCTGGCACTGTGGCTCTTGTTAATAGGTTAGTCCAAGAAATCATATGAAAAGTACTCTAAAGTTGGAACAAAACACAAGAAAGTGGATAAAACCAAGCATGGAACATCAAAAATTATAGATACATTTGCAATGTATCACATATAAGCATGTCAAATGAGGAATAATAGGTAGGTACCAACACATTTTTACCGGGATGTCCTTCCTACCTGTTTTTTATGCTTCTTATTGACCGCCTGATCAGTATCCAGGTCATCCTCACTACTCAACCTTGAGAACCTTGAACCATGGAAATTTGCACACCAGACATTCACAAAAATTGATGTAGGCATCATCGTGGTACAATATACAATCATGTTTCATGCATGTATTCTCTTAACCTCCATTTCCAATGGACACACAATCCGCTTTGCTTTGTAAAAACTATCTAGCATGTGGTTTCCTTCAGGAAGAAAGTCTTGTAAGAATGTCAACAACTTGGTTACACTCTTATCTGACCACCCGAACATTTGCTTCATCTGCATCAGTTCTATCACAGTAGCTAACTTTCTGTAGTATGGCTTACACCCATGGTACTTTGGTGTCTCCAAGACTTTGATCATGCAAGCATATTTATCATGCATTTTCCGATCCTCACAGTTTTCTTTCAACTCCCACAATATTTGACTCACGTTGCCTTTTTCGACATCTTCCATGTTCTCTTGCGACGATATATTGTCCATGTCATTTGTTCAACCAACCTCGTCATCAGTTGATGGAAATATGGTGGTAATCTCAACATCATGTTGGCATCCTCACCCTCACTAGCATCACCTCCTCATATGTAATTTGTCGTACTTCTCCGTACTGGGTCCAACAATCATACCGCGCCACAAATCCCCTTTTGATCAAATGTGTCTGGATTTGTGAAATGCATGTAAAACTCTGCATGTTTTTATAGTCACAGCACGACAAAGTATCCATGGATCCTCTGTATGAACTGCATTCATTCCAGTTGTGTTCAAAAACTCCGTGACACCGTCAAGGTACACATCGGTCGCACGATTCCCCAGGTACATACACCCACGGTCCATCTGCAAAATAAAACAAATTAATATACACAAGTAATAATATATGGATTCACATGCATTTAATATAGAATTTATCCTAAAACAAACAGATGAAAATTGAAGAAAGCCAAAAAAAGCATTTTACCGGGATGTCCGGTTACATCCGTATGGTCCGAATTCTCCTCTTTATGACTCCGTTGGACCCTTCTCCTTGCTTTCCTCCTCACTCTTCTGAAGCCCCCTTATTTTCCCTGCCCCCTCTCTCTTCTCTCTCCTAAACCATCGCCGCCGGCTACCCCCACCCGTCGTCGTCCGCCGGCCGCGGTTTAGATCGAGAACCCCATCATCTGGATTTTGCCGCCACGAGGTGCCACAGACCTCAGATCTACACCGCCTGCGTATGTGCGGCCATGGTTAGGACAACGTGCGATAGGGAGATCCTCGTCGGCCTCGGGAACTACTCCTCCTTGTCGGATGAGGTACTAAGCTTCTAGCTTTCGTCTCTCTAATTCTATTCATCTTGAAATTTTGGATGCATATGCTGAGCTTTTCCGAATTTAATTTGTTTAAAATTTGTTTTTAATTGGACTTTACAAGGGAGGAGAAGAGGAAGACAGATGAATAATTGAGGAAGACCAATATAGAATTGAGGAAGATGGAAGAGAAGCTAAGTCTAGCTCATGAGACAATCCGAATGATGGAGCAAGTAATGAAAACCGTCAGCGAAAAAATGGGAAGGGCTGTGGAAGATAAGGGGCAAATAGAGTTGGTGTTGGCCGATACCATCGATGCACACAACATCAAGTAGCAAGAAAGTAGGCAAACAACTAGGTTGAAGTTGAGTAAGATAAAAAAAGTATGATATTTGGAAGGAAAGGTGTCTATAATATGCCTTTGGTGCCATTGTTATCCTAGTCGCGATTATAATAGCTTGAAATGTAGTTAATTGTTACTCTGAGCAAGATTGTATGTGTTACTAATCTGTATGTGAGAATTGATTGCATGATATATGTTGTTTGCAAGAAAAATAGATTGTACAAACATAAAAACGGACAAGTTTAAAACACACCCTCAAAATAACACTCACAAACTCGATCACCCCAGCACTAGATTATACTAGTTTAGTGAAGGCATTGATGCCTTGTTGATCCATATATATAGTCAGCAACAAAGGATCCATCCTGCTGAAAAAACAGCAAAGCAGATCTTAAATGGTTTATAATTTAAACCGCCTCTAGTCAGATATATATATTTAAGGCGGTTTCAATTAATGACCGTCCTAGCTACAAGTTTTCACGACGGTCGTTATAATGGCTAGCCTTAGGATATTATTAGAGGCGGTGAATATTTATGGGCGGCTGCAGTTAAAATTTATAAAGATATAACCAATAATTCCCGTCATCTCAGGTTCCATTTAGAGGCTTTTTTTAAAAGAGCGGCTGAGGGTCAAGTCATACTAGAGACAGTGAAGATTCCCAATCGTCTAAGGTTATAGTTAGAGGCGGTTAAAAAATTACGACCGTCTGAGGTTGATGAACACAGCCGGTGGTTCGTATTTTGGGGGTAAACCGGCTCTAGGTATAGTCACTAAGTAACGAGTTTGTACTAGTGCATATCCATAGATCATGCGATGCAACTGTCTCAAGGATGATAGTTCCATCTTTATAGTGGCCTTTGTATTGACCTTTCCAACCTCCTGGACAATTCTCCCAGCTCCAATGCATATAGACAATTGAACGAAACATCCCAGGCCATCTTCTTGCTTTTTTTTCAGCAACAAGTATCTCGATATCTTCTTCACTGCGTGCCCTCAAATACTCTGGAGTGAAGATATCAATCACAACTTTTGTAAACCGCCTCACGGCCTCCAAAACTATATCGTCCCCAATGCAAACATAGTCATCAATGCCGCCGGCCGAACAACCATATGCAAGTACCCTCACGGCCGTCACACACTTCATCACTAGGCTTGCAGTGATATCTCCCGTCGCACTCTTCCGAAGCTTGAAGCAATCATCGTAGTCCTCCACAAACTCTTGTAATTGTAAGGAACAAGTCTTTTTGCATCCAAAACCGCCACCAAAAGTGCTTGTCAGTACAGGTTGCATCGGGGTTAAAATAATCCCCCATGATCTTGGCATGACCCTCGGCTCTATTTCGGTTGATCGAAGCACGATCGAATTGAGATCCTTGCCTCGGTGCCCTAAAATCTTTGTTCAAAATCATGATCATAGCCATTTATACATCTTCGTCTTCGTCTTCCTCCTCGGTTGAAGAATTGTCGAAGATCATCTCTCTCAACCTCTTCATCTACAGTCGAAGGTGCTATCGGTCAAGCTTACTTGCGAATGAAGCAAATCAAATACTCTAAAAAAACTCGCATGGAAATTTCGTCGACTACCTTGCGTGCGGCGGAGGTGTAGTCTTTGGCCAGTGCACTAGAGTCGATCAAATGGCTACATGACGATCGGACGACAAGGTCGCGGTTGTGGGATGCCCTTGGTTTGGCAGCGCAACGACTATCTGCCGGTAATAGCTCGCTGGAATGCGAGCTACGACCCTCGGTTCCGGCCACGAACTGGTCGGCGACGGTCGATCTACACCATCCCCATGTTCCGAAGGATTTCCCCTGAATGAATCGACCTCGCCGCGGTTGGGAACGACCTTTCAATCGACGGCAGGATCGGGCTAGATACGGCGGCTCTCGGGAGCGATTCCGGCGACGGGCGGCACCAGCGAGTGATGTGGAGGAGGGTATAGGACGGCTAGTGTTTCGGGCTATTGGCGGAGGCGGCAGGTGGTCGGTGGTGTCAACGCCGGGGGAATATGGCGGCGGAGCGACGAGGCTGTGCGAGCGGCAAGAAGGAAAAATATGCGAGCCGAGGCCGCGGGCTCCTATATTTGCGAGCCGTGGAGGCCGACTCCTAATTTTTTCTCCTCTAAGCCGTTTGCGGATTCGGTTAGGTGCGACTCTCCTCTAACGGTCGATTGGGGATGGGTTAGAGATGCTCTTAGATACTAATGGTCAATTCCTGGAACTGATCACCTCTTTGTCCCGTCAATTGCTTGAGCAGCAAAGGCGTAATCTGTACACAAGATGGATAATACTCGTGTAGTTCATTTTTTTGTCTGCATATATGCTAGATTAACATGTGCAGGGTCCACAAAATTGTTGTTCGTGCTTCCGTACATTGGCATTCAGGAGTGCAGAGTAGGAGTCCTATATAAAAACAAATTACAACCTCTCCCTATATAAGACGAAACATCTTACAAAAAGAAACAGGGGGAGTATCAGAGAAGTTGTTACCAGTACTATTGAATACGTTAGTTTATCCAATACAATCATAGTGAAACTTATGAGGGGACTCTTAGCACTGTCTTTAACAAGGTGACTCAAGGTGCATGCTCTGTTCATCACAGAGCTAATTTGGTTCAGAGAGTTGTAGTAAAGCGAACATCCACATGCTGCTGAGTCTACTTTTGCTGGAAGCACAGCGGGTCGTCAAACACTCGGAATGAAATGGCGCGAGGAGTAACTGAAACCGTAGAACCTTAACAGAATCACTAGCTTAGCGTACATGACCGACATATATAGATTGAGTGCATTGACTTCGATAATTGGATGGCGCAGAAACCATACAAGTATGAAACACGACCATACTACTTTAGAGTCTTAAGAGCCTTATGTAAAGCTACAATGGACTCATCAAGCAGCACCCCAGGTAATCAGTTGAAGCAGCAAAGCAAAATCTTAAGACCAGGGAAGGGAGCTGGTTGCAGTGGGAAGGAACAATCTTGTCGATGCGCACCACAGGTCCAGACATTAAGAATGGAAATCATGTAGAGGGGCAATTTTTGTTGCCATGCATTAACCCTGCAGAGGAGGCAATTTGAAACATGCTTAGGTCAGTATCCTTACGTGCAAGCGTAGAGTCATTGTAATTGTAAAATAAAGATTGTTGTCGTTGGCCAATAAAACATAATACATGGCAGAGAGAAGTAAAGAAGTACTCTTCGAAACAGAGTTTAGCTATAACTAAATAGGGACAGTGAAATTCAGATGAGACAACAAACTTCAGTTAACCTACAACTATCCTTTTTTGCTACGGCATGCAGAAGCAAAATATAAAGGCATAATTAACACTTCAGTATAGAAGATTGCATTTAAAATGGGTAACTATGGTAAGGAAGCATGTGTAAATATTTTAACATTGTGTATCAACCCATACACCATTCAGCCAACACAAATACATAAGTACACATATTTAGCTAATAAGTGGGAGCTTCTTCAAGAGCATTCAAAGACATAGTTTGGGATCTCAAGTTCGAGGGCTCACAAGGACAATCTAGTGATGGGCATTCTTCTTTCATCTAAAACAAAAACAAATTACATGTGAATTACAACAAGAATTATTATTGAGGGATATGATCATGGCAGAGCATACTGTTGATCTCTTTAGGATGACATTAAGCCTCTGCAAAGCACTACAAACTTGATTCATCCGAAGGAGACGAAAAACGAGTGCTCCAACAACATGCACCTTTGGGTCGAGATGTCACTCTAAAGCAGCGAGGCAATTATATGCTTCTCTATCTCCTGCGCTGAAAGTTCTCCGCTTCACCGTGAATAGTAGACGGCCTCTGAAAAAGCAATTGGGTAAGATACATGTCATCCACAGAATTCAGTGTACTCTGGGGTTGCGGTAAATTGTGCAGGAGAGGGGACTCACGATGCAGGCTTGAATGTGCAGTGAAGGGAGCTGTCCCTGTCTCTTTGTCGTCTGAAGCCACAGCTGCACGAGTCTCCAAAGACCAAACTTAGGATACGGCCCGGCCAAAAGGCAATTCCACAAGACCTTCTCCAGCATTGGAGCCAAGATGGAAATGCTGACATCCTAGTAGGCGTGCAAGGATATGGTTAATTGCATTAGCAGGGAGCAACGATGTCGACATGCTTTATCCATGTCGCATGGGAACAAGCTCCTGCAGCAACGGTGAGTTGACACTTAGGACACCCTGATGGAACCAAACATTGGCGAGCCGGGGAGTGTGCAATTGGGAGCAGCATGAGAGCAAGGCGTCGAGATCAGTGGTGCAGTGGGAAAGGGACAACGTCTCTGGGAACTCAACGCCGGCTGGCACACAGCAGATGGTGGTACAGAGATCCAATATAATGGAGGCGGCGCGACGAAAGCAAGGAAATTCGAGGAGGAGGGAACCGACGACAATGCACGAGGGGAGGACCAAGAAGAGCTCCTCCGGGTCGAGCCGTGCAGCGGCATAGAACAGCGAGTTGAAGCGGGAGGTGCCGACTCGATGACATGCTCCTTGGGGACGCGCCCACGCGGCTTGGATTGGCGGATTTGGAGGAGGGGAGCCTCGACCGGGGGAGGAGGGACGCCGCTTCGAGCGAGGGGGCGTGATGTCGCTAAAGACGATCTGGCGGAGACGAGGGGCACATGAGGCGGGCGAGGACGAGGAGGCAGGATGGGAATGGGTCGGGTCGGCCCGGCGGGTCACTGACCCGACCCAAAAGTTCGACGCCAATGGAGCTTGTGGGTCGGCCTTGAATGAGATTTGGGGCCAATGGAGCCAGCCTCGAGTGGCCCATCGGGTCAGCAGGACCGACCCGGCCTGTAGTCTCTACATCCCTGCCCTTGTCTGTTCGCGCGCTGTCCAGCTCTCCCAGTCGCGAGCAAAGGCATGCAATTTGTGTGCGACATCCTGCAAGTTTATTATTCACTAGCTAGATACCCGTGCGTTGCTACGGAAAAACATATTTTATACAAATACTTGTGTTGAGTATGATACACATGTACTTTCTAACTACATCATGTTGCGCCTTACATGTCTTTCTTCTACCCATTTTTCACCATGTAACCATATCTAGATATATTTCACATTGTCTCGCCAAGCATGTCTCCTTTTACAAACTTCACCCCGTTTATTTGGTTTTATCCGACTCTTACTAATAAACAGATGGAAATTTAGAAAATCCTACAAAATGTAGAGAATTTAGGTTTACTTAAAACATTAATGTAGAATGTAATAGATTAAACTTAAGAAAATATAGCTTTTCATACAAATATTAATCAAGTCCCGAGTTTTTAATAGTATGGTTCACACTGGCATGTGTTTCTACAATTTGTAACCTAATTCTCCTTTGATTTTCATGTTTCCTTTATTTTCAAGTTTCTTGTTGACTGAGTTGTGAGCTGTGCACTTATACCTCGCCCCTCCCCTTTTCTCCTTGAAACAAAAGCGAGGCAAAAATCGGTCGTTCGTTACTCTCAGGGCCATCATTTTCGACACCCTTTCTTCCATATCTCACCTCATGTCTCTTTGTCAGAAAAGTTTGCTCTGATGAGTTTCCATAGAGCAGTTTTCTCTGGCCCATTACGCAATTTTTCAATCTTGGAATTATGTATTAGGGTAAAACTAAATTTGGTAATGATAGTTTGCGACTATGAAATGTTTTTATTATTCCTCTCATCACCCTATGTGAGAAAAAGTAGAGTCAAATAGAAGTTTTTATGGCCAAATAAAGTAACATCTCATCAAGAAGAGCAAAATATCGAGTAGAAGGACAATAGAATAAATTACTTATTTACTGCCTCATGGACAAGCATAACCAACGAAAATAAATGTTCTTAACATCTGAATTTTCTATCAGTATGTATGCTTCTTGCTATCAAAGTACGGTAAAATAGTATTACTTGTTTTTCTGTCTTCCTTTACATAAAAACACTCTGAAGAAGAGAAAATTGTTCTGCTAAATGGTCATGGAAGTACTATTGAGCTTCTCCAGAAAATAATACTTGCACTAATCAAGGATCTAAGGCCAATCTATGCTTCGTCGGAAATAAATGGTCACACGCCGTAGCTAGTATGCATCCAAGGTCCAAGCTAGCTTCAGAGAATATCTTTGTGCAGACAAGCGGGGCTTGATTTCGTCCTAGATGGTTTCTTATATTATCATGATCAATCTCCATGAGAAAATTTATGAAGCAAACAACATGCAGCGGCCTCCTTAATTCATGTGTTGTTCGTCCGGCAGCAATCCTTCTTCTTCGGCGATCTATTTTCTTCCATTGGAGTGGCTTCCTTTCCTTGTGGTTGAGGGGAAAGGCGCCACCGACATGCCGACAATTGACAGACGGAAGGCCGTGCATATACATGTATAATTCAGCTAGTGAGATCAAGAAAAATATGGACCAATAGTGAATGGAAATTCACAAATTAAACAATCCTAAAAATATTAGCGGTTGCACCGTGCACCTCGTTTCGCATGGGTTCTAAAAGACTGCTTAGCACTAATGCAAGAACAAATAATCTTGCTTCCCATATGTGCACAAATGACTATTGGAAATGAACATTTGTAAAACACAAAGCAGGTTTGAGTTCAGTACCTACATCCACTGATGGGCTTGAAGTCAGATGAGCACATGAACATGACCCATTAGCCTGATGGTTGCCTTCCCCGTCATTCCGTTGTCCTTGTAGGCAGCACCCATTTGTGTCAGACCGGCGGACAACAGAAGGAGCACTCAGAATGTCGTCCCGATCTTGAATACAGAGGTGCGAGTACAACGGGGTTAGAGAAAGACGTGGCTATGGCGGCGGCTCACCCCCTGCCACCACGACGAGAGGAATGAATAATACATCCTGATATGGAAGTCACACACCTAGGTGCATGTTGTTCATTGGGATCAAGGGGTGCAGTCGTCCACCCATCTGCAGCTTCGCATCTAGAGCTCCGCTTGCACCTTCCTCACCAGTTGTGTTGTGGACTCATCATCGACATTTTGGTGTACATCCTTCTCCTTTCTCCCTAGTCTCCCTAGGGAGCTGATGTGGTTTTTGCTCGGCTTCCGTATTTATCTCCCATCCCACACATGCCGTCAAGTTCTGAGTTTTCCGGCGTGGTGTTTTGAAGTTTTGATCCCATATCCTGATATGACATGCATTTTTCTAGACATGGTATCTGAGATATAAGAGTTCTTACGGCCCTTAAGTGTAGCTGGGGCATGATAGTGCATGCTCCTACTTGCGTCGTTGTTGTTGCCTCACTGGATAAAAATTAGGGAGCAAAGAGGGAAATCCAGCGGATGTTTGTTAGACATTTTGTTACCAGTGGGAGAAAATATAGCGAGAGCCATAAAAATAGCAAGTGGAAGTCAGCGATGGCTGCTGAGGCAAGGCGATTTTTTCAAAGGTTGTGAGTGCTGGTTGATAGGAGCTTTCCAAAATTTTAGCTATGTTGTTTACAGGAAAGCGGTGTGGCATATTGGTTGTAATTTTTGCATGTGTGACACCATGCATTCACCACGCTTTTGAAATTAATAGTAAAGATACATGTTGCTCAGACTATTAACAACGTTGTGCATGTTGCCGGTAGGATGCTCAATAGATTCAAGATTGTTTGCATTCCCTCTCTGGTTCAAAATATTTTACCGCTTGTTTTCCTTATTAGACGGAAAAAATAGATGAATAAATTTATTGTCAGTAAAAGCTGTAAAGAATATCCTATGTATAAGCATAAATTAAAAATAATAATAATAAATATAGATTTTAGGTCGACCTGCGGTACCCATCAGCAGGCCAGCGAGGCCACTGACTATTTTTAAAATGGGTCGACCTGTGGCCTCTATATTTGACCCTGGGGCCACGGGGCCAGGTCCAAGGCCAGGACCGGGTCGGCCAATTCCGACCCTGAACGAGGAGCAGTAGGTCGTAAGGGAGAGTGCAATGAGGTCCGGTCCGCCTCCTAGGGTATTTTTTTTCCAAATCTGACCTTTTTGCGAAACTAATTCCACGATCCCTTGGAAAAACTATTTCGGAATGCCATTTTAAACGACGCCAAAGATGTGCTGGTCGACACCAGCACGAAGTAGCTGGGAGGCAGCCACGGGAGGTCGGCGCCAAGTGATACGGCGCCATATCGCATGGCGCCGACCCCTTTGGTCTGCCTCCCAGCTGCTTCGTGTTGGCACCGATATGCACATCTTCGGCCCTTTTAAAATGGCGCCGACCCTAGGGCTCAGATTCCGAAATAGTTTCGGCAAGGGGTCAGACATGGAATTAGTTCTGCAGAAAGGTCAGATTTGGCAAAAAATACCCTCCTAGGCTAGTAGCATGGGGGACCGTCGGCGAGGTCCCCGCCTTAGCCGCATCGAATCTCTAGAAGAAAGAAAAAACCATCGTTGCCCTCCCTGTAAGGCTGTAACCATAGTTTAAGAAACTGGACCAGTGATCGAACCGGTGAGGCCATCGGTTCAGGTTTTTACTGGTCGGACCGCTGGTTCACGGTTCACTGTCTGGTTTTAGTAATATATTTTACTCTCTTCGTCCAGAAATAAGTGACTTCTATTTTAGATTCGCATTTATCTAGACATGTTTTATAGATTTATGCGAATCTAGACAAATTGAAGTCAGTTATTTGTGAACGAAGGGAATACTTACAAACTCTGCAATATATAAATAATTATATATGTAAAAACACTTTATGACAGAACCAAGTCATCATCAGTTGAGCGGTAACTTGCCATGTCCCTCCCAAGCTAATCTAACACGCACGATGTTTTGCATGCAGCTCAAAGATGCAAGCAGCAAAAGTGGTGTCGCGCTTGTTGAATTACTAAAAGAATACTCCCGCGTTGCGGTGAAGATCTCTTTAATAAAATGATTGTATAAATGAATATGTATAAAATACGTAAAATATGAAGTTCTTTACAAAAATATGCAAGGTTGGTCACATTAGTCCTGAGAATCCAAATTTAATAAACATAAAAAGCGTTTATATTGACAAATAAAAATTGGTAGCATAGACAATTATATAGAAAAAAGTAGATGACATAGATAGCTTGCATGTATCATAAGTGAATGCTAATGAGATGATGTGGCCAATTGATTAGATAAAATAGTTAGTGATGTGGATAGCTTACATGTTAAGATAGACTATTATAATTGCTAGGTAGGGTTTTGCTTTGTAAGAAAGTATAGATTACTGCTAGCGTGTAGGTAATGTAAAAAAGGAATACGTCTAAGATTTTGTATGTAAAAGGCTAGTAGTTCAGCTGGTCGTGCTCTAGTATTTTGAAACACATGCAGCACTTGGTGCAAGGTTTGAATCCCATCTTCTACAATTAATTTTTTTTTGAGGTAAACAATTAAATTTTTTCTGATGCTCATATCTGTTGAGCCGGACGGACCAGATGACCGGTTCAGTGTGAAAACCAGCGGTCGGACCGTGGTTTTCCCGGTTTAATCCAGCTCGTTGGCGCAAACAATTCAGTGCGCTTAAAGAACCGGCAGGAGCTCTGCTTCTGGTTTTTTCCGGTTCAACCGGCGGTCCAGTCCGGGTTTTTAAACTATGCATGTAACACGACCCTACCAGTGAATGATTTCCCTCCTCGTCTTATCTACTAAATTCTTTTTCTTTTCTATATCCCCACACATGTATAAACAAACTTTTTAAAATATTCTCCAAGTTGACATTAGAGGAACCTAATCATTAAAAATAAAATACAACTATGATTATGATGTCACTAACCAAGTTATGATTTTAGTGCCATGAAAACAATCTCGCGACATAGACATATCTGTAGAGGGGTTGTAATAGATGGATAGATATCTAGATACTTTTCGGCCATAGTTGTTCCTAATCTTCAAATTTATCCTATTTTTGTAACCGGTAGATATCACCTGGTTATAATTTTGTGGTGGTTTGTATAATTATATCTCTAATAGACAACACAATATTATAGATATGCAAGATTGGTTTTTCAGACCAACATGCTAATTCCTTCTCATTTTATTAGATGCTGCTATCTTCTTATGTAAACTTATTGCTCTGGTTCTGTCCAAGAAAGAAAATCCTCCAACAAAATATATAATGTAACGTAATTCGTAGGGCTAGCACAAGCCTATCGTAACAATCATACAATACATATTATGTGGGCTCTCATGTTCATGTCGTAACATAAAAAGTGTACCATAATTTATCAATGTAGTGTTTTGTAGTCTATATATGATCTCTAGTTGGCAGACCATTTTTCTATTATAAACACAAAAGGCCAAAGCAAGTTCCATACTTTCACTACTGTATTATGAATAGAATGACCACTTGTAGATGACAAGGCTGCTAGTAGAGGATCTCATTGTGACTGTTCGAATGTATGGATGCAGTTAATACCAAAAAGAATTTAACCACAATTGTGGTATGCAATTAAATATCAGTTTTTTGGAATTAACTCATAGTTAAAGCTTGAATGCGTCTAGATAAGGATGTGGATGCAATAATATAGCAGTGTTTAAATGGTTCCAAATTAGGATATGAATACATATATGTTAATAAATACATTAATTGGCTGTTCGAAAAAAGCGAGAATGTAACCACATAGGATAATTGGCTAATAATTAAAATATGTATAAACTAGCATGTTTATAAATTATGTGTTAATACGTACCAAAAATTTATAGGATATGTATCTACTTGAATAGTAATGGCAGCATATAATTCTCTAATCAAATTTTACCTAAGATATTTCTATTCACAATAAATTTTATTCTATATAAGGAGGGAGGGGATATTTCTCCACATATCTCACACTACTATGTCATTAGACAACTATACTCATAAATCTCCACCTTTTTCTAAACCATTGTTCTACCTACTTGTCGTGATAAGTTTCTTTCAAGTTACCCTAGTTAGTATGCCTAGGAGGGAGAGGCGGGTGGGCATCGCTCACATCAATAACCGAAAAGAGCGTGACATCACTTTCCACAAGCGACGCGTTGGCTTGTTCAAAGGTGCCGCTGACCTATATGCCCTCACAGGCGCTAGGGTTGGCATCATCCTACAGGCGGAAAATGAAAAATTGCACTCATTCGGTACGCCATCAACCAAGTCAATTGTTGATGCTTTCTTATCAAGAACAACTCCATCTATCGACAAGGGGAAAGCAACCAAGATTTCACGGCTGCAAAGTGAATTGGCTCGGTTGGACATGGGCAACATGATGAAGGATAAGAAAAGTCAAATCTCCTTCCAGCATATGAAGAAGATCCAAGATGAGAACCCAGGTATGACGACAAACCTTGTCTTCTCGAAGGAAGAAGATCTCAGTCTAGAAGATCTCTACAAACTCTTCAATGACCTCTCACGGGTCCATGAGGACAATCAAATTCGGTTGCCTCAAGTGCATCATGGCCAGGAAGCAAACATTGGCAGGCAACACATGGCAAGAAACATGCTGCCACATGGAAGCCTATCATATGATCACCTCCAAATTAATCCTTCGTGGCAAAATTCGTTGTGGTCTCACCATCCTCCGCAACAACAGTTGCTTTCGGTTCCACTACCATCACCACCTCAACAAACTTTGGCACCACTTCATACTGATGGCCTTTTCGGCTATGATCCACGGGACTCTCCTTTTTCAAATAATGTATACCACAATGGATTCCTAGGGATGGATGCTTACTTGGGCTACAATGGTACCAATGTAGGGCAATCTTCCATCCAAACAGATGGATGGTTCTATGCAACGCCAAAGTACCCTTCTACCAGACATGATGAGGATATTGCTGCAAAATATGGAGGACTTCCCTAGATGCTAGCTTGTTTGCGCTTCCATTAAGTGCTATATCAAGTGAAAGACCAGTTATATTTCCATTACACAATTTAGCCTTTTTTAAGACAACAATAATTCATGTTTGATGTTTTAGGTCTTGTGCCAAGATTTTTTTCATATATATGACCATTACATCTCTGTATTGATGTGTTTTTGTTATACAAAATAGTCAAAAAAAAAGTATTGTTGCAACGTTGCATGACGAGGATAAAGCTAGAGGGGAATGGATTTTAATACCCTCTCACGATATTGTGAGTCAACCATTATTAACTGCAATAAATACATGAGTTGTTCTCGTTACAATAACGGAAAGGCAGGCATAGTCCAACCTCCGATTCACATATGAGCATTAATTACTTATTTCGATGACACAAGACTACCAACAACAATACCAATTCATTAATACATGCATCGAAATAAATTGTTTTTTCCCAAAAAAAAATACCAACAAACCTTGCCATTAAACGAGAGAAACATAATAGGAATCTGAAAGCATGAAGGCCACATAAATGCTCCACTAAAATCATCCCTACACTGTTATCAATATAGAAAATCCAAATATAGCTCTCCATCAATATATTTTATCGTGACTTTTGTTTTAGTGCAGGGCGTTAGTTCCACTTGTTAGTGAAAATTACTACAAACTTAAACGATGTAACAACCATCACAAATGCACACATAATTTTATTAATTAATACAATTACACAATTTTTTCGAACCATATTACAATAGGGGAAGCCCCTACGGTGTAAATTTTATACTACTGAAAATAAAGAACAGTACAAACATAACCATTTTTATGTAAGAACACCTTTAATTTAGACTCGCAAAGTTTTTATCGATAAACTAAGTTTTTTAGTGGACGGTGAGATTTGGTCAGTGGTTGGAGTATAGTCATGATGGGAAGATACAATGCATGCCTTGGTTACATGAATCATTAACATCATATCCATACCACCATGAACATAAAAACATCTAATCTTGGACTTACCTATCATATTGGGTATTCATGTTATGATATAACATTACCTTTTCGTATTAAAAAACAAATGTGTAGAGGAAATATAACATTCACCCTTGATGCACACCATTAACACGCAGCTCTGGCTGGTTTCGTTGGTATAGACATGTTATCGTAATCTTGTACCGTGTTAGCTTTTCAGCCGTTGCTTTGCCTAGTGAACTGCAAGTATCAGTTTTAAAAAAAACTGCAAGTATGCAATACGGGTAACTGAATCCATGTTTTGCCTAGTGAAATGAAGAAATTCGCTTGCACTGCTGCTGTCCGTCGGAGGGAACGGAGGGGCCCGTTGCATTACCTGCGGCAGCGAGCTGCGAGGACGACGAGGAAGGGAACGGAGGGGCCCGTTGATTCCCCTCCCTTTCCCAAGGCGGTGCCGGCGGCAGCGGCAGAGCTCCGCCCGATGCCCGCGAAGCTGCTCTGTTTCCCTGTTCTGTCGACAGGTTGAGGAAGGAGCCGCTTGACTCTGAACTGCTGGCAGTCGTAGGATCGATTTGGACGGTTGATCATAGGGGGCAACCGGGCAAGGCACTGGATCTCGGTCCTCCCCTCTCCAGTCTCCACCCTAGTAGCCTCGACAGTCGACACCGCCGGCCGGCTTCCTCCTCCTCTCGCCCCTCTTCTTGCTCGAGTCTCCACTCCCGTATCTCCTCTCGGGAGTCTCGTCCTGGCGCCCCTGAACCACGCGGGAGCCACGCCACCTTGTAGCTCTTTCTCCTCCCCTCCTCTGGGTTGGACAGAGAGATCCGTTCCTTCTAACAGTGTATTGTTTCTCGCAGTGGGTAATGAAATTCATATCCTGCTCCAGCCCGTGCGATTAGTTCCGGGATATTGAATCGATTGTTCTAACAGAAGCTTCTTCTCCCCTTTGTGCACACAGTTCATCTTCTTGATTTCGTAGATGGAGATGCAGATGGGTTCCGCGCAGACAGGTGGTCGCTTCCCTGTACCGCACAAATCCCTCTCCTTGGATATCAAGGTTCGTTGATTTTCACTTGCTCCAATCACATGCCAATCTATTTTGCTCATGTCGTTTGTTGCGAACCTGGACCTATATTGAAGCATGCTTTACTTAGGTAGTGAATGCAAACATTTTTTTTTTAATTTCTCCAAGAGAACAGGATAGCTTATAGAACAGAACAGCTTTTTGATTACTCGCGTTCTTTGTGAATCAATGGGTGGGTTCATTCCAGAATCTTTATAGTGATCTCAGCAACATTGACCCTCTTTGCTAGCAATCTGTTTCGACCCATAAATGGATCAAGAACAGAGGGTCAATCCCTCCTTTGTAGTATCCTGGAGAATGAACTTCGCCGATGAACAATCAGGAGAATTTTTGTCTACTTTGTTGAATTTAATTGTCTTGGCCGTTTTCCAAAACAACCTTTGCGCAGTGGGGGTGTTATCTGAATGACTTGGTTCTGTTTGCGCTGTCCAGGGCAACCAGACTGACATTGTTATCAGCAAATATGAAGATAACTTTCTGGTGAGTAACATCTCTTTGGTGGCGTTCAGCTGAATGCTATTTTTTCCCTGTGGGAGATGCTCATCTATCATATATTGGCAGGTGATTGTGACACAAATTGGATGTATGGGGACCATATTAACTGCGAAGTAAGTTTTTTTTTTCTATTGTGTCCACTAAGAGGTGACTAAGCATTTCTAGTTTATGTTATCCTGATAACATATGTAAGGCATTGCCATTGTAACTTACTTTCTTGAAACTTTTGTCCTATATTCTTACTAAGCCTTCTCCCTCCTCAACAGGAAAGATGAAAGTGTTTTCTCTGATCCAACCTACAATGTATCTGTTCTTTTTGGAAAGAGAGACGAGGTAATCTCGTTAGAACATCTACTCCCTCCGTTCAGAAATATAAGACATTTTACCTTTATGAAATGAATGTATCTAGACACTTTTTAGTGTATAGGTTCACTCGAACCTCTACGAACCTATACACTAAAAGACGGCTAGATACATTCGATTCACAAAGCTAAAACGTCTTATATTTCTGAACGGAGGGAGTATATTGTAAGGCCTGATTGTGGACACCGATAATGACTGCAAATTTTTGGGATTGCAGCCTCTCCTGCTAGCCTGTGCACGTCAACTTATTGAGCATATAAGGTTTGCTTTCTTCACCATGTAATCATGCCATCTGCTGTTTCCCACGTATTTGAATATTTTTTCAGGTTATTATCTTTTTACCTGTCAAGGCACTGGTAATTTGACTACCTGTAATTTTTTATAAGGAGGTGCATATTGGACAGTGCCTATACCTATGTCCTAATCCCTTGTTCAGTTTAGTCATTTGGTTGAGTCTTGGTAACAATTTGAAATCAAGCAGAACTAATAAGCTCCTCTTTTTAAAGCATGTTCTCGTATTTCCATGCAAATGTTCTTCAGCAACAGTCCTTTCACTATGGTCAACATTTAATTATTCTATGCAATTTTTGTGCCACTTTTATACTGAAGTTAGTACCAATCTATCCAAGTTATAAGCCACTCATTCAGCTGATATACCACATGCCATTTGCTTAATATGCATACACAAAGGACTATTATGCATGGAGGTTCGATAACTTTGTGTTACCATTTTATACTTACAGTTTTCTTATACTTTTTTCAGTGGTAGTGGCTCAGCTCGACCGTTGGTGATCTCTCTTGGTTTGAAGGATCATTCCCAGGTAAGAGTTGAAATAATTTCCGTAGTACGAGAGTATAACTGTCTTTGCTGCCACAATATGTGGATTGCAATTGGTATTTTCTTTTGTAACACCTGGAAATCTCTCATGTGACTACATACTCAGCTATAACTGTGCATTTCCGTAAAAAAGCTATAATTGTGCATGTCACTGTTGACTTTGCCATTTTTGTGTTGAAACTGAACAATAATATCGCAAATGTATGTTTGATACAGTTTTGGCTATTCTGCAGGGAACGCTGAAAGATGTAATTTCTGCCATCATTGAGAACTGCCTATGGTGATAATTATTGAAAGCTGAGAGGCACATACATGTTCAGTTCATCTACAAAGATGTTGACAGAAATACTTAGTATCAGAGCAAAATCAGCTCTCCCTTATCTTGTATTGTATGGATCTGTAAAAAATATTTAGATAGGATTTATTCCCGTTGCAATTGTCACAAGGTGATCTGGCCACTAAATTGCTCAATGATCAATATCCCCTAACATTCTTTTTTAAAAAGAAAAAGGTTGTTTGTTTCTGAATTTTTTCTCCATGGAAGCATTTCATATTAAGCTGACTAGTCACCGTTTATAGCCAAGTCAGTTTATACAGATTGCAGTATAGTTCATCGGTCTTGATGACCAAGTTCAGGCTTATGCAGAGTTGCTTTTTCTGCTTTTTTCTTCAAATACTGTATTTAACAAGATATTGTACTGCATAGGCGTAGTGTCACTTGGGAAGTACTCCCTCCGTTTTAAAATATAAGATGTTTAGCCTTGTGAAGCAAATGTATCTAGACTACTTTTAGTATATAGGTTTATTTATGTTTGGAGTAAATCTACACATTAAAATAAGTCTAGATACATTTTTTTCACAAACCTAAAACATCTTATATTATAAAACGGAGAGAGTAGCTGCGAACACCGCTGCTCCGGGATAAGAGAAGATCCTCCGTTGAAGGAGAAAGAAGATGCTTGAGTAACGTTCCTTGAGCGCAGCAGGATCCCTATGGATGAGGATAGCGACGGCAGAAACGCGCCGTCCCTTGGGAGCTGCAGATCAGGTTGCAGACTCCAAAGACCCCTAACACCACCTTCGGAGCACCGCAAGCCCCAGCCTCCTCTCACTCTCCACCGAAGCTGGCCGGCCAAGAGGAGGCTAGGAGAAATGATGCCACCGCTTAGAAAGTGGCAACACTTATTGAAGAAGGGGCTTACCTGAGCAAAATACAGGGTCCTCCCCCTTGGAAGCACGACGGAGAGCCCTGATGACGACCACCCTGATGCGTCGAAGCGGTAGAGTACGCCTGCTACCCTACATATCCGTTCGCTTCACCGTTGCTCTTGCCCTTCCCCTCGCCTCCTCAGCCGGTCAGAAGGAGCAACAACTGCACAGAAGCAGCACAGATTGACGAGTAGAAGATGCCCGCCTTAGTAATGGAGATCCCTGCGACGGAGGCGCTCGCCGTCTGCTCCGACCATTGGAACTCAACAACAAGAAAGAACCGCCATAGGTTGCGCAAGATCTGGCCAAGAGAGACCCGCACCCATACTCCAAATTCAAGCAGTTGTATACCCTAACCCTACTTTGTATAGCCCGCTGCGGCCACCCAAGCCCAGGCCGGATGACATCGTCACCGGAGGAGCAGGGGCTCCGAAGCAGGGAAACATTCTCGACTCTCAAAGAGGGGAGGAGCAGACCTGGCCACCAGACCGTGGTCGATCGCGGGCCGGCCCATGGAACGCATGCTTTGACACATAATGTACCAGCCTGACACATGGCTTAAGGGTGTGTTTGTTATCCTGAGCCAACCTAGAAAATCTCATCTCGTCCCACTTTTTCCACCAGAGACGATGTTTGTTAGGCCGGGTGGACTCACAGGGCTAGGCTCATCTCATACGAAAAACAGCTCTCGGCCTGGCCAGGTCGGGAAGCAAAAAACCAGCTTCGCATGTGAGCCTGGCCGAGTTGACCCGAAAAACTGCGCCCCGCGCGTCCGCGGAAGACCTCCCGCTCGGCCCCGCGCTAGGGCAACTCTCCAGCCGCCCGTTCTTTCCTCCCCCTGCGCCTCCCCAGCCGCCACTCCTCCATTCCCCAAATCCCACTGCCGCCGAGCTCCGATTGAAGCCAGAATGGGGGTCA
Organism: Avena sativa; assembly: GCA_916181665.1. Taxonomy (NCBI): domain Eukaryota; kingdom Viridiplantae; phylum Streptophyta; class Magnoliopsida; order Poales; family Poaceae; genus Avena; species Avena sativa. Next base: position 74,983,404 of record OV702292.1, on the reverse strand, counting down.
CGGCTTGGTCGTGAGCTGCAGCTGCCCCGCCGACCCGCCACCGACGGCCAGCCGCCCCGCCGGACCAGGTCGACCACCGCGTCGTTCCGCACTTCCACGCCGCCGCCGCCGCCGCCATGTTGGATAATTAGGCACAATTTCCGTAATTAATTCCAGAATATTAAACATGATAATACCAGCTACTCGCACATGTAACTCGAACATACTAGATGTACTAAACAACAAGATGAACGGAAACAGGCAGCAGCTAAACATGTACTCGCAGAACATGATTAATAACCAGACAGCAGCACGTCACACGTACCGTTCGATTGCAGTAATCGCAGCAGTAGCCTTGAGGAAGATTGGTCGAAGTAGACGGCGGCGAAGACGACGATAGGCAACACCGCCCGACTTGGATGGAAGACGAGCAGTGATGCAAAACTTGAACAGTCGCGCAGGACGCTTCCCAAAAACCTTATTCGCCCTCTCCTGTACAGGATCGCAAAGACGAGTGGTTCCGGAGACCTGCTCTCCCGTCCGCCGGTGCACGTCGGCAAGCGGGATGGAGTAGACTACGGTGGCGGCGCAAGCAGAGAGGTTGGCAAACCCTAGATTGGTTTTTCGGTGTGTCCGTGGTGGAAGCCGCACTGGAGTTTATATAGAACGGCTTGGGAATCCCGCATAGGGCACGTCGTGGACTAAGCCCACGTTGCGCACGTTCGGGTCGGTTATAGATAGCCCACGATCCGGGAGCGACCCGAATAGGCTAACTGTTGACACGTCTGTCAACACCGCACAAGTTTTCCCAAGCAGCAAAAATAAAGCTCGGCTCGGCGAGATTCCCGCAACCCGCAACCCGTGGCGCGCGCGTCGTGACGGGCGGGCGGGCGGGCGAGCGTCGTCGTCGGAGGAGCGCGCGTGTAGTTCTCCTCTTCTCACTCACTTTACTAAGTGGTGAACCACTCCACCTTATAAGGTGGTGTAACTCTCCTCCAACTTTCCATGTGGGACTAAACTTTAGCTCCCACTCCACTCATATGTGAGCTGCCACCAAATTGGGCCAAATCACACATGGGCTTCCACACACATGGGCTTTGAGATTTAGGAAAAATCTGAAATCTATATGGGCTTATTTATTTAGCCCATTATTTCTAACAATCCCCCACCAGATCTCAAATGCCCATTTGAAGATTTGCCAATTCTCGCTACTTGTTTATATACCAGTGTTTCAGCAGAGACTGTTAAGTTGAACTTCTGCCTAGAACCTTGAGCTACGTCTATCAGCAACTTGAACAATGGACGAACCTTGAATTACAAGTTTTGTGCTTTTAGATTTCACACAAAGTCATAACTAGTACCTGGCTGCCAGTAGCCTACCCGGCGGGTGTAGCATATGCGTCATACTACTTGGTCTCTTCATGAGTTTACTAGAGATCACCCAAATCTCATAGATTGCGACGTTTAACAATCGGAACTCGTATAGGTGTGTTCTTTCAAGAATGCTCTGTAGGACAGCATCTTTGCTAATCATAGCCAACAGAAACACATTGAGGCATGTTGCCAACCTGCCTTACAGCTTTGAGAGTTGTACATCTTCACATCGAGAGGGTTGTCTAATACTCTCCTCCGTCACACCACTAGCTTGTTTTTCCCAGGTCCTAATTCACGGGATCTCCGATCAAAAAGGTTGGGTTACCACTACTGTGTAACATCCATGGGTCTCAAACCCATCTCTCTCGATGCACTTTCTATCACGTTTCGTGATAGTCCCTTTGTAAAGGGATCTGCCAGGTTTTTGTCAGTTTGAATATACGTAATAGTAATTACTCCGGAGTTTCTCAATTTCCTGACAGACTTCAAACGTCTCTTGACGTGTCTTGATGACTTCGCGTTATCCTTAGAATTGTTCACTTTGACAATAACAGTTTGATTATCACAATTCAAGAGGATGGCCGATATAGGTTTCTCAACCACCGGCAAGTCCATCAAGAGTTCACGCAGCCATTCTGACTCTATAGTGGCTGTGTCTAAAGCAGCAAGTTCTGCTTCCATAGTCAACCTTGTCAATATGGTTTGTTTGCAAGATCTCCATGATACCGCGCCACCTCCAAAGGTAAATACATACCCACTAGTGGCGTAGAGTTCATCTACATCCGAGATCCAGTTCACATCACTATATCCTTCGAGGACCGCTGGATGCCCCGAATAGTGTATCCCATAACTCATTGTACCACATAGATAGCGCATGACCCTTTCAAGTGCACACCAATGTTCAGTACCCGGGTTAGACATGAACCTACTCAACTTGCTCATAGTAAAAGAGATGTCGGGTCTTGTCGCGCTAGCTAAGTACATGAGTGAGCCAACGATTTGAGAGTATCTCAATTGTTCTTTCGGCTCTTTCTTGTTTTTCCGTAATGTCACACTGGGATCATAAGGTGTTGGGGAAGACTTGCCATCAACGAAACCGAAACGGCTCAAGATCTTCTCAACATAGTGTGATTGCGTCAAAGTAATCCCACTCTCGTGCTTAATCAGCTTGATATTCAGAATAACATCAGCTTCTCCCAGATCTTTCATATCAAAGCTCTTTGACAGAAAAGACTTAACTTCATTTATCACATTCATGTTTGTACCAAAGATAAGGATATCATCCACGTACAAACATAATATAACACCTTCGCCCCCACCATGGCGATAGTAGACGCACTTGTCAGCCTCATTAACGACAAAGCCAACAGAAGTTAATGTTCTGTCAAACTTCTCATTCCATTGCTTAGGTGCTTGCTTCAGGCCATATAAAGATTTTAACAACTTGCACACCTTTCTCACCTTTTACCACAAACCCATCAGGTTGATCCATATAGATCTCCTCTTCCAACTCTCCATTGAGGAAAGCTGTCTTAACGTCCATTTGATGAACGATAAGACCATAAGAGGCAGCCAGGGATAGTAGTACTCTAATGGTGGTCAGTCTAGCAACAGGTGAATAGGTGTCAAAGTAATCTTCACCTTCTCTCTAGGTGTAGCCTTTTGCTACAAGCCGAGCCTTGTACTTTTCAATAGTACCATCAGGCCTTAGCTTCTTCTTGAACACCCACTTGCAACCCACAGGCTTACATCCATGGGGTCGTTCTGATAGTTCCCAAGTTCCATTAGAAAGAATCGAGTCCATCTCATTATGGACAACTTCTTTCCAATCATCTGCATCAGGAGATGCATATGCCTCTGCAATGGAAGTGGGAGTATCATCCACAAGGTACACAATGAAATCATCTCCAAAGGATTTTGCAACCCTCTGTCTCTTACTCCGTGTAGGAGCTTCATTGTCATCCTTCTCTAGGACTTCTTCCTCACGTGGTTGCTCAAAATTCTCACTGGATGCACTAGTTTCAGGAAGTATTTCAGAAGAAATTCTAGCAGTGCTATGCATGTCTTTCATAGGAAACATATTCTCAAAGAATGTTGCATCACGAGATTCCATTATAGTATTAACATGCATATCAGGAACCTCAGATTTAACTACTAAAAATCTATAGCCTACACTCCGCGGAGCATATCCTAGAAAGATGCAATCCACTGTCTTTGGTCCAAGTTTGCGTTTCTTAGGAATCGGTATGTTGACCTTAGCCAAACACCCCCAAGTGCGCAAGTAAGAAAGTGATGGTTTTCTCCCAGCCCACTCCTCATAAGGGGTTTTATCTTTATTCTTGTTAGGAACTCTATTTAGGACATGACACACTGTCAACATGGCCTCCCCCCACCATGCCTTAGATAAACCAGCGGTGGCTAACACGGAATTCACCAAGTCAGTCAGCGTGCGGTTTTTCCTCTCGGCAACCCCGTTTGATTGAGGCGAGTAGGGAGGCGTCCTTTCATGAATAATGCCATGTTCCTCACAGAATTCATCGAAGATTTTGGGAAAATATTCACCACCACGATCCGACCTAAGACGTTTGATCTTTCTCTGTAGTTGATTTTCAACTTCGGCTTTATAAATTTTAAAGTAGTCTAAAGCTTCATCTTTTGTGCGCAACAAATAAACATAGCAGTATCTAGTCGCATCATCAATCAAAGTCATGAAATATCTCTTTTCACCTTTTGTCAACACACCATTCATCTCACAAAGATCAGAATGTATGAGCTCCAGAGGTGCCAAGTTTCTCTCCTCGGCTGCCTTGTGAGGCTTTCGAGGTTGCTTTGATTGCACACAACTATGGCAGTTGGAACCTTTGACAATAGTGAAATTTGGAATTAAACTCATATTGGACAACTTGGACATCAAACCAAAATTAATGTGACATAAACGAGAATGCCAAACACTGGTATCATCATTAACACCGCCACAAATATGGTTTACGGACTTATTACAAAAATCTGAAAGTGAAAAGCGGAACAACCCTCCGCACTCATATCCTTTACCAATAAATTGTCCATGTCTCGACACAATGACTTTATTAGACTCAAAAACAACCTTAAACCCATCTCTGCATAGAAGGGAGCCGCTAACGAGATTCTTGTTCATGGAAGAGACATGCTGCACGTTCTTCAGCTGCACGATCTTTCCCGAAGTGAACTTCAGATCCACCGTGCCAACACCATGAACAGAAGCATGTGACCCATTCCCCATTAGGACGGATGAATCCTGAACGACCTGATAAGAAGTGAACATAGAGATGTCAACACACACATGAATATTAGCACCCGTATCAATCCACCAACATGGTGATTGAAAAACTGAAAGAACAGTAAATAGATTACCATACCCATCAGCATTGCTAGCAGTCACGACGTTGACAGTCTTCCCCCTTTTCCCTTTACGATCTACACATTCTGGGCAGTCCTTGGAAAAATGCCCGAGCTCTCCACAGGTAAAGCAACCTAGCTTGGCCTTGTTCGGCTTCTTCTTCTTCTTGAAGGTTGTAGTCTTTTCAGGCTTGTTGAAGGAGGGCTTATAGTTCCCTTTGTTCTTGCTGAAGGTCTTCTTCTGCACCATGTTGGCGCTAGACTGACCCTCGCCTCCTTTCTCAGCAGTGTCCTTAGCCCGAGCCTTCTCCTCAACATCAAGAGACGCTATCAGGTTTTCAACCGATATCTCTTGTCTCTTATGCTTGAGAGTTGTGGCAAAATTCCTCCATGAAGAAGGCAACTTTGCAATGATGCACCCAGCCACAAACTTGTCAGGTAAGTTACACTTAAGGATTTCAAGCTCCTTGGCAAAACACTGTATCTTATGAGCTTGTTCGACTATAGAACGATTGTTAACCATCCTGTAATCATGAAAGTTCTCCATGATGTACAGCTCACTGCCAGCATCTGTTACACCGAACGTAGCGTTCAGTGCCTCCCAGAGCTCTTTGCCATCTTTGAAGTGCATGTACACATCAAACAGCTTGTTGTCAAGAACACTCAGAACGCATCCCACAAAGGCAAGATTGGTTTCCTTGAACTTGTTCTGATCTTCTTCAGATATAGTTCCTTCAGGTAAACCCTTACTAGCCTCGAATACTTTCAGATTTTGCAGCCACATAGTGGTCTTATACTGCCACCTCTTAAAGTGAACACCGGTAAACTTTTCCGGCTTCATCGCATCGGCCAAGTGTCCCATGTTTATCTCGGAAAATTGCCTATAATAAGGTTTTTGGATTGTTGGATAATTAGGCACAATTTCCGTAATTAATTCCAGAATATTAAACATGATAATACCAGCTACTCGCACGTGTAAGTCGAACATACTAGATGTACTAAACAACAAGATGAACGGAAACAGGCAGCAGCTAAACATGTACTCGCAGAACATGATTAATAACCAGACAGCAGCACGTCACACGTACCGTTCGATTGCAGTAATCGCAGCAGTAGCCTTGGGGAAGATTGGTCGAAGCAGACGGCGGCGAAGACGACGATAGGCAACACCGCCCGACTTGGATGGAAGACGAGCCGTGACGCAGAACTTGAACAGTCGCGCAGGACGCTTCCCAAAAACCTTATTCGCCCTCTCCCATACAGGATCGCAAAGGCGAGTGGTTCCGGAGACCTGCTCTCCCGTTCGCCGATGCACGCCGGCAAGCGGGATGGAGTAGACTACGGTGGCGGCACAAGCAGAGAGGTTGGTGGCGGCGCAAGCAGAGAGGTTGGCAAACCCTAGATGCTCGGCTCAGCGAGATTCCCGCAACCCGCGGCGCGCACGCGCGTCGTGACGAGACGAGGCGGGCGGGCGGGCAGGCGTGCGTGCGGGCGGGCGGGCGGCGGCGTCGTCGGAGGAGGAGCGCGCGTGTAGTTCTCCTCTTCTCACTCACTTTACTAAGTGGTGAACCACTCCACCTTATAAGGTGGTGTAACTCTCCTCCAACTTTCCATGTGGGACTAAACTTTAGCTCCCACTCCACTCATATGTGAGCTGCCATCAAATTGGGCCAAATCACGCATGGGCTTACACACACATGGGCTTTGAGATTTAGGAAAAATCTGAAATCTATATGGGCTTATTTATTTAGCCCATTATTTCTAACACGCCAGCCCGCCACGACGCCGCCGCCAGCCCACCACCACGCCGAGACCCGATCTGCAGGGCCACCGTCCGCGTCGTTCTGCACTTCCACGACGTCGCTGCCAGCCCGCCACGACGCTTGGCCATCGTCCGCGTCGTTCTGCACTTCCACGACGCCGCCGCCAGCCCGCCACGACGCTGCCGCCAGCCCGCCACGACGCCGCCGCCAGCCCACCACCACGCCGGGACCCGATCTGCAGGGCCACCACGCTGGTGTCGTCTCCTGCCGGCACCACCCCGTCCACTTCTCCAATAGAGGCATCTAAGGTAGTCTCTTCCTCTGTTTCTTTGCAAAAAACAATGGGTTACATATGATATTTTCAGATATTAATGTTGTGGATATTAGGGATTTTATTCTATGCAATTGTATGTGTGATGAATACTTGCTGTGTCCTGTTTATTTCATTCCCGTGTGTGAAAATGATTTTTTTTGTTTCTTTAGATGGATGATTTGGCCAAAAAACGACGTCAACTAATCGTGCAAGCAGCCGGCCTTGCAGCTGCATTGGGAGCTTACATGATTTTTATCTCAAGGAGAGCTAGAAACCAAACTCCGATGTTATTAGGTCGTAGGATTGATATGGATATAGCTAGAGAATCAAACTTGAGATATAGCTATCATTCTAGCGACTTAAATTGCTCAAATCAACTAAGAATGAAAAGAGCTCCCTTTTTTTGCTTGTGCAATTTGTTTAGAGAGAGAGAATTATTGAAAGATAGTATTAATACTTCCATTGAGGAACAAGTAGCCATGTTTCTCCTAGTAGTTGGCCACAACACAAGGTTTCGAGCTCTTCAACTGGTTTTTAGAAGATCTATTGAAGTAATAAGTAGGTATTTTAAGGCGGTGTTGTATGCTGTTGGAGAGTTGCGAGGTGAGATGATCCATCCTCCCTCCAGTAATATACACCCTAAAATTCAGGAAAACAACCGCTTCAATCCTTACTTTAAGGTAATCTACTTTTATTTGGAAAACTCTATATATTCATCTCGTCGTCCTACCACTCATACTTACATATTTATGAACTAGGATTGTATTGGAGCAATTGATGAAACACATGTCATGGCTAGAGTCCCAACAAATATCCCGGCCGCCTTTAGGGGTAGAAAAGATGGTACTACTCAAAATGTTATGGCTGCGGTAGACTTTGACTTAAGGTTTACCTATATACTTGCTGGTTGGGAGGGGTCAGCTCATGATGCCCTCATACTTGCGGATGCTGTGGAGAGGGGTGATGGGTTGTCATTACCTTCAGGTAATAATTTAAACCTAGCAGCCAACTATTTTCTAATAGTTTTTGATGTACCTAATAGTTGGAATTTCATAGGAAAATTCTATCTTGTTGACGCTGGGTATGCCGTGAGACCGGGTTTCCTTCCACCATACCGTAGGACAAGGTACCACTTGAAGGAGTATGGTGCAGGGAATCATTCTGAAAACTATAAAGAATTGTTTAACTTGAGACACTCTTCTCTAAGGATAACAGTTGAAAGAGCTTTTGCCGCATATAAGAATCGGTGGAAGTTTGTTAACAATAAGCCATTCTATCCTTACAAGACCCAAGTAAAAGTAGTAATAGCTTGTGCCATTCTTCATAATTGGATCCTTCAATTTGCGGAGGATGAATATTTCCCTCCGGAGGAGACATGGGAACCCGAACCCAACAATGAAGATCACCATGACATTGCTTACGATAATCAATCTTAGAAAGCAAAGAGGGATGAATTTGCCCAAGCGATGTGGGCGAATAGGGGGCAGCACATATTTGATGTATCATGTTGTAACTTTAGCACTGGAACTACTTTATTGTTGCTAGAACTTGCATTTTGGTGCTGTAATATATCAATATGGTGCTGAAATGTGTAACTTTAGTGCTGGAACTACTTTATTATTGCTAGAACTTGCTGGAACTTGCATTTTGGTGCTGTAATATATCAATAGCAAAAGGGGGAAAACGAAAACGAAACTCCCAAGCCCGTGCTCCGCCTCCGGCCTCAACGCCGCCGCTCGCGCGTAATTCAGCCACGCGCTCTCTCCTCTCGCCTACGGTGCTCCCTCACCCACACCTCAGCCAGCCTCGAACTAGCCTCCACTGACTCGTCGCGCTGCCGTCTACGCCTCCGTCGCTAACGGCGGATCGCACGCGCCGCCGTCCGCGCCTTCGAGGCCACGGCGAATCGACCGCGCGCTGCTCCGTGGACTCTTCGCTGACGGCTACATCCTCCGGCATATCTGCTTCCTCGTCCTCTCCGTCTCCTAATCGACTTCCTGTCTCCCTCCACCGTTGCTTTATCTCTCTGCTCGTCCCTTAAAATCAGGTAACTATACGATCCCAATTGAAGCAACTGTATATACTGTGATGATTCCTGGCCAGTTTTGAACTCTATTATAATGGAAATCCTTCATGATTAATTTCACAATACTGAATGAACAGATACATGCAAAATAATCAGACAAGTTCAATAGCCCACTACCATAGCAAATATCCATAATATGTTTCTGAATCTTAGAGAAGTAGAAAACTGTAGCAACCAAAATATTTTACTAAGTGCTGGTCATAATCAGAAGTACCATCATCGGTGTCTTCAGCAATTAGAGCTGTCAAAATATCAGTGAAATTTTCCATGAACTAAGTATGTTTAGAGCTTGCTTCATTTGGTGTTGGTGTGTTCTTTTCTACTGAATTTTTTAGGAAACATTCTTTAAAGAACTAGTCTGTGTTGGTCTAATAACAAGCTTCTTCTTCTCCCCTTTGTGTACACATTGTTTACTAAACTAAATCCCTCCGAAATCTAGGTGATGCAACATTCTTTACTGAACTAGTCCCTCTGAAATCAAGGTGAGGCAACATTCTTTACTGAACCAATACCCCTGACCCCAAATGAAGCGAAAAGATCAGTTAATAAAGCTGAGGCAACATTTCTCCCCTTTGTGCACGTGTTCTTTGTCCGTAGGTCTGAACTCATATTGAATCGATTGTTCTAATACCAGCTTCTTCTTCTCCCCTTTGTGCACGCAGTTTCTCTGTTTGATTTCGTAGATGGATGTGCGGATGGGTTCTGCGCAGACAGGTGGTAACTTCCTTGTACCGCACAAGTCCCTCTCCTTGGATATCAAGGTTCGTTGATTTTCCTACTCAATCCAGTCACTAACTCCAAGCTAGCTTAATATGAGAAATGGATCACAGAACATAGGGTCAAACCCTCTTTGCTAGTATACTGGAGAATGAACTTTGTAGGTGAACAATAAGGAAAATGTATCTACTTTGTTGAATTTTTTTTCTTAGTCGTTTTTTAGACCAATCTTGAATAGTGGTAATGTTATTTGAATGGCCTGGTTCTGTTTGGACTGTCCAGGGCAACAAGACTGACATTGTTATCAGCAAATATGAAGATAACTTTCTGGTGAGTAGCATCTCTTAGATGGTATTTGACTGAATGCTATTTTTCCCATGTTAGTTATGCTCATCTATTATCATACCGGCAGGTGATTGTGACACAAATTGGATGCATGGGGACCATATTAACTGCTAAGTAAGTCTTTATTCTCGTGCAGAGGCCCTCTAATTATTATGTAAAGTTTGGTGCATATTTTTGCATTCTCATTTCTGCATATGTGGCTCCCTCCATGTTGTGCTGGTCTGAACATTTTCATATTTGAAAATTCTGAGTCTAGCTGAGCTTTTGGCGAGAGCTAGGACACAAATATTTGTTCATGTCGGTAATCATCTAATAGCAAAGAAAGCTGCGATATTATCGAGCAGTCTGCTTAGTCTAGCACTAGCAGTACATTACATATCATAACTTTGAAATATACATTGATGATTTAAACATTTCCTCAACATGATAGATGGTTGGTTCTTGCATATAACACCTTGTTAAATAACATGTCTACTAAGAGGTGACAAAGCAGCAGTTTATGTTTTATAGTTTGACCGAATTACCCTGATAACATTATGTGGAATCAAGGCACTACCATTGTAATTTATTTTCTTGAAACTTTTGTCCAGCATTTTTACTAAGCCTTCTCCCTCAATAGGAAAGATGAAAGTGTTTTCTCTGATCCAACCTACAATGTATCTGTTCTTTTTGGAAAGAGAGATGAGGTAATCTCATTAGAATATCTATATTGTAAGGCCTTACTGTGGACACAGCTAATGCCTGCGCAAAATGTTGTGATTGCAGCCGCTCCTGCTAGCTTGTGCACGTCAACTTATCGAGCATATAAGGTTTGCTTTCTTCATCATGTAATCATTAGCTCTGCTATTTCCCATGTATTTGAATGACTTTTCAGTTTATTATCTGTTTACCTGTCAAGGCACTAGTATTTCGACTGCATGTAATTTGTATATATAAGGAGGTGCATATGGGACAATGCCTATACCTATGTCCTAATCCTTTGTTCTGTTTGGTTATTTAGTTAAGTATTGGTAACAAATTGAAATCAATCGCCATTACTAAGCTCCTTTTTTTAAATCATGTTCTCGTATTTCCATGCAAAATGTTCTCCAGCAACGGTCCTTTCACTATGGCCAGCATTTAAATATTCTCTCTGCAATTTTTGTGCCACTGTTATAATGAAGTTAGTATTCAATCTATCCAAGTTATAAGCCACTCATTCAGCTGGTAGACCACATGATATTTGCTTAAATATGCATACACAAAAGCTATTATGTATGGAGGTCCAAAAACACTGTTACCATTTTGTATTTACATTGTTCTTATATACTTATTTTTCAGTCTTAGTGGCTCAGCTCGACCGTTGGTGGTCTCTCTTGGTTTGAAGGATCATTCCCAGGTAAGAGTTGAAAGAATTTCTGTAGTATGACAGGATGTCTTGCCACAATATTTGGACTACAATTGATGGTTTTCTAACACCTGGAAATTCTCTGCCATAACTGGGCATATCACTGTTGACTTTGCCATTTTTATGTTGAAACCATCCAATAATACCGTGAAACTATGTCTGATGCAATTTTTGCAATTTTGCAGGGAACACTGAAAGATGTAATTTCTGCCATCATTGACAACCGCCTATGGTGAGATCTTAGCGAAGGCTGAGAGGCACAACATGTTCAGTTAATCTACAAAGATGTTGTCAGAAATACTCAGTATCAGAGCAAAATCAGCTCTCTCTTATCTTGTATGGACCTCTAAAAATAATTTGTTAGAATTTATTCCTAGTACAATTATCACAAGGTGATCTAGTCACTAAGTTGCTCAATGGTATTATTCCCCTAACTCAAAAAAAAAAAGGTTGCATGTTTCTGATTTGATTTTGTTCTTTGTAGAAGCATTTCATACATATTAAACTAAGTTATCACCGTTTATAGCCAAGTCAGTTTATGCGGATCGCTGTATAGGTCATCGGTTTTATTGACGCATATTAGTTCAAGCTTATGCATAGTTGTTGTTCACAGTACTACTTATTCAAATCTTGTATTCCACCAAACATTGTGCATTTGTAGTCTATAGGCATACTGCTACACCAACGAAATAAATATCATTTCAGTTTTTCTCAGTTTTCTGAACCATAGGCGTTCACCCAAGTTGCATCCTTGAAGTTGAGGGTTGCAACCTAATCTAAGTTGCATCCTTGAAGTTGAGGGTTGCAACCTAATCTCTTACAACATTCACTTGAAACTAGATGGACCCAGCACGCTCGCTCTGTTGTGCTGTCCTCTGCTAATGACGCTTAAATTCTTTGCCAGGGGTGCCTGTTTGCTTAGGCTTGGTCACACGTACACGCGTGTAATGGCACATAAGGGCATGTGCATACCGCATGCCAACCACCACAACAGCGAATGCGGCCCTGAACCTAGCACCGTAGAGCAGAGAAAAGAGAAAATAGACCAGAGCGGGGGAACAGACAACCCCGGAGAACACAAGCGGCAGTGCCTAGAGCCCCCCTCCCCGCATCGACGAAGCTCAGGAGGCAACAAAGTAGGATATATAGCGTAACCCTTTTCATCAGTTCAGACTGTTAGTAGTTGGCTAGTGCATGCAATTCAATATGGTATCATAGCCAAGAGGTTTCAAGTTCAAGACCTTGCTCACACAGTTTAAAAGGGTGAAAGGAAACCACCGGCACCACGAGAAGAACATGGGAAAGACAGACCCGACAGCCAAAGCAGAAGCCTACCGACCTCACGACATGCATCTTCCTTCCACGTAGAGCACATGCGGCCCACAAGTGACCCGCCATAACGTCACACACGCAGAAGCCACTCGGGCAAGTAGACCTGCAAAGAGAACAATAAGACACTGCCAGGTAGGGCAGAACCTAAGGTCCACGTGACCTCATTTTCGCGGCCAACGAAGGGACAACACGCAAGCAGGTGGGCCACATCTAGCAGTACGCAGCCCGAGCAACACGAAGCCCAATCACTGAACCGGTAACACACGACCAGATGAGTGTCATCCAGTGGAAACATCCCGAGCAAGCAGAGGTTCTTAAAACTCAGGAGCTTGGAGCTCTTTAAAGAACTGAGATGGAAAGCAAAGGCTAATCAAAATTTGTGTAGTAATTGGTAGGAAAAATAGAATCTGTTTCTCACTAGAATTCTAATTGAAATATAGAACTAATTGGTCAAGTGGTTTTTAGCAACTAAAAAAATCACTAGACATAAATTCGTCCAAAAATATCTGACTAATACAAATTCTAATTCTAGTATGGAGGGCTCATATTTAACAATTACTAAATATTTCTATGGAAGAAAAATTTCCAGGAAAAAAGATGATCAATGTCCAATTATTCAAGTGCTATGCTACGAAATTGTATCTAGGCATGGGTCAGAGGAAATAAGCGTAGAAATCCGTATATTGTAAAACAAACCGATCAATCGGTCCATTGTAACTAAATGATACGAGGGTCAGACGAAGCACCGGAGCCGAGATGCGCGGGGAGGGAGGAGGAGATCGAGGGCGACGAGGGCGAGACTGAGGTCTTGTCTATGGAGTTACCGCAATATCGCTGTTTTTTTGGGTATCCAGACTCCAGAGATTATTCGGTCGCTGTGTCGTGGGCCTGAGCTGGACGTGGGCCTAATCTTATTACAGAGAAGTGCCGTTCACGGTAACAAAACTTCCCTCAATAGACGGTTCAGCTTGGCTCATAATTCAGATCAAACGACTCTAAACACTCGCGCCGAGAGTGGCTTCAGGAGGCGGGTAGCTGAGCAAGCTTAAAGCTTAAAATAATAATAATGGGATATACTAGACGCTACATGAATAAATTAGCTGCTACTGATTTGTGTTGCTACTCTTAACATGATCGTCGTTAGCTGGTTCCTCTATCGACATGGCCCCATCGTCGTGCATTCCAGCCAAGAGCTCGTCTATAGTGCAGGCATACAGCCGCATGGGGAACCACAGCAGGGGCTCGCGGCTGGCTGCTCCTGCTGCATCTCGCACAGCACCTTGAACTCGTCATCCGGTGCTGCCAGGGGTGGAGGCTGGAACATATTCAGCAGCTGCTCGTTCAAGTCTGCAGGTCCCGGATACTCATCCTGCTGCCGCGTCGACGTTGGTAGGTCATGCGCTACGGGCTGCTGGCCTGCGCCTGTGGCTGTGAGGTCAAGGCTGTGGTCCCTGGACGTCCCTCCGGCCGTTGGACACGGTGATGGCAGATCATGTGCTGGCAGTTCCTCCAACTTCGAAGGACCATTGGATAAGGTAGTGGTCACCTGCAAGACACAAGGCGGAAAACACAACCGTGTTACTATAATTTTTTCGAGAATACACCTTGTATCAGCTTTTCATAGCCAAGACGGCGGAAAATCAATATGGAGCACGCCGTGAACTTTTTTGAATTGTTCAAAAAAAGCCTCAAATATTTTCAAAAAGAAAATCTTACTGTAGTCATACGAAAAACATGTCTGCAAATTTTCAATGGAAAATAGTTTGTATTTCAGGCGCAGCAAAAACGACAAATATGACAAATTCTGAAAAAACTTAGGCCCATTCAAAGTTAACGCCCAGATCTAAAAATTTCTCTTTTTTACCGAGACCAAAATATAAAGTTTTTTCACAAGATTTTTTTGCATGCATGTATTATAAATCACTATCCACATCCCGGTATTTTTTTTTGGATTTGTTTGAATCTTTAAATTTGATTTTTTCGAAAAAAATAAGCCATGCTGGACTTCACTTTTGTAGCAAAGCTCCTCACCACCGAGTAACCACTGGACCTCGATCCGCCGTCGCTAGTTGAGGTTGCCACCATCGCGCGAGGGAGAGTCCCCGCCACCGCCATCACCGCACGGGCTTCACCCGGTGGGATCTCAGGCGACGTAGGGAGGGGAGGTGACGAGGGAGAGAGGGCCGGAGGCTGGCGGCGTGGTCGCCCCCATGTCACCTAGGGTTGGCGGCGTGGGGGTGAGGAGGGACTGTATAATAGTATATTCCCTTCAGTATTATTTTTGACAAAGACATATATTAATATCACGGAGATACAAATTACACCTATCCTCTGCAACAACGTATGCCCTATCAGCTTTACGGATGTGCACAACCAAAAAAGAAAAAGAACTACAAAAAAGAGAAGTCCCGCTATATAGAATGATTCCTCGTAGCAACGACACTAACACCACTAGAACAACACCAGTAGTCCAACCACTCCAATAGCGACGCCTTCAAGAAAGAAACAGTGTAAAAGCGTCGGCGTCGCCTGATCAAAGATCATAGGTTTTCACCCTAGAGAAAGTGCTCTCTCACAAAACAATGCCTTCAATAAGGCCATTCCCAAACACAACTAATTAAGGCCAGACTTTGGATTTTCACCATGTAAGCAGGTAGGACCGTGAACTCCTATTGTGTTTTCGCCCCCACAAACAGTTATTGCTACGAGTCACAAATCACGCAACCAGTTTCCCATCGCCACAAAGACTCAAATCACCATTGCTAGCCCTCGTGTTCCTTCTTTTATGATATTCTCCGCATCTGACTTCACCATGGATCGTCTAAGACATAACACATGATGGTAACAGATAGTAGAGGTTTGCAACGCTCCCTCTAAAACCAAACAGCCATAAAAAAAGCATGGGTATGCACGACCGAATACCTTTTGATCCAGCAATCTCCAAACATGATACGCTCATGGGAGTTCGCCGACGGAGCCTTCCGAAACTCGTCTCTCTAGGCCAGAACAACGAGAGCAGACATCAAGCAGATCTCCGTCTTTGCGCGGAAGAAACTCTAGGACCACCTCCTATATTGATGTCGATGCAGCGGTCCCATATCGCCAGCCGACTTCTGGCGATCGGAACTAGTAGATCGAGCCCGGGTCCGCAAGATCCCGAATAGCAGTGTCACCGCCTACGGTGGCCTAGCCTCCGCCATGGCCACACCGCCGCAACAAGCCTGTAGCTGGGTCCAATCGACCTGCCTCCTTGCCTCCCAGTCGCGAGTCAGTGAGCCCCCACATTGGCGAGCGTCACCGCCCCACAGGCCGCCCACCATCCGCGCCGCCCTGGTTCTGACCTCCTGCGTGGTAGAAAGCTGACAAGGCGCACGAAGGGGTGCCGCCCGCTGCCTTCGGAGGCGAGGCGTGGCCGCCACCGCTGGTTTACATTTTTTTAGCAATATTGCTTTATAGTGAGGCTGACATCGCGGACCCACTGTAGCATCCCTCAAATTTAATGGGCGAGTTTGAAGAAGAAGTCAAGTACTTGTACAGAGAGGCCGGCATCAGAAACCCACTAGCCAGGACATACACGACTGCATCTAGATATGTTAAGAATATCAAAGTAACGAGTAGGAGTTGTGGAGAGGATAAACCAAACTGATATTTCCAGGGACATGTCATAATAGCCCTCCATGAGAGTTTCTCATAGATTAGCTACGCTTTGCTAGTTATGTTCCAATGTTGAAAAAAGAAGGTTGACCGCCAAATAACATCTATATTCCTCATAAGGATAGCATGAGTTACCAAAGATTGTTTTTGATCAACATGGCATATTGGTCTCAAAGTTCTTCGAGTGTCCCGAGTTCACAATTCAAGATTTATATGGAAAAAAGAAACAAATGAAGCATGGTGATTCAATCGACCAAGAAATGGAAGTCAAAAGTTCGAGGACAAATTCTGTTGAAGCGGGAGAGAATGTAATGCCCCAGAATTATTAAAATATATTTTTACAATAAAAGGAAGAGAGTTGACCAGGATTGTAGTGAGTAGGGTGAAAAATATGAGATCGTGTACAAGTTCGTCTCATTTTTTTTGAACACTTCTTACCATCTTTATTTATCAGCAACCACAGTTACATCGGATCGTAATAGGGGTATAAGGAAATCAGGAGCCTGATCAAGCCAAGTTTGAACCGGCGTCCCTCTAGCTAGTCTAGCCAATTCATGAGCAAAGGAATTGGCCTCCCTATAGGAGTGTTCGAAGTTTACTCTCGAGAATTCTAAACAAAGATGGTAACAATCATCAAAGACAGCAGCAGCGGCACCGCTTGAGTTGCCTCCGTCTTGCATAATCTTAATCACGTTGCTACAATCTGAAGATAGGATAATACGGTTGCACCCCACCGATTGAGCGAGGATTAGACCCTGTTTTATTGCATGCGCTTCAACTGAGAACGCATCGAGGACGCACTCCAGTTTGTTATTGCATGCAGCAACGAAATTTCCATGGCAGTCCCGTATAACCGCTCCTGTAGTACCTCGCAGTTGATCGGCATCGAAGGAGGCGTCAACATTGACCTTAACAAAGTCTTTGAGCGGTTTCAGCCATCCTTCCCTCTTCGGTTTTGCCTTGGGAGTATTCGCAGCATAGTAGTTTGAATATAGCGCATCAATTGCTCTTGCCGTCATTTCTGGGTCTTGTAAAGCTTCTCCTCTTGTTGCTTTACATCTTTCCCACCACAAGTACCACGCTGTTAGCACAGCCCCTGCCGCCGAGTACTTTCCGACGACATCGACGAGGAAATTTCGACGAGACGACACGCACGTATCCGATAACTTCCGCCGAGATGCACGTGCTGCTAGCCGATCGATTCTTTTGATCTAACTAGTACACTCACGCACGCACACGCAAAACAACTTTGATTGCCAAAGGCTCTTGTCGAGCCTTGCTTTTTCTCTATTGCTTCTCAACTCACACGGTCTGATCTGGTTGATTACAGGGGCATAGGCGTGTATATGTAGTAGTTCTAGTGTAGCTATTCTAGTAGGATTAGGACATCTAATTCCTACTCTATTCGGCTACCCGTGTCTACTCGGATACGTACTCCTATTACGACGTGCTTATTCCTAACAATCACCCCCTAAGCATGACGTACTCTCTTCGTCTTCGACCGGGGTCCCAAATGCGCCGGTTGCTCCTCGCCGACGTCTTCCTTAGCATTGCTTTCGCCATCCCCTTCCTTGGCACCCATGTCACCGACATTGCTTTCGCCGGCTTCTCCATGGTTTCACATCGACCCTTCTCGTCCGCGTCCTCCTTGTCGATATTGTCCATGAATGTGTCTTCAGTCTTCACTGGTTCCTTGATGAACAAACATTGATTCTCGTACTCCATCTTCACCAGATAATTTACCGTCCAAAATTCTTTCTTCGGATAGTAGTCCAGCACGTCTCGCACGCGTGCTTGCATCGGTCGTAGTCGTCTCATCTCCAATGCAGTCGGAGGTATCACGACATACTCTTCTGCGTCCGACAACGCGCTTGTTTCTCCAGTTTCTGAACCTTGTATGCCTCCATGTAGAGCTCCTGGAGCCAATGGCTCTACATGCAGCGTATCCTGCATGCCTATTTCTAGGACAATTTCTTGACTGGCCACCACATCACATGGCCCTTGCACTTCTGGACACTCCTTTGCCCCAAGCTCTTCACGTGGATCATCACCTCCTGTATTAGCGGATGATGAGCTAAACACAACACCTTCTAGCTTTGTTTTTTCTGACCACGGACTAGCCTTTTCTCCTGACACTTTTCCTTCTGGGAGTATCCCTAGTGCTTCTAGCCTGGTGTCCACGCCTAAAGCATCGCTTAGGCCTTCAATCTCTTCTGGGTCCAAATTTGCTGACAAAGATAAGCTTCGTTGATCCATATTTTCTTCATACTCAAGATCCCATGTGATGTGAAAAGATGAATATTCCGGTTCCTTGGAGCCCCAATTCCATGATTTCTCTTCCTCAAAGACTACGTCGTCCGTGAAAACCACCTTATTGGTATAGGGGTTGCACAAACGGTATCCCTTCGAGCCTTCATAGCCTGTCATGATCATTGGAGTACTCTGATTCACCTTATGCGCCACACATCCAAAAGTACGAAGATGATCAACCGAGGGCTTCCGTCCGTACCATGCTTCATACGGAGTCATACCAACTCCACTCTCAGTTGGTTCCATGTTCAGCAAATACACAGCCGTATTGACTGCCTCACCCCAGAAGTTTCCTGGCAAACCTTTACTCTTCATCATCCTCCGTGCCATGGTCAACACGGTTTGATGCAGCTCGCCTTCCTGATCAATGCGTAGAGCTCTTATCTTCGCCTCCACCTTAAACTCTTCGGCTTCCTTGATCTTCTCGAATGCTTGTTGTGCTTGATACTTACTTTTCAGCAACACAATCCACATGTATTTACTATGATCATCCACCGCAAGCATGAAGAACTTATTGCCGGACGGAGTTGCAGGCGAAATTTCAACGCATAGACCGCCATGATCAGATTCTGAAGCTTCACTCGCCTCAAACGTGGCTTCACGTAGAAACGGGACACTCCGTTGCTCGTGATCCACACACGGTAGATCGTGATCCACTTGCGCCACAATCTCCGTACCCGGTGATGGAGGATCCTCCTCATCCTTCAGCTCAGTTACTTCGAGCATCAGCATCATCGGTCCATCATCATCTCCTTCCTGGGCGATGAGAGCCCTCTCCTTCGACGATTTCTTGCAATCCTTCTTGAAGTGACCGAGCTCGCCGCACTTATGACATCTTACTTTCTTGATGTCAAACTTCCTCCGCGGCGGAGCCTCGTCCTCGTCCTCCCCTGCGATATGCTTTTTCGCTGGGCGAGAATCTTCTCTATCACTCCTGCTGCCGGATGCTTTATCGCCCTTCTTTTCCTTGGCGAACAACGCTCGAGCCATAAGCATGAGATGCTCATCCACTTTCGCGTCGCCATAGGTGATTTTCATCCGCTCGTCGTGCGCCTTAAACCGTCCAACTAGATCATCCATCGTGAGAGTCTTGAGATCAACGCATTGCTCGATCGCCGAGACAACGGGTGAGTAACGCGGCGGCGCCACGCGGAGGAAACGCCTCACAATAGAGATCTCATCCAGCTTCTCGCCAAGTCCGCGAATCCCATTGACCAGTGTAGCGACCCTTGAAGCAAAAGCGTCTAGCGTCTCATCTTCTCCCATCTCCAGATTCTCGTACTTCTTCTGCAAGGTTTGCAGGGTCGCCTCGCGGACGCGCTCGTGCCCAAGATTTAGCGTCTTGAGCGTATCCCATACCTCCTTTGCAGATTTCTTCGAGATCAGGTGTTGCATCAGATCCGTTGGCACCACCGAGCAGATGGCTGTGAGTGCTAGTCGGTCTAGGTGGTACTTCAACGCGCCCTTCTTGAACTCGTCGCCGCCTGGATCGACAGCCTCCCAGAGTCTGGCGCCTTCTAACGCCCACTCCATCTGGACCGTCCAGACCGTGTAGTTGTCGCGGCTGTACCGCGGATACTGCATCGACACCGGCGCACCCGTAGCCGCACCAGAATACTCGCCCACCTCCTTCGCCATGACCTCCCGTTACTAGGAGATACTCCACGAGGCTCTGATACCAATTGTTAGCACAGCCCCTGCCGCCGAGTACTTTCCGACGACATCGACGAGGAAATTTCGACGAGACGACACGCACGTATCCGATAACTTCCGCCGAGATGCACGTGCTGCTAGCCGATCGATTCTTTTGATCTAACTAGTACACTCACGCACGCACACGCAAAACAACTTTGATTGCCAAAGGCTCTTGTCGAGCCTTGCTTTTTCTCTATTGCTTCTCAACTCACACGGTCTGATCTGGTTGATTACAGGGGCATAGGCGTGTATATGTAGTAGTTCTAGTGTAGCTATTCTAGTAGGATTAGGACATCTAATTCCTACTCTATTCGGCTACCCGTGTCTACTCGGATACGTACTCCTATTACGACGTGCTTATTCCTAACACACGCCGTGACTGCAACCAGTTATGGAATGCTAGCAGTACCAAAAACCGGCATCACGTGTTGTTCAGTGCATAGAATATACTCCAGGACCGCCTGTCCCGCTCGGTCGATCACGCATGCACTGTCGATAATCTGCCCTAGCCCCAATTGGTCCCACACTTGGCGAGCTCTCTGGCACTCGAAGAGGAGGTGTTTTACGTCCTCCGCTCCAATGTTGCATAACGGACACTGAGGGCTAATTCTCATATGCCGATTAGCCAGAACTACCCGACATGGTAGCGCCTCCTGCATAATACGCCAGATACAAATTTTAACCTTGCTGGGCACTCTTAGTTTCCATATGTTGGCCCACATAGGATGCTTCTGCATTGGTCCATCTTCCGCACGATTTAATCAATGGCCAAACTGGCTTTCCCACTCAACAAAATAAGCAGACCGGACCGAGAATAGACCTGTCTTGGTAAAGTGCCAGGATACAAAATCGTCCATCGTATGCGAAGATAGCGGAATAGCCATAATTCGTCTTGCATCAACAGGCCAAAACGTCTGTGTCACCAGTTCTTCATCCCAAGTATTTGTGATCGGGTCAATGAGTTCGCTGACTCTTGTGAGGATATTGTGCCCCTCTGGCTTAATTACTTTCCTTGAGTGGCTGCTCGGAACCCACTCGTCCTCCCAGATATTGATCGAGTTTCCTTGTCCTACTCTCCATATATGCCCTTTTTTGGAAGTTTGTAATCCTGCCCATATACTCTGCCATGTGAAGGAGCTGCCTTTTCTCTTCTCTGCATTGAGTAGGTCTCCTGATGGAAAGTACTTGGCTCGAAGAACCTTGGCGCATAAGGATTCTGGCTCCTCAATTAGTCTCCATGCTTGTTTTGCTAGTAGAGTCAAGTTGAAACAATGGATGTCTCTGAAGCCCATCCCCCCTTCTCCTTTTGGTACACACATTTTCCACCACGCTAACCAATGCATCTTCTTCTGATTAGCACCATCTCCCCACCAGAACTTTGACATCGCTACTATGATTCCTTTACAAATTTTTTGTGGAATCTTCAAGGCCGACATCGCGTACGATGGTATAGCTTGTGCTATTGCTTTGAGCAAAACCTCTTTCCCACCCGCGAATAGGAGTTTCTCCTTCCATCTGATGATCCTCTTGCATATCCGGTCAATCAGGAACTGAAAACAGTCACTTCGATCAGCTCCGACTATGGCCGGGAGTCCCAGGTATCTATCTGTCAACGCTTCAGTCATTATTTCCAACGTAGAGCAAATGTCAGCCCTCTCCTCAACCCGGGTATTTGGGCTGAAGAAGATGCTCGATTTGTCCACGCTGATCATCTGGCCCGACGCTGCACAGTATTCGTCGAGGATCCTTTTCAAACATCCTGCATTCCCCACATCTGCTTGCATTAAGATGAGTGAATCGTCCGCAAAAAGGAGGTTAGAGATAGTCGGCGCCTCCCTGCAAACTTTCACGCCGATTAGCTCCTCTTCTAGTTCCGCCTTAGCAAGTAAGGCCGTGAGGCCTTCTGCACACAGCAAGAACAAGTATGGTGAGAGGGGATCCCCTTGGCGTAATCCCCTTGACGGTGTAAACAGGTCACTCTCATCCGAGTTGACTCGGACTCTGTAGCGAACTGACGTTACGCATTTCATGATTAGCTTCACCCAACGTTGGTCAAACCCCATTTTTAGCATAACCTTCTCCAGAAAGCCCCATTCGACCCGGTCATAAGCCTTGTGCATGTCAAGCTTGACCGCACACAGACCCTTCTTTCCTTGCCTCCTCTTGATCGCATGGAAGCATTCATATGCCACAAGAACATTGTCTGTAATAAGACGCCCAGGAACAAAGGCACTTTGCGTTGGTCCAATAATCTCAGAGAGGAGACCCGTGAGTCTTGACGCCAATATTTTTGATATCACCTTGTAAACCACATTGCATAGGCTAATGGGCCTAAATTGTGTAACCTTCTCTGGATTTTTAATCTTTGGAATCAACACTATGGTAGTGTCATTCCAACCTTACGGGATCTCACAATTATTCACTGCTTGGAGCACCTCATGGGTCAGATCGTCTCCAAGGAGATGCCAAAACCTTTTGTAAAAAATGGCATGCAATCCATCCAGGCCTGGCGCTTTAAGATCACCAATGCTGAATAACGCCTTCTTAACTTCTTTCGCCGTGTATGGGGCAAGCAGTACTCCATTCATGGCATGGCTGATCCTAAACGACTATATAATTGTTCACTTCTGAATTCAGTGAACCTGAACCTTTAGATTTTCCTTGCCGTATAAATCCATACTTATTCCGATTGAAGAAAAAACAAATAAATATAAGATCCTACCCAGCCAGTTTCCTAACCTAAACATGCCCCTACCCTATTCTACCCGCCGTTGCCACCGCCGCATGAAGAAACGCAAATCTCTGATGTTGCGGGATGAGGACGAATCATGGGCTGCTGAGTCGAGCCTTGCCGAAGCGCCGCTACCGTCCTGAAGACCACACAACGCCAAGCTCCTACTTTGATTGTTTTGCTTCCTTCTATTCGGCCCATCAGCATATTTGTTGTTCCAATCAAGAAATTGTGAGAAGGTTTGGACGTGATTAGTATTACTGTACTTTGCCTCGGTCTTACCAGTACGTACAGCTCGATTCAATGGCAGTTTTGTCAGAGGGTCTATTCTAATAAAGAAATCTGCCGTGGAGCCCTACCAATTCCTGATTGTACTTGGTTTCTGAGTGTGATTTTATCCTCAGGTGTGAGGATTTCTGGTGCCGATGTTAACTCTTCCATTGAACGTCGTGGTTAAGGCAAGTGCATAACGAATCATTGTTTTTCTATGAATATCAATTGTGTGATCGGATGATTGCTTGTTCTCTTATTCGGTTGTTCAATTCAAACGTGTTTCGTTCTGTTTCCCTATTCATGTTCAACATTATCGTACTTCTTATTTTCAAATTTGAATGGATGCGCGGGATATTTTGGTGTTCTGCCGAAATTTTGAAGTTGAACCTTTTAAGGTACGCTACTCCCACTTGGGACCGCTAAGATGCTGTCCATGTTAGATAGATCCGCACGTCACTGATAGTATGCTTCCCAATAATTAATGAGACATCTGCCAAAATTGATGAACATTTATTCGTGAAAAAAAATTAATTAACATTCTAGGCTTTCAAACAAGATGACCAGGATCACAACCATAGTTTCTGATAACGTGTCCATATTTTGTACTCCGTACATTGGCGCATGTTTGACAAATCAAGCAATGTTTACAAAGAGAATCCAAATTTGAAGTTTTTTTTCTCATTATCCAAGTGACAACAATGCTTTTCTTGTGAAGCAACTATAAAGACTAGTATGTTGCACGTGAGACTTGGATTAAAGAAGTATGACATATCATCACTATATACAATTATTATAGGTAAAGCTCAAAACATAATTATAATCTTGAGCAACATGATATCCATAAAATATCGGGTGCATATTTGGTTCTTGTAATTTATATCATGTAGAAATCCACTTTTACTTTTAGCTACCTAATACTCAAATTCTTTGGTAACATGCTCTAGAGATAATGACAGAGAAGATTCTAGAATGATGGAGAAGTGTGTTCTGATGTTTGTGCATATGTAGTGTTCATTGTGCTTAAGACTATTAATAGAATCTTCTAGATGCTGCAATGGTAAAGAAGATCCAATGGTTAGCAATGTTGGAATTTTCTAGTCTTGATCTGACGGTCAACGTTCAAAGTTATCCGTACACAATAGAGTGGTAATATTATGGCTCAATCTGTCATCCTACCAATTTTCACATAAAGTAACCTATTTAATGGATAATGCACATTCAAGCTTACTAGCTAAATTCTTGCAATAAATCAAGTTTATGGCAATTTACCAAAAGTATGTCAATTTTTTGTTATGCGTGTGCGAGATAGGTTACTCTTGATTTTTAAAAAAGTAATCAGTTAAAGGTACCCAATTATTCAAACATGGAAGAACCATCAAGAGTTTTGCAACATTTGACATACTAAAATGAATGTTAATTAATTCAAGCAATGTTTACAAAGGGAGATTCCAAGTTTGAACATATTTGAAGGTACCCAAGTACAAGTACTAAAATATGGGAAACCACCAAGAGTTTTGCAAGATATTTTGGCCTAGGTAGCATGTATGGACACAGTCATGGCTTTCAAACTAGATGACCAAGCACTAGTGGAAAAAGGGTCTGTTATCCCGGTTCGTATGGGGCTTTAGTCCTGGTTGTGCAACTGGGACGGGGCAATTGGGACTAAAGCCCCCCCTTTAGTCCCAGTTGTGCTGTAAATCGGGACGAAAGGGAATCCACGTGGCCGCTGTCTGGAGCAAGGGGGAGGACCATTCGTTCCCGGTTCATATTACGAACTAGGATCGATGTTTCTCTGCCGCGACAACATTTTGGGCACTTTTTGTGCCGTGGCAGAGAATTCTTTTTGTAATTTTCCATTTATTTATTTCCCATTTATTGATTTCCTTCTTATTTTGTGTTTGCACTCAGCCATGAAGAAACCATTATATTACACAACATCGTCATGAATATAGAGATCGAAGTGTCGAACATATTACACATGGTACACTGTTTTATGCATATATACAGTATAATATCTTTTACGATCCCTATTCCACTATCAATATCTCCCGATAGTATTCTCCTTTTGGATCTAGGACCTCTGCATCTAAGAATCCCGCCAATTCCTCTTGAATTGCTCGTATGCGATCCTTTGGTAGAAGATTGTCCCACAACCGTTCGATCTAATTTAAAGAAGGAATTAACATATATGAATGAAACTAAACAAAATTAATGGTAATAAAATAATATTGTGAATATTGTTTATGTACTCAAAGTTTGTCTAAATTTCTGTCCATCTCACAGGTTGTCTGACGAATAAACTCGTAAGCATAGTATCCACATAAATTATTCCCGTGTTCCCGCCTCCGGCACTTTACGAGAACAAAATTTAATCAAAATAATAATCAAGCATGATAATGGTATCGAAACTAGACTCAAAGAGATGCGCGGATCTAGCTAGTAGTACTTACATCTAGTGGTTCAAATGTAAGCTCCTCTTTCTAGGCACCCTTAGCCTTGTTGGTGAACTGTTTCCAAGCGCTGTCTGGCAAAGAAAATGAATAAAGGGAGTTATCAATTACTTGATATCAGAAAATAAACGAAAGTTGCCGATATAGTGCAATAATGATTGAAATTACCTCTCGAGCATTTTCTGCATGTCCGCCCACTTCGTAAGGGGTTTATGTTTTGAGTCCATGACTTGTACTACTCATTTGTTAGGTTGAATGATTAGCATAATAAAGTAGAAGATGCGCACACATAACTCATCAATTATACACTTAACATTGAGTAAGCGAAATAGAATGCGTACAAGACAATAACACTCACTCCAAGTTGTAAGGAAATATTATTTCCCTTTTGGTTTCTTGAAACCTTAACGCCTTTACAACTTTATTCTCTGTATCCTTGGGATATAGTTGGAGAGTACATTCATGAACCCAATATGGGTCAATGAATCCAATATTATAGATTCGTCCTCTTTTGCATTCAAGAATCTTTATTCTACATAATATAGTGAGTATGATTATACATGCAATAAATGAGATGAGCTAGCTAGAGACTTAATTACATAAATAATACTTACAGACAATAGGCACTGACAACCGCTTTATCTATGGTGTCTTGATTGTATAACTGAAATAGTTCATCAAATTCAATCATTATCTCGGCATCTCCATATCCAAAATGCTCGTTTCTAACTCCCAACACTATCTAGTTTTTCCCTGCCTTTGAGGCTTGCATGTACCAATTATGCAATCTTCACATTTTTTGGGTAGATACTTGACCTCCTCAGGTTTGACGAGAGGTTTCCCGTGTCGGTATGTGTATACTACATCACCCACGGAGAACTCTAACTAGGCTACATACTGAGCAATAGTCAAACGATGAGTAGTGGCTGCTTCTCCGTACATTGCAACATACTCCGGATCATACTGCTCGACCGCACCTTTGCTCAACCCCACCTTGGTATCGAAAATCACCTTGAGCGGGAGGGCACGATTGGTTTTTCTGTTCTCCGAGCTGGGGAACTGATTTCCCGCTTGCACTACTACTCTTCGACCGCACCTTTGCCTCATGTGACTTGAGAATAGAGCGGTCATAGTCTGATGATAGCTTTGGCTCGGGTTGATGAAGGGTCTTCAGTAGTTTTTGCACTTGGGCTTTTTCTTCTTCGGTGCTGGGGAACTCTGGCTCTTTCGGCGCCTTGAGGTTATCAAACCACTATTTTGTTTGGGCCTTTGCGATCACCTCATTCTCCTCTAGAGTATAGTCGTAAGATCTCATGGGAGGAACCTTTTGTACTCTTGGGAGGGGCTCTAGTCGATGTTTCGGTGATCGGTTACCACTCCCTAGAGTAGCGGTGGTACTCTTCCGCTTTTGGCCCTGAGCCTTAGTGGGATGAGATGGCTGACACGGCGACAAAGACAGCTGTGCTGGAGACGGGTGCGGTGGCGAAGACGACGCCTGACGAGGTGGCAGCAAAGACAACTATTGCGCTAGAGACGGGTGAGGCGGCGGCGAAGATGGAGTGCTTTGAGGAGTCGATGGCCTTGGAGTCTGATTTAGAAACACGGTGTTTTCCTTTTGCCATAGAATGGTGATGTTTTTGGCTTCTCCCAGTTCAGTCACATCCCCTTCACATGCAGGTAGTCAAGCTTCAGCTACTCAAATCCGTTTATAACTTCATCCACCCCGACAATAGCATAGCCATGTGGAACCGGACAACAATGGTAAGTTGGTTTAGGTCCAATTGGTAAGGCATAGCCGACCGCCACCTTTATGGTTATGTTCACAAGTTTCACATGTAGCTCACAATGTGTCATCTCCGTGATATCATCCACTGGGTAGACAAGAGGGTCCATCACTGGTGCATCGTCATCATCATCACCCAGGAGCTTTGTGGAAGCCATGCTGCTTTTCCGATTATTAGATAGGCTAATAGCATCGAATGTAGCTTCTACCATGTGCCGCTGAGATGGGCCGGTCGTACCTTGCTCGCTAAGTGCGTCAATTTGATCCTACTGCTGCTTTAATTGTTCTTCTATGTTATGCATCCGGTCTGCCTGATTCCTTGCTTCAATTTCCTCCTTTTCCTTTCTCCTCTGACGGCTTCTATCGGGATATTTCTTCCTACCGACGGGAAACCCAATGTTCCATGGTTTGGAGCCTGGTGTGCCTCGTGTTCGTCCTGTGTGTTCATCATTCCCAAGGGCGCGTGTGAGCTCGTCATTCTCTCTATCGGGAAGGAACCTCACATCTTCAATAGCCTTTACTGAATTTCTAATGTCTTTGATGGGTATGGGATTTTCTTCATGTCTTTTTTTATATATGCACTTACCTTCTGAGTCCAACGTGCCCCCATTCCCGTAAAACCAATTCCTTATCCATTTGACCCAATTGTATGGCTCTGGAGTGATCCCTTTAGCAAGCAGGTCGGCCTCAAGTTTCTCCCACTTAGGCATGCTATCCTTGTAGCCACCTTGCCCCATAGTATGGTGATACTACTTTTTACCAGCATTTTTCTTATTCATTTCAGACCTTTTTAGAGCTGGCTCCGATTTCTTGTACGCCGCAAATTCATCCCAGTAATATTTTATCTTCTCATACCCTCCAGTGAACTCTGGAGTCTTATCTTTCATGATAAAGTCAAGGTGCAATCTTTTCTTCCAGTTAGTGAATTGCTGGGCCATCTTCTTAAGATCCCACTCCTTGACTTTTTGCTCTATGGTATTGCCATTCTTTGGATCCTCCTCATTTGGATCCACCTCATTTGGATCCACCTCTAGCGTTGGTAGGGTGAAAGTAACCATGAGCTTAGTCCAAAGCGCATCTTTGGCTTTGTTGCTGACATATCTAACTCCTAACTCCTTTGGTTATTCCATTCCCGAATGGTGATCAGGACATAGTCCCTAACAATAACTCTGCATTTATTTACAATTTTTTTGCAACATCATCGAGAGACTTCAGTTTGTCGTCTACATCGACTTCTTCGATCCTGTACCTTTCATGGTCTCCCAACTTTCTAGCTGGGCCTTGTTTCTTCCTTGTAGAAGATTTGCTCGATCCGGAGGGCTAAAAGAAGAAAGAGCGTTAATATATGTATATAGACATTAGAGGCTTAATTAATCAATATATATGCACCTCACCAGAGTTTGTAATATTTAATGTTCCATCGGAGCCGTCGGCTTCTCCCTCATCGGAGCCGTCGGCTTCTCCCTCACCGAAGCCGTATCTTCGGTCGAGCTCCGAATCTCCCTCACCGAAGTTTTTTAGATACAGCGAGGTGACATCGCCATCTTCTCCCATGCGGATCAATTCCTCGAGCAACTTTTCCTTTTCTTCATCTCTATTGTGTGGTTCCATAGTTTCTATAAATTAAGAATTGCAGGTTATTGTAATGCTATAAAAACATAGCAAGACACTAATAAATTAAGGACAATGCACAAAACTTTAGTTGAGAAACTTGTTCCATATGTCAAGATACATCTATACATTTTTTGCCTAGCCCAAAAACTTAAAACAAAATAAGGGGGGTGGTGGGGGTTCTAGGAGGCCAAAACTTTCCACTGAAGACAAGGAGCCAAGACTGGGATGAACCGGGGCTCCATGACGACGACCCAAGAGGGTAATGACACTCCGCGCTGCTGCCGCTGAGACCAAAGGTCAAGGGTTTTCACTTAGAGCCCTATCACGCGGTAGGTAGCCGCATCAACATCCCCCAAGAGGGTAACGGTACCCGTAGGAATTGCTGAAGCACTGAGCTTTCACCCAGAAAAACCTTCGAACCACACCCCGTCTTCCGCCACGCCCATTGTCCCCAAGATAGGCGTCCGACACATGATCAGGCCCCTCAGGACTGACTAGCCCCTCCGTCGTGCTGCATCGCCTAGACCACCACCGCCAAACATTGCTCGTCGAGCCAGCACCCACCCGCTCCAACCAGTCGACCAACCGTCGTGTGCCGCCGTTGTGTAGAGTGCCACTAGCCAGCAATGCCGCAAGCTCCACCGCCACCAAACCTGAGATGCTGCCATGTCCGCACCGCTCGGCACCGACGCCACCCCGTGCAGGAACAGCCCGAGCGGGTAAAAGCAGGCCCGAGCGAAATTTACCGATTGGTACCACTTTTCATTGTTGGAACCAAAATCTACCAGAAAATTCGCCAGTTGCCTCAGAATACACCAATTTGCCGCTAAACGTGAATTGATGGCAAAATTGATTGGTGGGACCCACCTATAATGCCGACGTGGCAAAATCTGAAAAAATCCTAAGATATAGAAATATCTAAATGTCAAAGACATTTAAAAAAATCAACCCGTCCCTGACCACCGTCCTCCTCCCAGCCCCATTCTCGTACCCTCCCCGTCCAACTCCGGCTCGGCGTCGCCTCATTCATCCCGCCCCGGCGCTGTGTCGTCCATCTCCGGCCAGGGGCGGCCGCGTCCAGCCTGTCCCAGCGCCACCGGGTCTAGCTCCGGCCAGAGGCTTCCGCATCCAGCCCGTCCCGACGCGGCTCCAGCACGCCCCATGGCAATGGCAAGCTCCGCTCATGGAGCGGCAGCGAGGACGAGGATTAGAGGAGGGGTGGGGCAGGGGGGACGTACCTACCCGAGGGCACGGCGGACATCGAAGGTGTGCGCAAACATCGAGGGCTATACGTGGAGGCCGGCGGCGGGGCGGTGGTTGGGCAACCTGATGATGTCTGAGCGTGTCCTCGCGGCGGCGGCGGCTCGATCTGTTTCGCGTGACAGAAAGAAGAATGGGAAAGGAGAAGGGGCGATGCGGTTAAGTAGTAGGAGCTCATTCGTCCCGTTGGTAGCTCCAACCGGGATGAAAATGTCATACGTCTCGGTTGGTGGATCCAACCGAGAGGAATGCTCTGGTCATTCATCCCGGTTGGTGGCTCCAACCAGGATGAATTCTCTGGTCATTCGTCCCAGTTGGAGCCACCAACCGAGACGTATGTTCTTTTTTAGGCTGGCCCGAAATGGTGCTCGTAGAGGCCCTTTAGTCCAGGTTATTTGCATAAACCGGGACGAAAAGTCCTTTTTCAAATGTTTTTAAAACTTCTCAGTTCAGGTTCCCGCCTTATTTCTTATTTAGGTCTTTAAATTTGAAATGGTTTTTAAATGGTAAATCATTTTGGATTTGAAAAAACTTTCAACATAAAAAGTGTTTGAATTGGAATAAATAATCCAAAACTATTTTCTATTTTCTAAAATAATTATTCAAACTATTAACCATTTTACTATTTTCAATTAAAAATGCATTAACTAATATTTTTTGTATACTTTGGAATTTGAAAAAACTTTCAACATAAAAAGTGTTTGAATTTTAATAACTAATCCAAAATTATTTTCTATTTTCTAAAATAATTATTCTAGCTATTCAAAGTATTAACCATTTTGCCATTCTCAATTAAAAATGCATTAACTAATATTTTTTGTATATTTTGGAATCTGACAAAACTTTCAACATAAAAAATGTTTGAATTTGAATAACTAATCCAAAATCATTTTCTGTTTTCCCTTTGTTCCGGTACAAATAGGTCAAGCTGACAGGAGGCGGGGTAAAGGTAAACGAGCAGTACGGAATGACAACAGTGGATCTCGACAATCTTGGGTATAGAGACGAACCATTCATCCTAGCCAATGGCTTAGTCATAATCATGTCTAGCCCTATAGTACACAGCTTCAGGGTCATCTTCATCATCATATTCATCGTCGTCGCTATGACATATTCCGAGGATCCTTAGCCCTTCCCCGGCTTGTGCACGGGGGAACCGGGGACCGTCAACCGTGGCATATTCCGGTGGCACCTTCCACTATGGCCTTGGATTCACGACGCACGGGGGAGGAAGCTCTCGGATGACAACGCCACTAGGCATGTGGCCTTCACCACCACCACCCTTCTTGTGGCTTTGTGATGGGTGAAAGTGCGAGTACCGCAGGCGAGGATGATCTCCCTCGGCGATGTAGCGCATCACACCAGCGATAGTCTGGTTCACCCACAACAGGCGATGACCGGCTTCGTTTTGGTTCACCGGGGCCGGGCCGTCACCCTCGTACCTGGCGAGCTCCCTTTCCTGCCGGTTAGCAAAGAAGGCATTCCAGGTGTCGTAGTTGTCGAGATCCCAATGGGGATCCATCCGCTGCTCTGGTGTGAGCTCTAGGTAGAAGTGGTTCGTGATGGACCCCTAGCGGGCGGAACCTTGAGGCACAGGAGGGACATGAACCCCTCCAATGCTCAGCATCCAGTCGGCGGGCAGTCGGTAGCCCAGCAGGCATGGGTAGCTGGAGTCGCACAGTGCCTTGGTCTTCTCGAGTGTCAAAATAGCCCAGTATGCGGTGTCCATTGTTGCGAGAGAGGAAGGTGTGAATGTGTGGATAGCCATAGCGCAGTCGGCCTAGATATAGAGGGAAAGGGCAGGAAAACATGGCGGGAAGCGATGGGAAATGGCGAGAAATATCTTTAGTCCCGGTTAGTGGATCCAACTAGGACTAAAAGCCCTGGTTAAAGGGAAAGGGCGGGAAAACATGGCGGGAAGCGCTGGGAAATGGTGGGAAATATCTTTAGTCCCGATTAGTGGCTCCAAATGGGACTAAGGGCCCCCAAAATATCTTTAGTCAGAAAATTGCAAACATCACAAAATATCCTTCACAAAATGAGCTATCATGTTCGAGGTTTCATGGCATTTAGGCCAAAAGACCAATGTTATGGCTAGAATCACGATATAGTTTGTGATAATATGCCCATATTATGCACACATGTGCATCTTGGGATGGCTTATGAAGTTGCAGGAGGAAGTTTTCCTTTTCATCGCACAGAAAAGCCATTTTCCATTTTTGAGGTGCCAAAAATGGGGTGTTCTGTGAAGCAACAACCAAATTAAAGTTTCACATTGGTACCAACCCATTTATTAAAAATACTAGACCATGTAAAATGGACAATTTCCCAACCGGGATATCTGAAACCTTTTCGTCCACCCCTCATGAAAAACATAACTTCCTACCAAATCGGTAGGAGGCCGGTCATATTTGAACTAGAGGTACATTATATAATGCTCATGACTTTTTGTAAAAATCATTTTTAGGTTCACAATATGCAATTTCATCAGATATCCACTGGAAGTTTAGCGAGGCTCGGCCCCAGGCTAAGAATCTTCATGTACGCTGTTTTGAATATAGTTTCAAACGAGCATAAACGGGCATAAGAATTTCAAAAACGATCCAAATAATATGAAACCTTCGCGTGGTGTTATATTATGTGTTATAGTTGGAAATAAAAATATTAAACTTGGAAAATTGCAAACATCACAAAAAATCCTTCACAAAATGAGCTATCATGTTCAAGGTTTCCTGACATTTAGGCCAAACGACCAATGTTATGGGTCATGGCATAGTTTGTGATAATGTGCTTGTATTGTGCACACATGTGCATCTTGGGATGGCTTACGATGTTGTAGGAGGAAGTTTTCCTTTTCATCACACGGAAAAACCTATTTCCATTTTTGAGGTGCTAAAAACGGGGTGTTTTGTGAAGCAACAACCAAATTAAAGTTTCACATTGGCACCACCCATTTGTCAAAAATACTAGACCATATAACATGGACAATTTCCCAACCGGAGTATATGAATCCTTTCCGTCCACCCCTCATGAAAAAGACAAATTCCTGCTGAATCGGTAGGAGGCCGGGCAGATTTGAACTAGAGGTACATGATATAATGCTCATGATTTTTTGTAAAAATCATTTTTAGGTTCCAATATGCTATTTCATTTGATATCCACTGCAATTTTAGCGAGGCTCAGCCCCGGGCTAAGAATCTTCATTCCCGCTGTTTTGAATATAGTTTCAAACAGGCATAAGAAATTCAAAAATGATCCAAACAATGTGAAACCTTCGTGTGGTGTCATATTATGTGTTATAGTTGCAAGTAAAAATATTAAACTTGGAAAATTGAAAACATCAGAAAAAATCCTTCACAAAAGAGTTATCATGTTCGAGGTTTCATGGTATTTAGGCCAAATGACCAATGTTATGGCTAGAATCACGACATAGTTTGTGATAATGTTCCTATATTGTGCACACATGTGCATCTTAGTATGGCTTACGATGTTGCAGGAGGAACCCTTCTTGGCGTATGTCCCTTGCTCATGATTGCTTTGGCTGTAACCATGGAGCATCTTCTTTATTTAATGGGATGCTTGGGTCAGTTTTCACTGTGAAGGGCGGAATTTTATCAAACTTATTATAATCTTCTGACATGTCTGTCTTGTCCTCGACTCCCATGATGTTTCTTTTCCCTGAAAGAACTATGTGACGCTTTAGCTCATCGTATGATGTATTCGTTTGCTTATTTTTTCAGTCTGGAGGACATGTCCTTCACATAGAAAACCTGAGCCACATCATTGGCTAGGACGAATGGTTCATCTCTGTAACCAAGATTGTTGAGATCCACTGTTGTTGTTCCATACAACTAGTCTACCTTTACCCCTACTCCATTCAGGTTGACCCATTTGCACCGAAACAAAGGGACCTTAAATGAAACTCCATAGTCAAGTTCCCACATCTCCTCTATGTAACCATAGTATGTGTCCTTTTTCCTATTCTCGTCTATTGCATCAAAGCGGACACCACTGTTTTGGTTGGTGCTCTTTTTATCTTGGGTGATCGTGTAAAATGTATTCCCAGTTATCTTGTACCCTTGGAAATTCAATATAGTAGAAGATGGTGACCCGGCCAACAAGTAGAGATGATCTCCAACAGTGATGTCATTCATGACATGTATTCGCAACAAACTGCCGAAAGTCGCCATGTGTTCAAGTTTAATCCAGGAGTTAGGCTTCCCTGGGTTTGTGGAGCGTAAAATATTCTTGTGTACCTCGATATACGAAGCCACGAAGGTGGAATTTTGTAGAACTGTGTAGTGTGCTTGAGTGAATGATTGCCCTTCCCTACATATCATTGCTTTATTTCCTAGCGTGCCTTTTTCACCCAGTCTCCCCTCATGCAGCGATTCAGGAGCACCAATTGACTTAAGGTCAGGAATAAAGTCAACACAAAACTCAATTACCTCCTCTATTCCATAGCCCTTGGAAATGCTTCCTTCTGGCCTAGCACGGTTATGAACATATTTCTTTAAGACTCCCATGAACCTCTCAAAGGGTAACATATTGTGTAGAAATAAAGGATCGAGAATGGCAATCTCTTCGACTAGGTGAACCAGGTGATGCGTCATAATATTGAAGAAGGATGGTGGGAACACCAACTCAAAACTAACAAGGCATTGAACCACATCCTTCTGTAACCTTGGAAGAATATCTGGATTGATTACCTTCTGAATATTGCATTGAGGAATAGCTAATGGGTACTCGAACATTTTTCGGTAGAATCCCCCTCAATGCAACTGGAAGAAACTGCGTCATAATCACATGATAGTCATGAGACTTTAGGTTTTGGAATTTTCTCTCTTCCATATTTATTATCCCCTTTATATTCGACGAGAAGCTAGACGACACCTTAATATTGTAAAGGACTTCAAAAAATATTTCCTTCTCTGCTTTGGCAAGAGCGTAGCTAGCAGGACTTAAGTGACGCCCTTTATCTGTCTTGTTCTATGGGTGCATGTCGTCTGGGTATTTCATACATTGCTGGTCCTCCCGTGCTTCTGGTGTATCTTTTGTCTTCCCATACATGCCCATGAAGCCTAGCAGGTTCACACAAAGATTCTTCATCACGTGCATCACGTTGATTGAAGAGCGGACATGTAGGACTTTTCAATAGGGTTGCTCCCAAAATATATATTTCTTGTTCCACATGGCGTGTGTCCGGTAGCGACGTCGTTCGGAACAGATTGGCCACATGACCCTTTCCAAAGATTACTTCTATGTCCTTGACCATACCAAATACATCATCACCAGTAGGAAGGTCAGGCTTCTTCTGGTGATCTGCCTCACCTTTGAAATGCTTGCCTTTCTTTCTTATGGGATGATTAGTTAGAAGAAATCGACGATTCCCTAGGTACACAACCTTCTTACATTTATGCAAATATGTACCTTCAGTCTCATCTAAATAGTGCGTGCATGCCTTGTATCCCTTGTTTGTCTGTCCCGAAAGGTTACTAAGAGCAGGCCAATCATTGATGGTTACGAAAAGCAACACTCGTAGGTCAAATGGCTCCTGTTTGTGCTCATCCCACACACGTAAACCTGGTTTTCCCCACAAATGTAAGAGTTTGTTCAACTAATGGCCTTAGGTACACACCAATGTTGTTGTCGGGTTGCTTTGGGCCTTGGATGAGTGCTGCCTGATGGCTCAGTGTTGATGTAGAGCTCGTTGGGAACCCCAAGAGGAAGGTATGATGAGCACAGCAGCAAGTTTCCCTCAGTTATGAAACCAAGGTTTAATCGAACCAGTAGGAGCAAGGAAACACCCCAAAGGTGTTACTAGCTGAGCCTTGGCAGGGCGCACTACCGGTGCTAGTAGCAACGTGGAGACCTGCACAACACAACAACAGAACTCTGTCCCCAACTTGCGATGAGGTTGTCAATCTCACTGTGTTTTGCTGAAAACAAAGGATTAAACGTATCGAATGGAAAGAAGTAATAGTTTGCAGAAAGTAAACACAAAGCAGTAACAGTTTATAGATTGTATGTAAAATAAAGGACCGGGATCCATAGTTCACTAGAGGTGGCTCTCCTTAAATAGATAACATGCTGGGTGAACAAATTACAGCGGGGCAATTGACAAACATCGAGAAAGCATACAAGCATATACTAATCATCTTGACTCCTTTGAGACTTGATTGGGCATTACAACATTATACATAGACCGCCATCCAACTGCATCTATGATTAATAATCCACCTTCAGGTTATCATCCGAACCCCCTCCAGTATTAAGTTGCAAGCAACAAATTATTGCTTTACGAACTGCGTGTAAAATAAACAATACGATTGTTCTATGAACAAAAGATTGTTGTTTTCTCCCTAGTAGAAACAACACATCTAGTACCTTAGAGATTTCTGTCACTTCCCCAGATTACCAGAGGCATGAACCCACTATCGAGCATAAATACTAACTCTTGGAGTTGCTAGTATCTACTTGGCCAAGATAGCTACTAACAATGGAAAGCATGCAAGATCACAAATAACAAAGACATGATAGAATCAATAATCAATCTGAAATAGCATCTCAATATCCATCGGATCCCTGCAAACACAACATGCAGAATTACAAATAGATGATCTTGATCATGAACGGAGATCATAAGATCTAGACATGAAATCACAAAGGAGGAGAACCAGCCATCTAGCTACTACATGGATTCGTAGTCCAAGGATGAACTACTCACGCATCACACCGGAGGCTTGCATGGTGATGAATAAGGCCTCCAGGGTGAATTCCCCTCTCCGGCAGGGTGCCGGGAAGAGCTTTAGATCCCTCCCGATCTAGGGATGGAGATGACGGCGGCTATAGACTCTTTCGTGGATTTTTGATCGGGTACTTAGGATTTTTGTCCCGAGGGCATCTTATAGGCGGAAGGAGAGGCGGAGGGGGTGTTGGGGTCGGCCAGACCACCCCCTGGCATGGGCCAGGCCTGGCCACGCGGCCAGGTGGTGTGGCCGGCCCCCAACCCTTCTCCGTCTCGTATTCTGGCATCTGATGACTTCCGGAAAAATTGGCACTTTGGCTTTTGTCCCATCCAATTCCGAGAATATTCATTTTCTGACTTTCCTGGAACCAAAAACAGCAGAAAACAGGCAGCTGGCACTATGGCTCTTGTTAATTGGTTAGTCTAAGAAATCATATGAAAAGTACTCCAAAGTGTGGACAAAACACAAGAAAGTGGATAAAACCAAGCATGGAACATCAAAAATTATAGATACATTTGCAATGTACCAACATCCCCAAGCTTAACTCCTGCTCGTCCTCGAGTAGGTAAGTGATAAAAAGAAAGAATAATTTTTGAGGTGACATGCACCATCAAAGACTTGATCAAAGTATTTGTAAAACATTCAAAGCTGGGATCATAGTACTTCAATCATAACATAAAAGACAAAGTTCTAGCAATAAGACAAAGAAACTATGATGCAACATAAATAGGCACAAACAAAAGATTCATGAATAACAATGCTTTGCAAGATGTTTGTTTGTTTCACATAAAGAAAACATAGCATAATAGTATTCAGCTTGTCCCTCATAGAGTAGCAAATAAAAATGCATAGGACACCTTCAAAGTTCATAAGAGTGACTAGATACAAATAGTTTAAAACAAGCAATATCAAGTTATGCATCAATCAACTAGTCTTGGGACAATGCACATAGAACTAAGAATGGCCACTATGCTCTCAAAGTAGGTGCATAAAGATAGAAGGTGGAGACTCAATATATAATGGTGGAAGAAAGGCCTTTATAAAAGGAAGTAGGGATTCAAGTCTCATAAAGAGCTTCCAAAAATTATGGCACTTACAACTCTCATTGCCCCTATCATAAGCATCTTGAAGTGATTAAGGTTAAAGTGAACAAACTATGGTGTACATGCTTGACGAAGTATAAGTTAGGAATCTCATGTCCCTTGTATACGAGTGCCGCTCCTCATGATACTCAAGTTTAGTCACCGGTAAGTTCTTGTCATTGTAAGTACATGTGTATCATAGAGAACTGCCAATGGGGTACCCCTTGCCCGATGATACGGAAGAATCCCCATATCAAAATGACAAGGCAAGCAGACAACGAGCATCTCAGCAGTCTTCTTATTTACCATGGGAATATGGTGCTTTTTTCTCTCTTTCCTCTTTTCATAATCTCATTTTTTTCTCTTTTTTCTCAATATAGGACTCTTTTTTTATAAGAAGAATGCTTCATAGACAGCTCATTATGGTTACGCTGCAGGTTTCCACCATGTCAGCATGGATTAGACCAGCGGCCCAGGCGTTTCTCTAACACATATACATAACTCCATGGACTTACAAGCTCCCCTTTCATTTCACACCGACGACATCCATATACAAAAGAGCATGATATCAACTAGGTACAAGTACCAAGTGCAATGTTGAAAGCGTTCCCCATGAAAGCATGGTTCTGCTAATCCCCAACAAATAAGTGCAAGCATATACAACATAGATGACACAATGGTTCAAGTTTATTAAGGGCAAGAAAAGTAAAGTGTGCCATCAAGTTCGTCAGAGCTTTAATCACTAGTTTTCTCATAACAAGTTTAATTTGGAAGGTAAACAAAATCATGAATATACTTGGAATAGCATAAGCTAGTAGGTAGGTATGGTGGACTCTTTGGAATAACTTGGTTTAGGGAGTTGGATGCATGAGTGGAACTCATACTTGGTTGTGGAGGCTAGCAAAAGACTGGGAGCGACAAACTAAGAGAGCAATAATGGTCATAATCATGTAGAGCGACAAAACATCATTGATCAAAGCATAAAGTGATACTACAATTTGAAAACTAAAGGATCACAAAGGCTATGGTGACTTGAGATAGTCATAACATGGTGTGAGCATGCGCCAAGTCAACCCAAATAAAGCATCAAAGGAGAATACCACTATACTATGCTTTAATATGCTAAAACAACGCATGATTCATCCAAGGCACATTAACCAATCTCAATTGTTTATAACAAGTCATGCTATAGCAAAGAATACTAAGCATAAATCCAAAACAATATCAAGCATGGCATGAGAAAGCATAGGCCAGAGTCAAAAACGAGCTCTTTTTACCACATAAGCATGAACTTTCCTACTCTTTTCCAATCTAAACCAAACTATTTGCAAACCAAAGTATGAAAGAGGGGGTCCAACCAATTTATTCAGAAAACTAAGAAAACCAGGCAAACAAAAAACCAAAACAAAAATGAAAAAGAAGACGCTCCAAGAACAACACAACTATGCATGAAACAATAAAAATGAAGCGTTTGGAAAAAACCTAGAATTTTTATTGATGAAGAAGGGGATGCCTTGGGCATCCCCAAGCTTTGACGCTTGTACTTCTTGGATATTTCTTGGGGTGACACGCGTGGCATCCCCAAGCTTGAGCTTTAGTCCATCCTTCATCTCATTACTCATTTCTTCCATACACCTGAAATTTTTCCTTTATACAAAACTTCACACAATCTTTATTAGCAACAATAGTGTACTCAAGATAATAGGTCTTAAGGTTCAGTTCTAACACCAAATAAACTTCCATTAGAACACTAGCTACTGTAGCACTTCCCTCAAAAATCTCAATTCCCCAAAAGAACTCAAAAAGGAACCAACAAGAAGCAAATGCAGAAAATGGCAGAAATCTGTCAAAACAGACCAGCAGGTAAATACGATTTTTTTTGAAGACCTTATATTGCTCAAATCAAAAAGTATTGAACTAACGAAAGTTATATAACAACCTAGGGCAGAAGCACAAAAATTCACGCCTCAAAAAGACGTTCAGAGATTTTACACGAATTTTTACGGTGAAGCACATAAATCTGTTTCGGGACAACAACTTTCCCAATCATTACTTCTCTCTCATTAGAGGTTACTCTTGGCACAAAAACCAAATAAAAAGGATAAGGAGAGGTTATTACTGAATCAATAACTTCCAAGACTCATCTAAAACTTTTGGGTTATTTCCCAATTAGTACTTTTCTTTAACGCCTTTAAGTTAGGCATAAGAAGCAAGAAAAAGAATCAAGTGTTCTCAAATGAAGAAGCATTAAGACCAAATTTTGTTTTCATGGGAGAGGCAAACGAAATCTTCTCTCTCTTCTGAGGGAAGTGTTCTATACCTTTCTTTAGTGGGAGTTGATATTTAATGGTGCCTTCTTTCATATCAATAATGGCACCAACAGTTCTAAGAAAAGGTCTTCCCAAAGTAATAGGACAAGAAGCATTGCATTCAACATCCAAAACATAGAAATCAACGGGGACATAGGCATTGTTAACCATAATAAGAACATCATTAAGACTCCCCATGAGTTTATTTTTAGCATTATCATCAAGTAGGACATTCAAATAACAATCTTCAAGTGGAGGCAAATCAAGCATATCATAAATCCTTCTAGGCATAATAGAAACACTACTATCAAGATCACATAAAGCTTTGAAATCAAATTCATTCACTTTCATATTAATGATGGGTTCCCAACCATCTTCTTGTTTTATAGGAATAGAAGATTTATGTTTCATCTTTTCTTCTTTAATCTTTATGAGAGCATCAGTAATGTGTTTTGTAAAGGCCATGTTCATAGCACTAGCATTAGGACTTTTAGCAAGATTTTGTAGGAACTTAATAACTTCAGAGATATTGCAACCATCAAGATCAAAATCATAATTATCATCTAAAGTAGTAGAGCTATTACTAGCCTCAACACTAGTGGTGGTAATAGTTGAAACACTAATGTTTCTAGCAATTTCATCTTCTCTTTCCCACTTAGCATGTAATTCATCTAATAGTCTAACATTTTCATCAATTCTTACTTGTATAGCATTAGTAGCTGCAAAGGGATTATTATTAGTTTCAGGGTTAGCAGCCATTTTATTCAAAGAAGATTGAGCTTCAGCCAAAGATGCTATATTTCTTTCAGCATTAGAGAGTTTTTCCTCAATAGTTTTATTGAAAGCAGTTTGTTTACTAATAAAGTCCTTAAGCATAGCTTCAAGTTCAAAGGGTGCACTCCTATTATTGTTGTAAGAATTTCCATAAGCATTACCATTGTTGGGAGGATATGGCTTATAATTGTTGTTACCAAAATTACTCCTATAAGCATTATTGCCAAAATTATTATTTCTTTTGAAGTTCACATCAACTTGCTCTTCTTGAGCAACCAAAGAGGCTAAAGGAACATTATTTGGATCAATATGGGCTTTCCCATTAACAAGCATAGACATAATAATATCAATCTTATCACTCAAGGAGGAGGTTTCCTCAATAGAATTTAATTTCCTACCTTGTGAAGCTCTCTAAGTATGCCATTTAGAATAATTAACCATCATATTGTCCAGAAGTTTTGTTACAGCACCCAAAGTAATGGTCATAAAGGTACCTCCAGCAGCAGAGTCCAATAGGTTCCTTGAAGAATAGTTCAATCCTGCATAAAAGGTTTGGATGATCATCCAAGCAGTCAGTCCATGAATGGGACAATTCTTTACCAAAGATTTCATTCTTTCCCAAGCTTGAACAACATGTTCATTATCAGATTGTTTAAACTTCATTAT
The DNA here is from genome assembly GCA_916181665.1 of Avena sativa. Classification (NCBI taxonomy): domain Eukaryota; kingdom Viridiplantae; phylum Streptophyta; class Magnoliopsida; order Poales; family Poaceae; genus Avena; species Avena sativa. The sequence goes on along the minus strand of OV702292.1, from coordinate 74,941,383 downwards.
TTCACTTCTCATAGATATAATCTTAGCAGATGGATAGTATTTTCCAATGAAAGCATCTTTGCACTTAGTCCAAGAATTAATACTATTCCTAGTTAAGGAATTCAACCATTCTTTAGCTTTCCCACTCAAAGAGAAAGGAAACAATTTCAGCTTAATAATATCACCATCTACATCCCTATGCTTTTGCATCTCACAAATTTCAACAAAGTTATTTAGATGGGTAGCAGCATCTTCATTACCAATACCAGAAAATTGTTCTCTCATAACAAGATTGAGCAAAGCAGGTTTTATCTCAAAGAAAGTATCTTTAGGCACAGGTGGAGCAATGGGTGTGCTCATAAAATCATTGTTGTTGGTGCTAGTGAAGTCACACAACTTAGTGTTTTCAAGAGTAGTCATTTTTTGTGTTTTTGATAAAGAAAGCAAACTTGTAAAACTAATTTTGTGTGTGTTTTTGATAACAAAACAAGCAAACAAAGCAAAAAGAAACTAAGCAAAACAAAAATAACAAAGTAAAGAGATTGGTTATGAGGGACTCCCCTTGTGAAGATGTCCTTGACTCCCCGGCAACGGCGCCAGAAAAATGCTTGATGGCTCAGTGTTGATGTAGAGCTCGTTGGGAACCCCAAGAGGAAGGTATGATGAGCACAGCAGCAAGTTTCCCTCAATTATGAAACCAAGGTTTAATCGAACTAGTAGGAGCAAGGAAACACCCCAAAGGTGTTACTAGCTGAGCCTTGGCAGGGCGCACTATCGGTGCTAGTAGCAACGTGGAGACCTGCACAACACAACCATAGAACTCTGTCCCCAACTTGTGATGAGGTTGTCAATCTCACCGTGTTTTGCTGAAAACAAAGTATTAAACATACCGAATGGAAAGAAGTAATAGTTTGCAGAAAGTAAACACAAAGCAGACCACCCCCTAGGCATCTTATAGGCGGAAGGAGAGGCCGAGGGGGTGCTGGGGTCGGCCAGACCACCCCCTGGCGCGGGCCAGGCCTGGCCGTGCAGCCAGGTGGTGTGGCCGGCCCCCAGCCCTTCTCCGTCTCATATTCTGGTATCTGATGACTTCCGAAAAATAGGCACTTTGGCTTTTGTCCCGTCCAATTCCGAGAATATTCATTTTCTGACTTTCCTGGAACCAAAAACAGCAGAAAACAGGCAGCTGGCACTGTGGCTCTTGTTAATAGGTTAGTCCAAGAAATCATATGAAAAGTAATCCAAAGTGTGGACAAAACACAAGAAAGTGGATAAAACCAAGCATGGAACATCAAAAATTATAGATACATTTGCAATGTATCACTAACATCATAATGAACTTACGCTTCATGCACAACCAAGGAGGAAGGTTGTTAATACATAGAGTCACATGCTAGGTGATTGGTCTGCAGCTCTGCTCCCCAAAAGGATTCATGCCATCTGTACTTAGACGAAATCATAAGTTCCTTGCATCACCTGTAAAGTCTGGGAAGTCTCTCCCGATTTTTCTCCACTACGACCCATCAGCGGGGTGTCTCAACTTCCCGTCTTTCTTACGGTCTTCTTTGTGCCATCACAACAACCTGTCATGATCTTTGTTTCTGAACAGACGTTTCAACCGTGGTATTATAGGATCATACCACATACCTTAGCAGGAACCCTCTTCCTGGGAGGCTCGTCATTGCCCTCAACATCACCAAGGTCATCTCGTATGATATTATACCGCAATGCAGTGCATACCGGACATTTATCTAAATTCTCGTACTCCTCACCGCGGTAGAGGATGCAATCATTAATGCATGCATGTATCTTCTGTACATCTAATCCTGGAGGGCAGAGAGTCTTGCTTCATAATACTCTCGACCAATTTGTTATCCTTTGGAAGCTTTGGCTTCATTATTTTCAGTAACTTTTCAAATCTCTTGTTAGATAAACCAGTCTCTGCCTTCCATTATAGCAATTCCAGTATGGTACCGAGCTTGGTGCTGCCATCTTCACAATTTGGGTACAACAATTTGTGATCCTCTAACATGCCCTCCAACTTCAACTTCTCCATTTCTGTTTCATAGTCTCACTTTGCATCAGAAATGACCCGACCAAGATCATCATCGGGCTCATCTGATGTCCGTTCTTCACCTCCCTCTTCTACATTGTCTTCCATTGCAGTAACATCGTATTTAGGGAACATATGACAATAGTTGTCATCATCCTCTTCTTCTTTATTGTCTTCCATCATAACCCCTCTTTCTCCGTGGTCCAGCAAGTATAGCTGGGCATGAAACCTCTCTGAACCAGGTGTCCGTGAATGATTTTCGAGGAAGAGTACTCCTTGACATTCCGACAATCAACACATGGACAACGCATAAAACCATTCTCTTTGTTTGCCTTAGCCACACTGATAAATTTATCCACGCCTTTAATGTACTCAGAAGTGCGTCGATCACCATACATCCATCCCCACCGGTTCATTTGCATCATATAATTAAGTTTATCAAAAACCATTACAGAACATCATAAATAGTGAAATGACCACTTTACATCGACACATGCATTGTATCAATGATAGATTAAAGGATAAGGTTGCTAACCTCGATCGAGGAGGAAAGAAATAGGAGAAAGCTTAAGTGTGGATCGGGCACCTCGTATCATTTTTGTTTTGCGTGAAATCAAGAGGCATCATTATCTCAGGCATTTAATTGAACACCTCATGTGCATAGGAAAAAAACAAACTAGCACACACATATCACACCTTCCACCAAGAAAAAACAGAGGAGAGAGGGCTGGCTAGGGAGGCGTATTTATGGGCAGACTATTCATCCCAGTTTGTGACACAAACCGAGACTAAAGGTATGCGGCACGCCACGTGTCTGACGCTAAACCTTTAATCCTGGTTTGCGTCACAAACCGGGACGAATAGTCCCTCCCAATTGGGACGAATGTGAAGGAAATATGCCCTAAGAGGCAATAATAAAGTTGTTATTATGTATTCCTTGTATATGATAGATGTTTATTTTGCATTATATAATTGTATTGATAGGAAACATCAATACATGTGTGTTTAATAAACAAAAAGGATTCCTAGTCATGCCTCTCTTATAGACTAGCTTGTTGATTAACAGGATGATCAAGGTTTCTTGATCATGGACATTGGATGTTGTTAATAACAAGGTCACACCATTGGTGGAATGATGTGATGAACATTCATCCGAAGTATAGCATTACGATCAAGTCATTGTGTTTATATTGCTATAACATCATACAAAGTAATCTTTATCCTTAGACCATGAGATCATGTTAATTGCTAACACCGGAAGAGTATCTTGATAACATCAAACGTCACACCGTAACAGGGTGACTATAAAGATGGGTTCAGTGCTACGAAGGTGTTATGTTGAGGCTCATGGATCAAGAGTGGAATTTGTCAATCCAGATGACGGATAGATATACTCTGGGCCCTCTCGGTGATATCACATTAGGATAGCTTGCAAGCAAGTGATGTGATCACTAGAATGTTATATCACGGGAACGAGAAAAGAGTGCATGTCGGTAACGAGATCAAACTAGGTATGGAGATACCGATGATCGAATCTCGGACATGTAATATATCGAGAAACAAAGGGATTTAGTTACAAGCGTTAAAGGTTCTCACGATCACAGGAGTCATCGTTGAATGTGTAGGAGTCAGTACGGATCTCCAGGTCTCGCTGCTGATTATTGATCGGAGAAGGGTCTCGATCATGTCTGCATTATTCGTGAACCGTAGGGTGGCACACTTAAGAGTTACCGGACACCATTTTGGAGCACATATGTTTCAGACGAAAGAATTGCAAAGCACAGGAATTTTTTCAATAGAAACCGGAAATTGTTTCGGGTGAAATTGCAGAAGGTGGTTCTGCATGTGATATTGAAATATTGCAAGGGGCTATATGTGAATGTTTGTTAATTAAAGTAATTAACAAAATGCTGAATAAATTTAATAAAAGAGTTTTATTAAATGAGAGAGCATTAAATTTGGAGAAACTTAATGCATTTAAAGTGGAGACTTTAAAAGGGAATGTGAAGAGGCATTTTAATGTGGAGGAGTTACCACCACATGAATGGGGGAGGTGAGGGGTCACCCCCCCATGCGCCGGCCATGGAGAGAGGGGGCACCCCCCCTCCTCCTATAAAAGGCCACCCATTCCCTCCTTCATCCTCACACCTCCTTGTGAAGGATCTCTCTCCCCTCTAGAATTATTCCCCCATGGTCTCGGATTAGCGAGATACATGTTCCCGGTGGCATTTCGTCTGGAAGGAGTTGCTGCTTCCGCTGGATCGCTGGAGCGAGGAGGTGGAGGTTGTCTGGTGGCTTGAACGTGTGTGCGAGTGCGGATGCGCTGCTGAGTTGCGGCGCTCGGACTTCCTCACGATCTTGAGATCGGCAAGTGTACGACTACATCAACCATGAGTTCCTACTCGTTAACAAAGCTCGTTGTCTTTGAGGGTAAGTTCTCTATGGATGTATGTCCACCCGTTTGCTTTGTACATAGTAGATAGATCTTGGCGTGTAGTTCACACTGTAGGAAATTTTTTGTTTTCTATGCTGCGGACCCAACAGTGGTATCAGAGCCTGATCTATGCGTAGGTGGCTGGCAGGCCTCTGTCTCTCCTACTATAGTCAATATCTGATTTACAACGAGTTGCTAATAACTTGGTTATCCTCGTTGTGGTTCATGTTCGTAGGTTAGACAGGTTCTATCTCCGAAAGCCCTAAGCCACGTAAAACTTGCAATTGATAAATTAGAGGCGTCTAGTTTAGATCATTGCTAGGCTAGTGTCTTGATATGGTATTGTTGTAAGTAGATGTATGATAGATACTCTTACAACTCACTTAACGTGTAAGTTCCATAGACCTTGGCCTTACACACAAAGGAATGATAGAGATCATACCACGATGCAAATGATAGAGATCAAATGCATGGACCATATAATCTCACTTCACACATTAGATGTTAGCATCTTATATTGCTAGTTTGGCGCGTTTGGTAGCATTATAAGATGATCCCTCATTTAGATATCAAGATAAAATGTGTTCTTCCTTAAGTATGCACCGTTTTGTGGATCGTGTTTTGAGGCATCACGTGATGATCGGGTGTTTTCAACTCTACGCTTTCATACAACGGGTGTAAGATAGTTTTACACACGCAAATACTAAGGTTCTTACTTGATAAGCCTAGCATGTACAGACATGGCCTCGGAACACGGACCGAAAGGTTAAGCATGAGTCATATAGTTGATATGATGCCCATATAGATGCTCGCCTTTGAAGCTACACCGACTCACGTGATGATCGGACTTGGTGTAGTGGATTTGGTTCATGTAATCACCAAAAGGACACGAGGGATGTCGTTTTTGAGTGGGAGTTCATTAGTAATTTGGATTAGTTGAACTCAATCTATCATAAACTTAGTCTAAATATACTTTACAAATTCTGTTGTAGATGGCACCACCTGCTTTTAATTTCAATGTGTTCATGGAGAAAGAGAAACTTGTTGCGAATGGTAGCAACTTCACCAACTAGGCTATGAATTTGAGGATTATCCTCACTGCTGCACAAAAGCAATATGTGCTAGATGCGCCACTAGGCCCCCCACCAGCTCCTGATGCCCCTGACGAGGAAAAGAACGTCTATATAACTCGTCAGGAGGATCACAACTTAGTTCATTGCGGCATACTGTATGGGCTAGAGCTAGAACTTCGAAAATGTTTCGAAAATGGCAATGCCTTTGATACCATGGGAGAATTGAAAATGATTTTCGATACCCATGCTGCCGTAGAGAGTTATAATGCTATAGAAAAGTTCTTTAGCTGCATGATGGAGGAAAATAGCTCCGTTAGTGAGCACGTACTCAAAATGTCTGGGTACACCGATAAGCTTGTGTCCTTGGGAATAACGATTCCCATTGACTTAGGCATACATCGTGTTCTCCAATCTCTGCCACCTAGCTACAAGAGCTTCGTGATGAACTATAATATGCAGGGCATGAAGAAGTCTCTTCCCGAGCTTCTGTCAATGCTTAAGACTGCAGAAGTGGAGATTAGGAAAGAACATCAAGTGTTGATGATCAATAGGACCACCGATTTCAAGAAGGACAAGAAAGGCAAGCACAAGGGAAAGAAGGGTGGCAAGTCTGTTGCCACGCCTGAAAAGAAACCCCGAGCTGGTCCTAAGTCTGACACCGAGTGCTACTATTGCAAGGGGACTGGCCATTGGAAGCGCAACTGCCCCAAGTATTTGGCGGACAAGAAGTCCGGCAAGGCAAACAAAGGTATATGTGATATACATGTTATTGATGTGTACTTGACTAGTACTCGCAGTAGCACCCGGGTATTTGATACGGGATCGGTTGCTAATATATGTAACTCGGTTCAGGGGCTGCGGAACAAGCGACAACTAGCAAGGGATGAGGTCACGATGCGGGTCGGCAACGGATCAAGAGTTGATGTGATCGCCGTCGGAACGCTGCCTCTCCATATGCCATCGGGATTAGTTATAAACCTAAATAATTGTTATTTGGTGCCTGCACTGAGCATGAACATTGTATCTAGATCGTGTTTGATGCAAAGTGGTTATTCATTTAAGTCTGAAAACAATGGTTGTTCGATTTATATGAATAATATATTTTATGGTCATGCACCTATGTTGAATGGTTTATTTCTGTTGGATCTCGATAGCAGTATTACGCATATTGATAAAGTTGATGCTAAAAGGATTAAACTTGATAATGATATATCTACATATATGTGGCACTGCCGTCTAGGTCATATTGGCGTTAAACGCATGAAGAAACTCCATTCTGATGGACTTTTGGAATCACTTGATTTTGAATCATTTGATACATGTGAGCCATGCCTTAAGGGCAAGATGACTAGAGCGTTGTTTTCCGGTTCAATGGAACGGGCGACAGATCTATTGGAAATCATACATACTGATGTGTGTGGACCAATGAGTGTGTCGGCACGAGGTGGATATAGTTATTTTGTTACTTTCACGGATGATTTGAGTAGATATGGGTATATCTATTTGATGAAACACAAGTCTGAAACTTTTGAAAAGTTCAAAGAATTTCAGAATGAAGTGGAAAATCATCGTAACAGAAAGATCAAATTTCTGCGGTCCGACCGTGGAGGAGAGTATCTTAGTTACGAGTTTAGCACACATATGAAAGACTGTGGAATAGTTTCACAACTCACGCCTGCCGGAACACCACAACGTAATGGTGTGTCAGAACGTCGTAATCGTACTTTATTGGATATGGTTCGATCGATGATGTCTCTGACTGACTCGCCACTGTCATTTTGGGGTTATGCACTGGAAACAGCTGCATTCACTTTAAATCGGGCACCATCTAAATCCGTTGAAAAGACACCGTATGAATTATGGTTTGGAAACAAACCTAAGCTGTCATTTCTTAAGGTTTGGGGATGCGATGTTTATGTGAAGAAACTTCAACCGGATAAACTCGAACCGAAAGCGGAAAAATGCGTCTTCATAGGATACCCTAAGGAAACGATTGGGTATACCTTCTATCACAGATCCGAGGGCAAGGTCTTTGTTGCCAAGAATGGATCCTTTATTGAGAAGGAGTTTCTCGCGAAAGGTGTGAGTAGTCGGAAGGTAGAACTCGAAGAGGTTATTGAACCTTCTCTTCATGAAATGGCGAGTAGCGCAGCTCCAGGAGTTGTTTCGGAGTTGACTTCACCTAATTAAGAGAGAGCTAATGATATTGATCATGAAACTCCGAAAGAGGACACTACCGAACCTCGCAGGTCAAGCAGGACACATGCAGCTCCTGAACTATATGGCAATCCTGTTGTGAATTTCATGGTTGATGAAATGGATGACCCTGCGACGTATGAAGAAGCGATGATGAGCCCAGATTCCAACAAATGGCTAGAAGCCATGAAATCCGAGATGGAATCCATGTACGAGAACCAAGTTTGGAACTTGGTGGACTTACCTCACGACCGAAAGGCCGTTGAGAATAAATGGATTTTCAAAAGGAAAACTGATGCTGATGGTAATGTGACCATCTATAAGGCTCGACTTGTCGCAAAGGGGTTTCGACAAATTCAAGGAGTTGACTACGATGAGACATTCTCTCCCGTAGCGATGCTTAAGTCGGTTAGAATTATGTTAGCAATTGCTGCATATTTCGATTATGAAATATGGCAGATGGATGTCAAAACTGCGTTCCTCAATGGTAATATTGAAGAAGAGTTGTATATGATACAACCTAAGGGTTTTATCGATCCTAAGGATGCTAATAAGGTGTGCAAACTTCAGCGATCCATCTATGGACTGAAGCAAGCATCACGAAGTTGGAATCTCCGCTTTGATGAGGTGATCAAAGAGTTTGGATTTGTCCAAACTTATGGAGAGGCTTGTATTTACAAGAAAGTGAGTGGGAGCAATGTGGCATTTCTGATATTATATGTGGATGACATATTATTGATTGGAAATGATTTAGATCTTTTAAACAGTGTTAAAAGTTATCTAAACAGCAAATTTTTGATGAAGGACCTTGGTGAAGCTTCATATATATTAGGCATTAAAATCTATAGAGATAGATCAAGACGCCTAATTGGGCTATCGCAGAGTACATACCTTGATAAGATATTAAAGAAGTTTAAGATGGACGGAAGTAAGAAGGGGTTATTACCTATGTTGCAAGGCAAGACATTGAGTAAGACTCAAAGTCCGGCTACGGCGGAAGAAAGAGAGATAGTGGATAAGATCCCTATGCCTCAGCCATAGGCTCTATAATGTATTCCATGCTATGTACAAGACCGGATGTGGCACATGCTATTAGTTTGAGTAGTAGGTACCAATCTGATCCAGGATCGGAACACTGGATAGCGGTCAAGAATATCCTTAAGTACTTGAGAAGAACTAAGGATATGTTTCTTATATACGGAGGTGAAGAAGAGCTAGTCGCTAAGTGTTATATCGATGCTAGCTTTGACACTGATCCGGATGACTCTAAGTCTCAATCCGGATACGTATTTATCTTGAACAGAGCAGCAGTTAGTTGGAGGAGCTCCAAGCAACCTGTGGTGGCTGGATCAACAACGGAGGCGGAATATGTTGCTGCTTCAGAAGCAGCGCAGGAAGCGGTTTGGATGAAGGAGTTCATAACGGAACTGGGTGTGGTTCCCAGTGCGTTGGACCCGATGGTGATCTATTGTGACAACAATGGAGCCATAGCCAACGCAAAGGAACCAAGGTCTCACAAGAATTCCAAGCATATTAAGCGCCGGTTTCACTCCATCCGCGAGCATGTCAAGGATGGAGATATAAAGATTTGTAAAGTGCACACGGACCTGAATGTAGCAGATTCGTTGACTAAAGTACTCCCTAGGGCAAAACATGATCAACACCAGAACTCCATGGGTGTTAGATTTATCACTATGTGAACTAGATTATTGTCTCTAGTGCAAGTGGGAGACTGAAGGAAATATGCCCTGAGAGGCAATAATAAAGTTGTTATTATGTATTCCTTGTATATGATAGATGTTTATTTTGCATGCTATAATTGTATTGATAGGAAACATCAATACATGTGTGTTTAATAAACAAAAAGGGTTCCTAGTCATGCCTCTCTTATAGACTAGCTTGTTGATTAACAGGATGATCAAGGTTTCCTGATCATGGACATTGGATGTTGTTAATAACAAGGTCACACCATTGGTGGAATGATGTGATGAACATTCATCCGAAGTATAGCATTACGATCAAGTCATTGTGTTTATATTGCTATAACATCATACGAAGTAATCTTTATCCTTAGACCATGAGATCATGTTAATTGCTAACACCGGAAGAGTATCTTGATAACATCAAACGTCACACCATAACAGGGTGACTATAAAGATGGGTTCAGTGCTACGAAGGTGTTATGTTGAGGCTCATGGATCAAGAGTGGAATTTGTCAATCCAGATGACGGATAGATATACTCTGGACCCTCTCGATGATATCACATTAGGATAGCTTGCAAGCAAGTGATGTGATCACTAGAATGTTATATCACGGGAACGAGAAAAGAGTGCATGTCGGTAACGAGATCAAACTAGGTATGGAGATACCGATGATCGAATCTCGTACATGTAATATATCGAGAAACAAAAGGATTTAGTTACAAGCGTTAAAGGTTCTCACGATCACAGGAGTCATCGTTGAATGTGTAGGAGTCAATACGGATCTCCAGGTCTCGCTGCTGATTATTGATCGGAGAAGGGTCTCGATCATGTCTGCATTATTCACGAACCGTAGGGTGGCACACTTAAGAGTTACCAGACACCATTTTGGAGCACATATGTTTCAGACGAAAGAACTGCAAAGCGCAGGAATTGTTTCAATAGAAACCGGAAATTGTGTCGGGTAAAATTGCAGAAGGTGGTTCTGCATGTGATATTGAAATATTGCAAGGAGCTATATGTGGATGTTTGTTAATTAAAGTAATTAACAAAATTCTGAATAAATTTAATAAAAGAGTTTTCTTAAATGAGAGAGCATTAAATTTGGAGAAACTTAATGCATTTAAAGTGGAGACTTTAAAAGGGAATGTGAAGAGGCATTTTAATGTGGAGGAGTTACCACCACATGAATGGGGGAGGTGAGGGGTCACCCCCCCATGCGCCGGCCATGGAGAGAGGGGCACCCCCTCCTCCTATAAAAGGCCACCCATTCCCTCCTTCATCCTCACACCTCCTTGTGAAGGATCTCTCTCCCCCTCTAGAATTATTCCCCCATGGTCTCAGATTAGCGAGATACATGTTCCCGGTGGCATTTCGTCTGGAAGGAGTTGCTGCTTCCGCTGGATTGCTGGAGCGAGGAGGTGGAGGTTGTCCGGTGGCTTGAACGTGTGTGCGAGTGCGGATGCGCTGCTGAGTTGCGGCGCTCGGACTTCCTCACGATCTTGAGATCGGCAAGTGTACGACTACATCAACCACGAGTTCCTACTCGTTAACAAAGCTCGTTGTCTTCGAGGATAAGTTCTCTATGGATGTATGTCCACCCGTTTGCTTTGTACCTGGTAGATAGATCTTGGCGTGTAGTTCACACCGTAGGAAAAAATTTGTTTTCTATGCTGCGGACCCAAAAGAATGCCCCCATCTACCGTGCGACGCTCTAGCCGCTCGAACCGAGACGAATGCTAGCATTAGTCCAGGTTCGTGGCGTGACCGAGACAAAAGCTCTTGGGGTGCTCCGAACGAAAGGATCTTTTTCTACTAGTGAAGGTCACGGCCATAATTTTGCCATAGTTTATGACAACATGTCAATACTTTTGGTGTGGTAGTGCATTGGCATTTCAAGCATTATTTATAAAGGGAACTTTAAAATTTGGAGTTATTTTCAGTTTTCAAATTAAGTGAAAACAATGTTTTTTGTGAAGCAACTACAAGAAGGTACATGGCTAAAATGCCACCGCCGAAACCTATTTCATGGATATTACCTAGGTTTCATAAATTTTCAAGTTTCCTAGCTATATATATTAGTGCAGTAAATTGGCTTTTATGGCAAGTTGCGTAAAGTATCTGAAAATTGGAACCACACGTGCGTTATAGATAGACGATGTGCCCTTTAAACCTATCGAAGGTTCTCGAGTACGAAATAAGGGATGACCACCAAGAGTTCTGCAAGATTCGACATCTCGATCTTAAAGTTAATGTAGCCAAATTTGGCCCCTTTTTAAAAAAATAGGGACATAATTAAATATAAGTTGAAATAAAGTCATTCATTCGCAAAGTGACATGCTATGTACATTAGTTTCTATGATAAAATATAAACTTGTATTTTGATAACATGTCCATTGTAGGTAGTTTGGTGCATATTGGCATTTCAAACATTGTTTACAAAGGAGCTTCCAAAATTGAACTTATTTGAACTTTTCAAGTGACAACGGTTGCTTTTGCTATGAAGCAACTACACAGAATATGACTCAAAATGTCACTTTCCCAAATTTCACACAAAGTAATACATTATATTTAACGGACAATGCAAGAGTTTCATGAATTTTCAAGTTTCCATGCTGATTTCGCCACTTGAACCAGTTTATCTCGGTTTAGCAAAAATGTGTCAATTTTGAACTATGATCACTGACATGTGGGCCACCTATATGGTGGTGCCCCAAATCAGGGTAGCTTTAGAATTTCCAAAGTTATCTCTCCCCACCCCTTGGCGATGTGTAATACTAGCATCCACCCTCCACTGCCCAGACCTTCACCCCCTTGCCGGTAAAACAAACGCACTCACCGCTGCTCCTCATCACCACCGTGCGCGCGAAGAAGCTTTCCCTACCCGTCGGTTTTATCAAGACACATCATTGGTCAAGTCGATAACACGGTAGTCCTTCTATCTCTAGCTCGATCTGGTTGGCATTTTATTGCCCTTTCACCCGATCTGCCTCCTCAAATACGTAGTTTAGTTTGTGCCCAGTCTGCATGGGCATTGTAGATTCTGCGCTCGATCTATTTTCTGAGCTCGATCTGGTTGACATTTTATTGCCCTTTAACCCGAACTGCCTCCTCAAATACGTTGTTTAATTTGTGCTCAGTCTGCATGGACATAGTTGATTTTGCGCTTGATCTATTTTCTAAAATACCTTTGCCGAATTTTGCTATCAAAATGTTTGCTGAAATGCATTGGAATATATAGTTTTTATACTCCATCTATATGTTTCTTTCTTTTCTTTCTATAAGCTCCAATCATGTATGCCATATTTTTTAAACAGATGGATAGGTTTTGGATAGAGGTTGCTCCATTAAGCAACGCTAAACATAGTTGTGGTGTTCTACAATTTATGGATTTTGTTAGAACTTATTGTGACAACTCAAAAGTGCATTGCTCTTGCTGCATGTGTGTGAATCATAGGGTGATGCTTCGAAGTATAATGGAAGAACATTTATTTAATTTGGGATTCTACTCACATATGTTAGATGGATATTTCATGCTGAACCATATGATCCTCCATTTGAACCGGGGGAAGCACATCTTTATCATCTAGATCAAGTAGGCGAAGCAAATGTTGATCATCTATATCAACTAACAGAGGCAGACCTTGAGTATCTAGATCAACTGGGAGAAAGGGGAGGATACAAAAAGCGCAAGCTACATGAAACAGGTTTTATTTCTGGTACTTCCGCTATGCCAGATGGCACGATATATCTATAGAATGATGAATGTTTATGTTGTGTGTCTTAGATGTTTCTCTATAAATATACATTCTCTATTAATCTACTAATCGCAGAAGTAGACAACCAAAGAGGACTTTGATGGTAATGTCGATGACCCGTTCATTGAAGAGCATGTACCTTTTTCGATAAAGGGCGCTTTATTACTTAAAGATGAGCCTGCACCTGAGGTTATGGATCCTTCAGGAGGCTGTGGATCGAGTGTACTTCCTCTGCATGGAGTTTATGCAGGGCTGCTGATAATCAGGGGTGTACTTTTTGTGCCGTCTAGGTAGTCTCTTGACCACTATTCCAGCTGGAAAACTTTTGGGGTGCACATAAGATCTCTCTAATATATGTAAAGCTATCTCATGATCGTTTCGCTATTGTCGTAGTACTATAATATGGAGGTATCTTATGATTTTTAGGGCTTTGTTAGTAGAACTGTAAGTAGAAACTATTTCATGTGTGTGTGCTTTTATTGGTTCTCAAACAGTTAGTGGATCTGTCTGTCTGTCTGACTGTCTCATACAGTCATATGACTACTACTGTATTAAAGTGTTGAGATCTGTTGCTATTTATGCAGATTGAAGGTGTTGTTGTGGAGGCTGAGGTTATTGTAGAGGTTAGTAGATTGCTGATACCCCCACCAAAAGCAGACATCATCTACATGTTGAGGAAGCGCGAACACAGTACCCAGGTGGACAGTGACCTCTCTAAGAAGTGGGTATAATTTGGAAATCGACAATTGCACATGTTATGATTTTCTGAGTTATTGTTATCAGATTTATCTTTACGCTTATCAAAAGTTCGCAAACATCAAATATGTTTGTTTTACATGCAATGATTATGTCCAATATTATGCTCTTTACATAATTTAACCTTTCCACTTAATTTCATTCAGTACGACAAACCAGCTACTCAGCCCTTTGTTCTACCATCCTCTTGTCAAGCTTGTGGGTTGAAAGGGGGCCCTGTATGCCCTTGAAAAGGCAGCGTGAAGAAAAATGGTGCATGGCCATCCTTCACGAAGGGTACCCAACGTATCAGGTATGGTTTCTAAGTGGTTTAGAACGAGTTGATGTAAGATCTCGTTTCTCACTTTTCTTGTTGATGTTTTACTTCTCTATCAATTTTCTCATGAAGGTTGTCCCTTGTGTCGCTTGCCCCATTATAAACAAGTTGTGCGGAAATGACAAGTTTCTAACTCTATATAGCGAGAGCCCTAAAGGCACGCGACAACTATATGATGTGGATGTCTCCCAACCGATGGCCACCACCTATTTGGGTGGACGAGGTTGGTCCAAGTATGTCAGTGAGAATGATCTGAAGTAGGGGGATGTGGTGGCCCATGATTATAGCAAGCCTAGGCAGATACTTGCAAGTCATTGTACACCTGTTCACCTAAGGACCAAGAACAGAGGTAGTACTAACTTAATCTGCTTCTATACTCATCACAACCTCTGATGACTTTCTTGTGAGTAACTGTTTTGCACCATTGTATTGTACTCATCATATGACTCTAACCACTTCTGAAGTCTGCTTCCCCTTATGTACCCCCAAGCAGGAATCCAACATCAAGCTGCTGGCACCGGCAGCAGCCCTAGTTCTTGCAATGGCACCTGTTGACCTAATTCGGAGAAAGAATAGAGGTAGTAACTTAATTTTCTTGTATACTCATCATATCCTTTGATCATTGTCTTGGGAGTAACTGTTGTATAAGAAACCATTTAGCTTGTACACATCTCATATACCTCTCTAACCACTCCTATAGTCCCCTTACCCACCCCCGAGAAGGTAACCAACATCAAGCTGCTTGCACCGGCATCAACACCCGCACTAGCACCAGCCCTAGTTTCTACATTGGCACCTGTTGACGTAAGGAGAAAGAATAGAGGTAGTAACTTAATGTGCTTGTATACTCATCATATACTCTGACCACTGTCTTGCGAGTAACTGTTGTATAAGAGAGCATTTTGCTTGCACACATCTCATATGTCTCTACCACTCCTGCAGTCAGCTTACCTACCCCTTAGAAGAAACCTAGCTTCAAGCTGTTGGTGCCGGCACCAGTACCGGCTCCTGCACCAGCCCCCTACAAATAACTGCATAGGCACCATCTCCTGCACCAAACCTTGTTCCTACTCCAACACTAGCTAATGTTCTAGCCCCGACACAGGCACCGGTGCCGGCACCGGCACCAACCCCAACAACGGCACCAGCCCCAGCACAGGCATTGGCACAAGCTCCTGCATCAGCCTGGACACTGCCTTGTCACATTTTATCCTACACATGTGTGATCACCAGGTCAAATAGGAAAATGTTTGTGAGTATATGGCGGCAAATAAACTGCCCTAAATGTCTTCTCCTTAAGTTTCACATGATTCAGTGCATTGCTCTTATTAATTGTGTCTATCACTTCCTTTGACTCGGAAATTGCCTATGAGTGCCACAAAGCAACTCCAGGCCAGACGAAAGGGCACAATAGTCTTCAAGATGCAGAGTGAAGGAGTGAAAATCGAGGGACGCTATGACATTAACTGGACAGATGGGCGCTTAGCAACTACTTCTAGGTAGATCAAGTTCAGGAAAGAAGCCAAACTTACCATCGGAAGGATGGTCATGGTCGATGTATCTCGTTGTCCTGAATGTCGCACTCTGGTCATGAAGTTACTAACTTTCTAGCTCTTTGGTCGCATGCTTTTGTAATTAATTATGTGGTTGTCCTATCTCCAATGATCATATATGAGTGGTAAAACTATGACAATCTCTTGCTAGATTGGAGCTATGACTAGTATGTACTGGTATGGTATATCTGTATCAATATGAAGGTTCCCTATATGACCAACTATTATGACAATGATTGTGTTCCATCTCAATTTGTATTTTGGCCATGTGCTGCTGGGGAATAAGCAGATTGAACTCTGAGGGGGCAAACTGACTATGCGCCAAGGTTTTTAGAGCTGAACAGTTTTTATACTTCCTCCAGTCATATTAGTGTTGTCAACTTTGTCTACATAGGAATGAATCTAGTATAAATTGTTAACTAGATACATATGAATGTAGACAAATTTGAGAACATTAATATGGACCAGAGAGAATACATAAATATTTGTCAAAAGAACTACTTCCTTGATCTGAAAATAAGTGACTTGAGATTGTCTAGATTCGTATATAGCTATACACTAAAACATGTCTAGATACTTTCGATTTTAGATAAATCTGACTCACTTATTTGTGGACGGAGGGAGTATCTCTTCTTTTTCCTCCCTTGGCGAGGTCTCTTTTTTTTCAAATCCGTCCGAGCCACAACATAATGCATTTTTTACTAACAAGCATATGAAAGCTAGCCCATCCGTGTTGCCCTTTTATTTTAGAAGAGATAAACACGGACATGCAAAATCTTTTTAAGAAGACTAACACATAAGTTATACGTGCTAATAAATATTTAATGACAACTTCTCTAGAAATATCGTTGGCGTAGTGACGACGCACTCAGTTTACATCTATTGAAATTCTTGAGTTCGAATCCCCTATATGCGTACATATCTTAGGTTTACATTTTTTGTAGCAATATGGCTGACATCGCGGACCCATTGCAGTGTCCCTCAAATTTGAGTTCTTTTGTGGTACCCTCAGATGAATAATAGCCCTTCATTTTAGTACATCTAAAGGCCTTTAATAGATTATACTAGTGGTAAAAAAGGGACTAGTACAATTTATACTAGTGAGAAAATCAGTTCCGCAGGTTAGACAGGCTGTAGTCGGGTCCCGGCCCAAACTTTAATCCCAGCCCAACTCCTTCCCACCCAGCTGAAAAACAGTTCTAACCATGGGAGGTCGGCCGCATCCCTAGCATCGCCGCCTAGCTCATGTCGCCGCCACGTTCCGGTGTTTGTCCTTGACGGGAGCGCGTCCGTCCTCTATTCTTCGCGACCATCCGCCATGAGCAAGCTGACGTCCATCACCTGGAACGGAGAGCGGCAGTCTAGCGCCTGTACTGGCGGGCCTCGTCGTCCTCCACGTGTCCGGTGCTTCCGCGACGCCCTCGGCAACCTTGGTTCTGATGGAGGGCCCGCGAATGGAGAGGAAGGTCGGCGGCGGTATGGTCGCCTTCTGCTCGAGCATGTTCCGGTGGTCCAAGGCACCGTCGATGCGTCTCTTGTGTTGAATAAAATATAACTGAAGTTCTAATTCATTTACATGAACAAGGGGGAACCATCATCAACTTCAAAATAAAAGTCACCAGGTGGTGTTTATTGGGAAGATGCCACATAATATATGAAAGAAAATGAGCAGATTTCCAACATTTTAATTAACAACTATTACGGAGTGTTGAGGCAATTTAACAAACCGCAGCCTTGCAGGAAGTTGCTAGTTACAGATGTCCTGGTTCGAAATTTTTCTCTAGACTGCTTATAGACAGGGTGGATCAATATCTAGCTTGCTGTTAGTTGGACACCTGGGTTGTTCGTTCCTAAGCTGGCATGTTGGACACCCGTGCACTTGCTGACTCGGGATGTACCTTTGAATCCTGTTAAGATCTCGGTGTTGTTGAACCTATACTATCTAAGCAATTAGCATGTAAGCTCTTGTTTTTCATCTGTTTGTTGGCTTGTTTGATTTCCTCAGTAGTGTGTGATTTTGCCTGGATGTTTTCTTTTGCTGAATCCTAAAATAGTGTCGTAGTCTGTAGGATGGTTGGTACTCAAATTGAGTTACAGTATTACTATCACAGAATCTATGTACTGAAATCTGCAGTATCTAAGTACTTGTGCAGAATCTATGGCTGTCCCATCAGCTTTTGATTCCACTGAACTGCTTGTGCAAGCTATTTTAGCTTCGGCATCGCCAAACTCAACTGAAGTGGGCAGCAGTGATATAGAGCCATAGATGAGTGGCAAGGAGGACAGTGCAGATAGTCGTGATGCAGGTTGAGAGAAGAATGCAGAGATGGATGATGTTGCGAGTGCCCAGGACGACAATCTCAGCAGTGTTCCAAGCTGAAACAAGTGAGCCACGTTAAGCAAATGTATGGTGAGATAGACAGGATAAATTGTGTTGCACTATAAGTACCAGTTCAGGAAAAGGTACTGTAAATAAGTAATGTGTTTCGGCTTAGATGTTGCACTATAAGGAGGACAATTGTATGCCAAGTTTCTCTCATGTGCATGACCGATCACAAACGTTCCCTGCAAAACTAGAGAATTATTAGATTCTCTCTTAGTCTGACAGGGATCAACATGAATACACACCCTTATTCTGTTACTATTTATTTTACCTTGCCACAGTAAGTTACTTATTGAAATCATTCCCTCTTTTTTGGGTCGGCAAAGTCAATTTCCACAGAGGCAGCGCACATTCATAAATCAACCTGATGCTATTCATATGGTTAGCTTCATCACTACGGTTACAATTCACAATGCAAAGGTGATAACCCACAGATCACACTTACGCAAATGATATTCGCTAGCCACAAGGAAAACGCAGTTGGAACTCGAAATTATATTGTGTTCTCAAGTTAACAACCCAGTTCTTTGCTAGAGAAAACTGCACATTGCTAACTGAAACCCAATTCGCAATGGACACACTTGAACAAATAACATAACTCGCAATGGAGATGAACGTTGGACTGCAACACAGACATCAGATCTTCTCAAACATAGGGCAAGAATAGCATAACACCACCTTATCTAGATACATATAGCAACTAATTTGGTCCTTGAGAAAAAACTGTGATTGACACATCACCATGCTTCAGATTTAGAGCTGGGGACCAACAGTCCTTGCTTCATCTTTCTTGAACCTGATGAATTGTTGCTTTCATATCTTTCCTAGCAAAGCGAATACGCAAACCTGATGAGTATCGCAAAGTCGATTGCTTGTTTCCTCAACTCACAAACCGCCTGCAATATAAAGAAAAAGTGTCAGTGACTTGGCAGAATAGTACAAATGAAAATTATTTTCTGGGGCAAACAAATAATTAATATTGTACTTGGAACTAAATCTCACGTGGTATGCCTCAGGCCTCTTCTTACATGGAGCACCTCTCGGTTTTATTGGTATTGGGTCCAGGACTTCGTCAGTGAAACCTTGCTTCAACCCTGAAAAATATGCAGGCAAAGGACCAAATGTAACTAGTTACTAGTCACGTAAATCATGTGTAAATAAACAATTGTATGTGCACAAGGAAAAACAATGCATCATGTTATAACAAAGAACACAAACAATAATCTTCAGGTTATGCAAGTTGTACTGCAGAATCGCACGAAAAACAATATATCTGGAGAAAATGCTTTATGGAACACAGTGGCTTCGAGGAACTTTAGAGCTGCTGGACTTATTAGCTGTCAGGTTCTCGATGCATAAAATAAGAGCTGCTGCTGATACTTAAGAGTTTTTTATATAACAAGTATTCATAGTCATTGCAATCTACCCAATGTTGCACATCACGGGCTGGCATATCAACTTATGGGTCTACAATTTGACAAGGAGGAAGATATATAAATTTCATGATTTTACTGGGCAAGTTCAGATCTGGACAAGTATGCTTCAACACGAAAATGACACAAAATGATATTCTATTTAAGCACTGAGCCAAAACTAAGGACTATAGTTCACCTCCTGGTTCTCTCTGTCCCTGCTCCCACACGTTTAATATCTACTATTTCCAGTTCATTAGCCAAATATGAAATCACAGTATAAAATGAGGCTATAAATTGTCAAAAAAAAACCTTCAAACTTTCGAATACCCTTCCCAAATTCTCGGGCCGTCGCTGTCTATATGTTGTTTGTTCATCATGCACCTAGTCCTACTTAACACCCTTCTGGGAGGTCTGCTACTTGGCTAGCGAAAATAAGATGCATATACATGTTGGTCACTGGTTGAAGGCATCAGCAAAGGTAGTTTTAAGCAATTAAGGAACTTGGGTAAAATCTTCATGATGTAAACATGATCTGCACCTATGTAAAATAAAAATAAAAATAAACATGGTCTTCACCATTACGACAGAAATCCTACCGCCTATACCTATGGGCCTAGGTAGCTGGCTGAGTTATGGATGGTGCCTGATGGATCAGATTCCTAGTATATTAAGCAAACGAATTATGAGTCATGATAGTCAAGTGTTACATTTTATAATCTTCATATCTATCATGAGCCTAAGTGGAAATATTTTGGTCGCATCTTCTTCACTAGTTCAGTACAGATGACACCTCAATGATCCATGGTGCAAAGCTACAAAGTACAGTAGTATGCAAACGTACCTGAGGCGAACAGAACCGCGCCGAGGGCGTCGGGCGGGTCATCGTCGGCGTCGGGCGTCGGGCGGGACAGCACCGGCGTCGGCTCTATCGGATGGTGTAGAAGCGGTCAAGGAGACGGGTCCGACGTCAACGAGACCGGAGGGGGGATTTGGCGGCATGCATAGGTGTGGAGGCAACCTCCCGTTTGGCGGCGGCGCGAGTGTGGAAGACAGCGGCGCAGTGGCGGCGCGTGTCCGGGGTCCGGAGCGGGGGGTTGGCGGCGTGCATGGGTGTGGAGGCGACCTCCCGTTTGGCGCCGGCATGAGTGCGGGAGACGGCGGCGGCAGCGGCGAGCGTCTGGGGAATATCTTCGGCAACGCTTGTTCGTGTGTTCGACCTGTTCTTCTTCAGCCTTATATGTATTTTTTCCCACAATAATTATTAGCTGGGCCTGCTGGGCCAAATTTTTTTCGACCATTCGATCAAATTATACTAGTCATATTTGAGGAGTAGTAAAATGTACCGTAAAAGTTGCCCAAATTTAATGGACGAGTTTGAAAAAAAGTCAAGTACTCGTACAAAGAGGCTGGCATCAGGGACCCACCAGTCAGGACATACACGGCTGCATCCAGACATGTTAAGAATATCGAAGTAACGAGTAGGAGTTGCGGTGAGGACAAACCAAACTGATATTTTCAGGAAGATGTCATAATAGCCCTCCATGAGAGTTTCTCGTAGCTTAGCTACGCTTTCTAGTTATGTTCCAATGTTGAAAAAAGAAGGTTGACCACCAAATAACATCTATATTTCTCATAAGGGTAGCATGAGTTACCAAAGATAAGGAACATTGTTTCTAATCAACATGGCATATTGATCTCCAAGTTCTTGGAGTGTCCCGAGTTCACAATTCAAGATTTATATTGAGAAAAGAAACGAATGAAGCATGGTGATTCAATCGACCAAGATGTGGAAGTCAAAAGTTCGAGGACAAATTCTGTTGAAGCGGGGGAGAATGTAATTCCCCAGAATTATTGAGATATATTTCCACAATAAAAGGAAGAGAGTTGACCAGGATTGTAGTGAGTAGGGTGAAAAATCTGAGATCGTGTACAAGTTCGTCTCATTAAGCTGATCCTAAACGACTATATAATTGTTCACTTCTGAATTCAGTGAACCTGAACCTTTAGATTTTCCTTGCCGTATAAATCCATACTTATTCCGATTGAAGAAAAAACAAATAAATATAAGATCCTACCCAGCCAGTTTCCTAACCTAAACATGCCCCTACCCTATTCTACCCGCCGTTGCCACCGCCGCATGAAGAAACGCAAATCTCTGATGTTGCGGGATGAGGACGAATCATGGGCTGCTGAGTCGAGCCTTGCCGGAGCGCTGCTGCCGTCCTGAAGACCACACAACGCCAGAGCCGCAACTCCTACTTTGATTGGTTTGCTTCCTTCTAGTCGGCCCATCAGTATATTTGTTGTTCCAATCAAGAAATTGTGAGAAGGTCTGGACGTGATTAGTATTACTATACTTTGCCTCGGTCTTACCAGTAAGTATAGCTCGATTCAATGGCAGTTTTGATCAGAGGGTTTGTTCTAATAAAGAAATCTGTTGTGGAGCCCTAACAATTCTTGATCATACTTGATTTACAGATCTAGTACTAACAATCGATGAGACCAAGTTCTAATTATTTCAATCTCTACTTGAATCTGATAGCTTGCACTTGGATTCCTGCATGCTTGTCTCGTCTAGGAATACACCCTTGGAGCGGGCATAGTTGTTGGTAGCTGTGGTTACCCATTTCTCACTATTCTTGTCTCAAGCATGTCCTCTTTATAAATAAGAACACGTTCATAGCCTTGGAGTAGCAGACTATTAGTAGTACTAGTTCTTGTTTAGGACAAAACGAAAGTAGTACTGGTTCGCTGTTGCCCCCGAAACTAGTCAGTCTCAATAAGAATACAGTCTGCGTCTTGATGCTTAACTTTTAGTAGAACGACGAACATGTACCGTTTAGAAGTTTAGAAGTATTGTTACCTTATAGTAATATAGTATTTCTGAGTGTGATTTTATCCTCAAGTGTGAGGATTTCCGGTTCCGATGTTAACTCTTCCATTGAACGTCGTGGTTAAGGCAAGTGCATGACGAACCATTGTTATTCTATGAATATAAATTGTGTGATCGGGTGATTGCTTGTTCTTATTTGGTTCGAGATTCTCTTATTTTGTTATTCAATTCAAAGATGTTTCGTTATGTTTTCCTATTCAGGTTCAACATTATCGTACTTCTTATTTTTAAATTTGAATAAATGCGCGGGATATTTTGGTGCTCTGCCGAAATTTTGAAGTTAAACCTTTTAAGGTACGCTACTCCCACTTGGGACTGCTAAGATGGTGTCCCTGTCAGATAGACCCGCACGTCACCGACATTATGCTTTCCAGCAATTAATGAGGCATCTACCAAAATTGGTGAACATTTATTCGTGAAAGAAATTTGATTAACATTCTAAGCTTTCAAACAAGATGACCAAGGTCATAACCATAGTTTCTGATAACGTGTCCATGTTTTGTACTCCGTACATTGGCGCATCTTTGGCAAATCAAGCAATGTTTACAAACAGAATCCAAATTTGAAGTTTTTTTTTCATTTTCCAAGTGATAATAGTGCTTTTCTTGTGAAACAACTACAAAGCCAGTATGTTGCACGTGAGACTCGGATTAAAGAAGTATGGCATATCATCACTATATACAATTATTATATATAAAGCTCAGAACATAATTATAATCTTGAGCAACATGCTATCTATAAAATATCGGGTGTATATTTGGTTCTTGTACTTTATATCACATAGAAATCCACTTTTAATTTTAGCTACCTAATACTCAATTTTTTTGGTAACATGCTGTAGAGATAATGACAGAGAAGATTCTAGAATGATGGAGAAGTGTGTTCTGATGTTTGTGTATATGTAGCGTTTATTGTGCTTAAGACTATTAATAGAATCTTCTAGATGCTGCAATGGTAAAGAAAATCCAACGCTTACGTTCAAAATTATCCGTACATAATAGAGTGGTAATATTATGGCTCAATCTGTCATCCTGCCAATTTTCACATAAAGTAACTTATTTAATGGATAATGCACATTTAAGCTTACTAGCTAAATTCTTGCAATAAATCAACTTTATGGTAATTTACCAAAAATATGTCATTTTTTTGTTCTGCATGTGACAGATAGGTTGCTCTTTATTTTTTCAAAAAATAATCAGTTGAAGGTACATAATTATTCAAATATGGGAGAACCATCGAGAGTTCTACAACATTCGACTTACTAATATGAATGTTAATGCCTCCAAATTTGAGTTCTTTTTGGAAGAAACACAAAAAACTAAATATAAATCAAAAGCATCCATTCTATTCTCCTGGTGTTTTCTATGTGCACCAGTTTCCATAAAAATGATAAAACATAAATTTTACAACCTTTGAAAAATCTTGCTTCGCAGTATTTGGCCTGACATGTATGAACACAACCATGTCTTTCAAACTAGAAAACCAATGTCACGGCCATATCTTTGCCATACATTATGATAGTGTGTCCATATTGGGTAGATTGGTGCATCTTGGCATTTCAAGCAATGTTTGCAAAGGGAGATTCCAAGTTTGAAGATATTTTAAGGTACCCAAGTACTAGTACTAAAATATGGGAAACCACAAAGAGTTCTGCAAGATATTTTGGCCTAGCTAGCATGCATTGACACATTCATGGCTTTCAAACCAGATGACCAAGGTCACGGCCATAAATTTTCCACAGTTTATGACAACATGTCAATACTTTCGGTGTGGTAGTGCATTCGCATTTCTAGCATTATTTACAAAGGGAACTTTCAAATTTGAAGTTATTTTCAGTTTTCAAATTAAGTGACAACAATGTTTTTTTGTGAAGCAACTACCAGAAGGTACATGGCTAAAATGCCACCGCCGAAACCTATTTCATGAATATTGCCTAGGTTTCATAAATTTTCAAGTTTCCTAGCTATATATATTTGTGCAATAAATCGGCTTTTATGGTAATTTGCGTAAAGTATCTGAAAATTGGAACCACAAGTGCGTTATAGCTTGCTCATGTGCCTTTTAAACCTATCGAAGGTTCTCGAGTACGAAATAAGGGATAACCACCAAGAGTTCTGCAAGATTCGACATCTTGATCTTAAAGTTAATGTAGCCAAATTTGGCCCCTTTTCAAAAAAAAACAGGGACAAAATTAAATATAAGTTGAAATAAAGCCCTTCATTCGCAAAGTGCCATGCTATGTGCATTAGTTTCCATGATAAAATATAAACTTGTATTTTGATAACATTTTCATTGTAGGTAGTTTAGTGCATATTGGCATTTCAAACATTGTTTACAAAGGAGCTGCCAAAATTGAACTTTTCAAGTGACAACGGTTTCTTTTGTTGTGAAGCAACTACACAGAATATGACTCAAAATGTCACCTTTCCAAATTTCACACAAAGTAATACATTATATTTAACGAACAATGCACGAGTTTCATGAATTTTCAAGTTTCCGTGCTGATTTCACCACTTGAACCAGTTTATCTTGGTTTAGCATAAATGGGTCAATTTCGAACTATGGTCACTGACATGTGGGCAACCTATATGGTGGTGCCCCAAAGCAGGGTAGCTTTAGAATTTTCAAAGATATCCCTCCCCACCCATTGGTGTTGTGTAATGCTAACATCCACCCTCTGCCGCCCAGACCCTCGCCCCCATGCTGGCAAAATAGACGCACTCACCACCACTCCTCATCACCACTATACGCGCGAAGAAGCTTTTCCTACCCGTCGATTTTCTCGAGACATATCAGTGGCCAAATCGATCCCACGGTAGTCTTTCTATCTCTAGCTTGATCTGGTTGATATTTTATTAGCCTTTCACCTGATCTACCTCCTCAAATACGTAGTTTAGTTTGTGCCCAATTTGCATGGTCATTGTTGATTCTGCGCTCGATTTGTTTTTTGAGCTCGATCTGGTTGGCATTTTATTGCCCTTTCACCCAATCTGCCTCCTTAAATACATAGTTTAGTTTGTGCTCAATCTGCATGGGCGTAGTTGATTCTGCGCTCGATCTATTTTCTGAAATACCTTTGTAGATTTTTGCTATCAATATGTTTGCTGAAATGCATTGACATATATAGTTTTTGTACTCTATCTATACGTTTCCTGCTTTTCTTTCAATAAGCTCCAATCATGTATGTCATATTTTTTAAACAGATGGACAAGTTTTGGATAGAGGTTGCTCCATTAAGCAGCGCTAAACATATTTGTGATGTTCTACGATTTACGGATTTT
This sequence comes from Avena sativa, assembly GCA_916181665.1. Taxonomy (NCBI): domain Eukaryota; kingdom Viridiplantae; phylum Streptophyta; class Magnoliopsida; order Poales; family Poaceae; genus Avena; species Avena sativa. The sequence goes on along the minus strand of OV702292.1, from coordinate 74,915,592 downwards.
GTTAGAGCTCATTGTGACAACTCAAAATTGCATTGCCCTTGCTGCATGTGTGTGAATCATAGGATGATGCTTCAAAGTATAGTGGAAGAACATTAATTTAATTTTGGGATTCGACACACATATGTTAGATGTATATTTCATGTTGAACCATATGATCCTACATATGAACCGGGGGAAGCACATCTTTATAATCTAGAACAAGTAGGGGAAGCAGATGTTGATCATCTAGATCAACGGACACAGGCAGATCCTGAGTATCTAGATCAACTAGGAGAAGGGGGAGGAGAGAAAAAGCGCAAGCTGCATGAAACAGGTTTTATTTCGGGTACTTCCGCTATGCTAGATGGCAAGGTATATCTGTGGAATGAATAACGTTTAGGTAGTGTGTCTTAGATGTTTCTCTATAAATGTACATTATGTGTTAATCTACTAATCTTAGAAGCAGACAACCGAAGAGGACTTTGATGGTAATGCCGATGACCCGTTCATTGATGAGCCTATACCTTTTTCGATAAGGGTGCTTTATTACTTAAAGATGAGCCTGCACCCGAGGTTATGGATCCTTCGGTAGGCTGTTGATCGGGTATGCTACCTCTGGATGGATTTTATATATGAAGGGCTACTGATAATCAGGGGTGTACTTTTTGTGTCGTCTAGGTAGTTTCATGACCACTAGCCCAGTTGCAAAACTCTTGGGGTGCACCTAAGATCTCTCTAATATATGTAAATATATCTCATGGTCGGTTTGCTATTGTCATAGTACTGTAATATGGAGCTATCTTATGATTTGTAGGGCTTTGTTAGTAGAACTATAATTAGAAACTATGTCGTGTGAGTGTGTGCTTTTATTGGTTCCCAAACGGTTTTTGAGGCATCTAACACCGGTGCCCTAAGTTGCAACTAATGTTGTCTTGTCCTCTGCCAGACCTTTCCCTCCCTTAATGCTCCATGAGACGAATCAAGAGGATACCTGCCACCGCCCAGACCCTCGTCCCCTTGCTGACAAAATAGACGCACTCACCACCGCTCCTCATCACCACTGTACACGCGAAGAAGCTTTTCCTACCCATCGGTTTTCTCGAGACACGTCGGTGGTCAAGTCGATCCGACGGTAGTCTTTCTATCTCTAGCTCGATCTGGTTGGCATCTTATTAGCCTTTCACCTGATCTGCCTCCTCAAATACGTAGTTTAGTTTCTGCCCAATTTGCATGGGCATTATTGATTCTGCGCTCGATTTGTTTTCTGAGCTCGATCTGGTTGGCATTTTATTGCCCTTTCACCCAATCTGCCTCCTTAAATACGTAGTTTAGTTTGTGCTCGATCTGCATGGGCATAGTTGATTCTGCGATCGATCTGTTTTCTGAAATACCTTTGTCGATTTTTGCTGTCAATATGTTTGCTGAATTGCATTGACATATATAGTACTCTATATATATGTTTCCTGCTTTTCTTTCAATAAGCTCCAATCATGCATGTCATATTTTTTAAACAGATGGACAGGTTTTGGATAGAGGTTGCTCCATTAAGCAGCGCTAAACATATTTGTGATGTTCTACGATTTACGGATTTTGTTAGAGCTCATTGTGACAACTCAAAATTGCATTGCCCTTGCTGCATGTGTGTGAATCATAGGATGATTCCTCAAAGTATAGTGGAAGAACATTAATTTAATTTTGGGATTCGACGCACATATGTTAGATGGATATTTCATGTTGAACCATATGATCCTCCATATGAACCGGGGGGAAGCACATCTTTATCATCTAGAACAAGTACGGGAAGCAGATGTTGATCATCTAGATCAACTGACAGAGACAGATCCTGAGTATCTAGATCAACAAGGAGAAGGGGGAGGAGAGAAGAAGCGCAAGCTGCATGAAATAGGTTTCATTTCGGGTACTTCCGCTATGCTAGATGGCAAGGTATATCTGTAGAATGAAGAATGCTTAGGTAGTGTGTCTTATATGTTTCTCTATAAATGTACATTATGTGTTAATCTACTAATCGTAGAAGCAGACAACCGAAGAGGACTTTTATGGTAATGCCGATGACCCGTTCATTGATGAGCCTATACCTTTTTTGATAAAGGGCGCTTTATTACTTAAAGATGAGCCTGCACCTGAGGTTATGGATCCTTTAGTATGCTGTGAATCGAGTATACTACCTCTGGATGGAGTTTATATATGAAGGGCTACTGATAATCAGGGGTGTACTTTTTGTGCCGTCTATGTAGTTTCATGACCACTAGTCCAGCTGGAAAACTCTTGGGGTGCACCTAATATCTCTATAATATATGTAAATATATCTCATGGTCGGTTCGCTATTGTCATAGTACTGTAATATGGAGTTATCTTATGATTTGTAGGGCTTTGTTAGTAGAACTATAATTAGAAACTATGTCGTGTGAGTGTGTGCTTTTATTGGTTCCCAAACGGTTTTTGAGGCATCTAACACCGGTGCCCTAAGTTGCAACTAATGCTGTCTTGTCCTCTGCCAGACCTTTCCCTCCCTTAATGCTCCATGAGCCGAATCAAGAGGATAAGATCTCTCTAATATATGTAAATATATCTCATGGTCGGTTCGCTATTGTCATAGTACTGTAATATGGAGCTATCTTATGATTTGTAGGGCTTTGTTAGTAGAACTATAATTAGAAACTATGTCGTGTGAGTGTGTGCTTTTATTGGTTCCCAAACGGTTTTTGAGGCATCTAACACCGGTGCCCTAAGTTGCAACTAATGTTGTCTTGTCCTCTGCCAGAAGAGGGACGATTTTCCTTGTCCTGGGAGTGGAACACGAGAGAACTCACACGAAGGGAAGGAGGAGGTTGGCTCAGTCAAGTTTTTTATCTAGACGTGGGTCCCGCTTTATATCACCCCCTTGAAACAGTTGTAGGCCACCACGTGAAAGCTGGGTGTTGAAAATTTGGACCACACGCGGGAAACAGTTGCCACCGCCGCCCCTTAAACTTTTACTATAAAAAATAAGTAGACTCCTCTTTTTTATCTCCCCTACCCAGCATGGCTTTCAACCGACCAGAGAAACCACCACTAGTTAGCTCTCATCCAGCAAAGGAAGCAAGTATGAGAACTGGTGCAATGATTATTTTCCCAATTTGTTCTGATTGGGGAGTTCTTGCTTATCTCGGATAGGTGGTTGTATTTGCTCACCTCAAAAATCAGCTTTGTTTGCTTATGATTGGGCCATTGGGGGTTCTATTCGGTATGCTTTGCTTGTGAAGTTCTTACTTCTCAAATAGGTGGGGGGTTAGTGCTCACCTCGGAATGACCGAATCAGGGTATTTTGCCTCTTCGGCTCTGATCGAATAGGCCATTGGTATTTTGTATGGATTGGGGATCAGGGCATGGTCACCGCTGTTCTAATTGGGGTATTTGGTCAGGTTTGATCTTGGTGTTCTTCACTCTCTACTGACTACTCTAACCTTTAATTTCTACTAGTAATCTTCAGTGCATTTTGCGTCAGATTCTATATGGAGAACTATGGGTAAGTGGCGCGCACGGCCAATGCGCACAGGGATGGTCCTGTCAGTTCCCTAAAAAAGTTGCTTGTATACTTCTTGCGTGCTTCCATTATTTTCCATGTTGAAAATTGTTGTCTGCAACCTGGATGTATTGATGTGTTATCAAAGTTGTCTCTGTCTGCATCCTGTTTTTGCAGAAGCCTTGGTGACACCATCTCCTTCTTTATTTACTATAGCAGGGTGGTACATACATGCGAACGTGCGGTTCTCCAGGTGCGGAAAAAGGATGATACTCACACATGTCACAGGATCCGACCAGTACGAGTATTCACCAAACAAGTGCAAGGCCACTACCCAGATGGGAGGACCCATCTTAAAGATAAGGGTAGTTTTTCTTAATCCACTTACCATGGTGTAATATGAATTAATTATTATTCGCTTGGTTTTATGCTTGCTTATCAGATGTTTAGAAATATATGTGTGATTTTATTAATTCTGGCACTGTGTTTATGTGAATCTAGATCTTGATATGTATGTCTGACTATCTCATTTGCTTACCATTGTTATTAGCTTTATCTTTACGCTTATCAAAAGTTCACAAACATCAAATCAGGTTGTTTTCCATGCAATGATTATGTCCAATATTATAATCTTTACATAATTTAACCTTTCCACTTAATTTCATTCAGTACGGCACACCAGCTGCTCAGCCCTTTGTTCTACCGTCCTCTTGTCAAGCTTGTGGGTTGAAAGGGGCCCATGTATGCCCTTCAAAAGGCAGAGGGAAGAAAAATAGTGCATGGACACCCTTCGCGAAGGGTACCCATGGTATCGGGTATGGTTTCCAAGTGGTTTAGAACGACTTGATATAAGATCTTGTTTCTCACTTTTCTTGCTGACGTCTTACTTCTCGATTAATTTTCTCATAAAGATTGTCTCTTGTGTCGCTCGCCCCATTATAAACAAGTTGTGTGAAACTGACAAATTTCTGACTTTGTATAGCGAGGGCCCTAAAGGCCCGTGGCAACTATATGATGTGTATGTCTCCCAAATGATGGTCACCACCTATTTGGGTGGACGAGGTTGGTCCAAGTATGTCATTGAGAATGATCTGAAGCAGGGGATGTGGTGGCCCATGATTATAGCAAGCCTAGGCAGATACTTGCAAGTCATTGTACACCTGTTCACCTAAGGACCAAGAATAGAGGTAGTACTAACTTAATCTGCTTTTATACTCATCACAACCTCTGATGACTTTCTTGCGAGTAACTGTTCTGCACCATTGTCTTGTACTCATCATATGACTCTCACCACTTCTATAGTTTGCTTCCTCTTATGTACCCCCAAGAAGGAATCCAACATCAAGCTGTTGGCATCGGTAGCGGCCCTAGTTCCTGCAACGACACCTGATGACCTAATTAGGAGAAAGAATAGAGGTAGTAAATTAATTTGCTTGTATCTCATCATATCCTTTGATTACTGTCTTGGGAGTAACTGTTGTATAAGAAACCATTTTGCTTGTACACATCTCATATGTCTCTCTAGCCACTCCTATAGTTCCCTTACCCACTCCCCAAAAGGTAACCAGCCTCAAGTTGCATGCACCACCACCAACACCCACATTGGCACCAGCCCTAGTTCCTGCACTAGCACCTATTGACGTAAGGAGAGAGAATAGAGGTAGTAACTTAATGTGCTTGTATACTCATCATATACTCTGATCACTGTCTTGCGAGTAACTGTTGTATAAGAGAGCATTTTGCTTGCACATATCTCATATGACTCTACCACTCCTGTAGTCAGCTTACCTACCCCTGAGAAGAAATTCGACTTCAAGCTGCTGGCACTGGCACCAGTACTTGCTCCTGCACCAACCCCTACAAATAATTGCATTGGCACCATATCCCGCAACAGTCCTTGTTCCTGCACTAGCACCAGCTAATGTTCCAGCCCCAGCATAGGCACTGGCACCGGCACCAACCCCAACAACGGCACCAGCCCCATCACAGGCATCGACAGAAGCTCCTGCATCAGCCCGGGCACTGTCTTGTCAAATATTATCCTACACATGTGTGATCACCAGGTCACATAGGACAATGTTTGTGACTATATGGAGGTCTATAACTACCATGAATGTCTTCTCCTTAAGTTTCACATGATTCAGTGCATTTCTCTTATTAATTGTGCGTCTATCTCTTGCTTTGACTCAGAAATTCCCTATGAGTGCCACAATGCAACTCCAGGCCAAACAAAAGGACACAATAGTCTTCAAGATGTAGAGTGAAGGAGTGCAAATCGAGGGACACTATGCCATTAACTGGACAAATGGGTGCTTAGAAGCTACTTCTAGGTGGATCAAGTTCAGGAAAGAAGCCAAACTTACCATTGGAAGAATGGTCATGGTCGATGTATCTCGCTGCCCTGAATGTCACACTCTCGTCATGAAGTTCTTATCTGTCTAGCTCTTTGGTTGCATGCTTTTGTAATTAATTATGTGGTTGTCTTATCTCCACTAATCATATATGGGTGGTAAAACTGTGACAGCCTCTTGCTAGATTGTAGTTAGTACTAGTACTTACTGGTATGGTATATATCTGTATCTATATAACGGTTCACTATATGAACAACTATTATGACAATGATTGTGTTCCATCTTAATTTGTTTTTTGGCCATAGGCTGCTGGGGAATAAGTAGATTGAACTCTGCGGGGCAAACTGACCGTGCGCCAAGGTTTTTAGAGAGGAAATAACTGATTCTCTCTGAACAGTTTTTATACTCCCTCCAGTCCATATTAGTGTTCTCAACTTTGTTTAGATATGAATGAATCTAGTCTAAATACTTAACTAGATATATACGAATCTAAATAAACTTGAGAACATTAATATGGACCAGAGGGAGTGCATAAATGTCTATCAAAAGAACTATTCCCTTGATCAAAAAATAAGTGACTTGGGATTGTCTAGATTCATATGTATCTATACACTAAAACGTGTCTAGATACGTTCGAATTTAGATAAATCCGACTCACTTATTTGTGGACAGAGGGAGTATCTCTTCTTTTTCCTCACTTGGTGAGGTCTTTTTTTCGAATCCGGCCAATCCACACCACAATGCTTTTTTACTAACGAGCAGATGAAAGATAGCCCATTCGGTCCCTCTTTAGCACAAAATCTTCTAAATCATCTTTTTTAGGGTCAGAGGACTGATAAGTATAGCCTAGTGAAATTTGATAACATACCCCATGGAACATATCCCATGGAGTATAGCCCATGTATAATAGTCAAAATCTTTTCAATTCGGCCTTTTGGGCATTGCCCCATGTCGTAAAAAAAGTCTATCATGTTTTTAAGAAACTACTCCATTACGTTGCATTTAATAAATTGATATGCCAGGAGAGTTGTCTTTTTATTTTAGAAGAGATAAACATGGACACACAATATCTTTTTAAGAAGACTAATACATAAATTATAGGTGCTAATAAATCTTTAATGAAAACTTTTTTAGAAATATCGTTGGCATAGTGGCGTCGTACTTAATTTACATCTATTGAAAGTCTTGATTTCGAATCCTCTATGTGCGTACATATCTTGGGTTTACATTTTTTTGTAGAAATATTGCTTTATAGTGAGGCTGACATCACGGACCCACTACAGCGTCCCTCAAGTTTAATAGGCGAGTTTGAAAAAATCTCAAGTACTTGTACAGAGAGGCTAGCATCAGGGACCCACCACCAAGACAGACACGACTGCACCGAGATATGTTAAGAATATCAAAGTAATGGATGCGGCCGAAAGAAAAAATCCAGCGTGCGCACGTTTCTTCTAATGAGAGGCTGACATGTGGGACCCAGCAGCCTAAATAAAAGACTAATGCAGCGAGCAATGTTATTAAGTTCACATCAGGGAGGCACAAATCAAAGAAAAAAAGTCCACTAGGCACATGTTTATTCTAATGTGAGGCTGACATGTGGGACCCAGTAGCCTGAATAAACGGCTGATGTAGAGATTAAAATTATCAAGTTCAAAACAGGGAGACGCGAGTGAAGAAAAAAAGTCTAGCATGCACACATTCCTTCTAATGAAATACTGACATGTGGGACCCAGTAGTGTGAGCAAATGGCAGATGCGTCAAGCAACGCTATAAGTCCAGAACAGGGAAGCGCGAGCAAAGAAAAAATTCCATCATACACGCGATTCTTGTAATGAGAGGCTGAAGGGGGACCCATCATGTGATAAAACGGCTGATGCATCGATCAATGTTATCGAGTTTACATCATAGTGGCATGAGCCAAGTCCATCATACACACGATTCTTCTAATTAGAGGCTGACATGTGGGACCCATCAACCTGACTAAACGACAGATGCATCGAACATCGCTATCAAGTTCAGAATAGGGTAGCGCGAGTGAAGAAAAAAATTCCATCATACACACGTTTCTTCTAATGAGAGGCTGACATACGGGACCCAGCAGTCTGACTAAACGGCAGATGCATCGAGCAACATTATCGAGTTCAAATCAGGGAGGTACGACCAAAAAGTATGGTTCACTAGAGACACTGACATCCGAGACCTGCACGCCTCAAAAGATTTCGTGAGTCAACATCGCGTGAGTAACCAAAAATCTTACTTCTGCCATGCGTTGGTCGAGCTTCGTCCTTGTTTTTAGCGGTTTGGTCGTAGTAGAGGGCCACGAAACCGGGAAAAAAATTCCGTCAGCCACGGTCAAGCGAAGAAAATCGTCGCGGAAGAGGCGCCTCCTACAACGATCGATGGGTCAAATCGTTCCGAATGGAAATATTTCTTATACTAAATGGTGTTGGAAAATGAGTACATCAACAAAACGTTGCTAGGGCCCACAAAGATATAATTATCACATGATTTAATCATCAAATTAGATCTATACAAAAATCTTAGAGCTGATACACTATCTATGATAGATGGTGCTTCTTGTTTTGGTTGAATTCCCTCTTCATTTTAGGGTATATAAACTGCTAAAATGCTCTATAAGTGGGACAAAACATCGAGAGATAACGTGTCGGTTTCAACTAGACAAAATCAAGTCTGTTTTGCGATGGCCCATCAAGGATATCACTCTCAGGGTCCCACCTGTTAGTGCAGTAACGGTCAAAGAGGTTCACTCGATGGAAGCTCTCTATGTGGGTATTCACATGCTGAGTTGGAGCAAGAAGGGCAAAAATTATGAGGTGTTTCAAGTGATAAGTAAAATTCAGTAGTATACGCCTTAGTGGAGAACAGAAATAGTTGTCCCAATTTTCTATTATAGGCCCAAAAGTCCCAAAGCAATCCATACTTTCACTACCATATTATGAATAGAATGTTCACTTGTAGATAACAAGGCTCCTAGTAGAGGATCTATATGCATCCATGTCATCATTCAATTGTTTGGATGTAACTAATACCATACGAATTTGACAACAATTGTGCAATGCAATCAAATAGCAAATTCTTGGATTTAACTCCTCTTTAAAGCTTGAATGCGTCAAGATAAGGATGTGGACCCAATAACATGGCAATGTTTAATGGTTATAAATAAGAAAATACATATATACAAATAAATAAATAAATACATTAATTGGTAGTTCCAAAAGAACGACCGGAGCGTATACACATAGGATAATTGGCTAATACTTAAAATATCGATAAACTAGCATGCTTATAAATGATGTATGTTAGTACATACCAAATATTCCTAATCAAAATTTACCTATCATAATTCTATTCACAACAATTTTCCTTCTATATAAGGGGAGGGGTGGGGATAGAACTCCTCATATCTTACATAGCTATGTCGTTAACCAATGGTGCTCATAAAGCTCTATCTTTTTCTATATCCTTGTTCTACCTGCTTGTTGTAATAAGTTTCTTTCAAGTTATCCGGCTGAGTATGTTTAGGAGGGAGACGAGGTCGAGTATAGTTCACATCAATAACGATAAAGAGCGTGATATCACTTTATATAAGGGACATGGTGGCTTGTACATAGGTGCTACTGACCTCTCCATCCTCAATGGAGCTAGGGTTACTATCATCCTACAGGCGGAAAATGCAAATATACACTCATTTGGTACACCATCAGCCAAGCCCATTGTTGATGCTTTCTTATCAGGAACAACTCCATCTATCAACAAGGTGAAAGCATCCAAGATTGCACGGCTACAAAGGGAAGTGGCTCAGTTAAACATGGAGAAAACTATAGAGGATAAGAGAAATCAAATCGCCATCCTACATATGAAGAAGATCCAAGATGAGAACCCGGGTATGGCACCAAACCTTGTCTTCTCGATCATCCTCCACAACAAAAGTTCCTTTCAGTTCTACTACCATCACCACCAGATCAACCTTTGTAACCACTTAATACTATGATGGTACCACAAATTCTCCATATTGCCCCATCATCTTCGATGCCACCGCTAACTTTCCTGTTCCAACTGATTCTAGATTTGATACATGAGCAACCTCCACCACAAGATCTACACCTTCAAAAATACCCAAGTCCTTGCAACGCATGGAAACCACTACAGAATACGCGGGTCCTAACGTAACATTCAAGCACAATTTGGAGTACTCTACATTGTTGGTCAACTCTAGTGTCAATTATTTTTCCATCGATGGCCCTTTTGGCTATGATCCATGGGGATATCCTCTATTGGATAATGTATATCACAATGGATTTCTAAGTATGGATGCTTACTTGGGCTATAATGGTACCAACATATGCCAACCTTCCATCGAAATTGATGGATGGTTCAGTTAACCACCAAAGTATTCATCTGGCGGTCAAGAAGAGGATATTCATGCATCATATGGAGGAATTTGCTAGATACTAGTTTGTGCTTCCATTAAGTGCTATATCGAGTGGAAAGCTAGCTATTTCCATTAGGTGATTCAGCGCAACAATAATTCATGTTTGGTGATTTAGGTCTCGTGTCATGAAGATTTTTTCATATGTATGACCATTACATATGTATTGATGTGTTTCCATTATTAAAAAGTTAAAAGTAAAGTATTGTTGAAACATTGTATTGCGAGGATGAATTTAAAGGGGCATGAATTCAATGCCCCTTCCGATGTTGTGAGAAAAGATTTTTAGCTATACATAATACATGTTTTGTTCTTGATAGAATAACGGAAAGGCATAGTCCAAACTTTCTCTCCTTGCATGAACATTAATTACTTGTTTCAATGACACAATACTACCAACAACATTGACAATCCATTAAGATATTCTTCAAAATAAAATAGTTTTCCCTAGCTAATTCCAACATGTCTTGCCATTAAAATATAAAAAATATAACTTTGAAAGCATGAACTCACCTAAATGTTCCATTAATATAATGCATGCATACCAACATAGAAAAGCACTGACAAATCTTGCTCTCTATGAATATATTGTAGTGACTTATGTTTTAGCGTGTGGCATTAGATATTCTTGTTAATAACAATTATACTAACAAACTATAATTCATCAATTAAAAATTAGGATAAATAGGGTCCACTTTGTTGAATCTAATTGTCTTATTAGTCGTTTTCAAAAACAATCTTTCATAGTGCCTATGTTATCTGAATACAACCTCTTTGTAATTTTCTTAGAACCATCATTCCTGGTAGCCACTGCGGCCCACGAGGGGACATGGAACATTGCGTTCTATAGAACCTTCAATGTAGAGGAGACCGTGGCATGGGGTGAGCTTTGGGAGAGTCTCCCGCTCCCCCTCTTAGATTTGGTGAATAGTGTATCTTGGCGTTTGACCTCTTCGAGGGAATTCTCGGTTAGTTCTGTACAAACCCCTATGGAAAGCACTGCTGCTCCTGAAGACTAAGATCTTTGTGTGGAAGATTCTACATGATCGCCTAGCTTAGGGGGTAGAAGTGGCGAAGAGATATGGGTGGGGGATGGATTGTGTCCACTATGTGGTATCCTGAGTCAGGAACCCACATACCGTTCACCTACCCTATGGGCTCAATTTCGTTGGAATTTTGTACGAGAAGCGTTGGTTCCTTATTGGTAGGCCCAAGAACTCCGTGAATTCCTAGAAACCTAGGAAGACAGTTCTAGGAAGAGGAGAGACCACTTCTGGTTGGTGTTTGCCACGATGTCCTAGACCCTTTGGACTATTCATAATAAGATAGTGATTGAGAAAATCTTCCTACCGCACTCTTCTAACTATGTACACAAATTCTTGGCAATATGGCAGCAATGGTACCCATTATGTAGACCATAGGAAAGAGATTGGCTGGTTGGCATGGATGCTACGAGACTTACTTGAGGCAATACACCATCTTTCTTCCTCGTCCAGCCATTAAAAACCTCACCCCTTGTATAGCTAGGGCCCTAAAGGCACGCGGCAACTATATGATGTGGATGTCTCCCAAACGATGGCCACCACCTATTTGGGTGGACGAGGTTGGTCCAAGTATGTCAGTGAGAATGATCTGAAGCAGGGGATGTGGTGGCCCATGATTATAGCAAGCCTAGGCAGATACTTGCAAGTCATTATACACCTGTTCACCTAAGGACCAAGAATAGAGGTAGTACTAACTTAATCTGCTTTTATACTCATCACAACCTCTGATGACTTTCTTGCGAGTAACTATTCTGCACCATTGTCTTGTACTCATCATATGACTCTCACCACTTCTACAGTCTGCTTCCTCTTATGTACCCCCAAGAAGGAATCCAGCATGAAGTTGTTGGCATCGGTAGCGGCCCTAGTTCCTACAACGGCACATGCTAACCTAATTAGGAGAAAGAATAGAGGTAGTAAATTAATTTGCTTGTATCTCATCATATCCTTTGATCACTGTCTTGGGAGTAACTGTTCTATAAGAAACCATTTTGCTTGTACACATCTCATATGTCTCTCTATCCACTCCTATAGTCCCCTTACCAACTCCCCTAGAAGGTAACCAGCCTCAAGTTGCTTGCACCAGCACCAACACCCGCATTGGCACCAGCCCTAGTTCTGCACTAGCACCTATTGACGTAAGGAGAAAGAATAGAGGTAGTAACTTAATGTCCTTGTATACTCATCATATACTCTTATCACTGTCTTGCGAATAACTATTGTATAAGAGAGCATTTTGCTTGCACATATCTCATATGCTTCTACCACTCCTACAGTCAGCTTACCTACCCCTTAGAAGAAATTCAGCTTCAAGCTGCTGGCACTGGCACCAGTACTTACTCCTACACTAGCCCCTACAAATAACTACATTGGCACCATATCCCGCAGTAGTCCAGGTTCCTGCACCAGCACCAGCTAATGTTCCAGCCCCATCATAGGCACCAACACCAACATCGGCACCAGCCCCATCACAGGCACCGACAGAAGCTCATGCATTAGCCCGGGCACTGTCTTGTCAAATTTTATCCTACACATGTGTGATCACCAGGTCACATAGGACAATGTTTGTGACTATATGGAGGTCTATAACTACCATGAATGTCTTCTCCTTAAGTTTCACATGATTCAGTGCATTTCTCTTATTAATTGTGCGTCTATCTCTTGCTTTGACTCAGAAATTGCCTATGAGTGTCACAAAGCAACTCCAGGTAAAACAAAAGGACACAATAGTCTTCAGGATGCAGAGTGAAGGAGTGCAAATCGAGGGACACTATGCCATTAACTGGACAAATGGGCGCTTAGAAGCTACTTCTAGGTGGGTCAAGTTCATGAAAGAAGCCAAACTTACCATTGGAAGAATGGTCATGGTCGATGTATCTCGCTGCCCTGAATGTCGCACTCTAGTCATGAAGTTCCTATCTGTCTAGCTCTTTGGTCGCATGCTTTTGTAATTAATCATGTGGTTGTCTTATCTCCACCAATCATATATGGGTGGTAAAACTGTGACGGCCTCTTGCTAGATTGTAGTTAGTACTAGTACTTACTAGTATGGTATATATCTGTATCTATATGACGGTTCCCTATATGAACAACTATTATGACAATGATTATGTTCCATCTTAATTTGTATTTTGGCCACGGGCTATTGGGGAATAAGTAGATTGAACTCTGAGGGGCAAACTGACCGTGTGCCAAGGTTTTTAGAGAGGAAATAACTGATTCTCTCTGAACAGTTTTTATACTCCCTCCGGTCCATATTAGTGTTCTCAACTTTATTTAGATATGAATGAATCTAGTCAAAATACTTAACTAGATATATACGAATCTAGATAAACTTGAGAATATTAATATGGACTAGAGGGAGTGCATAAATGTCTATCAAAAGAACTACTCCCTTGATCAAAAAATAAGTGACTTGGGATTGTCTAGATTCATATGTATCTATACACTAAAACGTGTCTAGACATGTTCGAATTTAGATAAATCTGACTCACTTATTTGTGGACAGAGGGAGTATCTCTTCTTTTTCCTCACTTGGCGAGGTCTTTTTTTCGAATCCGGCCGATCCACACCACAATGCTTTTTTACTAACGAGCAGATGAAAGCTAGCCCATTCGGTCCCTCTTTAGCCCAAAATCTTCTAAATCGTCTTTTTCAGGGTCAAGGGACTGCTAAGTACAGCCTAGTGAAATTTGATAACAGACCCCATGGAACATATCCCATGGAGTATAGCCCATGTATAATAGTCAAAATCTTTTCAATTCGGTCTTTTGGGCATTGCCCCATGTCTTAAAAAAATTCTACCATGTTTTTAAGAAACTACTCCATTATGTTGTATTTAATAAATTGATATGTCAGGAGAGTTGCCTTTTTATTTTAGAAGAGATAAACATGGACACACAATATCTTTTTAAGAAGACTAATACATAAATTATAGGTGCTAATAAATCTTTAATGAAAACTTTTTTAGAAATATCGTTGGCATAGTGGCGACGTACTCAATTTACATCTATTGGAAGTCTTGATTTCGAATCCTCTATGTGGGTACATATCTTGGGTTTACATTTTTTGTAGAAATATTGCTTTATAGTGAGGCTGACATCGCGGACCCACTACAGCGTCCCTCAAGTTTAATAGGCGAGTTTGAAAAAACTCAAGTACTTGTACAGAGAGGCTAGCATCAGGGACCCTCCAGCCAAGACATACTCGGCTGCATCGAGATATGTTAAGAATATCAAAGTAACGGACGCGATCGAAAGAAAAAATCCAACGTACACACGTTTCTTCTAAAGAGAGGCTGACATGTGGGATCCAGCAGCCTAAATAAATGACTGATGCAGCGAGCAGTGTTATTAAGTTCACATCAGGGAGGCACAAACCAAAGTAAAAAATTCCACCAGGCACATGTTTCTTCTAATGTGAGGCTAACATGTGGGACCCAGTAGCCTGAATAAACGGCTGATGCAGAGATTAAAATAATCAAGTTCAAAACAGGGAGACACGAGTGAAGAAAAAAAGTCTAGCATGCACACGTTCCTTCTAATGAGATACTGACATGTGGAACCCAGTATTGTGACCAAACAATAGATATGTCAAGCAACAGTATAAGTCCAGAACAGGGAAGCGCGAGCAAAGAAAACATTTCATCATACACGGGATTCTTGTAATGAGAGGCTGACATGGGGACCCACCAGGTGATAAAACGGCTGATGCATCGATCAATGTTATCGAGTTCACATCATAGTGGCACGAGACAAGAAAAAAATTCCATCATACACATGATTCTTTTTATAAGAGGTTGGCATGTGGGACCTATCAACCTGACTAAACGACAGATGTATCGAGCATCCCTATCAAGTTCGGAATATGGTAGCGCAAGTGAAGAAAAAAATTCCATCATACACACGTTTCTTCTAATGAGAGGCTGACATGCGGGACCCAGCAGCCTGACTAAACGGCGGATGCATCGGGCAACGTTATCGAGTTCAAATCAGGGAGGTGCGACCGAAAAGTATGGTTCACTAGAGACACTGACATCCGAGACCTGGACGCCTCAAAAGATTTCGTGAGTCAACATCGCGTGAGGAACCAAAAATCTTACTTCTACCACGCGATGGTCGATCTTCGTCCTTGTTTTTAGCGGTTTGGTCGTAGTAGAGGGCCACGAAACCGGAAAAAAATTCCATCAGCCACGGTCAAGCGAAGAAAATCGTCGCGGAAGAGGCGCCTCCTACAACGACCGATGGGTCAAATCGTTCCGAATGGAAATATTTCGTATACTAAATGGTGTTGGAACCGTAAAAATGAGTACATCAACAAAATGTTGCTAGGGCCCACAAAGAGATAATTATCACATGATTTAATCATCAAATTAGATCTATACAAAAATCTTAGGGCAGATACACTATCTATGATAGATGGTGCTTCATTTTTTGGTTGAATGCCCTCTTCATTTTAGGGTATATAAACTGCTAAAATGCTCTATAATAGCCAAACTGAGACAAAACATCGAGAGATAACATGTCGGTTTACAACTAGACAAAATCAAGTCTGTTTTGCGATGGCCCATCAAGGATATCACTCTCAGGGTCCCACCTGTTAGTGCAGTAACGGTCAAAGAGGTTCACTCGATGGAAGCTCTCTATGTGGGTATTCACATGCTGAGTTGGAGCAAGAAGGGCAAAAATTATGGGGTGTTTCAAGTGATAAGTAAAATTCAGTAGTATACGCCTTAGTGGAGAACAGAAATAGTTGTCCCAATTTTCTATTATAGGCCCAAAAGTCCCAAAGCAATCCATACTTTCACTACCATATTATGAATAGAATGTTCACTTGTAGATAACAAGGCTCCTAGTAGAGGATCTATATGCATCCATATCATCATTCAATTGTTTGGATGCAACTAATACCATAAGAATTTGACAACAATTGTGCAATGCAATCAAATAGCAAATTCTTGGATTTAACTCCTCTTTAAAGCTTGAATGCGTCAAGATAAGGATGTGGACACAATAACATGGCAATGTTTAATAGTTATAAATAAGGAAATACATATATACAAATAAATAAATAAATACATTAATTGGTAGTTCCAAAAGAACGACCGGAGCATATACACATAGGATAATTGGCTAATACTTAAAATATCGATAAACTAGCATGCTTATAAATGATGTATGTTAATACATACCAAATATTCCTAATCAAAATTTACCTATGATAATTCTATTCACAACAACTTTCCTTCTATATAAGGGGGAGGGGTGGGGATAGAACTCCTCATATCTTACACAGCTATGTCGTTAACCAATGGTGCTCATAAAGCTCTATCTTTTTCTATATCCTTGTTCTACCTGCTTGTTGTAATAAGTTTCTTTCAAGTTATCCGGCTGAGTATGTTTAGGAGGGAGACGAGGTCGAGTATAGTTCACATCAATAACGATAAAGAGCGTGATATCACTTTATATAAGGGACATGGTGGCTTGTACATAGGTGCTACTGACCTCTCCATCCTCAATGGAGCTAGGGTTACTATCATCCTACAGGCGGAAAATGCAAATATACACTCATTTGGTACACCATCAGCCAAGCCCATTGTTGATGCTTTCTTATCAGGAACAACTCCATCTATCAACAAGGTGAAAGCATCCAAGATTGCACGGCTACAAAGGGAAGTGGCTCGGTTAAACATGGAGAAAACTATAGAGGACAAGAGAAATCAAATCGCCATCCTACATATGAAGAAGATCCAAGATGAGAACCCAGGTATGGCACCAAACCTTGTCTTCTCGATCATCCTCCACAACAAAAGTTCCTTTCAGTTCTACTACCATCACCACCGGATCAATCTTTGTAACCACTTAATACTATGATGGTACCACAAATTCTCCATATTGCCCCATCATCTTCGATGCCACCGCTAACTTTCCTGTTCCAACTGATTCCAGATTTGATACATGAGCAACCTCCACCACAAGATCTACACCTTCAAAAATACCCAAGTCCTTGCAACGCATGGAAACCACTACAGAATACGCGGGCCCTAACATAACATTCAAGCACAATTTGGAGTACTCTACATTGTTGGTCAACTCTAGTGTCAATTATTTTTTCATCGATGGCCTTTTTGGCTATGATCCATGGAGATATCCTCTATTGGATAATGTATATCACAATGGATTCCTAAGTATGGATGCTTACTTGGCTATAATGGTACCAACATATGCCAATCTTCTATCGAAATTGATGGATGGTTCAGTTAACCACCAAAGTATTCATCTGGCGGTCAAGAAGAGGATATTCATGCATCATATGGAGGAATTTGCTAGATACTAGTTTGTGCTTCCATTAAGTGCTATATCGAGTGGAAAGCTAGCTATTTCCATTAGGTGATTCAGCGCAACAATAATTCATGTTTGGTGATTTAGGTCTCGTGTCATGAAGATTTTTCATATGTATGACCATTACATATGTATTGATGTGTTTCCATTATTAAAAAGTTAAAAGTAAAGTATTGTTGAAACATTGTATTGCAAGGATGAAGTTAAAGGAGCATGAATTCAATGCCGCTTCCGACGTTGTGATCAAAGATTTTTAGCTATACATAATACATGTTTTGTTCTTGATAGAATAATGGAAAGGCATAGTCCAAACTTTCTCTCCTTGCATGAACATTAATTACTTGTTTCAATGACACAATACTACCAACAACATTGACAATCCATTAAGATATTCTTCAAAATAAAATAGTTTTCCCTAGCTAATTCCAACATGTCTTGCCATTAAAATATAAAAAATATAACTTTGAAAGCATGAACTCATCTAAATGTTCCATTAATATAATGCATGCATACCAACATAGAAAAGCACTGACAAATCTTGCTCTCTATGAATATATTGTAAAGTGACTTATGTTTTAGCGTGTGGCATTAGATCTTCTTGTTAATAACAATTATACTACAAAATTATAATTCATCAATTAAAAATTAGGATAAATAGGGTCCACTTTGTTGAATCTAATTGTCTTATTAGTCGTTTTCAAAAACAATCTTTCATAGTGCCTATGTTATCTGAATACAACCTCTTCATAATTTTCTTAGAACCATCATTCCTGGTAGCCACTGCGGCCCAAGAGGGGACATGGAACATTGCGTTCCGTAGAACCTTCAATGTAGAGGAGACTGTGGCATGGGGTGAGCTTTGGGAGAGTCTCCCGCTCCCCCTCTTAGATTTGGTGAATACGTATCTTGGCGTTTGACCTCTTCGAGGGAATTCTCGGTTAGTTCTGTACAAACCCCTATGGAAAGCACTGCTGCTCCTGAAGACTAAGATCTTTGTGTGGAAGATGATACATGATCGCCTAGCTTAGGGGGTAGAAGTGGCGAAGAGATATGGGTGGGGGATGGATTGTGTCCACTATGTGGTATCCTGAGTCAGGAACCCACATACCGTTCACCTACCCTATGGGCTCAATTTCGTTGGAATTTTGTACAAGAAGCGTTGGGTCCTTATTGGCAGGCCCAAGAACTCCGTGAATTCCTAGAAACCTAGGAAGACAGTTCTAGGAAGAGGAGACACCACTTCTAGTTGGTGTTTGCCAACGATGTCCTAGACTATTTGGACTATTCATAATAAGATAGTGATTGAGAAAATCTTCCTACTGCGCTCTTCTAACTATGTACACAAATTCTTGGCAATATGGCAGCAATGGTACCCATTATGTAGACCATGGGAAAGAGATTGGCTGGTTGGCATGCATTCTACGAGACTTGCTTGAGGCAATACACCATCTTTCTTCCTCGTCCAGCCATTAAAAACCTCACCCCTTGCGCCTTCGATTTTTTTTTAGTTTTGTCATGTTTGTGGTGGCTTGACTGAGTCACGCGCTTTGTATGGATGTAATTTCTTTATTTATAAAGCAATACGAAAGCCTTTTTTGAGGATATTATCTAAACAAATTGTTTCTAGTTGGGATATCTAGGGTAACAAGACTGGCATTGTTATCAGCAAATATGGAGATAACTTTTTGGTGAGTACCATTTCTTAGGTGGTATTCAACTGAATGCTATTGTTAGTGCATCCACTATGGTGTCCATAAGCTTGTCCATAAGGAAAAAGTAGTCCTTATGGGCTTCCATGTACATAGTGAAAGCTATCCACAAGCTAAAAACCTTAAGGGTCACCCTTAAGCTTATGGGTAGTCCATAAGTGTTAAAATATTAATATTTAGTACACATAGCAATAGAAAACAAGTTTTAATCACAAGACTATGATAGGGTAGCTCTTACACGTGGGTCCTATCTTATGGACAAGTTTGACTAGACATATTGTAGTGCAATCAACTAGCTTATGGTATAGCAAGTGGGTTCCATCTTAAAGATTAGTTTGGACATATACATAGGTGATGCCCTCACCATGTGATGCAAATTGGATGAATGGGGACCATATTATAAATGCTAAGTAAGTTATTTATTCACGTGTAGATGCCCTCTCATTAGCATGTAAAGTTTGGTGCATATC
This sequence comes from Avena sativa, assembly GCA_916181665.1. NCBI lineage: Eukaryota > Viridiplantae > Streptophyta > Magnoliopsida > Poales > Poaceae > Avena > Avena sativa. The sequence continues at coordinate 74,895,726 of OV702292.1, read as the reverse complement.
TTTGCATTTTTAGTTCTACACATGTGGCTCCCTCCATGTCGTGTTGTTCTGAACTGGTTCCTATTTGAAAGCTCCAAGTCTAGCTGAGCTTTTGAGTGAGATGTGGGACACAAGTATGCGTTCATGTGTGACTCATCTTGTGTAGTATCGAACAAAACTGCAAAACTATTGATTAGTGTTGTAGTCTAGCAGTACATTACACATCATAACTTTAAAATACATGTTGATGATGTACTTATTCACTCAACATGATATATGATTAGTTCTTGCATATAACACACTGCTAAATAGTGTGTCCAATAATAGGTGATTAAACATTGTAGTGTTAGGTTTATATAGTTTGAAGTGTTATCATGATAACATTATGTGCAGGTAAGGCATTGTCATTGTTATTTATTTTCTTGAAACTTTTGTCCTACAAGTGTACTAAGCCTTTTCCTTCCTCGATTTGGAAAGATGAAAGTGCTTTCTATGATCCAACCTACAATGAATGTGTTGTTTTGGAAAGAGATGACATAATCTCATCATAATTCTATAATGTAAGGCCCGATTGTGGACACAACTAATGCCAGCGAAAAACATTCTAATTGCAGCCGTCCCTGCTAGCATGTGCATGCCAACTTAGTGAGCATATAAGGTTTAATTTCTTCGCCATATAATCATGTCATCTGCTGTTTTCAACGGATTTGAATAATTTTGAGGTTATTATCTACATACTTGTCATGGAACTGGTAATTGGGTTGTCTGTAATTTGTTATAAGGAGGTGCATATGAGACAATGCATATACATGTGTCCTATCCCTTATTTCGTTTAGTCGTTGGGTTCAGTAAGCACTAATACGTAAGGACTAATACGTAACAATTTAATTGGAAATCAGTAAGCACTAATACGTTTTTAAAATCATGTTATTGTATTTGCACGCATAAGTTCTTCAATCATGGTCCTTTCACTATTGCAATACTCAACTATTCTCTTTGCGATTATTTAGTGGTAGTGGCTCAACTCGGCCCACTAGATAGAATAGGCCTTTTAAGGTCCACCATCGCACACGGAAGACTCTTTCCGTATGCAGTGCGGAAGAACACTGAAGGCCCAAAAAAATTGACCGTGTTTTTCTAGGTAGACCCCTTCACGGTGTCATCGCACACGGAAAACAATCATTGACCATAATCACACACGGCATGTGAAACTCAAATCGCCAGTGTATCTCCCTTTTATTGCACACCTTTTATCTAGAACAACCGTCTGAAGTGTATTAGCTACTATTTACATATTTTCTTTTCTTGACTGTCATCTCAGATGATTTTTTATATTTTGGTGTGTATAGTGTTTTCCCGCTTTTTTGACATAATATATCCTGCGATTGTACGATTTCATTCAGAATGCGAACTCTCATATTCACGATGTTCACCTTCACCTATGTAATGCTGATAACCCCGAAGTGTCGTTCAAAATGCTAACTCTCATAATGTTTGTGCCCTTTACCCGACCTTATGTAACACCGATAACCCCCAAGTGCAGGAGATAATTGTAGCACCTCTCAATGTGGATGTAATGGGTATCGAACTATAGGAGCAAGAATGTAAAACCATTTATTTTCTCCAACTAAAATGTCACAATTTTAGTTATCTATGAACTAAATAAATAAATAAATGTGAACTGATTAATGATTGAAAGTAAAATGCAACAAAATGGAAATTTTAAGAAAACTCGTAAATTGCACAATCTTTTATATGCAAGGAGAATGACTAACAGAAGCACGCCATCTAGGAAGCGCGCGTTTCCGGCCACACGGCAGCCCGACACGTGGCATCTGAAAGTTCACTCGTGAAAATGACCCACGCTACCCCTAAGCTGGCTACCTACTCATGTAGTGCACGCGAGCAACTCTGCCTAGCTGGCCAGGAAGTGCAAGCTATCTATTTCTTAGTTGCTCGCTCGCATGCTCTTTTTCCGATCTTTTTCACGTAAATCACAAGTAGAAAATATAGTGCAAATATAATTAAAAAATGTACCTAAAATGAGATAGTGTACTGTGAGCCAGTGGAATGTAGTACCAACAAGGCAGTGTGCCGCTCGTGCAATGCAAAAACACCATGCGTGCACCTTGACCAAAGACAGTTTAACACAGTGCAACAAGATAGTGCACCTCTCGTGCACTGTCACCAAAGGTAGTGCAATATAGTATAACAAGGTAGTGCATGGTACGTGTACTAGTAGGACACCGCAATGTGCACTGCCATCGAAGACAGCGAAATATAGTACACAAGGCAGTGCATGGTACGTGCACTGCCAGGACACAATCCCGTGCACTGCGACCGAAAGCAGTGCATCACAAAACAGAAAGACATTGTATGAGTGGTGCACCGCCAGGGCACCACGTCGTGGCCGAAGGCAGTGAAATACAGAAAAAACAGGAAGTGCACAATGCACTGCTAGGACACCACGCCGTGTACTGCGGACGAAGGCAGTGCAACACAGAACAAAGAGGCAGTGCATGAGCATTGCACTGCTAGCACACCATGTCGTGCACTTTGATCGAAGGCAGTGCCTGCGATATAAAAAGGTAGTGCAACCTAGGGACCAAGGTAGTGCGGAAAAAAGTTCGACAAAACCTATCAACATGAGATCTATTTTTAAAGATCTCGACGCGACTAGAACATTCGTGAAATGGATTTCGATTTGGACTACCGATTTAAGAGATATTGATTTTTTTCGTGTTCGGATCCATAAAAGAAAAAGGGAAAAATTAACCGTGCCTCTCCACTGCCTCCATGTGTCTCGCAGGGAAAGGGAGCCGGAAATGCTAGACGCAGTCCGCGTGTGCTACGTGCACACACGAGCGACGGTGTGGGTCGCGCTCTCTGACGCGTTTGTCTGTTAAGCTTCACAGGGCCTAAATCAAACTCCAATCGCTGCTACCACTTACGACAACACCGAGATCTTCAACTTAGCTCCCACAGGTCATCCACCCGGGGCGGAAGATAACGAAAGGGAGACAAAGTCCTAACTAAATCAACACACAATAACCTCAACCTTCTACCCATTCCATCCATCATATCAGTCGAGTCGAGGAGATCTGTGCCCCTTTATTAGTCAAATCATATATATTGACTTTGTTTTTCAATTTTATCAAAAATATTTTTCCACTGATTTAGGTTTTTATCTACCAAATACCCCCTCCGTTCCAAAATGTAAGACGTCTAAGAATAGTCAAAAGTCAACATGTTATTAGTCTCACCAAGTTTATATAAAAAATTATAAACATTTAGAATACTAAATTAATGTTAATAGATTCACCATAAAATAGATTTTATCAATATGTCCATTGAATATTGTAAGTGTAGATACTTTTTTCTAAATATTTAATTAAAATTAGTAAGATTCGACTTTTAGCTAATTTTATATGCCTTATATTTTAGGACGGAGGGAGTATTTCTCAGTTGATCAAGTGGATCATATTTTAGTATTTTCCAAATGGACAACACTTTATGGGCATATATTTATGAGAGATGTGCCCGTTGACATAGTGCACCGAAATATCTTAAGGTCCACTTTCGAGGCCGGTATCTCTTGCGGCTTTTAAAATTTATGATGTTAGTCTATTTTCTGCAGTCTTAAATTTTCGCATATTTAGTACCGCAAACGGATATAAGAACCTAAAATACAAATAATAGAGCCGCAAATGCATAATTAATAAAAGTGTCTAAGAAATATATTTTTAGAAACGGCGTATATGTTTTTACTCTTTGTAGTCTAGTTAATAATAGGAGTTTGCTACATAGCGAGTGATCGTAGAATAGACGAAGCCAGCGGAAGTTCCGAGAAGACACATGAACCAGCATCCGCGTGTCCATCGTTTGGTTTCAAACACTAAAAAATAAACATTAATCGCTAAAATACAAATCGGCTTTGCATACCGTGCCCAAACCAATGTGTGCAAACAGTGTTCTTATCGATGCATTCATTTCCTAGTTTTTAAGCATAAAAGGACAAATCAACTGATGTCACCCGAAATTATATGCAGAAACTTGAATATTTAAAAAGCTTTGTATTTCAAACTGTTTATCTGATTGAAAATCCGTTTTCACCGATAGACTCATCGCGATGAGATCTTTAAAACTAGATTCTATGTTGATATGTTACGATATAAAAGATGGACCCAAAAGTTACCACCTGTAAGACATAAGTTATACAGATCGTAGTATGTAAGTTATCCATCTATAACATCTAAGTTACTCACCTTATAGAATATGTTGTTATATACTATTTTGCGTGAAAGCAAAAAAAAAGATAAAATTGCTAATGTCATCCATGTTAGATGAAAAATCCAAAAATTCAAAAAAAATTGCAGTCCGAACTAATTATCCGATTAAGGGTTTGTTTTCATCGTTGGATTAGTCGCGGCGGGATTTTTGAAATTAGATCCCATGTTGATAGGTTTCGGCGATCTTTTTTCGAACCAAAAAGTTACCCGCTTATAACATGTATGTTATCCAGGGTGTAGTTCGTAAGTTATCCACTTAGTTTGTAGTTAGTTTCGGCTTGATATTAGATCCCACTTTTGGTTATTCTTTTCGACTTTTTTGCAAGTTTACAGGTTATCACCTAGTTTAATAAAATGAGTTATGAAATTGGATGGTAATTGTATCGCGTACAAATGGATAATTATACACTAAAACATCTGGCGGGTAACTTTATAATCAATGGCCAAATAACTCTATGGCTATTAGATGGATAACTGTTACCTAAACAACATGTTAGCTATATCGATATGTTGATGATAACTATATGGTTAACACGTGGGTAACTCTATCCTGACCATATGGATAACTTTGTATAAAATCGGTTGATAACTATAACCAGATTAGTGTGTAACTCTATAAACAATGAGTGGATAACTTTTAGCTAGTGGATAGAGTAATTATATTAAAATTTTGATGATAACTATACAATAAACATATGACTCGATAACTCTATAAGTAAAAGATGGATAACTATTACCTATAGACTATGCTAACTATGATTCTACAGCGGTGATAGCTAAACCTTAATCAACGTACATGTGACAAAGATTTGCAGGGTGTTAGAAACCAAGACTTCATCACTCGTCGATGCTACCGCATCGATGGAGACAAAGTCTTAGTATCCTAACACCTAGTCTACCACGTCTAAATCAAAAATAAGTCTAGCTTACATTTAATTAACTTAAAATAAGAGGGTAACCAAGTCTTGATGAGTTACATAAGTATAAAAAGTTACCACATAAAAAAATTACAAGTTATAATTTACATGAAAAAAGTTCCACATAACTCTTTCACATTGATAACTTACGTAATACAGCAATGGATAAATCACGTGTTAGGGATGGATAACTTTTGGGGTACAAAAAAATTCGTCGAAACATATCAATAAGGAAGCTAGTTTCGAAGATCTCATCACGACTAGACTAACCGTGAAAACAAATTTTCAATCGGATAAATGGTTTGAGCTACAAAGCTTTTTAGATATTTGAATTTCTATATTAAGAGCTGATGACATCAATAATTTTGGTATTTAATGCACGCATGCAAACGCATAGAGAAACAAATGAAGGATACCTCGTGTGAAAAAATATGAATAAGTGTGAACACAAGAGAGAATAAAGTGGATGCATGCAATTACGAGGTAACCACGCGCGGTGATCTACTCCGTTCGCTCGCGATCCAATGGCCAACGCATGCCCGCTGGATCAGACAACCGTACGGGCGCCCGTTGTATAGATTTTCCTCTAAATAATATTGATGTGACATTTTTTACGTGAAATATGTTGTGTTCTGTGTTAAATTGTAGCCACGTGACATAGATTGTGTACTGCGTAAAATCATAGCCGTTGGATTTATCCGTCTAAATAATTATGATGATATGGATTAACGTGATATCTAATCAGTTATTAATATACATATCTAACAGCTTAAATAATTTAGGTGATGTGAATCAACCTGATACTTCGAAAAATACCATTATAATGTTTTAGTATATAATAGATACCTTTTTTTCAAATCATGTATTCAATCGAACATTGTACTGTACTAGATGTACATGCACACTTCGTCCCACCGCTTAGAACACATTTGACATTGTGTTGTAAGCGTGGTGGACCTGATCGTTCTTATGTCTGTCATAACACATTAAACTTCTTTTCCCTTCTATTTTTGTGTTGTAAGCGTGGTGGACCTGATCGTTCTTATGTCTGTCATAACACATTAAACTTCTTTTCCCTTCTGTTTTAGTACTACATACTTAGTCGTACTTGCAGCGGGGAGTCTAGATTACCATCTAAGTAGAGATAATACAGTTGAGAGATATACACAATTATGCAACACTGCAGACATAGCCCGGTAGTTGGTGCTGGAGTCTAGGTAGTCCTCTATCGATCTCCATCCTTGCATTGATGTTGTCAGGATTGGTCTCTAGCTTACACCTGACTACATTGATGGCTGACGCCAATTACGTCGGGCGCACAGGCTAGGCGCGGGTAAGCCATGTCCCTGATAAAACTGGTACAGACTTGCATGTTTATGCAGCTAAATCTGAACAGTAACTTACAATAATATACATACTATACGAAGTTTCATGTAAATTAACTTGTGATCACCCTGACCGCTCCATTAGAACCTTGGATTGCACCAGTTTGCTGCCACACCTTCACCATTTTTCTCCTAGCAAATCTTATTTAGTTATGCCCGGTAACATGCGGATATTGCCCGCGACCTCTAGGGAGCCTCTTTCCATCCATCTGTACTGTCTACGACCATAATTTTTTCCTTCTTCGACATGCAAAATAGCTTCTTACAATTCTGAATGTCGTGAGCAGCATAGTTACCATTGTTCTTCCACTCAATGAAAAGGTATAGCAATAGGTAAGCTTAAATAAGTACAACATGAAAAATTAAGTCCAATTCCAAAAAAATCCGAAAAGAAGTTCAATTACACAGATAACCTACATGTTACTTGATGAAGGTGAAAAGAATGAGGCTTATACAACAAAAATATGAAGACCATGCAATAAGTTTCTTAAGAGCTACTCTCTTTGTTCGGAAATAACTGACTTAACTTTGTCATATACGGATGTTTCTAGACTATTCTAGTGTATAGATACATCCATATCTAGACAAAGTTGAGTTATTTATTTCCGAACGGAGGGAAAAATGATGGTTGAAACTTGTTGGAATGCAAAAGCCAATTGAACCACAAAATATAGAAGACCTGGATCTAGCCTTACATTCCCAGGTCAAACAATGACACAACTGAAATTAGCCTATGTAATGCAACCCTAGCAGAACAAAAGTTTATAGGAGACTAATATAAGAAAGATCACGTTGTAATAGGTAGTAACATTTTGTGGAGCGAGTCCGGCGCTACGACATAAGGCTAACACATTAAAAATGATTCATCTCCACACTAAAAGGATCAATAGCATGTGAGCACATTCTAAACATTTCATTGAGCCATCATTAGGATATAATCCTAACTATAAAACCGAGAATTATTCATCCCGACCTAGCCGATGTAAAAGGAAGTGGAATACTTCCACTACGGGGGTGTGTTCTATCCAAGTATGCTTCACCTTTCATCAGTTTATAGCAAAATAACACATCAAGCAATCATGTGATGGTTCTGTTTACAGAAAATCAAGGAATGAGAACCAAAAATATCTAGAAGAACTTCAAAACAAAATCTGAATACGGAACTAAACCTCATTCTAGTGAAATTAGAATCAAAATCACCATGTCTATTTATAGCCAATGCATGGAGATCTAAAGGAGATTTACAAATATCGTGGCATACTAATTTATTTGTAAGAAGAAATTCTTATTTTGTACATTTCAGCATACCTTTGCGCATTCTCAACTCCAATTGTTTTTTAGCAAGGGAAGAAGAAAAATAGACTAATCATATTAATTTCCAGATACTTCCAGGACATTTAAATTTGATGTAATTATATATTTCTAACTGAAATGATGAACACAAGAAAGGGAACCAAGAAAAATTGAAGTACGGTAATTGTCATTGGACTCCTCATGGTAATTGAATATATCTATTTCTTAGATCACAAAAAACAATTTCACAAGTTTTTCCTATAAAAGAACACAACATTAATGGATATAAAACACATATTCGTGCTCTACATGAAGTTACAGCTTGATAATTTTGGTAAAAAATGTTCTCTGCTAATGAGGTGGCTCATAAGTTGGCTAAGGCGAGCGAGTTCTCTGCTCACTCCATAGTCCAATAATGTCTTCCCTGAATGTATTTAGGAGGTTGTAAACTCTGAATTTTCAAGAAAATAAATAAGTCAACTTTGACCTCAAAAAATAATAATAGAATGTTGTTCTTGTGGGCACGAAAACTAATTCTATCCAGATGGCATTCTTCCACTATTGCTTCATGCTTCAAATCAAAGTAAAATCTTCAGGAAAAATTATAGATGAGCTGAAAACTCATGTATATACACAAGAGTGAGCAAAACGGATAAACCTTCAGGTATAAAATCATTTTTATGCACGGTTTGTCCTCTCTCATAAGTGACAGATTAGCTGGAAATAAGGAGGCTACATGTAAATTTCGCAAGATGTTCCGATCACAAACATATCGTACGACATCCCTATAATCTAGCCTTGTAGGTTTCAGAACCATCTTAAAAGTCGGGATTTCATTGTAATATCGTAACGAAAAGTTGATTTGGAAATATAAATTGACAACACTAAGAATCTCTAATTCCTCATCCCGAAATCATGTCAGAGTCCCAACTAACCATAGTACCAAATCTAGGATACACCAAGGGGCAAGGGATATTACCTGGAAAAGAACAAAGCACCAACGACTGGGCCTGGTCCAACCCTATTGGAACAGAAATCAAAATCAACATCTTGACATAATTAACCAGAGCAATTTTAGTATGAGAGAAGAACAAATGGCTCACAATCATTGGAGACTAGTGAGATTGGTGGCATCAGGGTGTCCGGGTCGCGCATGGAATGGAAAATTGTTTTGCAAGAGTCAGAGCACCGGAGTCGAAACCAAATAGTACTGCTGACGACCACAAGCAAAGCGTTTACTACACGGAAACAACATTTTTTCCGGTAGTGACTAGGACAACTCGGGGTGGTCGTCGCCGACCTTTGGGCGACGGTGGACGAGCAAGCTCAAAGTTTCTCTCGGATCTGAAGGGAGACGGCGATAGGAGGATATACGTGGGTGAAGGGAGCCTCCATAGTTAGGCGAATTGGTGGTTGGAAACCTAACTCACATGGCCTCTTTAGAAAGGGTTAGAGCATCTCCACCGACAACCCCGAAATGTCGGACATTCCTTGCCCCATGCAGCACCCCAAAGCCGACCGGACACTGTCTTTTCTTTTTATTTTTTTCTCTATTATATTTTTCTTTGGCATTACCACAGAAAGGGAAAGGTCGTGGGCAACCAGGAACCTCAAGCAAATGAGTCCGACACCGGCGTGCAGACCAAGAACGTGCAGCTAGGACCTCACCACGGACCTGTAGAACACAACGTAGCAGGTCAACCTCGCCACAGATACAATGGGAGACAAGGAGTGGTCGGCGTGTACTGAGTCGACGTCGTGCACATACACGAACGTGGCAATATATGTAGATAGCAATCCATCAGCCAAGGCATCGCAGGTAATTCACATCCATCAGCGAGGCAACATGTTGCACCGCTATCTAGCCCCCATCCAAGTTGGCAGCTAGCTCGTATCCATCGGCGCATACTGTGGTAGCTGCTGCACAACTGCCTAGCTCGTGTGCGCCTTGGAAAAGAGCCAAGAGCAGCCCCTTGGAGCCTCAACTCGTGCATCACCACATCCACCTCGACTTCTTTCCTTGCCGCGTGCAGGCCCAGTGTGGATGGCCAACGACGCTCGTCCATTATGACATTGACGTGGATAGAGCGCGCGCCTCGAGCCGGAGCAGCACGTAATGCGGGAGCCGAGCTGGTGGATGGTGAGCACGGCTCTTTCCATGCGCGTCCATGAGCTCTCTCACCGCGCAGCGCAGCCTCGGGGGAGGAGCTCGCCGTCACCATCCACCCTCTGAAACCTAGCCGCCCCCATCCCTTGTTGCAAGATCCCTCGCCGGGGAGCATGAGAGGGGCTATGCGGTGCTGGCTCTCCCAACCTCTAAGAGATGAGATCGAGCAGCAGCAGGCCGACAAGGAGAGGCGGCGCCGGTAGGGACGGGATGGAGGGGCTCGAGGAGAATAAAGTTAGGAAAGAGAAATTGAAAGAGAAGGGAGAGAACATGAGTGGGAAAATAAATGATATGGATTAATCCTTTTGACGATCTAACGTCTATGACTACGTATTGCCGGGAGTGGCTGAGAAGGCCGGCAACTTACCACGCTTAACCTTATAGATTATAGACATAATGTTAAGCGTATTGCCGGGAGTGGCTGCGTATTGCCGGAAGAAACGAATACCAGTTCATTACGCTTTAAAATTGTATTGCAATTTTTGAACCAAGCACCTCGTGGAAGTTTCACCTCTAAGTTGAGGGGTTGCCAACTACTACTCTCTTACAACATTAACTTGAAAGTACTTAGAAGATCTAGAAAACCAGTCATAAACTAATCATCGTAATAAACACGTACCAAAGCATGTACGCTAAAAAAATATGCATATTACCACGTACTATGATAGCAGAGTAATAACTAAATAGTTTAATCAGCTGGTCCATTGTGACCAACTAGTACTATGGGATTTATGAATGCTATATAACTAAATTAGCAGCTACTGATTGCTCTTGCTACTGTTAACCTGACCTTCGGTATCTGGTTCCTCTATCAGATATCCGCATCGTCGGGCATATCTGCCAAGAGCTCTTCCATCGTGCACCCGCAGTTCTCCTCGTCCATAAGCATCGAAAGGTCGTCGTCGTCGGGCGTGGGGAACCAGCAGGGGCTCGCCGCCGTCTGCTCCTGCTGCTTCTCGCACCACACTTGGAACTCGTCATCCAGGTAGTCTCCAGCAGCCGGCGCTGGCACGGGTGAAGGCTGGAGTATCTTCAGCGGCTGCTCATTCGAGTCTGCAAGCTCTGGATGCTGCGGCGACGTTGGCAGGTCATGCGCAACGGCTGCTGGCTCTGACGCCGTCGACGGTGCTAGCGGAAGAGGCAGCGTGAGCGCATTGTCCCAATCTGCAAGATCCATGTGGTTGACGGTCTGCTGCTGTGGCGACATAGTGGTGGCGGTTGCCTGCGGCGAGAGCGCCTGCTGCTTAGGCGATGTCGGCGAGCAATTCACGGTGGTTGCCCACGGCGAGGGCGCCATCAACAGTGCCATCAAAGGCCCAGGCGGCGAACCTGTTAGCCCCATGCAGCCTGCTTGCACCTGCCCCAGCTGGTTCGCAGCCGTCGGCGTCCCCCAGCTGCTTGGCCCCGGTGCCGACGCCGCGGCACCGAACGCGTCCTGGTGGTAGTAGCCATGTGGTTGCCAGACTCTGGCTTGCGCCCGTGCCTGTGATGTCGAGGCCGTGGACATCCCTCCGGCCGTCGGATCCAGTGATGGCAGATCCTCCAACTTCGGAGTACCGTCGGATAACGTATCATCGTCCTCGCCTGCCTCCTTGTTCTTCTTCTTGTAGAGGCGGTACAGGGCCAAGTCCGCAACCTGCAAGACACACAAGGCGGAAACACAACCCTACTATCACATATTTTTTAACGGGAAAAGAGACATTAGTGCATTAACATATTTATAAATAAAAGCAGTTTCTACTGTGACACAATGTAGGGTCTCTTTTTGGCTCAAAGAAATCTATTAATAGGAATGTTGAGAGATTCTATTCAATATGATTTTTTTATTTATTTTAAGACTAGTTTGTCTCACGGTAGGATTAGAAACCAAATGAGCTTTCCAGTAGTCTACTTCACGTGCAACTCAAAAGTTATAATACTCCCTGTGTCCCAAAATAAGTAACTTCGGTTTGTCTAAATTTGTATATATCTATATACTAAAACATGTTAGATACATGCAAATCTAGACAAATCCACATCACTTATTTTTAGGACGAAGGGCGAGTACTATATTATGGGTTACATGATGAATGAAATTGGGAGCTCCGCTCCACCTATACTGAAACAACATCATAAAGATACTCCTGTAATTCTGCATGGACAATCTAATTATGCCGTCAATCAAAACTCAAAACGATTTAAGTGCAAACAACATGCACAGTCCATCAAGATTTTGAGACGATCGACATTGTAGGACCTTCATACTTCCGCATATACATTTAAGAATCACACACACAATATGCACCAATCATACCAAAAAGATCTAGGATTAATTTGCAGTTGCGCGCAGAACTAAAAAAATAAAAAGTGTGAATAGTAGCTACATAGTATGGAACTCGGCTACTATATATTCACAAAAAGTCTTTTTTATTTCTTTAAGTGTCGATCGAGTTTGAATTTTATCTTTTATCTGGAGAACATATATGTTGCATTAATGTTGTACAAGATAGAAAAGTTTCACTTTTTTGGTAATCTAATCTAACAGTAATGGTAGCATCGCAGAATAAAAATGTGTTGTAGCACCAGATCCTCTTTCAACTTTGAGTAGAAAAATATAGAAACTGTTAGATTGATAGGGCGAAGATAACAATATCAGATTTGTCATGAAAAAATGATATACCGATAAAAGTTATGGTCAATGTACATATGGAAGACCATGTACTCCCTCTCCGTTACGAATTACTTGTCACGGACTTGTGATAAGCATATATATACACGCTAAAACAGGTTTAGATACGTGCATCTCTAGAAAAATACGTGACAAGTATTCAGGACGAAGGGAATACATATTCATAAAAACAGATTGAGTTTGTGTTAATGCATGCCAGTTTTAGGTACGCCCATATTGATACATGTCTATCTGAACCCCAGTCTTCTATATTTTTCTTCTTCTTTTTACCTTGAAGGCAAAAAAAAAGAACCAGACTCTAACCTCGCAACGACTTTTAATTTTACCAACACATGTACAAAATCTCCCTCAAACTATACTTTTCCTGATGAGAAGGTTCTAAATTTCTTTTTCTTTTCATGCTTTCCTTTTCTTCCAAAAGTAAGTAAACCGTGGGAAGCATGTTAATAGTGAGCCACTTGTGATGAGTTCTCAACAAAGCAAAAAAGAAAAATCACGATGACTTATTTTGATATTGTGATTGTGTGTACTTTTTTGGTTTCTCAAAAGAAAAAACTAGCTGGTAAAACCAACAGCGGAATCAGAATAGGTAATTTAACTTTGTGTGATCCAGCGGCCCGAGTATTTCACTCGAAGCTCGATCAGCCACATGAACAAACGGGAACAAAACAACCCGTGGAACCATGGATGGATGTTTACCTTCTTGTGTGGTCCAGTGCTCAAGGTGAACTCGTGCATACCCCAGTCGGTCTTGCCGGTGTCGGCCGGGGACTTCCTCTTCTTCTCGTAGAAGACCATGGTGAGCTCATAGCCGACCTCGACGCCGCCATGATTCATGTCGGTCACCGGCTTGCCGCCACCCGAGGCCTTCCAGTTGCCGCCGTCCTTGGTGACGCGCACCGGCCGTGCCCTGTCGCTGCTGCGTGGCGTCGGGAACTCCCTGCGGCTGAAGAAGTAGAGGCTCCCGGCCTCCTTGTACGCCTTGTACGCCTCTGCATGCTCCATCGATTCGATCAAATACGTGCATTGAGGGCGATGGCAACGGGTTGATTTGACGATTAAAAGCGCTCGAACGTCACATCAGTGTTAGAGAAATTAAAGAAAAGCGGGTCGAGGAGGTGGGGGTAGTGGTGGGTGCGTGAGTACCGTGGAGCTCATCGGGGTGGAAGTCGAGGATCCTGACGTCGTGGAAGATGTTGAGAAGCGGGTACGGGAGAGGGCGGCCGGCGATCTTGTCCTCCAGGAGGCGGATGAGCTCGGGGCCCTTGGGAACGAAGCGGTACCCCTGCGGGTACCCATGCCGGTTCCTCCCGCCGTTGTCCGCGACCGCGACGACGGTTTTCTCCATCACGTACGCCGTAGTCGATCGGGCAGGGTGACGGCGCCGAGTGGAACTCGGCGACAGACGGGCGTATTCGACGGGGCGGGGGGAGGGGGAGGTATTCGACGGGGCGAGAGGAAAGAGAACGATGTGCGTGCGGGCGAGGGTCCTTGTGGCTCCCGGTGGGCTCTTTAGGCGCGTGCGCGCGCTTGATTTGATTTTTGAATCTGGTTCGGTTTGCCTAGGAGGTTTTGAGCTGCCGGAGTCGATGAGGAATCCCATCGAGTTGGAAAAAGGATGGGATCAGGACTGAATTTCTTTGAATTTGGAAAACTGTTACCAAATTTAAATTTAATTTGTTTTACTGTCAATCTCAGATAAAAAAAGTATTCTCTCCTATCAAAAAAAAGACGCACCAATTTAGCCAAATCAACATGTTCTAAGTATGACCAACTATATAGAGAGAAAAATATAAACATCTTTTTTTTACAATAATATAAACAACTATAGTACCAATCAATACCAATAGATTCATCATAAATATTACTTACTATATTTATTCAATATCGTAAATGTTGATCAAACTTAGTAAGCTTTCACTTTTAACTAAATTTATGTCTTATTGGAGGGACTATTTGGGTGGCCACCAAACACACTGAATTCATCACCATCATTGGGATTCTAAATCATCATCAGAAGTAGGAGACAATAATCAGATCATCTAAGTTTGTTTATTTCTACATGCGGATGCATACCTAGATAGTGGCGTAGCTTGACGTAGATTGTTGAGGGGCCAAAAAAAGACCAATCGTGTTCAAATTTCGAGTATCTTTATATATTTAGTCAAACTATTATGGGTGTGTTTAAGAAATTTTCTGGAGTATGGGGGGCATGGCCCTGTTGGATCTTCTAGCGGGGAGGTTGTGCGTGTGTTTGATTTGATTTTGAATCTACTTTTGTTTTCCTTTGAAGTTTTGAGGAATCCGATTGAGTTGGTAAAACGTTGGATCAGGACCACATTTCACTATTTAGAAAATTATTGACCAAATTAAAATTATAATTTATTGTAGTTCAAATTTGAGGTAAAAACTACTCCCTGCGTTTCAAAATAGATGTATAAATTTTGCCACAAATCAAGATGTTTTAAGTATGGCCAACCTTATAAAGCAAAATATAAACATCTAATAAGTATCACTAGATCCAACATAAAACATATTTTTTGGTGTATTTATAAAATATTGTAGATGTCATATTTTCTTCCATATATTTGGTCAAACTTAGTAAAATTCTTTTGACTAAATTTATAATGCCTATTGGAGGTATCATTTAGATAGCCATCAAAATTACTGAATTCATTAATATCATTGCAATTTAAACTAGGATCGATGGGAGCAGGAGATAGGAACCGGTCCGTGTGAATTTGTCTATTTCTTCATGCACATGCACACCTAGACACATATAGTTGGCTAGTGGTCTTTTGTGAAGAAAGGTGTTTGGTGGTGGTGGGGTAAGAGGAGGAGGAGAGGAGTCCGCGGACTAGAGGCATTTCCAGGAGATCATGGTCGACATGGACGGATCAAGTATTGGTCAAGGGTATACAGATGAACACCCAAAACATTATGCAAAAAGTTTTATTTGTAGTGCATAGTGGACATATGTAGTATATGTGATATTTCTTAGCATGTATATGTAACATTTTGCCATCTAAATCCAGCTCAATCCTCAAATTAGCAAATAGCAGAGCTGGCACAAAGCCCATTTTATGTTTTTCACTTGATGTTTTCTCTTGGCTAGAATATGAACACGGAACACCCAAAGTTAAATTTGTGGATACGCCCCTAATGGTCGAGGTATGGTCATCTCCAAGAAGACATGAGTTGACTTTACAACGTCCCTAGAGCAAACTAGGACACGTACCTGCAAAGGCAATTTTTCCATGATTTGAGGAGTGCGTGCCTGCCGAGGAGTTAAGGAGAGGCGAGGGGTGCACGTGAAGAGTATGAGTTTGGCGGAATATGTTGGATGTATTATTGAGTCTCATGAGCGAGTATATATAGGCGTACAAGGGATCATCTTAGAGTACGACTTAAGTTAGAATTGTATGTAAATAGATCCTAACTCTATCTAAACTACCATAACAACCGTATATGCCTAATACTCTAACACTCCCCCGCAGTCGTAGCGGTAGCGTCGTGAACAACTGGAACGTCGTGAATGGTCAGACTGAAGATAAACCGAAGTAGCATTCAGTAGGCTGACATCCCCCCCTCCCCCCGCAGTCTGAGCGGGAACGTCATGGACAGTGTCGCGTCGCGGTAGCTTGGACTGTAGAGGAAGCTGATGATGCTCAAGCGACGTGGTAGCCCTTGTGCCGATGTCGAGGGAGCCGAGAGTTTGTGGTGGTGCCGAGGTCGGGGTAGCTGTTGCGAGGGGTGCCATGGTCAATGTCGTGGTCGGGAATGTCAGTGTCGAGGTAGCCGCATATGAAGCCGCATGCGCATAGTGCGTGAGGAGAATGACGGAGACGCATCGAGGCAGTCGTCATGGGGCCACAGCAGCTTGCTGAGGGTCCGCAGAGGCTTGCCGAGAGGGGCTTGCCGAGGGTCCGCGGAGACTTGTCGTGGGACCGCGATAGCTTGCCGAGGGGTGTCGATACCGAAGTCGATGCAGTACGAGCCATCGAGAATGAGGTGCGGCCATAGTGTTGCCAGAACTAGGCGCACGTCGGGGAAGAACGCACACTCCGGTTTTGCCAGAACTAAGTATGCAAAGGAGATATTTTCGGAGAGGCGGTCGAGGCACTCCTATAGAAAGGTGTCGATGCCGAAGAAGACTTTGTCGAGGCTGACAAAGACGAGGCGCAAATCCGAGATTGCCAGGCTTGAGGACACGTCGAGGATGAAGGCACGCAACGGTGTTGCCAATACCGGGCACGCAAGGACATGGACAAAGATGTAGAAGGCGGCGAAACCAACGACAGCCTGGAGTAATCATGTTGGATGCCTAGATTGGCGCGGCGGCGGTACTCAAAGTTGGCGAAGAAGAATCCGGTGTGACTGAGACCATGTGCGGACATAGGCGACCCGCACCGTCAGAGGTGGCGCGGAGATAGCCTGGGGCATCGGTGCACGGGGACGGCGATGTAGACTACGTACAGCAATGCTATGACCCGATGGGGCTGCATAGCTACATGGCGTGAGTCGATGCAGCGGCTAGAGAGACCACCAGCGACGTACACGCCAAGGAAGGCGCGTTGGAAGCCGGTAGCGTGGACCAAAGACGGCGGCGCTGCGGCCTGAAGGGGCGACACAGCGGCAACCCGTAGCTCGATCGGTGGTAGGTATGTGCTCGGGGACGTGCTTGGCGTAGACGGGCGCGGCATTGGTTGATCAGACCGACGGTGTGCCGTATGAGCCATGGCATGGACGACGCGTAGATCGGAGTCGATGGTGGCGTTGTCGGTGAAGTCCCGAAGGATGAGGATGAAGACAATCCAAGGGGGCAGACACGGCAGCCTTCCGAGGAAGGCGTAGCAGCCGTTCGCGGTGCGCGGCAGCCTCCGTGAGGTCGCAATAGCCTGCCGAGGCAGGCGTGGCAACGGAGAGGGCATGCGCATGGGCGCGGTGTAGATCGTCGATGCCGATGGTCGGAGTAGAGGCACGGCGATGACGATGACGGTGGGCGACTCATTCCGATCTAAGATCGGTAAACCAAAAAAGAAAACCGATCAAGAGATCGGAGAAAAAGACTTACAGGACAGCCTACGGATCGGCGGGTGAACCCTGCGTACGGGTTGCGCAGCCCCGGTGGAGATCATGGAGATCGACCTCCCGGGGGGCAGCACGGCGTATGCGTGCCGACATCGGCTAGGGTTTGGGATCGGTTAGGCTGATACCATGAAAGAGTATGAGTTTTTCAGAATATGTTAGATGTATTATTGAGCCTCATGGGCGAGTATATATAGGCGTACAGGGGATCATCTTAGAGTACGAGTCATAGGATTGTATAAAAACAGATCCTAACTCTATCTAAACTACCATAACAACCGTATATGCCTAACAGCGAAGAACAATAAGTGTGAAAGAGGGGCTGCTTTAACCAAATTTTCCTAAGGACATGTACAACATAAGGTGTTTAAACATATGCTTAGAATAATACAACCATTTTAGCTTAGACAATATGCTTCTGTACACAGAACAAATGTTTAACTAGACACATCTTATATATAGATAAGCGTTGTTGTTTACGAAAAAACTGCAAACACCTTTCTGAGCACCTTGCATATGTTAGCAAGTTAAGGTTCAGAAGGACGTTGCATGAGATATTTCACGTAGAGCAGCTGAAAAGCTAACGCATGTGCCGCCAAACATCCAACGCAAGACATAGCGGGTGTCCAGTTACTTAGAGGTTGAAGAATGGCTGGAAGCAATCCAAAGCTTCTTGTTATTGTTCGTTGTTTACTTATTGGTTTGTAATGCTTGTTGGTATAATATGGGCGTAATTGTTAGCCAGCACAAGTACTGTCAGGCCTATGGGATAAATCTTGACTAATTGGATATCTGCATCACGTATGTGTTGTGGCCAGCACGCTGATTAAAGCATCTCTAAGCTAGGCCTCCTTGGAATTGCCAATTCTGTCGTTCCCACGAAGTTACCCTCATTCTGTGCTCCAGCGATGCAACATGGTACATGAGGTTGCTTCTGCTCACTCTCTTTAATCTACTTCATCTCATCTCTTATAGTCAATTCAGCAATGCTTCGATTCAAAATAAACGCTACCAAAAAAAGATGCACATCGATGATATGATTCTGTTCATGTGATCGGTTCCAACTTTTGTTAATGATGAACCTTTAATTTTATGTTTATGTTTTATAAGAATTTTCACAGATTGATGGCACAAGGTCGACCGTTTGAAATTTCCTTTAAGGAGTAGCTTCACCTCACCATTTCGCACAACATGTGTAGTATTTTAGTTTCAATGGTCGTAGACGAATATATTTATATCTCTCTACTATACTATAGGTGTTTACTTGTGCTTGATCATGTGGCGGGTCTACTCTTACGTGTCCATGTGTGTAGCTCAACCTCTCACTTGTCTCTTGATTGCTCTACCATTTCATGATGCGGTCTACATGTAAAAGATATGAGTTGATGTGATCTCATTCCGGCAATCAATTCTGAGGCTCGTCAATAATAACTTATCAATTTTATATTTAAGTTTGGACGAATTTCATCAAATTCATCTTGACGATTAGCGTAATCTTGTCCTTTTATACAACAACTCTTGTGTTGTAAGT
This sequence comes from Avena sativa, assembly GCA_916181665.1. NCBI lineage: Eukaryota > Viridiplantae > Streptophyta > Magnoliopsida > Poales > Poaceae > Avena > Avena sativa. Next base: position 74,876,409 of record OV702292.1, on the reverse strand, counting down.
TTTTTTATCGAGGCTTATAAACGTAATTGTAAAGTGTGGTGGTGTGACATAATGTAGCATATAGATAAGAGGTGAGAGTAGCGTTTGGTCTGGCTGATTTGCATGCATGCAACCAAACGTGCAACACGACATGGTCCAGACAGCGTTTTCTTGTAGTCATGCCCCCCAAGGACATGTGCAAGACCGCAAAGATCGGCCCAAGTAACCAATCACGCCCTATATATATATATCATTGTTGCCATGTTAGTCCAATTCGTTCAACATGATAACATGATGTTGTTGCCATGTTAGTCCAATTCGTTCAACATAATAACATGATGTTGTTGCCATAATAGAGACAACAAGCGAAGGTTAAAGTGGAGCTTGTCTTGACCAAGCAGTTGTATAAACATGTATGTATTCATCATCATAAAAAAACTCTCTTCTATAAAAGATCCATATAACTATAATAGCATTTTGTTCTAAATTTATACAAATTTATGTCTTTTCTGTTAGATTCAAAAATAAAAGTAGTTCTGGTAACTATTTTATTGGTTAAGTATATACAAAACCTTGGAACTCCAAAGGAACAATCTAACTCGTGTTTGGTAGCCCGTCTTATTTTTGGGCCCGTTGCAGCTAGCCCCTGGTGGGCATTGTTGGAGATATGCCCTAGAGGTAATAATAAATGTAGTTATTATTATATATCTTTGTGTTTATGATAAATGTTTACATTCATGCTATAATAGTATTAACAAGGAAACCATTAATACTTGTGTGATTTGTAAACTTAATTTGAAGTCCCTAGTATAGCCTCTATACTTCACTAGCTTGTTGGTTGATGGATGATGTGGTTTCTTTATCATGAACATTGAGATGTTATCAACAACAAGATCATATCGTTAGGAGAATGATATGGTGGACATACTCCTATAGACAAGCGTAGCATAAAGATCAAGTCATTTCAATAGTTCAATTGCTATATGCTTTCTGATACATAGTAACCTAATTCCTTCGACCATGAGATCATGCATATCACCTTTGCTGGATGGATGCTTTGATGTCATCAAACACCACACCGTAACATGGTGGCTATAAAGGTGGCATTGAGTGTTCGGAAAGTATTGGTTGAAACACATGGATCAAGAGTGGGATTTGTCCATCCACATGACGGATAGATATTCTCTGGGCCCTCTCGGTGAAATGACATCCAATTAGCTTGCAAGCATGTGACTTGGTCACAAGGGATCACATATCACGGGAACGAGAAAAGAGTACTTATCAGTAACGAGGATGAACTAGGTATGCAGAGATACCGACGATCATAACCTCGGATAAGTAACATATCGTGAGACAAAGGGAAATTGGTATCGTATGTAAGTGGTTCATTCGATCGCAAAGTAATCGTAGAAATATGTGGGAGCCATATGAATTTCCAGATTCCTCTATTGGTTATTGTTCGGAGAAGTGTCTCGATCATGTCCGCATAATTCACGAACCGTAGGGAGACACACTTAAGGATTCGACGTTGTTTGAGTAGTTATGGTATTATGAGAAAGAGACCGAATGTTGTTCGGAGTCTCGGATGGGATCCGGGATATCACGAGGTGATCCGGAGTGGTCCGGAGAATAAGATTCATATAAGGAAAGTCCCGTTTCGGAGTTGGGGAATGGTTCCGGTGTTTTCATCGGGAACATTCTAGAAGGTCCCGGAATGTCCGGCACTCCGGAGGGGGAAGGGTACATGAGTGTGTCATTACATATTGGAATGATTGCATCATGTACTAAGTATTCTTGCTGTCCCAAATAAAGGATTTATTTAAATCCTAAATTGAAAAGTCAAACGGCTAGTTTGAAAGTCAAACGGCAGTTTTGGGAAGTGGGAAAAGAGGAGGAGAGGTGGAGGCCGAGTTGGAGGAGGGTTCCTCCCCTTGGCCGGCGCACCTCCCTAGGCCGAGTTGGGGAGGAACTCCTCCCCTTGGCCGGCCAGCCCTCCCACCTATATAAGGAGGGGCAGGGCTCCCCTCCTACACACACAAGTTTCCTATCCTCTAAACTAAACCCTAGATCTAGACCCCGGTTTAGAGCTATTCGGTTTAGAGCCTTCTAATTGGTTTAGAGCCTTCTAATTGGTGTGTCTAATTACTAGACCACTAATAGCCTCTCTCATAAGCTCCACCATACTCGCACCGGCTTAAGGCGAAGCCCTGCGGGATTTCCCCTCTACCTCCGGTACCACGCCGTTGTGCTGCCGGAATCGCGAGGAGAGTGCTACAACCTCCGCTGCCTGCTGGAACAAGGGAGAGGAAGGTCTTCGTCGAGTACCGAACGTGTGACCGACTGCGGGAGCGCTGCGGGAACGCGGCGCCGGAAGGATCGTCTACGCGATCTTGAGATCGGAAAGAGTACGACTACATCACCCACGAGAATCTGCTCTCGTTAAACACTTTGGAATCTTCGAGGGTGAGTTATTCCATCGACTCGTTGCTGCAATCTAATAGATAGATCTTGGCTTGTTTGTTTGTATGCGATAGAAAATTTTTGTTTTCCATGCTACGAACCCCTACAGTGGTATCAGAGCCGTGTCTATATGTAGATCTGTTGCACGAGTAGAACACAATGGTCATTGTGGGCGTTGATGCTTTTATTGTAGATTGCTTTTTGTGTACTTTGCATCTTGCGGTATGTTGGGATGAAGCGGCCCGGGCTAACCTTACATGACATCGTTCATGAGACTTGCTCCACGTTTGACATGCAACTTGTATTGCATAAAGTGGCTTTGCGGGTGCCTGTTTCTCCTAGCATAGTAAAGATCCAATTTACAACGGGTGATCAACAATGCTAGTATCAATGTTGTGGTTCTTGTTCGTAAGTTAGAACGACACTTATGGAAAGCCCCAAACCACGTAAAATATGCAAAGAAAGTAGAAGCGTCTAACTTTGTTTTGCAGGGGTGTGCAGTGATGTGATATGGCCATGATTGTGATTATATTTGATGTATGCAATGTTCCTTATTGTAAGTTGGCAACCGGCAGGAGCCATATGGTTGTCTTTAATTTCTGTTAAGACCTGCGTGTCTATTCAAAATAGTTGTAATAGTTGAAGCTGGTGGACGACAACCATGGAGAAGCGTCATTGACCTTGATGCTATGCCGATGATGATGGAGATCATATTCGTGCTTGAAGATGGAGATCGGAAGCACAAAGAAGAAAGGCCATATCATATCACATATTATGAATTGCATGTGATGTTAATCCTTTATGCATCTTGTATTGCTTAGTAGACGACGGTAGCATTATAAGATGATCCCTCATGCACATAAATTTCAAGTTCTAAAGTGTTCACCCTTAGTATGCACCGTTGCCAAAGCTTGCTGCTTCGAAGCACCACGTGATGATCGGGTGTCTTTGATTCCGCGGGTGAATACAACGTAAGCAAGCCAGATTTGCTTATGCGGAAGCTAAGGTTTGATCTTGACGAGCCTAGCATGTACAGACATGGCCTCAGGAACACGGATCGCCGAAAGGCAAAGCATGAATCATATAGTAGATATGATGAACATGATGATTGTTCGCCATTAAAACTATATCAGCTCTCGTGATGATCGGTGTTGATGTAGTGGATTTGGTTCGTGTGATCACTAAAACAATGTGAGGGATGTTGTTTTGAGTGGGAGTTCACCTAGTTTAATTTCATTAATTAATTTGAACTCAATTTGTCATAAACTTAGTCTAAACTATTGCAAATATGTTGTAGATCAATGGCAGCCCCTACCATCAATTTTAATGCGTTCCTAGAGAAAGAAAAGTTGAAAAACAATGGAAGCAACTTCGCGGATTGGTTCCGCAATTTGAGGATTGTCCTCACAGCTGGTAATTTGACCTATGTGCTGGATGCACCGCTAGGTGACCCACCTGCAGCTGATGCTACCGATGAAGTAAAGAATGTTTACCTTGCTCGGAAGAATCAGTACTCCATAGTTCAGTGTGCTATCTTGTATGGTTTAGAATCGGAGCTTCAGAAAAGGTTTGAAGAGTCAGATCCATATGATATTGTCGAGGATCTCAAATTAATCTTTGAGACTCATGCGGCAATTGAAAGTTATGAAGCTTCTGAAAAGTTCTTTAACTGCAAGATGGAAGAGGGTAGCTCCGTAAGTGAGCATGTGCTTAAGATGTCTGGGCACGCAAATAAACTTCAAAGTTTGGGTATAGTGATTCCTAATACTTTGGGAGTTTACCGCATCCTCCAATCACTACCACCAAGTTACAAGAACTTTGTGATGAACTACAACATGCAGAACATGAACAAAGAGTTGCCAGAACTATTTGCTATGTTAAAATCTGCAGAAGTGGAGATCAAGAAAGAGCACCAAGTGTTGATGGTCAATAAGACCACCAAATTCAAGAAAGGCAAGTCTAAGCAAAAGGGACACTTCAAGAAGGGTGGTAAGAAAGTTACCACGCCGACGAAGAAGACCAAGGCTGGACCTAAACCTGAAACTGAGTGCTTTTACTGCAAGGGAGAAGGTCACTGGAAGCGGAATTGCCCAAGGTACTTGGCGGATTTGAAGAACGGCAACATCAAGAAGAAAGGTATATCTGATATACATGTTATTGATGTGTATCTCACTAGTACTCGTAGTAGTGCCTGGGTATTTGATACTGGTTCGGTTGCTCATATTTGTAACTCGAAACAGGAGCTGCAGAATAAACGGAAGCTAGTGAAGAACGAGGTGACGATGCGCGTAGGAAACGGATCAAAGGTTGATGTGATCGCGGTCGGCACGCTACCTCTTCATCTACCATCGGGATTAGTTTTATACTTAAATAATTGTTATTTGGTGCCTGCATTAAGCATGAACATTATATCAGGATCTTGTTTATTGCGAGACAGTTACTTGTTTAAATCCGAGAATAATGGTTGTTCGATTTATATGAGTAATGTGTTTTATGCACATGCACCTTTGATAGATGGTCTATTCATATTGAATCTCGATAGTAGAAATACACATATTAATAACATTGAGGCTAAACGTTTGAAATCAAGCGATAATTTGACCTATATGTGGCACTGTCGTCTTGGTCACATTGGAGTGAAGCGTATGAAGAAACTCCATTCCGATGGACTTCTTGAATCACTTGATTTTGAATCACTTGAAAGATGCGAAGCATGTCTGATGGGTAAAATGACTAAGACTCCATTTTCTGGTATAATGGAGCGAGCTACGGACTTACTGGAAATCATACATACCGATGTGTGTGGTCCAATGAGTGTAGCATCGCGCAGTGGTTATCGTTATGTTCTTACCTTCACAGATGACTTGAGTAGATATGGGTATATCTATTTCATGAAACATAAGTCTGAAACTTTCGAGAAGTTTAAAGAGTTTCAAAGTGAGGTAGAGAATCAACGTAACAAGAAGATTAAATTTCTACGTTCTGATCGTGGAGGTGAATATCTAAGTTACGAGTTTGGCGAGCATTTAAAGAAGTGCGGAATACTTTCACAATTGACACCGCCGGGAACACCACAGCGTAATGGTGTGTCTGAACGTCGTAATCGAACCCTCTTAGATATGGTTCGTTCTATGATGTCACTTACAGATTTACCGCTAACATTTTGGGGTTATGCATTAGAAACAGCCGCATTCACTTTAAATAGGGCACCATCTAAATCCGTTGAAACGACACCGTATGAATTATGGTTTGGGAAGAAACCTAAATTGTCGTTCCTTAAAGTTTGGGGATGCGAAGCCTATGTAAAGAAGTTACAGCCGGACAAGCTTGAACCCAAAGCGGAAAAATGCGTCTTCATAGGATACCCGAAGGAAACTATTGGGTATACCTTCTATCATAGATCCGAAGGCAAAATCTTTGTTGCCAAGAATGGATCCTTTCTAGAGAAGGAATTTCTCTCGAAAGAAGTGACTGGAAGGAAAGTAGAACTCGACGAGGTTGTCGAACCTTCTCTCGAAATTGCGAGTAGCGCAGCACCGGAAGAAGTTCCTGTGGTGCCTGCACCAATAAGAGAGGAAGCTAATGATAGTGATCATGAAACTTCGGTTGAAGTTGCTACAGAGCCTCGGAGGTCAACGAGAACTCGTACCACTCCAGATTGGTATGATTCCGTTATGAATGTCATGTTGGTGGACAACACCGATAACCCCGAGACATATGAGGAAGCGATGATGAGCCCAGATTCCAATAAATGGCAAGAAGCCATGAAATCCGAGATTGGATCCATGTACGAAAACCAAGTATGGACTTTGGTGGACTTACCGGATGGCCGGAAGGCTGTCGAGAACAAATGGATTTTCAAGAAGAAAACAGATGCTGATGGTAATGTTACTGTCTATAAAGCTCGACTTGTCGCAAAAGGGTTTCGACAAATTCAAGGAGTTGACTACGATGAGACTTTCTCACCGGTAGCGAAGCTAAAGTCTGTGAGGATTATGTTAGCAATCGCTGCATATTATGATTATGAGATATGGCAGATGGATGTCAAAACAGCATTCCTCAATGGAGACATTGATGAAGAGTTGTATATGATACAACCCAAAGGTTTTGTCGATCCTAAAGATGCTAACAAGGTATGCAAGCTTCAACGGTCCATCTATGGATTGAAGCAAGCATCCCGAAGTTGGAATCAACGTTTTGATAAGGTAATCAAAAGTTTTGGTTTTGTACAAACTTATGGAGAAGCTTGTATTTACAAGAAAGTGAGTGGGAGCTCTGTAGCATTCTTAATACTGTATGTGGATGACATATTGTTGATTGGGAATGATGTAGACCTTCTTAATAGTGTCAAAGAATATTTGAATAATAGTTTTTCAATGAAAGATCTTGGCGAAGTAGCTTACATATTAGGCATAAAGATTTATAGAGATAGATCGAAACGCCAAATATCATTGTCACAGAGTACATATTTGGACAAAGTTCTAAAGAGGTTTGGAATGGAAGATAGCAAGAAAGGGTTCTTGCCCATGTTGCCCAATACGACCTTGAGTAAAACTCAAAGTCCGACATCGGCAGAAGATAGAGAAAGGATGAGTAAGACTCCCTATGCCTCAGCCATAGGATCTCTAATGTATGCCATGCTATGTACTAGACCCGACATCGCATATGCTGTTAGTTTAACTAGCAGATATCAAAGTGATCCAGGAGTGGATCATTGGACAGCGGTCAAAAACATCCTTAAGTACTTGAGAAGAACTAAGGATATGGTTCTTTCTTATGGAGGTGATGAACAGCTCGTTGTTAATGGTTACACCGATGCTAGTTGGAACACCGATCCGGATGATTCTAAATCACAATCTGGATACGTATTTATTTTGAATGGTGCAGCAGTTAGCTGGAGGAGTGCAAAGCAAAGCGTTGTGGCGAGATCTTCAACTGAATCGGAATACATGGCTGCTTCGGAGGCTTCACAAGAAGCGATATGGATGAAAGAGTTCATTGCAGAGCTGGGTGTGGTTCCAAGTGCGCTGGACCCAATGTCTATCTACTGTGATAACATGGGCGCCATAGCCAATGCGCAAGAACCAAGGTCACACAAGAAGCTGAAGCATATCAAGCTGCGTTTTCACGCTATTCGAGAACATATCCAGGATGGGGATATAAAGATTTGCAAAGTACACACAGATCTGAATGTGGCGGATCCGTTGACTAAACCTCTCCCGAGGGCAAAACATGACCAACACCAAACTGCCATGGGTGTTCGGTATATTACCATGTAATCTAGATTAGATGACTCTAGTGCAAGTGGGAGACTGTTGGAGATATGCCCTAGAGGTAATAATAAATGTAGTTATTATTATATATCTTTGTGTTTATGATAAATGTTTACATTCATGCTATAATAGTATTAACAAGGAAACCATTAATACTTGTGTGATTTGTAAACTTAATTTGAAGTCCCTAGTATAGCCTCTATACTTCACTAGCTTGTTGGTTGATGGATGATGTGGTTTCTTTATCATGAACATTGAGATGTTATCAACAACAAGATCATATCGTTAGGAGAATGATATGGTGGACATACTCCTATAGACAAGCGTAGCATAAAGATCAAGTCATTTCAATAGTTCAATTGCTATATGCTTTCTGATACATAGTAACCTAATTCCTTCGACCATGAGATCATGCATATCACCTTTGCTGGATGGATGCTTTGATGTCATCAAACACCACACCGTAACAGGGTGGCTATAAAGGTGGCATTGAGTGTTCGGAAAGTATTGGTTGAAACACATGGATCAAGAGTGGGATTTGTCCATCCACATGACGGATAGATATTCTCTGGGCCCTCTCGGTGAAATGACATCCAATTAGCTTGCAAGCATGTGACTTGGTCACAAGGGATCACATATCACGGGAACGAGAAAAGAGTACTTATCAGTAACGAGGATGAACTAGGTATGCAGAGATACCGACGATCATAACCTCGGATAAGTAACATATCGTGAGACAAAGGGAAATTGGTATCGTATGTAAGTGGTTCATTCGATCGCAAAGTAATCGTAGAAATATGTGGGAGCCATATGAATTTCCAGATTCCTCTATTGGTTATTGTTCGGAGAAGTGTCTCGATCATGTCCGCATAATTCACGAACCGTAGGGAGACACACTTAAGGATTCGACGTTGTTTGAGTAGTTATGGTATTATGAGAAAGAGACCGAATGTTGTTCGGAGTCTCGGATGGGATCCGGGATATCACGAGGTGATCCGGAGTGGTCCGGAGAATAAGATTCATATAAGGAAAGTCCCGTTTCGGAGTTGGGGAATGGTTCCGGTGTTTTCATCGGGAACATTCTAGAAGGTCCCGGAATGTCCGGCACTCCGGAGGGGGAAGGGTACATGAGTGTGTCATTACATATTGGAATGATTGCATCATGTACTAAGTATTCTTGCTGTCCCAAATAAAGGATTTATTTAAATCCTAAATTGAAAAGTCAAACGGCTAGTTTGAAAGTCAAACGGCAGTTTTGGGAAGTGGGAAAAGAGGAGGAGAGGTGGAGGCCGAGTTGGAGGAGGGTTCCTCCCCTTGGCCGGCGCACCTCCCTAGGCCGAGTTGGGGAGGAACTCCTCCCCTTGGCCGGCCAGCCCTCCCACCTATATAAGGAGGGGCAGGGCTCCCCTCCTACACACACAAGTTTCCTATCCTCTAAACTAAACCCTAGATCTAGACCCCGGTTTAGAGCTATTCGGTTTAGAGCCTTCTAATTGGTTTAGAGCCTTCTAATTGGTGTGTCTAATTACTAGACCACTAATAGCCTCTCTCATAAGCTCCACCATACTCGCACCGGCTTAAGGCGAAGCCCTGCGGGATTTCCCCTCTACCTCCGGTACCACGCCGTTGTGCTGCCGGAATCGCGAGGAGAGTGCTACAACCTCCGCTGCCTGCTGGAACAAGGGAGAGGAAGGTCTTCGTCGAGTACCGAACGTGTGACCGACTGCGGGAGCGCTGCGGGAACGCGGCGCCGGAAGGATCGTCTACGCGATCTTGAGATCGGAAAGAGTACGACTACATCACCCACGAGAATCTGCTCTCGTTAAACACTTTGGAATCTTCGAGGGTGAGTTATTCCATCGACTCGTTGCTGCAATCTAATAGATAGATCTTGGCTTGTTTGTTTGTATGCGATAGAAAATTTTTGTTTTCCATGCTACGAACCCCTACAGGCATGTCCATGCGAAAATGGGCCTTGGGCCAAGTTGTATATTTTGTTTGGCTACCTAATTTTTCAATGGCTGCATGAGGTGGGCAATAATCTCCAGTTTGTTTAGTAGGTTACACACAACTCTTTTTGGCTAAGCTGATGTAAAGCATTTGTGTTTGTTGTCGACTTGAGGATGCATATGATTCTGATGATCCAAAGATCGTGATCTTACCATGTCATTGCATATTATATCCAATCATTGAGAGGAATAAAAAATAGGATCCTGAAGATCACCACAAGCTATTGGAAATAAGGTTCCTAACCATGGACATGATTGTCACTTGATAACGGGATCACGTTATTAGGAGAAGAATGATGTGATGGACGGACCCAAATAATAAGCATAGCTCCTAATCGCGTCGTCTAGTTTAATTGCTATCGCTTTCTGAATATGTCAAGTATAGTTTCCTTAGACCATAAGATCATGTTACTCCCGAGCATTGGAGGAATACCTTGTAGACATCAAACGTCACTTTGTAACTAAGTGATTATAAAGGTAGCCTTCGGGTATCTCGGATGGTATCTGTTGGGTTGTGTGAGTCAAGATTGGGATTTGTTCCTTCATGTGACACAGTGTAAAATATCCCTGGGCCCTCTCGATAGTATAGCATCCAATAGCTCAGTGGCTAATGTGATTGGTCATAGGGATCCTACACCACAATATGAGTAAAGAGATATTGAATTAGGTATAGTGATACCGACAATCCAATCTTGGGAAAGTAATATATCACAATACAAAATGAATCGTACCGGATTAGGTAATGATATTGAATTAGGTATAGTGATACCGACAATCCAATCTTGGGAAAGTAATATATCACAATACAAAAGGAATCGTACCGGATTGATTGAATCTTTGACATTGTGGTTCAACCGAAAAGAACTTCGTTGAATGTGTAGGAACCACTATGGGAATCCTGGTCTCGCCAATTTTTATTGATCGGATAGGTGCCTCAATCATGTCTGCATGTTCCCGAACCCATCGGGTCACACACTTAGCACTTCGGTACCGCTGGTCTTTGTTGATAATATGTATGGGGTAATAAATTGTTGTTTTGGAGTCTCTGGTGAGATCCTTGATATCACAAGGAGCTCTAGAATGGTCCAAAGATTAAGATTCATGTATGGGAAAGTATTTTTTAAGGATCTAGAAAAGTTCGGGATTTTCTAGTATTGTACCAAAAGCTTCTAGAAGGGTTTCGGAGGAGCACCAGTGGGCCCCACCTACCCGGAGGGGCCATATGAGCCCAAGAGGGGAACTGGCTCTAGATGGGCTAGGGAGCCACTACCCCAATCGTCCCATGAGGGTAGGGGAAAGGGGAAGGGGAAACCCTAACATGAGGGAGTTTCCCCTTGCTCACCACCTCCCCATTCTTGGAGGAGGGTAAAGGGGCAGTCGCTCCACCACCTATATAAGGAGGGGAAGGTGCAGGGGTCGGTGCACTCCTTCCTCCCTGGTGTTGCCTCCCTTCTCCCTCTCTCCAATACATGCTCATGTTCTTATATTCCGGCTTAGGCAAAGCCCTGTAGATTTCTTCTTCCACCATAATAGTGCTACTATTGTGATGTTGTATTCTCGCGGAGATCTTCTGTCTCCCTTGTGGGATAAATAAAGAGGATAAGTCACCACATCGGAATGTGTGGATACCGCGGAGGTATCATCCTTTCCGTACAGGATCTAGAAGGTCAAGATCTACATAGGTTTGAACTGACGCAAGCGAACGACTACATCATCCACGATGTCTAGATCGTTAACCACTTGTGTTGTTTGAGGGTAAGTAGATTATATGTATTCTACTTGTTACTTTCATATAGTAGAGGGTGTCATCCCACAACCGCATCAACAAGTTTACTATCACAATAGGGATTAGTATATACCACCTTGATGGCCCAAAATATATCAAGCTCGTTGGGAACCCCAAGGGGAAGTTATGATGAGCATAGCAGCAAGTTTTCCCTCAGTTATGAAACCAAGGTTTATCGAACCAGTAGGAGCAAGGAAACACCTCCAAGGTGTTGCTAGGTGGACTCTGGCAGGGCGCACTACCAGCGCCAGCAGCAACGTGGAAACCTGCACAACACAACCACAGAACTTTGCCCCCAACTTACAGTGAGGTTGCCAATCTCATCGGTTTTGCTGAAAACAAAGGATTAAACGTATTGTGTGGAAGAAAGTAATATTTTGCAGAAAGTAAACAGAAAATAGTAAACAGTTGTAGATTGGTGGTAAAAGAAAGGACCGGGGTCCATAGTTCACTGGTGGTGGCTCTCCTTAAGATAGATGACATGTTGGGTGAACAAATTACAGCGGGGCAATTGACAAACATCGAGATAGCAATATGCATATAGTAAACATCTTGACTCCTTTGAGATTTGATTGGGCATTACAACATTATACATAGACTATAATCCAACTGCATCTATGACTAATAATCCACCTTCAGGTTATCATCCGAACCCCCTCCAGTATTAAGTTGTAAGCAACAGATAATTGCATTACGCATTGCATGTAAAGTAAACAATACGATTGTTCTATGAACAAAGGATTGTTGTTTTCTCCCTAGTAGCAACAACACATCTAGTACCTTAGAGATTTCTGTCACTTCCCTAGATTACTAGAGGCATGAACCCACTATCGAGCATAAATACTAACTCTTGGAGTTGCTAGCATCTACTTGACCAAGATAGATACTAACAACAAAAATCATGCAAGATCACAAATAACAAAGACATGATAGAATCAATAATCAATCTGAAATAGCATCTCAATATCCATCGGATCCCCGCAAACAAAATATGTAGAATTACAAATAGATGATCTTGATCATGAACAGAGCTCACAAGATCTAAACATGATAGCACAAAGGAGAAGAACCAGCCATCTAGCTACTACATGGACCCGTGGTCCAAGGATTAACTACTCACGCATCACGCCGGAGGCTTGCATGGTGATGAAGAAGGCCTCCAGGGTGAATTCTCCCCTCCGGCAGGGTGTCGGGAAGAGCTTCAGATCCCTCTTGATCTAGGATGGAGATGACGGCGGCTACAAACTCTTTCGTGGAATTTTGATTGGGTACTTAGGGTTTTTGTATCGGAGGCATCTTATAGGCGAAAGGGGAGGCCGAGGGGGTGCCCGAGGCGGCCAGACCACCCCCTGGCGCAGGCCAGGCTTGGCCTCGTGGCCAGGTTGTGTGGCGGCCCCCTGGCCCCTCTCCGTCTCGTATTCTGGCTCTATGTCCCCCTCGGTGAAAAACTGACTTTGGCTTTTGTCCTGTCCAATTCCGAGAATATTCATTTTCTGACTTTCCTGGAACCAAAAACAGTAGAAAACAGGCAGCTGGCACAGTGGCTCTTGTTAATAGGTTAGTCCAAGAAAGTGTATAGAAAGTACTCCAAAGTATGGACAAAACATAAGAAAGTAGATAAAACCAAGCATGGAACATCAAAAATTATAGATACGTTTGCAACGTATCAACATCCTCAAGCTTAAATCCTTCTCGTCCTCGAGTAGGTAAGTGATAAAAAGAAAGAATATTTTTTTACGTGACATGCACCATCATAAACTTGATCAAAGTATTTGTAAAACATTGATAGCTGGGATCATAGTACTTCAACATAGCATGAAAGATAAAGTTCTAACAATAAGACATAGCAACCATGTTGCAACATGAAAAGGCACAAAAAAAGATTCATGAATAATAATACTTTGCAAGACGTTTGTTTGTTTCACATAAAGAAAACATAGCATAGTGGCATTCAGCTTGTCCCTCATAGAGTAGCAAACATAAATGCATAGGACACCTTCAAAGTTCATAAGAGTGACTAGATACAAATAGTTTAAGAACAAGCAATATCAAAATTATGCATCAATCAACAAGTCTTGGGACAATGCACATAGAACTAAGAATGGCCACTACGCTCTCAAAGTAGGTGCATAAAGATAGAAGGTGGAGACTCAACATAAAAGTAAAAGAAAGGCCTTCATAGAAGGAAGTAGGGATTCAAGTTTCATAAAAGAGCTTCCAAAAAGTATGGTACTTCTTTCAGCTCTCATTGCCCCTATCATAAGCATCTTTAGGTGATTAAGGTTAAAGTGACACAACTAACAGGATATGCGTGACAAGTTATAAGCTGAAATCTCATACCCCTTACTTACAAAGACCGAACCTCATGCTACTCAACTTTAGTCACAAGTAAGCTCTTGTCATTGTAAGTACATATGTATCATAGAGAACCGCCAACGGGGTACCCCTTGCACATGATACAGGAGCTATCCCATAATCAAAATGACAAGGCAAGCAGACAATGAGCATCTCTGCGATCTTTTTATTTGCTATTTGCATAGGTTTTTATTGAGGATGCTTCATAGAGTGCTCATTATGGTTATGCTACAAGTTTCCACCATGATTAGGCATGGCTTAGGCTAGCGGCCTAGGTGTTTCTCTAACACACATACAAAATCCATGATCTTACAAGTTCCCCTTTTATTTCACACCGCCGGGATTCATAAGCAAAAGAACATGATATCAACTAGGTACAATGTACAAGTGCAATGTTGAAAGCGTTCCCCATGATACATGGTTCTGCTAACTTCAAATTATAAAGCGCAAGCATATACGCAACAAAGATGGATGCAATGGTTCAAGTTTATTAAGTGCAAGGAAGTAAAGTGTGCCATCAAGTTCGTGAGAGCTTTAATCACTAATTTTCACATAACAAGTTTAATTCGGAAGGTAGATAAAAACATGAATATACTTGGAATAGCAAATGCTAATAGGTAGGTATGGTGGGCTCTTTGGAATAACTTGGTTTTAGAAGTTGGATGCATGAGTGGAACTCATACTTGGTTATGGAGGCTAGCAAAAGACTGGGAGCGACCAACTAAGAGAGCAATAATGGCCATAATCATGCAGAGCGACAAAACATCATTAATCAAAGCATAAAGTGATATTACAAGTCAAAAACTAAAGGATCATAAAGGCTATAGTGACTTGGGATAGTCATAACATGGTGTGAGCATGCACCAAGTCAACCCAAATAAAGCATCAAAGGAGAATACCACAATTCTATGCTTTAATATGCTAAAACAACGCATGATTCTTCCAAGGCACATTAAGCAATCTCAATTGTTTATAACATGCCATGCTACAACAAATATCACTAAGCATAAAGCCAAAACAATATCAAGCATGGCATGAGAAAGCATGGGCCACAGTCAAAAACAAGCTCCTTCACCACTTAAGCATGAACTTTCCTACTCTTTTCCAATCCAAACCAAACTATTTGAAAACTAATGTATGAAAGAGGGGGTCCAACAAATTTATTCAGCAAACTAAGAAAACCAAGCAAACGAAAACCAAAACGAAAAAGAAGACGCTCCAAGAACAACACAACTGTGCATGAAACAATAAAAATGAAGTGTTTGGAAGAAACCTGGGATTTTTATTGATGAAGAAGGGGATGCCTTGGGCATCCCCAAGCTTCGACGCTTGTACCTCTTGAATATTTCTTGGGGTTGCACGGGGTGGCATCCCCAAGCTTGAGATTTAGTCCATTCTTCATCTCATTACATCATTCTCTCCATACACCTGAAATTTTTCCTTCATACAAAACTTCACACAATCTTTATTAGAAACATTAGTGCACTCAAGATAATAAGTCTTTAGGTTCAGTTTTAACATAAATAAAACTTCCATTAAAACACAAGCTACTGTAGAACTTCCCTCAAAAAGCTCAATTCTCCAAAAGAACTCAAAAAGGAACCAGCAAGAAGCAAATGCAAATAATGGCAGAAATCTGTCAAAACAGACCAGCAGGTAAAAACCAATTTTTTCGAAGACCTTCTGTTACTCAAATCAAAAAGTGTTGAACTAACGAAAGTTAGATAACAACCTAGGGCAGAAGAACAAAAATTCATTCCTCAAAACGACATACAGATATTATACAAGAATTTTTACGGTGAAGCACAGAAATCTGTTTCGGGATAGCAACTTTCCCAATCATTACTTTTCTCTCATTAGAGATTACTCTTGGCACAAAAAGCAAATAAAAAGGATAAGGAGCAGTTATTACAGAAGTAATAACCTCCAAGACTCATCTAAAACTTTTGGGTTATATCCCAATAAGTACTTTTCTTTAACGCCTTTAAGTTAGGCATAAGAAGCAAGAAAAGCATCAAGTGTTCACAAATGAAGAAGCATTAAAACCAAATTTCTTGCCCTTACCTCTCTTACTTTTATTCTTAACCTTGGGGAACATATGATTGTTTGGTGGATAAGCAAAGTGCATGGTACCCTTTTCCACTTCTATTATTGCTCCAAGGAGTTTCAATAGGGATCTTCCAAGTGTGATTTGTCCTTTTCCTACACATTCTATAACAAGATAATCAGTAGAAACCATTTTCCCTAGGATCTTTGTGAACACTCCTTCAGCTATTCCAATTGGTGATATTGTGGCATTATTAGCAAGAAATATTTCTTCTCCTCCCTCAGAAAGTCCCCAAAGATTCAAAGATTCATAGATATCTTTAGGCATAAGACAGAATTCAGACATGATATCACAGCGAGCATGAAAAGTTTCATTATTTATAGCAATCTTTACTGTGGGAAGCCATTTTGAGGGATCAGAATTTATTGGAACATAGTCATGATGCTCTCTAAGTGTATTATAGCAATCTAACTAGCAGTGCTGGTCTCAAGAGTATTCAATCTAGCAAATATGTTTATGAAGGAAGAATCAGATTTGCTACGCAAGTTGTAAGTAAAGATCAACTTCTTTATGGCATTAACAGCATCATCCTCATTGCATTGGAGGAAATCTCCTCCCACTACAGCATCCAAATCATATCTATAGCAAAGAGCAATTCCAAGGTAAAAACTACTAAGGAACAAGCTTTGAGTCATTTTAGGTTCAGTTTTTTCATGTAGATCAGAGATTCTAGACCAAGCTTCTTTGAAACTCTCTTCAATTCCTTGTTTAAAAGTGAAAATCATTTCCTCAGGTGACATAGTGATTGGAGCAATGCTAGACATAATGGCGACTTTAAGATAGGAACTAATTTTTTGTGTGTTTTTTAATAAGGAAAGCAAAGAAGAACAACTAACTTTTTTGTGTTTTTGAAAAGGAAACAAGCAAACCAAGAAGAAATAAACTAAGCAAAACAAATAAAACAAAGTAAAGAGATTGGTTACGAGAGACTCCCCTTGTGAAGATGTCCTTGACTCCCCGGCAACGGCGCCAGAAAAAATCCTTGATGGACCAAAATATATCAAGCTCGTTGGGAACCCCAAGAGGAAGATATGATGAGCACAGCAGCAAGTTTTCCCTCAGTTATGAAACCAAGGTTTATCGAACCAGTAGGAGCAAGGAAACACCTCCAAGGTGTTGCTAGCTGGACTTTGGCAGGGCACACTACCGGCGCCAGCAGCAACGTGGAAACCTACACAACACAATCACAGAACTTTGCCCCAACTTACAGTGAGGTTGTCAGTCTCACCGGTTTTGCTAAAAACAAAGGATTAAACGTATTGTGTGGAAGAAAGTAATAGTTTGCAGAAAGTAAACAGAAAACAGTAAACAATTGTAGATTGATGGTAAAAGAAAGGA
This sequence comes from Avena sativa, assembly GCA_916181665.1. Classification (NCBI taxonomy): domain Eukaryota; kingdom Viridiplantae; phylum Streptophyta; class Magnoliopsida; order Poales; family Poaceae; genus Avena; species Avena sativa. Next base: position 74,859,102 of record OV702292.1, on the reverse strand, counting down.
CCAGGGTCCATAGTTCACTGGTGGTGGCTCTCCTTAAGATAGATGACATGTTGGGTGAACAAATTACAGCGGGCAATTGACAAAAATCGAGAAAGCAATATGCATATACTAAACATCTTGACTCCTTTGAGATTTGATTGGGCATTACAAAATTATACATAGACTGTAATCCAACTGCATCTATGACTAATAATCCACCTTCAGGTTATCATCCGAACCCCCTCCAGTATTAAGTTGCAAGCAACAGATAATTGTATTACGCATTGCATGTAAAGTAAACAATACAACTGTTCTATGAACAAAGGGTTGTTGTTTTCTCCCTAGTAGCAATAGCACATCTACTACCTTAGAGATTTCTGTCACTTCCCTAGAGGCATGAACCCACTATCGAGCATAAATACTAACTCTTGGAGTTGCTAGCATCTACTTGGCCAAGATAGCTACTAACAACGGAAAGAATGCAAGATCACAAATAACAAAGACATGATAGAATCAATAATAAATCTGAAATAGCATCTCAATATCCATCAGATCCCCGCAAACACAACATATAGAATTACAAATAGATGATCTTGATCATGAACGGAGCTCACAAGATCTAAACATGATAGCACAAAGGAGAATAACCAGCCATCTAGCTACTACATGGACCCGTAGTCCAAGGATGAACTAATCACGCATCACGCCAGAGGCTTGCATGGTGATGAAGAAGGCCTCCAGGGTGAATTCTCCCCTCCAGCAGGGTGCCGGGAAGAGCTTCAGATCCCTCCCGATCTAGGGATGGAGATGACGGCGGCTACAAACTCTTTCGTCGAATTTTGATCGGGTACTTAGGGTTTCTGTATTGGAGGCATCTTATAGGGGAAAGAGGAGGTCGAGGGGGTGCCCTAGGCGGCCAGACCACCCCCTGGCACGGGCTAGGCTTGGTCGTGCGGCCAGGTGGTGTGGCGGCCCCTGGCCCCTCTCCGTCTCGTATTCTAGCTCTGTGTCCCCCTCGGTGAAAACTGACTTTGGCTTTTATCCCGTCCAATTCCGAGAATATTCATTTTTTGACTTTCTTGGAACCAAAAACAGTAGAAAACAGGCATCTGGCACTGTGGCTCTTGTTAATAGGTTAGTCCAAGAAAGTGTATAGAAAGTACTCCAGAGTGTGGACAAAACATAAGAAAGTAGATAAAACCAAGCATGGAACATCAAAAATTATGGATACGTTTGCAACGTATCACACCTCATTATTACAGTCAATAAGAAATTTGCAAGACCTAGCTACCATGAAAATATACATCATCATCTTCATCACCGGCATGCATCCCTACCCCCCTCCCTCATGAACCCAACCTCTACAGCTTGTCGTAGTACTTTTCCAGGTAGGTCCTAAGCCACGACACCCTTTGTGTCTCAATCATGCTCACGAAGCTTGTACATTGGGCAGTGTTATCAACAAGGTGGCTGAGATTCGCATGAGGGACTCCTCGGTGAATCCAACCATGTCAATGATGGCCCTATAGAGGTCATGGTGCATGTAGTTGGCTTGTTATCCTAGATGTCTTGGGCAACGTCCTTGACAGTGGATGTCATTCTGGTGAAGCCTATGAGCTTGTCATCGAGAAGGTCATCCCGCTTCCTCTTTCCTACAGAAGTTGGCCAATCAAGAATGTCAACGGCTGGCTTGTTAGATCCATCGAGGATCACCGTGTCCGACTCTTGGGTGCCCTGATCATTAGGTCCAGGTGTTTGCGAAGGTGTCCTGGGTGCATGCCTTGAGCCCATGGCATACTTGTCAGTGGCTAGGCCAAACGAGAAGATGGTCTACATCTCAGATTAGTTGGGGATGGGCATGTTCAAGAACTCGGTTCCCTTGGGATGATCCTACGATTGCAAGGGAGTGCTAGTTATGCATGATCATGAATGTTCATGGTTTGCAAGAAATGTGCAAGTCAGTGTGCTAACCGTGACATGCCCAAGATAGTGATAAACTCTCTAGGATGATAGTTTTGGTGTCTTCACACCATTGAGCACTGCTCAGACCCTTAGCCTGCTAATGGTGAGTGCAGTGACCCAGCATACCACTGCATGATGTAGTACACTATAGTCATTGACATAACACCAATGAAACATCGTTCACTAGTATTACATCCCTCAGAGTGGTACAACAGAAACACAGCAGGTCCAAGACATGACTATAGATTACAACTCAACTCTTTACAAAAGATCCAGAGAACATTCTAGGCTAAAGAGGAGAAAGAAACTTCTTACAAAGAAGAACCAGAAATAATAACTCAGAACTAACTGAAGACTAAGACTAGCATCCAAACTAATTGGCTTACAAATGCTGCTATTGCATTGCTCTACAGAAGTAGGTTTTATGGCTAGAGTATCTACTCCTATCTAATCAGGAACTTCGCCTTCACTTCAGTTGATGTATAGGTTGACTTCGTTGACTTTATTGAAGCATTTGAGCTATCGATGATGGTTTCTTGAGCAGAAATTGATGTTGACATCGTCTTCAACGGCTTAGAACCTAGCAAGGGTTAAGAAGATACGGTTGAGTATGAGCGTACTCAGCAAGTTCACTAAAAAGGAGTGTATGATGCACTATCTCTATAGCCACAGACCAAAGGTCATAGGCAATGTAGGTTTTCATAAACATTTCTTCAAAGGTTGCTTTTATTCTGAAAATTATGTTTGACAGCCTTCACAGGTTGACTAGAACTTTTATGGAGTTCCTTTCCTGCCGCGTTCGTAGCTCCTTCCCAGAACAGGGAGTAACATGTCACAGTTCTTACACTCTGTAGAGGTGTGTTTCTTTTCCCATGAGAGACCAAATCCTTGTTGCAAAACCGGGCGAATCTTTCCCGTCCACAATTCCTTGATGTGGGGCCCAGTAGATGATCCAAGCCAATCACTACCCCTCTCCACGACCCCGCATGAAGACACGATCCTCCAGGACATGCCCCACCTCTGTCAAGCCCCTTATAGGACCGGTTATAACTCTGGTAGGCACTTGAAGACTCTATGAGATGGTTATGCCCTAGCAAGCTCCCTTAAAGGACCAGCTAAACCACTGACAGCCTCTCAAGATAATCTAGACACCAAAATCACGGTAAACTAAGGGGTTCCACCCATGTGCTAGGTTTCTCCATGAGAAATCCTCAGCCTCATGATCAGGTCATCCGTCCATGCGAACAGAAGAAGATCCAGTTGACTTCTCTGTCCCATTCCAGATCTCATGGTTAACACATAATATACGGTGCTAGAATCACTAGCGACATTGGTTGTTAAGTCCTAGATGATACATTCATGTACAATGGTGTTTCTATTGCTAGTTATAATAGATTAGCTGTTCACCCTGGATCAGTAACTGATACTTCAAGTTAATTATGAAAATAGTGTTTTCGACCTTTCTGAAATGCAGGTGATGACAACAGTTGAGTTACAAGCATAGAAAATAATCAAAGGACATGAGCAAGTGTGATCTTGGCCTTTTGTGATTGCAAGATTATGCACTCACGGTCTTCGAGACAATAGAAGATCCAAATTCTATAAATAGCATCATTGGTCCGGTAAGGACGAATGTTTAAAGAAGCAAGATGTAATGATGCATAAGTAATGTAATGCAATTTGATAAACGTGCATCCCCGGAATAATCTTATCTAATCTAGGGTTCGGAAACTGGGGATGGTTTCTTTAGAATGTGTTTCACTTTTATACCAGCTTTACACTTGTGCTTCTTGTTAAGGCTTGTGAGAGTGTGTGAAACAATATGCAAGTACAACAAGTAGCACTTAATACTAAAGCTCTCAAGTATGGAATGGCACATATAAACTGCGTGAGTAGGATTGTCAATTCATTAGAGTATTCACAGAAATACTTAAGGATTACTTTTAATATTTTTTTAAAGAATAACTTTTGAGGAAAAGATTACTTTATAAAGGAAAAGCATTTAAACTTAAAGCTAACACGTTATGGTTTTCTTAAGGTTATGCTTCATAAGTACAAAATAGGCATTACTTTAATTACGTAAGAACTTGGTTTAAATTTAAGTAGTTTTCTAGAATAATAGAGGAATTAGTAAATATGAGCTTGATGATTTTTATAAGTGATTAGAATCCTTTTGATAAACAATATACTATTGTTGTTGATTTTATAATTGATAAAATCTTTTTAAGGTACATACTATAATTATTTTGAATGGTAGTTGTAGAAACTATACTTTAAAATGGTTGGTTCAATTTTTACTTCATATAAACATCAATTGAACTTTTTTCTACAATTTTAGACTTCAAACAAATAATGCCAAAGGCAAGGTAAAGATTTATATATTTTTAATCCATTAAAACATTAGAAAATAGTTTTAATCAAGACTTATTGCATTTTTACTTTTATTTGACTTCAACTATGCAAGAGGATATTTTAATGTGTAGTTTTTATTTTTGTGATCCTTTTGGTATATTATATGTATTTTTGTGATTCTTAAATAATAAAATATGATTTTTATAACTTTTATAATTTTATAAAGACTTAATAAATAATAACATTTAGTAAAGTGACACAAAAATGTACAAAATAATTTTATAAATGTTTACTTTGTTTTTCTAAGAATTTTGATATATTATACTTATTTTTATGAATTTTAAATAATGAAATATATTTATTTAAGATTTATCCCTAATAGGTTATTTACTAATAATAATTATTATCTTATTTAAGTTGGAAAATAAAATATGATATAGGTTTATATTGTGGAGTTTATTGTTTCTGAACATTTTGAGATATTATATGGATTTTTCCGAATTATAATACAAAAGATATTGATTTAACAAGATTTAATCACTTTCTAAAATTTCTAGAAAATATTGATATTGGAATTTATATTTTTTTATCATTTTTCTAACAGAGAATACTTTTTACACCAAGGATATACCTACCCTAAGTCACTAACTCATGGGCCAGTGTCCATGTTGGATGCCAGGCAAGCAAGACTAGTCAAAATCGCTGACTGGGCTAGGGTGACATCAGCATGACATCATGCTTAAGTCATCCGAAGATGATCATCTCAGATCGATGATCGATCTGACAATTTGGTGCACGCGCGCGGCTGTGGTTGGGATCATTAGAAAGATAAGGACATGATGGACCTAGTAGTGGTGGCGCCGCCCACTTCTGCTCATCGGAGCTACTCTGGCGACCAACAATTACGATGGCCGACGGTGGTGCACGGCAGGACGATGATACGCAGCAAGAGAAATGGATTAGAGGGTACTGGAAGATTCAGGATCTCACCCTGGTGACGATGGAGAAGTCGAGGAGGCGTGGGGTGGTCAGACGATGACAAATCGATGGCGATGGCCACGACGGCTGACGGAAGGTAAAGCTCGATTCCGCACGACTCTCGGCATGCCAGCTCTCGTGCTTGGTCCGAGGCAAACGAGGACTCGACGACGCTTCCAGTGGTGGATTCGGCGAGGCATGGGGCGAGATGGATAGAGTTAATCAAGGATTATGACATTGACATTCACTATCACCCCGGTAAAGCCAATGTGGTAGCGGATGCTCTTAGCAGATTGCCGTGTAGATTGAACACCGTGATTAAAGAAGCCCAGCCAAGTTTGCATGAAGAGTTGGAGTAGTTTAGAACGGAGCTAGTTAGCGAAGGATTTTTAGCTAGCATAGAACTTCAACCCACTTTGATCAGTCAGATCAAGGAGGCGCAGAAAGGAAATGCAAGTATCGATAGAATCAAGCGTCGTATCGGTACAGGGAAGGTACCCGGATTAGCAGATTCCAAGTTCAAACAAGTCATCATGCAAGAAGCTCATGATACTCTTTATTCTATCCATCCTGGAGGAACGAAGATGTATCAGGATTTGAAGGAGCAATTTTGGTGGCACAAGATGAAGAGAGAAATCGGAAGCTACATAGCCAAGTGTGATATCTGTCAGAGAGTTAAAGCGGAACATCAGTGACCCACAGGACTTTTGCAACCATTGCAGATTCCGGAATGGAAATGGGATTCTGTCAGAATGGATTTCATCACCAGTTTGCCTACCTCTAGTAGGGGAAATGACTCTATTTGGTTCATAGTGGATAGACTATCTAAGGTAGCCCATTTTATACCTGTCAAGACAACCTACCAGAGTTCGAAGCTAGCAGAGCTGTACATTGCTAGAATCGTCAGTTTGCATGGAACCCCTAAGACCATAGTATCGGATCGAGGAACCCAGTTTACCTCAAGATTTTGGCAGAAAGTCCAAGAAGGATTAGGAACTAAGCTGAACTTCAGCATAGCTTACCACCCGCAAACCGATGGACAAACTAAAAGAGTAAACCAAATCTTAGAAGATATGTTGAGAGCTTGTGTGCTAGAATATGGATCAAAATGGGAGATTGTCTGCCTTTTGCAGAATTCTCATACAACAATAGTTATCAAGCCAGTTTGCAAATGGCCCCCTTTGAATTTCTGTATGGAAGGAAGTGCCATACCCCCTTAAATTAGTCGCAAGTAGGAGAGAGTCAGATTTTCGGACCCGACATCCTACGAGAAGCCGAAGAGAAGGTTCACAAAGTCCGTGAACACCTGAAGACCGCCCAATCCAGACAGAAGAGTTATGCTGACAAAAGACATCGAGACCTGACCTTTAATGTCGGAGATTTTGTATATCTCAAAGTATCACCCTTGAAAGGAATGCAGCATTTTCAACTGAAAGGGAAGTTATCTCCCAGATATATTAGACCCTTCAAGATTTTGAATCGATGAGGAGAAGTATCATATCAACTGGAACTGCCGGAGGAGATGTCATCCATACATGATGCGTGCCATATCTCGTTACTTCGCAAATGCCTAGAAGTTCCGGAGAAGACCGAAGTGTTCAAGAACATCGATCACCGAGCCATAGATATCAACAAGGATCTAACTTACCGTGAAGTACCCATTCGTATTTTGGAAGAAGCTTTCAGAACCACCAGGACCAGGAGTATCAAGTTTCTCAAGATCTAGTGGACCAACCATACTGAAGAAGAAGCTACTTGGGAGCGAGAAGATTACATTAAAACTGAGTTTCCAAATCTCTTTAGTTCCTAGTTTTTCTTAAATCTCGGGACAAGATTTTTGTTTAAGGAGGGAAGGTTTGTAACACCCCAAAAATATTAATCAAGATTATCAAGTTCAAATCACCTAAGTTTAGGGTTAACAAAAACTTTTCTTATTAAATCTAATATGAGTGTATGTGTGAATTGCATTAGTGTATGAATGAGTGCAATTGCCATGTTTGATTGCTACAAATGATAAGGAATGGTTTAAAGATAAATACTACATCATCTAGGCCATTTACAATCAAAATCAAAAGAAAATAAAATCAAATATGAATCATATAAGAAAATGGTCATTTTGACCAAAATTATCCACTGGACCACTTTGAGTGTTTCTAGTAAAAGATTTCTAATAGAAACTTTCCCAATTATTTTCACCCCTTGCTAGATCAAGTAAAAGTGAACCCAAGCCAACTTTACAAACTAACAGAAATAAATTCCAAATCTATTTAAAAGACATTGCAAAATTGAATCAAGTATATGTACTAAGATCACCACTTTTCAAAAACCACTCAAATCAATTCACCTTGGCAAACCCAAGCAACCATAGACACCCAAGCAAGTACTCAGAACACTCACCAAATTCATCCAAAAATTCAAACTTTGAGTTCATGCAGCCATTTGGTCGAGCACCTGGCAGACAACAGTAAACACTTGCCTAACTTCTACTATTTGGAGCAGTAATTGATCGTCACTAGTGCCTCAATTCTCTCCCTGGTCCCCCTAGTGCCCAGCAGCGCACTAGACAAGCTCCCCCTTTGCCGTTTGCACCAGTGCAGCACCGCTCGAGCTCACCGTGTCGGTCGACCATGCCCTACTCACCACAGACCGCGCCGCCCTCTCCCACGATGTCCAGGAGACAGGCGACACTCCACCGTCGACCTCTATCCACCCCTCGACCGGAGACAAGTCGTGGACCAGCCATAATCGCCGCGCCCACTTCTCTGCCCGCCATGCCGAGAGCGTGCCAGAGCACCGCAGCCAACACATGCACACACACGTCGTGCCTCGCCTTCTCCGCGTGTACCCGCACTCACCATGACCCCAGCTACCCCCCAGACATGCTCGTTCCTGAACCATGGACACTGTGCACCGTCTCGAACGCCGTCATTCCTGCACAGAGCATGGACCACACCCGACCATTCTCGATTGCCCCTTGTCGCGCCATCACTCGCATGATGACCGCCCTGAAGCACCGCGTCGACCCCTACCCTCAGCCATGCGATAGCTCACTGCAACGACGTCGCTGACGAGCCCGAGCCATGCCGCCATGTCCTTCTCTTCGGTGTATAAATAGAGGCCACACCAGCCCCAATTCTCCACACCAGCTCACTCCCCTCTCTCTCAGAAACCTCCCACACCTCTCCCCGGAGCAAGGCGAGCACTAGCCCGCCGGAATTTCACCGGAGCCCGCCGCTACAGAGGAGAAGAGGAACTAGATCTAGGAGCCGCCGTGACCACCATTCGACTCGCCGTCGATGACAACCTCATTCACCCCCATCGCCGACCTTAAGGGAGCCCAGGTGAGCCCCCACATACCCCCACCGTTGTGTTAGGGTTCAGTCTCGCGGGAGCAGTTCGATGGAGACGACGAACCACAGTCGTTAGATCCTAGTCTAATCGTAGGGCTGAGATTGAAACTTACCGTTTCGGCTTAATTGAGTCGCTGACCAGTGGGAACTGTCTGTCAGCAGCCCGCTGTGCGCGTGCCGCATAGCTGGGCCGGCCCAATTAGTTTACCGCGTAGAGACCGTTGATTCAAATAAACCTTTTCCATTTTAGTTAAAACTATATTCTATCAGTAAATTCAAAAATCAATTCAAAGAGATTCACTAAACCAAATTGCATGATTCCAATTTTGTTGGAAAGGTATTCAAATTTTCTATCCAAGCCCGTTGGATTCAAGCCATTTGAAATTATAGATCACCTATACCAAAAATAACTAGACAGAGGCTTTTGCCACTTCAAACATTTTTTCAAAAATCAACCATAAATGCTTTTGAGTTGATTCTAACTCTCAAAAATCACATTTGACAAGATCTATCTGAATATGTAAAAATATTTAGGTTTACATGCAGTGATCTTGGACTAGTACCAAAAGAATGCTATATAGGCATTTCTAGTCACTTTAATTTTATTAAATAGTAATTTTAAACTTTATAAAATATGACCACCACTTTAAATCACATTCCCAAGTATTAGAATATGTGGTGATGACATGTGTCAATATGATCCCATATTTTAATTGGAGAATATTAAATCTTAATTATTTTCATTGAGTAGAAATTACTTTTCTAAAATAAGAAAAATAAGACTAGGCCTTTATTTCATGTGATGATTGTAATGATGCTAGATCATCTAGTTTGAGCCTTTGTGTGCTACATAGAAGTAGTTAAGTATTGTTTGGTGATTGTGTACCTCATATTCATTTATAGACGATAGTATCGACTCGGGATACGAGGAGAAGGAGTACTGTGAAGAAGAAGAAGAGAACTTCAACCACTGCACTACTCAAGGCAAGCCATCACTAATTACAAGCTAGATCTATGCATACTATATATGCAAGCCTGACACTACAAGTTAACTATGCAAGCCATCCTTGCAAAATAACCTATGCAAGATGCATTAGGCATACTTTGGTTATGCAACCTTGATTATATCCATCCCAAGTTTTACTTGCAAGCTTTATTCTTTTACTTTTACCAAAGTTCTTTACCTATAGTTAGTGATTTGTGAGTATTAGAAAAATAGGATAGATGCCATAAAGAGCATAAAACTAGGCCTAGGTAGTTACACTTAGATGCCATTAAAAAGCATAAAACTAGATTTGGATAGTTACACTGGATTAGCACCCTCATTAGTGACACCCTCATTGCTAGTTGCTAGTGCTAAACTACTACTGATCACTTAGATGGGAATACTTGGAGGGAATGATTATGAAAACCTTGGAATGATGGTTCATTCTATTGAAATGTTTTTTGACATGCGTCATGAACACAAAATGATTTGATGATGAAACTTCTTGAGGCATGAGCCTTGATTTTGATAAAAACTGATGGTTGGGTTCGGATGCGATACCATTCCAATTTTACCGTACAACCACAATACCTGAATTGGGTAGGGCTTAACTGGAAATTTATATGCCTTAGTATGGGTTCTCTTGCGGAAAGAGGTTGAGCTGAGGCTACCTCGTGAATGTGAATGTCCACCTATGCAGTGCCCAGGATGGCAGATGGCCATGGCTGGGAGGCCAACCTCATAGGGGAGGTGTCTATACTAGAGTGTGTAATTGAAAGGTTATGATTGATTATCTGTAGACTAAGTATGATGATTTAGGGTTATCCCTGACGAATGTATCAAATTTTGTGGTGAAAGTGTACCACCTCTGCAGAGTGTCAAACTATTCGAATAGCCGCGTTCGCGGTCATGGACAGTTGGAGTGGCCATACTGTTCCGTTGTCAGATGTTTTCAAAATGACTTGTGAATTGAACTATGACCTTGACTTGACCACAACAGGGTTGTGGACATGAAAACTAGGTTCCCACTTAGGTGATGTAGAAAAGTAAATTAGGTTCTTTACTTTTGAACTCTTAGGAAATAAACCTGGATTTTGCAAATAAACCTAGAGCTTAAGATTCCTACTAGAACTACCTTACTTGTTAGTGATAGTTTGCGAGTACTTAAAGAGTACTCATGGCTTTGTCCCTGGCTATTCCCTTGGCCAGACTATGAGGAGGACTACCAGGAAGATGGAAAGCAGGAGGTCTATGACAACTAGGATCATCTCCCATTATCAGCATTGCATGTGACCCTGAAGATGGAGCCCCTACTACGTTTACTTTCCGTTGCTTTTATTGTATTAAGACTGGATCATGAGATCCTTTATTTGTAAGACCTTTATTATGGTTTGTAATGGATGATGTACTGTGGTACCAATTCTGTTATGTCTCGCAAAAATGGTAATCCTGGGATTGCGATGTATGGCATAACAGGCATCTGGGATTAAAAATCCAGGTGTTCACATATACACTTCATCAAACTCTAGCTTGACTTCTCATGATCAAGCTAGATGACTCATCTTACTAGGGCTTTACCTAATTTGGTGTAATCACATCACTTCTTCATTATGTACTCATCTATTCTCAAATGACTTGAGAATAATGACCACCAACCTTTGATCATACAAAGCTTAAGCTTTTATTTATCTGATCAAGATCTGTTATCACTAGGTAATAGACTTGGACTACACATGGTCTCTTTATAGATTTTATATTGTTAATGAAGCTTACTTTAGCTTACAACTCCTTGACTTAACAAGATTACCATTTGATTATCTACTACTACTAGCTTTCTCATAACTTCATAATTACTATCTAAACTCTTGTGTTTAAATACTTCTTCTAATTAACTCATGAATGAGCTATCTCCTCCAAAATCAGATGGTTTGATCTCCACTCAGGATCACATTCTATTGATGATGGCATACTCTACCATAACTAGTTCCTTCTACTTATTAATTTACTTAAGGTCTTTGGAAGATCAATATATTAGGTCAAAGCTAAGAGTTAATAAGTGCTAGGTCAAGAATTGATTACTCAACAGTGATGATCAATTGACACTAGAACTTGGTTAAATAGATATGTCATCTATTAATATCATATTAAGGGTATGTGCTAGATGGTCTTGGCTTGACTTCCTTTCCTACTCTATTTGTAATAAGAGTTAGTGTTTAGAAACTACCATGATTCTCATGGTAGGAATAACTATGGCAAGCAAGTGTATCAAGATTTAGTTATCGAGTTTCTTTACTTAAGTTATATACTTAACTTGGTATTCAGGGTTTGTTGTAGATAATGCCTTGATATAATCTTTAGAATATTAAGTATTCATCCTTGAGTTGTTGTATGGAATACCATGTAAGGATCCCTAGACGATCTAGTACTCCTTATTAAGTAATGGGTTGTGACTTAGTTTTATTACATTTGATCTACCCTTAGATCAGATCATATTACCCAAAGTAAGGTTTTAGCAAAGGTCATATTGAAACTTATCGCAATCAACTTGATGATCTATTCAGTTCCACCAAGTTAAGAGAGCTTAAATCACTTTGACAAGCTTTATTTAAAAGCGCGAAAATTATCCAGATTTTCTATGCATGAATGCAATGCACACACCTAAGTTTAGCTTATTTCTAAACTCTAATGCTGGGATGTTACAGTGAGCCAGCTGAACCTCCACTTCCTCAGGTGATTGTACACCTGAGCGTGGCTATAATCATCTCCACAATGCTCAAACAGAGCCTTTGCAAAGGTAGTCGGATGGACTTCCTTGAAGCCCTTGTTAGTTCGGATGACACTCTTGATCATCTTGCACATTTTCTCAAGGACGAAGATCAACATGAAGGGTAATAATTTCATGGTACTCTTCATTGCAGCAGCCTTCTCCACCATGTTGCCCTTGTGCGCCTTCTAGGCCTTCTTGTCCTTCGCAATCTATGTGCAACCTGCACAACAAAACCTTCCTCGCTAGGGACTGCATCGTATCGTGGCAGTTTGTTGCAATGCATTGCGAGACCTGCACTGATCATTCTCAAGATCTGGCTGAGAATCATCCACAAACGATAGGATATGTGATTCTCCCAAGGGGACCAAGTCTTGAGTAAAGTTGTCACATAGGGAGTCCTACATTCAACATGGATGACAACACAATGTAGCATAGCACAACAAGCTCTCGATCTACAATGGCAGTACAGATCGATGATCTTAAACAAGCTCTCGATCTACAATGGCAGTGGCTACATATGATCTAATACAAGTTGTAGATCTAACAAGGTAGTAGCTACAGATGATCTAACACAAGCTCTAGATCTAACAAGGCAATAGTTATAGATCATCTAACACAAGCTCTAGATCTACTTACAGTCACACATGAACTCTATGGCATGAAGGCGTGATTACTCACAATCATCATTGGAGGTGGGGGAGAACTCGACTCAAAAGAGATAGTAGGCATGTCGTGACCATCACCGATGCCACCGCCGAAACCGGAAATGGGTGTTTCACTCACCTGCTCTTCGACATGATAGTGGATCTCGGAGGGGACGGGGAAATGGTGGATTTTGAAATGGAGGTGAGAGTGGGGGTAGAAATAGAGAAAGGGTTTTGGCGGGACATGACAGAATCCTTCCCGTCCCAATTTTATCTTTTCACTGCACCGTGGGCGTGCTCGTGCCATCTCTAGGTGTGGACGCGCTCGTGCAAGGAATCCCCCTTTTGCATCTTGGGAGCGCGGACGAGGGTGACTCGCTAGAAACGACTGGATCAATAGTTCCTAATGAACCTAGCATGGGGGTACTTTGAGGTTCGCGCGGGCCACAGCGTGGTGGCCGGACAGGCAAACAATCAGTCTAATTTCATCGTCAACCGTTCAATTGTGATGTGATTCGCCTGCGAGATGTTGCAATCTTTTTTGCTTGGTTTTATAACCTTTTTTAGGAAAAGAAGCACCGCACTCTTTAAAGGATGGCTGCTTCTAGGCAAACCTTCTGGTTGTCTTTGCACCCTCCCCCCCCCCCCCCCCACCACCACCTCCTTTATCACTGAGCGGTTATTTAGGGGCCTTAGCTGGTGATCTGGGTTGTTTCCCTCTCGACGATGAAGCTTATTCCCCATCGTCTCACTAGTCAACCCTGACCCCAGTTATTTTGGGGTCATATCTACTATTCAGAGTTTGCCTCGATTTGGTATAGCTCGCGCAGCCCGAACGTTGAGAACAAATAAATTCTTGGATCTATTAATAATAATCAGCAAGCGTAAAAAACATCAAATATAATAAAAAATATATAAATAGGTCTTTACCGTGGGCACGGGAGTGAGTTGAAACTTTAAGTTTTAAATTATGAATTTATATATTTCCTTCGGAATTTAGGTTACGTTTGGCACCAACGTTTCTTTGAAGTATTCCAAGAATACTTTGGTTTCTAAAAATGCCATGGTTTTAAATACTTTGAGGTGTTTGGTTTCAACAAAAACTGCAGTTTTTCATACTTTGTTTTTTGCAAAATAACACTTATTTTGAAGTATAGAAAAAAGAGGTCTAGACCTCTTTTTCTAAAACTGAAGTATTTGCTAGCCAGGCAAGAAAATACTACAGTATTACAATACTTTGGTTTTAGAAAAATTTAGATGCCAAACGGAGCCTTACCCATAATTTCAGTGGGTTCTGACTTTGTTTCTACTCCCTCCGTTTGGAATTAACTTACTCACATTTTTCTAAATTCGCATTTAGAACCCTAATTATGTGGTCTGCTTGGTGTGCCCGATCGCCGTTGCGGTTCTTTTTCCAGTGATGTTCGAGAAGCAAAAACGAACGGACACGATTCACCATATTCGCAGTGCGCCGCCACGCAAAACCGTGGGAGGCGAATGCCGCCCGGCTCGAGTCCGACCGGAACTCACATCCGTCAGCCGCGTCCGTCCAAGTTAAGAAGGGGGCGCGGCCCGATCGGCAGCAGCACAGCACAGCGCCCAAGCAAGTTGCCCGATCGATCGGCACGATCCTGTTGCTATATATACTCACGCACACAAACTAGGGCAGTAGTAGAGGGGATTCAACCGCAAGAAAACCGCCGCCACAGTAGTCCAGACTCCAGACATGACCACCACCATCGGAGATCCGCTCGGGCACCCGGCGTTTGTCCGAGGACGGGAGGAGGAGCGCTACGACTCGGACTCCGACGACGACGACGACGTCGACCGCTACGTGTTCCTCGCGCGCCAGCCCGTTGCGCCGGCGGAGGCCAGGGACGGTGATGGTGCGATGCTGGGCGGAGGAGGAGGCAGCGACTGTGGGCGCAAGAGGCGTCCCTCGGAGATCTTGGCCCACGCCCCGCCAGCGTACAAGAAGGCTCGGCTTGCCCTGGCAGTGCCGCGCGCCGCCTCCGCGGAGGAGTCTGGGAGCGAGGAGGCGACGCGTTCCCCGGAACGGTTTCGAGGAGATCTTGATCAGGGAAAGAAGAACAAGAAGCGTCGCCGCCGCGGCGGAGAGCCGCAGGTGGAGAGCGCGGCGCGTGGGAAGAGAAGCAGGGTATCGGACAGCGAGGCGAGGCCGCCAGGGTCGCAACATCGGCACGTGATGGTGGGGCAGAAGACGTCTGCGGCGGCGGCAGCGGGAGCTCCGGGCAGGCGCTTCTTGTGCAGCATATGCGGTAGAGGCTTCGGCAGCTACCAGGCGCTCGGCGGGCACGTGCACCGCGGCCACATCACGAAAGCAAAGGACGCGATCGCCGCGGCGAGTCGCGGGGACGTTACCGGCAACGGCTGCCGCAACGAGGAGGTGGCCATGGCCGATGGTAATGAGAAGGCTGCGGTGGCGGCGAGCCCTTTGGAATCCGATGGCTATTGGAAGACGACCCTCCTCGCCGCCGCAGCTTGTCGTCAGGATGCTGATAGCAGCAGTGGCGACAGCGACAGCAACAGCAACGAGGACCAGATGTTCATCGATGCAGCAAACCACCGCCGCCATGGAAATGTCGAGGCGGAGAAGGTCACAGCTGCAACAAGCCACGATGATGATGACAAGGAAGGCAACGGCACAGAGGGGAAGGCCGCCGTCAGAAGATGCCACGAGTTAGCCGCCATTGGCAATGGGAACAGCGGCGTACGCAAAACGCAGTACAGGTGCGGCGTGTGCGGACAGGAGTACCTGTCAGGCAAGGCGCTGGGCGGGCACATGAAGAAGCACCGGAATCTGTCACCGCACAACGGCAGCAAAGAACGGAGATCACCGGAGGTGGCCGGTGGCGCTGGCCAGAAGACCGCTGTTGCAGCGAGCCCCGCCGCAGCTTGTCGTGGGGATGTCGATAGCAGCAGTGGCGACAGCAATAGCAATGAGGAGATGTTCATCAATGAAGCAAACCACCGCGGAGATGGGAACGTCGATGGGGAGAATGTCACCTCTGCAACAAGCGACGACGATGACGGCACAGTGGGGAAGGCCGCCGTCGGAAGATGCCACGAGTCAGCCGCCATTGGCAATGGGAACAGCGCTGTACGCGAAAAGCAGTACAGGTGCGGGGTGTGCGGGCAGGAGTATCCATCAGGCAAGGCGCTCGGCGGGCACATGAGGAAGCACCGGAAGCTGTCAACGCACGACGGCAGCAAAGAAGGGAGATCACCGGAGGTGGCCGATGGCGCTGGTCATGGCCAAGAGAAGGCCCCTGTGGCAGCGAGCCATGGGGAATTCGGTGGCCATGGGAAGAAGAAGAAGAGCCTCGACGCCGTAGCTTGTCACCGAGATGTGGATAGCAGCAGTGGCAACAGCAACGAGGAGATGTTCATTGGTGCAGCAAAACACGATGATGCCGACGGCAATGGCAACGGCACCGTTGGAAGATGCCACGAGTTAGCAGCCACCGTCATTGGCAATGGGAACAGCATTGTAAGCAAGACGCAGTACAGGTGCGAGGTGTGCAGCAAGGAGTACCTATCAGGGCAGGCTCTCGGCGGGCACATGAGGATGCACCGGAAGAATGACGGCAGCAAAGAACGGAGATCACCGGAGGTGGACGGGATACCAGATCAGAGGGCTGTTGTGATGGCAGGAAACAGGCAGTCCACAAACAACCAATACGGCACACCATTTGATGGAAGCTTGATCGGTTGGGTGTAGTCTAAGTACTAGGAAAAAATCTATACAACTCTATCATCTCTGCTGCTTGTAGACTGTAATGGAAATTTCTGAGTTGTGTTCTTTTTGTTGGTCATTTAGCTATCTGAAATCATTTTCTTATGTACAAAATCCTGGGGAAAAGTATTTTACGGGTCAAATAGACCATTTTCAGAACAGAGTACAGAGCGTAAGAATTAGCTACTGGTCCTGTTTACCATCAAGCTCAAGGATGCAGCAAGACGCCATACCAAGAAACTCGAAAAACTAAAAAAGAAAGATCCCGGTCGTTGCAATTTTCATCGGACGATTTGTGCACATGCCAATGTGCAAAGGCTAGAGACAATTCTGACATTTAACAACACGCAGTCAACACATATCATGGAATTAGAGAGCTTGATCATTCCCACTGTACAGTGATGGCAATCTGTATGCTGTCTCGAGATGTCATCTCTCATCTATAGGGAGGTGTACAATCAAACAAAATCTAAGACCAAACATGGTGGAAACGATCCATCAAAAAATAATGATTAGAACCAAGGCAATGCTAAGCTAAATGCCATATTTCTCACTTCAAAAAGGACTACATGCTGATTTCCATTTAAACTAGTCGAAAACTATTCATATGCCGAGGTTTTTTACCCAGGCAATATCTTCTTTAGTTGGATAAATAATAATGGGGGGCTATCTTAAAAAAGATGAATAGTCGAAGTTCCATCAAAACTTCCTCCAGCCATGTTATAAATCGATGTAGAAAGAATGTCCTCTCCATCCTTTTAGCTTCAAACAAAGCTTCACAAGAAGTTCGTGCAATGGTCTCAAATGATTCCAAGGAAGAACCACCAACCTTCAAAGCAGTTCACTGTTAGCGAGGGCGAAAAACCTCCGAATAATAAACAAACAGAATGGAGGTGTCTCCAAGATGCGACTTTGATCATTATTTTTTATACAAAGGCAAGAATCGAGAAAGTGCAGATTCGTGAAATACTTGCATGACAAATCTGAAGATAATATTTTGAGTCACTAAATTTGATGATCTTTCTAAATATACAGTAAGAGTTTAAAAAAAAAGTTTGTCTTCACGCTTTCTAGGAAGTAACCTATTTTGGAACAGAGGTGGGTACTTTTTGGTGCTTCAAATGCTAACTAAATGAGTAATTAGACATGACCCAGAATTTAATAAAACCATGATACGATGTCACATCGGCCTTTCGTAGAAAAGAAAAACAGATAAAGATGGATTTATGTAAGGGAGGCTATAGTAGAAAGAACACTGAGTAAAGACATTTTACCCAAAAAATAAGCATAAAGACTGGAAATCTTATTACTCCTCAAGTTGTTAGTTCAAGCCCATGTAACAACTATGACAAAATCCCACAGTTCGATTCCATGCTTCCTACGATATATATCAATTATTTTGCATTACAGATTTTAACTCTGAATCATAAAGCCAATAATAGAATCCAGTGGGGGAAAAGAAAGAAAGAAAACAGGATATAACAACCTATATATTTATGCTAGTAATTCAATTTCAACTTACCAGCACATGATTGACTGCACGTAAACAGTCATTTGTCTTGAGCATCAGCAAGATTTCCCTTGGTAGTCTATGGAGGAGCTCCGAGATTTGTGGTAAATATAAGGAAGCATACATCTGTGACCAAGAAACAAGAAGTTAACAACCACGTAAGAGTGGACCATCATCAAGGATCTCAGGTTCAAGGGCTCCAAAAATAGGTTAATATGTAAAACTTGACTGACAAGAAGGCACAATTGCCAATCCAATTGCAATTGCCAATCCAATTGAACTTATTACTCCCTCCGATCCAAATTAATTGGCTCGGATTTATCTAGATTCACGAATCTAGATAAATCCGAGCCAATTAATTTGGATCGGAGGGAGTACAAGAATGACAACACAAGCACATCTTCGATAAAAAGAGGGAAGCCATGAATCAGTTCCTGGTTTAGCAATTTCAATTCGACATTATACTACTGTAGGAAAGATAAAGAAGATTTGAGTCCTGGCACTAGTTGAGATAATTAGGACAATCACATCACAAGTAATAAGTAACTTCTTTCGAGTGAAGTGTGAGGACATGTTAATATTCTCCAGTGCGCTCATGGGTTACTGAATGTTGTTAATTTGCATTGGTATATGTGGCACGTAGGGTGGCCAGTAAGAACAAAATAATGCATAACAAAAATCACCTGAACTTCAGCACGATCGGTATTCTTCCCATCCAGGACAAGATGACCAACAGATGGGTCAATGACGCTTTTCCATGGCTTCATTGTGAGAACACCAGCAAAAAGTGCGTAAAGATCATCCCCAGCACCTAGTCTGACACTGTACTCCTTAATTGCTTTCTCGTCGGCAAGAACAAGCGCCTACATTAAACAAACGTGGTAGAGAATATTAAGTACTGAATCATGACCAGAAAAGAAGTTGGAATAGCAGTGTCACCTTCCAAAGAGAAGCATAGTTCATCCTCATAGAGTAATCAAGTTCTTTGTAAAGACCATGGTCAAGAAGGATCAGTTGTGGACGTTTCCATCCTACACTCCATAAAATAATTCAGTTAGTGCTGTTATACGGATGTACAACAACACAGAACAATGCAGTAAACTGACCTATCTGACAAATATCGGCAACGTAATCACTCATAAATTCACACATCTCACATAACAAGATGCATCTTGTTGTACTAATCGTCATCAGTTGAAGAAGCTACCTACCACTGTTCTTCTCATCAAATGTAAATACCAATACTGGTATATGCGCTAATCATTTAATGTAGCATAATTACTAATGACAGAAGATAACTCTGGTGCATTTCAGAAAAAAACTAGAATTGGAGGACTTGTTGGATTTGTGATGCTAGTAAGCGAGGTACTAACCAAACCATTTTTTACTGTCTTGTGGCAAGGGTCTGATCATCATATTTGCAGCATGGGGATCACAATGAACGAAACCATGCTTGAAAATCATCTCAGCAAATGCTTTATTGACCTGCACAACTGTTAAGTGAGTATCCATAAAGAACTCATTACCACATTTGTTTTGAAACAACTGTACTTTTGACAACTTACTAGGTTTGAAACATCAACCGGGCGAACCCCGATGTCTTTAATGCCTTTAACATCAGTTACCTCCTTGGCATCCATATACTCCATAGTGAGAATTCTTGATGAGCTGAGGTTCCAATAAACCTTGGGGATGTATATGCTATTCGCAATGTGAGGAGACAACTTTCTGAAGTTAACCAAACATCTTTCACTGTTTTGAGCTTCACACAGAAAATCTAATTCCTGAAACCATGAAAGAAGTTTGTGCAGACTCCAGATTATGTAACCTGTTCCTTAGCTTTTCTTACAAAGAATAAAAAGTAAAATAAAGATATCACCTAGGAAAGCATACTGATGAGCATAAAATTCAATATGAACAGTAGGGAATCATGGACATAAATTGACAAAATTAATTATGACATGATAAACCATACAAAAAGGATAATGCATTTTCCAGGGGAAATAAAAAGAAATTAGAAATCCAGGAACCAATGGAAGGTACCTTAGGCGCACTTTCTCGAATTTCATCAACTAACCACCTACATGGACCAATTTTAGTGGTATTAATGTAAAATGGCACGGCATGAAAATCAACATTGTTAAAACCTATTTACAGTCAGATCAAATTACGAAGAATACATACAAATCTTGGGTTGCTGGTGAATTGATAGGGTTTAGTTCAACATGCAAACAGATGACATGAATTAAGGACAAACATATAACTTTTTGCCTCACGCAAAATGATATCTTCCTAACACATGTCCATGTGCATTTGAAGTTGCAATGTCATTGGTTGAAGCTTCTTTTGAATCCTTGTACAATTTGTTAATAAATGGTTAAAAAATGTATGTCATTTTTAGTAATTGATGATCCTTACAATCACGGTAGAAAGGTGACTCTAAACGAGTGGAATCTTTAGTAACTTTGTTTGCAGTGTCAACCACAAAAAAATGGAAGAATTAAAACATTATTCTCTAACGGCAAGCATCAAACATGTCCTTATTCATAGTGTCCGAACCATAATAAGAAGCTGGAAGATAAACTTAGGTATTTATAATTCCTCAAATAGAGCTGTTAGGCCAAAGTATACACAGGAGACATGTGCAATTAAACAAGATGGAAACATCAATATCGTGTTTGCCTTGCTGATGATTTGAGGGAAGGTGTCTCTATCATAACTAACTCTAAACATCAATGTAAGACTATAAGCTTTTGAGGTGGTATGTTAAAAAACGGAGAAAAAAAGGAAGCACAAAGAAAAGTTGCTCCCATTCACTGGTTATACCTGTAGTCAAATGTAGGAAAGATATAATGAAGAGCATTCACTACTAAATCCACAGTAGCGATATCTATTACAGAAGTATCTGTCAAGTGGTCATGTTGAACCTGTAAGTCAAGGCAGTGGTCAAGTAGGTAAAAGGGAGGCAGCAATCAGGTTAAATCTGAACTCTGTATCATAATGTAGATGATCAAACTATACACAAGTGAACTCTAGAGAACTTTTCTTATATATACCTTAACAGCAACTTTTTTACCATCATGTGTTGTGGCGGCGTGAACTTGCGCGAGAGAAGCACTTGCAATTGGGACAGGGTCGAATTCTGCAAAAACCTACACCAACAGGATAAAGTGAAAGAGAAACATTGTGTCAGAGTTTCTTCTAAATTAACAAACCAGCTGAGCATAAATCCACCAAATGACTCGAGCATGAATATTTCCTTGGCCAACAACTGCAGCAAGCACGGTCATTCAGATTGTGGGTCTTTGTTAATTAATATACAATCACAGATTGTCATGCACTCTGTGCAGCAGCTAAAGTAGTTCTCCTACAGCAAGAAGTAGGAAAAGATAGTAGTGCAGGGAAGGGTGATATATGGAACTAACGGTTTCCGGCAATTCTCCAATATCCTTCTTGAACACTCCACGGACTTCCTCTAGCGACGAGACTGGGCATCTCTTCAGCATCGACGCCCTCATCGTCTGCACGTACTCCTGTGGCACCACATACTCCTAAAAAACAAGTAGCCGATCCTCAGTGGAAAATTTAAGCAATCTTACAAGCGCCCGGGTCAATTCAGAGGATACAGAGTTGGAATTCCGTACCAGCTGCGCGATGTGCTGGCCGAGCTTGATGTAGATGCCGCCGTTGCGGAAGCAGAGCTCCTGGAGGCGGTTGGCGGAGCGGAGGTGGGTCTCGTGCTTGGCCTTGTGCCACGCTTCGGAGTCCGGCTCGAGGCCCAGGAGGGAGTACTGGTAGTCGAAGGCGATGGTGGCGGCGGCGACGGAGTCGCGGAGGAGGCGCGGGGGCAGGTGCGTGCAGATCTTGAGGGTCTTGGCGGGGTCGTCGGAGGTGGCGATGGCGGCCCCGCCGGCGCCAGTGCCCAGCGCGAGCGCCGCCGTCAAAGCCCGTCGCCACATGGCTGCCTATGCGTCGGTGTTTGCTTGCCGTGCTCGTGCGCGCCCCCTCTTCTCCGCTGGTCTTTCTTTCTTCCGCTGCAAGATGTTCGGAGCGACGGGTCGGTCGGTTGGCCCTATACTGCAGTCGGGCAGATGGTCTTTGTCACGATGGAATTCGTGTGTTCGCGGGATCCGTTCGTTTATAGCGACGTCACGGTCGGCTCGGCGTGCGTAATTGGTCCACTTATTACGTTTGAAAATTCTAGGACACGAATTTGAAAATTTTGGAAGATCCTTACACCAACGTTCTCCTTCATTTATGCACATCGATGTTATAGTCCCTGAGTTTCCTTACAAAAAAGGATAATATTTTAGAAGTCATACGACTTTAAATTTGACCAAGTTTATTTTAAAAAACATCAACTATACTATAATAGAGATGTCAAATGAAAATATTCATGATAAGTCTAATGATATTGATTTGATCTTGTAGATGTTAATAGTGTTTTTCTCAAAAATTGGTCAAACTTTAATTTGTTTGACTTTAAAAAACTTACATGTATTCCTTTTAGGAACATAGGTAGTACCGTCAACGACAACCTTCACTATACACGAGTTGGAGGTACGAATGATGGACTAATAACTAATCCTCTTATTAAGTGGTTTCAATTCTTAAGTGGTGACTGAACTTTCGCCTCCCGTGTCGCTCTCGGGCGACACCGGGGGGCCTAAACCCTAGCCGCCATAGCTCCCTCTTCCGCCACTCCCCTCCTCCTCGTCGTTGGTGTCCGGCCTCGGCCAGCGCCGGCAGCGGCACGGCTCGCCCTGCTCCTCCTTTCTCTTTTTTCTTGTCTTCAGGTTGTTTCGCGGTCCCTTCCTCGCTCGACTCCGGACAAGGTGGGGCTCGAGTCCACATCCGGCGAGCTCCTTCCCCTAGGAGATGGCCTGAGGTGCTAGAGGGTCGCCTCCTGCTCGACAGTGTGTCCGGTGGGAGGGGCTGACGGTGGTCGGCGGCTCGTCCTAGATCCCATCGCTGCATATCTGGGCTCTGGCAAGGCACCAACGGCTAGTGGTTGATGTGTGGTTTCCGGCGGTGCTGATTCTTGGAGAGGGCAATTTGCAGCGAAGCCAGGCTCTTGTGTGTTGCCGGCATCGTGTCCACCATTGTGTGTCAATGGATGGGGATAGGGAAAGTGTGTCTGCGGTCAGAGCGACTCACCATGCCATCGGGGACGGAGCACGGGCTCACGGTACCCTCCTCTCTTCCTCCTCCTACAAAGTTGTGGTGGTACCTACCCGTCGTCTTGACACAACCCGGCCAAGATCCCTCCAAGCGGCAACCGTTGGACTGAGAAGAAGGTCCTAGCTGCAGTTGGGCTCTCATTGACATTTCTCTGACAGTGTGGTGATGTTCAGTTAATCGTTAGGTGTTTGCGTTGCAGCCTCTGCCCACTCTTAGGCTCCTTTGTTTCTCTGTTGCTCAGAGGGTCTGACGAGGAGCACAATGGTTGCCCTATGGTGTTGGGTTGTTGTGATGTGTGAGAAAGATAGCTGCGGGGAAAGCCCTGCCCGGTTTTTCCGGTGCCGACGATGATGACGCCTGAGGGTGTCGTTTTCCTCCTTTGAGGCGCCGTTGTGAAGCTTTCTCTTTTCACCATCTTGGTCTTTGGTCTTAAGGTGAAAACCTAGATCCTTGCAGATCGGGCGAAGGTAACGCATTCGCGTTGTCCCCTTCTTGGAGGCGTCGCTTTTGAGCTTTTGACTAGCACGGGTGCTCAATTCTATAGTTCGGCTCGTGTTCATCACTCTTGTTGAGGATTTCTCCTGAAGTTGCTGCTGCGAGGATTCCGGTGATGGCCAAAGCCGGACCCGACGATGCCCTTCTGCTTTCTAATAATGTAGAGTAGGAAGGCTTCAAGCTATGATCAAATGGCTTTATCTTTTGCTTGTTGTAGGCTTTCTCTATAATTTAGGTGTCGTTCTTTTCTGTTTGTGCTTGTCTTGTAAGCTGGTAACCCCAACGGTGTCGTCTTTTGTAATACTCCTAGCCAGTTGAGGGTTTTTTTAATTCAAAGTTGGGCTCTTTGAGCCTTTAGTCTAAAAAAAGCTTAAGTGGTTTCCATTTTTAGGTAAAATTTTCACATTGATTTGTTTATAGGGACCCTCAAAAGGTGAAAATATGTTGTGCCTATCTTGTGTTATAATTTTTATTTTCTTGGGTCATAGGTATCCTACTATATCAAAAGGGGCACTTTGGCAAAGTAGAAGAAATTAACATGTTAAAAGATCTCAAAGATTTCTCCTGAATTTTCATGAGAACAATCTCCAATCTATGTTTTTTGGAACACCCTGACAAACTTGTCATGCTATCTCTAAACCAGATTGAGAGGCTGGCGTGAAAACCACTTTGCAATGTATCGATGTTTGCCGGTACTACCACTAAGTTTGATGTACACTCTGAACCACAAAGTCTTTGATTTTCCCTACCTTGAATTCTATTGTATAAGTTCGGGACTTCCAAGTGAAGTTGGGTTGGAACCTACGGGTAGGGTTGAGCAGTTTTTTTGACAAACCTCTTTCCAAAGGCTTCTGTGTTAGGTTTGGAACCTCCAGGATCATACTCTGCCAGAACTACCTAGCACATACCTTTCTCGGAACCTACGAGCACTCCTTCCTAGTATTGTCAGGGCATTTCTGTTTTTAGAGGTTCTTAGATCAAGCAGGTGCCATCTCTCCTGAAATTGGTTTCCCACCCAATTATCCAAATGTTAAATCAGTTCGATACTATAGAGTTTCACCATTTGGAAGTTCCAAGCATGTTACTTTGTTCGGTAATGAAGGGATTTTCTCTTTTCTCCTTATATCCCTCCACACTTCGGCCTTGTTCGGTTAGTCCCATCCCCATTGTGATTGGATGGGTTTCACAATTGCCACCCGGTGGGGGAAAATATAGGTCCAGCCAAAATTTCGTGTTTGGTTATACCCTTCCGGGATGAATCCTCAGCCCAAACCTGCCCATTCCACGGGGGAGAAAAAAATCATGTGTCCACCCGTGGAAAATATCACGAGACGTGAGAGATGCAACTTTGCGACCAGTTGGGCATGACAATCGCCGCCCTGAATGCTAATCCCCGACCACTCTCATCTTCCATGGCCACCTCCACTTCCACTAGGTTGGCCCGTGCTCGGCAGCACCGCTGGTGGAAGGACAATGGATGTCGCACAGAGGGGGTGAATAGGATTTTAAAATAATTATGGTTTAGGATCTAATAAATTTGGAATAAAACTAACGTTTAATTTATCAAAGCATAAAATCTAAAACCACTAGGTTCAACTAACTGTACCAACAACCTATGCTAAGCAAGACAATCAACGAGGTGAGAGCAAGATATAATACTTCAAACACAATTACTACCACAATGTAAATTGCATAACTAAATGACTCAGTTAAGAGATAACCGATGGACACGGAGACGATGATTTTTACACCGAATTTCACTTCTAAAGAAGCTACATTTCCGTTGGAGAGGTGCGATGGTGCAATACACTCCGAACGCCAGAAATGGCTCACCTTGAGGTGTGGTGGCTTGATGCTCACCCAACTCCACACAAGGCCTCACTCCAATATGCGAAGGCACACAACTCACCGACGTCACAATAGGCTCACCATATTCTCTCGTGAGCTTACCACAAAGGCCTACTCACGATCCACTATGGGACACTTGAGGGCGGTCACCGAACCCCTACAACCTTGGAGCAATCTCCACAACTCAATTGAAGGGCTCCCAAGAATCATCACAACGGCCTCGACCTTGAGGAATCTCCACAACTCAATTGGAGGCTCCAACGGTGTCACACCACAACCACAGAACTGTCTATGGTTCCAAAGAACACAATAGAAACAAGCCAAGAGCTTGAACTCGCCGAATCTCCGAGGAGAACTCAAACCTATGAACCAAATGCAAGAGGCAAGTCCTTCACTCTCAAATTTCACCAAAGCTGCAAAAGCTATTGGGGGAATAAGAGAGGAAGAACACAAGAGGATAATGATGGCTCAATGCACGGCGCCCAGAAAATTACTTGATGGCGGTGTTGATGTAGAGCTTGTTGGGAACCCCAAGAGGAAGGTATGATGAGCACAGCAGCAAGTTTCCCTCAGTTATGAAACCAAGGTTTAATCGAACCAGTAGGAGCAAGGAAACACCCCAAAGGTGTTACTAGCTGAGCTTTGGCAGGGCGCACTACCGGTGCTAGTAGCAACGTGGAGACCTGCACAACACAACCACATAACTTTATCCCCAACTTGCGATGAGGTTATCAATCTCACCGTGTTTTGCGGAAAACAAAGGATTAAACGTATCGAATGGAAAGAAGTGAAAGTTTGCAGAAAGTAAACACAAAGCAGTAATAGTTTATAGATTGTATGTAAAGAAAAAGGACCGGGATCCATAGTTCACTAGAAGTGGCTCTCCTTAGATAGATAACATGCTGGGTGAACAAATTACAGCGGGGCAATTGACAAACACCGAGAAAGCAATACATGCATATACTAATCATCTTGACTCCTTTGAGACTTGATTGGGCAATACAACATAATACATAGACCGCCATCCAACTTCATCTATGACTAATAATCCACCTTCAGGTTATCATCCGAACCCCCTCCAGTATTAAGTTACAAGCAACAGATTATTGCTTTACGAACTGCGTGTAAGGTAAACAATACAATTGTTCTATGAACAAAGGATCGTTGTTTTCTCCCTAGTAGCAACAGCACATCTAGTACCTTAGAGATTTCTGTCACTTCCCTAGATTACCAGAGGCATGAACCCACTATCGAGCATAAATACTAACTCTTGGAGTTGCTAGCATCTACTTGGCCAACATAGCTACTAACAACGGAAAGCATGCAAGATCTCAAATAACAAAGACATGATAGAATCAATAATCAATCTGAAATAGAATCTCAATATCCATCGGATCCCCGCAAACACAACATGTATGGATTACAAATAGATGATCTTGATCATGAACGGAGCTCACAAGATCTAAACATGAAAGCACAAAGGAGGAGAAACCAGCCATCTAGCTACTACATGGATCCGTAGTCCAAGGATGAACTACTCACGCATCACACCAGAGGCTTGCATGGTGATGAAGAAGGCCTCTAGGGTGAATTCCCCTCTCCGGCAGGGTGCCGGGAAGAGCTTCAGATCCCTCCCGATCTAGGGATGGAGATGACGGCGACTACAGACTCTTTCGTGGATTTTTGATCGGGTACCTAGGGTTTTTGTCCTGAGGGCAACTTATAGGCGGAAGGAGAGGCCAAGGGGGTGCTGGGGCGGCCAGACCACCCCCTGGCGCGGGCCAGGCCTGGCCGTGCGGCCAGGTGGTGTGGCCGGCCCCCAGCCCTTCTCCGTCTCATATTCTGGCACTTGATCCCTTCCGGAAAAATAGGCACTTTGGCTTTTGTCCCGTCCAATTCCGAGAATATTCATTTTCTGACTTTTCTGGAACAAAAAGCAACAGAAAACAGGCAGCTGGCACTGTGGCTCTTGTTAGTAGGTTAGTCCAAGAAATCATAATAAAATTACTCCAAAGTTGGAACAAAACACAAGAAAGTGGATAAAACCAAGCATGGAACATCAAAAATTATAGATACATTTGCAATGTATCAGAGAACACAAAACTCTCCAAGATCTAGATCCTAAGGATTCCTTCACAAAGAAGGTATTTGGTTTGGTGGGATTGTAGATCTAGATTTGCTCTCTCAAAACCCTCAAAAAGATGCAAGAATCATAGGAGGGAGAGGCGGAGAGGACAATATCTTCAAGGTCAACAATGGAGGAGAGACAGACAGAAAAATGGACCAAAAGAGCTAGTGCCCAAGAAGGGGAACAAGATCCCCTTTTAAAGGGCTCACCGAATCTGATCGTTTGGGCCAAAATGTGCATGTCTGGTATTCCAGTGAGCCACCGGAAGTTCCGGTAATCTCGATTTCAATAGCTCAAAAGTAGTTGAAACGACCTGGTTATACAAGCCAGAAGTTCCGCCTGATCCAGGCCGAAACTTCTGGCCGGTACTACCGATCTACTAACGCCCAAGTATTGATAAATAAAACGCGACCAAACAGAGAGATGACTGCGGGGTGCCATGAGCTGATTGGAAGTGATCCGGAAATTCCAACAGTACTACCGGTGACCGAATCTGCCCGAGCGGTACTTCTGATGCCCTATCGACCCAAGTACTGATAAATAGGCAGCAAAAACAAAACGGGTGTTGGGGCTTTCCCATGCTCACCGGAACTATCCCGATACTTCAACTGGTACTACTAGCGCCAAAAGTGGCCTAGCGGTACTTTCGGTCAAAACTACCATAACTTTTGCATCCGAACTTCAAATAAGATGAAACCAATTTTGTTGGAAAGATAATGACATATAGAATTCAAAAAATATTGGGTATCACCAAGGATAAAATACCATGAATAAATAGGTGATATATATCCCAAGGTGTGGAGCCGAAAAAACCCACAAGATCAAACACGCAATAAGATGTTCAAGGGGAATCCGTTTTTAATGAACTAGAGCTTGTTATGAAGATAACCATAAGCTCTAGATCCTCACATGGAAAAGATCCAAACAACAACCAAGAAACATGATGCTATGTATGCAAAGGTTTTAACTCTCACTGAAGAAAACGAACGAGTTACTCACTCGAGAGCCCCTCTTGATAGTATGACTATCTACCCTAAACCCGATCTCGCAACAATTACAAGAGACCGGTAAAACAGAAAACCTATCAAGATCATACATTTTCCTTGAGCATTCCACTTGAGCTTGATGAAGACGATCTTGTCTTTCTTAAGATGGAACATCTTTATTGATTGTTTTTGCTCGCACTCGCTTGATGAAGACTTGTGAATTGCTCCCCCATATTCGATGGGAAAACCTATTTTTTGAACTTGGCTTCATCACTCCATGATTGTTGGGGGGATACCCCCGGGTAGGGTCACGCCGGGGTATAAGGGCCGAGTTAGTCGAGGTTCGGCAAGGCCAAAGCGGATGCTCGCCGGGTCACCTCAAGGTAGGCCGAACCACGGGGTAACCTGGACCAGGGGCGTTCGCCTAACTAAGTCTCAACCGACTTAAGCAGTAAGTCGGAAATGCATGTTTAACTTGTATGCAGGAATAGGTGTGGCCGGATCAACTATGATCCGGGGCACATCTAAGCTTCTAGGAGAAGGAAGGAATCTCGCTGGTCAAAAGAAGCCCCGGTACACACTGCCTGAGCGAAGCAGACAAGGGCAGGACCACCGAGACGTGGCCGACAAGGGTGACGATACCCATGCTGGCTGACGCGGGCACTGCAAAGGCTCACGTAGCCTCTGCATGTGTGACGCGAGGGAAAAGTAACCCGGTCGGCTTACTACTTTGGAAGATGGCATATTCTTAGGAATATACCTCCACGTATGCCCTAGATGGAGACCTAGCCCCCCCCTATATAAGGAGGGCTAGGGCTTCTGTAGAGGGGGTTCCGATTTCTCTGATTGGGCTTTGGTTGTAAGGGTGATCTGTGAGCAAGAGTAAGAGGGCTCCTTCTTCCTCCTCTCGCCAATACAGCTCTAGGAGCATTTGTAACCTTGGAGGAAAAGCTAATATAAACTTCAGTGTGGAGAATCACTTCACTATCCCTCCCTGGATTCCCCTAGCATGTATTAGTCCCCACCTTTAGCCTATCCATGGCATCTGCCGTGACACCACCACGACAGTTGGCGCCCACCGTGGGGCTAGCAGCGCTAGCAGGGGTGAAGATCCGGACGGGAAACCTCATCGGCACCGGCGAACGCATCGTCTCCGGGCTCGTTCAGCGCTTTGGAGCGTTGGACTTCGTCAGCGAGAACGCTGGCTGCTTCGGCACGCGCCCACTTCCGCACAATGGCCTCTTCGTCAAGTTGGGTGCGCACAAGGTCTACGTTGTTGTGGACGTATCATGCGTTCATCCGCGGCACGTCGTTGAAGCAGGGGAACCACCCCTTAGCGTGGTTCACAGGGCGCATATCGCTCGCTCCCCGGACCGTGCTGAAGTGATGATGACTGCGCCAGGGGCAGGCGCAAGCAAGGATCCGGCACCAGATCCGGAGGTAACACCTAAGGCACCGAGGAAAGGTAGAGGTCCCCCACTAGAGAGGCCTGGGAATGTACTGAGAGAGGCTATGGATAGCTTGGCAAACCCGGTAGCAGCAGTGGTAGATCCGGCTCAGGCACAGGCTGAGCTAGAGGAAACTAGGCAGAAAATTCTAGAGGGAGCGAAAAAGATTGTTGCGGCTCAGCAGTCGTTGAACATGACGTTGCGTGAGTACGCAAAGGCAAACAAAGTAGATGCTGTAAAAGTGAAGAGGAGAAATCTCATGAGTGAAATGAACAAAGAAGGGGATACTCGGATTGAGGAGTCTGAAAACTGTTTGTCCGTAAGGCTGCTGAAGTACAGTACCCGGCGAAAAACCTCAGAGCAGCGGATGCAGCTGCATCCGAGCTAGAGGGTCTGACGGGTGAAGCCCGTCAAAGACAGCAATATCGGGTCAATGAGTTGGTTCGGATCACAAACAGGCAAAATGAGGAACTGCTCAGGGCAAACCCAGAGAGAGCTGGGGCCTCCAAGATCGTTCATTCGGCGGTGGGTAACCCGGAGAAATCCGCTGGAGCCGCATCGTCTCCTCATGGTGGTCCAAGGAGAGAGGAGGTAGTAACCTCGGCCAGGAAAAACAAGCAGATTGTTCCGTATGACCCGACAAGGGCAGGAAAGGCAAAAGAGGTACAAAGAAACGACGATCGACGGAGTGTAAGCCGAGGTGAAGCTGGTCGAGGTAACCGTGACCAAGGCAATGCCGATCAAGGGAACGTTGTTAACGGCAATGCCGGACAGCGCAACTCTACAAGACAACCGCAGCAGCGGAATATGCCAAGGCAAGAGCAAAGTGTCGGCCGAGGTATACAACAGAGAGATGCGCCACGAGAGCGAGACCGATACAACGATGGAGATTCGGAAATGCTAAATGCAGGTTACCCAAGGCCGGACTATCATGTGATAGGGTCGAGATTGGGAAGCAGGGATTTGATGCCGGACGATGCCAGGTTGAAACTGGATCGACTGTATAGGTCGGAGCAGATTGAAAGTCAAGGTCCTCCGGGTCCTGCATGTTTTGGACCCCGGATCATGAAAGAGCCACCGGTACCTAACTTCCAGTTACCCAGAGGCACGAAGACGTATGACGGCGGCACTAAGCCGGAAGATTGGTTGATAAATTATGCAACGGCTGCGAAAATTGCCACAGGCAACTTGAGGTGGGCTGTACGATACGTACCCCAGATGTTGGTGGTCCCGGCGAGGGTATGGCTGAACAATTTGCCACCCAGAAGCATTAACTGCTGGATAGATTTTGAAGAGATGTTCATCAGCAATTTCTCGAGTACGTATCAGAGGCCGAATAGGCCACAGACACTAGCTATGTGCAAGCAAAGACCGAATGAGACGGACCGGGAATTTTTAACTCGGTGGTGTACCGTGAGAAACTCATGTGAGGGCGTGATAGAATCACAGGCCATAGCGTAGTTTGCACAGGGATGCAGATATGCAAGCGAACTGTGGCAAAGTTACAAAGGAAGATGCCCACCACGTTGGCAGAGATGATCCGGATTGCTGATTCCTATGCTCTGGGAGATCCGACTCAACCTAGGCTTGTGTCAAACGAGTCGAACGATGAGTATTACCAGAGAGATGGAGCCGGATCATCCCGGAGGAATGACTATAGAGGAAAAAGAAGAGATGATAGACCAGATCATCGATACGGTTCGCAACAAGTTGCAGCTGTGAATCAAGATCAGCCTGGAGCAGGGGGCGGTCAACGCTAGAAAACTGGAGGGCAGTGGACTCCGAGAAACGATGGCAAGAAAACTTGGACGCCAGAACAAAAGAAACAGTGGCAAGAAAGGAAGGACCGTCTGAGGTACACCTATGAGTCGATGTTGGATCAGCCATGTAAGTTTCACATGCCAAATCCGAGTAACCCAGCGGGTCATACGACGAGACAATGTGAGTGGATGCGCAAGATTGAACAAGGCGGTGCGAGGAATGCTCAGACACCCCGGAATGATCAACCTCGACAGGAGTTACCCCGGCAGCAATTGCTCTCTAGAGTGAACACGTAACAGCTAATGTTGCCTCCCCTTCTGCCGAGGTATGACAACAATGAGAGAAGGGATGCAGTGCACCAGGTGGAAAATCAGCACCAGCCGGATCAGAGGTACCTCGGAAATGAGGGGAGGAATGAGTACAGGGAGCATCATCAGAGTTACTGTGTATTTACCACCGAGGAAACAGATAGGAAAAGCTTGCAGCGCCCACATATGGAGGTGAATGCAGTAATGCCTGCAATGACGAGGTATATGCCTTGGTCTGACCAAGAAATCATTTGGAGCATCAAGGATCATCCCAAGCTTATGCCGAGTCCTGGCTCGTACGTGTTAGTGCTGGACCCGACATTCATTGGGCCTAACATCAATGTGAGGTTCTCCAAGGTACTGATTGACAATGGTAGTAGCATTAACATCATGTATGCGGATACAATGCGCAAGTTGGGTATCTCGGAGAACATGCTCCAGGCTACAAGGACAACTTTCCATGGTATTGTACCAAGCATTTCTTGTGAGCCCATAGGCAAAGTCCGGGTTGACGTATTATTCGGCACGAGAGATAATTGCCGAACTGAGAATCTGGAGTTTGAGGTGGTGAACTTGGAAAGTGCGTATCACGCGTTACTCGGAAGGCCAGCATTGAACAAGTTCATGGCAAGCTGCCACATCAGTTATCTGAAGATGAAGTTCCCCGGACCAAATGGAGTGATTACCATTGCTGGAGATTTCCGACGTTCCATTGAGTGTGCCTCAGTCGGGTCTAACCTAGCCGAGTCACTCGTGATTGCGCAAGAGAAAAGAAAAATCCAAGAGGTGGCGGCATTAGCTCAGTACGCGCAGCAGTATATGCCAGCGCTGAGTAACCCGCATGGTAGTGTTTCGTTCCAAGCCGCAAAGGGTACTAAGAAAGTGCCTGTTGATGATATGTTCCCAGAGCACACCGTAACAATTGGTGCCGGGTTGAATGATAAATAGGAAAGCGATCTCATCAACTTCGTCCGTGAGAATCGGGATATTTTTGCTTGGTCTACACAGGACTTGCAAGGTGTTCCGAGGGAGTTGGCTGAGCACTCTTTGAACGTGAGACCCGGAGCAAGGCCGGTGAAGCAACCTCTCCGCCGCTTCGCTGAGGATAGGAGAAAAGTCATTGGAGACGAGATAGCTCAGTTGCTAGCAGCAGGATTTATCATGGAAGTATTGTATCCGGATTGGCTCTCTAATCCGGTGCTGGTGGAAAAGAACAAGGATGATCCGAACGTGGCAGTAGTTTGGCGTATGTATATCGATTACACGAACTTGAACAAGGCATGTCCAAAAGACCCATTTCCACTGCCGAGGATAGATCAGGTCATAGACTCGACCGCGAGATGTGAACTATTGTCATTCATTGATGCATATTCTGGTTTCCACCAGATACCTCTGAATCCGGATGATCAAATAAAGACCGCATTTATCACCCCGTACGAGGCTTATTGCTATCGCACCATGCCGTTTGGTTTACGTAATGCATGTGCAACGTACCAAAGATGTATGCAAAAATGTTTGCACGACCAAATAGTTCAAAATGTACAAGTATATGTGGATGATGTGGTCATCAAGACCAAGGAAAGCAAAACGCTCCTTGGCGACATCAGGCAGACATTCGCGAACTTAAGAAGGTTTCGAATGAAGCTTAACCCGGAAAAATGTACCTTCGGTGTCCCGGCTGGAAAATTACTCGGATTTCTCGTCTCCAGCCGAGGTATCAAAGTTAATCCAACTAAGATCCGGGCCATTGAACGAATGGAGCTACTGAAATGTCTTAACGATGTATAGAAGTTCACTGGGTGCCTAGCATCGTTGAGTCGGTTTGTATGTCGGTTGGGAGAAAAGGGATTGCCTCTCTACCAACTAATGAAAAAGTCGGATAAGTTCGTTTGGACACCACTGGCCGATGAAGCCTTTGCCCACTTAAAAAAGATGTTAGCCACTGCACCAGTGTTAGCCTCTCCACTATCAAAGGAGCCAATGTTGCTCTACATAGCCGCAACCAACCGAGTTGTAAGTGCAATGATTGTAGTAGAGCGCGATGAAGAGGGTAAGTCGGTGCAGAGGCCAGTGTATTACTTGAGCGAGGTATTATCTGCCTCAAAGCAGAACTACCCGCACTTTCAAAAGGTGGCATATGGTGTCTATATGGCGGCAAAGAAGTTAAAGCATTACTTTGAGGAGCACCCCATCAAAGTAATATGTGAGGCTCCCATATCCGAAATAATGGGTAACAAGGATGCAAGTGGTCGAATCGCAAAATGGGCAATTGAACTAGCTCCTTATGTGCCACAATATGACAGAAGAGAAGCAATCAAGTCTTAGGTTGTGGCAGACTTTTTTGTAGATTGGGCCGAGTTACAATACGAACCACCGCCACTAGATCCGAACTACTGGAGGATGCACTTTGATGGGTCAAAAACAAAAACCGGGCTAGGCGCCGGAGTTGTGCTTACCTCGCCAAAGAAGGACCAACTGAAATATGTGCTCCAAATCCATTTCACGGCATCGAATAACGTCGCAGAGTATGAAACACTTGTGCATGGGCTCAAGGTAGCAAAAGAGATTGGGATACGTCGGATCATATGCTTTGGCGACTCGGATTTGGTGGTACAGCAAGTATCAGGACTGTGGGACGCCCTTGATCCAAACATGGCGCTGTACAGATTTCATGTACAAAAGATATCTGGTTACTTTGAGGGGTGTGAATTTCACCATGTACCCCGGGTGGAAAATGAGGCTGCCGACATGATATCGAAGCTCGGATCAACCCGACAAGCAATTCCACCAGGTGTAGCATTGGAACACCTTAGAAAACCATCTATTAGGTCGTCCCCAGGAACCGACTTGATCTATGTCCCGAAAGATACAAAATCCGGAGCTGAGCCCATGGACATTGACATGGGAGGTAGTGCGTGAAACCCGGGGACCGCATCAGCAAACCCGGGGACTGCCTCAGCGAACCTGGGGACTACCTCGCAGGACCCGGGGACTGCTCAGCGTGATCTGGTTGAAGTTATGCCGGTGGATCAGATGGAAATTGATGAGGATGTGTTCCCTGCACGAGCAATACCAGCTTGGGCATTGCCTATATTTCAATTCCTGAAAGATGGAACGTTACCCACTGAGGAGGTGTTAGCCAGGCAAACTTAGAGGAGAGCAAAAGCATACACGATTATCAATTCCGAGCTATACAAACGGAGTGTAACCAATGTCCTCCAGCGATGCGTTGACCCGGAAGAAGGGCTTGACATCCTCCGAGATATACACCAAGGAGAATGCGGGCATCATGCCTCATCCCAAGCCTTGGTGGCAAAAGCATTCTGGCATGGATTCTATTGGCCAAGTGCCTTAGAACAAGCAGAAGATCTGGTGAGAAAATGCAATGGTTGTCAGAGGTACGCTACCAAGACACATATGCCAATGTCTGAACTCAAGACCATACCAATTACATGGTCATTTGTTGTATGGTGCTTGGATATGGTTGGTCCGTTTAAACCAGCAAGGGGAAACATGACTCACATTTTGGTCATGGTGGATAAGTTTACGAAGTGGATCGAAGTAAATCCTATAAGGAAATGTGATGGGGCTACGGCCGTAACGTTTCTCAAAGATATAATCTTGAGGTACGGTTACCCACACAGTATCATAACTGATAATGGAACAAATTTTGCGGAAGGAGCATTTGCGCGTTTCTGCCGGGACAAGAAGGTCCAACTCGACGTAGCCTCGGTAGCCCACCCCGCATCGAACAGACAGGTGGAAAGATCCAACGAATTAGTATTATCCGGGATAAAACCCTGGCTCATTGAGCCGCTGCAAAGATCAGCGGGATGCTGGATAGAAGAACTACCAATGGTACTGTGGAGTTTAAGAACAACTCCGAATCAATCAACAGGCTATACGCCGTTTTTTCTGGTATATGGGGCAGAAGCTATATTACCAGCCGACATAGAGCATGATTCGCCTAGGGTAACCCAATACACAGAAGCCGAAGTGCAAGAAGCCCGGAAAAATGATGTTAATCTGCTGGAAGAAGCGAGAGAACTGGCATTGTCCAGATCCGCCATATATCAGCAAAATCTCCGACGCTATCATAGCCGGAAAGTAAGCCCCCGATTCTTTCGGGAAGGCGATCTGGTGCTCTGGTTGGTACAACGTATTGCCGGCATGCATAAATTATCCCCCCCATAGGAAGGGCCGTTCATCGTGAGCAAAGCATTGCACAATGTCTCTTATTATCTTATAGATGCAAAGCCATAGGAAAAGAACAAGGCGGACAGGTCCGGCGAAGAATCTAAGCGCCCATGGAATGTAGCTCTACTTCGTCCTTTCTACACTTAGCAGAGAAGTGTAGGTATCCGAGTCTTCTCATATGTCGGTATGTATGCCGGCAATGAGCTTATGAATGAAATATTGGCACCTCGAGCAGTAACTCAGGGACTGCCTTAATAATATTTGTTGTTTTTTATTATTTTTACGTCAGCTGGACTAAGTTGTTCTACTTAACTCGGATCAGTAATGTGTGAGCACCAAAAACCCAACTCTTAGACTTGCTGCTGTCCAACAAGAATTGGCTTCATGGCAAACAAGAGAACAAGTTTGGAATTGCGTAGCACATGAAAAACGACTAAGGAAAAAGAACTTAATCGAGCCGACGTTTGTTTTTCGAACTAACCTTGTATTTACTTTCAAACTATTATGCTAAATTATTTTGAGCTAAGCCTAAAAGTTTATGAGTATTGTTAAAACAATTTTTGAAGCTTGGATTCGTAAGTCGTAAACCCGAATCAAGGTAGACACGAACCGAGCCAGAAGATTGGACGAACAAGAAAACGAAACTCGGGGACTACGCCCAAGTTAATCCGGCATACAAACTTAGTAGCAAAATATTACATAAGTAAGGGATACATTTCCACCCGGCATACCAGGGATCTGATAAATTTTCAAGTGTTTTTAATTAAGGAGCAGCAGGAGGAGGAAGTTTGGCGTCATCTTCGCCTTCTTCGATATCCGAGGCATCGTCCTCTCCATCCTCGTCCGAACTATCCTCGACATTCTCGACCTCTTCATCGCTAGCGGCTTCCAGGAAGCTCGGACTCTCAGTCCCTTCGTGAATGGCGCAAGCCTGGCGCCGAGCTACCCATTCCGGGTCATCGGTCCACTTGGATCCGGTGCGCACATGCGTCAGGAGGCTGAGATCGATCTTCTCATACCACGTGAGTATGTGGTGAAGAACAGTCTCAGCTACAGCATGTCCAACGGACTCCCTCCAAAGGTCAAGCTGGGTCTCGATCTCCGAAAGCTTTTCAGCAAGAAGTGAAATTCTCTTCGGAGCGCTCTCACCGGGCCAGAACGTGTTGAAGACTTGGACTGAAACGTCGAGGAGATCCCTGCCGTAGTTCTTGATGATTTCCACGCGAGATGACAGGCTGACCAATAGGTCCTCCATGTCAAAGGGAATGCTCTCACCGTCAGGAGCGACGGGAGTACCCCTCTCTCGGCGGAAATTGGCAACAGCGGCGCTCGCGATAGGAGTACCCTCTGGAAAGTGGCCTAAAAACAAGGCAAAGGAAGAAGCTGAAGAAAAGACTTATGAAGTAACCCGGGGAAGTATGTCGGGTAAGGGAAAGGAATGTACGTGAAATGTGGCTGTGGATCCGGGTCAATTCATTGATGCAATTATCGCGTCTTTGGCGGAGCTGCACCAATTCAGTGTTCGCCGACTCAAGTTTGACGTCGGCCTCCTGGAGAAGTTCGTGGTCCTTAGCAATTTGGAGGTTGAGGCGCTCGTGCTCTTCGGTGTAGTCCTGGCTAGTCTTTTCAAGCTCGTTTTGGTGTTGCACCTTCATCTTCTTCATTTCTGCCTTTAGCTTGGCAATCTCGTCGTTCTTGGTTCGGAGGAGGGCAAGCTCATCGTCTTTCTTTTTGAGCTCGGCCTGATGCTGCCCTGCTTGTTCGAGAAAATGTAGCATCATGTCAGGCACGGGCAGACTATCTTCAAGAGATGCTGAAATAGCGTGTTGACCCGGCAGAGCCGAGGTATGAATGTTTGCCGAGCCAAGAGGAAAAGAAGATGGAAAGCAAAGCAGGGTCGGACAAAAAGGACTTACCCTTGATCTGCTCCAGGTTCTTTCGCATAATCTTGTTCTCAGCCTCCACCCCGGTTGCGGAAACCAAATAATGAGATTAGTTCGGCAGAGGGAGTTGAAGGAAAACGGAGAAGCGCCAAGGGAGAAACTTACCCCTTTTCTCATGCTCAGCGAGATGTGCATTGTGCTTTGCGAGAAGCATCTTGTGAGTATCCAGAAGACGCTGGAACTCAGCACTCCGGCGGTTGGTGGTCACCTGAAAAGAATACGAAAATTTAGCTTAAGCCTTGCGCATATTCGAAGTGTACAAGATCTGGGCCAAGTGGAACTTAACCCAGCTCTAGGTGTGTGCATATTCAAAGTGTACAAGATCCGGGCCAAGTGGAACTTAACCCAGCTCTAGGTGTGTGCATATTCAAAGTGTACAAGATCCGGGCCAAGTGGAACTTAACCCAGCTCTAGGTGTGTGCATATTCAAAGTGTACAAGATCCGGGCCAAGTGGAACTTAACCCAGCTCTAGGTGTGTGCATATTTGAAGTGTACAAGATCCGGGCCAATTGGAACTTAACCCAGCTCTAGGTGTGTGCATATTCGAAGTGTACAAGATCCGGGCCAAGTGGAACTTAACCCGGCTCTAGGTGTGTGCATATTCGAAGTGTACAAGATCTAGGCCAAGTGGAACTTAACCCGGCTCTAGGTGTGTGCATATTCAAAGTGTACAAGATCCGAGCCAAGTGGAACTTAACCCGACTCTAGGTGTGTGCATATTCGAAGTGTACAAGATCCGAGCCAAGTGGAACTTAACCCGGCTCTAGGTGTGTGCATATTTGAAATTATGAAGGAGCTACGTTAGTTCTATAAGGAGCATCCAGCCGAGTAACAAGTTACTCCCCTGGAGGCTCGGGGACTAATGGTTATATTGCTAGTGCATGATAAGGAAAAGGTGAAGTAACGTACCTCCATCATCCGACCCGCAAGGTTAATCACCTTAGAGGCTGTATTCATCTGGGCAGCGAATTCGGCGGGACCGAACCTCTCCGGGAGATCGTCGTTATAGACGAACTCCGCCTTGTTCCATTTATTCATAAACTCGATCAAGGTCGGAGGATATCGCTCCCCACTGAGCATGTGGGGCGCCACCAAGCCCCTCGCATGTGCCTCTCTCCTCTCAACCTGAGCAAGGGCCGGACTGGTGTGCAGAACAAATTGTTGCACACTAGTTGGCTCGACAGGGGCGTCCTTCGGTGCTGGAGCCTTCTGGGAAAGCATGGACGCGAGGGTGCGCTGTCCAGACCTGGTGGACGCTGCCCTGGTGACGTCAGGGGCTTTCTTGCCTTTGGCTTGCTGAGAGGAGGAAGTGGTTGCGGCTGATTTCCCCTTAGGAGCTGCCTGGGTACTTCCTCGCCGAGACTGAGAAGACTCGGACGAGGCGGAGGAGCTTGGCGCTGGTGCCCTTGTTGCTGGTGCCGGAATTGGTGCTGGTGCTGGTGCTTTTGTCGGTGCTGGTATGGAGGTAGTTTCAGTAGTTGCTGGTTGCGGTGGAGCCGAAGTGGTGGATGCCGCTGCCTCGGCTGGATCCGTCTCCCCCGCTCCGCTTGACGAGGCGGGCTGGAACCCGGAGCAGCCGCAGAACCCTCTAGAATAGGGCTCAGCGGGCGTGACTCGTCGTCACGAGGGGGGAGAGGAGCTAGGATGGAGCAGCGAAGAGATGCTTGATCCACTCCGAGGGACCTCCACCGCAGCCCTGTCAAATCAAATAATGTCAGAAGAGAAATTACAACAATGCAAGAAAGAACAAGTTGCAGGAGAAAAATAGACTTACGCGTCTGAGGTTTGGGGCTCCTTGGGTTTTCGAGCCCTTCGTGTTGGGGCCTTGCCTGCAGACTTGGAAGCAGTTTTGTCTCCGGATTTCTTTCGCCTTTTGGAGGGCTGAGAAGGTCCGGAGGAGTAACTTGATGCAGCTCCACGCTTCTTCTTCGGTGCTGCCGGAACAGGTTCCCCCGTGGCAAGGGGAGGGTCTTCGTGGATCTGCCCACCGGGGTTAGCTGATGCCGGAAAAGCATAAGAAAGGGGGACAACATCAACAGGTTCAATCACCTCGACATCCAAGTCATCTTCATCATTGGGCCAATATCTAATAGAAGAGGGTTTACCGATGGGTCGCTTCGTAGCGTTGGTCATCGGGAGGAACATCTCCTAGTCCGGCTCTTCCTTGTTCGGGGTCTCCCGGTCAGGCGCCCATTTAAGGGTCGGATCGGTGCCGTCCTCAAGGGTCTGCTGAAGAAATAGCTGAGGAAAAGAATGAAGAACGGAGTCAAAAATGGAACAATGACCGACATATAATTAACCCGGAGTAAATCCCGGTAGAAGCTTACCGAGGGAGGGAGCCTATCCCGGCAGAAATGCTCAATTCCCCACGTCCATTCAGTGGAGAAGTCCTTGTGGGTGGTGAAGAGAGCCTTGACCCGGCGATAGATCTCCGAGTTGCTCAACTCGAAGGACGAGGTCCGGTTGGGGTCGCGGCCGAAGCTCATATGGCACACCTTGTGGGTGCGCCTCTAGAGGGGGAGATTCGGTTGCGCACGAACGTGATCATAGCATCCTCGTTGCGCAACCCGAGCTTCTTCAGCTCCGCAAACCTCTTGTTGACCTGGTTGGCCAAGGCTGTGGGCTTCTTGGGGACAACGTCCCACGTTTCCGGGTTAGGTAGACCCGGAGCATAGGGAAGCAACCGGATCAAGTCTTCAATGCCCTCATTTCGGACATAAAAGAAAGTCCGGGCCCATCCTTTGCAGGACTCCAGCCCGGTGACTCGAGGGGAAACGGATAGCCTCCAGGGTGAGATGGATGCAGCTCCGAATTGAGTGAGCTGCTTGTCCTCCGGATCAAGTTGAATATTCGGAATGACATTACGACGAAGGCCGAAAAACCGGATCCATAGCTCCTTCGTGGGCCACAATCCGGCGTAGTCCTCGATCGTAGAGGCAAAAGCAGAAAGAGAGGTGATTGCATTGGCAGGAAGGTGGTGCGACTGGAGTTCGTATGTGCTTAACCAGTCATGGAAGAAGTCGCTGACCGGCAAACCGAACCCCCGTTGGAAGTGCGACAAGAACACAACGTACTCACCCGGATTGGGTGAGGGGGCGAGTTCGGCAGAGGCAAGGCGCGCGATGATGCCGGCGGGGATGCGTCTGGTCCGGTAGAGCTAGTCCAAGTCATCTTGGCAGACCCATGACCCGGCTCACACACCACGGTCCGTGGCGGCGGAGTCCTCCTCCATTTCTTGCTCAGCAACGATGAGCTCCTCCTCCGTCATCTGATAATCGTTGCCCTCGTTGGCGCTAGCAGCGGCGGGGGGCAAAGGCCTAGATTGGTAGCGACCCGTGGTGGAGGAGGCGCGTAGCAGCGGCGACGACGTAGAAATCTGGGGGAAAAATGCGGCGGCGCTGCTGCTTGGGAGCACTGGCGGCGACGCGGTCGCGAGGAAGACGAAGAAGAAGAGCAAAGGGCAGAGGGGCGTGGTGAGGGGAAAAGCCTAAGTGATGCGCCCCTCCCCTATTTAACCTCTCCCACGAGGAGAAAGTGGGATCGCGTCCTGCGGGCAAGCCACACGCAATGGCCGTGTACCACCCACATCAACCAATCAACAAGGAGCCACACCGAAGGCCACAGAGTGGAGTTGGTCCCGTGACGTGGCACGTTGATGCGGTAAACAAGGAGACGGGCATGACGTGACCCGCGCACAGTGATGACTGACAATTACTGCGGCGGTTATTGTGCTGGCCCTTAAAATGAGACAACATAATGATTAGCCTCCACGTGGGTTGGCGTACGAGAGAAGGAAGCAAGACCCGGATAGGACCGTGGTAACCCGGCCAGCAGGTGAAAACTTGGAATGTGCAGAGGAAAAGTAAAGCCATGAGGTCCGAGTTGAAGTGGTAACCCGGCCGGCAAGTGAAAACTTAGAACGTGCAAGGGGAACGTAAATCCATATAACCCGAGACAAGGAGGTAACTCGGAAATAACGTCCAAAGGTCAAACATAATTGAACCTGATGTGGCCTTAGCGGCCGAGGCAGCTAAGACCGCACCAGCTTCGGGGACTAATGTTGGGGGATACCCCGGGTAGGGTCACGCCGGGGTATAAGGGCCGAGTTAGCCGAGGTTCGGCAAGGCCAAAGCGGATACTGGCCGGGTCACCTCTGTAGGGGTTCGTAGCATGGAAAACAAAATTTTTCTATCGCATACAAACAAACAAGCCAAGATCTATCTACTAGATTGCAGCAACGAGTCGATGGAATAACTCACCCTCGAAGATTCCAAAGTGTTTAACGAGAGCAGATTCTCGTGGGTGATGTAGTCGTACTCTTTCCGATCTCAAGATCGTGTAGACGATCCTTCCGGCGCCACGTTCCGGCAGCGCTCCCGTAGTCGGTCACACGTTCGGTACTCGACGAAGACCTTCCTCTCCCTTGTTCCAGCAGGCAGCGGAGGTTGTAGCACTCTCCTCGCGATTCCGGCAGCACAACGGTGTAGTACCGGAAGTAGAGGGGAGATCCCGCAGGGCTTCGCCTTAAGCCGGTGCGAGTATGGTGGAGCTTATGAGAGAGGCTATTAGTGGTCTAGTAATTAGACACACCAATTAGAGGGCTCTAAACCAATTAGAAGGCTCTAAACCGAATAGCTCTAAACCGGGGTCTAGATCTAGGGTTTAGTTTAGAGGATAGGAAACTTGTGTGTCTTGGGAGGGAGCCCTGCCCCTCCTTATATAGGTGGGAGGGGCTGGCCGGCCAAGGGGAGGGAGTGGAGTCCCTCCCCAACTCGGCCTAGGTGGGGCGCCGGCTTGGGGAGGAGGACTCCTCCCTCAAGTCGGTTTCCTCCTCTCCTCCCACTTCCCAAAAACTGCCGTTTGACTTTCAAACTAGCCGTTTGACTTTTTCAATTTAGGATTCAATTTAATCCTTTATTTGGGACAGCAAGAACACTTAGTACATGATGCAATCATTCCAACATGTAATGACACATTCAAGTACCCTTCCCCCTCCGGAGTGCCGGACATTCCGGGACCTTCTAGAATGTTCCCGATGGAAACACCGGAATCATTCCCCAACTCCGAAACGGGACTTTCCTTATATGAATCTTATTCTCCGGACCATTCCGGATCACCTCGTGATATCCCGGATCCCATCCGAGACTCCGAACAACATTCGGTCTCTTTCTCATAATACCATAACTACTCAAACAACGTCGAATCCTTAAGTGTGTCTCCCTACGGTTCGTGAATTATGCGGACATGATCGAGACACTTCTCCGAACAATAACCAATAGAGGAATCTGGAAATTCATATGGCTCCCACATATTTCTACGATTACTTTGCGATCGAATGAACCACTTACATACGATACCAATTTCCCTTTGTCTCACGATATGTTACTTATCCGAGGTTATGATCGTCGGTATCTCTGCATACCTAGTTCAACCTCGTTACTGACAAGTACTCTTTTCTCGTTCCCGTGATATGTGATCCCTTGTGACCATG
The DNA here is from genome assembly GCA_916181665.1 of Avena sativa. Lineage (NCBI taxonomy): Eukaryota > Viridiplantae > Streptophyta > Magnoliopsida > Poales > Poaceae > Avena > Avena sativa. The sequence goes on along the minus strand of OV702292.1, from coordinate 74,815,031 downwards.
TCACATGCTTGCAAGCTAATTGGATGACATTTCACCGAGAGGGCCCAGAGTATATCTATCCGTCATATGGATGGACAAATCCCACTCTTGATCCATGTGTTTCAACCAATACTTTCCGAACACTCAATGCCACTTTTATAGCCACCCTGTTACGGTGTGGTGTTTGATGACATCAAAGCATCCATCCAGTAAAGGTGATATGCATGATCTCATGGTCGAAGGAATTAGGTTACTATGTATCAGAAAGCATATAGCAATTGAACTATTGAAATGACTTGATCTTTATGCTACGCTTATCTATAGGAGTATGTCCACCATATCATTCTCCTAATGATATGATCTTGTTGTTGATAACATCTCAATGTTCATGATATGGAAACCACAATCATTAATCAACCAACAAGCTAGTGAAGTATAGAGGCTATACTAGGGACTTTAAATTAAGTTTACAAATCACACAAGTATTAATGGTTTCCTTGTTAATACTATTATAGCATGAATGTAAACATTTATCATAAGTGTGAAGATATGATAATAACCACTTTATTATTGCCTCTTGGGCATATCTCCAACAGTCTCCCACTTGCACTAGAGTCAATAATCTAGTTTCGAACCTTTGTGTATTCAACACCTATGGCTTTACGGTGTTGTATGTACACGATTGCTAGTGGTCAACTGATCTCCGGATCTGACACTTCCAGGTCCGTGTGTAATTGCATGTCTTTGCGTCTCTATGCATCACTCATTCTCTAATGAGATGGCTTTGCATAAATTTGGTCTTTCGGTGTGACCTTTAGCTCTTTGGGGTTAAAACATGTTGATAATATTGTCGTACAATATATCTTCATAGTATTATCCCACTGTGAACTACACCTAGTTTGATAACAAACTTCTTGACACAAATGCCCTCTTTTGCTGCTATAATAGCAGTCATATACTTAGCCTTTTGTTGTAGTATCTGTCACAATGTCTTAACTTTGGAAATCATTCAAATCCATTATGGAACTCACTTTCCATTATATTGTGCCACCCTTAGTTTAGATTGAGATAAACTTAATTTGTACTTTGTGACAAAACTAGTATCAATGTAGTACTTTTACAATGAACTAACCATCTATTTGTCACTTCTACAAATATTATACTCTTAGTTCTTTCAGAAGATCATAAGAATATCCTTACTATTGTCCAATGATCATCTTACGAATCATTCTGGTATATGCTCTCAACATTTAGAGCATAGGACAAATCTGGATTTGTACATATCACAGTATGATTGATATAAATATTCTTTGTGATTTCATACATCAAGTATCAATCTATACTTGATTATTTGTTTCACTTTACCAAATGTCAATACACTTGAATATATCATCAACATTGAACTCATTCAATCCTTTCTGTGCGACAAGAACCTTCTCTTGTAGTTTCTATATTGAACTCATTCAATATCTTATCTATGTACTTCTGGCACAACCATATTAGCGTCTATTGATGCCAAATATTTGGGTTTTGCCTAAGTCTTTCATCGGGATGAAATTCTTAATATGTGTTAATAAAAGATACATTATTTCCAATCAACAATATGTCTTCCACATAATGTATTAGAAACATGTCTTAGCGCTCCCACTTAATTTCTTGCAAATGCAAGCATCTTCATTGTCTCTGATGAAATTAAACCCTTTTAACAGTTTCATCATAGTGAAGATTCCAACTCCGCTATGCTCACTCTAACCATTGAAGTTTGCATATGCTTTTAGCATCCTTTGAATTAACAAAAACCTATGGACCGTGTTTATGCACATGTCCTAGGTAACGATTCTATTAGAAGAACTTGTTTTGTTTATTCAACTACCATATAACAAATTATATGTAGTGGTTGCTACATTAATCCGTCTAGACTAAATATCACTATGATAGATCAAATCTTGTCATAGTCAACCTTTGAACATTGTTGTGAACTCTTTCCCAACATGTCGACTATTTCATAGATGTAAAACATCCATGTCTATTTCTTTATAGATCCAGACACAACTGTAAGGTCTTACACCTTTCTCGAGGGTCCTTCAAGTTCAAAACTTGATTTCTCGTGTATGGAACTATCACGGATTTTATGGCTTCAAGCCATTTGACGGAGTCAGGGCCCATCATCGCTTCTTTGCATGTAGTCGGTTCATTATTCTCAAATAATGATTCAACCCTCAAATCTTGGTATTTGATTGTTTACCCGATCTACTTGTTTCAATAGGAACTTAGATCTCCGTGACCACAACCTTTGAGGCACGTGAGCCATGAGCATTGTTGCCGCCTCCGGAACACTTTTCGGCGCTGCGCAACTTTGCACATACAGCTAAGGTTCTTTTAACCTTATCAAAGTTCTATTGTCCTCCCACTTAACTTTTCACGAAAAATTCCTTCCAAAAGAAACTTGACGTTCTAAGCAACAAACACTTTTGTCTCCGGTGTTTATGGAGGAATACTTAATAGTCATACAAAGACAGGTTCATCCGACTTTGGTTGCAAACATCTTTCTTATGCATAGCATACCAATGTTTAAGAAAGGACAACTTGGGTTTTATCCCAAACCATAACCTTATATGGTGTCATTTCAACGGATTATGATGGAGCTCTTTTCAGTGGAAAAACAGTAATCTCTAAAGCTTTTAATCTTTAAAATATAATGGCAGTTTTATAAATTATACCTTTGATCTTACCATGTCAAACAAGGTTTAATTACATATCTCGAACGCTCCATACACTTATGGTGTTTCGGGAAAATGCAAATCCACGGAACGATTCCTTAAATCTTAGGTATTATGCTAAACTTGTAATTCAAATATCTTCCTTTATGATCTTTATCATAAACTATTCATATTCTTGTTACAATGATTTTGCACTTCATCTTGAAAGTCTTTTGAACTTTTCAAATATTTCATACTTCATCCTTATTAAGTAAATATTCATATATTCACTCAAATTTTCGGAGAAAGCATATGAAGTTGAAATCCATCGCTCTTGACTACACATGATGGACTTCGTACAACAATATGTACAAGTTCCAATTAGCTAGTCATTCGTTCCCTTTTGGCCTATGAACGAAGTTTTAATTATCTCTAGGAAAGTTTCACAAGCGTTATTTGATCAAAATCAAATAGACTCCAAAATTCCATCCATATGGATTTTCTTCATGTTTTCTTTCCAATATAATTTAAACGGCGATGTCACTTCCTAAGTGATCTTTCAATCAATTTGTCTTTCGACATTTTAGCACTAGTTTTATGGATGTGATTTCTCCAACGAGATTTGTGAATCATCCATCTTTTATGGATTACGGCAATTATTTGAACAACCCTTTTGTTCTCATAATACCTGATAAAACAAATCTTTGAAGGCAAGCTTTGATGTTTAACAAGCAACGCAATAACCCTTTATTTGTTCTCGATGAACATCATCACATATTCTTTTGCTTGTTACTTAGGCCATTGTAGTTCATGAATTGTGTTGTTTCGTATGACGATTCACACCAACAAATTCAGTATCAAATACTTGAGAACCACATTGTTTAATAAGCAAAGAATATAGCCATAACATGTATATCATCTATATACTTAAACTGAACAATTCTAGTCTTTTCTTTTCTGCCATATATTTATGAGATTCTCTTTCAATATTTCCTTTTCTATTTGAAAGAATCTATCAATATCAATAGTGGAGTCATACATATGACATATAGTCCAAAGCGTGTATAATTAAATACCAATGTCTTTGGACTTGCACTTTGAAGTAGATCACCATCATCAAATATTTGGTGTTCTTTCAAATTCCTTACTTTAGTAATCTCTTGGTGTAGTAAACATTTTACCTACATCAAATATTCACCCTTATCATGGAATCGTCCATGATCAAGCTACTTTTAGCTTATAACGATGAATTATGAGTATAATGTTGCTATCCAAAACCTTTTGGAGGATTAGGACAACAAGTGTCTCCAACCTTTTTTTGCAAATTCTCATCAAAATATGAGAACATGAACTTTGCCATATTATACTCTATCATGTTGTAACCAAAACTTCGTTTCAGATATCACAATATCTTCCACACATCATGGTTTCTGAAACAACTCTTTCAGATCCTAGATAACCTTGATATTAAGGGAATCCTTTGAATATCAAGAATCATGGATACAAACATGATACTTATATACTAACACTTGGAATTGTTACTCTTGATTTAATACTAATTATTAAACTTCATGGAGTAACCGGAACTTACTGAAAGTTTGCAATAGGACTTTTAAACTTTAGATTAACACTTAAAACAATACGATACCAGTTCGTAAAGTATCTAACCAGAATTCTATAGTTCTATCATCTCAATTATAACTAAGCGCAAGGTGGTAAACGGATGCCAATGACTACAACAACTATGCAAATTCACTTTGATTTAGTTTATGATAAATTGAGTTCTAATTAATAATTAAATTAATCTAGGTGAACTCCCACTCAAAACAATATCCCTCACATTGTTTTAGTGATCACACGAACCAAATCCACCACATCAAAACCGATCATCACGAGAGTTGATATAGCTTCAATGGCGAACAATCAACATGTTCATCATATCTACTATATGACTCATGCTCTACCTTTCGGTAATCCGTGTTCCTGAGGCCATGTCTGTACATGCTAGGCTCGTCAAGATCAAACCTTAGCTACCGCATAAGCAAATCTGGCTTGCTTACGTTGTATTCACCCGCGGAATCAAAGACACCCGATCATCACGTGGTGCTTCGAAGCAGCAAGCTTTGGCAACGGTGCATACTAAGGGTGAACACTTTAGAACTTGAAATTTATGTGTATGAGGGATCATCTTATAATGCTACCGTCGTCTACTAAGCAATACAAGATGCATAAAGGATTAACATCACATGCAATTCATAATATGTGATATGATATGGCCTTTCTTCTTTGTGCTTCCGATCTCCATCTTCAAACACGAACATGATCTCCATCATCACCGGCATTGCATCAAGGTCAATGACGCTTCACCATGGTTGTCGTCCACCAGCTTCAACTATTACAACTATTTTGAATAGACACGCAGGTCTTAACAGAAATTAAAGACAACCATATGGCTCCTGCCGGTTGCCAACTTACAATAAGGAACATTGCATACATCAAATATGATCACAATCATGGCCATATCACATCACTGCACACCCCTGCAAAACAAAGTTAGACGCCTCTACTTTCTTTGCATATTTTACGTGGTTTGGGGCTTTCAATAAGTGTCGTTCTAACTTACGAACAAGAACCACAACATTGATACTAATATTGTTAATCACCCGTTGTAAATTGGATCTTAACTATGCTAGGAGAAACAGGCACCCGCAAAGCCACTTATGCAATACAAGTTGCATGTTAAGCGTGGAGCAAGTCTCATGAACGATGTCATGTAAGGTTAGCCCGGGCCGCTTCATCCCAACATACCGCAAGATGCAAAGTACACAAAAAGCAATCTACAATAAAAGCATCAACGCCCACAATGACCATTGTGTTCTACTCGTGCAACAGATCTACATATAGACACGGCTCTGATACCACTGTAGGGGTTCGTAGCATGGAAAACAAAATTTTTCTATCGCATACAAACAAACAAGCCAAGATCTATCTACTAGATTGCAGCAACGAGTCGATGGAATAACTCACCCTCGAAGATTCCAAAGTGTTTAACGAGAGCAGATTCTCGTGGGTGATGTAGTCGTACTCTTTCCGATCTCAAGATCGTGTAGACGATCCTTCCGGCGCCACGTTCCGGCAGCGCTCCCGTAGTCGGTCACACGTTCGGTACTCGACGAAGACCTTCCTCTCCCTTGTTCCAGCAGGCAGCGGAGGTTGTAGCACTCTCCTCGCGATTCCGGCAGCACAACGGTGTAGTACCGGAAGTAGAGGGGAGATCCCGCAGGGCTTCGCCTTAAGCCGGTGCGAGTATGGTGGAGCTTATGAGAGAGGCTATTAGTGGTCTAGTAATTAGACACACCAATTAGAGGGCTCTAAACCAATTAGAAGGCTCTAAACCGAATAGCTCTAAACCGGGGTCTAGATCTAGGGTTTAGTTTAGAGGATAGGAAACTTGTGTGTCTTGGGAGGGAGCCCTGCCCCTCCTTATATAGGTGGGAGGGGCTGGCCGGCCAAGGGGAGGGAGTGGAGTCCCTCCCCAACTCGGCCTAGGTGGGGCGCCGGCTTGGGGAGGAGGACTCCTCCCTCAAGTCGGTTTCCTCCTCTCCTCCCACTTCCCAAAAACTGCCGTTTGACTTTCAAACTAGCCGTTTGACTTTTTCAATTTAGGATTCAATTTAATCCTTTATTTGGGACAGCAAGAACACTTAGTACATGATGCAATCATTCCAACATGTAATGACACATTCAAGTACCCTTCCCCCTCCGGAGTGCCGGACATTCCGGGACCTTCTAGAATGTTCCCGATGGAAACACCGGAATCATTCCCCAACTCCGAAACGGGACTTTCCTTATATGAATCTTATTCTCCGGACCATTCCGGATCACCTCGTGATATCCCGGATCCCATCCGAGACTCCGAACAACATTCGGTCTCTTTCTCATAATACCATAACTACTCAAACAACGTCGAATCCTTAAGTGTGTCTCCCTACGGTTCGTGAATTATGCGGACATGATCGAGACACTTCTCCGAACAATAACCAATAGAGGAATCTGGAAATTCATATGGCTCCCACATATTTCTACGATTACTTTGCGATCGAATGAACCACTTACATACGATACCAATTTCCCTTTGTCTCACGATATGTTACTTATCCGAGGTTATGATCGTCGGTATCTCTGCATACCTAGTTCAACCTCGTTACTGACAAGTACTCTTTTCTCGTTCCCGTGATATGTGATCCCTTGTGACCATGTCACATGCTTGCAAGCTAATTGGATGACATTTCACCGAGAGGGCCCAGAGTATATCTATCCGTCATATGGATGGACAAATCCCACTCTTGATCCATGTGTTTCAACCAATACTTTCCGAACACTCAATGCCACTTTTATAGCCACCCTGTTACGGTGTGGTGTTTGATGACATCAAAGCATCCATCCAGTAAAGGTGATATGCATGATCTCATGGTCGAAGGAATTAGGTTACTATGTATCAGAAAGCATATAGCAATTGAACTATTGAAATGACTTGATCTTTATGCTACGCTTATCTATAGGAGTATGTCCACCATATCATTCTCCTAATGATATGATCTTGTTGTTGATAACATCTCAATGTTCATGATATGGAAACCACAATCATTAATCAACCAACAAGCTAGTGAAGTATAGAGGCTATACTAGGGACTTTAAATTAAGTTTACAAATCACACAAGTATTAATGGTTTCCTTGTTAATACTATTATAGCATGAATGTAAACATTTATCATAAGTGTGAAGATATGATAATAACCACTTTATTATTGCCTCTTGGGCATATCTCCAACAACCTCAAGGTAGGCCGAACCACGGGGTAACCCGGACCAGGGGCGTTCGCCTAACTAAGTCTCAACCGACTTAAGCAGTAAGTCGGAAATGCATGTTTAACTTATATGCAGGAACAGGTGTGGCCGGATCAACTATGATCTGGGGCACATCTAAGCTTCTAGGAGAAGGAAGGAATCTCGCTGGTCAAAAGAAGCCCCGGTACGCACTGCCTGAGCAAAGCAGACAAGGGCAGGACCACTGAGGCGTGGCCGACAAGGGTGACGATACCCATGTCGGCTGACGCGGGCGCCGCAGAGGCTCACGTAGCCTCTGCATGTGTGACGCGAGGGAAAAGTAACCCAGTCGGCTTACTACTTTGGGAGATGGCATATTCTTAGGAATATACCTCCACGTATGCCCTAGATGGAGACCTAGCCTCCCCCTATATAAGAAGGGCTAGGGCTTCTGTAGAGGGGGTTCCGATTTCTCTGATTGGGCTTTGGTTGTAAGGGTGATCTGTGAGCAAGAGTAAGAGGGCTCCTTCTTCCTCCTCTCGCCAATACAGCTCTAGGAGCATTTGTAACCTTAGAGGAAAAGCTAATATAAACTTCAGTGTGGAGAATCACTTCACTATCCCTCCCTGGATTCCCCTAGAGTGTATTAGTCCCCACCTTTAGCCTATCCATGATATCTGCCATGACACCACCATGACAATGATCACCGAGGATGGAAAGCTTCAAGCATGTGATATTCTAGAGATGGTGCATCTTGAGCTTGCCCTTCATTTCTTATAACTCCGTTATGATGATGTCTTGAAGATAACCATGAGGAACTCCATCTTTTTCTTCAAGACACTCTTGATATTATTATTATTACTATTATTATTATTATTATTATTCTACATGATTCCAATAGGCACAAAGCCCTTGGACATTGCGTCTTCTTTATTTCTTTATTTTTAAACCTTGAAACCAACACATGGCCCAAGCAATGCCAATGGACAAATCTTACAAGTGAAACTCCATTCAAACATTAGTTCATAGAGATTATCATTAATTACCAAAACCACACATGGGACACACGTGTACTTTCAGCTAGATCTAGTGGGTCCGCTATTTCCCACATGACACTGACCTGTTTCTCCTCGTTGATGCATCTGCCCCGCGCTGCGGCCTTGGCACTAGTGCTGGAATGACATAAATAACACCCTCCTTTGATAGACTGATCTTGATCGAGCCTGTAAGGTATCATTGTCTTATGAATTTTCTTGGCAGTCTACTGAGTTCTTGGTGCAGGCCGTGGCAGCTCCGTCCCGTCCTCATGTATGACACGTATCCCTACAGGGATTTGGGTGTAGAGGCGGGTTTCACCCAATCCCGTGGCGGATTAATTCCTCTAGGGGATTACTTCCACTACAACCGAACAAGCTCTTCATGGGGAAGTGAAGGAAGAAGAGAAGAGAAGCAACCCTTGCCTAAGCCTAACGCCTCACATTTCCCCCTATCATTACACCTTCTAACTTTTCCAATCGAATCTTGTGAGAACTATGGTGCTTTGAGACACTATACTTGTGATTCTATTGCAAGTGCTTCAATATCGAAGTGCTAGCCAAGTGTTGTTACTTCTTGGAGAGCTTGTGCCTCCTAGAGCATCTCTAGCAAATGCCGTATATCGGCCGGCCCGCAAAATTTTACCCTGATATGCAGTACCGAGACCCAAAAATAGCTTTTCCAGATATCGTAAAAGACCGAATACTGCAAAAAAAATGCGGTATCCCGCATCAAGGCTCATCCGCCCCACATATATTCGGTGCGGGGGGGGAAGGGGGGCTTGGATGCGGTTTCCCGCATCCATTATTCCCCTTCCTTCCCCGCCCAGAAACCCTAGCCGTCGCCCGCCCATGTCTCCGATTCCGGCCACATCCACCGTCCAAGAACACATCGCCGCCGCCAACCTCCGTGTCCACCCCCAATCTTGCCATGGACGGCCAATCGAGGCCCGAGTTGGGCGCACGCGACTGTGCGTCTCCGGGTCTCGGCGGGAGCTCCGGCCTGCGAGCTCGCCTGGCGCCAGCGTCGAAGGAGGAGCGTGAGCGCCTCTCCGAGCAAGGACACGACCGCGACGCCCTTGGGCGCACCGCGTGACCCAGCCACAGACGATGTCGGGGAGCTCTTGATGGCCGAAATCTGTGCGTTCCCGCCGGTCGTCCGCGAGCCCGCTCCCGACGACGAGCACGAGGAGCTGTTGGTGAACGAGGCCAAGTTTAACTCCCTATGCACCGCGGTCATGGACATCGTGCAGCGCCGGAAGCGTTGCCGCCTCGCGCGCAGGGCGGAGAAGCGCGATCTTCGCCCTGCCAGTCGCCTCTCCCTCCGCGAGCACCTGGCGCGGCTCGATGCCCTCGAAGCCTACTACCCCGATGAGTACCTCACCAACAACGACTACGCCAACAACACCAACAACGCCGAGGAGTAAGCGCGTGCCGCCGCCGCCGTAGATGATCCGGTGAGTAGGTACCATCGGTGGAGCTACGTAGATGCCAGGTGAAGTATGGATGCATGACGCGGCATCATTTATTTTGCTAAACTTATGTAGATATCGATGATCAAAACCTCTAGTATGTATGAATCTGGCGTCAATCTGTGATGATTTTTAAATATGCAGTTTGGATTAGTGTATCTGTTCTCCCAGCATTTTTCATACTGCAAACCAAGTTTCCGGTCTACCGCATCCGCGTGTTGCAGTACCGCGGGATGCGGTATCTGCTAGAGATGTTCTTAGTTAGTTAGAGAGTCGCATGAAAACCTTCCGTGACATGTTGTCGAGGATCCACGGAGTTTGTGGAGGCTAGGGTTCATATTACCTGTGAGAATCCACCACTTAGTGCTTAGGCGTGAACTGTGTGCCCTAACTCAAGGGGCAACAATGCATAGCCCAATTCAAGTCGATCCAAACCAGGAATGGACAAAGTTTTAAAAATATGTCAATCTTATTACTCTTTATGGACAAATTAACATTGAACTTTCCAATACATGTGGTGAATTGACACAAGTCGGAAGAAAATCCTAGCGGTTCAACTGAAATTTCCCCCAAGTACATTACTCCTGCTCAAACAATTTGAAGAGGAGAATTTTGTTTTCTTGAAACTCCAACCTTACACGCATTGATCTCTAGCTTCATGGACAAATCAGAAATGTACTCTCCAAGCGCGTGTAAAACTTATGAAGTCATGTTTAGGGCATACAAATTTCACAGGAAATATATTAGATACATCTGAATTTAGATAAATCCAAGTCAATTAATTTGGATCGGAGGGAGTAGGAATTCATCATTGGAGTTTCCTTCCTTTTGCATCTGAACGAACTTGGCAAAAAAAAAGTCTCTTAAATAAACATGGAGAAAGAAATGCACATCAAACTCAAAACCGTGGGAAGCAGCCAACTTGCGAGCCCCGCGTTTGGCCCGATGCGGTAAAGTGGTAGGCCAGCAGCAGTGGTCACTGGCCGGCTCCCGTAGCACGAATGTGTGCCGTGTGTGCGTCGCACGCGTGACGCACCCGCCACGCCACGCAAACGCTTCTCACTCTCACTCCTCTCCACCTTCTCATCCCTTCCCGTCCATTCCCGATCCCATCCCCATCTCGCTACCTGCTTCGCTTTGCCCCAAGCAAACTCCCAAAAGCGGGGCAATCCTTCCTTCCTCCTCCCGCTAATCTCGGGCTCGCGGCAGGGCCGCGGTCGGGGCGTGGGCTCGGAGGCGCGCGCACGCACACACGATCGCGATTGCAGTTGCAGTGCCCCCTCGTCTCCGATCCCACGTGGGCTGGTGATTCGAGAGCGGTTGGAGTCGGAGCGGAGGCGGAGGCGATGGGGCGGCTCTTCCTGATGCACCTCGAGGGGAACGCGTACAGCTGCAAGTTCTGCCGCACCCACCTAGGCCTCGCCGCCGACATCATCTCCAAGGTACCGCCCCTTCTCTGTTCCTCGTGAATCCCTGTTGCTATTCTTGTTCGGGCGGCCATGGCGGGTGTGACAGCGACTTACGTGTTTCTGTCTCTTGCAGTCCTTCCATTCCAAGCACGGGAAGGCGTACCTCTTCAACAGGGTGTAAGTGGCCCTTCTCTTCGCCTTGATTTGTTCGTCGACTTGGCTGAATTTCAGTCCGCGTGCGCACGTAGCGGTTTGTAAAGTGGAATTTGGGGGAAATGCGGCTCCCGTCCTTTTCTTCATTCGTTCGATCTGCCAGGGCCTTCAGCAAGGCAAGAAGGAGAACAAATCACTGCGGCATGTCGTTTGCTTCTCGCAGCCTGAAAAAACGGATTCGATCTGCCAGGACCTTCAGCAAGGCAAGAAGGAGAACAAGTCACTGCGGCATGTCGTTGCTTCTCGCAGCCTGAAATAAAAATGATTCGGACGACGGCGGGGCCTCACCGGCTCACCCTACTGTTCAACAACCACAAAGAATAACGAGAATTAGGAACGCGTTGCAGTGTAGTAGGTGACGTAGGGAAAAGCCACTCTTGGGACAAGAGGGAAAAGAAGGAGCCCTCTAAAACTGCGCTAGTAGATTTTGGCCTAAATTGAACGTACAATTGACAACTATGAAGTCGCAGTTCTCTCTTGAACAGGAAGGTTACAGAATCCAAGAGACAGGGAACGGTGGTTTCAGCCTTTTCTCTCATACCTTTTCTGTTTATGTATTTTTATCCAAGGCACGATTCATATGGAGTATGTTGGACGCCAAAACAAGGCTTTGGATATTCCAGGAGGCTGGCTCTGATACTGGTTCTAAATTCCTCCATCCTAGATTATGCCTACTTCTGTCGAAATTGACCTCCAATGCAGTCTTTAGCAGTCAGTGTTACTTGCATGAACACTGCTTCATATGTCTGATATCGTATGCAATCCCGATCAGCTAAAGTTACTTCATACACTACCATTCAATATGTTCAAAATTGGTCTCCGATGCAACCCCCAAAAGCAAAAGTTACTTGCATACAACGATACAGTGACTAGATTCCATTGGATTTTCTAGACCTTCAATCCCGATTTGTCGATGAGTGAAAGGTATGTCATAGCTCCCATAAATTTCTGCCTCCATCCATCCTCTAGTTTGCTGGATCAGCAAGCTTTCTTTGTATCAAGTATCAGCTATATTACCTACTAGTTACTACTGAACACCAATGCCTGAGGCTCAGTAGTGGAAAATGCCAAGGTTCTTCCCCATTGTTTGACCCTTGTTTGCTATTTACCTCTTGCTGGCTGCTTCGGAAGAATAGGAGTAGGGTGGTGTTCAAACAAGAAGTCATTGGGGTCAAAGAGGTGTCCACCTCAATCAGAAAGACACCGCCCATGGCAGATCTTCTTCTATAGGTCAAACAAACCCTTAGTTCGCCCTAGGTTAGGTGCGTTGCACCCGGTTGAAACTCTCCTTAATCAATTGATCAATCGGAGAACGCATCAAAAGTAAATAAATGAAACATATGAATGTTAATTGACAGTGCTCTTATACTGTTAAAAACAGAAATTTGATTTGGGTCACCAAACTGCTAATGAAGATCTTCCATCATATACACCAACTATCTTCTCAAATTGGATCTGATATAAGCCCATCTCTGACCAGGAGAAGAACAAGATAGCTTAATCATAGGCAAAGCACATATCTCCATTTGCTTTGCAAAGAAATACATACTCCATATATTGACAGCGTGAATTCTCCAGACGTGTATTAGGCTAGTGGACTAGTAGGAAATGGGTGGTTATTTCTCAAACTTGAGGTGCAGCGGGAAGTGTCTATTTCTCAGTCGACTGAGAACGTCGACTGAGAAATAGTTATTTTCAGTCGACAATCTAGAACGTCAATTCCCAACCTAACTGTTAGCTAGGTTGTTACACATTTTAGAAATTGTGTGTGACTTAGCTTTGGAAATGTGCAACTAGGCAGTTGGGTGTTTGTAAGACTAGAGTTGCATACAGCTTTTTGTGCAATTTTAGACTTCTTGGTCAACTGAGAAATAAGTAGATGTGGAAATAGCAAATTAACATAAATAATCTATTACTGTGCTCTTGCTCTCCAATATATCAGTGATGTAACAGTTTTGTGTTTCACGAATTCTGTTACCGTCCCGAGGAATAAAGTGAAGTATCTGGTACTCCGGTAGCAAAATTCTTGGGGTGTATTCTTAGTTGCCGTGTCCTCTGGTACGTTGTCCTCTTGCAGATTTGTCATTAACCCTTATCTGTTCTGGCAGTGTCAATGTTACATCTGGAGTAAAAGAGGATCGGTTGATGATGACAGGAATGCATACTGTTTCGGATATCTTCTGTGTTGGTTGTGGATCCATTGTTGGATGGAAATATGTAAGGTTTTGTGATGGTCATTTTGCAATATCTTGTGCATTGCCTGTCCTCTAAGTTGTGTGGTGCCGCTGCTCTAGGAGTCTGCACATGAGAAGAGCCAGAGGTACAAGGAAGGGAAATTTATTTTGGAGAGGTGATCACCTTAACATTTTTTGTGATGGTGTTCAAAAAAAAATTCAAGAGCTGAGTTGAATTCTCTTGGGGCATTGAGCAGGTTTAAGGTGTCCGGCCCTGATGGGAGTCACTACTGGGGAATTTCACATGATCATCATGTGGGCGGAAGCGACGCCGATGACCTATGAAGCACACAACTCAGACATGGCCTGAGCTTGCTGTTCATCTCTGTAAATAACCCGGGTGTTGGGTCTTAGTTACCTGGGGGCTCGCTTCCATTCAAAAGCGTCCCCGGCGTAAATTGTCAATTCTAGATTACCTATTATCCCTGCAAGTTGCCGGGGATCTACTTTATGTATATGCATGTGTCCTGTAGCCCCTAAAAGCTGTTGTATTCCTGGAATGACAGGCTCTAATGACTGAATAAAATGTGTTTCAGAAGTAATCCATCAGGCGTTTGAACTGAATTTTTTTCCCTTTAAAAAGGGAATTTTGCATTCTTTACCACTATCAGGTGTTTCAGAAGTAATCTATCAGCCGAACTGCCGAAGGAAATAATTTTTGAATTTTGTTGGGCCCCATGAGTCTCCTCCGGGCTCTTGTTAACAAACATGCCCGCCCTGATATTGCTGGATGCAAATACACTCTGAAAGGGTGGACACGATACCACTCCAAATGAACAACGTTGTGGAAGGTGAAACTACCCTGAGAAGATGAGGGTTTTTCTTGTGGTGACAAGCGAAGCAATCTCTACCGGCGGCAGATATGCATGCTACAGCACCGGAACATGGCAACAACTAGGTCATGTTAATTGCGTGGGTGAGTCGATTCTTGGTGACATTCTTTGATCAGGTGCTGGATGGCCAGATTTGTGTGGGCTCTGTTGGATAAGGAAACCATAAAGATGCATGTGCGCGCCACAGCCGAGCCTAGTGCCAAGAGATGGATCTTCCGTATGATGGCACGCTGAATTCATCAGAGCTCTAGTGACGATGTGGATGATCTAGACTGCGCGCGAGAAGAGCCTATGACGTACGTACAGTACGAGCCAAAGGACCTACCTAGGCTCATCATAGTTAACTTTGATGAATTCATCCAAGTTCTAGTAACGATGTGGACAATCCGAAGGACCTCGCTTATATATGGCTTCAATTCCCGCATCATTTTCGACACAAAGGAAGAGGCTAGACTAAACTAAACGTGTGTTGGATTTCATTCCGGGAGAGCATTTCCTGTTTTTTTTTTTGTTTTTTTTTTACTTTTGCTCATGCAAAGCAAGAGCTAGCTGCTTTAGCGGAGTTATATTTCGGCCTAGGCCTTGCAAGGAACTAGTATTGTTTTTTCTTGGACAGGCCTCTTCTTCTTCTTCCCTACAAAAGCAATAATATTGCGGGCTGCATACACTCTGAATCCATGTGTGGAACCGGTCAGTATGTTTTGATACCACTCAACCAATCATAATAAAAAAAAAACGTACTAGCATGTAGCGTATGAAACATCGCCATCGCCATCGCGATCATAGTAGCAGACACAATAACGCCCCGATGGGGAGCAGTACCGCCGTGTCCTTGCCGACCTCCTCGCCGGACACGTCAACGCCACCCACCCTCTGTGTCCAAGCCACGCCACGATCGCACCATCTCATCTCATCTCATCATCACCATCATCAGTAGATCGCTCTTCTATTTTGGTGCCTACCGCGACGTCTACCTCCACGTATGGTTGGCTGCCCGCCCGCCTGCTGGACTCGTCTCGCTTGGCCCGGGCGGAGTAGTAGCTAGGATTCATTCGGGGGGCTCTTAAAAGTTCACGACCGAAAGCAACGTGAAACGCTAACCTGGCTTGTCCGTTCTAACCTGGAGCTTAGGCACGCGGCCATGCCGCTAACCTACAAACAAATGGTTAAGATTATTAGGGATCATGGCAAGCGCCACCGCACACGTGTGCGGCCTGCGAGGAGAACCGAGTCGGCGTCGACTTGTCATCACGACGACTACGATCATCACGGGATGGCCGGGACTGGTAGCGGTGGAGCGGGAGTAGTAGGAGTATAATACATGCCGGCCGGCGTAGCTGGAGAAGGCTAGCGCGGTGGCGCCGCCGTGTACGGGGGAGGCAGCGCGTGTGTCTGTATTATTGTATCGATCTACGACGGGTCTCAGCGCGGAGTATGATTATTGCCGGCGGGGGTGACTCGAAGCAGCGCGCCCGCCGGCCCGCCACGCGCCTGCTCGGCAGCCTCTTTCTCCACTGGATAGCACGTACGTCCCTCGTGGCATAGTGTATGCGTAGTGGTAGTACTAATTCCAGTACCAGCAAGTGGGAGGAAATATTGGCAGTAGTGCCGAAGAATTCAGCGTCGTCTCGTCACGGCGTCGCGCGTGCCGGGCCGGGAAATCGTTGCTACCGCCCATCGTTGTCGATTTCTTTTACAAGTGGGATGGGAGCACGGGAAATCCAGCGACCCACCCCACCCTGGTGCCGTGCGTGCGGGGCGCCTGCTCCAGGTTACGGGAGCTGAGCTGCCCGTGATCCCGCGTCGGCAGCGGCCATCTTTGCCCCGCCCCGTGTGCCGCCCGCCACGCACGCGCCAGCTAACCAACCACTCGCCCGGCGGCGCGAGGAAAGAAAGAAAGGTGGTGACGGGGCGGGGCGTGCGGACAAGCGGGAAGTGGACGGGAGCGACGGAAATTTCGAGAAGCTACGAGAGGGACGTCGCGCACTCGCTCGGCGCTGCCTTCCTGCCGTACGTGCGGGGGGAGTCGAGATCGAGATGGTGGTGGTGGTGGTGGTGGTGGGGTTCGCGCGAGCAAGCGAGTGGTGGGTGCAAAAGCAACAGCGGCTCGCAGGGGTTCCGTTATCGCGGGTGGATGTGGTGGATCTGCCCGCGCACGGGACGGCAAGGCCCCGTTATGGAAACCAGGGGGTTGCATCTCTCTGCGGTCGTGCGTCATCCCGCAGCAACTAGTGCTGCTACACACGGTCGGTTGAGCAGCAGCCTCAACTGCTTGCATCGCCGAGTGCCCGAGTCCTGGTAAGATAAGAAGACCCAACAATCCTAGACAAAATTGACAGGCACTAATGTGAGGCCGTGAAGGCGACAACTCACATACACAATGAATACTACATTAACTTGCTTTAATTAAACCGATATTCTCCCGGTTCAAATTAACCCACGTTATAAATTCGTCCGCACATAAATTGCTTCAAGTTTGACCCAACAACATCATCAAATACATTCGAGCACCAAACTATATATATCCTATGATGAATCTAAACACAACAGTTGTTTGTTGTAGTTTTTTTTTGAAAATGGGCGCTTTATTACACTCATAATGTTTACACCCGGCCTCTGCATAACTAAGATGCACACAGCCGACCAAACCACACAGGTATAAAAACAAGTGAAAAGGAAGTACACAAATGGCTCCAAGATTGTCTATGACAAATCACTAAGGTAACTCAATCCGCAGCTCACGCGACCATCCATGTCGGGAAAAAATATCCCTCGCCGTATCTTCCAATCGTGTACATCCCTCCGTGAAAAAAGAGCGGTGCTTGACCCGTTGAAGAATAGTCCAAGATCGTAGAATAGTCGTAGCCCGGTGAATTACCTGCAACATTGAAGACACATTAGCATTAAAAATCTTGTCATTCCTACATAGCCACCGCGACCAAATAATAGCAAGTGCTCCCACCCTAAACAAGATCCTGTATTTATCATCAATCCCATACAACTAGTTACCAAAGACATTGGCTACCGATCGTGGGGGAGATAACCCAGAAGCTACTTGGATGATTGACCATATATGACGAGCAAATTTGCATTGAAAAAATAAATGTTTGATCGTCTCGTCCTGATGACAAAACATACATTGTTTACTTCCATGCCAATTCCTCTAAACAAGATTATCTTTTGTAAGAACTACCCCTTTACGAAGATACCAAGCAAATATCTTAGTTTTCAGGGGTATTTTCATTTTCCAAATTGTACTATTATCATCGACCGGAATATTAGGTTGGATCAAGACCCTATACATAGGGTCCACAGAAAATTTGCCGCTCTCAAGTATTTTCCAACGGAACTCGTCAATACCGTACGACGGTTGAATCGTGGATAATCGTAATAACAGATTGTTCCATTATACAAGTCGAGGACCAATTAGACTTCTTCTGAAAGATACATTCGGAGGATTAGTTTTCAAAACTTTGGAAAGTGTGTCCCCCTTTGTGTCTAACAATCAAATAAGGAGCCGGATATTGTTCTCGAAGAGAAGTATGTCCAAGCCACTTATCCTCCCAGAATCTAATTTGAGATCCATCCTTAATATTAAAAACACCAAAACGAAAAAATGTTTTTTAGACGCCATTAGTCCCGCCCAAAAATGTGAATCACCAGGTTTCCAAACCATTTGAGACACGGCTTTGGAACCAACATATTTTCTTCAAATGATAGTTTGCCAGACACTTTCTTCAGTTAGTAGCTTAAACAGCCGTTTACTTTTGACTTGTAAGTCGTGTATACCCAGTCCTCCGTATTCTTTGGGTCGGCAAACCACATTCCATTTAGCCGGTCGATATTTCTTTTTCTCACTATGCCCCTGCCAGACGAATCTTGATCGGAAATAATCCACTTTATTCAAGACACATTTTGGCATTTGGAAAAATGAGATCATATACAGTACCATATTGGTAAGTACTGAGTTTATGAGTACAAGACTTCCTCCAAGGGATAGCAATTTGCTTTTCCAACTATTAAGGCATTTCTGGAGTCTTTCCTCAACGAGTTTCCATTCAACAATAGTGAGACGCCGATAATGTATCAGAATACCCAAATAGTTGATTGGAAATTGCCCCTGCCCGTAGCCGAAGAGTTCAGCATACAGGCGTGCCTTGTTTTGGGCCTTGATGTCTACGCACACTTTTATTCTTGTAGACAGTGTTGGGCCTCCAAGTACAGAGGTTTGTAGAACAACAGCAAGTTTCTCTTAAGTGGATCACCCAAGATTTATCGAACTTAGGGAGGAAGTGGTCAAAGGTATCCCTCTCAAGCAACCCTGCAATTAAGATACAAGAAGTTTCTTGTGTCCCCAACACACCCAATACACTTGTCAGGTGTATAGGTACACTAGTTCGGTGAAGAGATAGTGAAATACAAGTAATGTGGATGATTATAAGTGGTAATTGCAATCTGAATTAAGAGTGGCAGCAAGCAAACATGTAATAGGATTGATTGTAAACGGTGTTTTAATGCTTAGAAACAAGGCCTAGGGATCATACTTTCACTAGTGGACACTCTCATATAAATATATTCTCTTCATTATTCTACCATGAACTACTCTCCAGTTGGATGATGTAGGGCTATAACAGCACACCTTAAAGTTCGCATTCCCCATCTAGATAACCCCTCACTATCACCTTGAGCGCTAGATGGTTCCAACAAACACCACAATCTCATAGAGACATCCAACTCAAATTATAATCATGATAAGTATTTCTATAACCTTAGCCAAAGTGCCACACGGTGTGCACACTGTCAATTTCACACACGTGGGGATAAGCGGAGATTAATTAAAGCACTTGAGAAGCAGAATAGATCTATAGATTACAAAGCTCATGATCTCATAAGATCACACATAAGAGAGAGATGAACACATAGCTACTAGTAGAGCCCTTAGCCTCTAGAGAGAACTACTCCCTCCTCATCATGGGAAGCAGCAACGACGATGGAGATAGCGGTGGAATCGATGGAGATGGTTTCGGGGGCACTTCCTCGTCCTGGCAGGGTGCCGGGACAGAGACTTATGTCCCTCGAATCTCCTCTTCGGTGGCGGCAGCGCTGCAGAACTTTTCGTGGAATTCTGATCTGGTGTCTAGGGTTTTCGTCCCGAGGGACTTTTATAGGCGAAAGGGCGATGCCAAAGGTGGGCCAGCGTGGCCACACCACCTGGTGGCGCAGCCAGGGGACCCGCGCCACCCTAGGGTGTGCCTCCCTCCTGGCTCCCCTCCGTCTCCCCTTTGGACTCTGTGTTGTGTCGGGAAAAATAGGATCTTCACGGAGGAAGTGGTCAAAGGTATCTCTCTCAAGCAACCCTGCAATCAAGATACAAGAAGTTTCTTGTGTTCCCAACACACCCAATACACTTGTCAGGTGTATATGTGCACTAGTTCGGCGAAGAGATAGTGAAATACAAGTAATGTGGATGATTATAAGTGGTAATTGCAATCTAAAATAAGAGTGGCAGCAAGCAAACATGTAACATGACTGATTGTAAACGGTGTTTCAATGCTTAGAAACAAGGCCTAGGGATCATACTTTCACTAGTGTACACTCTCATATAAATATATTCTCTTCATTATGCTACCCTGAACTACTCTCCGGTTGGACGATGTAGCGCTATAACAGCACACCTTAAAGTTAGTATTCCTGATCTAGATAACCCCTCACTGTCACCTTGAGTGCTAGATGGTTCCAACAAACACCACAATCTTATAGAGACATCCAACTCAAATTATACTCATGATAAGTATTTTTGTAACCTTAGCCAAAGTGCCACACGGTGTGCACACTGTCAATTTCACACACGTGGGGATAAGCAGAGATTAATTAAAGCACTTGAGTAGCATAATATATCTATAGATTACAAAGCTCATGACTCATAAGATCATGCATAGAGAGAGATGAACACATAGCTTCCGGTAGAGCCCTTAGCCTTGAGAGAGAACTACTCCCTCCTCATCATGGGAGTCAGCAACGGCGATGGAGTCGATGGAGATGGCTCCGGGGGCACTTCCCCGTCCTGGCAGGGTGCCGGGATAGAAACTTCTGTCCCCGGAATCTCCTCTTTGGTGGTGGCGGCGCTACGGAACTTTTCGTGGAATTCTGATTTGTGTCTAGGGTTTTCGTCCCGGGGGGTTTTATAGGCGAAAGGGCGATGCCAGAGGTGGGCCAGCGTGGCCACACCACCTGGTGGCGCGGCTAGGGGGACCCACGCCACCCTAGGGTGTGCCTGCCTCCTGGCTCCCCTTCGTCTCCCCTTTGGACTCCATGTAGTGTCAGGAAAAATAGGAACTTTAGGCTTTGTTTCATCCAGTTCCAAGGATATGTCTTTACGAGCTTTTCTGAAACCAAAAACAGCAGAAAACAGGCAACTGGCACTGTGGCATCTTGTCAATAGGTTAGTTCTAGAAATTGTATAGAAATACCTCAAAGTGTGAACAAAACATAAGAAAGTTGGTATAAAACAAGCATGGAGCATCAAAAATTATAGATACGTTTACGACGTATCAATCATCCCCAATCTTAACTCCTGCTTGTCCTCGAGTAGGTAAGTGATAAAAATAATAATTTTTGAGGTGACATGCACCATCTTAATCTTGATCAAGGTATTTGTAAAACATTGATAGCTGGGATCATAGTACTCTAACATAGACATGCAAGATATAGTTCTAACAATAAAACATAACAACTATGTTGTAACATGAAAATGTACAAACAAAGGATTCATGAATAACAATGCTTTGAAAGATGTTTGTTTGTTTCACATATAGAAAACATAATAAGAGTGGTATTCAGCTTGTCCCTTATGATATAGCGAAACATAAAAGCATAGGATACCTTCAAAGTTCATAAGGGTGACTAGATACAAGTAATTTAAGAACAAGCAATATCAAAGTTATGAATCAATTAACAAGTTTTGGGACAATGCACATTAAACTAAGAATGACCACTATGCTCTCTCAATAGGTGCATAAAGATAGAAGATGGAGACTCAACATAAAAGTAAAAAAGAAAGGTCCTTCATAGAAGGAAGCAGTATTTTCGAGGGAAGTGACACCCAATTTATTGATTCGACACAAGGGGAGCCAAAGAATATTTATAAGCCTTAACAACTGAGTTGTCAATTCAGCTGCACCTGGAAACAATCTTCCTCACAGCAGTTTATCAGTAGCAATAGTTTTGTAGTAGGAATAGTAAAGTAATAGCGGCAGTAAAGTAAAGACAACAGTAACAATAGCAGTAAACAGTAGGATTCGAGTGCGGTAGGCATAGGGATGGATGGACGGGCGTTGCATGGACAAGACAATTCACATAGCAATCAGAACATAGGGCAATTGCAGATAAATAAGATAAAGCATCCAAGTACTAGAAAATCCCAAGCAGGTGTTCCATATATAGTCATACGTGCTCGCAATGAGAACTTGCACAACATATTTTGTCCTGCCAGCCCGTTTGCAGCGGGGCCTCAAGGGAACTACTGGCAATTAAGGTGCTCATTTTAATAGAGCACCAGAGCAAAGCATTAACACTCCAGGAACACATGTGATCCTCACATCAAAGCCATTCCCTCCAGTTATCCTGATTTCTGTCACTTCGAGGCCATTGGTTCCGGACAACAATGTGTGTATACAACTTGCAGATAAGACCATAAATAATACTATCATAATGAATCAATAACATGTTAAGATCTAAAATCATGGCACTCGGGCCCTAGTGACAAGCATTAAGCATAACAAGTCACAACAAAGTCATAAAGCACTAATAAAAGATACTAGGCACCATGCCCTAACAACCTGATACCATTACATGAACGATCTCATCCAATCCCTACCATCCCCATAGCCTACAACGGAGGATTATTCACTCATAGATGGGGGAAACATGGATGGTTGATGGAGAAGCGATGGTGATGATGGTGGTGATGATCTCCTCCAATTCCCCGTCTGGGCAGGGTGCCAGAATGGAGTTTCTGGTGCTATTTCATGGAATCTGGTGTTGGCGGCGGAGCGGAACTCCTTCTGAAAAAACTGTTGGAGATATTCCCAAGAGGCAATAATAAAGTGGTTATTATTATATCTTTATGTTTATGATAAATGTTTACATCCCATGCTATAATTGTATTAACAGGAAACATTAATACTTGTGTGTTTTGTAAACATAAAAGAGTCCCTAGTAAGCCTCTTGTTAAACTAGCTTGTTGATTAATGGATGATCATGGTTTCCTGATCATGGACATTGGATGTTGTTAATAACAAGATCATATCATTAGGAGAATGATGTGATGGACACACACCCATAGTAAGCGTAGCATAAGATCAAGTCATTAAGTTCGTATTGCTGTAAGCTTTCAAATGCATAGTAACCTAATCCTTCGACCATGAGGTTATGTTAATCACCATCACCGGATGGGTACTTTGATGACATCAAACACCGCTTCGTAACTGGGTGGTTATAAAGGTGTCATTGGGTATTCTGAAAGTATGTGTTGAAGCGCATGGACCAAGATTGGGATTTGTCCATCCATATGACGGATAGATATGCTCTGGGCCCTCTCGGTGGAATGTCATCTAGTTAGCTTGCAAGCATGTGACTAGGTCACAAGGGATGACATAACATGGAACGAGTAAAGAGTACTTATCAGTAACGAGGAAGAACTAGGTATGAAGATACCGACGATCAAACCTCGGATAAGTAGAATATCGCGAGACAAAGGGAATTGGTTTCGTATGTTAATTGGTTCAATCGATCACGAAGTAATCTTTGAGTATGTGGGAGCCGTTATGGATCTCCAGATCCTGCTGATGGTTATTGATGGGAGAGGTGTCTTCATCATGTCTGCATATTCACGAACCGTAGGGTGACACACTTAAGGTTCGAAGTTGTTTTAAGTAGATATGGAATTTGCGTTGGAGACCGAATGTTGTTCGGAGTCTCGGAATGGATCCGGGACATCACGAGGAGATCCGAAATGGTCCGGAGAATAAGATTCATATATTGGGAATCATTTTCTAAGTTAGGAAATGTTCCGGAGTGTTTGTATGGAGATTCTAGAAGGTTTCGGAATGTTCTGGAAGGTTCTAGAGGATTTCTTAGAGTTTACTTGAAAACCAAGAAAGGATCAAGGGAGTCCAAGTGGGGCTAGACACGGATTCGTGGGGGAGGAGGATTCCTCCCCCCTTCCCACTGTCGGCCCAAGGAGGGGAGTCCTACTAGGACTCCCCCTCCCCAGGCGCGCCTCCCTCCTTTAAATAGAAGGGAGGGGGCGCCCCCTCTTGCCCTGGCTCTCACAACTCCCAATCTCTGCCACCTCTCTCCTCCACCTTTCTTTTGCACAGGCATAGGCGAAGCCCTGCAGAATTCTCATCTCCACCACCACCACCACGCCGTCGTGCTGCTGGGATTCCGTGGAGAAGATCTACTACCTCCGCTGCTTGCTAGAACGGGGAGAGGAAGGTCTGCTTCGACTCCGCACGTGTGACCGTCTGCGGAAGCGCTGCCGGAACGCGGCGCCGGAAGGATCGTCCACACGATCTTGAGATCGACAAGTGATCGACTACATCATCCACGAGATCTAATCTCGTTAACGCTTTCGGTTCTACAAGGGTTAGTAGCGATCTATCTCGTTGATCATGTCTAGTAGATTAGATCTTGGCTTTTATCTAGATTAGATCTGGGTTTTGTTCGTTCTTGCGGTAGAATTTTTTTGTTTTCCATGCTACGAACCCTACAGTGGTATCAGAGCCGTGTCTATGCGTAGATCTGTTGCACGAGTAGAACACAATGGTTTTGTGGGCGTTGATGCTCGTGCTGTCTTTTGCTATGTGTGTTCTTTGCATCTTGTGGTATGGTGGGATGAAGTGGCTCGGGCTTACATTACATATCATCACACATGAGACTTGCTCCACGCTTAAAGTTCAACTTGCTTTGCACAAGTGGCTTTGCGGGTGTCTGTCTCTCCCATCATAGTATAGATCCAATCTACACTTTGCACTTGATAGCACTTGTATCAACGTTGTGGTTCAGTTTCGTAGGTAAGATCCGTTCTTAGTCGAAAGCCCCAAGCCATGTAAAACTTGCAAAGAAAATTAGAGGCGTCTAACTTGTTTTTGCAGGGGTTTTGTGATGTGATATGGCCTTCATGTGATTGTGATTGTATTTGATGTATGCAATGATCCTTATTGTAATATGGCAACCGGCAGGAGCCTAATGGTTGTCTTTAATTCTGTTAAGACCTGCGTGTCTATTCATCTTGTAATAGCTTTATTCCAAGTAGTTGTAATAGTTGCTGGTGATGATGGACAACCATGAAGCAGCGACACGGACCTTGACGCAATGCTGGTGATGATGGAGATCATGTCCGTGCTTTGGAGATGGAGATCGAAGGCACAAGAAGAAAGGGCCATATCATATCACACTAATTATGAATTGCCTGTGATGTTAATCCTTTATGCATCTTGTATTGCTTAGATCACGACGCTAGCATTATAAGATGATCCCTCTCACTAAATATCAAGTAATAAAGTGTTCGTCCTTAGTTGGCACCGTTGCTAAGACTCATCGTTTCGAAGCATCTCGCGATGATCGGGTGTGATAGACTCTACGTGTGCATACAACGGGTGCAAGCCAGATTTGCACATGCGGAAACTAAGGTTAATCTTGACGAGCCTAGCATGTACAGACATGGTCTCGGAACACGGAATACCGAAAGGTAGAGCATGAGTCATATGATTGATATGATGAACATGAAGATTGTTCGCCGATGAAACTACATCATCTCACGTGATGATCGGACTTGGTGTAGTGGATTTGGTTCGTGTAATCACTAAAAACAACTCGAGGGATGTTGTTTTGAGTGGGAGTTTATTTGTAATTTGGATTAGTCAAACTCAATTTATCATAAACAGAATCAAAGTGAATTTGCATAGTTTGTTGTAGTCATTGGCATCCGTTCACCACCTTACGCTTAGTTATAGTTGAGATAGTAGAACTATAGAAATTCTGGATATTTGCTTTACAAACTGGTATCGTATTGTTTTGAGTGTCAATCTAAAGTTTAAAAGTCATATTGCAAACTTTCAGCAAACTCCGTTTACTCTGTGAAGTTTAATAAACAGTATTAAATCAAGAGTAACAATTCCAGTGTTAGTATCTAATGTATCATGTTTGCCTCCATGATTCTTGATACTCAAAAGATTGTTTTTTAATATCAAGTTTATCTAAGAGCTGAAAGCAATGTTTCAGAAACCATCATATGTGAAAGGTATTGCGATATCTAAAACAATGTGTTGGTTACAACATGATAGAGTATATGTCCACATATTCGATGAGAATTTGTGAAGGTTGGAGACGCTAGTCGTCCTAATCCTCCAAAAGGTTTTGGAAAAGAAACATTATACTCGCAATTCGCCTTTATAAGCTATAGCAGCTTGATCATGAAAGTTGTCATGATAAGGATGAATAGAAGATGTAAGTAAAATGTTTACTACACTAAAAGATTACTAAAGAATGGAATTTTGAAAGAATGCCAAACATTTGATGAAGGTGATCCACTCCAAAGTGCAAGTCCAAAGGTATTAGTATTTGACTATACACACTTTGTACTATGTGTCATGTGAATGACACCACTATTGATGTTGATAGATTCTTTTAAAAGAAAAGGAATTGTTGAAAGAGAATCTACAAAATATTTGGCAGAAAAGAAAAGATTGGAGATATCCAACTTAGGTATATAGAAGATACATGTTATGGCTGTATTCCTTGGTTGTTAAACAATGTGGTTCTGCGGTATTGGATACCGAATTGGTTGGTATGAAGTATCATACAGGACAACACAATTCATGAACTGCAATGGCCTAAGTAACTAGCAAGAGAATATGTGATGATGTTCATCAAAAACAAACAAAGGGTTGTTGTGTTGCTCGTTAACATCAAAGCTTACCTTCAAGATTTGTTTCAATAATTGTTATTTTGATCAGGTATTATGACGACAAAAGGTTGTTCAAATAATTACCGTATTCCATAATAGATGGATGATTTACAAATCTCGTTGGAGAAATCACATCCATAAAACTAATGCTAAAATGTCGAAAGACAAATGATTGAAAGATCACTTGCGAAGTGACATCGCCGTTTAAATTATATTGAAAGGGATACATGAAGAAACTCCATGTTGATGGATTTTTGGAGTCTTTGATTTTGATCAAATGATGCTTGTGATACTTTCCTGGAGATAATTAAAACTGCGGTCATAGGCCAAAAGAGGAACGGACGACTAACTGATTGGAATTTGTACATATTGATGTATATAGTCCATTATGTGTAGTCGTGGGCGATGGATTTCAACTTCATATGCTTTCTCCGAAGATTTGAGTGAGTATATGTATATACTTACTCAATAAGGAAGAAGTATGAAACATTTGAAAATGTTCAAAGACTTTCAAAATGAAGTGGAAAATCATTGTAACAAGAAAATAAAAAGTTTATGATTGGATCATAAAGAAAGATGTTTGAGTTACAAGTTTAGCAAAACACCTAAGATTTGAGGAATCGTTCCATGGATTTGCATTTCCCAAAAAACCATAGGAGTATGGAGTGTTCGAGATATGTCATGAAACCTTGTTTGACATGGTAAGATCAAAGGTGTCATTTATAAAACTGCCATTATATTTTAAAGATTAAAGCTTTAGTGACTACCGCTTTTGCACTGAAAAGAGCTCCATCGTGATCCGCTGAAATGACACCATATAAGTCATGGTTTGGGATAAAACCCAGGTTGTCCTTTCTTAAATTTTTGGTATGCTAGGCATAAGTAAAGTGTTTACAACCAAAGTCGGATGAGCATGTCTTTGTAGGTTATTTTGAATAACCATTGGGTATTCCTCCATAACACCGAAGACAAAAGTGTTTGTCGCTTAGAATGTCGAGTTTCTTGAGAAAGAATTTTGGTGAAAAGTTAAGTGGAAGGACAATAGAACTTTGACAAGGTTGTTGAACCTTGGCTAATATGTGCTGAGTTGCGCAGCGTCGGAAAGTGTCCCGGAGGCAGCAACAATGCTCATGGCTCACGTGCCTCAAAGGTTGTGGTCACGGAGATCTAAGTTACTATTGAACCAAGTAGGTCGGGTAAGTAATCAAATGCCAAGATTTGAGAGTTAAATCATTGTTGTTTGACAATGATGAACCGACTACATGCAAAGAAGAAATGATGGGCCCTGACTTCGTTAAGTGGCTTGAAGCCATAAAATCCATGATAATTCCATACACGAGAAATCAAGCTTTGAATTTGAAAGTCCCTCTGGAAAGGTGCAAGACCTTACAGTCGTATATGGATCTATAAAGAAATAGACATGGATGTTTCACATCTATGAAATAGTCGACATGTCGGAAAGAGTTTACGACAATGTTCAAGGAATTGACTATGATAAGATTTGATCTTTCATAGCGATATTTAGTCTGGACGGATTAATGTAGCAACCACTACATATATTTTGGTATATGGTAGTTGAACAAACAAAACAAGTTCTTCTAATAGAATGGTTACCTAGGACGTGTACATGACACAATCCAAAGGGTTTTGTTAATTCAAAGGATGCTAAAAGAGTATGCAAAACTTTAATGGTTGAAGTGAGCATCGCGGAGTTGGAATCTTCACCGTGATGATACCGTTAAAAGGTTTAATTTCATCAGAGACGATGAAGATGCTTGCTTTTTTGCAAGAAATTAAGTGGGAGCGCTAAGACATATTTCTAATACATTATGTGAAAGACATATCGTTGATTAGAAATGATGTATCTTTTATTGACACAGGTTAAGAATTTCATTTCGATGAAAGACTTAGGCATAACCCAAGAATTAGGCATCAATGTCCATATGGATAGATTGAGGCGCTAATATGGTTTTGCCAAATGTACATAGATAAGATGTTGAATGAGCTCAATGTGGAAACAACAAGAAAGGTTCTTGACGCACGGAAATGACTGAATCAAGATTCAAGTGTGTTGACACGAGATTCAAGTGTTTTGACACTTGGTGAAATCACAAGAATATTTTGATCAATCATTCTTTGAGATGTACACATCCAGATATGTCCTATGCTCTAAATGTTATGAGCATATACCAGAATGACTCATAAGATGATGATTGGACAATAGTAGGGATATTCCTATGATCTTTGGAAGAACTAAGAATATATTACTTATATAGTGGTGACAAATAGTTCAATGTAAATTGTTACATTGATACTAGTTTTGTCACAAATTAAGTTTATCTCAATTTAAACTATGGGTGGCACAATGTAATGGAAAGGAAGTTCCATAACGGATTTGGTTGAGTACCAAAGTTAAAACATTGTGACAGATACTACAACAAAAGGCTAAGTATATGACTGCTATTGTAGCAGCAAATGAGGGCATTTGCATCAAGTAGTTTGTTATCAAACTAGGTGTGGTTCATAGCGGGATAATACTATGAAGATACATTGTACGACAATTGTATCAACATGATTTAATCCCAAGGAACTAAAGGTCTCACCAAAGGACCAAATTTATACAATGCCATCTCATTGGAGAATGAGTAATGCGTAGAGACGCAAGGACATGCAAATACACACGGACCTGGAAGTGTCAGATCCGAAGATTATGTTTACCACTAGGAATAGTGTCTATACAACACCAGAAAGCCATAGGTGTTGAGTGCACAAGTTTTTAACTAGATTATTGACTCTAGTGCAAGTGGGAGACTGTTGGAGATATGCCCAAGAGGCAATAATAAAGTGGTTATTATTATATCTTTATGTTTATGATAAATGTTTACATCCCATGCTATAATTGTATTAACAGGAAACATTAATACTTGTGTGTTTTGTAAACATAAAAGAGTCCCTAGTAAGCCTCTTGTTAAACTAGCTTGTTGATTAATGGATGATCATGGTTTCCTGATCATGGACATTGGATGTCGTTAATAACAAGATCATATCATTAGGAGAATGATGTGATGGACACACACCCATAGTAAGCGTAGCATAAGATCAAGTCATTAAGTTCGTATTGCTGTAAGCTTTCAAATGCATAGTAACCTAATCCTTCGACCATGAGGTTATGTTAATCACCATCACCGGATGGGTACTTTGATGACATCAAACACCGCTTCATAACTGGGTGGTTATAAAGGTGTCATTGGGTATTCTGAAAGTATGTGTTGAAGCGCATGGACCAAGATTGGGATTTGTCCATCCATATGACGGATAGATATGCTCTGGGCCCTCTCGGTGGAATGTCATCTAGTTAGCTTGCAAGCATGTGACTAGGTCACAAGGGATGACATAACATGGAATGAGTAAAGAGTACTTATCAGTAACAAGGAAGAACTAGGTATGAAGATACCGACCATCAAACCTCAGATAAGTAGAATATCGCGAGACAAAGGGAATTGGTTTCGTATGTTAATTAGTTCAATCGATCACGAAGTAATCGTTGAGTATGTGGGAGCCGTTATGGATCTCCAGATCCCGCTAATGGTTATTGATGGGAGAGGTGTCTTCATCATGTCTGCATATTCATGAACCGTAGGGTGACACACTTAAGGTTCGAAGTTGTTTTAAGTAGATATGGAATTTGCGTTGGAGACCGAATGTTGTTCGGAGTCTCGGAATGGATCCGAGACATCACGAGGAGATCCGGAATGGTCCGGAGAATAAGATTCATATATTGGGAATCATTTTCTAAGTTAGGAAATGTTTTGGAGTGTTTGTATGGAGATTCTAGAAGGTTTCGGAATGTTCTGGAAGGTTCTAGAGGATTTCTTGGAGTTTACTTGAAAACCAAGAAAGGATCAAGGGAGTCCAAGTGGGGCTAGACATGGATTCGTAGGGGAGGAGGATTCCTCCCCCCTTCCCACCGCCGGCCCAAGGAGGGGAGTCCTACTAGGACTCCCCCTCCCCAGGCTCGCCTCCCTCCTTTAAATAGAAGGGAGAGGGGGCCCCCTCTTGCCCTGGCTCTCACAACTCCCAATCTTTGCCGCCTCTCTCCTCCACCTTTCTTCTGCACAGGAATAGGCGAAGCCCTGCAGAATTTTCATCTCCACCACCACCACCACGCCGTCGTGCTGCTGGGATTCCGTGGAGAAGATCTACTACCTCCGCTGCTCGCTGGAACGGGGAGAGGAAGGTCTGCTTCGACTCCGCACGTGTGACCGTCTGCGGAAGCGCTGCCGGAACACGGTGCCGGAAGGATCGTCCACACGATCTTGAGATCGGCAAGTGATCGACTACATCATCCACGAGATCTAATCTCGTTAACGCTTTCGGTTCTACGAGGGTTAGTACCGATCTATCTCGTTGCTCATGTCTAGTAGATTAGATCTTGACTTTTATCTAGATTAGATCTGGGTTTTGTTCGTTCTTGCGGTAGAATTTTTTTGTTTTCCATGCTACGAACCCTACAAAAACGTCGACCCCCCCCCCTAAGTTTTTAGGTCAGAAGGCATCTTATAGGCAAAGAGGGAGACCGAGGGGTGTCTGGGGCGGCCAGACCACCCCCTGGTGCAGCCTGGGCTTGCCCGTGCGGCCAGGTGGTGTGGCCTGGGCCCAGCCCCCCTCCGTCTCGTATTCTGGCTCCAGGAGTCTTCTGGTGAAATAGGATTTTTGGCATATTTTCGGGATTTTTCCTGATAGTTGATTTTCTGCACAAAAACTAGACACCAAGGCAATTCTGCTGAAAACAGCGTCAGTTCGCGTTAGTTGCATCCAAATCACACAAGTTTAGAGGAGAAACAATAGCAAAAGTGTTCAGGAAAGTAGATACGTTTTGGACGTATCAACTCCCCAAGCTTAGCTTATTGCTTGTCCTCAAGCAATTCAGTTGAAAACTAAGTGCGATAAAAGAACTTTCACGTACACATTTGCTTCATATGATGTATATATTCTCAGCATGTGATCAACTACTTAGACAATTCATAATAAGGAGTATGCAACTAAGTTTACTTAATAGGCATTGCAAGCTATGAAGAGATTCCAACTCAAAAATAATAAGTAGCATGAAGCATAAACATAAGCAACATTACAATGCTCATAACAAGATATGATAGAGTGGTATCTCGCTTGCCTTTGATTATGAGCCAAGGCACCTCTGAAGTTCAGGTGAAGACCAGAAGTAAAGATGTCAAAGATACAAGGATCAAAGTCATAACACAAATAATCAAGTTTTGAGACAAGCACATTACACTAAGAATGACAACTATGCTCTCAAGAAAGTGCTCATAGAATATGTGGAGACTCAACAAGGAAATGAAAAGGTTTTGAATAGTTTGAAAGGCTTCCAAATGCTGAAAGTATGATACTCGTCAGCTTTGAGCTCTCATTGCCCCTATCATAAGCATCTTTAATATGGTTAAGGTGAAAGTGAGGTCCCTGAGTTATATGCTTGACAGACTATAAACTGGAAATCCCATGTCCCTTGAGTACGAGGGCCGCTCCTCATGCTACTCAACCTTAGTTACCAGTAAGTTCTTGTCATCGTAACTACGTGCGTATCATAGAGAACCGCCAACGGAGTACCCCTTGCCCGATGATACGGAAGAATCCCCATATCAAAATGACAAGGCAAGCCGACAATGAGTATCTCAGCAATCTTCTTATTTTCCATGGGAAAATGGTGCTTTTTTCTCTCTTTCCTCTTTTCATAAATCTTTTTTTCTTTTTCTCAATAGCTATCTCTCTTTTATTATAAGAAGAATGTTTCATAGATATCATTATGGTTACACTGCAGGTTTCCACCATGACGGCATGGATAGGCGACCCAGGCGTTTCTCTAACACACATACATAACTCCATGGACTTACAAGCTCTCCTTTTATTTCACACCGACGACATCCGGAAACAAAAGAGCATCATATCAACTGGGTATATATTTACAGGTGTTGAAAGTGTTCTCCGTGACAGCACGGTTCTGCTAATCCCCAGCCTATAATTTGCAAGTATATAACTTTCATGGATAGTCACAATGGTTCAGGTTTATTAAGTGTAGGAAATAAAGTGTGCCATCAAGTTCGTGAGAGATTTACTAACTATCTTTCTCATAACAAGCAAATATTTTATTCGGAAGAAAACAAGGCATATTGAATATGCACGGAAATAGCAAATGATGCTAATAGGTAGGTATGGTGGACACTTTGGCAATATTTGGTTTTAGGGAGTTGGAAACATGAGTAAAACATACTCAGTGAAAGTGAAGGCTAGCAATAGTAAGGGAGCGACAAACGAGAGAGCAATAGCTGTCATAATCATGCTTGCAGCAAAACAGGACTAATCATGGCATGAAAGTGATTCAAGACCCTCAAGGCAAAATAATTCATCGAGGATCAACTGATTATTTCAGTCATATGCATGCGTGAGCATGTGCCAAGTCAATTCAAATGAAACATTCAGAGGAGGATACCACGGTGTCATACCAAGTTATGAATAGAGTAATGCAAGCAACCATTCATATGACATGCTACAAACTATTAGCAAGCTGGGACTAATCATATGAAAGCAAGAACTACTAAGCATCCAAAGATAACATACACCCTACACGAACAGACTAAGCACGCCCACAATGATGAGTATATGTACAAAAAATGAAAACAAATAGAGTTCGTTACCAGCCTCTTACCACACCTCAAGTTGTCATTAATCCTCATTATTGCTCTTCACTTGTGTGGCTTGAATAATAATATGAAACCAATATCCACTGAGGACTGCTGAACCTGTAGCAAACTCACAAAACCAAAGAAGAACAACAAATATTTTTGGTGTTTTCGATTTTTTAAAGCAAGAACCAAAAAGGAAAAACAAGCAAAGCAAAAATCTTTTTGGGTTTTTCGAATAGTTCAAACAAAGCAAAAGGGAAAAGCAAACCAAGGCAAAAGAGGAAGAAGCAAACAAAGAAAAACAACAGAAATATTTTTGGTCTTTTTGTGTTTTAGAAAGCAAAAGTAAACAAAGAACGAAAACTAAAAAGAGAACGAAACATGAATATACAAAGTACCGACACAACATGATAGGAAGATGAGTGTGATGTCGGCGTACCTTCCCCCAAGCTTAGGCTTTTGGCCTAAGTGGGTGTCAATCCAGATACGGGTAAGGGTTCCAAGCAGGAGGATCATGATAAGAATGGTCGTAGTTGGGCCAGTAGGAAGAAGAAGAAGCTCCCCAATCATAAGCAGGCTGCTGATATGAAGACTCCCCCTCATTCGAGGGCTGGACCGAATCATCCGTGATCTCCCTTCTAGTATCCTGCTCCTGTTGGGAGAGCTCTCCCAAGTATGTGTCAAGCTCCTCCTCGGTGAGGGACCATCCTACCCTATTATCAAGGTTAAACAAAAAAGGTGCAGGCAAAAGAACAACACGCTCGGACTTGCTCTTTCTCCAACCAGCTTTGAGAAAGGTTATTTCATAAGACAACTCACTCAAACTAGCCCACGAGAAAACAAATTTATGTTGTATCATGGAATTAAGATCAAGCCTTTCTATGGGAAACTATAGGTCTAGATGATGAGTGATACATTGCAAATGTATCTATAATTTTTGATGTTTCATGCTTGGTTTTATCCACTTTCTTGTGTTTTGTTCCAACTTTGGAGTATTTTTCACATGATTTCTTGGACTAACCTATTAACAAGAGCCACAGTGCCAGCTACCTGTTTTCTGCTGTTTTTGGTTCCAAGAAAGTCAGAAAATGAATATTCTCGGAATTGGACGGGACAAAAGCCAAACTGCCTATTTTTTCAGAAAGAATCAAGTGCCAGAATACAAGACGGAGAGGGGCCAAGGGCCGGCCACACCACCTGGCCGCGCGGCCAGGCTTGGCCCACGCCAGGGGTGGTCTGGCCGACCCCAGCACCCCTCGGCCTCTCCTTCCGCCTATAAGTTTCCCTCGGGACGTAAACCTAAGTACCCGATCAAAAATCCACGAAAGAGCCTGTAGCCGCCGTCATCTCCATCCCTAGATCGGGAGGGATCTGAAGCTCTTCCCGGCACCCTGCCGGAGAGGGGAATTCACCCTCGAGGCCTTCTTCATCACCATGCAAGCCTCCGGTGTGATGCGTGAGTAGTTCATCCTTGGACTATGGATCCATGTAGTAGCTAGATGGCTGGTTTCTCCTCCTTTGTGCTTTCATGTTTAGATCTTGTGAGCTCCGTTCATGATCAAGATCATCTATTTGTAATTCATACATGTTGTGTTTGCGGGGATCCGATGGATATTGAGATGCTATTTCAGATTGATTATTGATTCTATCATGTCTTTGTTATTTGAGATCTTGCATGCTTTTCGTTGTTAGTAGCTATCCTGGCCAAGTAGATGCTAGCAACTCCAAGAGTTAGTATTTATGCTCGATAGTGGGTTCATGCCTCTGGTAATCTGGGGAAGTGACAGAAATCTCTAAGGTACTAGATGTGCTGTTGCTACTAGGGAGAAAACAACAATCCTTTGTTCACGGAACAATTGTATTGTTTACTTTACACGTAGTTCGTAAAGCAATAATCTGTTGCTTGCAACTTAATACTGGAGGGGGTTCGGATGATAACCTGAAGGTGGATTATTAGTCATAGATACAGTTGGATGGCGGTCTATGTATTATGTTGTAATGCCCAATCAAGTCTCAAAGGAGTCAAGATGATTAGTATATGCATGTATTGCTTTCTCGGTGTTTGTCAATTGCCCCGCTGTAATTTGTTCACCCAGCATGTTATCTATCTAAGGAGAGCCACCTCTAGTGAACTATGGATCCCGGTCCTTGTCTTTTATATACAATCTACAATCTTTTACTGCTTTGTGTTTATTTTCTGCAAACTATTACTTCTTTCCATTCGATACGTTTAATCCTTTGTTTTTCGCAAAACATGGTGAGATTGACAACCTCATCGCAAGTTGGGGACAAAGTTCTGTGGTTGTGTTGTGCAGGTCTCCACGTTGCTACTAGCACCGGTAGTGCGCCCTGCCAAAGCTCAGCTAGTAACACCTTTGGGGTGTTTCCTTGCTCCTACTGGTTCGATTAAACCTTGGTTTCATAACTGAGGGAAAACTTACTGTTGTGCTCATCATACCTTCCTCTTGCGGTTCCCAACGAGCTCTACGTTGAAAGTCGAGTGCATCAAGATCTTTTCTGGCGCCGTTGCCGGGGAGTCAAGGACATCTTCACAAGGGGAGTCCCTCATAACCAATCTCTTTACTTTGTTGTTTTGTTTTGCTTAGTTTATTTTTTTACTTTGTTTGCTTGTTTTGTTCTTCAAAAACACAAAAAAATAGTTTTACTTGTTTGCTTTCTTATTTGAAAACACAAAAAAATTAAGTCTCCCTTAGTTGTCACCTCTCCCTTAGCTCACCATGTTGATCCCTACATTCACCCTGAAAGACCTTCCAATTGGTAGTGGTTCTATAATTGGGAAAGATAACATTGAAGAATTCTTTAATCATGTTAGTAAGCATGAAGATACTAAGGATATATCCCTCGTAGAACTTGCTCCAAACTATGAGATTGTTGCAGCTTCTTTAATTCACATGTTAGAAGCTAGATTTGTTAACCTTAACCCCTTAATGCAAGTAATGTTTCTTAAGCTCAAAGAAATTGAAGACCCTGAAAAGAGGGATTTTATTCTAGAAACTTTGTTTAAGGAGTTCTATGATGTTGCCAAAGAAGCTAGAAAAGTTTTTGAACGTTTCAATATGCTAGGATCATGTGTAGATGTGGTTGGTACACGAGAAAAGATGAACAAAACCGAACCTAACGGGGAGGAACCTAAGATACCAATACCCTTCAAACTAGTAGCAATACATGATGCAATAGAAAAGAATCTTGATTGGATTGTTCCTGCAAACCTTTTTGATGCGAATAGTGAACCCAAGAGCATTGAGAGAGGATCCTCTAGAACTTATTTGGATGATATACCTTGCCTTGTTGAAAATATTTCTGGTATTGATCTTAATGCTTCTTCATTTGAGAACACTTGATTCTTTCTTTGCTTCTTATGCCTAACTTAAATGTGTTAAAGAAAAGTACTTGTTGGGAGATAACCCAAGAGTTTTAGGGGGTGTTTGTTTGGGCTTTTGGTGACTTTCCAATGGAAAAAGCCAAGAAAATAAAACAAACGGCTGGCTTTGGGCACCGGCTTTGCCAAAGCCAAAGCAGCGAACAGGCATAAATCACAAAGCACGTTTTGAGGTGCTTCCCGCAGCTTCCTCCATAACAGTCGAACAGTTATGTTGAACTGCCCATTTGGTTTGAATGATTTATAGCAGATTGTCACCCCGATGGACTGAACAGTTCTTTTTCTTTCGCGTGACGCTCTTTGCTGACCCTATGCTCTCTTTGACCACTCCCCGTGAACAGGGCGAATCCACAGGCGGTCCTGCAGTAGGCCAATCCACAGGCGGTCCTGTTGGTACTCTTCCGCCTGGCTCTGTGATCTATACGTGCAGCCATGCAAAAACATGATTTTGATACATGCGTAAATTGTAGATACGGAAAATATTGGTGCTACATGCTATGCTCCACTCTTGTGTAGATATTTATAGATATGTATGCTTTTTTTGCGGGTAGATGCGTATGCATTTTTGACAGAGCTAGATCTGATCAATTATTCTTGTGTTTATTAGTGTAAAATCACTGTACTCCATCCGATCCAAATTAGTTGACTTAGATTTGTCTAGATTCGATTATATCTAGACATGATTTTATATTAGATATATCCTAATCTTGACAAATTTGAGTCAACTATTGATCGGAGGAAGTATTTAATAGTGATAGATACACTTGTACAGTTCAACAATGATTATACATGTTCTCGGAACTTTAGGGTATTTCAGACAATTCCCTAGCATATAGCTAAACCGCCACCAAATTGCCAAACAGTTAAATTCAGAAAAGTAGCTTTCCCTGCACAGCTGCTTTCCCTACACAGCAGCACAGTCAGCCACAGCCAGCCAGCCACAACCCAAACAAACAAGCTCTTAGTTGAGTCTTGGAAGTTATTACCTCTGTAATAACCTCTCTTATCTTTTTTCTTTGCTTTTTGTGCCAAGAGTAACCTCTAATGAGAGCGAAGTAATGATTGGAAAAGTTGCTGTCCCGAAACAGATTTCTATGCTTCACCGTAAAAATTTCTGGGAGAGCTCTGTACGTCGGATTGAGCTGTAATGTTTTGTGCTTCTGCCCCAGGTTGTTATCTAACTTTTGTTAGTTCAACACTTTTTGATTTGAGCAACACAAGGTCTTCGAAAAAATTCGTCTTTACCTGCTGGTCTGTTTTGGCAGATTTCTGTCATTTTCTGCATTTGCTTCTTGTTAGTTGCTTCTTGAGTTCCTTTGGGGAATTGAGATTTTTAAGAGAAGTGATATAGTAGCTAGTGTTCTAATGTAAGTTTATTTGGTGTTAGAACTAAACCTTAAGACTTATTTATCTTAAGTGCACTAATGTTGCTAATGAGATTGTGTGAAGTTTTGTATGAAGGAAAATTTTCAGGTGTATGGAAGGAATGAGTAATGAGATGAAGGATCGACTAAAGCTCAAGCTTGGGGATGCCACGCGTGTCACCCCAAGAAATATCCAATAAGTGCAAGCGTCAAATCTTGGGGATGCCCAAGGCATCCCCTTCTTCATCAATAAAAATTCTAGGTTTCTTCCAAACGCTTCATTTTTATTGTTTCATGCACGGTTGTGTTTTTCTTGGAGCGTATTTTTTTTCGTTTTCATTTTGGTTTTTAGTTTGATTGGTTTGCTTAGTTTTTTGAATAAGTTGGTTGGACCCCCTCTTTCATACATTGGTTTGCAAATAGTTTGGTTTGGTTTGGAAAAGAGTAGGAAAGCTCATGCTTATGTGGTAAAAAGAGCTCGTTTTTGACTGTGGCCTATGCTTTGTCATGCCCTGCTTGATATTGTTTTGGCTTTATGCTTAGTATTCTTTGCTGTAGCATGACTTGTTATAAACAATTGAGATTGCTTAATGTGCCTTGGATGAATCATGCGTTGTTTTAGCATATTAAAGCATAGTATAGTGATATTCTCCTTTAATGCTTTTATTTCGGTTGACTTGGCACATGCTTACACCATGTTATGACTATCTCAAGTCACCATAGACTTTATGATTCTTTAGTTTTCAACTTGTAGTATCACTTTATGCTTTTATCAATGATGTTTTGTCGCTTTGCATGATTATGGCCATTATTGCTCTCTTAGTTTCTCGCTCCCAATCTTTTGCTAGCCTCCACAACAAAGTATGAGTTCCACTCATGCATCCAACTCCCTAAACCAAGTTATTCCAAAGAGTCCACCATACCTACCTACTATCTTATGCTATTCCAAGTACATTCATGCTTTTGTTTGCCTTCCACTTGTTATGAGACAACTAGTGATCAAAGCTCTCACGAACTTGATAGCACACTTTACTTTATTGCCTCTAAAAAACTTGAATCATTGGGTCCTTGTTTGTTGCGTAAATGCTTGCGTTTATAAGTTGAAATTAGCAGAACCATGTTTCATGGGGAACGCTTTCAACATTGCACTTGTACTTTCTACCCCGTTGATATCATGTTCTTTTGCTTACGGATCCCGACGGTGTGAAATAAAAGTGGAACTTGTAAGATCATAGAGTTTGTATGTGTGTTAGAGAAACGCCTGGGCCGCTAGCCTAAGCCATGCCTGATCATGGTGGAAACTTGCAGCATCACCATAATGAGCACTCTATGAAGCATCCTCAATAAAAACCTATGCAAATAGCAAATAAAAAGATCGCTGAGATGCTCATTGTCTGCTTGCCTTGTCATTTTGATTATGGGAAAGCTCCCGTATCATGTGCAAGGGGTACCCCGTTGGCAGTTCTTAATGATACACATATACTTACAATGACAAGAGCTTACTCGTGACTGAAGTTGAGTAGCATGAGGATCGGTCTTCGTAAGTAAGGGGCATGAGATTTCGGTTTATAACTTGTCAAGCATATCCTCTTAGTTGTGTCACTTTAACCTTAATCACTTAAAGATGCTTATGATAGGGGCAATGATAGCTGAAAGCTATAAGTACCATAATTTTTGGAGCTCTTTATGAGACTTGAATCCCTACTTCCTTTTACAAAAGGCCTTTCTTCCACCATTATATTGAGTCTCCACCTTCTACCTTTATGCACTTACTTTGAGAGCATAGTGGCCATTCTTAGTTCTATGTGCATTGTCCCAAGACTATTTGATTGATGCATAACTTGTTATTTCTTGTTTGAAACTATTGTATCTAGTCACTCTTATGAACTTTGAAGGTGTCCTTTGCATTTATATTTGCTACTCTATTGAGGGACAAGCTGAATACTTTTATGCTATGTTTTCTTTATATGAAACAAACAAACGTCTTGCAAAGCATTGTTATTCATGAATCTTTTGTTTGTGCCTTTTCATGTTGCATCATGGTCTCTTTGCTTATTGCTAGAACTTTGTCTTTCATGTTATGATTGAAGTACTTTGATCCCAGCTTTGATGTTTTGCAAATACTTTGATCAAGTCTTTGATGGTGCATGTCACCTCAAAAATTATTTCTTTTTATCACTTACCTACTCGAGGACGAGCATGAGTTAAGCTTGGGGATGTTGATACATTGCAAATGTATCTATAATTTTTTATGTTCCATGCTTGGTTTTATCCACTTTCTTGTATTTTGTTCCAACTTTGGAGTACTTTTCAAATGATTTCTTGGACTAACCTATTAACAAGAGCCAAAGTGCCAGTTGCCTGTTTTCTACTGTTTTGGTTCCAGGAAAGTCAGAAAATGAATATTCTCGGAATTGGACGGGACAAAAGCCAAAGTGCCTATTTTTCCGGAAAGAATCAAGTGGCAGAATATGAGACGGAGAGGGGCCAGGGGCCGGCCACACCACCTGGCCGCGCGGCCAGGCTTGACCCGCGCCAGGGGTGGTCTGGCCGACCCCAGCACCCCTCGGCCTCTCCTTCCGCCTATAAGTTGCCCTCGGGACGTAAACCTAAGTACCCGATCAAAAATCCATGAAAGAGTCTGTAGCCGCCGTCATCTCCATCCCTAGATCAGGAGGGATCTGAAGCTCTTCCCGGCACCCTGCCGGAGAGGGGAATTCACCCTCGAGGCCTTCTTCATCACCATGCAAGCCTCCGGTGTGATGCGTGAGTAGTTCATCCTTGGACTATGGATCCATGTAGTAGCTAGATGGCTGGTTTCTCCTCCTTTGTGCTTTCATGTTTAGATCTTGTGAGCTCCGTTCATGATCAAGATCATCTATTTGTAATTCATACATGTTGTGTTTGCGGGGATCCGATGGATATTGAGATGCTATTTCAGATTGATTATTGATTCTATCATGTCTTTGTTATTTGAGATCTTGCATGCTTTCCGTTGTTAGTAGCTATCCTGGCCAAGTAGATGCTAGCAACTCCAAGAGTTAGTATTTATGCTCGATAGTGGGTTCATGCCTCTGGTAATCTGGGGAAGTGATAGAAATCTCTAAGGTACTAGATGTGCTGTTGCTACTAGGGAGAAAACAACAATCCTTTGTTCACGGAATAATTGTATTGTTTACTTTACACGTAGTTCGTAAAGCAATAATCTGTTGCTTGCAACTTAATACTGGAGGGGGTTCGGATGATAACCTGAAGGTGGATTATTAGTCATAGATACAGTTGGATGGCGGTCTATGTATTATGTTGTAATGCCCAATCAAGTCTCAAAGGAGTCAAGATGATTAGTATATGCATGTATTGCTTTCTCGGTGTTTGTCAATTGCCCCGCTGTAATTTGTTCACCCAGCATGTTATCTA
Organism: Avena sativa; assembly: GCA_916181665.1. Lineage (NCBI taxonomy): Eukaryota > Viridiplantae > Streptophyta > Magnoliopsida > Poales > Poaceae > Avena > Avena sativa. The sequence continues at coordinate 74,773,482 of OV702292.1, read as the reverse complement.
TCTAAGGAGAGCCACCTCTAGTGAACTATGGATCCCGGTCCTTGTCTTTTATATACAATCTACAATCTTTTACTGCTTTGTGTTTACTTTCTGCAAACTATTACTTCTTTCCATTCGATACGTTTAATCCTTTGTTTTCCACAAAACACGTTGAGATTGACAACCTCATCGCAAGTTGGGGACAAAGTTCTGTGGTTGTGTTGTGCATGTCGCCACGTTGCTACTAGCACCGGTAGTGCGCCCTGCCAAAGCTCAGCTAGTAACACCTTTGGGGTGTTTCCTTGCTCCTACTGGTTCGATTAAACCTTGGTTTCATAACTGAGGGAAAACTTACTGTTGTGCTCATCATACCTTCCTCTTGGGGTTCCCAACGAGCTCTACGTTGAAAGTCGAGTGCATCAAGGAGGCACTAAACCATGCAATGCTAGTAAACGAGAAGCAATGAGGCCCCCACAAATTCCACCTTTCTCGCGGTTGGCGGCAAGACGGAAAGCTATCAAAGCACCCAAGTTGTAAGACCTATCTCGTTTAAGAGCAGCAGAGATAAATGCTAGATCATATGAAGATAACTTATTGGCAGTTTTCCTACCAAGAACACACTTGGCAATAAAGTAGGCAAAGTAGCGAATGGAGGGGAGATGAATATTACGGATTTTTCCACTCTCCTTTGATAAGCTGCTCCCTTGGAAAATTTCTGCGTATAAATCCATGAGTGGTGCAGGTCGCTCTTTAATCCTTCCACATGATCCCCACTGAGGTACCTTAATAGTTGCACAAAAGTCATCGAGAGAAAGGTCGACAACAATATTGTAAATTTTGTAATGGACCTTGGGGTTAGGCAAAGAGTAGCTAAATTGAAAATCCTGCACCACAGACATGGTTAGCTTCACAAATTGACAAGGTTCATCTTCCAAAAAGTGCTCCAACCCTGCATTAGAAACCAAAGTGTGGAAATCTTGGAGAATTCCTGCAGCTCTCATGAACTCAGAGCATGGGTAAATGGAAGAAAAAACTTCCTCCTCCCGGTGAACCTTCATGACCTCAGGCACCCATATTTCTTGTTGGTTTAGTTGATGCTCATTCATCTTCTATTCTAAAATTTAAACACCTATTAAACAAGTGATTGCAGAGTGAACATAATGAAGGATACTACTCATAGGGACTTGTAAGAGGCCTAAACATGCATCAAAACTATATCTCTAAGCATCAAACAAGCTTACTAGCTCTCATAACCTGTCACCTACAGCAGCAGAATACTCAAGATATAATCCACTAAACACAAATCTACTTGGATAAGGAGAGGAGCCACATACCGGAGAACAAATGCTCCAAATTTTAGCAACAAAGATGGGCTGAGCAAGGAGATCGAAAAAATTGAGAGCAAGCAGAGCAAGAACGCGAATTCGAGCAATAAACTGGAACTTACTCGGGAGAGAGAAGAAAGTGGCAGGTGAGAGAGTTAGTGGAGGGCCAGGGGTGGCCCACACCATGGCATGGCGCCACCCAGGGCAGGCCGCGCCACCAGGTGGTGAGCCTGCCTGGTGGGCCCCCCTAGTACCTTCCAGGTACTCCTCTGCCCCTTTTTTCACGTAAAAAATTTAATATGAATTTTCTGGAATTTTTCGAGACACTTTTTTTGGGCATTTTTCAGGTATAGAAGAATGTTTTTGTGACAGACAGTTTTTTTTTTTGGAAATGATGCAATGACAAAACAAGTCTAGAACTACAGTTCTAAGACACTCTAACATGCAGGCAACTAAGAACAAAAAGAAAACTAAACGAAGGATAAAACTACAACAGATAGAATAAAAGTAAACGGAGATAATCACGGTGAAAACATTGTTTTGTTCAATGAAATCCTTTTGTTAACAAGGTTGATCAGGTCTTGCTGCCAAAACAATTTCATATGAGACAAAACTTGTATTTCACTAGTGATTATGTTACCTCAATTTTGATAGCAATGGTCCCAATCATAATAGTTTCAAAATTTTCACTTGGTATGGGACAATATATTTCTCCAACTTGAATGCCCTCAATATGTTCAATTGAATTCAAACCATAAGTCCTTTCAATCTTATTGGGAAAATAGACAGTGTGTTCCTTGTCATTAACATTGAAAGTCACCTTTCGTTGATTACAATTAATAACAACTCCTGCAGTATTAAGAAAAGGTCTCCCAAGAATAATAGACATATTATCATCTTCAGGCATATCAAGCACAACAAAATAAGTTAATATCAAGCAATTATGATCCACTTGAACAGGTACATCCTCACATATACCAACAGGAATAGTGGTAGATTTATCAGCCATTTGCAAAGATATATCAGTTGGTATTAATTTTTCTAGTTGAAGCCTCTTATAGAGAGAAAAAGGCATAAAACTAACTCCAGCTCCCAAATCACACAAAGCGGTTCTAACATAATTGTTCTTAATAGAGCAAGGGATAGTTAGAATCCCTAGGTCTCCAAGTTTCTTAGGAACCTTACCATTAAAGGAATAATTAGCAAGTAAAGTAGAAATTTCTTCATTAGGGATCTTCCTTTTATTCGAGACAATATCCTTCATATACTTTGAGTAAGGAGGCAATGTAATAGCATCAGTCAAAGGAATTTGCAAGAATAAAGGTTTCATACACTCACAAAACTTATTATAGTGTTCGTCTTCCTTTGACTTGTGTTTCTTATCAGGGAAAGGCATAGGTTTTTGGACCCAAGGCTCTCTTTCACTACCATGTTTCTTAGCAACAAAATCTTCTTTAGTGTATTTAGTATTCTTAGTGTGCTTTTCAGGTTCTTCTTCAAATTTTTCTTCATTTGGAACATCATTTTCTTCATTACCACTTTCAGTTTCAGCATCAGAGATAGATATACTATTAGGATCTACAGCAGGTTCAGCGGGTTCTACAATAGTTTTATGTTTCTTTTTCCTTTTCTTACGAGTAGAGCCACTATTTTCAGCTTGTTGAGAATCCTGCTCAATTCTTTTGGGATGCCCCTCAGGATATAGAGGATCCTGGGTAGCAGCACCACTTCTAGTTCTAATTTCATAAGCATGTTTTTCTTTAGCAGCGTTAACTAGCAAGTCTTTTTGCACTTTAATGAGTTGATCTATTTGAGTTTGAACCATTTGAAAGTGTTTAACAATCATTTTAACATCATTAGATGTTCTTTCCACAATATCTTTCAACTCAACAATAGCTCTAGTGTTTTCCATTAGATGATTTTGCACCCTTTTATTAAAATTATCTTGCTTAACAATAAAGATATCGAATTATTCTAAGCATTGATCAGGAGGTTTAGAGTAAGGGATATCACCTTCATCAAAGTGTTGGAGACAGTGTACCTCGATAGTGGATGAGTAGGGAATAGGCTTACATAATTCTTCTATAATAGGTAAATTCTTGACATCTGCAGCTTTAATTCCCTTCTCCTTAAGACATTTCTTAGCTTCCTTCATCACTTCATCATTTAATTCAATAACTCCCATATTCTTTGATGTTGGAATAGGCACTGGTATAGTAGGTTCAGGTACAATTACTTCAGGTACAGCTTGTTCAGGAGGAGTCCAATCTTCATAGTTCTTACTTATTTTAGCCATTAATTCCTCAGCTTCCTTAGGAGTCCTATTCCTGAAAACACAATCAGCACAACTATCTAGGTATGTCCTAGATTCTTTGGTTAGTCCATTATAAAATATATCAAGAAGCCCATTCTTAGGTAATGGACTTCCAGCCTGTGCATGAATCAAAGCACAAAACCTTGCCCATGATTCCGGCAATATCTCTTTTTCTCCCTGTTTAAAATCAAAAAGTTCCTGCAAAATAGCATGTCTAGCACTAGGAGGAAAATATTTATGCAGGAAATTACTAATCAAGCAATCAGGGCTATTAATAGATCCAGGAGGTAAATTACTAAACCAAGTTTTAGCTTCTCCTTTCAGTGAAAAGGGAAAAATCTTTTGTGTTCCATATATAGTCATACGTGCTCGCAATGAGAACTTGCACAACATCTTTTGTCCTGCCAGCCCGTTTGCAGCGGGGCCTCAAGGGAACTACTAGCAATTAAGGTGCTCCTTTTAATAGAGCACCGGAGCAAAGCATTAACACTCCGTGAACACATGTGATCCTCACATCAAAGCCATTCCCTCCGGTTATCCCGATTTCTGTCACTTCGGGGCCATTGGTTCCGGACAACAACGTGTGTATACAACTTGCAGGTAAGACCATAAACAATATTATCATAATGAATCAATAACATGTTCAGATCTGAAATCATGGCACTCGGGCCCTAGTGACAAGCATTAAGCATAACAAGTCGCAACAAAGTCATAAAGCACTAATAAAAGATACTAGGCGGCATGCCCTAACAATCTGATGCCATTACATGAACAATCTCATCCAATCCCTACCATCCCCATAGCCTACAACGGGGGATTACTCACTCATAGACGGGGGAAACATGGATGGTCGATGGAGAAGCGATGGTGATGATGATGGCGATAATCTCCTCCAATTCCCCGTCCCGGCAGGGTGCCAGAATGGAGTTTCTGGTGCTATTTCGTGGAATCTGGTGGTGGCGGCGGAGCGGAACTCCTTTTGGAAAAACGTCGACCCCCCCTGAGTTTTTAGGTCAGAAGGTAACTTATAGGCGAAGAGAGAGACCGAGGGGGAGTCTGGGGCGGCCAGACCACCCCCTGGCGCGGCCTGGGCTAGCCCGCGCGGCCAGGTGGTGTGGCCTGGGCCCAGCTCCCGTCCGTCTTGTATTCTGGCTCTGGGAGTCTTCTGGTAAAAGCCTAAGCTTCATCCTGGCCAGCTTGGGATTGATACCCACTTAGGCCAAAAGCCTAAGCTTGACGGGAGGTACGCCGGCATCGCACTCATCTCTTTATCATGTTGTGTTGGTACTTTGTATATTCATGTTTCATTTTCTTTTTAGTTTTTGTTCTTTCTTTGCTTTTGCTTTCTAAAACACAAAAAGACCAAACATATTTCTGTTGTTTCTCTTTGGTTTGTTTCTTTTTCTTTTCGCCTTGGTTTCTTTTTCCCTTTTTGCTTTGTTTGAACTATTCGAAAAACCCAAAAAGATTTTGCTTTGCTTGCTTTTCCTTTTTGGTTCTTGCTTTAAAAAATCGAAAACACCAAAAATATTTGGTGTTCTTCTTTGGCTTTGTGGGTTTGTTGCAGGGTTCAGCAGTCCTCAGTGGATATCGGTTTCATATTATTATTCAAGCCACACAAGTGAAGAGAAATAATGAGGATTAATGACAACTTGAGGTGTGGTAAGAGGCTGGTAACGAACTCTATTTGTTTTCATTTTTGTACATATACTCATCATTGTGGGCATGCTTAGCCTATTCGTGTAGGGTGTATGTTATTTATGGATGCTTAGTAGTACTTGCTTTCTTATGATTAGTCCCAGCATGCTAATAGTTTGTAGCATGACATATGAATGTTTGCTTGCATTACTCTATTCATAACTTCGTATGACACCGTGGTATCCTCCTCTGAATGTTTCATTTGAATTTACTTGGCACATGCTCACGCATGCATATGACTAAAATAATCAGTTAAGCCTCGATGAATTATTTTGCCTTGAGGATCTTGAATCACTTTCATGCCATGATTAGTCCTGTTTTATTGCAAGCATGATTATGACAGCTATTGCTCTCTCGTTTGTCGCTCCCTTACTATTGCTAGCCTTCACTTTCATTGAGTATTTTACTCATGTTTCCAACTCCCTAAAACCAAATATTGCCAAAGTGTCCACCATACCTACCCATTAGCATCATTTGTTATTTCCGTGCATATTCAATATGCCTTGTTTTCTTCCGAATAAAATGTTTTCTTGTTATGAGAAAGTTAGTTAGTAAAGCTCTCATGAACTTGATGGCACACTTTATTTTCTGCACTTAATAAACCTGAACCATTGTGACTGTCCATGAAAGTTATATGCTTGCAAATTATAGGCTAGGGATTAGCAGAACCGTGCTGTCACGGGGAACACTTTCAACACTTGTAAATATATACCCAGTTGATACCATGCTCTTTCTTTTGCGGATGTCGTCGGTGTGAAATAAAAGGGGAGCTTGTAAGTCCATGGAGTTATGTATGTGTGTTAGAGAAACGCATGGGCCGCCGGTCTAATCCATGCCGTCATGGTGGAAACCTGCAGCGTAACCATAATGATATCTATGAAGCATTCTTCTTATAAAAAAAGAGAGATAGCTATTGAGAAAAAAGAAAAAAAGAGATTTATGAAAAGAGGAAAGAGAGCAAAAAACACCATTTTTTCCATGGTAAATAAGAAGTTGCTGAGATACTCATTGTCTGCTTGCCTTGTCATTTTGATATGGGGATTCTTCTGTATCATCGTGCAAGGAGTACCCTGTTGGCGGTTCTCTATGATACACACGTATTTACGATGGCAAGAACTTACCGGTAACTAAAGTTGAGTAGCATGAGGAGTGATACATTGCAAATGTATCTATAATTTTTGACGTTCCATGCTTGGTTTTATCTACTTTCTTGTGTTTTGTTCCAACTTTGGAGTACTTTTCATATGATTTCTTGGACTAACCTATTAACAAGATGCCACAGTGCCAGTTGCCTGTTTTCTGCTGTTTTTGGTTCCAGGAAGTCAGAAAATGAATATTCTCGGAATTGGACGGGACAAAAGCCAAAGTTACTATTTTCCCAGAAGACTCACGGAGCCAGAAGGAGAGTCGGAGAGGGGCCACAGGGTGGCCACACACCCCCTTGGCGCGGGCCAGCCCAGGCCGCACCAGGGCATGGTGTGGCCCCCATGTCCTGCCACCGACCTTGCCTCCTTCGCCTATAAGAGCCTCCCGATACCAAAACCCTAAGTAGTCAATCAGAAATCCACGAAAAGTTCCGCAGCGTCGCCGCCACCGAAGGGGAGATTCGGGAGATAGAAAGTCTCTATTCTGGCACCCTGCCGGGATGGGGAAGTGCCCTCGGAGCCATCTCCATCGATCTCCACCGCCATCTCCATCGCCGTTGCTGATTCCCATGATGATGAGGGAGTAGTTCTCTCTCGAGACTAAGGGTTCTACCAGTAGCTATGTGTTCATTTATCTCTCTATGCATGATCATATTGTGATCATGATCTTGTAATCTATAGATCTACCTTGCTACTCAAGTGCTTTAATAGATCTCTGCTCTCCCCATGTGTGTGAAAGTGACAACGTGCACACCATGGTGGCACTTAGGCTAGAGATTACAAATACTTGTTATGAGTTATATTTGGAGTTGGATGTCTTTATGAAATTGTGGTGTTTGTTGGACTCATCTAGTACTCAAGGTGACAGTGTGGGGTTTTCTAGATGGGAACTATGAACTTTGAGGTGTGTTGTTATAGTCCTACCATCGATTAGAGTAGTTAAGAGTAGTATCATAAAGAGAAGATATTTATGTGAGAGTGTTCACTAGTGAAAGTATGATCCCTAGGCCTTGTTTCTTAGCACTAAAACACCATTTGCAACTAGATCTATTACATGTTTGCTTGCTTCCTTCTTTATTTCAGTTTGCCTTTAGTCTTTTCCACGCCATCAAGTTATTTTCTATCATCGTTACCACTTATAATTATCCATACCACTTGTATTTCACTATATCTTCGCCGAACTAGTGCACCTATACACCTGACAAGTGTATTGGGTGTGTTGGGGACACAAGAGACTTCTTGTATCTTGATTGCAGGGTTGCTTGAGAGAGAATACCTTTGACCACTTCCTCCCTGAGTTCGATAAACCTTGGGTGATCCACTTAAGGGAAAACTTGCTGCTGTTCTACAAACCTCTGCACTTGGAGGCCCAACAACTGTCTATAAGAATAGAAGTGCGTAGACATCAAGGAGCGGCCCTCGTACTCAAGGGACATGGGATTTCCAGTTTATATTCTGTCAAGCATATAACTCAGATTGGACCTCACTTTCACCTTAACCACATTAGGTTGGCATAAAAATCTATCCCATGTATTCTGATAGGTACAACTTTGCAAATTTTTCTAGCTTTTGTTGTTGAACCGGGGATTTGAACTATCATGACATGCTTCAGGTTGGTTGGGATAATCTTACTAGTGCATACAAATTCTTCGGTGACAAATGAATGCGATGCTCCAGAATCAAACAATACTCTTGCTAAAATTAAGTTGACAGAAAACATACCCAGCACGACATCTAGTGCTTCCTGGGCTTCTTCTGCGTTCATGTGGAAGAGACGACCGTTGCGGTTGTGCGGGTTCCCTAGGGCAAATCTCCTGCCTGGTTGAACACGACGCTGCTGCTGAGCTGGGGCATTCACAGGGGCATTGGCGGCAGTCTTCTTGGGACACTCATTAGAGTAGTGACCCTTCACTCCACACTCGAAACAAGTGATCTGGGACTTGTCCTTGACTGCGACCGGTACAACATTGCTGCCAGTTCTGGGGGCAGTGTTATTGTTGTTGCTCTTGGGAGGGGCACGGTTGAAGTTGTTAGCGTTGCCGGAGTTGTGATTGTTTCCTCCGGGCTTCACATTTCCTCCGCTACGGTTGGGGTAGCTTGGGCGAGAATTTGGGGGTCGGTTGTTCCTTGGTGCATATCCTGGTGAGGGGTTGGGACCGTACTTCTGGTGACTACTGGATCCAGACTGCTGCATCATACGATGCTTGCGGTTGTCGTTTGCCTGGTTAATCTTCCCTTCCATCTGAATGGCAGAGTCGACTAGCTCTTCAAGATCCTGGAAACGGAAGTTGACGAGGACAGTCTGCATCTCATCATGCAGTCTGTTTAAGAATCTCTCTTTCTTCTTGGCCTCCGTGTTGATCTCATCCGGTGCATATCTGGCAAGTGACAAGAATTTGTCACGGTACTCTACTACAGTCAATCTTCCTTGCTTCAGTTCACGGAATTCATCTCTCATCCTGTTGACAAGACCTTGCGGCACGTGGGTGCGGCTGAACTTGACCTTGAATGCTTCCCAGGTCATCACCTGGCCATGGTTCATGTTGCGGACGCTATTCCACCAAGCTCTTGCATCTCCCGCCAGATAGTGGGTGGCGAAGAGAACTTTCTCATTCTCCTCAACTCCTGCAACTTCGAGGTTGTTTTCCATGGTCTATAACCAGTCATCAGCATCTAATGGGTTTTCAGATTGGTTGAAGATTGGGGGATTGGTGTTCTGAATTTTTTGAGTTTAGATCCATGGTGATCCTGATTTCCATGTCCTTGGTTGTTGAGAGCCATTTGGGCGATCTGCTGCAATATCGCTAAGTTGGCTTGACGCTCGGCCCTGCTTGCTTCACGGTCTGCGATGAGATTCTGCAAGATCTGCAGCATTGGGTCCTGCGATGAGCTGCTCCCTCTTGGTTTCCACGAGTCATCTGAAGATTGAGATAGATATAGGGGTAAGAGGGAAATTCTAAGGTTCATGGTTTTGGGTTTTCAAAGCTACAACTTTGAGTTAGACTCAGGTTTTTCAACTAACTTCATTCTCATTCATGCAAGCAAGCACACGATACAACACACACCACAACAATCAAAGGGGAAAACAGATGGTTTGAAGAACCATTCTGCAAACTACGATACAATGAGATGATACATCTCATGCTACGACAGTGCTCTAGTGCATCTACTCATCGTCAATGAAGTCGGAGTCTTCATCATCAGTGTAGAAATCCACAACATCCTTTGCCAGAAAGTCATCATCGTTGCTGAGGTAAGAATCCATATCTCCCTGTATGTCTTCTCCCTCATCATCTTCTTCTTTGGCGGCAAGCTAAGCTTCCTGCTCCTTGACGGTCTTCTCGAGGTCGGCCACCTTCTTGCAAAGACGGGCGATGGTGCGATCCTTCTTGGCACGCTGGCGACGAAGAGACTGGCGATCTTGGATGAGCAGTGCGAAAGTCTGGGCCTTCTGGTCGGCAATTGCACGGTTTTGGTTGGCTAACTCTCTGGCATTGTCCAGTTCCTGCTGTCGGTCATGAAGCAAGAAGTCAAGGTTATCCACTTGACGCCTCAACTCTGGGTGACTTGGCATCTCCATTGGCATTCCCATGAAGTCACATCTTGCATAGTGGGCAAAACGGGTTCCTTGAATCTTGTTGACGCTGAGGGCACATAGACGTGCGAGAACTTCATGCATTGCCCTGGCTAATCCATCTAGCCAGTTGTTCTCTCTCACAGAGAACTGAATTCTCTCGGAAGTTGGTGCTTCAATGCTTCCTCGAAGATCTGCGGTGACTAGCCATTGTAGTTCTCCTCCTGGGGGTCCTGGAAGTTGAGCTCTAAGAAACTACGGATATGGGCGTCCCAGTAATTCTGACAGTGAATCCAGATCCCTCTCGAAGATCAGCTGACCTCCGTTTCCCAACTGGTAAAACTTGCTGAACTGAGTCTCCATCTACAAGAATTTAGGATGAGGAAATTAGTGAAGTGATCAAGTGTGTCAAATTTTAAGTAGTAATGTAAGAATTTTGAGGAACATGTATTTTTGAGAAAGAATGAGTTCACAAGGGTAAGAGGGGGAATAGTTTTTCATAAATACTCACTTTGGTTTTGAAGCTAAGTTTTTGGTTTGGACGTCCATTCTAACTAGGGTCTCCTATTGTCAGCATGGCTCTGATACCAACTTGTCAACACCCGGATTTTTAATCCCGGATGCCCGTTATGCCATACCTCGCAATCCCAGGATTACCATTTTTGCGAGACATAACAGATTGGATATCACAGTACATCATCCATTACAAACCATACATAAGGTTTTACACAAATAAAGATCTCATGATCCAGTCTTTAATACAACAAGTAGCGGAAATAAACGATAGCATAGCGGTGGGGTCCATCTTCAGGGGCACAGGCAATGCTGACGAAGGCAGATAGTCCTAGTTATCATAGCCGTCCTGCTGACCATCATCTTGATAATCTCCTTCATAGTCTGGCCATGATAATAGCCAGGGACAAAAGCCATGAGTACTCTTTAAGTACTCGCAAACTACTACTAGCAAGGGTTATAATTCTAAGTTAAAGTGCTGAATTGAAAGAATAACTATCAAGTTAAGTTTGAAACCTAAGCTGAGTTCTGAAGCAAGAAAAGATAAAGTAAAGTTCTAGAATCACTTAAGTTGGGAAGCTATTATCATCTACACAACCCTGTTGTGGTCAAGTCAAAGGTCATCATTCATTTCAAGTTATTTAGAAAATATCTGACAACAAAACAGTATGGCCATTCCAACTGTCCATAACCGCGGACGCGGCTATTCGAATAGTTTGACACTCTGCAGAGGTGGTACACTTTCACCACAAGATTTGATACATCTGTCAGGGATAACCCTGAATCATCATACTTAGTATGCAGATAATCAAACATAACCTTCCCTTTACACACCCTAGTACAAGCACCTATCCTATGAGCATGGCCTCCCAACCATGATCATCAGTCATCTTGGGCACTGCATAGGTGGACATCATTGAGAGGTAGCCTCAGCTCAAACCTCTCCATGAGGGAACTAATACTAATGCATATAAATTTCCAGCTAAGCCTTACCCAATTCAGGTAATGTGGTTGTACGGTAAATTTGGAATGGTATCGCATCCGAATCCAACCATCAGTTTTATCAAAAGGGTTAAGGCTCATGCCTCATCATTTTCATCATCATAAACCAATTGTGTTTCTCACACATGTCAAAACATCTCAATAGAATGACTCATCATTCCAAGGTTTTCATAACTCATTTTCACCAAGTGTTCCCATCTAAAGTGACCCAAGTTTGATCTATTCTAAAACACTAGGTTAAGTGTGTTCACTAAGGTGGAAAGGTGGGATCAATCTCATGCCATAGAATGACATCTAAAGGTTCCTAAATAGGTCAAGTTTTATACTCTTTATGCTACCTTCAAAATTAATTAAAGAACTTTGTGTAAACTAAGGGGGTGTGATCAAAGTATGCTTAAGGCATATTTACTAAACCATCTAGTTTTATTCTAGCTTGCTACAATATCTTACTAAAGCATGTTTGCAAGGGTTAGCTTGCCACTAATAGCTTGCCTTGGTTGGTGCAGTGGTTGAAGTTTTCTTCTTCTTCTTCTTCTTGGTAGAACTCCTCCTCCTCGAAGGCTTGGTCGGTACTAGCGTCTAGAAATACATAGGGAGTGCACAATCACCAAACAATACTTAACTTAGGCTAAATAGTATTCTAAATCACACAATTGATGATCTATTATCATCCCAAACATCACAAGTTTTAATTCAATAGTTTCAACCTTTTTATTTTGGAAAAGTAATTTCTACTCATTGAAATATTAACTCCACTTTAATATTCACCACCAAAATATGGGATCATGTGAACACATGTCCTCACCACATATTCTAACATGTGGGAATGAGATTTAAAGGTTGGATCAATATTACTTTGGTTTAAGTTCATTATTTAATGATTTAAAGTGACTAGAAATGCCTATATAGCATTATTTTGGTACTAGTCCAAAGTCACTGCCTGTAAACCTTAATATTATTACATATTTGGATAGATATGATGAGATGTGATTTTTGAGAGTTGGAATCAACTCAAAATCTAACTTGGTTGATTTTACAAAAAAAAATCAAGTTGCAAAAGCTTCCGTCTTCTTATTTTTATTAGGAGGAATCTATAACTCTAAATGAATTAAATCCAACGGGCTTGGATAGATCATTTCAATACCTTTCAGACAAAATTAGTTTCATGTAATTTGGATTTGTCAAACTCACAAAATTGAATTTTGAAACACTGGACAGAAACTATATTCTAACTAAAAAGAAAAACCTAGATTTGAATCTAAGGCTTGCGCGGGAAAGGAAATGGGCCGGCCTAGTGGCGCTACACGGCATGGGGCTCAGCTGACAGGGGGTCCCACTTGTCAGCGGCTCTTAAAACGTGAAATGGTACGCGCGCTGTGGGCCGTGCGATTAGAGGCTAGATCTACGGCTGAGGGTCGTCGTCGACGACGGACGGGTCGCCGGCGAGCTCGAACCCTAGCGGCTCGGTGGGGGTCTACTGGGGGCGTACCAGGGCTCCAGCAGGGTCGGCGATGCGGGCGAACAAAGTGGAAGACGACGGCGAGGCGAGGCGTGGTCGCGGCGGAGCTTGGGGTGGTCGGAATCAACGGCACCCTTCTTCTCCAGAGGCGGTGGCTCCGGCTCCAATTCCGGCGAGCTGCTGCTCCACTTGCTCCGGCGACGGGTGGTTGAGGTTCAGAGAGGTGAAGGGAGTGGAATGGTGTGAGTCTTTGGTGCTGGGGAGGGCTCCTTCTATAGGCTCGACGGTGAGACCAAGCGGGATGGGCGGTCGACGGTGGCGATATGGCTACGGCGAGCTAGCGGCATGGCTGGGGATGGCGATCGATGGGCGGTCCCCTGGCGGTGCTCTAGCACTTCAATGCGGCCGTAGGGGCGGTGGCATGCGGTCGGGGTGAGGTGGCGCTCTGCGCGGCCGAAGCGGCTGTGTCCACGGCGAGCGGTGGCTGTGGGGCTTTGGGCGGCGAACGGAGGTGTCTGGGGTATTCTCTAGGTCGAGGCAGAGCGGTGGGCGCGGGCTGGTGTCGAGCGGTGGCTTGTGCACGCGGGGACAGTGCGCGCTCTACGGGCGGCGTCGGCATGGTTCGGTGGCACTGGGCGCGGGTTCTCCTCTATGGTCCATGGTTGGTCTTGGCTCGGGCAAGGGACAGAGAGGGGCGGTGCGCTGATGGCTGCCTCCTAGACATGGAGAGGGGGAGAGGGGTGGTCTGCTGCAGCGGTTGCAAGTTTGGCCGACGAGGCATGGCTCAGGTCGGCATGGCATTGTTGCTAGGGGTGTAGGGGATGGGTGTTTAGGCTTTGGTTAGATCATTGGGAGACAGAGGGAGTAAATGGGGATCAAATGGGGGCAAAACTCTGTTCAAAACAGTGAGCTAGGATTAGAGGTGTGATTCTGCCTGCCAAGTGTTTGATGAAATGGCCGCAAGAGAAAAAGTTTTGAATTTTGAGTTCAAAAATTTTGGGTGGTCTCCACTAGTGATAGGTAGTCTCTGGTTGCAAGGGTTTTGAAAATGGTGCTCAATTTGATGGTTTTTGAAATAGGGGTGATCTATGCATATGCATTAGATTCAATTTTAAACTGTCATTTAAAATAGTTTACAGAAGGTTTTTAGTAGATCAAAAGGTGGGCCTTGGTACCTCATTATGTGTACTAGCAAGGGGTGTAAAGATCAAGAATTGTTTCTGTTAATAATTGAGTACTAGGAATAGCCAAAGTAGGTATGAGAGTTAAATTTGTCCAAATGACCATTCCTTCATTTTAATTCTTTTTTATTTGATTTTCTTTAGTAGAAGTTTGGGAATGATGTAGATGATGTTTAAATCACCTAAGAAACATTTTAGAAGCAAAGGATCACACAATCATGGCAATTCAAAACAACTCCTATTTTAAATGCACACATATATGAATGCTTTCATTTTAAATTTGGAAAAGTTTTTGTTAACCCCATTTTTGGATGACTTGATCTTGATAAGCTTGGATTGAAGTTTTGGGATGTTACAAACCTCCCCCCCTTAAATAAAATCTCGTCCCGAGATTTACAAGAAAACTAGGAACTAAAGAGATTTGGGAACTCTGTCCTAATGTAATCCTCGCGCTCCCAAGTGGCTTCCTCCTCGGTATGGTTGCTCCACTGAATCTTGAGAAACTTGATACTCCTGGTCCTGGTGGTTCTGTAGGCTTCTTCTAAGATACGGATGGGTACTTCCCGATAGGTCAGGTCATTGTTGATTTCCACTGCTCTGTGATCGATATTCTTGAAAACTTCAGTCTTCTCAGGAACTTCCAAGCATTTGCGAAGTAACGAGATATGGAACACATTGTGGATGGCTGACATCTCTTCAGGCAATTCCAGCTGATACGATACTTCTCCTCGGCGGTTTAGAATCTTGAAAGGTCCGATATATCTGGGAGCTAACTTTCCCTTCAGACTAAAGCGTTGAGTTCCCTTCAATGGTGAAACCTTGAGATATACGAAATCTCCGACATTGAAAGTCAGGTCTCTCCTTCTCTTGTCAGCATAGCTTTTCTGTCTGGATTGGGCGGTCTTGAGGTGCTCACGAACTTTGTGAACTTTCTCTTCTGCTTCTCGGAGAATGTCGGGTCCAAAGATCTGACTCTCTCCTACTTGCAACCAATTCAAAGGGGTACGACACTTTCTTCCGTATAGGAATTCAAATGGCGCCATCTGCAAACTAGCTTGATAACTATTGTTATATGAGAATTCTGCGAAGGGCAGGCAGTCTTCCCATTTTGATCCGTATTCCAACACACAAGCTCTCAGCATATCCTCCAAGATCTGGTTGACTCTCTCAGTCTGTCCATCTGTTTGCGGGTGATAAGCGGTACGGAAGTTCAACTTGGTTCCTAAACCTTCCTGAACTTTCTGCCAAAATCTTGAAGTAAACTGAGTTCCTTGATCTGATACGATGGTCTTGGGGGTTCCATGCAGACTAACAATCCTAGCAATGTACAGCTCTGCTAGTTTTGCACTCTGGTAGGTTGTCTTGACTGGTATGAAGTGGGCTATCTTAGATAGTCTATCAACTATGACCCAGATTGAGTCATTTCCCCTACTAGAAGTAGGTAAACCGGTGATAAAATCCATTCCGACGGAATCCCATTTCCATTCCGGAATCTGCAATGGTTGCAACAATCCTGCAGGTCTCTGATGCTCCGCTTTGACTCTTTGACAAATGTCACATTTGGCGATGTAGCTTCCGATCTCTCTCTTCATCTTGTGCCACCAAAATTGCTCTTTCAAATCCTGATACATCTTTGTTCCTCTGGGGTGGATAGAATAAAGAGTATCATGAGCTTCCTTCATGATAATTTCCTTCAGCTCTGAATCTGCTGGTACACAGATACGTTCCTTGTACCATAGTACACCTTCTTTGTCTTCGGTGAATCCAGGTACTTTGCCTGTACTAATACGACGTTTGATTCCGTTGATACTTTCATTCCCCTTCTGGGCTTCATTGATTTGGCTAATCAAAGTGGGTTGAAGTTCAATGCTAGCTAGGAATCCTTTGCTAACTAACTCAGTCCTGAACTGCTCCAACTCCTCATACAAACTTGGTTGCTTCTCTTTGATCTTGGTGTTAAGCCTACATGGCAATCTGCTAAGAGCATCCGCTACCACATTGGCTTTGCCGGGGTGATAGTGAATGTCAAGGTCATAATCCTTGATTAACTCTATCCATCTTCTTTGCCTCATATTCAACTCCTTCTGGGTGAAGATATACTTCAAGCTCTTATGATCTGAGTAAATCTCACAGCGATTACCCATCAAATAATGACGCCATGTCTTCAATGCTAGAACCACCGCTGCTAGCTCAAGATCATGGGTCGGATAGTTCTGCTCATGCTGCTTCAGTTGTCGAGACAGATACGCGATGACTTTGCCTTCTTGCATCAATACACATCCTAGACCAATCTTTGAGAATACCTGAGCTCCAGTCAACTGATCAGATAGATCCTCTATCTTTGGCAAGGGGTACTTGTTCTTGATGGTGACATCATTCAACTTTCTGTAGTCTGTACACAGACGGTTGCCTCCATCTTTCTTATCGATGAATAACACTGGTGATCTCCATGGCAATGCGCTTGGCTAAATCAAGCCTGTTACTAACATGGCATCTAACTGCTTCTTCAGTTCTACTAACTCTGAGGGGTTCATGGTATAGGGTCTCTGGGCTATAGGTCCGGTTCCGGGGATTAGTTCGATAATGAACTCTATATCCCTATCCGGGGGCATACCTGGCAATTCATCTGGGAATACGTCAGGGTATTCACAGACTACTCTGACCTGGTCAATGGTAGGCAGGACTACACTTTTGTTGCATTTGAATTGACGGGGTAAGGTTTCAGAGATATGTTCTACTGTTACTCCGGAACTACTGGTCATGGTGATGGCTTTCTTAGCACAGTCTATCAGTCCTTTATGCTTTGACATCCAGTCCATACCTAGTACTACTTCCAAACCTTTGGTTCCAAGTACAATTAGGTTGGCATAAAAATCTATCCCATGTATTCTGATAGGTACAACTTTGCAAATTTTTCTAGCTTTTGTTGTTGAACCGGGGATTTGAACTATCATTACATGCTTCAGGTTGGTTGGGCGAATCTTACTAGTGCATACAAATTCTTCGGTGACAAATGAATGCGATGCTCCAGAATCAAACAATACTCTTGCTAAAACTGAGTTGACAGAAAACATACCCAGCACGACATCTGGTGCTTCCTGGGCTTCTTCTGCGTTCATGTGGAAGAGACGACCGTTGCGGTTGTGCGGGTTCCCTGGGGCAAATCTCCTGCCTGGTTGAACACGACGCTGCTGCTGAGCTGTGGCATTCACAGGGGCATTGGCGGCAGTCTTCTTGGGACACTCATTGGAGTAGTGACCCTTCACTCCACACTCGAAACAAGTGATCTGGGACTTGTCCTTGACTGCGACAGGTATAGCATTGCTGATAATTCTGGGGGCAGTGTTGTTGTTGTTGCTCTTGGGAGGGGCACGGTTGAAGTTGTTAGCGTTGCCGGAGTTGTGATTGTTTCCTCCGGGCTTCAAATTTCCTCCGCTACGGTTGGGGTAGCTTGGGCGAGAATTTGGGGGTTGGTTGTTCCTTGGTGCATATCCTGGTGAGGGGTTGGGACGGTACTTCTGGTGACTACTGGATCCAGACTGCTGCATCATACGACGCTTGCGGTTGTCGTTTGCCTGGTTAATCTTCCCTTCCATCTGAATGGCAGAGTCGACTAGCTCTTCAAGATCCTGGAAACGGAAGTTGACGAGGACAGTCTGCATCTCATCATGTAGTCCGTTTAAGAATCTCTCTTTCTTCTTGGCCTCTGTGTTGATCTCATCCGGTGCATATCTGGCAAGTGACAAGAATTTGTCACGGTACTCTACTACAGTCAATCTTCCTTGCTTCAGTTCACGGAATTCATCTCTCATCCTGTTGACAAGACCTTGCGGCACGTGGGTGCGGCTGAACTTGACCTTGAATGCTTCCCAGGTCATCACCTGGCCATGGTTCATGTTGCGGGACGCTATTCCACCAAGCTCTTGCATCTCCCGCCAGATAGTGGGTGGCGAAGAGAACTTTCTCTTTCTCCTCAACTCCTGCAACTTCGAGGTTGTTTTCCATGGTCTGTAACCAGTCATCAGCATCTAATGGGTTTTCAGATTGGTTGAAGATTGGGGGATTGGTGTTCTGAATTTTTTTGAGTTTAGATCGATGGTGATCCTGATTTCCATGTCCTTGGTTGTTCAGAGCCATTTGGGCGATCTGCTGCAATGTCGCTAAGTTGGCTTGACGCTCGGCCCTGCTTGCTTCACGGTCTGCGATGAGATTCTACAAGATCTGCAACATTGGGTCCTGCGATGAGCTGCTCCCTCCTTGGTTTCCACGAGTCATCTGAAGATTGAGATAGATATAGGGGTAAGAGGGAAATTCTAAGGTTCATGGTTTTGGGTTTTCAAAGCTACAACTTTGAGTTAGACTCAGGTTTTTCAACTAACTTCATTCTCATTCATGCAAGCAAGCACACGATACAACACACACCACAACAATCAAAGGGGAAAATAGATGGTTTGAAGAACCATTCTGCAAACTACGATACAATGAGATGATACATCTCATGCTACAACAGTGCTCTAGTGCATCTACTCATCGTCAATGAAGTCGGAGTCTTCATCATCAGTGTAGAAGTCCACATTATCCTTTGCCAGAAAGTCATCATTGTTGCTGAGGTAAGAATCCATATCTCCCTGGATGTCTTCTCCCTCATCATCTTCTTCTTTGGCGGCAAGCTGAGCTTCCTGCTCCTTGACGGTCTTCTCGAGGTCGGCCACCTTCTTGCGAAGACGGGCGATGGTGCGATCCTTCTTGGCACGCTGGCGACGAAGAGACTGGCGATCTTGGACGAGCAGTGCGAAAGTCTGGGCCTTCTGGTCGGCAATTGCACGGTTCTGGTTGGCTAACTCTCTGGCATTGTCCAGTTCCTGCTGTCGGTCATGAAGCAAGAAGTCAAGGTTCTCCACTTGACGCCTCAACTCTGGGTGACTTGGCATCTCCATTGGCATTCCCATGAAGTCACATCCTGCATAGTGGGCAAAACGGGTTCCTTGAATCTTGTTGACGCTGAGGGCACATAGACGTGCGAGAACTTCATGCATTGCCCTGGCTAATCCATCTAGCCAGTTGTTCTCTCTCACAGAGAACTGAATTCTCCCGGAAGTTGGTGCTTCAATGCTTCCTCGAAGATCTGCGGTGAGTAGCCATTGTAGGTCTCCTCCTGGGGGTCCTAGAAGTTGAGCTCTAAGAAACTCCGGATATGGGCGTCCCAGTAATTCTGACAGTGAATCCAGATCCCTCTCGAAGATCAGCTGACCTCCGTTTCCCAACTGGTAAAACTTGCTGAACTGAGTCTCCATCTACAAGAATTTAGGATGAGGAAATTAGTGAAGTGATCAAGTGTGTCAAATTTTAAGTAGTAATGTAAGAATTTTGAGGAACATGTATTTTTGAGAAAGAATGAGTTCACAAGGGTAAGAGGGCGAATAGTTTTTCATAAATACTCACTTTGGTTTTGAAGCTAAGTTTTTGGTTTGGACGTCCATTCTAACGGATGCCCGTTATGCCATACCTCGCAATCCCAGGATTACCATTTTTGCGAGACATAACGGATTGGATATCACAGTACATCATCCATTACAAACCATACATAAGGTTTTACACAAATAAGGACATGATCCAGTCTTTAATACAACAAGCAGCGGAAATAAACGATAACGTAGCGGTGGGGTCCATCTTCAGGGGCACAGGCAATGCTGACGAAGGCAGATAGTCCTAGTTATCATAGCCATCCTGCTGACCATCATCTTGATAATCTCCTTCATAGTCTGGCCATGATAATAGCCAGGGACAAAAGCCATGAGTACTCTTTAAGTACTCGCAAACTACTACTATCAAGGGTTATAATTCTAAGTTAAAGTGCTGAATTGAAAGAATAACTATCAAGTTAAGTTTGAAACCTAAGCTGAGTTCTGAAGCAAGAAAAGATAAAGTAAAGTTCTAGAATCACTTAAGTTGGGAAGCTATTATCATCTACATAACCCTGTTGTGGTCAAGTCAAAGGTCATCATTCATTTCAAGTTATATAGAAAACATCTGACAACGAAACGGTATGGCCATTCCAACTGTCCATAACCGCGGACGCGGCTATTCGAATAGTTTGACACTCTGCAGAGGTGGTACACTTTCACCACAAGATTTGATACATCTGTCAGGGATAACCCTGAATCATCATACTTAGTATGCAGATAATCAAACATAACCTTCCCTTTACACACCCTAGTACAAGCACCTCTCCTATGAGCATGGCCTCCCAACCATGATCATCAGTCATCTTGGGCACTGCATAGGTGGACATCATTGATAGGTAGCCTCAGCTCAAACCTCTCCGTGAGGGAACTAATACTAATGCATATAAATTTCCAGCTAAGCCTTACCCAATTCAGGTAATGTGGTTGTACGGTAAATTTGGAATGGTATCGCATCCGAATCCAACCATCAGTTTTATAAAAAGGGTTAAGGCTCATGCCTCATCATTTTCATCATCATAAACCAATTGTGTTTCTCACACATGTCAAAACATCTCAATAGAATGACTCATCATTCCAAGCTTGCCTTGGTTGGTGCAGTGGTTGAAGTTTTCTTCTTCTTCTTCTTGGTAGAACTCCTCCTCCTCGAAGGCTTGGTCGGTACTAGCGTCTAGAAATACATAGGGAGTGCACAATCACCAAACAATACTTAACTTAGGCTAAATAGTATTCTAAACCACACAATTGATGATCTATTATCATCCCAAACATCACAAGTTTTAATTCAATAGTTTCAACCTTTTTATTTTGGAAAAGTAATTTCTACTCATTGAAATATTAACTCCACTTTAATATTCACCACCAAAATATGGGATCATGTGAACACATGTCCTCACCACATATTCTAACATGTGGGAATGAGATTTAAAGGTTGGATCAATATTACTTTGGTTTAAGTTCATTATTTAATGATTTAAAGTGACTAGAAATGCCTATATAGTATTATTTTGGTACTAGTCCAAAGTCACTGCCTCTAAACCTTAATATTTTTACATATTTGGATAGATATGATGATATGTGATTTTTGAGAATTGGAATCAACTCAAAAGCTAACTTGGTTGATTTTACAAAAATGTTTCAAGTTGCAAAAGCTTCTGTCTTCTTATTTTTATTAGGAGGAATCTATAACTCTAAATGAATTAAATCCAACGGGATTGGATAGAGCATTTCAATACCTTTCAGACAAAATTAGTTTCATGTAATTTGTATTTGTCAAACTCACAGAATTGAATTTTGAAACACTGGACAGAAACTATAGTCTAACTAAAAAGAAAAACCTAGATTTGAATCTACGGCTTGCGCAGGAAAGGAAATGGGCCGGCCCAGTGGCGCTACATGGCACAAGGCTCAGCTGACAGGGGGTCCCACTTGTCAGCGGCTCTTAAAACGCGAAACGGTACGCGCGCTGTGGGCCGTGCGATTAGAGGCTAGATCTACGGCTGAGGGTCGTCGTCGACGATGGACGGGTCGCCGGCAAGCTCGAACCCTAGCGGCTCGGTGGGGGTCTATTGGGGGCGTACCAGGGCTCTAGTGGGGTCGGCGATGCGGGCGAACGAAGTGGAAGACAACAGCGAGGCGAGGCGTGGTCGTGGCGGAGCTTGGGGTGGCCGGAATCAACGGCACCCTTCTTCTCCAGAGGCGGCGGCTTCGGCTCCAATTCCGGCGAGTTGCTGCTCCACTTGCTCCGGCGAGGGGTGGTTGAGGTTCAGAGAGGTGAGGGGAGTGGAATGGTGTGAGTCTTTGGTGCTGGGGAGGGCTCCTTTTATAGGCTCGACGGTGAGACCGAGCGGGATGGGCGGTCGACGGTGGTGATATGGCTACGGCGAGCTAGCGGCATGGCTGGGGATGGCGATCGATGGGCGGTCCCCTGGCGGTGCTCTAGCGCTTCAATGCGGCCATAGGGGCGGTGGCATGCGGTCGGGGTGAGGAGGCGCTCTGCGCGGTCGAAGCGGCTGTGTCCACGACGAGCGGTGGTTGTGGGGCTTTGGGCGGCGAACAGAGGTGTCTGGGGTGTTCTCTAGGTCGAGGCGGAGCGGTGGGCGCGAGCTGGTGTCGAGCGGCGGCTTGTGCACGCGGGGACAGTGCGCGCTCTGCGGGCAGCGTCGACATGGTTCGGTGGCACTGGGCGCGGGTTCTCCTCTGTGGTCCATGGCTGGTCTTGGCTCGGGCAAGGGACAGAGAGGGGCGGTGCGGTGCTGGCTGCCTCCTAGACATGGAGAGGGGGAGAGGGGTGGTCTGCTGCAGCGGTTGCAAGTTTGGCCGGCGAGGCATGGCTCGGGTCGGCATGGCATTGTTGCTAGGGGTGTAGGGGATGGGTGTTTAGGCTTTGCTTAGATCATTGGGAGACAGAGGGAGTAAATGGGGATCAAATGGGGGCAAAACTCTGTTCAAAACAGTGAGCTAGGATTAGAGGTGTGATTCTTCCTGCCAAGTGTTTGATGAAATGGCCGCAAGAGAAAAAGTTTTGAATTTTGAGTTCAAATTTTTTGGGTGATCTCCACTAGTAATAGGTAGTCTCTGGTTGAAAGGGTTTTGAAAATGGTGCTCAATTTGATGGTTTTTGAAATAGGGGTGATCTATGCATATGCATTAGATTCAATTTTAAACTGTCATTTAAAATAGTTCACAGAAGGTTTTTAGTAGATCAAAAGGTGGGCCTTGGTACCTCATTATGTGTACTAGCAAGGGGTGTAAAGATCAAGAATTGTTTCTGTTAATAATTGAGTACTAGGAATAGCCAAAGTAGGTATGAGAGTTAAATTTGTCCAAATGACCATTCCTTCATTTTAATTCTTTTTGATTTGATTTTCTTTAGGAAAAGTTTGGGAATGATGTAGATGATGTTTAAATCACCTAATAAACATTTTAGAAGCAAAGGATCACACAATCATGGCAATTCAAAACAACTCCTATTTTAAATGCACACATATATGAATGCTTTCATTTTAAATTTGGAAAAGTTTTGTTAACCCCATTTTTGGATGACTTGATCTTGATAAGCTTGGATTGAAGTTTTGGGATGTTACACGCCGTTGCCGGGGAGGTAAGGTAAAAGGTATTCACACCGGAGGATTAAAGAAGAACAACCTCCCACGGAAAACGCCTATTTTTTGGCGTCGTTGCCGAGGAGGTAAGGTAAAAGGTACTCACATCCTCCGGTATGAGTGCTCGAAGTTATTTCCTTTAGATTCTGCAATTTTGTCTTTTTGTTTCTTGTTTTCACTAGTTAGGCTTAATGGAAAACAACAACAAAAATAGAGAGCTTTTTAGTATTTTTCCTAAGTTAGGACATGAAGTGTTTGAAGAGAAAATTAAAAAACCTATGGAACTTTATTTGCATGCTAATAGCAATGTTGTTAGTATGAATTCTTTGGATACCATTATTGCTAATGCTATGGAAAAGTCTAAGCTTGGGGAAGCTAGTTTTTATGAAAATGATATTTTTAGTCCTCCAAGCATTGAGGAGAAAATTTACTTTGATGATACTATGCCTCCGATATATGATGATTACAATAATGAGTATGATATTTTCAGTCCACCTACTATTGAGGAGAAAATTGATTATGATTACAATATGCCTCCTATATTTGATTATTATGGTGATGAGAATAATAATGATAGCTATTTTGTTGAATTTTCTCCCACTACAACTAATAAGAATGACTATGCTTATGTGGGGAGTATTAATTCTTTTAAGCATGTGGCTCATGATAAGAATGTTTTGTGTGATAGTTATATCGTTAATTTAATTCATGTTGCTACTGAAAGTTATTATAAGAGAGGGAAACATGGTTCTATGCATCTCAATAATATTAAGTTTCCCCTCTTTATGTTGAAAATTTTGAAGTTCACTTGTTTTGCTTTCCTATGATTATTGCTTTGTGCTTTCATGACTTGTTTATTTACAAGATTTCTATGCATAGGAAGTGGGTTAGACTTAAATGTGCTTTGAATTTTCTTCTTGATGCTCTCTTTTACTTCAATTCATATTTCTTATGTGAGCATCTTCTCAAACTATCATGCCTAACTTAAAGGCGTTAAAGAAAAGTACTTATTGGGAGATAACCCAAAAGTTTTAGATGAGTCTTGGAAGTTATTACTTCAGTAATAACCGCTCCTTATCCTTTTTTATTTGCTTTTTGTGCCAAGAGTAACATCTAATGAGAGAGAAGTAATGATTGGGAAAGTTGCTGTCCTGAAACAGATTTCTATTCTTCACCGTAAAAATTCGTGTAAAACCTCTGTACGTCCTTTTGAGGCGTAAATTTTTGGGCTTCTGCCCCAGGTTGTTATATAACTTTCGTTAGTTCAACACTTTTCGATTTGAGCAACAGAAGGTCTTCGAAAAAATTCGTCTTTACCTGCTGGTCTGTTTTGACAGATTTCTGCCATTATTTGCATTTGCTTCTTGTTGGTTTCTTTTTGAGTTCTTTTGGGGAATTGAGCTTTTTGAGGGAAGTGCTACAGTAGCTTGTGTTTTAATGTAAGTTTTATTGGTGTTGGAACTGAACCTAAAGACTTATTATCTTGAGTGCACTAATGTTGCTAATAAAGATTGTGTGAAGGAAAAATTTCAGGTGTATGGAAGGAATGAGTAATGAGATGAAGGATGGACTAAAGCTCAAGCTTGGGGATGCCACGTGTGTCACCCCAAGAAATATCCAAGAAGTACAAGCTCAAAGCTTCTTCATCAATAAAAATCCCAGGTTTCTTCCAAACTCTTCATTTTTATTGTTTCATGCATAGTTGTGTTGTTCTTGGAGCATCTTCTTTTTTGTTTTCGTTTTGTTTTTTCGTTTGCTTGGTTTTCTTAGTTTTCTAAATAAATTGGTTAGACCCCTTCTTTCATACATTGGTTTGCAAATAGTTTGGTTTGGTTTGGAAAAGAGTAGGAAAGTTCATACTTATGTGGTAAAAAGAGCTCGTTTTTGACTGTGGCCTATGCTCTGTCATGCCATGCTCGATATTGTTTTGATTTTATGCTTAGTATTCTTTGATGTAGCATGACTTGTTATAAACAATTGAGATTGCTTAATGTGCCTTGGATGAATCATGCGTTGTTTTAGCATATTAAAGCATAGTATAGTGGTATTCTCCTTTGATGCTTTATTTGGGTTGACTTGGCACATGCTCACACCATGTTATGACTATCTCAAGTCACCATAGGCTTTATGATCCTTTAGTTTTCAACTTGTAGTATCACTTTATGCTTTGATCAATGATGTTTTTTCGCTCTGCATGATTATGGCCATTATTGCTCTCTTAGTTTGTCGCTCCCAGTCTTTTGCTAGCCTCCACAACAAAGTATGAGTTGCACTCATGCATCCAACTCCCTAAACCAAGTTATTCCAAAGAGTCCACCATACCTACCTATTAGCTTATGCTATTCCACGTACATTCATGCTTTTGTTTACCTTCCAAATTAAACTTGTTATGAGAAAACTAGTGAGTAAAGCTCTCACGAACTTGATGGCACACTTTACTTTTCTTGCCTTAATAAACTTGAACCATTGTGTTGTCTATGTTGTATATGCTTGCACTTATTTGTTGGGAATTAGCAGAACCATGTTTTCATGGGGAACCCTTTCAACATTGCACTTGGTACTTGTACCTAGTTGATATCATGGTCTTTTGTATATGGATGTCGTTGGTGTGAAATGAAAGGGGAGGTTGTAAGTCCATGGAGTTATGTATATGCGTTAGAGAAACGCCTGGGCCGCTGGTCTAATCCATGCTGACATGGTGGAAACCTGCAGCGTAACCATAATGAGCTGTCTATGAAGCATTCTTCTTATAAAAAAAGAGTCCTATATTGAGAAAAAGAAAAAAGATATTATGAAAAGAGGAAAGAGAGAAAAAAGCACCATATTCCCATGGTAAATAAGAAGATTGCTGAGATGCTCGTTGTCTGCTTGCCTTGTCATTTTGTTATGGGGTTTCTTCCGTATCATCGGGACAAGGGGTACCCCGTTGGCGGTTCTCTATGATACACATGTACTTACGATGACAAGAACTTACCAGTGACTAAACTTGAGTAGCATGCGGAGCGGCCCTCGTATTCAAGGGACATGAGATTTCTAACTTATACTTCGTCAAGCATGTACACCATAGTTTGTTCACTTTAACCTTAATCACTTCAAGATGCTTATGATAGGGGCAATGAGAGCTGAAAGCTATAAGTACCATAATTTTTGGAAGCTCTTTATGAGACTTGAATCCCTACTTCCTTTTATAAAGGCCTTTCTTCCACCATTATATTGAGTCTCCACCTTCTACCTTTATGCACCTATTTTGAGAGCATAGTGGCCATTCTTAGTTCTATGTGCATTGTCCCAAGACTAGTTGATTGATGCATAACTTGATATTGCTTGTTTTAAACTATTTGTATCTAGTCACTCTTATGAACCTTCCAGGTGTCCTATGCATT
Organism: Avena sativa; assembly: GCA_916181665.1. Classification (NCBI taxonomy): domain Eukaryota; kingdom Viridiplantae; phylum Streptophyta; class Magnoliopsida; order Poales; family Poaceae; genus Avena; species Avena sativa. The sequence continues at coordinate 74,746,842 of OV702292.1, read as the reverse complement.
TATATTTGCTACTCTACGAGGGACAAACTGAATACTATTATGCTATGTTTTCTTTATGTGAAACAAACAAACGTCTTGCAAAGCATTGTTATTCATGAATCTTTTGTTTGTGCCTTTTTATGTTGCATCATAGTTTCTTTATCTTATTGCTAGAACTTTGTCTTTCATGTTATGATTGAAGTACTATGATCCTAGCTTTGAATGTTTTACAAATACTTTGATCAAGTCTTTGATGGTGCATGTCACCTCAAAAATTATTCTTTCTTTTTATCATTTACCTACTCGAGGACGAGCAGGATTTAAGCTTGGGGATGTTGATACATTGCAAATGTATCTATAATTTTTGATGTTCCATGCTTGGTTTTATCTACTTTCTTGTGTTTTGTTCCAACTTTGGAGTACTTTTCATATGATTTCTTGGACTAACCTATTAACAAGATGCCACGGTGCCAGTTGCCTGTTTTCTGCTGTTTTTGGTTCTAGGAAGTCAGAAAATGAATATTCTCGAAATTGGACGGGACAAAAGCCAAAGTTACTATTTTCCCGGAAGACTCACGGAGCCAGAAGGAGAGTCGGAGAGGGGCCACAGGGTGGCCACACCCCCTTGGCGTGGGCCAGCCTAGGCCGCGCCAGGGCATGGTGTGGGCCCCCTGGCCGGCCATCGACCTTGCCTCCTTCGCCTATAACAGCCCCCCGATACGAAAACCCTAAGTAGTCAATTAGAAATCCACGAAAAGTTCTGCAGCGCCGCCGCCACCGAAGGGGAGATTCAGGGGACAGAAAGTCTCTGTTCCTGCACCCTGCCGGGACGAGGAAGTGCCCCCGGAGTCATCTCCATCGATCTCCACCGCCATCTCCATCGTCGTTGTGGATTCCCATTATGAGGAGGGAGTAGTTCTCTCTCGAGGCTAAGGGTTCTACGGTAGCTATGTGTTCATCTCTCTCTCTATGCATGATCATATTGTGATCATGAGCTTGTAATCTATAGATCTACCTTGCTACTCAAGTGCTTTAATAGATCTCTGCTCTCCCCATGTGTGTGAAAGTGACAGCATGCACACTATGGTGGCACTTAGGCTAGAGATTACAAATACTTGTTATGAGTTATATTTGGAGTTGGATGTCTTTATGAAATTGTGGTGTTTGTTGGACTCATCTAGTACTCAAGGTGATAGTGTGGGGTTTTCTAGATGGGAAAGATGAACTTTGAGGTGTGCTGTTATAGTCCTACCATCGATTAAGTCTCCAACCGGAGAGTAGTTAAGAGTAGTATCATAAAGAGAAGATATTTATGTGAGAGTGTTCACTAGTGAAAGTATGATCCCTAGGCCTTGTTTCTTAGCACTAAAACACCATTTGCAACTAGATCTGTTACATGTTTGCTTGCTTCCTTCTTTATTTCAGTTTGCCTTTAGTCTTTTCCACGCCATCAAGTTATTTTCTATCATCGTTACCACTTATAATTATCCATACCACATGTATTTCACTATATCTTCGCCGAACTAGTGCACCTATACACCTGACAAGTGTATTGGGTGTGTTGGGGACACAAGAGACTTCTTGTATCTTGATTGCAGGGTTGCTTGAGAGAGAGTACCTTTGACCACTTCCTCCCTGAGTTCAATAAACCTTGGGTGATCCACTTAAGGGAAAACTTGCTGCTGTTCTACAAACCTCTGCACTTGGAGGCCCAACAACTGTCTATAAGAATAGAAGTGCGTAGACATCAAGGAGCGGCCCTCGTACTCAAGGGACATGGGATTTCCAGTTTATAGTCTATCAAGCATATAACTCAGATTGGACCTCACTTTCACCTTAACCACATTAAAGATGCTTATGATAGGGGCAATGAGAGCTCAAAGCTAATGAGTACCATACTTTCAGCATTTAGAAGCTTTTCAAATTATTCAAAACCTTTTCTTTTACTTGTTGAGTCTCCACAAATTCTTTGAGCACCTTCTTGAGAGCATAGTTGTCATTCTTTGTGCCTGTCCTATTACTTGATTATTTGTGTTATGACTTTGATGCTTGTATCTTTGACATCTTTACTTCTAGTCTTCACCTGAACTTCAGAGGTGCCTTGGCATTCACAATAAAAAGGCAAGCGAGATACCACTCTATCATACCTTGTTATGTGCATTGTAATGTTGCTTATAATTATACTTCATGCTACTTATGATTTTTAAGTTGGAATCTTTTCATAGTTTACATTGCCTATTAAGTAAACTTAGTTGCATACTCCCTATTATGAATTGTCTAAGTAGTTGATCGCATGCTGAGAATATATATATCATATGAAGCAAATGTGTTCATGAAAGTTCTTTTATCGCACTCAGTTTTCAACTAAATTGCTTGAGGACAAGCAATAAGCTAAGCTTGGGGGAAGTTGATACGTCCAAAACTTATCTACTTTCCCGAACACTTTTGCTATTGTTTCTCCTCTAAACTTGTGTGATTTGGATGCAACTAACGCGGACTGACACTGTTTTCAGCAGAATTGCCTTGGTGTCTACTTTTTGTGCAGAAAATCAACTATCAGGAAAAAACATGGAAAATATGCCAAAAATCCTATTTCACCAGAAGACTCCCAGAGCCAGAATACGAGACGGAGGGGGGCTGGGCCTAGGCCACACCACCTGGCCGTGCGGGCTAGCCCAGGCCGCGCCAGGCAGTGGTCTGGCCGCCCCAGACTCCCCCTCGGTCTCTCTCTTCGCCTATAAGTTGCCTTTTGACCTAAAAACTCAGGGGGGTCGACGTTTTTCCAGAAGGAGTTCTGCTCCGTCGCCACCACCAGATTCCACGAAACAGCACCAGAAACTCCGTTCTAGCACCCTGTCGGGACGGGGCATTGGAGGAGATCATCACCATCATCATCACCATCGCTTCTCCATCGACCATCCATGTTTCCCCCATCTATGAGTGAGTAATCCCCCGATGTAGGCTATGGGGATGGTAGGGATTGGATGAGATCGTTCATGTAATGGCATCAGATTGTTAGGGCATGGCACCTAGTATCTTTTATTAGTGCTTTATGACTTTGTTGCGACTTATTATGCTTAATGCTTGTCACTAGGGCCCGAGTGCCATGATTTCAGATCTGAACATGTTATTGATTCATTATGATAGTATTGTTTATGGTCTTACCTGCAAGTTGTATACACACGTTGTTGTCCGGAACCAATGGCCCCGAAGTGACAGAAATCGGGATAACCGGGGGGTATGGCTTTGATGTGAGGATCACATGTGTTCACGGAGTGTTAATGCTTTGCTCCGGTGCTCTATTAAAAGGAGCACCTTAATTGCCAGTAGTTCCCTTGAGGCCCCGCTGCAAACGGGCTGGCAGGACAAAAGATATTGTGCAAGTTCTTATTGCGGGCACGTATGACTACACACGTTGCTGCTACTACTTTTCTATTCCTACTACAAAACTGTTGCTACTGATAAACTGATGTGAGCAAGATTGTTTCTAGGTGCAGCTGAATTGACAACTCAGTTGTTAAGGCTTATAAATATTTTTTGGCTCCCCTTGTGTCGAATCAATAAATTGGGTTTCACTTCCCTCGAAAATACTGTGATACACCCCCTATACTTGTGGTTCATCACCCCGAAACTCTTACACACAAGTAGTAGTAGTGTGCCGGGGGAGTCGAGATGGAAGTGGTGGTGGCACTGGTGGGGCACGCGCGAGCGAGTGGTGGGTGCAAAAGCAACAGCGGCTCGCGGCTCGCAGGTTCCGTTATCGCCGAGCGGATGTGGATGTGGATCTGCCCGCGCACATGACGACGAGGGGGATGGCAAGGCCCGGTTATGGAAACCTGGGTGTTGCCTCGCTCGTGCGCGGTGCGATCGTGGTGATTCTTTCTGTCGCACCTGCTTGCTACACGCACGAGCTTGATCTGGTTGCATCGCCCAGTATTGTTGGTCTTTGCACGAATATATCCAACGAGACTAGACAAAACTGACAGTCGCGAGGGTGAATACAAAACTTACTTCAAATCGACAAGGCCTTCTTGATCCTTTACAAGTGTATTATGATCATTTATCCCTGTCTCTAAATAACAAAGGTGTCAAGTGGGATCCCATCTATGAACTAGAAGCGGATCTAGGTGGAATCCCACTTGACACCTTATAAATAACATATCTAATAATTGTATTCGTTATCTCGTACCATAACCACTCAACAGTAGAGGTATATGTTTCTATGACTGGGACTATGGCGGACGAGGTAGCGGCATATGTGAACACACGTCTAGGATGGGCTAAAACTCACAATGTCGTTGCACTCCGACTTCTCAAAATCTAGTTGCTTATATTCACTAATTATGGTCATTGATTCGGTGAACAACCTCTTCTATCCTAGCCATTCTCTCACGTTACTCCTACGTACGTACCACTTTTCATTCCTCCCTCCATCTTTTTGGCATAACAAGTAATCAAACAAGCCCAAGTACGCTATGAATACCTTGGAGGCGGCTAACATTACTATAGAACGGCAAAAATTATACTCGTGGGTTCTGCGTCAACATTTATTGATGAGCAATTGTGGCACAACCAAATGTTGTCCACTAATATTGGAGTTGCTTGAGCATCCATTCCGAAGTGAGCAATTGCCTAACTATTTTTCTTTTTTGAAGACAAATCTAATAACTAGTGATTCACAAATTAGAGTACATGATAAACTTTTGAGACACTATATGTGCCTAACTTTTAATATAGCCACTTTTAGCCTCTAGAGTCTAATCGGGGCGTGAAGAAATATTAGAATCATAAATCAAATACCCACCATTCCGGCGTGGAGAGCAGAGCCCATCCTCCACGGACGCCGCCGAGCCGCGTGCCTCGCCGGAACCCCGCAGCACCTCGCCGTCGGATGCCACTGGGACAAGCATCGCCGCCGTAGGAAGGGGTCGCCGCCGCGCGAGGAAGAAGGCCCCGCCGTCGCCGCCCGGGCTTTGCCCGGCGGGACCTCTGGCGGCGGTGAAGGGGAGGGGAAGTGGCTCGACCGGCGGCGCGGTCGCCCCCCGTGTTGTTGGAGATATGCCCAAGAGGCAATAATAAAAGTGTTTGTTATTATATCTTTGTGTTTATGATGAATGTTTACATCCCATGCTATAATTGTATTATTAGGAAACACTAATACTTGTGTGTTTTGTAAACATAAAAGAGTCCCTAGTAAGCCTCTTGTTGAACTAGCTTGTTGATTGATTGATGATCATGGTTTCCTGATCATAGACATTGGATGTGATTAATAACAAGGTTATATCATTAGGAGAATGATGTGATGGACACACACCCATAGTAAGCGTAGCATAAGATCAAGTCATTAAGTTCGTATTGCTGTAAGCTTTGAAATACATAGTAACCTCATCCTTCGACCATGAGGTTATGTTAATCACCGGATGGGTACTTTGATGACATCAAACACCGCTTCGTAACTGGGCGGTTATAAAGGTGTCATTGGGTATTCTGAAAGTATGTGTTGAAGCGCATAGACCAAGATTGGGATTTGTCCATCCATATGACGGATAGATATACTCTGGGCCCTCTTAGTGGAATGTCATCAAGATAGCTTGCAAGCATGTGACTGGGTCACAAGGGATGACATAACATGGAATGAGTAAAGAGTACTTATCAGTAACGAGGAAGAACTAGGTATGAAGATACCGACGATCAAACCTCGGATAAGTAGAATATCGTGTGACAAAGGGAATTGGTTTCGTATGTTAAATGGTTCTATTGATCACGAAGTAATCGTTGAGTATGTGGGAACCGTTATGGATCTCCAGATCCCGCTGATGGTTATTGATCGGAGAGGTGTCTTCATCATGTCTGCATATTCACGAACCGTAGGGTGACACACTTAAGGTTCGAAGTTGTTTTTAAGTAGATATGGAATTTGCGTTGGAGACAGAATGTTGTTCGGAGTCTCGGAATGGATCCGGGACATCACGAGGAGATCCGGAATGGTCCGGAGAATAAGATTCATATATTGGGGATCATTTTCTAAGTTAGGAAATGTTCCGGAGTGTTTGTATGGAGATTCTAGAAGGTTTCGGAATGTTCTGGAAGGTTCTAGAGGATTTCTTAGAGTTTACTTGAAAACCAAGAAAGGGATCAAGGGAGACCAAGTGGGGCAATACACGGATTCATGGGGGAGGAGGACTCCCCCCCCCCAACCCGCCGGCCCAAGGAGGAGGGGAGTCCTACTAGGACTCCCCCTCCCCAGGCGCGCGTCCCTCCTTTAAATAGAAGGGAGGGGGCGCCCCTCTTGGACTACTCTCAGAACAACCAATCTCAGTCGCCTCTCTCATCCACCTTTCTTCTGCACAGGCATAGGCGAAGCCCTGCAGAATTCTCATCTCCACCACCACCACCACGCCGTCGTGCTGCTGGGATTTCGTGGAGAAGTTCTACTACCTCCGCTGCTCGTTGGAACGGGGAGAGGAAGGTCTGCTTCGACTCCGCATGTGTGACCGTCTGCGGAAGCGCTGCCGGAACGCAGCGCCGGAAGGATCATCCACACGATCTTGAGATCGGCAAGTGATCAACTACATCATCCACGAGATCTAATCTCGTAACGCTTTCGGTTCTACGAGGGTTAGTACCGATCTATCTCGTTGCTCATGTCTAATAGTTTAGATCTTGGCTTTTATCTAGATTAGATCTGGGTTTTGTTCATACTTGCGGTAGAAATTTTTTGTTTTCCATGCTACGAACCCATCAGTGGTATCAGAGCCTTGTCTGTGCGTAGATCTATTGCACGAGTAGAACACAATGAGGTTGTGGGCGTTGGTGCTCGTGCCGTCTTTTGCTATGTGTGTACTTTGCATCTTGCGGTATGGTGGGATGAAGCGGCTCGGGCTAACATTACATGTCATCGTACATGAGACTTCCTCCATGCTTGACGTGCAACTTGCTTTGCACAAGTGGCTTTGCGGGTGTCTGTCTCTCCCATCATAGTATAGATCAAATCTACACTTTGCACTTGATAGCACTTGTATCAACGTTGTGGTTCAGTTTCATAGGTAAGATCCGTTCTTAGTCGAAAGCCCCAAGCCACGTAAAACTTGCAAAGAAAATTAGAGGCGTCTAACTTGTTTTTGCAGGGGTTTTGTGATATGATATGGCCATCATGTGATTGAGATTGTATTTGATGTATGAAATGATCCTTGTTGTATTATGGCAACCGGCAGGAGCCTAATGGTTGTCTTTAATTCTGTTAAGACCTGCGTGTCGATTCATCTTGTAATAGCTTTGTACCAAGTAGTTGCAAAAGTTGCTAGTGAAGATGAACAACCATGAAGCGGCGCCACGGACCTTGACGCAATGCTGGTGATGATGGAGATCATGTTCGTGCTTTAGAGATGAAGATCGAAGGCATAAGAAGAAAGGGCCATATCATATCACACTAATTATGAATTGTCTGTGATGTTAATCCTTTATGCATCTTGTATTGCTTATATCGCGATGGTAGCATTATAAGATGATCCCTCTCACTAAATATCAAGTAATAAAGTGTTCATCCTTAGTTGGCACCATTGCTAAGACTCGTCGTTTCGAAGCATCTCGTGATGATCGGGTGTGATAGACTCTACGTGTGCATACAACGGGTGCAAGCCAGATTTGCACATGCGGAAACTAAGGTTAATCTTGACGAGCCTAGCATGTACAGACATGGTCTCGGAACACGGAATACCGAAAGGTAGAGCATGAGTCATATGATTGATATGATGAACATGAAGATTGTTCGCCAATGAAGCTACATCATCTCACGTGATGATCGGACTTGGTGTAGTGGATTTGGTTCGTGTAATCACTAAAACAACTCGAGGGATGTTGTTTTGAGTGGGAGTTCACCTAGTTAATTTAAGAATTAAATTTGAACACTATTTATCATAAACTTAGTCTAAACTACTTGCAAATTTGTTGTAGATTATGGCGAACGTTTCCATCAATTTCAATGCGTTCCTAGAGAAAGAAAAGCTTAAGAACAATGGAAGCAATTTCACGGACTGGTTCCGTGGACTGAAGATCGTCCTCAGGGCTGGTCAGTTGACCTATGTGCTCAAAGCACCGCTAGGTGACCCACCTGCAGAAGATGCCACCGATGACGTAAAGAATGTTTATGCCACTCGGAAACATCACTACTCCACAGTTCAGTGTGCCATCCTGTATGGTTTAGAATCGGAACTTCAAAAGCGTTTGAGCACCATGACCCGTTTGAGATCATTAAGGAGCTCAAGCTCATTTTTGAGACTCGCGCGGCCATGGAAAGCTATGAAGCTTCCGAGAAGTTCTTTACCTGCCAGATGGAAGAGGGTAACTCCGTTAGCGAGCACTGCTCACCATGTCTGGGCACGCAAACAAACTCCGAGAGTTGGGGATACCGATTCCTAATGAATTGGGGATTCACCGTGTCCTCCAATCACTGCCACCAAGTTACAAGAACTTTGTGATGAACTACAATATGCACTGCATGAACAAGACGTTGCCTGAACTATCGTCCATGCTGAAAACTGCTGAAGTGGAGATCATGAAGGAGCACCAAGTGTTGATGGTCAATAGGACCACCAATTTCAAGAAACGGGGCAAGCCTAAGAACAAGGGCAACTTCAAGAAGGACGGCAAGAAAGCTGCCGCACCTGCTAAGAAGCCCAAGGCTGGTCCTAAACCTGAAACTGAGTGCTTCTACTGCAAGGGTGCTGGTCACTGGAAGCGTAATTGCCCCAAATACCTGGCGGATCTGAAGAACGGCAACATCAAGAAGAAAGTTATATTCGATATACATGTTATAGATGTGTATCTTACTAGTAATTGTAGTAGTGCCTGGGTATTTGATACTGGTTCGGTTGCTCATATTTGTAACTCGAAACAGGAGTTGCGGAATAAACGAAGACTGACGAGAGACGAGGTGACGATGCGCGTTGGAAATGGCTCCAAGGTTGATGTGATCGCCGTCGGCACGCTCCCTCTACATCTACCATCGGGATTAGTTTTAAATTTAAATAATTGTTATTTGGTGCCTGTGTTAAGCATGAACATTATATCTGGATCTTGTTTATTGCGAGACGGTTACTCTTTTAAGTCTGAGAATAAAGGTTGTTCGATTTATATGAGTAATATCTTTTATGGTTATGCACCTGAGATGAATGGTCTATTCTTATTGAATCTCGATAGTAGTGATACACATGTTCACAACATAGATGCTAAACGAATAAAATTGAATGATAATTCTACATACATGTGGCACTGTCGTCTTGGTCACATTGGAGTGAAGCGTATGAAGAAACTCCATTCTGATGGACTTCTTGAATCACTTGATTTTGAATCACTTGAAAGATGCGAAGCATGTCTAATGGGAAAAATGACTAAGACTCCATTCTCTGGTATAATGGAGCGAGCTACAGACTTATTGGAAATAATACATACCGATGTGTGCGGTCCAATGAGTGTAGCATCGCGTGGTGGATATCGTTATGTTCTCACTTTCACGGATGACTTAAGTAGATATGGGTATGTCTACTTTATGAAACATAAATCCGAAACTTTCAAGAAGTTTAAGGAATTTCAAAGTGAAGTGGAAAATCATCGTAACAAGAAGATTAAGTTTCTGCGTTCTGACCGCGGAGGTGAATATCTGAGTTATGTGTTTGGCATGCATTTAAAGAAATGTGGAATACTTTCACAGTTGACACCGCCGGGAACACCACAACGTAATGGTGTGTCCGAACGTCGTAATCGAACTCTCTTAGATACGGTTTGGTCTATGATGTCTCTTACAGATTTACCGTTATCATTTTGGGGCTATGCATTAGAGACAACCGCATTCACTTTAAATAGGGCACCATCTAAATCCGTTGAAACGACACCGTACGAATTGTGGTTTGGAAAGAAACCTAAGTTGTCGTTCCTTAAAGTTTGGGGTTGTGAAGCATATGTAAATAAGTTATAGCCTGATAAGCTTGAACCCAAAGCGGAGAAATGCGTCTTCATAGGATACCCTAAAGAAACAATTGGGTATACCTTCTATCATAGATCCGAAGGCAAAGTTTTCGTTGCTAAGAATGGATCCTTTCTGGAGAAGGAATTTCTCTCGAAAGAAGTGACTAGAAGGAAAGTAGAACTCGACAAGGTTATTGAACCTTCTTTCGGAGTTGAGAGTAGCGCAGCACCGGAAGATGTTTCTGTGCCGCCTGCACCAACTAGAGAGGAAGCTAATGATGATGATCATGAAACTTCAAACGAAGTTACTACTAAACCTCGCAGGTCAACGAGGGTTCGTACCACTCCTAAGTGGTATGACTCTGCCTTGAACGTCATGTTCGTGGACAACACTGATGACCCTGCGACGTATGAAGAAGCTATGGTGAGCCCAGATTCTGACAAATGGCTAGAAGCCATGAAATCCGAAAGGGGATCCATGTACGAAAACCAAGTATGGACTTTGGTGGACTTACCGGATAGCCGTAAGGCTGTCGAGAACAAATGGATTTTCAAAAGAAAAACAGATGCTGATGGTAATGGTAATGTTACCGTCTATAAAGCTCGACTTATCGCGTAAGGGTTCTGACAAATTCAAGGAGTTGACTACGATGAGACTTTCTCACCAGTAGCGAAGCTAAAGTCTGTAAGGATTATGTTAGCAATCGCTGCATATTTCGATTATGAAATTTGGCAGATGGATGTCAAAACGGCGTTCCTTAATGGTGACATTCAGGAAGAGTTGTACATGGTACAACCCGAGGGTTTTGTCAATCCTGGTGATGCTGATAAGGTATGCAAACTTCAGCGCTCCATTTATGGACTGAAGCAAGCATCCCAGAGTTGGAATCAACGTTTTGATAAAGTAATCAAAAACTTTGGATTTACACAAACTTATGAAGAAGCTTGTATTTACAAGAAAGTGAGTGGGAGCTCTGTAGCATTCCTAGTACTATATGTAGATGACATATTGTTGATTGGGAATGATGTAGAACTTCTTAATAGCGTCAAAACCTATTTGAATAATAGTTTTTCGATGAAGGATCTTGGCGAAGCGGCATATATTCTAGGCATCAAGATTTATAGAGATAGATCAAGACGCCTAATAGCGCTTTCACAAAGTACATACTTAGACAAAGTTCTAAAGAAGTTTAGAATGGAAGAGAGCAAGAAAGGGTTCATGCACATGTTGTCAGGTAAGACCTTGAGTAAAACTCAAAGTCCGGCTACGACAAAAGATAGAGAAAAGATGAATAAAATTCCCTATGCCTCGGCCATAGGTTCTATCATGTATGCCATGCTGCGTACGAGACCGGATATAGCACATACTGTTAGTTTGACTAGCAGATATCAAAGTGATCCTGGAATGGAACACTGGACAGCGGTCAAGAATATCCTAAAGTACCTGAATAGGACTAAGGATATGGTTCTTTCTTATGGAGGTGATGAACATCTTGTTGTAAACGGTTACACTGATGCTAGTTGGAACACCGATCTAGATGACTCGAAGTCACAGTCTAGATACGTATTTATTTTGAATGGTGCTGCAGTGAGCTGGAGAAGTGCCAAGCAGAGCGTTGTGGCGAAATCTTCAACTGAATCGGAATACATAGCTGCTTCAGAGACTGCACAAGAAGCCATATGGATGAAGGAGTTCATTACTGAACTTGGCGTGGTTCCCAGTGCGTTGGACCCGATGGCCATCTACTGTGACAACACAGGTGCCATAGCTAATGCACAGGAGCCAAGGTCACATAGCAAGCTGAAGCACATCAAGCTACGTTTTCATGCTATTCGCGAGTATGTCCAAGATGGTGACATAAAGATTTGCAAAGTACACACTGATCTGAATGTAGTAGATCCGTTGACTAAACCTCTCCCTAGAGCAAAGCATGACCAACACCAGAACGCCATGGGTGTTAGGTATATTACCATGTAATCTAGATTATTGACTCTAGTGCAAGTGGGAGACTGTTGGAGATATGCCCAAGAGGCAATAATAAAAGTGTTTGTTATTATATCTTTGTGTTTATGATGAATGTTTACATCCCATGCTATAATTGTATTATTAGGAAACACTAATACTTGTGTGTTTTGTAAACATAAAAGAGTCCCTAGTAAGCCTCTTGTTGAACTAGCTTATTGATTGATTGATGATCATGGTTTCCTGATCATAGACATTGGATGTGATTAATAACAAGGTTATATCATTAGGAGAGTGATGTGATGGACACACACCCATAGTAAGCGTAGCATAAGATCAAGTCATTAAGTTTATATTGTTGTAAGCTTTGAAATACATAGTAACCTAATCCTTTGACCATGAGGTTATGTTAATCACCATCACCGGATGGGTACTTTGATGACATCAAACGCCGCTTCGTAACTGGGCGGTTATAAAGGTGTCATTGGGTATTCTGAAAGTATGTGTTGAAGCGCATAGACCAAGATTGGGATTTGTCCATCCATATGACGGATAGATATACTCTGGGCCCTCTCGGTGGAATTCATCTAGATAGCTTGCAAGCATGTGACTGGGTCACAAGGGATGACATAACATGAAACGAGTAAAGAGTACTTATCAGTAACGAGGAAGAACTAGGTATGAAGATACCGACGATCAAACCTCGGATAATTAGAATATCGTGTGACAAATGGAATTGGTTTCGTATGTTAAATGGTTCTATCGATCACGAAGTAATCGTTGAGTATGTGGGAGCCGTTATGGATCTCCAGATCCCGCTGATGGTTATTGATCGGAGAGGTGTCTTCATCATGTCTGCATATTCACGAACCATAGGGTGACACACTTAAGGTTCGAAGTTGTTTTTAAGTAGATATGGATTTTGCGTTGGAGACCGAATGTTGTTCGGAGTCTCGGAATGGATCCGGGACATCACGAGGAGATCCGGAATGGTCCGGAGAATAAGATTCATATATTGGGGATCATTTTCTAAGTTAGGAAATGTTCCGGAGTGTTTGTATGGAGATTCTAGAAGGTTTCGGAATGTTCTGAAAGGTTCTAGAGGATTTCTTGGAGTTTACTTGAAAACCAAGAAAGGGATCAAGGGAGACCAAGTGGGGCAATACACGGATTCGTGGGGGAGGAGGACTCCTCCCCCCAACCCACCGGCCCAAGGAGGAGGGGAGTCCTACTAGGACTCCTCCCCAGGCGCGCCTCCCTCCTTTAAATAGAAGGGAGGGGGCGCCCCCTCTTGGACTACTCTCAGAACAACCAATCTCAGCCGCCTCTCTCCTCCACCTTTCTTCTGCACAGGCATAGGCGAAGCCCTGCAGAATTCTCATCTCCACCACCACCACCACGCCGTCGTGCTGCTGGGATTCCGTGGAGAAGATCTACTACCTCCGCTGCTCGCTGGAACAGAGAGAGGAAGGTCTGCTTCGACTCCGCACGTGTGACCGTCTGCGGAAGCGCTGCCGGAACGCGGCGCCGGAAGGATCATCCACACGATCTTGAGATCGGCAAGTGATCGACTACATCATCCACGAGATCTAATCTCGTAACGCTTTCGGTTCTACGAGGGTTAGTACCGATCTATCTCGTTGCTCATGTCTAATAGTTTAGATCTTGGCTTTTATCTAGATTAGATCTGGGTTTTGTTCGTTGTTGCGGTAGAAATTTTTGTTTTCCATGCTACGAACCCATCACGTGTCGCCTAGGGTTGGGCGACGTGGGGGGTCACAATACAGTTGTTGTTCGCTAGCAAAATCACTCTCCGGAAATCTAAAGTTCCTGTGAGTGTGACTATGGCGGGCGAGGTAGCGGCATATGTGAACACACGTCTAGGATGGACTAAAACTCACAATGTCGTTGCACTCCGACTTCTCAAAATCAAGTTGCTTATATTCACTAATTATGGTCATTGATTCGGTGAACAGCCTCTTCTATCCTAGCCATTCTCTCACGTTACTCCTACGTACTATCACTTTTCATTCCTCCCTCTATCTTTTTGGCATAACAACTAGTCAAACAAGCCCAAGTACGCTATGAATACCTTGGAGGCGGCTAACATTACTATAGAACGGCAAAAATTGTACTCACGGGTTCTGCGTCTACATTTATTGATGAGCAATTTTGGCACAACCAAATGTTGTCCACTAATATTGGAGTTGCTTGAGCATCCATTCTGAAGTGAGCAATTGCCTAACTACTTTTCCTTTTTGAAGATGAGTCTAATAACTAGTGATTCACAAATTAGAGTATAAGAAAAACTTTTGAGACAATATATGTGCCTAACTTTTAATATAGCCACTTTTAGCCTCTAGAGTCTAATCGGGACGTGAAGAAATATTAGAATTATAAATCAAATACCCACCATTACCACTTAAACTTGCACATGGAACAATGATATTGTGTATTTTGTAGCATACCCAACTTCGTTAGTGTTGTATAACACCTTTAACAAATATAGCTAGAAGTACTTCGTTAAGTCAAGCAAATGATTTTATTCGGGCGGCGCACTAGCAAAAGCAGAACCATTCTATCCGTTTCCCTTCCGTTTGGTCTGATCACATCACACCGTTTGTTGCATAGAGAGAGGCGAGGGGAAGTGAGCTCGTGTTGTGTGTGTCGCCGCGAGAACTCCTCCGATAGGCACAACACAACCCCACTTCCTTTCTCTCTCCTCACTTTCCCCTTTTTTTACTGCATCCCTCGCTCTCTCTCTCTCTTCCCCCATGCTTCCGCTTCTTCTTCCCCCCGTCAATCGCGAACCGGATAGAGGATAGATCGGCCCTATCTTTGCCTCCCACTTCCCCGCCGAGCACCCCGGCAGCCGGCACCCGCACCAGCCGCCGCTCTTGTATGGTAATTTTTCCGCTCCATTTCCTGTGTGCTATTTTGGACTCCCTTGACTACTTTCTTGACTCTTGCTCCTTTCCCCCGTCGCCCGCCTCAGTTCCTCCGATCCGGCAAGCCCAGATGAACGGCACGCCGATCTCCCCGTCCCCGGCAGCCACCGTCGACGCCCTGCCGGCCGCCACGCCCAAGAAGAATGCGGCGGCGGCGGCGGTCGCCGAGATGGCCAGGCACCTCACGGTCGACACGGACGACGCCTTCGCGGGCCTCCTCGAGCTCGCCGCCGACGACGACGCGGAGGGCCTCCTCCGCGCGCTCGACCGCGCGCCCCCCGCCGCCGCCGACGAGGCCGGCCTCTGGTACGGCCGCCGGAAGGCCCTCGAGCACCGCACCCCGCTCATGGTCGCCGCCACCTACGGCAGCCTCGCCGCGCTCCGCCTGCTGCTCTCCCTCCCCTCCGTCGACGTCAACCGCCGCTGCGGCCCCGACGGGACCACCGCCCTCCACTGCGCCGCCTCCGGTGGCTCCTCCTCCGCCGTCGACGCCGTCAGGCTGCTCCTCGTGGCCGGGGCCGACGCCGACGCCACGGATGCGGCCGGGTGCCGTCCGGCCGACGTGATCTCCGTGCCGCCCAAGATGATTGACGCCAAGATCGCCCTCCAAGATCTGCTTGGCTTCCCCAAGGAACTCAGCGTGCTCCGGGTGGTGACGAGGGCCGCGGGCTTGATCTCCTCGCCCGTCTCGTCGCCCACCGCCGAGGACGCGCGGTCTCCCTCAGCAGCTGCCGTGATGATGATGACCAAGTTCGCCGACCTGCCCAGGGTCGCCACCTCAGAGAAGAAGGAATACCCGGTGGATCCCTCCCTGCCGGATATCAAGAACAGCATCTATGCTTCCGACGAGTTCCGCATGTACTCCTTCAAGATCAGGCCATGCTCCCGGGCGTACTCGCATGACTGGACCGAGTGCCCCTTCGTGCACCCTGGGGAGAACGCCCGGCGCCGGGATCCTCGCAAGTATCACTACAGCTGCGTGCCGTGTCCTGACTTCAGAAAAGGCGTGTGCCGGCGTGGCGACATGTGTGAGTATGCTCATGGGGTGTTTGAGTGCTGGCTTCACCCTGCCCAATACCGCACTCGCCTCTGCAAGGATGGAACCGGCTGCAATCGCCGCGTCTGCTTCTTTGCGCACACAACCGATGAGCTCCGCCCACTTTATGTTTCCACTGGATCCGCGGTACCCTCTCCGAGGGCCTCCGCGACGGCTGCAATGGAGATGGCAGCAGCAATGGGCTTGATGCCTGGCTCTCCATCATCGGTCTCGGCAGTCATGTCTCCGTTTACCCCACCAAGGTCTCCTTCTGGCAATGGGATGCCCCCTTCCTTGGGCTGGCAGCAGCCAAATGTTCCGATGCTGCACCTTCCTGGCAGCAGCCTTCAGTCGAGCAGACTCCGGAGCTCACTTAATGCGAGGGATATGCCTCTGGATGACTACTCCCTGTTGCAGGATATTGATTCTCAGCTTATGAATGATCTGTGCTACTCACGCGGCCTTGGTTCGTCCGCAGGGAACCATGCTTCTCGGACCAAGAGTCTGAATCCTTCCAACCTGGATGATCTCTTCTCCGCTGAGATGATCTCGTCCCCGAGGTACGGTAATGCTGATCAAGGTGCTATGTTTTCACCTTCTCAGAAGGCTGCTATTCTTAATCAGTTCCAGCAACAGCAGCAAGCACTGCTTTCACCAATCAACACTGGGACCTTCTCGCCAAAGTCTGTGGACAACCAGCAGATACCTTCACGCTCATCTCTACTGCAAGCATCACTTGGGATGTCCTCCCCTGGTAGGATGTCTCCCCGTTGTGTTGAATCTGGGTCCCCAATGAACTCCCACATAGCTGCAGCCCTTGCCCAGCGTGAGAAACAGCTGCAGCAACAGCAACAGCAACAACAGCACCACCAGCAGCAGCAACAGCAGCAGGCAATGAGGAGCCTTAGTTCTCGTGACCTTGGGCCTAGTGCGACGAGGAGCCTCAGTTCTCGTGATCTTGGTCCTAGTGCAGCAAGAGCATCAACCCTTGTTGGCTCTCCTCTGAGCTCATCATGGTCCAAATGGGGATCTCCTTCAGGGGCACCTGATTGGGGTGTCGATGGTGAAGAACTGGGTAAGCTTCGCCGATCATCTTCCTTTGAACTGAGATCAGGTGGCGATGATCCAGATCTCTCGTGGGTGCACACACTGGTTAAGGAGTCTCCACCAGAGAAGCAAGTTACAACAGCTGAATCCATGAACTCTGTTGGACCTTCACCACTTATGCATCCAAGTGTTAGTAACGGTGAAGGTTCGAGACTGAACACACAGCTGGATGGACATGACCAAGCTGCAGTTATTGGAGCATTGCTTGAACAGATGCAGCTTGATCAGCAGATTGGTAGTCTAGCAACATAGACGAAGAAACAGGCCTGGGAGGTGCAAGAAGTTACTATTCTTAGCTAAAGGATTCGGAGTATTTTTTTGCTTTTGTATTTCTGTTCATTGAGGTGGCCAGCAAGCAAGGATGGATAGCTGAAGGTGGTGATTCAGAGATTGGTTTTCTTTAAATTTTTGGAGGTATACTATTGGGGTTCCAGTAGGTTAAAAGAGTGAAGTACCTCGGTTGGGGCTGTTCCAAGGCCGACATCAGGTAGAATCGCACCCCGGCAGCTTCAGTTCATCAGTCAAAGAGTTGTCTATTTTGTTAATTAACCTTGTTAAAAAGAAGAAACGTATCTGCCCGTATCAGGATTCTTTCCCTTTACCTAGTGGTGTTTATTTTGTTTATTGTTACATGGATACTTGATGTACTGATGGTATAAATGGTTATACCGGGCATGCTGTTGTACCAAGTGCCAAAATATTTTTTTCTTCTCTTCATCATTTGTCGATGGCCTTGTTTTTGGTCAGATGTTGAGGCCTCTATAATTCTTGGATGATATTTTGTAATAATGTAAAATTGTTATTGAACTTCCACTTCTATTTTTTACACCTTTGTTCCTCAGAAATATTCCTATTTTTTTTGTCCATGCCTCTGTCCTGGGAAACCTTGTAAGTTTCTGCAGAATGGCTTTTGGCAGCTGGTGAAATATTCACTTGTGACGATGCAACAAGGGTATAGTTTGACTGGTAGATTTCTGAGTAAGTGGGCGCACGTGGTAAGTCAGTTTTGATACATTTTTATTGGCTAAGTGTTAGTGAGATAATGCGCTGTTCTGCTGTGAGATTTTTGGAATCTTATCCCAGTTCGACCCTAGATCTTGATTCGAATTCCTGCGAGTACTCTGAGGACACGCATCCGCGATATGATTCTTGTTCCTTTCTTTGCTAGATTTGTATGCTCCTATTTACACAGGAACATGGGTTCTAGAACACCATAACGTCTTCTTGTTTGGGAACGTTATTGTTAAAATTTGTGCTACCATGCAAACCACCATGGAAAGTTTCAAAGTATGCGCCATACTAATTAACTATTCTTGCTCTGGTTGATACTCTGCTACATGCGCTCCAAATATTCTAAGGACCTGTTTGTTTGGACTGTGCAGCTGTGCAGGAAAAGCTACTTCTCTGAGTTTGACTGTTTGGCAACTTGACTGGCTGTCTGGCTGTGTACTAAGAAATTATCTGTAATGTCCCTCTAATTAATATTGTAATGTCCCTCTAATTAATATAACACGTAAAGTTTATTATTAAAGTGTACGTATAAACGCATATGTCATTATTACATACCATATGTCACATATTAGTTTATCCAAAATATATATCCGAGTTACACAAATAAAGATAGCTGCATAATGAACATAGATACATTCACACCCGATCAAATCGATCATCTTCTTCTAGCATTGTATAGTGCAGTAGCGATGCGATCACGCGTTGAGTTCATGTCTACTGTGTGTAGTCCACTCGGGACAGTATCACCGACTAATGTTACCGATTGCCTTTGGACCTTGGGAAGGTAGTCCTCGTCTGCATCACACCGATCAAACTGCTTGTCTCGTAAGTTGGAGTCTCTAATAAAATTGTGAAATGCTATGCAAGCAAGAATAATTCTTTTCTGAGTAACCAGACCGTAAGAAGGAATATACTTCAATATGCGCCACTTGTTTTTCAATATACCGAAGACACGCTCGATAGCATTCCGGAGTGATGAGTGTAGATAGTTGAAAATCTCTTCCCTATTTGTTGGTCTCCCTTCTCGACGAAAATCGGGTATGTGGTATGGATTCTGCTTGTAAGGAGCTAAGAACCCTTTTCTATTTGGATAACCAGAATCAACAATGTAATATGTATCTGCACATGAACGAAAAAGAATCAAACATCAACAAAAATGCATTTGTATGAATGTTTATAGCAGTTCTACATCTAACCACATCAAGAAATACATGTATGAATGTTTATAGCAGTTCTACATCTAACAACATCAAATTTCATAGCACTAGATTATCCCACACCAAGAAATTTGCTAGCAGTACCACATCCCACCGAAATAAAATTGATAGCAGAGGGTGCTCACCTCTGTACTTGAACAAGATCGACCAGGGACGGGCTGTCTTGGAGCCGGACGGAATCAGGCGGGGACGTGGATGTGCCCGGGATAGGCGGCGATGGTCTTGGCGGCGGGGAGGAGGTCTTGGCGGCGGCGGGGAGGAGGTCTGGGCGGCGGACAGGTGGTCTTCGCGGCGGCGGAAAACTGGGCGGGGAGGATGGAGGCCGCGGGGAAGAGGGATCCCATGGGGAGGAGGGAGGCCGGCGGGGAGGATGGAGGCCGCGGGGAAGAGGGATCCCGCGGGGAGGAGGGAGGCCGGCGGGGAGGAGGGAGGCCGCGGAGTCGAGCTGGCGGCGCGGATAGACGATGGCCTCGGGGAGTCGAACCCTATCCTCTCGTATACAGGAACAGGAACGTATGTTTTTTTTTTCCTAGGATACGTTGGGCTAAGAGCGGGGTGGCATTTTGATATAATTTGAGCTGAACCATATGTTCAAAGAAGAAAACGTTTCGCTGGTAGGTGCGGGAAGCAGCCCCGACGTGCTTTGCCCGGGATGCCTCTTTGAGAGAAGTACTTCAGCAAAAGCCTAACGCACAGTTGCCCGTTTGTTTTATTTTTCTGGCTTTTTCTACTGGAAAAGTGGTCAAAAGCCAAAACAAACACCCCATAAGCTGGACAAAAACGAAGTGCATTCGCTCATGTATTCCTGCAAGATCAGCAGAATTGTCCAACCTATTTTATGGCTTCTATCCATAATGAGAACCAAGTAAATGCTACTCCCTCTGCTGCAAAATATTACCGTTTTAGCAAGCTTTAGTCTGCAGCAGAGGCAGTATAATTCTAGAAATAAATGACTTGTATTTATTTAAATTTACATATCTGAACAATGTTTAGTACGTTCGAATCTAGAGAAACCCAAGTCACTTATTTTATGATGGAGGGAATATGTAACTCATCGGTCACCAGAATATGTAACTATTCATGGGTTCACCACAACCTGTCCAAAAACTGGTGGGACTTTTTTTTACGCCCCTGACTTGACCACACAATCACTGGACGTTCATCAGTTCACCAGATGAGTTGGATATTGCTCATGAAATTCTGCCAACTCATCCGTTGGCTTAAGCAAGTTGACCAAGTAATTAAGAAAGAAGATCACCTGTGCACCTTTCATACAGGACACAAATACGCTTCTGTAAGCAGCAGGTGTCTTCCCTTTCCTAAGCACAAGGATCGAACTAGGCAGTACACCACAGCTTTTTAGGTTGATGTTCAGAAATAGTGACATAAATAACAAAGAATTACTAGTTACCAGGAATATGAATCTATTACCATTCGAAGCAGCAAGTTAACCAATACAATTCAACCCCATTCAAGTCAAATCAAAAGAATAAATAAAAAGTCCTATTAGTTCTGAAAGACAAACTTCAGTGGACCAAGATCAAAAGAGATGAAGACTCCCAACTGATCTCTGATTGAAATCATGTATGGTACAAAACAGGCGTCAGTTAACAGTTACCAAAATCCAGTGAGACATCACGACACTTGTAGTTCGTAATCACTTGGAAGCCCATATACAAAAATGCCACGGCTTGTTTGTTGTCGCGCATAGGGGACATTTGATTTCAGGTCCTGGAGAACACCACTGATCAACCGAAAGCTTACTCCCTCTTTCTGGATTTCTGAATCTTAACATAAGGCAATAACCCCCAGATGTGGATAATGCGTGGCTCCCACCCACGCTGCTGAGCTCGGCAAAACATCAAGAATGTGTTTGCAAAGTAAGAGTTGAAGCCCATAAGCACATGCCACAATGCGTGTCCCTGCGGGTTGATGTACCAGTGCGAAAGCTTCTTACAGAAGATGCGATCAACTAGCCAGCAAACAGTCGCCAGGAATATGGTCAGAACCCACAGCTTCGCGAGCCGCTTCGCAGCCAAGTCTTTGGTCTGTATGTAGTACTTGTACATCCGTGGGATGCACAGAAGGCAGAGGCCAATGTAATGCAACTTGAATACTACTTGGAATCGCACGAAGAAGTGGACTACAGCAAATGCAGCACCGTACAGGACAAGGAAAGTAGGCATCGTGCTCCTGTAATGCCAATCTGGAGAATAAAGGACATACAGATATAGGAGGATCTCCCACACCATTGGAGTCTCATCACTCTGCTGTAGGCTGGAAAACAAAAAATGACAACACAAATTAATATCTGCGTACAGCAAAGCAATACTTAAAATGACCAGAATTATAATGAAGACTTTGGCAGAAGCTAGAGATATGCTGAAACTGACAAGGAGACCAAGAACTGTCTGTGATGATCTATAATAAAGCTCAATCCTTGACAGATTAAGAAAAAAAGAGGACGAATTTTAGCTTGCACATCCTAGTCTTAGTTACAGCAACTCTACATAGGAAGTACCAGTGACAGAGATAAACCAACTCACCAATGTGTTTGATTTAATGTAATATGTACATACTAGCAACCAAAGAACATGGACCACAGTTCAGTGTTAAGACTAACTAATGGTGGTATCGTATGACAACCAAACCAAGCAAGTTTGCTTTATTCCCACTGACACGGCTAGTTTACTACTACCTCCGTTCCAAAAATGTAAGACGTTTTGGTGGCTACCAAACCGTCTTACATTTTGCTACAGAGGTAGTAATTTACCAATCAAATGGCAACCCAGTTACCCTATGCATTTCCCAAGGAGCTTACTTATGATATTGAGCAATAGCAAAGCCAAATAGTGAGCGTTGCTGAAATTTTGTCATAAACACAAACATAAGAAAAACATTCAAAGCAGGCAACATCTCAGCAATGACCATTAGAATATAGATGCATCAACTGTGGATGGTCAGCCAGTGCATCAGTACAACTATAATACCCAATCAAGAACTTAGGAATATTCCAAGTAAATCACTGGCTGTTGGGGCATGCACGTCGGTATGCAGTCATGAGTTCACGCATCAAATCAGCCAGAGAATTGTGGAAGCAAAAAAGAAACAGCACAGCACAGCCCATGAGAAGCAAAAAAATTAAAGATGGAAGGATAATAAAAGAATGTACAACTGAAAAAGATCAACGAGAAGTTCATGCCAATAACAAGTTAAAAAATCACATTAGCAAGGCATAATGCATCATGTCACTAATATAAACTGACCATAAATTCGTGTTAGTAATAAAATAGTTTAGTGACAATACAAGTAGAAGTAATGTTAACAAAATAGCTTTGGTTTAATCGAGGAATATTTGTTTGCTAGTAAAAGAAACTCTTAATTAAATGCAAATGGCATGACTAAACACATGCAAATTCAATGTAGTAATAACTATTCTCAGAATTGCATAACTACAGATCATACCCTCCAAGTATTATACTCCCTCCGTTTCAAAATATAAGATGTTTTAGCTTTTGGTGAAACGAAACGTTCTATTCACAAAAGCTAAAACATCTTATATTTTGAAACGGAGGGGGTAGTTATTAACTGAAAAACTTACACAAGTTGCAAGGTTGCATGGAAGATGATACTCCCAATAGAAAGTATCATATTGGATATGTGCAGAACACTGAATCGTTTCTCGAAACGTTGGCGGAGGCAATTCATGAGTCCAATAAGCGCCAAAAGAATGCATGGAGCATTAGAGAGAGTATTGTAGAATTCTGCAATATACGACGAGCGTGCATAATTCTCCTCGCACAACTCCATTGTTG
This sequence comes from Avena sativa, assembly GCA_916181665.1. Taxonomy (NCBI): domain Eukaryota; kingdom Viridiplantae; phylum Streptophyta; class Magnoliopsida; order Poales; family Poaceae; genus Avena; species Avena sativa. The sequence continues at coordinate 74,723,803 of OV702292.1, read as the reverse complement.
AGGTAACAGGCCCCCAGAAGCTCGCCACCATAGAATCCGCCATCGATTCGTCCATGCTCAGCTCCTGGTTTGTGAAGCTTTCAACAGGCTATGTCACAGCACAGAGTTGGAGGGCACCAAACCAAACAGCTGCACAAATGATATGTCAATTTGTTAGACCCAGTGGTAGTCACCCATGGTACTCTGCGTAGAAGATGTTAAAACAGCACGTCGAGCCTATAGTGGTAGTAGGCCATTAAAAGATCATCAACTTTTCATCATATATACTCTATCCATCCATAAAAGGCAATTATGTATTTTCCACTAATGCACTAACATAAAAAGCTGGCTTGTTCCAAACACCTCTTAGCGCAAAGAATCTAAGTCAACATCATCAACTGCTCACCACAAGCAAAATTAGGCAACGAACTCCTCTACCTAGCAGGGGCTCGAAAGAAACCTAGGAATTGAACAGAACCGCAACGACCTTCGTTGCAAGGCGCTCTTACAACAGAATCCACCGGCACCTGCAGATCCCGTCAGAATTAAAAATTCACGATAGAGAAATCCGGCCCCGAATCCCTCGACCCACCCCCACCGCGCAAGCGACCTCGATCAGGCGTAGACCGAACCCCCGGCGCACGATTCCGGACAGATCTGCGGCGGGACCCAAATCGGCGAGCACACGGAGCGCCTGGAACGCGATCCCCCCTCTCTCGGCTCGGGCGGTAACCGATAATCCAGAAATTCAGATCGCCGAGAAGCGAATGAGGCGGATGGAGGGATCGAGGCGGCCGCCGCGGCGGGCAGAATCCTCGGGGTAGGGTTTTGATTGGAGCAGATCGAGGGAGGAAGGAGGAATCGGAGAGGGTGGGTTACCTTGGGGCGGGCGCGCTCGCTCCGCTGGGTAGCCTGTGCCTGCCTTGCGTGCTAGGGCATGGAGGACGGCGAGGTTCGTGGGGGTGCTTCGCTTTTGTTCGCTTGGCTGGCTGGCTCGCTCGCCCGATCGACCGATCTGTTTGGTCTTCCCGTCGCTTTCCTTGTTTTTTCCGTATCCTTTATTTTTCTTTCCGTTTCTTTTTTCTTTTTTGAGCGGATTCTTTTCCGTTTCTTAATTCCAGCCTTTTTCTTTCGCGAAATAGTCTATGGTACCAGTGCGCGTTCAAATTCACCGTGGCCCAGTCTGTCAATGTCGGCCTGGGAGAGTGGGCCCACGGTGGTAGGCGCGAGTGCGTCCCTGGTCACGGGGCCCAGTGGAGCGAAGGTGGTGGGGTCGTGCTTCGCGGTGGCCGCTCACGTGTGCGTGTGCCGACTGCCGAGGACGACGAGGGGGCCGCTGCCTCTACGCGGTGAGGTCACACGCGTCTAGCCGCCTAGGCGGCCGCCGCGCCTCCGAGAGAGAGATTGCTCTGCCTGCCTGGCTCTGGTGGCCATGTTTTAACGGTCGACTACAGATCTTTGCTTGACACGTGGTCGGTTGGGCCGGTTTCCTGCTTTCACATTTTTTTTAACCCAGCGTCGACGTACATACATTCCTTCTTAGCGCATCTCCACCGGAGACCCACCAAACGAGTGACCGAACGGACCGTTTCTGTCGGTCAGCCTTCGGTCGCTTTAGGGTCGCTGTCTGGCCTGTCCGCTTCCCGACGTCGCCCTTGTCCCCTTAGCACCAAAGTGGTAGGGGACATATGTCTTAGCTCTACTGACATCCTCGGCGTCTCTACACCAGACCGCGGGGGGGGGGGGGGGGGGGGGGGGGGGGGTTCTTTACCGAGGCGACCAGCCTGGACCCGGTCTTCGCTGCGGGATCTTGTCTTCTTCCTCCGTTATCGCGGCAGGGTTGGCAGGTATGCCCCTGAGCACGCCCTAATCCCCTTGCAGTTTCCTCGAGGACCCGGGAGGGGCCGGACTTCGCACGAGGCAGAGATGAGGGCGTGGAAAAACCCTCGCGAGGCGCCAGCCTCGACCTTCCCTCACGAGGCCTCCTACATGTCTCGTCGCCACAGGAAAAAGGAGGTGGCCCCGTAGGTGGGCTAGTCGTCCGCAGGATCGGGGTACCCCGGGTACCAGGACTCCAACAGATCCAGGTCGCTCTCGGATCGTGGGCTATCTGTAACCGATCCGAACGTGTGCGACGTGGGCTTGGTCTACCGTGTCTTGTACGGGATTTTTCCAAATTGCTCTGTATAAGCGTATGTGCGGCTTTCACAACGCACAACACCGAAAACCAATCTAGGGTCTTGCATCCTCTCTACTTGTGCCACCACCGTAGTCTACCCCATCCGTGCACCAGTGCACGGGGGAGCAGGTCTCCGGAATCACTCGCATTTGTGATCCTGTATGGGAGAGGACGAATAAGATTTCTGGAAAACGTCCCGCGCGATTTCTCAAGTTCGTCATCACGGCGCGTCTTCCTGGGCGATCTCTTGGTCCACAGACGGCTCGTCTCCAACGACGTCTCCTTCGAGAAGTTGTTGGCGCAGCTGCCACTGCTCCAACGACTTCTTCATCTGATCGGCACGTGTGATGGTTTTAGTATGGTTCTCGTTTCTGATGTTTTAGTTTGACTATTGTTCACGTTGATTAATACAACTAGTATGAGTTTTTCGTGATCGTAGATGTTGCAGTCATGTTTTATATTCTAGAATTAATTGTGAAAATTATGTCTAATAATCCAACACGTCCTTCATTTAAAAAGAATCATATTTCCAAGTTAAAAAAAATCTGAAAATAAATTCTAGATGTAGTTAGCGTTGTAACCTACAGCACGCGAAATCTCAACCAATTTTTTTACATGAGCTATACAAAATGACAAAATTTGATAGCATTTGAAGGTTTGAAAATATGCCTACTCAGATCCACATTATTATCATTTTTATGTACTTCTTCCGTCTCAAAATACAGGGCACCGAAGAATTAGTCAAAGTTAACCCTTTTTAAGTTAGACCAAATTTATAAAAAAGTATAGAACTGTGCTATCGCGCGACAGTTGTGTTGGTGTGAGCACGTGCGACGACGTCCCCAAAGTTGCCAGTGTGTACGACATATGGGCCCCGACAACTTTGCCATTTTTCTAGAAATTTTTCTGCAATTTTGCAATTGTCGGATGGAGATTAGACAGCCAGCCGTCGTCGTGTCGAGCTTTTTGAGAAACACAGTATAATTATCGAAGCTCACAACATGCACATGCACTCACCCTTATAGACTCACACTCTATTCCTATGAGCATCTTCGAGAGACTGAGCCGGTGGATCGGATCTTGAGATTGACGAAGTCACCACGGGCGTCTCGCTGTCGACGAAAACGTCGTCTCCCACTGAATCCTAACCACCCAACCACATGTTGGTTTGCTTCATCGCGTCAAGCTGGGAGTGAGATTTATTTCACACGTTCGCGCTGGAAGCGAGATTTCACACGTTCGGAAAAAATATAACCATTTACAATAAATTAATATTTAATATCTGAAGATTCAACATAGAGTATATTTTACTAATATATCAAATAAATATGTCAATTTGATATTTTACGTACAGATTTTTTTTAAAATATTTGGTCAAAATTAGTAAGATTTGACTTTTGATTAATCCATAGCCGTCTTATATTTTGTGCGCGAGGGAGTACCTCGTAATAGAAAGTATTTGATGTTTTGCACACTTTTGTGATATAATCATTGACCATGCCCGGATTTATTTTTTCAAAAAAAAAAATCAAAACTTAGCAATGATATGATTTTTTATTTCCAAAAGAAGGATTGGGTGATTCTCATGTGCAGTGATGCACGTGCACGAATGGTCGTGTTTCTAATCTTTAGCTATGGACGAGGTCCACAGCCCAGCAAACAATCGATCGGCACCTCATCGTCCCCCACCCTAGAGGCAGAGGACGTACGTGCACTCCTTATTTTTCTCGATCATCCTGACGGAGAGGCGGAGAGCTCGCCCCTAGCTGCTGCAGCTGCTTCTCATACGTGAACGATCAAACCCCGGACGGCAGATTGTTAAGCCGCGCCGCCGCGTCTACCTGCCGCCGAAAGATCGAAAGGACTTGCTGGGCTCGTGGAGCGAGCCACCCTCTTTTATTCGCTAACTATAGTATTTATCCTCTTTTTTCCTGATCACCTCCGCTACTGGTTTGGCTTGGTGGACGACGGATCGGGCAGTATGACGACGGATCGGGCAGTTCGATTTATCCCCTGGCCCGACCTTGGCCCGACCTTGGATGCGTTCGACTGTTCTAAGGATGTCAAACAAGCTCATGACCATGTGATTTACCCGAGCGGCAGTTCAGGCACGCCTACCCATTAGGTACAAAGTTCATGAATGTGGTGCAGAGATTCGAATTCAAATTTTGGGCTTTACACGCCCTGTTTTAGCAGAGGAGCAATGCAGAGGTGGGTGGACTGATGACCGCGAAGAAAGCATGGAAACCTACGGCGAGATAGCAAGAGTAAAAACAGCATCATCAGGCCCCCAGCACGTACAGCAACGAAGCGAATTGAACGAAGAAAATCATGCTAGATCAACTCATCATTCCCCCTTACACAGAGGGTAGCATATATAAACTGCTGCCGGCTCACCGCTCAGGCTTTTTCTTATTCACAACTCGGAACTGAAACTGATGCGAACATAAGAGAACACACACGTAACACCACACGACGCGCATGGACACACGGCCACACACACCCGACTCACTCTCGCCTGCAGGCACACGACACGCCAGAGACGCCTAGACACGTACTACTACGGAACTCCACCGCCGCCACGCGCTCGCGTGACAGACGACACGCCGTTCCACTTGAGCTTACGACGACGCCCTGGTGCCGCCTCCGGCCGTGGCGCCGCCCGCTCCGGCGCCGGCCTCCTGCGCGCGGCTCTGGATGGCCTGCCCCGCCTGCTGCGTCTTGTGGCCCGCGGCCGCCGCGGCCTCGGCCATCCTCCGCCGCGCCTGCTCCACGTAGTCGGGGGTCTTCTGGAACGCCTGCCGCGCCGTGTTCGCCAGCACCGTGAGCGACGACAGGCCGCCGAGCCCGAGCGCGCCGGAGGTGAGGAAGCCCGTCACGGCCATCCCGATGGTGAGCGCGGCCGGGACCAGGACCGGGCTGAAGAGCAGGAACACGGGGGTGGCGAGGGCGAGCCCCACCACGGTGCCCGCCAGCAGCAGCCCGGACAGCACCAGCAGGAACCCGCCCAGCGGGAACAGCGTCGCCACCGTCAGCGCCTGCGACGCCGACGGGCCCTTGTCCGGCAGCATCCCCTTTACCTGCTCGGTCATCGGGCGCCCGCCGCCGTACTGCCCGTAGCTCCCGCGGTCCGCCATTGCTCTCCTGCTGCTACGCCTTCCTTCCTCGCTTGCTGCGCTGCGGCCGCCGGTGATGCGAATCTCGATCGGATTGTCCAGTGGGGTGTAAGAATGGGAGGGGACTGTGAAGTGAAGTGAAGTGAGGTGGAGAGGAGATGCGAGGGCGCCATATATAGGTGGACGAAGCGGTGACACGTAGGGCGGAGGAGGGGTACGTGGTGGCGCGGAGGCTTGCATGGGTTACACCAGTCGAGTAGGCTGACACGGCGCGGTGCTGGAGGCAGCCGCTGTCTGGGCTGAGCGGGCCTAGGATGCGGCATATGTATGCGTGCGGTACAGCTCAGATGGGTCGTGGTGACAACAAACAGATCACTCCCGGTGCTGAAGATATCAGTTTGTGTTTGCTTCGCCGCTTTAATTAACTTCCAGAGCGCGATTATATCTCAGTCACAAATAGTTACTTTCAGTCGAACATCGCATGAGAAACAACACAACATAACCATAATAAAATAAAATTCAGTTAGTAATAAAAATTTATAAAACGGGATGAAAGTCTATTTTAAATAGAAAATCATATTCATATTATACATTGTTGAGAAACACTTTCTAATAATATAAATGACCTATAAAATAATGATAGTACACTTGAATTGATTTATAAAACAACTATTGCACGATGTGACTCGGCTTACTCGTGGGAACAAATAGTGCACGTAGATGATACCCTTAAACGATCCAAATTGGTTGAGCTCTCATCCCATCTCCCTTCCCCGTGTCTTCTCTCTCCCCTTCCCCTTTCTCTGAGAGCTTTTCTATCGCTCCCGGCTCCTATCCCCCTCTTCTCGACAGCATAGCCGACCATAGACGGTGGGGGAGACGACGTCGGCCTCCTGTATATAGTAGTTGGTCTAGGTTGTCCCACATGGCATCTGGCATCATGCATCGAGGAGTTCACCGTCGGAACTCGTGAGCGGTCTCCGGTGGGAGGTTTTTAATTTGCGGCCCGAAAGTTGAGACGCCAAGACATAACGGGGTCCGAGTTGCTTATAATCACCGCGATTTGAAAAATTGGGGGATTGTCGAGAGGGGTATTTCGAGTGAACGATGACCAAACCAAAAAAAATCGAACCTTCCCCTTTATGTCAGGATATTCCGCTACACTAATACCTGTCGGGCCCCTTCTAAGCCACCTTGCACGTGTCGTAGGGGCAAATCCATTTCTGTACTTTTCTAACCCCCGATACTGAATCCGACGGCAGCGACGGTCCTTTTTCTCCCTCCCTCGACACTAAATCTGGTGGTAGCAGTAGTCCTTTTTCTCCTTCCCCCGACACTGAATCCGACGACGATGGTGGTCCTTTTCTCCTTCCCTCGCCTTTTCCCAGCCTAGCATGTCTAGTAAGGCGAAGGTGGTAGCTATGTCGGTGACTGATTCGGGTCTGTCGGAGCCAGTGTCTCGGGCACAACGCGGGAGAAGAGAAGCAACGAAGAGGTCTTCAGCCTAGTTTAGCGAGGAGGTTAGCCAGAAGTCTGCTACCAAGGTACCCATGAGCAGCAGGTTGAAGAGAAAAGCAAGGCCGGCGACGGATTGTTTGGCGGGGGTGCGGCACCCAGATCTCGAAGAAAACCACCTGGGAGAAGAGTGAGAAGTGAATTTTTCTTATCTGTGTCTTATCTTACAAGTAGATTACTTACTGCAAAATATAATCAAATGAACTAAAAAGTCCCCAGTTAAATCAAATTAGGCACAATTACGATACATCAGACATATATGAGTTCATAGTTCATGTCCGCCAGTACACTGCAAAACTAGATTTTAGTTGCGAGAGGATTATGAAAGAATCGTATGGGCACCTAAGAGGGGGTGAATAGGTGCTACTTCAAATTTTACTCTTTTCCAATTTAGGCTTTGACATAAAAGGTAAATTCTCTAGATATGCAACTAAGGTAAATTTACCTATATGCCACACTAGCACAACTAACTGAGCAAGAACAAGCAAATAGTAAAGTGCAATAAAGGATAGAAGTAACCAAAATAAAGCACGCGGACACACAAGGATTATTTCCCGCAGTTTCTTCGTTTTGAGGGGAAGTACGTACGCGTTTGGAGAAGGGCTGGTTTCAAACCACCAATGCCACGAAAGGCCTCCCTTATTCTCCGATAAACCTCACTCCAAAGGGATCGATACACTCTTCCACTATATCAGTAACCTTCGAGATGAAACCCGACACCTTTACAACAAGTTCGAGGCACACATCCACAACTGAATTGGAGGCTCCCGAATCCAAGCAACATGTCACAACAATCAAAGACAAGCTTATAAGAACCAAATCAAGGCCTAGGGTTTCTAATGAAAACCTAGTGCAAGGGGCCCTCAAGTGAATGAGGGGAAAATGAAAATCTCTTTTGGTGAAGATGTAGATAAATGTCTCCTCCTTCTATTCTCCAAAGATCAAGGACTTTGGGTGGTTGGAGAGGGAGATCTTGTTGATTTGGTGGCTCAGCTTTAGAGTTCTTGAGGTTGGGGAACGAGCAGCCTCCCAAGGTAGAAAAATGGGCCTTTATATAGGCCCCCAGGAAATGTAGCCGTTGGTGTCACTTAACCCGGAGTGTCCGACAGGAATACACCATACATTCTGGCTGGTTCAGCCGAGACACTCTGGCCTGGCAGAGATTCTGTAAAGAATCCGGCTAGAGTCTGGGCACAGTCCAATGGTGGCACCTGAATGGAGACCTGCTGTTGGTGAAGACCCAGGGCCGGACATTCCGTACAATCCAACCCAGACACTCCGGCCAGCTAGATATTCTGTCTGGTGTTCGGGTGGTGTCCGAGGTAGCATACTGAATGGCTCTAGTCCTTGGCAAAAGCTCGATGTATCCCAGGTCCGGACACTCCAGCGGGCGCTGACCGGACATTCCGGCTAGGCCGGATACTTCGACCGGTATCAACCAGACAGTCTGGCATACATCTGTTCTACACATAATAAGAGCTTGGAACCCTCTTTTCTTTTTGAGGGGGTAACAACATAAATATGCCCTGAAACATTTAGCACAAGATTAAAAGCTCCTAGTGTTGTCATCAAACATCAAAACATAGGAAGGGCAAAAATTTCCTTTCATGTAGGGGTTCCGCGCATGAAAACTCCATGCAGTTAGTTGACTAAGTTGTGTGTGTGCTGTGCATGTGGATCAGCTCAAGTAACTTGGCTTTTACTATTACTTGTTTACTAATTGACAACCTGGTGAAACTTACTTTTATCCACTTAGCTTTTACTGTAATCTTGACTATTTACTGAAAAGAACAGATACTTCATCTTTGGTGAAACTTACCCCTTTACTTACTCAATGATGTACCATGAACAGTGCACTCCACTGTTCACCACTGAGAGTAAAATTATCTAACTAACCCCTAATTTCATTTCTAGTTGTTTATCTTATTTGCAGGAACAAGATCTGGACTCACAAGATTAGTATAGGAGTAGATAGGTAGTATAGGTTTTAATTGTAACCTTCTTTACAATCTTTTTGTAAAAAATCTTGTAAAAATATTATTACAAGTTAATAAAGTTAAATTTATGTTCTTTGTAACCTTATACCTTTGATGTATTTATCATCAGTTGTGACCTTATTATGAAGTAAAGAAATAAGAATTATTTTTTATTTAATTTTCCTTTCCTTTAATTCTTATTGTTGATTAATATTTCTTTATTATAATCAAACAATGTTAATAAGGTTTTCTTTTTGGGAAAACCCTCCAATATTAATGACTTCTAAAATTCAAATATTTTCAATTTGATTTGAATTTCAAATTTGGATTCAAAGTAATTTTCCCAAAATCTTAATACTGCCTAAAGGTCACGTCAAAATTCATAGCAATCACTAGCAATAGCTATTCCTACCTTCAGTTAGCGAAAGAAACTCTGATCCCTTTAGTGTTTTGTTTGGCGAAAAATTTACCCTGATTTTACAGATGCATGCATGCACAAACTTATATTCCTATTTCTATCCTTCGTTGGATCCTAATGCTGGGATGTTACAGTGGTGCAGGCATATACTGTATGTTTCTTGATTTACGCTCGGGTAATGGCGGTTTCTAACTATAGGTATCCTAGAAAACACTCTCAATTTTCATGCAAAAATGATTTTGGGTGCCTCGTATGGTATCGAGGATGGTTATATTCCTAGGTTCAATATTGCACTGACCCTTGCCTCGCTGCGCACGCCGGCGAGTTTGGCCATTATTTCGTATAGTCCCAAACAAAATTCAAAAAATCATAAAAATGTGAAACCAACTCCTGGAGCCCTTAAATATGATCCACTACCCAAAAAATCATAAACAAGACATATCAAGACATTTGGCACCCTAGGCACCACCTGCATGGCTGTCGAGCAGGAATTAACTTAGCTACCCCCTCCCTCACTGTCCAAAACATGGAACCACTCCATGGATTGAGCCAAAATCCGACACTTAGCTCCCTCTAGGCATTCCAAGAAACTTCTACAACTAGACATTTCTTGGTTACTTGAAAAAATCTTAACTTTCTATTTTCTGAACCCCAAAAATGGTGGTTTTCTTGTTTTTTTCAAACGAGGTGCAAGATTTGAGCGTGCCCAAGGCCATGAGGCAATTTTCATGCATGCTATATCATGATGTATGGCCATGCCCGGGAGGTGGGTATTTATCTCGTGGTGCAGACATATACTGTATTTTTCTTCGGTTATGCCTGGACAATGGTGATTTCTAATTATAGGTACCCTAGAACACACTCTCTATTTTCATGCAAAAATGGTTTGGGGTGCCCCATAGGGTACCTAGGCTGGATACATGCCTAGGTTCAACATTGCACTCACCCTTGCATGGATGCGCACGCCGGCGAGTTTGGCCATTATTCCGAACAGTCTGAAACAAAATTCAAAAATCGTAAGGTGCAGCCCATAGGGTGCAGCCAGCGCTGGTAAGCGAGGGAAGCCCAACTTAGGGTGGTCGCCGACGGCGATATGCTCCATGACAGCCTCAAGGGTCTGTCCTGGTGCGCTCCACCAACATCGGCGTGCCGCCGCATTGTGGCGCTTCGGCGGTGTCCCCGGCGGGCCGTCGGCGGCGGCGAGCTCCTGGTTGCGGCGCTCGGCGAAGAATTTCTCCTAGTAAACTAAGTTACCAGGATCTTCGGCGAGCTCCGGGTCCTCCATCGCCGCGATGATGGCCTAGATCTCCTCCACCATCTCGTCGTCCCGAGGCACCGGCACGCCACCGGCACTGAGCTTCCTGGTGGGCGGGCACCGAAAGTCGGGCAGCGCCATATAGCCGGCGTCGTGCAACAACCTCCCACGGCCGAAGGGAACGCCGGTCGAAGCCGTTCGCCGCCGCGGGGTCACCAGGGTACGTCTCCGCCATTGATGTCGCCGCTTCTTCTTCTTCGCTGGAGGTGGAGTTCGTGGTTGGGGGAATGGTGAGGCTTGAGAGTGTGCCCTGTGAACCGGCGAGGGCGCCGACTTTTATAGCCGAAAGGGCGGCGAAGGCAGGAGGGGTGTAGCGGCGTGGGCAGGAAAACGCGACATGGAGGGAAGGTGGGTCAGCGGTGGCGCGCCATTAAGGTGACGCGTGGTCGACGAGACGGTCAGTCATTGCCCGACAGTCCGTCGCATGAGCCGAGGCGACGGGATGACGATAACTCGGCTTTCAGTCGCTGATAGGGCGGGGCCACAGACTGGGCTGTTTTTTTTGCCGATTCCACTGCGTCCGGTGTTCCCAAGTGGTTCCAGCGCCCTGGGTTCGGCCTGGGAACGCCGGATGAAAGTTAGGGCAAATTCGGACTAATTCGACGTCCTAAGAACGCGACTAGGCCATTTTTCGCCGGCCATTTTTTGCCGTGCGGATGTAAATTTCGTCCTGGAAACGACCTCCTGGGAACCCGAGTGGAGATGCTCTAAAATCTGAGGACTATATCCATGTATTCCACTATAGGGTTAACTAGACAATGAAGGCACGCGTTGCCGCGCCCGTCCATTTTAATGGTTTAAAGATAGAATAATTTACAAAAATTGAATTAGTTAAATCATTTTTTTCAATAGTTTGAATTACACAATACACATGCCTCAATCTAGATGGGATATGTTTGTTCACAATTCTAGGATTGTTAAATATTTATAGGTAAGAGTGCACAAATAGACATGTAAACAGAGTTGTAAACACACTTGATCAGTATGGTGATTTAGGATATCCGATCAAACCAACATCAGATGTTTGATGACAGACTTGTGTCATCCTGGTGGCAGATCAGATCAGGTATCCACAGTAAAATTCTCATTTCCTTGCTATGTAGCCTTTGGACGGCATTCCAACCAAGCTTCAACATGTATTATGTCTGAATATTCTTGAAACTGATGTTCCCATAATCGAAGTCCTTGTTACAGAATTTGCATGCGTCATATTTACCTCATTGTCGCATTTCCCTGTTTTCGTTGGTGACTGAAAGGTTATGTTGAGATATCGTGCATATATGAAATGGACATAAGCATGAATAACAAATGAACGGATACATTCACACTTCTAGTTAGAGCTAAGTATAAAAAATGCGCCTTTCGACAAGAGTAATATTGTATTTAGAGTCTAACAGACTAATCCTTGCTTTACGCTAGGTTCTAGTGTGCTTCCAAAGCTATGGAGTTTCAAACATGACATTAACGGCATGATTGAAAGCCGTATGTTTGCTCACAAACAAGCTTACTCTAAAAAAATTAAACCAATAAATTTTCCTTTTGAACTTTTGAACAGTTACTAAAATAAATAACCATCTCAATATTCCATGGTTCAGAGCAAATAACAAAATATAGGCTAGTAGTTACACATTTAAATCACGATGTCTCAAGGGGAACTTGTGGAATCCCCACGTGTAATCAACGCCTGCTGATGCTTCTCTGGTGGCCACCTGCATCATCTTCGACAGCTGGGACGAAAGAAAGAAGGTTGTCTGGTCGGTGCCGTTTAGAAGTGTGACGAGAGCTTATGTATGGTCGGTTCTCTACAGAGTTTTGCCAACTCACCATCGAAACCGGGTGCCTTATTTCCCCTCAAAGCAACGTCCATTGTTCACCCACTGACAATCACCATTACGACTGGAACGACGGCACCTCGGCGTATGTGAATGCCTCCTGGTCATGGATGCACACTGAGACTAAAAGAGATTTCCCATTGCAATGAACCGAACCTGCATATATGAAGGGTTTCGCAGCATAGTAAATCAAAATTTTCTACGGAAGCGAACAGAGGGAAAGCCAAGATCTAATCTAGGAGATGCAAACAACGAGAGAGATTGGATTAGATCTTCATACCCTTGAAGATTCGCACAGCGGAACGTTCGTCGGAACGTGGGTGATGTAGTCGTACTCGCTTCTCCTCCTCGCGATCCGATCCGATCTAGCACCACAAGTGGCGGTGCCTCCGTGAGATGCACACGTGCAGCACCTCGACGTCTCCTCCTTCCTCGGACCAGCAAGTAGGGTGGAGAGATGGATTGGATCTACAACACGACGGCGTGGTGTATATGATAGAGAATTTCTGCCGCAGGGCTTCGCCTACAAACAGTCGGGAGGGAGAGAGGAGGGCAGCAGGGCAACTAGGGTTTGGAGGAAGGTGTGTGTGGGGGAGGGGGCGCACCAGCCCTCTATATATAGAGGGGGGGTGCGGCCAGCCCTTGCCTCTCCTCCAAGCCTATCTCTAATTTAAACGATTTAAACTTATCCCTTATCTAGAAACCCTATCTCTAGTTTAAACGATTTAAACTTATCCCTTATCTAGAAACCCTATCTCTAGTTTAAACGAGTTTAAACTTATCTAGGATCGGTTGGGCCCTATGGGGCCTTGTGCCCCTGGCCCAATGCGGCCAGGACACTCCCTCATAGGCCCATGCCCCCTCCCGGAAGGTGGGACCACGTTGGCCCCCTTCCGGAAGGTTCTAGAAGCTTCCGGTACAATACCGATTAATCCGGAACAATTTCGAACTCCAAAAACTGCACTGCCTTATATGAATCTTATTCTCCGGACCATTCCGGAACCTCTCGTGATATCCTGGATCCCATCCGAGACTCCGAACAAAAATTCATAAACCAATTATCCAATCTATCCTAGCGTCGAGACACGTTAAGTGTGTGACCCTGCGGGTTCGAGAATATGCAGACATGATCTTCTATCAATAATCAACAGCGGGGTCTGGGCACCCATATTGACTCCCACACATTCATCGATGATCATATCGGATGAACCACGATGCCAGGATTCAATCAATCCCATATATATATTCCCTTCGTCTCGCGATATTTTACTTGCCCGAGATTCGATCGTCGGTATCGTCATACCTAGTTCAATCTCGTTCACAGCAAGTACTTTACTCGTTCCGTAATCCGATATCACTTTGTGATTAACTCTTTAACCACATGCTTGCAAGCGGTGTTGATATCGATTACCGAGTGGGCCCGAAGTATATCTCTCCGACTTGGGAGGGACAAATCCTATCTCGATACATACAACCCAACAGATACTTTCCGATCACCTGAGAGACACCTTTATGATCACCCTCTCATAGGATGACGTTTGATGACCTCAAAGCTTTCTTCCGATACCAGGGAGTTGTATTATCTCATGGTCTAAGGAATACAATATTTGACAAAGGAAAAGCTTCGCAAAGATGAACACAATGATACGATCTAATTGCTTCGCTTAGTTTGGGTCTGTCCATCATATCATTCTCCCAATGATATGATCTCATTATCAATTGACAACTCATGTCTATGGTTAGGAAACCTTAACCATCATTGATCAATGAGCTAGTCCATAGAGGCGTACTAGGGACACGATGTTGTTCACAAACCACACAAGTATTAAAGTTTCCGCTTAATACAATTCTAGCATGGAATATAAACTTTATCATGAACAAGAATTATAATAATAACATCTTTATTATTGCCTCTAGGGCATAATTCCAACAGTCTCCCACTTGCACTAGAGTCAATAATCTAGTTTACGTCTGGCAACAATCTCACACCCATGGCACTGAGGTGTTGATCATGTTTTACACGTGGAAGAGGTTTAGTCAATGGATCTGCGACATTCAGATATGTATGTACTTTGCTAATCTTCAGATCTCCATCTGATATATAATCTCGGATTATATGAAACTTGCGGTTGATATGCTTGGTCTTTGGATGATATCTTGGTTCCTTAGCGAGTGCTATGGCGCCAGTGTTGTCACACAATATCTCCAGTGGGTCCAATGCACTTGGAACCACGCCAAGCTCAGTGATGAAGTTTCTGATCCAAACTCCTTCACTTGACGCTTCTGCAGCAGCCATGTATTCCGCTTCTACTGTAGATCTCGCGATCACGCTTTGCTTGCAGCTTCTCCAGCTCACAGCTCCTCCATTCAAAATATACACGTATCCTGTCTGAGATTTACAATCATCCTTGTCGGTGTCGAAACTAGCATCGACGTAACCTTTTACGACGAGTTGTTCATCACCCCCATAGACTAAGAACATTTCTTTAGTCCTATTTAGGTACCTTAGGATGTTCTTCACGGCTGTCCAGTGTTCCACTCCTGGATCACTTTGATATTTGCTCGTCAAACTAAGAGCATTGGACACATCCGGTATAGTACACAGCATGGCATACATGATGGAACCTATGGCCGAGGCATAAGGCACTTTGCTCATAGCTTCCCTATCATTTACCGTAGCTGGACACTGAGCCTTGCTCAATATCTTACCTGACAACATAGGCACTGAACCTTTCAATGCCTTATCCATTCTGAACCTTTTCAGAACTTTGTCTAGGTATGTACTCTGGCTTAAAGCTATCAGGCATCTTTGTCTATCTCTATATATTTTGATGCCCAATATATAAGCAGCTTCACCTAGGTCTTTCATTGAAAAACACTTGTTCAAATAACTCTTCACATCGTTAAGCATGTTGATGTCATTTCCAATAATCAATATGTCATCCACATACAGTACCAGAAACGTCACCGAGCTCCCACTCACTTTCTTGTAGATGCAAGCTTCGTAGCAATTTGGAACAAATCCAAAGCTCTTGATCACTTGATCAAAACGAAGGTTCCAACTCCGAGATGCTTGCTTCAGTCCATAAATGGAACGCTGAAGTTTGCATACTTTATCAGCATCCTTAGGATCGACAAAACCTTCGGGTTGCATCATATACAACTCTTCATCAATGTTGCCATTGAGGAAAGCAGTCTTGACATCCATTTGCCATATTTCATAATCATGAAACGCAGCAATTGCTAATAAAATCCGAATGGACTTAAACATCGCTACCGGAGAGAAATTCTCATCGTAGTCAACACCTTGAACTTGTCGAAAACCTTTCGCAACAAGCCGTGCTTTATAGACGGTAACATTACCATCCGCGTCCGTTTTCTTCTTGAAGATCCATTTGCACTCAACGGCCTTTTGGTCGCTAGGAGGGTCCACCAAAGTCCATACTTGGTTTTCGCTCATGGATCCCAATTCGGATTTCATGGCTTCTAGCCATCTCTCAGAGTCTGGGCTCATCATCGCTTCCTCATAGTTCGTAGGTTCACTGTCTTCTACTAACAAGACAGTCAAGACAGGGTTGCCGTACCACTCAGGAGGGGCACGCGACCTTGTCGACCTGCGACGTTCAGTAGCAGCATCGTCCGAAGCTTCATGATCCTTGTCATTAGCTTCCTCTATTGTTGGTGCAGGCGGCACTGGAACAATTTCAGGTGCTGCGCTACTCTCCAATTCAAGAGAAGGTTCAACAACCTCGTCTAGCTCTACTTTCCTCCCACTCACTTCTTTCGAGAGAAACTCCTTCTCAAGAAAGGAACCGTTCTTTGTGACAAACACTTTGCCTTCGGTTCTGTGATAGAAGGTATACCCAATAGTTTCCTTAGGGTATCCTATGAAGACGCATTTCTCCGCTTTGGGTTCGAGCTTGTCCGGCATCAACTTCTTAACGTAAGCTTCGCATCCCCAAACTTTAAGAAACGACAACTTAGGTTTAGCACCAAACCACAGTTCATACGGTGTCGTCTCAACGGATTTAGATGGAGCCCTATTTAAAGTGAATGCAGCGGTTTCTAATGCATAACCCCAAAATGATAACGGCAAATCAGTAAGAGACATCATCGATCGGACCATATCTAATAGGGTTCGATTCCGGCGTTCAGACACACCATTGCGCTGTGGTGTTCCAGGTGGCGTGAGTTGCGAAACAATTCCGCTTGCTTTAAGATGCGTGAGAAAATCATAACTCAAATATTCGCCCCCACGATCGGATCGTAGAAACTTAATCTTTCTGTTACGATGGTTCTCCACTTCATTCTGAAATTCTTTGAACTTTTCAAACGTTTCAGATTTATGTTTCATTGAATAGATATACCCATATCTACTTAAGTCATCGGTAAAAGTGAGAAAATAGCGATATCCACCGCGCGTCGAAACACTCATCGGTCCGCATACATCGGTATGTATGATTTCCAACAAGTCCGTTGCTCGCTCCATCATACCGGAGAACGGGGTTTTGATCATCTTGCCCATGAGGCATGGTTCGCATGTGTCAAATGATTCAAAATCAAGAGACTCCAAAAGTCCATCAGAATGGAGTTTCTTCATGCGCTTTACACCAATATGACCTAGACGACAGTGCCACAAATAAGTAGTATTATCACTATCTACTTTGCATCTCTTAGCCTCAATGTTATGGATGTGTGTTTCATCCCTTTCGAGATTTAGAAGAAATAAACCATTTACAAGGGGTGCATGACCATAAAAGATGTTACTCATATAAATAGAACAACCATTATTCTCCGATTTAAATGAATAACCATCTTGCAATAAACACGATCCAGAAATAATGTTCATGCTCAACGCAGGCACATAATAACATTTATTAAGGTTTAAAACTAATCCCGAAGGTAAAACTAAGGAGAGCGTGCCGACGGCCATCACATCAACTCTTGATCCGTTGCCAACGCGCATCGTCACCTCATCCCTCGCAAGCCGCCGTCTATTCCGTAGCTCCTGTTTCGAGTAACAAATATTAGCAACTGAACCGGTATCAAATACCCAGGCACTACAACGAGGGCTAGTAAGGAAAACATCAATAACATGTATATCAAATATACCTTTGATGGTGCCAGCCTTCTTGTCCGCTAAGTACTTCGGACAGTTGCGCTTCCAGTGACCCTTGTCCTTGCAATAGAAGCACTCAGTGTCCGGCTTAGGACCAGACTTGAGCTTCTTCTCAGCAGGGGCAACGCGCTTGCCGCCGCTTTTCTTGAAGGGCTTCTTTGCACCCTTACCTTTCTTAAAGGAGGGCTTGTTGACCATCAACACATGATTATCCTTCTTGATGTCCACCTCCGCAGCCTTCAGCTTTACGAAGAGCTCGGTGATCGTATCAGTGGAACCAATCTGATTATGAGTCACTACAAAACTTTTGTAGCTGGGAGGGAGTGATTGCAGAACCCTGTCAATCTTGAGCTCCTCTGGAATCTTGCAGTCCAGTTGCTCAAGGTGTTGAGTGTAGCCCGACATCTTAATGGCGTGCTCACTAACGGAACTCCCTTCCTCCATCTTGCAGTTAAAGAACTTCTCAGAGATCTCATATCTCTCAGAATGGGCCTGAGTCTGAAACATGGTTTTCGGCTCCTCGAGAATCTCAAAGGGCCCGGGATAGTTTTCAAAACGATTTTGAAGTTCCGGTTCCATAGCAAACAACATGGTGCTCTTAATCACACCATAATCATCTTTGCGCGACTGATAGACAGCTTTCTCATCAGCCGACGCAGTTGCAGCAGGGGGGGTACCTAACGCTTTCTCAAGGACATAGTCCTTTTGTCCGCCAGACAGAATGATTCTTAGATTGCGGAACCAGTTGGTGAAGTTGGACCCATTGTTTCTAAGCTTTTCTTTCTCAGCAAAAAACGTTGAAGTTGAAGTTGGACTTGGCCATGTGATCTACAGTATTTGCAAGTACAATTTAGACTATGTTCATGATAAATAGTTCAACTTAATCAAATTACTAGATGAACTCCCACTAAATTCAACATCCCTCAAGTTGTTTAGTGAACACGATCCAAATTCACCACACCTAATCCGATCATCACGAGAATAGATGTGGTTTCAATGGTGGACAACGAAGTGTCGATCATATCATTCATATGACTCATGCTTAACCTTTCGGTTCTTGTGTTCCGAGGCCATGTCTGTACATGCTAGGCTCGTCAAGTTAGACCCAAGTATTTCCGCGTGTGCAAAACTGGCTTGCACCCGTTGTATGTGAGCGTAGAGTCTATAGCACCCGATCATCACGTGATGCTTGGACACGACGAACTTTCGCAACGGTGCATACTTGGGGAGAACACAATTTTTATCTTGATCTTTAAGTGAGGAATCATCTTATAATGCTACCGTCGCGATCTAAGCATAATAAGATACATAAAAAGATAAACATCACATGCATATAACTTTATGTGACATGGTATAGCCAATCTTCGCGCAATGATCTCCATCTTGTGCGTTCCGGCATGATCTCCATCACTCCACCATGATTGCCTCCACCACGAATAGCAACTACAACTATTGCTAACTACTTAGCGATAAAGTAAAGCTATTACATGGCGTATAAGAAGTTGACTCGCAGGTCATACACAATTATAAAGACAACCATATGGCTCCTGCCGGTTGTGTACTCATCGACATGCAAGTCGTGAAACATTACAAAACATGATCATCGCATACAATATACACATCACATCTTGGGCCATACCATATCACAGAAAACACTCCCTACAAAAACAAGTTAGACGTCTCTACTTTGTTGTTGCATGTTTTACGTGGCTTATGGGAGTAGATGCTAAGAACGATTCTTACCTACGGAAAGCCACAACGGTGATATTATGGTTGCCAAACTCCGGTGTTAATCCCATGACAACTATAGTGAGAGAAACTGACATCCACCAGCCGCATG
The DNA here is from genome assembly GCA_916181665.1 of Avena sativa. Classification (NCBI taxonomy): domain Eukaryota; kingdom Viridiplantae; phylum Streptophyta; class Magnoliopsida; order Poales; family Poaceae; genus Avena; species Avena sativa. The sequence goes on along the minus strand of OV702292.1, from coordinate 74,704,514 downwards.
TGTGGTACAAGCCACACGTCAAGTGCGGAGCCGGTCTCGCGAACGACGTCGCGTAAGGTTGGCCTGGACCGCTTCAATCTCACTATCCCGCGTCATAAGAAGAACACAAACAAGAGGCTTGCAACAGAAAACATCAACGCCCGCAACAACCATGTTGTGTTCTACTCGTGAATCACATCTACGCATAGATCTAGCTCTGATACCACTGAAGGGTTTCGCAGCATAGTAAATCAAAATTTTCTACGGAAGCGAACAGAGGGAAAGCCAAGATCTAATCTAGGAGATGCAAACAACGAGAGAGATTGGATTAGATTTTCATACCCTTGAAGATTCGCACAGCGGAACGTTCATCGGAACGTGGGTGATGTAGTCGTACTCGCTTCTCCTCCTCGCGATCCGATCCGATCTAGCACCACAAGTGGCGGTGCCTCCGTGAGATGCACACGTGCAGCACCTCGACGTCTCATCCTTCCTCGGACCAGCAAGTAGGGTGGAGAGATGGATTGGATCTACAACACGACGGCGTGGTGTATATGGTAGAGAATTTCTGTCGCAGGGCTTCGTCTACAAACAGTCGGGAGGGAGAGAGGAGGGCAGCAGGGCAACTAGGGTTTGGAGGAAGGTGTGTGGGGGGGAGGGGGCGCACCAGCCCTCTATATATAGAGGGGGGTGCGGCCAGACCTTGCCTCTCCTCCAAGCCTATCTCTAGTTTAAACGATTTAAACTTTCCCTTATCCAGAAACCCTATCTCTAGTTTAATAGATTTAAACTTATCCCTTATCTAGAAACCCTATCTCTAGTTTAAACGAGTTTAAACTTACCTAGGATCGGCTGGGCCCTATGGGGCCTTGTGCCCCTGGCCCAATGCGGCCAGGACACTCCCTCATAGGCCCATGCCCCCTCCCGGAAGGTGGGACCACATTGTCCCCCTTCCGGAAGGTTCTAGAAGCTTCCGGTACAATACCGATTAATCCGGAACAATTCCGAACTCCAAAAATTGCACTGCCTTATATGAATCTTATTCTCCGGACCATTCCGGAACCTCTCGTGATATCCCGGGTCCCATCCGAGACTCCGAACAAAAATTCATAAACCAATTATCCAATCTATCCTAGCGTCGAGACACGTTAAGTGTGTGACCCTGCGGGTTCGAGAATATGCAGACATGATCTTCTATCAATAATCATTAGCGGGGTCTGGGCACCCATATTGACTCCCACACATTCATCGATGATCATATCGGATGAACCACGATGCCAGGATTCAATCAATCCCATATATATATTCTCTTCGTCTCGCGATATTTTACTTGCCCGAGATTCGATCGTCGGTATCGTCATACCTAGTTCAATCTCGTTCACAGCAAGTACTTTACTCGTTCCGTAATCCGATATCACTTTGTGATTAACTCCTTAACCACATGCTTGCAAGCGGTGTTGATATCGATTACCGAGTGGGCCCGAAGTATATCTCTCCGACTTGGGAGGGACAAATCCCATCTCGATACATACAACCCAACAGATACTTTCCGATCACCTGAGAGACACCTTTATGATCACCCTCTCATAGGATGACGTTTGATGACCTCAAAGCTTTCTTCCGATACTAGGGAGTTGTATTATCTCATGGTCTAAGGAATACAATATTTGACATAGGAAAAGCTTCGCAAAGATGAACACAATGATACGATCTAATTGCTTCGCTTAGTTTGGGTCTGTCCATCATATCATTCTCCCAATGATATGATCTCATTATCAATTGACAACTCATGTCTATGGTTAGGAAACCTTAACCATCATTGATCAATGAGCTAGTCCATAGAGGCGTACTAGGGACACGGTGTTGTTCACAAACCACACAAGTATTAAAGTTTCCGCTTAATACAATTCTAGCATGGAATATAAACTTTATCATGAACAAGAATTATAATAATAACATCTTTATTATTGCCTCTAGGGCATAATTCCAACAATATATAATAAAAAGAAACACAAGCTCATGCATCACCTTTGATCTGAACACACGTATCATTTTTTCATAGCACGTGCAAAACAAAGAACATAGTCATTCGTATATTATTTATATAAGCACACACATGGTTATAGCAGTCTGGAAGCATACTAAGTGCATGCTCAAAATCAGAATCATTACCCAATATCTACCCAATGGAGTAGTGACAGTCATAGCCATGGAGAAGAAAAGCAAAGACCTGAATCTGAATGCTCATAGGTCCTTTGCCCCTTGTATATTTCCCATCAAACAACAAACCTGTAAAATCCAAAACACACTCGTGAGGTTGGAAAACAAAACCCAAAAGACCTATGGCAACAAATTATATCCAATAACCCAATGTTGTGCACCTTGAGATGCCCCCTGGACAAGTTACCGAGTAAATAAAACATTCGTGATCACAATAGGAGTTCTGAGAGGAAATTGGAGCTGAAGAGACTCATAGAGGGTGAGCGAACTCCGGAACATAAGGAGGGCAGTGTGAAGCTAGATCAACTTAGTCTAGCAAGAAAGCCAATCCATCTGAAGTAACCATCCAACCAAATGAACCATGAAAAAGAAGATATGAGAGGAAAAGATAGAGGAAGGGGATTATTTGTACTGCGGATCGAACGAGCGAAAAGTGCGTGCCTACTGCCTACGGACGTTACCGCTGCCCGCACACTAATTAATGGAACGGTTTCAGTTTGGACACTGTCATCACGACGCCGGAAACACAAACTGAAGGAATTATGAGGTGGGACCAACAGTGTATCGAAGAGTTGGCGGATGGAAGAATCCTAGGGCGACCGGTCCACATCCTGTCCGTCTATCAAACCTCGCCGACGTTGTTGCCGGAGAAGAGAGGAAAAGAAGCATCTGCTGTAGCAACGAAGAGGCGAAATTAAGGGATTAATTAGATCGATAGAGAATGGTAGTACATAACAATCCATTACCAGCCTCATCCGGCGGCGCGGGCGGAGGAACGAGATGCGTTCTCGTAGCTGTTGGCTTTTTCCTTTTTTTGGGAGAACTGCTACTCGTTTCTTCCTAATGAACGGTGCGTGGAGAATGAAGCAAGCACCACTTTGTTGGCCCATTAGTAGTTGTATACGATCCGAGAGACATCGTGAGGCCCGAACCATTTTGCAGAGCAACAGCCCAGCAACGAAAAGAACAGTGCACGCGGTAGCGACGAAGGAAATCGCTCTTAATGACGTTTCGGGTTGGCAGATCACTGACCCTTAGATTTTTGAATCGGACGGTGTAGGCTTCCAAAATGCTGTGGAGGCTCCTAGGTAGCTAAGTTTTACTGTTTCTTAATAACTTACATTACACACGGGTGGTTCAAGATTTTCTTATAATGGGGAATGTATAATCTAGAGGCGTTAGTTTACGAAGCAGAATATAGGAAAGTGGAATTTGAATGGTGTGCCTTTTAAAGTCGGGCGTTCCCTTTTGCTTCTTCCTGTTTGATATCTTGTAAGCTGGTCTCTCAGCACCCTGAGCGATATGGAGCTTTATTAATTTACTAGCACAATGTCTGCGTGTTGCGCGAAAGAACAACCTTGTTCCCATCATGAGCAATACGTCCTTTTTCGCCATGACGGACTTTCCAAACTGCAAGTACTCCATCGTATTGTATGAAGTAAAATGCATCTATAGTCCTCAAACTTACAGGCTATGTCTATAATAGTCCTTAAACTCAGAAAGTGCCCTAAAACAGTCCCTAATCTTGCTCTATAGGTCCACCTACGGTCCAATATATGATTCAACACCGTATTTCAATGACGTGGCACCTGATCACGCCCAAAGCGCTGTTTCCCACGAAAACAAATCCTAAATTCGAGTGTTCGTCACTACCATACCGTGCTTCGACACCAACTCCTGGTCACCGATGAGATCGATCGTCCCGTGGATGGCAGTCGGCGTGACGTCCCCGTGCTCCCTCCCACGGCCGCACGAGGAGCCCAGCCCCAAGGTGCTTGCGCATGAGCTCCGTGTCCCATGGCTGGTCGCTGTGCATCGGGCATGCCAGGATGGCCTAGCCTCTACACGAGTTCCACCTACAGTGGCTGATGAACGCCGTCGCTGTCGTGACGTGCGCCAGGATTTGAACCTGCGGCGCCCACCTGTTAACCACCATGCCCGTACCTTGCGCCACCGGGCCACACAGCAATGATGTTGCCCCTGTCTCGAGTCTGCGCGCGCCGCCGGGGTCGTGTAAGATGGCAAGGTCAGCATCGCGCATTGCATAGATAAAGCGTCGATTGCTGTCGTGGACGCAGTGGCACTCGTCGACCTCCGACTTTGGGTCCAATACAACAGACACATCAGCAGAATACAAGGTCGGAGCAGTTTTGGATCGTATATGAACATGTAGAACGAGTTTGAGGACCGTATGAGTACATTTTCAGAGTTCGAGGACCAATTTAGACATGGCCGACAAGTTTAGGGACGGTGGTTGCATTTCACTCTATTGTATGCGCATATCAGTTTACAGACCAGAAGACGCGAGATGATGTGTGCAGCATAAGTGCGTATGGTAGCGAGCGCGTCTCCTTTTCCGAGTCTGATGGAAGTGAAAAATCGTACTCTTTATTCTCCAACTCACATATTAATTTCTTATCTCTCACTCGTTCTCTCAAAATCGAATATTTGGTACAACATAATAATCTTGATATAACAGAACAATTCGCATCGGCGTTTTCCATTTTTCAACAATCAGAGTTCCGCTCCGACCATACTGCGGCGGCCACCTCGCCCGCTGGACTGATGGTCGGGCTGGAGTACACCAGGGTCGGCGGCATGCGCGACGCCAATATGGGCGAGGCTCTTGGCTGATTCGAAGGCCTTGAACGTAAACATCTCGGCCACCGCCTCTGCGTGCTTCACGAGATCGGACGGTACGTCATATATATGACGGCGGTTGCGAGACTACGTGTACCGCGGAGTTGTCGGTTCTATGGACGGGTGGAGATTGGTTTTATGTAAAAGTCTGAAAAATTGCCTGTTATTCTTATTTTGTGCATCATCACGCATCATGCATATTTTGCCTCTAAATATTTTCACCAAAAGCCTATTTTTATACATTAATCTCCTTCTTTAATTTTAAATAAGAAACCTATATCTTTCTAGATATTTTGTTATCTAAAAACTATATACAAAAAGCTTTTAAAACATAAATAAAACGGTTTTATAAAAACTTTTTTGCCCATCAGGCCACCTACCCGACCGGAACCAGACCATCACACCCGGCCCGCACCTGGCATCTACACACGCACACACCACGCATCCCGTGTCCATCTCTACCAACCGTCCCCCGCTCCCCGCACCACGAGATCCGATCCCGAGCTCCCTAGCGCTGTCGCCCGCCCCTCCTCCCTCTCTGGCCCGCCGCGCCACCGCCATGCCCACGGTCGTACGGCACCACGCGCGCGCAGCCTCTTCTCCCGCCGTGTGCGTCTGCCTCGCCGCAGAGCTCGTGGGGTTGCCTCCTGCCTCGGACGGACCGCCATGGTGCCCGCCAGCCCGGCCCGCTGCCGCCATGGCCTCGGCCCTACGGCAGGATGCGCCGTCCCGTCGTGTGCGTCTGCCATCGCCTCTTTTCTCTCCCCGTCATGTGCCCGTCGGCCCGGCCCGCTGCCGCCATGGCCTCGGCCCTCCATCGCCTCTTTTCTCTCCCCTCTCTCTCCACTTAGTGGTGACCTCCTCAATCTTGGAGAGCAGCCTCTCGTGCAGGCTTGCTGGCGGCTGGCTGCCTCGCGTCAATAGCCCTCTGTGCTTCCTGGCTCTTTGATTTTCCATTGTATTTCATTGAGATTGTATTTCAGTTGTGGATCCCCGAGGAACTCATTGCTCACTGGTATTAGAGAAAACTGAACGTATATAAACCGGTTTGACTCATTGCAATGGAGCGATGTGGAACTATTCAACCTGAAGTACCAAAGCTATTTTCTGGATGGATTCGGTCGTTGATTGAATTTCTGTGACAAAACTGCACGGGGTGGATCGTGGCCGAACTGCACGGAGTGCCTCGCGCGATGGTGTGTATTGCGGTTGGCCTTTTTTTTAATTTTTTTTTACTTACGGGTCACATGGTGGATAATTTTTTTAGCTTCACAGTGGCAAAATCGTCAAAATAAGAGTTGGATCGGAAGAAACAATCGTCATTTATTATTACTAGCACAATGTCCGCGCGTTGCAGCGAAAGGGAAACAACATGTTTATATGTCTTTTCTCTGTGCAAACACATACCTATCGCGGGTCAAAGGGACCTGAAAATATGCGGGGCATCGATCTCGTACTCGACGTATCTACTTTTCGCGCCGTGAACAGTCTAAAAATGTACGGGAGAACGACCACGGCTGCTCATGTCAATCGGCTCACAAATCAATTATAGCAATACGCTGATGATTGGCACATGTTTTCCCAAATTCCCCAGGTCAATAAGAGAAGGAGAAAATATATATTAGAAGAACTACACCTGGCGAACACCGCAATTACTGATCCAATCTAGAACAACCGCTCTTCAGTATGCAACTGCTCATGCAGACGCGCTCCTCCGGTAGGCCCAGCCGTCGCTCCAAATATCCGTGCTCGGAAATTTATCTTGGTGGTACGAAATTGCTACCATCCTTGTCAAACTTGTTCTGCGTGAGGGCACGTCTGCTGCTGTGTCCCGAGTTTACGTGGACAAAATTCCTTACTGATCGAATTAGGATTTTTTTTTTGAGATGGATCGAATTAGATTTGCTGGAGCCCCTTGATCCAACCGCTCGTGCCCAGGAGCCGGCCGACCAGGCTCTTGGAAGCCGCGTCCCTCCCATGTCCTGCGCGTGTGTTCCAGTAGTGAAAAATAAAAGGTGGCATGCGTGTGTAATACTTGTCTGTGAGAGGATAAATTTATCAAAAAAAAAGTTGGACCGAAAAAAACAATCCATTCTTTGTTATTACTAGCACAAATGCCCGTGCTTCGCTACGGGTTCCATGCATTATGAGACATTTCTTCGATGTTCAATAGAAGGTAGCAAATATCAATCAACTAATTTTTTGATCCAATAGCAATAAGAAAAAACAACCAAATCTAACAATACATATATTTTTGAAATCTATACGAAGTCCGTTTCAACTTCTTCGATATGTACTACTCCCTCCGTCCCAAAATAAGTGATGTGGTGGGAGCCTCGGTTTTCTACGCTGCTTATGGTGATCTCCGGTATAGCTCAATCTCACAAGGCTAGCTCGTATTCCCTATAGGGTCCAGGCTCCATATGTCTCCTGCATATTTTTGCTCGTGTCCACCATTTAAGCCCACAAATGGTCCGATGCTCGTGTCCACCATTTAAGCCCACAAATGGTCCGATCACAAGGTGTGGCTGGTCGTTGATTCCCGGTCAGCTCGCTGATATCTAGGAAATTAGCGTTGTATATAAACTGGTAATGCTCGGTTTAACTCGGCAGGGTGGGACTAAATTTGAGTAAATTGTCTTCTCTTTTCCTTTTATTTAGTCTATTTCTTTGTTCTTGGGCCCATCCGGCAAACCAATGAAGCCCACCTAACTGGTCATCTTTCTGTTTGTTAGGAGCACGACCACGGTCCTCTGAAGGTCAGCCGCCAGCACGGACAGAGAACAAGCGCAGATTTCTAAAAAAAAAATACCGGTTGCTTTGGTGGTGATATGGGGTCCAGTGAAAGGTCAAAATCGTCCAAAAAAGAAAATTGGTGGGAGAGTAAAAGGGTCTAAAAAAGTGTTGGACCGGAAGAAACAATCTATCCTTTATTATTAGGTATAGATATAGATTAGGTATTAGGTATTAGGCATTAGGTATTAGGTATAGATTGAAGTCTGGCGTTATCGCATTTATCCAAAAAAAAGTTGTGTCCCTTTTTGAGGCCTCGAGGAGTTATGAGAGACAATTCAACACATCTTATTTGAGTGTTATTTCGATTATATTGCACCGTCTCCACATAGTTCCATATTTTTTCAATGTAAGCCCCTGTATTTTCTAGATTGGTAGGACAGGAATTTATGCTCACAAATTTTCGCTGAGAAATTTTCTTAGGTATCAATAAACTGAGCTTCTATAAGTTGACATAACTACTGAATTTTGAGCCAACAAGATCTCATCGAGTAAAAATTGAGTAATACTTCTTCCTTTCCAAAATAGAATGTATATATAGTTTTTGGTCGAAGTCAAAATTTTAAAGTTTGACCGACTACATAGAAAAAATTGTGAACATTTATAATTTCAAATCAATATTGGTAGAACCCTCATGAAATATCTTTTCATAGTGTAAGAGCATCTCTACTCGGGGGCTCTAAAACCCCCCTAAAGGGCTATCGGGGGTGACGGCGCTAAAAATCACACCCATCCCACCCCCAATTCCTTTTTACCGTCGGCGCGACCGATTTTGTTATCCGACGCCACCAGGCTGAACCAGCGGGGTTAGCGGGGGCACCGGATGGAGCTGAAAACGTCACGGGCCATCCATGGCAGTAAGATAGGGGCTTCGTGTTCAGCGCCGACGTGCCCAGTCAACTAGCCATGCGGCGGCGCGCCCATTCGCTCTCGCCCTTTCCAATGCTTCCCGCCATTATCTAGGATGGCTGTCATTGCCACCCACAGATCCACATCACCCTCTCTCACCACATCTCACTTCCTTGCCGCTATATCTATGTAAACATCAATCTCGCCGAAAGACATGATTGTATAGGCAGTCACAGCCTCCCTAGCCGGGATCCAAGTCTCGTCGAGAACGATGAGAGGGACGTCGCTGGCTAGAGGATGCGACCGACGGTGATAGTCTCGCCGATTCCGATTCTTGTAGATTCCGCTCGGAACGCAAATCCGAAGCTCACTTGCCCCACGGTGGGTGCCAACTGTCGTCGGATTGATGACAAGTACGCCATGAGGGGGTCCTCGAGGCGTGTGGAAGAGAGGGGTGTGAGACGTATGGTATTCCGGGACGGTGAGCACACAAGTTTACCCAGGTTCGAATTCGCCGGCTTTGGACGAATCCTACTCCTGCTAGCAATTCAGTAATACGGCAAAGCCGGAATATGGGTTACAAGGGTTTCGCCTGTGCGAGTTGATGGTCTAAAGTGTTGGGTGTCCTAAAGGCTCTCCCTAGGACGGCTTATATAGATATCTGGCCTAGGTTTCACAAGAGAGATCTATCCCGCTACGACTAAGAGTCGGTTACAGAGTACATCTTGAACTACAAGTAACACTATGGGCCTAAGTCGGTAAGTCTTCTGGCCTTTCCGTAGCCGGATTGGACTCCGTCTTTCTCCCTGACTGGAGCGCCCGTGAAGCAAAGCTCTAACCCGAAGTGGGCCACCCTGGTCAGTGAGGAACTGTGAGGATACCCGGAAAGTATATCCCCAACAGCCGGAGGTGCTGTTTTCGCCAGTAGGAGCATCGCAGGCCCACATGTAGCCGACGCCGGACGCCATGCCTAGCCACTGTCTTCCTCCAACTCACCCACACAACCCAAATGGCCCCAACCACACTGACTCATGAGGACTGGCCTGCCTCCGACGATTCGGGTAACGCCAACACCGAGTGAAGATGCTCTAAGTTTCGTAGTAGATATTCATATTCTTTTCAATAAGTTGGTCAAATTTAAAAAGTTGACTTTGACCAAAAACTATAAGCATCCTATTTCGAGAAGGAGGGAGTATCACCTTTGTACATCATAGACCTAATGTGTGACTTAAGAATGAGATGATTTTTTAACTGCCACTACAAATTAGTCTAGTTCCATATCCATCGCAAATAAACTCAATGCAGATAAATCGCTCAAAGTATGTTTTGGCTCTAGATTTTCCACTTAATCGATCGTCTATGAATTGTGAAGTTAGCATTGTAAAACAACTTTGACCTTCACTTTTTCTCAATTGTGCCAAAAAAGAACCCACTTTTTAATTATTTTTTAACCTTTTGTACTTAACATGCTCAGACATTATGGGCAAAACTATGTTTACAGCTCAGTGTGTAAATGATCATTGTAGTAGTGACTTAGTGCCTGGTCACACGGTCAAGAGTGAGCTAACGGAAGTGACATTATCTGAACAAGACAGGTCTTGAGTGGTATATGCAGAACTAAAAAAAGGCATGATATCTTTGAGGCTAAATCGAAAGAAAGATGTCATAAAGTACCTTTTCCTTTTAGAATTCAGGAAAGACGGGGAATTTTGGTGTAGGAAACATGAGTTAAATCCATGGTTAGTCAGTGAACTTGCTTAGCAAGTTTAATACGGTAACTGTACAATGGGAATACGAGTTTACGGTCACTAAAGACGCGTCAAAACTTCACTCGCGGTCACTGGGCGAGTCGTAGAGATGTATTTGATGACATGACGAGCTAGGGATCGACCGTCAGTCTACTTAACATATAGGTAAAAAATAACCACATATACGAGGGCTTTTTTGCAAAACCATCATCTTCTCCTCCCTGTTTTGGCCAGCGGCGGAAACCCACGGAGAGAGCAGACATGAATGCTAATCGAACGTAACATCAGGAGAGGTTGTTTCCGTTCGAACTTAACCCATGAATGCTAATCTCTGCACGTAACGAGGAGCCTGCTAGAGGAGGGGTTTCCGTTCGAACGTAACATTCATGTCTGCACGTAACATATTCGATGTCATCCAAGCGCAAAATCAGGAGAGAGCACAGAGCCGACGAAGCTGACGCCCGTATTGCCGAACGGGCCGCCGATGATGTAGACCTCGTCGCCCACGTCGGCGACGGAGAACATGGACCTCCCATGGAACACGGCCGCCCCGACCCGGCGCCACCGATGCCCGTCCATGTCGAGCGCGTGCACGACGGGCGTGCCGGCGTCCCCGCCCCAGCGGGCGTTGCCCTCGACCCCGAACAGGAACATCCACGGCGTGGTCGCTAGCGCGCAGCAGGGCGGAGAGGCTGTGTTGCTGCCAGATCTCCGCAGCGCGGCCGCTCTAGACATCGGAGACGCAAGAGAGCAGGCAGGCATCGGTGGATTGAAATTGGATAGCTAGGTGGAGAAGAAGAATAGGTGGTGGGTGGAGACGGGGGCGGCGCAGAAGTGGAGGAGGACGGCGCGGAGGGCCCTAACGAGCGAGGGAATGGAGAGCATCGTGCCGGCGGGTCAGGGAGATGAGACGACGAGAGGTTGGGGAGGAGAGGTGGCGGTGGTGGTTGGAGTGGGGGGGTTGGTCGACGCGGGGTGGAATCGCGGCGGCAGGTCGGGGATGGAGGCGAGAGCGGCGGCGGCGGCGGGGAATGTCGTGCCGATGGGGTTTCTGGCGACGGAGGGGATTGAGATTTGATAGGGAGGCACGCACGAACAGGCAGGCGTACGAGCTGCAAAAGCATCATGCCCATTCGGTGAGCTGGAGCCGCGTCGTTCCACTCCGCTCAGCTGCTCGCCACCGGCCGCGTTGCGCATCCTCGCACTTCGCCGGCAAGCCGCGAACGCCAGTCGTGCAGGGTCGTCACGTGGCAGCGCGGTGTCCGTCTTGGCTTGGAGCGGCGTGAGGCGTGAGGGCCAGCAACGCCCCGCAGAAGCTCCCGTACGCATCAGTAGGCGTAGGAAGTCATGGCTGAGGTCGATGACGGCGGACAGCCTCTACTTGGCGACTTCATATGCGCCGCCGCGGACCAGCTTGCGGAGGATGAAGGGCGCGATGTGCGGGAGCTGCAGGCTCGATGGGAGAGGCAGAGAGAACTGTGTGGGCGAGAGGTTGTCAAAAAAACTGTGTGGTGAGACTGACAAGTGGGTCCCACTACTCAGTGACCGCCGGTCTAAACTATGTGGGTGAGATTTTAGGGACTTTTTTGCCAATGAAACCCAACTAGAGGCCGACAGTGGGTCCCCAGCTTGCCACGTCATCGAATACATCTCTACGATGCCCGCAGTGATGCTCCGACGCGTCTTTAATGACCGTAAAATCGTATTTCCGTTGTACAATAATCGTATTAACTTTGCTAAGCAAGTTCAGTAACTAACCGTGGATTTAACTCAGGAAACATTATGTGAAAAAGTTGAGTCTCTCTTAATGATACTTTCACAACTCAAGTACGATAGGCTAAGTCATTCGGCACACCGCTTTTTCTTACAAAAGTAGTGTATAGGTTCACTCCGAACCTCTACGAATTATACATTAAAAAAATCTAATACATTCATTTCACAAAGCTAAAACATCTTATATTTCTAAACCGAGGGAGTACTAGCCAAGTTGTCCCTCTAATATAAGAAGATGCGTTTGAGAAAAGGGATGTTGTTTGTCAAGGATTGCAAGCTCCGGAAGCATTGAAAGATGAGTTCTGTACTCTTAATTCAGCCAAGGAGACACATCTATTAATTTGGTTTTGCCAAAATACTCCTTTTTTGACCATGGTTTGCAGGTCATTTTATAAGCTGACCAATCTTGGTCAGCCCAAAAGGCAAAACGGTAGTACGCAATGGTGTAGCATGAAAGATATAAGTGACAACTGTTAACATCATAATTTTTTATACATATAAATCTTTATTTACTAACGATAGACTAGAAGAATCTCTGAAGAGCTACTTGATTTTGTTAGACTAATAACTAACAAGGTTTCCTCAAAATGAGTAATGAGGAAACGATACAAAGAGAAAAGGCACATTGTTTTAACAATAATATCATATACAACCACACTTCATCAGAACAATCTTTGAGCATATAACCAGACCAGCTCCAGAGGGATTTTCCAAAAGTTGCAGGTCTCGTCACAGTTGAACAGTTGGCCTGCACAGGATAACAATAAAGCTATGAGTTAGCATTGCACATCTGTCAAGTATGAGCATAGAAAATTCTTGCAGAAAACAATGTTCCCACCAGAAGTTAAGAAAGCTCCTCAGGGCAGCTAACAATCACTGATACTTTCTTTTGCCAAGTGTCAAACTCAAGATGTGCTACTGGCAAAGTAGTCCCGAATAGTTTTCCTTTTCAGCGAAGGAGGTGGACTTAGGACTGAAGAGGGACTGTCCGTTTGAGCTCCAGGGCTATTCCTCATCTCCAAGGCCTCCTCCTGGAACAATGAAAAGGCTCTCTTTTTTGCAGACTCAGGCGTGCCAAATTCCAGTACTCTGGGCCGGAGGGGGGAGTGTGAACTGGTTGGCAATTCACAGCCTGCACTGCTGCAGGCAGCTACATCTCTTGAAGTAGTAGCTTGTTCATGGCTAGCCGATCTTGGGCATTCAAGTTTTGGGGCGGTTACCCTCTTACGGATGACTGTAGGGGAGCTTATGTTGGTGCAGTCTATTTTCTTGGTATTCCATACCCGAACCTGATGCACAGAACATGTCAACAGCAGTTTAAAATTTCTAACTGAACTCTTCTGTTGCAGTGTTTGACATTGCAACACTAAGATGAAACTTGTAAAGTTTTAATGAGACTCACAGTGGTGTCATCAGATGATGATACTATCTTGCCAACCTCCAAAGCACACCTGCAATTGTGGAATTTGCAATGCAACATGAGCATCAGATTGACAATAAATTATGCAGAGAGAAGTAATCATTGTACATAGATCATACCAGTCAACTGAAGTAGCTTCACCCTCATGGCCTTTTAGAACTATAGGGCCACTTTCAGGTTGATCCACCTGCGTAAGTGAAAAGGTATTAACACAAATGCAGTGTATGAAATGCAAAAAAGAAAAGGTTAACATGAATGCAACAAATACCTGCCACAAGTATACGTTGCCATCACTAGAACCACCTAGAATATGAGTACCATCTGGACTAATGGCAGACTGCATTCAAACACAAGGTAGGTGTTAGATAAAAAATACATGAAAGAAACTAAGATTATACAGCTGGAAGAGAAATTGTTAAACCAGTGGGACACTCACCTTGACAAAGAAAGACTCAATTTTGCTGCCAGTGTAAGACTTTATTGGACCCTTGTCCATATGGAGAGCACTATACAGATAGATCCTGCAAGTGGAAAGCCTATGAAATCAGAAACATTCTTTGCCAAGGACATCATTCTTTTGCAGTTCCATAGCATGGCCAAATATTATTCTTACCTGTTATCCATGCATGACGCAGCAATGTACGCACCATATGAGTCTTGAGACAAGCAAGAGATTCCATGTTTCACCCCCTCCTTCTGAAACAGAGGTTCGGTCAGCCTTGAAACTGAATTACAAACACATTCGGTTGCAATTGCTAGCTGCTTACCAAAGGTTGTGCTGTTGATTGTGAGGCTTTGTTGGAGACAGGTGCTTTAAGGTTCCGTGTATCCCAGAATTTCACAACACTGGAAGATATTTTTGGTAAGTACATGATACATACTTTTGGAAGTTATAAATAAAATCAAACTACAAAATGTGTATTGTGTTGAAGCACGAAAGTGGTACATTCAATCAAAATGTACCACTGGTATTAGGTATACAGAATTAGGCATATAAACCATACGAAACTAGGAAGTAAATGAAACATAGAATGGATGGGCAAATGTCTTACTTGTCTGCAGCACCAGAAGTAGCAATGGAGATATCATCTTTCAGATAAAGAACTGATGTGATGCTCGTCGAAGCTCCCTAAAGATGACCAGTATTAGTCAAGTGAGTGTTCAATCACCCCCAGAAAGAAAACCTTTGTTGGTAGATTCAATACCTTTGCTCGAGACCTTGTCCTACTCTTTCGCACAGGGCTGTGTGCTTCTTTGACAACAGCAGAAGACCTAACATGTGACACATGCTGAATTCAGTGGAAGAATTTACAGTGCTACAGAAATTTGCTGACTGCCTTGAAGAGAAAGCATTTAGATTGCAGTAGCCATAAGTAAACATACGTGAGGCATGCTTCACCATGACCATTTGGAGTTTTGGGGTCACACCTCAGATCCCAAAGAGCAAAAGAACCATCCCTTGATCCAGAAACAATAAGCTCTGCACAGGAAATCAACTGCATGAAACAGACTGCTGCAGGCATGATTTATGAATGAGCTGACAAATTAAGTCTGTAGAAGACTAACCAGGATTCGAAGAATGACATGACAACGACTTCACACTTCCAGTGTGCCCTGAGAGCACACCAGTGCATTTCTTATTTTCTACGCTCCATATCTTTACCTGATACAATCAAGCAATCCCAGTGAGATCATGCAAAAAGTATGCAAAGATCAGTGGGTACTGCGAAGAAGTCAAGAAAATGGGTTGCATTACTCACAGTTTGGTCGCCTGATGCAGTCAGCAATTGGGATCCGTCCTAAATAAATGACACAGATACACTGATGAGAAACAGAGAACACATGTGTGGCACATTGCAATTAAATGTGGTTACCTTGATCCAGCACACATCAAAGATTGCATTGTTGTGAGCAACCCAATCGGACAGCCTCGTTTCAGCTACAAAAATAACAAGATTCAGATTAGGACAAGTGACAGCTATCTAATTTGATCTCAAAATCTGAATCAGAAGGTGGTGTACTACGTCGGGGAGATGGGGTCCAAGCTAACCTGACTTCTCTAGGGACGAGGATCTGGAGGGGAGGCACCGCCGGGTGTCGTAGAGGCTCACATACCCGTCCTCGTCGGCGACGGCCAGAAGACGAGAGACTTGCGCCGCCTGAAGAAATGAGGGGAGAGATTAACGCGCGATCGGTCGCCCCAAATTTAACCCTTGGCGCAAAAACACACCAGTCGCCCCAAATCGGGGGTTTCGGGGTCCGTGGGACGGCAGGCTCACCTTGCAGAAGGAGACGGCGAAAGGGATGGCGGAGTCGCCGGAGTGCTCGACGGAGATGACTCCGCTGCCGTGGCCGCCGGGGTCGGAGGAGAGGTCGGAGAGGTAGTGGAGCCGCGCCGCGGAGGCGCGGGAGGAGGAGCCCCTGCCGCCGCTGAGCTCCCGGGCCCGGAGGCCGCCGAAGAAGGAATGGGAGGACGGCGGCCGCATCGCCATCGGAGGAGAGAGGGGGAAGTGGGTGTGGCGAAAGACGCGAATTGAGGCGGTGCGGAATGGGGGGAAGACCGGAAGAAGGGTTGGCGGGTGTGGGGAGGTTTTGTGGTGAACAGATTTGCTCCGCGCGCGGTGAGGCGCCGGCGGGAAGAGTTTTTTCGTAGTGGCGCCGCGGGAAAAAGGACGAAGCCGCGAAAGCTGATGGCGGCGCGGCGCTGGGCTCTCTGCTGGTTCGGGGGATCCCGCGGGTGGAATTTGGCGCCTGGAGCTTCTCTCTCGCTGGTATGTGGGCCAAGCAGGCGCTTTCGGGCACTGTATCTTCCCGGGCACGACCAAGTTGGGCCGCATCTGGAAAGGGTTGACCTTGACTCGTGGACCTTTAAAATGAGAGAGAGGGCAGTAGATCGACCGAAACCCTTTCCAGTAAAAACATCACTAAAAATAACGTGGAAACCATAAAAAAGATGGATCGAATTGCTTTGAAAGGATCTCATACAATAAAATAAAATTACAATTCAATCTTTCTAAACAGAAACCAGACGAAGACCAATGTCATCGTAAGCGGCCTCTCGCCGACGACGAACCATTTAGGGCGATGCCTTAGGGCATCTCCAGCGGGTCGACCCAAATCGGCGATGTGAACCATTCGATTTGGTTCGTATGGGTCAGCGCGGAAATTTTTTGGGTCACGATTCGGTCTGGCTGGTTGGCGCGACCCAAACTATCTATGTTGGCATGTTGGCCATAAACACTTTTCTTTTTAAATTCAAACAAATATAAAAGCTACTGCCCTAGGCATGCGGCGGCACCGTGGCCATCTACTCCTCGTTGTCGGAGACGAGATCGATGTACGGCGACGGCACCCAGAGGTTCTAGGGCGGCAACTCATGCGTCGGCAGGTCGATCACCTGCTCAGGCCATGCTGGCCACTCGAGCTGAGGTGGCGGCAGCGTTATCAGGAGATCGGCCAGCTCCATCTCGCGCCGGGAGCTACCCATGGCACCCACGCCGGTAGTGGCGAAGGAGGAGGCATAGAGGCGTTGGTATTCGCGACCATCCCCATCAGCTGGACGACGTCACAGTAGCGCACACATTTGGTGTCCTCCTCCTCCACGGACGCAGCCATGACCTGGTCGAGGATGGCGTCCTCGTCGTATCGACCGCCACGAGGGCCCAGTACTCCGAGGGGGTAGTGGCTGGGCACCCTCTTCCTACTTCACAACAAGGTCGTCGCTCTCGCCATCATCATCGTTGTCGTCGAAGGCTGAGTAGTTGGGGACGCCCTCGTAGAACTGTTAGGGTTGGAGCTCGCCGCAGAACATGGACGAGCGTCGTGCGCTTTGATCCCATGCCATAAAGTTCTTTCAGTATTCCTTACTCTGGTACACGCTCTGCCACCGAACGCCCTGCGACAGCTTAGCGATACGGCGACGCATCTCCGCATCCAGCGCCTTCCCCTTCTTCGGCACAAGCGGCATCGACACCCTCTCCATGTTGAGGTGCGAGCCGCTGGGGAGGGAGACATCGTGGTGCTCGATGCGGTCCCTCTCCCGCCAGCGCTGCTTGCACACTCTGCCACATGAATGTAGCGGCGGTCGCTCTAGCGCTCGTCGTCGCTATAGAGGACATCTTGCCGTGTCGTGGAACCGACGAAGTCCTACGACATGGGAGATGGCGACACGCCGCAGTGGAATCGCGACATCGGCGGTGTAGTGGACAAATAGGGCCCTCGTCGCCGGCGCGACCCAGATCCAGGCCTCGACGTCGTTCTTTGCCTTCTTTAGCCACGAAGGCATCTTCATCGTCGGTGTCAGCGGCGGTGGAGGATATTTCTTGACAATGGTTGGGGTGGAGACTGCGGTGTCGACGGGCGTTGGACCGGTTTAAGTAGCATTGGTCGTTAGTGTGCGCGCAGGTTCTTGCGCCTTCGCCATCAATGCCGGCTCAAGAGCTTAGATGGTGTCCCGTCAGTCGACGCTGACATTGATGGCCAAGGCTGCTGCCACAGGTCAGTCTACCTGCAAGTGCGTCTGAGTCGATGGCATGCGTCTAGGTAGCTGCGAAGCGGGCCCGATGCCATCGGTTGTGGGCAAGTGCTCTGTCTGTCCACGTCCGGGCCAACACATCGGTCACCCAAATTTGGTGGGCGAATGGGTCGCGCCTGATGCGTCGGTCCGGATGGGTCGCACCGCTAGAGGGTGCGCGGCCGACTCTCCTGTCTGGTCGGATCACTTCGGACACAATCAGACCGTTTGGGTCGTGAACTATTCCCATCCTTTAAAAATATAAGTTGTCTTAATTTTTTTAAACACTTATATATAAACACGTTTTAGTGTGTAGGTTTAGTTATTTTATTTTAAAACACACTAAAACACGTCTAAAAATATTTTATATTTTTAAACGGAGGGACTAGGAACCGTTGCATATGCTTAACTGATGTTAGATTGCTGATCTTTTGGCCTTGTGGAATATAAGAGTGTGTTCAGTTCGGGAACGAAGTGGAATGGAATGTCATGGTTCCATTCCACTATAATGGGTTGGTTCCGTTCTTGTGTTTAGTTAGGACAAAAAATATGTAATGAAATGGTTCCATCCTATGTTCGGTTGGGCCAAAAAATGGGAATGGAACGGTTCCGTTTTATATTTGGGTGCATTTAGCAAAAAGGATGGCAAAAGAATAGAGAGAGTGAGAACGTTTGGATGGCTTTAGTATAGAGGAACGGGGAGATTCCACCAATTTGGTGGAATGGGTGCATTCTAGATTTAGAGAGAATATTCTCTTTTGAGGAACCACCTCGTTCCATTCTAT
The DNA here is from genome assembly GCA_916181665.1 of Avena sativa. Lineage (NCBI taxonomy): Eukaryota > Viridiplantae > Streptophyta > Magnoliopsida > Poales > Poaceae > Avena > Avena sativa. The sequence continues at coordinate 74,685,794 of OV702292.1, read as the reverse complement.
TTCTCAACTGAACACTATAACGGCTCTTAGGTGTGGAACCATTCCATTTCTTTCCACTTGGTGACACCAACTGAACACACCCTAAGGGACGCAGTCCAATTATGCAATATATCAGTTGGAGTATAAGTCACATTTGAATTAAAAAGCTCAATGTATGAAGTGATTAGGATTTATTTTGGTGTACAACAACCAACTAAATAATAGGGAAGTTTAGAATGACAAATTTATTTTCAGAACAATTAGATGGCTAAAATTAGATAAGTTCTAAGAACAAAGCCAAACAGCTTTATGCGGGGAAACAACGAACCGCTACGTGTGGCTGCTCCCAGGAGGCGAGAGGCGGCGGCTGAAAGAACCATCTAGGGTTTCCTTCCCTCTGTCAGTGATGGTGTCGGTCCATTCCATCTCTGGTGGCCTTAGGGCCTTGGATATGGGACATATCATGGTCTCTTGCCGGCAGAGGTTCTTGTTCTTCGTTTATTGCTATTTTTCGTGTATTTTTCAAGATGGTGAGGCGACGGCTATATCCTGAAGTCAGAATAAAATCCTCTCTGTCCTATCCTCGCTTCGGTGGTGTGCCTAGTGCTGACGAAGGATGCGTGGAGTTGTGTGTCCGGCTGATCTCCTGGGATCTGATATGTTTTCGTGTTAAATTCAGGTCAGTCTCTTCCAATCTACTAATGTTATTATTGACGATGGTTGTTGTTTAGTGTGCTGGTTCTTTGGAATCTTAGCACGACGATTTCCGGTTTGTCTATTATAACAAGTTGTGCTACGACAAGATTTGCCTAGCTCTGGTGATGGAGGGACGAGGACGGTGGCCCGCTTTCGTCTCGTGCTAGTGTTTATAGTCGCCGCTAGGTGCTCCATCGATCTATTTGCAATTTTTAGTAGGGCTCCTTGTACTCTTTTTTTGCATGGTGATACGTGTCCCAGTCATACTAGTATATCATAAAGATCATAGTACAAGCCACGTAAACACCTATCTAACAAAATTGAAAAGATAGCAAAATGCAAGCATTTGCGCAAAGGCCCATCAACCAAGAAAGAAAACAATCTAGTCCAAAGAAAGCTCTGAGCTTGACGCCAATGCTCATCACGTGCCTCTGGCACCATCACAACAGCCACCAAAGGAGAGAATGACTCCTCACTTGAGCTCGATGCGGCTTCATCGCTGACATGTAGCTTTTGCGGGCCTCTAAGGTGGCTCACCCATGGTAAAACCATTGTTGTTGAACGAATCAGACCGGGACAACACCCCGGGCATGCCATTGAACACCAGATCTAGCACCCCTGCACGACTTAAACGTCGAAGGAGGAAGCCACACCTGCCCACGAACCACAGACCCAGCACACGATCCACCATCTTTCAGGTGTCGTCGATGTAGACCACAATCTGCATCCGCTCTTGGACTACCTCCCATGTTCCACGTCGGTGCTAGAGCAAACGCCTCCGCAGCGGTGGATCCTGAGGACACAAATCCACCACGAGGATGCTGCCACTGCCACACCATCCTTTCTTGGGTAGACCGATCTCCAAATCTATCGGGAAGGATCTGAAGAAAATTTATTCAGCGTCATCATCATCGTCCCCAAAGCCAAGACGATGAGCAGCCTAAAAAGAATCTACTTTAGACTAAAACTATCCACACGCGTGGATCCGGCGACCCCCTCACCACCGACGACCTAAGTCGTCGACAGGAGGAGCCGCTGGAGGCCGGCGTCGGAAGGCGGGTGCCCTAGGGCGAGATATCTTTTTTCTCTCCCTGGCGGCGGCATGAAAAGAAATGTCAAGGCATGTATAGGGCTCCTTTTAAAAAAATATAAATATATTAAGCAAGCAAGCCGCCTTATTAAAAACCTTTCGGTCCTCTTAGGTACCCTGGTAAGGAAAAGAGTGCGTAAAAAACTTGCTGCTGAAATCAAGATTCGGTTACAACATTGCTCAGAAGAGCAAGATCATTCATCGCATCTATTACAACTAGATCAGGTGAATCATCCTTCCACAAAATAACTATATGAGACTCATAGCAAAATCTTGCAAGATTATGTGCCACCTTATTCCTCGCTCTTGGGCCATACTGAAAAGAGACGTTGCCTAGACGTTGTGCAAACTGAAAGCAAGCCTCAATAAGTTCAAAGCAGTCTGATTCAACAATAACCGGCGAGCAACCAACATCCTCAACCAATTGGAGACCATGATGGAGTGCTTCAGCCTCGGCACTAGTAGCATCTAATAGGTTTAGTTTTGGTCACGCCCCTCCCGCAATTACCTCCCCATGATCATTCCGAACCACGACTGCAACAGCTCCCATTCCATTCGGAAAAAAAGATGCATCAATGTTTGCTTTGTACTTGTTGTGAGGTGGTTTGCACCACTGCCCCTGTATTGGAGTGGAATCCTTTGCCGCTAGACCATAATTTAGAGTTAACGCTTGAATGGAGAAAGCCGAACGTCTTGGTGGTGCTACCTTTCCCCCCCATGAATAGCTTCCCTCCTCTGCCACCATATGTACCGCGCTGCTACACGAATGGTTTCTTGCAGCCCAAGTTGATCAAGGACAGGCGATTGTTTTGTTGGAATTCGTAATATTTCTTCAAGTACCACAGAACCGGATCTGTTCAAACAGACTGCACTCTTTATCACTTCTTTTACCCCAGGGATTTCCATACCTCCTTCGCTCTACTACAGGTAAACATTAGATGTCGAATATCTTCTGACCCTTGTTTACAAATTAGACATTGGTCAGAAGCTTTTATGTGTCTACTTGCCAAGACGCCAACACCAGGAATTAACCCATGCAAAACTCTCCACCCAAAAAACTTGATTTTTGTAGGAACACTTAACTTCCATAGAATATCCCAAACTGGGTTTGATGATGACATTCCTTGGCCATCCGTTGGCCCCAGCTTCATTCGAAATTGGTGCTCTCACTTTGTATAATAACCAGAGCGCACAGAGAACGTATAGGATTTTGTCTTATGCCACGATACAAAGTCATCTTCCAGACTAGGACTAATAGGGATTTCAGAATATTTTGTGCTTTAAATGGATTGAACGTATCTCGTATTAAATCCTCATCCCATTGTCCAGTAGCCGAGTTAATCAGCTCCTCCACAGTTCGAAGTAAACTTTGACTTCTTACCGATTCAATTTTCCTAGACAAGTTATCGGGTACGGTACCCAGTGATTGATGACCCACAAGTATAAGGGGTGTATCACAGTATTTTCGATAAGTAAGAATGTCGAACCTAACGAGGAGCAGAAGGTGCTGGCTAGTGGTATGGATCAGGAATTCTCTGCAAATACTTAGCAAATGGATTTTTAGGGGTTTTCGATAAAGCAAGTAAACAAAGTACGAGTAAATAAAAGACAGTAGGAATAAATACAGCAAGTGTCCCAATCCTTTATGCAGCAAAGGACAAGCCGGTTGTATTACTTAAGATGACCAAACGTTCGCGAGGACACATGGTAAGACTATCAAGTGCTTTCGCTTCATATAGCTGATTAATCATCTCTAGCTTGCTAAGTGTTGTGTGGGTGAATCTGTGCTAATGTACCGCCCCATCTAAGACTAATACATACTTGTGATTAAACCCCTTGCAAACATCCGTAAGTACAAGAAAGTATTTAAGGTAGAAACATAACCACAGCTTTAAACTCTAAGACTCTTATGTCCCTTGTACAATGGTTTCCTCACGGGTGTTCAGGTTTCTGTCACTCTGGCAACCTCTACGATTAGTAGCCAAATACATAATGCATTCCCCTAGGCCCATATAGATAAAGTGTCATGTAGTCGACGTTCACATGACACCACTAGAAGAAGTACACCACAACTTAAATAACAATCTATTGAATCTTTCTCAACACAACTCCACTACTAACAACAAGACTTCTCCCATGTCCTCAAGAACAAAACAAACTACTCACAAGACATCATATGGATCATGATCATAAATGGAATAATGATGTATAGCAATCTGAACATAAACAATAATTCAATGTTTCACTCAATAGCATCACTTACAAAGAGTAATCAACACTGGGAAAGTTTCCCCTATAAACTAATGCAAGATTCAACGCAATTGTTACAGCAATATGGAGATGGTGATGAGGGTGTTGATGGTGATGATGATGATGATGATGATCCCGATGAAGTCCATCTTGATGGTGGTGTTGATGGCGACGATCTCCCCTCTCCGGGAAGGAATTCCCCCGGCAGAAATCTGTCTACCTGAGAGATCTTTCTCTCTCGGTGTTTTCCGCCCGCAGAGGCCGCGGAATCTTTATGTGGTCGCTCCCCGAGTCTTAGGGTTTCAGGAGGTTGATATACGCCAGAGGGGAGAGGCTGGAGTGGGCCAGGGTAGCCACACCACCTCCAGGCGCGGCCTAGGCCTGCCCGCGCCGTGGGGTGGTGTGGCCCACCTCCACTCCATCTTCTGGCATCCTTAGTCTTCTGAAAAAAATAGGATTTTTCGTATATTTTCCCGGATTTTCTGATCTTCGCGAATTTTGCCTCCAAACAGCACCTTTTCCATCAAAATCCCGACTGCATCGGTCCATGCTCCAAAAGTCATCAACCATGCAAAAACAGATGAAATAACATAAGTATCACCTCTCAATATGAAATATATCAATGAATAATAGTGAATTAAGACATAGAATAGTGATGCAAAATGGACGTATCAACTCCCCCAAGCTGAGACTTCGCTTGTCCCCAAGCGAAACTGAGCTCAATATACATGGCCTCAGGTTTATGGAGTGAAGAGTCGATAAAAGAATACGGACAAGAAGCATCACATTCATCAAATACATTGATCATAATAGAAGACAACTCACTATTATATAAATCAACTTGCAGTGAGTAAAGGAAACACAATAAAGATACATAAAGTGAATCATAATTGGTAATGGCAAACTTAGCTCTTGGTCAAAGAATAGTTGATAATTTGTTGGAGTTCACAAATAGCTGGTTTTTCAATGATAGCTTTCAGAGTAGTAAACTTCAAGATAAGAGCAATGTGCAAAACAAGGAACATAAGACATGATTGAATAAATCATCATATGAATGAATGAAACACAACAACTCAAAATACTTGCTGAGATAGAGAGGAAGTAGGTTTACTGACTCAAGTACAAAGTAAAAGAAAGGCCCTTCGTAGAGGGAAGCAGGGATTGCAAGTCTCATAAAGAGCTCCCAAAAATTATGATACTTACTAGCTTTCAGCTCTCATTGCCCCTATCATAGGCATCTTGAGGTGATTAAGGTTAAAGTGATCAAAAATGAAGATATGCATTAACAAGTTGTAAATTGATAATCTCATGTCCCTTGAATACGAGGGCCGCTCCTCATGCTACTCAAGTTTAGTCACCGGTAAGTTCTTGTCATCGTAAGCATATGTGTTTCATTGAGAACCGCCAACGGGGTACCCCTTGCCCGATGATACGGAAGAATCCCCATATCAAAATGACAAGGCAAGCAGACAACAAGTATCTCGGCAATCTTCTTATTTACCATGGGAATATGGTGCTTTTTTCTCTCTTTCCTCTTTTCATAATATCTTTTTTTTCTCTTTTTCTCAATCTCTATCTCCTTTTTTTAATAAGAAGAATGCTTCATAGATACTCGTTATGGTTACGCTGCAGGTTTCCACCATGTCAGCATGGATTAGACCAGCGGACCAGGCGTTTATCTAACACATATGCATAACTCCATGGACTTACAAGCTCCCCTTTCATTTCACAACGACGACATCCATAGACAAAAGAACATGATATCAACTTGGTACAAAGTACCAGTGCAATGTTGAAAGCGTTCCCCATGACAGCATGGTTCTGCTAATTCACAACTTACAAAGCGCAAGCATATACGCAACATAGGTGAGCACAATGGTTCAAGTTTATTAAATGCAAGAAAGTAAAGTGTGCCATCAAGTTCGTGAGAGCTTTAATCACTAATTTTCACATAACAAGTTTAATTTGGGAGGTAGATAAAACAAGAATTTACTTGGAATATCAATAATGCTACTAGATAGGTATGGTGGACACAAATGGCAAAGGTTTTGGTTTTAAGGAGGTGGATGCACGAGAAGAATTCCCTCTCAGTACAGGTTTTTGGCTAGCAAGGCTGGGTAGCAAGTACAAGAGTTGAAGGAAACAAACAAACATACAAGTGATAAAGACAAACATGCAATCTTCCTTGGAAGCACAAAAGATCTTAACTAGAGAATACTAGACTTATGGGCAAATCAAGAAAGAAAGATGATGAAATTATTTTTCTTTAGAGTACTTCTATCTTTTTCTTCAACTCTCAAAAAGGTGTTGCTACTGACCGAGCCAGGTTTGCCAAAACCAACTAAATTAACTCAATGATCCCAGAGTGCTACCAATACTAACAACAAGATCAATCATATAACCACGAATTGAAAACTAATATAAGCTATGCAAAAGAGTGAATGATAGAACTTCTCATTAATATTCCATAACGGAAACTCACACCAAGGGATACATATCTAACGATAGAGGGGACACTTCCATAATGCAAACCATACTACATAATAACTCCTCTATTCATGATATGACTCTACTAATAAGGTAAAAAGATAGAAGATAGTGATGTGATACCGCGGCACTCCCCCAAGCTTGGAATGAACCAAGGGGATGCCAAACCTGATGACGAATTACTCCTTAGGTGGTGGTGGTATCCTCTTGATGAGCTCCTGATTAGTTTCCCCAAGTACTCAATCTCGAAGGTGAGATTACGAATCAGCTGTGAGTTTTGCTCAATGCGGCTCATGATCATGTCGTGTTGAGAATTCTAGCTCTTGCTATTCTTTCCCCACTCTTCCTCCTTGAAGTCTTCTTTTCCTGCATGGCTAGAATGAGGCAAATCCCAATTGGAGGGTGATTTCCCCTTGGGCATATTCTGGTATTGATGCTCATGGATAAGGGTATGGAAAGAATTCTTGGTGCGTGGAGGAAGTGACCAGGGATTTGAATGGTGATGAGGAGGCTTCCCTCCAATGGCTGGATTTTCCACCACTCCAATGCTTGCAATGGTAGTGCCGTTGTGCGGGTGTTGGCCTTGCTCCTCTTCACCTTCACTCTTGATCTCCTTCTCCTTCCCGGGGTCTTGGGGGTCTTCCTCCATAGGCTCCTTCCCTTTATCCTTGGCGAACACCATTGTGCTTCGAAGCTCTCAAAGAGTATGTCTTGACAGAAACAGATCGAAACAAAAACACGATGAAAACACAATATACGAACCTCGGAAGATCCGGGGGGGTTATATATTACGAAGTTTCATATCAAAAAGGAAGGTACTAGGAGAAAACGAGTCGGAGGCGGAGTCCGGGGTGGACTCACCACCTGGTGGCGCGGCCAGGGGTGGGCCCGTGCCACAGGGTGGTGTGAGCCACCCTGGCTCCGTTTTCGTCCCTTTTTCTCTTTGTAGCTTTTCTTATTGAATGAAAACTGCAAAAATATAGTTGTATTGTATTTTCGCGGAACTTTTCTTACCAGAACTGTTACCTAGTTGGAAACGGACTCTACAGGTCTCTGAATTTGGTCCTCAATGAATTTCTCCAGAGTTATAACTTGAAAGGCATCAATATCTTCATCTTCATACACTTATTACTTGAGTCATAAAACCCTTCTCTTTCTTATTACACCATTATCTCCACTTCCTGGAAATTTCTTTCACACAAAACTTCACACAGTTCTTATTAGCAACATTAGTATAAGTGAAGTGATAGAACCTTTTGAGTCCAAATTCAAATGAAAACCATCAAAACATAGGCTACTGTAGCAACTCCTTCCGAAAACCCAAAAAGAATTCAAAAAGGAAATCGAATAAAGAAGCAGATGCAAGAGTGGCTAAATCTGTCAAAACAGACTAGCAGGTAAAGATCAATTTTTTCGAAAATCTTCTGTTGCTCAAATCAAAAAGTGAAAAACTAACGAAAGTTAAATAACAACCTGGGTCAGAAGCAAAAAAATTTACAGCTCAATCCGACATACAGAGATCTCTCACGAATTTTTACGATGAAGCACAAAAATCTGTTTCGGGGCAACAACTTCCCCAAATCTTACTTCTCTCTCATTAGAGGTTGATCATGGCACAAAAACTAAACAAAACGGATAAGGAGCGGTTATTACCAAAGTAATAACTTCCAAGACTCAAAGAAACAAAAACAAACTGAAAGCAAAAACAAACTGGGTTGTCTCCCATAAAGCTCTTTCTTTATAGCCTTTAAGATGGGAATGATAATTTTGAAGAAGCTCTCATAGGAATATGAATTGAAGTGAAAGAGAGCATTAAGAAGCAAAAACACACACACACACTTAAGTCTAACCCACTTCCTATACAAGGGGATTTTGTAAACAAACAAGTTATTGAAACCAAAGGCAACTTGCATAAGAAGGCAAAAGAAACACAATATAAAAACTTTCAGCATAAAACGAGGAAAGTTGATATTATTGAGATGCATAAGAACACTTTTCCCTCTCTCATAGTAGCTTTCAGTATCATGCATAAACTTAACAATTAGCTATCACAAGGACTATCATAGCAATGATCACTTATTCTAACAGAAAACACGGGAATACTAGCTCTCGTAACACTACTTTGTGAAACAATATTAGAGGTATCCTTATAAAGGATAGTGTGTCTCTCTTCCTCATACTTAGTGACAAAGTCTTTCACATTTGCTATTATAGGTTCATCAACCATTTGTTTATCAGGTTCAACAGCTTTATTCATACTTTCATTAACCATACTAGCTATCATAGAATACTCCTTTACCTTAACTGGAAAAGGCATTTTCTCAATATAAGGTTTAGGTAAAACATGATTAGCAGTATAAACTTCAGTATTCCTTGCGGGAACACTTTTAGCAACATCTTTATAAGGTTCATGATACTTATTCCACTTCTTTTTAGGCACTTCAATGTAGGAAGCAAAAGCCTTAAAATAAGAAGCAATAGCTTGTGAGTCTAGACCATAAGCATTTTTAATATTTTGAAAGTCATCAGTTGCCATAAAAGATTCAATGCATTCATAATCATAATTTATACCTGACTTTCTACCTTTGTCAATCTCCCAAGCTTTAGCATTGTCTTGAATACGGTCCAGAAGATCCCGTCTAGCTTCTTCTTCCATGCGAGTGAATGATCCAGCGCAAGAAGCATCCAATAAATCTTTATCATGTATAGGGAGCCTTGCATAAAAGTTATTGATAATAATATTGTTGGGGAGCTCATGAATAGGACATTTGAGCATTAGTAACTTCAATCTCCCCCAAGCTTGAGGTTTACTCTCTCCATCAAGAGGCCAAAAGTTATATATTTGATTCCGATCTTTATGAATCTCACTAGGAGGATAAAACTTTGAATAAAAGAGAGGCACTATTTCCTCCCATTCCAGAGCTTGACCATTCTTCAGCAGCTTATACCATTCCTCAGCTCTTCCTTTCAGTGATAATGAGAATAACTTCTTCTTAACTTGATCTGTAGTAATACCTGCACACTTGAACCTGCATAATTCGTGTATAAAGAGTAAATGATCACCCGGATGGACAGTTCCATCCCCAACATAGTAGTTATCCATAACATGATCAATAATTCTTGTAGGTATTTTGAAAACATAATTCTCAGCAGGTGGTGGCTTATCTACTACCTTAGCAGTGGTAGTAGCATTACCAAATAAGAAACTCAATGAATTATCCATAACGAAAATAAAGCAACTAGCAGAAGTAAACAATACTCACAGTAGAAGTTTCCTTTACCAGTTCCACTCTCCAATAGCGCTTCACTCCCCGACAACGGCGCCAGAAAATAGTCTTGATGACCCACAAGTATAGGGGGTGTATCGCAGTATTTTCGATAAGTAAGAGTGTCGAAGCCAACGAGGAGCAGAAGGTGCTGGCTAGTGGTATGGATCAGGAATTCTCTGCAAATACTTAGCAAACAGATTTTTAGGGGGTTTCGATAAAGCAAGTAAACAAAGTACGAGTAAATAAAAGACAGTAGGAATAAATACATCAAGTGGCCCAATCCTTTATGCAGCAAAGGACAAGCCGGTTGTATTACTTAAAATGACCAAACGTTCTCGAGGACACATGGTAAGACTGTCAAGTGCTTTCGCTTCATATAGCTGATTAATCATCTCTAGCTTGCTAAGTGTTGTGTGGGTGAACCTGTGCTAATGTACCGCCCCATCTAAGACTAATACATACTTGTGATTAAACCCCTTGCAAACATCCGTAAGTACAAGAAAGTATTTAAGGTAGAAACCTAACCACAGATTTAAACTCTAAGACCCTTACGTCCCTTGTGCAATGGTTTCCTCACGGGGGTTCAGGTTTTTGTCACTCCGGCAACCCTTACGATTAGTATCCAAATACACAATGCATTCCCCTAGGCCCATATAGGTGAAGTGTCATGTAGTCGACGTTCACATGACACCACTAGAAGAAGTACACCACAACTTAAATAACAATCTATTGAATCTTTCTCAACACAACTGTCGTCGGATTGATGACAAGTACGCCATGAGGGGGTCCTCGAGGCGTGCGGAAGAGAGGGGGGGTGAGACGTACGGTATTCCGGGACGGTGAGCACACAAGTTTACCCAGGTTCGAATCCGCCGGCTTTGGACGGATCCTACTCCTGCCAGCAATCCAGTAATACGGCAGAGCCGAAATATGGGTTACAAAGGTTTCGCCTGTGCGAGTTGAGGGTCTAAAGTATTGGGTGTTATCTGGTGCCCTAAAGGCTCTCCCTAGGACGGCTTATATAGATATCCGGCCTAGGGTTTACAGGAGAGATCTATCCTGCTACGACTAAGAGTCTGTTACAGAGTAGATCTTGAACTACAAGTAACATTATGGGCCTAAGTCGGTAAGTCTTCTGGGCCTTCCCGTAGCCGGATTGGACTCCGTCTTCTCTCCCTGACTGGGTCGCCCGTGAAGCAAAGCTCTAACCCGAAGTGGGCCACCCTGGTCAGTGAGGAACTGTGAGGATACCCGGAAAGTATATACCCAACAGCAGCCCCTGTAGGCCTCCAAGATCCAAAGTCGGATTTTATCATCGTCTAACTTGATCTTCGACTTGCAGAATCTTGAAGGGTTCCTGAAACTTCACAACAAAAAGATACGATCCGGGTCTTAAAAATAAGTCGGACCTTGCAATTGGTTACTCGGATTTTCCAGCTCGCTTTTAAACTAAGCCGGAATTTGGTCTCTAACGCCACCTGACACAAGCATGGTCAAGTCACGTCATCTGACAGACGTTTCGTCAGCACGACCGTTGGTGGGTCCGCGGTCCGCGGAACCGAGGTGCCGTTTCAATGCGTGCATGGAGATCGAGGCGACGCAATCATCGCGTGGGCCCTTTCCAGTTCTTTCCACGACGCGTGGCGGTTACACTGTAGCGTTTGCACGAATCTTGGCGCAGGTAGGTGGATATAAGGGGTTTAGATTTCTTCTTCTCCTTTCCACCAGTCCCTTGCCGTTCCTTTCCTCCCAATCCTCTTGCGCACACAGAGCCTCCTCGTTCTCCCTCCACAAAGCTCCTAGCACCGCCCCTTTAAGGTCACCCTTCCACCGGAGAAAATGGCTTCATCTTATTCCTCCAGTTTGGCAGCGGCAGCGGCGCGGCGAAGGCAGAAGCATCAGCAGAGAAAGAAAACTACAGGGGAATCTAGATCCCCTACGCTCTCGACGAAGCAGGCCTTAAGAACGTGGAGAAGGAGGGGCTCCTCGCCGCCGGCAACTGGCGGAGCGGCTCCGGCGAGACCGTCCCCAATCCGCACGAGGGCGAGCACGTCCACTTCGGCACCCATCTGGACCGAGGTTTGTCCTTTCCTCCCTCGGAGTTCTTCTCCGAGGTGATTGACCACTATGGAGTTCAACTCCACAATCTTCCTCCCAACTCCATTCTAGAGATGAGCGCATATTCTGCGCTTTGCGAGGGCTTTCTCGGCATTAGGCCGAGTTTGCTTCTCTTCCGGTTTTACTTTCATGTCTGGAGGAATTCCATCATTGCCGGTGTTCCTTACATCACCGACACCATTAGTTTTTCTCTTAGAAGAGACCGGGCATATCCCAAAATTTCTGCCAGTGACTCGGTCAAAGAATGGCCAGCCACTTTTTTCTATCATCAGGATATTCCGGCTCCCGGCAAAGCTACTGCTTTGCCGGCTTTTGTCGACGGAGCCGCCATGGCCCAACCTTCCTGGGACGAGGCTGCTCCGGCTCTCACAGATGATCTGATCCTCGCTAAGAGGCGGATCGAATATCTGATCAAGCACAGGGGTTGGAAGGGATCCGACTTGGTCCAGTGCTGGGTTTCACGCTGGATCCAGCCACTTCAGTACCATGGGGATAGACTGATGCATTCCGTCACGTTTTCCCTGACCGACTCCCTCCGCATCAGCCCCAAAGCCTACACCACTCAGGGCTACATAACCCAGATCAAGTGGATGATCAAGGAGCGGATCGAGAGGCGGATTCCAGAGGTTTCTCTAGACATGCACACGGCAGAAAACCCCGTGGTTCCGGTAAGCTTTTATCATCACATCTTTTATGTGTTTCTATCTTCGAGTTACATTGCAATGCTGATATGTTTTCTTGTTTTCAGCTTGCTGACATCCCCGAGTCAGAACTTGCTCCGCTTGAAGGATACCCTCCGGAGTTCTCTCAGGAGGTGGAAGTGGTTCCGCTGTCGGATCTTGCGCTCAGGAAGCGCAAAGCCCCGACAGTAGCAGTTGGCACAAAGGAGGTGCCAGTCGTGAAGAGGTAACCTTCTGTCACAACTTTTCCGCCTTTGTTGTTTACTCAAGTTTGTTTCCGAGATGTAATGTCTCCGACTTTACTACTCTCTCAGAGCAAAATCAATCATCAAGGGCAAGGGGAAGGGGACTTCTTCGAAGCCCTTGTGCCAGACAAAGCTTACAATAGCTTCCCCTGCCGTGGCTCCTCCGACACTGGTCCCTCAACCTTCTGCAACTCTGGCGATCATCCCTTCTCCGGTGATTGCAGAAGATCCGGCTCCTCAAGCAGAGCCGACGATCCTTGGGTCGCATACTGACGTCACCACCAGTACGTCAGCTCAAGATAAGGGTGAACCCTCTTCGGGTAATGATCCCTCGGCTGAAGTCTTCACCGACAACCTCCTCAACAATCCGGGTCTTGCCAAATTTGGCCTGACCCGGAAGTCTGCAGAGCAGATCCAGCGACTGGCCAGGCAAGTCCTGGACAAAAGCCATCTATCCCCCAAAGATGAGGCACAAGAAGCAGAGGACGTCAAGTTCTCCGACCTTCTTACTCAAGTCCGCCTTCGCGACGAGAGGATCAGGACTGGCGAGCTTCCAACAGCTCCAGTGATCCCTCTTACTCTCGCCGAGAAGGTGGCAGCTGAAGTGAACGCGGGTTTAGACAAACTCACCCGCGAGCAATATGTAAGTCGGAATTCCAACTCTTGTTTTTACATTATGTTATAGCATATCCTCTAGCCCCCAAGCATGAAGTAGGATATAGAATCCGAGTTTATGCTTTCATTAGGATGCCAAAGAACGAACTAGTGTAGCCCCCAAGGCTCGTGCTGATATTTAGTAAAAATATTAGCCCGAGTCTTAAGTAGCTTTCCGACTTTGGGTATTCTGACTTACAGAAAGTATGTTCCTATAACCAGGAATTATTGTCCAATGTCTGTAATAAGCGGAGAGAGATCAAAGCTCTCCGGTTTAAAAATGCTAAGCTCAAGGTAGCCAAGGACGAAGCCGAAGGTAAACATTTCGAGATTCAAACCTTGCCTTCTGCTTTTTAATGTCGAATTTTTCTGAACTGTTGTTCTTTTTTGACTTACAGCGTTGGTGAAACAATCCATCGCTATGATTGAAGAAGTCGAGAACCTCAAGACCTTGGTGGTGGAGAACAGAGGACTTCGCCAAGAGCTGGAAAAGCTTAAGGTGGATCATGAAACGAGCATAGCTCAAGTCCTGGAATCCTCCTCCATGGCCACTGAAGAGCGCGATCGCTAGATTGCCGCTCAAGATAAAGTTATCTCGGACCTCAAGAATGAGGTTGACAGAGAGAAGGATATCTCCCAAGCACTCCGGGTTGAACTCCAGAGTCTCCGGGAGGAGAAAGCCAAGATTGATGACGTCATTCTTGGTAAGTTCCATCTATCTGACTTATCATTTCTTTGAATTTTATCAATGTCGGTTTTTCCTTATCTTCATTTTGTGTATAGGTCCTCTGAACTTGACGGACTCCTCCTCGTCTGAGCCCCGCACTCACCGGCTTACCCAAGTCGGTGATCTTCTTCATGACTACCGCCAATCCCTTGAGGATATTGGTGAGTCTCTCAGGATTCCGGACATGCCAAGCATGTCGGACTTCCAGGTGCGGGAGAAGGCCAAGGAGATGCCGCAGCTTGTTCGGGACTGGAACATGTCCTACGCGCGGACTGCCGCGCAGAATGCCCTCTCCATGGTCATGAGCCACCATGGAAACATGAAAATATGGCAAGTGACTAAAGGGTACAGCAAGGTAGATGAAGACGGCCAGGAGAAGGACCTTCAAGCCATCATGCACTCCTGCGCCGGATATGGGTGCCACGTAGCTGATCTGACCAGCTACGAGATCCCCTTCTTCACCCGCGTGGATATTCCGCCACCTCCTCTAGAAGATGCCGAAGAAGTTTCCGACGATGAACGGACCACCTCGGATCCGGACATCTCGGAACGATATCAAGGCGGAGTGACCAGCGAGCTAGTAGATCCTTCATCTCCTCCTACATCATAGACCACATACTTATCTATTATTCTGTGAAAAAACATGATGTGTTTTGTAAATATAAAGTACTATGGCTTTTGCTAGTGCTAAGTTTTTTTTATCTATTCAGCACTTTTGTTTTAGACTTTTTGTGTGCTTGAAATGTTTGCATAAGCACTTAGAATTTTTCGTCTCTACTTATCGTTTATCTGGCTTTCCGCCTCGTCCCTTTCGTGAGCCAGCTAAACCTTCAGCCGGAAACTTTGCCGAGCAATGGAGCTCAATTTCTAAACCAGTTTAAACTCGGAAACAAAGCCGGCTTCCAGTACCAACAATTCACTACTCGGAAAATACCCGCATCCAGCAATCAGACAAATAACCTAAGTAAAGACTAGAATTTTTTAGATTTATACCCGAAGGTAGCAGTTTTAGAGTCGGAAATCTAAACCAGAACGAACATGAGCATAAAGTACTTTCAAGCATTCTGGGATTTTCGACTGTGACATGATCATTAGGAAATAAGATGGTAAAAACTTCTCAGGAAAACTTTGAGGTAACCAAAACTTTATTTCTCACAGAACATGTACATATGTATGATAAACTAAGAATAAAAGGGACGTAGCTGAGCAATATTCCATGGTCTGTCTAACTCATCCGGATTTGTATTGCCTCCAGCTCTCTTTCTTTTCTTAGTAGCAGGTCTTTCTTTGACTGGCTTCATGTCAGTTAAGTAGTACGATCCATTGTGCAATACTCGACTAACTAAAAAGGGCCCTTCCCATACTGGGGAAAGTTTGTGCTTTCTTTGTTGCACAAGCCGGAGGACCAAATCACCTTTATTAAAAGATCTAGTTCGGACTCTCTGGCTATGATACTTGCGTAACTTCTGCTGATAGGCTGTAGATCTCATTTCAGCAACGACGCGAACTTCTTCGACTAAGTCGAGATCATTTTGTTGAGAAATCTCGGCATCCTCTTTGATATACGCGGCCACTCTAAGAGAAGTATGAATTAAATCACTAGGAAGAACTGCTTCTGCGCCATAGACCAAGAAGAAAGGTGTACATCCTGTTGACCTGTTCGGAGTTGTTCGCAAACTCCAAATTACAGAGGGTAGTTCCTCTGCCCAAGCCCCCGCAGCACTCCTCAGTGGTGCTTCGAGTCTTGGTTTCAAGCCTTGTAGAATTAAACCATTTGCTCTTTCGACTTGTCCGTTAGCCTGTGGATGTGCGACTGGCGCAATGTCAAGCCGGATATTTTGCTCATCGCAAAATTTAGCCAGTTCTCCCATAGAAAAGTTACTCCCGTTGTCCGTGATAATGCTATGCGGATAACCATACCGGATTATAACATCCTCGACAAATCTTTTGGCTATTGCTCCATCACAACTAGTGATAGGTTTAGCCTCGATCCACTTTGTGAATTTGTCCACCATCACTAAGAGGTGCGTAAATCCACTTGGTGCTCCTTTAAAAGGTCCTACCATATCAAGCCCCCAGACCGCAAAAGGCCATGTTATAGGTATTGTTCGCAGCTGATCGGCCGGAACATGAGCTTGCTTGGCGTACTTTTGGCAGCCTTTGCATGTCTTGACTAATCATTCGGCATCTGCCTGAGCTGTAAGCCAAAAAAATCCATGTCCAAAAGCTTTTGCCACTAAAGATTTGGCTGCAGCGTGGTGACCACACTCGCCTTCGTGGATTTCTCTTAAGATCTCCACTCCTTCTTCCGGAGATACACAGCGCTGAAAACCCCTAGAAACAGTCCGTTTATGGAGCTCACCTTTAACAATAGTATAGGCTTTTGCTCGTCGGATAATCTGCCGGCTCAGCACCTTGTCTTCAGGTAATTTGTCATCTACCAAGTAATCAAGGTAGGGTTGAGTCTAGCTGGGAATTACAACCAGGACTGCTATTAAAGGTGAGTCGGATTTGGTCGGATATTCCTCATCTACTCCCTTTATCGAGGGAACTTTGAGGTGCTCTAAAAATGCGCCATCCGGGACCTCTTTCCGCGCAGAGCCTATTCGAGATAGTGCATCTGGCTCCTCATTTTCTGCTCGAGGGATGTGTTGAACTTCAAACCCTTCGAACGATTTAGATAGATCATCCACGACAGCTTTATATGCTGCCATGTGCTTATTTGCATTACAAATATCCGAGACTTGCTTAGCAACAAGATCCTAATCTCCGTAACACATCAAACGTCGGATGCCAATATTCTTGGCAATCCGGATTCCATGCAGCAGTGCTTCATACTCGGCAATATTGTTTGTCGCTGTGAAGTGGATCTGCAACACGTATAATAGTTTATCTCCTTGGGGTGATTTGAGCACCACGCCAACCCCCGAGCCCCCCTCGAGCCTTAGACCCATCAAAAAACAGGTTCCAGTATTCCGACTCAGGGAGGACAATGTTCCCCTTCGTCTCTGTCCAATCAGCGACAAAGTCAGCAAAGATCTGGGATTTGATTGTTGTCCGAGGTTTATACTCAATATCGAAAGCTGAGAGCTCTATGCCCCATTTGGCGACACGTCCTGTGGCGTCGCTGTTGTTGATTATGTCTCTCATGGGAGCTTTGCTCACCACGGTAATTGGATGCTCCTGAAAATAGTGTCGTAACTTACGAGATGCTAGGAAAACACCATAAGCCAACTTTTGATAGTGCGGATATCGCTGTTTTGATTCTGTCAAGACCTCGCTGACAAAATAAGTCGGACGCTGCACCAGGTGTTCCTGATTTTCCTCTGGTCTCTCCACCACCATGACGATACTAACGACCTTCTTTGTCGCAGCAATATAAAGCAACATCGGTTCCTGAGGTTCCGGCGCTGCAAGGATAGGAGCAGATGAGAGTACTTTCTTCAGGTCTTGTAGTGCAGCTTCAGCTTCATCAGTCCAGACAAAATCTTTGGTCTTCTTCAGGAGTTTGTATAATGGTGCGGCTCTTTCACCCAGCCGGCTTACAAATCGACTGACCACAGCAATGCAACTAGTTAGTCTTTGTACGTCCTTCAGACGAGTTGGCCTGGAAATATTGAGAATAGCCTTGATCTTATCGCGGTTCACCTCTATGACTCTTTGAGACACGATGAAACCTAACAATTTTCCGGCTGATATTCCAAAGAAGCATTTCTTCGGGTTAAGCATAATGTTGTATTTGCGTAGATTGGCGAACGTCTCCTCCAAGTCGGAAATCAATGTTTCCTTCTTTTTGGACATGACCGCGATATCATCCACGTATGCATGTACATTGCGTCCGAGTTGGTCGTGGAGGCAACGCTGCATCGTGCGCTGGTACGTAACTCCTGCGTTCTTCAGCTCAAAGGGCATTGTAACAAAATAGAAGGTTCTGAAGGGGGTTATGAATGAAGTCTTGACTTTGTCAGATTCCTTCATCCGTATTTGGTGATAACCGGAATATGCGTCGAGAAAACAGAGGAGTTCCGAGCCTACCGTAGAATCGATAACTTGATCAATTCTAGGCAGAGCGAATGGATCTTTTGGACAAGCCTTGTTCATGGCAGTATAATCAACACACATCCTTAAATCAGTAGTGTCCTTTTTAGGGACCATTACAGGGTTGGTCGACCAATCAGTATGGATGACCTCTTCTATGAATCCGGCTAACTCGAGTCGCGCTAGTTCCTTAGCTATTGCCTTACGCTTTTCATCACCAAACCGTCGTAAGGACTGTTTGACGGGTTTAGCATTCGGGTTTACATTTAGAGAGTGCTCGGCAACTTCCCTAGGTACCCCGGTCATGTTAGATGGCTGCCATGCGAAGATATCTTGATTTGCTTGGAGGAACTTGACGAGCACGCTTTCCTATGCGCTACTTAGGCCTACGCCTATCTGGGTCACCTTGGAGGGGTCGTCATCCTTCAACGGCGTCTTCTTCGTCTCTTCCGATGCCTTGAACTCTGGATTTGGCTTTGTCACCTCCTTCTTCGTCGCAGGCATCTCGGACGGATCTATGCTCTTCTTGATCTCCTGGTACTCCTGGGCATGCAGCACGGCTTTGGCAAAGGCGTCATTTCCATCCTCGCATTCTCGCGCCTTCTTCGGGTCTCCCCTGATGGTGATTACGCCGTTGGGACCTGGAACTTTCATCATATTGTAAATGTAACACAGACGAGCCATAAAAGCCCAGTAAGCCGGATGTCCGAATATAGCGTGGTATGCGCTCTTGAATGGGACTACTTCGAAGGAAAGTGCCTCCGTCCGATAATTCTTTGGTGTTCCAAAAGTAACATCCAAAGTGATCTCTCCCAGGGAATTAGCCAGTCTTCCTGGGACAACTCCGTGAAAGATCACAGAGCTGTGGTTCAGCTGTGTTTCCGAGATCTTCATCCGGCGTAGCATTTCGACATAGAGAATATTGATGCTGCTACCACCGTCCATGAGGGTCTTGGAGAAACCATAACCATCAATAAGTGGATTGACGATTAAGGCGTATTTTCCTCGCCTATGTAGCTTAGGCGGATGATCAGCGCGGTCAAACGTTATTGCTACTTCCGACCAGTCTAGATACTAAGGGACAACCGGAACTATTGCGTTGAGCTCGTGGAGAACTGCTTTCTTGACCTTTGCTGGTTGAGATCCGAGGAAGGTGACATAAGTGTCCTTCTTGGTGGGAAAAGTTTTCTTCCCTTCCGACTTGGGATTTGAAGCGTCGACTTCCTCCATGTCGGAATCTTCCTTGGTCTCTTTGTCTTTTTCGGGATTTTTCCCTTCTTCCGCTTGGCTTTGTAGCCCGCGGTATCATCTCTCTTGATGTCATCGTTAAAACGACATTCAGCGTTGGCGTGGGATGAGCCCCCATTGGCGTCCAAATGATGCACACATGGGTTATTGGCGATGTCGGCCCAAGTGTAGGTTTTGCCTGGTTGTTGCTCTCCTCTACCTTGGACCCTTGATGTCCCACGGCCACGCCCGCGGCCTCCACCATGTCCTCCTCGTCCTCCAGACCCAGAGTAGTGACTACCGATGTCTCCGCGTTGGGTTTTTCTTCCGAGGTATTTTTGCGCTTCTGAGTTTGTTGCTTTGGTTGTTTTGCCGACTGAAGCATAGCCAGGGAATTGAGTAATCCCTCTGCATCGTCGTCAGCATCTGCATACTTGCTCACTGTTTCTATCATTTCTCCCAGATCAGTAACCTTGTCACACTTCAAGCGATGGCGCGGTAAACCAATTGGGAGACCTGCGATGAAAGCTTCAATCGCAGTTTGATTGTTTACTCCTTCGCAGGAGTTCTTGGTGTCAATCCATCGTCCGAGGTAATCCTGGCAAGTTTCTCCGGCTTTCTGGGTGCAACGCTGTAGGTCTCCAACCGTACAGGGCCTCCGATATGTGCCTTCGAAATTCCGAAAGAACGCACTTTGTAAAGCATACCAGTTGTGGATAGTGTTCGCTGGAAGCTCATTGAGCCATGATCGTGCCGTCTTCCTCAACATGAGTGGGAGATATCGAGTTGCGACCAGGCTGTTTCCGCCTTTGGCGATGCAGCAAGCTTGGAAGAAATCCTGTAACCAGGTGTCTGGCCGAGCAATGCCGTCGTAGGCTTGAATATGTCTTGAGATAGCAAATCCTTCCGGGAACTTTGTAGCTCTGATACGTGGTTCGAAGCACTTTGGGCCCATGTACACGTCATCGTTTTCGTAGCGCCGAGCCTCTATGTTGGAGTTGATCCTATGCCTTGCGTCGTTCGGGGATAGGGATCGTCCCGAATGCCGGCTGTGGCTGCGGTGCCTTGGAGCCGGACTTCGGTTTCTGCCACCACCTCCTCCGCCATGTCCTCCTTGACCTCTGTGGGGGCCGTTGTGATAACTGTGTGGTGGAGAGGGTGGTGCAGCGGGGTAGTTTACGGCTGATCGCCGGCCTCCGTCCGGAATGTCATTATTTCGATTCCCGGGAGGGTCTTGACTACGACGAGCCCCCTGCCGGCTTATACCTGCATGGTTTCCGTCGTTCCTTCGTCCGTCGTTCCCACCATAGTGAGGCTCAGCCGGATGGTTCTCATGTCTAGGAGGCGGCATTCTTTGACGATCCTCCTCCCGACGTTTCTCTTTATCTTCTCCCCTTCGATCCTTAGATTCTTGTCGGGGAGGACTCGTCGGATTCAGGGCAGTGATGGTGTCTTTCTCGGCCGCTGGTGCGACATTGCCCCAACCGCGTGTGGTTTTGTGATGCTGTCCTGAAGATCTGGTTCTCGAATAATTGTCTTCCCATCGTTCGGGGCGATAATACTGCTCCGGAGCGTAATGGGGTCTTACGCCAGCCTATGCCGGATCCATGCGACATTGGTCAGCACCTGAGACCAGTTTTTGACTTCCGGACAGGGCGACCTTTTGCTGCTCCAGTCCCTTGTTGAGTAGCTTGATACCCAAACGAATCTCCTCTGGTCCTGGATTAGCCGATAGAATTTCTCGGGCTGCCACGGTATTTTGTACTGGTGTTGTGTATACCCAATCTCCGTTGCTATCTTTCCGTGGCTTCCCCATCTCATCTCCAAAAAGGACGGTACAGACACGTGGGAATTGATTGTCATCTATGTGACGCTTCCGTGTCTTCTGATGCAGACGAGACATGTACTCCTTGTTCAACATGCGTTTCTTCTCCACCTCGATGTTTTTGGCTTCATCGAGGAGTTGTTGACGACGCGCTTCTAGGGCTTGCGCCCTTTCATCCAGCTCATCTGCAGTAAGTTCTGCAGCTGTAGGGATAGGTGTGGTTAATGCGGCATCGATGGGTTTACGCGCACCTTCAGTGATCACGTGTCCATCCATCGATGCTTCTTTTTTCAGCTCATCTGGGATAAGTGCTCCATCCGAGTCTTCTTCGTATTCCTCGGCAATCACCTCCTCTGTCAGAGGGTCTTTTGCCGAGGTCTTGTTTTTCTTGTTCTTCTTCTTTGCCTTCTTGGCAGCGCCGGTAGCAAAGACGGCTTTGGGTACGTTTCCCGGAGTCAAGCTCTGATCGGTACTTTCGGACATTTGGACTTCGGGATTATCTCCGACATCCATGTCATCCTGCGCTTTGGGAGAGTGTTCCCCGGATCCTTCATCCATGGCTTCTCCTTCTTCTGCAGCTTTGGAGTTGTACTCCTCTTCATATTCTGCGGAGAACTTTCGGAAATCTGCTGACGTCATCGACTCATCCGAGGATGCGGGTACGTCGGCGTTTATTCCAATTGCCTCCAGCACTGAGTCAGTGTTTTCTGTAGCATCGGAAGAGCCGGATTCGGATCCCACGTATCTGACGAAGTGCGACGCGTGCTTCCTGAGGTACCTGCGGCTTTCGCGATCAGCCATATCGAAACTTTTGATGGTCTCGAGGATTGCATCTGCGCTTTCGCCTTGCAGTATCATATTTTTTAGTGTGTACCTTAGGAAAGGCCTGTCTGTTCCGGCATCGTTAGAGCCGGAATCAGTGTCGTTGATATGCTCCTCCTGGATTTCGACTTCCACGGGTGGGTCGATCTGGGATTCGGCTCCTCCGGGGAGATCCACTCCAGATTCGACGTTGACCACTAGGTCTTCTTCAGGTTCGGGTTTCTCCACTATCTCCGCAACTGGTGCGGGCTGGGTGGGATTAGGGTTTTCTGAGATCCGGAACTCTGCCGCCTCCGCGGACAAAGGAGACCCAGAAAATTCTTCTGCCTCTATCATCACCGCTGGGGTGGGGTGGGTAAGTTCACCGAAACCGATGTAAACATCGATCTCGCCAAAAGACATGATTGTGTAGGCAGTCACGGCCTCCTTTGCCGGAATCCAAGTCTCGTCGAGAACGATGAGAGGGACGTCGCTGGCGTAGAGGATGCAACCGACAGCGATGGTCTCGCCGATTCCGATTCTTGTAGATTCCACTCAGAACGTAGATCCGAAGCTCACTTGCCCCACAGTGGGAGCCAACTGTCGTTGGATTGATGACAAGTACGCCATGAGGGGGTCCTCGAGGCGTGTGGAAGAGAGGGGGGGGTGAGACGTACGGTATTCCGGGACGGTGAGCACACAATTTTACCCAGGTTCGAATCCGTCGGCTTTGGACGGATCCTACTCCTGCTAGCAATCCAGTAATACGGCATAGCCGGAATATGGGTTACAAAGGTTTCGCCTGTGCGAATTGAGGGTCTAAAGTATTGGGTGTTATCTGGTGCCCTAAAGGCTCTCCCTAGGACGGCTTATATAGATATCCAGCCTAGGGTTTACATGAGAGATCTATCCGGCTACAACTAAGAGTCTGTTACAGAGTACATCTTGAACTACAAGTAACATTATGGGCCTAAGTCGGTAAGTCTTCTGGGCCTTCCCGTAGCCGGATTGGACTCCGTCTTCTCTCCCTGACTGGGCCGCCCGTGAAGCAAAGCTCTAACCCGAAGTGGGCCACCCTGGTCAGTGAGGAACTATGAGGATACCCAGAAAGTATATCCCCAACAACAACTCCACTACTAACAACAAGACTTCTCCCATATCATCAAGAACAAAACAAACTACTCACAAGACATCATATGGATCATGATCAGAGATGGAATAATGATGTATAACAATCTGAACATAAATAATAATTCAATGGTTCACTCAATAGCATCAGTTACAAAGAGTAGTCAACACCAGGAAAGTTTCCCCTATGAACTAATGCAAGATTCAACGCAATTGTTACAGCAATATGGAGATGGTGATGGGGGTGCTTATGGTGATGATGGTGGTGGTGGTGATGATGATGATGATGATCCCGATGAAGTCCAGCTTGATGGTGGTGTTGATGGCGACGATCTCCCCTCTCCGGGAAGGAATTCCCCCGGCAGAAATCTGTCTGCCGGAGAGATCTTTCTCTCTCGGTGTTTTCCGCCCCGCAGAGGCGGCGGAATCTTTCTGTGGTCGCTCCCCGAGTCTTAGGATTTCGGGAGGTTAATATACGCTAGAGGGGAGAGGCTGGAGTAGGCCAGGGTGGCCACACCACCTCCACGCGT
This sequence comes from Avena sativa, assembly GCA_916181665.1. Taxonomy (NCBI): domain Eukaryota; kingdom Viridiplantae; phylum Streptophyta; class Magnoliopsida; order Poales; family Poaceae; genus Avena; species Avena sativa. The sequence continues at coordinate 74,662,050 of OV702292.1, read as the reverse complement.
GGCCTAGGCCTGCCCGCGCCATGGGGTGGCGTGGGCCCCCTGTGGCCCACCTCCACTCTATCTTCTGGCATCCTTAGTCTTCTGGAAAAAATAGGATTTTCCATATTTTTTTCCAGATTTTCTGATCTTCGCGAATTTTGCCTCCAAACAGCACATTTTCTATCAGAATCCTGACTGCAGCGGTCCATGCTCTAAAAGTCATCAACCATGCAAAAACAGATGAAATAACATAAGTATCACCTCTCGATATGAAATATATCAATGAATAATAGTGAATTAAGACTTAGAATAGTGATGCAAAATGGACGTATCAATGATCTTTCCAAATATTGATGTTTCGGCCATTACCTACTCTCCATATGTGACCTCTTTAAAAAGTTTAGAGACCACATACAATACTTTGCCATGTGAATGATGAGCCACTTTTTGGACCAGCGTTAAGAAAATCTCCAGTTGGGTAATATTTAGCCTTTAGGACTTGTGAGCATAGAGAATCTGGTCTAGTTAAAAGTCTCCAAGTTTGTTTTGCAAGCATTGCCAAATTAAAAGCATATAAATCTCGGAAACCCATACCTTCATCTTTCTTCGGTATACACATCTTCCACCACGCACTCCAGTGCATCCTCTTTTGTTCATCTGTATCACCCCACCAGAAAGCCGCCATAGCATCAGTAATCTCTTTACATATATTTTTTGGAATCTTGAAAACCCCATTGCAAAAACAGTGGATTGGATGACCGCTTTTAGAAGAATCTCCTTTGCCCCCATAGACAACAACTTCTCCTTCCACCCTTGTAAAATAGCAATGATTCTTTATAAAAGATAAGAAAATGATCATTTCTATTAACTCCTACCATTGCGGGTAGCCCAATGTACTTATCTGACAGAGCTTCAATCATGATTCTGAGTTCAATACAGATGTTTTCTTTAACCTGAACATCCACATTAGGGCTAAAAAATATGTTGCATTTTGCCTCACTCATCATCTATCCTGAATTTGCACAGTATTGTTCAAGAGCTTGTCTCAACGAGGTTGCATTAACTACATTTGTCTTCACAAGAATAAGTGAATCATCAGCAGTAAATGTGAAACTGATGGTGCATTTCTGCACACCCTTACTCCTTCTATGCCACGAACCTCCTCATGATGAGCCAATAAACTTGACAAACCTTCTGCACAAATCAAGAAAAGATATGGAGATGGATGATCTCCCTGCCTCAAGCCTCGAGTTGGTATAAAACCTTGTGTTTATTCGTCATTATATCTTACTTTTTACTTGATCGACCTCAGGCAAGCCATCATAAGATCAACAAAATCTCGATGAAAACCCAAACGAATCAACATTCTCTCTAGGAAGACCCACTCCACCATATCATACGCTTTATGCATGTCTAGTTTAACTGCACAATAGCCATTCTTCCCTGCTTTCTTGTTTTTTATTGCATGAATGCTTTTATAGGCCACCAGAATATTATCTGTGATTAATCTACCAGGGACAAAAGCACTTTGTACCGGTGAAATAATATCATCAAGAACAAACTTAAGTCGAAAGGCGAGCATCTTCGAGATTATCTTATATAGAACACTGCAAAGACTGGTTGGTGTATATTGAGTTATAGACTCGGGAGAATCCACTTTAGGTATCAAAACTATAATCATATCATTTTAGCCACCAGGGATCACTTTATTATTGATTGCATCCAAAACCTCCTGAGTCAAGACATCTCCAAGAATATGCCAACATTTCTTAAAGAAAATAGCATGCAAGCCATCCAAACATGGGCCTTCATATCTCCAATCGAGAATAAAGCTTTTTTGACATCCTCTGCTATGTACTGCCTTTGTAAAGCTTCGTTCATTCCTGCAGTAACATGAGGGATAACCTTCTCCAATAAATCCAGGTGAGTATCATACACTTCAGTTGAGAACAGACCCGAAAAGTAGTCATATATCATCAAATTTAAATAAGCAGTGCCTTCCAGCCAGACACCCTGATTTTTCAATCTTTTTATTTTGTTACGCTCTTTTCTGGCACTTGCACATCTGTGAAAAAAGGATGTATTTTTATCCCCATACTATAACCAATTTACTCGACTTCTTTGCGTCCAATGAATTTCTTCTTATACAAGGAGTTGTTCAATCTCTAGAGGTATCTCTTTTTGTTTAGTTATATTTTCCGCTGTTAGAGCATCAATAGCCACCCACTCAAGTTCTCTGTGGGCAGCTCTGATTTTCTTCTTTGAATTTTGAAGCGTATGCCGATCCCATTTATGCAGTTGATCATGCACTATAGCAAGCCTTCCCGCCAAATCAGTGCCATTCAAACTATATCTGGATCTTTCCCAGGCCTCCTCCACAATCTCTCTGAATTGGGCTTCTTTAACCACTTGGCTTCAAATCATAACATTGACGACCCAGCTATGTCGTGGACCACCTGCTCTTCCAGACTAAGCAGCAAAGGCCGTTGATCAGATTTGCTGTAAGGGAAATTTTCGAAAACAGGATTTGGGAATTTATTATTCCAAGTATCATTAGATAGTGCACGGTCTAATCTCTCTCCAATAGAACCTCTGCCACATGATTTTGTCCCCCACATACCCAAGGTCTGTTGGATTACAGTCCACCAACGCATCTGGAAAAGCTTGCATAAAATAAAGTGGTCTCTGACGTCCTCCTTCCTTCTCAAATGGATATAAGATTTCATTCAAATCTCCTAGAACCAACCATGGTATAGTGGTCTCAGCATGCAACTTCCTCAAATACTCCCAGGTTAGGTGCTTATTTTCCCACCTCGATTCCCCATACATTCCTGTGAAACGCCATATATATTCTCTACCCCACTTTCAATTGTGACATCAATGTAATTATCACAGTTATAGCGAAGATCAACACATACATCTTTTTTCCAAAGTAACATAAAGCCCCACTTCGTCCATTACTTCTCACCACATACTTATGATCCATCCTTAGCCGACGACGTAGACACTCCGTCGTGAACTCCTCCAAATGTGTTTCTGAAAGAAAAATTACGTCTGCACCTTTTTGCTTGTGAACATCCAGAAGCCCTAAAACTGTCGCAGCCGTCCAGGCCGTGGCAGTTGAGTCCTAATACTTTCATTGCGTCGGGAGGTCCTCCTCAAAGGAGGCCGCCGATCCATCATTAGTTGTATGTGAGTCTAAATCCCCCTCCCTTCCTCGCCTTCTTCTTTCTTGCACTCTTTTGCGGAGTATATATGAGATCAGTTTCTTTATTTTTGTCAGCCTCCAATTGGTCCTCAAATGCAGCCACTTTCTTCTGTACAGTTTCCCCTGCCAAACCATCCTCCAAAGCTTCCTCAGTCTGGCTCGAGTTCAAAGCCAATCGTTTCCGAACATTGGGGTTTTGTAAAGTATATCCCTCGTACTCCATATCAGCAGGATGCATAGCTTCAAATGAGTCGAAAGCAACCCCTAGAGAAAAATTGCTTCTTCCCCTACCTCGTCCACGAGAAAATAGATTTTCTCCACGACCTCCACGACCTCTACCTTGTCCTCTTCCTCTACCTCGCCTTCGACCACCATCTACCATGATAAAATCACCCCATTCAAAGGAGGTCGGGTCATGCTCTCCCGTTCCACACTCATTATACCAATGCCCAATCATGCCACAGTGAGCACAAAAGTCAGGCATTTTCTCATATTTAACTTGGTAATACTCTCTCTCTTCTTATCTCTTATCATCGAAACAAATCTTCTTAGTTTCTTGTGTACATCCAACATCACCTTCAGTCTCACAAAGCTACCAATAAAACCAACTGGCAACTTTATCTGCACTTCTGTTACCTCTCCTACTCCTTTCAACATCCCTCTTATCACATGTTCTTTTAAATAATTGTCAGGCAGCTTGTGTATCTGAGCCCACACAGTCACTCGATCGAGTTTAATAGACAACGGATTAGTAAAACCATCATATTCTTCAATAATTAGGGCTTGATCACGAAATTACCATGGCCCCTGATGCATAGCCTTATTCCAGTCTGCCAAACAATTGAACTGAACCGTAAAAAGATTATCCTCAATCCTTCTCGAGGCAACTTCCCTTGCTAGGTTCTAGGCGGATATCATATCCGCAAAGAGAGCGCTCTGGCTAAACCCTAATCTAGAGGTATGAACATGGGCAATAGCGAGCCCCTTAGCTTTTACCTCTGATTCAGCAACTTCGTCTTCCCAGATAAAGTCTTCAACTTCATCTTCCTCCAGATGTAGCCTTTCCAGGAGATCGTCGACGTTCTCGACTTTTCTATCTTTCCCACCGCTTGACTCTGCCTTGTACGCCATCTGCCCTTCCTTCACTTTCCTCAGCACAAAACCCCCTTCTCCTTGAGATCCGACTCGATCGCCAGAGAAAGATTATGGATCCCAGGAGGATCACGATAAAATAAAACTCACAGCGGGTTTGCACGCCGCCAGAGGAGACTAACCCTAGGTTTTTCGCTAGGGGAAAAAAGTTTTCCTCATGTATAGGGCTCTTTGTACTACCGTTGAAGATTATTAATAGATCGGTTCAATTTTAAAAAAAAGCTGTATACGAAGTAGTAGTAGTAGTAGCGGAGAATATATCTGCAAGCCACTCCTAAACAAAGAAAGGAAAAATATCTGCAAGCCACCCCTAAATAAAAAAAAAGGAAAAATATCTGCAAGCAGGCGTCGCGACTCGCGAACCGACCGAAATCCCGAACCCATCCACCCACCGTTCGCGCACTCTGCTGTCTGCTCCAGCGGACCAGCCCAGGCCGCCCGCCGCCGTATAAACCCAAACCCTAAAACCCATATCCCTCTCTCTCGTTTCCCCTCACTCCTTCCCCGAAGGACGACCGTGCTGCCGCCGCCGCCGCCGCCGCCATGCCGAAGCACTATCGCCCCGCGGTAATCCTCCCCTCTCCCTCCCTCCCTTTCGAGGGCTCCCCCCCGTCGTCCGCAGAGTCTCTTAGCCGTTGCTTCTGCTGTGCTCTAGGGCAAGAAGAAGGAGGGGAACGCCGCCAAGTACATCACCAGGACCAAGGCGGTCAGCTACCTGCAGATTTCTCTCGCGGTCTTCAGGTCCCTTTTCGATCTCCCTGCTTCTACTCACCGCTGATGATCAATCTGGCCAAATTTTCTGTATTGTTGTCGTTAATCAGCTGCGTGGAAATTTCTTAACCGATGCATTTGTCAGCTAAAATACACTTCATGCCGTGCTCTCTAGAGAGTCCTTGTATGCCGGGAGAAACCTAGGACGTTTATTTGTAAAGTTACTGAGAAGAGCCGTACTAACTTGCTTATTCACGATTCTGCTGCAGGAAACTATGCATACTCAAGGGTGTATTTCCCCGGGAGCCGAAGAAGAAGGTGGAAGGGAACCACAAGACCTACTACCACATGAAGGACATAGCCTTCCTGCTTCACGACCCTCTGATTGAGAAGTTCAGGTGCGCAGCTTCAAGGCTTCTGTAGCATGTGGGGATAAATTAGTGTTCCAGGATTTTAGCTGCAATTGTATGTTCTGTTTTAAAGAGATGCCATTTACCCTGTATTTTCTGATTCCATGTTCGAAGGTCACAGCGGTAGTTGATATGATCTTATTAGTGCCACTTTCAGAGTAGTCGGATCTGTTGGAATTGATATCTGATGGCTGGGTGTATATGATCTGTTTCTATTATGCTTTCGAAATGACTTTTTGCTCGTAGCACATTATCTGTAAATGAGCTCTTATATGTAAAGCTGTATTTTCACTAGAGGGCTAGAGGCCTTTGGAGAAACAAATTAACATCGGAATGAACTTATGGTCTCAGAGGACACTGTTTATTATCGCATGAACAAAGTACAGTATGAGTATATTAGACCACGCTATTCCTGAGTTACTATTTTGTGATATAAGGAGTAATGACCTCTTACTTATGACTTTCTAATGCTACTTCCTTCATGGTTGTTTTCAGGGAAATCAAGGTTCACAGAAAGAAAGTTAAAAAGGCTTTTGCTAAGAAAAACAAGGATCTTGCAGACAGATTATTGAATCGTCCACCATCGTACAAACTTGATAGGCTAATAATTGAAAGGTACCCAGTGAGTTTAAGATGATTCTTTGGGTGGTTACCCAAACCGTGTTACCTCTATATAACATGATCCTTTTTTCTTATTGTTGTTGTTGTTGTTGTTGTTGTTGTTGTTGTTGTTGTTGTTGTTGTTGTGCAGATATCCAACTTTTATTGATGCCCTTAGAGACCTGGATGATTGCCTAACGATGGTGCATTTGTTTGCGGCCTTACCTGCTGTTGAAGGTGAACGCGTGCAAGTACAACGAATTCATAACTGCCGCAGGTATGTTCAGTTCTGGAATGACGAATTTCTCCCCCTCAGCCTGAGATGTATAACTCCCAAACGGGATTTAGGTTCCCACTCCAACCGGTGATCATGTCTTGCCTTCCCCACCTTTAGAGCCACTATAGTATTATCAGTGGTTTTGTGAGCAAGAATTTTTGAGGTTGCGAAAGTATATATTTACCAGAAGCTAGGAAATACTTCGAAGAAATCCCTGTACATGTTAAGGAATTTGGCATTTGCCTTCTTAAATGACTTTTTTGCTCTCCATATATACAGCATTCCCTTTGCATTTTTTTAATTTGGAGGAATCTTTGTAAATTGTAGGTTAAGCCATGAATGGCAGGCATATATTTCACGAACTAATTCCCTGCGGAAGACATTTATATCTGTCAAGGGTATATACTACCAGGTAAATTCTGTGAAGTTATTGTCATCTGCACACCCCCTGCATTCTTATTCAATGCATTGTGGAGTGTCTACAGTCAATATTTATGGTTTTTTGCATACATTTTGTAGGCTGAAGTTCAAGGGCAAAAGATCACCTGGCTAACTCCACATGCTCTTCAGCAAGTTTTGACTGATGATGTCGACTTCAATGTGATGCTCACCTTCTTGGAATTCTATGAGGTATAATCATGTGAATACTCATTAGTTCTTTCCATTCCTGCTCTACCAGCACATATATAATCAATTTTTCTAAACGGAAAATAGCAGCACATCCATTTAGAGTAAATTAGTCTGATGGTGGCAGGCAGATATAAGGATTATCATGTATGCTGAAATGAGGGCACTGCCCATCTGTCCCTTATACTCTGGCTGATTGTGGTGGTGGCAAAAGCTTGAAGCACTTCTGATAGAAAAATCCTAAATACTCCCTCTGTTTCAAAATATAAGATGTTTTAGCTTTGTGAAAGGATTGTATCTAGACCCTTTTTAGTGTGTAGGTTCATGTAGGTTTAGAGTGAACCTACACACTAAAAGGGGTCTAGAAGTGTACCTAGACCCTTTTTAGTGTGTAGGTTCATGTAGGTTTGGAGTGAACCTACACACTAAAAGGAGTCTAGATACACTTCTTTCACAAAGCTAAAACATCTTATATTTTGAAACGGAGGGAGTATCATATTCTGTCACCAAATTGCTAGGTTTATTATTTGTATTTCCCTATTTTTCCTGAAAACTTCACATATTTCCTGAAAACATCACATATTGTCGAAGTTTCAGCTATGCATAATTTGCATTATCTCTGCTGTTTTGCTTACTATGTTAGACTGTTGACATAGTGCTTTGTTTTTGTAACTAAAAGTCAAACAAAACAAGTTGCCTTTGGGTACATGTATGTACATTTCTTGAACTATCGTGAAACAAACCACTTCCTACAGTTTCCAAATGTTGATGGTATCTGTGCTATATGTAGTGGTCCTCCCATTTTACTGATTATGGTATCTTGCCTGCAGACTCTTCTAGGATTTACAAACTTCAAGCTTTACCATTCAATAAATGTGAACTACCCTCCTATTCTGGATCCTCGTCTTGAAGCTTTATCTGCTGGTAAGTGATGGTGCTTATAGCAGTCACGTCGGCTAACATCCCTTTTTGTATGCTCTTACTCATTTATCTTGTTTTCCTTTGTTTTATGATTTATTCTGGCATTTTTTTGACGTTTCCTGTTATGTTTATACCAGAGCTCTATGCGCTGTCCCGATATATGTCTACTGGAAGACTGCCAGGAAATCCAGACTCTATTGGGTCAATTGAGGACAAAGAGGCTGAAAATGACAAAGAGAGCTCAAAAACTGATGAGTCTGAACTCAGATTGGCACAGCTTCAACATCAACTCCCAGCTAATGAACCTGGTGCACTAATGCATCTTGTAGAAGAATCAACTGCTGATGATACAGAGAATAGTGATGCTAAAGACTGTAGGAGTTTATTCCGAAACTTGAAATTTTACTTAAGTCGTGAGGTAGGTAACCATGATTAGGCATACTGCAGACTACCATTTTTCAACTCTCTGCCTCAGCATCGATATTCATCTTCTCTTTTCTTATCTTCCTCTCCACAGGTGCCTAGGGAGTCCCTCTTATTTATTATTCCAGCATTTGGAGGAACTGTCTCCTGGGAAGGAGAAGGAGCTCCATTTGATGAAACAGATGAAGACATCACCCATCAGGTAGATTTCGCTCGCCCGCCAGCTTTTACCAGCAGTATACAAATTGGCCTAGATTTTCTTTACACAACATGACCCACTGCTGCCCCCACTCCCCAGTGTGCACGTGTATTCCTCCAGTTCAGTTTATTTGCTGGTTATGAAGTATCGATCGATATCACATGTGCTATTTTGCAGATTGTTGACAGGCCGACCCAGAGCCATCTTTTCCTTTCTAGGGAGTATGTTCAACCACAATGGATTTTTGATTGTGTAAATGCTCGCCTAATACTGTCATCAGAAGATTATACTGTTGGAAGGTATATCTCGTATCTCACTATGCTGATACACACCACTCAGATATACACATATTCCAGTTCCTGACGTGGGTGCTACTATATATAACGTTGGGAATCAGCTAACTGCTTATTTTGTGTTAAAAAATCTCTTCTCTCCAAACTAAGCTTAAGAAAAAGCCATTGCTAAGTGAACACGATTTTGTGTGCGATGCATATACAGAAATAATGTCCCCCTGCTGATTCGAAACAGCTTAGCTGTACTCACGCTACTCCATAGTAACGATGCTAACATTTAATTTTTGTTCATCTTAGGGTCCCTCCACCACATTTATCTCCTTTTGTGGACAATGATGAAGAGGGTTATGTTCCTGAGTATGCAGAGACCATTAAGAGGCTGCAAGATGCTGCTAAAAACAAGGTGTTGCCTCTGCCTGGTCTAGGTGATGAAGCTCAGGAGAATTCGGTGGTAGAGGCAAGATCAGAGTATAATGAAGTGGCAGAAAAGAAGAGGAAGGTGAGCTCTTTTCTCATTTCAGCATACAAGTCTCTTGTACAGTTGTACTGCCGTCTTAAAGTGTTTTAGCAAAGCATGCACTTTTGCTTATGTGTAATGCCTTTCCCTTGTCTCTTCCAAAGTTGGAGATGCTAGAGAAGCAATACCACGAGGAGTTGAAGTTGGAAATTGAGGGGAAAACTTTCTCTAATGTGTCAAATAAGAAGGCGGATATTCCAGATGATGTGGACGAGAATAAATCTGAGGAAGCTAATGCGGGTGATTCTGCTAAACAAGCTGCGGACGATGCTGCTGAAATTTCGAAGTCTCTCATGTCCAAGAAGAAGAGAGGCCTTCTTGAAGCAATGGAGGTACATGTCATTATACTCCATATAAAATACATTAGTCACAGCTAATACTCCCTTTCTGTTTGGTATTTCTTCACCTCTGCATCATTGTAGGTTCGTTGTTGGATAAGTATCTTTAAAATACTTGGCCATACGTCCAATACTTTATATATATATTTACTTGCCAATATTTCGTGGTGGATACATTGTGTTTTGGTCTACTGTATTACCACCATCCATCCACTCCCGCGAGTTATTTGTATATCTGTACTGTACAAAAACCCCGAATAAATCCTACAATTGAACTTCATCCATGTTTTTATTGAAGTTTTTTCTGATACATTTCTAATGCTACAAAACCATGATATCATGCTTAGTTGGATCTATCGGACAGCCTTTCTCTGTCCACAAAACCATGATGGCCTTTCTAACTAATCCGTTACTCTTTGCAATTGCAGATTGGCAAGGAAAGGAAAAAGAGCAAGGTTGCGCTCCTGAACGATAGGAAAAAGAAGGCCGAATCCAGTGCTTCTGCTAAGAAACGTAGCTGATGCACGGCATGTTGTATCTGTTTTGACGCGCTTTTACCAGACCTGGTTTGTACTGCATCTGTAGAGTTGCTGCGAAGATCAGCACATCTACATGCGTGATATAAGTAGTCACTTTCTGGTCACTATGTTCTGTATGGACTAAATGTACTGAGATGCTTAAATGGAAGTTTTTGATCTATTTTATGCTTAAAGGGAAGTTTTTGACCTAGTTTGATTAGTATAGCAAACGTGATTTATTTTAATCGCTGCACATCTTTCAGCGAGATCATGGTGGGCTCAGTGTCTCTGCTTAACTTGTTCAAATTCTGATTTTTCTTGCCCACACATGCTAGCGCGCTCAAGTAGTTAACAGATTCATCCTCTGGATGTGTCTACTGCTGGTGCGTGTTAGATTGTACTTGGAAATGTGTACAAGTATTTGAGTTTTTACTTGTAACGAAAAAAAGTTACAAATGAAAATATTGCGTTGCTACAATGCAGTTTCTATGCTAGACAATTCAGACTTTAGCTGCAAATATGGTCTGTCCTCTGGATTGAGCAGAGGGGATAACGGCGCTTCCCCAGCCATCGCATTCAAGCAGGTCCACCAGTCATCACCCCGCCTGATCGCCTCGCCTTGCCCCGTCTTTTCCCTCCATCAGCGGCCATGCCGTTCTCCTCCGTGTCCCTACTGTCCCTAGACCCCACCGCCTACCTCTTCCCCACCGCCGGCCGCGCCTCGGGGCAGCGGACGACGCCGTCGCCGCGCCTGCGCCGGGTGGTGCTGAGGGCTGCTTCCGTCTCCGCCGTCGCGGAGGAGTCCTCTGCGGCCGCAGCCGCGCGGGGGCGGCTGGAGTCGCTGAGCCAGGTGGCCGGGGTGCTTGGCACGCAGTGGGGCGACGAGGGCAAGGGCAAGCTCGTCGACATCCTCGCGCAGCGCTTCGACGTCGTCGCCCGCTGCCAGGTTCTCTGCCGCTCTCTCACGTGCATTCTTTGTTGCTTAATAATGCCTCTGTCTGTCCTGTCCGGATAGTGTTCGATGAATTGAATTGGCCCCTTCTCCCGGGGAAGATGGTTCCAGTTTCCAAGGCCGTACGGTCTGGTGAATCACAGGGAGTTAAATATCCGCACCTTTCAAGGTTCACAGTCCAGCGGAAGCCTCCCTTTGGACTTGAACGTATTCTACCATCTCAGTTCATCCCACCCATGCATCGAAATGATTCTTAGCATGAGTTGTGGGTTCCTCCTTTGTTTGCAGTGAACTCATTCCATCCCATCAAGCATTCGATTCATCGTTGTCTTGTCCCGCTTCTCTTGAATTGTGCAAAACCCTTCTCAGAAATCACTCAGAGAAGTACATGGACCCGAAAAACACCGTCATTGCTCAATGCAGCATCCTGCTTTCTCATCCGTCGGCATATCATTAGTTCCTTCTGTTGCCCGTGTCAAACATCAAAGCCCGTTTGATTATCTTAATGCTTTCAACAAATGTCAGCTGATTTTCCTCGCCTTTCTAGTGATTGAATAAATTTTGCATGCATCGGTATAGGTTCATCCCCCCCCCCTCCCCCCCTCTCCAGATAAGAAATAAATATGGGTAGTTGAATTATTCTAAGGATATATTTAGTATCTGTGGAAGGCATAATTTGGTGTTTGTGCTTCTCAACTATTCTATTTTGATGTAGTTATCTTGCTAACATGAACGGACCATACGATTCATTAAGAAGTTGTAACCTCTTGCTGTTCTCTATTTAAGCATTATCAATAGCAAAAGTTCTCGGTCGAAGTTTCTTTCTCTTACGCCGGTCTTGTTTCTGACACTGCAACTTGCTGAGGGTTAAAATGTGATCATGCTTCTTTCAAAAAGTTGGCTGTATACACCATATGGTTCAGTTAAATGAATGTGCCTTCTGCATGATTGTATGAAGTCAGTTAGCTTACTTTGTGCTATATAATTTGATTATGCATCTTTTACCTTTTTAATGTAGGATGTTTTATATTACTTCTTAGGGTGGAGCTAATGCTGGGCATACCATATATAATTCTGAGGGGAAGAAGTTTTCACTGCATCTTGTTCCATCGGGGATCCTTAATGAGAACACACAGTGTGTTATTGGTAATGGAGCAGTAGTTCACCTTCCTGGGTTCTTTAAAGAAATTGACGGACTGGAGTCCAATGGAGTTCCCTGCGAAGGAAGGATTTTGGTATCAGACCGTGCCCATCTTTTGTTTGATTTTCATCAAGTTGTTGATGGACTTAGAGAGGTGGAGCTTGGTAATTCCTTTATAGGAACAACTAAGAGGGGAATTGGACCATGCTATTCGAACAAAGTTATCAGGAATGGGCTCAGGGTTAGTGATCTTCGACATATGGACACCTTTGGTGCTAAACTCAATACCCTGCTGAAAGATGCAGCTATGCGCTTCCAAGGATTTGAATACAACAGCAAGACCCTCAAAGAGGAGGTCGAGAAGTACGAAAAGTTTGCTGAACGTCTGGGACCTTATATTACCGATACTGTGCATTTCCTGAACGAGTCGATCTTGCAAAAGAAGAAAATATTGGTTGAAGGTGGTCAAGCTACCATGCTAGACATTGACTTCGGTACATATCCGTTTGTTACTTCATCAAGTCCCTCAGCCGGTGGAATTTGTACTGGGCTTGGTATTGCTCCAAGAAGCCTTGGCGATCTTATCGGAGTGGTGGGTTCAATTATCTTTGAACTGCTCAACATTTGTATAATCCTTCCCACCATAAACTAACAATTCTATGTCCAGGTGAAAGCTTATACAACCAGGGTTGGATCTGGCCCATTCCCGACAGAGCTGTTGGGCAAGACTGGTGATATGCTCCGTGCCTCTGGAATGGAATTTGGGACTACAACAGGTCGGCCTAGGCGTTGCGGCTGGCTTGATATAGTTGCACTCAAATACTGCTGCCAAATCAATGGTTTCTCATCCCTAAATCTCACCAAACTCGATGTCCTGACTGGACTCAAGGAAATTAAGCTGGGCACCTCATACTGTACTGAAGATGGTGAAACACTCGAATCATTCCCTGCAGACCTTGATCTGTTGGAGCAAACAAAGGTAAAGAAAAACTGTTCTTCATGTTCCATCAAGTCATATCTTACTGGTGTAATTTCAGTGTGGTTCTTGCTTGGCTTGACGACAACTCTTGTGGCCTCTGCTGGTGCAGGTCAAGTACGAGGTCCTGCCTGGGTGGGAGGAAGACATAGCCTCAGTTCGAGACTACAATGATCTCCCGGAAACTGCTCGTCTGTATGTGGAGAGGATAGAGGAGCTGGTCGGTATTCCGGTGCACTACATTGGTGTTGGACCTGGACGTGATGCTCTCATTTACAAATAGGTTTTTTTTCATACAACATGTCTTATAAATTTCTGTGAAGATCCCCATTTAGGCAATGATTTTATTAGATTGCACTGTCTCCTGCTCGTTATAAAGGCATTCACCAGCTGGAGCGTGTAAAAATTGAAATGGTAGCAGATGACTGGAGGATATAGGCATTTCTTCAACATCCTTTATGAGAGCATCTCCATTCGGGGGCCTCAAAGGCCCCCATAGCGTTTTGGGGGCGCCGGCGCTAAATTTCGAGCCTAGCCGTGTGCCCCATTTTTTTTTTTTGACGCCGGCGCGGCCCATTTATTTACCCGGCGGTCCCAGGCCAAACCCAATGTACAGGGAGGCGAGCGGGGGCGCCGGATGGACGCGTGGCAGGGCGGGTGGCGGGAAGATTAGGCGGGAGCACGCGCGCCAAACCGCCCCGGTCAAAGCTGGCCCGCGTGGCAGTCAGAGCCCGCCGCTTCGTCGTCCTCGTGTACAAATAGGAGTCGTCACAGCGTGTCGCTTCGTCGTCTCTATCCCCTCCCTCTCCACCGCGCCGTCGCTTCGTCGTCCATCCCCTCCCTCTCCAATCGCCACCGCGCCGCCATGGAGATGCCCGTGCTGAATTTTTACGAGGCGGTGATGTTCGCGCACTTCAATATCGTCGTGCCGCCGGCCACGATGGTGCCCCACGGATGGCGCATCAGCTATGTGGGGTGCCGGTGGCTCCGCTAGGCAGCGGAGCCGAGATGGAGAGCGAAATCACGGCGCGCCGCCGCCAGATGTCCGCGTGGAAGAGGGCGCTGCCCCGATACGCGGCGGCCAGCCCGTACTGGCCGGCGTTGTTCAAGAAGGAGCGGAAGGCCAAGATTGGCAACCGCATCGTTTACGGGCGCGTGGTGAGGTTCCGTCCGACGACGAGGAAGCCGGCGGCTCGGAGACAGCGGAAGTGAAATTGTTGACTAGTGGTTGAATTAGTGTAGGATGTGAAATTGTTGACTAGTCATTGAAGTTTGACCGGTTTGTCCAAATTTCTGCTAAATTTAGAATATTTAAATTTTGTTGGATGGGGGGGCATGACTGGGAGCCGGCTCCCCCCCTCCCCTCATTTGGCAACATCGCGCCAGCGCCGCACTATACGGATAAAAAAAGAGCCACGCCGGAACCCGTACGGGGGTTATGAGTAGAGATGCCCTGAGGCTAACGAAGTGTAAGCTCCATCGGGGTTTGTTCTGTTTCTTTTTCACTATAATAGATAATGGAACACGACAAGCAGGAAAAGTTCAGTGTTTATGAAATGTAAAACCCCGTGCATCGCCTACTGCTAACATACAGGAACAAGTGTTTTTTTTCCTGTTTGAAGTGACATTTGATTTGATTTTAGCCTTTTGTTCCGCACTTGCCATGCTACCTGGTTACGAACATTGGGTCCATAACCCTTCGGGTTTCATATGTTACACTCGATGAATTTCAAACACCAAACAAAAGGATCTTTGGAGGCGAAGTACAGATTTGAACACTAAATATTAAGAGAAAATTATGAAAATCTGAAACCAAATGTCAACATTATTCAGGGTTTTGTTAGCAAGATGGGACTAATATGAACTTTGAAGGAAAGAGCACATGAATTAAAGTTCTAGATTTGCAGAGAAGTTCTATGGAGCAGAAACGTCAGGACTACAGAGTTTGAAATGTTCTGAAAGGGCAGTCTGCTTGGCATGATGTTGTATTCATTATTAAAAAAAACTTGCACCGCATGTCCGGATCTTCATTGTTCAGTCTTTCATCTAGCCAAGGCCATACTGCAGCTATGGTATACATAGTCGAAACTTTAATAAACTGGCAATATTGCAGTTAGTATTCAACAAGACACCACACTTCCGTCGTTGGATACCGTAAGTCCAACGCCACAACATAATAACAGGCTGTTAAAAAATGGATTTTAAGATGACAGAATGAGATGCAAGCTTGACTGACAGTCAATCAAGCTGGGCTTGCATTTGGCAGTCAATCAAGTCAGGCAAAAATTGGTAATTATTTGACTAGATTTGGTTGGGGTGCGCCTGCCCAGGCAGTAGTGCAACGCACTGGGCGACACACAAGGGCCCCAGTGGCAAGCCAATGTGGTGAACCCTTCCCCACAAAAAATAAATTTAATATCATTGTGGACACATGGCCCACATATCAGATATTAAACTGATAAGAACAGATACTACACTTGATCTTAGCCAAAAGGCCGAGAAAGGTATGAGTTGCAGCCAAGGCCACCCCCCCCTTCTTATAACACAGCCACGCTCGTCTCTTTTCTCGCTGGGCGAGGTGGGACTAAAAACGAGTCGCGGAAACGGGAGGCTGGCCAGGCGTGTGATCGATCCCCTAACTTGGGCCGCTAGGTTGGAATCCTACAGCGGGCCTGTCTCTCCTTCAGACGCAAGTGGGCCCCCGTTCCCTCCGGAGACAAGATGGTACGGAAGAGTTCCGGTGGCAGTGCCGCTGTGAGGTGCATCTTTTTCTTACCAGCTGAATAGATACGAAAATTCCAGCCGTCCATTTACCATGCTACCTCATTGGGATTCCATATGTGCATTGGATGGACTTCCAACACCAAACAGAAGCATCTTTGGATGCTCAGAATAATTTGTACACAGAGTATTTTGACAATAAGATGGAATTTGAAGCCTAAATGTGAACATTATGATCGTGTGATCGTGTCCACGGTTCGCTAAAGGAAAAAACATAGAGCACCAATGCCATGATCTTCGTTCTCTAGTCTTTCTTCTAGCCAATGTCCCATAATGCAGGCATCGTCCATAGAGTTTTTTTTCTCAAAATTTCACCGACCTATTAATAATCATCAACAGCAGTATAAAGAGGACTAAAAGTAATAAAAATTATAAATAGGTCATTGGACCACCTAGCGAAGACTACAAACACTAGAGCAAGCCGAAGGTGCCGCTGTCCTCGTCCCTCCATCACCGGATGACATGGTTATACCCGACGGGTACATAACTTCAGCATACCTGGTCCAGCCCAAGGAAGGCCCACAGCAGACATACGCTGGCCCATGAAGATTTTCGGGTGGCCAAGACCCATGACGCCTTCGGATCCTTGGAGAGCAAGACTAGAGTTCGAATACAACTTGTAACCTACTCGTATCGGTACCTGAGACCTAGCCTCCTCATATATAAAGGCTAGGAGGGGCGAACGAGCAGGACAGATCCATACTTTCGTACACGCCTCCACGCCAGATCGAATCTGCGCACCCTGTAACTTTCGGTTCCGCCGTAATCAAAGAGCAGACAAGCAGGAGTAGGGTTTTCCCTCCGGGGGCCTGAACCTGGGTAAATCTCGTGTCCCCTGGTTGCTTGTCTGTTAACCGTGCCACGATCTCCAGCATCCCCATCTTCTCCAAAACCCAAGTCCATAACAATGGGCATTGACGAGTTGAAACCTCGTCAATTGGCGTCGTCTGTGGGAATTGGGGCTGCTGATTGTGCGGTCGTGACGGTTCCGACCCGATCGATCTACAACTCCTCGGCGACGGAGAATCACCTCCTCTTCGGCGCTTTCGACTTCACCGCCCACTCGCCGGCCACCATGAAGGATTTCGAGCCCGTAGGAGACGGACTCGAAATTCTGTTCGGGAGCTTCTGCTTCCAGGTGGAACAAGCTGGTACCCTCTGCCTCCCTGAGCGGGTGCCCGTGCCGTCAATCAGGCCCGCTTCGTGGGCTCCACACCCTGTGCTACGCACGTCACCATCAACAGATGAGTTTTTCGACAGCAGCAGCCGCAACTCCGATCTGTGCGATCCACCTTCGGATGAAGGGACCTACGGTTCTGAATCCGAAAGCTGCGGCAGCAGCCAACCAATCTGTAGGCGCTATCTGTGCGCCGCGATCATCCAAACCGACGAGGAAACGCCTAACCCGCCGCCCAACCCCAACCCGCAGGACGGAAACGGCGAAAACGGGGAAGACAGGGGCCATCTCATCCAACTTAGCAAAGAAGGACGGGCCGAAGCACGCCGCGCCGTCGCAGACGAAATAGTCCTACCTCTGGACTCCCCACGTGACCTGCTGATGGCATACCACTACCTCCTCATCGAGGAGCACAAGAAGCAAGTCAAGATGCAGGAGACGCTCGACAAACGCAAGAAAGCAGCCTCTGAATCCAGTGCGCGGCGAGCTGCGCTCTCCGCCATGGGACCCGGCTCCAGCACAAACGGAAATCAGGGAAACAAGCACCACTCTCGGGTGGAAAACATGGACCCGAAGGAACGGCGTGACGTAACCCGAACCCTCCACACATCGTTCATGGATATGGACGCCGACGACAACATCACCCCGAAGACGCCACAAGCCGCGATCATGGCAGCCACTGCGTATCTTGCGGCTCACCCACCTCCGGAGGGGGACCCGAAAAGGGCCATGCATAGGTCCGCACTCACCAGACTAGGACTAATCGGAGCTGCGCTCCACGAAGACGCTCCTACGGAGCCGAAGAAGAAAGCTCCGGCCAGGCGCGACCGGAGCCCCACTCCCTCATCCGAAGATGAAGAAGAACACGACCTTCCTCGAAGGAAGAAGAGCCCGCACCGCCACAAACACAACTACGACACCAGAAACAAGCTTACACAGCGCAAGATCGACAAAGCACGCGCCAAACGCGCATGCTCATCCGAATCTGAGATGGATGAAGACGAAGGAGAACTCTGCGGGGCTCGATGCTTCAGCAGATCCGTCCGGCGAACACAGATGCCACGCAACTTTAAGCTTCCTTCGGATACTCCGAAGTTCAACGGCACGCAAGATCCAAAGTCCTGGCTCAGCGACATCTGTCATCCGTCAAGCTTCACGGAGGCAACAAAGAAACCGCCATGCAATGCCTTCAGCTGCAGCTGACAGGCGCGGCGCGGGTCTGGCTCAGCAGCCTATCATCAGGATCCATCCGAAGCTGAGAGGAGCTCGCTTATAGCTTCATCTGAAACTTCAAAGGCACCAGCAAAAGGCCCGCCTCAATCGAAGAGCTGCGAGCCTGCACTCAGAGAACGGGTGAATCTATTCGCTCGTACATACTACGCTGGTCTACGACCAAGAACTCCGCAGCACACATCTCCGAAGAACGGGCCATCGACGCCTTCAGGGATGGCGTCAAACGCCCAGACTTCAAGGAGAAACTTGGACGCGTAAAGCCCAAGACACTCGACCAGCTCATGGAAATCGCCAACAGTTGGGCAGATGGCGAAGATTGCATCCAGCGGGCGCAATCAGATGAAGAAGACGACTACGGCCGAAGACGCGAACGCCGCAGCAAGAGGAGACCGCGCGTCTACGAGGACCGCGACGGACCCGACATGGTCGCAGCCGGCTACGCCGACCGCCGTAACGACAACAGCCGCAGCAGCGGAGGATATCGCAGCGGAAACTTCCGCGACAACGGACGACCAATGCAGTCGTGGCAACGCCGCGACCGCGACAACGGACCTTCAGCACTCGACAAACTTTCGGGTCCATGCACCATCCACTTCTACATCGACAAACAAGATGGCAAAAAGAAAGCTAGCCACATGCTCAAGGACTGCCGCGAGTTCCAGAAACTCAGCGAAAGCATGGTACAGATGAGGCAACAAGCTCCAATTCCTGCGTTCGGAAACGCACTTGCGCCAGGCGAAATAGCACACGGAGCTCCTCCACCGCCGCCTATCGGAGGCCCACATCAACCAGCCGCACCAGCGCAAAACAACGCCGGAGTCTCATACCCCCCACCAAAAGGAGCACTCAATATGATACAGAAGGGACGCCCAACCAACAGGGTACAGAAGAAGATCACTCGCCAAATCAATATGGCCGTGACAACTCCACCTGCAATCCCTGAGTACCTCAGCGGATCGGAGTCCTGCATCACATTCACTCGCGCGGATCACCCTATTCAGATCCCCCGCCCAGGTCATGCTGCCCTGGTGCTGGAGGCGCAGATCGAAGGCTTCGAGATGAGTCGCGTCTTCATGGACGGCGGCAGCGGCATCAACCTAATATTCGCAAGCACTCTAGCAGCTATGCGGATCCCGCAATGCAGCCTGGAACAATCAGACACAACGTTCCACGGCATCGTGCCAGGGAAGGGCATCTTCCCCCTGGGCAAAATAGGGCTCGACGTCATCTTCGGGACACCGGACAACTTTTGGCAGGAGCGCCTAGAATTCGAAGTGGTAGACTGGCCATCGCAATACCACGCCATCCTGGGACGCGTAGCATTCGCAAGGTTCCTGGCCGTTCCACACTACGCATACCTACTACTCAAGATGCCAGGACCAAGAGGCATCATCGCAGTCCACGGGAGCTTCACCCGATCGGACCAATGCGACAGGGATTTCAACAAAATCTCCCAGTCCTTCGGCATGCAAGACGAGCTTGTAAGGCTCCGCGAAGTAACAGACAATGGGCTACCCCCAGTCACCAAGCAGAACGCACCTGATATGTCTTTCGACTCCACCATCAACACCAAAAAAGTACAGGTCCATCCAACGGATGCCTCCAAGACGGCGTTAATCGCCAACGACCTCAACACCGCATAGGAAAGCGCGCTCGCCGAATTCCTCCGTGAGCACTGGGAAATCTTCGCCTGGTGTCCTGCGGACATGCCAGGAGTTCCCAGGGAATTCGCCGAGCACGCACTAAATGTCTTCCCAGACACCAAGCCAGTTAAACAGTCCATCCGAAGACTGTCGGAGCCACGAGCCGAAGCTATCGGCAAAGAGATCAACAGATTACTCACAGCAGACTTTATCCAGGAAATCAAGGAAAGCGAGTGGCTGGCAAACACAGTGATGGTCCCGAAGAAGGACACGAACATCCTGCGGATGTGCGTAGACTTCACGTCACTAAACAAACACTGCCCTAAGGACCACTTCCCTCTCCCTCGGATCGACCAGATCATCGATTCGACTGCAGGTTGTGAGAAACTCTCCTTCCTCGACGCCTACTCAGGCTATAACCAGATTCGACTCAAGGTCGAAGATCAAGAGAAAACGGCGTTCATCACACCGTTCGGAGTATACTGCTACAACACAATGCCCTTCGGGCTAAAGAACGCGGGTGCCACGTACCAGCGATGCATGCAGGCCTGCCTCAAGGACCAGATCGGTCGCAACGTCCAAGTCTATGTCGACGACATAGTCATCAAAACCAAGGAGGCAAGAACACTTATCAACGATCTCCGCGAGACGTTCGACAACCTTGATCGCTATAGGATCAAGCTCAATCCAGAAAAGTGCGCCTTCGGCATCCCCTCAGGTCAGCTGCTCGGATACTTCATCTCTCAACGAGGGATCGAATCGAACCCGAAGAAAATCAAAGCTATCATGACAATGGAGAAGCCGAAAAACCTCAAGGGCGTTCAGCAGCTCGCAGGGCGAGTAGCGGCACTAAGCAGGTTCATCAGCCGCATGGGCGAAAAGGCCCTACCATTTTACCAACTGCTGCGCAAGACAGACAAGTTCGAGTGGACACCAGAAGCCAACGACGCATTCGAAAACCTCAAGCGGCTTCTCTCCACCTCGCCCGTTTTGGTCACGCCAAAAGAGCGCGAGCCCCTATTGCTGTACATAGCAGCCACACACCAGGTGGTCAGCACAGTACTTGTGGTCGAATGACCCGAAGAAGGCAAGACCCATGGGGTACAACGCCCAATTTACTACCTCAGCGAGGTTCTCACTC
Organism: Avena sativa; assembly: GCA_916181665.1. Classification (NCBI taxonomy): domain Eukaryota; kingdom Viridiplantae; phylum Streptophyta; class Magnoliopsida; order Poales; family Poaceae; genus Avena; species Avena sativa. Next base: position 74,640,833 of record OV702292.1, on the reverse strand, counting down.
CAACAAAACAGCGGTACCCGCACTACCAGAAGCTGGCCTACGGCGTGTTCATGACGGCTCGACGACTGAGCCACTACTTCCAGGAGCATCAGGTGATGGTCGTCAACGAGGCACCCCTAAACAGCATCCTGAACAATCCAGAGGCCACAGGACGCGTGGCCCTGTGGGGCATCGAACTATCACCACTGGACATCATCTACGAGAAGCGACACACAATCAAATCTCAAGTCCTTCCGGACTTTCTGGTGCACTGGATGGAGCTGCAGCTGCCTGACACCCCAGACATGTCGCAATCCTGGACAATGCATTTTGACGGCTCCAAACGCGAAGCCGGAGCAGGGGCAGGAGTCATACTGACCTCCCCGCAAGGTGACAAGATGAAGTACGTCCTTCGGATGAAATTCAGAGCCTCTAACAACGAGGCCGAATACGAGGCCCTCATCCATGGCATGCGGATGACAAAAATATGCGGCGCAACGCGCCTGGTCATCTACGGTGACTCCAACCTTGTCGTCCAGCAGACGATGAATGAGTGCGACGCACACGCCGAAAACATGATCGCGTACCGCGCACTATACAATGCACTCGAAGGAGAATTCGACGGCTGCGAACTTCGGCACGTCGGAAGAGAGAGCAACGAGGAGGCCGATAGACTCGCCAACATCGGCTCCACTTGTGCAAAAGTACCACCAGGTGTGTTCCTCGAGCAGATCTGCGTGCCATCCATCAAGCGGAAATTCCCCAAGGGATCACCCGAAGAAGCAGAACACTCGGGGGCTACGCTACCCGAAGGTCAAGAAGGACCCGAAAAGTTGGATACCGAAGTCGGCATGGTCAACCTGATGCAGGTCATGGCAGTCGAAGAAACCTGGACACGTCCATACCTCCAGTTCCTGCTAAACGGAAACTTACCAGACAACCCGACAGATGCCCGGCGCATATCTCGTCGGTCAAAAGCCTTCACCATCATCAACGGCGAACTGTACAAACGCAGCATTACAGGCGTCCTACAACGGTGCGTCACCATCAGCGATGGCAAGACCATACTCCAAGATATCCACGAGGGCATCTGCGGCCACCACGCAGGCAGCCGCTCCCTTGTCGCCAAAGCTCTACGAGCAGGATTCTATTGGCCAACGGCCATGAGCGACGCAAAGGACATCGTCCGAAGATGCAACGGGTGCCAACGGTTCGCCGACAAACCGCACGCACCTGGGTCCGAACTCCGACCCATACCCATAGCTTGGCCTTTTGCTCAATGGGGCCTTGACATGATTGGCAAACTGCCAAAATCCTCGAAGGGAGGACACGTCTTCCTCTTGGTCGCAGTCGACAAATTCACCAAGTGGATCGAGGCCATGACAGTCACCAACCAAAAGGGCAAAACCGCCGTCAAGTTCTTCGAATCCATAGTCTACAGGTTCGGCGTACCGCACAGCATCATCATCGATAACGGATCAAACTTCATCTCCGAAGAATTCCAGGACTTCTGCGAAGGCCTCGGGATCAATATCACGTACGCCTCAGTGGCGCACCCGCAAACAAACGGGCAAGTGGAAAAGGCCAACGGCCTAATCGGCGCTGGCATCAAGAAACGCCTCATGAGCTCACTCGAGCACAAAGCTGGCAACTGGACGAAAGAGCTACCGTCTGTCCTGTGGAGCTTACGAACTACGCCAAACAGCTCCACCGGCTACACACCGTTCTTCATGGTACACGGAGCTGAGGCTGTGCTACCAGCCGAAGTACGTCACCAGGCTCCACGAGTCGTCGCTTACAGCGAAGCCGAATCCACGGCCGCACTCGAAGATGCCGTCGACACACTCGACGAAGCACGGGATATAGCAACAGCTAGATCCGCGTTGTACCAGCAAAGTCTCCGCAACTATCACAGCCGCCGGCTGCGCCCAAGGTCCTTCGTCGAAGGAGACCTCGTCTTGCGACTCAAGCAAAAGCGACCGAATAAACTCGAGTCGCCATGGGAAGGACCCTATGCCATCACCGAGGTCATCCCAGGTGGCGCCTATCGCCTCAAGCACGTGGAGTCTGGAGTCACATACTCCAACCCATGGAACATCTCGCACCTGCGACGATTCTACCCATAGCAATGGGCAATGTACCCCTTTTACTTTCAATAAGGCTTACAGCCAAAGCTACTCAGCCGAACCATGTACCTCCTCCATCACGCTACAAATAAAGCTAAGTGTCTCGCTCCCAACCTTCGGTTGACTATTTCTCTGCAACTTTCTTACATGCTACTAACGCACTCGGGGGCTCCCCCCACCTCACGATTTCATCGACTGAGGACAAAACGCGCTTGGGGGCTCCCCCCACCTCACGATTTCATCGACTGAGGACAAAACGTGCTCGGGGGCTCCCCCCACCTCACGATTTCATCGTCTGAGGACAAAACGCGCTCGGGGGCTCCCCCCACCTCATGATTTCATCGACTGAGGACAACACGTGTACACCTGAGTAGCTGACCACGTCAGGCTAACGAAAAGGGCACGTACTAAATCAAAGCACTGCGTGCTCGCTAACAAGCAAACCTTTACAACAAAGGGCACATACACGCCCAGCCGCAATATACAAATTTTATATCTATCTGTTTATTTTCAGGTTCTACCTATTCTGCAGAATAGCCTGAGCACGCTGCTCAAACAAATCTACAATCTGTTCGGCATACTGCCTTATAGCCGCGTAATGCGGACGCATATTCCACTCGCCACCATCTGGCCGAGGAGGTGGCCCAGTCGCCACAGCAGCCAAATCTACATCAGGGCGATGCACCCTCACAAGAGACAAGGAAGCCTTCACCCCTGTGACAAGCTGCTGCCGCACCAGCTCCTTGACATTGCTGGCACTCCGAAACTTCGCCAGAAGGCCTGCAAGGGTCGTCGGCACGCCATCCAACGGAAACATGACGTGCAACACCGAGGACAACGATGTCTGCACCTGGCGGAGCACCCGCGAAACCTGGAAGACGCGATCCTGCACCATCGCCAGAACCATGGCACGATCGCGATCCACCCAAAAGAAGCCACCGGCTTCCATGTCCTGTTGAGTCAAACAATTGACTCGAACAGCAATGCGCTCTTTTTCTTCCTTCGGAGCAAGATTCGCACCTGCGACAACAACACAGAACAAGAGTAAGGCCAGCAGGCTCACCCGAAGAACTAAGCTACGACCCGAAAGAAGGATCAACTTACACTGCAGCTGCTCGGACAGCCGACCCAGCTCCGCCATCAAGTATTCCTCTCTGGCTGCACTACGGTCTGCTTTGGACTTCCAAACGTCAGCACGACCGCGTAGCCCAAGCAAATCCCTCTCCAAGCTGCGCACGCGATCCCGCAGAAAAGCGAGCTGCGAGGAATCATCCAACGATGCTCGCAAGGGCCTTTCGGATGAAGTACCAACTGGGTCAACACCCGAAGGAACCTAAAGCAGAAGAAAAAGAAGGCACACAGATACTCAGCTAAAGATAAAGCCCAACTCGGAGGAATTCATTAAATAAGGCCACTGCGTGGCTCAAGAATGGTGCTACAAAAGATATTTACAGCAAAAGTAAACTACATACTACCCTACATCTCCTATGCCTACGGCGTAGGACACCGAGTCGCCTCAGAGCCAGACTGCCTAGCTTTGGCCTCGCCCTGCTGCCGCAGCGCGTGCTCAGACAACAATTCAATGAGCTTGGGCCCATATCGTCTGCAGCGAGCGGAGTAAGCAGCGAAGGCTACCTCTGATCCATCCGCAGCCGTCGGCATCCGAGAAGTGATCTGGGGCAAGTCCAGCTCCGCCCCAGCCGCCATGGCCATCGCCAGCCCGACAGACGCGCCGATGCCCTTCTGCTTGCGCTTGTACGCTGCAGGCGCTTCGGCTGACAGAGCCTCTGCCAGAGCACCCACATCTTCAAGGGTTGCGCCCTTCGGGAAGAGCTCCTGGTAGAAGCGACCAAGGACCTCCTTTGCCTTGGCAAGAGAGTTGACGACGGTGCTGCAGCGGTCTTCGACCGCCACAGTGGCATCATCCAGAGCACTCCCGTGCTCCAGAGCACCACGGTCAAACTCGATGCCTGCGGCATCTGAGACAAAACAGAAGAAAACATGAAGAAAAGCAACATAGAAGAGGACCCGAAGAAAAAGGAGCAAGTGCAAAAGCTCGCACTCACCCTAAATTGCCTTGGCAGCAGCCATGAGCTTCTCCGCCGCCCCCCTCTCACGACCTGCGGCTTCCTGCTGCAGACGCTCTTTCGCTTCGGCTGCTTTCGTCAGCTCCAGCTCAAGGCGCTCTTTCGCCTCAGTGGCAGCTTCGGCCTTCTGCTCCAATTGGCCAAGGCTCTTCTTCAGAGCATCAACCTCACGGAGAGAGTCGTTATGCTCCTCTGCATTTACAACAAGCAAGTGTTAACAAACAGGACCAAGACATAGCAAGATGAGTACTCCACGACAGATGAATACCTTGCAGCTGCTGCAGTTTCACCTCCAGCGTCAGGTGCTCCTCCACCAGCCGCTTGGCCTCTCGGACACAAGGCTGCAGGCAAAAGCAATAGCAGTAAGAGCATGACTTGGGGGCTCCGCCCAAAACAAAGAAGCAAACACAACATCAGCACACGAAGACGCTCGGGGGCTCCCCCCGTGGCATGAAGCAGAAAACTTACGTGTTCCGAAGGCGAACCCGCAGGCCCGCCTGCGAAATTCTGAGGCGCAACCACCAGCCTCTCCTGCACAAGAAGAACTGGTGCAGCACCACCCGACGTCGCCACCGTCTGCGGAGGCGGCGACGCAATGTTCGACTCCCCTATCATCTCGCGCGCTCCATCACTAGAGCCGTCGGAGGATTGCCTACACACAAACCAATCAACACAGGCGCAAAAATAACAAGTGAGCAACAGACTACAGTGGCAACAAGCACACTTACGAGTCCAACGCGCTCAGGTCAAAGATAGGAGAAGCCCTCCGGGCCCTCTTCTCCTCCTTCTTCTCCTCCTTCTTCTTTTCCTTCTTCCGCTTTGCTGGCGGGTGCGGAGCAACAGCTCGCACAGGAACGGCAGGAATAGGAGAAGACGAACCCCCCTGAACATCATCATGACGCTCAAGACCCCGAGGATTCCTGGGAGTCGGAGGAGTCGAGGCATCCGAAGACTCGCTCGAGCTCCGTGATCGCTTACTCGAATGATCCTCACCCGAATCGTCGGCATCCTCCGCCGGAGATCACGCCGAAGGAAGCTCGGACACGGAATCCACCACTTCATTATCCGGGGCATTCGGATACCTTTTGGGCAATGGTGGCGCCATGCCTGGCACTTTGAAGCTCTACAAGATGAGAAGAAACTTTGTTAGCAAACAAAGGACACAAGTACACAACTGACAAAAACATAAGGGAAGCACTACGTGCGCAAATCTACACCTTTGGCACGGCCAACGTCGACGAAAAGGGCGGAGTCAACGACTTCCCCGGGATTTCCTCATCGGCCTTGAACTTCAACAGCACGCGAAGAGCCCTGTCAAGTTCCACCTCGGAGATTTTCTCACTCGAAACCCTCGTCGGATCACGGCGCCCAGAGTAAAGGAACATCGGATGCGCCCTCGCCTGGAGCGGCTGCACCCGACGCTCAAGAAACACCCGGATGATGTCGACACCGTTGACCTCCTTCTCAGGAATCAATTGGAGCTCCTCCACCCGACGGTACAAGGCCTCTATCTCCGCCACCTCACCATCTAAGATATGGTTTTTCCAGGATCTTTTCTTCACAATCAACTAGGAGGGGTCAAAAGGCACAAGACCAAAATCTTGCCCAGGCAGCACGGAGTCACGGATGTAGAACCATTTCCTCCGCCAGTACTGGACAGATTCGGACATGGAGAAGGAAAAGAATTGGACATCGGGACTAAGAGAGATGATGAAACCCCCAATGGGATACACACCATCCGAACCAGACTGCCTCCTCACGGAATACAGCTTCCGGAAAAGGCCAAAGTGCGGCTCAATGCCAAGCCAGCACTCGCAAAGTGTGATAAAGCACGCGATGTGGAGAAGAGAATTGGGAGACAAATGATGGAGTTGAACCCCATAGAAGAAGAACAGTCCACGAAGGAAGTCATGGACTGGATACGAAAACCCACGCAAAACAAAGGTGACGAACATAACCCGGTACCCAGATGGGGGACGGGGGATTACCTCATTGCCGGGGAGTCTCACGGCCGTCGCGTCCTGCGGGATCAGGCTCCGCTCGCGCAGCTTGCGAAGATCGCTCTCCCGCGTCTCTGATCGCCGCCAGCCACCATCGGTGACACGAGCAGCGGCGGCGCCCTTCTTGCCTCCGGCAGCGCTGGTCCCAACTGCAGATGAGGACTTCTTCTTCCCCATGGCACTACGGCGGTGGTGGCGTTGCCAACGACGAAGACAAAGGAAATGCGAAAGGAACTCTCAACACGCAGCAAGAATCGCTCGAGCGCAAGGAAGCAATGGACAGATGAACTGTTGCGGTAAAAAACACACCACGATTTCACCACGGATTATAACAGCAAAGACGACGCACGCTGGCCGTCCATCGAGAAGACCTAACGCCAACGGCAGATCTGGTCGTACACGTGTCAGCACCAAAACGAACCGTCGTTCCCACGACGTCCACTACGCGCGGAAATCGAGGAAACGCCGTAATCATCTCCACGCCGCGCGTGACCGGTCAATTCAAAGTCAGGAAGTGGGACCCACGCATCGTCCAGTCAAGTCATCTCTGGCGCAGCAGACGCTTGAGGTCATTGATCGTCAGCACTGACATCATCAACAGCTATACTAGCAATAACTTCGGCTCCACAGCTAAAAGTACTCACTCGAATCTACGATTCGACTAAATACTTGGGGGCTACTCCTATCAGGAGCGCTGGTCGCGCACCCGATGTACTTCCGGGTCAGCGGTACACCCACGAGATTTTCCTACTACCGTTGCATGATACAAGACTCGAGTCTCTGCCCGAGTCTACGACTCCGCCAGACACTCGGGGGCTACTCCAAACTGGAGCAATGGCCGTTCACACACAAAAGCTTCGAGTCCTACGTCGAGTCCACGACTCCACTACGGACTCGGGGGCTACTCCCATAGGGAGGAAGGATTTCAGCATCCGAAAATTTTCGAGTCCTACGGACTAAACAACTGAGCAACGCTTGCACTAAAAGTCTCCGCTCGAGTCCACGACTCGAACAGACACTCGGGGGCTACTCCCATAGGGAGCGCTGGTCGCACACCCTATGAAATCTTCGACTGCGATCTTCCGGATCCGCATGCAAAAACTTTTCGGCAACTCTGCTCCAATTAATGCTAAGTGAGTAACATCCTCCTTGGCCACCCGAAACACCTCCGCAGTGATAAACATTCGGATGCTGCGTCTGCGACGCAAAGATAAGACCTACAGATATCATCTGATGGCCTGGCAACGCACCTGACTGCGCTCTGCTAGTATGAATCCGTACCAGCAGGTACGATGAAAAATCCCGACGGACGTGTTGGGTACACCATTTAAATCACTGGAATTCCACTCCTGTAAGTCCTCTGCGGCCTGAGTCGAATTACGCCAGCATATGTTCCGGGTTCGAGTCGAGGGACTTGCACCTGAAGAAGATCGTGTTGTTTTGTCCTAAGACGATTAACTGACCATGATCCGTCGGGTGAGTCAGGCACACGCATCAACAATCCCTACACATTCTCTTGAAAGACAGAGTTACACCCAAAGGATTGAAGAGTCCTCAGCCGAATCTACGATTCGACTGAACACTCGGGGGCTACTGACATGGTTATACCCGACGGGTACATAACTTCAGCATACCTGGTCCAGCCCAAGGAAGGCCCACAACAGACATACGCTGGCCCATGAAGATTTTCGGGTGGCCAAGGCCCATGACGCCTTCGGATCCTTAGAGAGCAAGACTAGAGTTCGAATACAACTTGTAACCTACTCGTATCGGTACCTGAGACCTAGCCTCCTCATATATAAAGGCTAGGAGGGGCGAACGAGCAGGGCAGATCCATACTTTCGTACACGCCTCCACGCCAGATCGAATCTGCGCACCCTGTAACTTTCGGTTCCGCCGTAATCAAAGAGCAGACAAGCAGGAGTAGGGTTTTCCCTCCGGGGGCCTGAACCTGGGTAAATCTCGTGTCCCCTGGTTGCTTGTCTGTTAACCGTGCCACGATCTCCAGCATCCCCATCTTCTCCAAAACCCAAGTCCATAACAATGGGCATTGACGAGTTGAAACCTCGTCACCGGAGCCGGGCAAATCTTGTCGTAGTAGAGTTTGTTGTAGTAGACTGACGGGAAGTCTTCGTGCTAAGGCCACAAAGGACCAGCACACTAGAACAACAACCATCGTCAATGATGACAATTATAGATCGAAAGAGACTGACCCAAAAACAAACCAACGAGGATGAAAACGGACAGAATCCCAAGAGATTCGCCGGACAAATGACTCCACGTGCCCTCCGTAGGCGCTAGGTGCATCACCGGAGCAAGGATAGAGCGGCAAGGATCGTATTCTAACTTCAAGACATAGCCAGAGTCTAACATCCCGAAGAAGACACTAGAAAATGGGCTAAACAAAAAACGAAAAATCTCCCGCCGGCGAGAGGTCGTGGTCTGCCACACCTCCAAGGTCCTAGGACCACCGGAGATGGAGCGGACCGATGACGTCGCCGTCGAGGGGTGCGAAACCCTAGATGGGTTTTCTCCTGGGATCGCCTCTCCCGGCGACCATGACTCTACGTACCAGGCATCATCCATAGAGTTGAGACTTGCCATGAACTAGCTACACTACAGCTCCTATTCAACCAGACAACCACACTCTCATGGCTACAACTTAGGTTTGAGTATAAATTTGAACACTAAATACTGAGAGAAAATGATGAAAATCTGAAACCCAAATGTCAAAATTATTGTTGGAAAGATGGGACTAATATGAACTTTGAAGGAAAGAGCACGTCAATTAAGTTCTAGGTTGGCATGTACTAACCCATGTAGCCCAAAAACTCTTCGCTCTCCTCCGATCGCTCCCCATAAGCGACGGAGCGAGTCGTAGCTCCTCCTCCTCAACCTCCCTCTCTCCCTCCTTCCCCGCTACCACCGTCGGAGAGAGCCGCCAGGAAAAGCTCGAGCCATGCCGACGGCGACGGGACTACTTCTTCCCGCTCGTTGATAGGGAGGCGCGGGGTCTCTCGCTCTACAATATGCAGTATGTACACACTGTTTAGGATGTCACGGGTAACATTTACCAATTGGATTCAATTTATTTCAATTTTTATTATACTCCCAATATGATCATAATTAGATCTAGTTTCAATTTACCACGAGACATATGTACGACTCCTAAACATATTATTCCAATGCCAAAATATATATCTCAAAGTTACGAACCCAATGCAACAAGAATCGACTAAAATGGAGTTGTAGATATTTTTCTAGAATTAAAATACCAACTCAAAGCATTTAAAATATTTAAATTATTAACTTCGATAAAAGTTAGATATAATATTATATTAATATTCTACATAAAATAAGGGATCCAACGGTATATTATTTATATTTTTCTAAGTTATAGTTGAATTTCTATGAATTTTGCAACTTCTGCTTAATTTCTGGCTATTCAGATCAATTTAAATCATCTAATTGACTGTGCTGACCAGGCATTGACTGCTGAGTCAGCATGTTGACTGGGCGGTGACTAAGTGGATGACACTGCTGCTACGAGGCGTGTTGTGGTTGGCCGATACCGGTTTAGGACGTGATCTAATTTGGCGCGTCGATTTGAGCTCTAACGCACGAAGGAAATTAGGGATATTTACCGACGGTGGTGACGGCGACGCTCTGCAGGTGGTTGATAATGGAGGTGCTCCAGCGGTCATCGATGACGGAGGACTTGTCAACGATGTTCTAATCGTCCTCGCAGTTACGGTCGTCTCTTATGTGCCGACCTTCTCATCCTCCAACCGTTGGTCTCTCACGGCTCCAACGATACTTTGGCGAGCAATTCCTGACGGTGCGCTGTGATTTGGAAGGGGCAGAGTAGATGTGAAGATGCGGGAAGTCAAGACCAATGCAGGAGCAAAGGGGGCTCGATTTCATCGTTCACCTTCGGCTATCGAAGCTACCACAACTAGCTCTGATGAGAGTCGAATCCATCTCGTTTTCGTGGATGTTTTCGAGGAGTTTTCTTGGGAAGAAATACGTTAGGGTCAGGGAATTTTATGGGGAGCATACTTGGCGCAATCCACGCGGAATCGGGCAGAATTCTCCCGGAGACGAACTCGTGTTCGAGTCAGTCTCCTAGCACGACGAGGAAGACAACTAGGTCGGTCCCACCTGTCGGTGGTTCAGGACGGGCGGACACAGTGCGACTATCATTGAGATATAATTGGGCGGGGAGCGGGCACACGCGGTAGTTAGTTCTGGGCTGACTCGGTTGAGTCCGTCCTGGCTAGGTTAGATCTTCTCCCTTTTCTTTTACTCATTTCTTTTATAACTTTTCATACTAAGTCCAAATGACTTGATTCTTATTTTTTAAATTCATTAGGTCATCTTAGTATCATTGTTGCAATCATTTAATTGGTTTTAAAATGTTGGATTTACAAATCGCTTTATAATTCCTTATAGGAACATTTAGTAAAATCAAATAGAATTTTGAAGCTATGGTTCAAATTAAAATTTTGTATGATGCAATGCTTCACGAATACAATGAGAAACAATTTTTAACCCAATTTTTACAGTCTTGGTATGTTAAAGTTTATCTTACATGAACTGTATTTGTTGTTGTCTTCCTTCTCTTCTTAATTCACTTAGGTGGAAAAGTTGGACAATGACTAATGAATTTCTCTATCTTTGATTCCTAAGCTTTGGGTTGTGGATATGTACTGATCATGCTTTATTTATCTATGGTGCCTCTTAAGTGAGTGTGCACAAATGGTTTAGCATGATTAAGTGTTTGTGCTTGCTTCCCAACAATAGGATTCATGCTAAGCATGCTCTACTGGTATTAGGAACCAAAATATGATTGAGATGATACCCTGGATCATTTCCCATTAATCCTACTCTTTACTCTTCTTCTAGTTCTCATTAAACCTTTGAAGGAAAGTCTTCTTCTTCCTTGTTATCGGTGTTCTTCTAGTTTCTTCCTCCCCTTCTCCTCCTTGAGCTTGTCCTGCTCTCAGATCTCCCTCTAACTATACCGGTGTGTGTTTGCAGTCTCTGATAGACTATGAGTTGTGAGGCTTGGGGTCAGATGGATGGGATATTTATAGTGGCACCTGAGTTTTATGGCACTAACACCTCATTAACATTCGGTGTTATGTGAGATGCTTGGGAATCAGTGAAACCGTTGAAAGAGCATGTGGACCCCTATGTGTGGTTTTGATAATTAATGACAATCTTTATGGACTAATATTTGTATTAAGTTGTACTTGTAGGAATTGTCCATTGACATAGCTTGGAGCATGTGTTGGCTTCAAGGTAGATGATATGAAGAAGAAGATGCGTTGTGCAAGCTCAAAATGCGGCATTCCTAGAAGATCTCTTGTTTGATGCTTGCCATCTTTGGTGGTCATGGATCGATGAAGACAAGCTCAAAGTATGCTCAAGAAAAAGGTATTCTTGATAGGTTTTCCTTTTTGCCGGTATCGTGTTGATAGTTGAGAGACTAGGTTTAGGATAGATAGCCATATTATCAAGAGGGGCTCTCGATTGAGTAACTCGATCGCATCGTTCGGAGAGAGCTCAAACCTTTGCATTCTTAGCATCATATTTCTTGGTTGTTTGTTGGTCCTATTCATGTGAGGATATGGAGCTTATAGTTATCTCCATAACAAGCTCTTGTTCATCAAAAATGAATTTGCCTTTTATAACTTGATGTGTTTTTCCGAGGTTTTCTGGATGCTCACCGAGTGAGGGATCTCACATTATAATAATTGATAATTTCTCACTTGGTGATATCCAATATTTCGGGTCAATCGGAGTTACCAAACTAAAGTTATAACAGTTTGAATATTTGCCTCTATTTTATTTAAAAGAAAAAGGAAAAAGTTTGTCTCTAGGTCGCGGCCCATTCTGCGCGCTGGTTTGCTCTGCCCACCCGGTAGCCCCGGTCCGATACTACTGGCCTAGCCTGGTACTACCGGCCGGCCCACCCAGCTCCCTGGCCCAGCTCCCGCTCCCGCTCCCGCTCACCGCCCTGGATCTCACTCGTGCGGCCCGCTCGCTCTTCTTGCGTGGGCGCTTCGCTGGCCTCGCTCGCCCCGCTCGTGATGCTACCGCCGATCCCTTTCTGCCGCTTGCTTCCCTGCCGCCTCGCTTGCTCGCGCACGTAGCTGCCGCCTAGCTCGCTCGCTCGCCCAACCGCCGCTCGCCTCTGTTCCTAGGCCGGCCCAGCTCACGCTGCTCGCTCGCAAGCCCTCACGCGTCGCTCCCAATCCCCTTCCTTGCTCGCTGCTTGCTGGTTCCCGCTCGCTACATTGACCCTCGCTGCGGCTGCTTCATTTGGCGTTTGCGCTACTGGGCTCGCGGGCGGTAGTACCAGTGCTCTGCGGTACTACCGGCCCAGCCAGGTCGTTAAGGCCCCAATGGGTAGATCTGGCCCCTCCTTTAAATAGCCCCTCTTTCCTTTTTTTTATAAAGTGGTTCCTCTCCTCATTTTCTCAAGCCTTGTGCCTCATTTGCTCTACTCTTTTGTGATTGATTTCTACCCCTCTCCAATGATTATTGCCAATATTTAAGGGGAAGTTAGAGGAGATCTAGATCTACAATTTGACCAAACCAAATCACCTCTTTGTGAGTGAATCTTAGGGATCTAGATCTTTGGAGGATTTTGTGTTCTCCCTTTGTGTCCTTTCTCCCTTGTTTTCCCAATTGCTTTAATAGCTTTGTTGAAACTTGAGAGTGAAGGATTGAGGCATCTTTATGGTGTTCTTGCCATTTGTGTTAGGTGCATTGGTTTGTGTTCTCCCCGGAGGATTTGGTTGGTGATATTCAAGAAGCTTGTCCCTCTTGGGTTCTTGAAACTTATGGTTGTGTGGCCGGCGTGTTCTTGGGGCCTTCAATTAAGTTGTGAAGCTCTCTCCAAGATTGTGGTCTTGGTGGCATTTATTGGGAGCCTTCAATTAAGTTGTGGAGATAGCCCCAATCTTATAGGGGTTTGGTGACCACCCTCAAATGTCCCATAGTGGAACGGGTGCTTGTCGCGTGGTGGGTGCTCGGGAGAATATGGTGAGGCCTCTTGTGGCGTTGGTGGTCTTAGTACCGTCCACCCCTCTAACGATACGTACTCCCTTATTGGGAGGAACTCGGTAATATATCGTCGTCCTCGCGTGTCTCGGTTATCTCTATACCCGAGCTCTTTACTTATGCACTTTACATTGTGATAGCCTTCGTGCTTGAAGTATTCTATATTGCTATTACATTGTTGCTTGTCTTTCTTAGCATAAGTTGTTGGTGCACATAGGTGAACCTTAGTATATCTAGGCTTTGTGCTTGACAAAAGAAAACACTAGTTTTATTCCGCCATTGTTAAGCTCATCTCGTAAAAGTTTCAAACCGTCTATTCACCCTCCTCTAGGTGACATCCGTGATCTTTCAACCGTCCTAGTATTTTAGCCTCAAATACAAGTTCATTGCATCAAGTGTATGCCAAATCTGTACGACGGTTTGGGTTTGGCCCTTAGCTTATTTTGGAAAATGACAAGTGGATTCATTTATTTTGTTGCTTATCTTAGACAATGTCAAGTGGACTTTTTATCTTATTCTCATGATGCTTAATTTGGACAATGCCAATAAGCATTAGATTTGTGGTTTATTATCGTGAAGTTAATCTTTGGTCCATTCATTTTTGTTTTATTCTTGCTAGCTTATTATTGTTATTCAAGATTATTTACTTAGTTTGTCAAAAAAAAGATTATTTACTTGGAGGTTTATAATAACTTGATGTTTGCCACTTGTTATTAAGTTATTTTTATATGATTATGTTTATAGAATCCCATGAGTTTGAGGTAAATGATTTGTTAATATGATCTTGTTTACTAAACTTTGGTGTTTGGGCTTTGCCTATTGTTCAACTTCTACTATGTTGATATTGGTCACTTGTGTATGATCCGATGCATAGTATATGCCTTGTTTCTCTTTTATGCATTTATCCATGTCTATCTCTTTGCTAATATTGTTGTCTGCTTAAAAACCTCGGGCTACAAAGGGTTTAGGACTTGTTCGTGGATTCTACATGAAATTGTTTCACCTCAGGTGGAACCAACAGTTTAACATTAACAAAGCACCGACAGAGTGTAGTGCAGGCGAAAGTGGGCTGTAGCCCCCAGCTTTTAGATAATTAGTGAAGAATTTTTTTTACAAGGTATAAATTAAGAAATTTAGAACATTTTGCTCCCCACCCCAGGAATTCAATTTTTGTGTTCTGCCCCTAGATTTTCTTGTCACGCTCCGCCACTGAACAAAGGTTTCTATCTTTGTATCTGTTTTACAGGTTCAGAAGATGATCAAGATTAGGAGATTTGGTAGATAGATAGGTCTAGTTAGGAAATTGATAGGAATACCCCAAATAGTTTGTAATAGATTTTCTTCTTGTAATTTTTCTTTCTTATTTGAGTTTGTAAAAAAATCTTGTATTGACTTTTATGTTAAATGAGAATTGGATTATGAATCTTGTCATATTATCATTGTATTATTATGAAGTTTTGAATTTGAACTCAAATTTGAATAAGTCAAACCTCAATTTTGATTTAAAAAACTTTGTATGATTCTTGTTTGTTTTAGAATATTTGTTTTGATGTGTAAGTGTAGATGAGTCATAGAACTCAATTGTGTTGTTTTATCAAGTTTTATTTTCCCTGAATTTGAAATGAACAAAAGTCATATCAAAATTTAGATCAATTTCCATTGTTGACCTTGATCTAGTATCACACTAGTCTAAATTTCAATCACCCTCTTATTCAGACAAAAAATTATAAATTTTCCCGAAATTTACATGCATGAATGCAATGCACATATATACTTTCTACCCATTTCGAGTCTCCTGAACTATGGGATGTTACACCGATGTACCGGGTTGTGGTTTGAAGGTTTTTTTAGGCGAAAGTCCAACGCTCTAGCGCCAACGGCGGTGATGCCTCTGGGTGACGTTACCCTCCCCGCATAAGTGCTCCGGGTGAAAAGCCTTGACCGTCTTAGTCTCGATGAATGTGGCGTGATGCGTCGTTACCTTCTTGGGGGTGTCGTCGTGGCACCCCGCTACATCTCGGTGTTGCTCCATTTTCATCGGCGGACAAGCTCAGATCCTATCTTGAGGCTCTCCTTGTGCTGGCTGGGTGATCTCAACGGCCTCCTATCTTATACAAGTTACTTGGTTTCACTGCTCTCCTTCCTAGTTATTCGCTGGAAGGATTGGCGCTCCACGGCCCGGAGCGAGAGGACGACCCTCTCTCCATTGATGGCTCGGTAGGTGTGGTGCGACGATGTCCGGTGGTTACCGTGGTGGCATCTCATCTAGCTAATAGTCATGGGTGTCTCTTGAGGGAGTTTCTACTCTTGTTTATCTTTGACTGCTTCCTCACCACTTTGTATCGGTTCGGTCGTGTAGACGGAAGCATGTTTCAAAAGATTAGGTTTCAGATTTGCAGAGAAGTCCTATGTAGCAGCAACGTCAGGACTTCAAAGTTTGACATATTCTGAAAGGACAGTCTGCTCAGCATGATATTGTATTCATTATAAAAAAAATAGCACCGAATGTCAGGGGTAAGTGTCCTCGGCTCCCGAGCACCAGTGCTCCCTTCATTTAAAAGATATTAAAAATAATATTTTGCAGCTTTTAAAAATATTTTAAAATAATTCTAGACATAGTCAATGTTGTTTTCCACGAGTATGCAAAATCACGATGTGAAATTGTTTATATCGTGGGGTACACAAAAATGACAAATTTGCTAAAATTTAGGGTTTTGAAAACATATTAAAGCCATGGTATACAAGTCGAAACTTTAACAAACTGGCAAATATTGCAGCTAGTACTTGATAAGACACCACACTTCCGTCGTTAGGACTTAGATTTAAGCTAGGCGATACACGAGTGCAACGCCACAACATGAAGACAGTAAGGTAAACTGAAGAAGGATTTAAGGCTGTTAAAAAAGAAGAAGGGTTTAAAGCAGACAGAATGAGATGAAAGTCTGAAGGCAGAATAGAGGACTAGAGCTGGATACGCAGCTCTAGTCTGTCTTGCGTTGGCAGTTTGCATCGGACAAAATAAGTATTTGCTACCAAAATAAAGCTTCATTCAAATGTACAAACAAATCGTCCTTTGAATCAGGACAAAACCGATAATTTTTCCTAATTTTTTGAATAGATTTGGTTGGGGTGCGCCTGCCCAAGCAGTAGTGCAACGCACTGGGCGACACGCAAAGGGCCCCAGTGGCAAGCCACTGTGGTGGACCCTTCCCCACAAAAAATAAATTTAATATCGTTGTGGGCACATGGCCCACATATCAGATATTAAACTGATAAGAACAGATACTACACTTGATCTTAGCCAAAAGGCCGAGAAAGGTATGAGTTGCAGCAACAGCCAACCCCTCCTTCTTATAGCACAGCCACGCTCCGTCTCCTCTCTCGCTCAGCGATGTGGGACTAAAAACGAGTCGCGGGAACCGGAGGCTGATCGATCCTCTCGCTTGGGCCGCCAGGTTGGAATCCTACAAAAAAAAGGTTGGAATCCTACAGCGGGCCTGTCTCTCCTTCAGATCCAAGTGGGCCTCCGTTCCCTTCGAAGACAAGGATCATACGGCATTGAGGTATATCTCTCTCTCTTTTTACCAGCTGAAACTGACGCGAAGATTCTGGGATTCGCTGACTTGAGCGTGTGAATTTTGAAATGGGATTAGATGACTGCAGGATATAGGCATATCAGCATCCTTTATGCTCCATAGGTGTTAGTATGTTCTGTTGTGACTTGTGAAGTGTCATTTCATTTTTTGTTTTTGAGAGGAAGTGTCGTTTCATTTGACATTGCCTTTTTTGCCCTGCGTTTGCTATGCTACCTGATTAGGAACATAGTTTTCTTATGTGCACCAGATGGACTTTCCAACAGCAAATCAAACTATCTTTGGATGCAGAGGAATATTTCGCTAAAAGAGAAGGAAGAAAAAACAGCACCAAAATGCCAGGATCGTCATTCTCCAGCCTTTCATCTAGCCCAAGTCATAAACCAGCCATCGTCCATAGAGTTCAGGACTTCAATAAACTGGCTATGTAACGTAACACACTTCCGTGGTTAGAAACATACTACGATCTGAACTACTCCCTCCGTTTCAAAATATAAGATGTTTTAGTTTTGTGAAGATAATGTATCTAGACTCATTTTAGTGTGTAGATTCGGAGTGAATCTTTTCGAACCTAACACTAAAAGGCGTCTAGATATATCATCTTCACAAAGCTAAAGCATCTTATATTATGAAACAGAGGGAGTAGTCAATACCATAGATGCAACACCACAACATGTAAAAGCATTCTATTCCAAAACACCAATGCTCATCTTACAAACTATGTTGAATCTTAACATGGATGTGCAAAAAAGATACCACAATCGCTTGTTAAATAGATACTAGAGACAACAAGTGAAACAGGAACAGAAGCCATCGAGATTAAACAGAGCACAACACCGAAGTAGTTAGAAATTCAGCATCAGTCGTATTCAAGTTCATCAGGTGTAACTGGTCGCTTCAGTGGTATGATGGACTTCTTGTCGACATCTTGAGATAAAGCCTTTCTCATATCTAAGAACAAAACCAATAAAAGAAGTAAGCAATAGCATCATAGCAAAAAAAATAAATTTGAGTATAATAGTGACACAAGTATGGCACATTGGCACTCCAACCGCTTACCAAGGCCATCTTCTTCGCCTGAGTAGTAGCGAAGCACCCTTCGATAAACCACATAGCCAAGCTATTGGGACAAAGAGCATAATTAGATAAATTCACCCAGGATAGTTTTCATCTTGTATTAAAATATATAAATCATATGCTGCAAGCTTCACACAAGGTTTCTTGGTTTTACATACGTACTAATTCTCTTTAGGGGAAATAGAAGAAATGAGTGTTTTCAGAAACTGGCTTCAGTATTGACATATACAGGATAGAGCAGCAGTAAGCTAGTGAACATGAAGTTTGTAGAAGGTGTACCTTTTCATACATCCTTATAGCCGGCATGTTAGATGCTCTTACAAAGAGATCCACAAAGTACGCCTTATCCCTGAACAAGAAAAACACCTTTTAGCGGGCTATGGAGTACTCCCTCTGTTCGGGATTATAAGTCCCGCGCGGATAACTAAGTTGTTAATTTGACTAATAAAATATAAGTTATATATTTTAAAAATTATATCATTAGAAAATATAACATCTAAAGTTTCTAATGATATAATTTTTATAATATATTATTTATATTTTGTTAGTTAAATTTACAACCTAGTTATCCGTGTGGGACTTATAATCCCGAACGGAGGGAGTAATGAAGTGGGATATATTTCTAATAGAAGAATAAGATACAGCATGATAAGACGCATAACGAGGGTGAATATGCTTAATTCAGTCCTCCAATTCTATGATTTAAGAGAGCTCATGGTGCCTAGGAGAGGAAATATACCACGGAGATGGAAATATAAAGGATTTTACCAGGGGTCCTTTATTCCTGATTTCAGTAATAACAATCAATGGCTAAAAACATCCTATTTTTATGGTAAAATATGGAAAATCACATGGGAAACGAATAAGGAATAGAAGTAGACTAGCCTTTTCTTTTAGTCTTGGTATCTAGATTCCCTTGTTCTTATTGTAGCCAGCACTTGTTATTGCAGTAAGGAGCTGGAAGCAGTGTTATTTTAAGTGTACGCTTAAGCTCGCTTTAGCGCTAAGCGGAGGGCAAACGCTCAGGCCGCTTAAGCGTGCGCTTAAGCCTTCGTTGTGTGAAAAAGCGGCTGGAAAACGCTCGCTCAGCGCTCAGCACTTTTTTGAACCTTGGCTGGAAGGAATAAAGATATGACAGAAACCTAGTGTTGTACCTTTTATTAGGTGGGGTGGCCAAAGCGCCCTTTTCTCAACAAGATCAACTACGCTATTTCTAAGGTCATGAGTGTCATCTTGTTCTTTGGAGTCATTCTCGGCTAATTCATCTATAGATGTATTATATAGTTTTATTGGACCTAAGTGTTCCTAATTTCTGTACCTCTAAAATTAGCCACTAGGATAATCGAAAACTTAGAAGAAGGGTCAATACAGGCTTTCTGAAATAAAGGATTTCTTCTCATGATGAGTCATGGTATCTGCATCATCCAATGAAGCAAACCAATATGAAAATATACAAACCAGATGACAGAGCATAGGTTCTTGATTCGAGTTCGGTCATACAAAAGATATAAGAAAGATCCCAAAATGCTGAACAGAATGCTCAGCCTGCCTATTGAAACTAATTTTTCTTGTGCAACCATACTACTATCACTTTCTATCCATCCCTCAATAAACAAATATAACAAGATCATGGCACACTAGCTGGCTCTGATGTAGAAGGTGACTACCACAAACGCAGAATATTCACTATGGGTACTCACTCCATTCCTGGTAAAAAGGCTGGCTCGCAGAGAGCACAATAAAAACTGCTAGTGTACTTGCTTATTCGCAATCCAAAATGAAAGAATAAAAGCTAAAAAATAGGGTACAGGCTGATACTTATTCTTCGAAGAAATCAATCCCCTTAGTTATCCTACTTGTGTTAAAATGGAGTATAACTACTAGAGTGGTCGAGTAATGAATTTCACGATTCCAGCTACTCCCTCCGATCCAAATTAATAGACTCGGATTTGTCTAGATTCAGATGTATCTAGCACTAAAACATGACTAGATACATCCAAATCTAGACAAATCTGAGTCCATTAATTTGGATTGGAGGAAGTACTTGATTTTTCTTTCACCCGCAAGTAAAACCAGATCAATTGGAACTACAGTTGAGCTCTGACCTAGACACATAAGACCCCCCCCCCCCCCCTATTTCTTGGCTAGAGGAATGAAGATTTCCTTGCTTCTATGATTGGAAAGGATTGGATTAGACAAGCAGTCGAAGGAGGGAAAGTGTGTGTAAATAAGAATGGAGATTGACAAAAATATTTATCTACTTTCAGAGGTTTGAGGCAAAAAAAAAGGGTTGTGTGGCTATGGGTGATATGAGGATTCTAACAATTAATTGACAATGATTTCACCGTGATGTCCATTGGTAGCTTCAAGATGAAGGCATTTTCCATATGTAAGCCACAATTTTAACATTTAAGTATCTTATCCTTCTGAACCAGGAAAAGCGTTCTAGTAAGGAGGATGAAAGAAGAGTACACTAGTCTTTAACAAGGCTTTCCTTCATCAGCGTAACTATCTAAAGTAGAAGCATTGGTATAAACAGAAATGTTCCATCTATAACGATCATGCAATTGCGGATATTTCACTCATAAGGAAATTAGGGTACTTACATCTTATCACTGATTTCTTCCAGCAAGTTCATGAGCGTCTTGGCTAACTTCTGTCTCCGAAATTCTGGGGCAACAGAGACTGCTGTAACATGTCCATGCCATGATTCACCTTGTCCTTCAACCTTGCCCATGACTGCACCAGATAACCAACTGCATCAATATGATCCTAAACTACCAGAAGGTGAGCAGGGAAGAAATGAAACAAGCATGTCATTTAAAAGATTGCATTCAGCGTCACAAGAAATGTACAATCTCTTTAACACCAAGATGTTCAATCCCTTCCCATTCCATTCAAGTTCCAATCCATCAACAAAGTCCAGTTATACTGTCATTTGACATGCACTTCAAATCCCACGCCCACCAACGGTGTCACTTTACGCGCTGAGAGGTACAGAACAAGGCCTACTTGGATAACAGATTCCATACGCTAGTTTACCTGATTCTACTCGGACCTCCACAAATCATGATTCGTGTGTACACATTATACACAAGCAGATACACAATAAAACTATGCCCGTACAAACTCCTACTGTCTCAACTCTCAAGAGCAAAATCCAGGGTTCACAATCTATAGAATTTCAGCTAATCATGCAAACAAAGAAGTAGAACCAAAATAAAGTAGCAAACGACCAAGGGTAGGAGACATACTGTATCCCATGACGCGTTCTCCGGGGTTGAGGGCGGTGTGGAAGTAGTCGGGCCAGCGAGCCATGTACGTCATGTAGAAGGACATGTTGAACTGCGGCGAGCAAATCAACAGATCAGACAGGGGAAGAAGACCGCCGGCGGGCCGGACGCCGCATGCCATCCTCGAATCATGAAGTAATAGCAAGAGCGACATGGATTTGGGGGGTGGCTTACGGTCTCGGTGAGGTGGTCGAGGTTGACGGGGGCGAAGCGGAGTAGGTCGTCGCAGCAGAACCGGCGGATGGTCGTCATCGTCTCTAGCTCTCGCCTCCTCAGCTTCTGGCGGCGGCGCCGGAAAAGGAACCTCGTTGCAGGCGGAGCGGGGCGAGGCGGCGCTCTATCCGGATTTCCGGTTTTTTTTTTAGGGTTGCAGGAAGCTTCCTGCGGTGTACGGCCAGGATAGTTCGTTCGAAGATCAGACGGGGCGATATTGACATTTCGTGGTAGCAAAATGCATCAATTTTATTCAATTTTTTTTACAGGAAAACTGTGGCTTTTATTGATCTGTTGCAGCTAGATCGCTAGCAACCGCCTGGGATACAAAGTCTGGTACATGCACATGCCACAACATAACATCACCCGAGACTAGGCTAGCACCATTGGTGGCAACAACATAGGCCACTGTATCCCTAAAAAAAAACATGGGCCACTGTATTACAAACATGCTTATAGTAAAGCACTTTGTAATCTAAGAAGTTGGTAAAGGAATTTTGCCTCCCAGAAGAGAACTCCATGACGAGACAAATCGAACTCACTGAATAGGAGGGCTCACTGTTTCAGTGATTATCCGTCTCATGCCTAGCTCAGCTACAAACTCAATGGTCTTTAGGCAGGCATTGTTTCAGCATGAAGAGGGTCAGCGGCATGATCTAATTGCCTCATACCTGCGCCACAAACATCACCATCGCAGTCTCTAATACAAAAGCCCCAACCGCCGGTTTGAGTTTCCCTGCAGAAAGAGCCATCAATGTTGATCTTCAAATAATCTACAGGAGTGGGTCCATCGATTAGTGGTAGGACCATGTAGAGACTGAGGTTTGGACAAATATGAAGTAAACTCCAAAGTGTATTGAATTGCAGATGATGCCATACTAGCTAGGACAGGAGAACGGTCTCCATCATTCACTGAATTTCGCG
This sequence comes from Avena sativa, assembly GCA_916181665.1. Lineage (NCBI taxonomy): Eukaryota > Viridiplantae > Streptophyta > Magnoliopsida > Poales > Poaceae > Avena > Avena sativa. The sequence continues at coordinate 74,618,470 of OV702292.1, read as the reverse complement.
CACTCCAGATCTTCCAGAGAAGTGTGTTGGAGAGGAGACGGGAATTCTCATCCAAATTAAGTAAAGCCTCCACCGTTTGTGATACATTAGCACATTCCAACAACACTCCACGGACGGACTCCATATTTGCTTCACGCCATACTGATTTGGCCAACTTGCATTTGAGGAAGATGTGGCCGCAATCCTCGTCAAACTGGTGACACATAGGGCAGAGGGTTTCAAGGTCCAAGCCTCTGCGTTGTAGGTTCATCTTCACAGGCAGACTATTGTGCCCCGAGCGCCAAAGGAACATGCTGATTTTCCTGGGGATATTCAGGCTCCAGATCTTTTGCCATTTGGTTGGCGCACCGGTCGCCGGATTTGCTACAAAAGATGAGGTAGTTTCTCGTGCAGCAACATCCAACAACTTGAGCCTGAACTTGTACGCCGACCTGACAGAGAAGACACCCTTCGGGTCAGGATGCTAAGCTAGAAAATCATCAAATCCTTCTTGAATTGGGATTGTGAGGATATGTTCAACATCATCATCATTGAAGGGTTGCCTCACAAGGTCACGGTCCCATTGTCAGTCGCGGTATGTACTTGGTCTTCTAGTAATGCCTCTAGGAATCCAAGGTCCTTCCAAATTCCATCTCCCACACGCCCAATTAAGCCCTTTTTGATCAGGTCACGATCTTTCATAATACGTTGCCATGTGTATGATATTCCTCTTGTTGGGGAGACATTCATGAAGTCACCCGTGGGGAAATATTTGGCTTGTGGCAGTTTTGCACACATCGAATCCAGATTGCACATCGAAGTCACATGTGGGGAAATATTCAGGAAGTCACAATGGGTGCATTTGCACCTGCGAGCCGAAGTGAATATCCGCATATACTCCTACTACCTCTGTTTCAAAATGCAAGCTCTTTTAAAAAGCTAAACTAGCTATCTAAAAAGGTTTGTATTTAGAACGAATGTAGTACATATGAAGTGGACTATGGCGCGACTCTTTCCACATCATCTCACCCTCCATCAACCCCGTATTAGATGCTGAAACTGAACATCGGGTTAGTGCGAGGGTGTTCACTTATTCCCAATTAATGGAAGCAGGAATAACCCAGTTAAAAAAATCTCGCCCTGCATAAAGATCGGGCACATATTGTCTAAATTTCTCGCTTAACCATTTAGGGCATGTATAATACTAGAGAAGACTTGTCTAGCCTTCTCTTAACCCTCCACATCATCTAGAGAAGGCCATGCATATAATTTATACATTGCATTATCTCTTAGTGGCGTCTCTTGTAATTAATGGGAACATATTATTTTCAGCAGGAAATTATATAGCTAAGAGAAAGCATCCGGTACAATGGTGAAAATAGTTTTCTCTTATTTTCTAAGAGAACATCCTTAGCTAAGAAAATACAACCTTTTTTTTTCTTCTTTCTCTCTCCTTCAATTAAACAAAAATCTAATCTGGTAGGGGATGGCTGAGGTCACCCATTGTACATGTCCTTAGACTCCGTATCTACGAAGCTTCAAGCTAGATCTCGACTAAGATTCCTACGAGGTAATTGATTTGTAGACATGTTAATATACACTTGTGAAAGTATATACTCCATAGTAATCATTGGATAAGCTTTAGTGGACGAATCATGGCGTTGTCTTCATGATCCAGAATCTGCAAGTAATCCAACAACAATTAATCATTACTTAATCTCTTATATAATATAGAACGTTTTGGCAAACTAATAATGCTTGTTTGGTACTAGTGTTTTGTACTCCCTCTGTTTCAAAATATAAGATCTTTTGGCTTTGTGAATGAAACATATCTAGACATCTTTTAGTGTGTAGGTTCACTTAGTTTTGAAGTGAACTTACATACTAAAAGGAGTCTAGATACACTCTTTTCACAAAGCTAAAACGTCTTATATTTTGAAACGGAGAGAGTAGAAATTAGCAGGGATAATTCCAAAGAGATTGGGTGAAAACCCCCGCTTCACCCAAACCCCTTAATAACCACAAAACCCTAATCCCACCGATTCACTGGGTATGGATAGTGTATTAAATATTAGAAAAATACTAGAACTTGAGAAAAAATAGGGATAGACGGGGATTAGACTAGACCAATACTACCAAACATGTTTTTAGCCATAACTGAGGATCTGGATACAACAGTACCAAACAGAGAGGGAAGTAGTACTAAATTATTTCTCAGCAAAGTAAAATATTTTGTACTAAGTAATTTACTGAAAAGCCGGAGTGATGCATAAGCAACGTACGTGGCAGTGGTAGACGTAGCCGGGCTCCGCCGTGGCGTCGAATGGGTAAGCCTTGCCGGTGTCCACCATCAAGAACTTGACGACGATCGTTGTCACGTACCCCGGCGCCATCTTGACCACGTTCTTCCACGTCCTCTCGTGCTCCGGCACGGCCACCGCTTCCCCCACGGCGTGCCCGCTCACGTTGCACCTGGCCGCGTCGTTGAGCCTGACCATGCAGTCCGTGAACTGGTCCAGCCCCACGAGCGCCCGGACGCGCACCGCCTGGAACGTGGCCAGATGGAGGTGGAGCGGGTGGTTGTCCGGCGTGAGGTTGATCACCTCCCACACCTCCGTCGTGCCCACGCGCGGCGTCTCCGTCGCCGGATCCTCCAGCCGCTTCCCGTTGATGTACAGGTGCGTCGGGTTGCCAGTCGCGTCGTCGTCGTACTCGTACAGCACGATGTACCTCTTCCGCACTGCCTCTTCCTCGGCGACCTTGACGTACTCCAGCAGCCTCGCCGGCACCCTGGAGTCGTCCCTCGTCTTCGCCGGCTCGACGACGAACTTCATCACCTTGCCTGAGAGATGCCCAGGCGTCTCGCCGTCGGGGTACGGGTACGGCGCCGTGTTGAGAAGCTCCACCTCGGCAGCCACGGACTGGTCGGAGAAATCAATGACGAAGTCGAACGTCTCGGACACGCCGATGAGGACGTGGGTGGCGGCGACCGGCCGGGGCAGGTAGCTGGTGTCGGAGCCCACGACGTGGAAGGGGAGGCCGTTGGTCAGCGAGAGGTTGAAGTAGCGCGCGTTGCCGGTGTTGATGACGCGGAAGCGGTAGCGGCGGCGCGCGACGCAGAGGAACGGCCACGCCTTGCCGTTGACGGTGATGGCGTCCCCGAAGTACTCGGGCTGCCACTGCGGGTGGACGTCCGGGTTGTCGCCGGTGGAGTTCATGTAGAGGGAACCGTCGGCGTAGAAGCTGCGATCGGCGAGCAGGAGCACCCTGTCGAACTCGTCGCCGCAGGGGAGGCCGAGCGGCGCCTCCACCGCCGGGTTTCGGATGAGGTAGGCGCCGAGGAGGCCCGCGAGGAGGTTGGCGCGGGTGAGGCCGAGCGCGTGGTCGTGGTACCAGAGCACGCCGGGGGACTGGACGTTCGGGTACGCGTACGTCGGCGTCGTCCACTTGGGGCCCCTCTCGCGGAAGCCGGACGTGAACCAGGCGAAGGCGTTGCCGTCGGACTGCGGCGGGTGGACGCCCCCGTGGAGGTGGACGACGGTCGGTACGCCGCCGTGCCGGGGGATGGCGACGGGCACGGTGGGGTCCCACGGGAGGATGTGGCGCTCCGGCAGGTGGTTCGCCCACGTCACCCAGAGCGGGACCCCCTGCAGGGCCTCGATTGTGGGCCCGGGGAAGGTGGCGCTCTCCGCTGAAGTGCCGAAGACGAAGACGGTGGTGGCGGCAGGTCACGGTGGAATTTCTGCACCCACGCATGCGTACGTACACATAGACACAACGACGACGCCGGCCGGCGACGGCGACGATGAAATTTAGTGATGACGCATCATACGGCGCAGGCACAAAGAATAAGAAGTTATATGTAACAAACGAAACTAACCCATTTTTTCTGGTACATGCCGATGGCGAGGTGCACCGGCGTGGGGCGGCCGTATTGCACAGAGTAGCCGTGGAGCTTCGGCATCTGAGGGAGAATGTCAACGTACATTTCCAGCGAGCCGGCCACCTTCTCGAGCGTGTCCTCCGATACCGGCGGCCCGGTCCCGGCCGCCAGGCCGGCGAGCAGGAGAAGGACGGCGAGCTCCGCTCCGCCGAGCATTTCGTCCGGCGGCCTGCGCGTACACGTCGCTTGTTTCCTCTGCAGCAAGCCAACAAGGGAGAAGCATACCCATACATAAGTGCACGCTAGATAATATATTGCCAGTTGTAGCAATGCACTCGTCAAAAATACTTGCGCGTGCTAATGTGCAATAGTACATTAATTCACCTTTGAAGTGCTATCCGTGTCAAGATGCAAGAAACAAATAATGTGATGAGCACCTGCTGTGTCTGTGTAGCTGGTGTTGACGATCGAGCATCTATTATCATGCATGTATGATGATGTGGAGCTTCCACTAGCGACCTAATTGTATCATGCATTCATGAGCATAAAACAAAATCGTTGGCACTAGCTAGTTAACACGATGGTGTCATGATGTGTATATTTGTTTGGCTGATAGTAGTTGATCTTGGAACGACAGTGGACATCTGTGCTAAAGACATGTATGAAGAAAATGATTGCGACTTACAAAAATACAGTACAAACCAGTGAGCAGATGAAATGAGATGGTTGTTGGAGAATGGATGTAGCTAAGCTGAATCCTTGCTTGTCTGGCATATGCATCAGAATATATAAGCAGCAAGCGTAATAACATTTTTCAGCCAGGGTTAGCCAGCAAATGAAGCCTGCCTAGCCAAGATACACTTAGATCGACCGATGGCGTGAAAAAGTAATTAAGCAAGCGAGGGCCAGAGCGGGCGTGTGCTGCTTATTTACTTGTTTTATTTACAAGTGCGAACGAGATAAATGCTTGCCGTGCAATTGAGTAAAAGCAAACAGACGGTTAAGCTAAGCAATACTACAGAACAAATTAGTAGAATATACTCCCGCCATTTCAAAATATAATATATTTTAGATTTTGTGAAACGAATGTATCTAAACATACTTCAGTGTCTATGTTCAAAATAAGCTTACACACTAAAAGGACCTAAATACATTTGATTTATAAAATCTAAAACATCTTATATTATGAAAGGAGGAAGTACACATGAGAAAGAGCCCGTGCTAATCCTAGCGTGTTGACATTTAGGTGGAGAAAATAGGCTTTTTTTATAGGCTTTTTTTAAGAGAGTGGAGAAAATAGGCTTGGGCTGGGGTAGGCCAGCTCGTCGAATATAATTTATTTATTCAACGACAAGAATAACTAGTGGTTCGTGTGTTGCTTGATGAAACGCCGTAGTTTTACCCTCAACCATTTGTTATCAGACCATAATACACCTCATCACATCAAATGTTCCAACTTCGAGACACTTGCTTCAGCCTATAAATAGAGCTCTGAAGTTTACGTACTTTATTAACATCTTTAGGATTGACAAAACCTCCCATTTGCACATGTACAACTCTTTCTCAATGTGACCATTAATACAATTTTAGCTGTCACATTTAATAATTAAAAAATACTTTTGTTTCTACAGACTTTAGGATCGCTACAGGTGCGAAAGTATCATCGTAATCAACTCCTTAAATTTGTCGAATTTTTTTTCACAAGTCAAACTTTATAAACGGTGACATTACCATTAGCGTCTCTTTTCTTCCTGATTATCCATTTATTTTCAACGGCCCTGCGATCGTTCGCTAAGTCAACCAAAGTGCATACTTGGTTTTTCTTATATGGATCCCATTTCGTGGCTTGTAGCCATTTTCCAGAGTCTCTGTAACGCTCTCGAATCAGCCATATGCAAATTTAAGTGATTCTCGCCAAATCCGCATATAAACAATTCAAAGGCGTTCACCAAGCACTTGCGTTCCGGTGGAAAACGAAGTAATACTATTACGCAATAGTTCATGAAGGAATCCACAAGAAACATATATACACAACAATAGCTCCACGAGTCAAGAATACAATATACATTACAAAGATCCAAATCGTATTGAAAAGGATACAACACCCGAGTACGAATAAGAATACACATAAGACGAAGAGTCTCAAAGAATAACCAATAACATTCATAATCCTATCCAGACCAAGCCGAAAGGGTAACCTTGCTAACATCGTCGAACTCAAATTGTCAAGCCAAAGGGTTCCCACAAAGGGCAAAAGAAAATAGAAAACGCGGGTAAGTACTGAGGCTAATACTTAGCGAGACTTAGAATTCTGCTGCTCTCGCCTACATTGGCATGGTAGTGTCAGGCACCTGATGAGAGCAGACCGACATTTAGTAAAACACGGCCAGGATGAGAGCGGACACATAGGACAAGGATCGACGATCCACAACGCTCGCTGGCTTATTACTGCGTCCAGTTAAAAGCTGGCGTCATTATTATTTTTCCCTTGTTTTTACCAACGCTGTAATAAACCTACTATATATGTGTTGGCTATGCCGTGGATTAAAGTAAGAAAAGATGACTAAATTAGCGTCCATATCTGTAGTTCTTTTCTTCACCAACTACCTGGTCGAGGATCCTCCGATCCTGATCCCCAATTCGTCAGATCCTACCTCAAACTCTATTGATTCAGACCCTGAGTCGCGATGGGGCTTTACAGTGGTATTAGAGCCTCACAATCCTAGGCAGATTTTTTTAGAGGGAGGCGCTCCGAGATCAAGCTCGATCTCGATCTGTGGCGGCGAATCGAATTGGGAAGAGATGGTGGTTGGGATCTCTCATAAAATCCCACCCTCCTCACCCTATTCGCGGCGGCGAGGGTTGGTCGACGGAGGTGCTGGAGGCGGTGACGTCCATCTCGACGGGTCGACGGTGGCGGCTTGGCGGCGGCACTATTCAGACTCAGATCGAGGGTCTCATCACGGTTACTAGAGAATATTTCTTTGGTGGTAAAATTCTGGTGACAGCCTTGATTTGTGAGTATCTGGTGGCGGGACCGCGAGGCGGCGGTAGACGGAAAGGAGATGGCCCCAACACACGCACAAACTGCTGCTGCAGGAGCGTTCGATGCCTAGTCTACAGCAGAGCGATTGGAAGTAGAGATGACTGAGATTCGGGGCGAACTAACAGAGCTCAAACTGGCTTGGGCTGGAATCGCGGACATCAAAGCCAATATGCTGACAACGGCTGATCTGGAGGCGTTAGTCCTTCGATTTGGAGTTCCACCAGCAGCTACGACTGTGATTCATCACCCAGATTCTTCAAGTATAACCCAGTTGCACACCCCACCCAAACCTACTCAATCGAGTGACATACCTGTCACAACACTGTATATTTCGTCAGTAAATTCAGTCATTAGACATGTATCGGGTCTGTCATGGGGATGTAATTTCCAGAAATTATTCCAATGGGAACTCAAATGGTGACGACGAATAGTATTCAGTGTGCAACAGTCAGACAGAATAGGGGTCTACTGAATCCTACGCACACTAACCAAAACAGCTTAAATATTCCACACCATTTTCAGATTCCACCCATCACCCAGCCACCTCAACATCTCAATTTGCCATACTCCATGCTACCAAACCCTAGTATTTGGTCCAGTTCACTAACCAACCCATATCAGGTACCAATACCACCAAGTTTTAATCCTGTCATAGGGCAGTTTCTACCAATTTCCTAGGAGAACAGCCAAACCAGTTGTGGTGTGAGACTGACATAAGTATAAATGGATAGAAATGATAAAATCAATCAAGTAGGAGGCAGTTCCTATTATGCAGATGCAGTGCTCAAAGGACCAAGGCTGGAGATACCTTTGTTTGCAGAAGATGATCCTATCGGCTGGCTACAATAGTGTGAAAAATTCTTTGACATGTCTGGTACTCCGTATGAGCAGTGGGTGAATATTGCCACTAGACATTTCTATGGCAGAGCAAATGTATGGCTAAAAAATATCTGTGTTTCCTGGTAGATGGTAAACTGGCAAAAATTCTGTCAAATGATTGCAGATTGGTTCACACAGGCTAATTCTCATGAAGCTGTGGAAAGATTGAAAAATATTCAGCAGGTTACAACTATCTAGCTATATATTGACAGTTTTGAAGAATGTGTTCAGTTAGTCAGAAGAGACCATCCATATCTACAAGAGGCATTCATCATGAGCTGTTTTATTGGAGGGTTACAACCTGATATTAAACGTGATGTCAGTGGGCAGAGACCCAGTGGAATTTTAGAAGCTTACTGGTATGCTAAAGTCTAAGAACATGCAGCAGCGGCTAGAAAAGCTTATTATCTAAGCTCTCTGCCCAGACAAAAAAATTCATATCAACAGACTTCTTTCAAAGTTCCTTCAAAGCAAGTTGTTGGTCATACTTTAGAGAAAACTCACACAACAGCACAACACCAAGATAGGCCAGCAAGACAGTGCTGGTATTGCAAGGAACCTTGGAACAGAGAGCACAGGTGCAGACAAGGAAGAACACTGCATATAACGCAAGAGGTTGAGGATGAATTGGAGGAAGCTCCTGAAAATGAACACTCTCCTACTCCTGAACAAGCTTTCCATACAGCTCCTAATACACCTGATAATGCTCCAACCAAGGCAGAATTCATGCAACTATCAGCACATGCAGCTGAAGGTACAACAAGTATTGCTACCTTCTCCTTACTGATTACTATTGGTGGTCATCAAGCTGTTGTTTTAGTGGATAGTGGGAGCTCACATACTTTTATGGAATACAAATTTTCTCTCAAAAGTAATTCCTATCTCACTCCCATTAAATCCAGAAGCATAGCAGTGGCAGGGGGTGGACACCTCACATCACAGTATGTGGTCAAGAATTCCTCCTACAATATCCAAGGCACTATGTTTTCCTCAACATTCCATGTTCTGCCAATCTAGACATACGATATCATTTTGGGAATTGATTGGATGTATATTCTTAGTCCAGTAACCTTGGATTTACCATTGAGAATGCTTACAGTCCATCATAATGGAAAATAAATTACACTTACTGATCATACCATTCCTCTAGAGAAATGTGTGCTAGAACCAGCTGAGATGACAAAATTGATGGAAAAATCAGTGTTGGGGTACATCATTCAGATACATGCCCTGGAATCTGATGATAATTCAGGATCATGCCCAGTGCCGACTGAGATAGGAACACTGCTAAAAGAATTCAAATCAGTCACACAAGAACCAACTGGTTTGCCTCCAGTTAGGGACTGTGATCATGCTATCCCACTTATCGAAGGAGCTCAACCACCGAACTTGAGACCTTACAGGGTACCTCACATGCAAAAGGATGCTATGGAAGAAATTATACAGAAAATGCTCAAAAATTCAGAAATCAGAGCAAGCTTGAGTCCTTACTCCTCTCCTACAGTCATGGTGAGAAAAAGAGATGGCCGCTGGAGGTTGTGTGTTGATTACAGGCTACTCAACTCCATTACAATCAAGAACAAGTTTCCTATGCATGTGATTGAGGATTTACTAGATGAATTGTAGGGAGCAACTATTTTCAGCAAACTAGACCTCAGATCAGGATATCATCACATCAGGATGAATAGTACTTATATTCCCAAGACTACATTCAAAACCCACATGGGACATTATGAATACACAGTCATGCCCTTTGGGCTCACCAATGTCCCTGCAACTTTTCAAAACCTCATGAATACCATTTTTAAACCACACCTTAGAAATGTTATTCTGGTATTCTTTGATGACATATTGGTGTATAGCTCCAATATGATAGAACACATCCACCATTTGAGAGTAGCATTCCAAATTCTTCAGAAACATTCTCTCTTTGTCAAGTTGGCCAAGTGTGAATTTGCAACCCCTATAGTGGAATATTTGGGGCACGTTATATCTGCACAGGGCTGATACATTGCAAATGTATCTATAATTTTTAATGTTCCATGCTTGGTTTTATCTACTTTCTTGTGTTTTGTCCATACTTTGGAGTACTTTTCATATGATTTCTTGGACTAACCTATTAACAAGAGCCACAGTGCCAGCTGCCTGTTTTCTGTTGTTTTTGGTTCTAGGAAAGTCAGAAAATGAATATTCTCGGAATTGGACGGGACAAAAGCCAAAGTCATTATTTTACCAAGGTACACCTAGAGCCAGAATACGAGACGGAGAGGGGCTAGGGCCCGACCACACCACATGGCCGTGGGGCCAGGCCTGGCCCACGCCAGGGGGTGGTTTGGCCGCCCCAGGCACCCCCTCGGCCTATCCTTCCGCCTATATATTGCCTTTGATACAGAAACCCTAAGGACCTGATCAAAATTCCACGAAAGAGTCTGTAGCCGCCGTCATCTCCATCCCTAGATCGGGAGGGATCTGAAGCTCTTCTCGGCACCCTGCCGGAGAGGGGAATTCACCCTGGAGGCCTTCTTCATCATCATGCAAACCTCCGGTGTGATGCGTGAGTAGTTCATCTCTGGACTACGGGTCCATGTAGTAGCTAGATGGCTGGTTCTCCTCCTTTGTGCTTTCATGTTTAGATCTCGTGAGCTCCGTTCATGATCAAGATCATCTATTTTTAATCATGCATGTTGTGTTTGCGGGGATCCAATGGATATTGAGATGCTATTTCAGATTGATTATTGATTCTATCATGTCTTTATTATTTGTGATCTTGCATGCTTTCCGTTATTAGTAGCTATCTTGGCCAAGTAGATGCTAGCAACTCCAAGAGTTAGTATTTATGCTCGATAGTGGGTTCATGCCTCTGGTAATCTGGGGAAGTGACATAAATCTCTAAGGTACTAGATGTGTTGTTGCTACTTGGGAGGAAACAACAATCCTTTGTTCATAGAACAATCGTATTGTTTACTTTACATGCAATTCGTAATGCAATTATCCATTGCTTGCAACTTAATACTGGAGGGGGTTCGGATGATAATCTGAAGGTGGATTATTAGTCATAGATGCAGTTGGATGGCGGTCTATGAATAATGTTGTAATGCCCAATCGAATCTCAAAGGAGTCAAGATGAGTAGTATATGCTTGTATGCTTTCTTGATGTTTGTCAATTGCCCCGCTGTAGTTTGTTCACCCAGCATGTCATCTATCTTAAGGAGAGCCACCACTAGTGAACAATGGACCCCGGTCCTTTCTTTTACCATCAATCTACAATCAACTATTTACTGCTTTGTGTTTACTTTATGCAAACTATTACTTTCTTCCACTCGATACGTTTAATCCTTTGTTTTCAGCAAAACTGGTGAGATTGACAACCTCATCGCAAGTTGGGGCAAAGTTCTATGGTTGTGTTGTGCAGGTCTCCACGTTGCTACTAGCACCGGTAGTGCGCCCTGCCAAGGCTCAGCTAGCAACACCTTTGGGGTGTTTCCTTGCTCCTACTGGTTCGATTAAACCTTGGTTTCATACTAAGGGAAAACTTGCTGCTGTGCTTATCATACCTTCCTCTTGGGGTTCCCCAACGAGCTCGATATATTTTGGGCCATCAAGCTACTTTTCTGGCGCCGTTGCCGGGGAGTCAAGGACATCTTCACAAGGGGAGTCCCTCATAACCAATCTCTTTACTTTGTTGTTTTTGTTTTGCTTAGTTTACTTTTGCTTTGTTTGCTTGTTTCTTTATCAAAAACACAAAAAATTAGTTTTACAAGTTTGCTTTCTTTATTAAAAAAACAAAAAAAATGACTACTCTTGAAAACACTAAGTTGTGTGACTTCACTAGCACCAACAACAATGATTTTATGAGCACACCTATTGCTCCACCTGTCCCTGAAGCTACTTTCTTTGAGATAAAACCTGCTTTACTCAATCTTGTTATGAGAGAACAGTTTTCTGGTATTGGTAATGAAGATGCTGCTACCCATCTAAATAACTTTGTTGAACTTTGTGAGTTGCAAAAGCATAGGGATATAGATGGAGATATTATTAAGTTTAAATTGTTTCCTTTCTCTTTGAGAGGAAAAGCTAAAGAATGGTTGAATTCCCTAACTAGGAATAGTATTGATTCTTGGACTAAATGCATAGATGCTTTTATTGGAAAATACTATCCTCGTGCTAAGATTATACCTATGAGAAGTGAAATAATGAAGTTTAAACAATCTGATAATGAACATGTTGCTCAAGCTTGGGAAAGAATGAAATCTTTGGTAAAGAATTGTCCCACTCATGGACTAACTGCTTGGATGATTATCCAAACCTTTTATGCAGGATTGAACTATTCTTCAAGAAATCTATTGGATTCTGCTGCTGGAGGTACCTTTATGACCATTACTTTGGGTGCTGCAATAAAGCTTCTGAATAATATGATGGTTAACTACTCTGAATGGCATATTGAGAGAGCTCCACAAGGTAATAAGGTAAATTCTGTTGAGGAAACCTCCTCCTTGAGTGATAAGATTGATGTTATTATGTCTATGCTTGTTAATGGGAAAGCCCATATTGATCCAAATAATGTTCCCTTAGCCTCTTTGGTTGCTCAAGAAGAGCAAGTTGATGTGAACTTTATAAGAAATAACAATTTTAGCAACAATGCCTATAGGAATAATTTTGGTAACAACAATTATAAGCCATATCCTCCCAACAATGGTAATGCTTATGGAAATTACTACAACAACAATAGGAGTGCTCCCTCTGAACTTGAAGTTATGCTTAGAGATTTTATTAGTGAACAAACTGCTTTCAATAAAACTATTGAGGAAAAACTCTCTAATGCTGAAAGAAATATAGCATCACTGGCTGAAGCTCAATCTTCTTTGAATAAAATGGCTGCTAAACCTGAAACTATTGATAATACCTTTGCAACTACTAATGCCATACACGTTAGAATTGATGAAAATGTTAGACTATTAGCTGAATTGCATGCTAAGTGGGAAAGAGAAGATGAAATTGCTAGAAACATTAGTGTTTCTACTATCACTACCACTAGTGTTGAGGCTAGTAATAGCTCTATGATGGCTCAATGCACGGCGCCTAGAAAAATGCTTGATGGCAGTGTTGATGTAGAGCTCGTTAGGAACCCCAAGAGGAAGGTATGATGAGCACAGCAGCAAGTTTCCCTCAGTTATGAAACCAAGGTTTAATCGAACCAGTAGGAGCAAGGAAACACCCCAAAGGTGTTACTAGCTGAGCCTTGGCAGGGCGCACTACCGGTGCTAGTAGCAAAATGGAGACCTGTACAACACAACCATAGAACTTTGTCCCCAACTTGCGATGAGGTTGTCAATCTCACCGTGTTTTGCGGAAAACAAAGGATTAAACGTATCGAATGGAAAGAAGTAAAAGTTTGCAGAAAGTAAACACAAAGAAGTAAACAGTTTGTAGATTGAATGTAAAAGACAAGGACCGGGATCCATAGTTCACTAGAGGTGGCTCTCCTTAGATAGATAACATGCTGGGTGAACAAATTACAGCGGGGCAATTGACAAACACCGAGAAAGCAATACATGCATATACAAATCATCTTGACTCCTTTGGGACTTGATTGGGCATTACAACATTATACATAGACCGCCATCCAACTGCATCTATGACTAATAATCCACCTTCAGGTTATCATCCGAACCCCCTCCAGTATTAAGTTGCAAACAACAGATTATTGCTTTACGAACTGCGTGTAAAGTAAACAATATGATTGTTCTATGAACAAAGGATTGTTGTTTTCTCCCTAGTAGCAACAACACATCTAGTACCTTAGAGATTTCTGTCAATTCCCTAGATTACCAGAGGCATGAACCCACTATCGAGCATAAATACTAACTCTTGGAGTTGCTAGCATCTACTTGGCCAAGATAGCTACTAACAACGGAAAGCATGCAAGATCACAAATAACAAAGACATGATAGAATCAATAATCAATCTGAAATAGCATCTCAATATCCATCGGATCCCCGCAAACACAACATGCATGATTAAAAATAGATGATCTTGATCATGAACGGAGCTCACAAGATCTAAACATGAAAGCACAAAGGAGGAGAACCAGCCATCTAGCTACTACATGGATCCGTAGTCCAGGGATGAACTACTCACGCATCACACCGGAGGCTTGCATGGTGATGAAGAAGGCCTCCAGGGTGAATTCCCCTCTCCAGCAGGGTGCTGGGAAGACCTTCAAATCCCTCTCGATCTAGGGATGGAGATGACGACGGCTACAGACTCTTTTGTGGATTTTTGATCGGGCACTTAGGGTTTTCATCCTAAGGGCAATATATAGGCGAAAGGAGAGGCCGAGGGGGTGCTGGGAGCGGCCACACCACCCCCTGGCACGGGCCAGGCCTAGCCACGCGGCCAGGTGGTGTGGTGGCCCCCTGGCCCCTCTCCGTCTCGTATTCTGGCACTTGATGACATCCGGAAAAATAGGCACTTTGGCTTTTGTCCCGTCCAATTCCGAGAATATTCATTTTCTGACTTTCCTGGAACCAAAAACAGCAGAAAACAGGCAGCTGGCACTGTGGCTCTTGTTAATATGTTAGTCCAAGAAATCATATGAAAAGTACTCCAAAGTTGGAACAAAACACAAGAAATTGGATAAAACCAAGCATGGAACATCAAAAATTATAGATACATTTGCAATGTATCAACATCCCCAAGCTTAACTCCTGCTCGTCCTCGAGTAGGTAAGTGATAAAAAGAAAGAATAATTTTTGAGGTGACATGCACCATCAAAGACTTGATCAAAGTATTTGCAAAACATTCAAAGCTGGGATCATAGTACTTCAATCATAACATGAAAGACAAAGTTCTAGCAATAAGCAAAGAAACTATGATGCAACATGAAAAGGCACAAACAAAATATTCATGAATAACAATGCTTTGCAAGACATTTGTTTGTTTCACATAAAGAAAACATAGCATAATAGTATTCAGCTTGTCCCTCAAAGAGTACCAAATATAAATGCATAGGACACGTTCAAAGTTCATAAGAGTGACTAGATACAATAGTTTTAAACAAGCAATATCAAAGTATGCATCAATCAACTAGTCTTGGGACAATGCACATATAACTAAGAATGGCCACTATGCTCTCAAAGTAGGTGCATAAAGGTAGAAGGTGGAGACTCAATATAATGGTGGAAGAAAGGCATTTTTATAAAAAGGAAGTAGGGATTCAAGTCTCATAAAGAGCTTCCAAATATTATGGTACTTATAGCTTCCAGCTCTCATTGCCCCTATCATAAGCATATTGAAGTGATTAAGGTTAAAGTGAACAAACTATGGTGTACATGCTTGATGAAGTATAAGTCAGAAATCTCATGTCCCTTGTATACGAGGGCCGCTCCTCATGCTACTCAAGTTTAGTCACCGGTAAGTTCTTGTCATTGTAAGTACATGTGTATCATAGAGAACTGCCAACGGGGTACCCCTTACCCGATGATACGGAAGAATCCCCATATCAAAATGACAAGGCAAGCAGACAACGAGCATCTCAGCAATCTTCTTATTTAGCATGGGAAAATGGTGCTTTTTTTTCTCTTTTTCCTCTTTTCATAGTATCTCTTTTTTTCTCTTTTCTCTTTTTTCTCAATATAGGACTCTTTTTTTTATAAGAAGAATGCTTCATAGACAGCTCATTATGGTTACGCTGTAGGTTTCCACCATGTCAGCATGGATTAGACCAGCAGCCCAGGCGTTTCTCTAACACATATACATAACTCCATGGACTTACAAGCTCCCCTTTCATTTCACACCGACGACATCCATATACAAAAGAACATGATATCAACTAGGTACAAGTACCCGTGCAATGTTGAAAGCGTTCCCCATGAAAGCATGGTTCTGCTAATTCCCAACAAATAAGTGTAAGCATATACAACATAGACGACACAATGGTTCAAGTTTATTAAGGGCAAGAAAAGTAAAGTGTGCCATCAAGTTCGTGAGAGCTTTAATCACTACTTTTCTCATAACAAGTTTAATTTTGAAGGTAAACAAAAGCATGAATATACTTGGAATAGCATAAGCTAGTAGGTAGGTATGGTGGACTCTTTGGAATAACTTGGTTTAGGGAGTTGGATGCATGAGTGGAACTCATACTTGGTTGTGGAGGCTAGCAAAAGACTGGGAGCGACAAACTAAGAGAGCAATAATGGTCATAATCATGCAGAGCGACAAAACATCATTGATCAAAGCATAAAGTGATACTACAAGTTGAAAACTAAAGGATCATAAATGCTATGGTGACTTGAGATAGTCATAACATGGTGTGAGCATGTGCCAAGTCAACCCAAATAAAGCATCAAAGGAGAATACCACTATACTATGCTTTAATATGCTAAAACAACGCATGATTCATCCAAGGCACATTAAGCAATCTCAATTGTTTATAAAAAGTCATGCTACAGAAAAGAATACTAAGCATAAAGCCAAAACAATATCAAGCATGGCATGACAGAGCATAGGCCACAGTCAAAAACAAGCTCTTTTTACCACATAAGCATGAACTTTCCTACTCTTTTCCAAACCAAACCAAACTATTTGAACACCAATGTATGAAAGAGGGGGTCCAACCAATTTATTCAGAAAACTAAGAAAACAAAAGCAAACAAAAAACCAAAACGAAAACGAAAAAGAAGACGCTCCAAGAACAACACAACTGTGCATGAAACAATAAAAATGAAGCGTTTGGAAGAAACCTGGAATTTTTATTGATGAAGAAGGGGATGTCTTGGGCATCCCCAAGCTTTGACGCTTGTACTTATTGGATATTTCTTGGGGTGACACACGTGGCATCCCCAAGCTTGAGCTTTAGTCCATCCTTCATCTCATTACTCATTCTTTCCATACACCTGAAATTTTTCTTTCATACAAAACTTCACACAATCTTTATTAGCAACATTAGAGCACTCAATATAAAAGGTCTTAAGGTTCAGTTATAACACCAAATAAACTTCCATTAGAACACTAGCTACTGTAGCACTTCCCTCAAAAAGTTCAATTTCCCAAAAGAACTCAAAAAGGAACCAACAAGAAGCAAATGCAGAAAATGGCAGAAATCTGTCAAAACAGACCAGTAGGTAAAGACGAATTTTTTCGAAGACCTTCTGTTGCTCAAATAAAAAAGTGTTAAACTAACGAAAGTTACATAACAACCTGGGGCAGAAGCACAAAAATTTACGCCTCAAAAAGACGTTCAGAGATTTTACACGAATTTTTACGGTGAAGCACAGAAATCTGTTTCAGGACAACAACTTTCCCAATCATTACTTCTCTCTCATTAGAGGTTACTCTTGGCACAAAAAGCAAATAAAAAGGATAAGGAGAGGTTATTACTGAAGTAATAACTTGCAAGACTCATCTAAAACTTTTGGGTTATCTCCCAATAAGTACTTTTCTTTAACGCCTTTAAGTTAGGCATAAGAAGCAAAGAAAGAATCAAGTGTTCTCAAATGAAGAAGCATTAAGACCAAATTTTGTTTTCATAGGAGAAGCAAAAGAAATCTTTTCTCTCTTTTTAGGAAAGTGTTCTATACCTTTCTTGAGCGGGAGTTGGTATTTAATGGTACCTTCTTTCATATCAATGATGGTACCAACAGTTATAAGAAAAGGTCTTCCCAAAGTAATAGAACAAGAAGCATTGTATTCAACATCCAAAACATAGAAATCAACAGGGACATAGGAATTGTTAACCATAATAAGAACATCATTAAGACTCCCCATGAGTTTCTTTTTAGCATTATCATCAAGTGGGACATTCAAATAACAATCTTCAAGAGGAGGCAAATCAAGCATATCATAAATCCTTCTAGGCATAATAGAAACACTACTATCAAGATCACATAAAGCTTTGAAATCAAAGTCATTCACTTTCATATTAATGATGGGTTCCCAACCATCTTCTTGTTTTATAGGAATAGAAGCTTTATGTTTTATCTTTTCTTCTTTAATCTTTATGAGAGCATCAATAATGTGTTTTGTAAAAGCCATGTTCATAGCACTAGCATTAGGACTTTTAGCAAGCTTTTGTAGGAACTTAATAACTTCAGAGATATTACAACCATCAAGATCAAAATCAAATTTATCATCTAAAGTAGTAGAACTATTTCTAGCCTCAACACTAGTGGTGGTGATATTAGAAACACTAATGTTTCTAGCAATTTCATCTTCTCTTTCCCACTTAGCATGTAATTCAGCTAATAGTCTAACATTTTCATTAATTCTTACTTGTATAGCATTAGTAGCTGCAAAGGGATTCTCATTAGTTTCAAGTTTAGCAACCATTTTATTCAAAGAAGATTGAGCTTCAGCCAAAGATGCTATATTTCTTTCAGCATTAGAGAGTTTTTCCTCAATAATTTTATTGAAAGCAGTTTGTTTACTAATAAACTCTTTAAGCATAACTTCAAGTTCAGAGGGAGCACTCTTATTATTGTTGTAAGAATTTCCATAAGCATTACAAATTGTTAGGAGGATATGGCTTATAATTGTTGTTACCAAAATTGTTCCTATAAGCATTATTACCATAAGCATTGTTGGCAAAATTGTTATTTCTTATGAAGTTCACATCAAATTGCTCTTCTTGAGCAACTAAAGAAGCCAAAGGAACATTATTTGGATCAATATGGGCTTTCCCACTAACAAGCATAGACATAATAATATCAATCTTATCACTCAAGGAGGAGGTTTCCTCAACAGAATTTACCTTCCTACCTTGTGGAGCTCTCTCAGTATGCCATTCAGAATAATTAATCATCATATTGTCCAGAAGTTTTGTTGCAGCATCCAAAGTGATGGTCATAAAGGTACCTCCAGCAGCAGAATCCAATAGGTTCCTTGAAGAATAGTTCAATCCTGCATAAAAAGTTTGGATGATCATCCAAGCAGTCAGTCCATGAGTGGGACAATTCTTTACCAAAGATTTCATTCTTTCCCAAGCTTGAGCAACATGCTCATTATCAAGTTGTTTAAACTTCATTATTTCACTTCTCATGGATATAATCTTAGCAGGAGGATAGTAATTTCCAATAAAAGCATCTTTGCATTTAGTCTAAGAATCAATACTATTCCTAGTTAAGGAATGCAACCATTCTTTAGCTTTTCCTCTCAAAGAGAAAGAAAACAATTTCAGCTTAATAATATCACCATCTATATCCCTATGCTTTTGCATCTCACAAAGTTTAACAAAGTTATTTAGATGGGAAGCAGCATCTTCATTACCAATACCAGAAAATTGTTCTCTCATAATAAGATTGAGCAAAGCAGGTTTTATCTCAAAGAAAGTATTTTCAGCCACAGGTGGAGCAATAGGTGTGCTCATAAAATCATTGTTGTTGGTGCTAGTGAAGTCACACAACTTAGTGTTTCCAAGAGTAGTCATTTTTTTGGGTTTTCAAATAAGAAAGCAAACTAGTAAAACTAATTTTTGTGTGTTTTTGATAAAGAAACAAGCAAACAAAGCAAAAAGAAACTAAGCAAAACAAAAATAACAAAGTAAAGAGATTGGTTATGAGGGACTCCCCTTGTGAAGATGTCCTTGACTCCCCGGCAACGGCGCCAGAAAAATGCTTGATGGCTCAATGCACGGCGCCCAGAAAAAGGCTTGATGGCGGTTGAAAGGGCATTTATGCCCTTACTATTATTTTGATGTTTGGTGACAACACTTGAATTAGTTTAATCATCTGTTAAATGTTTTAGGAGATTCCGTCTATCCCATGTATGGTGCAACAAGGGAAAAAGAGCTTCCCTGGGTCAGGTTTTTTCATGTGGCTAGTCCCAGCCGGACTGTCCGGTGGGATACGGCCGGACTGTCCGCCCCTAAGAAATGGGCAACTTCTCTGGACACTCAGAACAGGTTTTCGGACACTCTCCGGACACTTTCCGGATTCTGGCCGGAAACATGGCCAGGCCGGAGTGTCCGGCTGGTCTCGCCGGAAGTGTCCGGCTGGGCCAGACTGTCCGGTTAACATTGGCCGGACTGTCCGGGTCAAGTGGCTCCCAACGGCTCCATTTCTAGGGGGCCTATATAAAGGCCCGTTCTTCTACCTTGGAAGCTGCTCGTCCAACTCAAGAACTCCAGCACCATTAGAGCCACCAAATCCACAAGATCTCCTCACTCAACCATCCAAAGTCATTGATCTTTGGAAAATCGAAGGAGGAGGCCTTGATCTACATCTTCACCAAGAGAGATCTTCATTTCCCCCTCATTCACTTGAGGGCTCCTTGCTCTAGTGTTTCATTGGAAACCCTAGCTTGTGATTTGGTTCTTACTAGCTTGTCTTTGATTGTTTGACAACTAGCTTGTACTTGGGAGCCTCCAATTAAGTTGTGGATGTGTGCCCCGAACTCGTTGTAAAAGTGCCAGCATCCACCTCGAAGGTTGCTGTATAGTGGAAGAGGTGAATCGAACCCATTGGGGTGAGGTTCATTGGAGAACAAGGGAGGCCTCTCGTGGCATTGGTGGTTTGAAACCACCCCCTCTCTAAACATAAACGTACTTACCTTCAAAAGGAAGGAACTACGGGAAACAAATCCTTGTGTCTCCGTGTGCTTCACTTTGGTTACTTCTATCCTTTACCGCACTTTGCTTATCTAGTTATTGCTTAGCTTGTGCTCGTTTGTCATATAGGTAAATTCACCATAGCTGCATAATCTAGAGAATTTAACTTTCATGTCAAACCCTAAATTGAAAAAGAGTAAAATTTGAAGTAGCACCTATTCACCCCCCCTCTAGGTGCCCATACGATCCTTTCAATTGGTATCAGAGCCTCTGCTCTTTATTCGGGCTTAACCGCCTAAGAGATTATGGGCAACCCAGAGGAGGGAGAAAGTGAGACTAGCCATTCGGTGACCATGGTAGATCTCAAGAATTTGGAAACAAGCTTGAGCTCTACCTTGGGCAATGAAATCCTACAGTTGCGTCAACTCGTTGAGCAACTTGTTAAGGATAGGCAAACTTCACCTCCTCCCTATCTAGTGGAAACACCACCAAACCCAAAGGCTAATGCTCCGGCAAAGCCTTTGGAGGAAGTGGTAGGGGATGAACATAATTCCACTAACTCTGCCACCAAAAAGGGTGATGGGAAGGAAGAGTTCCATACGGTTCCCGGATGGTACTCTCCTGACCCTCCTATCCCTCATCCACATATAAACAATAGAGGAGACCCACCTAAGTTAGCTGCACATACTTTTGCTCAATGGCAAGTGTTAATGAAATCTCATGTGCGCAACTCTTGCATTGATTTGTGGAATATTATTGAAGAAGGACTCAAAATTGAGGATCCAACCAACTTGATGAGAAGAGAAGTGGTCAATAGCCAACTCAATAAAACTGCCTTGCACATGATCCAACTTGGGGTGGGGCCAAAGGATTTTCCCCACATTGAGCACTACAACACCGCCAAGGAAGTTTGGGATGCTCTCATTGACTTGTTTGTTGGCAATGAGAGTATGAGGAGAAATAGATATGATGCCTTAAGCAATGAGGCCAAAGGTTTCTTCATGAAGGATGGTGAGGATCATGAAGACATGTATCGAAGACTCAAATCCACAGCCACCGCTTTCAGGAATGTTGGCGCCTCTCACATTGATGACGCTTGGATCAAAAGGAAGTATGTGAGTGCTCTCATGCCCTTCGAGCCTACTGACTTGAAGAGTCTCCAAGGAAGACACAACCACCATCTCATGACCTCCAATGAAGTGATGCAAGAGATGGCAGCCTTCAAGGTTGCTGCCAAGAATGCCAAAGACGCCCGTGCTCGTGCCATTGGAATGAGTAGTGGTGCCAATCTTGCCTTGAAGGCCAAGGTTGTGGAATATGATGAAGATGAAGGAAGTGATGAGGGACCTTCAATGAGCCACCCTGACGATGTCAAGACTGCTCATGGTGAATACATGGCCTTCTATGCACGAAACTTTTGGAAAGACCCCGCCAAGGCCAAGATGGAAATGCAATGAAGAAGCAACCCCAATGGGAGAAGAGATAATGGGTCCAAGTTGAGAACTTGTTTCAATTGTGGTGACCGCTATCACTTCGTTGCAGCTTGTCCCTATGAGAAAAGAGAAGATCATGGGGGTAAACTTGTGTTGAAGAAGACCTCCAAAGTTCCATACAAGAAACCCTTCATCAAAAGAAACCCAACCAACAAGAAGCCGGGAGAAATTGTCTTGATCACACATAAAGAGTACTCCTCCTCCGATGATGATGATGAGGAGGAAGAAGAGGATACACCAAGTGGTGTGGCGGCTCTTGCCACTACCTCTACTCCTTCATTCTCACTCTTCGACTCTCCAAATGAGAATATCTCCAACAAGAAAGTCACTTGCCTTATGTCAAGAGGAACGGAGGTATTATCATCATCACACTCCACTTCCTTAATCAATGATGATTTTGATGATGAGTTATCTCTTGAGGTCAAAAAGGAACTAGTTGCTTTTGATGTGTTTATGAATAACTTGCAAGGGGAACACAAGAAAAATGTTGTGGACCTCCTAAATCAACTTTCACACACACAAGAACTTCTAGATGAGAGATGCCAATTAGGAAGAGAGCACATGATTGAGGTAGAAGCTCTTAGTAATGCTCTAGAAGAAGAACAAGAAACTAGAATATCTCTTGAAACTAAGCTAGAGGGTCTTGATGAAGCTAATGACCTAATTATTAATAAACTCATCAAGGAACGTGATCATGATATTGCTAAATATAAAAAGGCTAAAAAGGATAAGATTGAGTTTGATGTTATTCATAAAAAACTTGTCGAGGACTTTAGGACACTTGACAAGGCTCACAAGGTCTTGGAAAGTGAACTCTTGTCCCTCACAAAGTCTCGTGAAAAGCTTCAAACTCAATTGATCAATACTCCCTCACCTAGTACATTCATTCCTTCTAGTTGTACAAATACTCTTGAAGAACATGATAGGTTGAAGGGGGAGCTAGCTAAGACTTCCTTTCCCAAAGGAAACAAGTCTATTGATGACCTCTTAAACAAGCAAAGGTCAAATGGTGAAACAAGGGGCTTAGGCTTTGTCCCTAAAGCCAATAAGAAAAACAATAACAAGAATAAGAAGGCCAAGCCCGCTCAAGAAAAGAACAAGGTCATTGTGGGAAGTAAGACCACAAGTGGCAAAACTATGTCTCATGATGATTTTGCGGGTAGTGCTAACCCTCACTATGTCTTAATGCGTGATTACTATGGTGATGTGTATGCACAATATGTTGGCCCATTTGATGGTTATATTGCATGGTCGATTTGGGTTCCCAAGACTCTTGTTGCTAACAAAAGAGGACCCATTGAGAAATGGGTACCTAAAAACTAGTTTGATCTTTTGTAGACCTATGCTTCGAGAGGGTCAAAATGGGTGCTCAATAGTGGATGCACAAGTCATATGACCGGAAGGGCTTCTAGTGTCAAGGAGTTGAGACCAAATGTTGATCAAATATCTATGACATATGCCGACAAATCAAAGTCTAAGGTAATGGGTTTCGGCAAAGTTGTGGTGGGACATGATATCACTCTCGTGGACGTCATGCTTTTTGAAACCCTTGGCTATAATTTGCTTTCAGTCCGTGCTCTAGGAAAGATGGGTTTTGTTGTCTTCATTGATGTTGATATTGTGATCCTCTTGTGGAGCAAGACTCTAAAGGTTGCTTTCATTGGGTACGTCGAGGATGACTTGTATGTGGTGGACTTCTCGGGGAAAACCACTACAAGTCCGACGTGCCTATTCGGAAAGGCTGATGTGGGTTGGCTATGGCACCGCCATCTAGCCCATGTCAACATGAGAACTTTGCAAAGCCTCCACAAGGATGGTCATATTGTTGGACTAAAAGAAAATGTTTGATTTGCCAAAGATCGTGTTTACAGGGCATGTGTTGAAGGAAAGATGCATGATTCTCCCCACAAGCCAAATAACTACATCAAGTCCAAGAGGATCTTGGAGCTTCTTCATGTGGATCTCTTTGGTCCTCTGTCTCATGCAAGTCTTGGTGGGAGTTTGGTGATTGTTGATGACTACTCAAGATACACTTGGGTATATTTCTTCAAGTTAAAAAGTGAGACCCAAGAGAACTTCATTGACTTCATCAACATGGCTCAACGTCAACACAATGTCCCAGTATTAACAATAAGAAGTGACAATGGCACCGAGTTCAACAACTACACATTAAATGGATTTCTTAGTGATGAGGGAATAAAACATCAATATTTCGCTGCATATACCCCTCAACAAAATGGTGTAGCTGAGAGGAAGAACCGGACTCTCATTGACATGGCTAGGACTATGTTGGCGGAATTCAAATATCCATACAATTTTTAGGCTGAAGTTATCTCCACCGCATGCCATGCATCAAACCGTCTCTATCTCCGCAAAGAATTGATCAAGACTCCATATGAGATCCTTACCGGTAACAAGCCCAATGTTTCTTACTTCCGAGTATTCGATTGTAAGTGCTTCTATCGCATTAAGGGCATTCGTTTATCCAAGTTTGATTCCAAAGCATTAGAGGGTATTTTTGTTGGTTATGGTCTCGAATCCCACACTTATAGAATCTATGACAAGCTCTCAGGAATTGTCATAGAATCTTGTAGTGTGGTGTTTGAATAATATGATGGTCCCCAAGCGGGGCATGTTGATGTTTGTGATGTAGATGATGAAATTCCTTAGGATGCCATAGGAAGAATGGGTGCGTGTTTCATCCGCCCTGTTGAGGAACCCCTTATGGTGGATCGAGAAGAACTATGCTCTACTCACGTGGAGCCCTCATCTTCACAACTTCAACAAGCTACTGTCGAGGTGGACAACGACCCATGCCAAAGACAAGTTATGGACCCTCAACCTACTGATCAAGAAGGTGCCTCCAACCAAGAGTTGTTTGAGTATCCGTTTGCCAGGATGTCCAGTGGTGCTAAGGCCATTACACAAGCAAGATCTATACAAACTGCCATAAGTACAGCTGAATACCTAGACAGTGGTGGGACTGATCATGACCAAGGTCAATCCTCTCCTCCTATAGAAGAGAATATTTCCAATGATGATCGAGGTCAAGTTAATGGTCAAGACGAGGACCAAAATGATGAAGTGATCCCACCAGGAAACAACAAGGAGATCGAAACTCGTCGCCAAGCTAGAATGGACAGAATATTGGAATTAAGAGACCACACTCTTGAGAATGTGGTTGGGGATCTAAGAATAGGGATATCTACTCGAGCTCAATTGAAGAACTTTGGTGAGCACCAAGCACATATTTCCATGGTGGAACCAAAGAAAGTATGGGAAGCTCTTGAAGATTCGGATTGGTTGGATGCAATGCACAAAGAGCTCAACAACTTTGAGAGAAACAAAGTATGGAAGCTAGTGGAAAAGCCAAATGATTGCTGCAATGTTATAGGCACTAAGTGGATTTTCAAGAACAAGCAAGATGAGCATGGAATTGTGATAAGGAACAAGGCAAGATTGGTTGCTCAAGGGTTCTCTCAAATTGAAGGCATTGACTATGGAGAGACTTATGCTCCCGTGGCTCGCCTTGAGTCCATCCGTATCCTTCTTGCTTATGCGGCACATCATAAATTTAAATTACAACAAATGGATGTAGAAAGTGCATTTCTCAATGGTCCATTGCATGAGTTGGTATATGTAAAACAACCCCCGGGATTTGTGGATCCCAACTTTCCAAACCATGTCTACAAACTCGATAAGGCACTCTATGGTCTCAAGCAAGCCCCACACACATGGTATGAGCACCTTAGAGAGTTGTTGTTAGATCGTGGGTTTGAGGTTGGGAAAATCGATCCCACTCTTTTTACCAAGAGGGTCAATGGGGAACTTTCTGTATGCCAAATTTATGTAGATGCCATGTAACATCCCAAAAATCATATTTCAAACTCATTCATATCATCC
The DNA here is from genome assembly GCA_916181665.1 of Avena sativa. Lineage (NCBI taxonomy): Eukaryota > Viridiplantae > Streptophyta > Magnoliopsida > Poales > Poaceae > Avena > Avena sativa. The sequence continues at coordinate 74,592,746 of OV702292.1, read as the reverse complement.
TTGCATCCTTCATTCATTTAGGGTTTTCTCAAAATCATTTAGAAGCATAAACTTAGGCTATGATTTCATGTGAGCAAAATTCAACTCAATTGGCCATCACCCTTTGAGATTTGAATGTTTAGGTACCTGATTGCTTGCCTCCATTGTTGGGAAGATTAGGTGTAGCTTTTTAACCCAAGTATCCAATTTAGAATTAATTTCAAACCCTATTTCAAACATTTGCATTCTAGAGCAAAGTCTCTGTTTGTTTTAAAGCCCAAGCTTGACCAAGCCCTTGCAAGGTAACCACATGGTGTTTTGACTGTATTTGAAACCACAGAACCCTGCAAAGATCCCCATTTTTGTTTGAATTCAAAAGGATTTGAATTCATATCAAAATTCATTCTAGAAAATAGAATTAGAAAAGAAAAAGACTTAAGCAAAGGAAAAAGGCCGAGCGCCAGGTTTCTGGCCCAGCAGCGAATCGAGCCCAGCAAGCCCACCCGGGAACCTTTCTTTACTTCTCTCACGCGCGAGCGCACACACCCAGTCGCTGACAGCCAGACCCCACCTTCACCCTGCACACTTCGCTGACGAGCGGGCCTCCTCCACGTCATCATCGTCTTCCCCTGACTCTGCGCACGATCTCCGCCGCTGACCGTTGCCGCAGTGATGCCGAGCTTAATTGGGAATTAATCGACGGGCGTTTCCTGTCGAGTCACCGGCTATAAGATCCTCTCTGCCTCGCGATCATTTTTTCCCCAAACGCCTCACTCGCTCCACCACCAGGCTGCCCTCAATCAACCTCGCACCGCCGCAGACAGAGCCCTCTCCGGCGATCGATTCCGGTGAGCCTCGTGTTCCCCTCTGCCTCTCGTTCTTGCTATCTTGCTCAGTGAGTCTTTGCGCACCTCCTGACCTCACTAGTTCGTCCTGTACTGCCCCAGGTCGCCGGATTCCACTCGACACCGCAAGCACCGACGGAAACATCAACTCCGGCGAGCTCTAGTGGTAAGTCCAGACCGCCCCGAACCTTGTCGTTCACACTCACATGTTCTCCATGATCTTCTGCATCTGACCACGCCCTTTATTTGACTCCTAGCGATCGACAACCTCGCCAATGACGACGATTGACCGTGCCGACGTCTGTCTCTACTCCGACGAGCAATCATCGCCGTATCTGTGCGCCCCTTGACAAACCAGAGCCACCTCGAGCTTCAGCACTCCACCGCGATCCTGGTAAGCATCTTCTTGTTTCCTAGGAGGATCTAGAACGCCACCGCCACCGTAGTCAGACGCGTCGCCGCTGGTCAGCGCCGCTAGCGCCGCCCGAGTGTGGACAGAGTGATTAGGGACGTTGGATCTAGATCCTGTGGCGTAGAATAGAAGGAGGACGAAGGGGTATGCGCGTGTCTAAGCCGCCAGATCTAAGTTAGATCCTACGGTTCGCATCTGTCGATCCGACCGAAACGGTACGCGCCAATCACGACATGACGCGTGGCTAGGAGCTGATCTGAAAATAGAATTTAAAACAGATTTTGATCCAGATTTCAAATGCCTATAACTTTTGAATGCCACGTTAGATTTTTGCAAACTTCATACCGTTGGATTCAGTGAAACAAGACCTTTCTGCCTATCCAATTTGTTTAACAAATAGTAACCTTTAGATTGGCTTTATTTACAGAAACTTGTTTGAGGCCTTTTTGAGTATAGATTTAGTTTAGTATTTTGTTTTAGGGTTAAATAAGTTGTCTTGGCTATTTTTGTGACTTGTTTAGTTTCTGTAAACTTGCACTTGATTGGTAGAGTTTTCAAAAATCACCACTTATTAGATTCATGCATGCATGCATTCATATTATCTTTGTTTGTATATATTTGTGTGTAATTGTGTGCTACAACTTTGTGTGTAGATTTTGCTAGTGATTGTGATTGTGACGAGTGCTACTCTCCACACTACCAAGGCAAGTGATATCTTCATGAATATTCCCTTCCCATATTTTATACTTGCATTAGATATTTTGTTAGGACTTGCATGATACTTTTGTCAATTATATTGTTGGGAAATCCTATGTAGATTAGAATGGTAGAGTTGCTAGGAAAATTCCCTAAGGATAAGTTGCCATGCCATGCTTAGCCTAGCTACTAGAAAACAAGGGTGGTTTATATATACACACTATGGAAAAATAAATTTAAGTCTGAGGACTTGTGTTTTATTTAACAAAACAACTAAGTTAATGAATCACCTGGGTGGAATGGAAGGAATGGTATATGTTGAGTGGTTCACAAGGCCATGGACTTGGCTTGTGTATCTCACTTGTGGATGGCCACCCAGGAACAAAGAGATTTGAGATGTCAAATGTTGAGAAGCTTCAAGTGCAACCACTTGGCAATATGGGCTCTGCCATGATCTTAGGTTGCTAGAACTTAGTCTCTTGGACAGTTGGTGGTAGAGGGAATGATAGGTTGGAACGCGTCCATTTGACTAAGGAAAGGCTTCTGAAGGATCTTGTCTTGGGAAACCAAGTCTTGTGGGGAAAGTGCACCACCTCTGCAGAGTGTAAAACCTAAGTACTTAGCCATGTCCCTGGTAAAGGACAATTTGAGCATCAAGACATGGAAGCTTCAAGAATCTCATCACTCCAATTTCTAAATAAAACTTGTGGGTGAACAAGGGTTAAAGGATCTTCAGTCTTTGATTGGTAGATGCCCTGAGTGGATCTTCAGTCTTTGATTGGTAGATGCCTTGGGAAAGTTTTGTGCCAAACAAAAACTTAGTATTTTCAAATGATAAGGAAAAATCTATTTTGAGCAATGCAAGCCTAAGCTCCACCTAGCCAAAATGCATATAGTATTATAGTCCACTTAAATTATACTAAGGTATCACTTGCCAATACTATTCTAAAGTATTGACCCTCTGTGGCTGTAACTTGTAATGTTGCAGGTTATTCCGATGATGATTAGGAGTCATGAGTCTACACTCAACATGCTTGCCTGTGGCACATGAAGATGAAGACTTATGTTTATTTACTTATTCCATAAACTCTTGTATTAGGCCTTTGGCCCTGAGTTGTAAAAGACTATGTTTTAACTCTGGAATGACTGTAATAAACGACCTTTGTATCTGTGTACTTCATCTTAAACTGTGGATGCTAGCATTGATCCAGGGACTAGCATTGCAATCACAGGGATCTTTTCCTTTAATAAGGAGGGATCTTACAGATGGTATCAGAGCACTGTGTTGCCTGTAGGATTATGACCCTAGGATTGGAAACCATTAAGGAATTTTTTTAACTACTTCTACACTTGTCTATTCTTCTCGTAAACTTTTCTAATCTTCTCATTCTCATCTCTATTTGTAGATGAACTCCATCAACGAAGCCGTGAAGAGAGGACCACTCATGACCATGACCTTGGAGTGTGAGACTGAGTTTGCCAAGATTCTCAAGGACCTCATGGAGACAATGGGAGCACATGGTGCAGCTGTGTACAAGGGCTTTCCAGTGATGGAGGATGGAGTGGGGTATTGGTGGGTGCAACTTCACTTGTACAAAAACAAGGAAGACAACCACAAAGAAAAAGGCTTCTGCATGTACACCAACACTTTTATGCACACCACATTCTTTGAGTCAGCAAAAGAAGCAGCTTGGAAGACTATCAAAGAACTAAGTACTAGAGTCAAGTGCAAGATGCTCAACCTCCAAAAAGACTTAGAGAAAGAGAAGGAACATACCCAAGAGTTGGAAGTCACCAACCAAACCTTAAGAGGAGATATTATAGACTTAGTGATAGAAGCATGTGAACAAGATAGGGTGATTGCCACTAGGAACATTGTGTTAGCCACCAGATCCAGTGAGATAGGATTGTAAGCGCACTTCGTTAGTTGGACCACCACCTATCAGCTTATTTTCCAAAATGATACCTTAATAAGTTTGAACCTTGGTTGATGTAATGGATTCATGTATGCATGACTTGTGTGATTTTTGTGTTCCATGAATATGTACGAATGTTTGTCTGATTATTCTAAATTGTGTTGTTCTAACTTTTTCAATCTTATAAATAGATGCCTATTGCCATCAGCATTGTTGAGGAGTTCCAGGTTACCCGTTTTGGACCTCGTATCGTAGAGCTTACTACTTTACTCGATCTCCCTCTTCCCATCATTACGGTGCACCCACTCACCAAGTTTGAGAGGAAGGACCTCTGGGGCTTCAAGGTGAACCAGCCAGGATGCCAGACTGAGCCTACTACGGAGGCCATCGTCTTCAAGCTTATGCACGATGACAAGGAGAGAGGCATGGAGGTTGTCATGCAGGATCTGATAGGACGACTGTTAGGCCGTCACTCCCGACAGGTTAGAGGCACTCACTTCCACGCCTTCGGAAGGCGTGATGATGACGGAGAGTCCATTGACTTTGAGGACGACTCGAGGGTCACAGCAGAGCCGACACGCCTGTACCTCCAGGACTTAGAGACTCTTATTAGGCACGTGGATACCGATAGGACCAACGTCATGCTTAGTAATGACGAGCTCCAGGTGCAGCTTCGCGAGAAGGACAAGCTCTTCGCACAGCAGGACGAGATAGTCAAGGAGATGGAGGCGAAGTTCGAGACCCAAGACCGTAAGTTCAAGAGTCAAGAGAAACGTGTCCAGGATAGGAACAAGAGGATCCGGGATATGACCGAGGAACTGCAGTCCAAGGACTTCGAGTTAGAGCAGCAGCAGACAGTGATTGAGAGGCTTCGTTCCCAGAAGAGGGCTCTCAAGGCCAAGATCGATTCCTTGACCACTACCATCGAGGAGAACAAGACCGCAATGGAGAACGCAGGTCTTACCTTTGTCGAGGAGGAGATTGATGCTGATGAGTAGACTTGACTACTCAGTTATCTTTATTTACCGCACTTGTTATTTGTGAACTTATTGTTGGACCATCCGACATGTGGATGGCTTGCCACTTGTGTGTTTGTACTTTGAGATTTTGTTATCTTGTTGTTTAGCTTTTATCCTGGTGTTGATTGCTATGTGTTTGATTGTGTAATGTAATGTGCATGAATCATGTAAGTGTATCTCATTCTTATCTCTATATAAACCACAGATGCCTCCCCGTCGCGCAAACCCCAACCCCAACCCCAACATTACCCCAGAAATGCAACAGATGATGAATGCGCAGACACAGCTTATGCAAATGATGACGACATTCATCCAAAACCAGAACAACAACAACCCCAATAACAACAACAACAACAACAACAACAACCCCAACCCCAACAACAACAACAACAACAACCCTCCGGGTTTTGATATGCTCACCAGATTTCTGCGTCTGAGGCCAGCTAAGTTCTCAGGAACGACTGATCCCATGGTGGCCAATGATTGGCTACATTCTGTGAACAAAGATTTAGTGACCGTGGGCTGCACGGATGCTGAAAAAGTCAGGTTCGCAACTCATCTGTTGGAAGGACCAGCCGCAGCATGGTGGGACAACTTCCAGATCACCACTCCTATTGATGAGGTGACTTGGGCTATCTTTGAAGATGGCTTTCGCACTACTCATATCTCACCAGGAATGATGAGCCTGAAAAAGAAGGAGTTTCACAACCTGAAACAGCGCCACCACAGCGTGGCTGAATATATTGAAGAGTTCAACAATCTGGCGCGCTATGCACCGGATGAGGTTGACACAGATGCCAAAATAAAGGAAAAGTTTCTGGAAGGCTTGAATGATGAGTTAAATCTGCAGCTGTCCGTGGCATATGTTCCAACTTATTAGTCACTGTGTGACAAGGCTGTTATTGTGGAGAATAAAATGAAGCAAGTCGAGAGTAGAAAGAGGAAACACTCCGACAAGCACAGCTCGGGATCGACTCATAAACGATCTCACTATGATGATAATGTCAGCTCAGGATCCCACAAGCATGGGAAATTTAACAAGCACCACAACCACAACCGTCATGACAACAAGCATCATCGCAGTCATGATAATGATAAGTACAAGAATCACAAGAGTGGATATAAGAGCCACCATAGTGGAAGTGGAAGTAGAAACCAGCCTAAAACGGACATCAGTCAGGTCGAATGCTACAAATGCAAGAAGCTGGGGCATTATGCTAAAGAGTGCCCTCACAAGAAAGTTGAAGGACCTAACAAGCCCAATCCTTTTCAGAAAGGACAGGTTAACCACATCAATGTGGAGGAGGTCTATGAAGAGCCTGATGCTGTTGCTGGTAAGTTCAGACTCAATTCCATCTCAGCATTTGTACTCTTTGACACTGGTGCATCTCATTCATTCATATCAAAAGCATTTGTCGAAAGAAATGAACTACCGGTAGAAACCATTGGGTGTCCGATAAGAGTAAGTTCTCCTGGTGGAGAAATGATAGTAAACTCAGGATGTCATGATTTAGTCATAGAGTTTGGAAAACATAAGTTTCCAGTGAACCTAATAATCCTGAATTCCCAAGGATTGGATGTAATTTTGGGAATTGATTGGATGGCTAAGTATGAGGGAGTACTAGATTGTGCCAATCGTACAATTGCACTCACAACCCCTGAAGGTAGGAGGATAAAATTTAAGTCCAATTTTAAATCTAAAGGAAGTAAACTGAATTCTCTTAAGGGGGTTAGCATGGACAGCGTGCCAATTGTATGTGAGTATCCGGATGTGTTTCCAGAAGAGTTACCAGGAATGCCACCAGATAGAGATGTGGAGTTTATAATAGATTTGGTACCAGGCTCTGGACCAAGAGCAAAGAGGCCTTATAAAATGTCAGTTGACGAACTTAAGGAACTCAAGAAACAACTTGGAGAACAATTGCAGAAGGGATTCATCCAGCCAAGTTCTTCATCTTGGGGAGCTCCAGTTTTGTTCGTAGAAAAGAGAGACAAAACTCAAAGATTATGCATAGATTACCGTTCTCTCAACGAGGTAACCATCAAGAACAAATATCCTTTGCCAAGAATAAATGACTTGTTTGATCAGCTAGAAGGAGCTTGTGTGTTCTCGAAGATTGATCTTCGGTCAGGCTATTTTCAACTCAAGATAAGAGAGCAAGACATACCTAAAACAACATTCACCACAAGTTATGGATTGTATGAGTACACTGTGATGCCTTTCGGTTTAACCAACGCCCCATCATACTTCATGAATATGATGAACAAAGTGTTCATGGAATTTCTCGACAAGTTCGTTGTCGTTTTCATCGATGACATCTTGGTCTACTCCAAGAGCAAGGAAGAGCATGAAAGACATCTACGCTTGATACTTGAGAAACTAAGGGAACATAAGCTTTATGCCAAATTCAGCAAGTGTGAGTTTTGGTTAGAGAAAGTTGGATTTCTTGGTCATGTTATGACAAAGGATGGTGTAGCAGTTGACCCTGCTAAAGTTTCAGCTGTGACAGAATGGGAATCTCCTAAGAACGTTAAAGAAGTTCGTAGTTTCCTTGGTTTAGCAGGTTACTACAGAAGATTCATTGAATTTTTTTCAAAGGTTGCTAAACCAATGACAGAATTGTTAAAGAAAGATAAGAAATTTGCTTGGTCTGAAGGTTGTGAACTCAGCTTTCAAGAATTAAAGAAGAGACTTGTGTCAGCACCAGTTCTGTGCCTACCAGACTTAGAAAAGGATTTCCAAGTGTATTGTGATGCTTCGCATCAAGGATTAGGTGCCGTACTTATGCAAGGCGGAAAAGTTGTGGCTTATGCCTCGAGACAACTCAAAACTCATGAAGTAAACTATCCTACTCATGATTTAGAGTTAGCTGCTGTTGTTCATGCACTCAAAACATGGAGACATTACCTTTTGGGAAAACGTTGTGAAGTATTCACCGATCATAAGAGTTTGAAGTATATCTTCACCCAGAAGGAAATCAATATGAGACAAAGGAGATGGATAGAACTTATCAAGGATTACGACTTGAGTTTGCAATACCACCCCGGTAAAGCAAATGTAGTAGCAGATGCTCTAAGTCGTAAGGCGTTTGTAAATGGCCTTACCAAAGGTGAATTGCCAGATGACTTGTGTAAGCAATTCAAGGAACTCAGGTTGGAGATTGTGCCAGAAGGACATCTCATGTCTTTGGATGTTCAACCCACTCTGTTGGATAAGATTAAAGAAGCCCAAAAGACGGATAAAGAAATCGAAGAGATTAGGAAAAGGATTAGCCAAGGGAAAGTTAAAAGTTTCCATATGGACGAACAAGGTACTTTATGGCACGGGAAACGTATTTGTGTTCCACATGATCCGGAAATGCGGAAACTGATTTTACAAGAAGCCCATAACTCTCCGTATTCTATTCACCCGGGAAACACCAAAATGTACATGGATATGAAAGAAAGATTTTGGTGGAACAATCTCAAAAGGGACATCGCTGAACACATTGCTTTGTGTGATGTGTGTAGTAGAGTGAAAGCGGAACATCAGAAACCAGCAGGTTTGCTTCAACCAATGCCTATTCCTGAATGGAAGTGGGAAAATATTGGTATGGATTTCATTACCGGATTACCAAGGACCAGGTCAGGGTATGATTCCATATGGGTAGCAGTGGATCGCCTAACTAAAGTGGCTCATTTTATACCCGTAAAGACAACTTATACAAGTGCCAAGTTAGCCAAAATCTACATGAGCAGAATTGTATGCCTTCACGGTGTGCCAAAGAGTATTGTATCTGATAGAGGAACTCAATTCACTTCTCATTTTTGGAGACAGCTTCATGAATCTTTAGGAACGAGGTTGGAATTCAGCACTGCTTTCCATCCTCAAACTGATGGACAAACATAAAGGACTAATCAAATTCTTGAGGACATGTTGAGGGCATGTGCCCTAGACTATGGAGCAAGTTGGGATGAAAGTCTGCCTTACGCAGAGTTTTCTTACAACAACAGTCACCAATCTAGCATTGGGATGGCACCATTTGAGTTTCTATACGGAAGAAAGTGTACCACCCCATTGCTATGGAATGGTGTGGGAGAAAGAAGTTTGTTTGGACCAGATCTTATCAAAGACGCCGAAGAAAAGGTCAAATTGGTTAGAGACAGGTTGAAGATAGCACAGTCTCGACAGAAAAGCTACGCAGATGCTAAGCGTAGAGAAGTCACCTACGAAGTTGGGGATAGAGCCTATCTTAGAGTATCACCACTCCGTGGAGTGAAAAGATTTGGAGTCAAAGGAAAGTTGGCACCAAGATATGTTGGACCATTCAACATTCTAAGTCGCAAGGGAGAAGCTGCATATGAAATCGAACTGCCAACATCTTTATCAGCAGTCCATAATGTTTTTCATGTAAGCTAGCTCAAGAAATGTCACCCAGAAATGGAAGAATCTTCTTTAAAGGATACCATATCTTTGGAAGAAGTTCAACTAGAAAGTGATCTCACCTATGAAGAAAAGCCTGTCAAAATTCTTGAGACCACAGAAAGAGTCACAAGGACAAAAACAATCAAATTTTGCAAAGTACAATGGAATCATCATTCCGAAGAGGAAGCAACATGGGAAAGAGAAGATGATCTTCGGAAAGACCACCCTCACCTATTTGCTAGCCAATCCGAATCTCGAGGGCGAGATTCATCTTAAGGGGGTTAGATTTGTAACATCCCAAAAATCATATTTCAAACTCATTCATATCATCCTTGCATCCTTCATTCATTTAGGGTTTTCTCAAAATCATTTAGAAGCATAAACTTAGGCTATGATTTCATGTGAGCAAAATTCAACTCAATTGGCCATCACCCTTTGAGATTTGAATGTTTAGGTACCTGATTGCTTGCCTCCATTGTTGGGAAGATTAGGTGTAGCTTTTTAACCCAAGTATCCAATTTAGAATTAATTTCAAACCCTATTTCAAACATTTGCATTCTAGAGCAAAGTCTCTGTTTGTTTTAAAGCCCAAGCTTGACCAAGCCCTTGCAAGGTAACCACATGGTGTTTTGACTGTATTTGAAACCACAGAACCCTGCAAAGATCCCCATTTTTGTTTGAATTCAAAAGGATTTGAATTCATATCAAAATTCATTCTAGAAAATAGAATTAGAAAAGAAAAAGACTTAAGCAAAGGAAAAAGGCCGAGCGCCAGGTTTCTGGCCCAGCAGCGAATCGAGCCCAGCAAGCCCACCCGGGAACCTTTCTTTACTTCTCTCACGCGCGAGCGCACACACCCAGTCGCTGACAGCCAGACCCCACCTTCACCCTACACACTTCGCTGACGAGCGGGCGTCCTCCACGTCAGCATCGTCTTCCCCCTGACTCCGCGCACGATCTCCGCCGCTGACCGTTGCCGCAGTGATGCCGAGCTTAATTGGGCATTAATCGACGGGCATTTCCTGTCGAGTCACCGGCTATAAGATCCTCTCTGCCTCGCGATCATTTTTTCCCCAAACGCCTCACTCGCTCCGCCACCAGGCTGCCCTCAATCAACCTCGCACCGCCGCAGACAGAGCCCTCTCTGGCGATCGATTCCGGTGAGCCTCGTGTTCCCCTCTGCCTCTCGTTCTTGCTATCTTGCTCAGTGAGTCTTTGCGCACCTCCTGACCTCACTAGTTCGTCCTGTACTACCCCAGGTCGCTGGATTCCACTCGACACCGCAAGCACCGACGGAAACATCAACTTCGGCGAGCTCTAGTGGTAAGTCCAGACCGCCCCGAACCTTGTCGTTCACGCTCGCATGTTCTCCATGATCTTCTGCATCTTACCACGCCCTTTATTTGACTCCTAGCGATCGACAACCTCGCCAACGACGACGATTGACCGTGCCGACGTCTGTCTCTACTCCGACAAGCAATCATCGCCGTATCTGTGCGCCCCTTGACAAACCAGAGCCACCTCGAGCTTCAGCACTCCACCGCGATCCTGGTAAGCATCTTCTTGTTTCCTAGGAGGATCTAGAACGCCACCGCCACCGTAGTCAGACGCGTCGCCGCCGGTCAGCGCCGCTAGCGCCGCCCGAGTGTGGACAGAGTGATTAGGGACGTTGGATCTAGATCCTGTGGCGTAGAATAGAAGGGGGACGAAGGGGTATGCGCGTGTCTGAGCCGCCAGATCTAAGTTAGATCCTACGGTTCGCATCTGTCGATCCGACCGAAACGGTACGCGCCAATCACGACATGACGCGTGGCTAGGAGCTGATCTGAAAACAGAATTTAAAACAGATTTTGATCCAGATTTCAAATGCCTATAACTTTTGAATGCCACGTTAGATTTTTGCAAACTTCATACCGTTGGATTCAGTGAAACAAGACCTTTCTGCCTATCCAATTTGTTTAACAAATAGTAACCTTTAGATTGGATTTATTTACAGAAACTTGTTTGAGGCCTTTTTGAGTATAGATTTAGTTTAGTATTTTGTTTTAGGGTTAAATAAGTTGTCTTGGCTATTTTTGTGACTTGTTTAGTTTCTGTAAACTTGCACTTGATTGGTAGAGTTTTCAAAAATCACCACTTATTAGATTCATGCATGCATGCATTCATATTATCTTTGTTTGTATATATTTGTGTGTAATTGTGTGCTACAACTTTGTGTGTAGATTTTGCTAGTGATTGTGATTGTGACGAGTGCTACTCTCCACACTACCAAGGCAAGTGATATCTTCATGAATATTCCCTTCCCATATTTTATACTTGCATTAGATATTTTGTTAGGACTTGCATGATACTTTTGTCAATTATATTGTTGGGAAATCCTATGTAGATTAGAATGGTAGAGTTGCTAGGAAAATTCCCTAAGGATAAGTTGCCATGCCATGCTTAGCCTAGCTACTAGAAAACAAGGGTGGTTTATATATACACACTATGGAAAAATAAATTTAAGTCTGAGGACTTGTGTTTTATTTAACAAAACAACTAAGTTAATGAATCACCTGGGTGGAATGGAAGGAATGGTATATGTTGAGTGGTTCACAAGGCCATGGACTTGGCTTGTGTATCTCACTTGTGGATGGCCACCCAGGAACAAAGAGATTTGAGATGTCAAATGTTGAGAAGCTTCAAGTGCAACCACTTGGCAATATGGGCTCTGCCATGATCTTAGGTTGCTAGAACTTAGTCTCTTGGACAGTTGGTGGTAGAGGGAATGATAGGTTGGAACGCGTCCATTTGACTAAGGAAAGGCTTCTGAAGGATCTTGTCTTGGGAAACCAAGTCTTGTGGGGAAAGTGCACCACCTCTGCAGAGTGTAAAACCTAAGTACTTAGCCATGTCCCTGGTAAAGGACAATTTGAGCATCAAGACATGGAAGCTTCAAGAATCTCATCACTCCAATTTCTAAATAAAACTTGTGGGTGAACAAGGGTTAAAGGATCTTCAGTCTTTGATTGGTAGATGCCCTGAGTGGATCTTCAGTCTTTGATTGGTAGATGCCTTGGGAAAGTTTTGTGCCAAACAAAAACTTAGTATTTTCAAATGATAAGGAAAAATCTATTTTGAGCAATGCAAGCCTAATCTCCACCTAGCCAAAATGCATATAGTATGATAGTCCACTTAAATTATACTAAGGTATCACTTGCCAATACTATTCCAAAGTATTGACCCTCTGTGGCTGTAACTTGTAATGTTGCAGGTTATTCCGATGATGATTAGGAGTCATGAGTCTACACTCAACATGCTTGCCTGTGGCACATGAAGATGAAGACTTATGTTTATTTACTTATTCCATAAACTCTTGTATTAGGCCTTTGGCCCTGAGTTGTAAAAGACTATGTTTTAACTCTGGAATGACTGTAATAAACGACCTTTGTATCTGTGTACTTCATCTTAAACTGTGGATGCTAGCATTGATCCAGGGACTAGCATTGCAATCACAGGGATCTTTTCCTTTAATAAGGAGGGATCTTACATGCCATTATCTTTGGCTCTTACAAAGCTTTTAATGATGAATTCTCTAAGCTAATGACTGACAGGTTCAGGATGTCTATGATGGGAGAATTGAGAGTATTTCTTGGTTTTGAGATCAAGCAAGTGAGAGGTGGTACATTCTTCAACCAAGCCAAGTATACTCAAGATATTCTCAAAAGATTTAACATGAAAGATCTCAATGGAGCTCCCACTCCCATGGCAACAAAGACTCATCTTGAACTAAACCCGAATGGTAAAGATGTGGACCAAAAGGTATATCGGTCCATGATTGGCTCTTTTCTTTACCTTTGTGCATCTAGACCCGATATTGTGTTGAGTGTAGGAGTATGTGCAAGATATCAAGTGACCCCTAAAGAAAGCCATTTGATGGCAGTCAAGAGAATCTTTCGATATTTGGTTCATACCCCAAACTATGGTATTTGGTATCCTAGGGGCTCAACTTTCTCTCTTTATGGGTACTCGGATTCGGATTGGGCTGGTGACAAGGATGATAGAAAATCAACCTCCGGGGCTTGCCAATTCCTTGGGAGCTCCTTGGTGTGTTGGTCTTCTAAGAAGCAAAATGGTCTTTCCACCGCCGAAGCCGAGTATGTGGCAGCTACTAGTGCTTGTACACAATTGATATGGATGAGGCAAACTGTAAAGGAATACGGTGTCCTTTGTGACAAAGTGCCTCTTCTATGTGACAACAAAAGTGCAATCAAGGTTGCATATAACCCAGTAGATCATACAAGGACAAAGCATATTGAGATTCGTCATCACTTCATTAGAGATCATGTTGCTCGAGGTGATATTGAGCTATCCTATGTATCAACCAAAGACCAACTTGCCGACATCTTCACGAAGCCACTTGATGAAGCAAGGTTTTTTTATTTGAGGAATGAACTAAATATCGTAGATTCTAGGAGCTTGACTTGATCACCTTGCATACTCACCTATATCTTGACTCTTATTTGGTTTAGGTACAGGCATGGAGATAGGGGGAGTGCGGTTCTAATACATTGGACTATCCCTCCCCCCATAATGCCAACATTAAGAAATTCAATCCTCTTTATATCATTTAGTGATATGTGAGCTTCATTGATGAGTAGTGGTAATGAACCTAAGGATATTTCTTCGTGATGTCATACCACAATCTCTTACATGGTGGCCTTGGCCACCGCCCTCTTCATATGTGAAGAGGTGGTTTTTGACTTGTGTGGTTTGGATCTTAATTTGCCATCTTTTGACTATCTATGGTTGTTTGGTTTTTCACAGTACATCTTCTGAATCCCAGGGCTATACTCATCCTTAAACATGCTCCTCTTGCCACACATTTGTCCAAATATTGTACTTGGAGTTTTTTTGGTCGTGGGGACCGGAATGTCCGCCCTGTACCGACCGGAGAGTCCGGCATGGCCGGACACTCTTCTTGATACAGGCTGGACACTCCGGTTGGGCCGGACACTCCGGCTATTTTCCCCCGGACAGTCCGGCCCTAGCAGTTTCAGTCTTGTAAAAGGGGTCGGGGGGGAGTGGAAGGTTCACTCCTCCTTCTTCCCCTGACTTTCTTCTCTCCACTCCCTGCTGCTCCCGACCAGGATCTTCACCGGGAGGGCTCCTCCACCCCGGATTCGACCGTTGCCGCCGGCCATTGTCATCCCTTTGCCGCTGGGACCCGTTCCCCTCCGGTGAAGGCCCCCATGGATGTTGGTACTTGCCTCCCCCTCTTCTACATCTCTAGGGTTTCCTCTAGATGCTTTTTTTTGGAGGCAATGACCTATTTTGATCCATGGATTCATCACTGCGTGCACATGGCGTCTTAGTAGTAGTCCTAGCAATCCCGATCCACTCCGATTGAGTCAAGTCGCATTGCCCGGAAAAATCACCAGATATCCCGCCGGATAGTCCGGTGGGTACAAGGCGGACACACCGGCCCGGCTGGACTGTCTAGCGGGTATGCACCGGACTGTCCGCCCCTGGCGGAGTCTCCGGCCCGATTCTTCCGGACAGTCCGGGTTTCCTCAGTCGGTTTTTGATCTGGTATTCCTACCACTACTGCATGTGCTTTCTCCTCCTGGACAAATGTGCTTACCCTGCTGCTATCTCTCTACTCTGAATTCACAGGTAGCTCCCGTCCTCGTCGCTCTAGGGCCGCTCAGAAAGCCCGTCCTCACTGGTACCATGACGAAGCAAATGAGATTCATGTGGATCCTTCCATGGTCAGGCAGGCTGCTCGTGACCGTGTTGCAGCAAAGCAGGAGAAAGTCAGAAAACTAAAGAGGGATGAAGCCAAGCACATGAAATTTGAGTCTTTGACCACTTTGGCAGATTTGGGCACCGAGGAGTTTGTGGATATGCGTGTCCAGCCATTCTATTCTTTGCAGTGCACTTCTGAGGGTCCTCGCTTCTGGAGGAATGAGCAGGCCTTGCTCTTCTCTGAGGTATTTTCTGCTTTCAGGACTCCGCTGTGCCCTATGCAGTGGTTGGATATTCCAAAGCTCCAGGCACACAGATACTTTGAGGACGCCCTCTGGGTAATGGAGAAGATGGGACTGCACACCATCTTTCAAACAAGAGAAGATTACAACATTGAGTTGATCCAGCAGTTTTATGCCACAGTGGTTTTTGGGGACACTCCTAATATTCCCCTTGAGTGGATTTCTGGCACTACAAGATGTCGCTCCATCATGGCTCAGTTTGCCCATCTCCTTGGTGTGCCTTTCAACCCCAATGCTCATAGTGGTCACCGGATGCATGTGCACGGTCAGGCGTATGACAAACAACTTTCGGCTCCTATCTACTCTCAGAATGGTGTGGTTGGTCAAACCATCAATATCAAGCTCATTTACAACATCCTGTCCGCATGTTCCGCCACACTCTCACACCCAAGGCGGGCAACAAGGATGAGATGCAGGGTGCTGAGATCAATCTTATGGCCCATGCCCACTCCGTGTATGTTCGCGGTCCAGCTCACCCAGGAGGCACCATAGATGTCATGGACTTCATCTATCAGGATATGTACAAGTGCATCACTGACAAGAAGTTCCCTCTATTTGCTCCATATGTGATGAAGCTCATTGTTGCTCAGGCTCTAGACACCCCACTGCTGTACACTGAGCTTGTTGCTCATCTCCCTGCCAAATTACAGAGGAAGGGTGCTCCTACCTCCAAGGCACCTCGTGGCTATACCCCTGCCCAGGATATTTTTGAGGATGATGAGATAGACGCCTCTGACAGTGATGATGCTTCTGAGGAGGTTTCGGGGGCTGTGACCCGTGGTCCTCGCATGAAGCATGCCAGCAATGCATACCGCTTCACCACCTCCAAGGAGGAAGTGCACAAGCAGGTGAAGAAGGCCTCCTGGTGGAAGAAGCTTCTTCTATGCCAGAACATTGACATTCGCCATGGTTAGTATGATGCATACAAGGCGAACAGAAACGTGATGAAGGAGCTCAAGCGGATCAACCAGCCTATGGATGTTGATCCTTCTCAGCAGCAGTCGTCTGATGGCACACTCTCATATGGTCACTAGAGTCAGGGTCGTGTGGATTGGTCCATGTTTGAGGATGTATCTTCTTCTTCTCGCCCTCACGGCCAGAGCTCTACTCAGGAGGATCAGGATGATAAGGACAAGGACGAGGAGGAGGAGGAGGATGACGATGACGACTACAGTGGCTAGAGTTGGCTTTGGGGCGCTTTAGTTGTGCTCTTTTCCCTTTTTGGTGTCTCGATACCAAAGGGGGAGAAGTAGGCCCTTTATTAGGTTGCTACCGGGGATTTGCATGGGTACACGAGCTTCACGTTATTTCGATTTTCCTCTTTGAAGCTTCGTGTCTTCTTTATCCTACTCTTTGAGTACTTTGTTGTGTTGAGACTTGCCTACCCGGTTGTGTTAAGTAACTATGTTATATCTATGTCTAGCTTATTGATCTAGTTGTGTTTATATATCATGTCACTCATTGATAGCTACAAAATCTTGCGAGGATGTAATCCTATGGTGTGTGATCATGCATTCAAATGCAAAACAAGAAGTGGTCACACATCTAGGGGGAGCCTCGCTATATGTTGTATTTCTCCACTTGTGAACATTTATAGCTATCCCTTTTGCAAATCCATGGGTTGTCATCAAACACCAAAAAGGGGGAGATTTAAAGGGCATTTATGCCCTTACTATTATTTTGATGTTTGGTGACAACACTTGTATTAGTTTAATCATCTGTTAAATGTTTCAGGAGATTCCGTCTGTCCCTGTCATCGGATTGATGACAAGTACGCCATGAGGGGGTCCTCGAGGCGTGCGGAAGAGAGGGGTGTGAGACGTACGGTATTTCGGGACGGTGAGCACACAAGTTTACCTAGGTTCGAATCCGCCGGCTTTGGACGGACCCTACTCCTGCTAGCAATGCAGTAATACGACAGAGCCGGAATATGGGTTACAAGGGTTTCGCCTGTGCGAGTTGAGATTGTAGACTATTGAGGTGTGCCCTAAAGGCTCTCCCTAGGATGGCTTATATAGATATCCGGCCTAGGGTTTACAGGAGAGATCAATCCGGCTACGACTGAGAGTCGATTACAGAGTATATCTTGAACTACAAGTAACATTGTGGGCCTAAGTCGCTAAGTCTTCTGGGCCTTCCCGTAGCCGGATTGGACTCTGTCTTTCTCCCTGACTGGGCCGCCCGTGAAGCAATGCTCCAACCCGAAGTGGGCCACCCTGGTCAATGAGGAACTGTGAGGATACCCAGAAAGTATATCCCTAACAGCAGCCCCCGGAGGCCTCCAAGATCCAAAGTCGGATTTATCATCGCCTAGCTTGATCTTTGGCTTGCAGAATCTTGAAGGGTTCCTGAAACTTCACAACAAAAAATACGATCCGGGTCTTAAAAATAAGTCGGACCTATCAGTAGGTTACTCGGATTTTCCAGCTTGTTTTTAAACTAAGCCGGAACTTGGTCTCTAACGCCACTTGACACAAGCATGGTCAAGTCACGTCATCTGACAGGCGTTCCGTCAGCACGACCGTTTGGTGGGTCCGCGGTCCACGGAACCGAGGCACCATTTCAATGTGTGCGTGGAGATCGAGGCAACGCAATCATCACGTGGGTCCTTCCCAGTTCCTTCCACAATGCATGGCGGTTACACTGTAGCGTTTGCACGAATCTTGGCACAGGTAGGTGGATATAAGGGGTTCAGATTTCTTCTTCTCCTTTCCACCAGTCCTTTGACGTTTCCTTTCCTCCCAATCTTCCTGCGCGCACAGAGCCTCCTCGTCCTCCCCCCACAGAGCTCCTAGCACCGCCCCTTTAAGGTCACCCTCTCACCGGAGAAAATGGCTTCATCATCTTCTTCCTCCGGTTTAGCGGCAGCAGCGGCGGCGGTGAAGGTGGAAGCAGCAGCAGAGAAAGAGAGCTACCGGGGAATCTGGATCCCCTGCGCCCTTGACGAAGCAGGCCTCAAGAACGTGGAGAAGGAGGGGCTTCTCGCTACCGGTGACTGGCGGAGCGGCTCTAGTGAAACCGTCCCAACCCGCGTGACGGCGAGCGGGTCCACTTCGGCACCCATCTTGACCGAGAACTGTCTTTTCCTCCCTCGGAGTTCTTCTCCGAGGTGATAGATCATTACGGAGTTCAACTCCACAATCTTCCTCCCAACTCACTTTTAGAAATGAGTGCGTATGCTGCGCTTTGCGAGGGCTTTCTCGGCATTAGGCCGAGTTTGCTTCTCTTCCGGTTTTATTTCCATGTCCGGAGGAATTCCATCACTGTCGGTGTTCCTTATATCACCAGCACTATTAGCTTTTCTCTTAGATGTGACCAGGCATATCCCAAAATTTCTACCAGTGACTCGGTCAAACAATGGCCAACCACATTTTTCTATTATAGGGATATTCCGGCTCCCGGCAAAGCTACTGCTTTGCCGACTTTTGTCGACAGAGCTGCCACGGCCCAGCCTTCCTGGGACGAGGCTACTCTGGCTCTCACCGATGATCTAATCCTCGCTAAGAGGCAGATCGAATATTTGATTAAGCACAATGGTCTGAAGGGATCCGACTTGGTCCAGTGCTAGGTCTCATGTCGGATCCAGCCACTTCAGTACCACGGAACCCGACTGATGCACTCCATCACGTCGTCTCCAACCGACTCCCTTCACATCAGCTCTAAAGCCTACACCACTCAAGGCTACATAAGCCAAATCAAGTGGTTGATCAAGGAGCGGATCGAAAGGAGGATTCCGGAGGTTTCTCTGGACATGCACACGGCAGAAAACCCCCGTGGTGCCGGTAAGCTTCCATCATGACATCTTTTATGTGTTTCTATCTTCGAGTTATACTGCAATATTGATATGTTTTCTTCTTTTCAGCTTGCTGACATCCCTGAGTTGGAACTTGCTCTGCTCGAAGGATACCCTCCGGAGTTCTCTCAGGAGGTAGAAGTGGTCCCATTGCCGGACCTTGTGCTCAAGAAGTGCAAAGCTCCGACAGTGGCTATTGGCACAGAAGAGGTGCCTATCGTGAAGAGGTAATTTCCAGTCACAACTTTTCCGCCTTTGTACTTTACTCCAATTTCTTTCCGAGATGTAACGTTTTCGACTTTGCTACCTTCTCAGAGCAAAATCAATCATCAAGGGCAAGGGGAAAGGGATTTCTTCGAAGCCCTTGCGTCAGACGAATCTTACCATAGCTTCCCCTGCCGTGGCTCCTCCGACTCCGGCCCCTCAACCTTCTGCAACTCCAGCGATCACTCCTTCTCCGGTGGTTGCAGAAGATCTGGCTCCTCAAATGGAGCCTGGGATCCTTGGGTCGCAAACTGATGTCAATTCAGGTGCGTCAGCTCAAGATAAGGGTGAACCCTCTTCGGGTAATGATCCCTCGGCTGAAGTCTTCGCCAAAAACCTCCTCAGCAATCCAGGACTTGCCAAGTTTGGCCTGTCCCGGAAATCTACAGAGGAGATCCAGCGGCTAGCCAGGCAAGTCCTGGATAAAAGCCATTTATCCCCCAAGGAGGAAGCGCAAGAAGCAGAGGACGTCAAGTTCTCTGACCTTCTCACTCAAGTCCGCCTTCGCGACGAGAGGATTAGGACTGGCGAGCTTCCAACAGCCCTAGTGATCCCTCTTACTCTTGTCGAGAAGGTGGCCGCTGAAGTGAACACGGGTTTAGATAAACTCACTCGCGAGCAATATGTAAGTCGGAATTCCAACTCTTGTTTTTTACATTATGTTATATCATATCCTGTAGCCCCCAAGCATGAAGTAGGATATAGAATCTAAGTTTATGCTTCATTAGGATGCCAAAGAACGAACTAGTGTAGCCCCCAAGGCTCGTGCTGATATTTAGCAAAAATATTAGCTCGAGTCTTAAGTAGGTTTCCGACTTACAGAAAGTATGTTCCTATAACCAGGAATTACTGACCAATGTCTGTGATAAGCGGAGAGAGATCAAAGCTCTCCGGCTTAAAAATTCTAAGCTCAAAGTAGCCAAAGATGAAGCCGAAGGTAAACATTCCGAGATTCAAACCTTGTCTTTGCTTTTTTCAATGTTGAATTTGTTTGAACTATTGTTCTTTTTTGACTTACAGCGCTGGTGAAACAATCCATCGCTATGACTGAAGAGGCCGAGAACCTCAAGACCCTGGTGGTGGAGAACAAGGGACTTCGCCAAGAGCTGGATAAGCTCAAGGCAGATCATGAAAAGAGCATAGCTCAAGTCCCTGAATCCTCCTCCATGGCCACTGATGAGCGTGATCGCAAGATTGCTGCTCAGGATAAAATAATCTTGGACCTCAAGAATGAGCTTGGCAGAGAGAAGGACATATCCCAGGCGCTCCGGGCTGAACTCCAGAGTCTCTGGGAGGAGAAGACCAAGATTGACGACGTCATTTTTGGTACATTCCACCTCTCTGACTTATCTTTTTCTTCGACTTCTATCAATGTCGGTTTTTTCTTAACTTTATTTTGATGTATAGGTCCCCTGAACTTGACGGACTCTTCCTCGTCCGAGCCCCGCACCCACCGGCTTACCCAAGTCAGTGATCTTCTTCATGACTATCGCCAGTCCCTTGAGGACATTGGTGAGTCTCTCAGGATTCCGGACATGCCAAGCATGTCTGATTTTGAGGTGCGGGACAGGGCCAAGGAGATGCCACAACTTGTTCGGGACTAGAACATGTCCTACGCGCGGACTGCTGCGCAGAACGCTCTCACTATGGTCATGAGCCACCATGGAAACATGGAGATATGGCAAGTGACCAGAGGGTATTGCAAGGTAGACGAAGACGGCCAGGAGCAAGACCTTCAAGCTATCATGCACTCTTGCGCCGGATACTGGTGCCACGTAGCTGATCTGACCAGCTACGAGATCCCCTTCTTCACCCGCGTGGATACTCCGCCTCCTCCTGCAGAAGAAACCGAAGAAGTTTCCGACAATGAACGCACCACCTCGGATGCGGACATCTCGGAACGATATCAAGGCGGAGTGACCAGCGAGCCGACAGATCCTTCATCTCCTCCTGCATCATAGACCAGAAATTTATGTATTATTCTGGAAAAAACCTGATGCGATTGTAAATATTAAGTACTATTTATCTTGCTAGTGCTAAGATTTTGATCTATTCGGCACTTTTGACTTTAAATTTTTTTCGTGTGCCTGAAATGTTTACACAAGCACTTATATTTTTTCGCCTCTACTTATCGTTTATCTGGCTTTACGCCTCGTCCCTTTCGTGAGCCGGCTAAACCTTCCGCCGGAAACTTTGTCGAGCAACGGAGCTCAATTGCTAAACCAGTTTAAACTCGGAAACAAAGCCGGCTTCCAATACCAACAATTCATTACTCGGAAAATGCCCGCATCCAGCAATCAGACAAATAACCAAAGTAAATACTAGAAACTTTAGAGTTATACCCGAGGGTAGCAGCTTTAAAATCGGAAATCTAAACCAGAACGAACATGAGCATAAAGTACTTTCAAGCATTCTGGGATTTTCGACTATGACATGATCATTCGGAAATAAGATGATTTAAGAACTTCTCAGAAAAAACTTGAGGTAACCAAAACTTTTATTTCTCACAGAACATATACATATGTATGATTACAAAGAAGGATAAACTAAGAATAAAAGGGACGTAGCTGAGCAATATTCCACGGTTTGTCTAACTCATCCGGATTTGTACTGTCTCCAGCTCTCTTTCTCTTCTTAGTAGCAGGTCTTTCTTTGACTGGCCTCATGTCAGTTAAGTAGTACGATCCATTGTGCAATACTCGACTAACTAAAAAGGGTCCTTCCCATACTGGGGAAAGTTTGTGCTTTCTTTATTGCACAAGCCGGAGAACCAAATCACCTTTATTAAAAGATCTATTTCGGACTCTCTGGCTATGATACTTGCGTAACTTCTGCTGATAGGCTGTAGATCTCATTTTAGCAACAACGCGAACTTCTTCGACTAAGTCGAGATCATTTTGTCAAGAAATCTCGGCATCCTCTTCGATATACGCGGCCACTCTAGGAGAAGTATGAATCAAATCACTAGGAAGAACTGCTTCTGCGCCATAGACCAAGAAGAAAGGTGTGTATCCTGTTGACCTGTTTGGAGTTGTTCGTAAACTCCAAATTACAGAGGGTAATTCCTTTGCCCAAGCCCCCGCAGCACGTCGTAGTGGTGCTTCGAGTCTCGGTTTTAGGCCTTGTAGAATTAAACCATTTGCTCTTTCGACTTGTCCGTTGGCCTGTGGATGTGCGACTGACGCAATGTCAAGCCGGATATTTTGCTCATCGCAGAATTCGGCTAGTTCTCCCATACAAAAGTTACTCCCATTGTCCGTGATAATGCTATGCGGATAACCATACCGGATTATAACATCCTCGACAAATCTTTTGACTGTTGCTCCATCACAACTTGTGACAGGTTTAGCCTCAATCCATTTGGTGAATTTATCCACCATCACTAAGAGGTGAGTAAATCCACTTGGATCTCGTTTAAAAGGTCCTACCATATCAAGCCCCCAGACCGCAAAGGGCCATGTTATAGGTATTGTTCACAACTGATCAGCCGGAACATGAGCTTGCTTGGCGTACTTTTGGCAGCCTTTGCACGTCTTGACTAATCGTTCGACATCTGCCTGAGCTGTAAGCCAGAAAAATCCGTGTCGAAAAGCTTTTGCCACTAAAGATTTGGCTGCAGCGTGGTGACCACACTCGCCTTCGTGGATTTCCCTTAAGATTTCCACTCCCTCTTCCGGAGATACACAACGCTGAAACCCCCCCAGAAACACTCCATTTATGGAGCTCACCTTTAACAATAGTATAAGCTTTTGCTCGTCGGATAATCTGCCGGCTCAACACCTCATCTTCGGGTAATTTGCCATCTACCAAATAATCGAGGTAGGGTTGAGTCCAGCTGGGAATTACAGCCAGAACTGCTATCAAAGGTGAGTCGGATTTGGTCGGATATTCCTCATCTACTCCCTTTATCGAGGGGACTTTGAGGTGCTCTAAAAATGCGCCATCCGGGACCTCTTTCCGCGCAGAGCCTATTCGGGATAGTGCATCTGCTTCCTCATTTTCTGCTCGAGGGATGTGTTGAACTTCAAACCCTTCGAACGATTTAGATAGATCATCCACGACAACTTTATATGCTGCCATGTGCTTATTTGCATTACAAATATTCGAGACTTGTTGAGCAACAAGATCCGAATCTCTGTAACACATCAAACGTCGGATGCCAATATCCTTGGCAATCCAGATTCCATGCAGCAGTGCTTCATACTCGGCAATATTGTTTGTCGCTGTGAAGTGGATCTGCAACACATATAAAAGTTTATCTCCTTGGGGTGATTTGAGCACCACGCCAGCCCCTGAGCCCCCTCGAGCCTTAGACCCATCGAAAAAGAGGGTCCAATATTCCGACTTAGGGAGGACCATATTCTCCTTCGTCTCTGTCCAATTAGCGACAAAGTCAGCAAGGATCTGGGATTTGATTGTTGTCCGAGGTTTGTACTCAATATCGAAAGCTGAGAGCTCTATTCCCTATTTGGCGACGCGTCCTGTGGCATCACTGTTGTTGATTATATCCCTCATGGGCGCTTTGCTCACCATGGTAATTGGATGCTCCTGAAAATAGTGTCGTAACTTACGAGATGCTAGAAAAACACCGTAAGCCAACTTTTGATAGTGCCGATATCGCTGTTTTGATTCTGTTAGGACCTCGCTGACAAAGTAAGTTGGACGCTGCACCAGGTGTTCCTGATTTTCCTTTGGTCTCTCCACCACCATGGCGATACTAATGACCTTGTTTGTCGCAGCAATATAAAGCAACATCGGTTCCTGAGGTTCCGGCGCTGCAAGGATAGGAGCAGATGAGAGTACTTTCTTCAGGTCTTGTAGTGCAACTTCAGCTTCGTCAGTCCAGACAAAATCTTTAGTCTTCTTCAGGAGTTTGTATAATGGTGTGGCTCTTTCACCAAGCCGGCTTACAAATCGACTGACAGCAGCAATGCAACCGGTTAATCTTTGTACGTCCTTCAGGCGGGTTCGCCTGGAAATATTGAGTATAGCCTTGATTTTATGGCGGTTCACCTCTATGCCTCTTTGAGACACGATGAAACCTAACAATTTTCCGGCTGGTATTCGGAAGAAGCATTTCTTCGGGTTAAGCATGATATTGTATTTTCTTAGATTGGCGAACGTTTCCTCCAAGTCGGAAATGAGTGTTTCCTTCTTTTTGGACATCACCGCTATATCATCCACGTATGCATGTACATTGCGTCCGAGTTGGTCATGGAGGCAATGTTGCATCATGCGCTGGTACGTAGCTCCTGCGTTCTTCAGCCCAAAGGGCATCGTAACAAAACAGAAGGTTCTGAAAGGGGTCATGAATGAAGTTTTGATTTTATCAGATTCCTTCATCCGGATTTGGTGATAACCGGAATATGCGTCAAGAAAACAGAGGAGTTCCGAGCTTGCCGTAGAATCGATAACTTGTCAATTCTAGGCAGAGCGAACGGATCTTTTGGACAAGCCTTGTTCAAGGCAGTATAATCAACACACATCCTTAAATCAATGGTGTCCTTTTTAGAAACCATTACAGGATTGGCCGACCACTCTGTGTGGATGACCTCTTCTATGAATCCGGCTAACTCGAGCCATGCTAGTTCCTTAGCTATTGCCTTACGCTTTTCATCGCCAAACCGTCGTAAGGACTGTTTGACGGGTTTAGCGTTCGGGTTTACATTTAGAGAGTGCTCGGCAAGTTCCCTAGGTACTCCGGTCATGTCAGATGGTTGCCATGCAAAGATATCTTGATTTGCTTGGAGGAACTTGACGAGCGCGCTTTCCTATGCGCTATTTAGGCCTACGCCTATCTGGGTCACCTTGGAGGGGTCATCATCCTTCAACGGTGCTTTTTTCGTCTCTTCTGATGCCTTGAACTCCGGATTTGCCTTGGTAACCTCCTTCTTCGTTGCGGGCATCTCGGACGGATCTATGCTTTTCTTGATCTCCTGGTACTCCTGGGCGTGCAGCACGGCTTCGGCAAAGGCGGCATTTCCATCCTTGCACTCTCGCGCTTTCTTCGGGTCTCCCCTGATGGTGATCACGCCGTTGGGACCTGGAATTTTCATCATATTGTAAATGTAACACGGATGAGCCATAAAAGCCCAGTAAGCCGGACGTCCGATTATAGCATGGTATGCGCTCTTGAACGGGACCACTTCGAAGGAAACTGCCTCCGTTCGATAATTCTTTGGAGTTCCAAAGGTAACGTCCAAAGTGATCTCTCCCAGGGAATTAGCTTGTCTTCCTGGGACAACTCCGTGAAAAATCACGGAGCTATGGTTCAGCTGGGTCTCCAAGATCTTCATCCGACGTAGCGTTTCGACATAGAGAATATTGATGCTGCTACCACCGTCCATGAGGGTCTTGGAGAAACCATAACCGTCAATAAGTGAGTTGATGATTAAGGCGTATTTTCCTCGCTTGTGTAACTTAGGCGGATGATCATCGCGGTCAAATGTGATTGCCACTTCCGACCAGTCCAGATACTGTGGGACAGCCGGAACTGTTGCATTGAGCTCGTGTAGAACTGCTTTCTTGACCTTTGCTGGTTGAGATCCGAGGAAAGTGACATAAGTGTCCTTTTTGGTGCGAAAAGTCTTCTTCCCTTCCGACTTGGGATTTGAAGCATCAGCTTCCTCCATGTCGGAATCTTCCTTAGTCTCTTTGTCTTTTTTGGGATTTTTCTTTCCCTTCTTCCGCTTAGCTTTGTAGCCCGCGGTGTCATCTCTTTTGATGTCGTCATTGAAACGACATTCAGCATTGGTGTGGGACGAGCCCCCATTGGCGTCTAGGTGATGCACACATGGGTTATTGGCAATGTCGGCCCAAGTGTAGGTTTTGCCTGGTTGCTGTTCTCCTCTACCTTGGACCCTTGAAGTCCCACGGCCACGCCCGCGGCCTCCGCCATGTCCTCCTCGTCCTCCAGACCCGGAAACAGTAGTAACCACCTCTGTTTCCGCGTTGGGCTTTTCCTCCGAGGCGTTCTTACGTTTCCGAGCCCGTTGCTTTGTTTTTGCCGACTAAGGTACAGCTAGGACATTGAGTAATCCCTCTACATCGTCTTCAGCGTCTGCATATTTTCTCGCTGTTTCTATCATCTCTCCCAAATCAGTGACCTTGTCACACTTCAAACGATGACGCAGTAGACCAATTGGGAGACCTGCAATGAAAGCTTCAATCGCAGTTTGATCATTTACTCCTTCATAGGAGTTCTTGGTGTTGATCCATCATCTGAGGTAGTCCCGGCAAGTTTCTCCGGCTTTCTGGGTGCAACGCTGTAGGTCTCCGACCGAATAGGGCCTCCGATATGTGCCTTCGAAATTATGAAAGAACGCACTTTGCATGTCATACTAGTTATGGATGGTGTTCTCCGGAAGTTCATTGAGCCATGATCGCGCTGTCTTTCGCAACATAAGTGGGAGATATCGGGTAGCGACCAGGCTGTTTCCGCCTTTGGCGATGCAGCAAGCTTGGAAGAAGTCCTGTAGCCAGGTATCTGGCCGAGCAATGCCATCGTAGGCTTGGATATGTCTTGAGATAGCAAATCCTTCCAGGAATTTTGTAGCTCTGATGCATGGTCCGAAGTACTTTGGGCCCACGTAGAAATCATCGTTGTCATAGCGCCGAGCCTCTATGTTGGAATTAATCCTGTGCCTTGCGTCGTTCGGGGATAGAGATCGTCCCGAATTCCGGCTGTGGCTACGGTGCCATGGAGCCGGACTTCGTCTTCTGCCACCACCTCCTCCGCCATGTCGTCCTCCTTGCCCTCCATGGGAGCCATTGTGATGACTATGTGGTGGAGAGGGTTGAGCAGCTTGACTATGACGAGCCCCCTGCCGGCTTGTACCAGCATGGTTTCCGTCGTTTCTTTGTCCGTCGTTCCCACCATGGTGAGGCTCAGCCGGGCGGCTTGTGTGTTTAGGAGGTGGCATCTTTTGGCGATCCTCCTCCCGTCGTTTCTCTTTATCTTCTCCCCTTATGTCGTTAGATTCTCGTCGGGGAGGGTTCGTCGGATTCATGGCAATGGCGTCTTTCTCGGCCACTGGGGCGACGTTGCTCCAGTTACGTGAAGTTTTGCGATGCTGTCCTGAAGATCTGATTCTTGAATAGTTGTCTTCCCGGTGTTCGGGGTGATGATACTACGCCCGGACGTAATGGGATCTTACGCTGGCCCATGCCGGATCTGTGCGACATTGGTCAGAATCTGAGACCAGTTTTTGACTTCCGGACAGGGCGACCTTTTGCTGCTCCAGTCCCTTGTTGAGTAGTTTGATACCCAAGCGGATCTCCTCTGGTCCTGTATTAGCCGATAGAATTTCTCGGGCTGCCACGGTATTCTGTACTGGTGTTGGGTATACCCAATCTCCGTTGCTATCTTTCCGTGGCTTCCCCATCTCATCTCCAAAAAGAACGGCACGGACACGTGGGAATTGGTTGTCATCTATGTGACGCTTCCGTGTCTTCTGATGCAAACGAGACATGTATTCCTTGTTTGACATGCGTTTCTTCTCCACCTCGATGTTTTTGGCTTCATCGAGGATTTGTTGACGACGCGCTTCTAGGGCTTGCGCCCTTTCGTCCAGCTCATCTGCAGTAAGTTCTGCAGCTGTAGGGATAGGTGTGGTTAATGCGACATCGATGAGCTTACGCGCACCCTCGGTGAACACGTGTCCATCCATCAATGCTTCTTTTTTCGGCTCGTCTGGGATAAGTGCTCCATCCGAGTCTTCTTCGTATTCCTCGGCAATCACCTCCTCTGTCAGAGGGTCTTTTGCCGGGGTCTTGTTTTTATTGTTCTTCTTCTTTGCCTTCTTGGCTGCGCCGGTAGCAAAGACGGCTTTGGGTCCGTTTCCCGGAGTCAAGCTCTGATCGGTACTTTCGGACATCTGGACTTCAGGATTATCTCCGATGTCCATGTCATCCTGCGCTTTGGGAGAGTGTTCCCCGGATCCTTCATCCATGGCTTCTCCTTCTTCTGCAGCTTTGGAGTTGTACTCCTCTTCATATTTCGCGGAGAACTTTCGGAAATCTGCTGACGTCATCGATTCATCCGAGGATGCGGGTACGTCGGCGTTTGTTCCAATTGCCTCCAGCACCGAGTCGGTGTTTTCTCCAGCATCGGCAGAGCTGGATCCGGATCCCACATATCCGACGAAGTGCGACGCGTGCTTCCTGAGGTACCTGCGGCTTTCGCGATCAGCCATGTCGAAACTTTTGATGGTCTTGAGAATTGCATCTGCGCTTTCGCCTTGCAGTATCATACGTCGTAATGTGTACCTTAGAAAAGGTATGTCTGTCCCGGCATCGTCAGAGCCGGAATCAGTGTCACTGGTGTGCTCCTCCTGGATTTCGACTTCCGCGGGTGGGTTGATCTGGGATCCGGCTCCTCCGAGGAGATCCACTCCAAATTCGACTTGGACCGCTAGGTCTTCTTCAGGCTCAGATTTCTCCACTATCTCCGCAACTGGTGCGGGCTGGGTGGGATTAGGGTTTTCTGAGATCCGGAACTCTGCCGCTTCTGCGGACCAAGGGGACCCAGAAAATTCTTCTGCCTCTATCATCACCGCTGGGGTGGGTTGGGCAGGTTCAACGAAACCGATGTAAACATCAATCTCACCAAAAGACATGATTGTGTAGGCAGTCACGACCTCCTTTGCTGGAATCCAAGTCTCATCGAGAACGATGAGAGGGACGTCGCTGGCGTAGAGGATACGACCGACGGTGATAGTCTCGCCGATTCCGATTCTTGCAGATTCCGCTCGGAACACAGATCCGAAGCTCACTTGCCCCACGGTGGGCGCCAACTGTCGTCGGATTGATGACAAGTACGCCATGAGGGGGTCCTCGAGGCGTGCGGAAGAGAGGGGTGTGAGACGTACGGTATTCCGGGATGGTGAGCACACAAGTTTACCCAGGTTCGAATCCGCCGGCTTTGGATGGACCCTACTCCTGCTAGCAATCCAGTAATACGGCAGGGCCGGAATATGGGTTACAAGGGTTTCGCCTGTGCGAGTTGAGATTGTAGACTATTGAGGTGTGCCCTAAAGGCTCTCCCTAGGACGGCTTATATAGATATCCGGCCTAGGGTTTACAGGAGAGATCAATCCGACTACGACTGAGAGTCGGTTACAGAGTATATATTGAACTACAAGTAACATTGTGGGCCTAAGTCGGTAAGTCTTCTGGGCCTTCCCGTAGCTGGATTGGACTCCGTCTTTCTCCCTGACTGGGCCGCCCGTGAAGCAATTCTCTAACTCAAAGTGGGCCACCATGGTCAGTGAGGAACTGTGAGGATACCCGGAAAGTATATCCCCAATAGTCCCATGTATGGTGCAACAAGGGAAAAAGAGCTTCCCTGGGTCAGGTTTTTGCATGTGGCTAGTCCCAGCCGGACTGTCCGGCTGATCCTGGCCGGAGTGTCTGGCCTGGACAGACTGTCCGATGGGATACGGTCGGACTGTCCGCCCCTGAGAAATGGGCAACTTCTCTGGACACTCAAAACAGGTTTTCGGACACTCTCCAGACACTTTCCGGATTCTGGCCGGAAACTTGGCCAGGCCGGAGTGTCCGGCTGGTCTCGCCCGGAGTGTCCGGCTGGGCCGGACTGTCCAGTTGACATTGGCCGGACTGTCCGGGTCAAGTGGCTCCCAACGGCTCCATTTCTAGGGGGCCTATATAAAGGCCCCTTCTTCTACCTTGGAAGCTGCTCGTCCAACTCAAGAACTCCAGCACCATTAGAGCCACCAAATCCACAAGATCTCCTCACTCAACCATCCAAAGTCATTGATCTTTGGAGAATCGAAGGAGGAGGCCTTGATCTACATCTTCACCAAGAGAGATCTTCATTTCCCCCTCATTCACTTGAGGGCCCCTTGCTCTAATGTTTCATTGGAAACCCTAACTTGTGATTTGGTTCTTACTAGCTTGTCTTTGATTGTTTGATAGCTAGCTTGTACTTGGGAGCCTCCAATTAAGTTGTGGATGTGTGCCCCGAACTCGTTGTAAAGGTGCCGGCATCCACCTCGAAGGTTGTCGTATAGTGGAAGAGGTGAATTGAACCCATTGGGCTGAGGTTCATTGGAGAACAAGGGAGGCCTCTCGTGGAATTGGTGGTTTGAAACCACCCCCTCTCCAAACGTAGACGTACTTCCCTTCAAAAGGAAGGAACTACGGGAAACAAATCCTTGTGTCTCCGTGTGCTTCACTTTGGTTACTTCTATCCTTTACTGCACTTTGCTTATCTAGTTATTGCTTAGCTTGTGCTCGTTTGTCATATAGGTAAATTCACCATAGCTGCATAATCTAGAGAATTTACCTTTCATGTCAAACCCTAAATTGAAAAGGAGTAAAATTTGAAGTAGCACCTATTCACCCCCCCTCTAGGTGCCCATATGATCCTTTCAGCGGTGTTGATGTAGAGCTCGTTGGGAACCCCAAGAGGAAGGTATGATGAGCACAGCAGGAAGTTTCCCTCAGTTATGAAACCAAGGTTTAATCGAACCAGTAGGAGCAAGGAAACACCCCAAAGGTGTTACTGGCTGAGCTTTGGTAGGACGCACTACCGGTACTAGTAGCAACATGGAGACTTGCACAACACAACCATAGAACTTTGTCCCCAACTTGCGATGAGGCTGTCAATCTCACCATGTTTTGCGGAAAACAAAGGATTAAACGTATCGAATGGAAAGAAGTAAAACTTTGCAGAAAGTAAACACAAAGAAGTAAACAGTTTGTAGATTGAATGTAAAAGACAAGGACCGGGATCCATAGTTCACTAGAGGTGGATCTCCTTAGATAATAACTCTTGGAGTTGCTAGCATCTACTTGGCCAAAATAGCTACTAACAACGGAAAGCATGCAAGATCACAAATAACAAAGACATGATAGAATCAATAATCAATCTGAAATAGCATCTCAATATCCATCGGATCCCCGCAAACACAACATGCATGATTACAAATAGATGATCTTGATCATGAACGGAGCTCACAAGATCTAAACATGAAAGCACAAAGGAGGAGAACCAGCCATCTAGCTACTACATGGATCCGTAGTCTAGGGATGAACTACTCACGCATCACACCGGAGGCTTGCATGGTTATGAAAAAGGCCTCCAGGGTGAATTCCCCTCTCCGGCAGGGTGCCGGGAAGAGCTTCAGATCCCTCCCGATCTAGGGATGGAGATGACGGCGGCTACAGACTCTTTCGTGGATATTTGATCGGGCACTTAGGGTTTTCGTCCCGAGGCAATGTATAGGCGGAAGGAGAGGCCGAGGGGGTGCCGGGAGCGGCCACACCACCCCCTGGCGTGGGCCAGGCCTGGCCGCGTGGCCAGGTGGGTGTGGTGGCCCCCTGGCCCCTCTCCATCTCATATTCTGGCACTTGATGACATCTGGAAAAATAGGCACTTTGGCTTTTGCCCTGTCCAATTCCGAGAATATTCATTTTCTGACTTTCCTGGAACCAAAAACAGCAGAAAACAGGCAGCTGGCACTATGGCTCTTGTTAATAGGTTAGTCCAAGAAATCATATGAAAAGTACTCCAAAGTTGGAACAAAACACAAAAAAGTGGATAAAACCAAGCATGGAACATAAAAAATTATAGATACATTTGCAATGTATCAGTCTACTACCTTAGATGATGATTTTGATCTTGATGGTTGCAATATCTCTGAAGTTATTAAGTTCCTACAAAAGCTTGCTAAAAGTCCTAATGCTAGTGCTATGAATATGACCTTTACAAAACACATTACTGATGCTCTCATAAAGATGAAACATAAAGCTTCTATTCCTATAAAACAAGAAGATGGTTGGGAACCCATCATCAATATGAAAGTGAATGATTTTGATTTCAAAGCTTTATGTGATCTTGATAGTAGTGTTTCTATTATGCCTAGAAGGATTTATGATATGCTTGATTTGCCACCACTTGAAGATTGTTATTTGAATGTCCCACTTGATTATAATGCTAAAAAGAAACTCATGGGGAGTATTAATGATGTTCTTATTATGGTTAACAATGCCTATGTCCCCGTTGATTTCTATGTTTTGGATGTTGAATGCAATGCTTCTTGTCCTATTACTTTGGGAAAACCCTTTCTTAGAACTGTTGGTGCCATCATAGATATGAAAGAAGGCACCATTAAATATCAACTCTCACTCAAGAAAGGTATAGAACACTTCCCTAAGAAGAGAGGGAAGATTTCTTTTGCCTCTCCTAATAAAACAAAATTTGCTCTTAATGCTTCACTTGATTCTTTTTCTTGCTTCTTATGCCTAACTTAAAGGCGTTAAAGAAAAGTACTTATTGGGAGATAACCCAAAAGTTTTAGATGAGTCTTGGAAGTTATTACTTCATTAATAACCGCTCCTTATCCTTTTTATTTGCTTTTTGTGCCAAGAGTAACCTCTAATGAGAGAGAAGTAATGATTGGGAAAGTTGCTGTGCCAAAACAGATTTATGTGCTTCACCGTAAAAATTCGTGTAAAATCTCTATACGTCCTTTTGAGGCGTTAATATTTGTGCTTCTTCTCCAGGTTGTTATCTAACTTTGGTTAGTTCAACACTTTTTTATTTGAGCAACACAAGGTCTTTGAAAAAATTCGTCTTTACCTGCTTGTCTGTTTTGACAGATTTCTGCCATTTTCTGCATTTGCTTCTTGTTGCTTCCTTTTTGAGTTCTTTTGGGGAATTGAGATTTTTGAGGGAAGTGCTACAATAGATAGTGTTTTAATGGAAGTTTTATTGGTGTTATAACTGAACCTAAAGACTTATTATCTTGAGTGCACTAATGTTGCTAATAAAGATTGTGTGAAGTTTTGTATGAAGGAAAAAATTTAGGTGTATGGAAGGAATGAGTAATGAGATGAAGGATGAACTAAAGCTCAAGCTTGGGTATGCCACGTGTGTCACCCCAAGAAATATCCAAGAAGTACAAGCGTCAAAGCTTGGGGATGCCCAAGGCATCCCCCTCTTCATCAATAAAAATCCCACGTTTCTTCCAAACACTTCATTTTTATTGTTTCATGCACAATTGTGTTGTTCTTGGAGCGTCTTCTTTTTCGTTTTTGTTTTGGTTTTTCGTTTGCTTTTTTGCTTAGTTTGCTGAATAAATTGGTTGGACCCCATCTTTCATACATTAGTTTTCAAATAGTTTGGTTTGGATTGGAAAAGAGTAGGAAAGTTCATGCTTAAGTGGTAAAGAGAGCTTGTTTTTGACTGTGGCCTATGCTTTGTCATGCCATGCTTGATATTGTTTTGGCTTTATGCTTAGTATTATTTGCTGAAGCATGACTTCTTATAAACAATTGAGATTGCTTAATGTGCCTTGGAAGAATCATGCATTGTTTTAACATATTAAAGCATAGTATTGTGGTATTCTCCTTTGATGTTTTATTTGGGTTGACTTGGCGCATGCTCACACCATGTTATGACTATCACAAGTCACAATAGCCTTTATGATCCTTTAGTTTTCAACTTGTAATATCACTTTATGCTTTAATTAATGATGTTTTGTTGCTTTGCATGATTATGGCCATTGTTGCTCTCTTAGTTGGTCACTCCCAGTCTTTTGCTAGCCTCCACCACCAAGTATGAGTTCCACTCATGCATCCAACTCCAAATAAAACCAAGTTATTCCAAATAGTCCACCATACCTACCTATTAGCATTTGCTACTTCAAGTATATTCATGTTTTTATCTACCTTCCAAATTAAACTTGTTATGTGAAAATTAGTGATTAAAGCTCTCACGAACTTGATGGCACACTTTAATTTCTTGCACTTAATAAACTTGAACCATTATGTCCATCTTTGTTGCATATATGCTTGCGCTTTATAAGTTCAAGTTAGCAGAACCATGTATCATGGGGAACGCTTTCAACATTGCACTTATATTCCGTTGATATCATGATTATTTTGCTTATGGATCCCGGCGGTGTGAAATAAAAGGGAAACTTGTTAGATCATGGATTTTGTATGTGTGTTAGAGAAATGCCTAGGCCGCTAGCCTAAGCCATGCCTAATCATGGTGGAAACTTGCAGCATAACCATAATGAGCATTCTATGAAGCATCCTCAATAAAAACCTATGCAAATAGCAAATAAAAAGATCGCTAAGATGCTCATTGTCTGTTGCCTTGTCATTTTGATATGGGATAGTTCCTGTGTCATGGGGCAAGGGGTACCCTGTTGGTGGTTCTCTATGATACATATGTACTTACAATGACAAGAGCTTACTTGTGACTGAAGTTGAGTAGCATGAGGTTCGGTACTTGTAAGCAAGGGGCATGAGATTTCAACTTATAACTTGTCAAGCATATCCTCTTAGTTGTGTCACTTTCACCTTAACCACTTGAAGATGCTTATGATAGGGGCAATGAGAGCTGAAAGCTAATAAGTACCATAATTTTTGGAAGCTCTTTATGAGACTTGAATCCCTGCTTCCTTCTATGAAGGCCTTTCTTTTACTTTTATGTTGAGTCTCCATCTTCTATCTTTATGCACCTATTGAGAGAGCATAGTGGCCATTCTTAGTTTAATGTGCATTGTCCCAAGACTTGTTGATTGATGCATAACTTTGATATTGCTTGTCCTTAAACTATTTGTATCTAGTCATTATGAACTTTGAAGGTGTACTATGCATTTATGTTTTGCTACACTATGAGGGACAAGCTGAATACCATTCTTATTAAGTTTTCTTTATGTGAAACAAACAAACCTTTTTCAAAGCATCGTTATTCATGAATCTTTTGTTTGTACCTTTTCATGTTACAACATAGTTGCTATGTCTTATTGTTAGAACTATATGTTTCATGCTATGCTAAAGTACTATGGTGCATGTCACCTCAAAAATTATTCTTTCTTTTTATCACTTACCTACTCGAGGACAAGCAGGAGTTAAGCTTGGGGATGTTGATACGTTGCTAACGTATCTATAATTTTTGATGTTCCATGCTTGTTTTATATCTACTTTCTTATGTTTTGTCCACACTTTGGAGTATTCTTACACATTTTCTGGAACTAACCTATTAACAAGATGCCACAGTGCCAGTTGCCTGTTTTCTGCTGTTTTTGGTTCCAGGAAAGCCAGAAAATGAATATTCTCGGAATTGGACGGGACAAAAGCCAAAGTCAATATTTTACCATGGGGAACACGGAGCCAGAAGACAAGACGGAGGAGGGCCTCGAGGGGGCCACACCACTTGGCCGCGCCGCTAGGCCTGGCCCGCGCCAGGGGTGGTTCGGCCGCCTCGGGCACCCCCTCGACCTCCCTCTTCGCCTATATATTTCCTCCGATACAGAAACCCTAAGTACCCGATCAAAAATTCCACGAAAGAGTTTGTAGCCACCGTCATCTCCATCCCTATATCAGGAGGGATCTGAAGCTCTTCCCAACACCCTGCCAGAGGGGAGAATTCACCCTGGAGGCCTTCTTCATCACCATGCCTGCCTCCGGTGTGATGCGTGAGTAGTTCATCCTTGGACTACGGGTCCATGTAGTAGCTAGATGGTTGGTTATCCTCCTTAGTGCTATCATGTTTAGATCTTGTGAGCTCCGTTCATGATCAAGATCATCTATTTGTAATCCTACATGTTGTGTTTGTGGGGATCCGATGGATATTGAGATATTATTTTAGACTGATTATTGATTCTATCATGTCTTTGTTATTTGTGATCTTGCATGCTCTCCGTTGTTAGTAGATATCTTAGCCGAGTAGATGCTAGCAACTCCAAGAGGGAGTATTTATGCTCGATAGTGGGTTCATGCCTCTAGTAATCTGGGGAAGTGACAAAAATCTCTAAGGTACTAGATGTGATGTTGCTACTAGGGAGAAAACAACAATCCTTTGTTCATATAACAATCGTAATCTTTACTTTACACACTTTTCTTAATGCAATTATCTGTTGCTTGCAACTTAATACTGAAGGGGGTTCGGATGATAACCTGAAGGTGGATTATTAGTCATAGATGCAGTTGGATTACGGTCTATGCATAATGTTGTAATGCCCAATCAAATCTCATAGGAGTCAAGATGATTAGTATATGCATGTATGCTTTCTTGATGTTTGTCAATTGCCCCGCTGTAATTTTTTCACCCAACATGTCATCTATCTTAAGGAGAATCACCACTAGTGAACTATGGACGCCGGTCCATTCTTTTACCATCAATCTACAACTATTTACTGTTTTCTGTTTACTTTCTGCAAGCAATTATTATCTTCCACACAATACGCTCAATCCTTTGTTTTCAGCAAAACCGGTGAGATTGACAACCTCACTGTAAGTTGGGGACAAAGTTATGTGGTTGTGTTGTGCAGAATTCCAAGTTGGAAACAACACCTTGGAGGTGTTTCCTTGCTCCTACTGGTTCGATAACCTTGGTTTCATAATTGAGGGAAAACTTGTTGCTATACTCATCATACCTTCCTCTTGGGGTTCTCCAACGAGCTCAACATATTGAGTAAGCAAGCTCCTCCCACGTACATACACATTATGAGAATATTCGTTATAATAATCTTGATTGCTTAATCTAAATTGCTAGTGGTGTATCCACTATTCCCCGAGAATGCCTTTTCCCTATCGTGGTTCCAAAGTTCTATTACACACGCGATTCTAACTTTTTGCATTAAGTTTTGCTTTACTTTAAATTACCTTGTTCAACCAAAAAACCCCAAACAACTCTACTTATCTTGCATCTTAAAGTCATTTCTTAAGTACTTCATTTAGTTATAATTAAAATCATTTTAGTCTTTTGCCTACTACTCCATGTGGGATCGATATCTTTATTTCAAAACTAGCTACAAACGATCTGTGCAATTGCAGCCATCAAGCTATTTTCTGGCGTCGTTGTCGGCGAGCTTAGCACTATAAGTCACTTTACTTTTAGTTATTTACTTTCGTTGTACTAATTTTCACTTGAGTTGCAGGACTGCAACAATGGACAATACTCAGCATTTAAACTAGCTTGAGACAGTAAGGAAAATGGGTTCGCCCATGGACGCCTTTATAGCTGTCAATAAAAGCATAAATCCGGATGGAATCGAGATCCACCCTTTATTATTTGAATTATTGCATTCTAAGAAATTTGCAGGAACCAATGAAGAAAGTCCATATGGACACTTACAATTCTTTGAAGACGTTCTCGGTTCCTTTATTTTTGACGATTGTAATCTCGATATGGTTAAAACCCAGTTGTTTAGACAAACTCTCTCTAATAATGTTTACGACTGGTACATATATTTTTGTGTAGAAGCACCAAGGACTTGGGAGGAATTGACAACCAAATTCCTATCAAAATATTATTCTAAAAGCAAAGCTCACAAGATGAGAGGTATTATTATCAGTTTCAAAAATAATCCTAGTGAGGGCTTATATGAAGGATATCTAAGGTATAAAATTTACCTAGATAATTTCCCCCATCATCATTTGCCTGATTGGTTAATCACTCATACCTTTTATGGGGGGCTAAATATTGAAAATAGGATGAATCTAGACATTGCTTCTAATGGCAGTTTTCTATCATATACCTGTGATGAAGCATGGAAACTAATAATAAAAATGAAAGAAGCAATAGAAAATCTTAAAGACAAAGAAAATATTACAAATAGTTTCTCGGAATATGCTTGCATTAATGATTTCCTTGCAGATGAGAGGACAGATGCAATCATTAAAACCCTCGGTATTGATTCTTACTCAGTAAAGAAAATTATTGAGAATTATGAAGGACACTTGTAGGTACCTACAAAATGGGAAACCTGTAAACCCCTCGAAGAAAATAAGCGTGCAAGAGCGGTGATGCAAGAGTTCTTCTCAATACCTATTCAAGGGATCGTCGAAAAAAGGCAAAAAGCGGAATAACGAATAAATAAGAGATCAAAGAAACCAGAAAGGAACCTCGAAGCTACCAATATAAATAATGTTATATTAAAGGATCTTATGGAAGCACGAATAGTGGACGATGAAGTGGTTATTCTAGACCTTGAAACCTCAGAATTCATCAAAGGTAAGGTTCGAGGTAACAAAACTTCTAAGCCAATGACCCCTATATATTGTGGAGAAACTTTCTTATATGGAATTTGTGAGCCAATTTCCACTATAAATATTATGACTTCATCTCTTTATGAGGAACTCCACTACAATTTAATAATCCAGATGTGGAACCAGTAGACACTACTATTAAATTGTCCAATAGAACCAATATAAAACCGGAAGGAGTAATCAAAAATATCTATGTCTTTATTAGAGAGCTGGCGGCAATTCATTTCAGTACTCCACAGGATGAATTAGAGAGGAGTCTGATAAATTGGGAGGAAGCACCAGATGATGAGGAGAAAGAAGACATAGATGATTACCTTGATTCAATTCCGGAAGCACAAAATCCACATGACTATGAGAAACTGGTAAGAAAAGGAGATGAAGAGCCTCCACCAATAGAATTGAGAAAAACTTCCAGATAATATGAGGTATGAGTTTTTAGATAATGAAAATAAATGTTCTGTTATTATTAGAAAGAATTTATCAGAAAATGAAACAAATAAACTCATTTTAGTTTTGGTTAAGCATCATGAAGCCTTTGGATATACATTGAGTGATATTAAAGGAATAGATCCATCCATCATAACACATAAGATTACCATGTTTGATGATGTTGAACCTGTAGTAGATACACAAAGAAGGCTTAATCCAAAGATGAAGGACGTAGTAAGAAAAGAGGTTATATGCTTACTAGATGCTGGCATAATATATCCTATTTACGATAGTAAGTGGGTTAGCCCAGCTCACTGCATACCAAGACAAGGTGGTCTTGATGCTGCTATGAATGAGGATGGTGAGCTAGTTCATGTAAGGCCCGTAGTAGGATCTCATACGTGCATTGATTTTAGGAAGCTAAACTGTGAGACACAAAAGAATCATAAACCTATACCATTCATGGATAAAACTTTAGAAAGACTTAGTAATAATTCTTACTTTTTTCTTGATGGTTATTCTGGATATTCTCAAATTGCCATACAACCGAAAGATCAAGAGAAAACAACTTTCACCTGTCCTTATGGCACATATGCTTATAGATTAATTTTGTTTGGCGTATGTAATGCAGCAACAACTTTTCAGGAATGTGTTCTAAAGATTTTTGATGATTTTGTTGAGAAGACTATGGAAGTTGTAACAAATGATTTTGTTGTTTGTGGAACAACTTTTGATAATTGCCTCTACAATCTAACCAAAGTCTTGCAGAGATGCAGGAAATTAAACTTGGTTTTTAATTGGGAACAATGTTGTTTCATGGAAAGAGAAGGTAAAGTTTTGGGGCATAAAGTTTTGGAGAAGGGAATAGAAATAGATAGAACTAGTATAAATGCTATAGAAAATCTTCCAATACCTTAGGACGTTAAAAATCTAAAATGTTTCTGGGGCATGCAGGTTTTTATAAGCGGTTTATAAAGGATTTTGCTAAGATAGCTATGCCCCTCACCAATCTTCTTGATAAAGAAACTCCATTCTATTTAGATCATGAATGCATTGCAGCTTTTGAGAATCTTAAGAATAAACTAGTTTAAACACCTATTATGCAATCTCCAAAATGGGATGAACCTTTTGAAATCATGTGTGATGCTAGTGACTATGCTTTAGGGGTTGTGTTGGGACAGTGAGATGGAAAGAATTTGAATGTTATTTATTACGCTAGTAGACCTCTTAATAAGATTCAGAAACACTACGCTACTACAAAAAAAGAGTTTCTAGCTATAATTTTTGCTTGCGACAAATTTAGATCTTACATAATTAATTCTAAGGTAATAATTCATACGGATCACCAAGCTTTGCGTCACCTCCTTGTGAAAAAGGATGCTAAGCCCAGGTTGATTAGGTGGGTTTTATTACTACAAGAATATGATTTGCAAATAGTGGATAGGAGGGGTAAAGATAACCCAGTAGCAGATCATCTCTCTAGGATGGAGAGAATAATCAATAACCCCGTGCCTATTAATGAATCATTTCCGGGAGAATATTTAGCAAACATTGAAATCGCTAATCCTTGGTATGCAGATTATGCTAATTATCTAGCAACAAAATTTATACCTCCTGGTATGTCAAGAAATCAAAGAATGAAATTCTTTAATGATCTTAAATATTACTTTTGGGATGATCTGTATCTATATTGTCATGGACTTGACGGAATGATATGGAAGTGTGTTCCTAACCATGAGATGAATGCGATATTGAAAGCTTGTCATGACAGTCCGTATGGAGGGCATCATGCAGGTAAGAGAACTGCTGCAAAAGTACTTTGATCTAGATTCTATTGGCCCACCATACTAAAGGATGCACACAAGTATGTGGAATACTGTGATGCTTGCCAAAGAAGAGGTAATATAGGTAGGAGACAAGAAATGACAATGAATTATAGTCTTATAATTGAACCCTTCGATGTATGGGGAATGGATTACATGGGACTATTTATAGAGTCTAATGGTTATACTCATATTATCATTGTTGTTGACTATGTTACTAAATGGGTTGAAGCTATTCCAATAAATCATGCAGATGCAGCTACCTTAGTAAAGATGATTAGGGATGTCATATTCCCCAGGTTTGGAGTTCCTAGATTTTTAATTACTGATGGTGGTTCTCATTTTATGAAGGGAACTTTCAGGAAAATCCTCAGCAAGTACGGAGTAACCCACCACGTTGCCTCACCATATCATCCTCAAATGAGTGGTCAAGTGGAACTCTCTAATAGAGAATTGAAGACCATACTCGAGACGACGATGGACAAATCAAGAAAAGATTGGGCATACAAGTTAAATGACACTCTATGGGCATACCATACTGCTTTTAAAAATCCAATGGGTATGACACCTTACAAGATGGTGTACGGTAAGGCATGCCATTTACCTTTAGAATTGGAACAGAAAGCTTTCTGGGCAATCAAGAACCTAAATTATGATCTTAAAGCAGCTGGAGAAAAGTGTTTATTAGATATTCATGCTTTAGATGAGTTTAGAAGTGAAGCCTATGAGAATGCTAGGTTGTTTAAGGAAAACCTGAAAAAATGGCATGATAGAACAATAGAGAATAAGACTTTTAAAAGTGGAGATAAAGTATTGCTCTATAATTCTTGTCTTAAGTTGTTTCCAGGAAAGCTCAGATCAAAGTGGGAAGGCCCATATATAGTTGAAGAAGTTTACCCATCGGGAGCAGTGAAGCTCCAAGGAAAACACCCTCTCTTGCATGGGTGGTGAATGGACAACGTTTGAAGCATTATCGAGTAAGAGAAGATATAAGTGTAGTCACCATAGAATTGATTGCTCCAGAAGAAGTTATTAAGCAAAATTGTACAAGGAATGGCAACTGCAAAAAGAATGGACTCAAGAAGGAATGATCAATACTACGGTCAAGCTATTGACCATAAAAGAGCGCTTCAGGGGAGGCAACCCATGCGAAATAAGGTTTGAGTAAGTTTTTAAAATTTCAGTTAAAGTTTTATTTGGATATTGTGCCAAACAAGAAACATTTGATGCTCTAGCAAAGAAGAAGGGAGATTGGTAAGCCAAAGTTGGTCGAAAATTTAAGCTGAGATTTTACTGTCAAAACTAGATATTCTGTTAAGTTTCAAACTAATAAGAATCCTTGGAGAAGCAGATTTTTTTTGGTGGACACAAAAGGTTTAACGACCAACTATACGGCGGGAATAAAAATTCCGGCCGTATAGTTGCGGTCGTATAGTTGTTGCGACATCAGCCCTTCCATCCACAAAAGGTACTGAGAGTTTAACAACCAACTATATGGCCGGAATTAAAAATTTAGCCTGTATAGTTGCGGTCGTATAGTTGTCAACACCTTTGACAAAATAATTTCCGGAGTACTGAGAGTTTAACAACCAACTATTCTGCCCGTATAGTTGTGGTCGTATAGTTATCGGCCCATCTCCAAAAAAGATTTATTTCGAATATAGAGAGTTTAACGACCAAC
Source organism: Avena sativa (assembly GCA_916181665.1). Lineage (NCBI taxonomy): Eukaryota > Viridiplantae > Streptophyta > Magnoliopsida > Poales > Poaceae > Avena > Avena sativa. The sequence continues at coordinate 74,550,426 of OV702292.1, read as the reverse complement.
TATACGGCAGGAGTAAAAATTCCTGCCCGTATAGTTCTGGCCGTATAGTTGGTTCCATCGTAGATGGAAATCTATAGTCGGTTCATAACTATACAGCGGGAGCTATACGGGTCACGCCCGTATAGTTGCTCGTTACGCAAGGCGGCTAGGGTTTTTGACCCCTCCTTTTAAAGCTGATCGCATGTAACCTTTTTCATTAAGTTTTCGCAGAGCCATAGCCTCCAGCCTTGAAAGATCTTTGTCATCCCTATATAAGCCCTTTAACAACATTCGTGCAGCGAAGCCATACAACCCTTCCATGTCAGCAAGATCTGGAAGAAGAAAGAAGAGAAGCCCGTGAAGAGGATCGAAGAAGCAGAATTCAAAGGATCGTCGTCATCATCCAGCCTAGAGATCAAGCCTCTCCCAAATTGGGAGGACATGTTCCCGCAAAGGATGGAGATGATGGGACAAGCTGAGCAGGGAAGGAACAAGGATGATTACCTCCCTAATCCTTATCATTACAACATAGGATCCTATTATAAACCTCCTCTTGGTTCATCACCTCTTAAACCTAAGAAGGTGCGGCAAGATGAGATTTATGATAAGATCTGTGAGTTAGAAAAGGCTTCTAAGGCATGCGTTGAAACAATTGGAGAAGGGATTGACTCCTACTAGATGATGAGCCAAGACCTTGAGAAGAAGGTCGATGCAATCGATGGTTGAGTTGGTTTCTTGATTAAAACTGTCTTTGAGTTGACATATGAGAAGAAATTCCTCAATGGGAAAATGTTGAAGCTCCAATATGACATGGCCGAGCTCAGCATTCGCTTTGCAAGCATAGTTAAAGAGGGCAACATAAAAGAAGAAGGCAACGCTCTTTCTACCCAAGAGGAGGAATAGGTACCCACAAGGAGTTAATTGATCCCGCCTGGCTTGATTCCAAGCTTGAGGAGATCTTTAAAGACCTTGTAATCTTTCTTATAAGTTTTATATTACCGTTTTTGCATTAGTTCAAACTAGAAATAAAGTTTGCATCATTAGAATCCCCTTCAGGAATAGTCGATCCCTTTAATGAAATTTCGAGTTTATTATTATATATGGAGCAATATTGAGTTTGTGTTTGCTTTAATGATATATGAATGGCTTGCCTATGATTTTACTTGCACTTGATGATAGCAATAGGAGTCTTCCACACCATTGGTATTAATGGAACACATAAAGATAATTTAGTCAATATGATGTAAGTCTACAGTTTGATTTACAAAAGAAAAAATATCTATACAATTAAGTTGAAAGAGAAACCTTAAACAAAGGAAATGAAAGTGCTATCTAAATAGAGTGAGAACAAGTCGAGGTAAAATCTCCAAGTCATAAGAATGCTTCATATACAGTTGGAATTTGATAATTGAGATCGTTAAACTTTGAATTCCTACATAAGGTGGAATATATGGCTAGCTCCTTTGCACAACATTTAAAACAAAAGTGTGAGCATATATGCAAAAGAAAAGAAAAGAAAGAAGAAAAAGAGCGAGTGTGCAAAGAGCAAATAGGCATATACCACTGTATTGTAGTATGACAAAGAGACACTTTTGAGATTTTGAATCCCAAGTGAATACGTTGATCCTATAACACTTGGGACTACCTCGTTAACTCATTCGGTTGAACCGGATACTTTTACATTATGTTGAGATTCATCTTTTATGAACTATTAATAACTAAGGTGTGGAAGCCTTCTAATACTATTCAGATGGTTCGAGTAAGGTACTATTCACAAACTTATTCCTATCTATCGTATATGTTAAACACATGCTGCAACTGCCTCATTTATTTTAATTGACTCAGCTTCATGAATATGAGGATCACGTCCATTAAGCTAAAACTTGCTCGGGACGAGCAAGAGTCTAAGCTTGGGGAAGTTGATGAGTGCATATTCTAATCATGTTTTACATTATTATTTTGCATTGTAGATGTAGGATCTTGGTATTTTACGGTGCTCGCGCGCACATTTGTGTCTGTTTTCACTAGGATCAGGACAGATGATGGATCCAATGGATACAATTCTTGGAGCAGTTGTACTATGGAGAAAAGGAGTCAAAAACAACATAAATCGCTTATTTGGGAAATATTAATAATACCAGAAGAAAACCAGAAGCGAACAAGGGAGGCAGAAGGTTCAACGACCAACTATACGGTGGGAGCAACTTTTCCGACCGTATAGCTCTGGCCGTATAGTTGGCGCCGCCTCCGTCTCATCAAATTTCACCCTATGCAATTGGTTTGAACATATGACATACAGAACACACAGAAATCGCGAAAACCTCACCTCTGAAAGGCATCTGGAGGGGGAATTCATCCGCCAGGGATCCATCTTCGCCCTGCGCAGATCCGGGAGGTTAAGGTATCAATCTTCATCAACCACCGTTGCACACCACTATCTCCATCCATCCCATCTACATATTGTCTAGATCTTGTTGTAATTCCCGTACTCGTTGTGGATTTATACAAGTACTATTCATCTATGATTGTTTCCATTACCATTGCTATGATGTTGATTGCCTCCATGTCTGAGTAGATCTCTAGTTTTTGGGGAGATGGAGAAACCCTAGCATATTATTGAGATGATATAGAGATTATTATCTTATACATCATTATATGTATGTGTTAATTGTCTTCATCTTGATGTTGGGAGTTGTGAACCTCCTTAATATTTGCCTCTAATGGGGACTCGATGAAGGGGATTACTTGTTGGTAGACAGAGGGATGATAGAACTTACTGTGACTATAAAGTTGTTATCAATCCTTACGTACTAACTTGGGGGTATCAAGGAGAACTCATAAAGCCATGTCGATGCCATGGGAGAGATCCATTAATAGCGCAGTAACTCGATTGATGTCGATTGCTGTCTACTGTGGTTATGAGGATGATGTGTGCAGCGGTTGCTGGCAAATCGTCCATATATGGAGCTCCTCCCGCGTACATACACATTATGAGAATATTCGTTATAATAATCTTGATTGCTTAGTCTAAATTGCTAGTGGTGTATCCACTATTCTCTGAGAACGCCTTTTTCCCTATTGTGGTTCCAAAGTTCTATTACACACACGATTCTTACTTTCTGCATTGAGTTTTGCTTTACTTTAAATTACCTTGTTCAACCAAAAACCAAAAAACAACTCTACTTATCTTGCATCTTAAAGTTATTTCTTAAGTACTTCATTTAGTTATAGTAAAAATCATTTTAGTCTTTTGCCTACTGATCCCTATGGGATCGGTATCTTTATTTCGAAACTAGCTACAAACGATCTGTGCAATTGCAGTCATCATTCATCTCATGAGAAGTGGACCAAGCTTAAAGAAATATTTGGTGATTCAATTTCTCATATTTTCAGTGGTCTCTCTGAGGAGCTCTCTTCTCCTTCACATCATGAAGAGCTCCAAGTTGCTTCCACCTCTGGCCGCGATGAGTTCTCATCTTCATCCACTTCACCAACGTGTGGCAAGACACAAGGTAACGATATGGTGAGTAGTGTTGGAAATTGCAATTTTGATATTGTTCTCACTAATGATGATCCTTCGTATCTATCCCATTGCAATGTTTCTTCTATGGACTTAAACACTTCTTGCAGCAATGATGCTATATACCCTTGTGTTGCTAGTCCTTGCATATTGTCTAGAAATTATTTGAGTACTAGTGTAGATAATATGCTTGATTTGACTTGTTCCCATGAACAAAATGCTTCTATTTCCTCTAGTTGTTTATCTAACAATGTAGATGAAATCAAAGATTCTATATAGCAAGACACAATCATGAATGAAGAATCAAGAATATCCTCATCTTAATCCTCCCGTGCTCACATGTGCCTTATGGCAAGAGGATCAAAGATATCTCCTACTTTGAATCCCAATATATTTTCTAAAGATAATAGCAATGATAATGATGATGACATTGATGAGGATACTAGTTCTCTCGTGCTTGAGTTGAATTTTTTGTGTACCTCTCTTCGTGGTAATAATAAGGCTATTGCTTGTCTCAAACACGTTATGGACACCATAACTAAACAAACAGGAACCATATAGGAGTTGGATTTCCAACTTGATGATGGGAGTCGAAGATTCAAACTCCTTAAGCAAGAGCTTGCCGAGGATAAGCACACTAATTGTCTCCTCACACAAAAAATTTAATCTTATGATCTTGAAAAGGAAAAATCTATTAATGATGCTATTGCTACTAACTCTACTTCTTGTGAAGCATCTATATTGAAGGAGAATGTTGAGCTAAGGGCTCAACTTGAGTTGTTAACTATCAATTATGGGAAATTGGAAGAAAGTCATGAAAAGCTCCCGGCCTCTCATAATGATCTTTTAATCTCCTATGATGGGCTAAAGTTAGCTCGTGAGGCAAGTATCACTAAGGTAACATCTTGTGAGCCTCATTTGGACTTTAGCACAACTTCTATTCAAAATGCTACATTACCATGTGCTAGTCCTAGTAATCCACCTAGTCATACTATTGATATACCTTGTGTTGGATTACTTGCTTTGCCTTGTTCCTCTAACAATGAAGCTTCTACTTCCTCTAGTACCTCTATTTCTACTAACCATGTAGAGGAAATCAAATATCTCAAGGCCCAAGTCATTTCTTTGAAGAATGACTTGGAAAAGAGTCATGAAGGCAAATCCGCACTCGATAATATTTTGAGTGTGCGAAAATCCCCTAATAATAAAAGTGGACTTGGATTAAAATCCAATAACAAGAACAAGTCCAAGAGCAACAAGAAGAAGGGCCAAGACCAAGTCAAGAATTTGGCCAATATTATTTGCTTCAAGTGCAAGGTTGTAGGGCATCATGTAAGATCTTGTCCATTAAATAAAAAGCACTTGAGTGAGAAGCAATAAGGGAAGTGGCCACAAGTTCAAGGTTAAGCCCAATCTCAACCTCAAGTTGATTCTAGGCCACTTCCCAAGAAGAATCAAGATAATGCTCCCCAAGCCAAGAAATTAATGAAGAATATAAAGGGGAGCACTTGGTTCTACATATGTCGTGAGAAGGGGCACTTTGCCTCTTCATGTTCAAACGGTACCTTATCTAACCCTATAATTGTTGATGATTATTATTCTCTTGAGAAGGATAAGGATGGCAATGCTTGCAAAGGACCTCAATTGGATAGGCCATGATCTACTAAGATATTCCTAGATAGACATGTAGACTAAGTTCATAATATGAGTTCAATCCTAATTGAGCTCCCACTAAAATTGTCATCCCCTGGACGATTTTAGCGATCACATGATCCCAATCTGCTACACCACCCCTGATTGCCACGGCCCAATGCAGTTTCAAAGGTAGACATTCCCTAATGTCAATCACATCATCCATGTGACTCATGCTCGGCCTTTCGGTCTCTTGTGTTTCGAGTCCATGTCTACACATGCTAGGCTCGCCAAATCTAACTTGTGTGTATCCGCAGTGCAACATGGCTTACACCCACCATATGCGAACGCAGATATGTCTAACACCTGATCATCACGGCTTACCTCATAACGGAGAACTTTCTTGGTGGTGCACATACAAGGGGAACACTATCATTGGAATTATATAGGGATCATCTTATTTGCTACCATTGAGTATCTAATACTAGCATACAATAAGATGTAAAATAGGTATCAATATCACATGTATATTGTGATATGATATGGTCCTTTTTCTCACACCTTGATCTCCATCGAGCGCTCCAGCATGATCTCCATCTTGCCCCAGGTTTAACGCCAAGTCCACGACGCCACCAGCAGGTCATCCATCGAAATGATGATTATTACTATAATACTTAGTAATAGAAAAGTAAACTACTTTACCTTCGTAACGACCAATACTATACCATAACACAAGCCCTCCTGCAAAACAAAGTTAGACGCCTCTACTTTATCTTTTGCAAGTTTTACGTGGTTAGTTGTTAGGGATTTCGTAATAGAACCGTATCTGATCTACTAACTTTCCAACCACAACATAGATCCAATAGTTGTCTCTACTACACCCCTTTCGAGTCCCTCTATTGTAAATGCTATATCAACTATTGAATGGGAGACAGAAACCCGCTAGCCACTTATACGGAGCAAGCCCTATGTCGAGCGTGGAACCAGTCTCTCGTACGAATACGCGTAAGGTCGGTCCGGGCCGCTTCATCAAATAATACCACGATATAACAAGTACACGTTAGAGGGTAACAACTAAGGGATCAATGCTCGCACAATACTTGTGCGTACTAGCAGTACAACACTCCTACGCATAGACCGACTTTGATACCACTGAAGGGTTCCATAGCAGAAAACAAAAAAATCCTACATTGGAACTCCCTAACGCCAAGATCTATCTATGTAGTAATGCAGTAACGACCGGAGCATATAGAATACATACCCTTGTAGACCGTACACAGTTAACGTTTTGAGGGGAATGTGGTTGAAGTAGTCGAACTCATAGCTGACCTCAAGGTCGCGATGCTCCTCACAGGTCATCCCTTGCTCCATCTTCATCGTGTAGCAGCTCCGGCTCACGACATCCAAGGTGCCCTCGTATGAGGCACCCTCGAGGTTTTGTACACAAACGGTGTACGATGACGACCGCTGGCTCCTTGATCCCTGTCGGGAGTGTGGAAGTAGATCTCTGGCTTGGAATCCTTGCAGTGCAACAGCGGCGTGCTACAGGTACGCCTTGTTCGCACATCCCATACATTGGGGGCCATGGTCACAAGGGAGAGAGAGAGGATAGGAAGTCAACCAAAGGACTTCTCTAGTTTTTGTGTGTCCATACCCACCCATGGGCACACCTTTATATAGGGGGAGGGAGGTGTGCCCTCCCCTTTAGGGTTCCCATGTGGGACTAAACAAGGGAGAGAGGGGAGGCGCCATGGGCCTCATGGGCCAGCCGTCTAGGGGTGGGTCCCACCCCGCGCATAGCCCTAGGCTGGCCAGGTGGGCCCCATGTGGCGGCTAGGCCTTGGCCCCTTTGGCCCTTAGCCCTTCCCTCTTGTGGTTTTCCCTCATGGGACCTTTTTCTCTAGGAAGTTTGGCCCATTAGTGGAATGCCCCTTCAAATTAGATTTTAATATTATATTTAATATTAATTACATTAATTAATATGTAAATACATATTACAAAATACGATTTGACACGAAACACATTTCTATTCCCTTTCAATTTCCTCCGAATGACTTCAGAACTTTTCTAGAACGATTCCGGTTCTCTCATGGTACTTTTCCGATTTCCTTTTCTTTTTCATATGGTGATTCCAACTTATAGAGGATCTCTAGCTCATCGTACCCTTAAGTGTATTTCCCCATGGCTCGGGAATGGCACATACATGATCTCCATCAATGATCAATAGCGAGACCAGGATGCCCATAATGACCCATGTGCATTCCACGATGATAATGTCATTTGAATCGTAAACATCGTTTCCCATTACCTTTGCCACTTTATACCTAGTTCACTCGAGATTTGATCTACAGTATCTCCATACCTTCGTTCGATCTCGTTACCGATGAACTTGTTTTCTCATTCACATGTCGTTGCATTTCGTGACCCAGTCACACGCTTGCAAGCTTCGTTAATGCAACATCACCAAGATGGCCACATGTATCTATCTGTTACATGGATTGGTAAATTCTAGTCTTGATATGTACTCCTCTACGTGCTCCTTTGGGAAACCTGAGTAGCACCTTTTTTATCACCCAGTCACGGTATAATACTTGATACCATCTAAGCTCCCTCTAGAATGGTGATTTTGCATTATCTCACAGTCTAAGGATTAGGTTGCGAGGTTTCCTTAGTTTATCATTAATGGTGAACTTTGTAACTAGATCTCATTATGATATAACTTGTTGGGCTGTTTGTCTATCACATCATTCAACTAATGACATGACCTTATTGTCAATTGGCATAAATGCCCATGATCCCAAAACCATAGATAATCCTCATGGCCAATGAACTGTTCGCTAGAGGTAACTAGAGATTTGGTTTGTTTACATACCACACGTGTATTAACCTTTCGTATTAATATAGTTATAGCACAATATGAAACGTATTATGAACATAAGAGATATATCAAACAATACACTTTATTATTTGCCTCTAGGGCATATCTCCTTCAGTGGTGCCCTTCGAACCTGGGTGAGAAGGTAGGAGCCTTCTTCGGAGGTGGAGGCGTATTTTACTCCATGGGCAGTGAGCTGGAGGCTAATGAAGGCAGGATTGTTCTCCGGTGGTGTGCTTTGCTTCACGGCGGGTCTTCTCCATTGTTCTGACCATCAGATGGGCGAGGGCTTCGATCTTCAAGCGGTGTTTCTCTGTAATCTTTTTCTTGTTGTGTGTGTTGCTTGTAAGCGGATAGTTCAGCACTTTGTATATGCCGTTTGTGGCTTTATTAATTTAAAGGCGGGTGTAAAGCCTACAGTTTAAAACATCGATCCCATGCACAAGAGATAGCGGATCATGTATGACTACCACCCATTGTTCCAGAAGATGGCGAGCGGCAACCTGATGAACCAACCTAGGTTCTCCAGTGATGCCAGTATCGACGCGTGCCTATTGTTCGAGTTTAGGTACTATTTCAGTGGCCCTTGTTACCTGAATCTCTGGCCACCGAAGAGGATGAAGCACAACTTCACCATCGATTTTCTCGAGCACCGGCTTGAGGTCAAGACGGATTTGAAGGAGGGGACAATGTCACGCTTACATCACGCAACCCCCGTACCAAGAGGGATGTGGGGTGCAACTACACCAAGAGGTGTGACCCCATGTCAGAGAAGGAACCTGAGGTGGAGCCAAGACGATCACGACACGTCCACCAGCCTAGCGTCAGGCTAGACTTGATGGTGTGGGACCTTAAGTAGCGATGATCCTAGGAAGATGGCAAGACATGAAAAGCCTCGTAGTCGCTCTCTTTCTCTTTGAACTTTTCCTTCCTCTCTGTCTCCACCTACTCTAAACTACTCCCTACTTCTCCTGTAAGGCAACTTTAAAGTGAGGTTCTTGTTTCTTTAGTCCCCTTAGTAGTCCCTATACATGTCATGTTTCTTGGATTTGTATCTAGAGAGAGATTGGGTCCTAACAGTCTCTGCCTTATATATGGCACAATACATTAAATTTCGAAGTTGTAAAACAATTCATCTTATTATAATGTGGAAAGTCTTACATATATTATTTTGAAAGGTGTTTGGATATTTGTTTAGGAAACAATATTTTAACTAAATAGTGCCCCATACGATAATAACTTAGGTTATGGCTTATGAAGGAGATTCCAACTTAACCGTCTGGCAAGTCTACTAAAGCTATTTTATATGCGATGAAGATGAAAATTTTATAGGGTGCACAATTGGTCTGGGTTTCTCCGTAGATAACTTACTCAGTGGTCACTAAATGTACATTATGTGATGATATGTGAAATTCTTTATGCATGTTGCATTCTTCTACATAATAACATTAATACTACTACATGTGGTCCAAATTATAAGACGTTTTGAAAAGCTATCTTATACTACCTCCATTCTATAATATAGAACATTTTGGCAAACTAAATTAGTTTGCTAAAACGTTTTAGATTATGCAATGGATCTAGTACTTTGGAAAAGAGGATTTATCATCGACACCATCGAGTTTAATTTGTTCTATGTCTAGATCGCCCGTCGATTCCCACAAAAATCAATAAAAATATGATGTAGAGTCTTATCTTTATATGATGTGTGTTGGTGTGATGTCTGGGTATTGGTCATGTTCATGGACACTCCATTCATCGTGTAGGGTTAGCGATATGTTGCTAGGTTGGTAGCTTCGATCTGATCTTTGTAACTCCTCTTGTAGGATGTTGTGAATAATCTAATAAAAAAGATGCGTGCATTTCTTCGATGCAGAGCTCAGGGTAATCTTCCCCCATTTTAAAAAAAAAGTCTTTCTATTTCCCCACAACTGACATCATCGAGTTTGTTCCTTTCGGAAAGAGGTATCCTGACATCTCCATGAAGCACTCAGACTCCGATAGCTCGTCTCCTAGCTGTCTTGTGTCACCTAGTAGTGTGACATGTTCGTTTTCTTGATAAGAACGGTCTATATACGTGGCGTGTGCCTGTACCACCCGTATACATACATATAAATTATACCATGTAACTCTGTCGTGCACCTATATAAGATATCGAGGGTGTTAAGTTTTCATTGTCTCGGTGGCATCCACGTCTTGGTCATCCATCAAATAATGTAGTGTAAACAATTCTCAAGCACCATAATCTCACTTGTTTACCTTTCGACAACTCTGCATCAGTTTGTGACGCTTGTCAGCGTGTTAAGAGTCATCAGTTATCTTATAATTCATCTGAACGTGTTTCCACTATGCCTCTTGAGTTAATTCACTCTGATGTTTAGGGTCCCGCTATTGCTTCGTATGGTGCTTACAAATATTATGTTAATTTTATTGATGGCTTTTCATATTTCTATTGGATCCATCTTCTTAAACATAAGTCTGATGTTGTGCAAGTTTTCTATATTTTTCAGACTCATGTTGAATGCTTTTTGGATGCTAAAATCAAGACAGTTCAGTCTAACCAGGGTGGTTAATATCATAAGTTTCATAGCTATTTCTAGCGCACGGGTATCTCTCACGGAGTTTCTTTCCTCACACCTCCCAATAGAACGATATTGCTAAACGCAAACACTGTCATCTCGTAGAGACATGCTTGGCTCTCTTAGCACACTCCTTGACCCCCTGCGGTTTTGGGATGAAGCTTTTCCGACTGTCTGTTATCTCATCAATCGCATGCCTAATCTTGTTCTACACAATGATACACCTATCTCTCGTCTCCTAAAAATTCAACCAAACTATGATTTTCTTGGTACTTTTAGCTACCCTTGTTGGCCTAGTCTCCGCAAGTACAATGCACATAATTTAGATTTTAGATCCAAACTTTGTGTGCTCTTAGACTATAGTTTTATGCATAAAGGATACAAGTGCCTAGATCGGTCCACGAGTCAGATTTATATCTCTCGCGATGTTGTTTCGACGAATCTGTTTTTCCCTATGCCACCCCTGGTGTCCAAACTGATCTTCATGCTTTGTATGAAACTATCACTTTCCCCCATATGAACCTGCTATGAATACCCACTTCCGCTCCATTGGCGCCTATGGAGTGACTTGCTCGTGATTCTGGATCGCCCTTAGGTACCGAAGATTCTTTCGGTATCACAGTATCGTTGGTGGTCTTCGGTACTTAACTCTCACCCGTCTGGATAATTCTTTTGTTGTCAACAAGGTGTGTCAGTAAATATCTCAGTTAACATAAGTTAACTAGGAAGTTGTTAAGTGTATCCCGCGCTACGTTAAGGGAACGTTGAACACACGATTGACTATCCACAAGTCCCCATCTCTGGGTGTCAACATTTTTACAGATGCAAACTAGGCAGGTTGTGTGTATGATCATCGTTCCACTAGTGGTTTTGCAATCTTCGTTGGACCAAACCTTGTTTCCTAGAGCACTAAGAAGCAGCCTACTATCTCTAGATCCAGTACGTGTTAGCAATAATCACTGTATGCATGTATACATAGTAGTATCCGAGTAGGTTTTGTGTAGCCGATTAGGGTAGGAATTATGAGTCCTAATTCTACTAGGCTAGATACAACAAAATTACTATATATACATGTATAGTACCCCTATAATTGTTGAGCGAATGAGAAATAAAAAAGGCTAAGGCACGATACGTGCATGTGGTAAATTGTCTCCGTGTGGTGCTAGTACTAGTCGATCAGGATAGCTATGTGTGGTGCTAATACTAGTTGATCAAGTCGATCAGGATAGCTTAGCTAGCTTGATACTTGTGTGTTTCGCTCGGCTAAAAGAATCAGCCAGAGGTGGATCGACTAGAAGAGCTAGTTTCGCAAGCTGCGTCTCATTAGAAAGTACTTGACGGGCTACATGGTTTGTGCAGGTTGTCATCTCAGCGAAAGTATTGTCGGGTCTGGGCCAACAATTGGTATCAGAGGCTTGTGGAGGATCTTTTAGTAACGGGAGGTCATAGCGACGATGGTGAAGTTTGGCGAGAGCTCGGCATTGACACCGGTGTTTGAGACGGTGGGCGTGGCTTTGTATCCGCATCTAGATCGCAAGTACTACGGGCTATGGGCATTTGTGATGTGGTGCGCCACGGAAGGTCGGGAGATTTGGGAGGCCATCGATCCCGACGGCGATTAGTACGTCAAGGGAGGTGTGAAGTACCGAGAGGATTGTCAAGCGTTGACGACGCTCTACTCGGTCCTGCTGACGGATGTGCTGCAGCACCTCGTCGGAAAGAAACCGGCGAAGGATGCGTGGGGAGCGATCAAGGTGGTATGCGCAGGTGTCGACGACACTAGTGCTCACGTGGGGCAGCAGGGGGTTGTCTTGGACGACGAGATGACATTGGTAGAACCGGAAGTGACCCCGGTTGGTTCGTCAAGTGTGGCGACGCCAAGTACGGCGATCAAGGTGTCAGAAGAAGTCGGTGTGAGTATGTCAAGTTCTGAGAAGAAGGAGTTCACCTCAAGTTCAGAAGCGCAACCGGAGAATACTTGGACTACCTACATCGTAGGACACGACGTTCAGGATCGAGAAGATGTCTCGTTGCATGATGAAGACAGTAGCACGCCAGGCCATCCACCAGAAACTGTAGGCGGACGTGGCACGTGTGATATGCTCAACAACCCAGAAGGAGGTGCTCCACGTGCAGAGCCCGAGCCAGGGGAAGGTCTAGAGGCTGGCGGCCCAGAAACGCAGAAGGAGGCGGTCCAAAAGAAAGTAATCCGCTGAGAGAGACTCCATCCAAAGACCAAAAAAATAGACCAGAGGATGGCCCAGAAACGCCAAATACAGGTGCAGCGGGTGCACTTGGTGATGCCTTGTGTTACTTAGCAAGCAGAAGATAAGATGGGCTATCCGAAGGCACCCAGTCTGGTAGCACAACCAGTTTCGCTAGTCACGTTAGAGAACTAGCTTTGCTAGTAAATCTAAGTGAGCTAGTTCCTGCATACTCATTCGGCTACAGCCAAGAGTATTGGCCAGCAGCGGATCGAGTACGTGAGATTTCGACAAGAAAGTACTTTGTCGAACAGCAACCAAGGAAGTGCGGAATAGAAACTCTAACGGGCAATGTGAATTCATCCCTGGAGTTGTGTTCGGAATGGCCGAATCAACAAGCCGTCCACCTACACATGTACGTGTATAGAGAGTATTGGATATATATATCGAGAGAAAGTACTTCGAGATATAAATTCGGTGAAGATGGAGCATGCGTGTGAGTGTTTGTCAAGCACCGAGGGACCGATGATGACAGAAGAGGAGGACGACGAGGGTCGGCGTGAGGCCATGAAGAAGATGACGGCAGAAAAATCGGTGACATGGGTGCCACAAGGAATGGCGAGAGGAATATCGTTGAAGACCGCGATGAAAGCAATGTCGAGGATTACGCTGACGAGGAGCAGCTGGCACATTTAGGACCCAGGTGGATGTTGAAAGTGCACACAGTGCTTAGGAGGTGATGGTTAGCAATAATCACTATATGCATGTATACGGAGTAGTATCCGAGTAGGTTTTGTGTAGCCGATTAGGATAGGAATTAGAAGTTCTAATTCTACTAGGCTAGATACAACAAAACTACTATATATATATATGTATGGTACCCCTTAATCGTTGAGCGATTGAGAAATAAAAAAGGCTAAGTCACGATACGTGCCTGTGGTAAATCGTCTCCGTGTGGTGCTAATACTAGTTGATCAAGCCGATAAGGATAGCTTAGCTAGCTTGATACTTGTGTGTTTCGCTCGGCTAAAGGAATCAACCAGCGACAGATCGACTAGAAGAGCTAGCTTCGCAAGCTACGTCTCATCGGAAAGTACTCGATGGGCCATGTGGGCGAAAATATTGTCGGGTCTGGACCAACAATACTGAGACAGAGTATAAGGCTCTAACTAATGAAGTTGTTGAAGTCATGTGAGTGGAATCGTTGCTCAAGGAGCTTGGAGTATCTCAGCAACGTGTTCCCATCTTATGGTGCGAGAATTTAGTGGATACTTACCTCACGGCGAATCCAGTGTTTCATGCTCGCACTAAGCACATTGAGATTGATTCGCCATTAGTGTTTTGGAGATGAGGTGTATCTCTTCTGATGATCAACTAGCTGACATGTTTACTAAGTCGACCACACGACGAATGTTAGACCGTTTTCGAACCAATCTAAATCTTGTAGGTAGGGTGGTGTTAAGAACAGTCTGTATACATTGCATGTGCATAACTCTGTCGTGCACCTATATAAGAGATCGACGGTGTAGGCTATTGCTACACCGAAAACTCTAAACCTATTCTTTTGACTGACTGTCACTGCTCCTTCTTGGACTTGCCATTCGAGTACATGAACGTTGATGAAGGATGCAAGCTGCAATTAACTCTTTTATTTCTCGAGATACAAAATGTACAGCGGATTGCTAATTGAGGCCTCACTGTCGTTTCCCTATCAGCAGTTCAGCACCATCTACCAGCAGCCTCGTCTCCATCATCCACTAATCCCTGACAATCAATTACCACGACTACCACAAAAAACCAATGAAAGGAACACAATGCACTGCGCGGGGACACAAATCGACGACGGCGGGCCTACGGCAGCGGCTCACTAGAGGCTCAGATGGAGACGCTGTTGGGGATGCCCATGCCCTTGAGCCCCAGGCCTATCTCGCCGGTGACGTCCGACGTGTTGGGGTACAGCAGCATGTACGGCATGTTCACGGGCCCGTTTCGGTTCTTGAGCGTCGGGTCCTTGTTCATCGCCAGGATCCGCTGCTCGATCTCCTTCAGCCGGTCGCCGAACCTCTTGAACGCTTCCAGCGCCTTGGCGTCCGACGTCCACTCCGCCGTGTCGCGCTGCCCGAGGTACACCTCGTCTGAGGCGTGCTTCGAGAGGATCTCGATGAGCGTGATGCCCAGGATGGTCTGGAACTGGCTGGTGATGGTGTGGATGAACACCCTGTCGGCCTCCTCCCCGCCTTTCACCAGCGCCTTGTACTCATCCGAGCCCTTCACCGGCATAGGTTTCCGGCTCACGGTCGGCCGGTTCGGGAGGTACCCCGCGTAGGGGTACTGCCCGAAGTTGACCGCCGCGTGCAGCGCCGACGCCACCCAGATGATGGTGGTGCAGGTCTTGGCCAGCTCCTCCACGGTCTTCATCTTGGGCCACCAGTCCTTGTCCTTGAGGTCGCCGTGCCCGACATCACGCACCTCTTTCCACCACTCCTCTAGCTCCTTATCATCCCGGAGCACGCCGTCGTTGGGGTAGTAGATAGCCAGGTACTCCTTCACCCACCGCTCAATCGTCCACCAGATCACCAGCCCGTCCACGGCGTACGGGTAGTCCTTGATCAGCAGACGGACGCCGTATGGGCTCGACTGGTCTCGCACAGCCATGCCCCTGCATACACAAACAAGCAAGATCCATCTTCAGTCAAATATTTCTCTAATTCTTCAGTGGTCTGATCGAGCTTTGACCTTCTCTTTACCTCTTTACGAGATCATCGGGGAGGCCCTGCTCGGTGAGTTTCCAGTCCTTGTACACGACTGAAGACATCTCGAGCGCGTACTTCCCAGGGAAGACAGTCAGCTCAAAGACACCCCCAGCGTTGATGAGCGTCGTCCGTGCCAGGGCGTTGATGTTCATTGTGTCACGGTAGTGTGGGCTCAGCAGTTTGTGCACTGGATGCACCACGCTCAGTTGCCGGTTCGTCGCAATCACGAACGGCTCGATCACCGCGTGCGTGTTCAGCCTAGAAAAACACTCAAAATCTCAGTACTTTGGTATCAAGTGTGCCACTTGTACAGCTCAAAAAAAAGTGTGGCAGTTGTATTTTTTGTCTATAGCATGAAGCAAGGGTATACTGATGTTGCTATGCATACCAGTGGCTGATCAGCTGATGCCAAGCAGAGTCATTGACGCAGGCGTAAGCCTTGGCAAGCTGCCAGATCTGGCCATCAACACCATCAGCCATTGATGCTGGAGGGTACACTGTGCTCTTCGCGCCGTGCTGAATCCCGTCAGGGTGTGGCAGGCTCAGCTCGATGGCCAATGGCTTCAGCGTGCCATCAGACTTCAGGAACAGCAGGGTTCTGGAAGCGTAGATGTAGTTGCCCTCCAACTTGTTGATGCGCTCAAGGAATGGCATGAAGTTATCGTGGTGGTCTAGAATGAAGAGCCTGTTGCTCTCCAGTGCCTGCACAGCACAGGGTTGTGAAGACATCTATCTCATTAGCATATTCAGTTCTTGCACACAAGAAATTTGCAGCATAATAGTTATCGAGCCTTTACACACCTGTTCCACGGTGAGGCCTTCTTCCAGGTAAGGCTGAATTTGATCTTTAGTGATTTTGCTATTCTGGTCCCCATATACACTGTGATCCAGGGTACTTTTTACAGGGAACTCCTGTGATCAAAAAGAAAAAATATATCAGGAATCTTGGCTCAATTATGAGGCAATGGTTTATCATTTTAATTTCTGAATGGCATAGGCGCTAACCGTCACACGTCTGATGCAAACAGGGTTCACGCCTGCAAGCATCTCCCGCGTAAACTCTTCATCTGTCCTCCAAGCAAATTTATCTGGAATATAAGAAAATAAGTTATGACAAATATAAAAAATAAGCAAGGTATGACCGTACAGAGTCATGCATGATGCACACAGCTTATTACCTGATTTAATAACTTGTGGAAGGGGCAAGTTTAGAAAGTCATCACCAGCAACTGGTAAAATACTTTTAACAAACTCAAAGGGGATTCTCTTCTTGATCTCCGCTAGCTGAGGGGTATGGGGCACTTTCAAAAGACCATCATAGAGATTATAGATGTCTCGAAACGAATCGAATTCCTTGGGTGTCGTGTCAACGTAGGTCCTAATTATCGGAAGAATAGCCTCGGTGATAGCCTTGAGAGAGTACCCAAGGAAGTCAGACAACTTGAGGTGGCCAAAGCGCTCATCACGTGGGACGTAGATTTCCAGGGCTTTCTTCACTAAATACAGAGGAATCCTGCTCTCTGAGTCTGGGTCTGGTGAAAAGATCAATCTCCAATATGAGTCCAATTGCAAGGTGAAATGGTTCCAAAAAGATGAAGATATACTGCACTGAACTCACCTTCTCTTGTTGGGGGCCGGCCAGTTCTGCCACGGCGGGGGTAGGGGAGTTCTTGGCTGCCACCAAGGATCGGCCGTGCATATTTCTCGCCACTGTCTGGCTCACCAAGGTCATTGTAGAAGTCATAGCGGTACACACGGTCATGCTCCTGATACTGTCCGACTGTACTGTCGCCTCGGAGATTGTTGAGTTCCTCTTGCCGGTATTGCACCAAAAGTGCAGGCATTCTGCTGGGCAGGTAGGTCTGCAAAATAGCAAGAAAGTGAGGTGACAGACAAACAAAACAATATAGTGGTTTTACTCAGTCCCGAAAACTCTAGCAGGTACTCACGGGTATAAAATAGGAATACTACTAATTAACCAGTGATAAATAAATAATCCAGTCTTCTGATCATCAGGGCAACATTTAAATATAGCTGTTCATTTTGTTAAGAACAGGAAAAAAAAGGTCGCCATCTTGCTTTAGAATCTAACAAATAGTTGTGGATCAAAGAGATTCGGATATGCCAGAGGATGGTTATTCTTTTCCGGAAGTTAATTTAAATAGCAAAATGATGACACTTGCAACTTGTTATTTTACTACTAGTTACTTGTAAACTTGTAAGAGCAGTTTATTATCATAAGAAAAAAGTTTAAAGAAGAGTTAGTCAGAAGGGAGTTGTTGAGCATGCATACATGGAAACGCAACTTGCTGTTATACTATCCAAGTATATCCAGGCAAAGTAGCTAGCATAAGACTAGAGGACTCTCTCGGTCGTTTTGAATGGATCAGCAAAGCAAAATGTTATACAGTAGTATATGCAGGCAATCAAAGGACGGAAGCTCTCCAAATGGAATTAGCCAGAGCTTGCTTCTAGGCATGTGAATTATATGTGGCGTCAGATATTTTGTTTTCACTGCATTTTCCTGACAAGGCATAATTGAGACCACGAAAGGCCAGTCGTTGACTCGACCGAAAGACCAGACCCAGCAACAGCAGCATGACAGCTTACAGGTAGGTTGAATCTGACCAAATAACATGTACTACTCCAGTTGCTTGTCTGTAGCAACTCAACTTGACAGTTTGGCATCTGTTCTGGAATACTACTGCAGTATCCATTTCTAGTTTGCCATATGGTGGGATGGCTGGAAGTCGGCTGAGTACTCAGCCCCTATCATCAGCATCTACTCTACTCCTAGGTACAACTACCATGGTACCTAATCCATAGTATAGTAGTAGCATTATTTTACAGTACAAAAAAGTTAGCCAAGATCCATGTTGATCTCCCTGACCAATATTTTTAATTTTTAGTACTAGTACGATTGGGTGTACTACCAAGAAGACATGAAGTATAGTATTGCTAGCTGAAGCCCCCTGCAAAACGAGAAACGGATTCGTGTAGCAGTAATACTCACATCGTTTGCGAAGAAGACGCGGTCTGCGCCGCGGTAGATCCATGAGTTGGCGACGAAGACGACGGTGCCCTTCCCGGGTACGCCGTCGAGTGTGAGCGTCTTGAGGAGGAACTCGGTGCGGTAGGTGTTCCTGACGACGACGGCGCCCGGGATGCCCTGCGAGGCGTCCCAGTCGAAGGTCACCTTGAAGACGGACTCCCCCGCCGCCCTGGACTTGAGGGTCACCACCATCTCCTCCAGGTGCGCCGCCCTCCCCACCTTGCCCCGCCTCCCATTGTCTGCGAGCGATTGTCAGAAAAACTCAGGAATCGAACAGGAGAGAGAGGTTCGGAAAGAGAATCAATTTGGCTGTCCTTTTCGCTTAGGCCGAGATAATTGTTTGGCTGGTCAGGTGGTGGCTCCCGCTGCCGCGTACGTGGCTTGTTTCTTGCGCTTGACCTGCGGGCTGCGGCTATTGACCCCGCGCGCGCGCGCGTCGCCTACCGAATTAACGCTGTCCCCGCACCTACTGTCTACTGAGCAGAGCATTGATGCTAAACCCAGGCGGCCACGGCAGGCAGCCCTCGCTGTTGAGAAGTAATGGGTCCAGGACAGCATGCCATGGTAGAAAATGCTTGGTTTTATTTTTCGTTTCTAAAAAGTAAAAAATGATCGTACGCTCCATCTACTGCTGTTTGCCTCTCGCGGATCGGGAGTTCAAATCTGGCAGCATCAGCGGTGCTTTCGCCAAGAAGGGAAACGAATCAATAATAATAGCAGAGCACGATCCCTGCGAGAAGAAAACGGCGAGAAGAAGGGAACCGAAACGCACGCACGCGCGCACGTAGGAGAGGGGCAACCGGCCGTTACGCGGCGGCGTCGGTCAAACCGCACGTTCCGCGGCCGCGCCCCGGCGAGCAGCGAGGGATGCCGGAGGGGGAATACGATGGGGGGAAAGGCGCATCGACCAAAAGCGCGACGCAGGAGGGGGCCGCAGAGGGAGAAGGGAAGGTTGCTTACTGGGGTCTGGCGCTGTGGCGCTGACGAGATGGAAGGAGACGCCGTCTTTCTTGCCGAGGATGTTGTGGACGCCGTCGAGGAAGGAGGCGTGGAAGTCGCCGATGTCGAGCACGTCCGGCTTGACCAGCACGGCCGTGCCCCGGATCCGGCCCTCCTTCCAGGCCTCCTTGTTCTTCCCCGTCAGCCGGTCCAGGAACCCGTGCCAGAGCATCTCCGCTCCCTCTCGCTCGCAGGCACGCACCAGCCCAGCTCTCCCTGGGAGAAAAAAGAAAGGAGCGAGGGAACTGGTTCGGCTCGCGTCGCGCTGCCAAAAGAAAAAATGGGGGAGTGGTGCTCTGTCTGCTCCCTCCCCTGATACGCGGGGATTTATAGGGGTTGGCCTCTGCTTCTACCAGGCCACGTCGATAAGTTATACTCGTACCGCCACCAACCCAGCAGAGCAGCGGACTTGTTGCCGCGGTGAGAAAAGTTGGATATGGTGGAGTCAGATGGTTGTTTTAGGCGACAACAGATGGCAGCTCACGAAATGTTTAGTGCAGTACAGTATCTGGGAGCGGTGCACGAGGCTCGCAAGGTGCCGCATGTGCGACATGCTAATATTATTCCGTCCACGCTCGCCACCAACAGCGGCGTTACGTGACGACGCGCCAAGCCAATCGCCGTGGAGGCAACGGATCGGAGGCGCTGACTTCTACTTCCGGACCCGCTGCTGCCGCCGAAAAGAAACAACATGGGGGAAAGGTCGAGGTCGCTTCCCCTGCCAAAGACACATCTGTCCGTTCCGAGTTTGGCCTAAAACGGGTGCTACCACAGTACACTGGTCTCGTTCAAAGGATCGAAGCTTCCCTGGCAGAATACCTTCGTTTTTTCAGTGAATTTTTTCTTCACGTGGACAGAAACGGTAGAGTACTACTCCGTGGCTGAATACCTTCGTTTTTTCAGCGAATTTTTTTTTTCACGCGAAGCGGCGTCTGTTCATCAGCCGTTATTACAGGGAAAAAAATTGCAAACTACCCGTCGAAATGCAAATGGAAACCATGCATATGGGGTCAACACGAGGGCAATGCCGAACGGGACTAATTCGTCATTCCCATAAATTTCGAAGGCGACATCCTTCCGTTTTCGAGTATTCGCACAAGGCACGTAAGGTACTGCACGCACACCGGTTCCAGAGTTTGGTTGCTTTTGGCCATTGCCATATTAATTGGACGGTATTTGCACGGATTACATTTAGGTCATCACGGTTCCATCCGAAAAAGAAATGGGAAAAAATTGTTTGAAGTGTGGACGGTTAGTACGAGCGCCCGGTTCAAACTCAAAGGATGGGAAGCTTCATCCATGCATAACGAGCGCAAAGGGCGGGCCCACTTTAATTCAAAGGTATTTAAGTGAATACTAAAAAAAATAACAAAAAAAACAACAAGTCATACCGAAAAATACGAGACAGGCTAGTATTAAGCACAAGCAAGTCCACCTTCCTACTACATTGGTCCCTGCTTCCTCCTCTATGAGGCCCAACATCCTAGCTAGCCCAGTTAATTATTTCCTTAACTTGGCCGCTGGACACCGAGGAAGAAGGAACCTCCCATATCGCGTCGCTTCTTGCGAGGTCACGATCAGAAAGCCCCCAATTTTCTCAAAACAGGCAATGGTATAAATAAAGCAACATCGAGTTATAGTCAAGATCCAACACAACACACAACCAAGTCCGCTGGGGGCTTAGCACAAGATAGCTCGAAAAGAAAAGGAAAAAAATGACCGAGACCCGCCCGGAGACACCTAAGTTAGGGAGAGTCAGGTGCCGAGAAGGAGGCGCCGCCTCTCGCAGGGCCCGAAGGGTGCCGTCCAGGTGCTCCCGATTCCGCTGACTAGCCAGCGGGTACACTACTACAAGTAGGCAAGAGAAAAAATGAAGTTAGAAGCACGGCTAGGGAAGATCCGCTCAATCACCATCTTGTTCCTAACGTTCCAGAGGGTCCAAGCCAATGCGCAAACACTAGCCAGAAGAGGTGGCGCCCCCTTTCGGTACGGTTTGCCTCATTCTGGAGGAACTCTTCGAGATCCTGGGCCTGCCACGGAGGCCCCAGGGCACCCCCGGACAAATCTCCACAAGAATTGAGCCACCGTACAAGTGAACATAATATGGGTGCACGTCTTCGGTGTCCCACATAAAGGACAGACGCCATCGCCAGGGCCATTGCGCTTAGCCACTTCGACGCTAGTTGGCAGGCGATCCTAGAGAAGTTGCCAAACAAAAATACGGGTACTCAAAGGAAGAGGAGCCTTCCAAAGCGGGGTAGACCAACCTAACTTAGAGCCCTGGAAGAGGGCCCTGTAGGCCAAGCTAACCGAGAAACTGCCCCACTGGTGACAACCATCAAGAGACAGAATCCCTCTTCGAGGAAAGAGATCCCGGGAGCAAGGAACTCAGTCTCAAGAAGTCCGCGGCCTTAGCCTGACTAAAGGTCCGTCGGAACAACATGTTCCAGTGTCCCAGTTGAAAGGCATCAGCCACCATGATCGAGGGGGACGCACTGATGGCGAACAAAGCAGGGAACTCCTCGCAAAGAGGAGCATCCATTAGCCAAGGTTCTATCCAAAGGCGAACCCCCCTCCCGTCACCAATATTAAAGGTGGCTCCCCGACGGATCATCTGCTTGATGTCCTGAGTGGCTCTCTAGAGTTGGGAGCCCTCTCTACGCTCGCATGCTAATAGGGGTCAACCCCGGAGGTATTTAGCTTTGATCAGTTGCAAACAAAGACCTCCATCATCCCTCAGAATGTGCCAAATCCATTTTAGCATCAGGCCCACATTGAAGCGGCACGAGTCGAGGATACCTATGCCCCCAAGAGCCTTGGGGACGCACATATCAGCCCATTAAACCGTGTGATACTTCTGGCTGCCATCTCTAGCCACTCAAAAGAAGGGGGACAACTCTTTCGTGAAGTCCGCATGGGTGCCTTCTGGTAGCAGGTAAAGCCCCATCTGATACATGGGGAGGCTAGACAAGCATGAGTTGATCAAGATCGTCTTGCTCCCCTTAGTCGTGAGTCTAGCTCGCTAGGGTTCAACTTTCTACCGAACCCTCATGTCTAGGGGCAAGGTCTTTAATCAACATGTGTGTCTCCCTGATAATCATCCCTAGGTAGGAGATAGGGAAGTCAGCCAATCTACAGTTGAGGTTGTTGTTGGGTTCACAGCATAGAAAACAAAAAATTCCTACGATATGAGCAACTAAGCACCAAGATCTATCAATATAGATACAATCAACGGGAGGATATACATCCATAGAGATCTTACCCTCGAAGACCGAAAAGCTTTGTTAACAAAATCTGATTTCGTGGATGATGTAGTCATACACTTGCTGATCTCAAGATCGAGTTGAAGTCCACATCCGCAAAGTAGCACCGCAACCGTGATCACACAGACATCCAAAACCCCCACAACCTCCGAGTCCTCACTCCAGCAAAGCAGTGGAAGCAACAGATCCTCCATAGAAACCACCAAGAACATGTACTTCGCTAATCCGAAGCCATGGGAATTTACTAGAGGGGGAAGAGAACCATCACAAGGAGGTGGTGAAAATGGAGAGGAGGCATGGGGATCCTTTTATAAGGAAGGGGCGCAGCCCCATGGCCATGGCTAGCCGGCCATGGTGGGTGCCCCCATGATGGATCAAGATATGTAGAGATCGTTGGGAACCCCAAGAGGAAGGTATGATGAGCACAGCAACAAGTTTCCCTCAGTTATGAAACCAAGGTTATCGAACCAGTAGGAGTAAGGAAACAACTCCAAGGTGTTGCTAGCAACTTGGAATCCTACACAACACAACCACGAAACTTTGCCCCAACTTACAGTGAGGTTGTCAATCTCACTGGTTTTGTTGAAAACAAACGATTAAACGTATAGTGTGGAAGATAGTAATTGCTTGCAGAAAGTAAATAGTAAACGGTAAACAGTAGATGGTATATTAATGGTAAAGGAATGGACTGGGGTCCACAATTCACTAGAGGTGTTTCTCCTTAAGATAAATAGCATGTTGGGTGAACAAATTACAGCGAGGCAATTGATAGAATGAGAAAGCATAACAATGCATATACTAGACATCTTGACTCCTACGAGATTTGATTGGGCATTACAACATAATACATAGACCGTAATCCAACTGCATCTATGACTAATAATCCACCTTCAGGTTATCATATGAACCCCTTCCAGTATTAAGTTGCAAGCAACAGATAATTGCATTAAGCAAAGTGTGTAAAGTAAACAATACAATTGCCCCATGGACAAAGGGTTGTTGTTTTCTCCATAGTAGAAATAGCACATCTACAACCTTAGAGATTTCTGTCACTTCCCCAGATTACTAGAGGCATGAACATACTATCAAGCATAAATACTCCCTCTTGGAGTTACAAGCATCTACTTGGCCAAGATAGCTACTAGCAACGGAGAGCATGCGAGATCACAAATAACATAGACATGATAGAATCAATAATCAATGTGACATAGTATCTCAATGTCCATCGGATCCCCGCAAACACAACATATAGGATTACAAATAGATGATCTTGATCATGAACGGAGCTCACAAGATCTAAACATGATAGCACAAAGGAGGAGAACCATCCATCTAGCTACTGTATGGATCCATAGTCCAAGGACGAACTACTCACACGTCACTCCAAAGGCTGCATGGTGATGAAGAAGGCCTCAGGGATGATCTCTCCCCTCCGGCAGGTGATGCACTCGACGATCGACGTAGAGCTCGTTGGGAACCCCAAGAGGAAGGTATGATGAGTACAGCAGAAAGTTTTCCCTCAGTTATGAAACCAAGGTTTAATCGAACTAGTAGGAGCAAGGAAACACCCCAAAGGTGTTACTAGCTGAGCTTTGCCAGGGCGCACTACCGGTGCTAGTAGCAACGTGGAGACCTGCACAACACAACCACAGAACTTTGTCCCCAACTTGCGATGAGGTTGTCAATCTCACCGTGTTTTGCGGAAAACAAAGGATTAAACGTATCGAATGGAAAGAAGTAAAAGTTTGCAGAAAGTAAACACAAAGCATAAACAGTTTATAGATTGTATGTAAAAAGAAAGGACCGAGATCCATAGTTCACTAGAGGTGGCTCTCCTTAGATAGATAACATGTTGGGTGAACAAATTACAGCGGGGCAATTGACAAACACCGAGAAAGCAATACATGCATATACTAATCATCTTGACTCCTTTGAGACTTGATTGGGCATTACAACATAATACATAGACCGCCATCCAACTGCATCTATGACTAATAATCCACCTTCAGGTTATCATCCGACCCCCCCTCCAGTATTAAGTTGCAAGCAACAGATTATTGCTTTACGAACTGCGTGTAAAGTAAACAATACGATTATTCTATGAACAAAGGATTGTTGTTTTCTCCCTAGTAGCAACAACACATCTAGTACCTTAGAGATTTCTGTCACTTCCCCATATTACCAGAGGCATGAACCCACTATCGAGCATAAATACTAACTCTTGGAGTTGCTAGCATCTACTTGGCCAAGATAGCTACTAACAACGGAAAGCATGCAAGATCTCAAATAATAAAGACATGATAGAATCAATAATCAATCTGAAATAGCATCTCAATATCCATCGGATCCCCACAAACACAACATGTATGAATTACAAATAGATGATCTTGATCATGAACGGAGCTCACAAGATCTAAACATGAAAGCACAAAGGAGGAGAAACCAGCCATCTAGCTATTACATGGATCCGTAGTCCAAGGATGAACTACGCATGCATCACACCGGAGGCTTGCATGGTGATGAAGAAGGCCTCCGAGGTGAATTCCCTTCTCCGGCAGGGTGCCGGGAAGAGCTTCAGATCCCTCCCGATCTAGGGATGGAGATGACGGCGGCTACAGACTCTTTCGTGGATTTTTGATTGGGTACTTCGGGTTTTCGTCCCGAGGGCAATATATAGGCGGAAGGAGAGGCCGAGGGGGTGCCGGGAGCCACCACACCACCCCCCTGGTGCGGGTCAGGCCTGGCCGTGTGGCCAGGTGGTGTGGCCGGCCCTTGGCCCCTCTTCATCTCGTATTCTGGCACTTGATCCCTTCCGGAAAAATAGGCACTTTGGCTTTTGTCCCGTCCAATTCCGAGAATATTCATTTTCTGACTTTCCTGGAACCAAAAACAGCAGAAAATAGGCAGCTGGCACTGTGGCTCTTGTTAATAGGTTAGTCCAAGAAATCATATAAAAAGTACTCCAATGTTGGAACAAAACACAAGAAAGTGGATAAAACTAAGCATGGAACATCAAAAATTATAGATACATTTGCAATGTATCAATATCCCCAAGCTTAACTCCTGCTCGTCCTCGAGTAGGTAAGTGATAAAAAGAAATAATTTTTGAGGTGACATGCACCATCAAAGACTTGATCAAAGTATTTGCAAAAGATTCAAAGCTGGGATCATAGTACTTCAATCATAACATGAAAGACAAAGTTCTAGCAATAAGCAAAGAAACTATGATGCAACATGAAAAGGCACAAACAAAAGAATCATGAATAACATGCTTTGCAAGACGTTTCTTTGTTTCACATAAAGAAAACATAGCATAAAAGTAATCAGCTTGTCCCTCAATAGAGTAGAAAATATAAATGCATAGGACACCTTCAAAGTTCATAAGAGTGACTAGATACAATAGTTTAAAACAAGCAATAAAAAGTTATGCATCAATCAACTAGTCTTGGGACAATGCACATAGAACTAAGAATGGCCACTATTCTCTCAAAGTAGTGCATAAGGATAGAAGGTGGAGACTCAATATAATGGTGGAAGAAAGGCCTTTTGTAAAAGGAAGTAGGGATTCAAGTCTCATAAAGAGCTTCCAAAAATTATGGTACTTATAGCTTTCAGCTCTCATTGCCCCTATCATAAGCATCTTGAAGGTGATTAAGGTTAAAGTGACACAACTAAGAGGATATGCTTGACAAGCTATAAACCAAAATCTCATGCCCCTTACTTACGAAGACCGATCCTCATGCTACTCAACTTCAGTCACGAGTAAGCTCTTGTCATTGTAAGTATATGTGTATCATTAAGAACCGCCAACGGGGTACCCCTTGCACATGATACGGGAGCTTTCCCATAATCAAAATGACAAGGCAAGCAGACAATGAGCATCTCAGCGATCTTTTTATTTGCTATTTGCATAGGTTTTTATTGAGGATGCTTCATAGAGTGCTCATTATGGTGATGCTGCAAGTTTCCACCATGATTAGGCATGGCTTAGGCTAGCGACCCAGGCGTTTCTCTAACACACATACAAACTCCATGATCTTACAAGTTCCACTTTTATTTCACACTGCCGGGATCCATAAGCAAAAGAACATAATATCAACGGGGTACAAAGTACAAGTGCAATGTTGAAAGCGTTCCCCATGAAACATGGTTCTGCTAATTTCAACTTATAAAGCGCAAGAATATACGCAACAAAGAAGGACCCAATGGTTCAAGTTTATTTTAGGCAATAAAGTAAAGTGTGCCATCAAGTTCGTGAGAGCTTTAATCACTAGTTTTCTCATAACAAGTGAAAGGTAGACAAAAGCATGAATATACTTGGAATAGCATAAGCTAGTAGGTAGGTATGGTGGACTCTTTGGAATAACTTGGTTTAGGGAGTTGGATGCATGAGTGGAACTCATACTTTGTTGTGGAGGCTAGCAAAAGACTGGGAGTGACAAACTAAGAGAGCAATAATGGCCATAATCATGCAAAGCGACAAAACATCATTGATCAAAGCATAAAGTGATACTACAAGTTGAAAACTAAAGGATCATAAAGGCTATGGTGACTTGAGATAGTCATAACATGGTGTGAGCATGCGCCAAGTCAACCCAAATAAAGCATCAAAGGAGAATACCGCTATACTATGCTTTAATATGCTAAAACAACGCATGATTCATCCAAGGCACATTAAGCAATCTCAATTGTTTATAACAAGTCATGCTACAGCAAACAATACTAAGCATAAAGCCAAAACAATATCAAGAATGGCATGACAAAGCATAGCCACAGTCAAAAACGAGCTCTTTTTACCACAAAAGCATGAACTTTCCTACTCTTTTCCAAACCAAACCAAACTAATTGCAAACCAAAGTATGAAAGAGGGGGTCCAACCAATTTATTAAAAAAACTAAGTAAACCAAGCAAACTAAAAACCAAAAGAAAACGAAAAAAAGACGCTCCAAGAAAAACACAATTGTGCATGAAACAATAAAAATGAAGCGTTTGGAAGAAACCTGGGATTTTTATTGATGAAGAAGGGGATGCCTTGGGAATCGCCAAGCTTTGACGCTTGTACTTCTTGGATATTTCTTGGGGTGACACGCGTGGAATCCCCAAGCTTGAGCTTTAGTCCATCCTTCATCTCATTACGCATTCCTTCCATACACCTGAAAATCTTCCTTCATACAAAACTTTACACAATCTCATTAGCAACATTAGTGCATTTAAGATAAATAAGTCTTAAGGTTTAGTTCTAACACCAAATAAACTTCCATTAGAACACTAGCTACTGTAGCACTTCCCTCAAAAATCTCAATTCCCCAAAAGAACTCAAGAAGGAACCAACAAGAAGCAAATGCAGAAAATGGCAGAAATCTGTCAAAACAGACTAGCAGGTAAAGACAATTTTTTTCAAATACCTTCTGTTGCTCAAATCAAAAAGTGTTGAACTAACGAAAGTTATATAACAACCTGGGGCAGAACCACAAAAATTACAGCTCAATCCGACATACAGATCTCTCTCAGGAATTTTTACGGTGAAGCACAGAAATCTGTTTCGGGACAGCAACTTTCCCAATCATTACTTCACTCTCACTAGAGGTTACTCTTGGCACAAAAAGCAAATAAAAAGGATAAGGAGCGGTTATTACAGAGATAATAACTTCCAAGACTCAATAAAAATTCTTGGGTTATCTCCCAACAAGTACTTTTCTTTAACGCATTTAAGTTAGACATAAGAAGCAAAGAAAGAATCAAGTGTTCTCAAATGAAGAAGCATTAAGACCAAATTTTGTTTTCACAGGAGAAGCAAAAGAAATCTTTTCTCTCTTTTTAGGGAAGTGTTCTATACCTTTCTTGAGTGGGAGTTGATATTTAATGGTGCCTTCTTTCATATCAATGATGGCACCAACAGTTCTAAGAAAAGGTCTTCCCAAAGTAATAGGATAAGAAGCATTGTATTCAACATCCAAAACATAGAAATCAACAGGGACATAGGAATTGTTAACCATAATAAGAACATCATTAAGACTCCCCATGAGTTTCTTTTTAGCATTATCATCAAGTGGGACATTCAAATAACAATCTTCAAGAGGAGGCAAATCAAGCATATCATAAATCCTTCTAGGCTTAATAGAAACACTACTATCAAGATCACACAAAGCTTTGAAATCAAAGTCATTCACTTTCATATTAATGATGGGTTCCCAACCATCTTCTTGCTTTATAGGAATAGAAGCTTTATGTTTCATCTTTTCTTCTTTAATCTTTATGAGAGCATCAGTAATGTGTTTTGTAAAAGCCATGTTCATAGCACTAGCATTAGGACTTTTAGCAAGCTTTTGTAGGAACTTAATAACTTCAGAGATGTTGCAACCATCAAGATCAAAATCAACTTTATCATCTAAAGTAGTAGAACTATTAGTAGCCTCAACACTAGTGGTGGTAATAGTAGAAACACTAATGTTTCTAGCAATTTCATCTTCTCTTTCCCACTTAGCGTGTAATTCAGCTAATAGTCTAACATTTTCATCAATTCTTACTTGTATAGCATTAGTAGCTGCAAAGGGATTCTCATTAGTTTCAGGTTTAGCAGCCATTTTATTAATCAATGAAGATTGAGCTTCAGACAAATATGATATATTTCTTTCAGCATTAGAGAGTTTCAATTGTAAACTAGGAATTTCCCTATTTAGACTCTCAAGTTGATGGCTAATGTTCTTCAAAATGATAGATTGTTCCTCCATAGTTTTAGTAAATAGTTTATTTTGCTCATATTGCATTTGCATGAAGTTTTTAGTGGCTCTTTCAACTTCTAAAATTCTTCCTTCACTAGGTAATTCAGGTTTACCATTATAGCAATAAGTATTACTAGGAGGGTAGGGCCTATAATTGTTGTTACCAAAATTGTTCCTATAAGCATTATTACCATAAGCATTGTTGCCAAAGTTGTTATTTCTTATGAAGTTCACATCAACTTGCTCTTCTTGGGGAACCAAAGAGGCTAAAGGAACATTATTTGGATCAATATGGGCTTTCCCATTAACAAGCATAGACATAATAATATCAATTTTATCACCCAAGGAGGAGGTTTCCTCAATATAATTTACCTTCTTACCTTGTGGAGCTCTCTCAGTATGCCATTCAGAATAATTAACCATTATATTGTCCAAATTTTTTGTTGCAGCACCCAAAGTGATGGTCATAAAGGTCCCTCCAACGGCTGAATCCAATAGGTTCCTTGAAGAATAGTTCAATCCTGCATAAAAAGATTGGATGATCATCCAAGCAGTCAGTCCATGAGTGGGACAATTCTTTACCAAAGATTTCATTCTTTCCCAAGCTTGAGCAACATGCTCATTATCAAGTTGTTTAAACTTCATTATTTAACTTCTCATGGATATAATCTTAGCAGGAGGATAGTATTTTCCAATAAAAGCATCTTTGCACTTAGTCCAAGAATCAATACTATTCCTAGTTAAGGAATTCAACCATTCTTTAGCTTTTCCTCTCAAAGAGAAAGGAAACAATTTCAGCTTAATAATATCACCATCTATATCCTTATGCTTTTGCATCTCACAAAGTTCAACAAAGTTATTTAGATGGGAAGCAACACCTTCATTACCAATACCAGAAAATTGTTCTCTCACAACAAGATTGAGCAAAGCAGGTTTTATCTCAAAGAAAGTATTTTCAGCCACAGGTGGAGCAATAGGTGTGCTCATAAAATCATTGTTGTTGGTGTTGGTGAAGTCACACAACTTAGTGTTTTCAAGAGTACTCATTTTTTTGGGTTTTCAAATAAGAAAGCAAACTAGTAAAACTATTTTTTTTGTGTTTTTTGAAGAACAAAACAACCAAACAAAGCAAAAAGAAAGCTAAGCAAAACAAAAACAACAAAGTAAAGAGATTGGTTATGAGGGACTCCCCTTGTGAAGATGTCCTTGACTCCCTGGCAACAGCGCCAGAAAATGTCTCGATGCACTCGACGATCGACGTAGAGCTCGTTGGGAACCCCAAGAGGAAGGTATGATTAGTACAGCAGAAAGTTTTCCCTCAGTTATGAAACCAAGGTTTAATCGAACCAGTAGGAGCAAGGAAACACCCCAAAGGTGTTACTAGCTGAGCTTTGGCAGGGCGCACTACCGGTGCTAGTAGCAACGTGGAGACCTGCACAACACAACCACAGAACTTTGTCCCCAACTTGCGATGAGGTTGTCAATCTCACCGTGTTTTGTGGAAAACAAAGGATTAAACGTATCGAATGGAAAGAAGTAAAAGTTTGCAGAAAGTAAACACAAAGCAGAAACAGTTTATAGATTGTATGTAAAAAGAAAGGATCGGGATCCATAGTTCACTAGAGGTGGCTCTCCTTAGATAGATAACATGTTGGGTGAACAAATTACAGCGAGGCAATTGACAAACACCGAGAAAGCAATACATGCATATACTAATCATCTTGACTCCTTTGAGACTTGATTGGGCATTACAACATAATACATAGACCGCCATCCAACTGCATCTATGACTAATAATCCACCTTCAGGTTATCATCCGAACCCCCTCTAGTATTAAGTTGCAAGCAACAGATTATTGCTTTACGAACTGCATGTAAAGTAAACAATACGATTGTTCTATGAACAAAGGATTGATGTTTTCTCCCTAGTAGCAACAACACATCTAGTACCTTCGAGATTTCTGTCACTTCCCCAGATTACCAGAGGCATGAACCCACTATCGAGCATAAATACTAACTCTTGGAGTTGCTAGCATCTACTTGGCCAAGATAGCTACTAACAACGGAAAGCATGCAAGATGTCAAATAACAAAGACATGATAGAATCAATAATCAATCTGAAATAGCATCTCAATATCCATCGAATCCCCGCAAACACAACATGTATGAATTACAAATAGATGATCTTGATCATGAACGGAGCTCAAGAGATGTAAACATGAAAGCACAAAGGAGGAGAAACCAGCCATCTAGCTACTACATGGATCCGTAGTCCAAGGATGAACTACTCACACATCACACCGAAGGCTTGCATGGTGATGAAGAAGGCCTCCAGGGTGAATTCCCTTCTCTGGCAGGGTGCCGGGAAGAGCTTCAGATCCCTCCCGATCTAGGGATGAAGATGACAGCGGCTACAGACTCTTTCATGGATTTTTGATCGGGTACTGGGTTTTCGTCCCAAGGGCAATATATAGGCGGAAGGAGAGGCCGAGGGGGTGCCGGGAGCCACCACACCACCCCCTGGCACGAGCCAGGCCTGGCCGTGCGACCAGGTGGTGTGGCCGTCCCCTGGCCCCTCTCTGTCTCGTATTTTGGCACTTGATCCCTTCCTGAAAAATAGGCACTTTGGCTTTTGTCCCATCCAATTCCAAAATATTCATTTTCTGACTTTCCTGGAACCAAAAACAGCAGAAAACAGGCAGCTGGCACTGTGGCTCTTGTTAATAGGTTAGTCCAAGAAATCATATGAAAAGTACTCCAAAGTTGGAACAAAACACAAGAAAGTGGATAAAACTAAGCATGGAACATCAAAAATTATAGATACATTTGCAATGTATCAGCAGGGTGCTTGGAAGAGCTTCGGA
This sequence comes from Avena sativa, assembly GCA_916181665.1. Classification (NCBI taxonomy): domain Eukaryota; kingdom Viridiplantae; phylum Streptophyta; class Magnoliopsida; order Poales; family Poaceae; genus Avena; species Avena sativa. Next base: position 74,517,985 of record OV702292.1, on the reverse strand, counting down.
TCCCCTCGATCTAGGGATGGAGATGGCGGCGGCTATAGACTCTTTCGTGGATTTTTGATCGGGTACTTAGGGTTTTTGCATCGGGGTACTTTTATAGGTGAAGGGGCAAGGTCGATGGGCGCCCGAGGGGCCCACACCATGGGACGGCTGATACGTCCAAAACGTATCTACTTTCCCGAACACTTTTGCTATTGTTTCTCCTCTATACTTGTGTGATTTGGATGCAACTAATGCGGACTGACGCTGTTTTCAGCAGAATTGCCTTGGTGTCTACTTTTTGTGCAGAAAATCAACTATCAGGAAAAATCCCGGAAAATATGCCAAAAATCCTATTTCACCCGAAGACTCCAGGAGCCAGAATACGAGACGGAGAAGAGCCAGGGGGTGGCCACACCACCTGGTGACGCGGGCCAGGCCAGGACGCGCCAGGGGGTGGTGTGGGCCCCCCAGGCACCCCCTCGGCCTCTCTCTTCGCCTATAAGGAGCCTTCTGACCTAAAAACTTCGGGGGGTTCGACGTTTTCCAGAAGGAGTTCCGCTCCGCCGCCATCACCAGATTCCATGAAACAGCACTTGAAACTCCATTCTGGCACCCTGTCGGGACGGGGAATTGGAGGAGATCATCGCCATCATCATCACCATCGCTTCTCCATCGACCATCCATGTTTCCCCATCTATCAGTGAGTAATCCCCCGCTGTAGGCTATGGGGATGGTAGGGATTGGATGAGATCGTTTATGTAATGGCATCAGATTGTTAGGGCATGGTACCTAGTATCTTTTATTAGTGCTTTATGACTTTGTTGCAACTTGTTGTGCTTAATGCTTGTCACTAGGGCCCGAGTGCCATGATTTCAGATCTGAACATGTTATTGATTCATTATGATAGTATTGTTTTTGGTCTTATCTGCAAGTTGTATACACACGTTGTTGCCCGGAACCTATGGCCCCGAAGTGACAGAAATCAGGATAACCGGAAGGGAATGGCTTTGATGTGAGGATCACATGTGTTCACAGAGTGTTAATGCTTTGCTCCGGTGATCTATTAAAAGGAGCACCTTAATTGCCAGTAGTTCCCTAGAGGCCCTGCTGCAAACGGGCTGGCAGGACAAAAGATGTTGTGCAAGTTCTCATTGCGAACACGTATGACTATATATGGAACACATGCCTAGGATTGTCTAGTACTTGGATGCTTTATCTTATTTATCTGCAATTGCCCTATGTTCTGATTGCTATGTGAATTGTCTTGTCCATGCAACGCCCGTTCATCCATCCCTATGCCTACCGCACTCGAATCCCACTGTTTACTGCTTTTGTTACTACTGTCTTTGCTTTACTACTGCTGTTACTTTGCTATTCCTACTACAAAACTGTTGCTACTGATAAACTGCTGTGAGCAAGATTGTTTCCAGGTGCAGCTGAATTGACAACTCAGTTGTTAAGGCTGATAAATATTCTTTGGCTCCCCTTGTGTCGAATCAATAAATTGGGTTTCACTTCCCTCGAAAATACTGCGATACACCCCCTATACTTGTGGGTCATCAACGGCGTACCCTAGGGGGTGGCCGCGCCAGCCCTAGGTGTGGCCACCTCGTGGCCCCACTTTGGCTGCCCTTCGGACTCCGTGTTCCTTCTGGTAAAATATTGACTTTGGCTTTTGTCCCGTTCAATTCTGAGAACATTTCCTTCCTAGCTTTTCTGAAACAAAAACAGCAGAAAATAGGCAACTAGCACTACAACATCTTGTTAATAGGTTAGTTCTAGAAAATGTATAAAAATACCTCAAAGTGTAAACAAAAAATAAGAAAGTTGATACAAAACAAGCATGGAGCATCAAAAATTATAGATACGTTTATGACATATCAAGCATCCCCAAGCTTAACTCCTGCTTGTCCTCGAGTAGGTAAGTGATAAAAAGAATAATTTTTGAGGTGACATGCACCATCACGATCAAAGTGTAAAGCATTGATAGCTGGGATCAAAGTACTCTAAACATGAGTATGAAAGATAGAGTTCTAACAATAAGACATAGCAACTATGTTGTAACATGAAAAGGTACAAACAAAAGATCATGAATAACAATGCATTGAAAGATGTTTGTTTGTTTCACATATAGAAAACATAATAAGAGTGGTATTCAGCTTGTACCTCATGGTATAGCAAAACATAAATGCATAGGACACCTTCAAAGTTCATAAGGGTGACTAGATACAAATAATTTAAGAATAAGCAATATCAAAGTTATGAATCAATCAACAAGTTTTGGGACAATGCACATTAAACTAAGAATGACCACTATGCTCTCTCAATTGGTGCATAAAGATAGAAGATGGAGACTCAACATAAAAGTAAAAAAGAAAGGCCCTTCATAGAGGGAAGCAGGGATTTCAAGTTTCATAAAGAGCTTCCATAAATTATGGTACTTATTAGCTTTCATCTCTCATTGCCCCTATCATAAGCATCTTGAGGTGATTATGTTGGAATTATGCCCTAGAGGCAATAATAAAGATGTTATTATTATAATTCTTGTTCATGATAAATTTTATATTCCATGCTAGAATTGTATTAAGCGGAAACTTTAATACTTGTGTGGTTTGTGAACAACACCGTGTCCCTAGTACGCCTCTATGGACTAGCTCATTGATCAATGATGGTTAAGGTTTCCTAACCATAGACATGAGTTGTCAATTGATAATGAGATCATATCATTGGAGAATGATATGGTGGATAGACCCAAACTAAGCGAAGCAATTAGATCGTGTCTTTGTGTTCATCTTTGCGAAGCTTTTCCTATGTCAAATATAGTATTCCTTAGACCATGAGATAATACAACTCCCTGGTATCGGAAGAAAGCTTTGAGGTCATCAAACGTCATCCTATGAGAGGGTGATCATAAAGGTGTCTCTCAGGTGATCAGAAAGTATCTGTTGGGTTGTATGTATCGAGATGGGATTTGTCCCTCCCAAGTCGGAGAGATATACTTCGGGCCCACTCGGTAATCGATATCAACACCGCTTGCAAGCATATGGTTAAGGAGTTAATCACAAAGTGATATCGGATTACGGAACGAGTAAAGTACTTGCTGTGAACGAGATTGAACTAGGTATGACGATACCGACGATCGAATCTCGGGCAAGTAAAATATCGTGAGACGAAGGGAATATATATATGGGATTGATTGAATCCTGGCATCGTGGTTCATCCGATATGATCATCGATGAATGTGTGGGAGTCAATATGGGTGCCCAGACCCCGTTGTTGATTATTGATAAAAGATCATGTCTGCATATTCTCGAACCCGCAGGGTCACACACTTAACGTGTCTCGACGCTAGGATAGATTGGATAATTGGTTTATGAGTTTTTGTTCAGAGTCTCGGATGGGATCCGGGACATCACGAGAGGTTTTGGAATGGTCCAGAGAATAAGATTCATATATGGCAGTGCAGTTTTTGGAGTTCGGAATTGTTCCGGATTAATCGGTATTGTACCGGAAGCTTCTAGAACCTTCCGGAAGGGGGCCAACGTGGTCCCACCTTCCGGGAGGGGGCATGGGCCTATGAGGGAGTGTCCTGGCCGCATTGGGCCAGGGGCACAAGGCCCTATAGGGCCCAGCCGATCCTAGAGAGTTTAAATCGTTTAAACTAGAGATAAGATAAGATAGGATTTCTAGATAAGGGAGAGTTTAAATTGTTTAAACTAGAGATAGGCTTGGAGGAGAGGCTAGGGCTGGCCGCCCCCCTCTATAAATAGAGGGCTGGTGCGCCCCCCTCCTCTACACACACCTTCCTCCAACCCTAGTTGCCCTGCTGCCCTTCCACTCTCCCTCCCGACTGTTTGTAGGCGAAGCCCTGCGGCAGAAATTCTCCACCATATACACCACGCCGTCGTGCTGTAGATCCAATCCATCTCTCCACCATACTCGCTGGTCCGAGGAAGGAGGAGACGTCGAGGTGTTGCACGTGTGCATCTCACGGAGGCACCGCCACTTGTGGTGCTAGATCGGATTGGATCGCGAGGAGGAGAAGCGAGTACGACTACATCACCCACGTTCCGACGAACGATCCGCTGTGCGAATCTTCAAGGGTATGAAGATCTAATCCAATCTCTCTCGTTATTTGCATCTCCTAGATTAGATCTTGGCTTTTCCTCTGTTCGCTTCCGTAGAAAATTTTGATTTACTATGCTGCGAAACCCTTCAGATTAAGGTTAAAGTGACACAAATATGAGGATATGCTTGACAAGTTATAAGTTGAAAATCTCATGCCCCTTGCTTACGAGTACCGAACCTCGTGATACTCAACTTTAGTCACAAGTAAGTTCTTGTCATTGTAAGTACATGTGTATCATGGAGAACCGCCAACAGGGTACCCCTTGCCCCATGACACATGAGCTTTCCCATATCAAAATGATAAGGCAACAAACAATGAGCATCTCAGTGATCTTTTTATTTGCTATTTGCATAGGTTTTTATTGAGGATGCTTCACAGGATGCTCACTATGGTTATGTTGCAAGTTTCCACCATTATTAGGCATGGCTTAGGCTAGCCACCCAGACGTTTCTCTAACACACATACAAACTCCATGAGCTTACAAGCTCCCCTTTTATTTCACACCGCCGGGATCTATAAACAAAAGAACATGATATCAAGTGAATAATAAGTGCAATGTTGAAAGCGTTCCCCATGGTATCATGGTTCTACTAATTCATAACTTATAAAGTGCAAGCATATAAGAAACATAGATGGACACAATGGTTCAAGTTTATTAAGTGAAAGAAAATAATGTGTCCCATCAAGTTTGTGAGAGTTTTAATCACTAAATTTCGCATAACAAGTTTAATTTGGAAGATAGATAAAAACATGAATATATTTGGAATGGTGTAACACACCATGCATAGGAATTTATAGTGGAATTTTTGGAATAACTTGGTTTTCTTGGAGGTTAGATGCATGAGTGGAACTCATACGTGGGACAGGTGGAGGCTAGCAAAAGACTAAGAGCGACCAACTAAGAGAGCAATAATGGCCATAATCATGCAAAGCGACAAAACATTATTAATTAAAACATAAACTGAAATTACAAGTCAAAAACTAAATGACCATAGAGGCTAAGGTGACTGGTTCATAGTCTTAACATGGTGTAAGCATGTGCCAAGTCAACCCAAATAAAGCATCAAAGGAGAATACCACAATATTATGCTTTGTATGCTAAAACAATGCATGATTCTTTCAAGGCACATTAGGCAATCTCAATTGTTTAGAACAAGTCATGCTACAGCAATAATCACTAAGCATAAGTTCAAAGCAACATCAAACATGACATGATAAAGTCTAGGCCACAGTCAAAACAAGCTCCTTTTGTACCACTTATAAGCATGAAGCTTCCTACTCTTTTCCAACACCAATCAACTTATTTGAAACAACATATGAATGCGGGGGTCCAACCAATTTATTTAGGCAAACCAAACAAAATAAAACTAAAAACAAAAACAAATACGCTCCAAGAACAACACAATTGTGCATGAAACAATAAAAATAAAGTGTTTTGGAAGAAAACCTGAGATTTTTATTGATGAAGAAGGGGATGCCTTGGGCATCCCCAAGATTTGATGCTTATACCTCTTGAATATTTCTTGGGGTGACACGGGTGGCATCCCCAAGCTTGAGCTTTTGTCCATACTTCATCTCATCACATTATTCTTCCCTACACTTAAAATTTTCCTTCATACAAAACTTCACACAATCTTCATTAGCAACATTAGTGTATTCAAGATAATAAATCTTTAGGTTTAGTTTCAACACAAGTAAAACTTCCATTAAAACACAAGCTACTGTAGTAATTCCTTCTAAAATCTCAAGTGATCAAAGAGAACTCAAAGAGAAAGAGATTAAGAGGCAAATGCAAATAATGGCAGAAATCTGTCAAAACAGACCAACAGGTAAAAACTGATTTTTTCGAAGACCTTCTGTTTCTCAAATATAAAAGTTCTAAACTAACAAAAGTTATATAATAACCTAGGGCATAAGCACATAAAATTATAGCTCAATCCAACATACATGGATTTTTCATGATTTTTTACAGTGAAGCATAAAAATCTGTTTCGGGACAGCAACTTTCCCAAGTCTTACTTCCCTCTCATTAGAGGTTATTCTTGGCACAAAAACCACACAAAAAGGATAAGGAGAGGTTATTACTGAGGCAATAACTTCCAAGACTCAACAAAATAAAAACTTACTAGAAGTAAAAATAATTTGGGTTATCTCAAATGAAGAAGCATATGAGCAAGATTCAAGTATTTTCAAATGAAGAAGCATTAATATCAAATTTTGTTTTAATAGGAGAGGCAAAATGTATCTTCTCTCTCTTCCTAGGGAAGTGTTCTATACCTTTCTTGAGTGGGAATTGATATTTAATGGTGCCTTCCTTCATATCAATAATGGCACCAACAGTTCTAAGAAAAGATCTTCCCAAAATAATAGGACAAGAAACATTGCATTCAACATCCAAAACATAGAAATCAACAGGGACATAGGTATTGTTAACCATAATAAGAACATCATTAATACTCCCCATGAGTTTCTTTTTAGCATTATCATCAAGTTGGACATCTAAATAACAATCTTCCAATGGTGGCAAATCAAGCATTTCATAAATCTTTCTAGGCATAATAGAGACACTAATACCAAGATCACATAAAGCTTTGAGATCAAAATCATTCACTTTCATATTAATTATGGGTTCCTAACCATCTTCTAATTTCCTAGGAATAGAAGCTTTATGTTTCAATTTTTCTTCTTTAATCTTTATGAGAGCATCTGTAATGTGTTTTGTAAAGGCCATATTCATAGCACTAGCATTAGTACTTCTAGCAAGCTTTTGTAGGAACATAATTACTTCAAAAATATTGCAACCATCAAGATCAAAATAAAAATTACCATCTAATGTAGTAGAACTATTATTTCCCATGTTTCAAAGAATTTCAACATTTTTATTGGAAAAGGTTCCATTGGTTTTAGGCATTGTTGCAAAAGGAATGGGGACTTCATGTGGTTTGCTAGCATCAACATTGGTGGTGGTAATAGTACAAATACTACTATTTCTAGCAATTTTATATTCTCTTTCCCACTTAGCATGCAATTCAGCTAACAGTCTAACATTTTCATTAATTCTAACTTGTATGGCATTAGTAGCAGCAAAGGGGTTTTCCATAGTTTCAGGTTTAGCAGCCATTTTATTAATCAAATAAGATTGTGCTTCGGACAAAGATGATATATATTTTTCAGCATTCGAAATTTTGGTTTGCAAACCAGGAATTTCCCTATTTAAACTCTCAAATTGATGACTAATATTTTTCAAAATAGTAGATTGTTCCTCCATGGTTTTAGTAAATAATTTATTCTGCTCATATTGCATTTGCATGAAGTTTTTAGTGGCTCTTTCAACTTCTAAAATTCTTTCTTCACTAGGCATTCCAGATTTACCATGAGAACTATTGATATTATTAGGAGGATAAGGCCTATAATTGTTATTACCATAAGCATTGTTGCCAAAATTATTATTTCTAATGAAGTTCACATCAACTTGCTCTTCTTGAGCAACCAAAGAGGCTAAGGGAACATGATTTGGATCAATATGAGCTTTGCCATTAACAAGCATAGACATAATAACATCAATTTTATCACTCAAGGAGGAGGTTTCTTCAACATAATTTACCTTCTTACCTTGTGGATCTCTCTCAGTGTGCCATTCAGAATAGTTAACCATCATATTATCAAGGAGCTTTGTTGCAGCACCCAAAGTAATGGACATAAAGGTGCCTCCAGCAGCAGAATCCAATAGATTTCTTGAAGAATAATTTAGTCCTGCATAAAAAGTTTGGATAATCATCCAAGCACTCAGTCCATGAGTGGGGCAATTCTTTACCAAAATATTTCATTCTTTCCCAAGCTTGAGCAACATGTTCATTATCAAATTGTTTAAAGTTCATTATTTCACTTCTCATATATGTAATCTTAGCAGGAGGATAATATTTTCCAATGAAAGCATCTTTGCATTTAATCCAAGAATCAATATTATTTCTAGGTAGGGATAGCAACCATTCTTTAGATTTTCCTCTCAAAGAGAAAGGAAACAATTTAAGCTTAATAATATCTCCATCTATATCCCTATGTTTTTGCATCTCACAAAGTTCAACAAAGTTATTAAGGTGAGCAGCAGCATCATCAGTACCAGCACCAAAGAATTGTTCTTTCATAACAAGATTGAGCAAAGCAGGTTTAATTTCAAAGAAAGCAGCTTCAGGAATAGGTGGAGCAATAGGTGTGCACATGAAATCATTGTTGTTTGTGCTAGTGAAGTCACACAACTTAGTGTTTTCAGGAGTAGTCATTTTTTGCAAGATTAAGGCAGGCCAACAAAAATAGAAACTAAAATAGGAACTAAATTTTTTTGTGTTTTTTATAAAAGAAGCAAACCAGTACAACTATTTTTTTTGTGTTTTTGATAAAAATAAACAAGCAAACAAAGCAAAATAAACTAAGCAAAATAAAAACAAAGTAAAGAGATTGGTTGTGAGAGACTCCCCTTGCAAGAATCTTCTTTCTCCCTGAAAAGTGATTGACGAGGAGGAAGAGATTGAAGTTGTCCTTAACTCCCCGGCAACAGCACCAGAAAAGTGCTTGATGGCTCAAGATATGTAGAGCTCGTTGGGAACCCCAAGAGGAAGGTATGATGAGCACAACAACAAGTTTCCCTCAGTTATGAAACCAAGGTTGTCGAACCAGTAAGAGTAAGGAAACAACTTCAAGGTGTTGCTAGCAACTTGGAATCCTGCACAACACAACCACAGAACTTTGCCCCAACTTACAGTGAGGTTATCAATCTCACTGGTTTTGCTGAATACAAAGGATTAAACGTATAGCGTGGAAGATAGTAATTGCTTGCAGAAAGTAAACAGTAAACGGTAAACAATAGATGGTATATTAATGGTAAAGGAATGGACTGGGGTCCACAGTTCACTAGAGGTGTTTCTCCTTAAGATAAATAACATGTTGGGTGAACAAATTATAGCGGGGCAATTGACATATTGAGAAGGCATAACAATGCATATACTAGACATCTTGACTCTTACGAGATTTGATTGGGCATTACAACATAATACATAGACCGTAATCCAACTGCATCTATGACTAATAATCCACCTTCAGGTTATCATCCGAACCCCTTCCAGTATTAAGTTGCAAGCAACAGATAATTGCATTAAGCAAAGTGTGTAAAGTAAACAATACAATTGCCCCTTGGACAAAGGATTGTTGTTTTCTCCCTAGTAGCAACAACTCATCTACAACCTTAGAGATTTCTGTCACTTCCCCAGATTACTAGAGGCATGAACCTACTATCGAGCATAAATACTCCCTCTTGGAGTTACAAGCATCTACTTGGCAAAGATAGCTACTAGCAACGGAGAGCATGCAAGATCACAAATAACATAGACATGATAGAATCAATAATCAATCTGACATAGTATCACAATATCCATCGGATCCCTGCAAACACAACATATAGGATTACAAATAGATGATCTTGATCATGAACGGAGCTCACAAGGTCTAAACATGATAGCACAAAGGAGGAGAACCAACCATCTAGCTACTGTATGGACCCATAGTCCAAGGACGAACTACTCAGGCATCACTCCGGAGGCTGGCATGGTGATGAAGAAGGCCTCCGGGATGATCTCTCCCCTTCGATAGGGTGCCGGGAAGAGCTTCGGATCCCCTCGCCCTGATCTAGGGATGGAGATGGCGGCGGCTATAGACTCTTTCGTGGATTTTTGATCGGGTACTTAGGGTTTCTGCATCAGGGTACTTATATAGGCAAAGGGGAAAGGTCGGTGGGCACTCGAGGGGCCCACACCATGGGGCAGCGCACCCTAGGGGTGGCCTCACCAGCCCTAGGTGTGGCCACCTCGTGGCCCCACTTCGGCTGCCCTTTGTACTCAGTGTTCCTTCTGGTAAAATATTGACTTTGGCTTTTGTCCCGTCCAATTCCGAGAATATTTCCTTACTAGCTTTTCTGAAGCCAAAAACAGCAGAAAACAGGCAACTAGCACTGCAGCATCTTGTTAATAGGTTAGTTTCAGAAAATGTATAAACATACCTCAAAGTGTAAACAAAACATAAGAAAGTTGATACAAAACAAGCATGGAGCATAAAAAATTATAGATACATTTATGACGTATCACCCCACCTTCCCTTATTCATGTGGGTGGAGCTTCCACTAATCCCACCCACATCAATTTTAACTCCACTCACTTTGCATTTAATACCCACTTGTTTAAATGCATTTTCTCTTTATAAAACACTTTTATTTATTTTATTCAGATTTTTTTGTTAATTACTTTAATTAACAAACATCTACATAAAACCCCTTACAACACTTCGATATTACATCTGAAACCATTTTCAGCAATTTGACCTGAAACAATTCTGGTGTCTATCGAAATAATCCCAATGCTTTGAAATCCTTTCTCTGGTATTATATCTTCTCCATTTGGTGTTGGTATACCTTAAGTGTGTCACCCTAAGGTTCCCAAATATTGTAGACATGATCGAGAACCCTCTCCGATCAATAATAAGTAGCGGGACCTGGAGATTGATGTCTACGCACTTCTATTCTTGAAGACAGTTGTTGGGCCTCCAAGTGCAGAGGTTTGTAGAACAGCAGCAAGTTTTCCCTTAAGTGGATCACCCAAGGTTTATCGAACTCAGGGAGGAAGTGGTCAAAGGTATCCCCTCTCAAGCAACCCTGCAATCAAGATACAAGAAGTCTCTTGTGTCCCCAACAACCCAATACACTTGTCAGGTGTATAGGTGCACTAGTTCGGCGAAGAGATAGTGAAATACAAGTGGTATGGATAATTATAAGTGGTAATGGTGATAGAAAATAGCTTGATGGCGTGGAAAAGACTAAAGTAAAACTGAAATAAAGATATAAGAAAGCAAACATGTAACAGATCTAGTTGCAAACGGTGTTTCAATGCTAGAAACAAGGCCTAGGGATCATACTTTCACTAGTGAACACTCTCATATAAATATATTATCTTCATGATACTACCCAGAACTACTCTCCGGTTGGACACTCTAATCAATGGTAGGGCTACAATAGCACACCTCAAAGTTCATCTTTCCCATCTAGAAAACCCCACACTATCACCTTGAGTACTAGATGGTTCCAACAAACACCACAATTTCATAAAGACATCCAACTCCAAATATAACTCATAACAAGTATTTGTAATCTCTAGCCTAAGTGCCACCATGGTGTGCACGTTGTCACTTTCACACACATGGGGAGAGCAGAGATCTATTAAAGCACTTGAGTAGCAAGGTAGATCTATAGATTACAAGCTCATGATCTCAATAAGATCATGCATAGAGAGAGATGAACACATAGCTGCTGGTAGAACCCTTAGCCTCGAGAGAGAACTACTCCCTCATCATCATGGGAATCAGCAATGGTGATGGAGATGGTGGTGGAGATCGATGGAGATGGCTCCGGGGGCACTTCCCTGTCCCGGCAGGGTGCCGAAATAGAGACTTTCTGTCCCTCGAATCTCCTCTTCGGTGGCGGCGGCGCTGTGGAACTTTTCGTGGATTTCTGATTGATGATTTAGGGTTTTGGTATCGGGAAGCTTTTATAGGCAAAAGAGGCAAGGTCGGTGGCCGGCCAGGGGGCCCACACCATGCCCTGGCGCGACCTGGGCTGGCCCGCGCCAACGGGTGGTGTGGCCACCCTGTGGCCCCCCTTCATGTCTCCTTCTGGCTCCGTGAATCTTCCAGGAAAATATCAACTTTGGCTTTTGTCCGGTCCAATTCTGAGAATATTGATTTTCTGACTTTCCTAGAAACAAAAACAGCAGAAAACAGGCAACTGGCACTGTGGCATCTTGTTAATAGGTTAGTCCAAGAAAACATATGAAAAGTACTCCAAAGTTGGAACAAAACACAAGAAAGTAGATAAAACCAAGCATGGAACATTAAAAATTATAGATACATTTGCAATGTATCAACATCCCCAAGCTTAACTCCTGCTCGTCCTCGAGTAGGTAAGTGATAAAAAGAAAGAATAATTTTTGAGGTGACCTGCACCATTATAAACTTGATCAAAGTATTTATAAAAGATTCAAAGCTGGGATCATAGTACTTCAATCATAACATGAAAGACAAAGTTCTACCAATAAAACAAAGAAACTATATTGCAACATGAAAATGCACAAACAAAAGATTAATGAATAACAATGCTTTGCAAGACGTTTGTTTGTTTCACATAAAGAAAACATAGCATAGTGGCATTCAGCTTGTCCTTCATAGAGTAGCAAACATAAATGCATAGGATACCTTCAAAGTTTATAAGAGTGACTAGATACAAATAGTTTAAAACAAGCAATATCAAAGCTATGCATCAATCAACAAGTGTTGGAAAAAATGCACATTAAACTAAGAATGGCCACTATGCTTTCAAAGTAGGTGCATAAAGGTAGAAGGTGGAGACTCAATATAATGGTGGAAGAAAGGCCTTCATAGAAGGAAGCAGAGATTCAAGTTTCATAAAGAGCTTCCAAAAATTATGGTACTTAATAGATTTCATCTCTCATTGCCCCTATCATAAGCATCTTGAAGTTATTAAGGTTAAAGTGAACAAATTATGGTGTACATGCTTGACGAAGTATAAGTTAGGAATCTCATGTCCCTTGTATATGAGGGTCGCTCCTCATGCTACTCAAGTTTAGTCACCGGTAAGTTCTTGTCATTGTAAGTACATGTGTATCATAGAGAACCGCCAACGGGGTACCCCTTGCCCGATGATACGGAAGAATCCCCATATCAAAATGACAAGGCAAGAAGACAACGAGCATCTCAGCAATCTTCTTATTTACCATGGGAATATGGTGCTTTTTTCTCTCTTTCCTCTTTTCATAATATCTCTTTTTTTTCTCAATGTAGGACTCTTTTTTTTATAAGAAGAATGCTTCATAGACAGCTCATTATGGTTACGCTACAGGTTTCCACCATGTCAGCATGGATTAGACCAGCGGTCCAGGCGTTTCTCTAACACATATACATAACTCCATGGACTTACAAGCTCCCCTTTCATTTCACACCGACGACATCCATATACAAAAGAGTATGATATCAACTAGGTACAAAGTACCCATGCAATGTTAAAAGTGTTGCCCATGACAGGATGGTTCTGCTAATCCCCAACAAATAAGTGCAATAATATACAACATAGACGACACAATGGTTCAAGTTTATTAAGGGCAAGAAAAGTAAAGTGTGCCATCAAGTTCGTGAGAGCTTTAATCACTAGTTTTCTCATAACAAGTTTAATTCGGAAGGTAGATAAAAACATGAATATACTTGGAATAGCATATGCTAATAGGTAGGTATGGTGGAATCTTTGGAATAACTTGGTTTTAGGAATTGGATGCATGAGTGGAACTCATATGGTTGCGGAGGCTAGCAAAAGACTAGGAGCGACAAACTAAGAGAGCAATAATGGCCATAATCATGCAGAGCGACAAAACAAGATTGATCAAAGCATAAAGTGATACTACAAGTTGAAAACTAAAGGATCATAAAGGCTATGGTGACTTGAGATAGTCATAACATGGTGTGAGCATGCGCCAAGTCAACCCAAATAAAGCATCAAAGGAGAACACCACTATACTATGTTTTAATATGCTAAAACAACGCATGATTCATCCAAGGCACATTAAGCAATCTAAATTGTTTATAACAATTCATGCTACAACAAAGAATACTAAGCATAAAGCTAAAACAATATCAAGCATGGCATGACAAAGCATAGGCCACAGTCAAAAATGAGCTCTTTTTACCACATAAGCATGAACTTTGCTACTCTTTTCCAAACCAAACCAAACTATTTGCAAACCAATGTATGAAAGAGGGGGTCCAATAAATTTCTTCAGCAAACTAAGAAAACAAAAGCAAACGAAAAACCAAAACGAAAACAAAAAATAAGACGCTCCAAGAACAACACAACTGTGCATGAAACAATAAAAATGAAGCGTTTGTAAGAAACCTGGGATTTTTATTAATGAAGAAGGGGGTGCCTTGGGCATCCCCAAGCTTTGACACTTGTACTTCTTGGATATTTCTTGGGGTGACACGCGTGGCATCCCTAAGCTTGAGCTTTAGTCCATCCTTCATCTCATTACTCATTCCTTCCATACACCTGAAATTTTTCCTTCATACAAAACTTGACACAATCTTTATTAGCAACATTAGTGCACTAGAGATAAATAAGTCTTAAGGTTCAGTTATAACACCAAATAAACTTCCATTAGAACACTAGCTACTGTAGCACTTCCCTCAAAAAGTTCAATTCTCCAAAAGAACTCAAAAAGGAACCAATAAGAAGCAAATGCAGAAAATGGCAGAAATCTGTCAAAACAGACCAGTAGGTAAAGACGATTTTTTCGAAGACCTTATGTTGCTCAAATCAAAAAGTGTTGAACTAACAAAAGTTAGATAACAACCTGGGCCAGAAGCACAACAACTTTCCCAATCATTACTTCTCTCTCATTAGAGGTTACTCTTGGCACAAAAAGCAAATAAAAAGGATAAGGAGCGGTTATTACTAAAGTAATAACTTCCAAGACTCATCTAAAACTTTTGGGTTATCTCCCAATAAGTACTTTTCTTTAACGCCTTTAAGTTAGGCTTGATAGTTTGAAAAGATGCTCACATTAGAAATATGAATTTAAGTAAAAGAGAGCATCAAGAAGCAAATTCAAAGCACATTTAAGTCTAACCCACTTCCTATGCATAGGAATCTTGTAAAGAAACAAGTCATGAAAGCACAAAGCAACACGCATAGGAAAGCAAAACAAGTGCAGCTTCAAAAATTTCAACATAAAGAGGGGAAACTTAATATTGTTGAGACACATAAAACCATGTTTCCCTCTCTCATAATAACTTTCAGTAGCATCATGAATAAAAGTAACAATATAACTATCACAAGAAACATTCTTATCATGAGCCACATGCATAAAAGAATTAATACTCCCCACATAAACATAGTCATTCTTATTAATTGTATTGGGAGCAAATTCAACAAAGTAGCTATCATTATTATTTTCATCACCATAATCATCAAATATAGGAGGCATATTGTAATCATAACTAATTTCCTCCTCAATAGTAGGTGGACTGAAAATATCATAATCATCATTGCAATCATCATAAATTGGAGGTATAGTATCATCATAAGCAATAGAATAGTTATCCTCCAAAGTGTGTTCATTTGTAAACATATCATCATTGGAAGGATCATAGATAACACTAATAGTATAGCAATTATTAATATCATCATTTTCAGAATTACCGAAGAGATTATTAATATCAAAAGTAGTGTGCTTTTCCCAATCATGATCACTACTATAGGTAATAGGCATAGGAACATCATCGAGTTCAGACTCATCAAAAACTATAATAGGAGCAACATGCTTAGGGGAAAATACCGTTTCCTCTCTCCTTTTACTCCTCCTTTTCTTCCTTTTCTTCTCCTCTCTAGGAGGGAGAGGCTTGAAAGGAAGCTTCTCCATATACCCTGGTTCTTTGCCTTTGTTGTTATCCCAATCTTCGATATTGCTTTGAATTGTTTCAAGAAGATCCCACTTAGCTTTGACCTCCTTACTTGTGAAAGCCTTGCATACAAATTATTAATAACAATATTACTAGGGAGCTCATGAATGGGCCATTTGAGCATTAGTGACTTCAATCTCCCCCATGCTTGGGCAATACTTGAAGGGAATATGCTCAAGAGGCAATAATAAAGTGGTTATTATCTTATTCCATGTTTATGATAAATGTTTATTTTACATGCTAGAATTGTATTGATCGGAAACATCAATACATGTGTGTTTAATAAACAAAAAGGGTTCCTAGTTATGCCTCTCTTATAGACTAGCTTGTTGATTAACAAGATGATCAAGGTTTCCTGATCATGGACATTGGATGTTGTTAATAACAAGGTCACACCATTGGTGGAATGATGTGATGAACATTCATCCGAAGTATAGCATTACGATCAAGTCATTATGTTTATATTGCTATAACATCATACGAAGTAAACTTTATCCTTAGACCATGAGATCATGTTAATTGCTAACACCGGAAGAGTATCTTGATAACATCAAACATCACACCGTAACAGGGTGACTATAAAGATGGGTTCCGTGCTACGAAGGTGTTATGTTGAGGCTCATGGATCAAGAGTGGAATTTTTCAATACCGATGACGGATAGATATACTCTGGGCCCTCTCGGTGATATCACATTGAAATAGCTTGCAAGCAAGTGATGTGATCACTAGAATGTTATATCACGGGAATGAGAAAAGAGTGCATGTCGGTAACGAGATCAAACTAGGTATGGAGATACCGATGATCGAATCTCGGACATGTATTATATCATGAGACAAAGGGATTAAATTGCTGACGTTAAAGGTTCTCACGATCACAGAAGTCATCGTTGAATATGCAGGAGTCAGTATGGATCTCCAGGTCCCGCTTCTGATTATTAATCTGAGAGGAGTCTCAATCATGTCTGCATTATTCGCGAACCGTAGGGTGACACACTTAAGGGTTGCCGGACACCATTTAGGAGCACATATGTTCCAGACAAAAGGTTTGCAAAGCGCAGGAAATGTTTCGATAGAAACCAGAATTATTTCGGGTGAAATTACAGAAAGTGGTTCTGCATGTGATATTGAAATGTCGCAAGGGGTTTTATGTGAATGTTTGTTAATTAAAGTAATTAACAAAATTCTGAATAAAATAAATAAAAGAGTTTTATTAATTGAGAGTTGCATTTAATTTGGTGGAAATTAAATACATGTGAGTGGGATTTTGGGTGGAGGCCATGTTTATGTGAGTGGAGGTTCACCACATGAATGAAGGAGGGGAGGAGTCCCCCCCTCATGCGCCGGCTATGGGAGGGGAGGGGTCTCCCTCCCTCCTATATAAAGCCCCCCTCTCCCCTCTCACAAACTACACCTCCTCGTGAAGGATCTCTCTCCCCCTCTAGATATTTCCCCATGGTCTCGGATTAGTGAGATACATGTTCTCGGTGGCCTTGCGTCTGGAAGGAGTTGCTGCTTCCGCTGATTCGCTGGAGCGAGGAGGTGGAGGTTGTCCGGTGGCTTGAACGTGTGTGCGAGGACGGATGCGCTGCTGATTTGTGGCGCTCGGACTTCCACACGATCTAGAGATCGTACGACTACATCAACCACGAGTTCCTACTCGTTAACAAAACTCGTTGTCTTCGAGGGTAAGTTCTCCATGGATGTATGTCCACCCGTTGCTCTGTATCTAGTAGATAGATCTTGGCGTATAGTTCTCATTGTAGGAATTTTTTTCTTTTCTATGCTGCAGACCCAACAGTGGTATCAGAGCGTGATCTATGTGTAGGTGCTTTGCACGGGTAGTACATATATGTTTATATGTGGGCGATGATGATCATGTTATTGCATCTTCTATGTACTTTGGATATTGGTGGCATAGTGGGATGAAGCGGCCCGGACCAACCTTACATGTCATCGTACATGAGACCGGTTCCACGACTCACATGCAACTAGTTTTGCATAAGTGGCTAGCGGGTGTCTGTCTCTCCTACTATAGTCAATATCTGATTTACAACGAGTTGCTAATAACTTGGTTATCCTCGTTGTGGTTCATGTTCGTAGGTAAGACCGGTTCTATCTCCGAAAGCCCTGAGCCACGTAAAACTTGCAATTGATAAATTAGAGGCGTCTAGTTTAGATCGTTGCTGGGCTAGTGTCTTGATATGGTATTATTGTAAGTAGATGTATGATAGATACTCTTACAACTCACTTTACGTGTAAGTTCCATAGACCTTGGCCTTACACACAAAGGAATGATAGAGATCATACCACGATGCAAATGATAGAGATCAAATGCATGGACCATATCACCTCACTTCACACATTAGATCTTAGCATCTTATATTGCTAGTTTGGCGCTTTTGGTAGCATTATAAGATGATCCCTCATTTAGATATCAAGATAAAATGTGTTCTTCCTTAAGTATGCACCGTTTTGTGGATCGTGTTTTGAGGCATCACGTGATGATCGGGTGTTCTCGACTCTACGCTTTCATACAACGTGTGTAAGACAGTTTTACACATGCGAATACTAAGGTTCTTACTTGACGATCCTAGCATGTACAGACATGGCCTCGGAACACGGACCGAAAGGTTAAGCATGATTCATATAGTTGATATGATGCCCATATAGATGCTCACCTTTGAAGCTACACCGACTCACGTGATGATCGGACTTGGTGTAGTGGATTTGGTTCATGTAATCACCAAAAGGACACGAGGGATGTCGTTTTTGAGTGGGAGTTCATTTCTAATTTGGATTATTCAAACCAAATTTGTCATAAATTAAATCAAAGTGAATTTGCATAGTTTGTTGTAGTCATTGGCATTCGTTTTCTACCTTAGGCTTAGTTTTTATTTGAGATAATAGAACTATAGAATTCTGGATATTTACTTTACGAACTGGTATCGTATTGTTTTGAATGTCAATTTAAAGTTTATAAGTCCTATTGCAAACTTTCAGCAAACTCTATTTACTCCATGAAGTTTAATAAGTAGTATTAAATCAAGAGTAAGAATTCCAACATTAGTATCTAAAGTATCATGTTTGCCTCCATGATTATTGATATTCAAAGAGTTGTTTTAATATCAAGATTATATTGGAGCTGGAAATTGTTTCAGAAACCATCATGTGTGAAAGATATCGTGATATCTGAAACAATGTTTTTGGTTGCATTATGATAGAGTATAATTTAGCAAAATACATGTTCTCATATTGTATGAGAATTTGTGAAGGATGGAGATGCTAGGCATCCGAATCTACCAAAAAGGTTTTGGGAACTGATATTATACTCGTGATTCTTCCTTATAAGCTATAGTAGCTTGATCATGAAAGTTGTCATGATAAGGATGAATAGAAGATGTAAGTAAAATGTTTACTACATTAATAGATTACTAAAGAATGGATTTTTTGAAAAAATGCCAAACATTTGATGATGGTGATCCACTTCAAAGTGCAAGTCCAAAGGTATTAGTATTTGACTATATACGCTTTGTACTATGTGTCATGTGAATGAAACCACTATTGATGTTGATAGATTCTTTTAAAAGAAAAGGAATTGCTGAAAGAGAATCTATAAAATATTTGGCAGAAAATAAAAGGTTGGAGATGTCCAACTTAGGTATATAGAAGATATACATGTTATGGCTATATTCCTTGCTTGTTAAACAATGTGGTTCTTAGGCATTGGATACCGAATTGGTTGGTATGAAGTGTCATATAAGACAACGCAATTCATGAACTACAATGGCCTAAGTAACCAGCAAAAGAATGAGTGATGATGTTCATCGAAAACAAATAAAGTGTTATTGTGTTTTTTGTTGTCATCAAACCAAGCCTTCAAGATTTGTTTAAATAATTGTTATTTTGTTCCGGTATCATGAGAACAATGGCTGTTCAAATAATTGTCGTATTCCATAAAGGATGGATGAACTTTTACAAGTCTAGTTGGAGAAATCACATCCATAAACACTATTGCTAAAATGTCGCAAGACAAATGATTAAAAGATCACTTATGAAGTGACATTGCTGTTTTAAATTATATTGCAAATAAAACATGAAGAAACTCCATGTTGATGGATTTTTGGAGTCTTTTGATTTTGATCAATTGACGCATGTAAGACTTTCCTCGAGATAATTGAAACTCCGTCCATAGGCCAGAGAGGAACGGATGACTAGCTTATTGGAAATTGTGCATGCTGATGTGCATAGTCCATTATGTGTAGCCATGTGCGATGGATCTTTTTGCTTCATATGCTTTCTTCAAAAATTTGAGTGAATATATCTGTATATTTACTTAATAAGGAAGAAGTATGAAACATTTGAAAGTTGTTCAAAGACTTTCAAGATGAAGTGGAAAATCATTGTAACAAGAAAATAAAAGAGTTTATGATTTGATCATAAAGGAAGATATTTGAGTTACAGGTTTAGCAAAACACCTAAGATTTGAGGAATTGTTCCATGATTTGTGTTTTCCCGATAAACCATAGGAGTATGGCATATTCGATAGATGAAATCAAACCATGTTTGACATGGTAAGATCAAAGGTGTCATTTATAAAACTGCCATTATGTTTTAAAGATTGAAGCTTTAGAGACTACCGCTTTTACACTAAAAAGACCACCATCGTGATCCATTGAAATGACACCATATGAGTTATGGTTTGGGATAAAACCCGAATTGTCTTTTCTTAAATTTTGGTATGCTATGCATAAGTAAAATGTTTACAACCAAAGTTGGATAAGCACGTCTTTGTAGGTTATCCCAAAGAATTTGTTGGGAATTTCTCCATAACACCGAGGACAAAAGAGTTTGTTACTTGGAACGTCAAGTTTCTTGAGAAGGAATTTTTCGTGAAAAGTTAAGTGGGAGGACAATAGAACTTTGATAAGGTTGTTAAACCTTAGCTATATGTGCTAAGTAGCACAGTGTCGGAAAGTGTCCCGATGGCGGCCACAATGCTCATGGCTCTCGTGATTACAAAAGGTGTGATCTCGGAGATTAGAGTTCCTATAGAACCGTGTGGGTCGGTAAGAATCAAATAGTAAGATTTGATAAGCAAGTCATTATTGTTTTGACAATGATGAACCGACTACATGCAAACAAGCGATGATGGGCCCTGACTCCATAAAATGACTAGAAGTCATAGAATCCGTGATAGTATCCATACACAAGAAATCAAGTTTCTGAACTTGGAAGACCCTCCGGAAAGGCGTGAAGCCTATCGGTCGTGTTTGGATCTATAAAGAAATAAGACATGGATGTTTAACATCTATGAAATAGTCGACATGTCGGAAATAAGTTTACGACAATGTTCAAGGAGTTGACTATGACAGGATTTGATCTTTCATAGTGATATATAGTCTTGATGGATTAATGTAGCAACCACTACATATAATTTGGTATATGGTAGTTGAATAAACAAAACAAGGTTCTTCTAATAGAACGGTAACCTAGGACATGTACATGACATGGTCCAAAGGGTTTTGTTAATTCAAAGGGTGCTAAAAGGGCATGTAAAACTTCAATAGTTGAAGTAAGCATAGCGGAGTTGGAATCTTCACCATGATGAAACTGTTAAAAGAGTTTAAATTCATCGGAGATGATGAAGATGCTTGCATTTGCAAGAAATTAAGTGGGAGCGCTGAGACATATTTCTAATACATTATGTAGAGGACATATTGTTGATTGGAAATGATGTATCTTGAATTGACACAAGTTAATGATTTCATTAAAATAAGATTTCGATGAAAGACTTGGGCAAACCCAGAATACTAGGCATCAATATCTATATGGATAGATTAAGGCGCTAATATGGTTGTGCCAGACATACATATATAAGATATTGAAAGGGTTCAATATGAGATATTGAAAGGGTTCAATATGGAAACAACAAGAAAGGTTCTTGCTGCATGGAATGGATTGTATCAAGATTCAAGTGTTTCAAAACTTGGTGAGTAAAATGACATGAAAATTTTGATCGATTATACCATGATATGTATATATCCAGAATGTCCTATGCTCTAAATGTTATGAGCATATACCAGAATGATTCATAATATGATCATTGGACAATAGTAAAGATATTCTTATGAGCTTTGGAAGAACTAAGAATATATCATGTCTAAGTGACAAATAGTTAAAGGTAGTTCATTGTAAAGTGTTACATTGATACTAGTTTTGTCACAAGATACAAATTAAATTTATCTCAATTTAGACTATGGGTGGCACAATATAATGGAAAGTATGTTTCATGATGGATTTGGATGAGTTCCAAAGTTGAGATATTGTGATAGATACTACAACAAAAGGCTAAGTATATGACTGCTATAGTACCAGCATAGGAGGGCATTTGTGTTAAGTAGTTTGTTATCAAACTAGGTGTGGTTCAAAGTGGGCTAATACTATGAAGATATATTGTGTGACAATAATATCAACATATTTTAACCCGAACGAACTAAAGGTATCACCAGAGGACCAAATTTATACAATGCCATCTCATTTGAGAATGAGTGATGCGTAGAGACGCAAAGACATGCAAATACACACGGACCTGAAACTGTCAGATCCGGAGATTATGTTAACCACTAGAAATTGTGTATATGCAACACCAGAAAGCCATAGGTGTTCAATACGCAAAGTTTTTCAAACTAGATTATTGACTCTAGTGCAAGTGGGAGACAGAAGGGAATATGCTCAAGAGGCAATAATAAAGTAGTTATTATCTTATTCCATGTTTATGATAAATGTTTATTTTACATGCTAGAATTGTATTGATCGGAAACATCAATACATGTGTGTTTAATAAACAAAAAGGGTTCCTAGTTATGCCTCTCTTATAGACTAGCTTGTTGATTAACAAGATGATCAAGGTTTCCTGATCATGGACATTAGATGTTGTTAATAACAAGGTCACACCATTGGTGGAATGATGTGATGAACATTCATCCGAAGTATAGCATTACGATCAAGTCATTATGTTTATATTGCTATAACATCATACGAAGTAAACTTTATCCTTAGACCATGAGATCATGTTAATTGCTAACACTGGAAGAGTATCTTGATAACATCAAACGTCACACCATAACAGGGTGACTGTAAAGATGGGTTCAGTGCTACGAAGGTGTTATGTTGAGGCTCATGGATCAAGAGTGGAATTTTTCAATCCCGATGACGGATAGATATACTCTGGGCCCTCTCGGTGATATCACATTGAAATAGCTTGCAAGCAAGTGATGTGATCACTAGAATGTTATATCACGGGAATGAGAAAAGAGTGCATGTCGGTAACGAGATCAAACTAGGTATGGAGATACCGATGATCGAATCTCGGACATGTATTATATCATGAGACAAAGGGATTAAATTGCTGACGTTAAAGGTTCTCACGATCACAGAAGTCATCGTTGAATATGCAGGAGTCAGTATGGATCTCCAGGTCCCGCTTCTGATTATTAATCTGAGAGGAGTCTCAATCATGTCTGCATTATTCGTGAACCGTAGGGTGACACACTTAAGGGTTGCCGGACACCATTTAGGAGCACATATGTTCCAGACAAAAGGTTTGCAAAGCGCAGGAAATGTTTCGATAGAAACAGGAATTGTTTCGATAGAAACCAGAATTGTTTCGGGTGAAATTGCAGAAAGTGGTTCTGCATGTGATATTGAAATGTTGCAAGGGGTTTTATGTGAATGTTTGTTAATTAAAGTAATTAACAAAATTCTGAATAAAATAAATAAAAGAGTTTTATTAATTGAGAGTTGCATTTAATTTGGTGGAAATTAAATACATGTGAGTGGGATTTTGGGTGGAGGCCATGTTTATGTGAGTGGAGGTTCACCACATGAATGAAGGAGGGGAGGAGTCCCCCCCCCTCATGCACCGGCTATGGGAGGGGAGGGGTCTCCCTCCCTCCTATATAAAGCCCCCTCTCCCCTCTCACAAACTACACCTCCTCGTGAAGGATCTCTCTCCCCCTCTAGATATTTCCCCATGGTCTCGGATTAGTGAGATACATGTTCTCGGTGGCCTTGCGTCTGGAAGGAGTTGCTGCTTCCGCTGATTCGCTGGAGCGAGGAGGTGGAGGTTGTCCGGTGGCTTGAACGTGTGTGCGAGGACGGATGCGCTGCTGATTTGTGGCGCTCGGACTTCCACACGATCTAGAGATCGTACGACTACATCAACCACGAGTTCCTACTCGTTAACAAAACTCGTTGTCTTCGAGGGTAAGTTCTCCATGGATGTATGTCCACCCGTTGCTCTGTATCTAGTAGATAGATCTTGGCGTATAGTTCTCATTGTAGGAATTTTTTTGTTTTCTATGCTGCGGACCCAACAATACTTTCTCCATCATGTGGATGAAAATTATAAATGTAATTCCTATCTTTAGAGTAAAAGAGAGTTTCAAGTTCCTTCCACTCCAAATGATGAGGATCATCTAGTAGCTCATACCACTCCCTTGCTTTGCCCTTAAGTGAAATAGGGAATAGCTTCCTCTTAACTTGGTTCATTGAAATACCTGCACACTTGAACAACTCGCATAATTCATGTATAAAGAGTAAATGATCACCAGGATGGACAGTTCCATTTCCAAAATAGCAGTTATTCATAACACGTTCAACAATTTTTATAGGTATTTTAAAAGGGATGCTTTCAGTATGTGTATTTAACATATCACAAGTATCATTAGAATTACCACATATGGGAGATAAATTATCATCAGAGCAAATTTTCTTCTTTAAAGCTGGGGAACTAAAAAGATCATTTTCATAAAAACCAACTTCCCCAAGCTTAGAAATTTCCATAGCATTAGTAACAAAGGTGTTCAAAAGATTCATACTAATAACATTGTTATTAGCATGCAAATAAAGTTCCATGGTTTTTTTAATTTTCTCTTCAAACACTTCATGTCCTAACTCAAGATAGACACTATAAAGCTCTCTAATTTTTTTGTTGTTTTCCATTAAGCCTAACTAGTGAAAACAAGAAACAAAAAGACAAAATTGTAGAATCTAAAGGAAATAACTTCGAGCACTCACACCGGAGGATGTGAGTACCTTTTACCTTACCTCCCCGGCAACGGCGCCAGAAAATAGCTTGATGTCTACGCACTTCTATTCTTGTAGACAGTTGTTGGGCCTCCAAGTGTAGAGGTTTGTAGAACAGCAGCAAGTTTTCCCTTAAGTGGATCACCCAAGGTTTATCGAACTCAGGGAGGAAGTGGTCAAAGGTATCCCCTCTCAAGCAACCCTGCAATCAAGATACAAGAAGTCTCTTGTGTCCCCAACACACCCAATACACTTGTCAGGTGTATAGGTGCACTAGTTTGGCAAAGAGATAGTGAAATACAAGTGGTATGGATAATTATAAGTGGTAATGGTGATAGAAAATAGCTTGATGGCATGGAAAAGTCTAAAGTAAAACTGAAATAAAGATAGAAGCAAGCAAACATGTAACAGATCTAGTTGCAAACGGTATTTCAATGCTAGAAACAAGGCCTATGGATCATACTTTCACTAGTGAACACTCTCATATAAATATATTATCTTCACGATACTACCCTGAACTACTCTCCGGTTGGACACTCTAATCAATGGTAGGGCTATAACAGCACACCTCAAAGTTCATCTTTCCCATCTAGAAAACCCCACACTGTCACCTTGAGTACTAGATGGTTCCAACAAACACCACAATTTCATAAAGACATCCAACTCCAAATATAACTCAAAACAAGTATTTGTAATCTCTAGCCTAAGTGCCACCATGGTGTGCATGCTGTCACTTTCACACACATGGGGAGAGCAGGGATCTATTAAAGCACTTGAGTAGCAAGGTAGATCTATAGATTACAAGCTCATGATCTCAATAAGATCATGCATAGAGAGAGAGATGAACACATAGCTACCGGTAGAACCCTTAGCCTCGAGAGAGAACTACTCCCTCATCATCATGGGAATCAGCAATGGTGATGGAGATGGTGGTGGAGATCGATGGAGATGGCTCCGGAGGCACTTCCCTGTCCCGGCAGTGTGCCGGAACAGAGACTTTCTGTCCCCCGAATCTCCCCTTGGTGGCGGCGGCACTGCGGAACTTTTCGTGGATTTCTGATTGATGATTTAGGGTTTTGGTATCGGGAGTCTCTTATAGGCGGAAGAGGCAAGGTCGGTGGCTGGCCAAGGGGCCCACACCATGCCCTGGCGTGGCCTGGGCTGGCCCGCGCCAAGGCGTGGTGTGGCCACCCTGTGGCCCCCCTTCGTGTCTCGTTCTAGCTTCGTGAGTCTTCCGGGAAAATATCAACTTTGGCTTTTGTCCGGTCCAATTCCTAGAATATTGATTTTCTGGCTTTCCTGGAACCAAAAACAGCAGAAAACAGGCAACTGGCACTGTGGCATCTTGTTAATAGGTTAGTCCAAGAAATCATATGAAAAGTACTCCAAAGTTGGAACAAAACACAAGAAAGTAGATAAAACCAAGCATGGAACATAAAAAATATAGATACATTTGCAATGTATCAGAGATCTGTACTGACTCCCACACATTCGAAGATGACTCTAATGATCGTGTGAACCTTTGACGTCATAACTAAATCCCTTTGTCTTGTGATATATTACATGCCCAAAATTTGATCATTGGTATCCCTATACCCAGTCTGATCTCATTACTAACAAGTACTCTTTTTTTGTTCCTGTGATATAACATTGTTAGTGATCATATCACTTTCTTGCAAGCTATGCCAATGTGATATCACCGAGAGGGCCCTGAGTATATCTCTCTGTCATCAGGATGAACAAATCCCACTCTTGATCCATGAGCCTCTACATAACACTTTCGTAATATCTGAACCCGCCTTTATTGTCACCCTGTTAAAGTGTGACCTTTGATGTTATCAAGTTACTCTTCCGGTGCTAGTGATTGACATGGTCTCATGGTCTAAGGACTAAATTTACTTTGTATGATGTCATAGGAATGTAAACATAATGACTTTGATCATATTAATATTCTTCGGGTGAATGTTCATCACATCATTCTACCAATATTGTGACCTCTTTATTAACAACATCTAATGTCCATGATTAGGAAACCTTGATTATTTTGTTAATCACCGAGCTAGTTTATATGAAAGGCATAACTAGGAACTCTTTATTTATTTAGTAAACACACATGTATTAACGCTTCCAATTAACACAATTATAACACGAGAAATAAACTTTTATCATAAATATGGAATAAGATAATAACCACTTTATTATTGCCTCTTGGGCATATTCTCTTAAATCTCCCACTTGCACTAGAGTCAATAATCTAGTTTGTAAACTTGCGCATTCAACACCTATGGCTTTCTGGTGTAGTGTATACATGTTTGCTAGTGGTAAACATAATCTTCGGATATGACACTTTCATGTCCGTGTGTATTTACATGTCTTTGCGTCTCTACGCATCACTCATTCTCAAAATGAGATAGCATTGTATAAATTTAGTATTTTGGTGAGACCTTTAGTTCCTTTAGGTTAAAACATGTTGATATTATTGTTGTACAATATATCTTCATAGGACTAGCCTACTGTAAACCACACCTAGTCTGATAACAAACTACTTAACACAAATACCCTCCTTTACTGCTACTATAGGAGTTATATACTCAGCCTTTTGTTATAGTATCCGTCACAATGTCTTAACTTTAGAACTCATCCAAGTCCATCATGGAACCTCCTTTCCATTACATTGTGCTACCCATAGTCTAAATTGAGATAAACTTAACTTGTATCTTGTGAAAAAACTAGTACAAATGTAACACTTTACAATGAACTATTTGACACATTTACATACAAAACATTTTCTTAATTCTTCCAAAGCTCATAACAATATCCTTACTGTTTTCCAATGATCATCTTATGTACATATCATGGTATACATTATTGATCAAAATATTCATGTGATTTCACTTACCAAGTGTCAAAACATTCTAATCTTACTCAACATCGCTAACACAAAAGTTTGAGCGGAGGTTCCTCCAATGTATCACGATTTTACTCAACATCACCAACAGAAAAGTCATGGTAAACGGAGTGCCTGGAGAGTGGATTCAACATTTGCGAGGGCTGAGATAGGGAGACCCTATCTCCCCTCTCCTGTTCATCGCAGGCATGTAGGCCCTCACATCCATAGTGGCTAAGGTGATGGAGGAACAAGTCTTGGGGAACTTGGCAGGGATATCGCCAATGCAAAGGATATCTGTTTACACCGACGATGTTGTGCTCTTCTTCAGACTCATAGTGACGAGGGGTTAACTTATCAATGCCCATCGTAGATAGACTTAGGTCCGAGGAAGTGGGAGCACTAGAGGCATCGATCGGCTAGCAAACAAGCACATAGGTGACTCAAGGTTTACCCAGGTTTAGGCCTCATAGAGGACCCTACTACTGCTTGTCTGCTCTTGGAATTATTGAGGAGTCGAAAGTTACAGGGGTACGCAGATGCAATCTGGCGATGGTGTGGAAACTAGGGTTGTGGATATCCTCCTCGTTGCCTCCTCCCAGCCTTTATATAGATAGGCTAGGTCTCGGGATAACAGGCTAAGTCGGTTACATATTAGGGTTTTCCCTTTAAACTTCTATCTTGTACTTTGCTGTGTTCTGCAAGGAGTAGAAGCCTCCCAGGTCACCCGAATCTCGACTAGGCCTTATCAATGTCGTGGGCTTCTTCTGGGTTGGACTGCATATGTTGATCACGAGTACCTATAGGGTATGCCCATGTCACACAGAGATGGAGACTACTGCGATCAAGGAAATTCTGAGAATTTTTGGCATGGCCTCAGGGCTCAAAATGAACTACGACAAAACCACAGCTATGCTAATATGGGGAAGCAATGAGGAGAAGGAGATGCTGGAGGAGAGGCTGGGATGTGCAATGGCACAATTCACAATTGGGTACCTAGGCTTACAGCAAGCTCTCCGGCCGCTCACCCGAGCCCAATGGCATCCCATGCTAGATAGAGTTATACAGTCAGTTCCAGCCTGGTATCGAGGTATAATTGCGAGGTCTAGGAGGCTAATACTGATCAAGACGGTGGTGCTGGCACGGCCCATCCACCATCTTCTTGTGGAGAACACGCCCTAGTGGCTCATCGAGGAAGTGGTAAAATGGTCGAGAGCGTTTTTCTGGGCGAGAGAGGACATGGTTAGGGGTGGTCAGTGCCTCGTTTCGTAGGAGAGTATCAGCAAACCTACGTGTCATGGAGGCCTTGGTGTGAAGGACATGCACCTCCAATGCATAACGCTACGGCTGCGATGGGAGTGGCTAAACCGCATTGATCCTGCCCACCCCTGGAAGGGTCTACCCCAGAGAAGAGATAAGGAGGTACTAGATGCATTCTAGAGCTTAACACGCATTGAAGTGGGTGATGGTAAAAACATCTGGTTCTAGAACGACCATTGGATTAGAGGCGGATCGGTGGAGAAAATTGCTCCGGAGGTGTTTGCAGCGGTACCCACTAGACGGAAAAACACAAGAATAGTTGATCAGGCTCTACAAGCAAACAAATGGATTGAAGATGATGCGGCTAACCTTTCAGTGGAAGGTTGCGTTCAATGCATTAAGATTTGGGAGGAGATTGAGCAAATCCAATGTGATGTGCATGCACTTGATAAATTTGTTTGGAAGGACGATGTGTCTGGCATATACTCGGTTAAATCGGCTTACAAGA